>CM060943.1:729928943-734928943 GCA_030765085.1 Allium cepa
TGTTTGGTTGATGTAGAGCTTGCTAGTGAGTCTGTTGGTGTAGACCTAGGAAAATCTAACAAAATTCTTGAGAAAGAGATTGAAGAAGATAATATTGAGTATGTTCTTACTCAACATGGAATGGAGAAAAGTGAAACACATTATTAAATATTCATTGGATTCTCAAAGGTCAGTATCTATTGGTTTGTCTCTTATATAAGGTATGCTGAAGAATTTCAATATATGTTTGTATGCATTTTATTGATGTGCAAGCTATTTTTCTTATGCATGGGAAAGATTGGAAGGTTTTGTTTAGGTAACAATGCCTAAACTTATTCATCTTGAGCTTGGCGCCACATGGCGCAGACCTAACAAACCGTTGAGATGTGAAGTGGAAGACATAATTTTATATTTGAATCAAGGTGTAATTTTAAACTTGTGTCATTCGAATATTTTCCAAATAGAAAATAATTAATTGATCGATTAAATCAATCAATTAATGTGATATATACGAAAAAGAAGAAAGCAAAAAAAAATTAGTTGATACAATCAATCAATTCATTTTACAATATGAAAAAAAGAAAGAAAAGATTTGGCATGATTTTTAAAAACATTAATGTTAAAATGGCGATCATGGCGGAAACCCTAATCTCGACTATGGTTTTTTCTAACTCTTTTTCCTGTTGTTTTCTCGTTCTTTTCTTCTCTAATTCTACCTTTCTTTTCAGTTTCTCTTTTTTTTTTCAATTTCCTTTCATACTGTTAATTATTGGAGGCGGTAGTGATTCCAAAGACAAAGGGGTTGCGGCCGAGGAAGATATTTCAGATAAGGCAAATAAGGAGGAGGGCTGTGGGCAAACAGTGGTGAATAGGAAGAATCGGAAACCTACAGTTGCGCCTTCAAAGAATCAGATCCATAATCGAAAAGATGTCAAATTCCCAATCTCAGCGCAGGCAAAGAAGCTTTCCTATAGTGAAGCGGTTAAGGCTGCTACCTAGTCGTGGTTCTGAAGGAGGTTAAGCTCCACCTTGTTGAACTAATTGAAATTGAGGGCAAGAAAAAGTTAAACTCACTAAACTGGTAGTGGAAGAAACTGAAATAGGATGGAAGAATTGTGTTTTAATGTATATTGTGGGGCTTAAACCTTATTATAAAAACCTTGAAAGCTATATGAAACGCATGTGGAAAACTGAAGGTGAGTTTGTTCTTCTCTCAAGAGAAAATGGTTTTTTCCTTGTTGGATTCAATAGTGAGAAGGATTATGAGAATATCATTAGCCAACGTCCATGGTTTTTTGATAAAAACCTGATAATTATGAAGTGTCTCAATCCCAGTATGAGAGCTGATAAAGATCATCTTTCCCTTCCTGTATGAATCAAACTTCCTGGTCTTAGTTATAATGTATAGGGAGCCAAAGCAATATGTGCTTTAGTCAGTTCTATTGGAATTATAATAAAGATAGACCTTCCAACATCTAATAGAAGCCGGATTTCTTTTGCTAGAATCCTAGTGGAACTTAAGGCTGATGTTGGTTTCTCAAATGAGATTGAGGGAGTCTTTGAGGATAGGAGAACTTACAGGCAAAATCCAGAATTTGATAATCTTCCACCAATGTGTGATAATTATGTTTAATTTGGACATATTAAGTCTCAATGTCCTATGATAAAAGTCTAGGCTAAAGTTGATAGAAAAGGAAGAATAATTCTAATGAAAATGAGAAACAGAGTGGGAACACGGTGAACGATGTGGAGGAAAAAAAAGAGATGATGACAATCAGGCTACATCAGGCTAATTCAAAAAGTAAGGACAATGTTGAACTTGAGAAACTTCAAAAAACTACAAGAGAAATTGATGAGGCTATGGAGAAGCTCGCAACAGCGAAAGAAAATATTCAAACAAACTTAGAGGAAGATGTCCGAACCAGGGTTACAAAGGGTATGAAATATGAAATTCCTACCGATAAAGGCAAAGAATCCATGGTGCTTAGTGATAAATTGTAGAGCAACACAAAAATTGGCCCTTGGTTCATAAGCAGCAAGGAGACCTTAACAGAGGATGGTCAAAGTCCAAAAGATGCTCTGTTAGAAGTTGATGGTGAATTGGTAGGGTGTTTAGTTGGTCATAAGGGGATATAGAACCTGAGCACTCCTAAGGTGGTTATTGATAATAAAGTGGCTGAAAGGTTGAGCATTGAAGAGAATGCAATGAATATGGAAAGAGATAGTGTATCAGAGCCGACTAGATTCTCAGTTTCCTCCGCTGATTTGGAGGGGGCACAGTTTGTTGTGCAGGATACTAACCATTATTCTTTAACTATGTCAGGAGCCACGACAGTACCCAGCAGTAGCTGTACCTACCTACAGCTCTCAAATAGGGTGTTTCATCATCATCGAATCCTACATCCGCTTCTTTACAAGTTTTTGAGAATCCTAGCAATAGTCTTAATAATGTACAATTTGTGTAGGTACAAGAGATTAGATCGAGGGATTAAATTATGCAGAATAATCCAAGTGGTCCAATGAGCACATATGACCGAACATAAGGTAGCATTCCTACAAGCCTCACCAAGGATAATTCGAATTTGAATAATGTGAAAGTTGAACTACTAGTGAAAAACAATCATGCTTGGGAGCTCTCAGAGGAAAAAAAAGGTGTAGAGTCCAAACCTACGATTCAAAGGGGAATAAAGTTAAGAGTCATAATAAACTCAATGAATAATGATGATTTGCTGGATATTAGAGTGCTTCACTAGCCCTCTAGAAAGTTAGATGTAAAAAGTCATGTGTACAGCCCTAAAGCGAATTATGTGGGTTTACTAGAGAATAAACTCAAAAAGGATGAGACTGTTTGTAACGACACAGAATTTCTGTCAATTGAAATTCGTATATTTAATTGATTTTAAATATTAACAAATAAAATTTGTAAGTCGAATAAATTATATTTCGAATATCTAGATTTAATTGGATAATTAAATCGATAATTTAATATTTGAAATTACAGAAATAATTGAAAATTGGGTTTAATGTGATTTAAATTGATTTGTAAAGTAGTATTAAATCATATTGGAGTTAGGATGATGTTATAGAACATTTAAAATTGAATTAAAAGTTAATTTGTGGAAATTGAATATTTTAATATTTAATCGACGAGTAAAAATAGCCATTTTTCAAACAGTCTCGGATTTCGATGAAACCAGTTTTATTGGATCCATAATGTTATATTATAGTAAGATTTCAAATTTCGTGTTAATCGAATTTACGGTTTGTCCGGTGCAAGCTAAAACGCACTGAAATCGGTTTAAGTGAATTTTTAAATTTAAATAGTCGGTTCGGAAACCTATCTTCCAAATACGATCGAATTGGCTTCTGATATATATTCCATTGCGTTCGGAATGGGGGGTAAAACATTATAAACGCTAGGCGGCACACTTCGTTTCGAGTTCGGAAAAATTCCGGATGAATAGTGTCGCGTAATTTTCTATGTAAGGACATCATTTTCTTTATTTTTCACAAAACCCTAGTCTTCAAGCTTCAGCCGCCACTTTCAGATTTAATGGCCGAAAATATTCCTCCTCCCTCAATTTTCTTCAAAGCGTTAATCGATTCGTAAAACTTCCAACTAGAAAAAGATAGAGCTAAGTGAGATCTACAAATCCATATGGAGATGATCAAGTTTAGCGAAGCAGATTGGAGGCTAGGGGCTTACGTAGTGGCCGCGTTCAAGACATTGGATCTCGTGTTGTGGAGGGCCGAGCTTGATGGTGTTGAGGCCATGGGTAGTGGAGTTAGTGAGCGTCGTCATGGCACTCCCTGATCGTCGTCAGGTGGCTCGAGAAGGTTGCGTTAATTCATGAATGGACGACGGCTATGGGTTATCATTTGCGTGCAAAACTAGATGGGGAAGAAGTTGAAAAGCACGGCCAAGATTTTAGGGAATGAAACGTGCGACTCAGATTGAAAAGGTTAAAAATATAAAAGAAATTGAAATTAATTTATATTATAAATTTTTACAGACTTTAAAAAGCTATAACCTTTTGATACGAGGTCGAAAATTGACGAAACGACTTGCGTTGGAATCGTATTGTCGAATACTCCGCGATGGAGCTGGATTAGAGTTGATTTGAGCTAGTGTGAATTTTATGTAAAATTAAACGCGTGTTTAATTTTATTCGAAATAAAACACTGCAATTGTATTTGAAAACAAGGTGAGAACTTCTCACTCAATCGAATTTGTTTCGATATAAATTTTAAATAGTTAAATTTAAAATTACTTGATTGTGTTGATTGTATGCTTGGATGATAAATTGCTATCTGTTGTATTGAAACAGACCATATACGCCGTATATTAAGCGGAGGTTATTATATTAAACACATATACCGCGATATTCCACCTTGAAGTGGAATTGGTATTATATATGTACTTGGAGTTGATTTCCCGCATTATATAGCGGATGATATTTTATATAAACCCATGTACTGCGATATTCCGTCTTGAAACGGGATTGGTATTGTGCTAACATCTGTGGATGCAGGGAAACAGGTTGGAGGGATCCAACGGGATTCCTCAAATAATTGAATTTGTTTCAAAGTTGTGTGTTGATTTTTTAAAATCTCTGTGTGATTTTCTTTGTGATTGAAATCGTTGAAGGCTAAAATTTAGCCGAATATAATTTTGGTATCGTTAGATACCGGAAATAAATAAAAATTGATTTTTTATAAATCAAAGCGATGGAATGATAAAGGAGTTTTAAAGACGTTTTAAAATGATGTTATAAATGGATTTTATAAAAGAATAGAATCTACGATTTGTGAAGTTATAAAATGAATGAATTTGTAAATAGAGAATTATAAGTAATTTGCTTGTAATTTGGATTTTGGCGCGTAAATGAGATATGGATAGAATTTGTTAATAAAGTGATTTTATAAGTTAAAGTTGTTATAAAATATAAATGGAATTTATAAACATTGTTTTATAAATCCGAAATCGACTTCTTTTGATAAGTTAATTATTATAGCTTATTAAAGGAAGTATATTCATGATTTTGGACAGCGGATAATACTTTAAAATAAAATGTGTAGAAATGTTGAATTTGGTTAACGAAGTATATTCACGATTTTGGACAATGAATAATATATTAGAGAAATGTTTTGGGGAAGTGATATTTTAAATAGAATTAAAACGATTTAAAGGTGTTTTAAAATGTATTAACTATCGAAACCATATATTTCAACATTCATTGTTGAAATAGACGTTTTCGAGAAATAAAAGGGAATGGTGGACTATAACACTGTTGTTATAGTAAATGATTTTCGGAAGGAAATGTTTTATATAGTATTGGGATTTATATATCTATCTTAATTTCGAATCCCTATACTAGTGATTTTGGGTTATCGTAACGATGTTTTACGCAACATTCGTTTTTGACTCAAATAAATGTATTTAAGAGGATGTTTTCCTTAAAGAATAAATTATATACTTAATTGTAATTTAAGTATATTGAATATTTTCTAAGTATTGAAAATAAATATATTTGTGAATAACTTATTATTAAATAAGTGTGGAAATGTTTTCCAATATGAAGTGAAATGTTTTGAGATTTTATCTTTTAAAGATAAATTTAAAGTGAATATTTGAAATCGATTTGAAAATCATATATCAGTGGATATTTGAAAACTTTAAATTCACCATGGAATTTATAAAGGAAAGGGAAATTTGTTTAAAAATAAACATTGATTTATTTTTTTGAAGTGTGGAAATAAATTTACGGATTTGGAACGTAAATTAAAGTAAATCGGTAAGGATTTATTTAATTGGTTTAAATGAACCATTTTGAAATGAAAGTGTATTCTCCATGGAAAGCCGAATAGAATTTCTGAATAGCTTTGAAAGATATACATATACATACATACATACATACATACATACATACATACATACATACATACATACATACATATATATATATATATATATATATATATAAAATTCTAGAAATGGTTTTGAAAATGATACTTTGGAAAAAATTAACTTCTTAAGTTGTTTTAAAGCATTGCGGATCTATTTTAAAAATATTTCTTTGTTTGTTTTTGAAGATAAACTGTTTTAAGTTCTCACACCAGTCCCATGACTGACCGGGATTTTATTGTTTCCTTCCTAAACTCTGGGTGCCCACCAATTTCCACATGGGCAGTCGAGAGTCAGATTATCAGGTCATTCAGGAATTCAGGAGATGATGTGGAGCTAAAGAGGCGAGTTGGATGGCGTGGCATATCAAAAGTGTTTGTGTCAAAATTGGGCACAACACTCGTCGGAAGTTTTTGAAGAGATATTAAATGAAGAAAATAAATTAAAACGTGGGTTATCTAACAAAAACTCCAAATGAAGAAAGTAATTTGCACAAGAGACAACGATTTAGAGTGGTTTGGCGGTTTGCCTACGTCCAGTATGAAGTTTTGTTACTTTATTGCTTGATATTCGGAGAATACAACTTTTTAATATCAAAATACAGCAAGTAGTAAGCCAAAATCCGAAATCAAGGGCAGTTGTGGTGCTCTGAAGCAATTCTGACAGCGCTCGGGCGTTCTCTTACTTTCAAAATTCTCTGATCCCCTTTCTGAATGACCAGGGGCTCTATTTATAAGTGCTGGAGGCTGATATTTCACCTAAAATTCGGGGAGACCACTTCTGGCACGTGTGGGGGGCCCACATAGCCGAATTCTGGAGATCCGGACACACTTTTGGATCGATTCGACCCTTGGTTCGAATCGATCAAAAAAGTGTCCAATCGTGATGAAACTTGGCGTGGACGTTCTTCTATGTACGTGCAAGCTCCTGTGAAAATTTCATAGCATTTGGACTTGTAGATCTCAAGTTATGATCGATTCAAGATTGCATTTTTAGTTGATATGCGTGCTTCGAATCCATGGTCTTCGAATCGATAGGGTCGAACCCTTGGTTTCAACTGCTAGAACTTGATGGGTTCGATGTTATGGATTCGAAGGTACCCTCATACGCGTCCTTCGTATCGTTCAGAGTATTTCGTAGTTGGTCGGTGCGAAGTCTTCTCTGTTTGATGGATTCGAAGGACCTTCATGGGATGGAGTCGAAGATAGGAATACTTCGAGGGATTCAAACCAAGGCAGGTGTGGATGGATTCGAAGCGTGGCTACCTCTGATGGATTCGAACGAAGGCATTTCCCTGATGGATTCGAAGCAGGGATTATGTCTCGTGCCTTTGAACCGAGACTTGCTCGATGGATTCGAGGCGAGGCCGTCTGATGGATTCGAAGGAAGAGGTGACTTGATGGATTTGAAATAGGGAAGGCCTTGGATGGATTCGGAGCGTGGTTACCTCTGGTGGATTCGAAGTGAAGGCTTGCCTGATGGAGTCGAAGCAAATGCACTCCTCATGGATTCGAGGCAGCACGTGTCTTTTCGAGGGATTCGAACCAAGGCCTCCTCTTGATGGATTCGAGCTTATACTACCTGATCCATCTCCCATTGGCGATAACTTGAGCATACGAACTCGGATTGCCCCGAAACTTGGAATGTTGGTTTCTATAGCCCTGCTTGACGTGTCTTATCAATTGTAGCCCGATCTGGACTCGGGTAAAACTCGTCGATATTTGTAGTTGCCCAACAATCATTCAAAGCTAAAGATGTATGATCCTGTCTCTTTCTAGTTAGTTCCTTGGTATCTCGGCCTTGCCAAAAGGCGGGATAACATTTTCCCCCCAAAGTACGTCTTGTGTAAACATGACGTGCTTTGAAAAGCTAGAACCTAACGCTGGACAATTAGGACATGCTCTGCTGAAAGCCGTATTCTTTATTGCTGTTATCATCTTTCATATGATTGTGATCGGTTGTTCGTCGTTGAAATCATGACAAGATGGATATCTGATCCCTGTGAATGATAAAGATCAAACATTAGTCAAACATATGCGCATACGTGTATCACCTTGACTTTGGTTAACGTTGCGTGATTACAAGTTGTTGCCAGTTTGGTTTGTTACCGAATTCTGCATCGACCCTCTCCTGAACCGATTTGAGATTCGGGTTAAAACATTTTTGTTATAATCGTCTATGATCATCCTCTTGTATCGATCCGCTCCTGAATCGGTGTAAAAGGTAGACCAGTAATTTTTCATATCGAAGCACTACGTTCGTTCTCATCGATGGCGTCTAGTGGATTCGAAGCATGTTTGTTCGAACCGACAGGGTTTTGAATCGATGGAATTGATGGTTATGGAATAGGTACTTCGAATCAATAGGATTTTTCAATTTAGCCCTTGTTCATGTGCTTCGTATCGATGACGCTTCGCATCGATGTTGTCTTGATGGATTCGAAGTCACGTATGTTCGAATCGATTGTCTTGCATCTTCTTAGTGTTTCCTCGAATCGATGATGCCTCGCATTGACTAAGTTGGGATGGATTCGATTGTGTAAAGACAGGAAGGCAATGGATTCGAAGTGAAGTATGGATTTAGCCATGCGATGGATTCGAAGCAATGGCTCTACGCTGTGATGGATTCGAACGCAGTGGTTTCGTACTCGATGGGTTCGAACGTGATGGATTCGAACGTGGCTTGTTCGAATCGATAGCATGTGACCGATTGGGGTCGGTCATTTTGACCGGGAGACGAATCGTCCCGTTTCTTTCCTGGGATCCATATAAATACGTGAGGCTGGGCTCTTTTTTCACTTTTCACTGTTGCTGTAGCTTCTTCTTCGAATCGACCTTCCAGAGCTTAGAACAAGCGCGTTTTCCACGAATCGATCGAATTTCTTTAGGCTTTCCCTTGTGATTTCACCAAGTCAGGTAATTGGTGGATCAAGACGAGTAAGGAATGATGGAACTGGAAGTTTTTGACATCGATTCAACCTTTTCTTCTTGAAAATTTCGAGGAGTGGTGGGATCTGGACAAGGTGGTTCGAATCAATGGGACTGAGGAGTGGGGTCATTCGAGTCGCATCGATCAAAGTGTCGTCTCTCATTGCTTCGCATCGATCCGAGAATGAGCAATTCGAGTTGATTTTGAATGCATAGCTTCGAATCGATGGTTGCAAAGGAAAAAGGCTCGCGGCGATCGATTCGAAATAGCGATATTCTGATCGATTCGAAGGAGCTTAGTGTGGATCGATTCGAAGGAGCTTAGTGTGGATCGATTCGTAGTAATGATATGGTGATCGATTCGAAAGAGTCCAACTTTGATCGATTCGAAGTCATGTAGGGCTTTATGGATTCGAACTGCTCCTTTGTTCCAAGGTCTCATCGAGTCGAACTACATGGAGTTGGGTCGTACCGATTCGAAGTTCATCGATTCGACTCGTGTCGATTCGAGTCGACCGGTTCGAACGTTCTTGCTTCTGGGACTTCCACTCTTCTGATTTGCTTCAATACCTGAACTACGACCAATTTCAAGTTGAACTTTGACGAACTCACTGAATTTTTAGTATACTTGACTCCAGCGAGCTTCGGCCTTGCATAATCGAATTTTACTTGACCTTCCCTTTGGAGCTCGTCGATGGCACCATGACTTAAACAAAATGTAACGAATTTATACTTGGATTAGTCAGTAGCATCTGGGTGGCATGAAAGTGACGGTCAGCGATGACGGTCGTTTTCATTCTCAAATTCCAAAGTTTCGTCGTTCGGACATCTCGTTTCATTTTGTAAAATCTGCTTAAATTTTTGCATAGCACTTGCACCGCACGACATACTCATACACTTTGCACCGGGGGAATGCATGGGCTTTTTATGTATTTAACGCCGCTTTCTGGTGAGTTAGTTAATTATGGAATCTTCGAGTTCTCAACAACAAGAAGCACAAAGCTCGCCTCTTCTAGCGCTTGAGATTCCGGAAATCCCTCCTGAAGTCGTAGATCCAGCTCTGGATGAATTGCCGGAGGCCATATTTATCGAAAATCCTGTCGATTCTGTTCAGTCCAATATCTTGGAGTCTCTGTTGGGCCGGATATGTTCG
This sequence comes from Allium cepa, assembly GCA_030765085.1. Taxonomy (NCBI): domain Eukaryota; kingdom Viridiplantae; phylum Streptophyta; class Magnoliopsida; order Asparagales; family Amaryllidaceae; genus Allium; species Allium cepa. Next base: position 729,938,908 of record CM060943.1, read on the forward strand.
AAACATAACATATTCCTGGACGATGTTTTATTACCTAGTGCTAGTGACAGACCTCACAACCCACCTGAAGGATATACTGCCTTCTACCGTCATGCCTGTGCGGCTGGATCTCTTCCTCCTTTTAACCAATATATCAGAGAGATGCTGTCGTATTTGGGAATCGCTCCTTCACAACTCCATCCCAACGGGCATGCACTACTGAACAGCGTCTTTGTCATATTTATGGATTGCCTTTTTCGCCCGCCAAGACCTAACGAGATCAGGCACATATTCAACTTTAAGAGTAGGGGTGATAGTCCGTCTTTCACTTTTATGGAGGCGATTAGGAACTGTCAGGTTGTGACTGGGGCCTGGACCAGGCTTAGTTATTTCAAGAACGAGTGGTTTTTCTTTCGATGCCCCCCAGGGTTTGCCAGGAGATGGTTATCCAGACGTAAGTATCATAATTCGTTCTTGAATGGTCACTTTTAATACTTTACACTAATACTCTGCTATTCTTGCAGCTATCATTTCGAGACCTACTGGTGGGCATTATAAAGGCGTCGTTCAAAGCTTACAAAGGGTTCCCCACGACTCAAGGCACATAGATTTGCTGTTGACCGATGATAACTTAAGGACATTGGGTTTGATTGAGATGGGCCAGAGTATTGTAATTGAAGGTTTGGCGGAATCGGCCTCGAGGAAGAAGAAGAAAGTGGCAAAGAGAAAACCTGGCGTTGTGATAAGAGAAATGAGCGATGATGAAAGAACGCCCACAGACACTGAGATAGCAGCCGACCTTTCCCGAATAGAAGAGGGCCAGACAGGCAAGGCTGCTGTACCTAAGTTTAAGAGATGGAAGTCTGTAGTCGTAACCCGTTCCTAACCTGGGGTTACTGTTTCCAGCGCCTCTCCTTGCCAGTCCGGAGACCTTTTCACAGGGTTGGACGATATTCTCATTCCGGACTACGTATCTCTCCACCACGGGTCCGGGTTGGAAGAGCTCCGGGGAGCGCTTGATATAAGCGAATCTTTACCCGTTAGTGTAATCGACGCTTCTGGTTGGTCGGGGAGTTTACGCATTTATACACTTTTAACAACACTTCACGACTTCCACATGCATTGCAGTGCTTTTTCTTGGTACTTAACCGAATTGTTTCTTCTTTACAGGTGCCATGTCGGATCGTCCTTCTACACTTGATAGACTTCGGCGAGTGCATCATTCTTCCTCCTATTACGAGTCTCGTCGTAGGGATTCCTCCAATTGCTGCGATTGTGAGATTCTGATATTGTTCTGTTGCTTCTTCTTTCTTTCTTCTTCTACCTCTTCTGCTTTAACCCTAACAATTCGGTTTTTCGGCCTTCGATTGCTCGGCAGTTGATACAGTGGACGTATTAATGTCAATTTTCGAAAGTCGAAAAAAGCCGTTTGTTACAATGTGGTATCAGAGCAATTGGTTAAGCGACAACCTTGGCTTTGTTGGAAATTAATCATTAGAGATAGAGTCAGCAGTACTCTAGAATGAGTGTGAGTGTAATAATAGATATGAGTGCGTATTTGTTAGTGAATATAAAAATTGTTTTATATTGTGTTGATTAGTTTGTTGAGTGGTATATGGATTCTGGTCAATACGAGTAATTAATGTTATTGATAGGAATCTCTAAACACTTGTACAGAACAAATTCGACACGATATCGTTCTAAAATAGGGTAAATGAAATAATTTTATCTAAAATTATTTTCGTATATAAAAGAGAAAAAAATTTCCGTGAATTATTATAATATATGATTGCTTGGTTGCTAGAAAGTGATGATATTAAATTATTATCATTAGTGTTGAAAAAGAAATTGAAATCGTAACTCCAAAGTTAAGAAATAAATTCAAATACAAATAGAATTGGAGAATATAAATTGTAAATGTGATTTGTAATTTTAAGTAAAATTCCAGAGGAGTATTTGGAAATATTTTGAAAGGGTTTGCAATTTGGAAAAGATTAAATTACTTTTTGAGTTGAAAATGGTTTTCAAGGGTTTGAAAAAATGTTTTTGGGAGGGATAAAAACACTAAACTCTTTTCGGTCGTTGGAAAATAATTTCGATGATGATCGCGACATCATCGGTGTTCATTTTCGGGTTTCCAAAAGAGGGATTGCTGCCAAGTTGTTTTAAATAGAAGTTGTTTGGAAAATTTGGGTTGGGTTTTGAAATTCAAAGGATAATTTGAATTGGTTTCAAAAATGGTTTTGAAATGTTGGAAAGACTCTGGAATTTGATAAAAATAGTCATGGAATAAAATTTATTAAGTTGAAAATAAATTTGGGGTAGAAACAAATGAATTGAATTCAACATTTATAAATAAAGGATAAATTAAATTCAAATGGAATTTGAAATCCAGTTTAAATATAAGTGGTTATAAACCGAAATAGTGAATTGAATTGTGTTTGGGAACGAACAAAAGAATAAAAACTGAAATTGAAAACTGAATATCGAAAACCAACTTGAATAGTGCGAGATGAAATGAGTTAGAACTTGTAATGAATTAGTAAAAGAAACTAATTTAAAATAGCAAGATGAATTAGTTGTGAATGAAAAATAATTGATAAAATTCAATATTCAGAAGGTAAATTGAATCCAAATAGAATTGAAATTGTAAATTGAATTCAAATGAAATTGATACCGTGAGATTGAATGATAATGGATATTATGGTTAGCAGGATATACAGGTGGATTAAAGGAAATTGGGATTTTGATTTTGAAGATAAATAAAAAAATTGAATTGCTCGACAAAATGTATGTATTTGAATTTCAGTATGAAATTTGATGATTTTCTTGTCCAGCCACTTGGCCTTTTCTTTTCTTTTTGAAATCTAGGGGCCGTGGTGCCATTTTTCGAAAATTTAAGGTGTTAGAATATTTTTGAGAAAATTGGAAATTTTTGAAAACTATAACTTTGATTTTGGAGTGAAAAGTTAAACGATACAGTTGGTTTTGAAAAGATAACTAAGTATGATTTAAAAACTTAGTAAAGTTATTGTAAGAAGTTTAACTATGGATTTTAAAAACGTTAAAATGTTTAAATGAATTTTAAATTTAATTTGAACAAATGGTTTTGAAAAGTTAATGGATTTCAAGACTTTTTCTTACTTGGCAATTTCGAGGACGAAATTCTTTTAAGGGAGAAGTTGTAACGACCCAGAATTTCTGTCATTTGAAATTCGTATATTTAATTGATTTTAAATATTAACAAGTAAAATTTGTAAGTCGAATAAATTATATTTCGAATATCTAGATTTAATTGGATAATTAAATCGATAATTTAATATTTGAAATTACAGAAATAATTGAAAACTGGGTTTAATGTGATTTAAATTGATTTGCAAAGTAGTATTAAATCATATTGGAGTTAGAATGATGTTATAGAACTTTTAAAATTGAATTAAAGGTTAATTTGTGGAAATTGAATATTTTAATATTTAATCGATGAGTAAAAATAGCCATTTTTCAAACAGTCTCGGATTTCGACAAAACCGGTTTCATTGGATCCGTAATGTTATATTATATTAAGATTTCAAATTTCGTGTCAATCGGATTTACGGTTTGTCCGGGGCAAGCAAAAACGCACTGAAATCGGTTTAAGTGAATTTTTAAATTTAAATAGTCGGTTCGGAAACCTATCTTCCAAATACGATCGAACTGGCTCCCGATATATATTCCATTGCGTTCGGAATAGGGGTAAAATATATTTCGAGTTTGGAAAAATTCTGGATGAATAGTGTCGCGTAATTTTCTTTATAAGGACCTCATTTTCTTTATTTTTCACAAAAACCTAGTCTTCAAGCTTCAGCTGCCACTTTCAGATTTAATGGCCGGAAATATTCCTCCTTCTCCCTCAATTTTCTTCAAATCCGTTAATCGATTCGTAAAACTTCCAACTAGAAAAAGATAGAGCTAAGTGAGATCTACAAATCCATATGGAGATGATCAAGTTTAGCGAAGCGGATTAGAGGCTAGGGGCTCACGTTGTGGCCGCGTTCAAGAAATTGGATCTCGTGTTGGGGAGGGCTGAGCTTGATGGTGTTGAGGCCGTGGGTAGTGGAGTTAGTGAGCGTCGTCACGGCACTCCCTGATCGTCGTCAGGTGGCTCGAGAAGGTTGCGTTAATTCATGAATGGACGGCGGCTATGGGTTATCATTTGCGTGAAAAACCTGATGGGGAAGAATTTGAAAAGCACGGCGAATATTTTGGGGAAAAAACGTACGGCGCAGATTGAAAAGATTAAAAATATAAAAGAAATTGAAATTAATTTACATTATAAATTTGTACAGACTTTAAAAAGCTATAACTTTTTGATACGAGGTCGAAAATTGACGAAACGACTTGCGTTGGAATCATATTGTCGAATACTACGCGATGGAGCTTGATTGGAGTTGATTTGAGATAGTGTGAATTTTGGGTAAAATTAAATGCGTGTTTAATTTTATTCGAAATAAAACACTACAACTGTATTTGAAAACAAGGTGAGAACTTCTCACTCAATCGAATTTGTTTCGATATAAATTTTAAATAGTTAAATTTAAAATTGCTTGATTGTGTTGATTGTATACTTGGATGATAAATTGCTATCTGTCGTATTGAAATAGACCCTATACGTCGTATATTAAGCGGAGGTTATTATATTAAACACATACACTGCAATATTCCACCTTGAAGTGGAATTGGTATTATATAATACTTAGAGTTGATTTTCCGCATTATATAGCGGATGAGACCCTATTGCGCCGCATAATAGCGGATGATATTTTATATAAACGCATGTACCGCGATATTCCGTCTTGAAACGGGATTGGTATTGTACTGACATCTGTGGATGCAGGGAAACAGGTTGGAGGGATCCAACGGGATTTCTCAAATAATTGAATTTGTTTCAAAGTTGTGTGTTGATTTTTTAAAATCCCTCTGTGATTTTCTTTGTGATTGAAATCCTTGAAGGATAAAATTTAGCCGAATATAATTTTGGTATCGTTAGATACTGGAAATAAATAAAATTGGATTTTTATAAATCAAAGTGATGGAATTATAATGAGTTTTAAAGACGTTTTAAAATGATGTTATAAATGGATTTTATAAAATAATAGAATCTACGATTTGTGAAGTTATAAAATGAATGAATTTGTAAATAGAGAATTATAAGTAATTTGCTTATAATTTGGATTTTGGCGTGTAAATGGGACATGGATAGAATTTGTTAATAAAGTGATTTTATAAGTTGAAGTTGTTATAAAATATAAATGGAATTTATAAACATTGTTTTATAAATCCGAAATCGACTTATTTTGATAAGTTAATTATTATAGCTTATTAAAGGAAGTATATTCACGATTTTGGATAGTGGATAATCCTTTAAAATAAAATGTGTAGAAATGTTGAATTTGGTTAACAAAGTATATTCACGATTTTGGACAATGAATAATATATTAAAGAAATATTTTGGGGAAGTGATATTTTAAATAGAATCAAAATGATTTAAAGGTGTTTTAAAATGTATTAACTATCGAAACCATAGATTTCAACATTCATTGTTGAAATAGACGTTTTTGAGAAATAAAAGGGAATGGTGGACTATAACACTGTTGTTATAGTAAAGGATTTTCGAAAGGAAATGTTTTATATAGTATTGGAATTTATATATCTATCTTAATTTCGAATCCTTATACTAGTGATTTTGGGTTGTCGTAATGATGTTTTACGCAACATTCGTTTTTGACTCAAATAAATGTGTTTAAGAGAATGTTTTCCTTAAAGAACAAATTATATACTTAATTGTAATTTAAGTATATTGAATATTTTCTAAGTATTGAAAATAAATAGATTTGTGAATTACTTATTATTAAATAAGTATGGAAATGTTTTCCAATATGAAGTGAAATGTTTTGAGATTTTATCTTTTAAAGATAAATTTAAAGTGAATATTTGAAATCGATTGAAAATCATATATTAGTGGATATTTGGAAAATTTAAATTCACCATGGAATTTATAAAGGAAATGGAAATTTGTTTAAAAATAAACATTGATTTATTTTTTTGAAGTGTGGAAATAAATTTACGGATTTGGAACGTAAATTAAAGTAAATCGGTAAGGATTTATTTAATTGGTTTAAATGAACCATTTTGAAATGAAAGTGCATTCTCCCTGGAATGCCGAATAAAATTTCTGAATAGCTTTGAAAGATATACATATACATATAAAAAATTCTTGAATTGGTTTTGAAAAGGATATTTTGGAAAAAAATTACTTCTTAAATTGTTTTAAATCCTTTAAGTAAAGGTTTATTAAGTTTATTATAGAAATGGTTATTTCTAAGATTTAATCAATAATTGTTTTAGAAAACAGTTATTTAAATAGTTATACTCTATCTACTAATTTTTATTTTGAAAATTAGTTTGGACTTAAGTTATATGTAATATTGGTATAATATTTTTAATAACTAATATTTTAAGTAAAGTGTTTAAAATAGTTTTATTTCAAAGTGTTTTCGTGATATATTTTGGATTAGTGTTATAACTTTTTTTAAAGTATTTGAACTCGGCAGATTTTCAGTGAAAATGAATAAATATTTGAAAGTGGTTCCGTGTAAGGAAAATGATTTGAAATTTGTTTTCAAAAGTTGTAAAGGTGAAAAGTGATTTGAAAATTGTTTTCAAATTGAAGTGTGGAAAAATATATCTTGTAAAGATATTTTTGGAAAATAAATAATTTGGGAAATTATTTGGAATCTGGTGATGTTGTGTATATTTATTGATAGTTAAATAACCAACTATCAATATTTACCTTTAAATGAGTATTTGTTGTGATTTTCTTGAATTTGAATGCTACACTTATTTTAAAAATAAGCGCTCGTTATTCGGTTTAGCCGGGAGAGGACCTTTGGGTCATGAATCCCATTTCGAATAGTAATACGTCGTAATTGATAACATTTGAAGACCGGTGTTGAAGACCGGATATTTTCAAAAACAGAAGGATTACCGTCGAATGTCTCTGCATCAGTTGATCTCCGATATAGATATTTTATCACCCTTTGTGATGGGAACTCCGGTCGTGATTAGTGAATATTCGGATTGCAAGGGCTTCTTTGGAAGTGCCTTCGGTTCCGTTCGATCCCGGAACGGACTTGTATGGATGTGTGTTTGACGTTACAATATGAGATGTAAAGCTGGTTTCTATCAAATACATTTCTGTTGGTGGCGGAGAATTTATTCTCTTAACTTAACACCCTTCTCTGAGACGTACGAGCTCAGAGGTTATGTAGTTGATGGTTACTAGTGATACATTCCCAATTTGGTAATGTGACATACGAAGTGCTGCTGATCATTTGTTGATCAAACCATAGCTTTTGTGAAAAGCGTAGCTTTGTGGATGAGACTTCGTCGGACCTCACACCCCGGTAATGGTTAAAACAGGAAAGATGCAACAAGGTTATAGGGAGTAGCGCCCCTTAGGTTATGTGCATTTCCTTCTGGATAGAAGTGGTATCATGGTTTGGTGCCCAGATACTTAACTTATGTGGATGTCGCAAATTTATATGACTTTGTGATTATTGTTGGTTGAGGATCCTCAGACAAAGTTTGTTTTCAGGGGGATGGCATACCCGTGTCAGTAGTTAACTACTTTTGCAGAGGTAACCCAACCTTGTGTTGGCAGAGATCCGGTTAGGTTCTCGGGCCGTCTCTCCAAAGGCGTACCCATGTGGCAATGGAAAGTTTCTTGGCCTGACCATTTGTTGGAAATCCAAAGAAACAATACGAGCTTTGTATGGTTTTAGTTGTAGAACCTACCATTTACTTATGGTGACGCCCCACTGTTTAGATGGTTGCTATAGTAGGCATACGATAATGGTCGTATGTTGGCTAAGATTTATATTATACTTTCGAAAGGTTTTCCACTGTGCACTTATAATCATAATATCAAAGAAAATTTCTCGTATCAAGCATGTTTGACTATCATAAGAAGAAATCTCCTCCGATTCTGCCTTTGCATTGTGTGTGTGCGGGAGGCCTTATGGTAGTTTCATTTTCTAAAAGCATTGCGGATCTATTTTAAAAATATTTCTTTGTTTGTTTTTGAAGATAAACTGTTTTAAGTTCTCACACCAGTCGCATGACTGACCGGGAGTTTATTGTTTCCTTCCTAAATTCTGGGTGACCACCAATTTCCACACGGACAGTCGAGAGTCAGGTTATCATGTCATTCAGGAATTCAGGAGATGCTATGGAGCTAAAGAGGCGAGCTGGATGACATGGCGTATCAACTAGTATATAGTATTTCTTTTCCGCTGTTTTGTTGTTGTAAACTTTGATAATGTAATGTAATGTGATGTAATGTAATAAATTGATACAGTTCTTTTGATATAAAGATTTTTCATTTACCTATTATATGTTGTTCCGCTGCGATTGTGAGATTCTGATATTGTTCTGTTGCTTATTCTTTCTTTCTTTCTTCTACCTCTTCTTCTTTAACCCTAACAATTCGATTTTCCGGCCTTCGATTGCTCGGCAGTTGATACAGTGGACGTATTAATCTTGATTTTCGATAGTCGAAAAAGCCGTTTGTTACACTGTTAAATGGAGTCGTTAATTTAGCAGTAACCGAAGGATCATTAGTAATGTCGAATGCTACTATAAATGTAGAATCCTAGTCTTAATTGATCAAGCAGCATGGGAATCTAAGTTATGTTTATGAGTGACCAACACATTTCCATTTCTCTACGGAAGCATGATCAAATAGTGTTTAATTGTTCCTTTATTTATGACCATAATTGTGAACAATTACGAGACATACTTTGGCTTAATATAGAATACGATGAACGTGGAATTAATTTTTCTTGGCTACTTATAGGTGATTTCAATTGCATCAGCGGTGCTAATGATAAACTGGGAGGTAAGACAGTTCCTAACAGTAAGATGCAGGAGATAGACATTTGCATGGTTTGGACTGGGCTTTCTAAACAAAATATTAAGGGCTTTAATTATCCATGGTGGTCTGGTCCAGAGAAAAACATACTGACAAGGATTGATAGATCTTTAGCTAATATGGATTGGGTGCAACGCATTCCATTATGTGAACTTAAATACCTGTCTTCTTGTAGCAGTAATCATTCGCCTATTCTTGTTCATGCAGGCCAACCTCAAATTCAACGTTCTAATAGCTTTAGATATATGAATGGATGGTGCAGTTATGATGCTTATAATTACTCCTTAATGATGTGTGGTCAATGAGAATTGAAGGTATTACCATGTACAAAATTCTGAAATGCCAAAAAATATGTAAGGAACGACTTAAGCTTTGGAGCTGGAATAAAAGAGATAACAAGAAGGAAATTTCAGATCTCAGGTCTACTTGTGCTTAACTACAAAGAATGCTCGAAAATAATCATGATGTTTTAACAACAAAGGATATTCTTGATAGTAAAACTAAATTAGAAGAGCCTCTCATAAGGAAATATCTTGACACCGTGCAAAAGGCTAAATGTGATTGGTTTTGTTTTTGTGATGAACCGACTTCATATTTTTATGCTAAGATTTCTAATCAAAGATATAGAAATGTGCGGAGACTGGATTTAAGGTTAATGGAGTGATTTCTAATTCTACAAACGATTTTGGTAAAGGGGTAATGAATCATTATGTATGAGTGCTCAATGCTATTACACCGGCCTATCTTCCAATTATAACATGCAAGAAATTTTCTAAACGATGCGATAGATGTGGAAAAGGCGAGGTTTGCCGTTTTTCTTGTCAATGATAACTCAACAGGTAATCCTGATGGATTTAATGCTAAATTCTATAAAACTCAACGGCATGAACTCAAACAGGATCTCACTCTTATGGTTCAAATGTTTCTATAGTTAGGTAAACTAATTAGAGAAAGTAACTATACATTAATTTACCACATTCGAAAGACAAAATATCTGACAGATACATAGGATTTCTGACCTATCTCGTGCTGCAACTTCCTTTGTAAAATCGTAGTGAAGGTCCTGAGTAATAGGCTATGTGTTTTCATGGATGTCCTTATATCTAGTAACCAATGTACTCATGGCATCCTATTAGCTCATGAGTTGATGTGTGGTTCTAACAAGAAAAATAATTATAACATGTGCCTCAAAATAGATATCAGGAAAGCTTATGACTTAGTGAATATGGAATTCCTGATTCATGATATGGACTCAATGGGTTTCATAGATAAATGGAAAAGGTTGATATACGAAATGATCTGAAGTTTTTCAGTGACTTTCCAGGTGCTATTAAAAGTTTAATTTACGCTGATTATATTCTTATCTTTTCCAAGGCTGATATAGGAAATGTTGTAGCTATTAAAGAAGTTTTTGCAGAATTCTATAAAGCGACGGGACTGTACTTAAAGTCATAAAATCGTCAATTTTCTTTGGTGGTGGTTGTGAAAATAAAAGTTTAATTTGTGATACTTTACGTATTAACGAGGGGATACGTCTAATTTGTTATCTTGGAATACCGCTATCAAATGTAAACATTAGACAGATTTTGGAGCTTTGTTGGAGAAACTCAACTTCAAGATTGAAGGTTGGGAAGCAAAACTCTTACGGTTAGTGGGTAGAACTGAATTAATTAGATCAATTATCTATCACATAATAATTAATATTAGATGCAATACTTTAATCTATCGGAAAACACGATTCATGAAATTATTCAAATTTGTTCGAACTTTTTGTGGAAATCGAAATTTAGTAAATTGACTTGGTCTATAGTGTGCAAGAATAAAAAAGAAGGGGTTTTGGTCTTAAAAGCCATGAGGAACTTCAAGTTGTAATAGGTGTGTAAAAAGTTTAGAGAATTCTAAACAAGGAAGGTATCTCGGCAGAGTTTACGCATCATAAATATTTTAGAAACCAATCACTCTAGGAATGTAGAAGCCGTAATGATGACTCAGTGGTATAGAAACATATTTTAAAAGATAGAAAGGAAGCGTTAAAATGCATAGATAAAAAATTATAGACGGTAAGAGTACAAATTTACGGTAAGACCCATGGTTGAAGAGTAGTAATCCGATCAATAAATTGGGAGTTAACTTAATAATGATTGTCAGAGGTGAACGAATGGTTGTTGACGATATTTTAGAGAGAGGGAGATGGAAGACGAACAAAGTCGGCTTTTTGGGAAGCCTCAAAAATGAAATCAAAAGTATTAAATTTAACCATGAAGAGCAGAAGAATTTTTGGACATGTTTAGAAAAAAGAAACTTTGTTCCAAAAAGTGTTGTTAAAAACATTCAAGTCAAGTATGAGAAAGTCTTTTGGTATAAGTAGGTATCAACTATCGTAAGGCTCGGTATGTGCATATAAAGCTTTGCTTAACTTCTTACCTACTAAAGACTGATCGATTCAACGTCTACTTCAAGTTAACCTAGTGCAGTTAAAGTGTTTAACGGTTTCATAGCGGTAGAGGTACAAAAAGTTATAGCAGGGATATAGTAAAAAATAACGCAGGTGCAAAAATCTTCATTAGATATAAACCAAATATTTAAAGTTAAATTACTCTCATTCTCACATTATTAGTGTAGGAAAAAAAATATTGTTTAATTTTATATAACAAAACCTAAGAATATCATGATATATGTAGTCCAAATATGATGACTATTTATACCGAAAATGGGCACAACACTCTTCAGAAGTTTTTGAAGAGATAAAATGAAGAAATATGAATTTAAAATGTAGATTATCTAACAAAAACTCCAAGAGCAGATAAGTAAATGCACAGACACAAACAATTTAGAGTGGTTCGGCGTGTTGCCTACGTCCACTATGAAGTTCTATGATTTTATTGATAATCTCTTGATGGTTACACTTGGTTACAGCGAGCTACAACGAATTACAACTTTGAAATTTGTAAACTATAGAAACAATAGAGTGCAAAGATGAATCTGGCAGAGTCTGGATGCTTCAGAATCAAAAAGATACTTTTTCTATAGGCCTTGGGGTTCTATTTATAGGTGTAGGTGGCTGATATTTTGCTTAGATCTCAGAAGACCTCTTCTAGCACGTGAGTGAGCCCACGTTATCGATCCCAGGCGATTTTGGCTCGATCCGTGATCGATACGAACGAATTTCGTATCGATCAAGATTTGCTCCAATCGAGACGAAATTTGGCATGAGCCTTCCTTATGTTGTACGCAAGCTCCGGTAAAAATTTCATAGAATTTGGACTTGTGATTGCGAGCTATGATCGATGCAAGTTTGGGATTTTCGGTCCATGATCGATACGAATGAATTTCGTATCGATCAAGATTTGCTCCAATCGAGACAAAATTTGGCAAAAACGTTCTTTGTCATACTTAAACTCTTATGAAAATTCCGTAGCATTTGGACTTGTAGATCATGGGATATGATCGATGCAAATTGGAGTTCTTTAGTCCGTGATCGATACGAACGAATTTCGTATCGATCAAGACTTGCTCCAATCGAGTCGAAATTTAGCATGAACATTCCTTTGGTCGTACGTAAGCTCATGTGAAAATTTGGTGGCATTTGGAGTTGTAGATCTCGAGTTATGATCGATGCAAGTTTGGATTTCTCAATCGTGATCGATCAATATCTTGAGCATACTAACTCCGATTAATTTGAAATTTGGAATGTTGGCTTTCTTAGTTTTTCTTTTCATGTCATATCAATTGTAGCTCGATCCGGATTCAGACAAAATTTATCGACATCCATAGTAGACCTATGTATTAACGATTTTCAGGATGAACAATCCTTGGTTTCTAGTCAAGTTCTTGGTGTCACGGCCTTGCCAAAAGTGGGATAACGTTTGCCTCCCAAAGTACATCTTGTGTGAACAGGAAGTGCTTTGAAAAGCTGCCATCTCCATTTTGAAAAGTTCTATCTGGTTCGTTGAGTAGTTGCTATCTTTTCGTCAAAAAATGTGGCCTTTGGTTGATCTTCAGTGACGTAGATGTCAAACTGTTGATTGTCAATGATCATGCAGTGTTTTGCTGTAACTAAGTGTTGAGCACTAGCGATTTGTTGTTCATCGTTCTGATCGTCATCAGGTAAGCATTCAATTTCTGGTAACTTTGAAAATTGAATGTTAGTTTGGCATAAATGCACATAAGTTGGCCTGACTCCTATTCATGTTTGCATATTTGCGGGTCGTTATCAAGTTCTTTAGTTTTTGTTTGGATTGAGTTTCATATAGATCCTCTCCTGGATCGAAGCGAAATTTGAGTTGTAACAATATTCGATGGTTGTTCTAAGTCCTTCCTTTGTATCGATCCTCTCCTAGATCGATTTAAGATGTTAGAATGTATGCATCGTATCGATGGATACGTAATATTGGGCCTCAAATTGATGTATACATGAGTAATGCTTTGTGTCGGTGGAGTCAAATGATCCAGATATAATCATGAAGTGATGCTTCGAGGGGGATATGCCATCTCTCATTCCCTTATTTAAGAAGAATTCCCCACGGTAGATAGTCTTTGATAGGAGTCATTAACGCAACTTCGACGTTAGAAAGCAGATTATCGGAAGTTCCATCTTTGTATGTTCTCCATTGATTGGACGGTTCTCTACTGTTCTTCAGATAATCGTCTAATGCAGTGAATACAGATATGAAGTATGCTAATGTTTGACCATGGATAGCTATCTGAGGGAGATAAATGATATCAAATTGGCTTAGCTCGATATTTCATTTGAGTAACCTTTCAGACATCTAAGGTTGCCATTGGACCCATCGTAACGGTTGGTCGATACAGACATTAACAGGGTAAGCTTGTCAATAGCTAGCTTTCACCATATACTGGTCTCTGGATTAGTGTCTCTTCACATAGCATTGCGATGCTTATGGCATGTGTTGACATGACCCAACTGAGGTATAAATCTTCACAATCCAACGGCTTGGGTAAAATGTGAGGTCTCTTTGAGCAATCTATTAGAGCTGCTTGGTTTCCTCGGTACATGGATGACTCTAATCTTCAGCATTCTCTGACATTAGCCTCAATAATATGAGAATTGATGATGAAACTCGAGAATTCTTCTTATACAAAGCTGAAAGAGCATTCCAAAGGATAAAGTTTCATTCTATAGTTATTGGAGAGCATAGAATATCTTTGCAAAGTCATCGATATGGTCGTTTGATGGTCGTGACCTCACGAGCATATTAACTACATATACATTCATCGATCGACCGATCTAATTTTTGAATGATCTGTTAATCGTCCTTTGGTAAGTAGCATAAGCGTTCTCAAGTTTGAATCCAAGGAATGTAGCATAGCACTATAGGCCTAGGTCAGTAATGAAACAGTTGTATTCCTGGTTTGGGACATGCTTCATTATCTGATTGTATCAGGAGTTTGCATCCATGGATGAGATTAATTCATGTCTAGCGGTCGAGTTTGGAAGTGGAAAGTTGTGACGTTTGTGATTTTTCGTTGCCGAAAAACCGAATCGTTAGGGTTAAAGAAGAGGTAGAAGATAGAAGAAGAGAGAGAAAGATAGAACAGAACAGAAACAACAGAACAATATCAGAATCTCACAATCGCAGCGGAACAACATATAATAGATAAATGAATAATCTTTAAACAAAGAACTATATCAGTTATTACATTACATCATACTACAATACATTACATTACATTACATTACATTACATTACATTACATTACATCATCAGACTGTACAACAACAAACAACATTAAACAGCGGAAAGGAAATACTATATATTAGTAATACGCCATGTCATCCAGCTTGCCTCCAGCAACTCCTAAATTCCAGAATATCCTGATAGACCCGACTTTTGACTGCCCGTGTGGAAATTGGTTGGCACCCAAAGTTTAGGAAGGAAAACAATAAACTCCGAGTCAGTCATGTGACTGGTGTGAGAACTCAAAACAGTTTATCTTTAAAACAAAATAGAGGAATATTTTTAAAGTCAATTCGCAATGCTTTTTAGAAAATGAGGCAACAATAAGGCCTTCCGCACACACACACAATGCAAACGCAGAATCGGAGGAGATTTCTCCTTATGATAGTCAAAGATGCTTGATACGCATTAAAAAGAAACATTTGTTATTATTACTAGTGCATAGTGTAGGGAAAATCATTTCGAAAATAAAGATATAAATCTTAGCCAGCATAGGCATTCCGCACTTATGCCTACTATAGCTACCATCCAAACAGTGGGGCACCACCATAAGTGAATGATAGGTTCTACAAAAAAAACTGTACAAGATCGTATTGTTTCTTTGGATTTCCAACAAATGGTCAGGCCAAGAAACTTTCCATTGCCACATGGAAACGCCTCTGGAGTGACGTCCCGAGAACCAAACCGGACCTCTGCCAACACAAGGCCGGGTTACCCCTAACTGGGTAACTACTGACACGAATATGTCATCCCCCGATCGTAACCAATCTATCCGAGAATCCTCGATTTCCAACAACCACAAAATTTGCAGCAACAACATAGGTTAAATATCTGGGCTCCATACCATGATACCACCTCTATCCAGAAGGAATGACATACACTAAAGGGGCGCTACCCCCTAATAACCTTGCCGCATCCTTCCTGTTTTGAACATTTCCGGGGTGTGAGGTCCGACGAAGTCTCGTCCACAAAGCCACGCTTTATACAAAAGCTGTGCTTTGGGTCAACAAATGATCAAAGTAATGATCACCAAGATAAACGATCAAACAAATGATCATATCACAAATGATCATGCAATGATCATTTCACAGCAACACTCAGTATGCCACACTACCAAATTGGAAGTATATCACTAATAACCTTCAACTACATAATCTCTGAGCTCGTACGTCTCAGAGAAGGGTGTTAAGCTAAGAGAATAAATTCTCCGCCACCAACAGAAATATATTTGAAAGAAATCAGCTTTATATCTCAACTTGTAATGTCAGACATACAATCCATACAAGTCTGTTTCGGGATCGAACAGAACCGAATGCACTTACAAAGAAGTCCTTGCAATCCAAATATTCACTAATCACGTCCGCACTTCCCGTCACTAAGGGTGATAAAACCTCTGTATCGGAGATCAGCCAATGCAGAGTAACTCGACGGTAATCCTTCCGTTTTCAAAAATATCCGGTCTTCAACACCGGTCATCAAATGCAATCCATTACGACATATCACATATTCGGAATGGGTTATACGACCCCAAGGTCCTTTTCCGGCTAACTCGGATAGTGAGCGCTTATTCAAAAATAAGTGTGGCATTCAAATTCAAACAATCACAACAAATACACATTTAAAGGTAAATATTGATAGTCGGATTATTTAACTATCAATTAGGCATGCTCAACATCACCAGATTCCAAATAATTTTCCAAATTATTTACTTTCCAAAATATCTTTACTAGATATAAAATTTCCACACTTCAACTATTTGAAAACAAATTTTCAAATCACTTTTCACCTTTACCACTTTTGAAAACAAATTTCAATCATTTTCCTTACTCGGAAATACTTTCTTTTCAAAATGGTTCATTTAAACCAATTAAATAAATCCTTACCGATTTACTTTATATTTACGTTCCAAATCCGTAAATTTATTCCCACACTTTAAAAATAAATCAACGTTTATTTTTAACAAATTCAATTCCCTTTTATATAAATTCCATGGTGAATTTACATTCTAAAATATTTATGAATATACGATTTCAAATCGATTTCTGATATTCATTTTCAATTTATCTTTTAAAAAAGATAAATTCTCAAAAACGTTTCATTTCATATTGGAAAAGCATTTCCATACTTATTCTAATAATAAGTATTTCACAAACCCATTTATTTTCAACATTTGAAAATATTCGATATACTTAAAACATAGTTAAGTATATATTCCATTCCTTAAGGAAATCATTCTCTTAACACATTTATTTGGGTCAAAACGAATGTTGCGTAAAACATCGTTACGACGACCCAAAATCACTAGTATAGGGATTCAAAGTTTAAATAGATATATAAATCCCAATACTATACAAAACATTTCCTTTCGGAAACCATTTACTATAACAACAGTGTTATAGTCCACCATTTCCTTCTTTCTCGAAAACGTCTATTTCAACAAAAATGTTGAAATCTATGGTTTCGATTCATAATACATTTTAAAACATCTTTAAAATAATTAACTTCATTTTATAATATTCATTTTGCCAAACATGACCAATTTATTCAATAATGTATTCACTGTCCAAAATCGTGATTAAATTTCCTTTAATAAACTTCAATTTTTAATTTATCAAATTCAATTGATTTCGAATTTATAAACAATGTTTATGAATTCCATTTCTATTTATAAGCTTCGATTTATAAATCTCATCATTAACAAATTCCATTTATATCTCATTTAAATGCCAAAATCCGATTTATAAGATAATTACTTATAAATCTTCTATTTTACGAAATCTATTCATTTTGTAACTTCACAATTTATAAATCTATAAATTCCGTTCACTTATGAAATCCATCTTTATTTCACCTTTAACACTTATAAAAGCTCGTTTTATAATTCCAATATTTTTAACTTATAAAAAAAAATTTAAAAATCTTTTATAATGATTCAAAATTTCAAATTAAACCATTTTATAAATTAATCACTATTTATTTCGAAAATCTCAATTTGGTTATATTTTACAAAAACAGTAATTTTTATAACATAAAAATTTATAACGTTTTAATTATTTAAAATGAATCAATTCAAAATTTAATAAAAACATATACTTTGAAAAATCACTTTAGAATCCTTTTAAAAATCAAAAACGTTATTTTTAAACTTTAAAAATGGATTCGATGATGCAACAGCACCAAATAGTCAACCACGACATCCAAATATCATATATCGATATGATAATCAACAAATATCAAAATATCTGTAAATAAATCAATACAGTTGAGGAATCCAGTTAGATCTCTCCAACCTGTTTCCCTGCATCCACAAACATTAGCACAATACCAATTTCGTTCCAGTACGGAATTATCGCGGTATATGAGATTTATACAAATATTATCCGCTTAATAGGCGGCGCAATAGGGTCTCATCCGCTATATAATGCGGGAAATCAACTCCAAGTACATAAATAATACCAATTTCACTGTTTATGAAATATTCGCGGTATATGTTTTTAATAAGTAACCTCCGCTTACTAACGGCGCATAATGTCTATTCTTAACAATCAATAGATAACAATCATCATTCAAACATACATTCAAGAATTTTAAATCTAACTATTTAAAATTAAAATCGAAACCGATTCGATTGAGTGAGAAGTTCTCACCTTGATTCTAACTCCGTTCCAGCCTTTTATTTCGAATAAAATTAAACGCGCGTTTAATTTTACCTGAAATTTTCGCTTGCTCCAATCGACTCCAAACCAGCTCCACAGCGTAGTGCTCATCCATACGATTCCAACGCAACTGGTTTCGTGCGTTTTCGACCTCGTATGAATAAGTTACATCATTTTAAAGTTTAAACGAATTTTAATATATAAATTACAACATTTATTATTATTTTCAAACCCTCAACTCATCATCACCGTTGATTTCACACTGCATGATCCAGGCCGTCCCCTTTCTTCTCCTTCCTCCAGGTAACGCACGAGAAAATGAACCCAACCCTCATTATCTAGGGTTAAGAATTGTAGCCACCACACTCGATTAGAACGAGATCAAGGGCCACCAACCTGCAGCTCTACGTCGCCTTCACCCACGGCTGCCACCATGCTAAGCTCGTCTCCATCTCGAGCTTGGAAACCGTGCACGAGACGGCCACGAACGCGGCCCTATATCCTCCCCATCGAGCCTCCATTTTCGATCATGACCGTATAGATTCGTAGAGCTCTCCTCCCTCTATAATATCCTAGTTGAAAGCATTAGCTAATTGTTTATATTTTGGGAGAGACTAAGGAAGAACGTTGGGTGTTTTCTGGCCTTTGAAGTTGAAGATGGTGGCCGGCCCTGAAACCCTAGCCTTATTTTTTTTTTGTGAATAAAGGGGGGCTATTTATAAAAAATATCGAACACTATTCATTCGGCTTTTCCAAACCCCAATTTACGCGCGGTAACCGGCATTTCTAGGGTTTATCCCGCGTTCTGGACACAATGGAACAGGTTTCGGAGGCTAATTTGATCATCTGTGCGAATTATGACTATAAACGATCGATTTAAAATTAAACCGATTTAAATGAATTTCTAAGCGTTTTGGCTTGCACCGGACAAATGGTAAATCCGATTGACTTGAAGTTTTAAACCATTCAATAATATCACATTACGGATCCGTTGAAACTGGTTTCGTCGAAATCCGAGACTGTTTGAAAAATGACTATTTTACAGCCGTTAATTAAATATTAAAATATTCAATTTTCACAGATTAACTTTTAATTCGATTTTAAAAGTTCCATAACATTGTTATAACTCCAATATGATATAATAAAATTTTACAAATCATTTATAATCATATTAAATTCGATTTTCAATTAATTCTGTAATTTCTATTATTAAATTATCAATTTAATTGTCCAATTAAATCCAATATTCGATAAATAAATTATTTGACTTATAAATTCCACTTATTAATATTTAAAATTAATTAAATATTCAAATTTAAATTATCAAAAATTCTGGGTCGTTACAAACTTCCCCCCTTAAAAGAATTTCGTCCTCGAAATTACCAAGTAAGAAAAAATTACAGAATTCATTAACTTTTCAAAATCCATAGTTAAACTTCTTATAATACTTTACTAAGTTTTCAAATCATACTTAGTTATCTTTTCAAAACCAACTGCTATTGTTTAATTTTCAACTTCAAATCAAAACTTAGTTTTTCACAAATTTTCCCAATTTTCTCAAAAATTTATCAACGCCTTAAATTTTCGGAAAAATTCGCCATAGTCTTCTTTACACGGCTCGATCCGAAAAAAATGACAGTATATATATCGCAAATATACATCTCATCAAGTGATGAGGCATCCCGCAGGGAAAAAAGTGTAAAAGTACGATATTTAATCCGAGATATGTATCTTATTTATTATTAGCGAGCGTATACGGCTAATATAGCGCTAAAGCGAGCTACAAATGCGAAGCAAACGCGATCCGCACCTACTAAACACTCAACAAACAACATGAGAACATGTATATATGAAAATAATATCAATATACATCATATAGCAACATAAAAACTACATAATATAGCAAATGCAACTAAAGCAACAAATGCAACCACCAAAATCAATATAAATTCACTTCTCATTAATATTCATTGAATTGGTTTTCCAATTGATTCATTAACATTGGAATTTTTACTAACATTCATTCATTCGATTTCAGTTAGTTTACATTCACTAATTTATTCACATTAATTCGCCTTCAATCCAAATCAAATCCAATTTTATTCAAATTTATTTACTTCCAATTTGGATTCAATCACATAGCTTTTAATTTCGCTAATTCAATTTCATTAACACTTAATGAATTATATACAATCAACTAACATTCGCATGACAACCAATGTATATTCAACATAACCAAATTATTTAATTTACATTCAATTTGGTCCAACACTTTTACTTTTAATTCCAATTGGTTGATATTTAATTGACTTTCATTCAATTTATTCAATTTCCAATAACATTAGCTTTTAATGAATTAACACTTATATTCATTGTTTCATACTAATTATTTACATTCAATTGATTAATATTCCATCCCTTCATCAATTCAATTGTTAATTCCTTTAACAATATAAAGTTGAATTTCATTCATATGACTCAAGTTCAAATTCTTAATGACTTCATTTCATTAATTCACTTATTAATTTACTTTGACACCAAAAATCAACTTCATTCAACATCACTTAAGTTATATTCCATTTCAAACATCTTATCAAATCCAAATCAATTTATTTAACTTTCCTTTTGTTAAATTTCAAATCACATGTCTTTGATGACAACTCAAATTTATTTCAACTTGGATTTTATTGATTTACTTATACTTCCTTTAATTTAACTCCATTCTTTAAATTAAATTTATTCTATAAAAATTCAAATTGTATAAGTTATCAACTCATTTATCATTCCCACAAATATTTTAAATAGGATTCCAGAGTCCTTTCAAATCTTTCAAAACCATTTTTGAAATCAATTCAATTATCTTTTGAATTTCAAAACCCAAACTCAAAATTTTCCAAACAACCTTTATTAAAACAATTTGGCAGCAATTTCTCTTTTGGAAACCCGAAAATGAATTCTAATGATGTGGCCATCATCATCAGGATTATTTTCCAGCGACCGAAAAGAGTTTAGAGCTTTAGTTTCTCAAAAATAATTTTCCCAAAATATCAAATCCTTTCAAAACACTTCTCTGGAATTTTTTTTTCAGAATATAAATCACATTTATAAGTCTTTTACTTATATAATTTCACTTCTTATATATATAAGATTATTTCACAATTGTAAATCACATTAATTATAGTTCCATACTTATAGTTTATTTGCATATACAATTATTCTTTCAAAATTGGTTTTTTATTTAACTTATTCAACAACCAAACAATCAATTCATATACACTTTAATAATTCTGAAAAATTATTCCTTTTTATATATAAAATATAATCAAGGTAAAATTATTTCATTTACCCTATTTTAAATAATATCGTGTCAAATTGTTCTGTACAAGTGTTTAGAGATCCCTATCAACAGCATTAATTACTCGTGTTGACCAAAATCCATATACCACTCAACAAACCAATCATCACAATATAAAACAATTTAATATTCACTAACAAATACGCGCTCATATCTATTATTACACTCAACTCATTCTAGAGTACTGCTGACTCTATCTCTAATGAGTAACACCCAACAGAGCAGGGTTGTCGCTTAACCATAAGCTCTGATACCAAATGTAGCGTTTGCGATTTTTCGTTGCCGAAAAACCGAATCGTTAGGGTTAAAGAAGAGGTAGAAGATAGAAGAAGAGAGAGAAAGATGGAACAGAACAGAAACAACAGAACAATATCAGAATCTCACAATCGCAGCGGAACAACATATAATAGATAAATGAATAATCTTTAAACAAAGAACTATATCAGTTATTACATTACATCATATTACATTACATTACATTACATCATCAGAGTATACAACAACAAACAACAACAAACAGCGGAAAGGAAATACTATATACTAGTAATACGCCATGCCATCCAGCTTGCCTCCAGCAACTCCTAAATTCCAGAATATCCTGATAAACCTGACTCTTGACTGCCGGTGTGGAAATTGATGGGCACCCAGAGTTTAGGAAGGAAAACAATAAACTCCGAGTCAGTCATGTGACTGGTGTGAGAACTCAAAACAGTTTATCTTTAAAACAAAATAGAGGAATATTTTTAAAGTCAATTCGCAATGCTTTTTAGAAAATGAGACTACCATAAGGCCTCCCGCACACACACACAATGCAAACGCAGAATTGGAGTAGATTTCTCCTTATGATAGTCAAAGATGCTTGATACGCATTAAAAAGAAACATTAGATATTATTACTAGTGCATAGTGTAGGGAAAATCATTTCGAAAATAAAGATATAAATCTTAGCCAGCATAGGCATTCCGCACTTATGCCTACTATAGCTACCATCCAAACAGTGGGGCGCCACCATAAGTGAATGATAGGTTCTACAACTAAAACCGTACAAGATCGTATTGTTTTTTGGATTTCCAACAAATGGTCAGGCCAAGGAACTTCCCATTGCCACATGGAAACGCCTCTGGAATGACGTCCCGAGAACCAAACCGGATCTCTGCCAACACAAGGCCGGGTTACCCCTAACTGGGTAACTACTGACACGAATATGTCATCCCCCGATCGTAACCGATCTATCCGAGGATCCTCGATTTCCAACAACCACAAAATTTGCAGCAACAACATAGGTTAAATATCTGGGCTCCATACCATGATACCACCTCTATCCAGAAGGAATGACATACACTAAAGGGGCGCTATCCCCTAATAACCTTGCCGCATCCTTCCTGTTTTGACCATTTCCGGGGTGTGAGGTCCGACGAAGTCTCATCCACAAAGCCACGCTTTATACAAAAGCCGTGCTTTGGGTCAACAAATGATCAAAGTAATGATCACCAAGATAAACGATCAAACAAATGATCATATCACAAAAGATCAAGCAATGATCATTTCACAGCAACACTCAGCATGCCACACTACCAAATTGGGAGTATATCACTAATAACCTTCAACCACATAACCTCTGAGCTTGTACGTCTCAGAGAAGGGTGTTAAGCTAAGAGAATAAATTCTTCGCCACCAACAGAAATATATTTGAAAGAAATCAGTTTTATATCTCAACTTGTAATGTCAGACATACAATCCATACAAGTCTGTTCCGGGATCGAACAGAACCGAAGGCACTTACAAAGAAGTCCTTGCAATCCAAATATTCACTAATCACGTCCGGACTTTCCGTCACTAAGGGTGATAAAACATCTGTATCGGAGATCAGCCGATGCAGAGTAACTCGACGGTAATCCTTCCGTTTTCAAAAATATCCGGTCTGCAACACAGGTCATCAAATGCAATCCATTACGACGTATCACATATTCGGAATGGGTTATATGACCCCAAGGTCCTTTCCCGGCTAACCTGAATAGTGAGCGCTTATTCAAAAATAAGTGTGTCATTCAAATTCAAACAATCACAACAAATACCCATTTAAAGGTAAATATTGATAGTCGGATTATTTAACTATCAATTAGGCATGCTCAACATCACCAGATTCCAAATAATTTTCCAAATTATTTACTTTCCAAAATATCTTTACTAGATATAAAATTTCCACACTTCAACCATTTGAAAACAAATTTTCAAATCACTTTTCACCTTTACCACTTTTGAAAACAAATTTCAATCATTTTCCTTACTCGGAAATACTTTCTTTTCAAAATGGTTCATTTAAACCAATTAAATAAATCCTTACCGATTTACTTTATATTTACGTTCCAAATCCGTAAATTTATTCCCACACTTTAAAAATAAATCAACGTTTATTTTTAACAAATTCAATTCCCTTTTATATAAATTCCATGGTGAATTTACATTCTAAAATATTTATGAATATACGAGTTCAAATCGATTTCTGATATTCATTTTCAATTTATCTTTTTAAAAAGATAAATTCTCAAAAACGTTTCATTTCATATTGGAAAAGCATTTCCATACTTATTCTAATAATAAGTATTTCACAAACCCATTTATTTTCAACATTTGAAAATATTCGATATACTTAAACCATAGTTAAGTATATATTCCATTCTTTAAGGAAATCATTCTCTTAACACATTTATTTGGGTCAAAACGAATGTTGCGTAAAACATCGTTACGACGATCCAAAATCACTAGTATAGGGATTCAAAGTTTAAATAGATATATAAATCCCAATACTATACAAAACATTTCCTTTCAGAAACCATTTACTATAACAACAGTGTTATAGTCCACCATTTCCTTCTTTCTCGAAAACGTCTATTTCAACAAAAATGTTGAAATCCATGGTTTGGATTCATAATACATTTTAAAACATCTTTAAAATAATTAACTTCATTTTATAATATTCATTTTTCCAAACATGACCAATTTATTCAATAATGTATTCACTGTCCAAAATCGTGAATAAATTTCCTTTAATAAACTTCAAATTTTAATTTATCAAATTCAATTGATTTCGAATTTATAAACAATGTTTATGAATTCCATTTCTATTTATAAGCTTCGATTTATAAATCTCATCATTAACAAATTCCATTTATATCTCATTTAAATGCCAAAATCCGATTTATAAGATAATTACTTATAAATCTTCTATTTTACGAAATCTATTCATTTTGTAACTTCACAATTTATAAATCTATAAATTCCGTTCACTTATGAAATCCATCTTTATTTCACCTTTAACACTTATAAAAGCTCGTTTTATAATTCCAATATTTTTAATTTATAAAAAAAAATTTAAAAATCTTTTATAATGATTCAAAATTTCAAATTAAACCATTTTATAAATTAATCACTATTTATTTCGAAAATCTCAATTTGGTTATATTTTACAAAAACAGTAATTTTTATAACATAAAAATTTATAACGTTTTAATTATTTAAAATGAATCAATTCAAAATTTAATAAAAACATATACTTTGAAAAATCACTTTAGAATCCTTTTAAAAATCAAAAACGTTATTTTTAAACTTTAAAAATGGATCCGATGATGCAACAACACCAAATAGTCCGACATCCAAATATCATATATCGATATGATAATCAACAAATATCAAAATATCTGTAAATAAATCAATACAGTTGAGGAATCCAGTTGGATCCCTCCAACCTGTTTCCCTGCATCTACAAACGTTAGCACAATACCAATTCCGTTCGAGTACGGTATCGCGGTATATGGGATTTATACAAATATTACCCGCTTAATAGGCGGCGCAATAGGGTCTAATCCGCTATATAATGCGGGTAATCAACTCCAAGTACATAAATAATGCCAATTTCACTGTTTATGAAATATTCGCGGTATATGTTTTTAATAGTAACCTCCGCTTACTAACGGCGCATAATGTCTATTCTTAACAATCAATAGATAATAATCATCATTCAAACATACATTCAAGAATTTTAAATCTAACTATTTAAAATTAAAATCGAAACCGATTCGATTGAGTGAGAAGTTCTCACCTTGATTTTAACTTCGTTCTAGCCTTTTATTTCGAATAAAATTAAACGCGCGTTTAATTTTACCCGAAATTTTCGCTTGCTCCAATCGACTCCAAACCAGCTCCACAGCGTAGTGCTCATCCATACGATTCCAACGCAACTGGTTTCGTGCATTTTCGACCTCGTATGAATAAGTTACATCATTTTAAAGTTTAAACGAATTTTAATATATAAATTACAACATTTATTATTATTTTCAAACCCTCAACTCATCACCACCGTTGATTTCACACTGCATGATCCAGGCCGTCCCCTTTCTTCTCCTTCCTCCAGGTAACGCACGAGAAAATGAACCCAACCCTCATTATCTAGGGTTAGGAATTGTAGCCACCACACTCGATTAGAACGAGATCAAGGGCCACCAACCTGCAGCTCTACGTCGCCTTCACCCACGGCTGCCACCATACTAAGCTCGGCTCCATTTCGAGCTTGGAAACCGTGCACGAGACGGCCACGAACGCGGCCCTATATCCTCCCCATCAAGCCTCCATTTTCGATCATGACCGTATAGATTCGTAGAGCTCTCCTCCCTCTATAATATCCTAGTTGAAAGCATAAGCTAATTGTTTATATTTTGGGAGAGATTAAGGAAGAACGTTGGGTGTTTTCTGGCCTTTGAAGTTGAAGATGGTGGCCGGCCCTGAAACCCTAGCCTTATTTTTTTTTATTTTTGTGAATAAAGGGGGGCTATTTATAGAAAATATCGAACACAATTCATTCGGCTTTTCCAAACTCCGATTTACACGCGGTAACTGTCGTTTCTAGGGTTTATCCCGCGTTCCGGACACAATGGAACGGGTTTCGGAGGCTAATTCGATCATCTGTGTGAGTTATGACTATAAACGATCGATTTAAAATTAAACCGATTTAAATGAATTTCTAAGCGTTTTGGCTTGCACCGGACAAACGATAAATCCGATTGACTTGAAATTTTAAACCACACAATAATATCACATTATGGATCCGTTGAAACTGGTTTCGTCGAAATCCGAGACTGTTTGAAAAATGACTATTTTACAGTCGTTAATTAAATATTAAAATATTCAATTTTCACAGATTAACTTTTAATTCGATTTTAAAAGTTCCATAACATTGTTATAACTCCAATATAATATAATAAAATTTTACAAATCATTTATAATCATATTAAATTCGATTTTCAATTAATTCTGTAATTTCTATTATTAAATTATCGATTTAACTGTCCAATTAAATCCAATATTCGATAAATAAATTATTTGACTTATAAATTCCACTTATTAATATTTAAAATTAATTAAATATTCAAATTTAAATTATCAAAAATTCCGGGTCGTTACAAACTTCCCCCCTTAAAAGAATTTCGTCCTCGAAATTACCAAGTAAGAAAAAATTACAGAATTCATTAACTTTTCAAAATCCATAGTTAAACTTCTTATAATACTTTACTAAGTTTTCAAATCATACTTAGTTATCTTTTCAAAACCAACTGCTATTGTTTAATTTTCAACTTCAAATCAAAACTTAGTTTTTCATAAATTTTCCCAATTTTCTCAAAAATTTTCCAACGCCTTAAATTTTCGGAAAAATTCGCCATAGTCTCCTTTTCGCGGCTCGATCCGAAAAATATGACAGTATATATATCGCAAATATACATCTCATCAAGTGATGAGGCATCCTGCAGGGAAAAAAGTGTAAAAGTACGATATTTAATCCGAGATATGTACCTTATTTATTATTAGCGAACGTATACGGCTTATATAGCGCTAAAGCGAGCTCCAAATGCGAAGCAAACGCGACCCGCACCTACTAAAAACTCAACAAATAACATGAGAACATGTATATATGAAAATAATATCAATATACATCATATAGAAACATAACAACTACATAATATAGCAAATGCAACTAAAGCAACAAATGCAACCACCAAAATCAATATAAATTCACTTCTCATTAATATTCATTGAATTGGTTTTCCAACTGATTCATTAACATTGGAATTTTTACTAACATTCATTCATTCGATTTCAGTTAGTTTACATTCACTAATTTATTCACATTAATTCGCCTTCAATCCAAATCAAATCCAATTTTATTCAAATTTATTTACTTCCAATTTGGATTCAATCACATAGCTTTTAATTTCGCTAATTCAATTTCATTAACACTTAATGAATTATATACAATCAACTAACATTCGCATGACAACCAATGTATATTCAACATAACCAAATTATTTAATTTACATTCAATTGGGTCCAACACTTTTACCTTTAATTCCAATTGGTTGATATTTAATTGACTTTCATTCAATTTATTCAATTTCCAATAACATTAGCTTTTAATGAATTAACACTTATATTCATTGTTTCATACTAATTATTTACATTCAATTGATTAATATTTCATCCCTTCATCAATTCAATTGTTAATTCCTTTAACAATGTAAAGTTGAATTTCATTCATATAACTCAAGTTCAAATTCTTAATGACTCATTTCATTATTCACTTATTAATTTACTTTGACACCAAAAATCAACTTCATTCAACATCACTTAAGTTATATTCCATTTCAAACATTTTATGAAATCCAAATCAATTTATTTAACTTTCCTTTTGTTAAATTTCAAATCACATGTCTTTGATGACAACTCAAATTTATTTCAACTTGGATTTTATTGATTTACTTATACGTCCTTTAATTTAACTCCATTCTTTAAATTAAATTTATTCTATCAAAATTCAAATTGTATAAGTTATCAACTCATTTATCATTCCCATAAATATTTTAAATAGGATTCCAGAGTCCTTTCAAATCTTTCAAAACCATTTTTGAAATCAATTCAATTATCTTTTGAATTTCAAAACCCAAACTCAAAATTTTCCAAACAACTTTTATTAAAACAATTTGGCAGCAATTTCTCTTTTGGAAACCCAAAAATGAATTCTAATGATGTGGCCATCATCATCAGGATTATTTTCCAGCAACCGAAAAGAGTTTAAAGCTTTAATTTCTCAAAAATAATTTTCCCAAAATATCAAATCCTTTCAAAACACTTCTCTGGAATTTTATTTTCAGAATATAAATCACATTTATAAGTCTTTTACTTATATAATTTCACTTCTTATATATATATATATAAGATTATTTCACAGTTGTAAATCACATTAATTATAGTTCCATACTTATAATTCATTTGGTTATATAATTATTCTTTCAAAATTGGTGTTTTATTTAACTTATTCAACAACCAAACAATCAATTCATATACACTTTAATAATTCTGAAAAATTATTCCTTTATATATATAAAATATAATCAAGGTAAAATTATTTCATTTACCCTATTTTAAATAATATCGTGTCAAATTGTTCTGTACAAGTGTTTAGAGATCCCTATCAACAACGTTAATTACTCGTGTTGACCAAATCCATATACCACTCAACAAACCAATCATCACAATATAAAACAATTTAATATTCACTAACAAATACGCGCTCATATCTATTATTACACTCAACTCATTCTAGGGTACTGATGACTCTATCTCTAATGATTAACACCCAACAGAGCAGGGTTGTCGCTTAACCATAAGCTCTGATACCAAATGTAACGTTTGCGATTTTTCGTTGCCGAAAAACCGAATCGTTAGGGTTAAAGAAGAGGTAGAAGATAGAAGAAGAGAGAGAAAGATAGAACAGAACAGAACAATATCAGAATCTCACAATCGCAGCGGAACAACATATAATAGATAAATGGATAACCTTTAAACAAAGAACTATATCAGTTATTACATTACATCATATTACATTACATTACATCATCAGAGTGTACAACAACAAACAAGATTAAACAGCGGAAAGGAAATACTATATACTAGTGATACGCCATGCCATTCAGCTTGCCTCCAGCAACTCCTAAATTCCAGAATATCCTAATAAACCTGACTCTTGACTGCCCGTGTGGAAATTGGTGGGCACCCAAAGTTTAGGAAGGAAAACAATAAACTCCGAGTCAGTCATGTGACTGGTGTGAGAACTCAAAATAGTTTATCTTTAAAACAAAATAGAGGAATATTTTTAAAGTCAGTTCGCAATGCTTTTTAGAAAATGAGACTACCATAAGGCCTTCCGCACACACACAATGCAAACGCAGAATCGGAGGAGATTTCTCCTTATGATAGTCAAAGATGCTTGATACACATTAAAAAGAAACATTTGATATTATTACTAGTGCATAGTGTAGGGAAAATCATTTCGAAAATAAAGATATAAATCTTAGCCAGCATAGGCATTCCACACTTATGCCTACTATAGCTACCATCCAAACAGTGGGGCGCCACCATAAGTGAATGATAGGTTCTACAGCTAAAACCGTACAAAATCGTATTGTTTCTTTGGATTTCCAACAAATGGTCAGGCCAAGGAACTTCCCATTGCCACATGGAAACGCCTCTGGAATGACGTCCCGAGAACCAAACCGGATCTCTGCCAACACAAGGCCGGGTTACCCCTAACTGGGTAACTACTGACATGAATATGTCATCCCCCGATCGTAACCGATCTATCCGAGGATCCTCGATTTCCAACAACCACAAAATTTGCAGCAACAACATAGGTTAAATATCTGGGCTCCATACCATGATACCACCTCTATCCAGAAGGAATGACATACACTAAAGGGGCGCTACCCCCTAATAACCTTGCCGCATCCTTCCTGTTTTGACCATTTCCGGGGTGTGAGGTCCGACGAAGTCTCGTCCACAAAGCCACGCTTTATACAAAAGCCGTGCTTTGGGTCAACAAATGATCAAAGTAATGATCACGAAGATAAACGATCAAACAAATGATTATATCACAAATGATCAAGCAATGATCATTTCACAGCAACACTCAGCATGCCACACTACCAAATTGGGAGTATATCACTAATAACCTTCAACTACATAACCTCTGAGCTCGTACGTCTCAAAGAAGGGTGTTAAGCTAAGAGAATAAATTCTCCTCCACCAACAGAAATATATTTGAAAGAAATCAGCTTTATATCTCAACTTGTAATGTCAGACATACAATCCATACAAGTCTGTTCCGGGATCGAACAGAACCGAAGGCACTTGCAAAGAAGTCCTTGCAATCCAAATATTCACTAATCACGTCCGGACTTCGCGTCACTAAGGGTGATAAAACCTCTGTATCGGAGATCAGCCGATGCAGAGTAACTCGACGGTAATCCTTCCGTTTTCAAAAATATCCGGTCTTCAACACGGGTCATCAAATGCAATCCATACGACGTATCACATATTCGGAATGGGTTATACGACCCCAAGGTCCTTTCCGGCTAACCCGAATAGTGAGCGCTTATTCAAAAATAAGTGTGGCATTCAAATTCAAACAATCACAACAAATACCCATTTAAAGGTAAATATTGATAGTCGGATTATTTAACTATCAATTAGGCATGCTCAACATCACCAGATTCCAAAAAATTTCCAAATTATTTACTTTCCAAAATATCTTTACTAGATATAAAATTTCCACACTTCAACCATTTGAAAACAAATTTTCAAATCACTTTTCACCTTTACCACTTTTGAAAACAAATTTCAATCATTTTCCTTACTCGGAAATACTTTCTTTTCAAAATGGTTCATTTAAACCAATTAAATAAATCCTTACCGATTTACTTTATATTTACGTTCCAAATCCATAAATTTATTCCCATACTTTAAAAATAAATCAACGTTTATTTTTAAAAAATTCAATTCCCTTTTATATAAATTCCAAGGTGAATTTACATTCTAAAATATCTATGAATATACGATTTCAAATCGAAATCTGATATTCATTTTCAATTTATCTTTTTAAAAAGATAAATTCTCAAAAACGTTTCATTTCATATTGGAAAAGCATTTCCATACTTATTCTAATAATAAGTATTTCACAAACCCATTTATTTTCAACATTTGAAAATATTCGATATACTTAAACCATAGTTAAGTATATATTCCATTCTTTAAGGAAATCATTCTCTTAACACATTTATTTGGGTCAAAACGAATGTTGCGTAAAACATCGTTACGACGACCCAAAATCACTAGTATAAGGATTCAAAGTTTAAATAGATATATAAATCCCAATACTATACAAAACATTTCCTTTTGAAAACCATTTACTATAACAACAGTGCTATAGTCCACCATTTCCTTCTTTCTCGAAAACGTCCATTTCAACAAAAATGTTGAAATCTATGGTTTCGATTCATAATACATTTTAAAACATCTTTAAAATAATTAACTTCATTTTATAATATTCATTTTGCCAAACATGACCAATTTATTCAATAATGTATTCACTGTCCAAAATCGTGAATAAATTTCCTTTAATAAACTTCAATATTCAATTTATCAAATTCAATTGATTTCGAATTTATAAACAATGTTTATGAATTCCATTTCTATTTATAAGCTTCGATTTATAAATCTCATTATTAACAAATTCCATTTATATCTCATTTAAATGCCAAAATCCGATTTATAAGATAATTACATATAAATCTTCTATTTTATGAAATCTATTCATTTTATAACTTCACAATTTATAAATCTATAAATTCCGTTCACTTATGAAATCCATCTTTATTTCACCTTTAACACTTATAAAAGCTCATTTTATAATTCTAATATTTTTAACTTATAAAAAAAATTAAAAATCTTTTATAATGATTCAAAATTTCAAATTAAACCATTTTATAAATTAATCACTATTTATTTCGAAAATCTCAATTTGGTTATATTTTACAAAAACAGTAATTTTTATAACATAAAAATTTATAACGTTTTAATTATTTAAAATGAATCAATTCAAAATTTAATAAAAACATATACTTTGAAAAATCACTTTAAAATCCTTTTAAAAATCAAAAACGTTACTTTTAAACTTTAAAAATGGATCCGATGATGCAACAGCACCAAATAGCCAATCACGACATCCAAATATCATATATCGATATGATAATCAACAAATATCAAAATATCTGTAAATAAATCAATGCAGTTGAGGAATCCAGTTGGATCCCTCCAACCTGTTTCCCTGCATCCACAAACATTAGCACAATACCAATTTCGTTCCAGTACAGAATCATCGCGGTATATGGGATTTATACAAATATTATCCGCTTAATAGGCGGCGAAATAGGGTCTCATCCGCTATATAATGCGGGAAATCAACTCCAAGTACATAAATAATACCAATTTCACTATTTATGAAATATTCGCGGTATATGTTTTTAATAAGTAACCTCCGCTTACTAACGGCGCATAATATCTATTCTTAACAATCATCATTCAAAAATACATTCAAGAATTTTAAATCTAACTATTTAAAATTAAAATCAAAACCGATTCCATTGAGTGAGAAGTTCTCACCTTGATTTTAACTCCGTTCCAGCCTTTTATTCCGAATAAAATTAAACGCGCGTTTAATTTTACCCGAAATTTTCGCTTGCTCCAATCGACTCCAAACTATCTCCATAGCGTAGTACTCATCCATACGATTCCAATGCAACTGGTTTCGTGCGTTTTCGACCTCGTATGAATAAGTTACATCATTTTAAAGTTTAAACGAATTTTAATATATAAATTACAACATTTATTATTATTTTCAAACCCTCAACTCATCACCACCGTTGATTTCACACTGCATGATCCAGGCTGTCCCCTTTCTTCTCCTTCCTTCAGGTAACGCACGAGAAAATGAACCCAACCCTCATTATCTAGGGTTAAGAATTGTAGCCACCACACTCGGTTAGAACGAGATCAAGGGCCACCAACCTGCAGCTCTACGTCGCCTTCACCCACGGCTGCCACCATACTAAGCTCGGCTCCATCTCGAGCTTGGAAACCGTGCATGAGACGGCCACGAACGCGGCCCTATATCCTCCCCATCGAGCCTCCATTTTCGATCATGACCGTATAGATTCGTAGAGCTCTCCTCCCTCTATAATATCCTAGTTGAAAGCATTAGCTAATTGTTTATATTTTGGGAGAAATTAAGGAAGAACGTTGGGTGTTTTCTGGCCTTTGAAGTTGAAGATGGTGGCCGGCCCTGAAACCCTAGCCTTAATTTTTTTTTATTTTTGTGAATAAAGGGGGGCTATTTATAGAAAATATCGAACACTATTCATTCGTCTTTTCCAAACTCCGATTTACGCGCGGTAACCGGTGTTTCTAGGGTTTATCCCGCGTTCCGGACACAATGGAACAGGTTTCGGAGGGTAATTCGATCATCTGTGCGAGTTATGACTATAAACGATCGATTTAAAATTAAACCGATTTAAATGAATTTCTAAGCATTTTGGCTTGCACCGGACAAACGGTAAATTCGATTGACTTGAAATTTTAAACCATACAATAATATCACATTACGGATCCGATGAAACTGGTTTCGTCGAAATCCGAGACTTTTTGAAAAATGACTATTTTACAATCGTTAATTAAATATTAAAATATTCAATTTTCACAGATTAACTTTTAATTCAATTTTAAAAGTTCCATAACATTGTTATAACTCCAATATAATATAATGAAATTTTACAAATCATTTATAATCATATTAAATTCGATTTTCAATTAATTCTGTAATTTCTATTATTAAATTATCGATTTAATTGTCCAATTAAATCCAATATTCGATAAATAAATTATTTGACTTATAAATTCCACTTATTAATATTTAAAATTGATTAAATATTCAAATTTAAATTATCAAAATTTCTGGATCGTTACAAAAGTTATACTTTGGCACGCCCCATGCAAATATGAGTAATTTACGTATATCCGCCACTCTCTTTTTGTTTCTCTCATACGTAAAGGATTGGATACTCATTTTGGGTAGAGGATATAGTGGATAAACCTATTGGTTTTGAGTAGATTCGCCTCCTTAAGTGCATCTGATCTTTGTAGATCCACGTCGCTTCATTTTTATTCACCGAGACATGCTTTAATGCAGGATTCCCAATAGTTGGTGAGAGTCCATATATATATGAGATTGAGTCCAAGTGAGCATATCAAATTCACTTGGAGCAAAGCAGTTAACTCTTTCGTCATCATTGAGCATAGTTGCGATCTAATCTACAATACTCGTGATGGGTTATAGGCGCTTCATGTGCTTATTTGCAATGGCAAATGATTAGGCTTGTAGGGACGTTGAATCAAAGGCTTAGTAGAGTTTAGCCTTGTATCGCGCACCGGAGCATAGCTGGCTCTAGCTATGAGTTTGAATCTACTTGTGTTTCCAAGCTGTGTGCTTTCCATTCAATGTACTCACGGTCCATTGCTCACCAGAAGGGTCAGAATGATGATCAGTTGCCCATAAGTATGGGAGTCGATCTGATGATTCTATCTCTAAGCATCTTTTCGGTTGTAACTTCAATTTATTATAAATACTAGGCACGAGCTATAGGATTGAATACTCGTATCCA
Organism: Allium cepa; assembly: GCA_030765085.1. Taxonomy (NCBI): domain Eukaryota; kingdom Viridiplantae; phylum Streptophyta; class Magnoliopsida; order Asparagales; family Amaryllidaceae; genus Allium; species Allium cepa. Next base: position 729,974,162 of record CM060943.1, read on the forward strand.
GTGGATGATCATGCTCATGCCCCCAGTCTTGGGTTGATATATGTATTGTGCAAATGATCGAGCCTAGCTTCTGCTATGTTTATACCGTAGTCCAAGCTGTAAGAGCCAGAGGTATTTGATGAACGATCAAATTATATTCATCTTATTTCTCGTGCATACCCCAAGTCTGGGGAATATCTCGATAAGTGGCATGGTAGATAATGTTCGCTTCAATTTCGCATTCTATCCCGTTGAACCAAGGGATCGAGTTAACTGATGGAAGGCTAAGTTGTGTCTTATCCTGCATTTTGTCTTAAGTTATTCCTCTAGGCAGAATACTTTGTTGCATCGTCGATGTTCGCTTTGCTGCTTATATTGTCATACTCTTGGCAAAAACTGAAGAGTGAATCGTCCAGTCAGATTCAATGCAGGATTGATGCTTCCCTTATCGAATCAAAGGTAAGAATCGGTGCGTGGACATTTAGGTTGCATTTGTTGTGAATTGCTTGTTTATTTGGATCATGGTAAGAGTCAAAGAAGGAATTGCCGCATTGCATTCTTTTGGAGTTAGGCGATCAACCACGTCCATTTTGATTTATGTTCTTCCATTAGATCTAGGGATAAAGTCAGCCCAAATGCGATCATGTCATGCTCGTCTGGTCTCATACCTAACCTGACAGATCGAAGGAAGGCGACGGAGGACGAATGGCCAAGTCACACTCATTTGTGGTTTTATCCATGCTTTGGTGGTCGAAGGTATTCAATGCGAGCTCATTTCACATCGATTTGTAGTCGAAGAGCACTGATATTGGTCGTCGATTTAGTGACACAATGTAGAATGCATGGACCTCGTTGCTAATCGATCCATTGGTATGATATGAAAGGTGCAGATCGATATTGCCCGTCGATCTGGCAGTATGATATAATTGGTTTTTCATAACTTCGAGCATCATTTTGATTGGTTAGCATTAAGGCCTCCTTGCAGTCGTTGCCTTATTGTAAAGGATTCTAAGCTAGCAATGTAGCGAGTCACCTTTCTCTTCTTTCAGTGATTTGTTCTTCTGCCCCCAGTCTTGGGTTACCAGAGTTACTTTGTGGACGGTCTAATTGCATCTGTAGCGAGTTTACACTCCTCCCATTGACTTTAGGTCGGAGTTGGTGAATGAATGGTCGAATCACATTCATTCGTCCCACGTTGCATGCACAACCTGCCAGATTATTGGCGAGAGTTAGCGGATGAACGGTCATGTCATGTTCATTTGCTGTAGGATGTGTAATCACATCCATTTAGAACAAGACGTTCAGCTAGGTCCGTTTTGCGAATCTGCATCTCCCTGTCGAATGAAGGAAGAAATTTTGTCTTGTTGGGTTGGAGTGCATCCCTATAAAATTATGTTATAGGTCCCATGCCGAGGATAAGTTTTGATGCATGAATGGTCATGTCATTCTCGCTTAGTGCTAGATGGTCGGATCGTATCTGATTTTTTATGATAAGTGTGCTCTGTCAGGGGAAGAGTTGGAAAGCAGACAGTCAAACCACATCTGCTTTTTGTACCACAGAACTTGCTGAGGAATCAAAGTTGATAGAAGGGGAGTCGAATCGCATCCCTTCTGGTATTTATATTCCAATCCATGCTTCGAGGACCGGAGTTGGCTGGTGGGTGATTTATCACACCCATTAGGTCTTTATACTCCAGTTTATGCTCTCGGGACCAGAGTTAGCTAATGTTTATAATCTAGTTCACACTTTGAGAATCTGGAGTTGGTTGATGGGTGGTCAGTTACACCCATTTTTGTTTTTATGCTCTAGTCCGCGCTTTGGGGACATAAAGTTAGTTGATGTTTAAACTCTAGTTCGCACTCTGGGAATCTGGAGTTAGTTGATGTTTATACTCCAGTTCGCACTTTGGGATTCTGGAGTTAGTTGATGTTTATATTCCAATTTGCACTCTGGGAATTTGGAGTTAATTAGTGTTTATGCTCCAGCTCGCACTCTGGGATTTTGGAGTTAGTTGACGTTAATACTCCAGTTCACACTTTGGGATTCTGGAGTTAGTTGATGTTTATACTCTAGTTCGCACTCTGGAATCTGGAGTTAGTCGATGGGTGGTCAGTGACACCCATTTTTGTGTTTGTACTCCAGTCCGCGCTCTGGGGACTAAGAATTATTTGATGTTTATACTCCAGTTCGCACTCTGGGAATCTGCAGTTAGTTGATCGGTGGTCAGTCACACCCATTTCAGTGTTTGTACTCCAGTCCGCGGTCTCGAGACCAGAGTTAATTAATGCTTATATTCCAGTTCACACTCTGGGAATCTGGAGTTTGCCGACAGATGGTCATTCACATCTGTTTAGGCTTTAGGATTTCGTTCGCACTCCGGGAACGATGGATTTATCAGGATCGTGGATGGTCGATTCACATCCACCCTAAGTTAACAAGTGAGGTCGTTAGATGGACGGATCCATCCTACTCGAACTTAGTTCGGATACGGGCGAGGTCATTAGGTGGATAGATCCATCCTCCTTGAAACCGCATTTATAAGTTTATACTCCGGTTCGCACTCTGGGAACCTAGAGTTAGTTAGAGGATTGTCGTGTATCAATCCCATTTGATTTAAGTGTATCGGCCCCGAGCTCGGGTTTCACTTAATAAATGATTGGTCAGATCTCGATCACTTTCCACTCATCCGCCCTCAACGAAGGATAAGATTTAACTGATGGACGGTCGAATCACATACATGTTCGTTTGGATTATGCTTCTGCCAAGCCTAAGGAGTAAGATTAGTGTACTGGCAAGCTTTGAGCTCTAGCACAGGAGAGGATGGCCGAACTACATCGACTTTGAGTCGTGTATTTTCCCTTAAGTCAGAGGCAAGAGTTGGAGAGCAGACGGTCGAGTCGCATCCACTTTATGCTTTGTGCTCTTCCAGTCGAGTTGAGGAAGAGAGTTAGAATGATGGCTCATGATGGTTAGCGAGTAAGCAGTCGGTTGTTGATGACTATTAATTGAGGGTTGGCCCCTAATGAAGTCGGTTTAAGGCACGATTGTTTTCCGGAATCACATACGCAAATTGGGGAGTGAATGGTCAAATCATAACCACTTTAAACATGTGATCATAAATAACTCCAAGTGTCTAATGCAGGATTGGATGTATGGACGGTCATGTCACGTCCACCTTTGGTATGATTTCGATTTTACTGGGCATCTGAAGAAGCATAAGTATTTTGGCAAGTTTCAAGTACGAGATGGAGAGTGCACTATTAGGACATATAACTCCAAGTCTTTCTCAAATCTCCTAATTAAATTGCATAGGCGTATGAGTGGAGGTCGGTCGCATCCACTTTATACTGGAGCCCTAAACATGTCGATCTCTTCTTCTTTGATCACCTCCCCCCAAGTCAGGTGCATATAGTAGGCGACGAGTGGTTGAATCATGCTCGTCATGATGATACCTCAATGATTTGATCATAGTCCACAGAAGTTGTTTTGCACCCATCCTTAAGTACTCGGTTAGTATTGCACTTTAGTCCAGCCCTTCTCAGTTGGAAGTCTAATGCAAGTGGTTCTGTTTGATCAAAGTTCTTGATTGATAGGGATCGAGGGTTCCCGGCCCTTCATTTTATAGGGCTCGAACATATTGTCAGATCCGTCCTTTCCGGAGCAGCCTTATGGCGTTGACATCCACAGTAGCCATCTAAAGAAGAGGAGCTTCCCGATTTATATATGGAGTAGGTTTCCTCATTATCTTCCGACATTGATCCTTCATCTAGTTCATCAACTCAATATTAGATACGATATGTTGGTGTAGTTGTTGGTTGCTATCCGCCAGTTCTCTTATCAAAATGATTGACAGTCTTCTTTGAGGCGTAGGGGAAAACATCTGCATTTGATGGCATTCATCACTCTTCGTGGAATCCATTCACCACTATCACTTCATGAGATAGTGTCGGAGGTTGAATTTCCATAGTACACTGGCATAGTCAGCATGCTGATTTTTCGCTAGAAATTACGCATGTAGGATGGTTTCAATGAATAGGTCCTGACTGGGAAAGATACTCCAATCAACATTATCGAGTTCATTTTAAGGTTACAGTGTCTTGTAATACTAGTGAATGGATTATGCCCGATTACCCAATGTTCGAGTGGTTGGTAATGCCAATTGGATGGTGAGTAGCATAAGATGGGCTCATAGATTGGTGATTATTTCTAATTTTCACCAGGAAGGAGGCCCGTATAAGATAGTAAGGAAGTCCTCTTAAGGTTGTATGCCATGCTTTTAGTCATATGGATGTGGAATGATTAAGATGCGGGCATCTGAAAATGGTTCAATGTTGACCAGCTATGTTTTGAGTTGGCAGAGTTGACAATGTAGAGTAGTTGTCATATTAGCCATCGCACCATAATTGTCAGTTTTGGAATTTAAAAACTAGTCAATTGGGGGGAAGTTGCAGTCCATCTTAGAAGCATGATATATTAACCGACTCTAGTTTTTGGCATATTAGCTAGGTTCTCCGACCTTTGGGAGCACTGGTTGAGTAGTATTTCTTTACCCATTCCTTGATTGCAATTCAACAGTTGTTGCTGTAACCCGCTATGTCCCGTCCAGTCACGAAACGATCAGAATGTTCCTTTATTAAGTTGAGTTTTGAATTAACTATGCGGGTGCTCTACGCTGCAGCTAGGGTACCCAAATTATTTTTTTTGAAATTCCGTCATCATTCTCCGAAATGTTTGAACGATTAAAGTGTTATCTGAGCGTCGATACGAAACGCACACGGCCAGATCGATACAAAGTGCTGTTTAAGGATCGATGCGAAATGCAGCTGAATGGATCGATGTGAAGTGTATCTGAGGATCGATGCGAAATGTAGATGGCTAGATCGATACGAAGTACATTTGAGGATCGATGCAAAATGCAGCTGGCTAGATCGATGCGAAGCACCGCTGGCTGGATCGATGCGAAGTGCATCTAAGGATCGATGCGAAATGCAGCTGGCTGGATTGATGCGAAAGTGATCGATACTGTTAGCACCAAAATTGGTCACTAACACCCTTAGAAAGATTGTGTAGAGAGATTAATGAAGAAAGTAAATTAAAACAGAGAATGGATGTAAATTTAAATGCAGAGAACAAGAACACCAAATTTATAATGGTTTGACGTAACTGCCTACATCCACTTTGAAGTTGATTTCCATTGATTTCCTTGATGGGTGATTACAGAAACAATCTGTTTTTAGTTACTAGAATACAATTGCAAAGTAAAAGAAATAAGTCTGTAATGAGTCTTGAAAATGGTAGAGTCTCCCCAGTGTTCTCTCCAATCTCCCTTTTTTCTGTGCCCCTGCCTCTCTATTTATAGGCGAAGGTGGGTTGGACATCCCTGGTGGGCCTGATAGCTGAATATCTTGGCCCGAGTGAAGTGGTCTCTGTGCGCCGAATAAGAGAGGCCGAACGATCAAATGCCGAACGTACCCCTCCATGCCGAACAATCTCCTTTGGCCGAGCGGGTTGAGGCCGAACACACCGAATGCCGTGGGGAGCACTTGTGCCGAACGATGCTAGGAGTCGAACCAGTGTCATGGCCGAGCGATTGCTAAGCTGAACGAGATGAGGCCGAATGCTCTGAGTGCCGAACACTTCCCAATGCCGAACAAGGTGTGGATGCCGATCGATATGGAATGTCGATCAATGTCCTTGGCCGAACATGACTTGTATGCCGAACAATGTCTTATGCCGGACCATTCTGCCATGCCGAGCGTGCTTAGATGCCGAGCGTTATGGTGCCGCACCACTTAAAGGCCGAGCGAGGTTTCTGGCCGGGATGACACCTTTGGCCGAAGGAAGCCTTTGGCCAGACAAGGCCTTTGGCCGAGCGCTCCTGAATGACGGTTGCAAAGCAATGCTGGATGAACCAGCTGGGCCAAACGATGGGTATGCCGAGTACCGAGTTGCCTGGCCAAATCTCCAGGAAACACTTGCCCCCCAAAGTGCATCGCGTGACCGAACGTGATACGCTTTGATCATGCTTCACTTCGAACCTTGGTTCATCACTCTTGGGGGTTGCATAATTCTCCTGTGCCGAACGTAGTGCAAAATACCGAACGGTCCAGTTGAAACCGAACACTCCTCGTGTGCCGAACGTAATGCAGGGGCCGGACTGAATGGTGCGGCTTTGACCGGTTTCAATGGGAATAGCCTCTTCGTCTTCTTCCTCTTCTCTGTAAAGTCCAACGCCCTCCTTCGTCTCCTCTTTTCACATTTTATCACCGCTGCCTTGTACTTGTTGATTTTTCCAGTTAACAAACTCCAGTGATCCATCAATCCCTTCCAAGTCTTCATCCCACTGACTAGGTATCGATTCAAATTCCTTCCCACAATTAAAAAGGGCTTGATGCTCGAGTTCCGTAATCGATAGGGTGAATCGAGCCTAGGTTGAGATATTCTAAGGGTTTTCAGTGTTAAATGATGAGGATGGAAGGAGGAGTGAATAGAGATGAACCTTCTAGGAAGCTGTTGGGGGATGTGTTAGGGTTCGACATAATTCCCTCATGCCGAACGAGATTGGAGGAAGAAAGGATGGAGGAGGAGCAGGAGGTAGTTGGGATGCCGAATGGCATGTCTTGGTACGACTTGCCGAACGATCGGCCTTCGTTGCTCGGTCGAGGATGGCGGAAAAGAGAGAAGGATTTTAGGTTGGAGTGTCGAACGTTGGAGCTCGGCATAATTCTGGTTCGGTGTGACTCATCACATACCTGACGGTAGGAGGGAAGGTTTGGGAGGAGGCATGATTAGCGGAGAGGATGTTGAGTGTTGTTTTGGCCGAATGGGATTTCGGCCGAACGATACCCTGCCGAGCGCCAACTGGTTCGACCTGTAGTTAGGTAGACCGTGAGTTTTAGGCCGACCGATAACTTCGTCGAGCGACAGCTTAGCCAAACAAACGTAAATGCCGAACCATACATGCCGAATGATATTTAGCCGAACAACACATAAATGCCAAACTAAAACATGCCGAACGGTCGTAACGCAAGAACAATGACTCTAACATTCTAGCAAATCGAACCGATTTGGACTAATAACCTTCTATTTTCAGTAGCTATAAATCTGAACTTTACTTGACGTAATCGGATAACTTCCTCTAACGTTCCCTGAACTTGAAACTGTAATCGCCATTTGACGGGCTTTTGGAGATGGTCAGCGATGACGGTCATCGAAGGCGATGATTTTTAAGTTTAGTTTTATATCAGTAACCTTGCGACTCTTGAATTTCCAATGCTTATACACGATTGATTGCACTATCTCACACACCACACAGGGGGGAAATTTATGTTGTTAAGTCTAACGCTGATCATTTTTTGAGTATAGTTCATACAAGTGCTCTACAGGATCCAATTCTCGTCAAAACAAAATGTCTAAAAAATCCGGTTCCGCCACAATCTCAGACAGCCCGGGCCGTCTTCCAAACAAGGGGACGTAGACACTTCTAACCCTTCGACCTCCCCCGCTCATAATTTAGCTCCTGATGCCCTGGAGTCATCTATTCTCTTAGATAATTCGATTGATTCACAGGCTTCGAAGATTAACAAAGTCGCCCTTCGACGAATATGCTCTATCCACGGCATCCCTTTTGCCGATGTGTTGGTTACGTCGAGGCATGATCGCCCACACCTGCCCCTAGTCGGACATACCGCCTGCAATAAATTTATATGCTAGGTGGGCAGCATGCCTCCATTCAATTTATTTCTCGGGACGTGTTGCAATACATAGACATCGCCCCGTTGCGGCTGCACCCAAACGGTCATGCATTCATTTATGGGACCTATCTCCTTTTCATGGCTGTCTTCTCCAGGCCTCCAACTCTCGGCGACATCAGATATATTTATATGATCAATATGCGGAGAGATAGCCCCTCCTTCGTGTTCCTCGAGCCGCACCACAAGTGCCAAATTCTAACCAGAGCGTGGAGCAAGTTTTCCCTGTACAAAAAGGAATGGTTCTATGTGCGCTGCCCTGCTGGTTTCGCGGGTAGATGGGTTGAAGGAAGTAAGTCTTCTTCTTGGAGCGATGCTCATATTTCGGTCGAGGCATTGCTTTTTCCGACTCTTGTTTCATTTTTTTAGATATCAATCCACGTCCCGAGGGCCGCGGCTATTCTGAGGCTGTTGAGGCTATTAGAGCTCTTCCCGCCGAGGAACGAGACATCCGAACCCTCATTTCAAATGAGTAACTGTCAAGGTTCGGGCTGTTAGCAGAAGGTCGTCGGGTGAGCCTTCCTGAGGGCGTCTCCATCCCTAAACCCGCATCCGGTAAAGGGAAGAAGTTGGCTGAATCATCTTCACGCCACACACCCGGTGCACAGGAGGAGGGGGAAATCAAAGAGAGTGAAGCACCCGAAACACAAGGTGAGATTGCGGGTCCTACTCAGGATCCGCTGGTCGAAGTGCACGATATTGAAACATCATCTTCCCCTTCGAAGGGGAAAAAGAAAGTGGCATGTAAGATTAGGAAGGAGAAGGTTGGCAGAACTTCCAAAGTTACGCTCATCCCGACAGAGAAGGAGGCTTCTTCACAGCACGTTGAAAGTTCGCTAAAGGGCCTCTCGAACCTCTCCATTTTGGAAGATCTGCACAACTATGACTTCAATGATCCGGAGGCATTCAAGCTTTACTCGCCCGTCAGAGGCGATGCATGCATCTTATCCCACAACCAAGGAGAGAAAACTCCTGTTAGCAAAGCGACCGGTCCGTCAGGGGGAAACACACTAGGACACACAAAACACTTGCACTTCCCTATGCACTTAGCTTTCATTGTCACACTATCTCTTTGCTAATTCGCTGTTATTTGAATTCTGTGCAGGTGACATGGGGCGCTCACATGGATTCGATCATCTTCGCGGTTCGTCCATTTTTCATCAACCAGGATGGGATTCGGGTTTCGGAAGATGTCGAGATGGAGATGGCGATAAAGACTATCATTCCCGGGACTCCTCATCCCAGAGGAAAACTTACTATTAGCCAAAGCACCACCAGGATACTTCGTCTCACGCGGAGCACAGCAAAGACAAGCACGACCATAAGAGGTCGCAATCCGACGCTCCCGGGACCAACACTCTGACTCCTCTTCTACTCGACGGTCCCGAGGTACTCACCGGAGGGGCGAACTTTCAAAGCCGTCACCCCCTGCTCCTATGACAGACCCAACAGTGTCAAAGAAGTTGCCTGAGCTTAAAGGCAAATTTTTGAGAATCTGCTTCGACGGCCTGAAATTCCTTCCGGCGATTCATCGTATTCCCGGTCATGTTAAACGGAGCGCTTTTGCTTGTACGAATGACGTCTATGTCCAACATGACGCATTTGTTCACCTAGCTGAGAAACTTTCCGAAGTATTTGTGGAGCGCCAACATGAGATAGACTGTTTGAAGCTTGAGGCTATCCACGATAGAAACATCATTAAGGCCCTAGACGAAGAAATCGCCGCTTATAAGTCTGAACTCGAGGTCGCCCATCGGAGTGCCAGGGATGCTGCTGAGGCCGTTACTCGCTTGGAATCAACTCATAAGAAAGAGCTTGACGAAGTTCAACGATGTGGGGCTTTAGCCTTATAGAAGGACTCCGTTCAAAAGGAGAGGGATGCGTTCAGCACCCGAGTCAAGGAACTTGAGGAGCTTCTCCGTAGAGAGAGCGGAGAAAACGGCCGCGCAAGAAGAGTCACAGCGATACTGTGATGAGATTGTCGCCACCCGACTTTTAAAAGAACAACTCGAGGGCGAGCTTTCTAGGGTTGATATGTTAAAGAGCAAGGCCCGTGAAGAAGGCAAGAAGACGGCGTTGATGGACATTGATTCCCGTCTCGAGGCAGCCATGGAAAAAGGTAGAGAAGAGATCAAAATCGCGTTCGACCCACTCATTGCCGAATTCAACGCCCGCGTGGTCATGCACCGTGACTTAACTTTTTTGGACGATGGCTATCTTGAATCATTGCACGAGGCGTGAGAAACCTTAATTTAGATCAGGAAGGCCAAGCACGGTGTCGAGTAGGTTGATGATGGGGCATTGATAAAACAATTTCTGAAGGGAAATGAGCCTTTGGACCTATCAGCGGCCATGGCCCTTTATTGCAAAGGCTTCCCCTCTAGAAAAGGGGAAGAAGTTGTCACCGGTCCATCAGGGGTCGAGCCTCCTGTTCATGTGCCTACCTAGCAGGCCGGTCGGCTGATACTTGATCCTTTTGAACGGCACATTGGCTATGATCTAGAAGGCCCCGGCCTGGGCATTCATGTTTTGTCTCCTATCCCAAAAGGTGAGACCCCTTAATGGCTGAAATCCAGCCGGAACCTGAGAGGCAATTCTTTTGCATTAACATCCCAAGTATTTCCCTAGAAGCTGTTGTATTCTAATACTTGCTTTTAGTGACTTTGTGCAGGTCGCTCTGATCTTGAACCCACTCCGAGGAGCGATGTCGCCAAGGAGGCGGAGAAGGAAACAAGTGAGGCCCCTCACGCAGGTGAGGTTCCCGGTCCTGATGCTCAGGTGATCGAGGCACTTGACGAAGGTAAGTCCGAGTCCTCCTCTAGGAGTTATGAAGTAGAAGTCACATATGCCTTTGAGCATACATCTGAATTAAGCATGAAGGAGCGGCTCGAGAAAGAGAAAAGAGATACAGTCAAGGTCAAGGTTGAGCTGCGTGAAGTGGACCTAGACGATCCCTTGAACAAGCCATTGAAGGTCATCCTTCTCGGCAGGTCCAAGCCCTTGGATGATCCCCTACTTCTTCAGTTGTTACTCCTCCATCAAGGAAAGGTTCCAAGGGTAAACACTCTGGAGAAGAGCCATCCGGGAAGAAGTTGAAGAAGCACAAGAAGTGACTACTGTCCTCGTTCAACGAGATCAATCTAAGTCGTGTAATAATTTTTTGTAATTTCTGTAGATACACTGTTGACTCCGAATTTTGGAGTGCTTGGAGTAGAAAACTTTTCCTGAATAAAGTTTAGTTTCCTTTTCTGTCTTTTCAAAAGATTTTTATTATTCAGTTTTCTTAGTGATTGTGATTCGAATCCATGCTATTGAGCGTAACATTGACTTCTCAGTTTGTCTTCACATAGCCCGTTGATTCTCTGAGAGTTATTCGTTTTCCTCCCATGCTTCAAGTACTTAGAACATTTTTTAATCCGTACAACGGGAACTTAGAATATTCCAGTCCGCATTCTGGGGATTTGGAAATTTTTACCATTTATACTCGAGTTCACGCTCCGAGGACTTCGAGTACTCCAGTCCGCACCCGGGGACTTGGAGATTTTAAGTCGTTTGTACTCGAGTCCACACTCCGGGGACTTAGAATATTCCAGTCCGCGTTTTGGGGACTTGGAGAATTTTTACCGTTTATACTCGAGTTCACATTCCGGGAACTTAGAGTATTCCAGTGTGCACTTCGGGGACTTAGAGGTTTTTATTCGTTTATACTCGAATCCGCTCTCTGGAGACTTGGAGGTTTTTAAGTCGTTTATACTCGAGTCCGTGCTCCGGGGACTTAGAGTACTCCAGTCCGCACTCCGGAGACTTGGAGGTTTTTAAGTCATCTATACTCCAGTCCGCCCTCCGAGGACTTAGAGTACTCCATTCCGCACTCTGGGGACTTGGAGGTTTTTATTCATTTATACTCGAGTCCGCACTCCGGGACTTAGAATACTCCAGTCCGCACTCCGAGGACTTAGAGGTTTTTAAGTCATTTATACTCGAGTCCGCGCTCCGGGGACTTAGAGTACTCCAGTCTGCACTCCGGGGACTTGAAGTTTTTATTCATTTATACTCGAGTCCGCACTCCGGGGACTTAGAGTGCTCCAGTCCGCACTCCGGGAACTTGGAGGTTTTTAAGTCGTTTATAATCGAGTCCGTGTGTCGGAGACTTAGAGTTCTCGAGTCCGCACTCCGGGGACTTGGAGGTTTTTATTTGTTTATACTTGAGTCCGCACTCCAGAGACTTAGAGTACTCCAGTCCGCACTCCCGAGACTTGGAGGTTTTTAAGTCGTTTATACTCGAGTCTGCGCTCGGGGACTTAGAGTACTCTAGTCCGCACTCTGGGGACTTGGAGGTTTTGAGTCGTTTATACTTGAGTCCGCACTTCTAGGACTTAAGAGTACTCCAGCCCGCACTCCGGGGACTTGGAGGTTTTTATTTGTTTATACTCAAGTCCGCACTCTGGGGACTTATAGTACTCCAGTCCGCACTCCGGGGACTTGGAGGTTTTTAAGTCGTTTATACTCGAGTCCGCGCTCCGGAGACTTAGAGTACTCCAGTCCGCGCTCCGGAGACTTAGAGTACTCCAGTCCGCGCTATGGGGACTTGGAGGTTTTGAGTCGTTTATACTCGAGTCGGCGTTCCGAGGACTTAGAGTACTCCGGTCCGCACTCCGGGGACTTAGAGGTTTTTATTTGTTTATACTCGAGTCCTCGCTCCGGGGACTTGGAGGTTTTTATTCGTTTATACTCGAGTCCGCACTCCGGGGACTTTGAGTACTCCAGTCCGCACTATGGGGACTTAGAGGTTTTTAAGTCGTTTATACTCGAGTCCGCGCTCCAGGGACTTATAGTACTCCAGTCTGCACTCCGGGGACTTGGAGGTTTTTATTCGTTTATACTTGAGTCCGCACTACGGGGACTTAGAGTACTCCAGTCCGCACTCCGGGGACTTGGAGGTTTTTAAGTCGTTTATACTCGAGTCCGCGCTCCGGGGACTTAGAGTACTCCAGTCCGCACTCCGGAGACTTGGAGGTTTTTAAGTCGTCTATACTCCAGTCCGCCCTCCGGGGACTTAGAGTACTCCATTCCGCACTCTGGGGACTTGGAGGTTTTTATTCATTTATACTCGAGTCCGCACTCCGGGACTTAGAATACTCCAGTCCGCACTCCGAGGACTTAGAGGTTTTTAAGTCATTTATACTCGAATCCGCGCTCCGGGGACTTAGAGTACTCCAGTCTGCACTCCGGGGACTTGAAGGTTTTTATTCATTTATACTCGAGTCCGCACTCCGGGGACTTAGAGTGCTCCAGTCCGCACTCTGGGAACTTGGAGGTTTTTAAGTCGTTTATACTCGAGTCCGCGTGTCGGGGACTTAGAGTTCTCGAGTCCGCACTCCGGGGACTTGGAGGTTTTTATTTGTTTATACTTGAGTCTGCACTCCAGAGACATAAAGTACTCCAGTCCGCACTCCCGAGACTTGGAGGTTTTTAAGTCGTTTATACTCGAGTCCGCGCTCGGGGACTTAGTGTACTCTAGTCCGCACTCTGGGGACTTGGAGGTTTTGAGTCGTTTATACTCGAGTCCGCACTTCTAGGACTTAAGAGTACTCCAGTCCGCACTCCGGGGACTTGGAGGTTTTTATTTGTTTATACTCAAGTCCGCACTCTGGGGACTTATAGTACTCCAGTCCGCACTCCGGGGACTTGGAGGTTTTTAAGTCGTTTATACTCGAGTCCGCGCTCCGGGGACTTAGAGTACTCCAGTCCGCACTATGGAGACTTGGAGGTTTTGAGTCATTTATACTCGAGTCCGCGTTCTGCGGACTTAGAGTACTCCGGTCCGCACTCCGGGGACTTAGAGGTTTTTATTTGTTTATACTCGAGTCCTCGCTCCGGGGACTTGGAGGTTTTTATTCGTTTATACTCGAGTCCGCACTCCGGGGACTTTGAGTACTCCAGTCCGCACTATAGGGACTTGGAGGTTTTTAAGTCGTTTATACTCGAGTCCGCGCTCCAGGGACTTATAGTACTCCAGTCCGCACTCCGGGGACTTGGAGGTTTTTATTCGTTTATACTCGAGTCCGCACTACGGGGACTTAGAGTACTCCAGTCCGCACTCCGGGGAATTGGAGGTTTTTAAGTCATTTATACTCGAGTCCGCGCTCTGCGAACTTAGAGTACTCCAATCCGCACTCCGGGGACTTGGAGGTTTTTATTCGTTTATACTCGAGTCCGCACTCCGGGGACTTAGAGTACTCCAGTCCGCACTCTGAGGACTTGAAATTTTTTAAGTCGTTTATACTCGAGTCCGTGCTCCGGGGACTTAGAGTACTCTAGTCCGTACTCCGGGGACTTGGAGGTTTTTATTCGTTTATACTCGAGTCTGCACTCCGGGGACTTAGACTACTCTAGTCCACACTCTGGCGACTTGGAGGTTTTTAATTCGTTTATACTCGAGTCCGCGCTCTGTGGACTTAGAGTACTCCAGTCCGACTCCGGGGACTTGGAGGTTTTGAGTCGTTTATACTCGAGTCTGCACTACGGGGACTTAGATTACTTCGGTCCGCACTCCAGGGACTTGGAGGCTTTTATTCGTTTATACTTGATTCCGCACTCTGGGGACATAGAGTACTCTAGTTCGCACTCCGGGGACTTGGAGGTTTTTAAGTGTCCGTGCGCGTTCGTACGCTAGCCGGGATAACATAATTTTATTTGCCCGTTACAGGATCATCATTTGTAGAGACATTAGTAATTCATGGAAAAGATGGCTTCAAGCCTTTATTAATGAGAGCAAGCTAAATCGCCTTAATACATGCCAAGAATAAGAAATAAAAGCATACTGGAAATAAGTGCAACTAATACATGAAAGAAATAGACTTAGTATAATAATGCCGCAAGTGCTCGTTGTTCCATGCTCGGGGGAGTGTCGCACCAACGATAGTCGCTAGCTTGAAAGTTCATTCTCCAAGCTTCCGTTCGATGACGTACGGACCTTCCCATGCGGGATTCATATGAGACGAGATCGGGAAAACTCGTTTCAACACGAGGTCTCCTACACTAAAAATTCTTGGTCGGACCTTCTTGTTATAATATTTAGTGACTCTGTGTCTGTATGCAGCCGCTGTCAAATTGGCTTCTTCGCATTTTTCATCAATGAAGTCCAATGATTCCAATAAAAGATTCTGGTTCGACTCGGGGTCATAATAAGTTACCCGATGTGACGGGACCTCAAGTTCCACGGGTATGACAGCATTCGTGCCATATGCCAACGCGAATGGAGTGTGGCCAGTCGCGGTCTTGTGGATGGTACTGTAGGCCCAAAGTGCTGTTGGAAGTTCATCCACCCACCTGCCTCTAGCCTTTTCCAGATGTTTTTTCAATATGGACTTGATTATCTTGTTTACGACTTCCACTTGTCCGTTGGCCTTCGGGTAAGCAACCACTGCAAACTTCTTTTCAATGCCATATTTCTAACAAAATTCTTTGAACTCCTTGCTTTTGAATTGAGTCCCATTGTCTGTAATGATGGTCCGTGGAAGGCCGAAGCGGCATATGATATTTCGTACGATGATTAGTGGTTATCGTGGCTAGAGGCTCTGCTTCTGCCCATTTGGTGAAGTAGTCGACTGCAACTATTGCATATTTCGCTCCACCTTTAGCTATGGGTAAAGAACCAACTAAGTCATTTCCCCACACTGCAAATAACCAGGGACTTGCCATTTGCGTGAGTTCTGTCGGCGGAGTTCTCGGGATTTTTGCATATATCTGGCATTTATCACATCTTCTCACATAGTCCGCAGCATCCCGATTCACAGTTGGCCAGTAGTATCCATAGCGGAGGATCTTCTTTGCTAATGTCTGCCCTCCAGTATGGTCGCCTCACTCTCCTTCATGGACTTCCTCCAGGACTCGTTTTATCTCATCATGGGCAATGCATCGGAGTAGTGGGGTCGAGAATCCCCTTCGATACATTACTCCATCCTGTATTACATAACGTGAAGCCTTAGGAAGGACTTGGCGTCTTTCGCTCCTCTTCTCAGGCAAATCCCCTTATAGTAAGTACTGCTTGATTGGGGTCAACCACGATTCCTTCTCAAGTTTGATCTCTAACACGAAATCTATCTCCATTACGTCTATACTTAGAGCATAGAGGGCCTCAATAGGGAACAATCCCATTTGCTGTGCATCACCAGTGCTTGCAAATTTTGCCAACGAATCGCCTTCTCTGTTTTGTTCGTGTGGGACATGCGAGATGTCGTAGTGTTCCAGATTTGCCAACAGCTCTTGAACCCAAGTAAGGTAAGGAGCAAGTCTCTGTCCCTTCACTTGATAGTCTCCCTGCACCTGATATACTACCAGCTGCGAGTCACAGAAGATTTCGATTGACTTCACTCCCAGTTCGATAACAAGTCTCAAGCTAGAAATCAATGCTTCATATTCGGCTTCGTTATTTGTTGCTGCAAACTCGAGCTTCAAAGCATAGCAGATTGATCGGTCTTCAGGAGTTACGAGGATTATACCTTCCCCCGAGCGACAGTCGTTAGATGCCCCATCGGTGTACATCTTCCATCGAACGGGGGGTATGATTCTGTGACTGCTCGGTTCATCTAGCACAGTGAATTCATCAATGAAGTCGGCTAGTGCTTGTCCTGGTATGGCCCTTCGCGGTAGATAGGCGATATTGAACTGACTCAACTCACTATTCCATTTTAACATCCTTCCGAAAGTTTCTGGTCTTTGGAGTACCTGCCGTAGGGGTTGGTCAGTGTAGACACTGATTGAGTGTACCTGAAAGTAGGGCGAAGCTTGCGTGATGCGATCACCAAGCAATAGACTAGTTTTTCAATCTTTGATAATTTCTTTCCCCCCGTCAAGCGTTTACTGACATAGTAAACCAGCTTTTGAATCCGGTCTTCCTCGCGGACCAAGGCTGTACTGATAGCGTGCTGGGATACCGCCAAGTATACATACAACATTTCGTGGTCTATCGGCTTGGACAGTACAAGAGGACTTTCTAAGTGCCTTACCAGAGCCCGGAATACTTCCTCGCGGTCGGATGTCCATTCGAAGTTTCTCTTTCCTTTCTTTATAATGTTGAAGAACGGAATACACTTTTCTGTAGCTTTGGATATGAATCGACTTAGCGCAGCCACTTTTCCATTCAGGCTTTGCACCTGCTTTATGGTTATGGGTACTTGTATATCTTGGATAGCCTGGATCTTCTCTGGGTTAGCCTCGATTCCCCAGGAATTCACAATGAATCCCAGAAACTTTCCTGATGCTACGCCGAATGAACACTTCAACGGATTGATCTTCATTCCATAATGCCTGAGTATGTCAAACATCTCCGCTAGGTCTCGGATGTGGTCGTTTGACTGTCGTGACTTCACAAGCATGTCATCCACATAGACTTCCATCGTTTTTCCAATCTGATCTTTGAACATTCGATTCACCAGACGTTGATAAGTTGCTCCTGCTTTCTTCAATCCAGAGGGCATTACCACATAGCAATACAACCCGACGTTTGTGACAAAACTGGTGTGTTCTTGGTCGGGAATGTGCATTGGGATTTGATTGTATCCACAGTACGCATCCATAAAAGACAATAACTCATGTCCGGCTGTTGAATCGACCAGTTGGTCAATTCTAGGTAACGGAAAGCTATCCTTCGGGCATGCTTTGTTTAAATCAGAGTAATCAACACAAGTTCTCCATTTTCCATTTGATTTCTTTACTAACACCGGATTAGATACCCATTCAGGGTAGAGGGCGTCGCGGACAAACCCGTTGGCTTTGAGTTTGTCCACCTCCTCTTTGAGAGCCGCAGACCTCTTCGGGTCCGTGCCTCTCCTTTTTTGTTTCACGGGCACATGCTTCGGGTCTATGTTCAACATATAACTCGCAATTGAAGGATAAATTCCGCACATATCAGAATGTGTCCAAGCAAAAACATCAAGATTTGCTCGGAGAAGTCAGTGAGGTTCTCGACCACCACGAGGTCGAGTTGTGATCCAATTTTAAGAATTCGTGATGGGTCGTTGCAGTTAACTGAGATGTTGATGATTAGTCCAGTCGGTGCTGCATTTGTCTCCCTGGGTTCCCCATCATCGTCTCTCGGATCTATGTCTCTATGGATCCGAGAATGTCGTCCGAGCCAGGGCTCGGAGGCTATTTGTCAATCGTTAGAACTTTAGATGCGGACAGAGCTGTCCGCAGCCTTTCCTTTCTCCCTACGTTGTGCCTCTCTGAGCTCAGCTACATAGCACGCACGACCGGTTGCCAGATCACCGTGTACCACTCCAATCCCTTTATCTGTTGGAAATTTTAACGTCAAACACAAAGGGGCCAAAGTTGCCCTAAATTCTGCCAGGGCTGGACGACCCAGAAATACGTTATATGGGGAATCAACATCCAGTACTATGAATGGTAGGATTCGCACCCTTCTGCGTTCAACTTGTCCCAGTTCAACTGGTAACTCCACATATCCCATTGCATAAGTTGATGCGCCATTAAAGCCATGGATTCTGGCCTTGGATGGTTTCAAATCCTTGGTCTCCAGATTCATTTGGTCGTATGCCTTCCGGAAGATGATGTTGACGGAACTTCCGCAATCAATTAGAATTCTCTTCATGAATGTCGGCCCGATGGTCGCAGATATGACCATTTTGTCGATGGAAGGGGCCTCTACCTTGTCCGCATCTCTACTCCTGAATACGATATCATCGTTCATCGTGCGTTGCTGCTTTGCAGGAGTCCCATCCTCCACGTTCGAACAACACTCATACTCCACATGTCTTAAGGAGTTAGCATACCGCTCCATCTCCTGCAATTCTTATCTACAGGATGAGGTCCGCCAGCAATCGTGTTAATAACCAATCTACCCACAGTCCGAGTAGGTTGTTCTGGTTGGTGTGGAGCTGGCCCACGTCCAGGATCCGATGTTTCTTGCCTCCCATCCTGTGGGTCTTTGACAAATTCCTGCAGCTTCTTCTGTCTAATTAGTTTTTCTATGGCATCATGAAGGTGTCTGCACTCCTCTGTGTTGTGCCCATAAGACTCGTGAAAATGGCAATACTTACCGGTCCGCTTCTGTTCCTCTGTCGATTCCTTCGGGCGTGGCTTTCTATACTGGAAAGTGTTGCAGGTTGATAAATAGATGTTCTCAAGAGATGCATTCAACGGGGTGTATTCACTGTAGATCGGGATCCTTGACTTCCATTTCCCTGCTTCTTTTTTCTTTCCGGGATTTCCACCCCCGGATCCTTTAGACTGCCCGGGCTTGCTCTAGATGTTAACTTGAGTTTTTCCAGGATTATCTTCGGTTTGTTTCACGACGACGTTACTTTTCACAGACTCTTGAACGGGCCCTGATGCCTTGTCTCGCCTTGTCCACCGAGCTTCCTCCCTTCTTATGAACTGATGAGCCTTCAAATAAAAATGTTCCAGCGTAGCTGGGGGCTTCCCTACCAACCAATCTCCAAATTCAGAATTCGGATCCACTCCACGCACTTTTTGCCATCAAAATCGCGTGGTCGTTAGGATTGCTCATCTTGGTAGCTACAACATGAAATCTTTGCAAGTATGCTTTCAGTGACTCTCCTGCAGTTTGAGTTACACTTGATAAGGACATCACGTCCTTTGGACGAGTGGTGTGTATCCTGAATTGTTCTACGAATTTCATTGCTAATTCGTCGAAGCTGGATATAGATCGTGGTGGGAGTCGAGTGAACCACATGGTGGCAATCTCGGACAAGGTGATTGGGAAACACCTACACTTGGTTGCGTCATTAGCTCTTGCAGAATCCATCATCCATCCGCACCTCATCACATGCTGTCTGGGGTCAGTCTTCCCTTCGTAAGCTGGAATGGCGGGCATGTTGAACTTTCTTGGGTATTCGACCTGTAGAATGGTATCTGTGAAGGGAGTATGACTCTTAGACACTCCTCAGTCTTCATTAGTTAGACCTAGGTTTTCTTTCATCAACTGCCTGACCATAGCCGTCAAATCCGGGGTTTGTTTGGAAGTTGGTAGGTTGGATTCTGTTCTACGGGACCGTGCATGTTGATGTCCTGTCTGATTTGGGTCTTGGTTTCTAGTAGATCGATCAGTAGCACCTGCATGTGCATCTTCATCCTTACAGCGTCTACGCCTAGGAGGTTCATCAGCAGAGGTCGAACTATCATCTTCAGAGTAAGGGACAGGGCTAGCCCCAGCACTCTGATGCTGCTGAGTAAGATGAGTCATGAGGTCAGCGTTGGCTTGCATTTGCTCAGCAAGTTGCCTTTTTTGCTTTCCTTAAGTTCTCTTATCAAGTCATTGAATTCTGCTCGGGAAACAACTTCTACTTGGTTTTGGTTAGAGGGCACTGCACCTCGAATCGCTTGCTGATTGCTAGTTCCCAGTTGTTGCACACTAGCGGTTTCGTGGGCATCTGCATTTTGAGAGGCTGATCTAGTTCGTGGTCTTCCCATGGTAGAGTTGTTGGTTGTAACTCTGAGTAGAATCAACAGATGCCTTATAAATGATTATGGATCTCCTTCGGGGGATTTATGCAATCTAGTAGCTCAAAGTAGATCCTAATAGCCCGAGAATTCAAATTCCCAGTGAAAGCACCAAAATGTTAGCACCAAAATTGGTCACTAACACCCTTAGAAAGATTGTGTTGAGAGATTAATGAAGAAAGTAAACCAAAACAGAGAATAGAGTGTAAATTTAAATGCAGAGAACAAGAACACCAAATTTATTGTGGTTCGACGTAACTGTCTACATCCACTTTGAAGTTGATTTCCATTGATTTCCTTGATGGTGATTACAGATACAATCCGTTTTTGGTTACTAGAATACAATTGCAAAGTAAAAGAAATAAGTCTGGAATGAGTCTTGAAAATGGCAAAGTCTCCCCATTGTTCTCTCCAATCTCCCTTTTTTCTATGCCCCTGCCCCTCTATTTATAGGCGAAGGTGGGTTGGACATCCCTGGTAGGCCTGGTAGCTGAATATCTTGGCCCGAGTGAAGTGGTCTCTGTGCGCCGAACAAGAGAGGCCGAATGATCAAATGCCGAACGTTCAAATGCCGAACGTACCCCTCCATGCCGAACAATCTCCTTTGGCCGAGCAGGTTGAGGCTGAACACACTGAATGCCGTGGGGAGCACTTGTGCCGAACGATGCTAGGTGCCGAACTAGTGTCATGGCCGAGCGATTGCTAGGCCGAACCAGATGAGGCTGAATGCTCTGAGTGCCGAACACTTCCCAATGCCGAACAAGGTGTGGATGCCGATCGATATGGAATGCCGATCAATGTCCTTGATCGAACGTGACTTGTATGCCGAACGATGTCTTATGCCGGACCATTCTGCCATGCCGAGCGTGCTTGATGCCGAGCGTTATGGTGCCGCACCACTTAAAGGCCGAGCGAGGTTTCTGGCCGGACGACACCATTGGTCGAACGAAGCCTTTGGCCGGACGAGGCCTTTGTGACGGTTGCAAAGAAATGCTGGACGAACCAGCTGGGCCAAACGATGGGTATGCCGAGTACCGAGTTGCCTGGCCAAATCTCTAGGAAACAGATACGAAAGTCGATTGACACGAAAGTGATCGATACGAAATTCGATCGATACGAAATTCGATCGATACGAAAACTGATCGATACGAAAACTGATCGATACGAAAACTGATCGATACAAAATTCGATCGATACGAAAACTACTCGATACGAAAAATGATCGATATGAAAAGTGATCGATATGAAAAGCGATCGATACCAAAGTTGATCGATACGAAAAGCGATCGTTACGAAAGGTGATCGATACGAAAACCACCATATTTTCTGCATAAGATTAGATGGATATGAAAATCACCATATTTTCTAGATACGAAAAGATGGATACGAAAGTCATCATATTTTCTGAATACAAAAATATGGATACGAAAATCACCGTACTTTATGGATACGGAAAGATGGATATGAAAATCACCATATTTTTGTGGATACGAAAATCACCATATTTTCTAGATACGAAAACATGGATACGAAAATCACCACATTTTCAGGATACGAAAGCATGGATACGAAAATCGTCACATTTTCATGGATACGAAAACATGGATACGAAAATACCATATTTTCTGGATACGAAAACATGGATATGAAATCATCACATTTGCATGGATACGAAAACATGGATACGAAAGTCACCATATTTTCTGGATACGAAAGCATGGATACGAAAATCATCACATTTTCATGGATACGAAAACATGGATACGAAAATCACCATATTTTATGATACGAAAACATGGGTACGAAAATCACCACATTTTCTGGATACGAAAACATGGATACGAAAATCATGAAAATGCAGTGTGGATCGTGCTATATGGAATAGTATTAAACTAGTGCGGAAATAAACTAAGTTACTGAAGTAATGAATAAGTAAAATAAAACAAGCACACCGGGAATTTTTATATTGGTACGAACTTCCCGTTCTACGTCCAGTCTCAGACTCCTTATGGAATTTCAACTACAACAACCCTCACTTAACCCGGAGGAACAGGTTTACACTGCCCGAGCAACCGAACGGGATTTCACCCGCCTAAGCAACCAAATAGGACTTCAATACAAATAACAAATGTATCTGACTGCAGTGTGTTCTTAAACAACAATGATAAGTCAATTGAGTACAATCTTCCTATAATCTTCTCCTTTATGATATATAGTGACGTTCTTTGAGAATTGTGGAAGATAAAGTGATCAATGATCAAAGTATTTAAGCAATTTGAGTGCAATTTGAAAGCTTGAGAATAGATGAGAATTCAAGAATGCTAAAAGTAAATTTGGTGAATTATTTATTAAATTCTGTAATCTATTTATAGTATATAAAGAGTTGCAATTATAGATGAAAAGTTACATTGAAAAGAACAGGTATAACCATTGATTTTGAAATCGTTTCTCTTCGTTGAAGAGAAGTGACTTTTCAAGAAAATAGCAGTTAGAGATATTCAGACGTCTGAATAAAATAGTTCAGACTTCTGAATTGGATTAAAATGTAAACAACAAGCTATTAGGTAATTTTTGACCATATTCAGACGTCTGAATATTTTCATTCAGACGTCTGAATATTGTGAAAACAATATTCATGTTTCAGCATTCAAACGTCTAAATGAATGGTTTCAGACATCTGAGTTTGCTCTTTTGTGCATGTATGAGCATATATGTGCATGTATTTGCGTATATATATATATATATAATTTCAGTAGAGATTTTAACAAATTTCTAAGTAAAGTACAGACTCTAGACACACAATACTCAGCTTAAAACATCTGAAGAGGAATCTGCAATAAATCTCCTGCAAAGAAGGTTAGTATACACATAACATTTTATATATGTCGTCACAATCAAAATCGGGATTCCAACATTCTTTCCCTTTTTGATGATGACAAGTATATAAAATTAATAAACTTTTAAAGTATTGTTACTCCCCATGTCAATATGCAAAATTTAAATTTCTCCCCCTTTGTCATCGACAAAAAAGAAAGAGCATGGATAATAATAGATAGTACATTTCGTTAAAGCAAACAAAGTATTAGAAAATAATATATGAAGAGTTAATATTTCAGAAATTCTCATACTAGTCAATCAAAGTTACAAGCAAAACATAAGATAACAACTAAAATAGACAAAGATAACTATAATTGGCTTGAAAGAGACAGATCACTATGATTAGAACTTGAGCTTGAGGAAGACCACTCAAATGGAGACGAATTGTAAGCTTGAGTGATGAAGAGCCGGAACAAGAAATTCAATCCCATATTTTATTAAGAAAGCCTTTGATAGAATTGAATTTTCTTTCTGTCTTCTTCTCAAGTGCCTTTATGTCACGATGAATCTTTGATTGTTTTTGGGAGAGAGTGATGATGTCTTATCTTGAAGAAGTATCCGGGCCAATGTCTTGGATGGTGTCATCGTCCTCCTCTTCTTCTTCATGTTAAGTATGAGAAGAAGAAGCAACACTAGTGTTTCGAGGTTGAGGAACACCTTGTTGAACATTTTGCGATCATAGGTGGAAGGAAATAATTTGTTGAGGAGGAGGCTGTCCATCAATCCTAGAGTTTTAGCGCCTAACTCACTAATACTTGTAAAATCGAAGTCAAGCATTGGTACACCGATATTTAGGAGAATGCGCATAATGTAGGCACCATAATGAATGGTTCTATACTTTCTTCGGATTGTGATGTCTTGGAATTCATCCAAAATAATTTTCCCCCAATTCACTTATTGATTAGAGTAGATAGAATAAAGTGCTTGGAAGTTTACTTTATACACTTTTTCATAACTTTCCGTCCTTGGTTGGAGAGAGCGAATAAGTGCGCAGTGAATTAGCCTAGCTTGTGGCCTTAAGAAGGTAGATTTTAAATTACCCAAATTTATAAGTTGATCGGACAAAAACTAATGTGAAACTTCATCCCGATGATCCATATCAACTTCAATTTCATTAATATCAATTCCTTAATAAGGGAAATTTAAAATATGACCTAGTCTTTGTAAAGGTAAGAAGATTCTTATGCCACAAACTAACGACCAAACGCAATCTTGACGGTTTTGAGGATTTTGATGTTCCAAATTTAAGTTTGCAAGAAAAAGTTTAATCATAAGATGATTAATGTTAACATTGTTAGGAGTACACCCAATCAAGCTGTCGAAGTGAAATTGCTCCACTAACTCTCTAATACGATATGCCGCGAAATCAGGGAATTTCATGAATTCTCGTTCGAAGATGTTGGAGTTATTCATAGAATTAAATCGAGAAAAAGCAACATCGTTCCATAGCCATTGCCTGATTTGGTCTTCGGATGGTCCGGAAGTTGATTCTCTAGTCCTCTTTGATCTTGGTGCCGTTGGAGACTTAAAGGAAAGTTAAAAGTTTTGAGAAAGATAAAAATGGAGGCTAGGGTTCTGAAGAAAGTAGGAATGAAGTGAAAAAGACATTATATAGAGGGTGAAAAGGCTGGGGTATAATGGTAAAGAAAATAAAGAAGAATAGTTAAAAAAATAGGCTTAGAAAAATTTAGCCATCTGAATCATTCGATTCAGACGTCTGAATTGAAATGCAACCCGCAAGGAATTAGTTCAAAATCGGTCTTATTTAGACGTCTGAATGTGCGGAAATTTTTCTCTGCTATGAAGATTCAGACGTCTGTTTCAACTAAAACAGCCGTCTGAATTCTGTTTAGTGGCATAAGTTAGCTTTAGAGAGAATAACAAAATAATATATATTATTACATAATTTTAAATATTACAATTTTAGAATAAACAAACTGAAATGACAAAATAACAATAGAATATAAACCAAAAGAAATAATTAAAGGGATTTTGAAGAAGAGGATGGAGTATGATATGAATCTTCTTCAACTTTAGTGTTCTCTACAAATGGTCGAAGTGGAGACCATCTGTTACCACGTTCCTAAGAATTTGGAGTTGTCGGTGGACGTTGTGGTGATGGTTCCCAAGGATTGCGACGACTTGGAAAACGAGCTGTAGAGGGTTGATGAACTGTATCTTTTGATGAAGAACCACAGAACTTTAATGCTACTTGTTCCAAAAAGCTAATCCGTTTGGGATTAACTTTTTGTTCATAGTATAATTCACGTTGTAAGTCTAATGTTTCTCTCTGATAATGACGAATATCATCGATTTTCTCTTTTGTGGATGGTGATCCAAAAAAAGAGACCGTCTTGTTTTTTTAGTTGGTGGAGTAAATCCAATATGAGTTGAGGGTGGAACAATCAGAATCGGTTCATATATTGGAGTAGGAGTTGATAGATTTTTCGATCCCGAGGAAGGAGAGGTGTAAGATAGCTCAGATGATTCAGAGTTATATTAAGATGACATGATTGAACAGTAATTTTTGAAAAATTAAAAGAAAGTTGAATAAATTCTTGGTGAAATGAATTGAGGAATGCAGAGAATATATAGGTAGAAGCTAGATAAAAATAGAGAAAATATTGTATGGTTAGAAGAATAATGGCCATAGGAAAAAGAGATGAGAATGAAAGGTAAATAAGAATTCAATAACAACCTTATGTCAGAAAAAAATAGAGAGTGAAGTGGTAGTGTAGAAGACTACTGAGTTTGAGATCTTGAGTTCGAGTGCTAGACAACACTTTTTATTTTATTTTGAAAGAAGCTATAAATTTAAAATAAAAAATATAATTTTTTTTTTAAAATATTCGAACTTATAAATCCTTAAAAGAGACGATTCCAAGTTCTCGTCTTAAATTGATGAAAGTATTTTCATTTAATGGTTTTGTAAAGATATCTGCCAATTGTTTGTCAGAGGACACAAATTCTAGATTCATTAAATCTTTTTCAATATTATCATGAAGAAAATGATGAGAATGTCAATATGTTTTGTTTGTGAATGATTTACAGGATTTTTAGATAAATTTATAGCATTAAAATTATCACAATAAATAGTTGATTTACATAAATTAAAACAAAAATCTTATAGTGTTTGTTGCATATAGATAACTTAAGCACATGCCAAAGATGCAGAAATATTGTAACGACCCGATATTTAGACTATTTAATTTAGTTATTTAATAGAATTTTGAAATTAAAATTTAGTAGAAATAAATAAAGAGTGATAAATTTATATTGAAATGAACGATAATTGAACAAATGGTAATTTGAGCCTTGTTTGTAAAATGAATAAATTTTCATTAAATAAATTGGTGTAAGTATTGTACCTGAATAGAATGTGAAGATAGAAAGTATAGGTAAGGTATTAGAGTAGTTAAGTATTAATTTATGAGTATAATAATTATAGTATGTATTACCTACTAAATTGGTCAATTTATCAAAACTTTGTAAATTGTAAATAATTTGACGCGTATTGATAAGCGTTACTTTAACTATTAATTAAAGTAATAAGAATGAAATAAATGAAGTTATGCAGTAATGAATAAATATAATATCGCAATAGAATAGGAAACTGACATAGCATTTATTTATATGAACGTTACTAGGTAATTTATTTGAGAATAACCGAAGGGTGAACGTGAATATAATATAAGCATAGATTTATGTTAGGCAACTATTTGGATTTGGGAAATAAATGAAATTGAAAAATTAAGAGTTTTACACGTAAAGTATGTATAGTGGGATATATTGATTCCATTGGGGATTTAATATTATCAAGGAGAATTAAATATTGTCTTAATATAAAATTTAAATGAATTTTGAGATTAAATGCTAACTCCATTCAGAATATGACAATGGGTGCAATATCTTGGGAAATAGTTATAGGTTACATGTTTAATTTGGTTGATGAAATTTGAATTGAATTAAATGTTAATACACTAAATAAAGGGTACATATAATATGAGAAGTAATACCATGATTAGAAGTTGTCAAAATATAGGGTGTTAAGACTTATAAATGGAAATTAGGAGGCAGTTGAAATTACATGGACTCTAATGTGTATTAATGAGAAATTTACGCTATAACTAAAGAGATGAATGGAATAAATACCAACCAATGTAGGTTGTAACTATGATATGACAATTTTTGGGGAATAAGTTGAACTTTTAATAATTAAGATAATTAATGCGGAAAATATGTAAAGTAAGTTATAGAATGTAAGTAATTAATTGAAAGTAAATTTAGTGTGTAAAATTTTTATAGTGAGTGAAGTATATTATAAAAAAAAAGAACCTTATTTTATACATTTAATTGATAGGAGTGCACTTAGGAATGTAATTTATTCTAATCAGTGTAAATAGGGGTATGTTAATGCAAGGAAATAAACTGACGTTATATAGTGAATTATGTTAGTTATTCACAATAAGAGAAAATGAAATAGTTAATACAGATAAAAGTGAAACGAGAAATATGAATGCAATAATGTGAATCCAACAATTAATTCATCTAATTGAAAATAAAGATTTGTTAATTTAATTAAATAGATAATTTCTGAACGTGTATGAAATTAAGGGAAATTCTAAAATCGATAAATTTAGCAACTTTCAATTAACTTTCAATTTGTTTAACTATTGTAATTGATTTAGAAATATAAAGAGCTGCTTATTGATTTGAAGTAAAATTTTGGAAAGAGGGTTATTTCAACTAAATGGGAATAAAATGTTAAATACTACGTTAATGGAGTAAGTTGAAAATTTAGGATAATAATATATTGACCATTAACCAATGTTAATTTATCTACTTGGTGATAATGGAGTGAATAAAAGAATTTAAAAACCAAATAAATGAATTTCATGGGCAATTAAGTTTAATCACTGGATAAATTGAAAATTTAAAACTTAATGTTGTAAATTTGGATTTTTAACGATAAAATGAATGTTTCATTTGTAAATGTAGGTTTAATTTCATTAAAATAAAGAATAGAAAGATTGATTTTAAAGAAAGAAATATATGATTTGAACTATGTTTTAGCTTACAGACTGATGACAAGAATAGAAAAATAATCTATTTAATACTCTTGTGTATAAACAATAAATTTATAAACATGTTTAAATAAACAATTGTTCTATATTTTTATCCATTTTAATTGTCTGTTTTAAAATTTTAACTTTGTAAGTAACTGCAGTTAATGTAATTCAAATATTTCAATAAAAAGGAAAGGAAACGTTGATTGCAATTAATATATTTAATAAAAGAAACGCACGTTTTGCGTTAAACAAAAAGGGTGTTTTGATGGAAATAAAAGATCATTTTGAGAAATCAAAATTGAACGTTTTCATTTTTAAGGTAAGTATAAATATTTTATTATGCGTAGATAAAAACCTAAATGCTTACAAATTTGAATATGAATTGAGTTAATGAAGTTAATTTGGTTACGTTACAAAAAAAAAATTAAAGGTTGTGCAAGGTACATGGTCCCTTCATTTTTATTTCTTTATTATTAATTGTTGCATGAACATTTTAAAACGGTTACCTTATTTTAATAATTGATTCGTTTCTTTTTTTTTCTCCGTTTAATACCTGAGCATAGACTTTTAGATTATATTTATTTTTTTGCCACATCATTTTTACGTATACAAAATCTAACTTTCGTTTGCAAACTTTTCCATTCTTACGTACATTTCCTTATGCATTATTAGTGCCTGAAGCTTTAAAAAAATAAAGCGTTACATTTATTTCTGTCCCTTCACATTCATTTCCTAATTATAAATAACCTACATCTTATTCTTCTTTTACATTTTGTTTCTCCTAACTCTAACCCTAGCCTCCATGCTACTCTTCTTCTTTTTCTTCTTTTTTTTCTTGTTTTTCTCAAAGCTCCTTATTATCTCTCATTTTAATTTTTCCTTTCTCTTCAAGTATTCTTCTTCTTCTTCAAATTTACTTCTATTTCAAACTTTCTTCTTTCTTTTCAAATCTAGATCTTCTCTTCCGTTTACAGTTCTTATTTTAATCATTTTTTTTAATTCTTCTTTTTCAAATCTTATTTTTTCTTTCAAACCTTTTAAAAATACATACTTTCATATAATAAGGAGGAAAATTAAAGTAAATCGAAATAAAAGAAAAATTACGGAACAAAGTTAGCAATCAAGAAGAAGCATACGCGTTTTTCACGAGGGAAGAGTGGATGTGGCACGGTATTTTATTTTTGTTTTGTTTATTTTTAATTTCAATTGCAAATCGTTTAATTGTGATAACTTTCACATACGAACTCCGTTTCACATGAGATTTTTTCGTTAGGATCGTAATTAAATTTCGGATCTGTTGACGCTGGTTTGGATTGATTTGGAGGCCGTCGAATTTTTGAGTTTAAATCGGATTTAAATTCGATTTAAATTCAAAAGGTGAGTGTTTTAACCCACTCACAACTTCTAAAAGTTTTATGTTTGTTAAATTTATTTTAGATATGAGTAGAAATTTATTTATAACTGTTTGGCATGTTTTGTTCATCATATTTGCTAAATCGTGTTATTTAATTTAACTGTTAATTTATTTTATTTATTGCATATTAATTGACAGTTAGAATTTATTTATTTGCATAGGAACTGCTAGTAAACAGTTATAAAATTTATTACTAAATATAAACTGTTAGTTTAATAGTTGATTAAATTTATTTTTGAATATAACCGCCAGTTATTACCTGATATATATTATCAGATATATATTGATATTGAATTATTATTGGATGATGATTGTGATTTGGATGATGGATGATGTTGATGAATGGATGTTTTATTTTATATCATTAAACTGCAAGTTATCATGCATTTTTCGTTTCATTCGGGATTGTGGTTTGAAATGATATGCAACCGCAAAATTTTATTTTTAAATTGCGGATTGAAATGATAAATATCCGTATCACTTGACCATAGGATAGAAAATTATATACAGGCACCGTGGTCTATATATAAATTATTTTAAAGTGATTTCTATGGTTTGGATGGGATACGGTTTATAAAAAAATTGATTTTGATATTTTATAAAATATTATTCTTCGATATATATACATATGAAGTTAAATTTTTGAAAATTAAGTTGTGTATAAACCTGTTGAATAAAAATGAAAATTTGAGAAAATGGAATTTGGAAATTTATCTTATATGTTTAAGTTTGGAAATCTTAAGGTATGATATTTATAACTGGATTTTCCAAGATGAATTAAAAATGAAAATTCTAGTATAAAGTAAATTTGAGAAAATATTTAATTGCTAGAAATTGGAGTTTTATTTATGGAATTTATATGAATATTCAAGACTAAATAATAGAATATTAATTGTTGAAAGAAGAAAATCCAACTTTAGTTTTGAAATATTAATACTCCAAATGGATATATATATATATATATATATATATATATATATATATATATATAAATTAAAGGGGTTTTTGGAACTTGAAGTGATATTTAAATCATGGTTTAAACTTCAAATAAAGAAATATATTTGGAAAGCCATGGAAATTATTTTTCTTTACAAAGTAACTTTAAAGTTAAACCATTTATTTTACATTCGTTGAATATCCAAACCATTCAAGTTTTAGAAGTTATGGTTTTAAAATTTTGAATTTCGAAATATTATGCTTTGAAAGTATATTTCAAATATTTGGTTTCCAGATATTTTAAATTTTAAACCAGAATGATTTTGGAAAAGAATTATATTTGAGATAAAATGATATCTTATTGTTTTGGGTTTAAATTGATATCGTATTCATAGTTTTGAAATGGAAAATTTTATTCTGGTTTTAAAGTATAAACTTTTTTTAAATGACCACGGTGTTTTAATAACGATGGGTTGGCAAAGAGACCGGGATCGGATATGGACATACTCTCTGTCGATACCGAAACCACTTTGACTAACTGTGTACGCGGTGGAGATTCCAGAATGAAGTAGGTGGTGGCGACGTTTCCTGTAAGGTAAATACGTGGACCCGACTCCCATGAGTTGGCATAAGGTGGCTAAAACAGGAGTGATTCTCGAGCCAATGAGGTCATACCTCTGATTGGACGCTCCTCTTCGATATTATACTTTGACTTTGGATTTATTCAGTGGCCACTTCTATTTTTGATTTTGGGGGAGTTTGTTCGTCGTGGGCGGTAACTGCGGCTACGCGTTTCCACCAGCCCGGATAGTAATTGGTATATCTACCCTGGCATTGCCTAGTTGTGCCGTGTCACCTACCATACCGAGCCTTTACTACGAGTTTTTGTTTTGTACCATACCTATGGAGTGCCCTCTGACGACGCCCGGTACGGGGGAGATTACGGTACTGTATAGACTATGGGAATATATTCTGTGATAAGGGCTATATGGGTAACCCCTTAACGCTATTAAAAAGTAAGTTTATTTTACAATTAGACACTATTATAATAGCGCAATATACTACATAGTAAATAGTTTAACGGATCCTTAGGAGATGTAAATCCCGAGCATCTCTTGAGTTACTACACTCATATTTTTCTCAGTTAATTTAACTTACATAAGATCTTTTAGTTCTGACTCGAGTGTTTTGTCTTTTCAATTCGCTCGGGTCAGTCCGAGCGTTTCAGGATTTGAAGTTTTAGCTCTAGAGGACGAAGATGAAGATTTGTAGTATTACTATCTACTATTTTATTCCACTACACTGTATTCCGCTGCATTGATATTATTGGTACGTGAACTCTGATATTTAATTGCATAAAGAAGAATCAAATGTTTTGAAAACAGTTTTATAAACTGTATATTTTATTATTATATTTTATCCTTCCGCTGTGAGATTCTATTTTGTTTTTTTCCTTCTCTGTTTTTCTTATTTACCCCATAACAATCCGCCCTTTCGTATGGTTTGAACTGGCATGTGTGTCTGTTTAAATCGTGCGAAAAGGCGGGACGTTACATTTGGTATCAGAGCTTTGGTTTAGCGACATACCTTGGCTTTGTGGGGTTTGACTCTTTGTTAATAGGGTAGTAATACCCTATGGAAGTCGTTGAGTGTATATATATGAGAGATCGTATTTGTTAGTGGTATAAAAAGATTTTGATATTGTGTTAATCTGTTCCGTTTTGTATTTATAAATTCTGATTGGTGCATGGGACGCTATGACATCAATAGGGATTTCTAAACACTTAATAGGACAGACCGACATAATATTTGTTTTTAATATAGGTGAATGAAATAATTTTGCCTATTATATTTTCTATATATAAAATAAAAAAATTTCAAATGATATCTACATTTGGTTGCGATGGATTGGTTGTTAGGAATAAAATTTATAAATAATAAGAAAAATAAGAATGAAATTAAGATCAATGGAATTTGGAAATTTTAGAACTTAAGTCTGTGGTTTTTGAAAATTTGCTTTCAAAGGATTTATGAAATATAAACATTGTTTATAAGTATTTTCTTATATAAATATTTAGTATAATTCGGAAGAATTGTTTTAAAGAAGATTTTGGAGAAAATAAGTTTCGTACTTTCCTCTCTATCGCTGGAAAATAATTTCGGTGATGGCGGCCGCATCATCGACTTTCATTTTCGAGTTTCGAAGGGGAAAGGCCACTGCAGTAAATTCTACTGCAGATTTATTTTGAAAATATCTAAATTTTAATTGTTTTAAATATAATTAGAGGTATATAAGTTATAAGAATATACTTATCTATTGAAATTTAACCCGGTATTTAATTCTAAATTTCCATTAATTAATTGTTTCAATTATGGTAGTGAAACAGAATTTAATTAATAATTGAAACCCTAAATAAAATAAGAGACTTAAATGCTAAGTTATAAAGGAAGTTAAAATTTTAACTTATAAGAAAAAAAAAAGTAAAGATTTATTGAACAATGAATGAATTAAAAGAATTGAGATAAACTTGTATAAGTTCAATTGCATTCTCTTTAACATATATAACTTACCAAATATTAAAGGTTGAAATGTTAAATAAGAAACTGGAATAGAATATTATACAAGTAGAAATTTTGGAAATAATGAAGTATTAAATGAATTGCTATTATAAATGAGAATTTAATGTTATAAACTTAGGTTATAAATTGAAATTTTACCAAAATTAGAGGTAAGTACTATAAATAGGTTATTTTAAAACTTAAGTAAATAAAATGCAATTCTTTAATAAATAAGGATTGATGTGTAGGGTTATAAACTTAAGTATGATATAAATGCTACTAGTTGAATATAATGGAAAGTAGGCAACTTAAATAAATGACTGCAAACCCTAGTCAAAGAATTAATAAAATCCTTTACCTATAAGAATGGATGTTATAAGGTTAAGAATTTAAGTGTAATAAAAAGGGTTACTATAATTAAATATAATATAAATGTAAGCATAGAATGAATGATTGAAATTGAGAAGTGCATTAAATATAATGCAAATAAAAGAAACTTACATGACCCGATTAAGCAAAAATGAATAATTGTAAGAAACAACCACTGAACGAGAAGATAAAATTTGAAGTTGTCACAAATAAATGTAAATTATAAAAGGAAAAATTATTTGGTTTGAATAAAAGAAAGGAAATCAAACAACTAAAGTACGAGATGAATTTATGTAAGTTAATTTGATTATTGTTTGGATTTGTGTTTAGTTGATGGTTGTTTGGGCAAGGATACCTTAAAATTGGATTTGGGTGAATGAATAATCTACTTAGTTTTATCTAAGACTATTGAGTAAAGGATGCGCTAGTAGTTTATTCTTCATTTCGTATAATTTATAGGTTTTGAACCTGAACGACCATTTGTTTGTTTGATTGAATGGTTGTTTGTTTTGGATGTATATGTTGTTCGTGAAATGGATGGTTGTGTATTGATTTGTTGTTAGGGATTGAAACTACTTAGAAATATTTTGAAATGTTCTCCAAACTCTAATAAATTTAAGTATAAAAAGATAATGTTGTAAATTTGTATATTTTAAGAAGAGTAACAGATATTGTAAATTTAAGGTAATGTTTTGAATAAGATATGTAGATTCTAAATCCTTCTTTTCCCTTCTTTCTCCTTTTCGGGGACGAAAAGTTTTGAGTGGGGGAGAGTGTAACGACCCGATATTTAGACGATTTAATTTAGTTATTTAATAGAATTTTGAAATTAAAATTTAGTAGAATTAAATAAAGAGTGATAAATTTATATTGAAATGAACGATAATTGAACAAATGGTAATTTGGGCCTTGTTTGTAAAATGAATAAATTTTCATTAAATAAATTGGTGTAAGTATTGTACCTGAATAGAATGTGAAGATAGAAAGTATAAGTAAGGTATTAGAGTAGTTAAGTATTAATTTATGAGTATAATAATTATAGTATGTATTACCTACCAAATTGGTCAATTTATCAAAACTTTGTAAATTGTAAATAATTTGACGCGTATTGATAAGCGTTACTTTAACTATTAATTAAAGTAATAAGAATGAAATAAATGTAGTTATGCAGTAATGAATAAATATAATATCGCAATAGAATAGGAAACTGACATAGCATTTATTTATATGAACGTTACTAGATAATTTATTTGAGAATAACCGAAGGGTGAACGTGAATATAACATAAGCATAGATTTATGTTAGGTAACTATTTGGATTTGGGAAATAAGTGAAATTGAAAAATTAAGAGTTTTACACGTAAAGTATGTATAGTGGGATATATTGATTCCATTGGGGATTTAATATTATCAAGGAGAATTAAATATTGTCTTAATATAAAATTTAAATGAATTTTGAGATTAAATGCTAACTCCATTCAGAATATGACAATGGGTGCAATATCTTGGGAAATAGTTATAGGTTACATGTTTAATTTGGTTGATGAAATTTGAATTGAATTAAATGTTAGTACACTAAATAAAGGGTACATATAATATGAGAAGTAATACCATGATTAGAAGTTGTCAAAATATAGGGTGTTAAGACTTATAAATGGAAATTAGGAGGCAGTTGAAATTACATGGACTCTAATGTGTATTAATGAGAAATTTACGCTATAACTAAAGAGATGAATGGAATAAATACCAACCAATGTAGGTTGTAACTATGAGATGACAATTTTTGGGGAATAAGTTGAACTTTTGATAATTTAGATAATTAATGCAGAAAATATGTAAAGTAAGTTATAAAATGTAAGTAATTAATTGAAAGTAAATTTAGTGTGTAAATTTTTTATAGTGAATGAAGTATATTATAAAGAAAAGAACCTTAATTTATACATTTAATTGATAGGAGTGCACTTAGGAATGTAATTTATTCTAATCAGTGTAAATAGGGGTATGTTAATGCAAGGAAATAAACTGACGTTATATAGTGAATTATGTTAGTTATTCACAATAAGAGAAAATGAAATAGTTAATACGGATAAAAGTGAAACGGGAAATATGAATGCAATAGTGTGAATCCAACATTTAATTCATCTAATTGAAAATAAAGATTTGTTAATTTAATTAAATAGATAATTTCTGAACGTGTATGAAATTAAGGGAAATTCTGAAATCGATAAATTTAGCAACTTTCAATTAACTTTCAATTTGTTAAACTATTGCAATTGATTTAGAAATATAAAGTGCTGCTTATTTATTTGAAGTAAAATTTTGGAAAGAGGGTTATTTCAACTAAATGGGAATAAAATGTTAAATACTACGTTAATGGAGTAAGTTGAAAATTTAGGATAACAATATATTGACCATTAACCAATGTTAATTTATCTACTTGGTGATAATGAAGTGAATAAAAGAATTTAAACCAAATAAATGAATTTCATGGGAAATTAAGTTTAATCACTGGATAAATTGAAAATTTAAAACTTAATGTTGTAAATTTGGATTTTTAACGATAAAATGAATGTTTCATTTGTAAATGTAGGTTTAATTTCATTAAAATAAAGAATAGAAAGATTGATTTTAAAGAAAGGAATATACGATTTGAACTATGTTTTAGCTTACAGACCGATTACAAGAATAGAAAAATAATCTATTTATTACTCTTGTGTATAAACAATAAATTTATAAACGTGTTTAAATAAACAATTGTTCTATATTTTTATCCATTTTAATTGTCTGTTTTAAAATTTTAACTTTGTAAGTAACTGCAGTTAATGTAATTCAAATATTTCAATAAAAAGGAAAGAAAACGTTGATTGCAATTAATATATTTAATAAAAGAAACGCACGTTTTGCGTTAAACAAAAAGGGTGTTTTGATGGAAATAAAAGATCATTTTGAGAAATCAAAATTGAACGTTTTCATTTTTAAGGTAAGTATAAATATTTTATTATGCGTAGATAAAAACCTAAATGCGTACAAATTTGAATATTAATTGAGTTAATGAAGTTAATTTGGTTACGTTACAAAAAAAAAAAAATTAAAGGTTGTGCAAGGTATATGGTCCCTTCATTTTTATTTCTTTATTATTAATTGTTGCATGAACATTTTAAAACAGTTACCTTATTTTAATAGTTGATTCGTTTTTTTTTCCTCCGTTTAATACCTGAGCATAGACTTTTAGATTATATTTATTTTTTTGCCACCTCATTTTTACGTATACAAAATCTAACTTTCGTTTGCAAACTTTTCCATTCTTACGTACATTTCCTTATGCATTATTAGTGCCTGAAGCTTTAAAAAATAAAGCGGTACATTTATTTCTGTCCCTCCACATTCATTTCCTAATTATAAATAACCTATCTTATTCTTCTTTTACATTTCGTTTCTCCTAACTCTAACCCTAGCCTCCATGCTACTCTTCTTCTTCTTCTTCTTCTTCTTCTTTTTTTCTTGTTTTTCTCAAAGCTCCTTATTATCTCTCATTTTAATTTTTCCTTTCTCTTCAAATATTTTTCTTCTTCTTCAAATTTACTTCTATTTCAAACTTTCTTCTTTCTTTTCAAATCTAGATCTTCTCTTCCGTTTACAGTTCTTATTTTAATCATTTTTTTTCAATTCTTCTTTTTCAAATCTTCTTTTTTCTTTCAAACCTTTTAAAAATACATACTTTCATATAATAAGGAGGAAAATTAAAGTAAATCGAAATAAAAGAAAAATTACGGAACAAAGTTAGCAATCAAGAAGAAGCATACGCGTTTTTCACGAGGGAAGAGTGGATGTGGCACGGTATTTTATTTTTGTTTTGTTTATTTTTAATTTCAATTGCAAATCATTTAATTGTGATAACTTTCACATACGAACTCCGTTTCACATGAGATTTTTTCGTTAGGATCGTAATTAAATTTCGGATCTGTTGACGCTGGTTTGGATTGATTTGGAGGCCGTCGAATTTTTGAGTTTAAATCGGATTTAAATTCGATTTAAATTCAAAAGGTGAGTGTTTTAACCCACTCACAACTTCTAAAAGTTTTATGTTTGTTAAATTTATTTTAGATATGAGTAGAAATTTATTTATAACTGTTTGGCATGTTTTGTTCATCATATTTGCTAAATCGCGTTATTTAATTTAACTGTTAATTTATTTTATTTATTGCATATTAATTGACAGTTAGAATTTATTTATTTGCATAGGAACTACTAGTAAACAGTTATAAAATTTATTACTAAATATAAACTGTTAGTTTAATAGTTGATTAAATTTATTTTTGAATATAACCGTCAGTTATCACCTGATATATATTATCAGATATATATTGATATTGAATTATTATTGGATGATGATTGTGATTTGGATGATGGATGATGTTGATGAATGGATGTTTTATTTTATATCATTAAACTGCAAGTTATCATGCATTTTTCGTTTCATTCGGGATTGTGGTTTGAAATGATATACAACCGCAAAATTTTATTTTTAAATTGCGGATTGAAATGATAAATATCCGTATCACTTGACCATAGGATAGAAAATTATATACAGGCACCGTGGTCTATATATAAATTATTTTAAAGTGATTTCTATGGTTTGGATGGGATACGGTTTATAAAAAAATTGATTTTGATATTTTATAAAATATTATTCTTCGATATATATACATATGAAGTTAAATTTTTGAAAATTAAGTTGTGTATAAACCTGTTGAATGAAAATGAAAAATTGAGAAAATGGAATTTGGAAATTTATCTTATATGTTTAAGTTTGGAAAATTTAAGGTATGATATTTATAACTGGATTTTCCAAGATGAATTAAAAATGAAAATTCTAGTATAAAGTAAATTTGAGAAAATATTTAATTGCTAGAAATTGGAGTTTTATTTATGGAATTTATATGAATATTCAAGACTAAATAATAGAATATTAATTGTTGAAAGAAGAAAATCCAACTTTAGTTTTGAAATATTAATACTCCAAATGGATATATATATATATATATATATATATATATAGAAATTAAAGGGGTTTTTGGAACTTGAAGTGATATTTAAATTATGGTTTAAACTTTAAATAAAGAAACATATTTGAAAAGCCATGGAAATTATTTTTCTTTACAAAGTAACTTTAAAGTTAAACCATTTATTTTACATTCATTGAATATCCAAACCATTCAAGTTTTAGAAGTTATGGTTTTAAAATTTTGAATTTCGAAATATTATGCTTTGAAAGTATATTTCAAATATTTGGTTTGCAGATATTTTAAATTTTAAACCAACATGATTTTGGAAAAGAATTATATTTGAGATAAAATGATATCTTATTGTTTTGGGTTTAAATTGATATCGTATTCATAGTTTTGAAATGGAAAATTTTATTCTGGTTTTAAAGTATAAACTATTTTTAAATGACCGCGGTGTTTTAATAACGATGGGTTGGCAAAGAGACCGGGATCAGATATGGACATACTCTCTGTCGATACCGAAACCACTTTGACTAACCGTGTACGCGGTGGAGATTCCAGAATGGAGTTGGTGGTGGCGACGTTTCCTATAAGGTAAATACGTAGACCCGACTCCCGTGAGTTGGCATAAGGTGGCTAAAACAGGAGTGATTCTCGGGCCAATGAGGTCATACCTCTGATCGGACGCTCCTCTTCGATATTATACTTTGACTTTGGATTGATTCAGTGGCCACTTCTATTTTTGATTTTGGGGGAGTTTGTTCGAGGTGGGCGGTAACTGCGGCTACGCGTTTCCACCAGCCCGGATAGCAATTGGTATATCTACCCTGGCATTGCCTAGTTGTGCCGTGTCACCTACCATACCGAGCCTTTACTACGAGTTTTTGTTTTGTACCATACCTATGGAGTGCCCTCTGACGACGCCCGGTACGGGGGAGATTACGGTACTGTATAGACTATGGGAATCTGTGTTAAGGGCTATATGGGTAACCCCTTAACGCTATTAAAAAGTAAGTTTATTTTACAATTAGACACTATTATAATACGCAATATACTACATAGTAAATAGTTTAACGGATCCTTAGGAGATGTAAATCCCGAGCATCTCTTGAGTTAATACACTCATATTTATCTCAGTTAATTTAACTTACATAAGATCTTTTAGTTCTGACTCGAGTGTTTTGTCTTTTCAATTCGCTCGGGTCAGTCCGAGCGTTTCAGGATTTGAAGTTTTAGCTCTGGAGGACGAAGATGAAGATTTGTAGTATTACTATCTACTATTTTATTCCACTACACTGTATTCCGCTGCATTGATATTATTGGTATGTGAACTCTGATATTTAATTGTATAAAGAAGAATCAAATGTTTTGAAAACAGTTTTATAAACTGTATATTTTATTATTATATTTTATCCTTCCGCTGTGAGATTCTATTTTGTTTTTTTCCTTCTCTATTTTTCTTATTTACCCCATAACAATCCGCCCTTCTGTATGGTTTGAATTGGCACGTGTGTCTGTTTAAATCGTACGAAAAGGCGGGACGTTACAAATATACTCTGCTTCACATGTCGATAATGAAACACAATTTTGTTTCATACTAAACCAAGATACAAGAGATCGTCCAATGAAGTGACAAGTCCCACTTGTACTTTTTCTATCTGTCCGGCTTTCTCCAAAATCAATGTCACTATATGACACTAATTCAAAAGGACATTGCTTTGGATAGAATAGTCCAAAGTCCTTGGTTTTATTAAGATACCGTAGTATGCATTTCATTGCTCGTAAATGTAATTCTTTGGGATTTGCTTGAAATCATGCATATAAGCAAACACTCATCATATGTCAGGTCTACTAGCTGTTAAATATAGTAATAATCCAATCATACTTCGATATAATTTTTGGTCAATACTTTTGCCACTTTCATCTTTATTAAGATGTATGGTTGTACTCATAGGAGTTGGTTTGGTAGAAGTATTTTCCATACCAAAGCGTTTAATTAGATTGTTACAATATTTTTCTTAATTTATAAAAATACCATTTTCTAATTGTTTTATTTGTAAACCAAGAAAATAATTTAATTCACCAATATATGACATTTCAAATTCATTAGTCATTATTTTAGAATTTTTTTGGCATAGTCTTTCATTTGTAGATCCAAAAATAATATCATCAACATATATTTGAACAATTAAAATATCCTGCTTATTTCTTTTAATAAAAAGAGTTTGATCAACCTTTCCAATTTCAAAACCAGAATCTATTAAATATCTTTTAAGACGATCGTACCAAGCACGAGGTGCTTGTTTCAAACCGTATAAGGCCTTTTTAAGTTTATAGACATGGTCAGGAAATTGTTCGTGTACGAATAACGGAGGTTGTTTAACATAAACTTTTTCTTTTATAAAACCATTTGAAAAAGCACTTTTAACATCCATTTGATATAATTTAAAGTTATGAAAACATACATTGGCCAGTAAGATTCTTATTGCTTCTAGTCTAGCGACTGGAGCAAACGTTTCTTCATAGTCAATCCCTTCTTCTTGATTATATCCTTGAGCAACTAATCTAGCTTTATTTCTAGTAATATTTCCTTGTTCATCTGCTTTATTTTTGAAAACCCACTTTGTACCAATAATAGACTGATCACTAGGGCGTGGAACTAAATCCAAAATGTCATTTCTTTCGAATTGGTTTATCACTTCTTGCATAGCGATTAACAAATTTTCATTGGTAGATGCTTCTTTAATATTTTTAGGTTCAATATGAGAAAGGAAAGCTATATGACCCATTTGATTTAATTGACTTCTTTTTCTAGCACATGAATTGAGGTCTCCAATAACATTAACAGAAGGATGATCTCTTAATAATCTAGGTGGAGATCTTAATTCATTATTATTGTGAACAATGTTTTCATTATTTTCAAAATTTGAAATATCTGTATTTGTGATATTATCAGGGAATTATTCATCTTCTCTTATACTTGGGATTTGTTTAAAATTTTCACCGAAGGATACATGAAGTGTTTCGTCGATGATATTTGTTCTTTGATTATAAATTCGATAAGCTTTGCTTTGATCTGAATATCCTAAAAAGATTCCTTCATCAGATTTTGGATCGAATTTGCCAAGCTGATCTTTTGTGTTTAAAGCAAAACATTTTAAACCGAAAACTTTAAAATAAGAAATATTTGGTTTTCGACCATTACGAAGTTATTCTTAGTTAGTGGTCGAATAGAAACACGATTTAAAACATAACAAGCTGTTGCAACCGCTTCAGCCCAGAAATGTTTTGGTAACGTACTTCCATTTAACAAAGTCCTTGCACATTCTTGTAAAGTTCTATTTTAACGTTCTACAACTCCATTTTGTTATGGAGTTCTAGGAAACGAAAAATTATGAAATATTCCTTTCTTCTCACAAAAATGTTCAAAGGCTTCATTTTCGAATTTTCCTCCATGATCACTTCTTATGTTTTTGATTTTCAATCCTTTAAAATTTTGAATTCTTTTGACAAAAGTTTTGAATTTATCAAAAGTATCACTTTTATTTTTCATAAAAATAGTCCAAGTATATCTAGAAAAATCATCAACAATTACAAACACATATCTACTGTGATTAATGGATTGTACTTATGTTGGTCCAAGTAAATCCATATGTAGTAATTCAAGTGGCTGTAAAGTTGAAATAACCTTTTTAGTTTTAAAAGATGACTTAGTTAATTTTCCTAACTGACATGCATCACAAATATGATCAATTTTAAAATTCATTTTTGGTAGACCTTTTACTAAATCATTTTTTAAAAAGCTTATTCATAGCTTTGAAGTTAATATGACAGAATCGTTTGTGCCATAACCAAGGATCATTTTCTTTGGCTATTAGAAACATATCCGAATTATGATTTATTTTCATATTCAAAACATAGATATTTCTGTCTCTATTTCTTTCAAAGATAAGGTTTTGAATTTGATGAAAAATACTACATTTGTTTTCAGAAAAAGTGCTTTTGAATCCTTTGTCACACAATTGGCTGATACTAAGTAAATTATATTTTAAAATTTTGTCTAGTAAAACATTTCAAATAAGAGGTAAATTTGAAATA
This sequence comes from Allium cepa, assembly GCA_030765085.1. Classification (NCBI taxonomy): domain Eukaryota; kingdom Viridiplantae; phylum Streptophyta; class Magnoliopsida; order Asparagales; family Amaryllidaceae; genus Allium; species Allium cepa. The sequence continues at coordinate 730,016,706 of CM060943.1, forward strand.
CCGTTGTTGCTCTCATCGCCTTTGCCGATGGAGTTGTCTCCAAATGTGACAGAGCCTCCATCTGAGAAAGTAACATTTGATAGCATATCTTTGTCTCCTGTCATATGTTTTGAGCAACCACTGTCGAGTATCCATTTCCCCTTTTCTTGAGTGGGACCTACAAAAAATATAAGATAACATTGGTACCCACCTTTTTAATAGGGTCCTAAGAGTTAAGTCTTAGGAAACTCTTAGGAAACCAAACCCAAGAGGGTTTAATATCCCATTTAAAAATATAATCTTTATTTTTGTGAATAGTTTCTAAAAAGGTGTTTATATATTTCTTCCTAATCAAAACGTTGTTTGTTTTAGGAACCCAAACTTTAATGTTTTTCGGGTAAGTATTCCTTTTTGGCTGTTTTACAGTAGGATTAATATTTCTCCTAACTTTATTTTTAGGTGGAGCTTTTATTTTGTTAACATACCCTAATCCTTTCTTACTTGAAACAGATAGAGAACTATCAATAATTTTAGATAGGGTTTCTCTTCCTTTATTAAAATTTGAAACATTTTTGGTGATGCTATCTAACTTTGTTTTGAGACTAGTATTATCTAATTCTATCAATTTTACTTTTGTCTTTAATTCGTGATTTTCAGAAACAAGAGCGTCATTCTTTTTTTTTTTTGAGTTTCAATTTCTTGACTCAAAAGAGTGAGTTGAGAATTAATATTAGAGAATGATTCTTGTAATTTTTCAAGTTCTTCCTCTAGTATTTTCTTCTCAACTTTGAGCATATCTCTTTCGAATTCTGCTTTGTTCTGATGTTCACGAGTCTCCTTATGTTTTCTTTTGAGTCTTTTTAGAGTGTCAACTAGCTCTGAGTTTATCTCTATCATATCATCAAAAGTAAAATCACTAACCTCGTTTTCATTAGCCATAAAGCAAATATTAGCTTGCTTGTTTTCTCTGTCACTGCTGCTATCTAATGAAGAGGTATCTGAATCATCCCATGTAACAGAAAATGCTTTCTTTTTCTTATCTTTTATGCCCTTGTTGAAGTATTTTTTCTTTAGTTCTGGACATTCTTTCTGCATATGACCTTTGTAATGACCTGTAAATTTCGATAATTAAACCGGTTAATTTAATAAGATTTTTGTAATTAAATTTAAGAAGAAAAAAAAAGAAAAAAAACCTTTATAATTTATAATGAAGTGAGTGTTTAAAATGAAATGAAAATAAAAGGGATATAGTAACGGTTGTAAGTTACTATTTAATTGGTCTATTAATGTAGTTATAACTGTTACATTTGGGTATTAAATTGAATATATGCAAATAAACGTATGGTAATGGAGTGAATTCAACATTATATAAGCAATTCTGATAATTAGTGGAAATAATAAACTTGAGTGTAATATAAAGTTAGTGACAACATTTATGCAAGTCACCTTTTTATTTAGGGCTGCCAAATTCAGAGTAGGAAGTCAATTACATTTAAATGTAGGTAAATGTTCATTAATATGAGATAGGACTGTAACTGTAATGTGTGAATGTAAATGAAATGACATAAATGGAAATTTATATTTTATTCATAAGATGAAATAAAGGAATGAAACCAAGTTGAATAAATTGATTTAGGTTTTATTTATGATAAATGTATATATTTGGGAAATTCAATATAATTGAAAATAACAAGTTATTACAAAAGAAAGATGAAAATTGGAATATATATTTTTGTAAGGAAAGATAAACAAATAATAACTAGGTTTATTGAGTGATAACAGATTTAATAAAAGAGTAGGATTAAAGCATGGTAGTTATTGGAAAGTAATTAATTGAAATTTGGATGAATTAGGAATTTTTTTTTATGTATTAGTATAAAAACCAATTTTAATATTACCCATAAGAGGATAAATTAATAGTCGATTCAATAACATGATTGAGAAATCAAATATATGGATTTATTGGGAATTTAAAACTTATACTTTTTTTTGATAAAATACAGCGTTTACACGCAATAAATTTTTCTACTTTTATTACATATTATATATATATGTTCTTATTATTATTATTTATTATATCCACCTCTATTTTATTTTTCTATTTTTATTTTGTCTAGACAGTCACGTTTATGTATTGGATTGTTGCTTGTTTATATCTTTTATTTATGGCTTGGAAGAAACTAAAAGGGTATGCGTTATATTGTTTTAATTGCTTGCCTTTTTAATTGCCTACTCTTTATTTCTTTTTATTTATAAAACCTTGAAATTTAATATAAATTTTAACTTGATTTAATCATTTCCCAAAAGTCTAAATATAAAATTGGAAGTTTTGAAATTTTAACTTTGTTAAAAGACAACTCCAATTGGAATTTTAATAAAAATGAATTATGTATATTTTAAATACGAAGAATGTAAACGAATTTAATTTTAAGTTAAGTAATAACTTTTGACAAGTCAGTGTATTTATAGACCGTGAAACATTTAAAAAGGGCACAAATTTTTAATGGTATAAATAACGTATATAGGAAAACGTATTAATAAAAAAAAAATCAACGCATTCAATTTGCTTTAAATTGTCTAATAAAACTTTACCGTTTCTTTATAAATCAATGATGGTCTACGTATAATTTCATTTGGTTAATATGTATATAATCTGTGATTTCCTTTTTCATTCTCAGCAATTAATTCTATCGTTTCTCCACCTAAGATTTCGCATATAATTCACGAACAAAATAAAATAGGATCTTTGGATGGGATAACGTTCCAAATCTAATAATTTTGACCGGACAAATCAAAGCAAGTTATTATATAAAAAGAAGGTAACGTTCGAAATTCTTCAAATCGTGCTTCCTTACCGTTCTTTTATCAATCAATGCAAATAATTATTTTCTTCCCATACTCACTCCCGCAATCAATTTTTCTTACCTGGAAAGTTTTCAACGTTCAAAAAATAAAAGAAACCTCCATTTCCGTTCAAAATGGAAATGGTATTGTTTACCGTTTTCTTAATTTCAATCAAAGGAATTAAATACTTGCCTAAATACGCAAGTTTATCTCCAAAATTCTAGTGCACGTACGCAAGTAAATGAGAAAAAAAAATATAAAGATTTTTACTTGCCGTTTATTATACTCTGCATTGATTTCCTTGCTGAAACAAACGGGACTCTTGCCCAAATTTCTATTCATGCCTAAATTATCGCAACTCCTCTCTTATATAAATCAAACCCACACCACAAAGTTTCACCACCTCAACATTGTCCATTTGCATTGTTCCAGTTGCTAACGTGAAAAACTTCTTCAGGTAAATGGCCGAACCTTGCTTTCATTTATTTTGTTCTTCTTCTTGTTTCATTTGGTCCGATGTCCACACTACTCGGCTGCTCCACCACCTGTCCTTGCCACATCTCCTTTTTCCCTCTCTGATCTATTTTGACATACATGTTAGATTGTTGTAGGAAGTCAAGCTTAATATCCTTTTGCACTCTGTAGAAAAATGCATGCGCCCCTGTAGTTGTGGCCACTTGAACTTCTTGCGTTAGTCATTTTTTTTAAAAATATGAATTGCTAAAGTGTGTCATCTTTGAAAAAAAAGGGTAACAAACAAAACTAATATCCTTCATTTTGCATACACTCACACGTGCAAAATCATGTTTGTTTCAGCAGATAGGTAGAACTTTTTATTACCTAATTTATTTCCAAAATATGCAGTGACTTGTATATTTTGAGTGCATGCTTACGGTGTTTAAAATAGGCAAGGAGACCGTGCCATTTATTTAGATTGTACCACCTTGTTTTGTGAATTCATGCATGAGTCATTTTAATAAAATGTTAACAAAAGAAAAAAAGGTATATTTTCATTTGCAACTCTGGAAGAAGTAAAAAATATATGTGCTTGTAGTTGTGGCCACGTGAATTGCATCAGTGTGGCACTTTGAATATTTAACAAGCAAAATGGTGTACTCGGCCATAACGTGCACATGCATGCATTCATTTATATAAAAAAAGCATCAGTGCATGCGTGAGTTGTTCCTAAGTGTTTTTAGAAAAAAAAAACAAGAAAAAAACAAAAGAAGAGAAATGCATGTTTTAAAAGATGAGGTAGGAGTGGCTGTGCTATGTTGCGTGTTCAAGATTTGGGAACCAACATGCTTCACTTTTATGCAACGTGATTATTTATACAGAGAAAGAAAAAAAAAGATATATTAGTTGCAAATTTCACTGTTTTCAATTTCTGAAGAATTTTAGTGTACGCCAACTGTTTGTAGAAAGGGAATAACGTATTGTGTCCACCTTTTTCTTTCCAGCTTTTGCCTAAAACTTTCCACTATAATTTTCATGGGTACGTAAATAGTTAAGATTTCACTGCCTGGCCTTGAGAACGTGGGCGAGTCGAGTAGTGGGAGTGGTCGAGTCAAGTCAAATTCTATTCGTTCCAGTTGTTTCGAAAATTTTGCTTTGACCATAATTTTAAAAGTCACGTATTTGGTATTTGGATCTTATTATAGATTTGAATCAAGGCATGGCATCCGTGGAAATCTAATCGTGCCATTTGTACGTTCCTTTATCAAGTGGTGCAATCGTTTGAATCTGATTATCTGCAGTTTTAAGGTGAGTATTTCTCACCAGACAAACATACCTATATATCTGTGAATTTATCACAAGTGTAATTGTAAAATTTATCTTATTTAATTTTATCTGCCTGTGATATAAACGTATGATGTTAAACCCATTATTTATTGACACATCATCAGTTGTTTATTTATAGAAGTATTATTGCAGTATACTATTTAATGCTTATTTACTGTTAATCACACTGCAAGTTCCCTGTAAATTTGGGATCGTTATAGGCTGAAATGGTAGGCCTGAACGATAATTATTTACCCATTTATTTATTTAATTGTTTAATTATTTATTATTTAACTTGAAATTGCGGGTTTGAAATGATAGAACCCGGGTTTTTGTAAATTGCGGATTGAAATGATATATATCCGTATCACTTGACCTAGGCTAGAAAACTATATACAGACTCGTGTGTTATATAATATTTTATGAAATGTTTTAAAAATATTTTAAATAGAAAGTTTATGATATTCTGGCTTAAATGTATTTAAAGGATTTTATGAAATTTATAAGATTTTTGAATGAGTCAAAATGTTAAATAAATGGAAGTTTAAGTAAAATATTGGAATATAACTTATTCTGAATTTTTGTTAAAAGTGTGATTTTAGTTAAGTAAAATAATTGACAATAAGTTATATTTGGGAATCTAAAATTAGTTGTTAAGTTAATAATTTATTTCAGCACTTAAATGCTATCTTTTGTAAATGAACTGTTTTAACCTATGACTTTAGGTAGCATTTTATAAGTGCTACGGAAACTGAATTTTGATTGTTTTAATAAATGAATTTAATGGAAATAATCTTTGGGAAAAAGCTTAAATTTTGGAATTTAATATGTAATTAATAAAAATAAGGAATTGACTTTAAACGGTTTTAAATGGAAGAATTTAACTTTTAAATGTGAGTTGAAAGGCAATTAATTCCTAAATAAATTGAATAGATTTAAATGGTATTTTATAAAAATGACTGATGTTTAAAAATGATATTGAAGGTATTTGAAATTTATATGATTTTTAAAGTATAAATACCATTTTTAAAAGTTGTAACCACGGGTTAAAATAACGTTTGGTTGTTAAAGAGACCGGGATCGGATATCTGGCATACCCTCTGTCGATGCCGAAAACCACTTTGACAACCGTGTAGGCGGTGGAGATTTCAGAATGAAGTAGGATGGTGGTGACGTTTTTCTTTAAGGTAAATACGTGGACCCGACTCCCGTTAGTTGGCATAAGGTGGCTAAAACAGGAGCGATTCTCGGATTAATGAGGTAGCACCTCTGATCGGACGCACTTCTTTGTATGCCATTCTATTACTCTTGTGATTGTTTTGGTGCGCACCTTTGATTTGGGAGTGTTGTTCGAGATGGGCGGCAGCTGCGCGCTGCGCGTTTCCATCGGTCCGGATAGCAATTGGTATATCTACCCTGGCATTGCCTAGTTGTGCCATGTCACCTACCATAGCGAGCCTTGTACGAGTTTGGTTTTCTCCCGTAGCCCGTGTGGTATCCTCTGGTGGCTTCCCGATCAGGAGGGACTATGATATTGGATGGACTACTGGGACTATTATGTGGTAAGGGCTATATGGATAAGCCCTTAACGCTATTTAAAAGTAAGTTTATTTTACTAATAGACATTATTATAATAGCGAATATTATTACATAGTAAATAGTTTAACGGATCCTTAGAGGATGGGAGGTCCCAAGCATCCTTTAAGTTACTTGCTCTATATTATAGTACACTTGAATTAGCTTACACTATATAAGTATGTATGTCCTGACTCGAGTGTTTATGTTTTATTTTACGCTCGGGTCAGCCTGAGTTGTAGTTCAGCTTTCATTCCGGTGATAGGATTTCTGTAGATCGTTCAAGCTGCTGGCAAACTTTCAGTCCGTTATCTTATTTATGTAGTCAAGACTATGGGATATTTGGATTTTTCTTTTGATGATTTAAACTATATTTGAGATTAAAGACTATGTAATTTTTATTTGTTTGAGACTATTTATAGTGGCTTCATGAACCACTATGTATTTTAAATTCCGCTGCGAGTTTCTGATATCTGTGTCTGTGATTCTATGATTATTTATTTACTGTATATTTTGAAATTTGCCAAATTTTATTTACAATGCGGTATTTTGAACAATTCAAGTTCGACATGTGCAGATGCGAATGGTTGAAAATATCGGGTCGTTGCATTTGGTATCAGAGCTCTGGCTCTAGGCAAAACTTAGAACGTGTGGTAAATTTTATTAGAGAATCACTTTCTTTCGAGCTTGAATCTCTTCCTTTTCGAATTTTGGATCCCTGCGGTTCCGAAGTTCATTCGTGTCCCTCACTATTCATTTACTTTCGATTCTGGAGTATCCCATAACCCCACTTCGGATGATCTTTATAGTGAATTGGCGGTCTCGCTAATATTCTAATAAAGGGGTGAAACTCCTTTGCAATTAGCATTGATTCACTAGAGATTTATATTTATCCTCGGTTTAGATGCTAGTATCTTTGGTTATTCTGAAATCTATTTCTTCAGATCGAATGTAGATTTACCCTATAAAATCCACATCGATCTTATTCTTTAAGTCACGGTTGACCCGGTTAAGGTTGCCCACGATTTATATAAACTTATCTGGTTCCTTATTCTGTTATTTAATCATCGGATCTTCTGATTCCAACTTATCTTTAAATCAAAATTCTCTTTGATTTGAGTCCTTCAAATTTGAATCTCTATACTTGTTTTGAAAAATTTATTCCTATTTTAGGAAAAATCTAATATTATATATAAGTATAATTTTCAGAATTTAACTAGTTGTTTAGAGATAATAATGTTTGATTTTATTTATGGTTTTGTAAACCATTGGTTTTGTCTTATATAAATAATTGAACTATAAAACATGGTTATAAATTTATTTGGAAACAGAAATGAATTTAAAACAAGAATTTAAGAATTTAATTTCTGATAGTTTCAAACCTTGTGTTTAAAGTCTTAAAAGGATATATTATTATTTAAATTATTTTCGAATATAAATTTGTTTCCAAAGAATTTTAAACTTTTAAAAATTAGTGCTCTTCTCTTTGTCGCTGGAAAATAATTTCGGTGATGACTACAACATCATCGACATTCATTTTCAAGTATCTAAGTAAAGAGACCATGCTGTAGTTTTGCTTCAAAAGTTTAATTGATTTGAATTTCTAAAATATGACTTAATTTATAATATATTTAGATATATGTTGACATATGCTATATGTATGTATTTATTTATCTCTAAAGGGTTTAAAGTTAATTGAAAATTTAATTCATAAATTTATGTTAAAAGGTGATTCTAATGATAAAATAAAGTCAAATTTTGAATGAATATTTAAACTTGTATAATAGAATTGGAAAATTTTTACTTGTACAATTGCATGCCAATATAACTTGCCTAAATCATTTAGAAATCAACTATGTAATTGGATAATGTATAATATAAAAGGATTTTATAAATAAAATTTGAGTGGTTATAATAAATGTTATACACTTAAAGTTTCAGTTACAAAAAGACAAATAGAGGTAAATAGAATAAAAAAATAAGAGAATAGTATACAATATCAAATGGTGTTAAAGGAAATTTAGAAATAAATTGGAATAGTTATAATAAATGTAATCTACTTAATATGTGCGATAAGATATATTAAGTAGAATATATTTAATAATAATCCGGAATAAAGAAGAATTAAATTTGTTGAATAAAAGATGATTATTATAAATGACTATACAAATTTATGATTTTGGAAATTGTTAATTGTTAATTGTTAATTTCAAAATAATTGGATAATAAGATAATTAATTTGGAAATAGTTAAGATTGATTTAACTTCAGTAAAAATCAAATGAACTAAATCAATTATTGAATATTAATTAATTTAAATTGAATTTATATGGTTTAAATAAATGATTCCATTTTGAGTTTCAATTTAGTTTTCTTTCAGGGTGTTCTATTCTCCTACCTCCTTCCTTTTCGGGGACGAATAGTTTTGAGTGGGGGAGAGTGTAATGACCTGTAAATTTCGATAATTAAACAGGTTAATTTAATAAGATTTTTGTAATTAAATTTAAGAAGAAAAAAAAAGAAAAAAAAATCTTTATAATTTATAATGAAGTGAGTGTTTAAAATGAAATGAAAATAAAAGGGATATAGTAACTGTTGTAAGTTACTATTTAATTGGTCTATTAATGTAGTTATAACTGTTACATTTGGGTATTAAATTGAATATAAGCAAATAAACGTATGGTAATGGAGTGAATTCAACATTATATAAGCAATTCTGATAATTAGTGGAAATAATAAACTTGAGTGTAATATAAAGTTAGTGACAACATTTATGCAAGTCACCTTTGTTGAATATGCGCTTATATGTTTTTGTTTGATGATAATAAACATATATATATTCATTTGAATGTATTTGGTTATGTACTATTTTGTTTTGCATAGATTAAATAAATATTTGTTGAATAAAATAAATTACACAGAATTTGAATTTGAATTCAAACAGAACAAGTTACACAGTTTTTGAATTCAAACGAATATTTTATTCAAACGAATATTTATTACAAACTTGAATAGTACAAATTCATGCTCTCACTATACATATACAATTCTGATTACATCACGATTACATCACAAATATTTTTACATTGATAACCTCACTACATATCACTCACACTCGTATTTAGTCGTCAACTGCATTCCGGTTTGAATCCAGCATATGAGTAATCTGCAAAAATATTTTCAAACGCAGTAAAATTGAAAGAGAAATATTTTTGAAATTTGAAAGAAACGATGATTTTTAAAAATATCGTTTGCCTCAGTTATTTGGGTTGTTCGTCATCATTCACACTTGAATTCATCACAAAGTCGTGCACATAGATATTACAGGGACAGGTAATCATAAGTGGCTGCAATACACACGTGTACATTCGTATACGTGTGCACTGCCTCGCCAACTCGTGTGCACAGTCAACCAATACATACAACATGTGCAGAGGACAAGTGTACAAATGACTCAAGCAAATACACATGGAACAGTGAAAGCAAGCTATTGCACAAGATATAGAGCCACAACAAGTCCAGCAACAAGTCCAGTTGCAACATGGTGAACAAGACACAGTGCTGAGCACATGCAAACTGCAATGCAAATTCAAGGCCAATGCAGGTAACGGCTTGGTACAATGCAAATACATGGAACAATACCAAAGTATGGAGTGTGCAAGTGCAAATGACCAGAGCTCAGCATACATGAAGTAATGCAATGCCCAAAGACCAAGTCGAAGTCGAATTGTTGTCAACAGTTCTAAGTATCCAACAACAATATGAATGCTATGTTCAATCATGATACAGACCAGAAACACAAGTACAGGGAACAACCAGGTGAAGATGCAAGAACAAAGAGTGTACACAGCTCATGTATGCATCAGTAACCAACACATGAAGATCAACAACAAACCCAAATGCACATGTCAACAACAAGAAGCAACAGTCAGACCAAAAGAGAAGTAATGCAAGCATATGAAATAGGAACAACATAATGAATACTGCAACAGAGTGCATGAACCAGTGATACAAAAGCAAGGTGAACCATGAAATCAACTAAATCAGTAAATGATACAGGTTGACAATGAATCAAAGCATGGTTCAAACCAAAGGCATCAGAACTTCAACCAGCACACAAGAAATAATGCTCATACATGCAAACTGCCTCAAAAATGAATCAGAAGCAATCAAGTGCATCACTACAAAACAAGACCAAATGGCCAACATAACATGCAGTGCTGTGCAAACACAAGTGGAATGCAACAGTGAAGCAAACAACAACACGAAGGCAACATGATCAAAAGTTCAGAGCAGACATAACAGTGACATGCACAGATGTATTCAAGTCAGTTGCAACATGAAACAAGACATGAAGACAGTTCGAAGAAGATTACAATATCAAGTACATGAAGACCAACGTCACAGTAAACATGCAGGTGAACAGAAGGTAGTCAGCATGTACTGTTGTATAAAATGCAAAGTTCAGATCTACAGAATGGGGATGAACTCGACCGAGTACAGTATGCAGCAGAGATGATCGAAGTAAAATACAAGCCGAAGTCAGAGTTCAATGAATATAAAATTCGTATCATTATTTTTTTGAAATGGTCAGAGATGTCAAAAAGAGGAAAGTTTCTGTTTTTATACAAGAAGAAAATCGAACGCTCTCAATTCAAAACCGTGATTATCAAGTTAAAACATATCAGGAAAGCCGTGAGTATCACGTGTAACAAAATCAGGAAAGACGTGCGCATCAGGCAATCAAGAATTTAGGAAAGTATCAAGTTAATTCGAACGAATTCAAGTGTCTCAAATTCATATAAATACAATCCCAATTCATCATCATCGGCCATCGAGTCCAATCAAGTGCAATCAAGTTAAAGCAAGCAATTGAACCAGTAACAAAAGTAATACATACCGCAATTTAGTGAACTCGATCAAGAGAAGTAGCTGCAAACAATTTGCAATCTCGAAGAATCAATTATCAAAGAACAAGCGACGCAAGTCTTCGGTCATCAGAGAACGAACAACGAGAAAGATCATCAGAGAACGAGCTAGCAACAGTAATCAATCATCAGAACGAAGCCCTAATTCGAGAAAGAAGCCGAAGCCCTAATTCGACAATAAGAGGCCGACATTTTTTTCACAAGCAAAAGAAAAGGGGACGGTGAAATTCAAGTGGGCCGGCCTTTATTATTTTAAAGGGGCTTAAGTTTTTATTTAGGGTTTAATTAAAAAAAGGGGTTTTTTAGTTATTCTATTTTGAGCAAAAATCATGCATTCAAGTTGTAGTTTAATTTTTTGCTCCGGTGTTATTTTTGAAGTTGTTTTTTTCTTTTCGAGTCGAAGAATCTGTAAATCACCACCTAGGGATTAGGTAGTGTCAGATTGTCTATTTAGAATTAGTTCAGTGAGCAGGGAGTGCGAGTTTGCAAAGCTCTATAGGCGGGAGCAGTGTTTGCGAGTGAGCGAAACTCTATAGGCGGGAGCAGGGTGTGCGAGTCTAGTAGAGTGTTTGTGAACGGGAGCAAAAGGGTCTGCGAGTCTAGTAGAGTGTTTGTAAGCGTGATACTGTTTAATTCTAATAGAAATCTGTGAATGCAGCAGTAGGCAGGGGTTGCCGAAGCTGGGTAAATTTTGTGTGTGATTTACTTTTCAGCATATTTATTTCTGCTACTATATTTCTGTGTTTAATTCGAGAAAATTTGCTATAATCCTATTCACCCCCCTCTAGGGTTAATCTAGATCCTACAAGTGGTATCAGAGCCCGGTATTTTTTATTTATTTAACTCTAGAGTCATGAATCCATCAAATAATGCTTTTTCTGAGGGGGCAATCTATCGTTAGGCCACCCATGTTTAACGGGAACGATTATGCTTATTGGAAAGTTAGGATGAGTATTTACCTTAGTTCCGTTGATTATGATGTTTGGGATATTATTGAAACTGGCTATAAACCTCCCACTATAATCGTTGGTGATACTGAGATTCCTAAACCGAAGGATAGGTGGGATGCTAACGATAAGAGATTGAAAACGACAAATGCTAAAGCCATGAATGCTTTGATATGTGCTCTTGATAAAAATGAATTTAATAGAATTTCTCATTGTACAACAGCACAGGAAATTTGGCACACTTTGGAGGTGACACACGAAGGAACTTCTCAAGTCAAGGAGTCTCGTCTAGCCCTATTCAGCAATGAATACGAGAACTTTGTGATGGAAAAAGGCGAGAGCATAAAGGACATGTTTGGACGCTTTTCAACTTTGGTGTACAACGTTAGAGCACTTGGGAAGGTATTCACTGAGGTAGAGCTTGTGCGGAAGATACTACGAGTCTTACCAATGAACTTTGAGGCAAAAGTCACGGCAATCCAAGAATCGAAAGATTTGAGTAAATTAAGCATGGAGGAGTTGATTGGTAACTTGATGACATACGAGCTTGAGCTAAAAGCAAAGGAAGAGCGCAACAACTCCGAACCAAAGAAGAAGACGATTGCCTTAAAGAGCAAAGAAGAAAGCGATGAAGAAGATCCAATTGAAGAGCTTGCAATGGCTGTCAATAATCTTAGAAGATGGTCTAGATTCAAGCCACGCAAGAAGAAAACAAAGGGCAATAGGTCAAAAGATTCCGAAAATTCCGATAGTGAACTGACATGTTATAACTGCAACAAGCCTGGCCACATCAAACCAAAATGTCCACTTCTCAAAAACAACAAAGGAAAGAAAAAGGCGAAGAAGGTATTTGCAGCGACTTGGGATGATGAAGAAGGAGAAGAAGCTTCGGATAGCAGCGCAGAGGAGGCTAACTTGTGTCTTATGGCAAAATCAAATTCAGATTCAAGCTCAGAGGAATCTAGTGAGGAAGGTGAGTATTCCTATAGAGATCTTGTTTTTATGTGTTCTGATCTCACTAAAGTAGTTGATGCTCTTGAATCTAAAATTGAAAAACTGAAAACTGATAGGAGAGAACTTGCTCGTAAAAATTTTAGGTTAGAAACTGAACTTGAAAATATTCAAAACCTAGAATGTAAAAGATGTAAAGTTTTAGATTCAGAATTGACAAGACTTAAGAATAACTCTGAGAATCTTGAAAAAGAAAACTTGAATCTTAAGGAAACCATCGACACTAGGAAAAAGGATTTTATAAATCGATGCACCTCACTTGTCACTAAAAATACAACACTAAAAACCAAAGTCCAAAATCTTGAGAAATCTTTGAATAACTTTTCAAGAGGCGAAAAATCTTTCAACATGCTATTGGGAAATTAAATTTTTGCTAACAACAGAAAAGGACTTGGTTTTGGGAAAACACAAGCCGAGGATAATGCAAAAGGGAAAAGTGTCTTTGATATATGTGAAATAATTGGACATCATTCTGAAAATTGTAGTCATAGGAACAAGAACACAAAATTTATACAAGTTTGGCTTCCTAAGAATTCTACAAACAAATTTCATGTCTATTGGAACAAGAATAAAAGGACTAAACAAGTTTGGGTTCCAAAGGGTTTGTTTATTCATAATGTTTCTGCCACTAACAATCATGGACCTAGAAATAGGTCACAAAAATCTTTCATCGTGTAGGTGTGGTGGCAGGCTAAGGAACGACAACGGTGTTCTCTGGATTTTGGCTGTTCCAGAAACACAACAGGCAACAAAGCAAAGTTCCTTAGCCTAATATAAAGGTGTCAGAATCACAATGGGCAATCACGAGAAATTATCGTAAAGGTAAAACAGGTGAAGGTATATTAAATGTGATAATCTGCACCATATTCTGAATTAAATCAGCCAAAATTGTGATAATGATGTGATGTCTTTAATTCTGACTTATTGATATGATTTTTTCCTTTGACTTGTTTTTACTTTGATTTGTGCTTAAAAGTAGACCAACCATCCTTTCATCATTGTGTTTAATATGTTTGGTCAAATGATGGTATTTTATTGATCCTTGATTACTCATGCTATACTTAGATATATTTTGGCATTTTGGTCACTGCTTGTAATTTTGCACGATTTCAAATTCATGAGAAAAAGGATTTTAAGAAATTGTTTTTGAAATAATTATGATGTTGATTGACTGTTGATTACTCATGAAAATAATTGTTTATCCTCTGGTTTCTGAAATTAACATCTTGATATTTGTTTGAGTGTTAACACGGCTTAAATTCAAAATTCAAAAGAATGATGTTTTTGAAATTTTTGGTGCACATCTCATGGTTTGATTCAACAAGTGAATATTGAGTGAAATTTAAATTCAGATGCGGATTACACTGGTAATATAGTTGATAGAAAAATTATTAGTGTAACGTGATTAATTTTTGAAACATTCATTTACTGCATCGCTTTTTTTTTTCAAAGAAAATGTCTGCATATTTTTCACTTGAAATAATGTTCAAATAGCAGAAAATTTTCTTATAAAACTCCCCTCAAGAAAATCATGTTTGACCATATTTACAGCTTAATTATTTTTGAAAAATTGATTTTATAATTTTTAATTTGATTTTAAATGACAAATTTGACTAATCTGACTCCCTTTGATTATCGAAAAGATAAATAGTGATTGAAAAAGAGATGAGTGTTGATATTTATCATATATTATAACTCGAGAAAGTATAATTAAAAAATTTCTTTAGAATTTCATAACAAGAGTTATAAAAACTTTTTGTTGGGTAATAATTCCATGACCATTTCTATTTCTATCATCTTTCTATCGAACATCACCCATCAAGATCATATTTAATATGTAAATTTGAGGTAGTTTACAAAGGAAATCATTTGTTCTTCAATATCTTTAAATCGGTGAAGGAAATTATTTGTGCTTCAATTTCTTATATTCAGCAATTAAAAACAAATATCCAAAGTATTCACTCTCATTTAAAAGTCCTCACGGTCATGCATGGGTGAATTACTTGGATTTTTGATTATGTGCTTCCATGCTCATTTAAAAGTCCTTACGGTTATGCATGTATGGAACGCATATCAAAATTAATTGATTAAATAGACAAGTTGATTCTAATCCCATTTAAAAGTCCTCACGGCCATGCGTGGTTAGAAGATACTTGATTTCATTTTTAAAAAATTAAATTGGAATACTACTAATCTCATTTAAAAGTCCTAACGATTATGCATGATTAGTAGATATTCAAATTCCTGATATAAATGTACCACAAGTTGATACAATTGTATGATTTTATATGAGAATATCATTTTCATCATTCTAAAAGTGGAATATGCGCCTAACAGGGGTAGTTATGATTTTTGTTTGATTTTTATTGAAATTTAATATTTATACTCAATTTGAGTTTAATGATGGATTAATATCGATCGCTCTATCTCTATTTTCTCTAACACTATCATTCTTTTGCTGATAACAAAATGGGGAGAGAAAAGTTAAGATTTTGTCAAATAGAATCAAGCAAAGGTCAAATAATTTTCCCATATGCATCTAGGCTTATTTGAATATATTTCTATTTGTATGCATATATGTAGGGGGAGCATCATGTAGAGAGGAAACATTTAAATAGGGGGAGCAATTAGAGTATATAATTAATCAAATACATTTAACACGGTCAAAATCTTAAATATATGTTTGTTATCATCAAAAGGGGGAGACTGTTGAATATGCGCTTATATGTTTTTGTTTGATGATAATAAACATATATATTCATTTAAATGTATTTGGTTATGTACTATTTTGTTTTGCATAGATTAAATAAATATTTGTTGAATAAAATAAATTACACAGAATTTGAATTTGAATTCAAACAGAACAAGTTACACAGTTTTTGAATTCAAACGAATATTTTATGCAAACGAATATTTATTACAAACTTGAATAGTACAAATTCATGCTCTCATTATACATATACATTTCTGATTACATCACGATTACATCACAAATATTTTTACATTGATAACCTCACTACATATCACTCACACTCGTATTTAGTCGTCAACTGCATTCCGGTTTGAATCCAGCATATGAGTAATCTGCAAAAATATTTTCAAACGCAGTAAAATTGAAAGAGAAATATTTTTGAAATTTGAAAGAAACGATGATTTTTAAAAATATCGTTTGCCTCAGTTATTTGGGTTGTTCGTCATCATTCACACTTGAATTCATCACAAAGTCGTGCACATAGATATTACAGGGACAGGTAATCATAAGTGGCTGCAATACACACGTGTACATTCGTATACGTGTGCACTGCCTCGCCAACTCGTGTGCACAGTCAACCAATACATACAACATGTGCAGAGGACAAGTGTACAAGTGACTTAAGCAAATACACATGGAACAGTGAAAGCAAGCTATTGCACAAGATATAGAGCCACAACAAGTCTAGCAACAAGTCCAGTTGCAACATGGTGAACAAGACACAGTGCTGAGCACATGCAAACTGCAATGCAAATTCAAGGCCAATGCAGGTAACGGCTTGGTACAATGCAAATACATGGAACAATACCAAAGTATGGAGTGTGCAAGTGCAAATGACCAGAGCTCAGCATACATGAAGTAATGCAATGCCCAAAGACCAAGTCGAAGTCGAATTGTTGTCAACAGTTCTAAGTATCCAACAACAATATGAATGCTATGTTCAATCATGATACAGACCAGAAACACAAGTACAGGGAACAACCAGGTGAAGATGCAAGAACAAAGAGTGTACACAGCTCATGTATGCATCAGTAACCAACACATGAAGATCAACAACAAACCCAAATGCACATGTCAACAACAAGAAGCAACAGTCAGACCAAAAGAGAAGTAGTGCAAGCATATGAAATAGGAACAACATAATGAATACTGCAACAGAGTGCATGAACCAGTGATACAAAAGCAAGGTGAACCATGAAATCAACTAAATCAGTAAATGATACAGGTTGACAATGAATCAAAGCATGGTTCAAACCAAAGGCATCAGAACTTCAACCAGCACACAGAAATAATGCCCATACATGCAAACTGCCTCAAAAATGAATCAGAAGCAATCAAGTGCATCACTACAAAACAAGACCAAATGGCCAACATAACATGCAGTGCTGTGCAAACACAAGTGGAATGCAACAGTGAAGCAAACAACAACACGAAGGCAACATGATCAAAAGTTCAGAGCAGACATAACAGTGACATGCACAGATGTATTCAAGTCAGTTGCAACATGAAACAAGACATGAAGACAGTTCGAAGAAGATTACAATATCAAGTACATGAAGACCAACGTCACAGTAAACATGCAGGTGAACAGAAGGTAGTCAGCATGTACTGTTGTATAAAATGCAAAGTTCAGATCTACAGAATGGGGATGAACTCGACCAAGTACAGTATGCAGCAGAGATGATCGAAGTAAAATACAAGCCGAAGTCAGAGTTCAATGAATATAAAATTCGTATCATTATTTTTTTGAAATGGTCAGAGATGTCAAAAAGAGGAAAGTTTCTGTTTTTATACAAGAAGAAAATCGAACGCTCTTAATTCAAAACCGTGATTATCAAGTTAAAACATATCAGGAAAGCCGTGAGTATCACGTGTAACAAAATCAGGAAAGACGTGCGCATCAGGCAATCAAGAATTTAGGAAAGTATCAAGTTAATTCGAACGAATTCAAGTGTCTCAAATTCATATAAATACAATCCCAATTCATCATCATCGGCCATCGAGTCCAATCAAGTGCAATCAAGTTAAAGCAAGCAATTGAACCAGTAACAAAAGTAATACATACCGCAATTTAGTGAACTCGATCAAGAGAAGCAACTGCAAACAATTTGCAATCTCGAAGAATCAATTATCAGAGAACAAGCGACGCAAGTCTTCGGTCATCAGAGAACGAACAACAAGAAAGATCATCAGAGAATGAGCTAGCAACAGTAATCAATCATCAGAACGAAGCCCTAATTCGAGAAAGAAGCCGAAGCCCTAATTCGACAATAAGAGGCCGACATTTTTTTCACAAGCAAAAGAAAAGGGGACGGTGAAATTCAAGTGGGCCGGCCTTTATTATTTTAAAGGGGCTTAAGTTTTTATTTAGGGTTTAATTAAAAAAGGGGTTTTTTAGTTATTCTATTTTGAGCAAAAATCACGCATTCAAGTTGTAGTTTAATTTTTTGCTCCGGTGTTATTTTTGAAGTTGTTTTTTTCTTTTCGAGTCGAAGAATCTGTAAATCACCACCTAGGGATTAGGTAGTGTCAGATTGTCTATTTAGAATTAGTTCAGTGAGCAGGGAGTGCGAGTTTGCAAAGCTCTATAGGCGGGAGCAGTGTTTGCGAGTGAGCGAAACTCTATAGGCGGGAGCAGGGTGTGCGAGTCTAGTAGAGTGTTTGTGTGCGGGAGCAAAAGGGTCTGCGAGTCTAGTAGAGTGTTTGTAAGCGTGATACTGTTTAATTCTAATAGAAATCTATGAATGCAGCAGTAGGCAGGGGTTGCCGAAGCTGGGTAAATTTTGTGTGTGATTTACTTTTCAGCATATTTATTTCTGCTACTATATTTCTGTGTTTAATTTGAGAAAATTTGCTATAACCCTATTCACCCCCCCTCTAGGGTTAATCTAGATCCTACAACCTTTTTATTTAGGGCTGCTAAATTTAGAGTAGGAAGTCAATTACATTTAAATGTAGGTAAATGTTCATTAATGTGAGATAGGACTGTAACTGTAATGTGTGAATGTAAATGAAATGACATAAATGGAAATTTATATTTTATTCATAAGATGAAATAAAGGAATGAAACCAAGTTGAATAAATCGATTTAGGTTTTATTTATGATAAATGTATATATTTGGGAAATTCAATATAATTGAAAATAACAAGTTATTACAAAAGAAAGATGAAAATTGGAATATATATTTTTGTAAGGAAAGATAAACAAATAATAACTAGGTTTATTGAGTGATAACAGATTTAATAAAAGAGTAGGATTAAAGCATGGTAGTTATTGGAAAGTAATTAATTGAAATTTGGATGAATTGGGATTTTTTTTTATGTATTAGTATAAAAATCAATTTTAATATTAACCATAAGAGGATAAATTAATAGTCGATTCAATAACATGATTGAGAAATCAAATATATGGATTTATTGGGAATTTGAAACTTATACTTTTTTTTTGATAAAATACAGCGTTTACACGCAATAAATTTTTCCACTTTTATTACATATTATATATATATATATATGTTATTATTATTATTATTTCTTATATCCACCTCTATTTTATCTTTCTATTTTTATTTTGTCTAGACAGTCATGTTTATTTTTTGGACTATTGCTTGTTTATATCTTTTATTTATGTCTTGGAAGAAACTAAAAGGGTATGCGTTATATTGTCTTAATTGCTTGCCTTTTTAATTGCCTACTCTTTATTTCTTTTTATTTATAAAACCTTGAAATTTAATATAAACTTTAACTTGATTTAATCATTTCCCAAAAGTCTAAATATAAAATTAGAAGTTTTGAAATTTTAACTTTGTTAAAAGACAACTCCAATTGGAATTTTAATAAAAATGAATTATGTATATTTTAAATACGAAGAATGTAAACGAATTTAATTTTAAGTTAAGTAATAACTTTTGACAAGTCAGTGTACTTATAGACCGTGAAGTTTCGCATTTAAAAAGGGCACAAATTTTTGATGGTATAAATAACGTATATAGGAAAACGTATTAATAAAGAAAAAAAATCAACGCATTCAATTTGCTTTAAATTGTCTAATAAAACTTTACCGTTTCTTTATAAATCAACGATGGTCTACATATAATTTCATTTGGTTAATAGGTATATAATCTGTGATTTCCTTTTTCATTCTCAGCAATTAATTCTGCCGTTTCTCCACCTAAGATTTCGCATATAATTCACGAACAAAATAAAATAGGATCTTTGGATGGGATAGCGTTCCAAATCTAATAATTTTGACCAGACAAATCAACGCAAGTTACTATATAAAAAGAAGGTAACGTTCGAAATTCTTCAAATCGTGCTTCCTTACCGCTCTTTTATCAATCAATGAAAATAATTATTTTCTTCCTATACTCACTCGCGCAATCAATTTTTCTTACCTGAAATGTTTTCAACGTTCAAAAAATAAAAGAAACCTCCATTTCAGTTAAAAATGGAAATGGTATTGTTTACCATTTTCTTAATTTCAATCAAAGGAATTAAATACTTGCCTAAATACCGCAAGTTTATCTCCAAAATTCTAGTGCACGTACGCAAGTAAATGAGAAAAAAATATATAAAGATTTTTACTTGCCGTTTATTCTTCTCTCCATTGATTTCCTTGCCGAAACAAACGGGACTCTTGCCCAAATTTCTATTTATGCCTAAATTATCGCAACTCGTCTCTTATATATATCAAACCCACACTACAAAGTTTCACCACCTCAACATTGTCCATTTGCATTGTTCCAGTTGCTTGCGTGAAGAACTTCTTCAGGTAAATGGCCGAACCTTGCTTTCATTTATTTTGTTCTTCTTCTTGTTTCATTTGGTCCGATGGCCACACTACTCGGCTGCTCCACCACCTGTCCTTGCCACATCTCCTTTTTCCCTCTCTGATCTATTTTGACATACATGTCAGATTGTTGTAGGAAGTCAAGCTTAATATCCTTTTGCACTTTGTAGAAAAATGCATGCGCCCCTGTAGTTGTGGCCACTTGAACTTCTTGCATGAGTCATTTTTTTAAAATATGAATTGCTAAAGTGTGTCATCTTTGAAAAAAAAGGTAAAAAAACAAAACTAATATCCTTCATTTTGCATACACTCACACGTGCAAAATCACGTTTGTTTCAGCAGATAGGTAGAACTTTTTATTACCTAAATTATTTCCAAAATATGCAATGACTTGTATATTTTGAGTGCATGCTTACGGGTTTAAAATAGGCAAGTAGACCGTGCCATTTATTTAGATTGTATCACCTTGTTTTGTGAATTCATGCATGAGTCATTTTAATAAAATGTTAACAAAAGAGAAAAAAGTATATTTTCATTTGCATCTTTGGAAGAAGTAAAAAATATATGTGTCTGTAGTTTTGGCCACGTGAATTGCATCAGTGTGGCACTTTGAATATTTAGCAAGCAAAATGGTGTACTCGGCTATAACGTGCACATGCATGCATTCTGTAACAACCCGCATATTTATCGATTTTATATTTAAATATTTTATTTAAATATTTTGTCGTTAATCGGATATTGGTCCGAAAAGCTACTTTTTGCAAACAGTCAAATTAGGACTCGAGACCACTTCCATTGAGTTCGAAATGCCGTTTACAATTTTTTTAAGTATAAACATTGGTAGGTTTGGAGTTAGTGGAATTTCACTAAATTTTCCCGCTTTGGACTTTGGGTTAGATTGCCATTATAACTCAAGCCCAAACCCCCTTCCTTCTTCTCACTCTTCATAAATTTTCTAACAACCAAGCTTTTGCATTAATGGTGAGTGGAAGAGGAAATTAAAACTCCAAGCTTAGGTTTCAACTTTAAATCCATCATTCAACTCCAAAATCAAAGTGAAGATTTTGGATTCTAGCTTGTAGTTGCTTCTCCATTGTTTCAAGCTCCTTCTTCATTGAATTTGTGCAAAGGTGAGATTTTTATCTCACAATTCTAGCCTATAACCATATTGGACTGTTGGGAATGAACCCCTATCATGTTTGCATGTATATTTGCATTTGGTTTGGATTGGATTGGCGAAAAACTCCACTTTTTAGCGTTTTGGTGAACTTCCAGCCTTAGGTCGTTCTGGACCCTTAGGTCGCTCGGGTTCGTGACGCGCGCGTGGAAAAGTCGCCTGGACTTAAGTCGTAGGTCGTTTCCGACCTATAATCTCTAGGCAAACGTTAAGTCGCTCACCCTGGTTTATCTCGTAGGTCGTCTCCGACCTAAGCTCCTGATAAGTCGTTCAAGTTAGGTCGTTGGACCATTTACCTTAGGTCGCTCGTCCACTAAGTCGCCCTGGTTTATCTCGTAGGTCGTCTCCGACCTAAGCTCCTGATAAGTCGTTCGAGTTAGGTTGTTGGACAATTTACCTTAGGTCGCTCGTCCACTAAGTCGGCCTGGTTTATCTCGTAGGTCGTCTCCGACCTAGGCTTCTGTTAAGTCATAGGTCGCGTGGTTTTTAGGTCGCATGACCTTTAAACCGATAGGTCGTTGGGCCTATAACTCGTTGGGTTGACCCCCTTTAGGTCGTGAACCTTGTTAAGTCGTTCACCCTCCATTTCGTATGTCGTAAGTCGTTACCTACCTTAAATCTCCTCTGCTAGTTTGGTCGTGTGCTTTTAGGTTGCTCGACTCTGTTAAGTCGTAGGTCGTTGGACCTTAGGTCGTTCGCCTTCCTTAAGTCGCTCGACCCCTCCACGCTAGGTCGCTCGGCTTGCTTGAGTCGTAGGTCGTAGGACCTTAAGTCACTTGCCTCCCTTATCTCCAGTTAGGTCGCTCGGCCATTGTGTTAGGTCGCGTCGAACCCCGTAAGCGGTGGCGTTGCCCCCGCACCCCCACCTTGGGGGGTTGCCACCCCCCCGGACCCCCCCTCCGTAGGGGATCTTATCTGGAAAACATTGAGCTGATTTCCTTGGATTTTATTCACATCTCCGTATGCGACTTTTGTGACTGATTATTTCTACAATTGCTTTTGTGTTTTGTCACTTTATAATATAAAGGTTTCAATACTAGTAGTAAATATCAAAACTCTTTTAACAAACAATTTCAACTCTATTTTTAATAACAAAGCTCTTTTCTTAAACCGTTTTCCAATCTTTTAGTATATACAAACCTTTACCTCACTCGGATGAGAAATCTAATTAAACGACTTAGTAAAACAAGTGGTATGAAACGCTTGCGTTCACTTCGTCGGTTAATTCTTGGACTTGTTCGATTGAACCTCTTGTGACAATTTTATTAGTGAAGATCTACAGTTTGTTCGTAAATATTTAAGTTAAGCAAGTAGTTATGGGACATGAAGCTAAACTTCTGTATTTACTAGCTTAGTGTAATTGACACTTCTCGTTGATCATGACGATCATTCTGATGCTTTAGACTAGCAACTGTGAGATGTCTCTTGTTGCGAGGTTAGACTAGACACCACTTGTGTGATTCCACTCACACATACCTTTTTGCTTTTTGGTTAGTCTGGACCTTAATCTGTGTGATTCCATTCACACATGTGGGGTAGCTCCCCTTGGTCTTCGGACCGTCATGTGATAGGCCTCTTTCTCTTTTCTATGATTTCTGGACTTCTGGCATTGATTTCTAGAATTTATGTCATTAACTTGTTATGAGTACAAGTTTGGGGTATGATGCCCTTTCCGAATCTTTGAGAAGATTCTTGTGATATTGATTATCTCTTATTGATTGATCTTCTGTTGATCATTATTTACATACTTATAGTGGTATGTCATTATGGATATTTTATGTTTATGCCATATCTTTTATGTTATATCTTGTCATCTGATATTTATAGCTAGACTGACCCGTTTATTATTTTTCTTAAATAATACTCGGGTCAGACCGAGATGTTACAGGTGCTTCTGCTTGACTTCTTCCTAGGGATTCATCACTCTGACTTTTGGCTAACTGTTTAGATTAGCATTTTTTGTTGTATACACTTGAGATATAGACTCATAGTTGTATTCTTTTGTATAGCACGTGTTGCTATTCTTTTGTATTATCGTGGATCTTTTGACCACTACTCTGATGTACACTTTCATGTGTTAGTTATATATTCATATCTTCTTCCGCCTTTGTGATATGGATGTCTGTGACTGATTTGCGTTATGCTTATTTCTACGTTTGTTTTCGAAGATTATTATAGCCACCGTGTGATAAGCAATTACATGGATGGTCGCTCCTCAATAGCCTTATTCTCCGTGCTAGTTGACAGCACTACTCCGTAGTGTTCTTGGCTAGCGTGGGTATAGAGGTGGGGCGTCACACATTCATTTATAAAAAAAAGCATCTGTGCATGCGTGAGTTGTTCCTAAGTGTTTCAAAAAAAAAAGAAGAGAAATGCATGTTTTAAAAGATGAGGTAGGAGTGGCTGTGCTATGTTGCGTGTTCAAGCTTTGGGAACCAACATGCTTCACTTTTATGCAACGTGATTATTTATACAGAGAAAGGACCAAAAAGATATATTAGTTGCAAATTTCACTGTTTTCAATTTCTGAAGAATTTTAGTGTATGCCAACTGTTTGTAGAAAGGGAATAACGTATTGTGTCCACTTTTTTCTTTCCAGCTTTTGCCTAAAACTTTCCACTATAATTTTCATGGGTACGTAAATAGTTAAGATTTCACTGCCTGGCCTTGAGAACGTGGGCGAGTCGAATAGTGGGAGTGGTCGAGTCAAGTCAAATTCTATTCATTCCAATTGTTTCGAAAATTTTGCTTTGACCGTAATTTTAAAAGTCACGTATTTGGTATTTGGATCTTATTATAGATTTGAATCAAGGCGTGGCATCCGCGGAAATCTAATCGTGCCATTTGTACGGTCCTTTATCAAGTGGTACAATCGTGTGAATCTGATTATCTGCAGTTTTAAGGTGAGTATTTCTCACCAGACAAACATACCTATATATCTGTGAATTTATCACAAGTGTAATTGTAAAATTTATCTTATTTAATTTTATTTGCCTTTGATATAAACGTATGATGTTAAACCCATTATTTATTGACACATCATCAGTTGTTTATTTATTGAAGTATTATTGCACTATACTATTTAATGCTTATTTACTGTTAACCACTGCAAGTTCCCTGTAAATTTAGGATCGTTATAGGCTGAAATGATAGGCCTGAACAATAATTATTTACCCATTTATTTATTTAATTGTTTAATTATTTATTATTTAACTTGAGATTGCGGGTTTGAAATGATAGAACCCGGGTTTTTGTAAATTGCGGATTGAAATGATATGTATCCGTATCACTTGACCTAGGCTAGAAAACTATATACAGACCTGTGGTTTAAATAATATTTTATGAAATGTTTTAAAAATATTTTAAATAGAAAGTTTATGATATTCTGGCTTAAATGTATTTAAAGGATTTTATGAAATTTATAATGATTTTTGAATGAGTCAAAATGTTAAATAAATGGAAGTTTAAGTAAAATTTTGGAATATAACTTATTCTGAATTTTTGTTAAAAGTGAGATTTTAGTTAAGTAAAATAATTGATAATAAGTTATATTTGGGAATTTAAAATTAGTTGTTAAGTTAATAATTTATTTCAACACTTAAATGCGGTCTTTTGTAAATAAACTGTTTTAACCTATGACTTTAGGCAGCATTTTATAAGTGCTACGGAAACTGAATTTTGATTGTTTTAATAAAAGAATTTAATGGAAATAATCTTTGGGAAAAAGCTTAAATTTTGGAATTTAATATGTAATTAATAAAAATAAGGAATTTACTTTAAATGGTTTTAAATGGAAGAATTTAACTTTTAAACGTGAGTTGAAAGGCAATTAATTCCTAAATAAATTGAATAGATTTAAATTGTATTTTATAAAAATGACTGATGTTTAAAAATGATATTATGATATTGAAGATATTTGAAATTTATTTTGGTTTTTAAAGTATAAATACCATTTTTTAAAGTTGTAACCACGGGTTAAAATAACGTTTGGTTGTTAAAGAGACCGGGATCAGATATCTGGCATGCTCTCTGTCGATACCGAAAACCACTTTGACAACCGTGTAGGCGGTGGAGATTCCAGAATGAAGTAGGATGGTGGTGACGTTTTTCTTTAAGGTAAATACGTGGACCCGACTCCCGTGAGTTGGCATAAGGTGGCTAAAACAGGAGCGATTCTCGAATTAACGAGGTAGCACCTCTGATCGGACGCACTTCTTCGTATGCCATTCTATTACCCTTGTGATTGTTTTGGTGTGCACCTTTGATTTGGGAGTGTTGTTCGAGGTGGGCGGAAGCTGCGCGCTGCGCGTTTCCATTGATCCGGATAGCAATTGGTATGTCTACCCTGGCATTGCCTAGTTGTGCCGTGTCACCTACCATAGCGAGCCTTGTACGAGTTTGGTTTTCTCCCGTAGCCCGTGTGGTATCCTCTGGTGGCTTCCCGATCAGGAGGGACTATGATATTGGATGGACTACTGGGACTATTATGTGGTAAGGGCTATATGGGTAACCCCTTAACGCTATTTAAAAGTAAGTTTATTTTACTAATAGGCATTTTTATAATAGCGAATATTATTACATAGTAAATAGCTTAATGGATCCTTAGAGGATGGGAGGCCCCAAGCATCCTTTAAGTTACTTGCTCTATATTATAGTACACTTGAATTATCTTACACTATATAAGTATGTATGTCCTGACTCGAGTGTTTATGTTTTATTTTACGCTCGGGTCAGCCTGAGTTGCAGTTCAGCTTTCATTCCGAAGATAGGATTTCTGTAGATCTTTCAAGCTGCTGGCAAACTTTCAGTCCGTTATCTTATTTATGTAATCAAGACTATGGGATATTTGGATTTTTCTTTTGATGATTTAAACTATATTTGAGATTAAAGACTATGTAATTTTTATTTGTTTGAGACTATTTATAGTGGCTTCATGAACCACTAAGTATTTTAAATTCCGCTGCGAGTTTCTGATATCTGTGTCTGTGATTATTTATTTACTGTATATTTGGAGATTTGCCAAATTTTATTTACAACGCGGTATTTTGAACAATTCAAGTTTGACATGTGCGGATGCGAATGGTTGAAAATATCGGGTCGTTGCAACCTTTCTTATGACAATCAAAACACTCTAGAACCGAAGATGATGGTTTGCTTAGAAAGTTCCGTTTTCCATTGTTTCTGTTATTTTTCCGAAATTTCAAGAATTTTTGAATTTTTGGCAATAAATGCTAGATCTTCTTCATCTAAATTGTCATCTTTTTCTTTTTCAGCATGGAAAGCTATGTTCTTCTTGTCTTGTGCTTGTACTCATTTTGCCTGCAAATTCACTTCATAGGACATTAGATTTCATATTAACTCTTTAGGTTTTATGGTAGAGAGGTCATTAGCTTCTTCAATAGCCAAGACTTTTCTTTCCCATCCATCCGTTAAGAAGTTTAGAATTTTTGATACAATATCAAAATCCGTGTACTTTTCTCCTAATCCTAATAATGAATGATAGATATCTTGAAATCTAGAGTACATATCATTGATGGATTCATCTTGTTTCATTCTAAACTGATTTTTGAGCATGGAGATTTTGCTTCGTTTGACTTTGTTAGTTCCTTCATGAGCGATTTTAAGCGTTCTCCATATTTCATAAGCAGTTTGACACATGCTGACATGATTATATTCATTTCTATCTAGTGCACAAAATAACATGTTCATAGCTTTAACATTGGCAGTAGCATCTAATTTTTGTGTGTTTGTCCAAGTGGAGTATTCTCCAGTAGGAAGAGTGTATTCATTTTGTGTATTATTCCATGATTCAAGCTATTTGATTACATATAGATTCTCATACGAGTAGCCCAATAATTATAGTACAAACCATTGAAAAATGGAGGTCGTGCAGTGGATTGACCTTCAATAAAACTAGTGGTAGTGCTGGTGTTGTTTTCCATATTAGCAAGATATCAGATAACTGTGTAACGGTTATAAGATGCCATGCTCTGATACCAAATGAAAATGCAGTGTGGATCGTGCTATATGGAATAGTATTAAACTAGCATGGAATAAAGTAAGTTACTATAGTAATGAATAAGTAAAATAAAACAAGCACACCGGGAATTTTTATGCTGGTTTGAACTTCCCATTCTACGTCCAGTCCTAGACTCTTTCTGGAATTTCAACTACAATAACCCTCACTTAACCCAGAGGAACAGGTTTACACTGCCTGAGCAACCGAACATGACTTCACCCATCTAAGCAACCAAATAGGACTTCAATACAAATAACAAATGTATCTGACTGTAGTGTGTTCTTAAATAACACTGATAAGTCAATTGAGTACAATCTTCCTATAATCTTCTCCTTTATGATATATAGTGATGTGCTTTGAGAATTTTGGATGATAAAGTGATCAATGATCAAAGTATGTAAGCAATTTGAGTTCAATTTGAAAGCTTGAGAATAGATGGGAATTCAAGAATGTTAAAAGTAAATTCGGTGAATTGTTTGTTGAATTTTGTAATCTATTTATAGTCTATAAAAAGTTGCAACTATAGATGAAAAGTTACATTGAAAAGAACAGGTGCAACCATTGATTTTGAAATCGTTTCTCTTCGGTGAAGAGAAGTGACTTTTCAAGAAAATAGCAGTTAGAAATATTCAGACGTCTGAATAAAATAATTCAGACTTCTGTATTGGATTAAAGCGTAAACAACAAGCTATTAGGCAATTTTTGACCATATTCAGACGTCTGAATATTTTCATTCATACGTCTAAATATTGTGAAAACAATATTCATGTTTCAGCATACAGACATCTGAATGAATGATTTCAGACGTCTAAGTTTGCTCTTTTGTGCATGTATGAGCATGTGTGTGTATGTGTTTGTATATATTTATATTTATATATATATATATACATAACATTTCAGGAGAGATTTTAACAAATTTCTAAGTAAAGTACAGACTCTAGACACACAGTACTTAGCTTAAAACATCTGAACAGGAATCTACAATAAATCTCCTGCAAAGAAGGTTAGTATACACATAACATTTTATATAGGTTGTCACAATCAAAATCGAGATTCCAACAAATCATCACATTTTCATGGATACGAAAGCAATCACATTTTTTAGATACGAAAGCAAGGATACGAAAATCATTACATTTTCATGGATACGAAAACATGGATACAAAAATCACCATATTTTCTGGATAAGAAAACATGGATATGAAAATCATCATATTTTGTGGATACGAAAGCATGGCTACGAAAATCATCACGTTTTCATGGATACGGAAACATGGATACGAAAATCATTATATTTTTGTGGATACGAAAATATGGATACGAAATTCATCATGAATGTAGTTCCTCTTAGATCTGGAGCAATCTGAAGAGAATAGAAGGAACCACTGAACAATAGATCTGGATCTTCTTCTTAGATTTTTGCAATCCAACGACGGTAGTAGATCCATAGAGCAAGAGAAAAGCTGGGTTTTCTCAGTGAAAGCACCAAAGTGTTTATACCAAAAATGGGCACAACACTCTTAGAAAGTTTTTGAAGAGATAAAATAAAGAAATAGAAATTTAAAATGCAGATCATCTAACAAAAACTCCAAAACAGACAAGTAAATGCACATACACAAGCAATTTAGAGTGGTTCAGCGTGTTGCCTACGTCCACTATGAAGTTTTATGATTTTATTGATAATCACTTGATGATTACACTTGGTTACAGCGAGCTACAACGAATTACAACTCT
This sequence comes from Allium cepa, assembly GCA_030765085.1. Lineage (NCBI taxonomy): Eukaryota > Viridiplantae > Streptophyta > Magnoliopsida > Asparagales > Amaryllidaceae > Allium > Allium cepa. Next base: position 730,046,242 of record CM060943.1, read on the forward strand.
GAAATTCGAGTACCACAGAAACAATGGAGTGCAAAGGTGAATCAGGCAGAGTCTGGACGCTTCAGAATAAAAAAGATCCTTTTTCTGTAGGCCCTAGGGCTCTATTTGTAGGCGTAGGAGGCTGATATCTTGCTTAGATCTCGAGAGACCTCTTCTGGCACGCGAGTGGGCCCACGTGATCGATCCTAAATGATTTTGGCTTGATCCGTGATCGATACGAACGAATTTCGTGTCAATCAAGATTTGCTCCAATCGAGACGAAATTTGGCATGAGCCTTCCTTATGTTGTACATAAGCTCCTGCGAAAATTTCATAGCATTTGGACTTGTGGATTGCGACCTATGATCGATGCAAGTTTGGGCTTTTTGGTCCGTGATCGATACGAACGAATTTCGTATCAATCAAGATTTGCTCCAATCGAAACAAAATTTGGAAGATACATTCTTTATGTCATAAGTAAACTCCTGTGAAAATTTCATAGCATTTGTATTTGTAGATCATGAGATACGATCGATGCAAATTGGAGTTCTTCGGTCCTTGATCGATACAACGAATTTCGTATCGATCAAGACTTGCTCCAATCGAGTCGAAATTTGGCATGAACATTCCTTAGGTCGTACGTAAGCTCTTATGAAAATTTGGTGACATTTGGAGTTGTATATCTCGAGTTATGATCGATGCAAGATTGGATTTCTCAATCGTGATCGATTAATATCTTGAGCATACTAACTCCGATTGACTTGAAATTTGGAATGTTGGCTTTCTTAGCTTTTCTTGTCATGTCATATCAATTGTAGCTCGATCCGGACTTAGACAAAATTTACCAACATCCATAGTAGATCTGTAGTAGCGATCTCCAGGACGAACAATTCTTGGTTTTCACTCAAGTTCTTGGTGTCACGGCTTTACCAAAAGATGGGATAACAATGACTACATAGATTTTTAACTGATATTAAACACTTGTACCTTAAAATTAGGTCTTTACCCTAACTTCATTGATTTGCTTCAAAAGAGAACTAGTCAAATCAATCTTTTTATATTAATATTGCTAAGGCGAGTGCAAAAAGCCTTGATTTAGTGGGTGTAGCAAAAAATAGAGGGACTAAAAGCAGATCTACTGTTTAAAAACTGATATTAAACACTTGCACCTCAAAAGAGAACTAGTCAAATCAATCTACTGTTTAATAATGCTATATATAAAAAGCGTAGCAGTCAAAGGGTACTACAAGCTATAACAGGATTTTGCGAGGCTTTAAGGGGCTTTAACTGCACAGGGTTAACCCCTCATGTGTGTTATGTGAGCATGAACCAGAAAATACATCTCGTCTATTCTTTGAGTGTAAATTTCTACGTAGGTGTGGAAATCATGTAGGGTTAAACTACTATGGCTTACAAACTAGACAGACATTTTTACTCTGGACGTAGAAATATAGAATGTTCTATAGCAATTTCAAGCCAAACATAAGATTCATGATATCGCCAAAATGGGCTTTCTGTGTGTATTTGGCCTATTTGAAAGGAACATAATGGTAGAATTTTCTCGTTAGCTAAGAATAAAACAAAACAAAACTGAGTGACTGCATTGTAAGCATGGTGAAAATCGAAATGGATAGATCTAAATGTAACAATTTTGAAAGTACAAAGGATGAGAGTATATGTAATCAATGAGTTTAAATCGGCAAAACCCACCCCCTCCCCCCACCCCACAGTTTAGGGTGAACTAGGTTTTGCTCTTTGTGAAGGGAATTACAAGCTTTGGACTTTGGAATTTCTGCATTTTTGTTCCTAAAACAGGTTCTTTTTATTCCTATAATTCAATTTACATTATTCTGACTTTGCAGGTATCCATTCCCCTACATGGAAAAAGCTTTTACATCAAACTAGGAAAAGTAAGGTTGATAAAGTCGATTTCTGCAGTGAAATACTTATTTGGTTTTTGAGATTTAGTGGCTTTCTCAGGCCTGGCTTTAGATGTGTTAATTCTATCAAAGAAATTAGCGTCGTGCGAGACCTTGAATTATTTGACTACCCCAAATTACATCTTGGTGGTTTTAATTACAATAATGAAAAAAAAATTACATAATCTCAGTCTTTGATAGTCGAATGAGTTCAGATCCTCACTCTAGAAGTGTTTCTGTGCTTGTAAAATGAAAATGATGCTAAAACAACCCAGATCTACACAAAACAGAGCTAAAAATTAAATAATGCAAAACGTAATTATATTATTCTACAAAGAAAACTTGAGAGGAAAACTGATTCAGAAGTGTTGCATGAGGTTGACGCAGAGGATTGAAGCATTTTTTGCTCGAAAAGAAGAAGCTTAGAGGTCAAAGATGGTGTTTTTTCACATCGAGTCGACATTGGATTTGATAAAGATGGACAGAAAAACTGAAGTGAGTTTACATTTGATGAATGATTATAGGGTTTGCTTCTGAAGTGACTGTGTGGATTTATACCTGATTTTGTATTTGTGAAAGCAATGGACTGATCATTTTTCTTTGATACTATAGTCCTTGGGCCATTGTATATTTTGTAGATATACTTATTTTTATTAACAAAGGAGTCAGAGCCTTTCTTTTAAAAAAAGATTTGGCATGAAGAATTAATCAATTAAAGAAAAATATAAAAATCAAGATAAGTGTTATCTATTTGCATGGAAATCAAAACATTGAAATTCGGAAAGATTTCATGATAATCGAGCAATTAATTTACTTGGTCTTCAAGTAATGCCTTCTTCTCAAGTCTGTATAAATGAAGGCATTATCTTCATATTTATGTATATTTGTGTGTGAGAGAGCTTCCACCGTTATTATCTTCTTCAAAAGCCCTAATTTGTACAATTAAATCAAATTAGGAGTTTTAAGAGCAAAATTCTTTGAAAAAATTGATTATTCAATTTGTAATTATAGGTTAGTCTCTCTACTTTCTTTCTATACTTTTGTAATCTCTCTCGTATTCTTTTTCTTTTCTAAATAAACAATAGCTTTTGGATCCGTGAACATTTGGCAATTTGGTCAAACTATGTTAAATCTCTATGTACTCCACTCTTCTATTTTTCTTTAATTGTTGATTATTTCTTATTAAATTAGTTGTTAATAATTAATCGACAAACTAAATACTTGGGTATTCCGCGTGTAAGCCTCACTTTTTCATAAAAGTTTGGCATTAGAGCGACTTAATTAAAAGTTTCGCACAAAAAATCGGCATCAAAGCAATACATTATACTCAGGGGATTTGTATCAGAGCAACTTAAATAATTTTGCTCAACATTAGGCACTCTGAATTTGCACAAGTACATATTAAAATTTTGTTGTTGTGCATTTTTAGAATGCACAAGTATAAAATTCTGAATAGTGAAAAATAAGCTTATTTTCATGATATTTAGAAACGAGGCCTAAACTCGAAACAATTTTTTTCTTAAGCCTAGAATGAAAATGTGTCATATGACGTATGATGATTATAAGTGATTGTAGTGAGTGCAAGTAAAGAGAGACAAGAGTGCATATGAAAGGAAATAATTATTTAAGACCTAGTGAAAATAAGAATATAATTATAAAATCGAATTGTAACAAAATTATCCTTATTTCATACATTCTCCTTACTATCTCCACATACAATCAAATATCTCAGTTGTCACAGGGTATTACTAAATTAAGAAAGGAAAAATGATAAGGAAGGAGGGAATTATATTTTGTAAAACAAAACTTGCAAAGTAAAAACTAAAAAGGCAGTTTTCCCTCTTATTAAAATCTAATAGGGCACTGTTATTAATGATAGAGTTAGGCTATGTCCGAGGGGCAATTATGTAATTCATTACATATATCTAACTCGTTGACAGATCTTGTTTGAAATAAAGGTGTTTTCTTTCTGTTTATATACTTGATATAATGAGTTATATTAATTAATTAATTTAATTAAAAGTATATTTAATAGAAAATCCATAAATAGTATGTTTTCTGATAGTTGTTACAAAGTGTTGTAACCATGAGTAATTTACCACAATAAAAATAAATATACCATTTTAAATGTTCCTAGTCAAGATGCATGAGATTATATATCGATGCATTCATTAAGACTAGAGTACGTAACGCTCTCCAAATATTGGATAGTGTATTACTCGTGCTATTGGGGGGCACCTAGAGGTTACGAACTGATAATTATTGGATAACTATGGAGCAACTCACTCAATAGTTTTCTGTTAGTTAATATGACAAAAGTCAAACAAAAAATATCGATGTGACTGATTGACACAGTTCTCTCGACTTGAGAATACTATGGATCTTCAATATAAAAGCTCCGCTTTGATTATAGTAAAATCATGGCATGGCGTTCCATCGAGTGATTATAGTTGGGACGAGTGGAAGCATTGGAAGTAAAGCACTATTCAAGAGTGGATTCGTCTCCTCGGTTATATGAGGCTAGTATCACGGTCAATTCAAGTCAAAGTCTCTGTTTAGAGCATTTCAGTTAATAATAATTGTTATTATTGAACCAATGACATTGAATATGGATGGTATTGGAACTTTGACCATTACCTCATTCCATAAGTCCAAAGTGATACAGTTTTAACGAAGAAATAGTGCAAAATAAATGTCAAAACCGTGCAATGCTTAATGAAATGAAATTGGATTTTACCGAAAATAAATAAGCGATAAATTTGGCCAAAATATCACACCCGCTGCTAAGGATGTGTGAACATTAACATTCAGATAGTTCAATGTTAACGCTTGACCGAATTTACACCCGCGAGTCACATAACCGAAATGATGAATTCACATTAGACCAAACAATTTAATTAGTTTATAATTATTATAAATTAATTAATTTTTATGAAATATTAATTATAAAATATTAATATGATTTGAAGAATAAAAATTATTGTAAATATTCATAATAGTTATAAATACACCGATCGATATGAGATATCGATAAGGAATTAAATTGCATTTAATTAAATATGTTTATATGGGCTTAAATGGGCCCATAGTTTTAGAGGCAAAATTCGGCAACAAGTGGAAAAAAGAGAGAAAAAGGGTTTTAAATGGATGGTTAAGATTAGATGAGAAAAGGTAAGTGATGTGATCCACTTTTCTCTCTGATCAACCATTATATAAGAGACTCTAACCTTAACTTTAGGACTTTTCTAGATTCCTCCTCTCTCCATTTTTTCTGGTTGAGTTATGCCTCTAAGTTCTCTAATACAACTCAAACAAAATCAGCTCAAATCATAGCTATTCGATAGCAAAGGTTCTGCGATTTAAAGACTTTCTATTTGACGAATCGAAAATGTTTCAAGAGGAACGGAACTCATCATTACAAGGTGTACTTAAGAGCATTAGTTTAGGTAAGTGTTTAGTTTTATATACGATGCATAATCTCTATATAACTCAATATTATTTGTGTGTGTATGTATATATCTCTGTGTGTGTATTGTTATTTTGAATTGTTAGTTAGGTGAGATTCCTATAGGTATAGTCGTTGTCACATATATTGATTGGTTATGCGTATAAAAAACCATTTTTTATAATAGATTTAATACACATAGGCAAAATTATTTTATTTCAGTTATTATTATTTTATGAATTTATTTATACATATATCAAAATATTTATTTATTCATTTATATTACTAATACTAATCTATATATAGCTATGATATAAAATTGAACTAATATTTTTAAAACATATATTTATATCAATTATAATGTTTTAACTGGGAAATAATTTTTTGGTAATTATTTAATATTTTTAGTATTATTTAATCTTTATACGTAATAAAAAAATATAAAAAAATTATGTTCTAAAAATTAGATCTTAAATTTTCTAAAATTAATTTATCATTATAGAAGCTCTCGGTCAAAAATTTATATCTTTTCAACCGTTTTCAATAGTTTTTAAAAATCATTTTTTAATTAGGCTGAAAGTAATTAATTAATATAAAGAATATTTCGACTTAAAAAAATCTCAAAATTTTCCATAAGCTAAAAAAATAATATGATTTTAGAATTTTATGGAAATTGAAAATATGAAATATACATTATATATTTTCTATCATTTATTTATTGCTGTTTAACTTATTAACTCATAATATGTATATATTAATACAATAAAATTATAAATAAAACTGTACCGGCTATGTATACGATCTAGAACATTAAAAAAGGAGATTATTTAATTTTTAATATATATATGTTATATATAAAGCAAATACTTGAGGGCGTGAAGCATTTATTGAATTGCCAAAATTGTCCTTTATAAAATCATTTCACCGTATATCAAAATAAGGGTATATTTGATCTTTCTAATCGCCCGTTGACCCCTAAATTAGTTTATAGACATGTTTATCTCATCAAGTCCTCATTTCCTCCCTACAAGCCTAGAAAAACGAAAACAAATTAGATGTTTATCTCATCACGTCCCCATTTCTTCAACACAACCCCAAAAAACAAATTAGATTAAAAAATGGTAAATTTAGAGCGGTTGATAATTTTAATAAATGGTAAAATCAATCCACTTTCGGGACCGGCACGATAATCTGAGGGATTTGAGAATGACAGTGTTTGCACCAAAAATGGTCACAAACCCCGATATCGCTAAAGCACCCGTATACGAACACAAATCAGCAATATTCAACACAAATTTCAGATCTAAGCAATATCAAGCACAATAATTCAGAAATAAGAATCACACACAGGATTTATAGTGGTTCGGCGATCTTGCCTATGTCCACTTTGAAGCTTATGATTTTATTGATTCACTTGATGATTTCAATCGATTACAGCGGATTACAGTTGATAATAGCTCTGATGCTTGATTACATTAGTCATAAAGTGATGTAGAATTGAATCCGGCAGAGTCTGGACGTCGAATGGCCAAAAGGTCCCCTTTTATGAAGGCTTTAGGGTGCTATTTATAAGCGTAGGAGGCTCAGCTCGCGTTCAAACTTCAGGAGATTTTTTCTGGCACGTGAGTGGGCCCACGCGATCGACCCCACCAAGTTTTGGCTCGATCTGCGATCGATACAAAATGATTTCGTATCCATCAAAAATTGATCCAATCGAGTTGAAACTTGGTAGGAACAATATTTACCTTGTATGGAAGCTGCTGTGAAAATTTCGTCACATATGGATCCGTGGTTTGGGAGATATGTTCGATACAAGTTGGAGTCTCCGGGTTGGCTGTTCGCTTCGAATCGATCACTTCGAATCCATTGTTTCGAATCGATGGATGCACGTGTTTTCAAGATGACGTGGCGCGTACATCTCGCATCGATCCGCCTTTTGCTCCGAGTCGACCGCTTCGTATCCACGAATTTCGCCTTGTTCGTATCAAATGCCATGACCCAGTTTTCATCGATGGATACGAATCATTGATCGATACGAACTGGGTCGAGACGAACCGAGTGGATACGAACAGGGCATATTTCATGGATACGAAATAGTGACTTGTCACTGTTGATGGATGCGAGGTCGATCGATACGAAGCAGTGCTTGGGGGTGGATACGAGACCGACCGACCGACCCAAAGTAGGGTACACCGATGGATGCGAAGCTGTCTAGATTGATCGATGCGAACATCATCGATTCAAACCTGATGGATACGAATCTGATGGATTCGAATAGACCAATGCATGATTCTCTGATGTATGCGAATGATGGATTCAAACCGCTCTAAACTCAATGGATGCGAACATGCTGAGGCGATGCCTATTTGATCGATTCGAAACCGATCGATTCGAACAGTCCGATATCATGTTGCTGATCAATTCGAACTCGATCGATTCGAAGTATGTGGAACCTGATGGATTCGAACAAAAAAAACATTGATGGATACGAATCCGATGGATTCGAAATGGGCATCTCCTCAACTATTTGATGGATACGAACAGCATATTTTAGCTAACTTGCATCAATCATATCTCGTTCATACGAACTCCGATTAACCTGAAATTTGAAACACTGGCTTTTATGATCTTGTTTGTCATGTCCTATCAGTTGTAGCCTGATCCGGGCTCGGACAAAATTCATCGATATCCATAGCGAAGCAATGTATAACCAATCTTTGAGACGTGCTGTCTTTGGTTTCCGGTCTATCTTTTGGTATCACGGCTTTGCCAAAAAGCGGGATAACATTTGCTCCCCAAAACATGCACTGCAATAGGAAAGTGTGTTTTGTAATGCCATAAGCTGGATGTTCATATCCTGTCAACAACCTGTAAAGAACTTGATAGTTTCTCATGACCTCAAATGACGATCGTTCGGGATCGTATGTCATTTGAGGTGAATCGGGACCGTTCGCGGTCGATGCCGTTCGCGGCAAGGGATGGAATGGGATCGTTCGCGGTCGATACCGTTCGCGGTGAATGATGAGATGGGACCGTTCGCGGTCGTACGCCGTTCATGGCAAATGTTGATCGTTCGCGATCGAGTGCCGTTCAAGGCTGATTGTGACCATTCGAGGTCGGATATCATAATAAGTGAATCGTGACCGTTCACGGTCGGGTGTCGTTCGAGGCAAATTGTGATCGTTCGCGATCGTGTGCCGTTCGAGGCGAATTGTGATCGTTCGCGATCGTATGCCGTTCGAAGCGAATTGTGATCGTTAGCGATCGTGTGCCGTTCGAGGCTAATTGATGTGCCCAGGGGGACTTAGTATTATCGATGTCAAATTTCACGTTCGGGGGAGTTTCAGAATAAATGACTTTGGCGGTTCATCGCCATACAGGAGGTGCTCGTGGACCGTTCGCGATCCAACGGGCATACAAGTAAATTCTTTCACAGAATTGCAAATATCAAAGCAATGATCATACGAATCCCACAACAGAAATGTCCAAACAAGCAAAGTCTAAATGTCCAAATCAAAACGAAACAAAAACAAAGCAAGGATGTCAAGTGTAAATACTCACTATGGTGCGGTCGGTAGTCATTCAGAGCATGCCTATGGATCGTGCACGATCTCTTACATGTGTAAATGATTTAACCATTTTAGTGAGAGGTTTACGACTTGTTCATCATTATTTCAATCAATCAACTAATTGATAATCAAACGTTGTCCCAGTTCAGGGTCACCTCTAGCTGATGTAGACGGTGGTTACTCTGGCTCCACCGCTGGAGTTCGCCTCCTCACATACTAAAGTAGCATACCGTTCCTAATATGCCCTTCCACTTCATCCTTCAGATGTCTACAATCATTAGTGTTATGACCGTTCAGTTCATGGAATATGCAATACTTATCTAATTTCCTCTCGTCAGAAGTTGGATCCCTTCGCACTGGTCTACGATATAGAACCTGTTCTCTGGTATCCAGATAGATTCGCTCCAAACTATCATTCAGCCCTGAGTATGTGGTGAATCTTGGTTCCTTTCATGGTCGCATTGATTTGTTATAGCTACTCTCAGCCTTTCGTTTCCCCTTGCTAGTTTCTGTGCCTTTCTCAGGGGGATTTCCATCTTTGACCGCATAAACATTGAATTCATCATTTTCTTCTCTTTCTGCACTCGCATCTTCCAATCACAAGAACTTTTCTGCCTCGTGATAGAATTCTCCAAGATCCATAGGTGGATCTTTAGTCAATGAATTTTTTGAAATCCGTGCCATCAGCTATTTCGGACACAGCTGCAATCATAACCATGGATGGATCTGGCCGATCCACCGATGCTGCCGCCGCATTGAACCACGTCAGAAAACTCCTCAAAGACTCTCCAGCTTTCTGCTTCAAGATTTCCAAATTTATCACATTCTTGGGTCTCGCAATGTGAACCCTAAATTGCCTCATGAATCTATCAGTTAAAAATGCCCATGTTCCTATGGAGCCGCTCTCCAGTTGCCTAAACCATAATGCTGCGATATTCGTCAAATATAATGGAAAGCACCGGGCCATAACTTCTTGTGATGCCCCCAGCACTTCCATGTGTCTCATATACTTTGTCAGATGGACCGCCGGGTCCGTTCTCCCATCGTTTATCTCCACTGATGGTAATTTGAACTCTGGCGGGTTCCTAGCCATCCTGATTGCAGGAGAAAAGGGACTCCTGTTCAGGTCTTCTAGATCTCTGTTTATTAATCCGCTTCTCATGGCTCGCCTGAACATTTGTGCCAATCTATCATTGTCTCCAAGATGCGATCCTCGTTTATCAGTTTCGACCTGCCCCCCCGAGTTCACGAGGGAATTCCGGAATCTGCCCCCTTGACTGAGCGTTCATTCCTCTGCTACCTCCAGGTTGCGCAGATGCTCCTCTCTCTCTCTCTCTCTCTCTCTCTCCGAGATTGGATCTACATGCTCCAAGTGTGTGCCCCCTAATCTAGGTGCTACACCGGATGGTCCTGCTTCATTCTGAACTCCATCAGCTCCTCGATTCCACGCTCCAAGTTGCCCAATCTGTTGAAATAAACTCTGAATCAGCTCTTCTTGTTTCTTCATTATCGCCTCCATCTCATCCCTAGTGATGAAGATCGATGCCTGATTGGCTCCTGAAGAAGCCTCTTGACTTCCTTCATGTTCACTTCACTCTGGCCTTTGCCTTCTTCTTGTTTGTCTTGTCATAGCTCTTAGATCTGAATTCTTAAATCTTCAAATTCAACTACTCCTGAATCATCCATCTCAGTGAAAGCACAAAAGTGTTTGCACCAAAATTGGTTACAAACCCCGATATCGCGAAAGCACCCGTATACGAACACAAATCAGCAATATTCAACACAAATTTCAGATCTAAGCAATATCAAGCACAACAATTTAGAAATAAGAATCACACACAGGATTTATAGTGGTTCGACGATCTTGCCTACGTTCACTTTGAAGCTTATGATTTTATTGATTCACTTGATGATTTCAATCGATTACAGCGGATTATAGTTGATAATAGCTCTGATGCTTGATTACAATAGTTATAAAGTGATGTAGAATTGAATTCGGCAGAGTCTGGACGTCGAATGGCCAAAAGATCCCCTTTTCTGAAGGCTTCAGGGTTCTATTTATAGGCATAGGAGGCTCAGATCGTGCTCAAACTTTAGGAGATTTTTTTTGGCATGTGAGTGGGCCCACGCGACCGACGCCACCAAGTTTCGATTCGATCTGCGATCGATACGAAATGATTTTGTGTCTATCAAAAATTGATACAATCGAGCTGAAACTTGGCAGGAACAATATTTACCTTGTATGGAAGCTGCTGTGAAAATTTCGTCGCATTTGGATCTGTGGTTTGGGAGATATGATCGATACAAGTTGGAGTCTCTGGGTTGGCTTTTCGCTTCGACTCGATCACTTCGAATCCATGCTTTCGAATCGATGGATGCACGTGTTTTCGAGACGACGTGGCACGCACATCTTGCATTGATCCGCCTTTTGCTCCAAGTCGACCACTTCGTATCCACGAATTTTGCCTTGTTCGTATCAAATGCCATGACCCAGTTTGCATCTATGGATACGAATCATTGATCGATAAGAACTGGATCGAGACGAACCGAGTAGATACGAACAGGGCAGATTTCATGGATAAGAAATAGTGACATGTCACTGTTGATGGATGCGAGGTCGATCGATACGAAGCAGTGCTTGGGGGTGGATACGAGACCGAACGACTCGAAGTAGGGTACACCGATGGATGCGAAGCGGTGTAGATTGATCGATGCGAACGTCATCGATACGAACCTGATGGATACGAATCTGATGGATTCGAATAGACCAATGCATGATTCCCTGATGGATGCGAATGATGGATTCGAACCGCTCTAAACTCAATGGATACGAACATGCTGAGGCAATGCCTATTTGATCGATTCGAAACCGATCGATTCGAACAGACCGATATCATGTTGCTGATCGATTCAAACTCGATCGATTCGAAGTATGTGGAACCTGATGGATTCAAACAAAACAAACATTGATGGATACGAATCTGATGGATTTGAAATGGGCATCTCTTCAACTATTTGATGGATACGAACAGCGTATTTTAGCTAACTTGCATCGATCATATCTTGTTCATACGAACTCCAATTAACCTGAAATTTGAAACACTGGCTTTTATGATCTTGCTTGTCATGTCCTATCAGTTGTAGCCTGATTCGGGCTTGGACAAAATTCATCGATATCCATAGCGAAGCAATGTATAACCAATCTTTGAGATGTACTGTCTTTGGTTTCCGATCGATCTTTTGGTATCATGGCTTTGCCAAAAAGCGGGATAACAGACAACTCTGGGCGATTGAGTTAAACTACTGCAGTAGAAGGTCTTCTTACGGTTTTACTCTCCTTCCCTCTTTTTTAAATCCAATAATGGTAGAAATGTAGATTTTTAGCCTATTTTAGTTTATGCTTCAATGATTTTATGTAAATTATGCTTTGGGTTTTTTTTCCAATGTTAACTACAACACATGTTTTCTTCCCCAAAGAAGATGGTATATACACGTTCTATTACATCAACAAGATATATTTATTTAAAACTGTAATAATTATAGGTACTTCCTCTCTCTTTTTTTATTTCAAGCTCTCCATCTTTCGCATCTAGGAATTCGAAATTATACTCTAAAGTTGTTGCAATTCATAACCTTTTGCAGTTCATTATTATAATGTACATATAACATTTTGGAAAAATGGATAGTTTATCCATGATATAAGATGAATCCATGTTACCTTAAGGTTTTATAATTTGGATAGTATTTTTTGTTCGTGACTAATATTGCTACATATATTTCGCTCATAAGGAAGATATAAAACTAAGGGTTTCTTATTATTATTATTTTGGTAAAATAGGAATGTGAGATTAAATTTTTAATGTTATTCTTTATTGCCAAATTTATTACACTAAAAACATTTAAGCTATCATATCTTAGAGATATTGAATTTGTTGCCAGAAATTTGGTTGTAACTTACGTTCAGTGTAGGGTTGTAATAAAAAACAATAACCATTGATTTTTCTATACAATAAAATAGTTTTGAGTCTATCTAAGTATATGGATTTTTAAAGAGGGATGAATGCAAACACATGTCATATGATCATGTTATTTTCTAAAGGAGGATATATTTTGACTTTTTTTAATTAAATTATTGGTTCATTGATTGTTCACACGAGGATGAGAGTGCATGATTTCTTTTTAATGTCTACTATAGTGACATACCCATATTATAACACTAATGACAAAGTCTTATAACCCTTTTTATCAATAAAATGATATATGGCTTGTATGAAGCAATCTACCTCTTTGAGTATGGCGAAGAACTATTGTTGCCTTTGATAATTATATTAATATATTATTGCCATCATTTTTGAATCCAACTACTAAGTTCGTTCTTTTTCATTTATTTGCAGTTACTACAATCAGGCCCGGTCTTGGAGTTTTTGTACCTAAAGCCAATTCAAAAGCAAAGCCTTATACAAAAACTAATAATAGTATTTTCTACATTGTTTATACATTGATTAGCACAATTTTATATTTTAACGTAATAATTAAATTACTAATTAGATGACATAAGTCTATACATCATGCATATTTTACTTTTTTATTGAACATCGGTGTAATTTGCAGTGGCAAATAAAAAAGGATGACATTATGTCTAAACTAGGTTCATCTAATTACAACTTCAGTGCAATGCAAAGTCATAAAGAAGTAACTCCGCACTAACAAATTGAATTAGTGTACAAATAATGAAATTTGGATACAATAAAACTAAAATTGAAAAATACGAGTGAACACGCGACAACTCATAGTAAGGGGAACTATTGTTCTACTTTTACGTCTTTTTTCCCTATTATTTCAAAAGAAAAACTCAGAGTTGCATGAAATGAAGATGTGTTATGGTGTTAAAACATATGAAGGAAATCAATAAAATTTATACCATATTCAGCTTAATAAACTATAGTTGGCACATTAACATTGGCTGCTTTTGTTAAAAATCAAAACAAAAGTTCACTATACCCTTTTCTTTTTTGAAAAATTAACATAGAAGAAATGATTAATTGGTTAATTCAACAAATACACAGTTTCAAAAATTACCAAGTACATAAACATCAATCTTTGGCCTTTTGGTCCTCCACAGTCCACGAAGAAGATGAAGACGATCAATTGAAAACTACTGTGCTGCACTACTTCCCCTAGCCCCACCTGCTCCTATCGAAATCAAATTAGAGCGTGGAACCTTTGTCGCCTGCCACATCCAATTGGGTTGCCACTGTTCAAGTTCACCAGTGTCGCTTACGGCCTAATAGAGTTGGGATTCGCCGTTCCGTCGATTTGGAGTTCGACGAATATTTTTTTACGTGTGCTGCTAAGAATGGTGCCCTAATTTTTGATGAGGCTCAAAGAAAATGCTTCACTTGCTTTATTGAAAGGCCGGGCCTGACTAAAATTATGGATGCTTCTTTATTGACATGTTGGCCCATGATTTTCCCAAAAAGGTATAATATTGTTGCCTAGCATATCATAGTTTATATCAAGTATAGTTATGATTCATGTATAAAAACGTCTATGTAAAGGATATAAATATTTTTTAGCAGGTAGTAGGTTGGAAATTCATCAAAAGGGTATTCATCATAGCATCATCAGTTGCCATGAAATGTCTTATAGAGAATCGTAGCCATTACAGTTGCTAGATCAAAATCAAGTAGGTTTCCATGTTGAAAAAGGTTTTCACAATGTTGGGTAAGATTATAGTTTTCAATTTATCTTTCTAAGAAGGTTTAATTTGCTTCACTGTCCAATATTTATTAAGAATTGTTATTCAAAATTTTATTCTAAATTAACAATGTGTGGAAATAGGATTATAGCTACTTTAAACATTGGTTATTCAAATGTTTGCCTTCTAGGCCCAATTTTGTGGCAATTGTGAATAGAGTTTCAACTTTGGTTTGTTTATCAATTTTTTTACATGTAATTATATTTGTAATACCAATGACTGATGATTTTTTTGGTGATTCAGCAAAGTACCGAATACTCTTAAGAGGTGATACTGGAAGTGGCAATGTAATTTGTAGACAAAACACAATTGTTGATAAGGTAATGTTATAGGTTTGCCTCCATTTATTGAAGTTTATATACTTTATCTCATTACAACATATTGAAGTATTTTAGTTTTTATTTTTGTTTTACGAATGTTTTTTCGCTTTTCTAACGTGTATACCATTACTGCCCTTTATTGTTCTCATGGATCACTTGGAGTGTTTATTAAACAATGGGGAAATTTTTATTTGTCATCTTGACATTCATTCGTCCACATTTATTTACATATGCTAACATCTCAAACCATTTGAGATATTTTAGTCAATTCTGTATGTTATAGATTTTTATAATACATTTAAGAAAAATTTGTTTTGCAAAATACACATCAGTGTGCATGCCAATATAAAGGTTACTTAATAAGTAGTAATCGGTGGTTGAGTTCTTTGCTTAATTTGATGGTTGGTTAATTATGTGGTATAGTTAACCATGCTTTGATTAAAATATGGATAAATGGAAGAACTCTACAATGTGGTCCCTGTAGAATCCAGTATTAGTTAAATAATAATGGTTATTTTAACTTTTTCCATAGCTCCAACTATGATTATAGTAATGTCTATGGACAAGCCAAGAAAAATACTAACTTACGAAAACACATACAAGGACAAAAGGCTTGGATAATTGGTTTCAATCTAATTCTAGAACTTTGAGTCAGTGAACTTTTTTTAATGAAAGAGTGGTCCTCCTTTGAGGACATCACTTATATTTCATTAAACAAAAATCAAAATTCGTACAAGAATTTGTTGATAACTAATTGTTACAAATATAGAGGACATCATTATGATGATTAACAAAAGATGTAGATAAATAAGCAATATAACATGCTTGTATTTTATTATGTTAATACAACAGTAAGAGAATAGAGATATCAATGGCTGCACCGCTAGACAGGTTTTCAATGAGATGGATCTAAGGAGCGTGTGCTTACAAGGGGCATTTAACAGGTTTTTGCTTTTATTGTTGCTGATTTCAAATTGGTGCTAGCAAGGTGTTGCAAGGTTGTGTAAGATGGCGCATGTCCTGTTGATGTTTTTGCTTTTGATGTAGATGAGGTTGCATGTTATCATTGATGTTGTTGGGATGAGCAAATTCTGAGATGAGAAGTTGCTACCGTTGCTGCATCAACAATGAGCTGCATTTGGCCCTAAATCAATCAATCAATCAACATCAGCGAGCAAGTCCATCAAAGGCCAGCAGTTATTACACTTGACAGTAATCAGAGTCAAGCAGATGGAGAGATGAAGTGCCTAAGAGTGCGAACTGAAGTGCTAAAGACACGCAGCCGTTGACCATATTGTGCAACATGACCAATTGTACATCTTTGTTCAATTATATATTTGTATGGCTGGAATGAGTCGAAAGTGCAGGAGAATGGCTAGCCTGAGCAAAGAATTGGGATGAATGGTGGTATACTATGTTCTTGTAGAATTTTGAAAATGGTGCATTACATAAGATCCATGTTGCTGCAGTTTACTGACAGGGCGAACCGTTAAGACTGATAGAGGTGGTGGCAATCTATATATTTGAGAATCTATGTTTCTTGTGAGAAAAAACTATCATTGTTGTCCATACACACACAGATATATATATATATATATATATATATATATATATATATATATGTATGCATATACCTTGGTGGTGATATGGCTCATTTTTGAATAATATGGTTGTAGGCATTTTGAATATATGGCGATTAAGGTGGTATGTGAATATGTACAAAAATATTTTAATTTCTGTTGTATTTATACATATGAGTATTTATGGTGATTAATTCTCTGTATTTTCCTAAAGGTTTATGTTTATATATGTGCACTCTTAAATGTAAAAGATAATTATTATTTAAAGCTTTATATGAAATTACGAAAGGTCCTTGAATATTTTAGTTTCTACTTGGTCATTTGATTAAAAGTGATGTTAGATTGATCAAGTTCACATTGGAAATAGTTGTCCATGACATAATGAAAACTAAATTAACCATAAAGGAAACTCTGTTGCTGAACGATTAATTTTTTGTTGATTACTATAGTTGTTTTCTAACTTACCATATTATAATTTAATAATAAAACTACTACGTCAATCTAAAATGCAGAGAGTTTTATTAGCATTCTCAAACAACGTATAATTGTTGATGGAATGGCTGCTTTCTTTTCCTCCTTTGATGTCATGAAATAAACTATAATAAAGTTATACAAGTTAATGTGAATTTAGCATACATGTACTAATAGGGTATTACCATACCTATATGCATTACTGTATTAGTAAAGTTATACCCGTTGTATACCACTAGGTGCATAAATCTATCTCTATTAGTAAAGAAACTCTTTCTACTTAGAGAAGCGTCATATGCTTATTACAAAAGAAAATAACTAAATGAAAGATATGTTTGGATATTTTAGTACTCGACTTTCAAAGTTGCATTTTCATAAACATATTTGTTATAGAAATATGTGGTGATGTTGGTAGTTTAGAAAAATAAATCTGAACTAGAAGATGAACTACCAAGAACTTGATCTCAATAAAGCATCACTTCTTCTTTAACTTTGATATTCTCAATGATTTAAATATGTTAACTCTTATACATGTATATTGCAAACTTATTACGACACAAGAATCTAAAAGATATAGGTAAAGTTTTCACCATTTCCTTTTCTAGCAATTTCTTCTTAAATTATGCATAAGTGATGGGATGCATAAGTGAAGAGACGACTAATTTTAGGTGTACCAATTTTCATGTTATTTTTAAGTTATAATATAAGTTATATCAGTTAAAGCTTAATTTTCCCTTTATTTGCTTATTTATTGATTTATGCTTTCATGATATTTTAGTAACTTACAGCATGTCAGTAATAGCCAATCATCATGGAAGTAATATATCATCAATACTAGATAACAATTTTTAACAATGATGTATTAGCAACACAACTCTATCCTTGAAATTGCAGGTCTCACTTGCTCAAAATCTATACGCTAGCATCAAACAGTTTTGTACTTCAGCAAGCATTGAGCGTTTGTGAGGAAGAGAGTGCCATGGAAAATTAACAAGAGTGATACTTTAATCCAGTAGAATACTCATACTGATTTCTCAAGGGCTCGAACACATTACCTCTAGAACATTCGTCTAAAGCATCGTATCTTTAACCATTTGAGCTAAAGATCCTAGATTGAAATGCGACCTTCATCGAGGGTAGGAAATTTTTTCTATATGTTAATATGGTTATTTATTGCTTTTGAAAAGAGAGATGATGTGAGTTTTCTAAGTTGCAAACTACTCGAAGTGCTCATTTTAACATTTGTTACATTTCTCAAGTTATTGATGTAATAGTTGATCACTTTCTTTATCTATTTAATTATTTTCTAAAATAACTTAGTCTTTTCACGTTTCTCACAAATGATTGATTTGTGCAATAAACATATAAAAATGCAACATTACGTCCATGTCAATGTCATTTTGTAAGATCTAAAAAACCTTACAAACATTGTTTTTCATACCAACTCCTCCTATATCGCAAGTGCCAAACTACTCATGTGTGTGTGTATAGACACACCCACATAAACCATTCTAAATCATATTTACATTTAAATAATATATATATTATACATATAATTATGTTACTTTAGTACATACATATATTTATCTTAATATAAATAAAAAAATTGAACTTATATCTTGTGTCTGTATGTCTTACATATGAATATACTTATAATATTTTCTTATAATATACTTATATATATATACTCTTGGTTTTATATATAATAAGCATAAATATATACACGTATTTATGTATTATGTATAGTCTCAAAATTTCTAATGCTAAAGAAAGGCGACGTGTTCTAGAAGTGGAACCGCCAATCATTGCTGGGAAGCCATTTATCATAACAACGTGGATTCCTCCGATCGATAGTGCTAGAGAACAGGTATTATCTATTCCTGTATATGCTCATTTTACTCATATTCTATGGGTCATGCAACCTTCGTTAGGGCCTCATTGGTTAGCTAGCCTTGTTGGCAAGCTTATATGTTCTGATGCTAACACAATGGCTAGAAGGAAGTTAGTTTACGCTAAGGATTTGGTTAAAATAACCCCTGACAAGCCTCTACGCTCTAAGATGAAGGTTCATATTCTTGAAGGCCGGGATATATATGTTGATGTTAACTACAATTGGAAACCTGAAATTTGCACGGTTTGTCATTCCTTTGGTCACATTGTAGAGGCTTTTAAGCATGATTTAGATGATTTCCCTCTACCTATACCAGATAATATCTCACTACCTCAACCTCATATTAGGAAATGGGTGATTAAGCCTTTGAACTTTGTCCTTCATTGGCTATAGTAGATGCTATTTCTCCTGTTGACATAAGTTCTGAGCCCACTGCTATTACTACTGACTCTGTGGTTGTACTAAATGTGGATCCTCCTTTTAGCATTACGATTAAGTGGAATTCATTCGAGAGAGTTTGGGAGTATACGAAAACTAAAATGAGATATTCTCCGAAGTACGATAGTTATCATATACTTGTGGGTGGTGATAGTGAGGAACAATGGTTATATTACCACAAAGTTGGAGAAGAACTTGTACTTACTACTCTTGGTGAGGATGGCGATGACAAAGAAATATTTTGGCTGATGAAACCTGGAATTGAAATACTTATACTCTTGCGATTCGGTAGATTATGTTCAAAATCTAGCAGCTGTAGTTTTTAGCTTTTCTCATGTTAGTGGTCCAGTTTAGAATGATGAAGACAGTGATTCCTTCTCTATGGTGGGGTCATAGTCTCTTGTAGTTTATAGCAGTTTAGGTATCTCTGCCTGATTCTTGTACTTTTCTTTAATTATTAGCTGTTTTAGTGCGTGTGTCGAGCACCTATTTTAAACGAGTTTTAATAATAGTGGATGGCTCACTCCAAAGCTGGCTAGCCTTGCTAATACACATACACACATACATTTGAACAATGTACAATACATATAGGATGAGCTAACATGTCCAATCCGATGTAAATCTCAACATCTATATTTGTGCATGTTATACCCTTCACGAAATATCATGTTACACATGCGCAAACATGCATGTATGTATATGATACATATGTATATTTATAAATAAATGAAAATTAATTAAATAAATTTCTATCACCAATTTATAAATTTAAATAAAATATACGATTTTATTTAAATTAGATTTAGAAATGTTCTAAATAAATTAGACTTCATAAGCCTAATAAAGATCATATAGAGTAAAAAAATTTGAAATTCACCCATAACTTCCGTTGTAGGCTGGTCTAGTTCCAACAGTAGTATCGGAGCCCAATAGCCTATGCGGTCTAAATTAGTCATGTTAGGATTAACTATTAAGCTCACAGTCCAAAAGTTGTCCCTAATAGAAAAGGCTTAAATTTGAATTGGGGATTGGGCTAATTTTCAAAAAAAATTGAAAAAATAAAATATATGATTTTAAATTTAAAATTTAAATATAAAATAAGATATATAATATTATAAAAGTTATAATATAATCAAAAAATTCAAAAATTTTGAAAATAAATATTAATTTCAAAAAATTTAAATTTATTAATAAGATTAATAAAATAAATTAATTAAATAAGTTAATTAATTAACAAATGTATGCATGTATTATATATTATGATATACGTTATGTTATTTTAAAATGTTTAAAATAACATATGTACATGTATGTATATGAATTGAATTTTGAAATTAATATAATTTAATTAATTTTCTTAATGAAATAAATTAATAAAAGGTTAATTAATTAAATAAATAAATTAAAGGTTAGTTAATTAATTAAAAGTTAATTAATCAAATGAATATACACATATATAAGATATATATGTAATACTATAAAGGTTATAGTATGTAATAAGTATTTAATATAAATGTTATACTAAATTAATATAAAATAAATCAAAATGTTAATTAATTTAAAATTAATTAAATAAGATTTAATTAATATTATATTATACATAAGTCTAGTATAAGTAATATAAAATATAAGAGTTATATAATAACAAAACTTATATAATATGAATGTATAAATTAAGGTGGAATAGTAAAGAAATCTTAATTAGACCCAAGGAATAAATACATATGCAAATGTACGTATACCATGATTTTTGATGTGTCCGACACTTGAATCATGAGAGTAACTAATAAGAATTATATTATTCGATAAGTCGATATCAATCAATATTATACTTATTTAAGATTATGAATCTTCAATATAATATTGTCCTCTACCATATATGTAACATTCCTGATTTTTAAGCTAAATTAATTTGGAAATTTATATAAATTTTTTGGTTATTTTATGAATTAATAGAGAATTAATTTGAATATTTGGGAATGAATATATAAATTAGATTTAAATAAATAGAATTTGAAATTGGGATTCAAATTTAAATATCTCAGGAAATAAAATTGTATTTAGATTTTTTCGAAAATTAAATAAGATGTATCTTTATTTATATAAATGTATTTTAGTTTAGAATTTGATTATAAATATATTATAAATAGACATTGGATTTATTAAACTTTATGTTTCAAGGAACCAATATAGATGGATATTTCTAATTATAATAAGATTTAATATATAGGCTTGCATTCAACATTAAAACATATGGTAATGTAAAAAAATATATTGTAAATATACAATTAAAAAGGGTTTTGAACAAAATTTATAATTAAATTAACTAAAAGGATTTAAACATAAAATGTTTGTATGTTAACAAGTGTAGGAAAACAAATATAAGGATTAATACAAGTGTAGCTAGTTTTAACAAGTGGCAAGATTATTTTATTTAAAAATTTAATTTCATATTAGAATGAGATACCATGCTATATTTCATCACTTATATTTTCTCCTCATCCTTCCTAAACAAAACCTGGAAAACTAAAAATCAAACTAGAAAATCATCAAAGCAAAGAACTTCTTTAACCTTAAAACTGAATCAAAATATAATTAAACAATCTTCAAGTTAAAGCAAAGTTCAATATCTACTCAAGGCTGTATCAAACAATTTCAAGTCTAGAAATAAAATCCTTAAAACCTGAGCAAGCAAGCTGATTCAAAGACCTGAGATTTTCAAATTTGAAAGCAATCAAAAATTTAAAACCTGATCAAAGCAAACATCTTCAACTGGAGAAATGCAATGCAAAAGAATTCAACTTCAATAATCATCAGCTAGCAGTTGATCAACTAAAACAAATTCAAGTTCTCAAAACAAGTTCCAGATCATTTCAAATTCTAGCTCAAATTATTTCTTTGTTCTTCTCTGTCGAACAACTCAGGTGAGCAAACTTATTTTTGAACCAGTTTTCTTGATATCTGTGATGATGATGGCTTGTTAGTTATGATCAATGCTTGAATGTTGTTGTGGAAAATAATTGAATATATTTACCTGTGATACATATATGTCTGCATGTTTGGAAAAACAGGCAAAAGCTTGCCTCTGAGCATACCTGACAAATTTTACAAATCTGTTGAAAATGTTATGCTACCCAAAGGAATCAATATTGGGTTTTGATTTCTAAACAAAATTTGTTTGTGCTTGTCAGAATCAAATTTTAAAAATAATTTCCAGTAATTTTTTAAGAAATTATTTAAATAATAATAATAGTAATAAAAATCACAGTGAAAATCATGGATAGGTTCAAATTCGATCATCATAAATCTGTGTTTGGATTATATCACCTAAAACTATTTTGAAAATGATGATTTTTAAAACAAAAATAAGAATTTTTAGTGGTGAATTGGGAACGAATTGGATCGTTGAACAGAGGATGGGTTTTCACGATTTTCTGACGATCGGTTAATTTTCGAAGATTGAATTTTGGCATGGAGGTGCTAGTATGATCATAGATTGTAGGAAAAATACAAGAATTTTTTTTAAATTCATTATAGTTCGAGATTTGAATCAAACTAGGGTTTAAGCCCTGTGTTTAGATGATTGTAGTCGCGAGGAAATGTCGTCGTCGTCACCGCGTTTCAAATGATCGGACCTGGGGCGATGGATTCGTAGAGGGTCAGGCGAAGCTTTGATCGCAGAGGCAAGTTGACCGGTGGTCGAAATTGCGGTAGCGAGTGGGTTTTATGCAGCTGGGTTCGGTTATAGATGGTACCGGGCATACTCGATTTGGATCCTCTGTTATTCTTGTCAAATTGAGTGTTTGGTTCACTTGTAGCGGCCGAAGGTAATGGTCATGTAACGGTGTTGGTGACCGAAGATGGTTTGAGTGGTGTGCAACGTGCACGTACATGTCTTCGTATCTGAGAAAATTTGACTTTGGAGAAGGCGAGGAAATGCTCGAACTCGAGTACGTGAAAGTGACGAATTGACTCGAAGTCGTGCTTGGGTACTTTTGAAATTTGCTTGGGGGTTTTTATTTTTGGGCTCGGGTAGTTTTGACGAAAACAGGTTTTAAAGATAAAGATGGAAAGAAGAAGAAGAACGGGTAGAACTCGAAATTGAGCTCAGGAATTACATGTTTTGGCTCGGGTTGCTTGTTTTTGTTTACAAGTTTAAGCAAGTTTCAAAGATTTTAAACTTTAAAGTTAAATTTGTTTTAGAATTGTTTCAAAGATAATTAATGGCTTGTGATGATAATTCTTAAGCTTATTTAAAACTTTATTAGTAGTGTGATTAAGTAATTAATCTAGATAAAAGATTTATCTTTAATTAAATGATTTTTTGAATAATTTAAGAATCATTAATTAATTTTAAAAGTAATTTGTAAATGTAATTAATTTTAAAGGTTGATTGATTATTAATCAAAGGTTTAATTTATTAATAATTAGGATTTAATAAATTAATAATTAAGAATTGATTAAAGGATGATTTATGATTGATTAATGAGATTTATCAAAGGATGATTACTTAATATAAGTAAATTAAGTGATAATTTATCAATGAAATTAATTTAAGGGTTGATTAATTTATCCATAATTTAAAGATTTATTAACTGATTAAAGGTTAATTACTTAATAACTAAAGGTTGATTAATTGATGATTAAAGGTTAATTAATTTGTAATTACTTAATATAATTAAGGGACAGTTAATTATGTAATTAACTTAAGATTAATTAATTAATGAAGGTGATTAAGGAATGATTTTTAATTAAGGATTAATTAATTAATTATTGTAATTAATTAAGGATAATTAATTAAAGGATTAATTTTTAATTAAAGGTTAATTAATGATTAAAGAATAATTAATAATAAAGGTTTATAGTTAATTAATGTTAATTAACCAGGATTAGTGACTAATCTGATTTAAATTAATCAGACAATTAATTAATCCTACTTATAGATATTTGGATTCTATCGAATATTGAATTGTTTGATATCTCTGTTATGTGAATGTGATGCTTTGTAATATGAATTGCTTTGTGCTGAGCTGTGATATCTGTGACGAATATACTGCTGTGTGAATGCGAAAACCCTTTGGGCCCGTAAAACGGCATTTGAATTTCGATGCGACAGGGAGTCAGATTCCAGTTGGTTATCCGAAACCCACATCGAATCATAATGGTGAATCTTTATGATTGATAAATTTACTTTATCTGTGAATCTGTGAGTAAAGATAAGCGTTATGGATTATACCGCGTATCGATATTGATATGATTGAACCTATAATGATTGATAATGTTGCACTATTGCGTTAAGTCCCTGGACTACACCATACGCACACAAATTTGGATTTCACGAGGAAATCGGTTAAGTCACAGATATTTTTGAAATAGTTTTAAAAGTTTTAATTTTGAATACAAACGGTTTTGGAAATGGAATTGGCTTAAATCAGAAGAGCTTTTGAAAAGTAGTTTTAAAGATGAAATTATAACTTGTTAAAGTTTTGGAATTTAAATGATTTGTTTTAAATTCAAATTAAAGATTCGGAATTGAGTTCCATAAGTATATGCTTGGAAATTGATATGAATATGTGTTTGGAAATTTGGTTTGAAAGATTTTTGCAAATTTTATATAATATATATGGATCATCTTTAAAGTATTTCAAGAGCATTACTTTGGAAGTCTGAATTTAACCTAAGTTTTATACTTGAAAGGCTTTAGCTTGTGCAAATCTAATCGGATTTTTCCGAGACAAAAACTATTTGTTTTCAATTAATAATAGCTTTCATATAGGGAAAGGGTTTCCAATTTGTGTTGAAAGATTTCAAATCGAATTGAAATAGTTTTGAAAACTGTTAACTAATCTTTGTGAAAGATAGTCAAACCTTGATTTGAAATCGAAGAGGATTCTAAATGGCGTATCTTTTATATAAAAGTTTTGGAATGGAATTGTCTTGTGGAAATGATTTTGAAAGCTATAAATTAAATCTTGATTTAAAGATTGGATGAATTAATCCAATTGTTTTAAAAGGCTATAAATGAATCTTTGTGAAAGATTGGTGAACTTTGAAAAATGACTCTTTTTGTTTAAAAGATTGGAAATGGTAATTTGTTTTAACCATTTGAATAAAAGGTTTTACGCTTTGAGATGTGATTTAACTAAGATCCCAATATCCATATGTTTTTAAATATTGCGCTCATTATTCGGTTCAGTCGGGAGAGGACCTTTGCGTTGTATAACCTATTCCGAATAAATGATATGACGTTATGGATAGCATTTGAAGACCGGTGGTGAAGACCGGGTGTTTTTGAGAACGATGGGATAACCTGTCGAATGACTCTGCACTGAGTAGCTACGGTATAGAGATCTCCATATGTGATGGGGAGTCCGATCGGGATTGGGATTACCCGGATTGCAATGACTTCTTCGGAAGTGCCTTCGGTTCTATTCGAACCTGGAACAGACTTGTATGGATGTGTGTCCGACGTTACACTTTGAGATGTAAAGCTGGTTTCTATCAAATACATTTCTGTTTGGTGGCGGAGATTTATTCTCTTAGCTAAACACACTTCTCTGAGACGTACTGTAACGACCCTGGATTTTTGGCCCTGTTTATTTTAATAAATATTTAATCTAATTAAATAAAATGTGAATTGATCATATTAAAATGAATATGATTTTGGAGATATTTACCATTTGTTTATATAAATTTGTATTTTAAAAGGAAGATTGATTTGGAATATTTAAAACTAAATCTCTTAATACTATTTATAATAAAATTTGTCTTATATAATAATATTAAAATACTTTACTTTGTTTACCTCTGATAAATATACATATGAATAATAATGTTTGAATTTAAAATAAAAATTTCTGTAATATTTATCTTATACCATTAAATTAAAATGCTTTATATTGTTAACATTTGATAGAAATATCTATAGATGATAATGTTTAAAATTAAAATCTAATTCTAGTAATATAAAATATAAATGTAAAATATGAGTCAAACTTATGTATATAATTTAAATAAAATACAAATGGAATTAAATAAATAAAATAGGTATAAATGTAAGTAAATCATATTGTACATATTTAAATATTGTTAGCTCAAGCACAAAATACAAATAAATATGAGTAAGTAAATTTATGAAATATAACTTAAATATTAATAGTTAAAATACAAATAAAGAAAAATAGAAATAAGAATGTAACTACAAACAAGAAATAAAGTGAAATATAAAATACAGAATTAAATTTAAGAACGAAATATAGAATAGAATGAAAACTAGGCCAAAGTATAAATAAAATAATTAAACAAATAAATATATGCAAGACATCTTCCTGCAAGAAACAAAATAAAATATCTCCATTCAAAGCCAAATGAAATTAATCAAAGTATGGAGATAAACCTGACATATATATGTATACTGGAAAATTCAGGCTGAAGTTAGATACAACAAATATTTATACTTTAAGTATCTTCATATATATATATATATATACACACACACATATGATAGTGTTATCTGCAAGTGTATATTTACACAAAACATATGCGTATAGAGTTCAAGCTAAAATAACAAGACAAAATAAGGCTTCATTTGCAAGCCAAGTAATTGCCTGCAAATATGTATATTATAGTTCAAACTAGAAGTTAATAAAACAAGTAACATAATAACAAAACAAAGATCTTTATACAAAGCTTCACACTCAAGCCATATGTCTGGTTTCAAAGTGTACTTTTATATACAAATTTCTTCACAGCAAAATCATAATAAGTATGTAAACTAATTGAGCAACCAAGTATTAATTACTTTCATCTCAGCATATTACTTGGTCAATTCAAATGTATACAAACCTGTACATTTCAGATAGGAAAATCTGCCCATATCAAAAATAAAAAAACAAAAAAACATATATATAAGAAAACAACCTAACCAGTTAAATCCTTCCTTCATATCACTGTGTCTTCTATATATATTTGTATGCATCTCCATTTGGTTCGATCAGTAGCTAATAAGAAAAAGAAAGGGGAAGTAAATTCAAATTAATTCAAAACAAAAACAACAGAAAGAAGTAAAAATCAAAATTTAATTCAAAACTGCAGGACAGAGTCAAGGGTAATATTAACTACAGGCTTAAAGAAAGAAACAAGAAATTGTTCTCTGTCTACAAAATTTGGCAGGTGAGTAAACGTATAAATTTTAAAGTTTAAATTGGTAATTGGTTCCTGTATGTTTTGTGTTGCTATATGTTATGGTTTTTGGTTCTGAAATGCTCTCTGTATTCATAAGCTTTGAACAAAAAGAGTGGAAGAATACCAATATTCTTCATTTATATCAAATAAATCTTGGAAATTGAAGCTAAGTATTATGTTTATCATTGTTTATCTTAAATCAAAGGGCTGGGAACTTGATTTAAGTTTAACAGTATTTCATATATACTATTTATTCAAGTTGCAGGTAAAAAAAATTGAAAGATAAAAATTCGAATGTTTCAATTTGTGAATTTGATCACATACTTTGATTACATATACAAAGTTAGGATTTTCAAATCGAAAACAATGATTTTTAATTCAATATTGATGGTGCAGTTCGAAAATAACCATAAGTTACGTTTTTGTCAAAATCGGTTGATTCACTTAATTTTCATTGATGAAATTTGTTATGATGTAAGCTTGAAGTTGTAATAACATAGGAAAAATGTTAACTATTTTTTTAATGCAAGAAATTGTGGAATGAATCGAAGTTAGGGTTTTGTTTATGCGTTTTGAATACTCTGTAAATCTCGGGTTGTGTCACCATCGCGTGATCGAGTTGATCGCGATTCTGGGGGGTGTTAGGGGAGGATGTGGACGAGGCATAGGTGAAGCATCTTCGCCTCCGATGGTCAGTGGTGGTGGGGGCGAAGCAATGTCTCAGGGTAGTTCGAGTTTTTGTTCGAGCTTCAGGTGATTTTTCGAATTTGATCTGTTCGTGGCGTTTTGAGTTTTGTTTACGTGTGTTGGGTCGATTTGTGGTCTGTTGAAGGTGATAGGGGCTGCCTGAGGCGCGGCGGACCACCGTGCACGTGCACGGTGGCATTGGGGGGTGAGTTATCGTGTCTGTGACGGCGTGTGTTGTTGTGGCGCGTATTGTCTTGAGTCGTGCCCGAGAGAAATGGTGGGAAGCTTCGAGTTTTATTTTTTTATTTTTATCGTGTTCGAGTGAGAGATCACCTGGTGCTGTTCTTAACATAGTTTCAATTTTAAACATACTATAAATAAAGAGAAGGAGAGAAGAAGAAGGGTGTGCGTATAGGTAAGGCACGAGTGATTTTGAGGGTTAACCCGAAGTAGCACACGAGTTTTGAATAAGGGAGTCTCGGGTTTAACAAAATGCAGTTTTGCATTAGTGTTGAAGTTAATTAAAGTTTGTTTTCCATAAAAAAAAAATTTAGTATTGTGAAGACTTTGGATTTAGGTTATGATGATTTTATTTAATACGTAACGATGTTTTGAAACACTTAATTATTATTTTAATTAAGCACTTAATCTAAGTTAAGTATAAGATAATTAACATTTAAGTTGTGTAGTTAATAATAAATTGATTTTCAAGTTAAGGAAAATTTCTTTTTAAATGTTAATTAAGATGAATAATTAATATTAATTAATTATTTTTGGAAAGTGATTGAGAGTAATTACTTTATAATCGGAGATCGAGTAATAATTAAGAAAAGGGGTAAATTTGAAATTAATTACTTAAAGTCAGTTTATGAATGATTAATAGTTAATTAATCGAGTAATTTAATTAAGAATAAATAAATGGTTAAGTAAGTAATTAGCAGTAATTAAATGGGTAACTAGGTTTGATTAATAATTAAGACTATTAATTAAATGATTTAATTAAAGTAAATAACTGGGTTAAGAAGTAATTAAGTAATTGATAGTGTGAAATAAAATAATTATGTAATTAAGACTTAATGATTAATTAAGAAACCATTAATTAAACAATTTGAAATGAAATAAGTAATTAATTGTTAATTAATGATTAATTAAACAGAGTTAAGTGGTTAACTCTTAGGTAATTAATTCTAAATTGTATTAATTACAAATAAGACTTAGAGATGACTGCTTACGGATTGTTATGTTGAATATCTGATTGTGATATTTAGTTAATGATATTCTGTGATGTTCTGTGATATGTTAATGATTATGTATAATTCATCTGTGATAAATGCTATGTCAATTCAATTGTTGAATTTCAACTATTTAAACTGTTTAAGTTAATTAGACAACTTGGCCCTTAAAATGACGTTTGGATTTCGATGAGACCGGGATCGGGTATCCATTTGATATTCCGAAAACCACATCGATCCAATTTGAACGTTAGGTCGTGAATTCTGAAATAAAGATCGAGATGGTGCTTTTAGAATGCAAGGGTTATCGTCGTTGACTCTGAGGGTGATTCCAAAATGAGTGTGATGAGATAATGCCTTCGGTTTCGTTCGAACCCAGAACGAACTTGTATGGATCGAATGCTTTCAGCACATCGTCAGGCGGACGATGAGCATTCTAAGAATAATGTTCAATAAAGGTAGTCGCAGCCTCAAGCCTCATCAACGGAGAATGGCTAAAACAAGGAAGATGCGGCAAGGTTAGGTGGGTTATGCCCAAGTAGGACAAGATATTTCCCCTGTCTAGATGTCCCTTTTTATTTCGGCTGTGTGGGCGGTTGCTAGCTACAACCACGGGGTTTATCTTGTTCGGGACTGTTCAGTAGGGAATGGTTCCGGCCTTGTGTTTTAGGAGGTCGGGAGTGATCCTCGGTACGGTGATCTAGGCCCCGTACTGTGACGGGCGGTACTCCAGTAGCCTTGCCATTATTGGAAATCCATTTTCCCTACGAGACCCTACAGTTTTGATTTGTATTACCTACTTTTGTGGCTAGTAGCTGGAATTTAATGAATGTAACAATTTCGGCTATTTTCTATTTACTTGAAAACCCTAGACACTATTATAATATCACTGGATTTCCTATGAAATGTTTTGGTTATCGTAAGGTAAAAACTTACCCGTATTTATTTGTGGGGAGTCTTACGTGATACCTTTATTTTCAAATGTTTTTTCAAAGTTAAACAATTTAAACCGTTTACTCATACTATACCCATGTCTGACCCGGAGTTTTTGTTTTTCATAAACTCTTGGGTACTCAAATTTTTATGAGTAGCCAAGTGATAGGTTTTGGACTTTGATTTCTGAAGGAGCTTGGAGCAGGAGTTTCCAGACGTATGTAGCTATTTATCTAGTGCCGCTGTGTTAGTTGATGTATGATGTACCTTTGATGTATATAGTGATAGATGTATGTATGACTGTCAGATGTATTGATATTGTATAACTCTGATATATGTAAAACTATGTAATATTTATGTGATATATTATATTTTGTTCCGTTCCGCTGTGAGATTCTGATATTGTTGTTCTTCCTTTCTCTCTCTTTTCTATTTCTATCTCTTTCTTTCTTAATGATAATACGTCTTTCTGGTAGTAGAAGGGAGGGTCGTCACACGTACATGCTCAGAGGTTATGTAGTTGATGGTTACTAGTGATACATTCCCAATTTGGTAATGTGGCATACGAAGTGCTGCTGATCATTTGCTGATCGAAGCATGACTTTGTGAAAAAAGCGTAGCATTGTGGACGAGACTTCATCGAGCCTCACAATCCAGAAATGGTCGAAACAGGAATGTTGCGGCAAGGTTTTTAGGGGTCGCGCCCCTAGGGTATGTCCATTTCCTTCTGGATAAGAGGTGGTATCATGGTATGGAGCCCAGATATTTAACCTATGTGGTTACTGCAAATTTTTTACTTTGTGGTTGTTGGTTGTCGGGATCCTGGAATAAAGGTCGGTAACGACCGGGGATGGCATAGCTCGAGTGTTAGTTACCTAGTTACAGCTTGGTTAAAGCATGAGGTAGCCTCGGCCTTGTTTAGCAGAGATCCGATTAGATTCTCGGGGGCGTCCTTCCAGAGGCGTTCCATTTCAGTATGGGAAGTTCCTTAGCCTGACCATTTGTTGGAAATCCAATCATCCAATACGCGCCTTTATGATTTCAATTGTATAACCTGCCATTCTTAAATGGTAGCTATAGTAGGCATATGACAAATAGTGGTATGCTGGCTAAGATTGATATTATACTTTTGAAATGTTTTCTGCACCATGCACTAATAATAATAATATCAAATGGTTTTCGCGTATCAAGCATTTTTGACTGTCATAAGGAAAAATCTCCTCCAAGTGTGCGCTTGCATTGTGTGTGTGGTGGGAGGCCTTATGACAGTTTCATTTTCCAAAAGCATTGCGGATTTCAATTTTAAATTCTTTTGTTGTTGTTTAAAAGGCAAACTGTTTTGTTTGCTCATACTAGTCCCATCACTGACCTGGAGTTTATTGTTTCCTTTCTAAACTGTGGGTGCCCATGATTTTTCCACACGGGCAGTCTAGAGTTGGGTTTTCAGATAGTAGATATCAATTCAGTAGCTTTCAGCTTTCTCTTTAAAATTCTTTGGAGACTTTGGATATTGAAGTTTTTGGTCAAGACGACTGACCTTGCTTAGCTTGGTGCAACTTGATGGTGATTTGAGCTATTTCTGGATTGGTGTTTTGGAGTTAGAGTTGCTCTTGCTGTTTGGAGCTTTTTTGGTTCCGCTGCTATATCATATTGTTATTCCGTTGTAGCATTGTTATCTTATATCTCTGATATTGATTCATATTGTATCATTGTTGTATCAAATGTTGTATATCAATGATATTCACTCCTTTTCTTCCGTTGTGTTGTTATACTTAATGTGTTATAAGCTTCGGCGAGCTGGATTCGACGATTGAATCTACGGCATTCGAGTACAAGTGAAGTACGGGTGTCGATTTTCGAAGGTCGAGTTAGGATCGTTACAATATACATACATACATACATACATACATATATACTTATTAATAAATTACATGCATACTCCTCAGTTGTTGAGCAAGCTCAAGATAGGGATTTTATGTCCAGTATTATTAATATATTGAATAAACGAGGTAAGATAACTATATATATTTATTGAGTAAACTTAAAGTACAATATATTATACTTAGGTCGTCGCAATATGGTTGGTACGAGTGAATAATCTATTTCGATTTGTTAAGCAAACCCGAGATCAAAAGGAGATTAGGATAAGGAACCATGTGTTAGGAGTTGTATACGATACAACCGATAAGCAGTTATCAATCGTCCATCGAGTCATGATTTGTTGAGCAAACTCAATGTCAAAATTCCAAAATGGACGAGTCCCAACACCCGCTAGTGAAGTCAAAGGACTTATGTGTTTCACTTAGGGTTTGGGGAAACATAAAAAACTAGCGGGAGCCTTATTCAAAAAATGAAATTATAAAATTTAACATTCTAATATTTACAGAGTTTAATCATAATCTACATTGACAAATTTATGTATTTAAAATGATTGATAAAACGACTATCAATTAAGATATACAATTAAACTGAATTGAAAATTGACAAATAAAAATATACTTACTAATAAATGATTAGTGCATGTGAATGTTTCTATACCCATGCAAGTGCATAATTTTACAACTACTTAATACGTTCGCAATTTGGTCGCTTACCTGTTTATTTGGTCTAAACTGTGTATTACATTCTTTGAGTTTTGAACTCCAAAAGCAATACAAGACTATGAATATTTGATCCATGCACTATCTCATGTAAATGTTATATGTGGAATGGTCATAGTTCATAGCGTACGGTACTTCAATGAAGTTAATTCATTTGAAATAAGCCGATAGGCAGTACTGTGAGATCGAATATTCAATTCGATTGATTACAAAAGGATAGTATTGTGTTAAATGTAACACTAGACCAAAATACAGTATAAATATAAGAACTCGATCGTTTAAATGTCAGTTTGATCAGTTTACATAAAGTACAACATATTCGAAGTCCTTAAATGTTAAGGATGGTCGAATATATTTATGTAAAGAGTTCGTTGTGATATTACAGTAAGAGATTTCTTTTAAATGGTTTGACCATTTAGAAAGGAAAACGAATGTACAAGAGTAGATGTGATTTAAGGTACAATTGGGAAGAAAAGGATGAATAGTCACTTCTGCTTCATAAAACAGGAATGAGAATTGTAATAATGATTGAAACTTAATAGTGGAATAAGAAATATGATTTCTGTTCCTAAATATATTTTTACATGGAAAATTGTTTTCTATGAGATTTATTTATTTAAGTTCAAGATATTTAATCAAAAAACTCTACACTGTAAAATAGTTGCAGTATATGAAATAAATAAACTATATTAAGTGAATAATGGATCCCTGCTGTGATATCCTAGAATTTTTGGCAATATCAATTTAATAACCTTTATTCAAAATTAAATTGATTTGATAATATTGATTAATAAAATATGAATTGGTTTAATAATCTAATTAAATAAATATTTAATTAGTGATTTTATTTTTTAAAAGCTAAATAATTGTTTCTATTTATAATGTGTGTCTATATATATATATATATATATATATATATATATATATATATATATATATATATATTTTAGATAATCTTTGATTTGGAATTTAATAAATAAATAAAGCCTTGTTTTAAAATTGTAATAATATATTTAATAATTTGGAAATTATGATTTAAATTAATATTGAGCTTTTCAAAGTTATTTAACTATATGGTTTGTAAATACTTAAAATAAATGTTAAATTGCTTAAGATTATATCTTAGCATAATTTTTAAATTTAAATAAAAGGTTTGTTTTATTTCTTTTAAATATTACTTGATTTGAAAAAGAAGTTTAAATCACAATATGGCATATGGTATTAATTCATTTAATAATAGAAGTGATTTATAATCTCTTTTATAAATCATTTAACAATGTTAAATTTGTTATTTTCAATTGATGATTATAATACTTAGCTTTTATAAACATAAATAGATTTTATTGGAATAGGATTGTTATTTTTAAAATTTAATAAATAGTTATATATGTATAGATATAACTTGATCCTTAAATTTTATTTTTATAACCTAACTTGAATTTGAATTTAAAGTTTTAAAATTCAATGTATAGATCTTATTTTTGTTTGGATTTTAAAATATTTATATAAACTTTTATTTATAAATATAATTGTTTTTATTTCTTTTAAAATTATTTATACATATATAGATACTAATTAACTAAGTCACTAAGTTTGATTTTGTAGTAATCTTTCATTAACATTTAAAATATAACTAATTAAATTATGAGACACGTGTTAATTCCTTAAGTAATCTAAACAACATGTGTTAAGTGTCATGTTTGAATTATATTTTCCTTTTGTTTTTTTAAAATAATTCAGCCTTCATAAACCATATTTTTCTTCCCCTTCACTCTTTTCCTATCTTTTATTCTAAGCTAGGAAAACTTAAACAACTCTTTTCTTAAAAATTTAAAGCCTTAATTTCTTCAAATCAGATCTGTAATTCACTCCTCAAAGAAAAACTAGAATCAAAAGCCTGTAGCTTCTCAAAATTTGCAAAACATCTCATTTAAAACTCAGATCAATCTCCTTAAACAAAAATTGTAAATCAAAAGCCTGTAACAGATTTTCAAAATACAACCTTTCACCTGTAATCCATTCTCTGAAAGCAACCTGGAACCAAAGTTTTGCAAGTAATCAAATGTCTGCATTTTCAATGCCCAAAGAAATCAAGCCTGCATGCATGTAGTTTTGGACAGGGAGCAATAGCATTTTAGTTTCAAAACATCTCAGCACTCAAGTTTTTAAAATCAAGAACAAAGGAGCAACTCAAATTTTAAAAGTTCATGCTTTTCAAAATATAAAGTGCTCTGTTCTTCTGTAAACAGGTGAGCAACATTTTGTTTTAAAAATAAATTAAGTATGATGTTGGTTGCCTGCTTTGTCTCTGGAAATAAGATTGCTCGTGAATAACATCGCCTTTCTAAATCTTAAAACAAATCTAGATGCATGATATTACTGAAACAAATATGTTTGTGTGTATATGAGCTTTCTGGCATTTTCTATGAATTGAAATAAGCGTGTATATACTTTTGAGTATCATTGTTGCTGTTTTGTTCCCAGACTTGAGTTTTTAAGTTCAAAATTTTGTAGTCTCTTGATCTAGTTACTGATAGAACTTAGGCTTTAAACAAAATATGTTTGTTTAAGCATAACATAAGTTTTGAAATTTAATTAGTTCAATATAAAACTTGAATATGCTCTGGAATCAAAAACTTCAGAACAAGATAGATATAAATAAAATTTAATTATCCTGATTTATGGATTTGGGAATATAGATCATATACTTAAACCAAAACTTGGTTTTTAAAACTTAAATCATGATTTTTAGGAATGAGGTAGGTGCGTATTTCTAGTTTAACCAGAAATTTGACATTTGGGAAATTCTAGTGATCTAGGGGTTCTGGAAGTTTGAAATTTCTTCTGGAGGAAGAGGGGCGAATGGTGAGGCCTGGAAAATTGTCGGAATGATGGTCAGAGTGATGTAATGTCGGCAGTGATGGTTTTAAGCCGGTGGACCTAGTTTTTAGACTTGGTCAGAAATTCGATCACCATGATATCTATGGTGAATCGAGTTTGATGAAATTCTAGGAGATGGAAGTTTAGGTAATGGCGAAGTCATGGCCGGAAGTGGAGGCATTCCGGTGGCCGAAATTGTGGTGATGGTAGTGTTGACAGGTTTGGGTTTGTGGTGGTTCTGTGTTCCAGGTTTGGATGTTAAGTCTCGATGTTGAATTCAGGTGGATGGTGAAATTCTAGTGGTCGGGGTAAGGTACTTGGGTGATCAACGACATGTCCATGTTCAGGTGACGAATGGAGGAGGTCGGCGGCACCGTGCATGTGCACGGTGCACCTATTTCCTGGTGATCTGGTGCTTTATTAGTTTGGGTGGCTGCGGATTTTACTCGCGGTTTTCTTGAGTAGTTCGAGTATTTACTCGAAGGAATTTGGGGTAAGACTCGATGAAAAATAGAATGGGATCGAGTAAGTTTTAGTTTCAGGTTTTAGAAACATGACAGTGTTCAGTTTTAAAATTTAAACTAAATTTAAATTAAAAAAACCTGTTCTATTTTAAAATTTAAAACAGAAGTTTTAAATTATAAAGGAAGGATTTAAACAAAGTTTAAATCTGAATTTTAAATCTAAATTCAAACTGAATTTGAATCTTAGGTTTGAAAAGAAAACAAAGCTTATAAATTCAAATGTTGTGAATAAGTTTGAATGTTAAAGTATTTTATAACATGTTTTTAAAATATGAAAATATAAGATTTAAACAGAGTTTTCAAATCTAAGTTTAAAATCTGGATTCAAAAATGAATTTGAATCCTAGATTGAAATAAAATAAAGTTTTTGAATTTAAATGTTTTAAAAACAACTTTGAATATTTAAAGTGTACTTTAAATTGATTTAAATTGAATATGGTTTTTTTTAAAAACTATTTTAAATTCCGTTTAGAAGATAAGTATTTCTTTAACATATAATTAAAAGGTTGTTGAATTGTTTTAAAAGCCTTGTTAAAGTTAAATTGTTTTCATTTTAAATCTTGAATTTAAAATGGAATTTAAAAGTAAATTTAAAAGCAAATTGTTTTTAAAATACTTTGTTAATGATAATTTTGTCATTAATAGGATTAAGGTTTATCTTAAAATTAATTAGGACTTAATGATTTTAATTCATTAAATTATTAAGGAAATTAAGATGGATAATTAATTAATTAAATTAATTAAAGATTTGGGTTAATTAATTAAGTAATTAAGGGTTTTATTCAATTAAATTAAAGGATTAAGTAAGTTAATTAGGATTAATTAATTTGTAATTAAGAAATCACTAATTAGATAAGATTTGATTTAAATTAATGATTAGAAATTAATTAATCAAGTAATTAAGGATTAATTAAGTTATAGATTAATACTTAATTAATTAAATAATTAGAGATTAATTAATGGGTTATTATAGATAAATTAATTTGAAACCAATAAAGATTAATCTCAGTTAATTATTTTAGAGAAGTAATTAAAGATTTTTTAATGGTTAATAAAGGTCATTAACTTAGGATTATTTAATAATTAATTAATGTGATTAATTTTAATAATTGATTAGATTAATTAATTTAAAGATAATCATTTGTGAATTGTTTAAGTGTAATTACTTAATGGAAATAATTAATAAATTAATTGCTAATTGTAATTAATTAAGTTTATTTTGATTAGTTTAAGTTAATTAATTAAGTTTAATTAATTTAAAGTAATCACTGGTTAATTTAAGAAATAATTACTCAATGTAATTAGTAAAGAATAATTACTTAGTGAAGTAATTAAAAAGATAATTATTAGATGTAATTAAATTAAAGGATAATTAGGTAATGGAAGAGGTTTGGAGATTAATTACTTTGTGTAATTCATATGAAGAATAATTACTTAGTAAACGTAATTAATAATTAATTACTTAGTGTAATTAATTAAGAATTGGTTAATAAAGTTATTTGAAGACAATTAAGAGATGTAATTAATTAAGGGTAATTAATTACTTAATGAGATTAATCTAGGGTGATTAATAAATATAATTAACTAAAGATTAATTATTCAAGATAATTAATTAGGGAGTAATTAATTTATCTAATGAAGTAATTAAAGGTAGTTAATTATTAAATGTGATTAATCAAGAGTGATTAATCAATATGGTTTAATTGATGATTAATTACTTAATGTAATTAATTTAAATATGGTAATTTTAAATAAAAATAATTAGGGATCATTAATTAATATAATGATATAATTAAGGATTGATTAATTAAGAACAATTAATCAATGAAGGAATAAATGTAATTAATTAAGGATTAATGTAATTAATTATAGTTAATTAATTAATGAAGTAATTATAGGTTAATTACTGAATTTGTTTTAGAATAATTAATTTGTGAAATTAATTAAAGGATAATTACTTGAATGTAATTAAAGGATAATTAATCAAGGGTGATTAATTAAGGTGATTTATTAGAGTATAATTAATTAATTAATTTGTAATTAATTAATGGTTATGTAAGCAAGATTTATAATGATGAAGTAATTAATTTTATTTACTTTAAATTAATTAGAGAAGAAGTAATTAATTTAATTCATTTTAAGTTAATTATAAAATGATGATTAATAAGTCATTGCTTATGAATGCTAATTGACATTGATTGCCCTGAATAGTTGAGATTTCAGATATAAGATGAGTGATGTTGTGTGATATGGATGCTTTGGTTGCATTGTGATGATAATATGAATTATCTATTTGTGATGATAATATGGATTATCTTTTTATGATGATAATGTTGATTATATATTGTGAGTTATCTATCCATGAGTATATAGATAATATTGAATTGAATTGTTTTAAACTTTAAAACAACTTGGACCTAAAAGATGGCGTTTTGGATTTCGATGAGCTAGGGATCGGGATTCCATATTTGGATATTCGAAAACCACAACGATCCAAATTAACGATAGGTCGTGAATCTCAAGTGAAGATGAAGATTCAGAGTGCAAGGGTTATCGTCGTTAACTCTGAGGGTGATTCCAAAATGAGTGTAACGAGATAATGCCTTCGGTTTCGTTCGAATCCGGAATGAACTTGTATGGATTAAATTCTTTCAAAACGTCGTCAGGTGGACGATGAGAATTCTAAGAGATGTGTTCTCTAAAGGTAATCGTAGCCTCAAGCCTCATCAACCGAGAATGGCTAAAACATGGGAGGTGTAGCAAGGTTAAGTGGGTCATGCCCAAGTAGGATGAGATGAACCCCTGTCTAGAAGTCCCTTTATATTCAGCTATGTGGGGCGGTTGATTGCAACAACTGCCGGGGTTGTCTTGTTCATGACTGTTTAGTATGGGATGGTTCCGGCCTTGTGTTGTAGGGGAGTTAGGGTGGCTCCTCGGTACGGTGATCTAGGCCACGTACTGTGACAGGCGGTACCCCAGTAGCCCTACCATTGTATGGAATCCAATCTCCAATAAGCGCCGTACATTTTGATTGTGCCCAACTATGTTGGAACGTGAGATGTAAGCATTTCAGCTATTTCTATATTTTACTTGAAAATCCTAGACACGATTATAATATCAACGGATTTCCTATCAAATGTTTTGGTTAGCGTAAGATAAAAACTTTTCCTTGTTTATGTGTGGGAAGTCTTATGTGATACCTTTTGCTTTCAAAGGTTTTTCAAAAGTTAAGCAACTTTAACCTGTTACTCATACCAGACCCATGTTTGACCCGGAGTTTATTTATGTTTTTCTTAAACTCTTGGGTACTCAAATTTCTATGAGTAGCCAAGGGATTTAGGTTATCTTTGACGAATTATGGAGGAGCAATGGAGCAGAAGGCTTCGGCTTTAGATATATTGTTTCCGCTGTGTGTTCTCTATGTTGATATCTCTTTGTTGAGTTGCAATAGCTAGATAAGTGTTTATAACTGTCTAGTATGTGATGTATATGCTGTGTAACTCTGATAGATGTTGTATATTATGTAATACTTATGTTATTAATATAGTTTATTCATTCCGCTGTTGAGATTGTGGTGTTGTTTCTTCTTTCTCTTCTTTATTTTCTCTTTTCTATCCCTTTCTTTCTTAAAGATGATACGACTTTCTATGGAGAAAAAGTCGGCTCGTCACACCTACCCCAGTTTAGTGCACTATTATGGTAATAGTGGAAATAGTGGGAGCATGCCATATAACACTTATTGATTGCAGCAAACTACGGAAATTGTTACTGTAGAACATACCAAACATTATTTTTGAAATAATGACCATATTCAGTGTCGATTGAAAAATAGACGTAGTTATATTTCAATGTGAATATTCATTATGAAATAAAATTATAATATGGTATTTGCTTTCATAATAAAATGATGCACTAAAAAATACAGAAGTATATGATATTATTTACAATTATTTTGAAATTATAGACTAATATGTTGTTTTAAGAAATAATTTTATTATATGATTGTGAATCATACGATATTAGTTAATTATATCTCAAACAGTTAAGGGCTATGCATCCATTTATTGAGAGCATCATAAGAGTTGATGAACTCTTCGGATTGATACATATAGATGTATGCAATCGTAAGTCTATTAATACGAAAAAGGCTCCACATATTTCATCATATTCACCGATGAGTTATCACAAACATGAACATGTGTATTTGATACGCATGTACAAGTCTATGGTAAGCTCATACAATATAAATTGGAAGTAAATAATATAGCATGCAATATAATTGATTCGATTAGATCGAACAAGTGAGTATATATTAGAAAGTGTTCCGAACGTACTTAAAATGAATAAAAATTCAATCTTAAAAGTCACTCCTCCATGTGATGCATAATGATATATCAATAATGAGTAATCGAACTTTGTTGGACAAAAAAGGATAAATTGCGAGTGAGGTTGAGTTAATTTCTTTCTACAAGGTCATGTACTTAAGAGAAGTACACAGGGTTAATATTATTTCAACTAATTAATAATTTACGAAATAATACAAAATAAGAGTTAATAAGAAACTCCAACATATGCTAGGCAAAGAAATTGGCATGTTGTGCGAATCAAAAGATTGCACGTAATAATTGTTCATGAAAATCTTGTATGAATCTCTCCAAAAGGAGTTTGGGAAAGTCTGTCATTAGATGAAATATTTATGTTTTGAACTTAACTTTTGTAAAATAAGAACTAAATCAGTTTTATATAAATGGCAATTCATAAATTGTTTATGAATACCTATTCCATTGTATTGAGAAACAATTGTTGTTTTAAGAAATACCAATTTCATTATGAAGGAACTTCTTTGAGAAATTATTGGTAGTAAAATGGAATTGGGTACAATCCAAAGATAAAACTAATTACATAGGATGAATTTGAAATGAAATTAACCTAACATAAATGAACACATCACATTAGAGTGTCGAATAAGTATACTTGCACACTTAAGAGAAACTATGAGTTTCTCATCAATGTCGAAAAATAGATAATCCCCAGTTGATAATTAAGCTATTAAGAATATTGACTATATGATATGGTATTATGCGCAAATCTATAGGGATTCCAAGTACATTATCAAAATACGATTTTGGTAGTCGTATCCGAAGGGATGTGATCCATCGACCGTGATTTGTCTTTGAGAGACTAACGCGGTTGGAATTTAATAAGAAATGTTATTAAGAATAACCTCATAAATTTCAATTGTTGAAATTAGCGTAATAAATTCGTTATTCAACATACCCAAGTTAATTCGGATTTACTCACAAAATTATTGCCTAATATGACTTTAGATTTTGGTATATATGTGTTGAAATAGAAAGTTGTGATATAGATTTAGACTAGACTATATGCACATAACAACCAATATGTCTTGAAGTCGGTAAGAGCGATATTAGATTTGTGGGATTTTAAATATGATTTAAGAAATGATAGAAAGTATCATTTTTTAAGCATCGGAATTGAACAAATATTTTGATAGAAATATCAAATAGTTTAATTATCAATCAAAATGCAAAGGAAGCATGTGCTCATAAGAAAGAATGTTAAACTGTACATAGATATTTCTAAATCATAAGTAAACAACACATTACTGATTTTTAACTATGCACTTGTGTTAAAATCAGTTTTAGCTGTTTTTAATACTCGATGTTGGATTTATAAATGATGTCTTTTGTAGAAAGTATAAAAATATGGGAGATGTACTGAAACGATATGCATGGACACCTTATTAAAATGTTTGATAGGGAAAATGTAAGATGGATCCCTTATGGATTGGCAGTAGGAATTATCATATATGTTATATTGTCTATAATATAGTGATTTGTTTATGTATTTGATATAAAAGAAAATACCAAATCCAAATTGATATCACTAAATGGTTGTTTGAGGGTTTCTCATGTATTTATGAAATACTAAAGAATTGTTTGCAGAAACAGTGAACTCTTTATGAAGGAATGTTTGGACTCAAATTCTCAAAAGTGTGGAGTATAATATGTCAGTAATAAATTCATATTAAGAATATTTAAGTTGGAAATGTTCCAAATGAAAGAGTGTGGCTGGTTCAATGAAAAAAGGCTAACTACAACGATTTGAATAGTGCCACAACAAAAACAATGTATATAAATACAAATACATAAATTTATAACCGAGCTGAGGGTGATTCCAAATGTTGAGAATCACATCACATTGTTATATGATAATAATGTCACGATATAGTTCATAATAGAACTTACAGCTCACTAGAAGTCGAGAGACATACTCCGAATTATTTCACATGATAAATGCAGTTTATGAGCATCGGAGAGATAGTAGATAGCTGAAACATAATAGTATACCCATTCATTAAGGGCTAACCCAATTGATTTTGGGAAAACCTATTGGAGAAGTTCGTTAATATTCCATAAATGACCTCAAGTGTAAGTGGGAGATTGATAGATTTAAGGGATGCCTTAGAGGCAATTATGTAATTTGTCACATATATCCAAGCCATTAACCAATCTTGTTCTAAATAATGGTGTTTTCTTTCTGTTACATACTTGATATAATGTGTTATATTAACTAATTAAATTAAAATATACTTAATAGAAAATATATAAATTGTATATTTTGTGATAGTAGTTACAAAGTGTTGTAACCGTGAGTAATTTATCACAATAAAAATAAATATACCATTTTAAATGTTCCTAGTCAAGATGCATGAGACTGGATATCGATCCATTCGTTGAGACTAGAGTACGTAATGCTCTCCAAATGTTGGGCGGTGTATTACTCATGGCTGTTGGGGGGCACCTAGAGGTTTCAAATTGATAGTTATTGGGTAACTATAGAATGACCCACTCGGTAGTTCTATTGGTTAATATAACTAAAGTCAAACAGAAAATATGGATGTGACTGATTTACACAATTATCTCGATTTGAGATCTTCGATACGAAAGCTCCGCTTTGATTATAGTTAAATCATTGCATGGCGCTTTATCGAGTGACTATAGTTGGATCGAGTGGAAGTATTGAAAGTGAAGCACTATTCAAGATAGGATTCGTCTCCTCGGTTATATGAGGTTGGTATCACGGTCAACTCAAGTCAACTTAAAGTCAAAGTTTTCTGTCAAAGCATTTGGTTAATAATAATTGTTATTATTGAATCAAGGACTTTGTCTTTGGACTATAGAGTTGAATATTGATGATATTAGAGTTTTGACCATTAACAAATTCCATAAGTCCAAAGTGATATAGTTTTGACGAAGATAATTGGTGTAAAATAAATGTCATAACCTGGTAATGCTTAATAAAGTGAAATTGGATTTTACGAAACTCTGAAAGAATTAGATTTTTCAACCGTTTTTAATATTTTTTAAAAATCATTTTTTAATTAGATCGAAAGTAATTAATTAGTAAAACATAATATTTTGACTTAGAAAAATCTCAAAATTTTCCATAACCTATAAAATATGATTCCGGATTTTATGGAAATTAAAAATCCGAAATTATATGTTATATATATTATATCATTTATTTATTGTTCTTTAACTATTAATTCACAATATTTTTGTATTATGTAATAAAATATAATTAAAACTATATCTACCGTGTATTCGATATAGAACATCGAAAATGGAGATTTTTATTTTATTTTTACATACATACGTACACACAGACAAACACATAAACCATTCTAAATCATATTTACATTTAAATAATATATATATTATACATATAATTATGTTACTTTAGTACATACATACATATGTGTGTGTATCTTAATATATATATATATGTATGTATGTATGTATGTATAAAATTGAACTTATATCTTTTTTGTGTATTATTTAACTAAATTTACTTATAAATATATCTATAATATTTTCTCACAACATACATACATACACATACACATACACATACATACACATACACATACACATACATATACATATGCATATGCATATGCATATACATATACATATACATATACATATACATATACATATACACATATACGTACATATATATATAGCGCTTTGTTTTATATATAATAAGCAGAAATATTACACATATTTGGACAACATACAATACATATAGGATGAGTTAACATGTCCGTTGCAATGTAAATCACAACATCTATATACGGGCATGCTATACCCTTCACGGAACATGTTACACATGCACACTCATTCACATTTGTATATGATACATATGTATATTTATAAATAAATTGAAAATAAATCAAATAAATTTCTATCAAAATTATAAATTTAAATGAAATATATAATTTTATTTAAATTAAATTTAGAAATGTTCTAAATAATTTAAGACTTCAAAGGCCCAATAAAGGTCCTATAAGGTAAAAAAAATTCATCCAT
The DNA here is from genome assembly GCA_030765085.1 of Allium cepa. Classification (NCBI taxonomy): domain Eukaryota; kingdom Viridiplantae; phylum Streptophyta; class Magnoliopsida; order Asparagales; family Amaryllidaceae; genus Allium; species Allium cepa. Next base: position 730,091,048 of record CM060943.1, read on the forward strand.
ACCTTCCGTTGTAGACTGGCCCAGTTCCAACAGTTAACACTCCAGTTTTGGATACGAGGAAGCTATTTTCATTCCAAATTTTAATTTATTATAAGGGGTATTAGTCAAACTAGCCCGTTCATAAAATTATAATCAAATTGCCTCAATTGTCCTTTCTTTTATTTATCCTAATTTTTTCTCAATCACCATTAACGTTTAATCTAAAATCATTAACCAAATTGTAACGACCGTAAATTTCCGATAATAAAATTTGTTATTTTAATAAGTTTTTGTAATTAAATTTAGAAAGAAATAAGAACTTTATAAATTATAACGAAGTGAATGTTAAAAATGAAATGTAGCAATGGTAATTAAAACTAACTTTACAATTGGAGTGAAATCCCAATAATGAAATAGTATAAATGGTTGCACTTGGTTATGAAATTGAAAATAAGTAAATAAGGGTAAGTGTTATATGAATTTATGAATTAGTATATAATGTATGGTAATTGAATGAATTCAACATTATGTAAGCAATTCTGATAATTAGTGGAAATAATAAACTTGAGTGTAATATAAGTTAGTGATAATATTTATGCAAGTCACCTTTTTATTTAGGCTGCTGAATTCAAAGTAGGAAATCTATTACATTTATTATAGGTAAATGAAATCAAATATTTAAATATTATGACAATGGGAAATTAAGATGAAATTAGGGAACATTAGTGTGCTAAAAGATAAATCGATGTTAGTTATACCCTTATTGTGATGAAAGACTTGAAAAACAAGGTTTAAAATTTAATAAATGGATTTTGGAATTTTAATTTATAATTTATGAATTTAATGAAAATGAAATTTAAAGAGAATTTACTGCTTTGGAAGATTATTAATAATGGGTTACACACGCTTGATAAAGTTAAGGTGAAGGGTACTATTCTGGTTGATACTTGCCTCCTCTGCCATAATTTCAAGGAGACTGTCCACCACCTATTTTTTGAATGTGAATTTACCTTCTTCATTTGGGATTCCTGTATGCAGATGATAAATTTTCCTAACCCGATCAGAGACTCTAAAATGGAATGGTTTAGCATCTTCAAGGCTACTAGATGGAAATCGCATAAAAGTTCAATGCTGCTGCGTGTTTTGAAAAAGTGTCTGACTGTTATTTGGATGGAGAGGAATAGTAGGGTGTTTTCAAGTGTTTCTACTTCGAAGCATTTACTTGTCAACTCCATCTTTTGTAATTTTAGTCAGTAGTATTTTTGTTGCTGTATTTTCTTTCTTCTGATCTTATGGTTTGCCATAAATCAATGTAATACTTTTTTCTAATATATGGTAGGGGCCATTTACCCCCGCTGGCTTTGCTAAATAATAATAATAATTTAACGCTGAAATTGACGGATTAATCAATTTAATTGTCATCTAAATTTGTTCAAATTATTGGAATTGTTCAAGAAATCAAATATGATAAAGATTGCTAATCACAATTGAAAATTTGATTTAATTAATTTAATATTAATTTATTGATTAATTGGAAAATAGCCATTTTTGGCCACTGACTCAGGTATCGACGAAACCAGTTTCATCGGATCCATAACGGTGAATTATTGTGGGATCTCAAGTTTCAAACGATCTGACTTGTCGTTTGATCGTACGGACTCGAAACGTCTTGAAATCAAATCATTTGAAATCAATTTGAAATAAACTGATTTTAGCGTAACTTCTTCGTATGATGTAATTTGGACTTGAAACCTATTCCATCGATTTTAAAATATTCAAAAACATATATTTTGATATATAGGTTGACCCATTTTCGTTCCGGAGTCCAAACGGGCTTTTTGGGCCATATATCCTTCAACGTGTAAATCAATCTTGTCCATCTATTCTATTTTCAGCTTTTCCTATATATATCTTGTTATAAACCCTAAAAGCCTTTCTATTTCTCGTTTCTGTATGTACATAAACTTCTGTTGCTCCTCTTCCTCAATGTCTGTAAACCCTAAATTGTCCAATTCAATTCTAATTCAGAATCCAACAACAAAATTCAAACTCCTCAAATAATATCAAATTTTATATCGACCTGAAGCTCTCAATGAGCACATCTCAGATTTGAGATTCGTTTTTCAATTTGAATCATCGGCTGCCCAGAAATCAATGATCAATTTTCAACCGTCCATCACGCTTCGATGAAGCTCGTTTGATCGTCGATGGAATGGTATGGAGGTATAGAGATATGCGAGGGGATTCCATCCAAGTAGTTCGCATATCCTGGTGATGGTTGTGTCACCGTCGTTTGGTGGATTAGGGTTCATGGAAGGTGGAACGGCGCGCGTATTGGAGGCGATCGGAGGGAAATTCGTGGGCACCGGTCGATGCGTCTCGGCGAGGCGAGGGGATTGAAGGTAGTTGGGGACATTCTGGTGGCCTGAGGTGCGTGAATTTTATGGTCAAAATCGAAGTTTGACTGCTTTGATTGGGTTCGAGACGACATCCAGGCACGTGAAGATGGTATGCGTGGCGCTGTTTTATTGGTCAGTTTATTTATTTATTTATTTTGCCAATTTCAATTCCATGGTTCTAACTCGAATAACTTCCACATACGAGGTCCGTTTCACGCACGGTTTCTTCCGCTAGGATCGTATTGAAATCCCAGGGATTTTGACGCTAGTTTGGAAGGATTCTGAGACTGTTTGAATTTTAGATTTAAATTGGATTTAAATTCAATTTAAATTCAAAAGGTGAGTGTTTTAACCTACTCACAACTTCTAGAATTTCTTATGTTTGTTAAATTGATTTATGATGTGATTAGAAATTTATTTACGACTGTTTGGCATATTTTGAATCTATCATCTCAATTTATTTGAATTTATTTGGATAAAATAGTTATTTAATTTATTATTGAATATAAACTGCCAGTTAAATACCTGCTATTTATTATCTATTCTATATTGATGTTATTGATTGAAGTGGATGATGATTGTGATAAATGTTTAATGACCGATAATGGATGAATGAATGTTGTATTTTCTATTGTTATAAACTGCAAGTTGTTATGGATTTATATTTCATTCGGGATTGCGATTTGAAATGATATATAACCGTATTTATATTTTAAATTACCGATTGAAATGATAAATATTCGTATCACTTGACCATATGATAGAAAATTATATACATACTGTGGTCTATAAATAAAAATATTTTGAAATGATTCTATGGTTTTGGAAATATATGGTTTTAGATAAATATTGATTTAGATATTATATAAATGTTATATTATCCTTGATTTTAAGCTACATATAATTTGTTTTAATGTAGAATAAGCTTAATAATAAGTTGATTTTTATTAAAGATGATATGGTTAAGTATTTAAATTATATTTCAATATAGAGTTTATAATGGTTTAAATAAATTAAGGTTGGAAGATAAATTTGAGATTTATATTGAAATTGAATTTATTTAAGAATTAAACTCAAATAGGTTGATGTGAAATTTATTAAATTTTAAATTTTAGAAGGTATGATTTTTTTATAACTTGATTTTATTTTAAGGAGAACTAATGTAACAACCCGCTATTTTGGACCATTCGCATCCGCACATGTCGGACTTGAATAATTCAAAATACCGAATTGTTAATTTAAATTTGGCAAAACTGAACGTATACAGTAAATAAATAATCACAGAATCACAGATACAGAGTAATAATATGCAGCGGAAACAAAAGATAGTAGTTTATGAAGTTACTATATATATATATATCAGAGTTAAATAAAGTACAACAGATGTCTCAAATATAATAGTCAAATACAATATCAGAATACATCACCGTAATCAACCAGATATTTGAAAGCTGGATAGATAGCTGGATCTCCAAGCGAAGCTCCAACTCCAAAGGTGAGTCTCGAACACTGGCACACTCAGTCTGACCCGAGCGTAAAGAAAAACACAAAACACTCGAGTCAGGATTAACATTCTTGTATCAATAAATCCAACTCAAGTGAAATAACAATTGAAATACAAGTAACTCAAAGGATGTTGGAATAACCATCCTCTAAGGATCCGTTAAACTACCTACTATGTGGTGGTGTACGCTAAGTAGATAATGTCTATCAGTAATATAAATATCAAAATAGTGTTAAGGCGTTATCGTTATCCCCCTTAACACATTTTATATAAGCATTATAGACTATACAGCACTGTAAACTCCACCGTAAACTAGTGGGCTATCAGGGAGTACTCCATAGGTATAACACAAAACATATTCGTAGTGGTCGCGTAAATAGGGATGCAAGTATGAAAAGGCACATGAGGCAATAACCAAGGTAGTGAAACTACCGTTTGCCTGATCCGGACTGGTGAAAACGCATCGCCGCAACGATCGCAACACCGTGAACAACACTCCTAAAATTACGAGGGTGCACCAATCAATAACAAGTAATGAGTAGTTTACGAAGAAGTGTGTTCGCTCGAGGTGGCCAACCACATTTGGCCTGGCACGGCTCTTGTTTTAGTCATTTCCAATTTGACACAAGTGTCAAGGCTATCCATTATCATTCTCTTTCTTCAGTCATCACGTACATCATTCCAACCACTTCATTCTAGATCAAACTCCGCGTATAGTTATTAAAGTGGTTTTCAGTTTAGACAGAGAGTATGTCCATAATCGATTCCGGTTTCTTTAATAACTTTCATGATTAGTACACCGATTGGTCGTTCATATATTTCAAAACCAAATCAATTTCAATTTACATTCGAATTTATAAATCAACATTTCATTTGTCTTTCTAAATCAATTTCCAAAATTTACGTTTCAAACTTCCAAATTATCATTTCAAAAACTTATAATTCGATTTCAACTTTTATTTAAACAATTCAAATATTGATTTAAAATCATATATAAATTTCATTCCGTAATCATTTAAATAAATTAATTTAACGCTGAAATCAATTTCAAATTCATTTATCGGTTTCATTCAATATTCGCTAAGTTAAATTATTATTCAAATCGATTTCTATTAGATTTGAATCAGTTACTTAAGTTCAACTCCATTATATCAAAACTTACAAATTTAATTAAATTAATTTCGTCAAATTAATTCTTTAAATTACAAGTCTTACATTTGTTTCAATAAAATGCATTCTATTTCTTGTTAATGAAATTCAATTTCATTTATTTATTTACTTAGTTACAAATTTCAAAACTCGATTAATAAAGAAACTTCATTTCACATATTCGAGGAGTTCAATTTCACTTATTAACTTACTTAAATAATTCTTCGAAATTCAAATTTACTTATTCAAAAGTTCAATTTCTCTTATCAAAGAATTCAAATTTTTATTAAATTCTCAAGTAATTCATTTTTATTTAATTATTAAATAATTTCAAAACTTAATTAATAATTCCAAAATTTATTTATCAAATAAATTCTAAAACCTAATTTTTGAATAGTTCCAATCTTAATTATTAAATAATTCCAAACTTAATTATTAAATAATTTCAAAACTTAATTATTAAATAATTTCAAACTTAATTATTTAATAATTTCAAAACTTAATTCAATCATTTTTTTATTAAACAACGTTCTTTCATAAATTTCTTTATTAATATTTTGTTTCAGATTATTAAATATTAACATTTTTCCTTCATAAAAATTCAAATTCCAACTTCATTTCAAACCTTATTATTTATTCAAATAAAATCTTTATTTTATTTTTAAAATTCAATTATTGACCAATCGGGTTTAATTAAATTCTCTATCCTAAGTCAAGTTCATTTGGGTATTTATCATTTCAACCCGATTCCATTTCAATTCAAACATAGCGTAGCAAAGAGAATTTGCAGTCTGATAACTGGGATGGTGTCAAAGTAAATGAACAAGCAATAACACAATCAATAACAATCCAATAATTAATTCAAATAATCCCCAAATAATCGTATTAATTCACATTGTTGTTTGTGCAAATTAATATAATTATTTCTAGAATCTACACTATCATTTCATGTAGATTAAAGATTATTACATTTTTATTTATACGTTTCTTTACTTGACATTTATAATTCAATTTCATATATCAATTCAAACAACACACATTTAAATGGTTCAAGGTGTAGTTAACACTTTTTCTACGTGTCAATTAATCTAACATTAAAGAGGTCATATTATACAAATATGACTAATCAAATTCAACACATATCAATTTCAAATTGTTAACCATCCTACGTCAATTTCAATTTATTTATCACTTACTACATTAACAATTTAACATCCAATGTCAATATCAAACAATCAATCATTTAACAACCAAATTGGATTATCATTGCATAAATAATAGATAATGGTGTCTTATGTCACAGGTGAACTAATACAGGTAATATATATAACAGTGAAATTAACTAACAGCAGCATATTTCAATTGTCCTTTCAATTGAAATCAAATTAGTTAAATAAAAGAACGTTAATCTGAGTGATTACTCACCTTCCGAGTCTAGAGAGAGATTTTTTCGATGAGATGAATTGCGCATCCAAGCACGAATTTCAACACGAAGTGAGATGAGTACAAATTCTATAGATAAAGTTGATAAATAGAAATGGACGAAATCAAATCAGAACCGGATTGTCGATGATGAATGGTATAAGTGAATATATATATACAACTATGTATAACTGTGAATACACCAATCATATTCCAATTTTTAATCGTATATTATATTAAATATACGTATTTCAAAATCATTTTTTTATATATACATATATTAGAATCAAACATGCATATATAGTTTGCAATAAATACAGATAAAATGCAATACGCTTACATATATAATGTATTTTATTAACTGTATATGTATTAAATAATCGATTCAACATATCTCTTAAAATTAATATTCAATTTCAAACACGTAACAAGTCTCTATATATAAATAAATACAAACAACTTATGTATCTACGATCATTTGCCTAACTTATATACGTGATATGTATACTGCCGAAGCATAAATAGAAAGTTTACAATATGAAAGTTGCTAACATAAGCGTTGTCTATTTAATTAAGCGTATACGCAGACCATTGTATTATTAGTATAAACTAGTATACTTATATAATATAATGTAGAGTGGCTTGCTTGCAGCAAACAAATTTTATGCAGACTATTTATAGTAAAATATAACATTTTGTATATGCATTTCAACTATCAACAGTTATTTAAACAAATATATCTTACTGCAATACACATAAGAACCCAAATAGACAATTATAAACTATAGCCGCATTTTCATATAAACTATTATAGAATACGTTGGAATCAACAAATAATATATATATATATATACACACACTAATTTATGTGGACATATATTTATAAAAACTGCAAGTTAACAATACACAACAAAAGTGCTTGATAAAGTATACAGCCTATATATGCGTACATATTATAATGCAAAGTATTGAAAATATTATTATAAGCTATGCAACAAAACACTAATAGAACACGTGACATTCACAGCTTTATAAAACTGAAAAAAAAACTTCTGTTCAAAACTTGCTTATATATAATAAATATATAACGTAAATATATTTAACATCTACTCACATAAATAAAGCTCGTCCAAGACGGCTGATGTGGCAGCCGGAGACGCGGGTGGGTGGTGTCGGCCAAGTGTTGGAGGCAAGGCGAGGTGCCGATGTGGAGCACGCACAGAGGGCGTGAAGAAAGGCAGCTCGGTTCAGGCGCGGGTAGTGGATGAGAATGCGCTGTGATGATGTGAGGCCTAGGGTGGCGGACTGGGCGGTTCGTTGAGCATTTTTGGGTGATCGGTAGGTTGCCATGGGTTTGAAGACTCAGTGTAACGTGGATGGTTTGCGTTGCCAGGCGGCGGAGAGTGGGGCTGGAGAGGAGACGTGAGGCCATGGATACGGAAAAAGCGGCACGACCTCTGTGTTGTACGGTCGTGGTGGAGGCCGGAGGAGGACGAGACACGGCGTAGAGGGAAAGAAGGCGGTTGGCATGGGTGTAGGCAATTAAAGCTCGGGTGGCATGGTGGGGACAGGCCGAGGCCGATGAGGTCATAAGAGAGAAACAAGCTTTGTAATGTTTTCATTTTTACTGGCATGGAAAAACAGAAGAGAAGGGGAAAAGAAGGTGAGGAGAAAAAGAAGGGGAGACGAGCTTGGTAAAGTTACAGGCAACACATATTCTCTTTCATTATTTTATAATATAATAAAGTGACGTGAAAACTTCAGGTTACAAAAGATGTAGGAGGTGGTGAAAACTTTATGCTGGAGGTGAATCGGTGAGGGGCTATTAGTATGCATATTAATTTATTAAGTCTAGGGAAGACTAAGCATGTTTCATGAGGGAATGCAATAGGTTTTTAATATGAATCGACAGTGTTGGTTATTTATAACAATTGTTTCTTACTTTTGAGATTGTGGGCAGAGTGTTTGCTTTTGAATGCATGGCCAAACAAAGGTTTGAAAAGGTGGACCTGAATTCCAAAAGTTATATATGCAAACGGCTCTTGGATTTACACGGCAGAAATGAAAGGATAGAAGAAAACAAAAAAAACTTTAAAACGGGTACTGATACGAAAATCGTTTTACAGATTTTTCCGCACATCGGACTCCGAAATTGACAATCGAATGTACCGTATAGATCAGCACGACGGAACGATCAACACGATATACAGATATCAGTGATACGATTGAATTATAAAAATTCGAATTTTTCTACTAATGGAAAATGCATGAAAATCACAGAAAAATAAGATCGACGGAGCTAAAGATGTCCGAATTTCAAAAAACGAAAAATGACGTCTTGCTCAGAAGATGATTTAGAATTTTTCTATGTAAAATTATTCAGGTTTCGAAAATGTTTCTTTTTCGCCGCTTTTTAACCGATTAAATTGAAGTAAATTTACGGACGAAATAAAATTTCATATATTTGGACGAAAATTTACCAGTTTCTATGTCTAACAAGACGCATTTCAAATATAAATTTTTATTTCAAAATTTTATCTTTTAGAATTCCACAAAATTTTAGTTAATTAAATTTATTAAAATCGTTAAAATATCCGGGCTGTTACAACTAAATGAATATTTCAAGTATAAATAAATTGAAGGAAATATTTAGTTATTTGAAATTTGAGTTTTATTTAAATGATAATGGATGTATTGAGTAAAATATTTCGAAACTAAATAATTGAAAATTGAATCGTTGAATCGCAAGTACCAAACTTAGTTTTGAAATTGTTGAATACCTATAGTTTGAAATATATTGAATTTGAAATGGTTTATTCTATGGATCAAATATGATTTGAAATCGATATAAATTGGAATAGTTTATTTAAAAACTGAATCGTATTGAAATTTATGATTTGGGATTTGTTTAAAAATAAAATGTATATATTCGAGTTGTTTTGGAATTGATTTATGAAATTGAAGAACTTAGTTTACTATATAAAGTATTTTAATATTTTAACCATTTAAGTGGTGGAATTTATGTTTCAAAGTTGTGTGTTTCAAAGGATTATGATTTGAAAGTGTTATATTTCAAGTGTTTTGATTCAGAAGTGTTATAACGTTGAAAGTGCTATGATTTTTGGAAAGGATATGTTTGAAATAAAATGATATTATATCGATTTGGATTTTAATAAAAATGATATCATATTGGTTTGGTTTTTGAAATGGAAATGATATCATATTTATATGGTTTTGAAATGGATATTATATTCTGGTTTTGAAGCATAAATTATTTTGAAATAATCGCGGTGTTATAATAATGTTTGGTTGTTAAAGAGACCGAGATCGTAAGTTGTCATACTCTCTGCCAACTCCAAAAACCACTTTAACAACCGTGTACACGGCGGAGATTCCAGAATGAAGTAGGACGGCAGCGGCGTTCCTTTGAGGAATATACGTGGACCCCTAACTCCCGTGAGTTGGCATAAGGTAGCTAAAACAGGAGCGATCTTGGGACAAGGAGGTAGCCCCTCTTATCGGACACACTCCTTTGATATTATATTATGATTTTGAGATTGATTTGGTGGCCACTTTTGAATTTTGATTTGGGGGTGTGGCTCGAGGTGGACGATCGTAGCTGTTACGCGTTACCAGCAGCTCGTATGTGTAATTGGTATATCTACCCCGGCATTGCCTTGTGTGCCGTGTCACCTACCCTAGCGTGCCTTGTACAATTTTGAATTTCTCCCGTAGCCCGTGGAGTATTTAGTGTAGTCTCCCGATCTGGAGATGCACTGATACAGATGGACTACTGGACTATTACGTGGTAAGGGCATATGGGTAACCCCTTAACGATATTAAAAAGTAAGTTTATTTTACTAATTGACATTATTATAATAGCATATATTACTGCATAGTAGATAGTTTAACGGATCCTTAGGAGATGTAAATCTCAAACATCTCTTAGGTTACTGCACTCACGTTGACACTGGATAGGAGATGTCAAATCCCGTAAACATCTATGATGCCGTTCCACTCATATTATTTACCGATTTAACTTACATAAGATCTTTTAGTTTTGACACGAGTGTTTTGTCTTTTCAATTCGCTCGGGTCAGCCTGAGCATTTAAGGGTTTGAAGACCTTACTTCTGGAGGACGAAGACAAAGATTGTATTACTATTATTTACTATATTGTTCCTCTACATCACATTGTTCTGCTGCATTGTCATTTATTATTTTTTGGTATGTGTAACTCCGATTCTGTGTTGTATAAGTATAATCAAATGTTTTATAAAACAGCTACATGAACTGTTATTTGATTATTATATTTTGTCATTCCGCTGCAAGATTCTGTTTTATATTTTTTTCTCTGCTTTTTCTTATTCACCCCCAATAACAATACGCTCTTTTGTATGGTTTGAGTCGGACGTGTGTGGTTTATCGTCGATTTAAAGCATACAAAAAGGCGGGATGTTACACAAATAATGGAGAATTCAAACTCACCTCCAAAGAGGAATTGCAAATAAAAAAGTTACAAGGTTGTTTCTTATTTAAGAAAGCATCCAACACAGTAATTTCAAACCATAATTTTTATCCTTGTTGAAAAACACGTACTAAATTGGGTTAATAAATCATCTTTCCATCAGCTTCTAATCAAAGTTTAGATCTAATCGTGAAGATCGAGACGAATTTTTTGTTCTCACAATATTTTCGTTTTCAATAATGAATAAGGAGAGAGTAAATGAAAGTGTTTAAGGTTTTGATATTTTAACTAAGAGCAAAAGAAGTAAACATATATCTTTTATTTAATATTATGTGTAATTATTCATAGTAATTTAATTTTGTATAGAGTGCTTAAAAAATTTGACGCCCTCATATCCAAAACTGAAGTGTCACTTATAATACCCATATAATGAACTACACAACTAACTTTTCAATTAAATCACAAGCATATCGATTAATGTTATTAAATGTCTTCTTCCTTTATTGTGGAAAACATAACATTAAGACTTTAACCAACTATATTCTAATTGATTGCATTTATATAGAAAAAATTAATGCACAAGATGTTATGAAAAATTTACCGCTCTGATACCAATCTGTAGTAAAACTTTGTTTTGCGGAAGCTTTTCCCAGTAGATCTTTTATAATCCAAATCACAAAGAGGTAAATTTAGATAGAAAATAAACGGACATGAAATCAGAAATCAATACAAAAGGGATTCCACCGAACCACCCTCTTTATTGATTCACTAAAATTTGTTTACAATGAACAAAATAAAAGTAAACAAAGAAAGCCAGCCGAGTCCAGTTTATTGTTTAAGTCTACAAATTGAACCAATAGCTAAATTAAGAAAGGAAGTCTTGATCTCTATGGCTAAAACTGTTGGAGGAGAAGAACAAAGATGGAAGAAGAGAGAATTAGCAAATAGGTTTCCACACATTTTACACTCTCTCTTCTAGTCTCTATTAATAACATCAATTGCTTAATGCCCAAGCTAATATTAGGTGCAAAAAATAAATTGATTAGCCAATTAGAGTGAGAGAGAAATAAACGTAATCAAATATGCCTATTAATTAGAGGAAACAAAATTTTCTCTTTCTTTCTTTTGCATATTTATTTCCTTCTATTTGTGATTTTGTATCACCAAAATTTAACACTCCATCTTGATGCAAAATCATATATCTCCAACATATCAAGCATGCTATCGCTAGATCTATCACAACTCCCTATATCTCAATCGTACCAACTTACAAACTTCTACCATCGTCTATAAGTGATGCATCTCCCGCTATGAAGTGCACCACACCAATCGGTTTCAAAAGCGTTTGCAATACCACAAAGACCTCCATACAGTCTTTGCGGATTTTCCTGCTCAACACCCATCTACCACTCGACCTGAGCTCATTACATGATCACTATCGATCCCTCGAGCATCATCAACACAAAGACCCCTCTCTAAAATATGATCCTCAACACGATCATCATAAGCAGTGAACACATTAACCTCTCCACCTGACTATGGACCGGGCTCTCCAACTATAACTCACTTCCCATAACCGACTACATGACCAACCAAACTATAAAGGTTTCCTTCTTCCAATACTCCTCTCATCCCTACAAGACGACCCTTCTTCACTTTCAAAACTCCATCTCGAGTCCCATAAGTGCAACCATGGCGATCCAACCGACCGAGAGAAATAAGGTTATGTGAACTAGAAGGAACATGCCTCACGCCCGAGACTTCTCTAATCACACCATCATGTATACGAAACCAGATAGATCCAATACCACAAATCAGTAGCCCTTCTCCACTGCTATTCTAATCATGTCGCCACTCTTCTCATAAGAAGAGAAACAATACACATCTCTACAAATGTGAAAACTGGCTCTTGTATCCATCTTCCAATGCTTCTCTTCACTAATGAAGACATCACAAGAAGTATCACTATCTCTACCTTCAACCATGCCCGCCCTTGTATCACTATCACTGTTACTATGTATAACCTTCTTTTGATCCCTTTTATACGCTTCATACCTATTATGCATATGACCCTTTTTATGACAATAATAACAAATGATACTTTTTTACATACCTTTATCATTAGCGATTTTCTTTTTCAAACTTGTATCCTTCTTCGAGTACCTTGCTATCATGGCCTCATCTTAAACTAATTTCACACATGACCGTTTTCTTCCAAGCTCCTCGTTGAAAAAACTACTTCAAACAGTTTTCAGTGAGATAGTTTCGTTCGCATTGGAATTACTCAGTGAAACAACTTCCTAACTTTCTAAAAGTGAACTCATCAATAAAAGAGTATGTAACTCATCATCAAATTTGACATTCATATTTCCCAATTGATTTATTACATCTTGAAATTCGTTCAAATGCTCTGCAACAGACTTCTTTCTATCTAATCTCAATTGACCAACTTTCGAACAAGAAAAGCCTTATTTGTAGCACTCTTTGACTCATACAAAGAAACCAACTTGTCCTACAGAGACTTTGTAGATTCACAACTAGTCACATGATGGAAGACTGAATCATCAGGATACCGACGAATCAACTAATTGCCTTCTTATCCATCTTCTTTCATTTTTCCTCCTCTATATTAAAGGGCTTCTTCCCATCTCAATCAATTGGATCATGAAGATCATTGAGGTACAAAACGTCTTCCATATTAAGCTTCCAAACATACCAATTTATTCCATCCAAAATAGACATCTTTGAAAAAGAAATCATATCCGACATCTCATTAATTTTCAAATCCAAAATTACTTTAGGCTTTACGATGACCTTGCTCTAATACCAGTCTGCAGTGAAAACTTTTCTTTGCGAAAGCTTTTCCCAAAAGATCTTTAATCATCCAAATCACAAAGAGATAAATTTGCATAGAAAATAAATGGACATGAAATCAGAAATCAATACACATGATATTCCACCCAACCACCCTCTTTATTGATTCGCCAAAATTTGTTTACGTTGAACACAATAAAAGTAAACAAAATACAAATTGAACCAATAACAAAATTAAGAAAGGAAGTCTTGATCTTTATGGCTAAAATTATTGGAGGAGAAGAGAAAAGATGAAAGAAGAGAGAATTAACGAATAGATTTCGACACATTTTGCACTCTCTCTTCCAGTCTCTATTTATAACATCAATTACTTAATGCCCAAGTTAGTATTAGATGGAAAAAATAAATTTACTAGATAATTAGAGAAAAAAATAAACATAATTAAATATGCATATTAATTAGAGGAAACAAAATCTTCTCTTTCTTTTGCATATTTATTTCATTTTATTTGTAATTTTGTATCACCAAAGTTTAACATAAGAAATCAGACGTTGGTTCTTCAAAGTTTGTTTTTACTGGGGTTTATGTTTGTTTTAGCACTACATTACTTCAATCGAAATGCTACAGAAAGTTCTGATGTTAATATAAAATGCAAATCATTCTTTATAGAGATTTTGTAATTTTCACACACAATGTAAATGTTTAGAATTAAGAATTGAAATAGATATTCAAATTCACTGTTTGATCAAGCATATAAACAAAGGATTTGTCATACATGTTATGCAAAAGTATCCTCTAATCATTTATAAAAAAGCACTTGAGACTGATTTTTTTTTTGGAGATACGAAATGTATAGCTATCACATATCGGTGGAACTTTGGGCATTAAATACCAAAAAAATAAAGAAACAACTTAATAGAAATCTTCTGATTAACATTTCGGATCAACAAATTTTGAGAATGTACATGTTTATATAGAGAGTGTTAATGACTTGCTCTTTAAGTTGGCAAACAAATTCAAATTGATGTTCGTGATTTTAAGGAGCATATAATCAAATAAGTTAGCTGCAAAAGTGAAGACTCTCCTTGAAAGAGAACAGCTCCGTGCTAAAAGCGTTAAAGACAAAATATTTTTTTTTGCTCTTTCTATACAAGTCTGAACACAGTTTTGGATTCATATAGAAGCATATGTTGCCATATGAATAATTAATTAATAATGTTAAAATTTAAATTTTATAAATTTATTAACTTATGCAAATAAGATCCGATTGAGATGCGATTTTTGCATTGCGACCGTATCAAAGTACTCTACATTATGGAGTTGGTCTGAACTGAATCCCAGCAATTTAACATTTCACAATTAAATTAATTAATTAATTAATTTTTATAATTTATTAAGTACATATTGTTAATTGAAAAATAAGCAATTAACTAAATGTAAATCAATTTTATTTTAAAATATACATTTCAAATTCTCCATTCAGATTCTCCCATCGCAGCATACAAGCACATTTTCTGTTCATCCAATATTTTCGCTCAAATGGCCCGCTCAGATTCTCCGCTCATTTCGCAAAGAATAGACCCTAAACACTTGTCCCATAAAATGATTGTTTCCCTAACGTTCTTGTTCCAATTCCAATATTTTCAATTACAAACATTTTGATACCCTTTAGTTGAGGGTTGCTACCTAATGGATCAAATTATTGTTTTTTCCTATCAAAACGATTTAAAATTACTAAATTATACATTCTATAGTTTATAATCTATCTTATTCATTTTTTCCTTCTTTCTACCTTATGTATATTGTCTCATGAACTTTTTTTCTATTCAACCCAAAACCTAAGGCTCCATTTCTTTAAATTGTAACCAAATGCTAGATTTTGAATTTTAATCATTGAACCTTGAATTTTGAATGTTGACAACTAAGTGCTAAATTTTGAATTCTAATCGCTCAACTATGAATTTTGAATGTTAACATCTGAATGTTGAATTAACAATTATGTTTCTTTCAACAATAATGTTCTCTATATCAATTGGTTTTTGAAAAATATTATTAGAAGTAGGAATTTGTATTTTAAACTTTAAATGCTTTAAATTAAAAAAATTTGAATTAAGAGAATTTGGTTGCTAGAAAATGTTTTAAAAATGTTAATTTTAGAAGATTAAATTTTCAAAACTGATTATGGATCTATTAATGTTTGAAATCATAATTCTAAAAATAATGAATTTTAAGGCTTTTAATTTAAGAAAATTTGGAATGTCTAATTTAAAAAATAGTTTTAAAAAAAGGAAATTTTGGGCCACATTCTTATAATTAAAAATAATTAGGCCAAGTCCCTCCCAATAAAAACTTATAAAATGTGTCACTACTTTTAAACAATTTAAATAAAACTACAACAATATGTATTAACTGTCTGCCTTCTGTATAATAGATTCGATATCCATGATATCATTATGTGTTTTTATATTTTCAAAAGGGATTCAAAACTTCCTATAACTCATTGTCGAAGAAACAACTATTAGGGTTATCTCTCATGTTACAAGGAGGAATAACGTTTTAGAATTGGAATAGTCCCACATCGCTCAATAACTTGGAGAAGTAGTGAATAAATATGTGTTGGTTGGCATGAAACATAGGGGTTCCTTTTTTTATAACAAAGTGTGTGTCAATTCATATGCGTATGCCAGATGTAGGAGATGTGGAGCTTGGTCTGACTTCCATTGTCACAATAATTGGTATCAAAACCGAAGATTACAAACCGAGGCATACAAACGACATAATGCTATCAAAATTAATCAATGGAGAAGTGAGTCAAAGGGAAGTTTGTTAGGGTTGTGTCACATGTTACAAGGTGGAACGGCAGTTTGGAATTGGAATTGTCTCACATTGCTAAATAACTTGAAGAAGTGGTGTATAAATATGGGTTGGCTGGCTTTAAGATTAGGGATTTCTTCTGTTACAACAAAGTGTGTATCAAGTCATATGCATACGCAATGTGCTAGAGATGAGGAGTTTGGTTCGATGTCGTTACATAATAATTAGTATCAGAGCTAAAGGTTACGAACTAGGCCACGTAGACAAACAATGCTCTCAAAAGTATGCCAAGAGGATACGATTTAAGGGGGAGATTGTTATAGTTGTGTTGCATGTGGCAAAAGAAGAATGACAGTTTGAAATTGAAATAGCCTCACATCGTTAATAACTTAGAGAAGTGGTGTATAAATATCGGTTGGTAGGGACATAACATTAGTGATTCCTTTTGTTACAACAAAGTATGTGCTAACTCATATGTATACACCACGTACTGGAGATGGGGTGTTTTGTTCTACCGTTGTTACACAACAACTACCTATCGAAGAAACCCAAGATCATAAAGAAAACGAACTACTCTCAACAATAATTGAAGAATAAATCGCAATCAAAAACCTAACTTCCAAAAAAATAAATGGAAAATATTTACAAATTTATGGAAGGCAAAGTTCAATGTTCAAAATTGGCAATAACAACCCTACTATGAAGAATATATGACAATCCAAAAAATAAAATCCAAAAAAAAGAAAATAAAAGTAATGTAAATCAAAATTTTATTATAAATGTATTAACAATGGCTAATATTTGATATGTATAATATTGATTGAAATAATACTACTTTCATTTACATGTATAATTGGATAAATATTTGAATCGTAAATATCTACATAGCAATTTTTGATATAATAAAAATTAGTCAATGAATGCTTGATATATAACTGAAATTTTAATGTAAAAATTGATAAGGACAAATATTTGACATACATAATTTTGGTTAATTATAGATTGGAATAGTAGTACATATCTATGTGGCACATATTTTCCATAAGTAATTTTTATAAATGATTGCTTGAAATATTACAAAATTTTACTATAAATACTGATATACAGGGTATTGGTTAACAATTAAACATTTGCATGAAATACGAAAAACGACAAATATTTGCTATAAACAATTTGTGTTAATAATTGCTAGATATATTTTAAAAAATTTACTGTAAGTATCAAGGATTTCAAATATTTTTCATGCATAATTTTGATTAATGATATGTTGAAATAGTAGTATACAATTAAATGATGGAGTATGAATGGAAAATATTTGCCATAAACAATTTCTGTTAATAGTTCTTAGATACATTACAAATGTTTCACAATAAATACTGAAAATGTCAAATATTTGTCATACATATTTTTGGTTAATGGCAGGCTGAAATATTAGCTGCTTGATATAATAAAAAGTTTTAATGTAAATACTAAAAACGTCAAATATTGGTCATATATAATTTTGACTGATGATAGGTTGAAATGGTACTATACAATTAGATGACGAAATGAGTATGATAAATATTTTCAACAAACAATTTCTATTAATATGATACCTTAAACATTTATAATGTCAAATATTTGCCATACATAATTTTGATTGATGGTAGGATAACATTCATGTATTCATTTACATGAAAAGCAGATAAACAGATAATATCAAATATTACCACACATGTTTGCACGACAAATATTTTCAGGGTATATAATTGCCAACGAAATATTTTTCAATCAATATATATGACACCAAATTAACAATATTAAAACAGTTATAGATACCTCAAAGAAGATATAAGTTATGACATCGGAAAAATTACTACCATGGTAGTTCAAGATGTTTGCTCACAAACATACTCTTGAAGAAAAAGAACAAGGAAAAAAGTTGTTAAGGAAAAATCTACAACTGAATTAAATGAAGAAACCAAATCTCCATTATTTGAATATTCTGAATCTAAAAAGGATAATGATCAGGTTCTCCTTACATCTTTGGAAAGAAAATAGGAACCAAGTAAAAGCAGGGCTAAGATAACACCTACCAAAAAAATATGCGGAATGATATTGGAGAAAGTTACAGAAGTAGCTTGGTGCCCGGTACGCGGCGAAATCCACGAAACAATTAGCTGTATCGGTTCCGCATTTGGGACTTTTAGGTTCTATGTCCTTTTGTTTGTTCATAAGATAACCAATAACCAGTAGCCTCTTATAATTCCCAGAATTCAACAATTGTCTTTCACTATTCCTATGGTTTCAATTTATATTATGTTCATCTCCTTCTCCTTTCTTATTTTGTTCTTATTCATGCTTAACTAGAAAATAATAATATATATGAAGTTTATATATATATATAT
The DNA here is from genome assembly GCA_030765085.1 of Allium cepa. Lineage (NCBI taxonomy): Eukaryota > Viridiplantae > Streptophyta > Magnoliopsida > Asparagales > Amaryllidaceae > Allium > Allium cepa. Next base: position 730,109,983 of record CM060943.1, read on the forward strand.
ATATATATATATATATATATATATATATATATATATATATATATATATCTGAAGCCGCTCATCTTCTTCCCACCAGAAACCAATTCATCCCCTTCCCCTCTCTTATTCCTCTCCATCCTCTCTCGCCTCCAAAACCTTCCATCATAACTCGTGCACATCCCTCCGACCTCATGCCCCACCTCCATCGTCAAGAAACCCTCTCCGCCTTGCCACTTCCTTGACCGAACCCAATAACCCAAACTCCATCAACCGACAGCCCCACACCTACCCACATAAGCCATCCACCACAGTCCGCCTCACCACCCAACTGCCTCCACCCATTCCCTCTGACCAAGTAGCCCACCCTTCCACGATTGAACCCACTGCTAAGCTTTTACATCACAGAAATCCAACTGCGGCACCATCAACCCTCCTCCGCACACCTAACCGAACCCAGTTCTCCAACAACCAATGCCAAACGCCCACCGACCCAGTCGAACTCCCTGCTAAACTCTCCAGCCATCCGCCTGTAGCCTACGTCTTTCACTCTCCACTTCACAGCCCTTCTCCACCTTATTCCCTTTATCCACCTTGCCTTTGTTCCTCGTCGCATCATCAAACCCTTCAACCCCGAGCACAACCCACCTCACCCTAACCAGACACAGCCAGACCTCGCCTCCCTCTCCCCATAGCCAAACCCGAACCCATCTCAGCCCCTCTTTGTTCGTGTAGTACATCAACCCAGACCCTGCCATCCAGACTCGGGCACACAGACCCTTCTTCCCCTCCGCCACCCAGTTCCTCGAACTCCACACGACAGACTTGCTTCGACCAGATCCACTTGTGCCGCCTCCTTCCTATGCACCAGCTGTCGAACATCCACGGATCAACCACCTTACTCCTTCCTTGGCCAAAAACTCTTAGCTCATCTCTTCATATATAAAAAGAAGAAAGAAATATTATATGTGTTTGTGTGTGTGTGTATATATATATTTGATTCATCGATTTCGAACTCAAGTTCATCTAGCTTTGCTTTGCCTTGTGCTTGTTGTCTGGGGAATATTACAGCAACTCTTGGCTTATCGCTGTCCCATTATACGTTTACGTGTATATGTCACTTTCTTCGCCATTGTTATTTTTCTAGCCTTTAAAGGTGAGCAATCACTCAACATTAACAATTTTATGTTTAATTAAGTAAACATCACTTGAATTGACATTTGCAATGTTTGTTATAGCTAGGACTTCTTTTTAGTTAATATACATATGATTTTATATGTTATAATGCTCACTTTGACATATATACAATGATATGATGTGATGTTCATTTTGATGTATATGATGATATGTGGATATGCGACACGATGTGATAATTGAATATGATATTTGACACTTGGAATTGGGTATGTTATAAAATGCTTTATGACTTTAAAATGCTATATTTACTTAGCACTTTTATTTAGTTAAAAATTTGGCTAGCTAATAGTGTACAATTTGATATGATAATTACCCATTGTATATGTTATGTGATATGTTATGCTATGTGATATAACAGATGATTGATATTGTGTTATAAGGAAATGGTATGGCACATGATTGATAATGTTGTACATAATATATTGTATAACACATGATTGATAATGTTGTTATATGGTGAAATATATGGCATACAATTGATAATGTTGTATACAGCATATTGTTTAATTGGTAATGTTGTTATATCATGTGATATATAACACATGATTGATAATGTGTTATATGATGTATTACATAACACGTGATGATATGTTTCTTTGTATAACACTTATATTGACATGTATGATATGTTAATTTGTGATTCACAATTGCAAGTTCCTTATACGATTTGTTGTTAATTATCTGTTTTCAGTCACACTACAAGTTCGCCTAGATATTAGGAAAATCACTATGGGTTGAAATGATACATACCTGAATGATCTTATAGGTCAAGGAAAATCATTATGGATTTAAATGATAAACCCAAGCGATTTTATTGATTTTTGAAATTTTAGGATTACAGGTTGAAATGTTATATATCCGCAAAAATTTAAAATATTACGGATTGAAATGATAAGTATCTGTATCACTTGACCATACGTTAGAAAACTATATGCGGACACCGTTGGTCTATTTTTAAAACGATTTCCAAAATTTTGAAAATACGTGTTTTAAGAAATATTGAGTTTTTAAAATATAATATAAAGCTTGTATTTTGAATATGTGTGAAAAAATTAGATTTTTAAAATTATATGTTTTGGAAATTTTAAATTATAAGTTAAGTTTTAAAAAGTAAATTGTAAGATTTTACTTATAACTTTGTTATTATGAAAATGTATAAAATAAGATTTAACATAAAACATATTTAATAATATGATTTAATTCAATAATTTTTTAATATAATTAAATTTATTAAATTCAATTTAACTAATATACATAAAATATGCTTAAAATATTTATTTAAAATTTATATTAATATTTTGAAATAGATTTTTGTAATAACATTAATAAATTAAGGATATAAATATAAATTGAAATTATTTTGTAAATTTAATTTGTTAAGAATTATATTTAAATAGTAATTAATCTGAACTTATTTATTTTGAGATTCTAAAGATTGAATTTTATAACTTGATGACTTGACTTTGATTAAAGGTGATTAAATGAATATTTCAAATTTAAATAAAAATTTAAGTTAAATATTTAATTTTGATTTAATTTGTAATTTGAGATTTTATTTAAACGATTATAAAAAGTGATTAGGTGGATATTTTCAAAATTAAACAAAAAACTGAAGTTGAATATTTAATTCAAATTTAAATTTTGTGATTTGAGATTTTATGTAAATGTTTATAACTTTATTTTATAAAGTGACCACGGTGTGAAATAAACGTTTGGTCGTTAAAGTGACAGGGATTGAATACTGGCATACTCTCTGCCAATACCGAAAACCACTTTAATAACTATGCACGTGGTGGAGAGTCCAGAATGAAGTAGGATAGTTGACGAACACTATTTTATGAGGTATGAACGCTTCCCCGATCCTTTGGGTCAGCTTGGTATGACTAAAATAGGAGCTATACCTGGGCCATATGAGGTCGCACCTGAGATCGAACATGCTTCTTCGAAACCATATCTATTACTTTGTGATTTGATTGGTGTGCACCTTTTATTATAAGAGTGTGTCTTGAGGTGGGCGGTAGTAGCTGTTATGCGTTACCACCAGCCCGGTTTTGCAAAACTATGGTATCCTACCTTGGGCATTTTCTTGTGTGCCTTGTCATATGCCTTATCGCGCCTATTAGGATATCCATTTGTATCGTACCTATGGAGTGCTCCCTGAGTAATCCACCGATTTGGTAGAGCTTACAGTATCTATATAGACAACGATATTTATATAAAAATGAGTTAAGGGGAATATGGGTAACTCCTTAACGCTATTTTAATATTTTAATTTATGTAGACATTATCTATGTAGCGTATTGTATTATGTATGTAGATAGTTTAACAGATCCTTAAGGTTGGAATCCCTAACATCCTTTAAGTTATATTGCATTTCACTTGGACATTTCACTTGAGTTGATTTACTTGCATAAGAATGTTAATCTCGACTGGAGTGCTTTGTGTTTTGCTTGATGATCGGGTCAGCTTGAGTATCACTGCATTTCAGACTCACATTTGGAGCTTGGAGCTTTTCCTGGAGATCTATCTTTTATCTGTTCAGCTTTATAGTTATTTCTAGTTATTTTCAGTTATTTCCAATTGTTTATGTTCATACTTGTCATTTTCTTTTGTATTAGAGAGTTTTTTTATTTGGGATTTCTGTTATATTTTGCTTTAGACTCTAATGTTCCTGTAGTTGCTTCATAACTACTATTTATCTATTCCGCTGCGTATGTTTGAATTACTCTGTGTCTATGATTCTGTAATTGATTTATTTACTGTATATGCTAAGTTTTGCCAAATATAAATAACAATCTGTTGTTTTGAGCAATTAAAGTCTGACATATGTGGATTATTGCCGATTTGAATGGTTCAAAATGGTGGGTCATTACAGTTGATATCAGATATTTGTTTTAGAAAAAACATAGCTTATAGAGTGAAAACTCATTATAGATAGGGTAGTAATACCCTAAAATAAGAAGAATCAATTATGGAATCATTCTTCCTTTCGAACCTATCTTCTTAGTTAGGATTCTCTTTGATTAAGGTTCCTCTAAATTTGAATCTCTATTCTTGTTCTAAAATCCATTCTTGAATCATATAAGGGAGTGTATTTGTAATTGATATAAAAATGATTTTTTTTTGTGTTGTTTGAGATGTTAAGTTTGAATTTTGAGTTTCAATCGATTAGTCTAGCTAAAGCTATCGATAGAAATTCCAAAACACTTGACCAGAGCAAACTATCACAATATTGTTTTTGAAATTGGTAAATGAAACAATTTTATGTACGATTATATTTTATATATAAAAGTATAATTTTTTGAAATTAGAGTGTTAAATGAATTGGTTGCTAGAAACGATAGTACTAGATTATCATTTATTGTTTTGTCAACATTCCTAAACTGTTAACTATTGTTGTATGTTATAAGGAGATGAAGTTTTATTAACATGGTTTATAAATCTGATTTGCAAACGAAATGAATTTAAATTATGGATTAGAGAATTTTGTTTTCGGAGCTTTTAAATTTTTTTTCCAAAGTTTTTCGAAATATATATTATTTGAAAGTATTTTTGAACGAAAATTGTTTCCAAAGAATTTTAAAAGAAGTAAGTCAGTACTCTCCTCTTCTATCGTTGGAAAATAAGTTCGATAATGACTGTAGCATCATCGACATTCATTTCTAGTCTCAAAGTGGGGAAACCACTTAGTTACTTTGCTACACTTTTGTTTTGGAAATGGATTTGATTGAATTTCTTGAGTATGATTTGATGTGCAATATATATATATGTCTATATTTATTTCAAAATGGTTTGAAGTGAAACCAAAATTTAACACTTAAGTTTTATGTTAAGTGATGGTTTTTAACTATTAAAATAAAGCAAATTTTTTAAATGATTGGAGTGTCTAAAATGAGAAATGAAATTGAAACAACATAAAACAGTTGAATTAGGATAAAATTAATTTGTATAGTACTTAATTGCATTCTAAAATGTATCTAACTTACCTGAAATATTCAAAAAGTTAAAATGTTAATGTGAATATGTAATTGAAGGCTATACAAGAGAAAATTTAAGTAATAAAAATGTTAACAAAATGTTGCTTAATAGAAATGTTGTAAATAAAGGTAAATTTGTATAGTGCTCAATTACATTTGTGAAACATTAATAAAACTTACTTGGAAAAAGTTTGAATGTAATGAGAACATGTAACTGAATAGTATACAATATAAAATGTAAGTAATAAGATGTCAAAAACTGATTGTTTTTTTAAGGGAATTTATAAATAAAATTAAATGGTTATAATAAATGTTTATACAGTTAAACTATGTTGCAAGATATTTTAAGTGAAATAAATTGAATAATAAAAAGAGAATGCTATTTAAGTAAATAAATATGAACATAAGAAACTGAATAGGTAATAAAGAATTCATATCTTTGTAAACCATTTGTGATACAAGAGTAAATTACAAAGAATAGTTGGAATTGAATTGAATTATGAAGTGGAATTAACTTAAGTGAAGTCAAATGGATTAAATGAGTTAAATAAAATAGAATTTATTTAAAGAAAAGAAATAATGAACTTAAGTTATAAAGAAAAGGTGAATGTAAATAAATTATGAATGAAAGTTAATTAAGTAGAGATGTAAGAAATTTGGAATATATAAGTTGTATAGCTTGAAACTTGAGAAAATCGGAAGTAAAAACCAAAATACGAATGGGGTTAAACATTTTGGATAAGCAAAAGAAAATACGGAATGTTAATATTAAACATAAATAAATTTGTTGAAGTGTTGATTAAGTGATATTGACATTAAAGGAAATATACTGTGCGAATGAAATAAAATAAATGAACATAAACAAAATTGAATGTGAAGGTGGATAACGAATATAATTGTACATGAATATAAAGAAATAGGGTGTATATAATGAACGTTAATAATTGAATTTAAGTTAGTTGGACATAATAGAAAGGAAATTAATGGAATGAGAATTCATTGAATATGAATACGCAAGTATGAAAAAAAATTATAACGAATGTTAATAAATTGAAAGTAAAGCAATTGAATGTAAACCAATTAAATGCAGATGAAACAAATGTAAATAATGGAAACAGATCAATTAAATGAAAATACATTGAATTGAAATCAACTAAATATGAATACAATGAATATTGATTGATTGATTAAAAATGGATTGAAACCAAACTAGTTGAATATTAATCAATTAAAAGCGAATGAATTGAATATAAATCCACTGAATGATTAACGAGATGAATAACAATAAGTAAATGTTAATCAATGATGAAATAAATAAGGTGAATGCAAATAAATTGGATATGAATGTAAATTAAGTGAAACTGAATTATTTAGAATGATAATAATAAATGGACGTTAATAAGTAATGAGATGTATAACGTTAACACCCAAAAATGAAATTAATATGGTTTTGAATTAATTGTTATATCTGCTATTATGTATTTTGAAGTTATCTTATCTTTCTTTGCTTCTATTCTCCTATCACGTTCGTTTTTGGGGACGAAAGGTTTTGGGTGGGGGAGAGTGCAACGACCCGTAAATTTTAATGATTTAAATGACGTAATTATCTAAAATTTTCAAGAAAATAATTTTTTTGCAATGAAAATTTGATATTCGGGATACATCTATTTAAACATAGCAATTGACAAAAAATTTATCGGAAAATTTGTAAGTTTGTTCGGTTGTGAAATTTTAATTTACAATGAAAATTGATGGAAATAAAATATTTTTGAAATCTAAATATTTTTACATAAGAAAAATATAGAACATTTTTGGACTGAGACGTCATAATTCATGTCGCTGAATTTGGACTATTTTAGCCCCGTTTATCTTATTTTCGACGATTTATCAGCATTTTCAACAGTGAAAAAATCGAGTTTTGATAGGAAGGTCATGTCACTTATATCTGTGTGCCATCTTGTTCGTCTCATCATGTTGATCTCCACAGTATATTCATTTGTGCATTTCGGCATCTAGTACGTGGGGAAATCTGCAAAACGATTAGCCGTATCGGTTCTACGTTTGGGCTTTTGGGTTGAGTGTCCTTTCGTTTGTTCCCGACAAAACAAATAACAAGTAGCCTTATATAATTCCTAGAATTCAACAATTGGCTTTTACTATTCCTATAGTTTCAATTTATATTCTATTCGTTCTCTTTCTCCTTTCTTATTTTGTTCTAGTTCATACTTAATAAAAAAAATATGAAGTTTATATATATCCAAAGCCGCTTAGCTTCTTCACACTAGAAACCAACTCGTCCCCTTCCCATCTCTTATTCCCATCCTTCCTCTCTAGCCACCAAAACCTTCCATCACCGCTCGCGCCCATCCCTCCGACCTCACGCCCCACCTCCAAGGTCGAACAACCCTTTCCGCCTCCCCACATCCTTGACCGAACCCAGTAAGAACTCCATCAGCCGACAGCCCCACACCTACCCACGGAAGCCATCCACCACAGTCCACCTCACCATCCTAACTGCCTCCACCCCATTCCCTCCAACCAAGTAGCCTACCCTTTAAAGCTTCTATCCACCATCGAGCCTTTTCATTACCGAAACCCAAGTGTCGCGCCATCAACCCTCCTAGGCACACCTGGCCACACCTAATTCTCCCACAGCCAATGCCAAATGCCCATCGACCTAGCCGAACCCACTACCAAACTCTCCAGCTATCCACCTATAGCCTACACCTTTCCCTCACCACTTCACACCCTCCTCCGCATTATTCCCCTCAGCCACCTTGCTCTTGTCCCTCGCTGCATCATCTAACCCTCCAACCCCGAGCACAACCCACCTTACCTTGACCGAAAACAGCCTGACCCTACCTCCCTCTTCCTACAGCCAAATCCGAACCCATCTCAGCCCGTCCTTGTTCGTATAGCATGCCGATCCAGACCCCGCCATCCAAACTTGAGCACACATCCCCTTCTTCCCCTTAACCAGCGAGTATTCCAAACTCTATACAACAACCTTGCTTCGACCAGATCCACCTTGTGCCGCCTCCATTCCATACACTAGTTGCCGTACATCCACTGAGCAACCACCTTACTCCTTCCCTGGTCGAAAATTCTTAGCTCATCTCTTCATATAAAAAAAAGAAAGAAATATTATATATATATATATATATTTGATTCATCGATTTTGAACTCAAGTTCGTCTAGCTTTGCTTTGTCTTGTGCTTGCTATCCAAGGATTATTACAGAAATTCTTGGCTTGTCGCTGTCCCATTATCCATGTGCGTGTCTGTGTCACCTTCTTCACCATTGTTATTTCTCTAGCCTTGAAAGGTGAGAAATCACTCACGATTAACAATTTTATGTTTAAGTAAATAAACATCACTTGAATCGACCTTTGAAATGTTTGTTATAGCTAGGATTTCTTTTTAGTTAATATACATATGATTTTATGTATTACGATGCTCTCTTTGACATATATATACACACACACACATATAAATATACATATATATATATATATATATATGATATGACGTGACGTTCATTTTGATGTATATGATGATATGTGGATATGCGACACGATGTGATAACTGACATACATATGATATTTGACACTTGGAATCGGATATGTTATAAAATGCTTTATGACTTTGAAATGCTATATTTACTTAGCACTTTTATTTAGTTATAAATCGGCTAGCTAATAGTGTATAATTTTATATGATAATTACCCAATATATATGTTATGTGATATGTTGTTGTATGGTATGTGATATAACGCATGATTGATAATGTGTTATATGGAGATGGTATGCCACATGATTGATAATGTTGTATATAGTATATTGTATAACACATGATTGATAATGTTGCTATATGGTGAAATATATGGCACATGATTGATAATGTTGTATATAGTATATTGTTTAACACATGATAGGTAAAGTTGCTATATCGTGTGATATAGGACACATAATTAATAATGTGTTATATGATGTATTACATAACACATGATGATATGTTGCTTTGTATAACACTTATATTGACATTTATGATATGCTAGTTTGTGATTCAAAATTGCAAGTTCCATATATGATATACTGTTAATTATCTGTTTTCAATCACACCACAAGTTCCCTTAGATAAGGAAAATCATTATGGGTTGAAATGATACATACCCAAATGATCTTATAGATTAGGGAAAATCGTTATGCATTGAAGTGATAAACCCAAGCAATTTTACTGATTTTTGAAAATTTGGGATTACAGATTTAAATGATATATACCCTTAAATTTTAAATTATCGTGGATTGAAATGATAAATAGTCATATCACTAGACCATAGGTTAGAAAACTATAAACGAACACCGTTGGTCTATTTTTAAAATGATTTCTAGAATTTTGAAAATATGCGTTTTAATAAATATTGATTTTTTAAAATATCATATAAAGGTTTTATTTGAATGTGTGTGAAAAATTTAGATTTTTAAAATTGCATGTTTTGTAAATTTTAAATTTATAAATTAAGTTTTAAAATTTAAATTACAAAATTTTACTTATAAATTTATTATTTTCAAAATATATAAAGTAAGATTTAATATAAAACATATTTAATAATAAGATATAATTTAATAAAAAATTTAACATAATTTAATTTAATAAATTTATTTGGCTAATACATATAAAATATGTTTAAAATATTTGTTTAAAATTTATATTAATATTTTTAAATGGATTTTTGTAATAACTTTAATAAATTTAGGATGGAAAGATAAATCAGAATTGATTTTGTAAATTTAATTTGTTTAAGCATTGTATTTAAATAGGAATTGAACTGAACTTATTGATTTTGATATTTTAAAGATATTAAATTTTATAACTTGATGACCTGATTTTGATTAAATGTGATTAAGTGAATATTTCAAATTTAAATAAAAATTTAAGTTGAATATTTAATTTTGATTTAAATTGTAATTTGAGATTTTATTTAAATCTTTATAAAAAGTTATTAAGTGGATATTTTTGATTTAAATTTTGTGATTTGAGATTTCATATAAATGTCTATAAATTGATTTTATAAAATGACCACGGTGTGAAATAAGCTTTTGGTTGTTAAAGAGACCTGGATTGAATATTGTCATACTCTCTGCTAATATTGAAAATCATTTAACAACTGTGCACGTAGTAGAGTATCCAGAACGAAGTAGGATGGTTGGCGAACGCTACTGTATGAGGTATGAATGCAGCCTTAACCCTTCGAGTCAGCTTGATATGACTAAAACAAGAGCTATACCTGGTCCAAGTAAGGTCGCACCTCCAAACGAGCATGCTTCTTCAAAATTATATCTACTAATTTATGAATTGATAAGTGCACACCTTTGATTATGGGAATGTGTCTCAAGGTGGACGGTAGTAGCTGCTATAGGTTACCAGCGACCTAGTTCTGCAAAACGATAGTATCCTACCCTAGGCACTGCCTCGCGTGCCTTGTCATATGCCTTATCACGTCCATTATGACTTTGGTTTGTATCTTACCTATGGAGTGCACCCTGAGTATCCCACCGATTTGGTGGAGCTTACAGTATTTGTATAGACTATGATATTTATATAAAAATATGTTAAGGGGGATATCGGTAACGCCTTAACGTTATTTTAATATTTTACTTTAACGTAGACACTATCTATGTAGCGTACTGTATTATGTGTGTAGATAGTTTAACGGATCCTCAAAGGATGAAATCCTAAACTTCCTTTAAGTTATATTGCATTTCACCTGGACATTTCACTTGAGTTGATTTACTTGCATAAGAATGTTAATCTTGAGTCGAGTGTTTTACTTTATGCTCGGGTCAGCATGAGTGTCACAGCATTTGAGACTCACCTTTGGAGCTTGGAGATTCTCTTGGAGATCTATCTTTTATCTGTTCAACTTTCCAGTTATTTCCAGTTAATTTTAGTTGTTTATATTCAGACTTGTCATTTTCTTTTGTATTAGAGACTTCTTGTATTTTGGGTTTCTATTGTATGTTGCTTTTGACTCTGATGTTTCTGTAGTAGCTTTATGAACTACTATTTATCTATTCCACTGCGTATGGTTGTATTACTTTGTGTCTATGATTCTATGACAGATTTATTTACTCTATATGCTATGTTTTGCCAAATATAAATAACAATATGTTGTTTTAAGCAAGTCAAATCTAACATGTGTGGATTAAATGGCGGATCGTTGCAAGTATAAAATTTAATAAAGGAAAAGCTACTTTCAAAAAAGTACATAGAAAAGTTGAAGCAAACTCCATTCTTCAATATGATCAATCACTCCGTAAAGGAGATATAAAAAATGAAGATATATCAAAAGAATTAGCTTCTATAGATTTGATTATAAAGTCATTTTTAATAGAAGAAAATTGTTTTCATTTTGAAAACATGAAAAATATTTAAAAAAGTGACATAGCAACAATTTTTGGATTCCCAAATAAAGGTTTCATAATCAACACAACATCTCATTTGGAGGAAATAAAGATGAATTCTAAAATGAAGACATTCAAACAAAAATACTTTAGTGACTTGCAAATGATCAAAGCAAAAGAAATAGAAATAAGCTAAAAAGAAGCTTTGAAAGACAAAAAATAGAAAATATGATTGATGTCGTAAGGTTGTTGATAATGTACTTGCTTTCAATATACTTGGTCTCCAATTCACACTATACATTTCATTTAGTGTTGCAACCATATGTCTATAGATTAAAACAAATGAAAACTATTTCATAGACAACAGCAATAGGAAAACATCCAATGGAATACGTAAGAAAAAAAACAATGAAAATTTTAAAAAAAGGTACATGCTTACGTAACCCATCTATTGATGAACTTTAATAATTTATTTTATCATTTTTATTTATTATAAACTAAACTAAAAGCCACTATATATGTCATATTAGTTTTATGACACAACAAAAATAATAGCTCCAAAAAAATGTGATCTAGTAAATTATTCTACTTTTTTCAAATGGACATTGCAGGAAGTAATTCCAAGGCAAAATTTTGTCCTTCCTTTCCAAGGTAAAATTAGTAATACATACCTTCAAAAATATTATCATTAAAAAGGAATGATACATATTTTATGTCAAATATTTTCTTGACAAATATTTAACCAAATATTTTACAAGAAAATATTGGCACGTCAAATATTCGCCAAGCAAATATTTGTTAGGCAAATATTTTGCATGCAAATCTATGCAAGGAAATATTTGACAGAAAATATATGGCAATATATTTTTACAATGTTACTAAATTTCTTCATAATATAATTGTTTTAATTTTTTTTTATAAAATATAATATATTGTAGTAGTATTATACATTAACTGCGCCAAATCACATGATTAGTTAAAAATACCATCTGATGGTATATTTAAAACCATACTCATATTCTTTAAAGTTATCATCGTATTACACATACTATTATAAAATTTGTCTGATAAAATATTTACAAAGGAAAATCCAACTAATAAAATATTTTCTATAAATACTTGTCAAGTAAATAATTGTCAAGTTGATATTTTCTTGCCTAATATTTACATGATAAATATTTTTTATACAAATGTCTGCCAAGAAAATATTGCCACGGTGAAATTTAATAGATTAATATTTAGCTTTATAAATAATTGCAAAAAAATTATTTTTCATTCAATTTTTTAATCAATATAAAAGAAAATTTTTTTTTTTGATTTGTAGAATGAAGAAAGGTAAAGGAGTTCAAATGAACCAAAGCTACATCAAATAAGGAAACATTTTCAATTGTTGATGAAACATATAAAAAACAAACAAACAACTAAAAAACGTAAAATTGAAAATACAGAAACTGAAAAAGGAAAGAAAGCTCTGAGAAAAGAAAATAAGATTCTAAAAAAATGAAATTTTGAAGAAAGAAAGAAAAGAAGACGATGTAGAACAATCCTGTAACAACCCGAGCTTTTGTGAAAATTTATTATCGTCATTAAATAATTATTGTCGCTAGCAAATTGATGATGGAGTTTTTATACCGGGTTGAAATTCTTAAAAATAAAATAAAATTGGTTAAGTGTTGTGAGCTTTGAAATTTGTGAATACCGGCCATTTACTTTTGAATGCCGTTCGACCCGTCCCCCTCTCTTCATTCTTTAACCCGTTCCTGCATTCTTCAAACCCAAAAACCCTAAACCTAAAACAAACGAGAGAATAAAAATGGCGGCTTCTTCTGAATGCTCGCTCGTCTTCCCTCGGTTGCTCTGGCTTCGCTCGTCTCTGTGATGATTAAATTCGTCGACAAGGTGAGTAATCAAATTTACTCACATCTGATTCATTCTTAATATAGTGTTTCGGCAGTTCGATGTTGATTCGATGTTGTTTGGTGAATTTCTTCTGTGCTCGGCCGTTTGATTATTGTTGTTTCATTGTTGATTTCTCCTTGACTTCGGTATTACTTTGAATCTAGTTTTCTGCCCTAATTTGTATACGTTATTCTATGACTTCGATTTTTGTTGAACATGGTTTCAACTTGATTTTTGATATTACTGAATCTTCGGCACTTTTGTTCATCCCTGTAGCAGCTTGATTCTTGAATGTGTATTTTATTTTCTGGTCATTGTATGGCCTATATTACATATGTAATCTCGAGTTCTTGTCGCATTGCTTCCATGCACATGCTTTTGTTTATGGTTGAATCTAGTCATTGATTTAGGTTGTAACTTGGTTTTCAGATCTCTGTAGCATGTATCTCGGCTGCAGCATGTTCATTTGTTTGTGCACTGCTACACGATGCGTGTATGCATCTGGACTTGTTTGATTTTAACCCATGCTTTAGGAACTTTAATATTTGCAGTTATACTTCCTTTGATCACTGTTGCATTGGGTTAAGTCTTGTGGTTTTCGCCATCTTCACTTGCATAGTGTTCATCACGTAGTCTGGCCTGGTCATCATGTGGTTGCACTGATTTGATTTGAAACTTCCTACGACCTTATTTTGGTTCGAGGCTTCATACGTTAGTCTCTGACCTGCTGTTTTGAATTGTGATGCTTTACTATATTTCCATTTTGCTCAACCTGATGCTGCACTGTTGCTTGTTGTCACTGTGTTGTTGCAGTGTTTGTGTCATTTAATTCACTGCACTTGAGTTTTCTTTGTACTCGAGTCTGGTGTTTGCATTTTTAGTCTCACAGCTGCATACTCGTTCATCATATTGTCCACTGCATTGGGTTTGAGCATGGCTATTTCATTATATGATTAAGTTGGTCTGCATTGGCCTTGAATTTGCATTGCAGATTGCCGACCTGATGGCATTTGATTTTATTTACCTCACCGTGCCACCTAAGTCTGTGTCATTACTTGCACTATCCAATATCACACTTGCATACTGTATGTCGCCATTCCGGCTGTCGTAGTTACATTTAGTTCATTTGGTTGGAGTTTTTGTTGGCATACATGTGTATATACATGTTTATGCACCGTCTTCCTGTTTTTATACCTAACTCATTACTGTTTTATGTATGGTTGACCATTGTTCGAGTTATGTGTTGTGTACTATCTATTCAGTTGCAGTTTCATTTCATTGTTGCATATAGGTGATTGTCCATCCATGTTACAAGACTTGTAGCATGCTTTGTTCATGCATTTAGATGATACTGTCCAGTATCACTATGGTATACCTGTCGTATCTGTTGCAGTGTAACCTTCATGCGAGCTTTTGTGCTTTGTATTCGAGTTGAGTTACTTTGCAGTTGTGTTGAGTCACTGACTTGACCTCTGCATTTCGTAAGTGACTTAGCTTTGTAGTTACGACGTGTTTCTCTGACATGTTCTTATGTTTGTGCATGTCACTATTCAATTTTTATTGCACCTGAGTTTCATATTGATTTTGGAATTTCACCTGTGTTGAATCCGGTATTTCAGGTTTGACCTTGTGTCCGCTTGTGTACATCATTACTGTTGTGGCAAGGCAGTGCACGCAAGCGTGAACTGCAGCCACATGGAATTGAGTTTTTGGGTACATCTTCACTGAAGTGGCAAGGCAGTGCACGTAAGCGTGAACTACAGCCACACGGTATGGCTTTTATGATATTCAATCTTGCTTTGATTTATTGATCTTTTGCATATTCTATATGCTGTAGTGGCGAGGCAGTGCACGCGTGCGTGTACTGCAGCCCTACTCGACTTAATATTTTAATTGATATTTCAATGGTTTGAATTGTTTTGTTTATTTCAGTTCAATATTCTGAATTGCATTCTGATTTGGTTTAATTACTGTCGTTTATTCATTATTTAATTATTATTGCTTCTGTGCACTAATAGCTGAGTTTGAATTAGACTGACACGAGTATTATTTTCTTTTGAATTTAATACTCGGGTCAGACCGAGTATTTCAGGTTGTAGATATTCTGCTTTGGGTTGCTGCTAGAGCTATGAAGTTCTTTCATATCTTTTGGAGTATTCGTCGTTATTTGTAGTAGTCTGTATAATTGTATAGGAATATATGTATTCATGTATATTATATACGTTAATGTACTTGTATATGTAACTTCCTGAGTCAATTGTTGTAGTTGTATCATATGTACCGTGTCAAATGTATTGTTGTATATATGAGACTTTCTATTTTATCTATGTTCCGCATTTATATTATCTGTGTTATTATTTATATTTACTGTTCTAAACTATTATGAACCATCGTAGTTCGTCTTATACTGGAATTGGGGAATTTCGATGGGAGAAAATAAATCAGAGATGAAAAATGGAAGAATATATATTTATATACCACTCCTATCGAGATAACCAATACTAGTATAAGGCCTAACTATTGATGGCCGCTCCTCAACAGCCTTATTCTTCGTGCTAGTTGACAGCACTACACCGTAGTGTTCTTGGCTAGCGTGGGTATAGAGGTGGGACGTCACAGCTTGGTATCAGAGCCTGGGGTTTAGAACAAATATAAAACATAATTTAGATAGTACATGTGATACAACTATTTGTTGACGTTTTATCTCTCATATTTGTATATGATTGTCTTTGATTGTTAGGTATGAATTCCTAACGCTTATTCATAAGCATTTGATTTTGATTCTTGTGTTTTCGGCTTTGATTTGATTTAGCCGACGTAGATTTTGTTTGAATATGGCCATTAATTGTTGACTTCGACATTGACTTGATTTTTATTTTTGTTAAAGTCATTTATGCATTTATGCTCGTTCTGCTTTGTTTATCCAATTGTTAATCGATTCTTCTTTTTCGATTAGTCGTTATCTCCTTGGTCGACTTTGATAACTTCTATTTCTGAATTTTTGGGTATTTCTACTTTGATCGATTTAGAATCGAATTCTTTGGATTTTATTCACGTCTTCGAATGTGAATTTTAGTGAATTGATTTGGTTTCCAAATTTAATCGATTCTTGTTAATTCCTCGATTTGTTGCTATCATTTATTAGCAACTTTGATAACATTTTCTTCGGAATTTTTGTGAACATTCCTTTTGATGGATACAGTATCGATTTCTTTGGATTCTATTCACATCTTTGTATATGAATTCTTGTGCATGATTGTTCCTACAATCATTTTTGTGATTTGTCACTTTAAAAATATAAAGGTTTTCTATACTAGAAGTACATATCAAAACCCTTTTCTCCAAACGATTTCAAAACTATTTTACTACAAAACTCTTTTCCTAAACCGTTTTCCAATCTATTAGTATATATTAACCTTTACCTCACTCGTATGAGAAATCTAATTAGACAACTTAGTAAAACGAGTGGCATATAACGCTTGCGTTTACTTCGCTGGTTAATTCTTGGACTTATTCAACTGAATCTCTTGTGACAATTTTTTAGTGAAGATTTACAGTTTGTTCGTAAATATTTAAGTTAAGCAAGTGGTTATGGGACATGAAGCTAAACTTTTATATTTACTAGCTTAGTGTAATTGACACTTCTCGTTGATCTTGAGATCGCTTTATGAATTAGACTAGCAATTGTGAGATGTCTCTTTCATTGCAAGGTTAGGCTAGACACCACTTGTGTGATTTCGCTCACACATACCTTTTTGCTTTTTGGTTAGCCTAGACACCACTTATGTGATTCCATTCACACATACCTTTTTGTTTGCGAGGTTAGGCTAGACACCACTTGTGTGATTTCGCTCACACATACCTTTTTGCTTTTTGGTTAGCCTTGACCTCATTCGGGTGATTCAGACTCATCCATATGGGGTAGCTCCCCATGGTCTTCGGACCGTCATGTGATAGGCCTCTTTCCTTTTTTCTGTGATATTGATTGATCTCTGGATGATTATGACGATCATCTTTGTGATTTAGACTAGAAATTGTGCGATGTCTCTTTGTTTGCTTTCTGGTTAGGCTAGACACCACTTGTGTGATTCCATTCACACATACCTTTTTGCTTTTTGGTTAGCCTAGACACCATTTGTGTGATTCCATTCACACATATCTTTTTGCTTTCTGGTTAGGCTAGACACCACTTGTGTGATTCCATTCACACATACCTTTTTGCTTTTTGGTTAGCCTAGACACCATTTGTGTGATTCCACTCACACATACTTTCTTTTTGTCTGCGAGGGAGACTAGACCCCGCTTTTGTGATGTTTCACCATCACATATGTGTTGCACGTGTTGGTGATTTTTCATGCTCACGTGTAGGTGAGTTTCCATGCTCCCGTTCTCGCTTTGTGTTGCACGTGTTGATGAGTTTTCATGCTCGCGTCTAGGTGAGTTTTCATGCTCCCATTCTTGCTTTGTGTTGCACGTGTTGATGAGTTTTCATGCTCGCGTGTAGGTGAGTTTTCATGCTCCCGTTCTCGTTTTGCGTTACACGTGCTGATGAGTTTTCATGCTCGCGTGTAGGTGAGTTTTCATGCTCCCGTTCTCGCTTTGCGTTACATGTGTTGGTGATTTTTCATGCTCACGTGTAGGTGAATTTCCATACTCCCTTTTGAGTTTTCATACTCCTGTTTGAGTTTCCGTACTCCCATTCGATTTTCCGTACTCCCATTCGAGTTTCCGTACTCCCATTCGATTTTTCATACTCCCATTCGAGTTTCCGTACTCCCATTCGAGTTTCCATGCCCCCATTTGAGTTTTCATACTCTCATTTTGTGATATCTGGATTTCTTGTGTAGATTTCTAGAATTTGTGTTTTCTGGATTTCTTGTGATGATTTTTAGAATTTCTGCTTCACCAATTTTCGTGATTTCTATTGATAAGTTTTATCAATTTTTGTGCATTGGTGAATTAGTATGTTATTGACTTGTTATGAATACAAGTTTAGGGTATGAAACCCTTTCCTATCTTTGAGAAGATTCTTGTGACATTTTTTATGAATGAAAATTCATTGGTATTATATTTTGATGCCAATTATTTCGATGAAATTTTGACGTATGTCGAAGTTGCTACGGATGTTGCTGCTTTAATCACGTGTTTTAAAAAAAAATGTTTCAAAATATAAATCAAAATTGTTTTCAAAATTTTTACGATTTGCGCTTTCAAAAGAATGAGGAAGCGAATTAAACGTTTCAGTAAAATCGAGGACTATGACCCCTTTCTTTTGCTGATTCGCTTAATTCCGGACTTGTTCGTTTGAGAATGTAAATTTTTTTTTTTTTTTTACAAAATAAATGAAAATTGTTTTCAGAAGTTTTACAGTTTACGCTTTCAAAAGAATGAGGAAGCGATCTAAACGTTTCAGAAAAATCGAGGACTATGACCCCTTTCTTTTACTGATTTGCTTAATTCCGGACTTGTCCGTTTGAGAATGTGAAATGTTATTTTTAAAATACACCATTATGCACTTTCAAGAAAACGATGAAGTGAATTAACGATTTAGTAAAACTCGTGGTTATGGGTCATGTGTGTTTGCTATTTCGATTAATTCCGGACTCGTTAATTGAAAATTTTGTGATTTCTGATTATCGTTTTGATAATCGGATGATGGTGATTTCTGATTTATCATTTTTGATAATCAGATATTTATTGTTTCTAATTATCGTTTGTGATAATTAGATATTTGTGGTTTGATTATCGTTTGTGATAATTAAACATTTGCGATTTAAGATTTAATTATCAATTGTGATAATTAAATATTCGTTGATTTGTGATTTCTGATTATCGTTTCTGATAATCAGATATTTATTGTTTCTGATTATCGCTTGTGATAATTAGATATTTGAGATTTAATTATCGTTTGTGATAATTAAATATTTGTGATTTAAGATTTGATTATCGTTTTGATAATTGAATATTTACTGATTTGAAATTTGATTATCGTTGTGGTAATTCCTGATTATCGTTTTTGATAGTTAGATATTTGTGTTTTCTAATTATCTTTGTTGATAATTAGATTTGTTGATTTTGCTGTTTTCTAATTATCGAATCGGTGATTAGATATTGCTGTTTTGTGATTTCTGTATTCTGATTATCTATTTGATAATTAAATTTTGTTGAGAATTTGTGAATTTCTTTTATGAAATTAAAAGATTTCTTTGGTGTTTATATAGTACTACGCCGGGGTACCGGCTCAATTTTCTGCTATTCATGACGTTTCCTACGTCTTCCAATTACAGAGATGCCTTAGGGGTTTTCGATCCTTATTCTTGAGCAACCTTCTATTCACATCATTGCTTCGGGGGTGTAGCACCTTCGAAATAACGATGTTTTTCTTGCGGAAGTTCAATGGTCCTCAAATCCTAAGGATAGCACCTAGGAATCCTGAGAATTCATCGAGCAAACACATTCAGGCTTACTCTTTCATGCTCTTTGTGGTGAACTTCCTATTTCAAATTTCTTCATCTTGTGATGATATGCTCTTATGGTTGTTACCTTTCGTCCGTTTGTTCCTTATGATTACGAGGACGTAATTTCTTTAAGGAGGGGAGTCTGTAACAACCCGAGCTTTTGCGAAAATTTATTATCGTCATTAAATAATTATTGTCGCTAGCAAATTGATGATGGAGTTTTTATACCGGGTTGAAATTCTTAAAAATAAAATAAAATAAAATTGGTTAAGTGTTGTGAGCTTTGAAATTTGTGAATACCGGCCATTTACTTTTGAATGCCGTTTGACCCGTCCCCCTCTCTTCATTCTTTAACCCGTTCCTTCATTCTTCAAACCCTAAAACCCTAAACCTAAAACAAACGAGAGAATAAAAATGGCGGCTTCTTCTGGTTGCTCGCTCGTCTTCCCTCGGTTGCTCTGGCTTCGCTCGTCTCTGTGATGCTTAAATTCGTCGACAAGGTGAGTAATCAAATTTACTCACATCTGATTCATGCTTAATATAGTGTTTCGGCAGTTCGATGTTGATTCGATGTTGTTTGGTGAATTTCTTCTGTGCTCGGTCGTTTGATTATTGTTGTTTCATTGTTGATTTCTCCTTGACTTCGGTATTACTTTGAATCTAGTTTTCTGCCCTAATTTGTATACGTTATTCTATGACTTTGATTTCTGTTGAACATGGTTTCAACTTGATTTTTGATATTACTGAATCTTCGGCACTTTTGTTCATCCCTGTAGCAGCTTGATTCTTGAATGTGTATTTTATTTTCTGGTCATTGTATGGCCTATATTACATATGTAATCTCGAGTTCTTGTCGCATTGCTTCCATGCACATGCTTCTGTTCTGGTTGAATCTAGTCATTGATTTAGGTTGTAACTTGGTTTTCGGATCTCTATAGCATGTATCTCGGCTGCAGCATGTTCATTTGTTTGTGCACTGCTACACGATGCGTGTATGCATCTGGACTTGTTTGATTTTAACCCATGCTTTAGGTACTTTAATATTTGCAGTTATACTTCCTTTGATCACTGTTGCATTGGGTTAAGTCTTGTGGTTTTCGCCATCTTCACTTTCATAGTGTTCATCATGTAGTCTGGCCTGGTCATCATGTGGTTGCACTGATTTGATTTGAAACTTCCTACGACCTTATTTTGGTTCGAGGCTTCATACGTTAGTCTCTGACCTGCTGTTTTGAATTGTGATGCTTTACTGTATTTCCATTTTGCTCGACCTGATGCTGCACTGTTGCATGTTGTCACTGTGTTGTTGCAGTGTTTGTGTCATTTAATTCACTGCACTTGAGTTTTCTTTGTATTCGAGTCTGGTGTTTGCATTTTTAGTCTCACAACTGCATACTCATTCATCATATTGTCCACTGCATTGGGTTCGAGCATGGCTATTTCATTGTATGATTAAGTTGGTCTGCATTGGCCTTGAATTTGCATTGCAGTTTGCCGACCTGATGGCATTTGATTTTATTTTCCTCACCGTGCCACCCAAGTCTGTGTCATTACTTGCACTATCCAATATCACACCTGCATACTGTATGTCGCCATTCCGGCTATCGCAGTTACATTTAGTTCATTTGGTTGGAGTTTTTGCTAGCATACATGTGTATATACATGTTTATGCACCGTCTTCCTGTTGTTATACCTAACTCATTACTGTTTTATGTATGGTTGGCCATTGTTTGAGTTATGTGTTGTGTACTATCTATTCAGTTGCAGTTTCATTTCATTGTTGCATATAGGTGATTGTCCATCCATGTTACAAGACCTGTAGCATGCTTTGTTCATGCATTTAGATGATACTGTCTAGTATCACTATGGTATACCTGTCGTATCTGTTGCAGTGTAACCTTCATGCGAGCTTTTGTGCTTTGTATTCGAGTTGAGTTACTTTACAGTTGTGTTGAGTCACTGACTTGACCTTTGCATTTCGTAAGTGACTCAGCTTTGTAGTTACGACGTGTTTCTCTGACATGTTCTTATGTTTGTGCATGTCACTATTCAATTTTTATTGCACCTGAGTTTCATATTGATTTTGGAATTTCACCTGTATTGAATCCGGTATTTTGGGTTTGACCTTGTGTCCGTTTTTGTACATCATTACTGTTGTGGCAAGGCAATGCACGCAAGCGTGAACTGCAGCCACACGGAATTGAGTTTTTGGGTACATCGTCACTGGAGTGGCAAGGCAGTGCACGCAAGCGTGAGCTGCAGCCACACGGTATGGCTTTTATGATATTCAACCTTGCTTTGATTTATTGATCTTTTGCATATTCCATATGCTGTAGTGGCGAGGCAGTGCACGCGTGCGTGTACTGCAGCCCTACTCGACTTAATATTTTAATTGATATTTCAATGGTTTGAATTGTTTTGTTTATTTCAATTCAATATTCTGAATTGCATTCTGATTTGGTTTAATTACTGTCGTCTATTCGTTATTTAATTATTATTGCTTCTGTGCACTAATAACTGAGTTTGAATTAGACTGGCCCGAGTATTATTTTCTTTTGAATTTAATACTCGGGCCAGACCGAGTATTTCAGGTTGTAGATATTCTGCTTTGGGTTGCTGCTAGAGCTATGAAGTTCTTTCATATCTTTTGGAATAGTCGTTGTTATTTGTAGTAGTCTGTATAATTGTATAGGAAGATATGTATTCATGTATATTATATACGTTAATGTACTTGTATATGTAACTTCCTGAGTCGATTGTTGTAGTTGTATCATATGTACCGTGTCAAATGTATTGTTGTATATATGAGACTTTCTGTTTTATCTATGTTCCGCATTTATATTATCTGTGCTATTATTTATATTTCCTGTTCTAAACTATTATGAACCATCGTAGTTCGTTTTATACTGGAATTGGGGAATTTCGATGGGAGAAAATAAATCAGAGATGAAAATTGAAAGAATATATATTTATATACCACTCCTATCGAGATAACCAATACTAGTATAAGGCCTAACTATTGATGGCCGCTCCTCAACAGCCTTATTCTTCGTGCTAGTTGACAGCACTACACCGTAGTGTTCTTGGCTAGCGTGGGTATAGAGGTGGGGCGTCACAAATCTGATGAAAACAAGATAGCTATTGAAAAAGAAGAAGAACACATTGATGATGAAATAGATTCCAATGAAGAAGAAAATGATGATGAGGACTATGATGATGACAGTGACAATGGTCAAAGTGATGATGATGAAGTTGATTATGATGAAGGAAATGATGAGGTGCTGATGGTGATTATAATGATGAAGATGATGGTAAAGATGAGGTTGGAAAGGAGCAAAAAAAATCAAGGTAATAGAGATGATGATGATAACAATAATAGAAAAGGAGATGATAATGAAGATGTAGCTGAATATAAGGGTAACAAAAAAGAGAAAATGATGACAAAGATGTAACGATCTGCCTTTTTTACTACTAAAGATGATACTTAGTACATCCTCGGTATTAATGTGCTAATCATTTAGTCATACGAAGGATAGGTCATTAGGGGTAAAAGAAAGAGAGAAGACAAGAAGAAACTAAGCAACACAAAATCTCACAACGCAACGGAACAATATATATCAACTAACATTTTATATAGTCATTTCCAAAATGATACATCATAGTCATAATAATACAAATTCTACCTTGGGACAGTTACAACCGCCTGTCCTAACTTAACTGATACAAAATACATGCGACCCCGTGGACACAAGATAAATAACTAGCTATCGATTCAGCTACTTGCTCCAAGCTCCTTCAAAAATGCATCCGTGAAAAACCCAAACTACTTGGTTTCTCATAAAAATTTGATTACCAAGTAGTTTTAAGTAAAGAAAACAAAACTTCGGGTCAAACATGGGTCTGATG
The DNA here is from genome assembly GCA_030765085.1 of Allium cepa. NCBI lineage: Eukaryota > Viridiplantae > Streptophyta > Magnoliopsida > Asparagales > Amaryllidaceae > Allium > Allium cepa. The sequence continues at coordinate 730,133,800 of CM060943.1, forward strand.
TGAGTAAAGCATAAGTTTAACCTTATATAAAAAATAACTTCAAACCAAATGTATCTCGTAAGACCCCGCTGCACATAAAAATGGATGAGTTTTTACCTTACGATAACCAAAACATTTTGTATTATAAAGATGCAATGATAATATAATAATGTCCAGGGTTTAAAGTATTTAATAACCAAGTAGCTATGATGTGTGTATATGACTGCAATAATAGGTATATACTCGAATACGAAGGCACTTATTGGAGAATGGATTTCCATTAAATGATAAGGTAAGCGACTACCTTTCAAATATCTATACACGTCTAAATAATATGTGTGAGAAATGCGGATTACGGATCTTAAGGCTATGATTAACACTAGAGGGGAAGGGGTGAATAGTGTTAATAAAGAATTACTAAATCTTTTTCTGTTTATGTTAATTTAGACACCGATGTATATAATATACAGACACAGATATGATCACAGAAACAAACGCAGATGCAGAAATAAAATAAAAGCAGTAAAGGAAAGAACACACCGGATTTTATACTGGTTCAGAGTTAGCCTACATCCAGTCCCGCAACACAAGTACGGATTTCCTTTCAAAAGCATTGTACAATTACACCCTCGGTTTCAAGGCTATGAGGTACACCCTCCAGAATTTCTATCCTCTGGGTAGAGATACTTGATTTCTGGGCCACAAGTTTACCCAATTGATTTACCAAGGCTACAATCACACCTTTTCTCTTTTGATTGATTTCCAAGGCTACAATCACACCTTTACTCGCTTAATAGATTACAAAGAAGTCTATAACTCTGAATAGCATTGATAACCGTGTAGAGATAGTGATAGAGAATCAAACTAGAAGTAATCGAGTTCGATTCAATGTTGATTTCGGCAGAGTAATGGTAAGAATATGTATTAAGAAATGTGGAAGAAGAAGAGGAGTGAGAAACCAGAAAATCTGATATAAAATTCGTTAAAATTAACCCCTATTTATAGAGGAACAACAACCCTGTCCATTCATGAAGAGTTATGGCGAATAGCCACTTCTTTTGAAATTTAAATTTTGAACTCAACTGACAACATGTCAACATGGGGTACTTGGGCATGTCAACATCCCAAAGGATTTTTTGGTGTCTTGATTTTCTTTGAAAATAACTTTTATTTTATACTAAAATTATTTTAAACTTTATAAATATACTTGACTATAGTTAAAATTCAGAAGTAAATATAGAGAATAATATATATATATATATATATATATTAACTATAATTTTATATTTAAATCTAAGTATAAATATTTAAAAGTTAAATATATAATTCAAAAAGATAGTTTAAACTCAGGAGTAATTTGACTTTGAAATTAAAGATAATTTTGAGGCTAAAATTATTAAAATCAGGATAGAGAGTTTTGAATCTTTTTAAAAGGAAAGTTTTGAAATCATTTTGAAAACAAGATATAAAAAATCATTTTAAATAAAAAGTTAGCGGATACAAAACAATGTTCCACTAGATTTTTCGTAGGTTCCATCCTACTTAGGGTTCCATCCCTTTAACGGGCTCGAAGTGGATTCCATTCCACGAATAAATTGGATTTTAAGATGCCAGTGCTTTTCTATGAGTTTTAACAAAATTCCTAATAAACACACTTAACCCTGAAATCTTGAACTCTTGATAATCTTGATACTCATGAGTCGTCTATCTCCATATCTTGAATCTCTATACTGTACATTCTTCATTCTTGGTACCTGCACGGTTAAATCCTGCATATACATATATATATATATCTAAACTTATAATGTTAGTATTTATATTTTATAATCTATTCTAAGGTTGTTGTCATCAAAACCATCATCTCACGGACTAACAATCTCCCCCTTTTTGATGATGACAACCTTTGTTTATAAAATATTATTTCTATCCTAATAACTCCCCCTAAAACTATCCTAATAACTCCTCCTAAAAATAATAACTCTCCTTTAATTTATTCCTAACTACCCTATTTTATATTTCTCCCCCTTTATCATCAACAAAAATTCACTCCCCCTCATTCTTGGATTTCAATACCTGCATTGATAAACTATACAACGGAATATATAATATATAGATTAAGAAATAATTATACTTATGATCATGAAATTAATCAAAGACTATACACATTTCAATGTACATATATATATGTTTTATACAACAAACTTCAAACCAATATTAAGAAGTCAATCCACACAGAGTATCAATCCAGACCAAATCAATCAAAGCAAACAAATAAAAAATCAAACATTACGTGGAACTTCCACCCATCCTTCTTCTCCAAAGATTGGGTCTGCCTTTATAGCATCCCAATTATCATTGTCATTAGTGAGAGAGACAGGAGGATGTGCTTCGTTATCATCCTTATGCAGAGAGGAGATCATCGTATCGCATCGAAGTGCCTTTCTTGTTCCTTGATCATCTGCATTTGACTCAATTCTAAGTGACGCTGGTTACGTAGAATAAACGAGAGAATATTCTTGAACGAATTAAGGGTTTCTTCAAGATTTTCGGATAGATTGTGAATAGGATTAGCCATAGTTGAATTTGTGAAAGAAATAAAGGACATCGATGATAAGAAATAAATTTCAGTGAAGAATTCTGGAAGAAACAGGTATTTATAGGTGTAAAAATTCGTTTGAAATGAATATAAATTTGAAAGTTATTCAAATTTCAAATTCAAAATCAATTGTCATTTCTGACCAGTACATGTCGACATGGTCATATAGGGGATGTCGACATGGGTTAGTGTAAAATTATGACTAGTTTGATTTTGTGAATAATTGTGTGTGTGTGTATATATATATATTTATATAATATACTAACATTTATTCTGGAGATAAAATAAGGTAACAGAAAGGAAATTTCATTTCATTGCATGCTACGATAATACAACAATTAAGCATGTAACAAACTACATGAACATTCGAAATAAAGCAAACTAAAACAAATACAACAAGATACGAAAAGATAAAACTAGTTAGAAGATGATGATGAAGATAGTCCAAGTTTCTTGCTGGCTTTGGAAATGAACTTGTTCATCTTGAAGGAAATTTTATCCAACTTCTTACTAACAAATCTTTTAAGAATCCATTGGTTCTCAACAATAGTCTTTTGGTTTTTGAGAAAGGTTTTGGTGGATGGATTAGGAGGATAGTCAATGCTTTCCAAACAGGTTTCACCTTCTTTTTCTTCTTCAATTTCCATTTCATCCCCTTCTTCTTCCTCTTCTTCCATTTCCTTATGAGCCAATCGTCTTCTTTTTCGGCAAGGGTCTCATAAGGTTGAAAAACAAAAGGAATTTTCATAAGCGAAATGTTGGAATGATTGAAAACTTTTCTAAAAAAAAATTCTTCGCCTTTGAAACCCACTCCAAAATAGTTAAAAATCCGAGTGAAATAAATTCCATGGTATAAAGTATTCTCACCAATTTCAAGATTTTTAGGACGAAGTTCATCCAAAATAACTTGCGTCCAATTTATATCATAATTTTCAAAAATAGCAAAAAGAGCTTTGCAAACTTTTGAAGTAGGATTGTTAAAATTCCCTGATCTTGGGGTCAAAGTATGTTGCAAAAGAAGATTGACAATTCTTGCCTTTGGACGAAAATTTCGATTTTTGAATTCAAAATTATCAATTCCTTCGAAAATCTGATGAAATTTCTCACGATCATTTTCATTGATTTCAAAATTAGAAAGATCCATTCCCGTACACTTGCAATTGAGAATGGTACCCAAAAGATCACAATTCAAAACAATTCTAGTGCCTTTGACACTACTCCAAATTTCATCTTCATTTCCATGATAAAATCCACGGTTTAAATTAGCATAGAAAATTTTGACAAGATTTGGATAGCAAACAAAATCATTTTGAGAAGCATCAATAAGACTAAGAAATCCATTGTTTGCAAAAAGAGAATCAAGTTCATAAGAAGAAAAATCTTGAAAAATGGCAAATTTTCCGAGGTGGACTTTGGCATAGTTAGCATAATTGATGTATGCTTTTATTGCCTCCGGATCATTGAATAATTGCTCTTTGATTTTTCTACAAATTCTCATGGGGGAGGGGTTGCTTGAAGAAGCCATTAAAGTAGAGAGTAGAGAGCTTGAAGTTATGAAGAGAGAGTTTGAATTTGAAAATGAGAGTGAAAAAATATGATAAAAGATAGTGAATTAATAGATTCTTAAAGGACATATTCTCTGGTCAAAAGATAGCTTTTCAGAGAATTGAATGAAGTGAAAAGGTGGAGGGAAATTCAAACATTTGAATTCAAATTTTGAAATTCAAATTCATGTACCCATGTCGACATCATGGTAGGGACCATGTTGACATGTACCTTTGAATTTTCATGAATTGATTTTTTCCTAAGTTCTCTAATATATAAATATTATTATTATTTTTAATGCCTATATATATCGGAAATATTATTAAACTTCAATTATATTTCAGAAAATATTATTATACTATTAAAAAATAATAAAAATAATATTAAAATAATGAAACAATAATAAAAAATAGAATTTTTTCTTAAAATTCAAACAACACACCAATTCAAAATCAATCAATCAAACAATCAAGCAACTAATTCTAAGCAAGCAATTTCAACCAATTGTATTGTAAACGTGTACCTTTTTCTTTGTCCATTTCTTTGAATTAGTAGGAATCATGAACAGCTGTGAAACACAAATTCAAATCATCTGTCTTCTGATCATCATCACTTGAGGACGAATCTGAGTCATCTAGAGTTGCAGTAAATGCACGCTTCCGTTTCTTTGCTGGATCATTGTTCATAGGAGAATTTTGCCTATTTGGATACAGACAGTCTCTTTTGAAATGGCCTGGTTTATCACAGTTGTAACATTTGTCATTATTTGGCACTACATTCTGATTTCAGAATTCTTATAGTTGTTTCTCTTGATATTATTCATCTTTCTGTATTTCAGGAATTTCCTAAAATTTCTGGTCATAAAGGCTATCTCTTCATCATTATCGCTGTTTGACTCTGATCCATCGGTCAATGCATTGAATGCCATTGACTTCTTTTCATATGCTTTACTTTCTCTTCTCCCTATCATTTGAACTTCATACGACATTAGATTTCCAATAAATTCTTCTATCTTTAAAGTACCAATGTCATTTGCCTCTTCGATCGCAAGAGTCTTTTGATCCCATTCTGGAGTTAGAGAATTTAAAATCTTTCTGACTTGATCTTCTTCAGAAAATTCCTTTCCCAAAGATATAAGAGAATGCACAATATCCTAAAATCTACTATACATATCCGAAATAGACTCATTAGGATTCATTTTAAATAATTGAAACTGATTTGTGAGCATGGAAATTTTGGTCTGTTTAACTTTGCTTGTTCCTTCGTGAGTGACTTGCAAAGTTTTCCAGATTTCATATGCAGACTTACAAACTGACACTCTATTGAATTCATTTCTATCTAGTGAAAAAAAACAGAATATTCATAGCCTTAGAATTATTTTGTGCAACAGTCTTTTGCTCAACAGTCCACTGTGCAAAATTGGTTATGGGTTTAGAATATTCAGTTTGTGTGATATTCCAAGTGTCTAATCCTATAGATTGTAAATATATTTTCATCCTACATGCCCAATATGCATAGTTACTGCCATTAGAAAGTAGTGGTAGACAGTAGACTGGCCCTCTACAAATGAACTAGTGACAGGGATACTAGTGTTAGTAACGTACCAGTGTTGGTAGCCATTTTTAAAAAATTTCAAAAAATCAGATTATGAAACTTTGAAAACCTTGCTCCGATACCAATTGTGAGAAATGCGGATTATGGATCTTAAGGCTAGGATTAACACTAGAGGAGGGGTGAATAGTGTTAATAAAGAATTACTAAATCTTTTTCTGTTTATGTTAATTTAGACACCGATGTATGCAATATACAGACACAGATATGATCACAGAAACAAACACAGATGCAGAAATAAAATAAAAGCAGTAAAGGAAAGAACACACCGGATTTTATACTGGTTCGGAGTTACCCTACATCCAGTCCGGCAACACAAGTACGGATTTCCTTTCAAAAGCAATTGTACAATTACACCCTCAGTTTCAAGGCTACGAGGTACACCCTCCAGAATTTCTATCCTTTGGGTAGAGATACTTGATTTCCGGGCCACAAGTTTGCCCAATTGATTTGCCAAGGCTACAATCACACCTTTTCTCTTTTGATTGATTTCCAAGGCTACAATCACACCTTTTCTCGCTTAATCGATTACAAAGAAGTCTATAACTCTGAATAGCATTGAGAACCTTGTAGAGATAGTGATAGAGAATCAAACTAGAAGTAATCGAGTTCGATTCAATGTTGATTTCGGCAGAGTAATGGTAAGAATATGTATTAAGAAATGTGGAAGAAGAAAAGGAGTGAAAAACCAGAAAATATGATATAAAATTCATTGAAATTAACCCTTATTTATAGAAGAACAATAACCATGTCCATTCATGAAGAGTTATGGCGAATAGACACTTCTTTTGAAATTTAAATTTTGAACTCAACTGACACCATGTCGACATGGGGTACTTGGGCATGTCGGCATCCCAAAGGATTTTTTGGTGTTTTGATTTTCTTTGAAAATAACTTTTATTTTATATTAACTATTTTAAACTTTATAAATATACTTGACTATAGTTAAAATTAATAAGTAAATATAGAGAATAATATATATATATATTTTAACTATAATTTTATATTTAAATCTTAGTATAAATATTTAAAAGTTAAATATATAATTTAAAAAGATAGTTTAAAATCAGGAGTAATTTGACTTTGAAATTAAAGATAATTTTGAGGCTAAAATTATTTAAAATCAGGATAGAGAGTTTTGAATCTTTTTAAAAGAAATGTTTTGAAATCATTTTGAAAACAAGATATAAAAATCATTTTGAATAAAAAGTTAGCGGATACAAAACAATGTTCCACTAGATTTTTCGTAGGTTCCATCCTACTTAGGGTTCCATCCCTTTAATAGGCTCGAAGTGGATTCCATTCCACGAATAAATTGGATTTTAAGATGCCAGTGCTTTTCTTTGAGTTTTAACAAAATTCCTAATAAAAATACTTAACCTTTAAATCTTGAACTCTTGGTAATCTTGATACTCATGAGTCTTCTATCTTGATATCTTGAATCTCTATACTGTACAGTCTTCATTCTTGGTACCTGCATGGTTAAATCCTGCATATACATATATATCTAAACTTATAATGTCAGTATTTATATTTTATAATCTATTCTAAGATTATTGTCATCAAAACCATCATCTCACGGACTAACAAAATGTACCGTGAGATCGAAAATCTTTCGACCTCTGCCAACACAAGACCGACCTACTCCAAAACTAGATAGTACCAAATACGATCATACTTTTGGCTGTGATCAACAACCAAAAATGGGCACCGAAGCACACATAGAGACATCGATACTAGATCTTGGATGATCATATCCTAATGGGTGCGACCCACTAGTCCTTCCGTATCTAACCTGTTTTAAGAATTACCAACATGTGAGGTTTGAGAGGCCACATACTTAACATTTAGCAATCCATCTTGGAATGCTAACCTGCAGTCCAGGAAAAAATGCAACGCTAGCTTTCATCCATACAAGTTCGTTTTGGATTTGAACGGAACCGAAGGCTCTTCAAGGAGAATCATCTTCAAGATGTCTTCCATGCGAACGCATATGTTAGTTGAGAGTGGTTTTCGAATAACATATCTGATCTTGGTTTCTCCAAATCAACAATGGTAATTTCTGGTTGACACTTTCCCGGTTCTGTTGGAAGTATACAATGAATATTTGAGTACTCGCCAGGGAACCTGCATATACAATCATACTTCCTAAGTCAAAACGGACCAAGATTTGGTAGCTGGTTATTTGGCCATCAAATATACAAATAAAAAAAATCTAGAGATTTAATTGCACATAGAAACCACTAAGCATTAAAAACAAATCTTCATTTATTAAATCTCTTCTCAAAATATTTATCAAAACATTCATATACTTATCTCGCTGACAAAAGTATATTCCCAAAACATTTGTGAAAGATTTCTTATTTCAAAATCATATTAAAAGGATCAAACAAATGTTATTTAAATTAGAGATAAGAACAACCCCAAACACTATGCCTTCGGTGTTAAGCATGGAACGAAAGTTCCATAACACTATAATTAAGAATTTCAGTTAAGGAAAATCCAAATCTCATATTCTTTTATAAGTTTATTCAATAAATCCTTTTGATAAATGTCTTTTATTTATGAAATCTTCTTTACTTAATTTCTAATCAATTATAAAACACTTTATAAATCTCTAAGTTTATTTACAAAACCCTTATAAATATCAAAACCATTTATATAACACCTTATTAAATATCCAAAATCATCTATTACACTTCTTTCTTAATTTCAAAATCTCTTTCCAATTTAAAACAAAAACTCTTAAATAAAACCATAATAAACAAAGTTCCTTTGATAAACATTCAATTATTTAAAAAACCTTTTTAAATAAACTAGTTATTATTTAAAACAATCTTCATTTAATTAATCTTTAACCCCGTTTTAAAATGAATTAAAATTTAAAAGAAAGATTTCACAAATTCAGAAGAGGCTTAGCGACTGCAATGGTTCTTATTTAATTTGGTTTAACATTCCAAGTTATACAAAGGTATATACATAATAAGTAGATATGAAGAAGGGAACAACCAACAATAATAAATTAACACATAGATAAATGTCCAGGGTATTATAATAGCAGAATGGTGTTTTGTTCTGCTAAACAGATGTCATCTGATGTTATTATCAATTAGCGTTACTTAAGGATGATCGACAAAGAAATTCCTTGATATAAAACATTTTTGGAAAAGGAAAATATTTATAAAACAAAACCGATATTTAGAAATAAATGATTCTTAGAATATAAAACCTTTATTAAATAACTATTTAACTCCCTATTTAGTAATAATCAATCCTTTAATTTTTAATCAAACTATAATTATCTTTTAATATAAATGATTAAATAATAACTATCCTATAAATAAATAATTAAATAATAGTTAATCATTTAATAAATAATTAAATCATAATTAATCTTTAATAGTAATTAAATAATAAATTAAACCATTATTAACTAATAATTTAAAACTTAATTAAGTCTTAATTAAAACTTAATCTAATTTAACCTAATTAGAAATTAATTAATAACTAAACATCTTATAATTAATTAAAAAAATTATCTTAAATAAATAATTAAGTAATAATTGATCCCTAATTAAAAATTAGATAATAATTAACTTTAATAAATTTTCTATTTATAATTAAATTAATTGGTTTACACTTAAGTACTAATTATTTTTGTTAACTAATGACTAAATACTAATTACTACGTAGTTAATTGATTAAATAATCATTAATTATTAATTAAATAAACAATAATTATCTTTTTAATTACTTATTATATATTAGAAAATACTTTTCTAAAAGATCTTAAGTGACACACTTTATATTTGCAAAATTAATTGATCTTAGTTCAAACTTTAACTTTTGGAAACTTTATCACTTTATAAACATAAAGACATGTTTTTGAAAACTAAACAAGTTTTTAAACTTGTAAACATTTTAAATTTAAACCAAAGTTCAAAGCTTTTTACATAAGGGATAACATGTCGTTTAAACGGTAAGGTGCTAACTTTGTTATCCTACAAAGATGTATTCATGTTCACAACATATATGTTTGACTCACAACCACGTCATCACATACATAAGCAAGATTATATCATACTAGTTAACTCACTTAACTTTTGATTCCAAGTTTATACAGCACACATGCAAGCATACTTATATACAACCAAATCAATATCATTTCCAAGTATACTTAGGCATAACCAGTTCAAAATCATAACTACTCAAACAAGCGTCATATTTACTAACAAATATACATCATTTATAAAGTTAATAACTTGAATAAATGAGCAAACTTTACTCACCAACGATTACCGAAATAACCCAAACTAAAGGTATAACTTGTATGCGACCTAGACCTTCGCTAAACTTTGAAAAAATGTAACTTTTAAGGGCTTGGGAGTAAAAAATGGTTCGGCCTAGGGGTTTTAAATTCTCAACGAAGGGGGTATGAGGTGGATGTGGACATGCTTTGTGGAGGGGAAATGTTGAAATGAGGAAGGAAGTGAATAAATAAGGTTTTTGAGTTTTTAAGTAAAGAAAGCTAATGCTTTTATACTTTGAAAATTTAGGAGGAATCCATTAAAGTGTCATCAGAACTTGGAAGAGATTTGAGAAAGTAGAAAATGAAATTAGAACATGAGGAGAATGATAAGAATTTGTATATATACAGCATGAAATACTAAATTACTAAAATAACCCTAGGGTACATAACCTCTATAAGTTTGATGCCACATCACCATCCATCTCCCCACTTCATTTTCCATGTGATTTTCTTGCCTCCCCTCCATTTTGATGAGCAAACATGATTTAATTACCTAATGTACTTATGTTGGCAAGGAGATGATATGCTAAGACAATTTTCTTTTCCATTTTCAAAAGAATACATAACTAGTCATATCACAAGCATTATATTAAATTTATTTAAGTTAATATATATATATATAACCCTGAATCATTTATAAATGTGTAATGTGAACAACGTTTATGCCAACTTTAGATATCGAAAATTTGGAAAACAATTTTAGGTCACATTTTCTATTTTTCTTTGAACTAATTATTAGTGTAAACTAATTTTGAAAACTATTTTACCATCATTAGTTATTATTTAAAAGGGGATTATTTAATTTTTAAAATCTATTAATTTATTGCTAAAATTTATTTAAATATCCATATTTTAAATTGATAAAATTCTGGTTCGTTATATTCTTCCCCCTTAAAAGAATTTTGTCCCAAAATTAGCAAACAAGCAGATACTCAAGATAACACAAAAGAGAATATATTATAAATCTTGAAACCCATGCAAAAGTCATGCATTAAGCAACCATAGCAAAATAATAAATACAAAATACAATACACACAATCTACTCATTTACAATCAATTTGGAGCAAGCCCTTCTTACTATCTTCTGACACTACATATTCGAGGAGCCTTACTTCAGATTGCCAAAAATAGCACTTATAAAATTTGGCCTTCAAGTCGTGCTTCCTTAAATTTCCAATATTGTCTCTAAGTAGCGCTTGTGGTCCTCCTCGGTCTTAGAATAAATAAGAATAAAATATCTTGTTACCAACACAAATTTATTGAGTATATCTTTAAAAAAATGATCCATGATGACTACAAAATGAGCGGGTGTATTGGTTAGGCCATAACCAACCACTCAAAGAAACCATCTGGTCCACTAAAAGCTATCAGGGGTTTATCATATTTAGATATCCTTAGTTGGAGAAATCCCGTGTCTAAATCTATATGCAAGAATCCATGACATCCTTAGTTGTTTGAACGTATCGTCTACACCAGGTAAGGAATACTTATTTTTATACATTTGCTTGTTCAAATAACGGTAGTCTATGCAAAACCTTGACAAACCATCTGACATAGCAATGAAACCCATGGTTGCTTCCTAATCCGAGTGACTTAGCTTAATTTGACCCCTTCTCAACAATTCCTCTATTTGACTCGTTAATTCCCATCTTTTCCTCAGAACCGTCTTACGCTTAGCTTGCATAAAAGGTTTCCATCAAGGGGTCATGTTTATATTGAACTCAATATCACGATGTGAGGGTAGGCTATTAACTTCTTCAAAGATGTTCAAAAAATCTCTAGCAGCCAATAGCGATTCTAACTTTTCCCAAGACGAATCCAGTGCATAAAGGAAACTCCTCATTTGTTTATTAGATTCCTAACATGATATCTTAATAAATTTCCTAAATTTGGCTTTTAAAGATACAGTCCTTCTAACATAATCTAGGATAACTATATTTTTTGCTAGAAAATCCATACCAAGCAAAATGTCAAAACCTTTAAAATCCATGATGAACATGTCATACGGAAAATGGTGGCTTAGGTATGTAACTCGTACATCTTCACAAACCATGCATAGCTTAGTCATACAACCTACAGTCACACAAATAGGAGTTTCTGCAAATTTCAAGGTAAATCTTAATCTATCAACTAAATCTTAAGAAATAAAGCTATGGATGGCTTCGGTATCATACAAAACTCGAACCAAAATACCATTTACGAGTAAAGTACCTTCCATAACCCCCTTTCCCTTCACATCCACTGAATTTGATGGTTCATCCTGAATAGCGTAATAATTGACATGCACCCCTTTTTTTCATTATAGATAGTTCCTTTCCATATGTCCGAGTTGGTGGCAATTAAAGCAGGGTGTCTTTTGGGTCATTGAAGAAATAAGCCCTATTTGCTGATTTTGTGCTTCAAAATTCTTATGAAACTTTAAAATGTGGCCCTTTTTCTTATAAACATTGCATTTAGAATCCTTGGACTTGTTCTCTAGATCTCCTTCTCTTGATTTTCCCTTCCACTTCATTTTCCCTTGTGGGTTGCACTTTCTTTTGTTCGTGTAACGACCTGATATTTTCAACCATTCGCATCCAAACATGCCGAAATTGAATTGTTCAAAATACCAGATTGTAAGTTTATATTTGGAAAAACTCAGCATATACTGTAAATAAATAATCAAAAATCACAGACACATAGTAATAAACAATATGCAGCGGAAACAAATGAATAGTAGTTCATGAAGCTACTATATATAACCGAGTTAGACAAGATACAATAGAAGTCTCGAATACAATAGTCAAATATAAGAATCAGAATACATCATTGGAATCGACTGAATATTTGAAAGCTGGATATATAGTTGGATCTCCAAGCGAAGCTCCAACTCCAAAGGTGAGTCTCGAATACTGGTACACTCGGTCTGACCCGAGCGTAAAGCAAAACACAAAACACTCGAGTCGGGATTAACTTTCTTATATCAATAAATCCAACTCAAGTGAAATAACAACTGAAATACAAGTAACTCAAAGGATGTTTGGGATAACCATCCTCTAAGGATCCATTAAAATATTTATATATAGTACTGTACGCTAAGTAGATAATGCCTATCAGTAATATAAAGTATCAAAATAGTGTTAAGGCGTTACCATTATCCCCCTTAACACATTTTATATAAGCGTCATAGTCTATACAGCACTGTAAACTCCACCGTAAACTAGTGGGATATTAGGGAGTACTCTATAGGTGTAACACAAAACAAATTGTAGTGGTCGCGTATAAGGATACGAGTATGACAAGGCTTTGAGGCAATACCAAAGGTAGTGAAACTACCGTTTGCCTGATCCGGACTGGTGAGAACGCATCGCTGCAATGATCGAAACATCGCGAAACAACACTCCCAATTCAAGGGTGCGCACCAATCAAAAGCACGTACTGAGTAGTATACGAAGAAGTGTGTTCGCTAGAGGTGGCTAACCCCATTTGGCCCGACACGGCTCCTGTTTTAGTAATTTCCAATTTGACACAAGGGTCAAGGCTATCCATTATCGTTCTCTTTCTTCAGTCATCACGAACATCATTCTAACCATTTCATTCTTGATCACACTCCGCGTATAGTTATTAAAGTGGTTTTTGGTTTAAACAGAGAGTATGTCCATAACGATCCCGATTTCTTTAATAACTTTCGTAATTATTACACCGATTGGTCGTTTAATAAATTTCAAAAACCAAGTCAATTTTAGTCTCACTTAGAATTTGAAAGCCAGCATTTCATTTGTCTTTCTATATCAATTTCTATAATTTACGTTTCAAAACTTCCAAATTTACCATTTCAAACTCTATAATTCAACTTAAATTTTTATTTAAAACAATTCAAATATTGATTTAAATTCATGTACAAGTTTCATCCCATAATCATTTAAGTTAAGTTAATTTAACATTCAAAACAATTTAAATTCATTGATGAATTCATTCAGTAATCATTTAAATTAAGTAAATTTATCATTTCAAAATAATTTCAATTGAATTTCCAATTCATCAAATCAATCACTTAAGTTTACCAACATCATATCAAAACTTATAAATTGAATTGAATTAAATTCTTTAAATTACAAGTCCCGTATTAACTTCCATCAATCACATTTTATTTCTTATTAAAGAAAGTCAATTTCACTTATTTAATTATTTAATTTAAACAAATTTCAAAACTTGATTATTAAAGTAACTCAATTTCACTTATTAAAGAATTTAATTTCACTTATTAAAGAATTCAGTTTTATTTAATTATTAAATAATTTCAAAACTTAGTTTAATAATTTACTTAAATTTAAACAACATTCTTTCATCAAACACTTTGTTAATCATAATACTTTGGAAATCAAAATTTAGAAATCATAGTGCTTGAAATCATAACACTTCCCACTTAACTGTTTAAATATAAAAAATAGTATATATAATAAAATAGTTTATTATTTAAAATGGTTTATTTAAAAGTATTATAATTTAAAATAGTTTATATTAACAATAATTTACATTAAAATAGTTTATATGAAATAAATTTATAAATTAATATAAATAAATAGTTTAAAATATAATTTAAAATACCTTATATAATAAAATAGCTTTCTCAAATTTCATAAATCGATTCAAATCAACTCAATTTTCAAAACTCAAATTTAATCAAATTCCAAATCATCATTTTTAATTTATTTCAGTTTCTCAATAAGCCATTTCAAACTATATCGATTTCAAATACAGATTTTTAACCACAAAGTAAACCATTTCAATTTCAATACTTCCAAGCTTTAAATATACAAGCATTTCAAACAAGAATTGATAATTCCATATATATATATATATATATATATATATATCAAATTCACTATACAGCTAAAAATCAAGAATTTTACTATTTATATAATATTAAAAATCAATATTTATATAAAACCATATATTTCTTTCCAAAACCATAGAAATCATTTTCAAAATATGTATATATATAGACCAACGGTGTCAGTTATGTAATTTCCTATCCTATGGTCAGGTGATACGGATATTTATCATTTCAATTCGCGATTTAAATATATACGGGTATATATATATCATTTCAACCCGTAATCCCAATTTCAATTCAATGGAAATCGCTTGGGTTTATCATTTCAACCCATAACGATTTTATCCTATTCTACAAATCGTTCGGGTATGTATCATTTCAACCATAGTGAATTCTATGCTAACAGGGAACTTGCAGAGTGATAACAGATATGATAAAATATAACATGCATATATCATTAATATAAATAACAGATAATGGTGTCAGATGTCACAGGTGAACAGATACAGATAATAACATATATATAACAATGTAAATAACTAACATCAGCATATTCAAATTGTCGTTTCAATTGAAATCAAATTTAATATATATAAGAACATTAATCGTGAGTGATTGCTCACCTTTCGAGGCTAGAGAGATCCGATTATAGAATAAGTTCAAAATGCAAGCACGACTTTCAAAGCATGGCGAGATAGGCATGAATTTGACGAACGAAGCTGATATTCATAGAAATTGACAAAAAAGCGAATCAGAATCAACTCGATATATACAATATATATATATATATATATATATATTTGTTTCAAAAATCAAATTTCAATACATATATCAATAAGATTTCTATATGCATATATTGAAAACCAACGTATTAAGAAATCATTATATAACATATATATAATTAAAACCCATACAAAATTTTAAAATAAATATTATTACAAACCTATACACATATGCCAACATCTCATCGTAATTCATATATATACAGTTGCAAAATATATATTCAAGAAAATATGTGACCAGACATACATTCACATATTTTCTTGAATATATTATATGTGACCAGACATATATATATATATATATATATATATATATATATATATTTCAAGATGTGAATGTATGTCTGGTCACATATTTTCTTGAATATATTATATATATATATATATATATAACTGAAATCTAGACCACATATGTATAGCTAGAAAAAAATCTTGAAATATATGCATATAAACAACAGTTTACAATTGACCCAACTTATGATATAAATTATGCATAACTCAGTGCACGCATTAATATATATATAGCTTTTGGAAAAATAATACTATGTAAAATCAGAACCAATATATAAATTACAACCTTTCTATTATACCTTGACCTTATTACATTGTAATAGTTTAACATATATCTAACAAACGTACACATAACACTACAAACCTATATGTTCCCTTATAATAACTATACAGCAAGCCTATACAAAACACAAGATAAAACCCAAATATAGATACATATTTACAGTAACACTATTCACTTATATACAATCTATAACATATTCTTTATCACCAAAAAATATATAGCCGAGGCCTTCTTATACAAACGACAAGTTCATATATGAACAACATATAAAATTACTTATATATATAAATTTATATAATAGTATATTAAGTATTATATATATATATATACAATATATACATATATATATATATATATAAACAAAAATCTCCTAATCTCATCCCGTATATACACATATTTGCCGAAACAAATAACATATATGTTGTTGCCAAGAAAAGGGAGAATTGGCAGAACAACATGAATAAAATACTCTAATATATAAAGTAACAAGTTAAGTTTATAATATAATGTGATACTTTTAAACCAAATACATAAATAGTAAAACTAGAACATACTAACATATAATAAGCTAGTGTTTCGAATAACTTACACAAACAAATGTATATATATAAGTTAACCTTTTAATATAATATTACTTACATATAAGATTATAATGAGACGGGGAGGAAGGCCAAAGCCAAATTTATAATATACGTTTAAACAAAGCCTTTATACACTTTACCTTTTATACAGAGAACACAACAGTGAGGGAGGCTGAGTCGCCAAGATGCGGAACACGAGGAGGCAGAGGCCGATGGGACGGTGGTGGAGGCGGTGTTGTGGGATGCAGGTCGTAGGGTGGCGGATGGGATATGGGTCACGGTTGGAGTTTTGGGTTGTCGGGTGGAAGTGGTGAGAGCGATGGGTGGTTTCTGGCCGTGCGTGTGGAAGATAAGTGGACACGCAGGTTATTGGGTAACTTGCGGTGGTGATCGAGCACAAGGCAACGGTGAGTGAGGGAAGGCCGAGGTGAAGGCCGATGGAGAAAGCACGGCTGGGTCGGTAACAAGTGGCTGTGGTGTTGGATGAGGAAGAAACAAGACTGGAGTGTGAGCAAGAAGGAAAACAAATGGCAAGCTTCCAGAGCAAAGGATTTCATAATTTTTTTTTCCTTCAGACTATAAAATGAATGATAGATGAAGGAAAAAGAAACCAGTGAGATGAGGGAAGCTAGAATAGTATACTGACAGTGGGAATAGCAAAGGTATGGGGAAATAAACAGTCTATGCTATTAATAGCTGGTGACCATTGGGTTTAAACGGTGAAAACTGAATAGTCATCGAAAACCAAAAAGACATAAAGCGGTTACCGATACGAAATCATTTTATTTGTCGATTTTTCAACAGATATCCGTCACCAAAACGAAATATGAATACACTACAGAGATCGACACGATGAGACGATCAAAATGGTATACAGATATCAGTGTTATGATTGAATTATAAAAATTCGAATTTTCTACTAGCAGAAAATGCAGCAAAAATGCAGAAAAATAAGATCGACGGAGCTAAAGAAGTCCGAATTTGGAAAACCGAAAAATGACGTCTCAATCAGAAGATGATTTTGAATTTTCTATATAAAAATATTTAGGTTTCGAAAACATTTTATTTTCATCAATTCCTAACTGATTAAATTGAAATAAAATTACATACGAAAATAAACTTTCATATTTTTGGATGAAAATTTACCAGTTGCTATGTTTAACTAGACGCATTCCAGATATTAAATTTTTATTTCAAAATTTTATTTTCGAAATTTCACGAATATTCAATCAATCACATTATTAAAACAGTTGAAACTTACGGGTCGTTACACTCTCCTCCACTCAAAACTTTTCGTTCTTGAAAAGGAAGGAGGTAGGAGAATAGAAACGACCAAAAAGAAAATAGACCGAAAACAAAATAAAACAATTTATTCAAACCTTATAAATTTCAATTTAAATTAATTTATATTCAACAATTGATTTGAAATTCAAAGTATTTCATTAACTTGATTCAATTTCAATTTATTATATTTCAAAACAAAAATTTAATTTATTAATCACATCTATTATTCAATTTAACTCTATTAACATTTTTATAATTAAAACTTTAGTGTACAACATTTATTATAAACACTCAAATTTTATATATAACCCTTTATTTTGTATATTATCCAACTCATATTCAACTTCTGAATATTTTAGGTAAGTTGTATTTGAATGAAATTGGGTATTATACAAGTAAACTTTTCCCAACTAAATTATTTCAAATATAAATATTTATTCAAATTTTCTTTTTCATTTGAAAATTGAAATCACCTTTAACACAAATTTAAGAATTAAATTTTTGATTAACTTCAAACCATTTAGAGATTAAACGAATATATATATATATACATAATACATCAAATCAAATTTAAAATCATGTATCAATATATATTGTAAAATAAGTCTTATTTTAGAAATCCGAATCAATTTAATTTCCAAAACAAAACCACAGCAAAGCTACAGAATAGTCTCTCATTTTGAAACTCGAAAATGAATGTCGATGATGCGGCCGCCATGACCGAAATTATTTTCCAGCGATAAAGAGAAGAGCTTGATTTAAAACTTTAAAATTCTTTGGAAACGATTTATATTCGGAAATATTTCAAATAATATATCTTTTAAAAACTTTAAAACCAAAGTTTAAAATTCCAGAAATTAAATTCTCAGTTTCTTCATTTAAATCCATTTAAATTTCCAAATTAATTTATAATCATGTTTTATAGTTCAATTATAAGACAAAAGCCAATGGTTTACAAGTTATATATAAAAATCAAATATTATTTCTTAACAACCAATTCAATTAACTATTGAATTTCAGAAAATAAAACTTATATATATAATATAATTATACAAAAATTTATTTCATTAACCAAATTTGAAAACAATATTGTGTTAGTTTGCTCTATTCAAGTGTTTTGGAAATCAGCGTTGATCAGACGAATCGATCGAAAACCCAAATCAACATCAACGCTTAAACAACACAATATATATATATAACATTTTTTATATTAATTCACAAATACACTTCCTTGTTCGACAATACATGAATGGATTTTTAAAGCCAGGAAAGAGATTCAAATTTTATGGACTCAAATTAAAGAGAATTCTGATTCGAATACAAGTTCGAAAGAAAGGATAAGATGATTCAATTAAAAGAATCGGGAGATGGATAAGCTTATTTAATTAACGGGCAACCTTCTGGGTCAACCGTGACTTCAAGAATTAGATCGATGTGGAATTCTGAGGCAAATCCACATCCGATCTCAAGAGATAGAATTTGTGATATTTAGAGATATTAGCATCAAAACCGAGGATATACATATAAATCTCCGGTGAATCGATGCTATTGTAAATGAGTTTCATCCCTTTACAATTAATAAGAATGTTGGCGAGACCGCTAATCCATTATAAAGATCATTCGAAGTGGAGTTATGGGATACTCCAGAATTCAGACGAATACGAATAGTGAGGGACAAGAATAATTTCGAAACCGAGGGAACGTTCCGAAGTTCAAAGAATCGAGTAAAAAAGGAAGAGATTCAAACTCGAATGAAAGTGGTTCTATAAATACATTTACCATATATGCTAAGTTTTGCCTAGAGCTACCAAAGCTCTGGTACCAAATGTAACGACCTGATATTTTCAACCATTCACATCCAAACATGCCGGAATTGAATTTTTCAAAATACCAAATTGTAAGTTTATATTTAGCAAAACTCAGCATATACAGTAAATAAATAATCACAGACACAAAGTAATAAACAATATGCAGCGGAAACAAATGAATAGTAGTTCATGAATCTACTATATATATAACAGAAATAAACAAGATACAACAGAAGTCTCGAATATAATAGTCAAATATAAGAATCAGAATACATCACTGGAATCAACCGAATATCTGAAAGCTGGATAGATAGATGAATCTCCAAGCAAAGCTCCAACTCCAAAGGTGAGTCTCGAATACTGGTACACTCAGTCTGACCCGAGCGTAAAGCAAAACACAAAACACTCGAGTCGGAATTAACATTCTTATATCAATAAATCCAACTCAAGTGAAATAACAACTGAAATACAAGTAACTCAAAGGATGTTTGCGATAACCATCTTCTAAGGATCTGTTAAACTATTTATATATAGTAGTGTACGCTAAGTAGATAATGCCAATCAGTAATATAAAGTATAAAAATAGTGTTAAGGCATTACCATTATCCCTCTTAACACATTTTATATAAGCGTCATAGTCTATACAACATTGTAAACTCCACTATAAAATAGTGGGATATCAGAGAGTACCCTATAGGTATAACACAAAACAAATCGTAGTAGTCGCGTATAGGGATACGAGTATGACAAGGCACATGAGGCAATACCCAAGGTAGTGAAACTACCATTTGCCTGATCCGGACTGATGAGAATGCATCGCCGCAACGATCGCAACACCGCGAAACAACACTCCCAATTCAAAGGTGCGCACCAATCAAAAACAAGTAATGAGTAGTATACGAAGAAGTGTGTTCGCTCGAGGTGGCTAACCCCATTTAGCCCGGCACGGCTACTGTTTTAGTCATTTCCAATTTGACACAAGTGTCAAGGCTATCCATTATCGTTCTCTTTCTTCAGTCATCACGAACATCATTCCAACCACTTCATTCTGGATCACACTCCGCGTATAGTTATTAAAGTGGTTTTCGGTTTAGACAGAGAGTATGTTCATAACCGATCCCGGTTTCTTTAATAACTTTCGTAATTATTACACCGATTGGTCGTTTAATAAATTTCAAAAACCAAGTCAATTTCAATCTCACTTAGAATTTGAAAGCCAGCATTTCATTTGTCCTTCTATATCAATTTCTATAATTTACGTTTCAAAACTTCCAAATTTACCATTTCAAACTCTATAATTCAACTTAAATTTTTATTTAAAACAATTCAAATATTAATTTAAATTTATGTATAAGTTTCATCCCATAATCATTTAAATTTAGTTAATTTAACATTCAAAACAATTTAAATTCATTGATGGATTCATTCAGTAATCATTTAAATTAAGTAAATTTATCATTTCAAAATAATTTCAATTGAATTTCCAATTCATTAAATCAATCACTTAAGTTTGCCTAAATCATGTCAAAACTTATAAATTGAATTGAATTAAATTCGTCAAATTAAATTCTTTAAATTACAAGTCTCATATTAATTTCCATCAGTCACATTTTATTTCTTATTAAAGAAATTCAATTTCACTTATTTACTTATTTAATTTAAACAAATTACAAAACTTAATTATTAAAGAAAATCAATTTCACTTATTAAAGAATTTATTTTCACTTATTAAAGAATTAAGTTTTATTTAATTATTAAATAATTTCAAAACTTAATTTAATAATTTACTTAAATTTAAACAACATTCTTTCATCAAACACTTTGTTAATCATAATACTTTGGAAATCAAAATTTAGAAATCATAATGCTTGAAACCATAACACATCCCACTTAACTATTTAAATATAAGTGATAGTATATATAATAAAATAGTTTATGTAAAAATTGTTATAATTTAAAATAGTTTATATTAAAAATAATTTACATTAAAATAGTTTATATGAAATAAATTTATAAAGTAACATATATAAATAGTTTTAAATCTAAATTAAAATACCTTATATAATAAAATAGCTTTTCCAAATTTCATAAATCGATTCAAATCAACTCAATTTCCTAAATTCAAATTTAATCAAATTCCGATTCATCTATGATGACCCGGAATTTTAAGCAATATCACTTCAATAATCTGAATAAAAATTATATTGATTTGATAATCTTTGTGATAAGATTTGAATTAATTTAATAATCCAATTAAAATAAATATTTAATCGATAGATTTTAAAAACTAATAAATTGTTTTCTATTTATAATGTATATCGAATATGTATATGTTGTAAATAGATAAACCTAGTTTAAATTTGGTAAATAAATAAATCCTGTTTTCTAAATATATATATATATATATATATAGTAAAATTGCGTATAATTTTAAAGTCAAACTTTTAAAAGCTAATGAATAAATAAAATATGGTGTTAAATTTGATAAGATAAAAATTTAATTTGTTTAAATTGATTTATTTGATATTAAGTTTTCAAAAGTATATAATAAATAACTATATGATTTTAAATACATAAGGTAAATTATTTAAATGGTTTAAAATATGTTTTAACTCAAGTTTAAATTTAAAATAAAAATAACAATAAGGTTTATTTTGATATAGTGTGATAAAATAAATAATTTATTAATAAAGAAATCAATTTCTGGAAAAATAATACTATGTAAAATCAGAACCAATATATAAGTTATAGTCTTTCTATTATACCTTGACCTTATTACAATGTAATAGTTTAACATATATCTAAGAAACGTACACATAACACTACAAACCTATATGTTCCCTTATAATATATTATACAGCAAGCCTATACAAAACACAAGATAAAATAATACTATGTAAAATCAATTTGATATAGTGTATAGCTTCTGGAAAAATAATACTATGTAAAATCAGAACCAATATATAAGTTATAGCCTTTCTATTATACCTTGACCTTATTACAATGTAATAGTTTAACATATATCTAAGAAACGTACACATAACACTACAAACCTATATGTTCCCTTATAATATATTATACAGCAAGCCTATACAAAACACAAGATAAAATCCAAATATAGACACATATTTACAGTAACACTATTCACTTATATACAATCTATAACATAATTTCTTTATCACAAAAAAAAATATGGCTGAGTTTATCATATAAAAACGACAGGTTCATATATGAACAACATATAAAATTAGTTATATATATATATATAAATTTATATAATAGTATATTAAGTATTATATATATATATAATCAGAAATCTCCTAAACTTATCCCATATATACACATATTTGCCGAAACAAATAACATATATGTTGTTGCCAAGAAAATGGAGAATTGGCAGAACAACATGAATAAAATACTCTAATATATAAAGTAACAAGTTAAGTTTATAATATAATGTAATACTTTTAAACCAAATACACAAACAGTAAAACTTGAACATACTAACATATAATAAGCTAGTGTTTCGAATAACTTACACAAACAAATGTGTATATATAAGTTTGCCTTTTAATATAATATTACTTGCATATAAGATTATAATGAGATGAAGAGGAAGGCCAAAGCTAAATATATAATATACGTTTAAATAAAGCCTTTATACACTTTACCTTTTATACAGAGAACACAACAGTGAGGGAAGCTGAGTCGCCAGGATGCGGAACACGAGGAAGTAGAGGCCGATGGGATGGTGCTGGAGGCGGTGTTGTGGGATACAGGTCGTAGGGTGGCAGATGGGAAATGGGTCACGGTTGGGTTGTCGAGTGGAAGTGGTGAGGGCAATGGGTGGTTTCTGGTTGTGCGTGTGGAGGGCAAGTGGGCACGCAGGTTATTGGGTAACTTGCGGTGGTGATCGAGCAATAGGCAGCGGTGAGCGGGGGAAGGCCGAGGTGAAGGCCGATGGAGAAAGAACGGCTGGGTCGGGAACAAGAGGCTGTGGTGTTGGAGGAGGAAGAAACGAGACTGGAGTGTGAACAAGAAGGCAAACGAATGACAAGCTTCCAGTGCAAAAGATTTCATAATATTTTTTCCCTTCCGACCATAAAATGAATGATAGCCAAAGGAAAAAGAAACCAGTGAGATAAGGGAAGCTAGAATACTATATTGACAGCGGGAATAGCAAAGGTATGGGGAAATGGACAGTCTATGCTATTAATAGCTGGTGACCATTGGTTTTCAACGGCGAAAACTGAATAGTCATCGAAAACCAAAAAGACACAAAGCAGTTCCCGATACGAAATCATTTTTTTGATTTTTCGACAGATATCCGTCACCAAAACGAAATATGAATACACTACAGAGATCGGCACGATGAGACGATCAAAAAGGTATACAGATATCAGTGTTATGATTAAATTATAAAAATTCGAATTTTCTACTAGCAGAAAATGCGGCAAAAACGCAGAAAAATAAGATCGACGGAGCTAAAGAAGTCCGAATTTGGAAAAACGAAAAATGTCGCATCAGTTAGAAGATGGTTTAGAATTTTTCTATATAAAAATATTTAGGTTTCGAAAACATTTTATTTTCATCAATTCCTAACTGATTAAATTGAAATAAAATTACACACGAAAATAAATTTTCATATTGTCCGATGAAAATTTAGCAGTTGTTATGTTTAACTAGACGCATTCCAAATATTAAAATTTTATTTTCAAAATTTCACGAAAATTCAATCAATCACATTATTAAAACAGTTGGAATTACGGTCTTTACAGTTTGGTTTGTTGTCGTCCTCACTTGGGACTTCTAACGGTCTCTTCTTCTTGACGACTTCATATCGCAGAGCCATATCTACTAGATTTACGAAAGATCCTTTTAGGTGAGTAGTCATTTTCTCTTAAAACTCCTCCCTCGTATCCTTCATGAACATCTCATTCTTATTCAGGGTGTATTAATGAGTTTTGGTCCAAAATGTGATAACCCGTTAAACTTGGTTCCATATTCCGCTGTAGATCTATCCCCTTGCTTAAGGTCCAAACTACTATATAAGCAGTTCCTCTCTACTGAAGGCATGTACAGACCTTCAAACATTTCCTTAAATCTGATCCAATAAAAATCTTCTTTCGGATCACTGGCTGTAACGGAATCCCACCATGTCGCTGCTCCCTGTGCAGTTAATGCGCTCGGTAGATTCGAAGCGGTGGAGATGGAAAAAGTCATAGCGGGGATACAGCGAGGATATAGCGGGTATAGCGGTTGGCTCTAAAATAGCATATAAAACTCGTACTTAATGTTTTTACAAATATATAAATGATAATTAAATGAGAAATTATCATTCAATTGAATTATAAATAATACATAAATAATTTTAAATAAAAACATGTGCGAATAATCTTTAAATAAACGAAAAACTGTTATATAACATAATTGAATTTGGTAGAATATTAGAGTATTTTCATTTCTAAAAATATATTAAAAATTAAATCAAATAAATTAGTTTCATAATTCTATAATGTATAAACACAAATTTTCAGTTCATTTTATTAAAAAAGATATAGCGGGAATTGCGGAATATTGCGGAAATAACGGGATATAGCGGAAATAGCGGGGATTAATGCGGAAAGGCTATATTCTGGGGCTATATGGAAAAATCGTAGCGGTATAAATACGCTATGAGATATAGCGGGGTTGTAGCGGGGTAATTGCGGGGCATTAACTACACAGGCCGCTCCATCTTGTAACTGGCGAGATACTAAGTAGCACTTTTGCTATCTGAAACATTCATTCGTTTGAAAATATTCTCGCAAGACCAAAGCCAAGCTTGGATTATGTGCCTTAAATGGATTTCCTCCTAAGTTAGAAAAATATTTTCATAAGGATTCAAAATTGCCATGAGGCTATATAGGTGCTACTTCTTCTAATTATCATTAACTTCTAGCAGTTGGGGCTCGACCCTCGGTGATCGAAGCACTGCCATTTTCCCAATCTCATCTTATTCCAGTGCTCATCGCTTCCTACCTGATCATAACAAAATACCCTCAGAATACAATTCAACGCAAGACTTAAATTGGGAAACCTATCATATATAAGGATATTAAATAAATATTTTATTCTTCCAACCAACACCCATACCCAAATAACTATATAAATTTTGGAAATTTTATTTATATAACCTTAGGTAAAATTATTTCATTCACTAATTTTAAAACTATATTGTGTCGGTTTGTCTTGTTTAAGTGTTTAGGTTGCCGATCGACAACGATGACCAGACGCGTCGACAAA
Source organism: Allium cepa (assembly GCA_030765085.1). NCBI lineage: Eukaryota > Viridiplantae > Streptophyta > Magnoliopsida > Asparagales > Amaryllidaceae > Allium > Allium cepa. Next base: position 730,159,970 of record CM060943.1, read on the forward strand.
AATTCATAAGCCACTCAACAGACCAACCAATGCAATATAAAACATTTTATAACACTAATAAATACACGCTCATATATATATATAGATATATATATTACACTCAAGCTCATTCTAGGATATTACTAATCCTATCTCTAATGAATTACTCATTCAAGGGTATTACTAGCCCTACCTATATTGAGTTTAACCCACCAAAGCCTAGATGTTCTCTCAACCTAATCTTTGGTACCAAATGTGACGATCTGCTTTTGCTACTACTAAAGATGACACTTAATACATCCTCGATATTCATGTGTCGATCATTTAGTCGTACGAAAGACAAGTCATTAAAGGAGAAAGATAAAGAGAAAACAAGAAGAAACTAAACAACATAGAATCTCATAACGCAACATAACAATAGATATATTAACTATTATAAAAATTTACATAGCCATTTCAAAAATTATACATCATAGTCATAATAATACAAATTCTTCCCTAGAATAGTTATAACTGCCTATCCCAATTTAACTAATCCAAAATACATGAGACACGGTGGAAACAAGGTAAATAACTAGCTATCGATTAAGCCACCTGCTCTAAGTCCTTCAAAAATGCATCCATGGGAAACTTGAACTACTTGGCTGATCATACAAATTTGAGCATCCAGGAGTTTTAGGGAAAGAAAATAAAACTCCGGATCAAATATGGGTCTGATGTGAGTAAAGCATAAGTTTAAGTTTATATAAAAAAAATTAAAACCAAATGTATCTCGTAAGGCCATGCCGCACATAAACAAAGACGGTTTTTAACCTTACGATAAGCAAACCATTTTATATTATAAAATGTAGTCATATTATAATAATGTCTAGGGTTTAAAGTATAATAAGCAAGTAGCCATAAGGCGTGTACATGACAGCAATGATAGGTATACACTCAAAAACCAAAGGCACTTTTGGGAGAATGGATTTCCATTAAATGGCAAGGTAAGGGACTACCTTTCGAAAATCTATACACCTCTAAATGAAATGCACAATGAGATCGAAAACTTTCGACCTCTGTCAACATAGGACCGGCCTCCCCTTGAACTGGGTGGTACCATATTCGATCACCCCTTGGCTATGATCAACAGGCAAAAATAAGCTTCGAGGCATACATAAATATATCAACACTAGATCTAGGGATGATCATACCTTAATAGATGAGGCCTACATAGTCTTGTCGCATCTACCCTGTTTTAACCATTACCACGACGTAAGATTTGAGAGGCTATGCTCTTAACATTTAGCAATCCATCTTGGAATGCCAACACTATCCTCTAGGTGAAAATGCAATTCTAACATTCATCCATACAAGTTTGTTTTGTATTTGAATGAAACCAAAGGCACTTCAAGGAGCAACGTTTTCAATCATCTTCAAGATGTCTTCCACGCGACCAAATATGTTGGTTCAGAGTGGTTTCTGGATAACATATTTAATCCCGTTCGCTCTAAATCAACAACAATAATTTTCGGTTAAGTCATTCCCCATTCTTTCAGAAGTATACAATAATTATTCAAGTCTTTTTTGGGGAACTCACATATACAATTATACTTCCTAAGTCAAAACGAGCCAATGGTCGGTTATTTAACTATCAAATACACAAACAAGCAAAAATCTAATGTTTTAATTACACATAGCAACCACTAAGACTAAAAAAAATGTCTTTATTTACTAAATCTATTTTAAAAATGTTTATAAATAAATTTATATACATATTTCACTGACATAAGTATCCATAACATACTTGTGAAATATTTCTTATTTCAAAATCATATTAAATGCATCAAAAAATTTGGAGAACAACCCCAAACACTAATCCTTCGATGTTAAGCATGGAACGAAAGTTCCATACCACCATAATTAAGAAGGTTAATTAAGGAAAACCCAAATCTCAAATTCTTTTCATAAATTGTGACTCATTCCCCATTCTTTTGGAAGTACACAACAATTATTCGAGTCTTTTTTGGGGAACTCGCATATACAATTATACTTCCTAAGTCAAAACTAATTACACATAGAAACCACTAAGACTCAAAAAAAATCTTTATTTATTAAATCTATTTTCAAAATGTTTATAAATAAATTTATATACATATTTCACTGACATAAGTATATCCATAACACACTTGTGAAAGATTTCTTATTTCAAAATCATATTAAATGGATCAAACAAATTTGGAGAACAACCCCAAACACTATTCCTTCGATGTTAAGCATGGAACGAAAGTTCCATACCACCATAATTAAGAAGGTTAATTAAGGAAAACCCAAATCTCAAATTCTTTTCATAAATTGCTTTAATAAATCCTTTACTAAATCTCTTTTATTCATGAAATCTCCTTTACTTAATTTCTAATCCATTATAAAACACTTTATAAATCTCCAAGTTTATTTACAAAACTCATTTATAAATATCAAAAACATTTATATAACACCTTATTAAATATCCAAAATCATTTATAAAACTTATTTCAAAATTTCAAAATCTCTTTCCAATTTTAAAAAAAATTCTTAAATAAAAACATAATCAAAAAAGTTCCTTTAATAAATAGTCAATTATCTAAAATATCTTTTTAAATAAACAAGTTATTACTTAAAACATTCTTCATTTAATTAATCTTTAAACTCCTTTTTAAAAAGAATTAAAACTTAAAGGAATGATTTCACAAATTCAAAAGAGGCTTAGCGACTGCAATGGTTCTTATTTAATTCGATTTAACAATCCAAGTTATACAAAGGTATGTACATAATAAGTAGATATGAAGAAGGGAATAGCCAACAACAATAAATTAACATACAGATAAATGTCCAGGGTATTATAATAGTAGAATGGTGCTTTGTTCTGCTAAACAGATGTCATTTAGTTTCATAATCAGTCAGGGTTACTTAAGGATGATCAACAAAGAAATTCCTTTTTTTAAAACACTAAAAGGAAAATATTTTTAAAACAAAGCCAATATTTAGAAATAAATGATTCTTGGAATATAAAACCCTTATACAATAATTAAATAACCTATAACACCCTATTTAATAATAATCAATCCTTTAATTATTAATTAAACAATAATTACTTTCAAAATAAATGATTAAATGTTAATTATCCTTTAAATAATTAATTAAATAATAGTTAATCATTTAACAAATAATTAAACCACAATTAATAAATTTAATAATAAATTAAACCATTATTAAATAATAATTTAAAAATTAATTAGTCTTAGTTTAATGTTAATTTAATTTAACCTAATTAGAAATTAATTAATAATTAAAAATTTATAATTAATTAAACATTTATGTTAAATAAATAATTAAATAATTTTTAATCCTTAATTAAAAATTAGATTATAATTAATTTTAATTAATTTACTAATTATAATCAACTTAATTGATTTACACTTATGTAACGACCCATAAATTTTAATAATTCTTATAACGTATTTAATTGAATTTTGAGAAATTTTAAATCGTAATATTTTGAAATAAAAAATTGTTATTTGAAATATGTCTATTTAAACATAGCAATTGGTAAATTTTCATCTGATAATATTGAAGTTTATTTCCATGTGTAATTTTATTTCAATTTAAATCAGCTAATAACAGTTGAATTTATTCTGAAAGCTAAATATGTCAACATGATAAAATTTAATTAGAACACTCTGAATCAGATTGTGAAATTCGTTTTGTGAAATTCGGACGTTTCTAGCTCCGTTTGGATTTTTTCGTATGGATAGCAACGTATATCGGTACCGATTATCGAATTTTGATAGGATGATCGTACCACTGATATTTGTATATCATTTTGATTGTCTCGTCGTGCTGATCTATGAGGTATATTTATTTCTGTATTTTGAGGTTTGATACGCGACGGAAAGCAAGAAATAGTTAACTACGGTATCCGTTTTTGAAATATTTTAGTTTTAGTGTCTTTTCATTGTCCAACGATCGAAATCTAACAGCCATTTATTTTAATATTCCCTGAATTGTCGTGATTGACTTTTTCCATTTCCATTGCTTTATAATTATGGTACGCTTTCCCCGCCTGTTGGTCACATCTTTTTGTTCACTATTCGAAACATACAGTATATATAATGTTACAGTAGAGCAAGTTGCTTGTCCCTTCCTTTCTCTTTTCTTTCTTTCTTTCTTTCTTCTTTTCTATTGTTGCAAACCTCCACCATAAATGTCACCCAACGGCCTTGCTCCTTCTACAGAGCCCGACCCTAAGCCATCACATCACTTGCCTATGCAACCACTCTCGACTCCGCCTTGGCAGCCATACCTAGCCACCATCACCTCGCCCTAGACCGAGCTGCCCTCTGCCGACGCCCTTGCACAGTTCACCATACGTTGGAACCACACTCCACTGAGAACCCATCGGTCTGCCTGCCCCTCCTCTCTCCATTCTCCAGCCTTTCCTGCCTCCATCTCCAAAGCTTCCACCCGAAACCTTCCATGCAGCAGCTACCTTTCATTTTTTTTAGGTGCATATGTTCTATATATTATGTTTATAGTATATATATTATCTTATAAAAAGGGGGATGATATGTGTTTTATAGTTTATATTATATTTTGCTTGTATGCAGGCCCGGTTCTAGGGGCAGGCAAGCAAGGCATATGCCTAGAGCAACCCCCAGAACAAGGCAACCCCCCATGAAATAGAAGTATATTTTTCTTTTTATTAGTAGAGTACACAGTACTGACATGTTATGTAACAAGGCCTATTGTCTTATATAGCATTGAGGCATGTCTTCTTAGTACTAGTACACGAATGAAATAATAATATTCTATAAGTTGTCATGCTGTGAAATAGTATAATATTGAATGGTGTTGTACATACTTCTTATTATGAAATAACATTAATAGACTACAAGTTGAATCTTGAACAGAATTGCATGTACTTCACGTTAAGAAGGAATTTATAGATCTAATATTTTTCTTAATCTTAATTTTTGACTGTTCTTTTTTTTGTAATATTAGATGATATATTCTTGATTGTGTAACATGTCAGCTAATTGATATTTGTATATTGGGTAAAATGAAGATAAAACGTGCTTTTTTTTCTCAATAATACATAGTAGCAAAAAGGAAAAGAAAATAGTTATTGTTAATATCATAGTACATTGCTTAGAAATATTCATCTCATAACATTTTCCATAATAAACTGATTTTGACATTCAAAAAGTTCACATTTGACGCATATGACTGCAAGTTGTAACACGAATATAAGAATGGTAAATGTTTAATTCAAAGCATTTCACGGCAAGGGCAACAAAAAATTGAAATCGTCTTGGGCAACCCAACGTTATGGACCGGCCCTCCTTGTATGTGTGGTACAGTTTGTATACGGTCTGCTTCTTCTTTAGTGTAATGCATATTTATTTATTTTTGTTTGAAAACTGCATCTCTTTTCACGGCCAAGCATATATATATATATATATATATATATATATCAAGTATTTATGCATATAAAGGTTACTTAGTTGTATAATATGTTTATCTACAATCTGTGTGTTTATATTTGGATATATATTTAAGTTATATACACTATTTATTTACCTATTGTAGTATGGGTTTTTTTCTTGCACTTATCTTGTTTTGTTTCTAATTAGTATATATATATCTATAGGGTTAAATATATTTATGTGTAGCTATATTATATTAATGGATATGTATACTAGTAACTGTTTGACGTATGATAGGTCTATGAAACCGTATAAACTAATGTAGTATTTATTGTGTTATATATGCTTGATTATATACACATATAAATCTGTTGTATTTATATCTATGCTATCAGATTTCAGGTTTGTATAATTTGCAGTGTGATATGTTAATATATAAGTAATATCGCAATATATAATCTGTTATTATATGATATTATACTAATCATGTTTTGCTATATATGCAGACATTACTGTTTTTACTTTGTTGTTTTGATTTCGGTTATATATATTAGTATATAGATAAATATTTATATAGTTTATATAAGAAAGTAGGAGTTTATAGGGGTTATATATATAGTAAGTGTATTGTTACAGTTTTTAAAATTGTAAAAGTTTTACAGTTTACAAAAAGTTTAAGTATTATAATAAAGTGATTTCGGCTGAAAATATATACTTTGGTTTCAAATTTTATATAGTAGCTAGTTGCTTATAAAAGTATACAAGTCAATTTATATATATATATATATATATAAGTTTGTGTAAGTTTTAATTCTGTCTAATATTTCAAATTCTTATATAAGTATAGTATTGTCTTATAAATTTATTTTGAATACTTTATATTCATATTATAGTTTATATACGTAAGCATGTATATGTGTTGTACAGTTTAAAAGTTTATTTCCAAAATTTGAGAAGTGTTGGCATTTCCTATAGCTCGGGTACATTGTTATTTTATAATAAATATGGACTTTAAAATATATGTTTATATATTTGTCTGTATACCTATTCGATTGTATTCTACGTTTAAAAGTATACAGGTGATATATTAGTTATATATAGTTAAAGATATATAATGCATCTGTTTCTTTTGGCTCAGTAGCAGTTATATGATTTTACAATATATACGTTACAATGATATTTATTTTAAATATATACATATACATATACATATACATATACATATATATTAATAAAGTATTTATATATGGTATGCTCGGTCTTAAAAGATTTTTCAGTAAGTTGTATTGATTCTATAAAATATATTGATTTCAATAAAGCAAATTTATTTAAATTTTAAATGCAATATATATAATATAATAATAAGGTATATATTTTTAGTTTAGATCGAAACTGATTGGAATGTTTTCATTGATTCCTGCTATCAGCTTTGTCCGTCAAACTCGTGTCCATCGTGCTTTGCTTTGGAATTCGTGTTTGGATCCGTAACCCAATTCATTATCTATACCCCTCTAGCCTCGAAAGGTGAGCATCATTCACGAGTAACGTTCTTACATTTATTAAATTTGATTTCAATTGAAATGACAATCGAAATATGCCGCTGTTAGTTATTTATATTAGTATTTATGCTATTATCTGTATCTGTTCACCTGCGAGATATGTCACCATATCTTGTTGTTTATCTGTTACTTATATTGATGACATATGCATGCTGTATATTATTATAATATCTGTTATCACTCTGCAAGTTCCCTGTTAGTATAGAATTCACTATGGGTTGAAATGATACATATCCGAATGATCAGTAGAATAGAAGAAAATCGTTATGGGTTGAAATGATCAACCCAAACGATTTTCAAATTGAATTAAATTTGGGATTGCGGATTGAAATGATAAATATCTGTATCATTTGACCATAGTATAGAAAATTATATACAGACAGCGTTGGTCTATAGAGATAAATATTTTGAAATGATTTCTATGATTTTGGAAAGAAATATAAAGTTTTAATAAATATTGATTCTTGGAATATTATATTTAAATGTTATTATATATATAGATTTAATAATAAAATTTATTTAACCAAGGTTGATTTGATTAATATATATTCTAATCGAGTATTTATAAAAAAAAATATTTCAAAAATAGTTTTTTGTAATAATTCGAATAAGTTAAGATTGGGAAGATAAATTTGAATTTACTTGAACTTGCATTTAATTAAGAATTTTATTGATTAAATCGATTTGGAACTTATTCAAATTAAGATTTTAAGATATGATTCAATAACATGAATTTGATTTAAAGTGATTAAAGGGATATTTCTTGTTTTAAATAAATCGAAGGAAATATTTAATTTAATGTAATTTAAGGTTATTTAAATGATAATGGATTTATTAAGTGAATATTTCAAAAATAAATAATAATGAAGTTAAAATAAGATATATATGAAATTATCAATTTAGTTTTGAAAGTGCGATAATTTGGAAATATATATATATATATATATATATATATATATATATATATATATGTATGTATGTATGTATGTATGTATGTATGTATGTATGTATATGTGTGTGTGTGTGTATGGGATGGAAATTATATTTTGGGTTTGAAGTATAAATTATTTTGAAATGACTACGGTGATATAATGATGTTGGATCGTTTTTGCGTATATTTCTATATAGTAGATAGTTCCATGGACCCTTAGAGGATGGTTATCCCAAACATCCTCTGAGTTACTTGTATTTCAGTTGATATTTCACTTGAGTTGGATTTATTGATATAAGAATGTTAATTCTAACTTGAGTGTTTGTGTTTTGCTTTACGCTCGGGTCAGACTGAGTGACACAACATTTGAGACTCACCTTTGGAGTTTGGAGCTTCGCTTAGGGATCCAACTATCGATTCAGCTTTTAACTTTTCCAGTTGATTTGTTCAGAGATGTCATCTGTTTGTATTCGAGACTTCACTGTATTTGAGATTCTACTGTATTTTCTTTCTAACTCTCATGTTTATATAGTAGCTTCATGAACTACTATTTATCTATTCCACTGCATTATTTTACTCTGTGAATATGATTCTGTGATTGGTTATTTACTGTATATGTTGAGTTTTGCCAAATATAAATTAACAATCTGATACGTTGAGCAATTCAAGTTTGATATGTGCGGATGCGAATGGTTGAAAATACCGGGTTGTTACAGTCGGTACCGGAGCCAGGTTTTAGGCAAAACTTAGCATATGTAGTAAATTTTATTTCAGAATCACTTTCGTTCGAGCTTGGATTCCTTCCTCTATGATTCGGATTTCTTTCGAACTTTGGAACCCAACCTTCATTCTGAAATCCATTTTTGCCTCTCCCTATTTGTATTCTTTGATTCTGAAGTATCCCATAACTCCATTTTGAATAATCTCTATGTAAAAATCGACGATCTCACTAATCTTTGAATGTTTTGTAAAGGGGTGAAACTCCTTTACAATTGGCATTGATTCATCGGATATTTCTATACCCTCATTTTAGATGCTGCTACCTCTTGTTATGCCGAATTCTATCTTTGGCGATCGAATGTCAATTTGCCTTGAAATTCCGCATCGATCATATTCCTGAAGTCACGGTTGACCCGGTCAATGTCTCCCGCGATTTATGCAAGTATATCCATCTTCTATTTTGTAATATAATTATCTCACCTTCGTTCGAGCCTATCTTCGAATCAGAATTCTATTTAATTAGAGTCCCTCTAATTTGAATTGCTATCTTTGTTTTGGAGTCCATTCTTGAATCATCCTTCGAAAAAATCGGGTTTATTTGTATTTTAGAAATTGATTTATATACCGAAATTATTATTTTGGTAAGAACGATTATATTCTATATAAAAGTGAAATGTTTTCGATAAGGATTATATACCTTTTAAAAAACGAGAATTTGAAGTTTCGAAAGGATCTAAAAATTTGTAAATTTTATAAGAAATTTAATTATACAAAAATGATTTATAACCGAAGGGTTTCAAAATTTGAAATTCGAGAAATTGAACTCTGGTATTTTGAAATTGGGTTTAAGATTTCAAAAATATATAATAATAGGATTTGAAAGTATTTTACGAATAAGAAATGTTACAAATGACTTCAAATGAGTTCCATTGATTTCAAAGAAATTTCAAAGAAGTTTTCAAGAAAATAGAACCCCAGAACTCACTTATGTCGCTGGAGAATAATTTCGGTGATGAGTGCACGCATCATTGACATTGATTTTCGAGTTTCAAAGTAGGGGAGAGGCCAGTTTAGTAGTTTTGCTATGCGAGTGATTTTGTGAAACCAATTTTGATTTCAAATTCCAAAGTATGATTTGATTTTCGAAAGATATATGTATATATATTTAAAACTGTTTGAAGTGAACCGATGTTCAGTCCTAGAATTTCTGATTTGATTTAGTATAACCCTATCTATTGAAATTGATTTACTGATTTGTTGTTGATTTCCAACTCTTGGATTTAAAATTTGATTTCTCCGACTATTTTGAATGTTCAACACTTCCAAATCGAGGTTTAATTTTTCAAAGCTAAGTAATTTCAAAAGGGTATAAATATTTGATACAGTATATGAGTTTATTTTTGCATGTTCAAGTATGAAGTAATATGATTTAAATAAGTTTGAATTTTTTTTGTTAAGTACATGAATAAGACTTTTGAATTATACTAATATGAAATTTAGTTTTGATATGTTTTGGCATGTTTTGAATAAAATTTAGTTTTAAATAAATTGCGAAAGGTAAATTGAATCTTTCAGATAGAAATAGATAGTTTAAAGGTTTAAAAAGTGATGGTTATAAACTTGGTAACCATTTTTGGATATAATTGATTTTGAGAAAAATATTTGGTTTCGAAAATATATTGGAATTTAAAACCTAGTATTTATACGATGATTTTGGAAATGAATTTGTTTGACTTAAATTATGTTGATTTGGAAACTAGGATTATTTTCTAAACCTATTATTTGGAAACTTTAAAACTGGAGATATTTAATTTGGAAGAAATAATTTGGTGAAATCATATATGATTTTGAAACTGAATTGATATTGAAATGAATTGAAATTGAGAACCTTGTTTTATTAAATACTTGATTTGGGAGTTATCGAACTTATATAAAATTGATTTGTATAAGTATGAAGTTGATTCGAAAACTATTGATTTGGAAAGGTACTCAATTTGAAAAGCGAAATCTTATATAAACGAAGTCTATATAAGTGTGATTTGATATACTATCGATTTTGGAAAGTATTCGATTCGAAAATAAAATCTTATATATAATTGACTTTATATAAGTATGATATTTGAAATTGATTTGAAAAAGGTACTGTATGATGTATATTTCCGAAGTAAAGATATGGGAAGTGCCTTCTGCTTGAGATCCGCTTTGTGGCCACATTGTGGATTCATTCCATTGTTATTATTCTCTCTGATTTGGTTTTCCGAATATGATACTCTAGTGTCCTTTGAATTCCATGGCGCTACCCATGGTCGTTTTGGTAGTGTAATCTGCAAGGCAGAGATTGCTTAAAGGGTACGGATGTTTCCTGGAGGATCCAGGCATAACCATTATGTATCCGCGGTCTACCAGTTTTGTTGTAGTAGCATAATCCACAAGGCAGAGATTGCTTAAAGGGTATGGAAGTTTCTTGAGGGATCCAAGCGTAACCATTGTGCATCCGCGGTCTACCATTTTTTTGTCGTGGCATAATCCGCAAGGCAGAGATTGCTTAAAGGGTACGAATGCGACGACCCAGAATTTTGAACATTAGAAATTGAATATTTAAATGATTTTAAATGTTTGAAAGATAGTCTGACTTGAATTTCATATATCAGAATGAATTTGGCAATTTAATTATTGAATTTAACTATAGAAATTTGGTTACAATTTTGAATCTTCAGATTTATGCTTATTAAAAATATTTCAAAGGCTTAGATAATCTATAATGGTAATACTGAAGATAATGGAAGCTTCAGAATTTAATTTGGAAATACTTTATTCAGTTTTGAAATTATATCGTTAAAAGCGATGTTTAAAAATAGCTTTCCAAGACACAGTCTCGGAATTCGACGAAACTAGTTCCATTAAATCCGTAATAGTTAGTTATTATTGGATTTCAATTTTCGTAATGTTTGGAGTTGTCATGTGATCGTACGGTAAGCAAACGCGCTGAAAATTAAATCGAAAATTCAATATAAGAAGCTGAGTTCAAAAAGCTATCTTCTCATACGATCGAATTTGAACCCGAAACCTTTTCCATTACGTTCGGAATAGGGGTATAAACTTATGAACACCTAGCAGCACGCCTCAATTGGAGGTTGAGTTTTTAAGTTGTTTTTATCGGAGTAACTCAAATTTAAATATAATAATGTTTCATAAAGAAAAATTACACGTTTCTTCAAGCATATGTCCTTTTAACAATGAGCAATCAAACATGTTTCAACTTTGGGTCCCCCATTCTCCTTTTACAACTTGCCGAGCACCCTCTTTTCGAAGGAAACAAAAAAAAAATGATGAAACGGGCAAAATGTTTTATTTCAGGAAACATAAACGAGGAAAATGGCCACACGAAATCAAACAAAATTATGGCCGAACTATTTCTTCTTCTTCCTTAAAATTTAACCATCTCCCAGTTCAAATCAAAATCGAGCAGAGAAAATTCAAATGAAACGATTTTCAGTTCCCTCCTCATTTTCAGACTAACGAAATCGATATTGATTTAATCGATTTCCTTCTTCCTCTAGTCGATCGAATCGACTGCTAAAATAAATCACGATTCCCCTCTTCTTTCAAAGTCGCGATGCTCGCGCAAACGAGAAATTCTAGAAGGATGGCGACGCCATTCTTTTCAATATCTGGCTGTCGCATGGCCGAGGCGGTGGCGAGTGTGGCAATGGAAGTGAGGCACGCGAGTTCAAGGTTGCTCGGCTAGATGGGGATGGTCGCGTGTTTGTTCCAGATGGAATCTCGAGGCACTATCGAGAGCGCTAGGGTTTCGTTCAAGATTTTAAAAAAACTCGACTGTAAGTATATTTTTACAGATTTTATTTATCTATATTTTCGCAAAATAGAAATTAAAATAGTTACAGTAGGTATAAATTTCTGTTTGACTTGAAAAATAATGAATAGATATACATATGAAAGATTTTTTATTATTATTATAAGTTGGAATTTAAAAATAGTGAAGATTTTTAAATTTATTAAAAAGAAATTAGTTTGAAATTAAAATTATTAATTGAATTAAAATTTTAAAATGGCAATTGAGTTATTCGATTTATTTCGAATATTAATTAAAATCATATAATTGTTATGCAAGGTATAAAATTGAGAAACAAACGGGAATGGAAATGGATTGCATGCGTAAGCAAAAGGTGAGATCTTCTCACTCAATCAAATGTTGTTCTGATTTAAATTTTGAATAGTTAGATTTAAAATTGGTTGACTGTGTGCTTGGATGATTGATTTATAATAATTTATTCGCTGGATGATATTATATATATAGTTGTATATAGTATATTGGAGTGATTGATTTCCCGCATTATATAGCGGATGAGACCCTATGCGCCGCATAATAGTGGATGATATTTTATAAATCCCATATGCCGCGATATTCCACCTCGAAGTGGAATGAGTATTTAATTGTTGTGCTAACGTCTGTGGATGTAGAATACAGGTTGGAGGGATCCAACTGGATTCCTCAATTATTTGAATTTGTTTCAACATTGTGTGTTGATCGTTTATAATTTGTGTGTGACTATTTGTGACTGAAACGGTTGAAGGCTATAATTTAGCCAAATATATTTTTGGTATCGAAGGATACCAGAAATAAATAAAATTTGATTTTTGAAATTTTGTAGAAAATTTATAGTAAATTAATTTAGAAAATTGAATAAATTTAAAGGAAGAAATTTGTTTCAAAAGATAATAAATTTGGTGTTTGAAATAAATTTGAGCATCAATTTGAAATTTGATTTGGTGTTTTGAAAATAAATTAGTAAATCAATTTGATATTGATTTGGTAAAATAATAAATATATAGGAAATCGATCTAAAATTGACTTGATGTTTAAAAATAAATTTTTGGAAACCAATTCTGAAAATGGATTTGGTGTTGATAGTGAATACTTAGGAATCGCTTTGAAAATCGTAAATTAGTGGATGTTTAAAAGTTTAAAACCCAAAATGGGAATTTTATAAAGGAACGGGGAATTTGTTTTAAAAATAAATATCGTTTTATTTTTAAGAGTGTGGAAAGGAATTTATGGATTTGGAACGTAAATTTAAAGTAAATCCAGAAGGAATTATAAATTGATTTGAATGAACCATTTTAGAATGGAAGGTGTATTTTTCCTGGAAAATTGAGTATGTTTTCAATATAGTCTATAAATATGAAATTGAAGTTGTGAAAATGGTTTTAAGGAAAGATTATTTTGGAGAAATTATTGACTTGGGTTATTTTGAAAATCTTTAAAGTAAAGATTTATTTTAAGATAGAAGTGATTATTTAAAGATTAAATTGATATTTATTATAGGAAGTGGATATTTAAATAGTTATATCCTATCTACTAATTTTATTTTAAAAGTTAGTTTAGACTTGAAGTTTTATATGAAATATTGATATAATATTTTCATAACTAATATTTAAATAAATGTTTTAAAATAGTTTTGTCTAAATGTTTCCAAGTATATATTTTGGATAAGTGATTTAAAGGATTTTAAAGTATTTGAACTCGGCAGACTTTCAGTAGAAATAAATAATACCGGGATTCTTATTCCGCGAGTGAAAAGTGATTTGAAATTTGTTTTCAAATCGTTGAAGTGCTAAAATTTTATCTTGTGAAGATATTTTTGAAGATAAATAATTGGAAATAATTATTTAAATCTTGGTGATTGTTGTGAATGTTAATTGATAGTTAAATAACCGACTATCAATATTGGCCTTCAATGGCATTTGAATTTCGATGCGACCGGGGGTCGGATTCCAAGTGGATATCCGATAGCTACATCGAACCTTTGTGATTGTGATGGATCTTTTATTTAAAAAATCAAAGTGGAAATTTGTTATGATCTGTTTGAAATCTGATTGAGCACTTTTTTTTAAAAAATAAGCGCTAATTACTCGGATTAGCCAGGAGATGACCTTGTGTCATAAAACCCATTCCGAGTAATGATACGACGAAATGGGATTGCATTTGAAGATGGTGTTGAAGACCAAGTATTTTCGAAAATGAAAGGGTTACCTGTCGAATGTCTCTGCACCAGGTTGCTCCGGTATAGAGATTTTATCGCTCTTTGTGATGGGGTTTCCGGACGTGATTAGTGAATAATCGGATTGCAAGGGGTTCTTTGGAAGTGCCTTCGGTTCCGTTCGATCCCGTAACGGACTTGTATGGATGTGTGTCTGAATTACACTTTGAGATGTAAAGATGGTTTCTATCAAATACATTTCTGTTGGTGGCGGAGAATTTATGCTCTTAGCTTAACACCCTTCTCTGAGACGTATGAGCTCAGATGTTATGTAGTTGATGGTTACTAGTGATACATTCCCAATTTGGTAATGTGGCATACGAAGTACTGCTGATCATTTTTTGATCAAAGCATGACTTTGTGAAAAGTGTAGCTTTGTGAACGAGACTTTGTCGGACCTCACACCCTGGAAATGGTCAAAACAGGAAAGATGCGGCAAGGTTATGAGGAACGCGCCCTAGAGGGTATGTCATTTCCTTCTGGAAAAGGGTGGCATCATGTTATGGAGCCCAGATACTTAACCTATGTGGTTGCTACAAATCTATTACTCTTTGTGGTTGAGGACCCTCGGATAAAGGTCGCAAACGACCCGGGGATGGCATACTCAAGTAGTAGTTACCTAGTTACAGAGGTAACCCGGCCTTGTGTTGGCAGAGATCCAGGTAGGTTCTCGGGACGTCCCTCCAGAGGCGTAACCATGTGGTAGTAGGAAGTTCCTTAGCCTGACCATTTGGAAATCCAAAGAAACAATACACACCCTGTACGGTTTTAGTTGTATAACCTGCCATGGAATGTGGCGGTAACATGCTATTGAACATGGTAGCTATAGTAGGCATATAATAATGGTTGTATGCTGGCTAAGATTAATATTATACTTTCGAAATGTTTTCTGCACTATGCACTAATAATAATATTGAAAAGAATTTGCGTATCAAGCATGTTTGACTATCATAAGGAGAAATCTCCTCCAATTCTGTGTTTGCATTGTGTGTGTGGCGGGAGGCCTTATGGTAGTTTCATTTTCCAAAGGCATAGCGGATTTATTTTTATTTTCTTTGTGAAAAACAACTGTTTTTAAGATCTCACACCAGTTCCACGACTGACCCTGAGTTTATTGTTCCCTTTCTAAACTCTGGGTCCCCACAATTTTTCCACACGGGCAGCCTAGAGTCAGGTTATCATTATTCTGGAGCAAAGTCGAAAAAGAGATGCTGTGAGATCAGGAGCAAGCTGGACGGCGAAGCGTATCACTAGTATATGTTATATTCATTTCTGTTATTTGTTGTTGTAACACTCTGATAATGTAATGTAATGTGATGTAATGAAACAACTGATATAGTTCTTTGTTTTAAAGATATTCATATATCTATTATATTTTTTCCGCTATGATATGTGAGATTCTGATGTTGTTTTCTTTTCTTCTTCTTTTACCTCTTTCTTCTTTAAACCCGAAGACTCGTACATTTGTTCCACTTTGGGCTGAATTGTTGTGGAATTTTGCCAGCTCAAAACGGGTACGGATTTGCGGGCCTTCACATGTGGTATCAGAGCATTTGTTTTAGCGACAATCTTGGCTTTGTTGGGTGTTACTCATTAGAGATAGAGTCATTAGTACTCGAGAATGAGTGTGAGTGTAATAATAGATATGAGCCGTATTTGTTAGGGAACATAAAAATTGTTTTATATTCTGATGATTGGATTATTGAGTGGTATATGGATTCTGGTCGATATAGTCTGTACAACTCTATCGATAGGGATCTCTAAACACTCATGCACAAATATTCAACACGACATTGTTTTTAAATAGGGTGAATGAAATAATTTTAACCAAAACTATTTTCGTAGATAAAGGAAATAATCTTTGTAAATTATTATAGTATATGGTTGCTTGATTGTTATGAAGTGATAATATTATTATCATTTGAATAGGAAATTGAAATCGTAACTCCAAAATTAAGAAATAAATTCACATACAAATTGAATTTTAGAATATAAATTGTAAATGTGATTTGTAATTTGAAACGGCATTCCAAAGAAGTATTTGGAAATGTTTTGAAAAGAATTGAAAGGGTTTGAAAAGTTTTGAAATTTCGAGTTTAGAAATGATTTTCAAGGGTTTTGAAAAATGTTTTGAAGGTATAAAAGCACTAAACTCTTTTCGGTCGCTGGAAAATAACTTCGGTGATGGCTGCAGCATCATTGATGTTCATTTACGGGTTTCCAAAAGAGGAATTGCTGCCAAATTGTTTTAAATGGAAGTTGTTTGGAAAATTTGGTTTGGTTTTGAAATTCAAAGGATAATTTGAATTGTTTTCAATAATGGTTTTGGAAAAGGTGGAAAGACTCTGGAATTTTATTAAAAATAGTTATGGAATAATAAGTTTGAAAACTTAGGAAATTCAGATTTAAACTGAAATTAACTTGAGTTAATTTGAATAAAGGTAAATTGGTCTAATAGACTAAATGATTGGAATAAAATTTATTAAGGTGGAAAATAAAGTTGTGAATGAATAAATAAATTTACAATTACAATTAAATGAAAGTGAAATTGAATGTTGAAATTCATTTCGAATTTGTAAGTAAATAGAACTGGAACTGGAATTGAATTTGATTCTTGAAAAAAAGCGAAGTATTAAAATAAAATTAGTAAGTGAAATTATTTGAATAAATGACAAATTAATATGGTTTGAAATGAATTGAATCTAATATTTATAAACGAAAGGTAAATTAAATTCATACGGAATTTGAAATCCAGTTTAATTATAAGTGGTTATAAACCAAAATGGTGAATTGAAAATAAATTTTTGGGAATTAACAAAAGAATTAAAACTGGAATTGAAACTGAATATTGAAAACCAAATTGAATTGTGTGAAATAAAATATAGTTTTAAAATTAGTTCGAAGTGAACTAAAGATAATAAAGGTGAAATAAAGATTTGATTTGAGATAAAATGAATTGGAATTTGTAATGAATTAGTAAATGAAACTAATTTAAAATAGTGCAGTTGTGAATGAAAGATAATTGAAAAAATTCAATATTCAGAGGATAAATTAAATCCGAATAGAATTGAAATTGTGAATTGAATTCAAGTGAAATTGAAAATGCAAAATTGAAATAAAATGGATGTATAACTTCAATAGTGAAGTAAAGATGGTATACAAAGTATATATTGAAATTTTTGTAATGGAATGTGCAAAATGATTTTTTAATGTTGAAATTGGACATTATGGATATCAGGATATACAGGTGTATTAAAGGAAATAGAATTGAGATTTTGATTTTGAAGATAAAATTGAATTGCTCGACAAAAAGGTTTGCATTTAAATTTCAGTATGGAACTTGATGATTTTCTCGTTTAGCCACTTGGCCTTTTGTTTTCTTTTTGAATCTAGGGGCTCGTGGTGCCATTTTGTGGTCGTACCGAGCTAGCCACGCAAAGGAGACGGTGGCGAAATTTTTTAAAAATTTAGGGTGTTAGAAAAATTTTAAGAAATTTTGGATAATTTAAATTTTAAACTTGAATTAAAGAAAACAATGTTGTTTGGAACTTATAATTGAAGTTGGAAAGTTAGTTGAATTAATGATGGGTCTTAAATAAAAAGATTTGTTTTGGGCAAGTTGATAAAACTGTTTAGTTTTGGAAAGATAGCAAATGGGTTAAGGTCCATTCTTCTTAACTAGTAATTTCGGGACGAAATTCTTTTAAGGGGGAAGGATGTGACGACCCAGAATTTTGAACATTAGAAATTGAAATATTTAAATGATTTTAAATGTTTGAAAGATAGTCTGACTTGAATTTCATATATCAGAATGAATTTGACAATTTAATTATTGAATTTAACTATAGAAATTTGGGTACAATTTTGAATCTTCAGATTTATGCTTGTTAAAAATATTTCAAAGGCTTAGAAAATCTATAATAGTAATACTAAAGATAGTGGAAGCTTCAGAATTTAATTTGGAAATACTTTATTCAGTTTTGAAATTATACCGTTTAAAGCGATGTTTAAAAATAGCTTTCCGAGGCACAGTCTCGGAATTCGACGAAACCAGTCCCATTAAATCTGTAATAGTTAGTTATTATCGGATTTCAATTTTTGTAATTTTTGGAGTTGTCTTGAGATCGTACGATAAGCAAACGTGCTGAAAATTAAATTGATAATTCAATATAAGAAGCTGAGTTCAAAAAGTTATCTTCTCATACAATCGAATTTGGACCCGAAACTTTTTCCATTGCGAAGGAATAGGGGTATAACCTTATGAACACCTGGCGGCATGCCTCAATTGGAGGTTGAGATTTTGAGTAGTGTTTATCGGAGTAACTCGAATTTAAATTTAAATTTAAATATAATAATGTTTTATAAAGAAAAATTACACGTTTCTTCAAGTATGTGTCCATTTAACAATGAGCAATCAAACATGTTTCAACTTTGGTCCCCCATTCTCCTTTTACAACTTGCTGAGCACCCTGTTTTTGAAGGAAACAAAAAAAAAATTAAAAAAAAATGATGAAAGGGGCAAAATGTTTTATTTCAGAAAACATAAACGAGGAAAATGGCCACACGAAATCAAACAAAATTATGGCCGAACTTTTTCTACTTCTTCCTTAAAATTTAACCATCTCCAAGTTCAAATCAAAATCGAGCAGAGAAAATTCAAACGAACGATTTTCAGTTCCCTCCTCATTTTCAAACTAACAAAATCGATATTGATTTAATCGATTTCCCTCTTCCTCTAGTCGATCGAATTGACTGTTAAAATAAATCACGATTCCCCTTTTCTTTCAAAGTCGCGAGGCTCGTGCATAGGAGAAATTCTGGAAGGATGGCGACGCCGTTCTTTTCAACATCTGGCTGTCGCATGGCCGAGGTGGTGGCGAGCGTGGCAAAGGAAGCGAGGCATGCGAGTTCGAGGTTGCTCGGCTAGACGTGGATGGTCGCGTGTTTGTCCCAGATGGAATCTCGAGGAACTATCGAGAGCGCTAGGGTTTCGTTCAAGATTTAAAAAAAACTCGACTGTAAGTATATTTTTACAGATTTTATTTATCTATATTTTCATAAAACAGAAAATAAAATAGTTGCAGTAAGTATAAATTTCTGTTTGACTTGAAAAATATTGAATATATATATATATATATATATGACAGAATTTTTTATTATTATTATAAGTTGGAATTTAAAAATAGTGAAGAATTTAAAATTTATTAAAAAGAAGCTATTTTGAAATTAAAATTATTAATTGAATTAAAATTTGAAAATGGCAATGAGTTATTTGATTTATTTCGAATATTAATTAAAATCATATAATTGTTATGCAAGGTCTAAAATCGAGAAACAAACGGGGATGGAAATGGATTGCATACGTAAGCAAAAGGTGAGATCTTCTCACTCAATCAAATATTGTTCTGATTTAAATTTTGAATAGTTAGATTTAAAATTGATTGACTGTCTGCTTGGATGATTGATTTATAATAATTTATTCACTGGATGATATTATATATATAGTAGTATATAGTATATTGGAGTGATTGATTTCCCGCATTATATAGCGGATGAGACCCTATGCGCCGCATAATAGCGGATGATATTTTATAAATCCCATATACCACGATATTCCACCTCGAAGTGGAATGGGTATTTAATTGTTGTGCTAACGTCTGCGGATGCAGGGAAACAGGTTGGAGGGATCCAACTGGATTCCTCAATTATTTGAATTTGTTTCAACATTGTCTGTTGATCATTTATAATCTGTGTGTGACTATTTGTGATTGAAACTGTTGAAGACTATAATTAAGACAAATATATTTTTGGTATCGTAGGATACCTGAAATAAATAAAATTTCATTTTCGAAATTTAGTAGAAAATTTAGTAAATTAATTTTAGAAAATTGAATAAATTTAAAGGAAGGAATTTGTTTTAAAAGATAATAAATTTGGCGTTTGAAATAAAATTGAGAATCAATTTGAAATTTGATTTGGTGTTTTGAAAATAAATTAGTAAATCAATTTGATATTGATTTGGTAAAAATAACAAATATTTGGGAAATCGATCTAAAATTGACTTGATGTTTAAAAATAAATTTTGGGAAACCAGTTCTGAAAGTGGGTTTGGTGTTGAAAGTGAATACTTGGGAATCGATTTGAAAATCGTAAATTAGTGGATATTTAAAAATTTAAACCCAAAATTGGAATTTTATAAAGGAAATGGGAATTTGTTTTAAAAATAAATATTGTTTTATTTTTAAGAGTGTGGAAAGGAATTTACGGATTTGGAACGTAAATTTAAAGTAAATCCGGAAGAAATTATAAACTGATTTGAATCAACCATTTTAGAATGGAAGGTGTATTTTTCCTGGAAAGCCGAGTATGTTTTCAATATAGTCTATAAATATGAAATGAAAGTGGTGAAGATGGTTTTAAGGAAAGATTATTTTAGAGAAATTATTGACTTGGGTTATTTTGAAAATCTTTAAAGTAAAGATTTATTTTAATATAGAAGTGATTATTTAAAGATTAAATTGATATTTATTTTAGGAAGTGGATATTTAAATAGTTATATCCTATCTACTAATTTTATTTTAAAAGTTAGTTTAGACTTGAAGTTTCATATGAAATATTGATATAATATTTTCATAACTAATATTTAAATAAGTGTTTTAAAATAGTTTTATCTAAATGTTTCCAAGTATACATTTTGGATAATTGATTTAAAGGATTTTAAAGTATTTGAACTCGGTAGACTGTCAGTGGAAATAAATAATACCGGAATCTTATTCCGCGAGTGAAAAGAGATTTGAAATTTGTTTTCAAATAGTTGAAGTGCTAAAATTTTATCTTGCGATGATATTTTTTAAAATAAATAGTTGAGAAAAATTATTTAAATCTTGGTGATTGTTGTGAATGTTGATTGATAGTTAAATAGCCGACTATCAATATTGGCCTTTAATGGCATTTGAATTTCGATGCGACCGAGGGTCGGATTCCAAGTGGATATCCGAAAAACACATCGAACCTTTGTGATTGTGATGGATCTTTTATTTAAAATATCAATGTGGAAATTTTTTGTGGTCTGTTTGAAATCTGATTGAACGCTTATTTTTAAAAATAAGCACTCATTACTCGGATTAGCCGGGAGAGGACCTTGTGTCATAAAACCCATTCCGAATAATGATGCGACGAATTGGGATTGCATTTGAAGATGGTGTTGAAGACCGGGTATTTTCGAAAACGAAAGGATTACCTATCGGATGTCTCTTCACTAGGTTGCTCCGGTATAGAGATTTTATCACTCTTTGTGATGGGGATTCCAGACGTGATTAGTGAATATCCGGATTGCAAGGGCTTCTTTGGAAGTGCCTTCGGTTCCGTTCGATCCCAGAGCGGACTTGTATGGAGTGTGTCTGACATTACACTTTGAGACGTAAAGCTGGTTTCTATCAAATACATCTCTGTTGGTGGCGGAGAATTTATGCTCTTAGCTTAACACCCTTCTCTGAGACGTATGAGCTCAGAGGTTATGTAGTTGATGGTTACTAGTGATACATTTCCAATTTGGTAATGTGGCATGCGAAGTGCAGCTGATCATTTGTTGATCAAAGCATGAATTTGTGAAAAGTGTAGCTTTGTGAATGAGACTTCTTCGAACCTCACACCCCGAAAATGGTCAAAACAGAAAAGATGCGGCAAGATTATGAGGGTCGCTCCCTTTAGGTTATGTCATTTCCTTCTGGAAAAGAGTGGTATCATGGTATGGAGCCCAGATACTTAACCTATGTGGTTGCTGCAAATCTATTACTCTTTGTGGTTGTTGCTTTATGGTTGAGGATCATCGGATAAAGGTCGCAAACGACCGGGGGATGGCATACTCGAGTAGTAGTTACCTAGTTAAAGAGGTAGCCCGGCCGTATGTTGGCAGAGATCCGGGTTGGTTCTTGGGACGTCCCTCCAGAGGCGTACCCATGTGGCAGTAGGAAGTTTCTTAGCCTGACCATTTGTTGAAAATCCAAAGAAACAATACGCACCCTGTACGGTTTTAGTTGTATAACCTGCCATGGAATGTTGCGGTAACCTGCTATTGAACATGGTAGCTATAGTAGGCATACAATAATGGTTGTATGCTGGCTAAGATTAATATTATAATTTCGAAATGTTTTCTGAACTATGCACTAATAATAATATTGAAAAGAATTTGCGTATCAAGCATGTTTGACTATCATAAGGAGAAATCTCCTCCAATTCTACGTTTGCATTGTGTATGTGGCGGGAGGCCTTATGGTAGTTTCATTTTCCAAAAGCATAGCGGACTTCTTTTTATTTTATTTTTGAACAATAACTTTTTTTAAGATCTCACACCAGTCCCACGACTGACATTGATTTTATTGTTCCCTTTCTAAACTCTGGGTGCCCACAATTTTTCCACACGGGCAGCCTAGAGTCAGGTTATCATTATTCTGGAGCGAAGTCGAAAAAGTGATGCTGTGAGATCAGGAGCAAGCTGGATGGCGAAGCGTATCACTACTATATGTTATATTCATTTCCGCTGTTTGTTCTTGTAACACTCCGATAATGTAATGTGATGTAATGTAACAACTGATATAGTTCTTTGTTTTAAAGATATTCATATATCTATTATATTTGTTCCGCTGCGATATGTGAGATTCTGATGTTGTTTTCTTTTCTTCTTCTTCTACCTCTTTCTTCTTTAAACTCGAAGACTCGTACATTTGTCCTACTTTGGGCTGAATTGTTGTGGAATTTTGCCAGCTCAAAAGGGCTACGGATTTGCAGGCCTTCACAACGGATGTTTCCTGGAGGATCTAGGCAAAACCATTGTGTATCCGCTGTCCACAGTTTTTGCTTATCATGGCGAAATTCTCAAGGCAGCGATTGCTTAAAGGTACGGATGTTTCCTGGGGGATTCAGGCGTAACCATTGTGTATCTCCAATCCATGATTCGATTGATTTGTTTGGATTGTACTTTCCATATCGCTTTTGAAGGTTTTTCAAGTATTCTCACTGGGTGTTGAAACATGTCTACCAAGTACTTGAAGAATTCTATCTTTGCGCTTGATCAACGCATGGCAAGAGTCAACAAGAATAAGGGTAAACTTGTTGAAACATCGAGTTATTAAAGTATTTTCGAAAGGAAAATTTGTTCCGATATAAAAGTATTTTATTATAAAAGTATTTTATTATAAAGGTATTTTATTATAAAAGTATTTCCAACAAAGAAATTCTGTATTAATATTTGAAACTGAAATTCTTATGATTCTAAATTAGTTATTCGTGCCCGATACGATTCTTTTGAATCTACCTTATCTGCTAAGCTTTATTTATTCACCTATATTCTGTATTTTCGAATCTACCTTCTTTTCCTTTTTGAATATAATGTTTTAAAATATTATTTATTTATATACTACATGGTTTAATAGTAAATTATCGGTGTTGTAAATATTTTAGAAGCTATTAATTAATAAAATATATTCAAAGTAAACGATTATTGAATATTTTAAAACTACCTTGAGATAAACTAATAATATTTTCGATAGCTTCTTTGTAAAAATAAGTAATGATGTAAATAATTGTTTTCAAATTTTCATATATTTATAAAGGTGTAATCTAAATATATAAATGATATTTATAGAGGAAGCAAGAAATTTCACAAATGGGGTTTTTTGAAAAGTTTTAAATATTAAAGATAATTGAATTGCAAATGAAGTTTTCAAATGAATATTTCAAGCAAATTTATGTAGTTTTAAATTAATTGTTCATCTTGTCTTTCAATTTATTTTTCTTTCTTGTTGTTTCTATTCTCCTACCAACTTCCTTTTCGGGGATGAAAATTTTTGAGTGGGGGAGAGTGCAACGACCCGTAATTTTTATAATTTGTATAACGTATTTAATTCAATTTGAAGAAATTTTAAATTGTAATATTTTGAAATAAAAATTTATTATTTGAATAAGTCTATTTTAACGTAGCAATTGGTAAATTTTCATTTGATAATATTAAAGTTTATTTTCTTGCGCAATTTTATTTCAATTTAAATCAGTTAATAACAGTTGAATTTAAAAGTATTCTGAAACCTAAATATGTTAACATGAGAAAATTTATTTAGAACACTCTAAATCAGACTGTGAAATTCGTTTTGTGAAATTCGAACGTTTCTAGGTCCATTTGGATTTTTCCATACGGAATAGCTACGTATATCGATACCGATTATCAACTTTTGATAGGATGATCGTACCACTGATATCTGTATAATGTTTTGACCGTCTCATCATGCCGATCTGTGTGGTATATTTATTTCTACATTTTTAGGTCTGATACGCGACGGAAAGCACGAAACAGTTAACCATAGCAGTATTCGATTTTGAAATATTTTAGTTTTAGTGTCTTCTCATTGTCCAACGATCGAAATCTAACAGCCATTTCTTTTAATATTCCCTGAATTGTCATGATTGACTTTTCCCATTTCCATTACTTTATAATTATGGTACGTTTTCTCTGCCTCTTGGTCCCATCTGTCTGTTCACTATTCGAAACATATAGTATACACAACGTTACAGCAGAGCAAGTTGCTTGTTCCTTCCTCTTTTTTCTTTCTGTCTTTCTTTCTTCTTTTCTATTGTTGCAAACCTCCACCACAAATAACAACCAACAGCCTTGCTCCTTCTACAGAACCCGACCCCAAGCCATCACATCACATGCCTATGCAACTGCTCTCGACTCCACCTCGGCAGTCACACCTAGCCACCATCACCTCGCCCCAGGTCAGCTGCCATCTGCCCATGCACTTGCATAGTTCACCGAACGTCGGAACCACACTCCACCAAGAAACCATCGGTCCACCACCCCTCCTCTCTCCGTTCTCTAGCCTTTCCTGCCTCCATCTCCAAAGCTTCCACCCGAAACCTTCCATGCAGCAGCCACCTTTCATTTTTTTTAGGTATATATGTTCTATATATTATGTTTAAAGTATATATATTATCTTTTAAAAGGAGGATATGTGTTTTATAGTTTATATTATATTTTCTTGTATGTGTGGTACAGTTTGTATATGGTCTGCGTCTTCTTTAGTATAATGCATATTTATATATTTTTGTTTGAAAATTGCATCTCTTTTCACGGCCAAGCCTCTATATATATATATATATATATATATATATATATATATATATATATATATATATATATATATATATATATAAAGTATTTATGCATATAAAGGTTACTTAGTTGTATAATATGTTTATCTACAATCTGTGTGTTTATATTTGGATATATATTTAAGTTATATACACTATTTATTTACCTATTGTAGTATGGGTTTTTTTCTTGCACTTATCTTTTTTTTTGAAAGCATGGTAAACGGGCCCGGCCCAAACAAACACATACGAGATATCCAGAGACATCCCGAAATCATACTACAACACAGCAAACCCTAACCCTACGCGAACACAGCACAGCCGCCACATAACACAAAACAATGGCGGAAAGGAAAGGAAGAGGAAATGCAAAAACGAAGACTCTGTCTTCAACTTCCATCTTTCTTCACACCACTTGTTTCCCCTCTCTCCCAATACGACAGCCCCTCATTAAGCTGACACCTCATGCCCTCTTTCTCCTCACTAGAAAAATCGATCTTCGTAATATAGTTAACATCATAGTAATCTTCAGATCTAAGGTCAGAGAGACTTAGATCTGCAGATCTACTCCTCTGATAAGTGGCGCGGGCCCAAAATGAAGTCTTATCCCTGACACCGTCACCAGATCTGCTACGATCAACAGAATTGTGAAAGAAGCTATTATGATTAGCAACTTCACTATGCTGGAAGTTCGGGTAGGCGAGAAAAAGCTCCAGATGCTTGCTCCCTGCTTCATAATCCCAGTTTTCAGCTATACTGGCAACTTTGGTGTGATCTTTCACTTTATACTTCGATTTATTCAGCAGTATACCACTGTCAGTATCAATTAAACGCCATATCTGCTCTTTGCTACTGATTGTTTTATTATGATAGCGAGCATTCCTCTCTTTCCATATATGATATACAGTCGTAGTTATAAGAATGTGAGCTAAATCCCTCTTCATTGATTTTGCTTTAAAATTGATATTGATATAGTTGATAGCTTGCTTGAGATCCAATTGCCCATTAATACGAATGCCCAGCTTAGCTTGAATATGCTTCCATAAGAAAAATGAATAGCTGCAATCAAAAAACAGATGATGAGAAGATTCATTCTCTAGATTGCATAAGGAACATTGTGAACTAGTGGTACTGGACCATTTATTGATTCTGTCCCAAGTTGGCAGTCTATTATGTAATGCAAAAAAGGTACAGAATGCCATCTTGGGACTGTTCACCTTGTTCCAAATACAATCGTACCACTCTACTTTATTCTCTTTATGCCTGATAAAATTCCAGGTTTGTTTAAAAGAAAACTTCCCTTTATTGCTAGCTTTCCAAGTCCAGTAATCATTTTCTGCATTTACATCAATATGAAGTTTACATATTTCCTCTTTATGAGGGTTAGTAATAGGATGAAGATGAGGATGCCAGTGATTATTTAAAATTATAGAGGAAACTGTTAAGTTTGGTTCTCCAAAAATGACTAAATTGTTCCATCCAATTTTATTAACAAAAGAGTTATTTTTGAACCAAGGGTCAAACCACAAGTTAGTTTCTTTACCATCCTTAAAATTTCTATCCAACAGAGATCTACCAATATCTCTACATTTTAAAATATGCTTCCAAGTATTAGAATGATTATTTTTTGGAAGTAAGTTCCAAAAATTACCCTTATTAACATATTTATTCTGCATCCATCTAGCCCAAAGGGAATCAGCACTTAAAAATCTCCAAAATAGTTTAAGATGACAGGTAGAGCTAAGATCCTTCAGGTTTCTAATACCAAACCCTCCTTCTTCTTTTGGCTTGCACACTTTCTCCCAACTAATTTTATGATATTTACCCCTCCATAAGAAATCAGCACATTTTTTCTCAATTTTTTTGATTGAAGTAGCAGGGAAATGAAATGTTTGTAACCAGTAAAGAATAATAGCATATATAACAGTTTTGATTAACTCTAGTCTACCAGCAATAGAGAGAAGCTTACATGACCAGACCTCCATTCTTTCTTGAATATTATCTAGTAAACCAGAACAGTCAGAGTCTCTCAGTTGGTTAACCGACAAAGGAAGCCCTAAATATTTTACAGGGAGATTACCCTCAGTGATTTTTAACACATTGAGAAAATCCATTTTGTATCTGCTGCTTTTACTAAAATAGGCTTTACTTTTAGTTTTGTTGAGCTGTAACCCAGCATTTTTATTAAGCCTGGCAAAAATATTCTTAACAGATTCTGCATTCTCCTTATTAGCTTTAACAAAAATCATTAAATCATCAGCATATATGAGATGACTTATGTATGGTTGAATTCTGTTAATATGTTTAATATTCCCCTTAATAGTTTCAATATCCATTAAAATCGAAAAATACTCCATAACCAAGGTGAAAAGATAGGGTGATAGAGGGTCACCTTGTCTAATACCTCTATTACTACTAATAAAACCTTCAGGTTTACCTTGAATAAGAATGGAAAAGGTAGGAGTATTAATACACTCTAAAATCAGATCACAAAACTTAATAGGAAACCCCATACATCTCATAATATGCCAAATGAAGTGTCTGTTGACTTTATCATATGCTTTCTGCAAATCAATTTTTAAACACACATTATCACCATTTTTGTTATTGAAATTTCTCACCATCTCATGAGCAAGCATAGAATTTTCAGAAATTAATCTGCCAGGAACAAAGGCACTCTGGTTTTCAGAAACTAGAAAAGGCAGAAAAATCTTTATTCTGTTACTAAGCACAGTAGATATGATTTTATAAATGAAATTGCAACAGGATATGGGTCTAAAATCATTAATGTTAGTTGGGTTTTTCTTCTTGGGAATAAGAGTTATAAAAGTATGATTAGTACTTTTCAGAATTTTACCTTTACTCATAAATTCATTTACAGTTTCATGAATTTGATGTTTTAAATTGTTCCATTGATTTTTATAAAACTTAGCATTAAACCCATCGGGACCAGGGCTTTTATTATCACTAGCATTAAAAATAATATATTTAATTTCCTCAAGAGATACAGGAGCAAGTAAAATATCAGCTGCTTCTTCTTTAAGAATATTTTTACAAATAATATGAGGAAAATCTTTTTCCTGATTTTCAGAGAAGTATAGATCCTTGTAGTACTCAATAGCTTCTTTAGATATTTTCTCATGCTCATTAGAAAAATTGCCTCTTCTATCAATGATGTTCCCTATATTATTAATGTGTTTTCTACTATTCATTTTAGCATAGAAAAATTTTGTACAATCATCCCCTAAAGTTAACCAATCCACCTTGGCCTTTTGCCTAGCATTAATAGCATTCTTATGAAGTTCAATAGATAAATTTTCCTGATTCTGAAAGAAATTTTTTGCAATCTCCTTATCTTGTGGATTATTATCAGCTAGATTTTGTAAATATTTTCCATCTTTTCTTAATTTGTTTATACTATTACCCTTCAAATGATTATTCTTATCCCAATTCTTAATATTATGTTTAATATTTTTCAGCAGCATACTAAATTGGAATTGCTTTGTACCACTACTAGAAAAATTAAGACTATTATTCATCAAGGAATTATAACTATCTTCTAAAACCCAACTGTTTTTAAACCTAAAAGGAGGAACTTTATTATTTGTGCTCCCACTGGGAGACAGATTAACAAATAGAGGAGTATGATCACTGGAATTTTGTTCCAGAGTGGAACAGATAAAATTTGGAAAGATGTTAGCCAATTCAACATTGATTAAAATCCTATCTAATTTACAATGAATGTTCTTGGCTAAACCAGATTTCCAAGTATACTTATTGCCACTAATAATAGGCTCAATAAGACCAGTGTCCATAAGGAAATTACATAACCTGTCAATCTTGTTTTGTGGGATTTTATTTCCACCACTTTTTTCAGAAACACGAAAAACAGTGTTAAAATCACCCAAAACAATCCAAGGAAGATTATATTTTTGATTAAACTTTTTTAAATTACACCACAAGTCATTTCTTTCAACTTCAAAATTGCTGCCATACACACTAGTAATTTGAATATTAAAACCTCCTATGTTTTTAAACTGACTGTCTATAAATTGTTTATCAGTATTCGTATTAATATTAGTCCAGATATTAGTATCCCACATAAGAATAATTCTGCCCTTACAGTTACAATCATTATTGCTAACTGATTTCCAGTTGTTATTCATCTTAAGACAAAAATTCTCATAACTCTCAGTACTTAACTTATTTTCTAATAAAGCAATAATAGTAGGCTTATAAACACTTATCATATGTAACACATCAGATTGTTTAGCAGCGGAATTCATACCCCTAACATTCCAAGCAAATATAGACATATATATATATATAATAAAAGGAAATTTAAATTGTACCTGACACGGTGGTACTTCTACCTTTTCTCTTGTTATCTGCTTTCTTAGCTTTTAATCTTGTAGACATCTCATCCCATTCTGGGTTGAGTGATATGTATTTTTGTTTGAAAGCTTTCTTCTCTTTATTGCCCTGTAGCTTGCCTGTAGCCTTTATCTTTGGAATGTGTAGACTAGATATATCAAATTGGTCAGCAGCTTCATCCATATCTAATTCATTTTCTTCCATTTGAACTTGTTCAGGAACCTTAATCAGAGAGATGTCAAATGTAGCTGTGCGAGGCAATGCAGAGACACTGGACTCTGCTATTGCAGCCTGCTTAGGAGGAGAGACCTTCTTGCAAGGCAATGTTGAGTCGATGCCTTCCCTGTCCTCAACTATTGCAGCAACCCCTGAAGGAGATTCCTCTTGCGACCGAATAATCCCTTTTTTTCTATTATTTATATGCAATAATTCATCTGTAACAGTATCGATCTCTGTAATTAAACATGGCTCTGAAAAAGGAGGGGTTTCAGAGCTAAAGACCTCTTTATTGGTAGTCCCCTCTATTGCATTTTGCTGATTCGATTTGTCAGATTCTTTAAATTGATGAGCTACCATAGCTGTGATCTGATCTTCTTGATCAGTGAGCATCTCGATATTATTTTCTTGATCGGAAATGATACATTCTTGATTGATTCGATCAGGTTCTTTCTCATTTCTTGCCAAGTTCTCTTTTTTATTGAGATTCGGCTCTAGATTTTCGTCTGTGTTGTCTTCTTGCATAATATCTCTTGTTTGAGAGTTTGTTTTGGGTATCCACATCTGTTTTGAGTTGCACTGCTCTCTAGTGTGACCGAAACATTTACAGAGATTACATTTTGGAGGAACCCATTCATATTCCACTTTTTGTATGATTTTTTCTCCATTGTATAGAGTTAGATTGATCTCATCTGGTAGTTCATCATTTGCAGAGACTTCCACGAGAAGGCGAGCATAATTCAATCTCGTCTTCAAGGTAGTAGCTGCATCCATTTTAATGGGTTTCCCTATGATGCTAGCCATGACACTGAAAGCTTCTTTGTCCCATAACTTTAGATTAACACATGGTAACCTTACCCAGATGGGCATAGATGTTAACAGATCTCTGTCCATTTTCAAAGAATCAGACCACTTTCTCACTATGATGAGTTTTCCATTATAAAAATATGGTCCATTCTTCAGAACTGAGGAGCAATCTTGAGGATCTTTGAATTTTATTAGAAAGAATCCATTCTCTCTAGTAAATATTTGAAAATCTCCAATCGGATTCCATACTCTTTGTATGTAAGATTTAAAGAACATATAGTATGGTTTGGTACCTACTACATACACAAGAACTGAGTTGTTCCATGTTTCGGTTGCTCTTTTACATATCTCCTCTTTTACCAGACCATACTTCATGTTGTTTATCTTGATTGGTGCAATATGCTCAAGATTACAATCTTCATCATCAGGTTCTTGTGGCTGATCAGCAACAATATCAGCCCAGGATTTTCGGCCTTGATCTTTATTCAGTGAGATGGCTATCGGTTTTTTCTGAATTGGCAACATTTGGACTCTCTTTTCGTTACTGGTGGTCGTTTTCTGATCATCACGGCCTCTTCTATTATTTCTATTAAAAACCGGTAGCAACTCCTGCGATTTCTTGGCCTCTTTTCTCTTTTGTTGCTTAGATTGGACCAACTTGAATCCATCTTCATCTATGATGTTGCCCCCTGATGGCTCTCTGATGTGAGAAACCTCAGGTGGTCTAATTTGGTAGGAGTGAGAGAATTTTGGAGAAGAATGGTGAGGGAATTGATTTTCCCCCATGGCTTAAGAGGAAACCCTAGATTTCTTTTTGCTGAGAGCTCAATCTATTATTATTACCAGCTCTGGAGGTCGGTCTAAATCAATAATGTATATTAAAATGTTGATGCAGAAGGATGTGTTCTTGCACTTATCTTGTTTTGTTTCTAATTAGTATATATATATCTATAGGGTTAAATATATTTATGTGTAGCTATATTATATTAATGGATATGTATACTAGTAACTGTTTGACGTATGATAGGTCTATGAAACCGTATAAACTAATGTAGTATTTATTGTGTTATATATGCTTGATTATATACACATATAAATCTGTTGTATTTATATCTATGCTATCAGATTTCAGGTTTGTATAATTTGCAGTGTGATATGTTAATATATAAGTAATATCGCAATATATAATCTGTTATTATATGATATTATACTAATCATGTTTTGCTATATATGCAGACATTACTGTTTTTACTTTGTTGTTTTGATTTCGGTTATATATATTAGTATATAGATAAATATTTATATAGTTTATATAAGAAAGTAGGAGTTTATAGGGGTTATATATATAGTAAGTGTATTGTTACAGTTTTTAAAATTGTAAAAGTTTTACAGTTTACAAAAAGTTTAAGTATTATAATAAAGTGATCATTTCGGCTGAAAATATATACTTTGGTTTCAAATTTTATATAGTAGCTAGTTGCTTATAAAAGTATACAAGTCAATTTATATATATATATATATATATATATATATATATATATATAAGTTTGTGTAAGTTTTAATTCTGTCTAATATTTCAAATACTTATATAAGTATAGTATTGTCTTATAAATTTATTTTGAATACTGTATATTCATATTATAGTTTATATACGTAAGCATGTATATGTGTTGTACAGTTTAAAAGTTTATTTCCAAAATTTGAGAAGTGCTGGCATTTCCTATAGCTCGGGTACATTGTTATTTTATAATAAATATGGACTTTAAAATATATGTTTATATATTCGTCTGTATACCTATTCGATTGTATTCTACGTTTAAAAGTATACAGGTGATATATTAGTTATATATAGTTAAAGATATATAATGCATCTGTTTCTTTTGGCTCAGTAGCAGTTATATGATTTTACAATATATACGTTACAATGATATTTATTTTAAATATATACATATACATATACATATACATATATATTAATAAAGTATTTATATATGGTATGCTCGGTCTTAAGAGATTTTTCAGTAAGTTGTATTGATTCTATAAAATATATTGATTTCAATAAAGCAAATTTATTTAAATTTTAAATGCAATATATATAATATAAAATATATGATATTATACTAATCATGTTTTGCTGTATATGTAGACATTACTGTTTTTACTTTGTTGTTTTGATTTCGGTTATATATATTAGTATATAGATATTTATTTATATAGTTTATATAAGAAAGTATGAGTTTATAGGGGTTATATATAGTAAGTGTATTGTTACAGTTTTTTAAATTGTAAAAGTTTTACAGTTTATAAATAGTTCAAGTTTTATAATAAAAGTGATTTCGGCTGAAAATATATACTTTGGTTTCAAACTTTATATAGTAGCTAGTTTCTTATAAAGTATATGAATCTATTTATATATATAAGTTTGTAAGTTTTAATTTTGTCTAATATTTCAAATACATATATAAATATAGTTTTGTCTTATAAATATATTTCGAATATTGTATATTCCAATTATACTTTTTATACGTAAGTTTGTATATGTGTTGTATAGTTTAAAAGTTTATTTCCAAAATTTGAGAAATGCTGGCATTTCCTATAGCTCAGGTAGATTGTTATTTTATAATAAATATTGACTTTAAATATATGTTTATATATTTTTCTGTATATCTATTCGATTGTATTTTATGTTTCAAAGTATACAGGTAATATATTAGTTATGTATATAGTTAAAAAGTATATAATACATCTGTTTCTTTTGGCTTAGTAGCTGTAACATGATTTTATAATATATACGTTACATTGATAATTATTTTAAGTATATACATACATACATATATATAAATAAAGTATTTATATATGGTATGTTGAGTTTTCAGAGATTTTTCAGTAAGTTATATTGATTCTATAAAATATATCGATTTCAATAAATCAAATTATTTAAATTTTAAATGCAGTATATATAATATAATAATAAGGTATATATTTTCAGTTTAAATCGAAACTGATTGGGTCTTTTTCATTGATTCCTGTTATCGGCTTTATCCGTCGAACTCGTGTCCATCGTTCTTTGCTTTAGAATTCATGCTTATATCCGTAACCTAATTCATTATCTAAACCCCTCTAGCCTCGAAAGGTAAGCAATCACTCACGACTAACTTTCTTATATTTATTAAGTTTTATTTCAATTGAAACAACAATTGAAATATGTCGCTGTTAGTTATTTACATTGATATTTATGCTATTGTCTGTATCTGTTTGTAACGACCCGTTAAATTCGATGATAGTAAATGAGTTAATTTAATATGATTTCTAATCTAATTTAGAATGAAATAAAAGTCTTAAGATTTTATTTGAGTAAATGTAGGAATTAGATATAGTAACTGTAATTAAAGGTTAACAATTTAAATGTTTATATGGCAATAGATTGAAATAACGTAAATTGGCGGTTGTGGTTATAAGTTATAATTTGTTGATTTATACTGGAAGATATAAAGCGGAAATAGTATTAATGAAATAATAACTGAATTGAATTGCAACTATATAAATGAAAGTAAATTTTATTTAGTGGATGTCAACATTGAATAAATTTATTAAAATAAAAAGATTTAAATGCATGTTGGATAGAATATATATATTTGTTGGATCAAGTGGTAAGTAATTAGAATTTAATTCTATAAAATTTGGAACTGAATGTATGTAAATAATTTTGTAAGAATAAGTTAATTAACAATTTATTTGTGCATACCCGATTTAATTGAAATAACAGAAAGGACAAGAACTTGAGTTGCCTAGGTATGTATATATTGATAAACTATAACTAAGTAGGAAGTTTGGTAGTAAATAGGAAATAAGATGACAAAGGCAACTAGTAAATTTATAAATGAATTCATAATAATAAGTAGTAATTAATGCATAAATATATTTGGCATTTGGGATAATTACAAAGTTTTACCCATTCATCTAATTTATTTAATTGAATCTAAATCTATGACAACATTTTTGTTATTAATGGTTGTAAGTGATTTTGAATGTAAAAGGGTAACAATTATTTAGGTCAACCATTCATTGAGTATATTAAGTTAAGAATGGAAATAGATTGAAATAAATCTAAATTTATTTATTTTGTTTTGTTAATATGTTCTAGTAATAAAAGGGAATTTATAAGAAATGAAGCCTGCACTAATGAAGTGTATTATAATTCAAATGTTATTTATACCCATAAAATGTCTATGTACTGAATAGAAAGATTTTAAATCAATAAACAAATTTATGGAGGTTCCAATTTATAATTTATAACATTTAATGTAGACTCAATTACAATTAATTGATTTAAATGGTGCAGTTAGCGTAGATTTTTGTTTGTATTTGTAGAGGGTTAATTTTATAAGACAAATTTTATGCCAATTCTATTTATAATAGGACCATGGGTTGTTTTAAAGTATAGGAAGCAGGATTTATAAACTTAATTAGAGTATCAAATTCAACCATTACATTTATTGCATAATAAAAAGGAATATAACGGTTAATTTTTCGTTATTGAAATTTAAATGGACTTTGAGGATAATGATGTGAAATCATGAACCAATGTTAGTGGTATCCTTATTTTGGATGAAAGGTGAGAATATAAAAGTTGAAAATCTAATAAATGGTTTTGAGAATTTAATTTATAATTCCTAAATATAAGGAAGTGGAGAAATTAACACTGCAATTGATAAACTTATCAACTTATAATTCACACCTAAACTTGTTAAACCATTTAAATTGATTAAGGAATATAAAAGCAATAAAATTTGGTCAAATTTTAGAATTTAAATATAAAATTGGATTTTATGATTTGTTTTAATTTATTTAATGAATATAAAAATAGCCATTTTGGCTACGGACTCGGATTTCGACGAAACCAGTTTCATCGGATCCGTATCAGTGAATTTTTATATGGTTTCAAGTTTCGTATCGATCGGACCTGTCGTTTGATCGTACGGACGCGAAACGCCTTGAAATCGATTTAATTAAAATCAATTTGAAATCAATTTGGAAATTTTGTTTTCAGCATAACTTCTTCATACGATCGAATTTGGACGTGAAACTTTTTCCATCGCGTTCAGAATATTTTAAAATACCTATCTGGATATATGGGTTTAACATATTTCGTTCCGAGGTTAGAACGGGCTTTTTGGGCCATAGT
Source organism: Allium cepa (assembly GCA_030765085.1). Lineage (NCBI taxonomy): Eukaryota > Viridiplantae > Streptophyta > Magnoliopsida > Asparagales > Amaryllidaceae > Allium > Allium cepa. Next base: position 730,196,392 of record CM060943.1, read on the forward strand.
TTGTTCCGTACGTTCATCTGTCTGGTCTATCTGCTCCAATCCAACCCTACTTATAAATAGATGATTATAAACCCTAGCCTCCATCTTCTATCATTTGTCTACGTTCATTTTCTTCATCTCTTTCTCTTCCTCAATGGTTGCAAAACCTAGATCTATCTACAGTTCAAAATCAAAAGTGAAAATTCAAACTCTCCAGAAAATTCTCAAAAAAATATATGTTGTAGCTGTCAATTTATACGTCACGGATCCATGATTCGTTTCTCGATTCAGTTGTTCGTCCAGTAAAATTCAAACCATTTTCGACCACTCGTCATCGTCGCAACAAAACTCGCCCGATCGGAAAACTGTTTCTGGGTATTGTGGAAAAACCGAGGGGATTGCATCAGTATAGTTTTTGGGTCGAATCAACGGTTGGATCGTGTGATTTAATTGGATTAGGGTTTTAATTAGGGGCGGCGGCCGGCAGTAAGATGGAGGGCCGGATTTTGGCCTTGGGTGCGGCCGGAGGAGTGGGGAGCGGTGGTGGTAGCGGCGTGTCGTATGGGGGCCGTATGCGTGGGTTAGAGGTGGTCAACGGTCGGCTGTAGGAGGTGTTTCGTGCTCTGTAGCTAGCATTCTTCGCGATGGGTTTTCGGTTTCCTGTAGCCGAATAATGAAGGGAGGATGATGACGTGGATGTGGGGCTAGGGTGAGTTGTTTTATTTGTTTTATTTAATTTTTGGTTTTCAATCGAATTTTCGACATAACTTTTACGTACGTTATCCGTTTCACGCGAAATTTCTTTTGTTAGGGTCGTAATTAAATTCCGGATCTGATGACGCTGATTTGGATAAATTTGGAGACCGTCAAATTTTTGAGTTTAAATTGAATTTAAATTCAATTTAAATTCAAAAAGGTGAGTGTTTTAACCCACTCACAACTTCTAAAAGTTCTTATGTTTGTTAAATTTATTTTAGATATGAGTAGAAATTTATTTATGACTGTTTGGCATGTTTTATTCATCATATCTGTTAAATCGCGTTTATTTAATTTAACGGTTAATTTATTTTATTTACTGCATATTGATTGATGGTTAGAATTTATTTATTTGCATATAAACTGCTAGAAAACAGTTATAAAATTTATTTCTGAATATAAACTGCTAAGTTTAATAGTTATTATATTTATTTTGAATATAACTGCCAGTCATTACTTGTTATATATTATCAGATATATATTGATATTGATTTATTATTGGATGATGATTTTGATTTGGATGATGGATGATGTCGATGAATGGATGTTTTATTTTATATCATTAAACTGTAAGTTATCATGCATTTTTATTTCATTCGGGATTGTGGTTTGAAATGATATACAACCGCAAAATTTTATTTTTAAATGGCGGATTGAAATGATAAATATCCGTATCACTTGGCCATAGGATAGAAAATTATATACAAGCACCGTGGTCTATATATAAAATATTTTAAAGTGATTTCTATGGTTTGGATGGAATACGGTTTATAATAATTTTAATTTTGATATTTTTCTTCTATACATGTATACATATGAAGTTAGAAATTTTGAATTTTAAAACTATGTATAAATCTCTTAAATAAAAATGAAAATTTGAGAAAATGGAGTTTTATAATTTATATCATATGTTTAAATGTTTAAGTTTAGAAATTTTAAGATATGATATTTATAACTGGATTTTCCCAAGATAAATTTGAAATGAATATTCTAGTACAAATTAAATTGAAGAAAATATTTAATTGCTAGAAATTGGAGTTTTATTTATGGATTTTTATGTGAATATTCAAGACTAAATAATAGAACATTAATTTGTTGAAAAAATATAAAAATCCAACTTTAGTTTTGAAATATTAATACTCCAAATGGATATATATATATATAGAAATCGAAGTGGTTTTGGTACTTGAAAGTGATATTTAAATTTTGGTTTAGACTTTAAATAAAGAAATATATTTGTAAAGCCATGGAAATTATTTTCTTTACAAAGTAACCTTAAAGTTAAACCATTTATTCTATATGCCGTTGAATATCCAAACCATTCAAGTTTTAGAAGTTATGGTCTTAAAATTTGAATTTCGAATATTATGCTTTGAAAGTATAATTCAAATATTTGGTTTCCAAATGTTATAAATTTTAAAGCAGTATGATTTTTTGGAAAAGAATTATATTTGGGATAAAATGATATCATATTGTTTTGGGTTTTTAAAATGATATCGTAATTCCTAGTTTTGAAATGGGAAATTTTATCCTGGTTTTAAAGTATAAACTATTTTTAAATGACCGCGGTGTTATAATAACGATTGGTTGGCAAAGAGACCGGGATCGGATATGGACATACTCTCTGTCGATACCGAAAACCACTTTGACTAACCGTGTACGCGGTGGAGATTCCAGAATGAAGTAGGATGGTGGAGACGTTTCCTGTAAGGTAAATACGTGGACCCAACTCCCGTGAGTTGGCATAAGGTGGCTAAAACAGGAGCGATCGACGGGTTAATGAGGTCATTCCTCTGATCGGACACTCCTCTTCGATATTATACTTTGACTTTGGATTTGATTCAGTGGCCACTTTTACTTTGATTTTGGGGAGTTTGTTCGAGGTGGGCGGTAGCTGCGGCTACGCGTTACCATCGGCCTGGAAGCGTAATTGGTATATCTACCCTGGCATTGCCTAGTTGTGCCGTGTCACCTACCCTAGCGCGCCTTATACGATTTTGTTTTGTACCATACCTATAGAGTGCCCTCTGACGACTCCCCGTACGGGGGAGATTACGGTACTGTATAGACTATGGGAATATATTCTGTGTTAAGGGCTATATGGGTAACCCCTTAACGCTATTTAAAAGTAAGTTTATTTTATGAATAGACACTACTATAGTAGCGCAATATACTACATAGTAAATAGTTTAACGGATCCTTAAGAGATGTAAATCCCGAACATCTTTTGAGTTATTGTACTCATTTTTTTCTGTTAATTTAACTCACATAAGATCTTTTAGTTCTGACTCGAGTGTTTTTTCTTTTCAAATTCGCTCGGGTCAGTCCGAGCGTTTCAGGATTTGAAGTTTTAGCTCTGGAGGACGAAGACGAAGATTGTAGTATTATTATCTACTATTTTATATTCCACTACACCGTATTCCGCTGCATTGATATTATTGGTATGTAAACTCTGATATTTAAATGTATAAACAAGAATCGAATGTTTTGTAAACAATTTTATAAACTGTATATTTTATTATTATATTTTATCCTTCCGCTGTGGGATTCTAATTTATTTTATTTCTTCTCTGTTTTCTTATTTACCCCATAACAATCTACCCTTCCGTATGGTTTGAATCGGCATATGTGTCGGTTTAAATCGTGCGAAAAGGCGGTATGTTACAGTTGGTATCAGAGCTTTGGTTTAGCGATAAACCTTAGCTTTGTGGGGTTTGACTCTTTACTAATAGGGTTGAAATACCCTATGGGAGTCGCTAAGTGTGTATATATGAGAGAGCGTATTTGTTAATGTTATAAAAAGATTTTTATATTGTGTTAATCTGTTCCGTTTTGTATTTATGAATTCTGGTTGATGCATGGGACGCTATGTCATCAATAGGGATTTCTAAACACTTAATAGGACATACCGACATAATATTTGTTTTTAATATAGGTGAATGAAATAATTTTGCCTATTATATTTTCTATATATAAAATAAAATTTTCAAATGATATCTATATTTGGTTGCAATAGATTGAATTTATAAATAATAGGTAAAATAAGATTGAAATAAAAATCAATGGAATTTGGTAATTTTAGGACTTAAGTCCGGGATTTTTAAAATTTGCTTTCATAGGATTTTGAAGTATAATAATATCGTTATATATATTTTTTCCGATATAAATATTTCATTTTAAATTCGAAAGAATTGTTTAAAGAAGAATTTGGAGAAAATAAGTTTGTACTTTCCTCTCTGTCGCTAGAAAATAATTTCGGTGATGGCAGCCGCATCATCGACTTTCATTTTCGAGTTTCGAAGGGGAAAGGCCACTGTAGTAAATTCTACTGCAGATTTATTTTGGAAATTATCTAAAATTTTATTTGTTCTAAATATAATTGAGATATAAAAGTTGTAAGAAATTATTTATCTATTATTATTTTTATTTGAAATTTGACCCGGTATTTAATTCTTAAATTTTCCATTACTTAATGGTTTAAATTATTTTAGTGAAATAAAGGGCAAGTAATTAATAATTGAAAATCTCTAAATTAGGCAAGAAATTAGTGCAAGGTTATAAAGGGAAATATCGAATTTTTAACATATGAGACAAAAAGTAATATTGTTGAACATTAAATTTAATTAAAAGAAGAGATAAAATTTGTATAAGTTCTTTTGCATTTTCTTTAACATATATAACTTACCAAATATGAAAAGTTGAAATGTTAAATAAGAGATTTGAATAGAATATTATACAAGTAGAAAATTTTGGGAAAATGAAGTATTCAATGAATTGCTATTATAAATAAGAATTTAATGGTTATTAACTTAAGTATGATAGAAAGTAGGTAATATAAATAAATGACTGCAAACCCTAAGTAATAAATTAATAAAATCCTTTATTTATAAGAATGGAGGTTATAAGGTTAAGAATTTAAGTGTAATTAAAAAGGGTTACTGTAATTTAATATAATAGAATGTAAGCATTTAATAAATGATTGAAATTGAGAAGTGCATTAAATGTAATACAAACAAAAGAAACTTACATAACCTAAATAAAATAAAAATGAATAATGGTAAGTAATAAGTAGAAATAAGGAAACCACCATTGAATGAGAAATAAAATTTGAAGTTTGTTAGAAATAAATGTAAATTATAAAAGGAAAATTTATGCGGTTTGAATAAAAGAAAGGAAATCAAACAACTAAAGTATGTAGTGAATTTATAGTGAGAAAATTGACTTGTTGATTGAATTGTTATTGTTTGATTTATGGTTGGTCGGGTAAGGAAATTTGAAGTTGTTGGATGAATAAATAATCTATTTTGTTCCATCTATGACTGTTGAGTAAATGATGCACTTGATAGTTATTTTTCATTCCGTACCATTTCAAGTTTTAAACCCGAACAACTATTTGCTTGTTTGACTGAATGGTTGTTTTGTTTTGTTGTTTATGCCGTTGGTTGAAATTGATGATTGTTGTATGTTTGTTGTTAGCAGTTGAAACCATGTAAATATTTCACTATATATAAATTGTTAATCTTTTGGATTTTTATAAGAGAAATGCAGGTTATGGAAGCAATTGTTATTGCTTTTGGTTCCATAATAATAAGCGTAATATTGCCCGACAAATAGGTACGTTTTCGGATTACGTTTTGTAGCGTTATTTTATATATTTTTCCCGGGTTGGGATATATTATTTTGAATATTATATATGATATTTTGTTATATTTAATATTATATCTTCTCCCGAACCTCTCCGTACAAAGGAGACTCTGCCAAAAATTTTCGAAAATTTTGGACTTAGAATTATGTTGAAAATGTTTTCCAACTTTAATTATTTAAGTATAGAAGGATATAATGATTATAAAACGGGTATATTTAATTTAAGGAAATTAATTTAGTAAATTATTGTTTATAAGTTAATATTTGAAATAAGATGTACCGTTTCATTCTTCCTTCTCCCTTCTTTTTCCTTTTCGGGGGCGAAAAGTTTTGAGTGGGGGAGAGTGTAACGACCCGTTAAATTCGATGATAGTAAATGAGTTAATTTAATATGATTTCTAATCTAATTTAGAATGAAATAAAAGTCTTAAGATTTTATTTGAGTAAATGTAGGAATTAGATATAGTAACTGTAATTAAAGGTTAACAATTTAAATGTTTATATGGCAATAGATTGAAATAACGTAAATTGGCGGTTGTGGTTATAAGTTATAATTTTTTGATTTATACTGGAAGATATAAAGTGGAAATAGTATAAATGAAATAATAACTGAATTGAATTGCAACTATATAAATGAAAGTAAATTTTATTTAGTGGATGTCAACATTGAATAAATTTATTTAAAATAAAAAGATTTAAATACATGTTGGATAGAATATATATATTTGTTGGATCAAGTGGTAAGTAATTAGAATTTAATTCTATAAAATTTGGAACTGAATGTATGTAAATAATTTTGTAGGAATAAGTTAATTAACAATTTATTTGTGCATACCCGATTTAATTGAAATAACAGAAAGGACAAGAACTTGAGTTGCCTAGGTATGTATATATTGATAAACTATAACTAAGTAGGAAGTTTGGTAGTAAATAGGAAATAAGATGACAAAGGAAACTAGTAAATTTATAAATGAATTCATAATAATAAGTAGTAATTAATGCATAAATATATTTGGCATTTGGGATAATTACAAAGTTTTACCCATTCATCTAATTTATTTAATTGAATCTAAATCTATGGCAACATTTTTGTTATTAATGGTTGTAAGTGATTTTGAATGTAAAAGGGTAACAATTATTTAGGTTAACCATTCATTGAGTATATTAAGTTAAGAATGGAAATAGATTGAAATAAATCTAAATTTATTTATTTTGTTTTGTTAATATGTTCTAGTAATAAAAGGGAATTTATAAGAAATGAAGCCTGCACTAATGAAGTGTATTATAATTCAAATGTTATTTATACCCATAAAATGTCTATGTACTGAATAGAAAGATTTTAAATCAATAAACAAATTTATGGAGGTTCCAATTTATAATTTATAACATTTAATGTAGACTCAATTACAATTAATTGATTTAAATGGTGCAGTTAGCGTAGATTTTTGTTTGTATTTGTAGAGGGTTAATTTTATAAGACAAAATTTATGCTAATTCTATTTATAATAGGACCATGGGTTTTTTTAAAGTATAGGAAGCAGGATTTATAAACTTAATTAGAGTATCAAATTCAACCATTGCATTTATTGCATAATAAAAAGGAATTTAACGGTTAAATTTTTCGTTATTGAAATTTAAATGGACTTTGAGGATAATGATGTGAAATCACGAACCAATGTTAGTGGCATCCTTATTTTGGATAAAAGGTGAGAATATAAAAGTTGAAAATCTAATAAATGGGTTTAGAGAATTTAATTTATAATTCCTAAATATAAGGAAGTGGAGAAATTAACACTGCAATTGATAAACTTATCAACTTATAATTCACACCTAAACTTGTTAAACCATTTAAATTGATTAAGGAATATAAAAGCGATAAAATTTGGTCAAATTTTAGAATTTAAATATAAAATTGGATTTTATGATTTATTTTAATTTATTTAATGAATATAAAAATAGCCATTTTGGTTACGGACTCGGATTTCGACGAAACCAGTTTCATCGGATCCGTATCGGTGAATTTTTGTAGGGTTTCAAGTTTCGCATCGATCGGACCTGTCGTTTGATCGTACGGACGCGAAACGCCTTGAAATCGATTTAATTAAAATCAATTTGAAATCAATTTGGAAATTTTGTTTTCAGCATAACTTCTTCATACGATCGAATTTGGACGTGAAACTTTTTCCATCGCGTTCAGAATATTTTAAAATACCTATCTGGATATATGGGTTTAACATATTTCGTTCCGGGGTTAGAACGGGCTTTTTGGGTCATAGTTTGTTCCATACGTTCATCTGTCTGGTCTATCTACTCTAATCCAACCCTACTTATAAATAGACGATTATAAACCCTAGCCTCCATCTTCTATCATTTGTCTACGTTCATTTTCTTCATCTCTTTCTCTTCCGCAATGGTTGCAAAACCTAGATCTATCTACAGTTCAAAATCAAAAGTGAAAATTCAAACTCTCTAGAAAATTCTCAAAAAAATATATGTTGTAGCTGTCAATGTATACGTCACGGATCTGTGATTCGTTTCTCGATTCAGTTGTTCGTTCGTCCAGTAAAATTCAAACCATTTTCGGCCACTCATCATCGTCGCAACAAAACTCGCCCGATCGGAAAACTGTTTCTGGGTATTGTGGAGATAACCGAGGGGTTTGCATCAGTATAGTTTTTGGGTCGAATCAACGGTTGGATCGTGTGATTTAATTGGATTAGGGTTTTAATTAGGGGCGGCGGCCGGCAGCAAGATGGAGGGCCGGATTTTGGCCCTGGGTGCGGCCGGAGGAGTGGGGAGCGGTGGTGGTAGCGGCGTGTCGTATGGGGGCCGTATGCATGGGTTAGAGGTGGTCAACGGTCGGCTGTAGGATGTGTTTCGTGCTTTGTAGCTTGCGTTCTTCTCGATGGGTTTTCGGTTTCCTGTAGCCGAATATTGAAGGGAGGATGATGACGTGGATGTGGGGCTAGGGTGAGTTGTTTTATTTGTTTTATTTAATTTTTGGTTTTCAATCAAATTTTCGACATAACTTTTACGTACTTTATCCGTTTCACGTGAAATTTCTTTTGTTAGGATCGTAATTAAATTCCGGATCTGATGACGTTGATTTGGATAAATTTGGAGACCGTCAAATTTTTGAGTTTAAATTGAATTTAAATTCAATTTAAATTCAAAAAGGTGAGTGTTTTAACCCACTTACAACTTCTAAAAGTTCTTATGTTTGTTAAATTTATTTTAGATATGAGTAGAAATTTATTTATGACTGTTTGGCATGTTTTATTCATCATATCTGTTAAATCGCGTTTATTTAATTTAACGGTTAATTTATTTTATTTACTGCATATTGATTGACAGTTAGAATTTATTTATTTGCATATAAACTGCTAGAAAACAGTTATAAAATTTATTTCTGAATATAAACTGCTAAGTTTAATAGTTCTTATATTTATTTTGAATATAACTGCCAGTCATTACTTGTTATATATTATCAGATATATATTGATATTGATTTATTATTGGATGATGATTTTGATTTGGATGATGGATGATGTCGATGAATGGATGTTTTATTTTATATCATTAAACTGTAAGTTATCATGCATTTTTATTTCATTCGGGATTGTGGTTTGACATGATATACAACCGTAAAATTTTATTTTTAAATGGCGGATTGAAATGATAAATATCCGTATCACTTGGCCATAGGATAGAAAATTATATACAGGCACCGTGGTCTACATATAAAATATTTTAAAGTGATTTCTATAGTTTGGATGGAATACGGTTTATAATAATTTTAATTTTGATATTTTTCTTCTATACATGTATACATATGAAGTTAGAAATTTTGAATTTTAAAACTGTGTATAAATCTCTTAAATAAAAATGAAAATTTGAGAAAATGGAGTTTTATAATTTATATCATATGTTTAAATGTTTAAGTTTGGAAATTTTAAGATATGATATTTATAACTGGATTTTTCCCAAGATAATTTTGAAATGAATATTCTAGTATAAATTAAATTGAAGAAAATATTTAATTGCTAGGAATTGGAGTTTTATTTATGGATTTTTATGTGAATATTCAAGACTAAATAATAGAACATTAATTTGTTGAAAAAAATAAAAATCCAACTTTAGTTTTGAAATATTAATACTCCAAATGGATATATATATATATAGAAATCGAAGTGGTTTTGGTACTTGAAAGTGATATTTAAATTTTGGTTTAGACTTTAAATAAAGAAATATATTTGTAAAGCCATGGAAATTATTTTCTTTACAAAGTAACCTTAAAGTTAAACCATTTATTCTATATGCCGTTGAATATCCAAACCATTCAAGTTTTAGAAGTTATGGTCTTAAAATTTTGAATTTCGAATATTATGCTTTGAAAGTATAATTCAAATATTTGGTTTCCAGATGTTATAAATTTTAAAGCAGTATGATTTTTTGGAAAGTATTATATTTGGGCTAAAATGATACCATATTGTTTTGGGTTTTTAAAATGATATCGTAATTCCTAGTTTTGAAATGGGAAATTTTATCCTGGTTTTAAAGTATAAACTATTTTTAAATGACCGCGGTGTTATAATAACGATTGGTTAGCAAAGAGACCGGGATCGGATATGGACATACTCTCTGTCGATATCGAAAACCACTTTGACTAACCGTGTACGCGGTGGAGATTCCAGAATGAAGTAGGATGATGGCAACGTTTCCTGTAAGGTAAATACGTGGACCCAACTCCCGTGAGTTGGCATAAGGTGGCTAAAACAGGAGCGATCGATGGGTTAATGAGGTCATTCCTCTGATCGGGCACTCCTCTTCGATATTATACTTTGACTTTGGATTTGATTCAGTGGCCACTTTTACTTTGATTTTGGGGAGTTTGTTCGAGGTGGGCGGTAGCTGCGGCTACGCGTTACCATCGGCCTGGAAGCGTAATTGGTATATCTACCCTGGCATTGCCTAGTTGTGCCGTGTCACCTACCCTAGCGCGCCTTATACGATTTTGTTTTGTACCATACCTATGGGGTGCCCTCTGACGACGCCCCGTACGGGGGAGATTACGGTACTATATAGACTATGGGAATATATTCTATGTTAAGGGCTATATGGGTAACCCCTTAACGCTATTTAAAAGTAAGTTTATTTTATGAATAGACACTACTATAGTAGCGCAATATACTACATAGTAAATAGTTTAACGGATCCTTAAGAGATGTAAATCCCAAACATCTTTTGAGCTATTTACTCATTTTTTTCTGTTAATTTAACTCACATAAGATCTTTTAGTTCTGACTCGAGTGTTTTTGTCTTTTCAAATTCGCTCGGGTCAGTCCGAGCGTTTCAGGATTTGAAGTTTTAGCTCTGGAGGACGAAGACGAAGATTGTAGTATTATTATCTACTATTTTATATTCCACTACACTGTATTCCGCTGCATTGATATTATTGGTATGTAAACTCTGATATTTTAATGTATAAAGAAGAATCGAATGTTTTGTAAACAGTTTTATAAACTGTATATTTTATTATTATATTTTATCCTTCCGCTGTGAGATTCTAATTTGTTTTATTTCTTCTCTATTTTCTTATTTACCCCATAACAATCCACCCTTCCGTATGGTTTGAATCGGCATATGTGTCGGTTTAAATCGTGCGAAAAGGCGGGATGTTACACTGTTCACCTGCGAGATATGACACCATATCTTGTTGTTTATCTGTTATTTATATTGACGGTACGTGTATATCGTATATTATTATAATATATGTTATCACTCTGCAAGTTCCCTGTTAGTATAGAATTCACTATGGATTGAAATGATACATACCCGAACGATCTGTAGAATAGAAGAAAATCATTATGGGTTGAAATGATAAACCTATGCGATTTTCAAATTGAATTGAATTTGGGATTGCAGATTGAAATGATACATATCTGTATCATTTGACCATAGCATAGAAAATTGTATACAGACACCGTTGGTCTGTAGAGATATATATTTTGAAATGATTTCTATGATTTTGGAAAGAAATATATGGTTTTAATAAATATCGATTCTTGGAATATTATATATAAAGGTTATTATATATATAGATTTAATAATAAAATCTAATTTAACTAAGATTGATTAGATTAATATATAGTATGATTAAGTATTTATGAAAAAATTATATTTCAAAAATAGATTTATATTAATTCAAATAAGTTAATATTTGGAAGATAAATTTGAATTTACTTGAAATTGTATTTAATTAAGAATTTATTGATTAAATCAATTTGGAACTTATTGAAATTGAGATTTTAAGATATGATTCAATAACTTGATTTTGATTCAAAGTGATTAAATGGACATTTCAAGTTTAAATAAATTGAAGGAAATATTTAGTTTAAAGTAATTTAAGGTTATTTAAATGATAATAGATTTATCAAGTGAATATTTCAAAACTAAGTAATAATGAAGTTAAAATAAGATATATATGAAATTATCAATTTAGTTTTGAAAGTGCTATAATTTGGATATATATATATATATATATATATATATATATATATATATGAAATGGAAATTATATTCTGGGTGTGAAGTATAAATTATTCATGGCTTGGAGTGAAAAATGGTTCGACTTAGGGGGGTTTAATTCTCGACCAAGGGGGTAGGAGATGGATATGGACATGTTTTATGGAGGGGAAGTGTTGAAATGAAGGAAGAAGTGATTAAACAAGGTTTTTGGGTAAAGAAAGCTAATTTTTTTTAACATTGAAAATTTAGGAGGAAGACATAAATGTGTCATGAGAACTTGAAAAAGTTTTTAGAAAGTAGAAAATGAAATTAGAAAATGATAGCAATTTGTATATATACAACATGAAATACTAAATTACTAAAATAACCCTAGAGTACATAACCTCCTTTAGTTTGATGCCACATCACCATCCATGTCTCCCCACTTCATTCCTTATGTGATTTAATCCCCTACATTTTCATGAGAAAACATGGTTTAATTACTAATGCACTTATGTTGTCAAGGAGATGACTTATTAAGACAACTTTCTTTTGCATTTTTAAAAACTTACATAATTAGTCATGTCACAAGTATTATATTTATTAAGTTAATATATATATATATATATATATATATATATATAACAAACCACAAATTATTTATAAATATGCGTATATGTTAAACAAATGTTCACAATGTTTTCTGAAAACTTTTAGACACCGAAAAGTCGAAAATTCGAAAAACAATTTTCGATCATATTTTCTATTTTTCTTTGAACTAATTATTAGTGTAAACAAATTTTTAATATTATTTTACCATCGTTAGTTATTATTTAAAAGGATATTTATTTAATTTATAAAATTGATCAATTTATTACTAAATATATTTAAATTCCATATTTTAAAGTGATAAAATTATGGGTTGTTACAAAAGATGTAAATGGAGATGAGACAAATAAAAAACAAGAAAATGATGATACCGGTATAGATAGAGATGAAGGTGATAAGAGGGAGAAAATGATAATTGGTCAAGAAAACATCGAAGTTGAAAAGAAAGCGGAAATTCAAACCATAAAAGAGAATGAAACTAAACAAATATGTATAATGAATAAATATGAAATAAGCATCATACCAAAAACAACAAACGACGATGAAGAACAAAAGAAGGCTGAAGACAAAATACATCGGTTAAAGAAAACAAGAGGACATAGAAAAAGGTAAATGTTTAAAATAAATAAATTTACTAAGGAAAATTTGGTTTGGGAAATATTTGCTTGGTAAATATTGGACTTATGTTAGTAAATAAAATATTTAACAACTGAAAACATTTGATGAACCAAGTGAGAAAAAAAATGGGAAGGACATAAATCAAGAACTAAGTGGCAATGGCATCATCGTATTAAAAGTTACAATATTTAGATACATAAAAATTTTACGTTAAATATTTTCCTGACAAACATTTGACATACGTATGCTTGCTAAACAATGATTTGACAAAGAAAATTTTATTCAAAAATAATTATTTTAACAAAATATATCCATAAAAATATATGGTATAATTAATTATTACAATAAATAGCAAACCCAAAAAAATTGAAATTCAAGAAGCTTTGGGGCAGAAAGAAGAAGACTCTTTAAAACAAAAAGGCAAGTGACCAACATTTTTTCTTATGTCAAATAGTTACCCAACACTAATTACACATTAATTATGGAGATTAAAGAAAGATAGGAGAAGAATATCATAGCACATCATGAAGCTTCAGTGTGGAAGCAAGAGAAAATAGTACAAAAAGGGATATCTTATAAACCATAAGCAATTCTTTATACATAAAAAAGTTAATGTCAAATAATTGACATATATTAATAATACATTTATAACAGATGATTGAAAGAAAGATAGACTTGGTATTGACTACCTGACTTTCCATATACTAACAAAGTCAAGTGAAAGCCAAAAAGCAGCCAAAATTAACTCAAGAATCAGAAAACATTCAGATAAAAGTGGCTAAAGATTACAGGTAAATCTTGAAAATGAAGAGAAAAGGTTGACAAGAAAACAGAGATAAGTTTCTCCTTCTTCACCGTCAAAAATAGTGAAAAAAAGATATAAAAAGAGAAAAAAAATCAAAGATCCACATTCCAGTATGAATTTCCAACAAAAAAGTCAATACCAAGGAAATCGAGAAAAAGCAACATCAACCAAATAGATGATGAAAATGCTCAAACAAAAGGATACTACATGAAAGCATAAATTTTGATCATGATAGGATTGAAATTAAAGAAGACACGAAGATATTGGTCAAAATAAGCAAGCTTGCAAAAAATGCCTTATAGATGAGCATATTAACGAGCTTAAAGCTTTTTACGAAGTTATTGGTCGTAGACATAAAGGTATTGACCGAAAAAAGCAAGCTTGCAAAAAAATCCAAAATTTGGATAAAGAATGGCATTTTGGGGTCGAGAAAATGCCAGTATTTGAGGCTGGATCAATCGAGGATACACGACAGAAGGAATTGTTCGATCTCCAAATTCTACCTTCACTAAGCGTAACTTTATTTTATTTTCTTCAATTTAATTTATTATATCTCAAAATATACATCAGTAAATAATTTTCTGTCTCATTTCTTTTCTATTAAGAATCAAATTCTGGTGACAGACTGCAAAATTCAAGGCAAATTGGGGGAAGTGGATCGAGTTAACCTAACTGATACTCTATCAAGTGAGCTAACTTAACCCCTGTTTGCAGGATGAAGACCGGAAAGGGATGAACGATCGCACAAAAATAATAAAAACAAAAAACAAAGCAAAGTAGGTTTAAGGAAGTTTACAGAAATACATATTTTATTTTTTTGATCAACAAGAATTCAGCGCTTTTTATCAACTTGATAGACATTGAGGAAGACCAAAAAGGCATTTGGGGAATCAATCTGATTCCATCTCTGTTCGTTCCGTTTGAAGAAAGGAAGGATCCCAAAGAGTCGATCTTTCTTTGAAACCCTTATTTCTTATTTATTGGATTCCAATATTGTAAGTATCTTTGGGCGACTAAAAATCTTTTCCGTTCAAGAAGTCCAAAAAAGAAAAAATATAGTGATAGATTTATTCTTCGTCGCACATACGACTCCATACCACCGATTCAGTTGTACGACTTCCGTGAAAAGAAAGCGCTTTCCTGATGGAATCATCAAAGATTTTTTTTCTTCTAAATTTATTGAATTATTAGATTCGAGTTATAAGAATCCATAGTAAAATAAAGTCTTTGGTTATCTAACTTAGATGAAATAGTAATAGGTCCGTGCATTTGTATACTACAATTTTTTTATAGATGAGCAGATCGATAAACTTAAAGATTACTATGAAGCAGAAAGAAATATCTGCTTGGCAAGTAATTATGGGGTTAATATTTACCATACGAATGTATCACTATCACTTATAAACCATTAATAAAATTCATATAGTACGTACTAATACACTTTCGCTATTATTAAGCTAGGAAAGTAGCATACCATAACTCAAACAATGGCACTGAGCTAAGAGGAGTACATAATTCAGACATGTTATTCAACAGATTCATTAACTCAAATGTATAAAATTCAATAATATAATATGCATAACTAAAATAAGTTAACTAATACAAAATTTAATTTTTAAGTAGGTCATAGGTTAGTCATAGAAATAAAACTAAAGCTAAATCATAAAGATATCATATACATAAATTTCAATGCTACCGCATGAAATATAACACTACAAATGCATATCACTTAATTTTTTTAGAGCTAATTAAACTATAAACAAAAGTACCAATCATTCAAGAATACAAACCAATGTATGAATCTTTATTACCAAAGTGTTGGAAGAAAGAGTAATGTATTGAAAAAAAGTATTTATACTACTACATAATAAAAATCACTATACATTGTTGGAGTTTAACACAGTGGATGAAACTTTAAAACAATATGATTCATAAACACTAAGAAGAAGAAAACTTCAATTGCCACAACAAATGGATATATGCAAAAAATGAAAGCGCCATCGGAACTAGAAAACAAACAAGTCAATTTCGTGAATTCTCCACAAAAAATATTATTCATAAGTAAAACTTATAATTTACAAAAGTGAATATAATGGCATTTTTTTTTTAAGTTATGCATAACTGATTGTATATATTTACAATGCGGTATATGAAAGATCTGTCGAACAACTTCGAAATTAAAGGAAAGACTAATTTTAAGGAGACGAAGAGATAGAAAAAAGAAGATCTCAAATTCTGTATGATATCGTTACAGATGAAATGCATGGATGGAAATCAGAACCTGTGAAATGTATTAGAGATTGTATAGCTATAGCCAATTTTCTCTAATCATTTTTCCGATTGACTTCATGTAATGTACTGTTGGTGTTAGATATTTGATAGTAGATGTTAAATGTAACATATTGGATGTTTGGAAAACACTTGTTGAATGTTAAACGTTGGATATTGAAGGTTTGATGTAATGTACTGTATTTTTTAACTAAAACGCAATGTATTGTATTCAAAGGAAATGTTGTTGTTGTGCAGTATAACATTGTAAATTTGTATATTCGGTTTAAACATTTGACGGGCAAATATTTCTGGTAAAATATTTGACGATTAGTAAAAATCTACCCTGATGCGCAACGTAATGGGGTACATATGGATGCAAAACAAACCAAATGCATAATCTAATCGGGTACGTATTAATGCAAAAGCTAACCGGATGCACAACCTAGTCAAGTACATATAAAAAAACATTCTGTAATGGAGTTAGAATAATGATTAGTCGAGATTATGTTAGAAAGTTTTAGCGATATTTTTCATCTCACAACACCCAGATGAACGTGAATTAACTTTATTGTTAATTACATCAGTGATTTAGAATTAACAAATTGAAATGATGTTAAATTTACCTTTAGGCAGTAATTGTGTTGTTGAAAGCTTACACAATTAGGTAGTTTCATTTCAACTATTCGTTAAAATTTCATAGCAAACACATATTCGATTAATGAATGATATAAAGAAGAATCTGATATAAAGAAAGCAAATAACAATGCATGAAAATAAAAGACATATTTTACGTGGTTCAGATTCCTTCGAATCGTACGTCCACAAATCAATTCTTTGTCTATATATTTCTTCTTAGTACAAGTTTTAAATGGAAGAGATAAAAAGATAATGTTTTGAATTCCAAAAGAGGACCCGCCTCTCATTACTATGTCTCTCTTATTCATAGTAGGAAATGCACATGGATTGCTACAATCCCTCATCTACTATTCTAATTTCCGCCTTTAGATCATGCCATGTTTCATGCATTTGTATTGTTATTTAATGTGCATGGATTGCTGACATGTTTTTGGCAAGAAACCATGATTTGAGTGGTTGAATTTTTGGCTTTGGTGGGGAATTTGAGATTGAAGCGGGAACATCAGAAATTGAGGTAGGAAACTCAATATTAAATGTATCTTGCACAGTTGATCTAAAGAAGTGAATGACTTCTATACTACATCAAGAGGATGTTGAGAGCTATTCCTCTTGTTTTTTTGTGCCGTTGACATATCTGGAGTGGAGCTATGCTGTTTGATGTGCAACGTCTGCATGGTACTACGGGGCTTGCTTAATATTTTGGTGAATTTGGCCCAAGCTGCCTTTGGCATTGGGATATGCAAGTTACTGTCAGCGGATGCTTGTATCTTTTCTATGTACCTATAAGTGTGGATCCATGATGGGGCACTTGTTGGCGCAGCCCTACACGCAGCCTTTGAATGCTCTTGATTCGGCGTGGTACTACTTAGTGAGTGGTTGTAATTAAGTTGTGTTAACTAATCTACAATGTTTGTTTGACACTGTGTTGAGGATAAATGGAGTTGAGTTTCTTTGCCTCAACCTATGGTACTAACTAAATGTAGGTTCGAGTGTGATCTAAGCTGCCCTTAATGTTGATATGCATGAGCTGTTTGATAAGGGCCGCTTGAGAATTTGTTGCTTCCTAACAAATGAAGAACTATGATGGTGCGCTATTTAGGTAATATGTATGTAGCCTTTGGAATGATTTGGATTCACTGTGATACTATTTACTAATTCCTTAGCAAGCGCAATGAAGATCCAAACTTGAAAGTATAAGCATCGTTTAGCTTTTAGGAATAATATTTGGGTTTATTGGGTCATTTGACATCTGGAGTGTTCACTTAGGGCTTGCTTGGAATGGATCAATGGTAGATTCTAGTGAAGGGTTGTATGTAGTGTTTGTGTAGGTCATGCACTTGGTTAGCTTGTGGTTTGAGGAGTGCAGACTTGTTATGGCCTTGCGTGGGGAGTATTTTGCTAAGGGTTCCAGGTGGTTCTGCCTTATGTGGGTTTTAGCCAATGGGCAACTATGCTGACCGAGCGTAGTTTGGTGTGACCCGGTCTTGGCTTGCAGTTTGTCACATTTGGGTTCAAGATTGTCGGAAGGATGTGGCATGCCAGGCGCAGCTCACTAACTTTGAGCAGAACTCCTTTTTTGGTTATAGCACTGTATTTCTTCCTTCATCCTTATCTTTAGCTCCAATGTTTACGATGTCCAAATGGGATGCTCTTTTTCATTAGCATTTTCTTATGACGACGCCTTCTTTGTAAGTCTATTCTAATTGTAGCGCCCCTCTTCATTAGCCTTTGGATATAAGATTGTTAACGCTGAACCGTTATCATTGCACATTGATTTATGAATGTAGCAGGTCCCTATTTGCACGTAACTTTTAAGGGAAATGTATTGTACCTTGACACTACTAATACAACTTCTGGTGTCATAGTGCAGCATCTTCACTGTAACATCCCAGAATTTGATCATTTTAATTGTAAATATTTAACTAATTTTAAATATTTAAATAACTGGGCTTTAAGGTTTGATAACTTGAATTCAAATGTAGGAATTGTTTAGATATTTTAATTGTGAGTTAAATATTAATTAAATTCTCATTTTAATTAATAAACGATAATAGTGGATTTATTTTATAAATTTATTACAATAATAAATGATTCCAATATATAATAAGAAAATCAGCTGTTAATAAAAAATGACTTGGTTTTTATTGATGAATCTTAAATGAATTTATTTGATTTCTTCATAATTTTTAATTTGAAAAATATTTAAATTTTTGCATGACGTCTTTTTCATAGAATAAAATAATATATATACTTTATTGTAGTTTTGGGATTATATCGCTTTTTGTGTACAATTGTATTTTTATTTCTGCTATTTGCAGGTCGTATGCGAGTACCGCAAATATTGCTTTTCAATTTTTTTTAAAATCAAATCAAAAAATTCAAATATATCAAAGCGATGTTATGTTGGCTTGTGAATGTGGGTTTACTTGGAAATTTTGTTTAACTTGAGAATTTTGGCTAATCTGAAAGTGAAGTAAAGTATTGTTTATAAAATCAAAAGAAAATTCAACGGTTAAACCTGTTTTTCCATTTTCCCTCTTCCTCTCTTTTCTTCTTACTTTTCCATAACATAATGGCCACAAGCCTTCAAAAAATCAAAATCAAACATTATACTTAACGAAAAATCGTAAAACAAGTTTCTTTGATCACATATTGATGAGTTCTTCAGTTCGATATAAGTTTCGTCGTGTGCATTGCAGTCGGGTGATGATCGACATTATGGCTATGGGTTGCAATAGATCTACAGTTTAGATTTTGGAGTATTCAGGAGCTATTGGCCAAGGCGAGGTTAGATTTGGGTTTGTGAACGGAAATGAAATCTCGAGGCCAAGTTTGATGGTGCAGAGCTTAATATGAAGGAGTGCGACATTATAGGGTTTCGCGTAAGCCTTGTGAGCTCGCGATTCACTCATACGGTGCGTTGTTGATGATGTGATGTTGGTTGCAAGGCTTGCATGATGAGTTGTTCAACGAAGTTGGCAGTTCGAGATTTTGTTGAGCATAACTTTGTATACTTGCTTGATCATGAACGATAGGTGTGGGTTTGGTGTAAGCATGAACATTTGATTAGTTTGGGGAAGAAGAGTTTATTTGGGTAATTAAACTAATCAAAATGATTAATATAGTTAATTATGTTTTAAATCCAAAATTTATATAATCTATATCTCGCTCGTACGAAGTCGGATTCGGACACAGTCAATTGCATTGGACTCATATCAACATTATTTTCATATTGGAACTAGATTCGTCAAAATTGGAGCTAGTGGAATTTCGAGCTAAAATTAAACATCTCGATTTTAGATCGAACTGGAATGCAAAAACATCAACTGGAAGTTCGGTGAGTTTACCCAGCACTAAGTAAATTATTTGATATGTGTGTTGCTATAGATTATTGTTGAATGCTAGGATGATAATTTATATTATTGTTTGATTTTTACATGGATTTAAATTCTGGCTTGAAAAGCGTATGGCATAAATAACTATGTTGTTGTAGAGAACAAAAGTAGAAGGAAAATCGAAATGTATATGTGATGAATAAGTCGCTATGGATTATTTTTGACACATTGTTTGATTTGTGTAAGTGTCGTTACAGAGTATCGATAGACCATCATTTATGAAATATCATCTCCTCAAACCCTTATTATGTGTTGAACTTGAGCTTATATTTTTATAAAATAAATGTTTGGTCATGTTTTTACACTTTGAAAATTGTTTAAACTATATTTTAAAGTGTTTTGAGAATTTTTGAAAATAAAGGATAAGTGTAGACTGAAATTTATAAGAGGGGTTATAAATTTAACTACTTATGCCCTGGGTCAATTAGCGCTGTTTAAAATTTATGAAGAGGTTATAAATTTGATTAATTTTCTTACGAGATAGTTAACGTCATTTTAAATTTATAAAAGATTATAAATTGGATTTGATTATCTTTTAGGATAATTAATATCATTTAAATTTATAAAGGTTATTTACCTTAAATATTTTGTAAATGCTTTTCGAATTGGTTTGTAAGGATTGCATAAGAAAATTAGAGGTTTAAATATATTCTTAATTATTATTTAACAATATTAAGTTAATTAATAAATTTATTAATGATATTTGAAGTTAATTAACCAATTTAATAAAAGTATTTTAAAGTTATTTAACTGATTTGATAAAAGTGAATAAAATTAATTAACTTATTTAATAAAGATGCTTAAAGTTTATTGATTGATTTATTAAAGGAGTTACCAATTTAATTAATTGCCTCTTGGGATATTATTGCGGCTTTAAATTCATAAAAGAGTAATGTCATTTATTTTTCAGGACGATTAACATTGTTTTAAATTTTAAAATGCATTTTAATTGATTTATTATCCTTCGGGATAATAAAGGTTGATTGAAATTTATAAGTGAGGTTTTATAAATGAGAAGATCTTTTCAAAGGAATTGTGTGAAAATAAATCTAAGTATAAAGCTTCTTGGATTTATAGTAGAAAAAATGTTTTAATGACATTTGTTTTTGACTCTTCTTTTTAATATACTTCAAAATATAATTCACTCTATAAAAAGAATATTTTCAAGAGTGTTTTAAAGTGTTTTACAGATATTTATGATGTGAAAACCAAGCACAAGTTCGGGTTTTAAAAATTTTATTCGATTACGGAAAGGATATGATATTTAATTTCCATAAGTATATCACTATTATGGAAAGGATTTAGTCATAATCTTAGCACTAAACGTCGAGGTGTGCACACTTGTTTCTATCTCGAAGGTTAAAATTATTGTCAAAGCAATGCTCGAAGGTAGCACTACCTTAACTAGCCCAGCTTTATTTTCATTTGAGGGATAGTACAAGTTTGAAATCGATGAGTAGTGGTAAGGGAATGAGATTTAATTTTCATATATGATCATTTTGATTATTCCTAATAGTTGATTTATTGGTTATCAATTTAGCTTTCTTTTTTGTGTATCATCAATTTAAGATCAATTGGTACTCATTTAAGCATTGACGTCCTTTGTAGGAAATGACTAAAACCACGAGAAAGTTGAAGCCAAGCTATGTGGGGTTTCTCCCATTAGGGTATCTTCACATTTACTTTAGATTGCATTCGGTGCTATGCTTGTAAAGAGGTAAAATACTTGGATACTCGACAAGGTTGGCTGGGTCTAGCTTGGATGTGTCTGAGAGCCCTTGTAGTTCTCAAGTATATTTCTAGAGGTATACTTTCGGTGAGGGGGGTGCACCCTCCTAATCTTTGTAGGAAAACTTTATTTTCCTTGTTGTTCATTCAATTCTTTGGATTGTTTCCTTAATAGCATCGAGAAGTGGCTAGAGCTCTTCTCGATGTTTAATTATTTGTGTCCATTCTTTAAGTTTGGATTTCGAACTTGTTTACACCCATTCTTACAAGTTTTGATTTTGTCCAAAATTATTTCCACTCATTCATGCATGGAAGTTATTCTTGTGAGGTAAAAACATGTTCCGTGTTTAGCAGCGTGGTCCTACAAAATTGTTGAACATTACTTGAGTTTTCTCACGCTGGTTTTTCTAGACCGATCCGGGTGTTATTTTATTATAATACTTGCGTTAGAATGAGTATTTTTCTAGGTTTCCGTTGGACGGGCATGAGGTTATGAAGTAGAGATGGATGTCCACCTAACTTAATGTTTTTATTTCCATTATATTATTATATATACACCCATCAACAACTGTATGGTCAAAAAGTTATAGTTGTCCAAGCTGATGAGGTTTGTTTTTAGCTCTGATATACCATGTATTAGAGTGACAGTATACTTCCTTTGTTATGTTATATGTTGTCATTTCACTGTGAGATTATATTTCCCCTGTTCGTTTTCTTTTTCTTTTTACCATAATGATCTGCCTTTCCAACACTTGGATGCTCAACATTTGAATACCGTTGATGTATTGAGTGCCGACTTTCAAGGGTCGAAATGACGGGCCGTTACATCCACCACGTTGTCATTTCTTAATGACGCTGTAGTTGACTATTTTCTTTACCCAGTGACCATGTTAGGTTTTGGGCTCAGTATCATAATGTAACAGTCAAATTAGAGGATCAATGTAGTTTGAATCTTTGTCGTTGTTTTGAAATTTCTGAGAGTAGTATTCTCTTGCTTTGCTTTACTCTTTGCTCTTCCCCTTTATGGTCAAAATTTTATTGTGAGGGCATTCCATTCCGGTCTTAGTGTTTATGTCATCTTGTCTTCAATAGGGTCTTGGAAATATGTGTGTAACACTTGTCCCCTAAGTCTGCGGCGATCGTGGATTGGTATAGACTTATCCTTATTCATACTTGGCCTTTACATCCCCTCACTTCCGTTTCATCCTTTCTTTCTTTTCACCAAAGTAAAAAAAGCCTTAATGGTTGTTTCACATTTAGTGCTCTTGCATACTTTCCATTTCTTTCTTGGCCAATTCTCTGAATCATTGTCACATTGCTCCTTCATTTTTCAAGGTGAATCTGTCTCAATCTTAGTGTCTATTAATTGACTGATGTTTCTGCAAATTTTCTCATCATTTCGATTACGTGGCTAGCATTCAAATTATAGTATGTACATATTTTCCTCTTCTTCTTCCTATTCTTTTTTTATGCTTTTATTTAAGAAAGAAAAAGAAAGAGGTGAGAAAAATATTATTTGCTAAATCAATTACGTTCTTGTGTTCAGACTTTGTTTTAAACTGAAGTAAGGATCTTGTATTTTGTAACCTTTTTTACTTTAATATTATTATTTATTCGCGAGTAGAATGGCTTTTTCTTCTACCTCTTTGTGTTTTCCCACTAAGATTACTCGTATGAAAGACGCCGAGGGTATTTTAGACCAATTTGGTTTCATGGGTTACAAGGTTAGGGTTCCTAAAACCTACGAGCATACTAACACTCTCATGAATGGGTTCACGTTCCTTACTCTTCAACATATACGATGTGTGCTTTATCTTCCCTCTCATCTAGTCTTCCGTCAGTGGCTTATCGCCATTGATCTTGTTCCCATCTAGCTTTCTTCTCTTTTATATTCCCTTGTGATTGCTACCTTCATTCTCTATATGGAGAATGATTATGCCCTACTTATAAGGAGCTCTAGATTTTACTTGATATCAACAAAAGCCACACTTTGGGTGATGCTGGTTTTTATTATGCCCAAGCTAAGAAAGTGATTCTTATAGATATCCCTCAAAAGACTCATAGGCGGAACGATTTATATTTCACTGTTTCAAATTCTAATAATTTTCCTTCTTCCTTTTTGCCTCGTCCCACTCGACCTCTATTTTTTTACGATGCCACCAACTCGTATGAGTCCCATAGGGATCATTTTCTAGAATTAGGGGTAGAAGCGAGAAAGTTAATATCTTTTTTTATTGAAGAGATGCTGAAAAACCATGAGCTTTTATGCCCACATCACGCATTCTCTCACACCATTTTCAAGCCTTTCCCGACCTTGGCTTAGCTTATGGGTATAGTTTGTTAGAAATAAATTTTAGATTTGTTAATATTATGATTCTGACCTTCTTTGGGAACTTCTTATAACTTTATGATTCCTTTACTGTACAGGTAACATGGATTTTGAAGCTTTGGCCATGCACCTTATGACTAGCAAACCATCGAAGAAGCATGTCCAAAAGAGAAAACACGATGTTGACAAAGATTCTGACCGAGGCTTCAAGAAGTTAGTCACTTCTGATTCCCCTTCTCCTTTAATGATTCCTCATCTCTAGTTCAGTGGCTCTCCATATCCCTCCTTTACATAGCCTCTCTGGCCCTGGCACTCGATATTTACCTCTATCCAAGGGTGCCATATATGACTTAGCTGAGAAGGTAGGGAGGACCGCACTAGGTATATTATCTTGTATTACTTCGTCTTCCCCCCACTTCTTAAGCTCTCTCCTTTTACGCTCGTGTCTGAGATGGAAAAGTCTTGGTCCTACATGAGTCTTTTTTAGTGGCTTGTTCAACTTTATCTTACCCACTATTATTTTCTTCTTTTTTTAGCTTGTCACTTTGACAGCGGAGGCACGAAAGTGGGAGGGTAAGCAGGTCATTACTCTTCTCTGGGTTGCCAAACCTGAAGAAGATCTCACTTCTATTACTGCTGAAAAGACCAACATCGCTTCCGAAAAGATGCAAATTACTTCCAAAAAGTCTATGATTGAGGAAGATTCAAGCAATTTCAAGAAAGGGCTGAAAAGGGATGCCAAATCTATGATGGATGCCCTAATTTAGAAAGATCGTGAGCTAAAAGAAAAGGATGAGAAGCTAATGACGTCAGAAGAAGAGCTTAGAAGGAGTACTTTCACCATGGTCTATAAACTATATGCCTAGCCAAGCATTAGTTTAAAGATGAGATCCACCTTCTCCTTGGGGGAACATGTTGTGGTTGAAAAAGTATATGCCTACTGCCGGGCCAAGTTGGACGAGGAGGTTGCTACGTTGAATGCCTTTCCTTTTGATTCTCTACAAACAATTAAGGAGGATGAGGTGGAAACCTGAGGAGATGAAATGTATAAGGATGCTGAGGGGTCTAAGAAAACCAAAGGTATTCCAAATCCTCATGTAAACATTTAATTTTTGTATGTGAATTTTAAGGCTTCTTTCAATATGCAATGAAAATTGTTTTCTGTTTTTGTCATATCGACTTTTCCTCGTGGCGATTTTTATTTAGTTATTGCCTTGAGAATGATCACTTCATCTTTAATTGCTTTGTTTGTTTTAGTCTTCTAAAGAATTTGTATTTACTAGACTTCTGAGGAAAAGTTAAGGCAAGCTTAAAACTCAAACTTTAGATTGTCTTTGTCTTTGTGCTACTGTTATTAGTAAGCGTGAGAAAGAGTTAGATGCGTCTTTTATAAAATTTATAGACGAAACCAAAGGGTTGCTTTTTAGGATTGATCGTGTAGTTAAAGAAAAGGAGGAACTTGGTATCTTTGTACTGCCCCTATGGCAATACACCTTAGATAGTGATTCCTTCTCACTTGATTACCCTTACTTTGAATGGTTTAGGCATAGACTTAGAAATTTACATAATGATTGAGTTTTGCTTTTTTTTATATGGGTTTGTTGAAACTTGTCGTACGACAATGTAGTTAATATATATATATATATACATATATTATTAGATTTCAACCTGGTCTATTTAAATTTTCTTTAGGTCGGATTTTTTATCGTTATCCACTAGGGTGGTCTTCATGGGCTTTTATCCGAGTTTAATAAAGTCCTTGAATTCAATATCCCTTCTACCCTCATAATTCATGGCCTTGATGTCATCAATGTGCCTGAATTTGAGGTTAAAGTGAAGGCCCCTATCGTGGCCTTAGAAGAAAAACAAATTCGTCTTGTAATTGCTAACAAAAGGCTTGAAGGACGCTAGCAAGGAGCTCAAGGATGCAAAAGATGTGCTGAACCAATAATATCGACTTAATACCACGTTGTGTATTGGGCTCAATGTTGCTGAGTTAATGTTAGACGAAATGCAGCAGATATTAAAAGATGGGGATAAACTTTATGGCACCGTTTATGAAATAGAGATGAAGGAATTGAATAGGATCATAGAAGATCTATTTTCTCAACTTGCCTGCCAAGTTGAGGAAAAGGAAGGAAAAGGAGGGTGCTGAAGAAAGTGGAGTGAAGTAGGGTTCTGGTTTAGAGTTGATTCCTGCTTCTCCTACGGGTGCTGAAGAAAAATCAAAGGACGACAATAATCAAATCAGTTTGCATGTTTCAAACCCAATGAAAAACCTATTAAATTTATGATTAACAGGATCATCCTGAAGTTTAACAGATTCATAAAAAGATTTAATGATGATACGAAAGCAATCATTCCCATTTATTTCTTCGAAAGCAAATCTTTTTCCTATATATGAAAAGTAGTAATCAAACACTATATTGTACTCGGTTTGAAATAAATGAAAAATATCTTTCATTTTCATTGAAGGATTCGAATGAATAAAATCAACAACCAAATGAACGATTAAGTTGAAGGCCAAACAGATGGATGGTTAATGTGTACAATACCAGCTCCACATGATAGATTAGGTTGCATAGTTTTAATAATCAAAAGATCTGGTAGGCTACATTTACGAGAAGCATGAATACGAAATGTACAACCTTCCAATGAATAAATAGATTTTGATTCCTATTATTTTTAATAGCATCAACCGTATATCCATTCTTAAAAGGATATATTATAAGATACAATCGAAACTATTTAACACCAACAGCAAATCTTTAACCAATACCCATAAACATGGAATTTCTAGAATCATTTTTTAATAGTTATTTCAGAGTAGAACTCGAATCAACTTGATTGAAGAAGAAAACGAGCCAATCCTAGTAAAAGAATCACAAATGAAGAACTATAAGAACTAGCATCAGTTGGACTACATTTACCACCCCTTAGATATAAATGAAACAAGTAGAAAATCATTACGGCTGTGAGCAACAAGCAACGATATACTATGTAAATCAAACTTAGTTTCAATTACTTTTTTCTTATCATCTCTTTCATAGACCAATTCAATGGAACCAAGTGTTAATTCAAGCCTATGGTTACAAACAACATATCTCAATTTCAACACACAATCACTCAAATTAAGCCACCTACTATAAGTATCGTGACCCAACATAAAAACGACAAGACCATCAATAGGATCAGGCTTACCAAAATACATACAATATTAAAATAAAAGTATTATAAAAAAAAATAAGAAAAATTGACATGGAAAATATTTGCTAGACAAATATTTGTATAGCAAATATATGTTAGGCAAACATTTGACATACGAATAATGGCCTGCACAATACTTTGGTGGCAGATCCTATACTTTTTCACGTCATATAGTAGCAACAACATAGTTAAACTTTAATAATAACAACATAATTAAGCTAACCAATTACAATGATGAGAAAAACAGCCACAATCAGTTCAACACAAGCAAATATTTATCATACAAATAATAGCTTGCATAAATTTCACTGTTTTCATGTCATACAATACTAACAACATAGTTGAATTATAACTATAACAACATAATTAAGCTAACTAATTGCAACGATAACAAAAACAACTACATTTAATTAAACATTAGCAAATATTTACCACATAAATAATGGCCTACATAAAATTCACTGACAATCCTTACTTTTCATGTCATACAAAGCCAACAACATGGCTGAACTATAAAAATTACAGCATAATTAAGCTAACTAATTATAGCAATGAAAAAACAATCACATTTAGTTCAACATGATGATATAATAAACACTAAGAAACAAAAATAACCAACTTTGAAATCATTTAGACCGCACAAAATTGAAGACAAGAAAAATGTGTGAATTAAATTAAATTCACTGAAAAAATTCCAATCAATAAATAGCTCAAGAAGAAAATGAGCATAAGGTTTGGAAAAGCACGAGATCTGGACGAGCAGAGAAGGTAGAACCAGAATAAGATGGGCAAAGAAATCTTCAAGAAATTGAAAGCAACAAAAATAAATACGTTAGAGCATGGAGGCATTGATTTTGGAAGGAGAGGGGAAAATATGAGTGTTATACCCCAAACACAATAGCCATCATATGACAAGAAAAGAAGGAACATTGCCAAAAGAGGGAGTTATCATAAGAAGAGGATCAATGAGAAATACTAGCCATTGCGATTTGATCTATGGAAGTTATCGCATGGTAAATGCAAAGGACAACACAGGTTAATGATATGAAAGATCCATCACACGATGATACGAGAGCCTTTATGAGTCGACTTACAAGAGCCATCGCATGGTGACTATGAGAGCCTTCATGGGTTGATTCACAAGTGTCACCACATGGTGACTATAAGAGCCTTTATTAGTCGACCCACAAGAGACATCACATGGTGACTATGAGTGCCTTCATGAGTTGACTCACAAGAGCCATTGAGGGGTGATGAATCAAGGCTATTGATAGGGCTGTCAATGGTTACCCAAAAAATAGAATCTGTCGGCATCCGGAAAGCGGATAAATATCCGATATCCGAAAAAAATGATGCAGATGTGGATATGAAGACATCCACATCTGAAAATTATCTGTTCAGTTTATGTCAAGGTTATAGTTCAAATTAGGTTTATTTTAATACAGTAAATGATATCTGTTTATTATTTTATTAAGTTAGAGGTTTATATTATATGCATTTAATGCTTATTAACTGGTCGAAACTATTTATCATCATCATATTTGTTAATTTTTAACACTTTTATAACCAATAAGATTGAAAAATATGCATGTTAAACTAAAATTTTCTTTTTGCAATTCTTGATTTATCGGTCGTTAACGGATGGGATGATTATCTGATATTCGTCTGTATCCGTGGATGTAGATATCCAATACTCGAAAAAAAATTCGGATGTGGATTAGGATATGACACTATCCACATTCGAAAGCATCCATTGACAGGCCTAGCTATCGAGTGATGAAGAAACAGACCATCAAAGGATGATGATTTAAAGCCATCACATACTAACAATTTAAGCTATCGAGGAATGTCGAAATAAAGCCATTGCATAATTTTGAATCAAGTTGTCGAGAAATGATTCTACCATGTCGTTACATGGGTGACTTAATTACATAATAGCAATAATCCACATCACGACTTCTTAAGCAAAGAAGGAACATGTGACACATGCCATTTTGATCATATGCCATGTTAGCAGATCATGACCACCTATTTTCAACAAGATTCCACATGTCAAGAATCTAATGGCACGAGCTCTGTATAAATCGACATGTACCTTTACCCAAAAAGGGGTCGATTTTAGGATCTTCTTCCTCTTTTTTTCCTCAAGAGTGTAAAAGCGAGATAACCATTAGATCAAAATGAATTTAGATGTGTAATTAAGGACTTGTAATTGGAATAGTATACATATTTGACCTTTTATATTATGTGTTGCATGTATAACTCTTAAATTTTGACCCAATATATTTGGCTCTTGACTTGACTCAAGTTCATTGATTTAAATAAATGGATCAACGACTTCCTTTTGGGTTGAACCTTTAAGTTGCAAAAGACCCAACTTTTAACTTAACATTAAGTAGTTCTTTCATTGAGAATTGAACTCAAGGTTCTTTCTCTTTTTCTTATTGTAAGACTATCAAACATCTAAAACATTAAGTTAAGCTTTTATATCCCACTCGAACTTTAATCATGATAATTAGATCGAAACTAGGATCATCTGAGCGAATATTTGAACACCTTGTCTTACCCACAAACTAATTGACATTTTGGTGAGGAATAATAATTGTATTTGAGGAATCTAACTTTTCAGACTTGGAAGAAAGGGAAAAGAATTGCCCAGTATAATCCAAGCAAATGGAATCTGAACCCCTTTCATATTGGAGAAGAGCCAATCTTTGCCTTAGCAAACAAACTTAGTCAGAAAAGCCAAACCAAGGACATAGAGGCAATGTGAGGTTTGAGAAGGACTAATTCTCTCTAGTCAGATAAAGCATTCAAGTTAAGGCACGAAGGATAATTTTGAGACCAAGTTGAACCATGATTTTGAAGAATTCTCTCAAAATGGGGAAGTCACATTAATTTGACTTTTGAAAATGGGAGTTCACAATTAAGGGAAAAAAGTACGTAAAAGAACAAAAAATGTAGAACTTTTAGAAAAGATATAGAGGCAAATGACAAAATTCTACATCAAGGTCACTAGAGGACAAGATTTTCACACATCTTCTTATTTCTTAATTAAAGATGATCTTCTCGTTGGGAATAGACTAAAATATTGGGTCTCTAAGAAAAATTCAACGAAAAAAGAGAGACATGAAGGAGGGGAATACTGCTACTATCAAAAAGCAAACGAGCATCATACTAACAGAGCTTTATTCGAAATTGTTGAAAACTATGTAAGAAAATTTAATAAAATAATTAAATTTAAATATAACAAAGGAAAAAAATGAAATTTCACAAACGTCCAAATTTGGCTATGAAACTTGAACTGTTGCATTCACAGCTATTTTCTACACAATATTCATCTATAACTTGTTGGAATCGGAGCTAAAACGGAAAAGTAATAAAAGTATAAAAAATTACAGTCGAAAATAGTTAAATAAGTAAATTAAAATGATAAGTGTTAAAAATTAATTAACAAAAGGTAAAATTTCAGTCAACATCCTAGGATGTGGTCGGTCGACATGTAGCAATTGGACGCCTCATAACCTAACAGACGATCAGTTGTCATTCACCGCTAGGGTTTGCCTAGGTCGAACGTCCCGAATTTTATCATGCATTTTTAGCATACCAGATTTGAATGAATATTTTTCAAGAGTCAATTAACAGACCATATCACTTTGAGCTGCTATAAATACAACATCAAGTATAACCCTAGTTCACCAAAAATTTAGTATGTCAGATTCTAATGCCTTGAAATTTACAACCTTCTCCTCCTCAACTCATAAAATTCTTCAAAACAAAATACAAATCAAAATAGAAAAGTTAAAGATGGCTAAATCAAGTGGAGAACAGAATGAATGAACAAGGGAAATTTCTAGTCATGAATTAAAGGGAAGAGCTTGGATTTCAGGTGATTGGGGTCATAGTTGTGTAGGTGATTTATATACAGTTAATTTTTGTGTACCCTATTTGACTTAGATTTGTAAACAAATAAAATTGGGAATCTTGTTGGTTTAGATATGAAATTTAATAACAAATTGAGGTTATTTTGTAAATCGAGAAAATGGTAAATCTGTAACTAATCCTTTTATTAAAATTGATAAGAATTGATTTGCTAAACTTGGTTAAACCTATTTACTGTAAATATGAAATCGAAAAGGAAGTGCTGACAATTACAAATCTGATCCAAATCTACTATAATAGATATGGAGATGGCAATAATTAACAAAAAACGAATGAAAACCTAAAATTAAAATCCCTAAACAATGACGACTAGTCGACCACGATAATTGGAGCGGTCGATCACTCCAAGAGCAAGTAGTCAATCGGTTAGCATTTTCTGGACATAGTACGAAGCTCGGCCTAAGGCCCAGGTTATTAGTAAAATGTTAGTGTATTATATATATATATATGTGTGTGTGTGTGTGTGTGTGTGTGTGTGTGTGGATGTGTGTGTGAATGTTAGTATAGTTAGGGAAGCTAGTTCCCTATGTGGTAACTTTAGGATGTTACAAGACTGGGTAAATGCTATTTACCCAAGGTATCGATATTTGACTGGAGATGATTCTATCGCATATTTGCACTGATGGAGGTTTTACAGTGGATGCGCAACACTGACCATGAAACACGATGAAGTGTGTGGGCCAACACTAATGAGAGTTCCTCTGTATTCATGATGACGCGACGTGATGTTATCTTGTTGTTGGGTCCCAGCATGGTACTATTAGAGGCATTATGTTACGATTGAGAGGTGGTCATAGATGAAGACGATGAGACACTTTGGTGGGTCGGCATTACAGGATCCCTCTCAATGCGTAACTAGGATACATGTAGTCGTGCTTGTGGGAAATTCAGTCCCATATAGAAACTATGAATCCTATGTTGGATTGGTTATGTGTAGTCATAGTTATGGGAAGTATAGTCCCATGCTAGAAACTATAGGGAAACCTATGTGGAATAGTTCTAGTAGCTATTAACCGATCATTAGTTGTCTTGAAGTTCGGTTAGTTGTTCGATCCTAAGTATGAGCCTGCACAAGTAGTTAGTATAGATGTGTATTGAGTTAAACCCCATAAGCAAGGAGAACTAGTAATTCACATACACTTATAGACATTCTAGGTCACATAGATTGTTACTAAAGTCGATTGAATGTGATCATCATATATTAATGATGTACTTATTCACTAAATTCTTGTCTAGCTCGCCCTTTTTCTTTCTTTTCCCACCATAAGAGGATAGGGTAGCAGGTGATTGGCCCAGCGGTAGTACTTAGAGAGGCGAGCTTGACATCAAAGTTGCTTTTTCATTCTATTACTCTCCATGTACTATTTATCGTATTAATTATTCTATCAGTCTATTTTATGTATTTCTGTGCATTATGGATTAGACTACGTTCTTTTTTGAGATTGATTTTGGATATTTTTTGAGATAACTAGTTTTAGCATTTAAATTTTCCGCCTTTCGCTGTGAGATCTAAAAGTGTAGTACTTATTAGATTTTATCCTTTTATCTTTAGTCTCTGAAATGTATGAAAACCTCGACAGCTCATATTTCTCGGCACCGGAGTCCGAAAGTCACCTTAGACTTTTGTTTGGTTAGTTGGGAGGTGCGGGTTGTCACAGAAAAGACAACTGTAAGAATTTATGGAGTCTAATAGTTCAGGGCATTTGCTAAGGAATAAATGAGGCCACTTCTAAATAAGAAATCAATAATTAGAACCCTATTTTCAAATGAAGAAGGCCTTGCTGGAATATCAAAAAGCCTTTAGTCCCGCCACAAAGTCTGGCCAAAGCACTCATCTAAAGGGTGATAGTAATTAAGCCTTTGGTCCGACCACCGAGCGTGACCAAAGCACCTATTCAAGGGAAATGGATGAAAAGCCCTTTGTCCTGTTGCAAGGCCTGGCTGAAGTACCCATCCAAAGGGTGATGGACAAAACATTTAGTCCCATCGGGCCTGGCCAAAGCACCCATCATAGGGAGATGGACGAAAAGCCTTCGATCCTGATATAAGGCCTAGCCAAAGCACCCATCCTAAGAGTGATGGTCAATCAAGACTTTTGTCCCATTGTCAGGCTTGACTAAAGAACCCACCCAAGGAAGATTGATGAAATGCCTTCAGTCCTGTCATAAGGCCTGGTCGTAGCACTCATCCAAAGAGCGATTGTCAAATAAGCTTTTTTCCCACCACCGAGCCTGGCCAAAGCACCCATCCAAGGAAGATGGATGAAAAGCCTTCGGTCCCATTGTAATACTTGGTCGGGGTACCCATCTAAGGGGTGATGGTTAATTAAGCCTTTGGAGCCGCAGCTGGACCTGGCCAAAGCTTCAAGAAGGAGGCCGATTCAATATTTGATCACTCAAGTTCAATCAAAGTATTTATAAAGCATAGGAATGATTTTGTTGAGTTAAAGTAAACAATTCAGAACAATGCATCATGCAGATCAGGCGCATAAAATTCTATTTACCAAAAAAATAATATTATTATACCATAATATTATATAATTACACCACACAATATTATACATTGACACTACATAATCATTTTACACAATGATTTTCTTTTATAACAAACATTTTCTTTTAAGCTCATGGTTATAAAGGATAAGGAAGAGGATGGTGTTGATAAACAAGTTCATTTCATTTTTCCTTAACCTCTAAGGTGCAAAAGTGTTGTTCACTAGTTGAGTTTGCTTCCTTGTACAAAATCAAAGGCTCTCTAATTTCCTTCAAGGCCTCGGGACATCTATATCGAAAGAAGTGGTGATACTTGTGATGGCTTGAAGCACCTACCTTTCTTAACCTGTTGTCTTTCTGTATGCCTAAAAATGTGAAGTCAATTTTTAATCAAAAACCACTACGGCTTCAATTAAACAATCAACAAGAGAATCAAGTTGAAAAGCCCTAGAGGAATAAACTGCATTAACTCTAGTTGGTTCATTAAGCTCTTTTACCTCATTTGTTAGAGTTTCTAGCATGGAAGGAGGGTCGATAATAAGTTTATAGATACAAGAAGGTTTTTTTTTAATATCTTCTCCTTATGGAGAATGACATTAACGAAGTCAATCCGAACAGATAAAACCTTTCCATGAGTTTTATTGGAACTCCTCAATTGGGACGTTTTAGGGGCTTGATTGCAGTTATCGGTTTCGAGCACTTGAATCTTCAGTATGAACTTATTCTTTTGATGCCTAATGTCTCAACCTCCAACCACAACTCCGAGATTATTTCAATAAATTTCTTGTTCTAATAATCTTTTATAATATAAGTACACTCTAACTTAAAGGATCTACTTAGCCTTGCAAGTTCACTAGAGCAACTTTCTTGGGTTGAATCGGTTGCGCCACTACCGCCTACCAAACAACCCAAGAGGAAGAGGAAATGCACAAAGATGCCTTTTTGGA
This sequence comes from Allium cepa, assembly GCA_030765085.1. NCBI lineage: Eukaryota > Viridiplantae > Streptophyta > Magnoliopsida > Asparagales > Amaryllidaceae > Allium > Allium cepa. Next base: position 730,231,257 of record CM060943.1, read on the forward strand.
AAACTTTGCTAGAGTAGGCAGGCAACTCATTTCTCCCTCGATCAGTATACAATTGACATTCAGTTTTGTACTTTATTGCATGAATTTCCAAATCAAAAATGCACTGATTCAACTAAGCAATTTTTGCATCGTCTAATTATTGTTGAGGGTCAGAGCATGAGCTAAGCCTTTTAGCTAATCCCATGATCTCATCATCCTTTGATAAAAATTTCTTTTCAAGATCCTTAAACACCTCTTAGGAAAACTTTATAATATATTTCACATAATCATGTTTCTCATACCATTTATTAGCTTTGGTGTTACCAACGGATGTTAAACCAAAAAGGGAACGAGTAGATCAATCTTTCAAGGTTATCGGTAATCTAGTATGATTATTCTTGAGATGTTGACTATAATTAGGATCATCAGAAGATAAAGGTAATTCTTTATCCTAAATTAGGAAATGAATCATAAAAAATTTCAATAAGAGAAAAAAGAAATATAAGCAACAATAAGATTTTCGTTCATAATCCAAAAGAAAATGAAGACTATTATAGTGACTATAAAATTGCAACGCAACTAATTCTTAGAATAAGAAAGGGCATCTCGGATCTTATAAAAGGAGGTGGGAGAAATGGAAAATGTAGTACTAAATGGTGCCTCAATGCCGGGGTGTGTTAGATGGGAAGAAACCATGATAATCTCATTCTCTAGGAAGAGGACTAAGCTCGCCACACAATAACTTGGCGTAATTAATTTGAATTTCATTAAGGAATTGGACTTTATGATCCCCAAGGAAATTGAAGTCAAAATATGGGAATTGAGTATACATGTGATCAGGGTCATGAGAAAAGTAGTATTTAGACGGATCGGACTTGTTAATCATGGAGTAAGTTTCTTTAAAACTCCTTTTTAATCAGGCCAATTTACTTAAATTATTGCTTAACATGGAAGATGATGAATAAACATGAACAAATTTAAAGGCCTGCACATTAATGACGATTATATTAAAATACAAATTCTACAAAAATCATTATAGCTTCAACTTAAACAAAGGGAATTAATTTACAACACTATAAAGGTTGATAAAGAATAGACTCTTTATGATACTCAGTAACAATTTATCACTATTAAATTTAATATTTTCAGGATAGGGAGTTAATAGTTAAAGGAGTAGTAGGGACTTAAGGAAAATTCCAACACTCTTCCAAGTGAGGCTCTGATCCATGTAAGTCTAAGTACCTATTGTGAAGATGTCTGGTTAATCCCCCACAACCATCACCAAGATTGAAAAGTCGATCGTGGGGAATCATGCATATATCAGATACAAATACTCTATTAGCTTGGCTCTATCTCTGATCAATATCCAAAAGAGTGTACTCAATTCTTTTCATTCATTGTGAAAGCTGGTTTGATGAAAGCATGGTTTCCAGAGGAAAGGTGCAACCTTTTATTTTTGAAGTCCTTAAGGTAGTCGATATGTTTTGAAAGTCTCATATCTCTCTCTTTCGATTCGTTTAAATCCCTGCAAAACCTTCTCCCTGTCGGTTAAGTCTTAAGATTTCGTCTTTCTTTTTATATAAATAATATCTAGTGATTCCTGTTTGTCTTCCTACACTAGTAATTAAGCTGTATTAATAACTATCAGCTACGAAATGAAATTAACTAAAGAACAATGACCGAGTAAGGAAGTTACCTGTGGAGGAATCGTTGCAACGCTTGGCCTGAAAGATCAGACATATGGAACTTTAAAAGGAGATTAGCCTGATCCAGTGTATTCAGGAGGTGATGATTCACTAATGGGATTTGTAGGAGGCGGAGTTTTGTTGGACCTTTTGTCAATGTCAAAAGAAGGGAAATCATACATGTGACTCAGGACTTGAGGAGCTCTAAATAAACTTTGGTTAGAACCATCATCCCTACTCTTTTTAGGTGAGTTATTTTGGATAGGCCTACCAATGCCATACCCCATTGTTATTCCCATCATCGTCGCCGTCGGCATCTTCACCCTTCCCTGATGCCTCATCATCACCATCTGATGGAATATCATCAAGCGTCAGGAATTCGACAAGATCTATAATAACTCTGTCCTCAAACTTATTTCCCTGGGATATGGTTCAAAAGAATACCAAATTTTCTTTTATAACTTACCATTATTGGGTGAAGCAAAGTAAAAAATCATATATGGATATTGTTTAGAGTTATCTTGATAAGCAGAGAACGGGATAGCCTTAGCATGTCGTTCTTTCCATTGGGGAAGAGCGTCGCTCAAAAGAAAAGAAACTTTTGACTTAACAGCATGTGAAAATGATTTTAGCTTGCTAATAGATAAGTCTTTCTTTTTTATATCCTTTATAGAACAGGAACTCGGGTCGAAGTCATTTTCACATTGAAATTTCTAGCTAGGCCTGGGAAAGTTGGTTTTCTAAAGCTTTCACATTATCTTCTAATTCCTAAGATTTTTTCTTTTCTAGACTCTAGAAGAGGTGTGGCTGTAGTATTTTCAATAAAAAGTGAGTCATTGATAGACTGGAGGTCATGAAGCTAGGTCTCAAGAGTTGAAACCTTCTCAAAATGTGAAGAGTTTATTTCCTACAATGTAGACATGCTTCGAGAAAAAAGAAAAGATGACTGCTGGAAATTAAAAAAGTGCCATCCAATCTAAAATTAGCCATGATGTAGAATTAATCTTAGAATGAATAAAAAATTTATAACACAAAAAGTAATAGGAATGAGATAAGCTGTACCAAAACAAGGTCGTGTAGGAGAAAAATAAGAGCTACCTTAGAAAGTGAAGAGGAAGAATTTTAAGAACTCCGTAAAGCGGGAAAGGTAGAATGGAGGAGACTTATCAATAACTCTTCAAAATTCAAGGTGTGAGGAGATCTCATCCCACAGTGAGAAAGAGGAACGTCCCTAAGAGGAGGAGAGTTGAACCCTAAATCTTCTTGTAGAAAAGCTACAGAGTCGTAAAGTGTTACCCGATGGTTTGACCAGGCAACAAGAGACTTGATGTAGAAGGCTCACCCGGCATAAAGGGCCGTTCAGCATGGTTATGTTGTTTGGCATTTCATATCGTTCTGCAAAGAAGTCTCGACCGGCATCCAAGGAGGCATCTGTCCTCGTTCGGCATGAACCTCGTTCGGCATTCCAGCCTCGTTCGGCATTCATGCCTCGTTCGGCATTCCAGCCTCGTTCGGCATTCAATCCTCGCTCGGCATTTCTCCCCATAAAGTGTAGCAAGGTCGTTCGGCATTTGTGGCTCGACACGCAGAAGTCACTCGCCATGGGCCGAGGTATCTCACGCCTAGGCCTAAGAGGGAAGTCCAACCCATCTTCATTTATAAACAGAAGGGCAGGGACACAGTGAAAGGGACCTTTTTTGGAGAACACTGGGAGACTTTACTGCTTTCAAGTCTCATTTTATTTCATTTAGCACTTGTATTCAAGTATTTATAGTACGGATTATATCTGTATTCAGTCACTTATGAAATCAATAAAGATCGAAACTTAAAGTGGACGTAGGCAATTACGCTAAACCACTATAAATCAGGTGTTCTTGTTTTCTGCATTTAACTTAGTACACAGTTCTCTGTTTTAATTTACTTTCTTCATTAATCTCTCTACACAATCTATCTAAAGGGTATCAGTGACCAATTCTGGTGCTAACATAAAGAGAGGAACCAAAAATGCTAATAGTAGGACCCTGAGCCAGGAAAGTAGTAATAGTAGGACTGTTGTTAGAGGTAGAAGCTAAGGGAAATGTCACAACATGGCCAGCTTCCTTAACTCTTTGAAAAGGGGCGCAGTGAAAATATGTGCATCATCAGAATTTTTCCACATTCTTTCTCTAGCCAATCCCACGGCATTTTCTATAGCAGAAAGGAGAGATGCTAAAGCAGTTTTGAGAGTAGCAATCTTCTGACATCCTGACGAAGCAAGGAAATGAGAAAGACCCTCACTCGAGGCTAAATCATCCACATCAACAAGATGCTCTTTAGAAGGATATGACCACAGAATAAGAACCGTTAGGAAAAATTAATTTCCTTTTATATGAAAGATAGAATGAATAAACAAGGGGAACCTAAAGAATATCCGAGATCTTTAGCAGTTGGATGCTGTGTCGGAGAATTTGTGAACAAGACATCAAGCTTGGTAGCGATAAGGATTGGTGAGCCAAATTTCTTTTCATTTATTATTGGGATTCACCCAAGACATGGGAAATGGTTGAATAAAGGAGTACTTCCTTAGCTTTTCCATAGTAAGAAGTCTCGATTGGCTCCTTGAGAATTTAATAGCATTCTCGAAATGATTGATTTTATCCAAGACTCTAGGATCGATATTTGCTGAACCGGTAGCTAACCGTTACCTCTAAAGATAATTTAGTACAAATTAATAACGCTAACATAATTAATGATCAAATAAAATAAATTAAGCAAGGAGGCTTACAAGGGCCAGAATTGGTCACTAACACCCAAATCCAAATGAAAGCACCAAATACCAGTAACAGCTCACAGGTAGAGTGTACGTAGAGAGTATAAATACGAAGAACAGTAAAAATTAAAATAAAAGCAGTAAAGAGCAATAGATTTTACAGTGGTTCGGCTGACTCTGGCCTACGTCCACTCTATAAATTTCCTTTTTATTGCTATAATAATCGATTACAATTACAGAATGGCAGAGTAGTCCTAGCCTTAGAAAATAGAAACCAGAGAGTAGAAAGAAGATCCCCCATCTGGAGACCCACATGCTATATTTATAGGCAAATCCAGGTTGTTGGCCCTCCTGAGTAATTTGGGCCCACCAAGATCTTGGCTGACCCCAAGCCACACCGAGCCACACATGTCGATTGAACCACGTAGTCCATATCAAAGCCGACCCATATCATCTTGCCAACACAAACCATACCGATCCACCTCCAATGCCGAACCACCCCACCAATGCCCAGCCATGCTACCACAACGCCGAGCCACAGCGACGAAAATCATTGCCGAGCGACCCTGACCGAACTTCAATGTCGTGCCGAGCTACCCTGTTCTCACCTTAATGCCGAGCGACCCTATTCTCACATCAATGCCGAGCCACCCTGTTCTCACCTCAATGCCGAGCCGCCCTGTTCTCACCTCAATGCCGAGTCATCCTATTCTCATCTCAATGCCGAGCGACCCTGACTTCACCATAGTGTCGAGCGACCCAGACCTCACCACAATGTCGAGCGACCCTAATGTCGGACCACCTTCGCCTACGACGTATCCAAATGCCAAGCCGCTTCCAATGCAGAGCTGTTTGCGCCAAAATTGGTCACAAACCCCAAGTATCGTGAAAGCAACAAGCTATGAATATAGATCAACAATATTCCAAACACAAATCTCAGATCTAGCAATACTAAGTACAGCAATTCAGAAATAACAACCAGTGACATGAGATTTATAGTGGTTCGGCTACCTTCAGCCTACATCCACTTCAAATGAAAATATTTTATTGATTTTCCTTGCTGGTTACAGATGATTACAGCGATTATAATGGAGAAATTCGAGTAAAATAGTTGTGACGAAGTGTAGAATTGAATCCGCAGAGTCTGGACGTCGAATAGCCAAAAGATTTTTTTTGTAGGCTTTAGGGGGCTATTTATATGTGTAGGAGGCTAAAATCGCGCTCAAACTTCGGGAGATTCCTTCTGGCACGTGAGTCTGCCCACGCGATTGATCACAGAAAGTTTCGACTCGATTCGCGATCGATACTAACCAATTTCATATCGATCAAAAAATGGTCCAATCGAGCTCAAACTTTGCAGGAACGTTCTTCAGATTGTATGTAAGCTCCTGTGAAAATTACGTAGCATTTGGACCTGTGGTTCATGAGATATGATCGTTGCAAGATTGTGATTTTCGTATGCTGCTGAGTTTGAATCCATGCTTTCGTATCCATCCTGTTCGACTCGATCAAGGCACATGCGTGCGAGGTGACGTGGTGCGAGATTCTTGCATCGCTCCACCTTTTGTGCTGAGTTGAAGGAATCTTATTCGCATCCAACATCGGAGTTGAGTTCGTGTCGACCACTTCGTGCTGCATGTATCGATTGCTACGGCGCTATTCGCATCGGTCATTTATAAGCGTTCGCATCGATCGATCGTTGCGCAATGAATCGATACGAACAGTTAGCGCTTGATGGATGCAAACAAAGCCCTCGCCATCGATAAAAATAATGTAATATTGGGATGCACTGATGAACCGATACGAACTGTTGATGTTTGGTCGGTACGAATGAGGCCCCTCGATATCGATACGAATAGCATAGTTCCACATTGATCGATACTAACCCGATGGATTTGAATAGTACGGCCAAGGATCGATTCGAGCCCTATCGATTCGAATAGATGTTGATCGAGTCGAATGTGATCGATTCGAAATTTGACTCCCCTCGATGGATACGAGCAGTGTGTCCTTTTTGTCTTGTGTCAATCATATCTCTATCATACGAACTCCGATTAACTTGAAATTTGAAATACAGCCTTGCCTAGCCTTGATCATCACCTCCAAGCGATTCCGTCCTGATCGGAGCTCGGCCAAATTTTAATGATGTCGATCACAGCCTTGTTTCCAATCGATCTTTAGTCCTGATATTCATCCTTCCTTGCCAGTTTGTTAATATTCCAGCCTTGACCAAAAGGTGGGATAATATTTGCCCCCCAAAACATGCCTTGTGATAAGAAGGTATGTTTTGAATAACTCCGAATCCGATATCCAAAGTCCATAGCCAATTCCATATCCATCCAAACTCAATAACCGAGTTTTAATCCATCCTTATCCAATAACCAATAACCACATATGTGTCCTCTCCGGGTCAATATCCAAATCCATAACCTCTCCGGGTTCATACTAAGTGCAATCTACACGCGACGACCTTGGTCCAGTGTCCCTGGACGTTGGGCTAACCTCTGAGGATTCTTGCCAAGCTCAATCCACACTTGACGACCATGGTCCAGTGTCCCTGGATGTTGAATAATTCCATGGCTTAAGTCCTAAGCCGAATCCCGGTCACTGCGGACCCTTGTCGAGCATAGTCCATACTCGACGACCTGAAACAATAGCCAACAACATAGGGCCTAAGTCCTAGGCAGAATCCTGGTCTCTCTTGACCCTTGCTAGGAATAATCCATACTCAGCGACCTAAGATAATAACCGACAATACGGTCCTAAGTCCTAGGCCAAATCTTGGTCTCTTTGGACCCTTGTCGAGCATAGTCCATACTTGACGACCTGAATAAGTCACTTTACCACGTTCGGGCAAAGCGACTCACCCCTTGACAGGTATAATCCATACCCGATGACCTTTTACCAAAAACCAGACAAAAATCCAATCAAAATCCAATCCAAAATCCAAATCAAATCAGAAATTCGAACCAACATCCAAAACAAAAAGCAATCATCCAAACGAGAATCCTAGCCAGAAAGAAAACAAAACCAGGAGTTCAAACCTAACTCTAAAACCAAATCAGAAAAAACGAGTATCCAACCCACAGATGGAAAACAAATTTCACAAACCATAGCATCACGGTCTACCACTATTCAAAGCATGCCTAGGGCCATCTCCATCCCCGTACATGTGTAAATTATTTTGCCGTTTGCCAGTAGCTTGCTACTTATTTCGTAACAACCCAATCAATTGATAACCAATCGACCATCATCCCTGGGCCTCGCACCATCATGGTTTGAGGTAGACGGTGGTTGCTCCTGTTCCACCGCTGCATTCCGAGCCCCAACATACTGCCTCAGTTGTCCATTCCTCACATGCTCCTCAACTATGTCCTTTAAGTGCCTGCATCTGTTGGTATCATGTCCATCGAAATCATGAAAGAGACAGTGCCTTCCTAATTCCCTTTCACATTCAGAAGGTTCTCTCCTGGCCGGCCTTCTATAGGGAAGGCGATTTCGGGTCTCTATGTATATTCTCTCCAGCGTCTCGTTTAATCCTGTGTATGTGGAGAACTTTGGATCCTTCCATCGCTTCCTGGCTTTTCCTGATTCATCATCCAGCTTCTTTTTTCCTTTATTTTTATACGAGCTTCCACTGAATGGACCTCCATCCTCAGCTGCATTCACCTCCTTTAACTTAAGATCTGTACATGCATCTTCTTGTGGAAGGAATCTCTCAGCTTCGTGAAAGAATTCTCCAAGATCCAGTGGTAGGTCCCGTATCAGAGATACTTTAAAATCTGAATCCTCTCTGACTTCTGATACTGCTGCCATCAAAACCATCGATGGATACGGCTGATCCACCGAAGCAGCCGTCGCATTGAATCGAGTTAAGAAAGCTCTAAGCGACTCATCCATTCTTTGCTTTATCGACGTCAGCGTCATCACATTCTTAGGCCTCTTAATATGAACCCGGAATTGCCTCGTTAACCTATCCACCAACTCCGTCCATGTTCTGATAGATCCTTCCTCCAGTTGCCTAAACCACATCGCCGCTATATCCGTCAGGTATAGGGGGAAACATCGGGCCATAACTTCCTCCGATGCCCCCAGCACTTCTATATGTCTGGTGTATCTCATCAAGTGATCGGTTGGGTCAACCTTGCCATTGTATACTTCCACGCTACGTAGCTTGAACTTGGGTGGATTCTGAGCCGTCCTGATTTCACGAGTAAACGGACTCTTGTTCACTCCTTCCAAATCTCTATTGGTCAAACCTCATGCATAGTTCTTCTAATAATCTCAGCTAATCCAGCATTGTCTGCCAAAGGTTGCCCCCATGCCCCCCGAGGGAACTCTGGTACATATTCTTCGTGCGGCTCATTAACGTCAGTGCTCGCTCTAACTTGTTAGGCTCCATCCAAAGGTCTTCCAGTGTCATATCCTGTGGGCCTTCCCCCAAGCCCTCGATGACTGCCTTCTGGCTCTGTATTCTGTCCTCCATTGGGTTTCGCGACCCTAGTTCCTTATTCCGCATTCGCAGTCACTGTAGTCGGTCTAAGGTTTTGTATTCCTGCAGCTCTCATCTGTTCAAAGAAAGTCTGCATCATGTCATGTTGACTCTTCAACAATCTCTCATGCAATGAATTGGCCATAGCTTCCATTTCATCCCTGGTGATGTAGATCGAAGCTTGTCCTTTTGCAGCTTCGGAGGATGCTTCTTAACTTCCTTCCTGTTGACTTCTCTCAGCTCTTGTCTTCGGCTTATCTGTCGAGTCATTGTCTTCGAAATCTGAACTCTTCAAGCTTTTCAAATATGAACTTCAATCCGATGTAGCGGGTGCTAGTCCTTCTCAGTGAAAGCGTCAAAGTGTTTGCGCCAAAATTGGTCACAAACCCCAAGCATCATGAAAGCACCAAGCTATGAAAATAGATCAGCAATATTCCAAACACAAATCTCAGATCTAAGCAACACTAAGTACAGCAGTTCAGAAATAACAATCAGTGACACGAGATTTATAGTGGTTTGGTTATCTCTGGCCTACGTCCACTTCAAATGACAATCTTTTATTGATTTTCCTTGCTGGTTACAGATGATTACAGCGATTCTAATAGAGAAATTCAAGTAAAACAGTTGTGATGAAGTGTCGAATTGAATCCGGCAGAGTCTGGACGTCGAATAGCCAAAAGATCCTTTTTCTGTAGGCTTCAGGGGGCTATTTATAGGTGTAGGAGGCTGATATCGCACTCAAACTTCGAAAGACTCCTTTTGGCATGTGAGTGGTCCCATGCGATCGATCCCAGAAAGTTTCGACTCGATTCGCGATAGATACGAACCAATTTTGTATCAATCAAAAAAAGGTCCAATCGAGCTGAAACTTTGCAGGAACGCTCTTTTTCTTGTGCGTAAGTTGCTGTGAAAATTTATAGCATTTGGACCTGCGGTTCGTGAGATATGATCGTTGCAAGATTGTGATTCTCGTATGCTGCTAAGTTCGAATCCATTCTCTCGTATCCATCCTGTTCGACTCAATCAAGGCACGTGCGTGCGAGGTGACGTGGTGCGAGATTCTTGGATCGCTCCACCTTTAATGCCGAGTTGAAGGAGTCTTATTCGCATCCAACATCGGAGTTGAGTTCATGTCGACCACTTCGTGCTGCATGTATCGATAGCTACGGCGCTATACGCATCGATCATTTATAAGTGTTCGCATCGATCGATCGTTGCACAATGGATCGATATGAACAGTTAGCGCTCGATGGATGCGAACAAATCCCTCGCCATCGATATGAACAATTTAAGATTAGGATGCATTGATGAACCGATACGAACTGTTGATGTTTGGTTGGTACAAATGAGGCCCTTCGAATCTGTACGAATAGCATAGTTCCACACTGATCGATACTGACCCGATGGATTCGAATAGTACGGCCAAGGATCGATTCATGCCCGATCGATTCGAATAGATGTTGATCGAGTCGAAAATGATCGATTCGAAATTTGACTCCCCTCGATGGATACGAACAGTGTGTCCTTTTGTCTTGTATCAATCATATCTCTATCATACGAACTCCGATTAACCTAAAATTTGAAATGCAGCCTTGCCTAGCCTTGATCATCACCTCCAAGTGATTCCGTCCTGATTAGAGCTTGGCCATATTTTAATGATATCGATCACGGCCTTGTTTCCAATCAATCTTTAGTCCTGATATCCATCCTTTCTTGCTAGTTTGTTAATATTCCAGCCTTGACCAAAAGGTGGGACAACAAGAGCCACTACCAACCGACCTGCTTGAACTTCCATACCATGACCGAACCATGCCATGCCGACTGGCCGAGCCAAATGGTCGAACTCCCAACACACCGAGCAACTTCATTCCGACCGAATGACCCATCCTGACCGAGCATCTATCTGTCCAACTAGCTCAAACTTATCGTATTCCAATCTCGAAAAACAAGTAGTCGACTAAATTAAATCCGCATGTCTACGGTCTTGCGAAAAGGTGGGTTAACACTTGCCCCCCAATACATGCCTTGCTTTGGAAGATATGTTTTATAGCCTCAAATCCGATATTCGAAATATGTGTGTTATCCACATCCATACTTTCCGATTCATAATCCAATCCATTACCAAGCCATCCTATCCGAGTGCCATGGCCATATCCTGATCCACATCCACGACTATTCCGAGTCGATGTCCGACTCCAAATCCAGTAACCAAATCCTTAGCCAAATCCATATCCATTTGAACTCGACAACCAAGTTCGAATCCATCCATATCCAATAACCAATAACCACATTCACAACCCCTCCAGGTCGATATCCAAATCCAGGACCGCTCCAGGTCCATGCCCAAATCCTTAGCTGATTATAGCCAATAGCCAAATCCGTAACCTTTCCAAGTTCTTGCCAAGCGTAATCCACACTCGACGACCTGTGTCAAGTAATGCCATGGTTTTCCTAGTTCAGTGTCCATGAATGTTATGCAATGTCGTGGCTTAAGTCCTTAGATGAATCCTGGTTGCTCCGGACCCTTGCTGAGTGTAGTCCACACACGACGACCTGCGTTAATAACCGATAGATAATATGGGGCCTAAGTCCTAGGCTGGAATCTGGTCTCTCTAGACCCTTTCCGACCATAGTTCATGCTCGACAACCTTTTGACCAAAAACCAGATAAAAAGTCAACCCAAATCCAAAATCCAGATTCAAACCAGAAAACTGAAAATCCATATCAAAAGTCTAAATAAAAAAGAAAGCATCTAAACCAAAATCCAAACCAAGAATCCAACAAAACTAGGAGTTCAAACTGAACTCCAAACCAAAGCATAAAAAGCAAATGTCCAAGCCAAAAAGGAAAAAACAAATTTCACAAACCATAGCATCTCGGTAAACCATCATCTCAGAGCATGCCCAAGGGTTATCTTCGACCACGTACATGAGTAAGTGATTTAGCCATTTTCCCAGAGTTTGTTACTTATTCCAAACCATCATGATTAGTTGATGACTAACTAGCCCCATTCCTGGGCCTCATGCCTTCATCATTCAAGGTAGGCGGTGGCTACCCCTGTTCCACCTCCGCATTCCGAGTTTCGACATATTGCCGCAACTGACCATTCCTTACATGTTCCTCGATTATACCCTTTAGATGCCTGTAACTGTTAGTGTCATGCCCATCGAGGTCATCAAAAAGACAATGCCTTCCTGATGCCCTTTCACGTTCAGAGGGCTCCCTCCTTGTCAGCCTTTGATATGGAAGGCGATCTCGAGTATCCAAGAATATCCGTTCCAGCATTGCATTCAATGCTTTGTAAGTGGAGAATTTTGGTTCTCCCCAGCGCTTCCTCTTGCCTTTATCTTTGTCTTTACCCGAGGTTTCACCGGGAACCCTCCAACCTTGACCATGTTTACTTCCTTTGATTTCACGTCCAAGAATGCATCCTATTGTCGGAGAAATCTCTCACCTTCATGAAAGAATTCCCTGAGATCCGTTAGTGTGTCCCGTACCAACGACACTTTGAAATCTGAATTATCCTTGACTCTTGATACCGTAGCCATCAGAACCATTGATGGATCCGGCCGATCCACCGAAGCAACTGCTGCATTAAACCGAGTTAAGAATGTCCTAAGTGATTCATTCTCCCCCTACTTAACTGACATCAACGTCACCACATTCATTGGCCTTTTTATGTAAACTCGAAACTGACCTAAGAACTTGTCCACCAGTTCTGTCCATGTTCCAATGAATCCATCCTCTACCTGCCTGAACCACATAGTAGCTACATCAGTCAAGTATAAGGGAAAACATCAGGCCAAACCTCTTCTTTTTCCCCAGCACTTCTATATGCTTGTGTACTTCATCAAGTGGTCAATGGGATCCGTCTTCCCATTGTATACTTCCAAAGAGGGCAGTTTGAAATCGGACGGATTCTTAGTTGTCCTTATGTTCTGGGTAAACGGACTTTTGTTGACTCCCTCCGAATCCCTGTTTGTCAGACCTCCATGAATAGTCCGCCTAATAATGTTAGCCAATCCGACATTTCCAACCAAGGGTTGTCCCCTATCCATATTTCCTAGTTGCTTTCCAACTCCTTGCAGGAATTCTGGCACATATTCCTCGTCATGTACTCTTGTGTTTCTGTTGATACAGGGTTGCACAACATCACCTGGTATCCCTCCAGGGGTTAGTCCAGCATTACCTGGTAGCGTGCCCCTGAGTCTAGGTCCATCCAGATTGTTAGTTGTCTGTTGATTGGATGCTGCCCCCTGCTGGAGCACTGCATCTTCCTGCTGGTTGAGTCCCTCTAATCCAGCTCCTATATCTTGAGCATCTGGAGTCCTCGATTGTCCAAATTGCCTTAGAAGAGCCTGCATAATCTCCTCTTGCCGTTTCATCATCTTCTCCTTCATAGAATTCATTATAACATGCATCTCGTCCCGAGTTATGTAAATGGATGCATGATCCTCTCCAGCTCCAGAAGAGGCCGCTTGACTTCCTTCCTGATTGCTCATTTCCGCTGCTTGCTTCCTTGTTGGTGATCTAGCCATTGCTTTCTAAAGTCCAAGTTCCCAAGCATCTGAATCCTAAATCCAAGCTCCAAAATCCCCGAGTGCTAACTTTCTCAGTGAAAGCACCAAAATATTAGGGCCAAAATTGGTCACTAACACCCAAATTCAAGCGAAAGCACCAAATACCTGTCACAGCTCATAGATAGAGTGTATGTAGAGAATATAAACATAAAGAATGGTAAAAATTAAAATAAAAGCAGTATAGAGAAACAAATTTTATAGTGGTTCAGCAGACTCCGGCCTACGTCCACTCCAGAAATTTCCTTTTTATTACTGTAATAATCGATTTCAATTACAAAATGGCAGAGTAGTCTTAGCCTTAGAAAATAGAAAGCCATAGAGTAGAAAGAAGGTTCCCCATCTGGAGACCCACATGTTATATTTATTGACAAATCCAGGTTTTTGGGCCTCTTGAGTAATTTGGGCCCACCAAGTTCTTGGCCGACCCTAAGCCACACCGAGCCACACAGGCCGACCGAACCACGAAGTCCAGATCGAAGTCGACTTATGTCATCTTGCCAACCCAAACCATACCGAGCCACCTCTAATGCCGAACTACCCCACCAATGCCGATCCGTGCCACCATAATGCCGAGCCACAACGACGAACATCAATAATGAGCTACCCTGACTGAACCTCAATGCCGTGACGATATACTCCATTCTCACCTCAATGCCGAGCGACCCTATTCTCACCTCAATGTCAAGCCACCCTGTGTCTCACCTCAATGCCGAGCGACCTTATTCTCACCTCAATGCCGAGCACCTTGTTCTCACCTCAATGCCGACCGGCCTTGACTTCACCACAGTGCTGAGCGACCCAGACCTCACCATAATGCCGAGCGAGCCTGCTGCCGGGCCACCTTCGCCAACAAGCTATCCAAATGCGGAGCCACTTCCAACGCCAAGCCACTACCGGACGACCTGCCTAAACTTCCATACCATGACGAACCATGCCATACCGAACGGCCGAGCCACATGGTCGAAGTCCCAAAACACCAAACCACTTTATTTCGACCGAACGACCCATCCTGGCCGAGCATCTATCTGTCCAACCAGCTCAAACTTATCGTATTCCAATCTCGACAAATAAGTGGTCGACTTAATTAATTCTGCATAGCTACAGTCTTGCGAAAAGGTAGGTTAATAATAACGCTAACATAATTAATGATCAAATAAAAATAATTAAAGCAAGGAGACTTACAAGGGGAATAAAATTTTCCAATGATGTTGGGGGAGTAACATCTTATGAAAAAGAATTGGTGACTCTAGTCTCTATGTCTATCAGAGACTACTCCAGTGCCAATGGGGTAGATGTTGTATATAGAACCTTTCAGTTAATACTTCTTCTTCTGGATGTAACCAAAGAACATAAAGTAGAAGGAGACAAATCTTCCAACTTAAGCTTCCTAAACATCATGAATAGGGAATTGACATAAATGAGGAGTTGGGATTCAATTGAATAGGAGCAATTTTATGGTATAATAAGACATCGGATATAATTAGGTTGAAGGGTAGGCAACAAGAGTGATAAATATGGACATGAGTGAGAGAAAAAAACCCTTGTAGAGGGGCATCCATTCTATCATTAGGTCATAGAACCCTAGTTTTAATTCCCATTATACCAAATTGACATAACACAAAATCGACATCCACTTGTCTTGTGAAATTAGATCGGTGAGAAGTTTAGACTTTCTCTTTTGAAGGAATCTTGAGCTTAGGAGACTTAGATAGTCCTTTAAGAGCTTCTTTCTTACTTCCGGCCATGATACCTAAAATTGTAAAAATTTAATTATAAAAGTTCAATTTCAATGACAATGAAGAAACATTTTAAGTTGTAAACTTCTAGTTCCATTGAAAGTAAAAAATTATAAGAGATAAAACAACTTGATAAATAATTAAAAGTGATGAGGGCTGAAAGTAAAGTAACATGAGTATATTTGATACTTAGAGTATTTTTAAGATCAAGGTTATTCCATTTATAGGCATGTTAAACTATAATAATAGGCCCATCCTTTAATGTATATTCATAAGTCAACATGTCTACCTCTTTTACATATGAAAATCATATTCATATGTTAAAGTGCATATATATATAAACTATGCATAAATATTAATATGTATACATTTTTATAATGATAAAAGAAATTAATTTTAACAGTAAGTCATCGTGTAGCGAACATTAAGCTATATTATATAAATTTATCGTAACATGCAGGTATCAAGCCACCGTGCGGTGATAAGAAAAATTATTATTAGCCTTCTCGTTATATGTCATCCTACTATAGACTAATACAAACGAATAAAAGTAACTTTTAAAATTTTGACTCATGGACGATGAATTGTTGTGTGAAGACGTTATCATGTGTGAGTACTTGGTAAATGTCGAGTATTAAGTCATTGTGTAATGACCTATCATTAAAAAAATAGTATATAGAGTTTATCATAAAATTAACTTTTGAGCAATAAACCATGTGAAGCAGAAAGCTAACTGCCAAATAATGGACTATCACATGGTAATTTGCTTGGCCTTCAAATGACAGGCCATCGCGTAGTAAAATACTTATGAAAATCCTATTGAATATGTAACGACCCAGAATTTTACCGTTTTGATTTTAAATGTTTAATTAATTTTAAATAATAGATTTTAAAATCTTATTAACTCCTTTTAATTGTTAAATAATAATGGTGAACTTGTTATGGAAAAATATTTATAAAAATAAATAGTTCGAATTAATTTTGAAAATGGGACAAAAAATCGTTTTATCGACAAACTGCCTTGAAATGCATGAAATTATCATCCTAGAGACCATAGAATTAGATTCATTGACTTCGTATTAGAGAGGGCTTCAAATTCGTAGTGGTGATGGTTGGTGAATTCAAGCTTGATCGTGTGCAATAATTGGGAGATAAAGCTTGGGTCGACATTGTCAGTGTTATAAGGACTTTCGGCGAAACAAGGTGCACCGTTGTGCTTCTCTTTGCAACATGCATCAATTGGTGGTAGTGGTCGAAGCTTCGGTCTTATCAGGTGAATCACAACATTTTGGATGTCGCATGGAAATCCCTAGGTCGAATTTTTTTGGAGCGGCCGAGGGTGATGCCAGGGTGTGGGGTCTAGAGAGAATGCAAAGGAGAGTGCAATGGAATTGTTCGTTTGTAGTTTCATGGAGTGTAGCTCGAGGTAAAGGGGGAAACGTGCATTGAAATTGGGTTTCAGTGTATATGCGTGCACATCTTGATTTTGAATTGGGGAAGATATATTATGAGGGTAGCTAGTATTTAATTAAGTAATTAATTAATTTAATTAATCTCAAAACTTTTATAATTCATATCTTCTCTATACGAGGTCCAATCGAGACATAGCCTTTTGCATTGCTCTCGTGGGATGTTATCTATGCGCTAAAGTTGATTTCGACAAATTTAAAGCAAATAGGATTTTGAGCTAAAATCGAACGCCATTCAATTTAGGTCAAACAGGAATGCATCAACTGGAATTTTGGTGAGTTAACTCACCTTTGAATGAATGTCTTATTTTGTATATATAGGTTATATTATTTTTTAGGTATGCTTGGATGTTTACTGTTTGATTGTTTGATTTGGTTAATTTCTTGCTTTGGAAAGCGAAAGCATATAAAATGAAATACACCTAATATAAAGAATTTTGTAGAGAGATCCGGATTCCTTGCCACTGTTGATTTGATTTCACTTATTATTTGTTATATAAATTGTTAAATGCTAATAGCTTGATAGTTTAGCCTTAATTGATATGACATTGATATGCGTTAAAAGTTGAACCTTTTGGTGATAAAGGTAGTAGTAGTATAGATTAAGTGCTATGATAACTCTAGGCCATATAATAGTGTTTTGAAATACTATTTTTTGCTATTTGATTAGAAATAATTTTTGGAATTTTCTATGGTATTTTATTTAGAAAGGGTTACTTTTAACTTTTCTATTTTACTGCAACCTTTTAGAAATATTTTATAAGTATTTCAAAAAGTATTTATTTCATAAAAAAGTTGATATAATAAAGGGCATTCATTTTAAAGAAAAAGGAGAATTTATCTTTTACAATTCAGTGATTCCGTTTTAAAGAAGATAGAAATATTTTGGAATAAATATCCGTGAAATGCTTTATATAAAATGTTTTATGGAAAGATAAATTTATAAATGTTTTTTTATGAATAAAAGTATAGATTTATAAATGAAATTTTATAAAAGGGAAATGTATCATTTTGATAAAGTGGAATAAATCCAATTTGTGAATTTATAATGATACATGGAACGATCATTTTATTGAAAATATTTAGTTCAATCTTGTAATCAAAAGTTGGTGATAATTTCATGAGATATAAAGTCAAGAGATTTATAAAAGGAGTTTTGTAAATTTATTTGGAGATTTATAAAAGGAGTTTTATAAATATGAAATAGATTTATAAAAAGGAGCCTTATAGAAGGAATGAGATTTGATTCCTATAAATAATTATTTTAAATTATGGTGGTATGGAAAGTGTTCTTTCCATACTTAACACCAAATTTCAAGGCGAGGAAATCTTGTCCCTATCCTAAGAATGGAGAATGTATGTCGAGGCAAGGATGGTACGCTAACTTATCTGACAACGCTGTTAATCGAGGGATAGTACAAGTTTGAAATTGGAAAGTGGGGGTAAGTATACTTGGTCTAATTTTCATATATTTCATTTACTTACATCAAGGTGTTTTGGATTTATTATATCTAAGGTTTAAACAATATTTTTTTTACCCACATAAGTATGGTTTCGGAAGTGAAATCTTTCTTCAGATTTTATGAGTATACTTATACAGATGAGATAAGCATATGGATATATTTATAAGCATTGAAAGCGTGATGTTTTGTGAATATGCTTATACTGATGAGCTAAGTATGTGGATAGTTTTCCAACCACTGAAGAGTATAAATGAAATGAATTGAATGAGTGCTATACTTATGTATTTGTTTGTAAAAGTATTTTGATACAAGTATTTACAAAGCGGTTTTAATTAATGAAAGGATTAATTGAAGAGGCTTAGTTGTTGCTTATATACTTAACCAGCTTGGTTTTTAAATCTCCGATTTGACTGTTTTTTATTTGATAGTTAAATAACCGACCATCAAACCTTGGTTAGTTTTGAAACTATGGATTGTCAGTTCAAAGAGACCGAGATCAGATATGTTAGTCGAAAATATCCTCGAACCGACATAAGCATTTGAATTTGAGATATCTTAAAGATGATCGAAGATGGAGTTCTTTAAAGCACAAAGGCAACTTGCTACTAATCCTGAGGGTGATTCCAAAATGGATGTAGTAGAAATAGTGCCTTCGGTTTGTTCATATCTTGAATAACTTATATGGATGGACATTAAATTGCATTATTGTCTAGAGGATAGTGTTAGCATTCCAAGAGGGATTTGTTAAGAGGAAAAGGTAATCGTGGCATCACACAACTCGATTGTTACTAAAATTAGGGGATGCAATAGAAATATGTGGTTCACTGATTATCGATTTGATTTTATCATTACATTCCTGATTTATAAAAGGAGTTTTATATATAAATTTGGAGATTTAGAAAATGGGTTTATAAATATGAAAGAGATCTGTAAAATGGAGTTTTGTAAAATAAATGAGATTTGATTTCTATAAATGAATATTTCAAATTGTGGTGATATGGAAAGTATTCTTTCCATACTTAACACCAAATTCCAAGGTGGGGAAAACTTGTCCCTTATCCTAGAATTGAGAATGTATGTCGAGGCATGGATGGTACACTAACTTGTCCGAGTGTTAATCGAAGGGCAATACAAGTTTGAAATTGGAAAGTAGGGGTAAGTATATTTTGGTCTAATTTCCATATGATTCATTTACTTATACCAAAAATATTTTGGGTTTATTGTATCTATGGTTTAAATGACATTTGTATAACCTAAATAAGTATGGTTTCCAATGTGAATCCTTCTTAAAATTTTGGGAGCATGCTTATACTGATAAGATAACTATATAGATATTTTTCGAAGTATTGAAAGTTTGACGTTTTGTGAATATGCTTATACCGATGAGAAAAGTATATGGATAGTTTTCCAAAAATTAAAGAGTATAAATGAAATGAAGTGAATGAGTAGTATACATATGTATATCTTTATGAAAGTAATTTAATATAAGTATTTACAAAGTGGTTTCAATTAATGAAACGATTAATTAAAGAGGCTTAGTGGTTTCTTATGTGCTTAAACATGCTTGATTCCCATATAAAGTTAAATATTCGATTTGATTGTGTATTTGATAGTTAAATAACCGATCATCAAATTTTGGTCATTTTTGAAACTATCGATTATCGGTTCGAAGAGACCGGGATCTAATATGTTTGTAACATCCCCCTACTTAGAGGCCCGAAACTAACGGCTGCGGATGCTGTAGTAATCCATAGTTATTAATCCTCGGCGACTACATATGGCAACGTTAGATACATTGATACACAGAAAACAAGAATTTGGAAAATCTTAAAACATCAAATAAAATTCACATTCCATTTCAAAATATTTTAAATTCATTACATAATCCCAAAGCGCAGACTACGTTCGAAAAAAATATACTTATTATAAAATACACCAAGAGCGACATATGAAGATGCCCCCTAGGATGACCAGAATATATAATATGGCAATAAAAAAGTTTGCTTTTACAACCAAATACAGTGGAAATAAAAGAACCCTAAGTAGCTAATATGCCTTCTGCATGTCACTGGAAGCTTTGTCCGTCTAAAAGAACACCCGAAAACCCCAAAACTCAAACTAATCAAAATTAATTAAGTATTTGAGAGTTTAAGGGGAAAACAAAAACCTCGAGTCGGACATAAAGCCTGTTATGAATAATAATCTACACTCTCAAATCATTTAGATATCTAGTGAGACCACGCCACTTAGCGGAATGGGTTTTCCCTTCACTAATATCTTAAAAATTTTATAAAACCATATACTGTGCTTCAGCATCCGCAATGGTTAAAACAATTCCAAATAATATAATGATATGCAAACAAGTATGTTAATTCTAGATTACCCATCCCCATTCATTCTGATTATCTATATCAATTATAGTTTCTAGGATTACTATTAACCTATTATTCACGGGCTCACTAATAACCGGTCAAATGTTTATGGACTATTTGTCCAATTTCATAGTTTTCATGGGATCACTAACAAACTATTGGTAACTCCAATATCTCTTCTCATATCCTAATTTTCATGGGCTGACTAGGAACCTATTGACCAATTGTCAATATCTTACTATGGATATAGTTTTTATGGGAAAACTATAATCTTATTGGCCCCTGCCAATATCAAATCATAGTTTTCATGGGCTTACTGTGAACCTATTGGTCTCTGCCAATATCTTTCCATTTACACAGTTTTCATGGGCTTACTGTGACTCTTTTGGCCCCTACCAGTATCTTTTATTAAGATTTTAACATTTCTTAAGTTATATTCACTACTGTGTCAACCTCGCTGGTTATTCTGCCCTTTCCTAAAGTACCGCTATGGGTTAATTACAATGTCAATAAATATATGAAGAAGCAATCAATAAAATAAAGCAACACTCTCAAAAATATTTATTTATGCCATGGTGTTTCCTTTAAAATAAGAATGGGTTATTTGTTTTGGAAACATTAAAAGATCACTTTCGAAACCTCTGGATGACCTCCATCAAAAGCATAGAAAACCACTTTTCAGAACTCTAAGTATATACCATTCGAAGCTCTATAAATCAATCCTTTCGAAACCAAATCATAACATTCGAATGTGTCAAAACATCGCTAAATAACCTTTAGAAATGTAGCTTCAAAACTAATGAAAGTACCCCTTTCGATAACATTGGGTTTTACCCTTTAAAAACATCTTTTGGGTTAAAGTGATTACATACGAAAGTATCCCTTTCAAAACCTTTAATAGAATATTTTTAGGGAAAAATTGATGGTGTTAGAAACATCTACTCGAAAGCTCAAAACCTTGGAGTAAAACTTTGAAGGATGGCATCGAAATCCCATTTCGACACCATTGCCTTCGAAACCCTAAATCCATTCGAAAGCATTTAAGAAGTGACTTAACTTAAGTTTAAAACAAAGAGAACCTTTCAAAAGCATTGATGGCTGCAATACATCTGAAAGGTAAAAGAATAACGGCCGGGTTTCGACCAGGTCGGAACCACTTCTTTCGAAAGCATTATATGAAAATAAAGGAACCCATTCTGCAGTTCCTACTCAAACATGATATGGCAACCAACTTAAAAAGCCATTTAAAAAAAAACCTTTCAAAAACATAGGTTTCAACCATGTTAAAATCTTTAGGTAAAATAAAGCAGCCACTTAACATATGAAAACAGAACTAAGGTTTCGACCCATCGGAAGTATTGCTTTCGACTCCCTGGCTTCCGCCTTTCCTCCAATCCACTACATACCATCCAAGTGATATCTTGTATATTTGTTTCGATTAGGTGGGTTTCGGCTGGGTTGGTTTCGACTGAGTTAGAGCGGAAGCAAAGGAGTCGAAAGGTATTACTAAAGGAGGCGGAACACGCTTTTCTGATTAAAGCCGAAATCATGCTCATTTTTGGTAAATCCTTTAACTAACCTGCCTATATGTAATGTTTCAATTGGTTGCCATAAAAATTTTCAAATTCTTTACAAAATAACTACCACATTTATCAGATCTAAATCAAAGGAAATATTACTGTTTAAGCCCTTCCATTAAGCAAAACCAATATTGCAAATAAATCCTCCTTTTAAAATAATTTATTTCCCATAGCAAATCAATTAGGAAAAATCCCCAAAAATCATAGAAAATCAATTTCATCATGTTATTTAACGTATTAAAATTTCAGACCCAATTTCTTCCTGAAATACTTGAAATAAATTTTAAACCAAATATTTCATATTTTCCTCTTGAAATTCATAATAAATTTTCAATAGCATGGAAAATTATGAAAATTGAAACCCGTCTCTCAAAATCATGTTTTACCTAACATATAATTTTTTCATGGCATATTCAATTCAACAACAATCGGTTTGTCCTAAAACCATGCAAATTCATATGTAAATGAATTGGTTTAGATCAAACATATTTAATTCAAGCATATCGTCATCCAAAACATCATAAAAATGAATCTAACCTTAAATCTAAAAACATATGATTATAAAAACAACATAAAGATGGAATGAATAATTCACCTTGGATATGAAAAGGAATTTTAGAATTGTAGAAGATTGATTCCCCTAGCTTTGATATTTAGCTTTTCTTTAATTAGTCTTCCTCTTTTCCCTTCTTAATGGTCGACTTCTCTTAGGTTTGATTTGCATTTTTATGCTTTTAGAATGTACGAGAAAAATGAGAAAATGAAAAGTGAATGGGTACAGCCATGAATAAAAAAGTGTGGCTATTTACTAATATGCCCATGTTTTTAATTAATAACACACAAGCCATTCTAAGCCCATTTATTTAGTTACTTAAGCACGACCTTCTTATTGTTATATTCAAATTTCAATCCCATTATCATCATTATTCTATTTAATTTATCTAATTAAATCTTCTGAATAATGTTATAAAAAATTAGGGATGTTACAGGCTTCCCCCCTAAAGAATTTTGTCCTCGAAATTCGGCTAGGATAGCAATCATCTGTAACAACTCCTAACATCCATACTAGCCTATCTGACTAGCAACTTTCTATACAAATCTAATATAGACATACCCTTAAAGAAGATCAGGATAAGTATCTCGAATCCTGTCTTCTGTCTCTCAAGTACAGTCCTCGTTGTCACTCCATTGAACTTTCACCAACTTCACTGTCTTGTTCCTCAAGCTTTTCTCATCTCTCGCTACAACTCGAGCTGGTTGTCTAACAAAAGTCAAATTAGCCTCTACTATCAAGTCTTCCAACCCTGTCGGAGGAATAGAAGTCTCTGGATCATGCACATATTTGCGAAGATGATACACATGAAATATAATATAGACACCTTCCATATTGTCCGGCAACTATACCCTGGATGCAAGCTTCCCAATCCTCTCTATAATCTAGAATAGTCCAACATATCTTGGGGCTAACTTCCCTGACTTTCCTAATCGTACCACACCCTTCATCGGTGACAC
The DNA here is from genome assembly GCA_030765085.1 of Allium cepa. Lineage (NCBI taxonomy): Eukaryota > Viridiplantae > Streptophyta > Magnoliopsida > Asparagales > Amaryllidaceae > Allium > Allium cepa. Next base: position 730,254,874 of record CM060943.1, read on the forward strand.
CTTAATAAAAACCTTATCTCCAACTAAGAACTCTAGGTCTTTACACATCTTATCTGCATAAATTTTCTGCCTGGATTGAGCTTCCTTCATCCTTTCTCGGATTAACTCAATCTTCTCCAATGCCTCCCTAACTAAATTTGGACCTAAGACTAAACTATCTCCAGTTTTCAACCAACATACCGGTGATCTGCATAGCCTTCCATATAAAGCTTCAAAAGGCATCATTCCTATACTAGTCTAGTAACTATTATTACAGAAAACTCAACCAAATGTATACGATCTTCGCAAGATCCACCAAAGTCTAATATATAAGCTCTCAGTAAATCCTCAAGGACCTTGTTGACTCCCTTTGTCTACGCATCCGTCTGAAGGTGATATGCAGTACTCATGTTAAGCTTGGTACCCAATACTTCCTATAGACTCTTCTAGAATTCACTAGCAAACAAGGCATCTCTGTCACTCACTATACTACTAGGAGCTTCATGTAGTCAACTTATGTTCTTCATGAACAACTTAGCTAAAAAAGGTGTCGTCCCGATTGACTTTATTGGAATGAAATGCACACTCTTGGTCAATCAGTCCACTATGACACATATACTTTAATTTCCCCTATTTGACCTTGACAACCCATCTATAAAATCCATGGATACCGACTCGCATTTCCAAACTGGAATCTCTAAAGGTTGAAGCAACCTACTTGGCTTTTGATGTTCAGCTTTCACATATTGATAGTTTACACACTACCTAACCCACAAAACCGACGTCCTTTTTCATACCTTCCCAACAGAGGCTCCTTTTCATGTCTTGATACATCTTGGTTCCTCCAGTATGAATCGTAAACTTGGACCAACGAAATTCTCCATTAACTTCTTCCCACAAGTCCTCCATATTCGAAACATACAACCTTCTCTTCTTTCTCAACCATCCTCTTTAGTCAAGATTAAATTCCTTTAGATCATCGATCTCATCTCCAATATCGATCCTTTTAATCCACTCTGATAACACTAGATCCTCTTTTTTCTTATAAGCAATCCTTTCGATCAACACTAGTCGAACTTCTAAATAGGATAACATGGCGGTACTCTGACTAGAACTAGTAGTCGATGTTAACTACAAACCACAACTAGCCAAAGCTTCTAAATCCTTCCACTCCCCCAACATTGCTAATACAACATTTTGATGTCTTGGGCTAAGAGCATACGCTACCTTATTACATTTTCCTGGTGTATACTGTATACTAAAATCATAAGCAGCCAAAAATTTCAGCCACCTCTATTGTCTCATATTCAACTCCTTCTGAGAGAATAAGTACCTTAAAGACCTATGATCGGTATAAAGCTCAAACCTCTCCCCCTAAGAGATAATGTTTCTGAATCTTCGGTGCAAAGATCACCGCAGCTAACTCCAAATCATGTGTGGGATATCTCACATCGTGCGGTCTAAGCTATCTGGATGCATAGGCAATAATTACCCTTCTGGATCAATACTGCTCCTAATCTAGTTCCGCATGCATCAGTATCATCGATAACCGTAGGATTTCGTCTGGAACTACTAAAACCGGTGCATTCATCAACAAATGCTTTAACTTAAGAAATGCTTCCTCATATTTTTTGGACCAGAAAAACTTTACCTCCTTCCCGGTAAACTTAGTCAAAGGTGCCGCTATCCACGAGGAATTCTTGATGAATCTCCGGTAGTAGCCATCAGTCCAAAAATGACACTTGGTAAACCTCGCCTTTAGCTGATTCTGTCTCAGCATCACCAGTACCACTCTAAGATAAACTTCTTGCTTTCTCTCATCCTTAAAAGTATACTAAAATGTCATCTATAAACACTAGCACAAACCTATCCAAGAACTCTTGGAAGACTCGGTTCATCAAATCCACGAAGAAAGCAGGTGCATTTGTCAATCCAAGTGGCATCACTAACAACTCATACGCACCATACCTAGTCCGAAATGCTATCAAAAGAATACTGTCCTCTGCCACTTTTAACTGATGGAAACTTATCACCAAATCCAACTGGGAAAACACTCTAGCTCCACTCAATTGATCGAATAGATCATCTATTCTTGGAAAATGGTACTTATTCTTAATCGTCCTCTCGTTCAACTTATGATAGTCATATACATCCTTAATGACCCATCTCGTTTCTATACGAACATCGCGGCCACTCCCCAAGGCGGACTGCTTGGCCTAATAAAATTTCCTTTCTTTAATATCCACTAGCCGCACCTTTAATTCCTTCATCTCTGTAGATGTCATCCTGCTAGGTGGTCTACTAATAGGTTCAATACCGAGCACAAGATCTATATGAAACTCAACTGCTTGTTTCGGTGGTAGTCCTGTGACTGACTCAAGACATCTCCAAAATCTCTTACTACCTGAGCCTGATGTAACTTATCTCCTATCTTCATAGCATTTAGCAAAGTACAAACACTTCGATCAGAATTCTCCACTGAGAGTATTACTCGGTTATGGCTATCGGGATGTCTCAGTGAAATCTCCTTATCCTGGAAAAATATTCTAGCCTCATACCTACCCAACCAATCCATACCTAAGATGATTTTGAAATCTACAAAATCGAAAACATACAGACTGAATGCAAAACTATAACCTAACAAATCCAGTTCTAACTGATCACATCTCATCTCTAGAGTTGCATATCCTCCTATTGGATTCGCAGCTCTTATGGGAGTAACAAGGTAGGTGGGTTCTAAGGAGAATCTATCAACCAAACCTGAGATATAAATAAGTGTGATGCACCGATATCAAAAAGTATTCTAACTAGTATACTCTGAATCAAAACATACTTTCCCTTACAGTCTTCCCTTTACCAGCTGCACTAGGCCTAGCTAGTCCAACAACAAAAACCTTTCCTTTGTCCTCCCTAACTGGCTCTAGAAACTGATTCTTGTAATGCCCAACTCAACAAAGGTTAAAGCTCTTCACATTATTCTTATTTGTCGCCTTCTTCCCGTTACCTGACCGGTACTCATTCGCGTAATGACCCTTCTTGTCACACTTGAAGCAAACTAACTCAGCCTTCGCCTTCTTGGTAGTATCTCCCTTATGGGCTTCCTTCTTTTTAAAGAACTTTCTCTTCTTCCCCCGATAATCCTGAATTTCCACTGGCTTCTCTCTAGCACAACTAGTAAGCATCTCCTCATGGCGAATGGCTATCTCCACAACCAAATTAATTGGATCACGGAGATGCGGTAGGATCGCCCTAGCAATTTCGAGCCTCAATCCTCTAATGAATTTCTCGTTCCTTCTGATGATGGTATCTATAGTATTATATCCATAACGAGATAACTCCTCAAACATAGTGACATACTCAATGACCGACATCTCTCCCTGCTCTAGATCCATAAAATTCCTTATCAGCTCCGACTTAGCAAACTCGGGCATAAACTTTTGCTTAAATCTCCTTCTAAAATCTGCCCAAGTCTACTGCTCCTTTGGAACTCCGGTATTAACACTATTCCACCAATAAAGCGCTGACCCTTGTATGCCCAAAGGTCAACCTTCTCTTTTGTCCTTTATCCAAACCCAAATCAGCAAATATATGCTCACAATGCAACAGCCAATTCTCTACCTCAACAGCATTCTCCGTCCCTATGAATGGCTTCCTACCAAGATCGGCGTAGTCTCTACTCAGCTTAGCATAATTATTCCTAACTGGTGCCATAGGATTAGCTCCTCCAACATTTCCAGCTACACCAGTAGCAGCTCCTACTTGCATCATATTGATGAAGAACTGATACATCGTCCCCATATCTACTAGTGGATTTCCAACACCCACATTAGCATCAACATTTTGGTTATTGGCATTACCTGATCGACCCCGGTTCCTCTTGGTGGTGGGTCGAGCATTTCCATTGGTTGTGATGTCTCCTCCACTGAAATTTACTCTTCCGTTTCCAGCTTCCCTATCTTCTTTCAAGTAAATCTGCATACGATCCTTAGTAAGAAACAGAAGAATGGTCTAGAGAGCGAGGAATACGTACTTACATATAACTATATATCAAATACAAGTACGTTGCTATACATTAACCCAAACCCCAATTTTGTTATCTGATTCGTTGGATTATGTTTGGAAATTTTTTTAGTTTAAATTTCTTTTAAGTTTCATAAACCTCTTTGCTTATACCAACTTGTAGCATCCCCCCACTTAGAGGTCCAAAACTAACGGCTATGGATGCCACAGTCGTCCGTACTTATTAATCCTCGACGAAAAAATATGGAAATGTTAGGTACATTAATACACAGAAACAACTGAATCTAGAAAATCATAAAACAACAAAAAAGTTCACATCCCATTTTAAAATATTTCAAATTCATTACACAATCTCAAAGCGCAGACTACGTTCAGATAAAATATACCTATTACAAAATACAACAAAAGCACATATGAAGATGCCCGCTTGGATGACCATAGTATATAATATGGCAATAAAAAATGTTTTCCGTTACAACCAAACATGGCTGAAATAAAAGAACTCTAAGTAGTTAACATGCCTTATACACGTCATCGGAAGCTTTATTCCTCTAAAAGAACACCTGAAAACCTAAACCTTGAACTACTCAAAATAATTGAGTACCTGAGAGTTTAAGGGTAAAATAAAAACATCAAGTCAGACATAAAGCCCGGTATGAATAATAATCTACCATCTCAAATCATTTAGATATCTAGTGAGACCACGCCTCTTAGCTTAATGGGTTTTCCCCTCACTAGTATCTTAAAAACTTTATAAAACCATATACCGTGCTCGTGCATCCACAATGGTTAAAACAATTCCAAATAATATGATGATATGAAAATAAATAAGTTAATTCTAAATTACTCATCCCCATTCATTTTGACTATTTGTCTCAATTATAGTTTCTTGAATTACTATTAGCTTATTAGTTTTCATTGGCTTACTAATAACCGATTAAATGTTTATGGACTATCTTTCCAATTTCATGGTTTTCATGAGATTCACTCAGAAATTTTTGGTAACTCTGATATCTTTTCTCATATCCTAGTTTTCACGGGCTGACTAGGAACCTATTGACTAACTGTCAATATCTTACTCCAGATATAGTTGTCATGGGCTAACTATAAACCTATTGGCCCTCTGCCAGTATCAAATCATAGTTTTCATGGGCGTACTATGAACCTATTAGCCCTTGTCAATATCTTTCCATTTACACAGTTTTCATGGGCTTACTGTGAACCTATTGGCCCTGTCAATATCTTTAATTAAGATTTTAACATTTATTAAGTTATATTCACTACAGGATCAACCTGGCTGGTTATTCTGCCCTATCCCAAAGTACCGTTATGGATTAATTACAACGTGAATAATTATATGAAGAAGCAATCGATACAAAAAAGTAACACTCTCAAAAATCTTTATTTACGCCATGGCATTTCCTTTAAAATGAGAATGGATTATTTGTTTTGGAAACCTTAAAACACCACTTTCAAAACCTCTAGATGACCTCCATCAAAAGCATAGAAAACCTGTTTTAAAAACTCTAAGTATATACCTTTCGAAGCTTTATAAATCAATCCTTCCAAAACCAAAACACCTTTCGAATGTGTCAAAACATTGCTAAATAACCTTTCTAAATATAGCTTCAAACTAATGAAAGTACCCCTTTCGATAACATTAGGTTTAACTCTTTAAAAAATCTTTTTGGTTAAATTGGTTACGTATGAAAGTTTCTCTTTCGAAACCTTTAATAAAATATTTTTGGAGAAAAATTGATGATGTTGGAACCATCTACTTGAAAGTTCCGTACCTTAGAGTAAAACTTTGAAGGACAACATCAAAACCCCATTTCGACACCATTTCCTTTAAAACCCCTGAACCCCTTCGAAAGCATCTATGAATTGACTTAGCTTAAATTGAAAGCTAAGAGAAGCTTTAGAAGGCATTGATGGCTATAATACATCCGAAAGGTAAAAGAATAGCGGTCAAGTTTCGACTAGGTTGAAACCACTTCTTTTGAAAGCATTATATAAAAATAAAGGAACCCATTCGAAAGTTCCTACTTAAACATGATATGGCAACCTACTTAGAAAGCCGTTTAAAAAAAACCTTTCGAAAACATAAGTTTCAGCTATGTCGAAATCTTTAGGTAAAACAAAGAAGGAACTTAACATTTGAAAGCAGAACTAAGGTTTCGACCCCCTTGGAAGTATTGCTTTCGACACCCTGGCTTTCGCCTTTCCTATAATCCATTATGTATCATCTAAGTGATACCTTATGTATTGGTTTTGACTAGGTGGGCTTCGGTTGGGTTAGTTTCGACTGAGTTGGAGCAGAAGCAATGGAGTCGAAAGGCATTACTATAGTAAATGGAACACACTTTTCTGATTAAAGGCTAAAATCATGCTCATTTTTGCCAAATGCTTTAACTAACCTGCCTATGTGTAATGTTTGAATTTGTTGCCTTAAACTTTTCGAATACTTTACAACTACCATATTTATCAGATCTAAATCAAAGGATAAATTAACGTTTAAGCCCTTTCATTAAGCAAAACCAATATTGCAAATAAGTCCTTCTTTTAAAATAATTTATTTTCATAGCAAGTCAATTAGGAAGAATCCCCAAAAATAACGAAAATTCAATTTCATCATGTTATCTAACATATTGAAATTTCAGACCCAATTTCTTCCTGAAATGCTCGAAATAAATTAAAATCCAAATATGTCATATTTTCCTCTAGAAATTCATAATTAAATTTCCATAGCTTGGAAAATTATGAAAACTGAAACTCGTTGCTAAAATCATGTTTTACCTAACATATAATTTTTCAACGGCATACTAAATTCAATAACAATTGGTTTTATCCTAAACCATGCAAATTCACATGTAAATGAATTGGTTTAAATTAAACATATTATAATTCAAGCATAACATCATCCAAAACATCAGAAAAACGAATCCGAAAACATAAGATTTTAAAAACAAAATAAAGATGGAATGAATTATTATTCACCTTGGATATGATAAGGAATTTGAGATTTCAAGAAGATTGATTCCCTTAGCTTTGATCCTTAGCTTTTCTTTAATTTTTCTTCCTCTTTTCCCTTGTTAATGGTTGGTTTCTCTTATGGGTTTGTTTGCATTTTTATGTTTTTAGAATGAATGTGAAAAATGAGAAAATGAAACGCGAAAGGGTATAGCTATGAATAAAAAGGTGTAGCTATTTACTAATATGCCTGTGTTATTAATTAACAACATATAAGCCATTGTAAGACCATTTAATTAATCACTTAACCATGGCCTTCTTATAGTTTATTCAAATCTCAATCCCCTTATCATCATTATTCTATTTAATTTATCTAATTAAATCTTCTGAATAATGTTATAAAAATATAGGGATGTTACGATATTAACCGAAAACCACTTTGAACTGGCATAAGCGTCCGAATTTGAAACACCTTGAAGACGATCGAAGACGGAGTTCTTCGAAATGCAAGGGCTACTTGCTACTAATCTCGAGGGTGATTCCAAAGTAGATGTAGTCGAAGTAGTGTCTTTGGTTTTTCCATATCCAAAACAACTTGTATGGAAAAATGTTGGCATTACATTGTTGCCTGAAGGAAAGTGTTAGCATTCCTAGATAGATTTGGTAAGAGGAAAAGGTGATCATGGACTATAAGCCTCACAACCCGGTAATGACTAAAATCAGGGATGCCACGGAGCTATGTGGTTTGCTACCAATAGGAGCATCGTTCTTCAGATCTAGATCGATGTTCACTATGCATGCGCATGGAAAAGGATGTGGCCAGGTGCAATGTTTGCAGCATCGATGTCCGAGGGATGATGTTGTCCGACGGTGTCATGTTTGAGGTGCAGGCCAGCTATGTGTCTGTGGGGGATCCATATGTGGTTGTCCATACATTTTCTAGAGATGTACTGTAATAGGTGGTACCCCATACCTTGCATTGATGGAATCCAATCTTCAATACACGCCTTACGGTTTTAGTTGTAGAACCTAGTATAGTTTAATGTAATTATGGGTAACCATTTTAGATATGTTATATATTTATTTAAACCCTAGATATTATTATATTATCATAAGATTTTTTTATAAAATAGATGGTTATCGTAATGTAATTTTTTTTTCATGTTTATGTATGACGTGGTCTAATGAGATACCTTTATTTTTGAAAAATTTATAACATTAAAAATTCATATGATTTGTTTTTCTCACTCTGGTTTTCCAGACCGATCCGTGAATTAATTTCTTATAATGCTTTGGTCAGCCTTGAGTATATTTCAGATTTAGTTATGGATGTTTTGGAACTTCAGGATATGAGCTGGACGCCTCCAAGACGTATTCATGAATCTTTTATTTTCACTGCATTTCTGGCATGTATTTATTAGCGATTGCAAGGACAGACGTTATAACTGTCCAGGCCAATGACATGTTAGTTTACTCTGATCGATGTATGTGTATTGTAGTTTTCTTTTGTAAAGATCATGGGTATATTATATATTACTCATCATGATGTGAAATTCTGTTTTAGCTTTTTATTTCTCTCACCAAAGCAACCTGTCTTTTTGGCATCCAATGCTTGGCACATGATAACCATGGGTGTATTAGTATTGACATTTAAGGGTTGAAAAGGCCAACCATCATAGAATGGCCAGTCTTTGTGTAATAGAGTATCATGTGATGACCATAATAAAGAAAAGTAAGCCTTCAAACGTGGAGTCATCGTGCGATAAATAGCCATGAATCAATAACGGTACCAATCGTAAATTGAGTTATCATGTGATGAGCAATAATCCCTCGAAAGATGAACTACTAAGGAAAATAAATAAATTTGGCCTTGCGTTTTATGCCGTCGGATAATGACACATTACACGATGATTAGTCGGGGTTGTTGCAAACCGATATCTGAGCAGCGAAATCCGAAACCTACAAATAAAAGACAATAGCTTAGGTAAAATGATTCAGATCAAAGTGATATTTTTTAATACAAAAGGTAAAAAACTCAATCCTAATTAATTTCAGAATTAAAAATAGCTAAATTAGGTTCAATAGAAGCGACAAACTAAATAGTAAATGGAATAACATCAAGCAAACTAATTACCAAATGGAAATCTTAAGCATTATCTGGCTTTGTCTCGAAGCCATATTTGGACAAGTCAGAATAGTTAAATAGGAGAATAACCAGGCAGGAATCCAAGGCAGTTATTGTAAACTCAAATACCTAGCAAGGTCAATAGATGAAGTTATTAATTTACCCAAATTCTTCAAAGTTAGGCTACATGATAAGACAACCAGAGATCCAAGCCCAAAGTCCAAGAATTGGTAGAAGTCTTGGATCGGTAATGATCCATAGCCATGGTTTAGTACCGATCCATAGGACTTGCCCAAGCTCATGTCTAGATTCTTGTAAGGTAAGCTAAGATAATGGTTAGTGAATCACATAACGTGAGATGGTTTGCTAGTTATCCAGGCCTCAAACACCAATGGACAAATTCAAGTTTCATATCAACTAGACCATATGCTTTCGTTGACCCACCGAACGATGGATTTCACTCGAATGAGAGCTCATACCAATGCATCCAAAACTCCACAAGTGAAAGTATGAGACATACAAGCAGCATCGGGGATCAAGGAAGGTTCTAAAACCCATCTTATGGATCAGCACCGATCCATAGGGCAAGGTTCAATACCGATCCCTGAAGTTTGTTGAGTCGGCCATGATCTTTTGAGAGCGGCTCCTTCAACACATAGGGAACATGGGGAGGAACACAGTTGAGAGAATTCCATCGACCTTCTGCTATAAGTAGAGGTGAAAGGTTGTTTATGGATCCTTTTTTGCATATATTCTAATTTTCTTTATTTCTATTGTAGTCTCGTGAGTCTATACTGATCCATAAACTACCGGTCCATAATATCAATCTTGTAAAACTTTATAGAATCATAAACAAAGTTCAAATTGACGTAGCTAGTGGTTAGCTGTAACATTATAATTGGGTGTGTGATTTTCATCTTGTTTTTCACTTAGTTTCTTCATTTATTCTCTTCTATAATCTTTTGGGTATTTGTACCAATTTTTGGCGTAAACATTTTAGCACTTTCACCAAGGGCATATCGATCTCAGGCCATTTGGATCTATTTTCTACTTTTTGATTGCCTTAGTCCACAAAGCAGATCCGTCGGTTTCATTTCTATAATTCATGACTATTTAAATTTTTTGCAAAATCTATCATTAGGTTAACCAAATTAATGGCTCCGTGAAGCACTAGAGAAAAATCTACCGCCTCTAGACCTGCTAACGATGTTGAGAAAACTAGCTCCCAAAATGTTGAAGAAGACGCTCAACCCATTGTTGTTGAATTCAGAGCTCACTAGATATGATAAAACGGGTTGAGAAGGATAGGATGATGAAGGAAATAAATGACAAGCTACATGAAAGTTAGAACGAAATAAGGAAATAGATGAGGCAAAGTTTGGGTTTACTGAATTAGTTATCCTGCAGTTGCAGAAGGAGCATGAAGGAATTATCACCTTTCGATTCAAAATATGACCATTCTTCATCATCTCGTGAAAATTATAGGGAAGGGAAGCAAAAGGTAAAAGGGAAGGATTTCGGGACCTCAAACACTAAGAAAAACAAAGTCGAAAATGCAAATGAACCGTTGGGTACCAAACCATCATTAAGGTTTGGTACCGACCAAGATTTTCCTAAGATAGGTGTTGGTGTGTCCAAAATCTGGAAGGTGATGTTGTTGCTAGAGATGGGATGGTCAGGATACTGGAGTTCAGGCTATCGATGTTGATAACCCTCGTGCAAACCAAAGAAACATGTTATCAAAACCAACAGCTCCCTTGGAGAACGAAGAGCCCAAATACTGCGAAACTAACCAAGATCATTTGCAAGTCCAAACACTTGAGGCAAGCCACGATTATTGTCATTTAGTTAATCCAATGGAACCGCAATTTCTAGCAGATATGCTAAGAAGGCTGGTGAGTGAAAACCTGCATAGACATAACGATGATTGGGGTTCCACTCCCAGTAGAAACCCATTCACAGAAGAAGTTTTACAAGAAGATTACCCTAGGAGGTTCACTATGCCAACCATGACATCTAATAATGGGACGATGGAACGGAGATAACATTTGCTGAAATAATAATGTCATATAGACAAGTGAGGGCAATGGACATTGTCAGGTGTTGGTGTTTCCGATTTTTCTTAGAGATATAGCTACGATTTGGTTTATCGGCTTCTTCTGAGATCCATATCATCATTTGATCAGTTGGTAAGGAAAATTTTCAAACAATTTTGCTTGCACACTACACGATCCAAAGGATATGATGTCATTGTCGAACCTTTTATAGATTACCAAAGAGTTGCCAAAGGACTTTTTATGTAGATTTAATACGGCAATGATGGAAGTAAGTAGCACTAAGGAGGACATAGTATTGATGACTTTAATTAGGGGAATACATCCAGATATTGATTTTTAAAGATGGCTAAAGATGAAACCTCCACCAAATATGGATGAATTCTATAGGAAAGCAACCCAGTATTTGCACTTAAAGGAGGCAAATATATCAGCTGGAAAAATTGGTGGCAGACAATCGAGTGTGTTGGTGCAGAGTTATGTTGTTGTGAAGCAAACTTGAGAGAGTTCGAGGAACGTTGCAATAAACATTGAAAGTAAAGGCAATAATCAGATGAGTAACCAAGGGAGTGGAGATCGAAAACCAAACTCTAAGAAATGCCAAAGATTCCCAAAATATAAAGACTATACGCCGTTGAAAAACAAGGTTGAAAACATTTACCTTGCTAAATAGGGTAAGTAGCACTATAAGAAATTTCTCTGAGGGAATCAATGGAAATGGATAAAACGTCTGGAAAGTATTACCAAGTTTGCAATAGGTTTTTGATCGACCTATGCTCAAAATTTTTAAAAGTGTTCAACATGAAAGTTGTCATACACGAAATCGGCTTTTTGGAAACTATAAAATTTCCATTTCCTGAGCTAGACACTACTAGTAATTTGGCCAAATTTTCTATTCATTTCCACGAAACGCATGATCATAACACCAATGAATGTAGGCACTTGCATGATGTAACAGAAGATTTAATCATATAAAAGAAGCTGCAATGCTATGTGAAAGCCTTACAGGATAGTAGGCAAGGAGGTGCTCAACCTTACGGATAGTTGTCTTAACGGGGCCAAGCTGGGCCTAGTGGTGATGAGCCTGGGCAGTTTGGAAAAAGGTTGGTTATCAATACAATTACTAGTGGACCTCATCCAGCTACAAAGAGCTAGAATGAGATGGAATGGTATGCTAGTTCTCTAAGGTATGTTATACAGGAGAGTTATTTTACTATCGAAGATGGATCTCTAGCAAAACAAATTAAGATAATCACTGATGACATATTGTCTAGAAACAAAGATGCAAACAGGATTGAAGCACCAATGCATGATATTTTGATGATATCGGCCATGATTGGGCTGGTGACTATGAAGAAGGTCCTAGTCGATTGTGGTAGTTTACAACATTTTATTTAAAAAAGCTTACGATTAGATGTAGATGGATGGCCAAGATTTGAATCCATGTAAATCCAAAATCTAGGGATTTACCGGAGAGGCGACTGACCTTGTACGTTATGTAGATTTGCTGGTGGTTTTAGGTAAAGGTGACGCAAGAGTGTGCGAGTTATGACCTTCGTGGTGATGGACGTTTTCTTATATACAATGCTTTCTTACGATGGCCGGCCCTTGCTAATTTTTAGGTGGTCCTTTCCTCATGGTGCTTGATAATGAAATTCCCTATGGAAAGCAGGGTATGAGTCATCCAAGGTGGCTAGAATGTTTGACGTGAGTGCTACATTGTTGAGTTGAGGGAAGCAAACAATGTGAGAAGGGAAAGGACGTAGAAAAGACTCTCCGTGTCAAATAAATCAATGCACAACAACCACTGCCTAAGCCTTAGCTTGATCAACATAACAAATTTTATAAGGTCATCGTTCTGAGGAATGAGCAAGAGGATGCAATGGCAGCCATAGCAGAGTTGACGATCAACATCCTAGTTGATCAGGATGACCATTCTCTGGTCTTTAAAATCGGATCATAATTCAACATGAAGAAAAAGAAGGAATTGACAGGGTTTCTCCAGGCGTACCTAGATGTGCTTGCTTTTTTACATTCTGGCATGTATGGAATATCGCTGGAGATAGTATGCCATGCATTGAATGTGAACCCAAGATGTCTTCCTATGAAGGAGAAACGACATAGCCTAGGTCCAAAGTGATCCGCTGCGCTAAAATAAGAGGTGGATAACCTAAAATCTACCAGCTACATCTGCAATGCTTTATACACCAAATGGGTATCCTATCAAGTCCTAATTAAGAAATACAACGGTAAATGGAGGATGTGCATCGACTATTTAGATTTGAATAAGGTATGCCCCAAGGAAAGTTTCCTGTTGCCGAAGATTGACTAATTGGTAGATTCAATCGCGGAACATGAATGGCTATTGTTCGTGGATGCTTATTCTAGCTATAATCAGATCCTTATACACATTCTAGGCCAAGAGGACACCAGCTTCATAACCGACCTTGGACTGCAGTGTTACATTATCATGCCATTTGGTCTGAAAAATGCTGGAACTACCTGCCAAAGACTGCTGAATTCCAGGTTAAGAGATCAGATCGAACATTCGATGGAAGTCTATATGAACAGTATGCTGGTAAAGTCACGATAATCAATGAACCATTTGGATGACTTGTTAGAAATGCTTGGCATGCTTTGGAGGTATGGGATGAAGCTCAACCCGCTAAATGATTCTTTGGGGTTGCGTCTGGGATGTTTTTGGGTTTATTGTAAACATAAGAGGGATCGTGTCCAATTTGAAAAAGATTGAATCTTTAAGAAATGTTAAAGCCCGTTATAAAGTAGGTTCAGAGTCTAAATGGGAAGGTAGCCGCGCAAAGTCGATTTATCTTAAAGGATACTAAACAATGTATATCGTTCTTCGATGTCCTCAAAGTGGGGAAGAGAAACTTTGCCTGGATGCAAGAATGTAAGGAAGGTTTTCATGCCTTGGTTGATCATCCAAAAAGACCGTTCGTCTTATCAAAGCCTATAGAGGGAGAAGATTTATTTTTTTATCTAGCAATGTTTGTTCATGCTTTGAGTGTTGCCATTGTATGTGAAGAAACCAAAATCTAAAGGCCAGTGTACTATATCAGCAAGCGAATGACAGTGGTAGAAAGAAATGACCCAAAATTAAAAAAGATTGCTTATTGCTTGTTGATCACATCGAGGAAACTCCATCCCTACTTCTAAGCTCATTCAATTAAGGTGCTGACTAATCAGCCCTTAAGACAGGTCCTGCAATGACGGAAACTTCTAGTAGATTGTCAACATGGAACATTGAATTGAGTCAGTATGACTAGAAGAGCAATCCAAGTCGAAGCATGGGCTAACTTCATTGCTGAGTTCACCACTCGATATGATTAGAGGGAAGAGGTTACGGAGTGGAGTGCTCGTTGGAAGTTGTAAACTAGCGAAGCGTTTAATGAACTTTGCTCAGGAGCAGAGTTTCATGACTCCCGAGGAACGGTCGATTTGCTATACTTTAAACCTTAAGTTCTTTATATCAAACAATAAAGCCAAATATTAAGCCCCGACAGAGGGACTCAAGATAGCAAAAGAATTGGTAGTAAAGGCTTTGCACATATATAGTGACTTTCAATTGATGGTCTGCCAAGTGAGGAAAGAATTCCAGGCTAAGGAAGTGAGGTTGGCCCCTATCCGAAGAAGGGCCCTGGAACTGCTCAATGACTTTGAATATTACATAATAACACACATCTTTAGGGAGGTGAACACTAAGTTCGATTCACTAGCTAAGCTAGCTCGTTTGAGGAATGCACAACTCAAGGGTTTAGTTCCAATGGAGGTATTATCTGCTCTGAGCATCAATTAGTTGGATGTCGATTGGGTCTTGGAGGCCGAATTTGAGAAAGAATCATGAATGATTCTAATTAAGGAGTATCTATTGAAATGAACCCTTCCAAACAAAAGGAATAAGCGAAGAAAACTCATGCTCCAAGCTCCACGATTCATTGTTCAGGAAGGAGTATTATATAGAAGAATCTCTATCCCCCCTGCTATAGTGTGTCTCCAATGAGGAGACTAAGAAGGTCCTTCCGGATGTTCACTAAGGAGCATGCAACGGTTACATTGGGGGAAAACGTTATTGAAGAAGATTATTCATTACGAATATTTCTAGCCAACTGTCAACAGAGATGCAGTTAATTACATCATAAGGTGTGATTGATGTTAAAGATTCAAAAAGATTCCTAAAGCCCCGCTCGCGGAGAATACACAAATCGTCATCCCATGTCCGTTTGTAGTATGGGAATCGACAACATTAGTGTGCTACCGATGTTAAAGGGCAAAAGCGAAATACACCATTCTTGTGGTTGATTATTTTACAAAGTTAGCTGAAGTGGAACCACTCGCCACAATCACCAGGAAAAAGGTGATCAACTTCACTGTCAGGAACATTATTTGTTGATTCTGAACCCCATAAATGATCATCTATGACAACGGGACCCAACTTGACAACGTGAAATTCAAGAACTTCTACAACAAATATCAGATAAAGAAATGGTTGTATGTAGTAGCGCAGCCTCAAGAGAATTTACAAATGGAAGTAGTGAACAAAATCATCAAGTGCATTCTGAAAAGTGAGTGACAAAGCCCATAGGCATCAATGAACTGCTTTTGGCACTTTGGGCTTATCGAACAACCCAATATTGTACAAGTGGTCATAAACTGTTCACTTTGGCCTATGGATCAAAGGCCATGATCCAATTGAATTATAAGTGTAATCTCAACAAAAGATTTGTTACGATCCCAAAAAGAATGAGGATCTCCTACTCGAGTCCCTTGATAAGATCATTGAGAAACTCTTATCGAAGCCGAGTAGCTCAACATTACAACATAAAGGTTAGGAACTGGACCTTTGAGATCCACAATCTTATTCTTAAAATAATCTTCCCTATTCCAATGAATATGGGCCCAATTTAGGAAGGTCCATATTCCATCGAACATAAGCTTGGAGATAAAACATTCAAGCTAGCAACTATTGATAGAATTTCACTTCTGAGTGCATGGAATAACGAGCATTTACGATGCTATTTCATTTTAAAAAACTATCTTGGTGCATACTTTGTTGATTTCAATATAACAATTCATAATCTGCCATTATTGTGGATATAAAATGAATTGTCTTTGGGATCGATGAATTTGTGTTCTTATTAGCTAAGCCTTGCGCTATGAGCAGCAGCAAAGTTGAAAAGCTTATGCTTACATAATACATACATACAGGTGCGCGGAGGTATGTACTGATTAGAATTGGCGGTCCGTAATTGGGCCCAAAGAATATAATTGTTTTGAGGCATTTAGAGTTAGATGCCAACTAACTTCTCTAACCCATGACTTGGGCATGGAGTATAAACACATATAGGTCAAATGAGACACTTTGCCCTAATAACTTTATCCAAGAATAGGAAAACTTCGAATCGTTGCCTAAAGATTGGCAAGCTAAACGATTTACGCCTAGAGTAAGGCGGGATTTTATCCAAACGTCGAAAGAAAGACGTTGCGATGCCCAGAGATGGGCGTCTTGCTTACTTAGCATTGCAAGTTGGGCAAGGATGACCAACGCCTAGAGTGAGGCGAGATATAATGCAAACATCCAAAGATAGACATTACAATGCCTAAAAGTTGTTATCCTATTAACTTAGCCCCACAAATAGGGCATGTACGATCAATGCCAAAAGCTAAGCAAGATCTGGTAAAATGTTTAAGAAATAGACATCCAAAGCACCACCTAAGGTGAACAATCTCGGTCGATGCTTAGAGATTGACGAGGCTAAAGATGGACGCCCAAAGATAGGTATTTAAGCCATAAATCTCTTAGTGCGGAGAGTGATATAAACTCCATGGCTATCACTAGTCAAATAAAGCTCAATTAGAGATAAGCAAAGAAAGCTTGTAAGTTAGCTAAATAAAAACACTCCTCAATGCATAAACAGATAAATACAAATTTTGAAAGGAAAAAAATCTATTTTTTGTTAACAAACTTTATAAACAAAAGAGCGGGGGCTGCAACCGCATAGCATCAGTCAATTTATATAGGTTCGAAGTTAAAACAAAAGGCATCGAAAGAACAAGGAAAAAGTGCAACTAGGTTTTCTTCCTTATCTCCTTCTCCTTCCTCCCTTCCTTAAAGGAATGCGCACTAGACTCACTGGGCATCTTTCTACTTGTTTCCCTCCTTTATTATCCTTAGAAAAGTATCCCTTGGGATCTTTATCCCAATCATGGTTACTTCCCGGAGACTCGGGAGTCACGCTCTGTACAACTCTAGAAGTGGGAATGGTAACTGGAGCAAAAATAGACTCATGGGCAACGAGAAATAAAGGGCAAGAGAAATGTCATCAAACTTTTCATTTCTAATCTCCTTAGTCAATATGGCCTGGGATCATTGCATCAGTTGCATAATAGGCCTCAACGAAAGCTCAACATCTACAGCAATAGTGATATCTTCATCTCTTTTCCCCGGTGAAGGTCACCTACTACCTCCTCTTCCAAAGAGTGAATCGTTTTAGCATTGGGGCCAGAAGCAATACCTGTTGGAGGAGTCGGAGTCGGATGAGGAGCAGATACAATGATCGATTCTATTAGAGTGGCTTGTGTCCCCATTGCCAAGCTTAATTCTGACAAAGGGACAATAGTGGGCTAATCTAAAACTTGAAAATGTAAAGTAGAGATTAGTAATGTCAACCTCTGTCATATGAGCCAGCTCAAATACAGGGGAGGTTAATGATATACCTTTGGGAGATGTAGACTAGTATGAGCAGGGGTGCTAAGAGAACATCCTTCTAGAATATAAGATAAAATGGGAAACTTTGGAAGCTAAGGCTCATCGAGGTTCTATTGAGCATCCAAAGAGGGCGCTGAAATAGTTGAAACACCAGAAGCTACCCTCTGTAGCATAAATAACAGTAGATCCAGAAAAAGGAGTGATAGATTCAATAACAAGCAACTTCGATGTCAAGGGAGCATCAAAATTTACCATTAAATCACGAGGACAAACCCGAAACTCTCACCCCAATCCTTTTGAACATAAGTAACTAGTTCAGGATGTAAGATAAATCACCAACCTTGAGCACTTCTAGGTCTTCTTCATCTTGAGTTGTAGCTTCTCCTCATCGCCCTCGACTTCCTAGAAGTACTCTTACTCCTATCTCACGATCTCCTCTCAGGCCATAGCCAAAGCTTGGGGATACCCATGTCCAACCATTTCAAGTTGCCAAACTTGATAATGTTTGAATTGTACCACACAAGAATAGGCTCAAGTCCTAGTTTAACTCTGTTCTCCCTGGCCTCAACCCGCTCCTCAACGCCCTTTTCTTGGGCCTTTGCGTCATCTCTCTCTTTACGAGTGTCTAGTAACTCCTTGCAATAACCTTGGGCTTAGGTAAGAGCATCATCCTCCTTTCATTCGCTAGTAGATTTTCTAGCTTCGCCATTTTCGAGGCTTTCTCTTCCACATTTTTATTAAGTTGTTCATTTTACAATGGTAGAGTGTGGCTTTTATGATGAGCAGCCTCAACTTGCCTTCGTTGGTTTTGACAATCCTCCTCAACAGACTTAGTTAGATTTTCTAGCTTCTTCTTGGTGTTATCTAGCGAAGCATTAAGTCCTTCAACTTGCTTGTCAAGGGTGGACATGCTGCTCTTGTCATATTGTTAGATCCTTTTCATCCCATCAAGCTCTATCTTTCCCTTATGGGAGACCTTATAAATAACCTCAGCCATTCTCTTCGACTTAAAATATTGGTTATATACATCGTCCACACAGGTTACAACGTAGGATTTGACCCTCGAAGGGACATCTTTTAGATGAGGTACAAAGAAAACATTATCGGACAAGATATTTAGAAAAGCGTGCTTCTTGGTAGCCACATGAGGATTAGAAACAGCTTCATTTCTGCAATAGCAGTAGGAATTTAAATAGGACCCTTTTTAGATCTCAAGTGAGAAGGATCAAGGGGCAACAGCCCAAATGGCTGCTCGCAGCATTGTTGCACATGAGAAGATGTCATTGTTCATGTTAATAGAGGTACCAATATAGGAGCAATTGATATCTCAATGGACGAGACAGGATTGGGTCTCATCAAATAGTTATCCATGCTATGCAATAAGGTTAAGTGAGACCTATGTTGTGGAGATGACTCATAAGACCTGTAGTTCCTGTCATGACTCTTGTCATCTCGGCCCGAGCGGCTTCCGAAGTCAGAGTCATGGGACAAAGCACAAGAATGGTCGGATGTCCAAGCTTTTTGTATTTTCTCCCTTAATTCTGGATGGTGTCATATAATTCCTATGCACCATAGAATCTGTAGGTGAAACACGAATAAGTTAACACCAACAAATTGAAAACATAGTGTAAACAAAGCAAGAGTATAGTGTTGTGTATGTGAGGATGTGTCCTATTGTCCCCTCATTGATCGTGGACTTAGAGCTTGCTAACATTGGTTATTTCCCTTGCACAAGTAGAAAGAACTTTATCAAGCAGATGAGTAGGAGATCTAATATCCCCAAAGCTGATATTGTCAAGACTAAAGGAACAAATTTCGTTCGAGGTACTCACAAAGGACCCAAAGATATCCCCAGAAGGTGATATGGGAGTATCCTCTACAACAATAGCGAGTGGAAGTTGCACGAACGTCTGATATGAAATAATCTTTATTTTAGGTCGTCGAGTCATGAGGAACGCGCGATCATCGTCACTCCCATTAGTACAGGAATCATAGCCAATGTCAGCATCATCATTGCCTCCATGGCCGCTCCTACATTTGTCAACATGCTCGCTCTTCCCTTTGCTATCTTCGACCCTCTGACTTGTTTTAGAGTCAATAACAGGGCTTAGAATATGGAGTACCTTATGACCTTCACCGGCATCCATGGCGGCATCGTGTTTTTGTGAGGAGTCATCTTTATCATCATCCCCAACTTTTGAAATATGGCCAGCACTACGCCCATCCTCTAATAGGTTGTAAGCATGTAGGTTATCATCTACGAGAAGCATTTTTATTTCCCTTTCTTTGAGCGGAGCTTGATGGAGAGCCGCAAGGGTATTCGCTAAGGCAGCGTCACTAGGCATCTAGAATTATCTATAACTAAAAAAAATAAAGGTGTGAATAGTTGATGTAAAAACCATGTTTTTAGATTTCTTTAGTAAAATCAATAATGATTTAAATTGGAAACTTAAATGAGCAATTTGATTCTCAACTATTGTAATATATGAAAATCCTCTTATTTGTTATAAAGAGAAATTAAGACATTTTATGTAACTAATATTAAAAGATATTGTAAATTTAAGCGCCCTAACATTCAATTACTAATTAAAGGCTAACAATTTCTTAAGGGATGGTTTAGGAATGTAAATATTATATAAAGTTAAGGATTATTAACGGGAAAAAAGGGCAACGTGGAAAGCTGTTAAGGCTTATTAATATGAACTAATATTAGAATAGAAGAATTTTGTAAATAATTGAAATAGGTTATGATTAGATTAGAGTATATTATCATAGAGTTTGTACATGTATTTAATAAAGGCCAAAATCTGTGTTAATAGGTTTTAAGTTGTTTTAAAAGGAATTGAAGATTTTATTTGCTAAGCAGGAATTTTTTTAATGATGAACCCTAGAGTTAAGTTGAATAATGTGAATTTTTGAGGAAATGAGATTCATGTGAATAAATTAAGCAAATTGGAGGTGTTTAAAAATAATTTTTGCGAAATTTGTTGATTGTGATTTCATAATAGAAAATAAATATAAATTTAATTAAATGAGATTTTTGTAGATCAAAGAAAATAAATAAGTTCCACAAGTGTTAAAGATATGTAATATGATTTTGTAAGCAATTAGAGGAATCAATCCATGGTTAATAAAACGACTTTGGAGAATACACATTGTAGAGCATAGGAAAGAGTTCTAAATAAGAAGAATGAGAAGTGTTGAATTTAAGAAGTAAAATAAAAAAAGGATTTTCATTTTATTTTGGATGGGCCTAATTGAAACCCCCATCCACTTTAGAATAAATAAGAGAAGTCTTCCTACTCATTTTCTAAAATTTGTATGTATCAAACTTAAGGAAATCAAAAGCAGTAGCTAGCGTTCCATCTTCTCCTTCAAAGTCCAACCAAATTTTCCATTTTAAATTTCAAAGAAAATTCTGGAAATTAAAAGAAAATTAAGGTATGTGATTCAAGCCCTTGTCTACCCTCTTGATTTAACAATTTCAAACTCTGTTAAGTTTTGAATCTCTTTGTGTCCTCTCTATAAATTAAGTTCTAGGGTTTACTTAGGGAAATGGACCGATTTTATTTCAGCTACGAAATCACTAAGGAATCATAGGAAAATAAGGTAAATAATCGTACAAATCTAGTTCTAATTCATATGAATGTAAATATTTGCTCGAATGATTGTTGATTATGAAATTGGGTGGATAATTGACTGTTATTACAAGTTCTGTTTTGGTAATTCATTGCTATTGAATATTTGCTGATGAGTTTCTTTTACATGATTGTGTCATGAATTGCACGCAAGTATTAGGTTGTTTGCTATCAACTATTATTGCCAAAATCAAGAAAATTGTCGGAGTTTGCACTAGTCATTGATGGGGAGCCAAAACCTAGAGCATGCATTCTCCAGGTCTTGCCACCGATCGACTGGTCACATAGGACAGGTTAACTGGTCAAGTACCTGGAGCAATGCATGCTCTAGGTTGCTGCTTCTCTTCTTGATCTTGCTCCTATCATGGTTTGCCTCATGTTGCTTTTCTTGTTGCCTTGTTTTGGTCATCTTGATGCTTTCATATGCTTCTCAGTTTCTAGGATTTTAATTCCTATCTTTAATCATTTGATTTTGTGACATTTCCTAGTTTTAGTAATGTCTATTTCATGTATAAACATGCATCAATTTCATAAAGTTTCAAAGAGAATTTTATTGAAATTTATTTGCGAACCAATTCAATTTCAATATCCAATTTTCAAATAAATGTTTTCATACTATTGTTATATAAAAATATTATTTCAACGATTATCAACTCTCTTTTCTAAATAAATATTTTAAAAAGGATTCCAAAACTGGTTTTCAATATATACATTATTATCTCATCCAGACAAGAAATTTTATTAAAATGATTTAGTAAAGAAAGTGGCATGAAATTTTGCGTTTACTTCATTAATTAATTCTTGGACTTGTTCAACTGAACCCTCTTGAGACATAAGTGGGGTTTACTGACTTATAGTAAATGTTCAAGTAAACTCTCATGGTATGGAACATACGGTCGTTACTAGAATTATTACTATTCAGAAGTATATAACACTTACTTTGACGAATTTACAGGCTTGTCTTCTATGTTAATCCATTTTCAGACGTATCTATGGGTTTTCATGCCCATCATAGGATTATGGGTTTTCATGCCTATCGTGAGATTAATGGTTTTCATTGCCAGTTATATGATTATGGGTCTACCAGCCATCTTAGGATACAAACGTGTTTGGCGAGTTTATAGGGTCACCAACCTTGGTAATTTTAGGCACCTTCCCTTTTGATTTTTGAATTTTTATTATTGATTTTTGGATTCTATGAGATTGATTTTTTCACCAAACATTTCTACGGATTTGCTTTTTAAAAGCTAGATTTAATTTTATGTTTTGGTGAATAGATTTTGAGTAATATTGATGTTGTTTTGAAGTTTGACACTATATTGCTAAGTGTTATTCTTGAGATTTATTTTAACATTGTCATTCTATCTCACATTGATTCGAATTAAACCTACACTAACTCGTTTATTATTTTATAATACTCAAGTCATACCAAGATGTTTCAGTTGCTTCTATTTGATGCATTCTAGAGTTGGACCATACAGGAGATAGTTGAATGTTTATTAGTATCATTTTGGGAAAACTCGTGTGGTAGTTATTTTACATTTTATTGAGATGGTACTTTTAATATATATATATATATATATATATATAATCAATCGAGTCTAGATTTGTACCTATAAAGTGTATTAGCAAGATCTTATATAACCATAATTTTAAACCCATCTCATGTGCGTGTATAAAATCTCATTTCCTGTATGCCACTATTTTCTATGATTCTATGTTCTGTGATATCATACATTGTTCTGAATTATTTTAAGTCATTGTATTATTGTTTTGCACCTGAACCATAAATGTCGAATCCACCTTCGAAAGGAAAGGAAAAAAATATTATCACCCAATTCGACGTGTTGATACAGGCCTAAAGCAATAATTATGGATGGTCGCTCTTATCAAGCTTTATTCATCGGATTAGTAGATGGTTCCTAGTAATATTCTCTGTTAGTGTAGGTATCAAGATGGGCGTTACAACTTGATATCAGAGCGAGGTTTGGAACAATGTACAATATTTGAGACACATATCTTACTTAGATAGACTCAGAGACCCATCTCTCGGGGTATTGGGTAGAGATTTAGAAATATGTTCTAATCGGTATAGGAATATAGATGATTATTAGGGAATAATCATCGGAGAATATTTATGAGATTTTACATTGCTATATAAATTATTATGGTTATGTAATTTAGACCTTTAATGGCTTAGGATTGAATCATTGTGTGCTGATCCCCTGTGATTAGAGTTGTAAAGTGGAAGTAGATAGACTGCTTTCCATTGAGCACAATAACCAGTTTGTTTGATATATGTTCGATTGATTGGTTGTTGGATATATGGTTGCTTATGAAATTTTCAGCAACAATTTAAAATTTTAATTTGAGTAGCAATCAATACTTGAGAGTTAATAATCTACTTGATATTAATATGGTAGAACTTGTGGTGTTTTCATATTAATAATCACCGTATGAGATATATATATATATATATATAATCAAATGGAAATAAAGTTAAATTTTGATATTTTATTGCTAATGAATTATCATAAATGAACCATTGATGTTTATAAACATTGAAGTTAATCGATAAGCTTTTAGCAAAGCAATCCTCTGAGTAATTCTGATTAATATAAGCAAGCTAACTTGTAAAAGAAAGGTTCTAAAAGATATATGCATATATTAAAAAGAATTTATAGAATGTGTGTGTATGTGTGTATTGGTGCTAAAATGCTTACCGAGTCCGTTATGTATTCTAGTCGAGATGTGGGACACAACGATGTCAATAGCGATTTATAAACACTTGAACGAGACAAGTGGACATAATATTTATAGTAATGAAATAGGGCTTTGAGTTGTAATGCTCTGATAGTATAATAAAATAACTATGAGAAAGTTATAAATAATAATTAAAGAGGAAATAATTTTTTTGGGTAAATGCTAGAAATGTTGTTTTGGAGATACACACACGTAAAGATTTTAAGAGAAAGCGTTTTAAAATTTAATAATACTACTTGGAAAATATTTTAGAAAGTAAATGGTGGAAAATGTATATAAGAGAATAGTCATATATAAATTTATGCATTTAAATTTTGAAGGTTAAAAAGTAATATTAATAAAGGAAATAAAGAAATACTATATGTATTAATGTTTTGAGTATGTGTGTAGCTACTAAGAATTAGCGATAGTCGAGGTCAGTGGCGAAGCATTATTGATGTTATGATCAACATTGCAGCTAATTAACAAGGCAATCTCTATAAAGGGGTAGCAAAACAACATCAATACTATATTTAGGATATGTAAATTTATATTAGTTCAATTACAAGATGGATACTAAAATAAATTTTCGTAATACTTTTGATAGATTATGATTAATATATTGTGATTTAAATAAATGATAAAACAATTATCTTTGCAAGTTCTAAATTAAAGGAAGATGAAGTAGAAACCTTAATTTCTCTACTTGAATAATTTGAGGGAATGAACTTTAGATAATTTTATCTTGTGAACACGAAGCATGTTACAAAAATATAGCTTTGTGGATACAACTCAATTTTAAGGAATTACATATTATAATTCGTGAATCCCTAAAAGAATAAATTATGTTATATCAAGATTAATTTTAAGGAAAATTTGGGTTCTAATTTAAATGAAAAAAGCAATTTATCTAGAGTGGGATATTTAAAAAATAAATTAAAAATCATTTTTGGAACTTTGTTGAAAAATAGAAGTTATCGAAAATGAATCTTGAGAATAAATCAAAGTCGAAGGGATTTATTAAGCTTTAAAATTTTCCTCTACATTCAAAAGGATGAATTGCATAATTTTAACTTTTCAAGATAAAAGTTGGCTCGATATGAGGAGATTTTAGATATAAGTATGGAAAAGTGTTATCGAAGTACATATTAGTAATATAACTAAGAAGGTTTGAGTTTCAACTCAATATAAGATTAGTCTAATGGCAATGTATGGAACTTTGGTGAAATTTTTGACGAACAAACCTGAGAATAAATTAGAAATGAAGTAATTCATATAAACTAATGAGTATATTTGCATTAAAAGGTTAAACTTTATAGTTTTAACTTTATAAGATTGAAATAAATGATGAATTACTTAAATACCTAAATCTTTGGTAAATATAGGCTATGTTCATTAAGTATAATTTTAAAGAATTATAAAGTTGCAACAAAAAATGCCTTTATAAAGCAAGGGAAGGAGATTTGTGGAGGCGAGGTTCGGATTTATGAAAAGCTATTATATGCGTTAAAATAAGTTTTACGAGTAAAAGAGGAAATGTTTTCAAAGTGCAAATAAAATGAAGTTACATAAAATAAATGCTTTAGCCAGAGAGAAGAAAATCCTTTTCGACTGCATATATACAACTTCATAGCATATATACAACTTTGTATCAGAAGTTTGGTTCTCCAATCTTTGAATTTCAAATATAAAAATTTATTTCAAAAGAAATTAAAGGTTGAGCAATAAGTAGATATTTGTGAATCTCTCATCTTGTGAAAAATAGTTCTTTGGAAAAGGAATTTTTAAAATAAAATGAATTTACCTTATGACGATGTAGAATTCAAACTAAGAAGAAATTTACATTGATTTTTACTGCAAGAGTTACCTTAGTCGAATGCCTTAAGACATCTTAAAATGTTTAAGCATTTTAAATTGCAAAGGGTAATCAAATTGGAATAGAAATATGGAAGATTTGTGTAAATTTATCTTCAAATTGGAAAATAAGGAAATGAAGTACTAATCTTGTAATTGATATGCTAAATTTGGAGGAATGTTTTATATGTGTAAAGCTTATTTAAAATGAAGAATAAAGGAGGATTTAAAAATAATTTTTTTCGATGCTCTAGCTATGGAAAATAGGAAATATTTTATTAGGTACGGCTTATAGAATCTTAGTGGTGAGATATATGAATATGTTTTATGTAAGGTAAAGAAAAGAGGTTTGTAAAATGATCTTTTTGAATTTAGTATAAATATACGATATGTACAAAAATGAGTTTAAAGAGTATGAAAAGAGTTATCCCATAAAATTTTGAACTTTACACACAGAAATTTAGTTTGGAAAGAATTAGAAAGTTAATAAATAATTTGATTCTTATGATTTTTCATGAAAGGTAATTCTTTGGAAAAAATTGAATTTTAGAGGATAAAGATTCAAATGGTCTTATTATATTTAAACTAAGGGGAATTTGGAGAATGAGAAAATCACTTGATGGGATGTTATATTAATAGATAATTTCTTAGAATAGAAAACAGCTATTCATTTGGTAAGGTATAAATTTTTAGTTATAGAGGAAGGTCTATCTAACTGAGTTATTTCGAACTAGGAAAAGTATTTTATATTATAATTATGAAAGGAATTGGCCTTCGAAAATAAGATTTTTGAAAAAAGTTTTTGGCCAAGGAACTTCTTTAAGCTCCTATAGTTAGCTAACGATCAACAAGGGCCAAAGCTAATAAATTTTGATTTCATAGAGTAGCTTAGAGATTTTAATATTTTGAATGAGCTAATTGACAATTAATATTAAGATTTTATGTATAGAGTGACTAAAGGAGTCAAATCCCCTGAAAGTATTTCGAAGGAAAATTGATTCATAAACCGTTATATTTCTACATTTAAAAAGAATGGGTTGTAGGTCAGACAATTATTAATAGCAAATGATTAAAAAGTTTGCGTAAGTTCAATTACAAAATGACCAGTGGAAGACTATTCCTATTGGATAATCATTAAGGATGTACTTTATATGTAAATTAAAAAGTGAAATTTTGTGTTTTCATTACGAATAATTTGATAATACAATTTGTTTTGATAATTGCTATTGAAGTACAAGAGATATTTTGAACAACAATTAAAATACTTATAACAATATCGCTATGTTATAGACTTCACTCTGGAGTGGAAATGCGAGGATGCAATTTCTTTAAGGAGGAGAGTTTGTAACGACCTATTTTTTAGATTCTTTAATAATATCAATAATGATTTAAATTGGAAACTTAAATGAGGAATTTGATTCTTAAATATTGAAATATGTGGAAATCCTCTTATTTTTCATAAAGAGAAATTAAGACATCTAAATTTTAAGTAATTAATATTAAAAATATCGAGACTTCAAGGGCCCTAGTATTCAATTATTAATAAAAGGTTAACAATTTCTTGAGAGATGGTTTGGAATGTAAATATTTTAAAGAGTTAAGAACTATTAATGGGAAATTTACTGTCTTAATACAGCATTGAGAATTCAAAATTGGAGGTAACCTTAACTTTGTAAAAAGGGGCAATGTAGAAAGCTGTTAAGGCTTCTTAATATGAACTAATATTGGAATTGAAGAATTCTATAAATAATTGAAATAGGTTATAATTAGATCAAAGAATATTGTAATGGAGTTTATACATGTACTTAAATAAATGCCAAAATATGTTTAACGAGCATTAAGTTGTTTTAAAAGGAATTGAAGAATTTATTTAGTAAGTTGGAACTTATTTGAATTGTAACAATGAACTCTAAAGTTAAGTTCAATAATGTGAATTTTGAGGAATTGAGATCCATGTGAATAAATTAAGCAACTTAGAGGTGTTCAAAATATTTTTTGCAAAATTTATTGATTGGGATTTCATAATAGAAAATAAATATAAATTTTAATAAATGAGATTTTTGTAGATTAAAGAAAATAAATAAGTTCGATAAGTGTTAAAAGTATGTAATACGATTTTGTAAGCAATTAGAGGAATCAATCTATGATTTAATAAAACGGATTTGGAAAATGTACAATGTAGAGCATTGGAAAGAGTTCTAAATGGGAAGAATGGGAAGTGTTGAATTTAAGAAGTAAAATAAATAAATAAATATATAAAACGGGATTTTCATTTTATTTTGGATGGGCCTAATTGAAATACCCATCCACTTTAGAATAAATAAGAGAAGTCTTCCTACTTATTTTCTAAAATCTATACATATCAAACTTGAGGAAATCAAAAGAAGTAGCTAGGTTTTCCATCTTCTCTTTCAAAGTCCAACCAAATTTACCATTTTAAATTTCAAAGAAAATTCTGAAATTAAAAGAAAATCCGGATATGTGATTCAAGCCCTTGTCTACCCTCTTGATTTAACAATTTCAGACTCTATTAGGTTTTTAATCTCTTTATTTCTTCTCTATAAATTAAGTTCTAGGGTTTACTTCGGGAAAATGATCAGTTTCATTTCAACTACGAAATCACTAAGGTATCATAGGAAAATAAGGTGAGTAGTCTTACAAATCTAGTTCTAATTTATATGCATGTGAATATTTGTTTGAATGATTGTTGGTCATGAAATTGGGTGGATAGTTGACTGTTATTGCAAGTTCTGTTTTTGGTAATTTAATGCTAATTGAATATTTGATGTAACTGGAAGAAATCCTCTCTATTTGGCAATGAATTTCTTTTATATGATTGTGCCATGAATTGTATGCAAGTATTTAGGTGTTAAATATCAAATATTATTGTCACAATCAAGAAAAATCATCGAAGTTTGCATTGATCATCAGTGGGGAGCCAGAACCTAGAGCACACATGCTCCAAGTCTCGCTACTGGTGGATCGGTTATGTAGAAACAGTCGACCGATCAACTACCTAGAGCAATGCATGCTCCAGGCTGTTTCTCCTCTTCTCGATCTTGCTTCTATCATGTTTTACTCCGTGTTGCTTTACTTGTTGCCTTGTTTTGATCATCTCGATGCTTTCAAATGTTTGTTACTTTCTAGGATTTGAATTTCTATCTTTGATGATTTGATTTTGTGACATTTCTTGGGTTTATTAATGTCTATTTTCTATATAAATCTATATCAATTTCATGAAGTTTCCAAAATGAATTTTATTGAAATTTTTTGCAAACCAATTTAATTTCAATATCCAATTTTCAAAAAAATGTTTTAATACTATTTATTATATAAAATTTTATTTCAAAGATTATTAATTCTCCTTTCTAATCAAATATTTTAAAAAGAATTTCCAAAAAATGATTTTCAATATATAAGCTATTATCTCATTCAAACAAGAAATTTTATTAAACAATTTAGTAAAACAAGTGGTGTCAGAAACTTGCATTTACTTCATTGATTAATTATTGGACTTGTTTGATTGAACCCCTATTGCAAAATGAGTGGAGTTTACTGACTTATGGTAAATGTTCAAGTAAACCCATGTGGTACGGGACAAACGTTTGTTACTAGAATGATTACTATTTGGAAGTATATAACAGTTACTTTGATGAGTTTACAGGCTTATCTTCTACTTTAATCTGTTTTCAGGTGGATCTTATGGGTTTTTATTCCCATTGTGTAAGGACCCGATTCTTCGACTTTCGAAAACTGACATCAATACGTCCACTGTATCAACTGCCGAGCAATCGAATGCCGGAAAACTGAACACTTAGGGCTTTAAGAAAAGAAAGAGGTAGAAGAAGAGAGAAAAATAGAACAGAATAGAAAGAAAACAGCAGAACAATATAATAATCTCACAATCGCAGTGGAACAACATATAATAGATAAATGAATAATCTTTAAACAAAGAACTATATCAGTTATTACATTACATCACATTACATTTCATTATGTCATCAGAGTGTACAACAACAAACAACAACAAACAGCGGAAAAGAAATACTATATACTAGTGATACGCCATGCCATCCATCTTGCCTCTAGCAACTCCTGAATTCTAGAATATCCTGATAAACCTTAACTCTTGACTGCCCGTGTGGAAATTGGTGGGCACCCAGAGTTTAGGAAGGAAAATAATAAACTCCGAGTCAGTCATGTGACAGGTGTGAGAACTCAAAACAGTTTATTTATCTTTAAAAACAAAATAGAGGAATATTTTTAAAGTCAATTCACAATGCTTTTAAAAATGAGACTACCATAAGGCCTCCCGCACACACACACAATGCAAACGCAGAATCGGAGGAGATTTCTCCTTATGATAGTCAAAGATGCTTGATATGTATTAAAAAGAACATTTGATATCATTACTAGTGCATAGTGTAGAGAAAATCATTTCGAAAGTAAAAATATAAATCTTAGCCAACATACGACCATTATCGTATGCCTACTATAGCTACCATCCAAACAGTGGGGCGCCACCATAAGTGAATGATAGGTTCTACAACTAAAACCGTACAAGTCTCGTATTGTTTCTTTGGATTTCCAACAAATGGTCAGGCCAAGGAACTTCCCATTGCCACATGAGAACGCCTCTGGAAGGACGTCCCCGAGAACCTAACCGGATCTCTGCCAACACAAGGCCGGGTTACCCCTAACTGGGTAACTACTGACACGAGTATGCCATCCCTCGGTCCTTTAGGACCTTTATTCGAGCGCTCGATAACCAACATCACACAATGATAAATAAAGTGTTTCAGTATGAGTAAGTATCTGGGCTCCATACCATGATACCACCCCTTTCCAGAAGGAAATGCACATACCCTAAGGGGCGCTACCCCCAACAACCTTGCCGCATTTTTCCTGTTTTGACCATTCCGGGGTGTGAGTTTCGACGAAGTCTCGTCCACAAAGCCACGCTTTGGTACAAAGCCATGCTTTGGGTCAACAAATGATCAAACAAATGATCACAAAGATAAGTGATCAAACAAATGATCATATCACAAATGATCAAACAATGATCGTTTCACAGCAACACTCAGCATGTCACATTACCAAATTGGGAATGTATCGCAAATAACCTTCAACTACATAACCTCTGAGCTCGTACGTCTCAGAGAAGGGTGTTTAGCTAAGAGAATAAATTCTCCGCCACCAATAGAAATATATTTGAAAGAAATCAGCTTTATATCTCAATTTGTAATGTCATACATACTATCCATACAAGTCTGTTCCGGGAACGAACAGAACTGAAGGCACTTACAAAGAAGACCTTGCAATCCGGATATTCGCTAATCACGTTCGGACTTCCCATCACATATGGAGTCTCTATACCGGGGACCATTCGATGCAAAGACATTCGACGAGTTGTCCTCTCGCTTTCAAAAATATCCGGTCTTCAACACCGGTCTTCAAATGCAATTCATAACGACGTATCACATATTCGGAATGGGTTATACGACCCCAAGGTCCTTTCCCGGTTAACCCGAATTGTGAGCGCTTATTTAAAAATAAGTGTGGCATTCAAATTCAAGCAATCACAAAAAATACCTATTCAAAGGAAAATATTGATAGTCGGTTATTGAACTATCAATGGATATGCACAACATCACCATATTCCAAATAATTTTCTAAATTATTTATTTTCCAAAAATATCTTTACAAGATATAAAATTTTCACACTTCAACCATTTGAAAACAATTTTCAAATCACTTTTCACATTTACCACTTTTGAAAACATGTTTCAAACATTTCCTTATGCGAAAATACTTTCATTTCAACATGGTTCATTTAAACCAATTAAATAAATCCTTAACGATTTACCTTATATTTACGTTCCAAATCCGTAAATTTATTCCCATACTTCAAAAACTAATCAACGTTTATTTTTAAACAAATTCCCCTTTTCATTTACAAATTCCATAATGAATTTATATTCCAAAATATTTATGAATACACGATTTCAACTATTCATTTTCAATTTATCTTCAAAAAGGTAAATTCTTAAAACGTTTCATTTCACATTGGAAATCATTTCCATACTTACTTATTAATAAGTAATTCACAAATCTATTTATTTTCAACCTTTGGAAAATATTCAATATACTTAAATCGAGATTAAGTGTATATTTCATTCTTTGAGGAAATCATTCTCTTAAACATATTTATTTGGGTCAAAACGAATGTTGCGTAAAACATCGTTACAACAACCCAAAATCACTAGTATAGGGATTCGAAATTAAAATAGATATATAAATCACAATACTAAACAAAACAGTTCCTTTCGGAAATCATTTACTATAACAACTGTGTTATAGTCCACCATTTCCTTTTATTTCTCGAAAACGTCTATTTCAACAATGAATGTTGAAATCTATGGTTTCGAATCTTAACACATTTTTAAAAACATCGTTAGGTCGTTTTAGCTCTATTTAAAACATAACATCCAAAACATTTTCTTTAACATATTATTCACTATTCAAAAACGTGAATATACTACGTTAACCAATTTCATCATTTCTATACATTTTATTTTAAAGGATTATTCACTGTCTAAAACGTGAATATAACTCCATTAATAAGTTATAACAATTTACTTATCAAAATAAGTCATTTGCGGATTTATAAAACAACGTTTATAAATTCCATTTCTATTTATTTTATAACAACTTCCTTTTATAAACCTCCTTTATTAACCTCTCAATTTATATCTCAATGATATACTAAAGGTTCATATTATAAGTTAAATGCTTATAATTTATTTGTTTGCAAAATCGTTCCTTTAACTTCCAAATTATAAATCTTATAACTTATAAGATTCATTTATTTACCCATATCTATTCTTCAAATAACTTTACAAATTTTATAAACCTACTGCTTATAAAATTCCATTTATAACTTCACCGTTTATAATCCTATAAATTTCATTCATTTATTGAAATTCATTTACAATTCATTCTAACACTTATAAAAACTCATTGTATAATTCAAATATTTTAATTTATAAATATCAATTTATAAATCTCTTATATAAATCAATTTATACATTTATTTTAAAACATCTTTAAACTCCTTTATAATTTCACCATTTTGATTTATAAATAATCAAATTTTATAAATCCTATATTTCAACTTTTATAATAAATTCAAAAATCGTGATTTAAACTATTTTATAAAATCATTAACCCCATTTTTTCAAAAATCAACTTTTAACTATATTTCTCAAAAATCATAATTTTATAACATTAAAATTATACGTTTGTTTATTTAAAACGAATCAATTCCAAAATTATTTTATAAAACGTATACTTTCAAAAATCACTTTTAAAATCCTTTTAAAATTCCAAAATTGGCCCAATGATGCTACACACCAAATAGTCAATCACGACAACAAGACATCATATATCGATACGATAATCAATCAAATATCAAAATATCTGAAATCAAATAAATACTGTTGAGGAATCCAGTTGGATCCCTCCAACCTGTTTCCCTGCATCCAAAGATGTTAGAAACAATACCAATTCCGTTCCAGTACGGAATTATCACGGTATATGGGATTTAAAATATTATCCGCTTAATAGGCGGCGCAATAGGGTCTCATCCGCTATATACTGCGGGAAATCAATTCCAAGTACATAAATAATACCAATTTCACTGTTTATGAAATATTCGCGGTATATGTTTTTAATAAATAACATCCGCTTACTAACGGCGTATAATGTCTATTTTAACAATCAATAGATAACAATCATCATTCAAACATACATTCAAGAATTTTAAATCTAACTATTTAAAATTAAAATCGAAACCGATTCGATTGAGTGAGAAGTTCTCACCTTGATTTCAATTTCGTTTTCAGCTTTTATTTCGAATAAAATTAAATGTATGTTTAATTTTACCTAAAATTTTCGCTAACTCCAAACGACTCCAATCCAATTTCATAACATAGTGCTCGTCCATACGATTCCAACACAACTGGTTTCGTGCGTTTTCAACCTCGTATGAAAAAGATTTGAATTTTTTAAATTTACACAATTTTATATATAAATTACTTCACATTTCTTTTTAAATTTTTAAACCTAATCATCTCAGCCTTTGGATCCAAGCTTGCAAAATCTCGGCCATGAGTATCATCTTCCTCCTCACGTTCAATACCCAGGCCGAGAACCCATCACGCACGCGTATAACCCTAATACACGCAAGCTTTACGACCACATCCACAACGATCAGGCACCTCCAGGTCGTAGCCCTCACTATCGCGCATCACCACCCCCAGGCCAGCCCCACTCGGTTCCATCACGGCCTTGAAAAACGTGCTCGACCTCGCTGCCTTCCAGCTCCAATTGCCAACAATCCACCGCTTCTTTTGCGATCATAACCGTTGAGATCGAAGATCTCACGTAGCTCTACAATATTGCTGTTGAAAGTTTTGTGAATCGTTGCTTGGATTCGAAGAAATTTGAGGAAGAAGGTGATTAAATTTCGGCCATTAAATATTATGAAGCCGGTGGCCTGAAGATAAAACCCTAGGGTTTTTTTTTTTTTGCAAAAATGAATTGTTAAGGGCCTTTTATAGAAAAATCGACGTACACTATTCATCCTGGAATTTCCGAACTCCAAACGAAGCGTGCCGGTTGGCGTTCCTAAGGTTTACCCCGCGTTCCGAACACAATGGAACGTGTTTCGGGAGCTAATTCGATCATCTATGCGAGTTATGGCAATAAACGTTCGATTTAAAATTAAATCGGTAAATCAAATTTCTAGGCGTTTTAGCTTGCACCGGACAAACGTTAAATCCGATTGACTTAAAATTTGAAACCATACAACAATATCACATTACGGATCTGATGAAACTAGTTTCGTCGAAATCTGAGACTGTTTGAAAAATGGCTATTTTAACTCGCCAAATTAATATTAAAAACAATTTCGATGCGTTTGGAGCTGCCACGATCAAACGAAAACTCTAATTGCTATGAAAATTGAAATCTGATAATAACAAACTATTACGGATCCAATGGAACTAGTTTCGTCCAATTCTGAGATTGTTCAAAAAAATGGCTAATTCACTAGTCGATTAAATATTAAAATATTCAATTTTCACAAATTAACTTTTAATTTGATTTTAAAAGTTCTATAACATCATTCTAACTTCAATATGATAAAATAAAATTTTACAAATCAATTTCAATCATATTTAACTCAATTTTCAATTTTTTCTGTATTTTCACATATTAAATTATCGATTTAATTATTCAATTAAATCCAATTATTCGAAATAAAATTTATTCGACTTATAAATTTCACTTATTAATATTTAAAATTAATTAAATATTCAAATTTTAATTAACAGAAATTCTGGGTCGTTACAAACTTCCCCCCTTAAAAGAATTTCGTCCTCGAAATTACCAAGTAAGAAAAGTTACAGAATCTATTAACTTTCCCAAAATTCATGGTTAAACTTCTTATAATAACTTTACTAAGTTTTCAAATCATACTTAGTTATCTTTTCAAACCAATCTACTATTGTTTAACTTTCAACTCCAAATCAAAGTTATAGTTTTCACAAAATTTTCCAATTTTTTCTCAAAAATATTCAAACGCCTTAAATTTTCGGAAAAATTCGCCATAGTCTCCTTTGTGCGGCTCGATCCGAAAAAAAAATGACAGTATATATATCAAAAATATACATCTCATCAAGTGATGAGGCATCCCGCAGGGAAAAAAATGTAAAAGTACGGTATGTAATCCGAGATATGTACCTTATATTTTATTAGCAGGCATATACGGCTAATATAGCGCGAAAGCGAGCTCCAAATGCGAAGAAAACGCGATCCGCACCTACTAAACACTCAACAAACAGATGAGAAACATGTATATAGACAATAGTATCGATATACAACATATAGCAACATAATAACTATATATGCCAACATAGCAAATGTAGTAAAAGCAATATATTCAACCATCAACCAACTATCATCCAACTAGCATTCATAACCAATAAATATTCATTCATATTCTCATTAATATTCAATGAAATAGGTTTTCAATTTAATCACATTTGATTCATTAACAGTGGATGTTTTTACTAACATTCATTTTTAATTAGTTTATATTCACTAATTCATATTCAAGTTGGTTCACTCCCAAATCAAATTCAATTCTATTTAAGATTCACTTAACTTCCAATTGGATTTCAATTACTTTAGCTTTCAATTTCATTAACTCAATTTCATTAATACTTAATGAATTATATACAATCAACTAACAATCATATAACAACCAAAGTATATTCATTACAACCAAATTCCTTTGCTTAAATTCATTCAATTTGGTTTAATTAAATTGATTTTCATTCAATTATTCAACTTCCAATAACATTAGATTTTAATGAATTAACACTTACATTCATTATTTCATATCAACTTAATTTACATTCAATTGATTTACATTCAATCCTTTCATTCAATTCAATTACTAAAGTTGAATTTCATTACATAACTCAAGTTCATATCTATCACTTAACTTTAATAATTTACTTTGATACCAAAATCAACTTCATTCAACATCTCTTAAGTTATACTTCATTTTTTATTTATAACTCATATTCATAAATATATTCATATAGTTTCACTTCTTATATATATAAGTTTATTTCACAATTGTAAATCACTTTAATTATAATTCAATTCTTATAGTTCTTTTGCTTATACAATTATTCTTTAATTTAGATTATTCAAGCAACTAAACAATCAACTTATATACATTTTAATAATTCTGAAAAATTATTCCTTTATATATAAAATAATCAAGGTAAAATTATTTCATTTACCCAATTTAAAACAATATCGTGTCGGTTTATCTTGTTTAAGAGTTTAGAAACCCCTATCTACGATAGTTAGTGTAACGACCCGCCGCTCTGACCGCCTCTAGTCGGTAATTAAACCAACTCGAAACGTTCAAAATGATGGATTGTTGTTCAGTTATAAAGTTTAAACAGAATCAGCCACAGAATCACAGAATAATCATAATATTATTCATAAATGAATTTTTCTTACATACATATATCAGAGTTTGTACAATGCATTAAATTTTTATACAGCGGAACAATTTATTTTCATTAAGTACAAGAAAATTTTCTAGAAAAACTTTTAGTGGAGTGCTTTCCTCTCTCTCTAACTTCGCTGCTTGAAAATCTTCAAGCTGTAAAAATACTCGGTCTGACCCGAGCGTTTATTGCAAAACACAAAAACACTCGAGTCAGGATTAATCTTTATTCAAGTAATTAAATTTGTAATGAACTGAATAAAATGGTAACAGAGATGACGAATCACATGAATCAATTTAGATCTATTATGGATTTTCACATTAACAACTTCAATTTAATTATTATTATTTTTTTCGAAATCTATCAATCCTGTGTGGCTGCAGTACACACGTATATTTTCACACATGTGCACTGCCTTGCCAACACGTGTGCACCAAACAAAAGCACAATCTACAAATCAGTACAAGTCAAAGTGAGGTTGCACAAGTACAAATAATACACAGCAGCACAGTGCAATGAACAAGAAACACAAGTACAGGCAGCAGTCTCAAGTGACACAGTGCAAACAACACTGTCAACACAGGAAGCCAAGGGCAGAGACTCAGAAATGCCAAAGACATGAAGCAACAAAAGATTCACAAATACCACTTGAAGTTTACAGAGTGCAGAATCTGCAGACCAAATGCAACGGAATGGAATGCAACTACAAGTGCAAGTGAACAAGTGATACAAGCTATAGATAAGCAAAGACCATATGGTCAGTGCAACATGTGCAACTCAGTGAATTAGAGGCAACAAAAAAAAATCAGGCAACAGGAGCATATGGTGGTGCAGACTACAAATCTTGCTTGATTACTTAATCTTTCCCTTTAATTTTTCTGTTTATATTGTTACAGGCATATTCTTTTTAGAATTTATAACTTAAATTCATTTAAATGGGAAGATACAAATTTTCCTATTTAGTTTGAGTCTGCAATTTAAAACAGAGAGGAGCAAACAGTACTCAAATGCAAGTGCACAACTAGACCCAAGTCCAACAGACTCAAGAGAATGCAACAACATGTCAACAGAAATGACATAGCAACAAGGCAGACCCCATACTCAGGTGGACAACATATCAAAATTTTGGAAATACAAAGTATTCAAATGAACACAGTAAGCTACATGATGATCAAACAAAGGGATGCAGACCAATATGTTCATGAAATGAAACACTCAATGGTGAAGCAATTCGAATGAACACAGCATGTACAAGTTACAAAAACTCAAGTGAAGCAAGTACAGTGTGACAGTGAATGGGAAAATGTGTGAACATAGCAAACTAAATGAAACAGTGGACAGGACAATTACAGTGCAACTCAATGCTACAAAAGACCAACAGTATTAATGCAACTCCATGCCAATATGACTGCAAGAACATGAGTACAGATAACAGCATGGTAAAATGCAAATCAACTCAGAGAGCAAAATATGAAGACCCCAAAGCCAAGCATGTACATAAGTGGACGATGCAGACAATAGTTAAGTTCAAGTGCAACAAAATGGAATGCAACTACAAGTGCAACAGTCAAGTCTAAATGCATAAATGAGGAGACTGCAGTGGACAGTGCAGACAAGATGAACCGCAAAGCCAAACCAGTGCAGGTGAACAAGTAATACAAGCTACGAATAAGTAAACATCAAAGTGATTTAAAAATTCTTCAATGATTTTTACTATATTTACCGATGCTTCATCTAGCTCCAACCACAATCCCAAATCACCCAATTACATAAATCAACAGAAATGGGCAGAAATCAAATTTGCAGAGAAACCCCAAATTCACATATTTTACTTCATTTAAAAACCTGATATTTTAAAAATCATAACATCCAACATCAATTCAATCTATATAGATGAATCAGAGAATTGTGTTAATTGATTTCTAACATATTTTATAAAGTTTGTACTGTAACTACTATATCTTCCCAGTTACTACATACCTAAAACATGTTTAACTAAAGTTTAGATTCTAGTTCAACTTAAACAAACTTAATTTGTTTGAGAATACTCAGGCCCCTCAGAAATCAGGGAAGAATAAAAGAATTTGTTCAAAATTTTACTCTGAATTAAGAAACAGAGGGGTGACAATACTTATACCAGGCATGCATACTCAAATAAAATCTTATTCACAAAAGTACACTCATGCAGTTATCCTTTCACAAAGATTTTATAAGCAACAATTAACAATCAACTTTATGCTTAGGATTAAATGTTTACTCACAAGTATTCATTTTCTCTACTTCATTTTCCTTAACCAGATTCAAAAATCCATCGCATGCAGCAACAACAAATAAGCAAGTTTAAATAGCATCTGTTCTTATCAATTTAAATTAACATTTAAATAGCATCTGTTCTTAACAGTTTAAATTAAATTCCAAATAGTGTCTGTTCTTACCAGTTTAAAATTAAAATCAATGGCATCTGCTCTCATCAGTTTAAATTAAAATTTAAATAGCATCTGCTCTCATCAGTTAAAAACTAACATCTGTTCTTAACAGTTTTTTTTTAAAAAAAAATTTTTTATAGCATCTGTCCTCATCAGTTTAAATTAAAATTTAAATAACATCTGTTCTTATTAATTTAAAATCAAAATATCAGAGCAAATGATAGCGAATAACAACCAACAACCAACATGCAGTGACAAATCTGCTCATATCAGTATAAATCCAAAAAAAATAAAATCCGAGCAATTGATAACGAATAACCCCCCAAAGCATAGCATGCAACCAAAAATCCAATTCAAACAAATTTAAACACTTGAATTTAAATTAATCGTGAGTAAAGAACTCACCATAACTCGAATCGAAACAGCTGAGGCGAGAATGAGCAGAGCACAATCGAACCAAGGCCGAAGCCCCAAATTGGATCGCAAGCCCTAATTGATAAACGACGAAGAGGAGGCCGCCATTTTTATTTCTTTCGCATGCTTTAGACTTAGGGTTTTCGAATGAATTGAAAATGAAAAAGGGGATCGTGGTCGTGGTTTTGCAGAGTTGAAGGCGTGGGTTAAGGCAGATATTAAGGCACAAATTTGGGCGTGTTTGTAGCTGAACAAAGTATAAGGCAGTGTATACTTATTTTTTTATTTTATGTTATATTATTTTTATTTATTTATTTTTTTCTCCTCTTTTTTTTCAATTTAAATTCAATTAGTTTTGTTAATTGTTTTCTTTACTTTGTTTTTGTTTTGTTTAATTTTTGTTGTTAAAACTTTAACTAAGTGTATTTATTTATTTTATTTTGTATTGATTAAAATTTTATTCCATTTTATTTAAGTTAAAAGAAAAATGTTATTTATAACTAAACATCGATTTATAAATTTACAAAAATAATAATTCTCAAAATCCAAATTATTATTCCTAGTCATTTGTTCAAATTTTAAATACCAATTCAATATTCAATTTCAAAGCTAAATTCAAATTCTATTCAACTTTTCACTAGATTAAATTCAAATATTTAATCGCCAATTTATTCTGATAATTTGAAATTCAAGTCAAATCATCATTTAAATATTTAAAATAAATTAAATATTCACAAATTAAATTGCCCAAAAATTCTGGGTTGTTACAGTTAGCAAGACTACATCGACCGGAATCTACAAACAATCAACCGATAAGTCAACACAATACAAAAAATTTATATTCACTAACAAATACGCTCTCATAGCTATTATTACACTCAACTCATTCTAGAGTACTACTGACTCTATCTCTAATGAGTAATACCCAACAGAGCCATGGTTGTCGCTTAACCATATGCTCTGATACCACATTGTAAGGACCCGATTCTTCGACTTCCGAAAACTGACATTAATACGTCCACTGTATCAACTGCCGAGCAATCGAATGCCGGAAAACCGAACACTTAAGGTTTTAAGAAAAGAAAGAGGTAGAAGAAGAGAGAACAATAGAACAGAATAGAAAGAAAACAGCCGAACAATATAAGAATCTCACAATCGCAGCGGAACAACATATAATAGATAAATGAATAATCTTTAAACAAAGAACTATATCAGTTATTACATTACATCACATTACATTTCATTATGTCATCAGAATGTACAACAACAAACAACAACAAACAGCGAAAAAGAAATACTATATACTAGTGATACGCCATGCCATCCATCTTGCCTCCAGCAACTCCTAAATTCCAGAATATCCTGATAAACCTTAACTCTTGACTGCCCGTGTGGAAATTGGTGGGCACCCAGAGTCTAGGAAGGAAAACAATAAACTCCGAGTTAGTCATGTGACTGGTGTGAGAACTCAAAACAGTTTATTTATCTTTAAAAACAAAATAGAGGAATATTTTAAAAGTCAATTCGCAATGCTTTTAAAAATGAGA
Organism: Allium cepa; assembly: GCA_030765085.1. Lineage (NCBI taxonomy): Eukaryota > Viridiplantae > Streptophyta > Magnoliopsida > Asparagales > Amaryllidaceae > Allium > Allium cepa. Next base: position 730,296,463 of record CM060943.1, read on the forward strand.
CTACCATAAGGCCTCCCGCACACACACAATGCAAACGCAGAATCGAAGGAGATTTCTCCTTATGATAGTCAAAGATGCTTGATACGTATTAAAAAGAACATTTGATATTATTACTAGTGCATAGTGTAGAGAAAATCATTTCGAAAGTAAAAATATAAATCTTAGCCAACATACGACCATTATCGTATGCCTACTATAGCTACCATCCAAACAGTGGGGCGCCACCATAAGTGAATGATAGGTTCTACAACTAAAACCGTACAAGTCTCGTATTGTTTCTTTGGATTTCCAACAAATGGTCAGGCCAAGGAACTTCCCATGGCCACATGAGAACGCCTCTGGAAGGACGTCCCCGAGAACCTAATCTGATCTCTGCCAACACAAGGCCGGGTTACCCCTAACTGGGTAACTACTGACACGAGTATGCCATCCGTCGGTCCTTTAGGACCTTTATCCGAGCGCTCGATAACCAACATCACACAATGATAAATAAAGTGTTTCAACATGAGTAAGTATTTGGGCTCCATACCATGATACCACCTCTTTCCAGAAGGAAATGCACATACCCTAAGGGGCGCTACCCCCAATAACCTTGCCGCATTTTTCCTGTTTTGACCATTCCGGGGTGTGAGGTTCGATGAAGTCTCGTCCACAAAGCCATGCTTTGGGTCAACAAATGATCAAAGAAATGATCACAAAGATAAGTGATCAAACAAATGATCATATCACAAATGATCAAACAATGATCATTTCATAGCAACACTCAGCATGTCACATTACCAAATCAAGAATATATCTCTAATAACCTTCAACTACATAACCTCTGAGCTCGTACGTCTCAGAGAAGGGTGTTTAGCTAAGAGAATAAATTCTCCGCCGCCAACAGAAATATATTTGAAAGAGATCAGCTTTATATCTCAATTTGTAATGTCAGACATACTATCCATACAAGTCTGTTCCGAGATCGACCAGAACCGAAGGCACTTACAAAGAAGTCCTTGCAATGCGGATATTCACTAATCACGTTCGGACTTCCCATCACATATGGAGTCTCTATACTGAGGACCAGTCGATGCAAAGATATTCGACGAGTTGTCCTTTCGCTTTCAAAAATATCTGGTCTTTAACACCGGTCTTCAAATGCAATTCATAACGACGTATCACATATTCGGAATGGGTTATACGACCCCAAGGTCCTTTCCCGGTTAACCCGAATAGTGAGCGCCTATTTAAAAATAAGTGTGGCATTCAAATTCATGCAATCGCAACAAATACTTATTCAAAGGTAAATATTGATAGTCGGTTATTGAACTATCAATGGATATGCACAACATCACCAGATTCAAAATAATTTTCCAAATTATTTATTTTCCAAAAATATCTTTACAAGATATAAAATTTTCACACTTCAACCATTTGAAAACAATTTTCAAATCCCTTTTCACATTTACCACTTTTGAAAACATGTTTCAAACATTTTGTTATGCGAAAATATTTTCATTTCAACATGGTTCATTTAAACCAATTAAATAAATCCTTAACGATTTACTTTATATTTACGTTCTAAATCCGTAAATTTATTCCTATACTTTAAAAACTAATCAACGTTTATTTTTAAACAAATTCCCCTTTTCATTTATAAATTCCGTAATGAATTTATATTCCAAAATATTTATGAATATACGATTTCAATTATTCATTTTCACTTTATCTTCAAAAAGATAAATTCTCAAAACATTTCATTTCACATTGGAAAACATTTCCATACTTACTTATTAATAAGTAATTCACAAATCTATTTATTTTCAACCTTTGGAAAATATTCAATATACTTAAATTGAGATTAAGTATATATTTCATTCTTTAAGGAAATCATTCTCTTAAACATATTTATTTGGGTCAAAACGAATGTTGCGTAAAACATCATTACAACAACCCAAAATCACTAGTATAGGGATTCGAAATCAAAATAGATATATAAATCCCTATACTAAACAAAACAGTTCCTTTCGGAAATCATTTACTATAACAACAGTGTTATAGTCCACCATATCCTTCTATTTCTCGAAAACGTCTATTTCAACAATGAATGTTGAAATCTATGGTTTTGAATCTTAACACATTTTTAAAAACATCGTTAGATCGTTTTAACTCTATTTAAAACATCACATCCAAAACATTTTCTTTAACATATTATTCATTATTCAAAAACGTGAATATACTACGTTAACCAATTCCATCATTTCTATACATTTTATTTTAAAGGATTATTCACTGTCTAAAACGTGAATATAACTCCATTAATAAGTTATAACAATTTACTTATCAAAATAAGTCGTTTGTGGATTTATAAAACAACGTTTATAAATTCCTTTTCTATTTATTTTATAACAACTTCCTTTTATAAACCTCCTTTATTAACCTATCTCAATTTATATCTCAATGATACACTTAAGGTTCATATTATAAGTTAAATGCTTATAATTTATTTGTTTGCAAAATCGTTCCTTTAACTTCCCAAATTATAAATCTTATAACTTATAAGATTCATTTATTTACCCATATCTATTCTTCAAATAACTTTACAAATTTTATAAACCTACTGCTTATAAAATTCCATTTATAACTTCACCGTTTATAATCCTATAAATTTCATTCATTTATTGAAATTCATTTACAATTCATTCTAACACTTATAAAAACTCATTTTATAATTCAAATATTTTAATTTATAAATATCAATTTATAAATCTCTTACATAAATCAATTTATACTATTATTTTAAAACATCTTTAAACTCCTTTATAATTTCACCATTTTGATTTATAAATAATCAAATTTTATAAATCCTATATTTAAAGTTTTTATAATAAATTCAAAAATCCCGATTTAAACTATTTTATAAAATCATTAACCCCATATTTTCAAAAATCAACTTTTAACTATATTTCTCAAAAATCATAATTTTATAACATTAAAATTATACGTTTGTTTATTTAAAACGAATCAATTCCAAAATTATTTTATAAAACGTATACTTTCAAAAATCACTTTAAAAATCCGTTTAAAATTCCAAAATTGGCCCAGTGATGTTACACACCAAATAGTCAATCACGACAACAACGACATCATATATCGATATGATAATCAATCAAATATCAAAATATATGAAATCAAATAAATACTGTTGAGGAATCCAGTTGGATCCCTCCAACCTGTTTCCCTGCATCCAAAGATGTTAGCACAATACCAATTCCGTTCCAGTACGGAATTATCGCGGTATATGGGATTTAAAATATTATCCACTTAATAGGCGGCGCAATAGGGTCTCATCCGCTATATACTACGGGAAATCAATTCCAAGTACATAAATAATACCAATTTCACTGTTTATGAAATATTCACGGTATATGTTTTTAATAAATAACATCCGCTTACTAACGGCGTATAATGTCTATTTTAACAATTAATAGATAACAATCATCATTCAAACATACATTCAAGAATTTTAAATCTAACTATTTAAAATTAAAATCGAAACCGATTCGATTGAGTGAGAAGTTCTCACCTTGATTTCAATTTCGTTTTCAGCTTTTATTTCGAATAAAATTAAACGTACGTTTAATTTTACCCAAAATTTTCGCTAACTCCAAACGACTCCAATCCAATTTCATAGCATAGTGCTCGTCCATACGATTCCAACACAACTGGTTTCGTGCGTTTTCAACCTCGTATGAAAAAGATTTGAATTTTTTAAATTTACACAATTTTATATATAAATTAATTCACATTTCTTTTTAATTTTTTAAACCTAATCATCTCAGCCTTTGGATCCAAGCTTGCAAAATCTCGGTCGTGAGTATCATCTTCCTCCTCACGTTCAATACCCAGGCCGAGAACCCATCATGCTCGCGTATAACCCTAATACACGCAAGCTTTACGACCACATCCACAACGATCAGGCACCTCCAGGTCGTAGCCCTCACTGTCGCGCATCAACACCCCCAGGCCGGCCCCACTCGGTTCCATCACGGCCTTGAAAAACATGCTCGAACTCGCTGCCTTCCAGCTCCAATTGCCGACAATCCACCGCTTCTTTTGCGATCATAACCGTTGAGATCGAAGATCTCACATACCTCTACAATATTGCTGTTGAAAGTTTTGTGAATCGTTGCTTGGTTTCGAAGAAATTTGAGGAAGAAGGTGATTAAATTTCGGCCATTAAATATTATGAAGCCGACGGCCTGAAGATAAAACCCTAGGGTTTTATTTTTTTTGGGCAAAAATGAATTGTTAAGGGCATTTTATAGAAAAATCGACGTACGCTATTCATCCTGGAATTTCTGAACTCCAAATGAAGCATGTCGGTTGGCGTTTCTAAGGTTTACCCCGCGTTCCGAACACAATGGAACATGTTTCGGGAGCTAATTCGATCATCTATGCGAGTTATGGCAATAAACGTTCGATTTAAAATTAAATCGGTAAATCAAATTTCTAGGCATTTTAGCTTGCACCGAACAAACATTAAATCCGAATGACTTGAAATTTGAAACCATACAATAGTATCACATTATGGATCTGATGAAACTGGTTTCGTCGAAATCCGAGACTGCTTGAAAAATGGCTATTTTAACTCGCCAAATTAATATTAAAAACAATTTCGATGCGTTTCGAGCTGCCACGCTCAAACGAAAACTCCAATTGCTACGAAAATTGAAATCCGATAATAACAAACTATTACGGATCCAATGGAACTAGTTTCGTCCAATTCTGAGACTATTCAAAAAAATGGCTAATTTCACTAGTCGATTAAATATTAAAATATTCAATTTTCACAAATTAACTTTTAATTTGATTTTAAAAGTTCTATAACATCATTCTAACTTCAATATGATAAAATAAAATTTTAGAAATCAATTTCAATCATATTTAACTCAATTTTCAATTTTTTCTATATTTTCACATATTAAATTATCAATTTAATTATTCAATTAAATCCAATTATTCGAAATAAAATTTATTCGACTTATAAATTTCACTTATTAATATTTAAAATTAATTAAATATTCAAATTTTAATTAACAGAAATTCTGGGTCGTTACACATTGTAGGATTATGGGTTTTCATTCCAATCGTAGGATTATGGGTCTATTGGCCCACCTACGGAAATACGCGTGTTCGGTGACGTTACAGACTCACCAATCTTATGTAATTTTAGGCGCCTCCCCTTTTGATTTTTTGATTTCTATTATTGATTTTTGCACTCTATGAGATTTGAATTTTTCACCAAACATTTCTTAGGATTTTCTTTTTGAAAGCTAAATTTAATTTTGGGGTTTTGGTGAATAATTTTTTTAGAATATTAATGTACTATTGAAGTTTGACACTATATAGCTAAGTGTTATTCTTGAGATCTATTTAAACATTGTCATTCTATCTAACATTGATTTGAATTAAGACTAGGCTGACTCGCTTATTATTTTATATTACGCGGGTCAAACCGAAATGTTTCAGGTGCTTCTATTCGATGTATTCTAGAGTTGGACCATATAGGAGATCGATAAATGTTTATTAGTGTCATTTTGGGAAACTCATGTAGTGATTATTTTACATTTTGTAGAGATGGTGACTTGTAATATGTTAAATCATTTGAGTCTAGAGTTGTACCTATAATGTGTATTAGTAGGACCTTATATAACCGTAATTATAAACCTGTCTTATATGCATGTATAAAATCTCATTTCTTGTATATTACCGCTTCCTGTGATTTCGTATTCTGTGATATTATATATTGTTCTGAATTATTTTAAGCCACCATATTATTGTTTTACACCTGAACCATACATGTCGAATCCATATCCGAAAGGAAAGGAAAAAACATTATCACCCAATTCAACGTATTGATACTCACCTAAAGCAATAGTTACAAACGGTCACTCCTAACCAACCTTATTCTCCGCATTAGCACATGTATTACCTAGTAATATCCTTTGTTAGTGTGGGTATTGAGGTGGGGCTTTACAGTTAAAGCTACGTCATCCGTATAAGAAAGTAAGAATGTGACTTACTTCAAGACAGCTACTTTTGCGCAAAACCAGGCGAACATCATATAAAGAAGAATTATTCTTTGAAGTAACTTAACTTATTCTAGAGGCTCAACACTATCCGATAGCCTCTAGCAGGTTCCAACAAGATGAGCGAAGGAGAATCCTTTCAACGCTTGAAGCTGTATAGATAGCAGATCTCTTAAACACGAGGCTTGTGGTTCAAATGGTGATCAAAGATCATACACATGCTATTTAGAAAATCATAGCTAATTGGGTGAAATTGGGTTGGGGAAAGCTTCATAAACTTCATAATCGCATGAACAAAGTATCTGAATGATGGAACATAGCTGACCATGCATATATATATCGGTTACAAGCTGTATACCCTACTGGTGAAAGGTGCGCTCGTTGATAACATGTAGGGACTAACACATCTTCAAATGGAATATGATGCTTCTTATATATTCTTTCAATAGACCCTTCATTAGACTTCGAAGTCGAGAGCCTTAGGGATCATCTAGAATAATATCATCACCCGTATCAACATCGTGGGCAACCCCAACATTGTGCTCTTTATCCATGACAAAAGAAACTATGTATAAAGGCTGCCATGCCAGATGACTATCTAAATGAGATTGAGAAGGAGTGTACCTTTTCATAAATAGAATCATCGAACTAGATTCAATATTGAGCTTAATATATCATGAGGTTAAAGGAACTATCGCCAAAGCGAAGAGATGTGAGGGGCATTGACGATCCATAACTATTAGAACTTCACACGTAAGAGATATCAGGCATATTAAAAGCTATAATCTCTACATGTTGAAAAAGGGCCTTATATAGTCAATGTACCAGCCCGACAGATACCAACCAGTGTCGATAGATTAGATCTCATACATCGATGGGGGCTATGGTTTGCAGTTAAAATTGTGCAGTGCATGTATCTAAATTCGTGCAATTCGATTCTATCATTTGATTAAAAGATCGACAACGAGTTCATTTAAGTGTTGATTCACATTCGAAGAGATCGTTATCAGAAACTGTTCTAGTGAATCATGAATCAACGATCAAGGCTTTCAATAGTGTATTAGAACTCCATTTGGATATTTTGAGAGTATTTGGTCAATTTACACTAAACACTAGGGATATTGTGAAAAATTCAAATTTTCCATGCATGAAAATCAAAACTGATTGGAGTCAATGCTCGTAGAATTCAAGCTCAAGTCATATCCAAGGAATATGCTCCTTGCTTTAATTAAATTGCAAGTTTTTGCAAAGTTCCCCCAATAGTTCAATTTTTAGTGTAAAGTTCCTAAGTGCGCGTTCAGCCAACGATCCATATACAGAAAGCAATGGGGTTCCATTAGCAAACAAATATGGTCTAAGTTCATGGCATCGACGTTTGGTTAGAGGCAACATCATCGCTTACCTAGGAGGTAATCTCCATGATTAGGTTCGAAGGCGGTCGAACTGAAGTTTCAAGTCGAAATTGTGGAAGAGTTCATGAAGTTCAAATTTGAAGGTCGTGATTCATGGTGGCATTGAATCGAAGTGTCGACGGCGGTTAGTGGTTGGAAATAGGATTGGCATTGGAAAGCTTGGCAATGGTAAGCTTTAGGGAAGAAAGTCTCAAGGTCGAAAACGTTTAGCAAGTGAAATTGAATGAAGTGTGAGTTCGCAAGTATATAGGAACGATTCATAGAGATAGCAGAAATGCCACCTATGTTTGAGGAACTATAGTTCGGTACCGATCCATGGCCTATGGATCGGTACTGATCCATGAAATTATATATATATATATATATCTGTGTATGTATGTATGTATATATTTATATGTATATATATATGTATGTTTTTAAAAAATAATAATATATGTATATGTATGTACAACAGTTGTATGTATGTGCGCATGCATGACTATAGATAATTGGAGTTCTAAGAGAGCAAAGTCGTAGCTGAATAATTCAAAGAAAGAGCTTGTTGAAACATTTCAAAATTAGAATGGTGGACTTACAGAACATGTTCTAGTTCTTATGCACATTAAGAGTTCCAAATTGAAACCTCTAAAGCAATACAACAATCAGTAAAGGGCACAATGCTTCGTGAAAGAAATTCAAAGAAAAAGTAGAATTTATTCAAAACAGAACGTGAGGCTAGTAATAATGAATTCATGGGTCATCTCAATCCAGAGCATATCCTGTTAATTCAAGATATACTTTAGGGGGGCAAATCTTATCCAACTTTGTATCCAAGACATATTTGGATGAGTTTCAGAACAATTAAATAGGAGAATAACCAGGCAGGAATCTAAAGCAGTTACCATTAAAGTGTAACAACCTACCTTTTAGGATGGTTTAAATTGACGATATACCATACATGTCAGACTCAAACCATTCGAATGGAAGATTTTTATGGGGTAAACTAGAAAAAGAAGGGAAAGAAAAAACACAAATACCAAATCTCGCAACGAAATAACAAAATATAATAATCAATTAAACAGTTCATGAAGCTATTTATAAATAACATTTATTATTCTTTTATAATACAGATCAGAGTTACATACAACATGAATAAATAATAAATAAATGCAACGGAACAACATGATGCGGTGTAATAAACAACATGATGCAGTGTAATAAATATAATAAATAATAATAATAATACAAAATCTTTGTCTTCATCCTCTAAAAAGCAATCTTCGATAAACTAAAAATCTCAGACTGACCCGAGCGAATTGAAAGACAAAACACACGAGTCGGAACTAAAAGATTTTATGTAAGTTAAATAAACCGTAAATAAATATGTGTGTAGCAGCGACAGAGATGTTTACGGGGTTTGACATCTCCTATCCAGTGTCTAACGTGAGTGCAGTAACTTAAGAGATGTTTGGAATTTCCATGTAACGACCCGTCATTTCATACCATTCAAATCGACAATAATCCATACATGTTGGACTTGAATAATGCAAAATAACAGATTGTAAATAAATTTGGAGCAAATGAAATCAATACACAGCATCACAAACACAGAACAATCAGAATAACTCGCAGCGGAATATAAAAATAACATAGTAGCTCATGAAGCTACTATAACGGAGTCTCAAAACAAATACATAATATCAGTCTGAAAACAACATAATAGAAATCCTAATTACATAGAAGTTCACTAATACATGAGATAAACTAGAACAGCTGAAACAGAAATAGATACAAATGTAGATAGGCAGAAACTCTAGCAAAGACCAACTCCAGAAAGAGAATCCAAAGCTGTGAATACTCAGGCTAACCCAGGTAAAGCAGAACACAAAACACTCGAGTCAGGACAATATATACTTATGTAATGTAAACCAACTCAAGTGAACATTAGTAAAGAACAAGTAACTTAAAGGATGCCTGGGACCGCCCATCCTCTAAGGATCCGTTAAACTATTTACTGTATAGTAATATTGCGCTATTATAATAATGTCTACAGTAAAATAAAATTACTTTTAAATAGCGTTCCGGGCTACCCATATCACCCTTCACACATAATAGTCCCAGTAGTCCATCCAGCATCAGCCTATCTCCAGATCGAAAGACTACCCTAAATACTCCATAAGCTACGGGAGAAAAACAAACTCGTAGTAAAGGCTCGGTATGGTAGGTGACAAGGCACACAAGGCAATGCCAGGGTAGATATACCAATTACATACACGGCCGGGTGGTAACGCAACAGCCACATACGCTCACCTCGGAACACACTCTCATATTAAAATCGGAGGATGGCCATCTAATCAATCACAAGTAAGAGTATAGTATTGAAGGAGTGTGTCCGACCAGAGGAGCTACCCCTTTTGGCCCAAGATCGCTCCTGTTTTAGCCACCTTATGCCAACTCATGAGAGTTGGTCCACGTAATATACCTCAATAACATCGTCACCATCCTACTTCATTCTGGAATCTCCACTGCGTACACAGTTGTTAAAGTATTTTTCGGTATCGATAGAGAGTATGTCCATATCCGATCCCGATCTCTTTCACATCCAATCGTTATTATAACCCGTAGTTATAATTTAAAAATCATATTTTATACTTCAAAAATAAAGTATCATTTCAAATTCAAATCTTTATCAAAATAAAGATCTAATCATTTCCAAACAATTTCAATATCAAAATATCATATCTTTCAAAATTCATTTCAAATCATTATAGGAATTCAAATCCAAATATACACATTTAAATATCCTTTCAATTCAAAGATATCATTCATTTATTATCATTTTTAATTCAAAGATATCATTCATTTATTATCATTTTTAATTCAAAGATATCATTCATTTATAATCATTTCTAATTCAAAAATATCATTCATTTATTATCCTTTCTAATTCAAAGATATCATTCATTTATTATCATTTCAAATCACCTTTTGAATAGTTTATATTTAAATCAAAATCATTCATTTAAACCATTTAAAAGTGAAGTCATTATATTTACAATCAAATATTCAGTTCCTAAAATTTTAGATAAATTCTGAGATCATTTATTTAAATCAAAACCTCAAACATTCATTTCAGCCTACCGAAACACTTATCAAGTGTTACTGCAGCCCTTATTTAGTTTCAGAATTTAATTGTCTTTCTGCTATCATAACACTTACCAGGTGCTGTAATACCACTTAATTATAATTTATACATAGTTCATTTGTATCTACCACAGCACTTACAAAGCGCTGTAGTATCATTTAGGTTAGAAATAATAGCATTTCAAAATATTGTTAGTTACATTTCCAATATTCAATATAATTTCACAAACAATTAATTAATTTTTTTTCTCATTTTTTTTATCATTTTAAACATATAAAATCAAATAATTTCACCTCTAAAACCATCATTTAATTTTCTTTAAATTCATGATTTTATAAGGTTAACTTTCCATTCAAAAATTAATATTGAATAATAATTCACTTATTAATTCCAACATTCAAATGTAAATTCATTAAATTTAATTTTAGCTATACATTTAAGTTTACATTTTCAAATAGAACTCATTTTAATTTTATTTACTTAACTTAAAATTTCATTTTTTAAAACAAGATTCATAAATTCCAATTTAAGTTATATTTCCAAATTTCAACTTAAAATTTCATTCATTTAACATTTTAACTTTATTCAAAAACCATGAATATATTATAAAAATCATTTTTCATTCATTTTAATTCAAAATATCATAAATTTATCATATTTTCATATTTAGTTTAAATTTCATTTATAATTAAATCAAAATTTCCAAAATAACTTATATTTCAAATTTCCAGCTTTATCGTTAATTTATTTCACTTATAAATTCTTAGGAAAATCAACAATACTTTACAAAAATCATTTTTAATTAAGTTTTAAATCAAAATATTATAATATTTACATTTCAAACATATTTTAAGAATTTTAGAAAAATATAATTTAACTACGGGTCTGTATATAATTTCTAGCCTAGGTAAAGTGATACGGGTAATATATCATTTCAACCCGTAATTTATAAAGAAAATCTGGATTTTATCATTTCAAACCCGTAGTCCCAAGTAATGAAAATAATTGAAAATCGTTTAGGCCTATTATTTCAGTCCATAACGATTTTCCCTTACTCTAAATTCTGTTCGGGTATGTATCATTTCAACCCATAGCGATTCTAATCTAAAGGGAACTTGCAGTGTGATAAACTGATAAAATTAACAGAACAACATAATATAACAGTAACAAATGATATAGCAGGTGTATAAGCATGGATGAGCATCGTATGATCATAATATAGCAGATATAATATGGTGATGCATTTTACAGATTCAAATGTGATCGATTTACTAGTTATATAAGTACAAAACTGTCTAGTGAGAATAACTCACTTGTACAAGCTGGAGACAACGATCAAATGCATAAACTGAGATCTTCATAGGCATGATAGCATGATAATGATTCGAGTTTGAGAGAGCCAAAGGTTAATTGCCTAGAATACATTCAAACAAGACAATACAAACAACATAAGTTTCAACCCAAAATACGATTAAACAATGGTAGAATTGAATGCATAAATCATATCCAAACCACTTGCACTTACCTTCTACAACATATGCCTCAGCCCTAAGTTGGAAAGGCACGGCTAAATCAAGGACTATGATCTGGTTTGGGTTCCACAGGGTTGGCCAAACATGTATGGTGATGGGGCAAAGTTTAGTGCAAAGGAATAAGTGCATGGATAACAACTACAAAGGCAAACTACATGGATACAATGCAACATTGGGCTTGGCCCAAGCAAGACCAGGCACAACCATCTCTATAGTGGGCTGGAGGATGGTGTGGAAGAGGGTTTCAGGTCATCTATGGGAGTGGGTGGTGGAGTTGGTGGCAGCCAAGGGAAGGTTGAAGGTGATGAAGGCATAGGTGTTTGCTATGGTGCATATAGGTGAAGTTTGTGTAGATTTAGGTTGAGTTTGATCAACTATTGGGCATGACCAGTGGCTTGGGGCTGAAGAGGTGGTGGTGGATGGTTTAAGGTGGTGGAGGAGGCGGCCATGGTGAAGGAGTGGAGAGGAGCTAAGCATATAGGTGAAGAGATGCAAGTGCAAAACAATATAAACAAGAAGAAATTGAGTAGAAAGAAGAAAATTATTACCCAATTCTTCTACCTCGGGTAATGGCTGAATTTTTTTGAGTTAAGAAACTCTTAGATACGTGAAAATGAAGAAAAGAAGTCAGCTGAAGAAAGAGGTAGGGTCGGCTCAAATTGATGGCAAGTGTTGGTTGAAAGTTGAAAAGGTGAGGAGGTGAAAAGTCAAGGGATATAAAAGGTTTCAATAACTATTCAAATTTCTCTTATTTTTTTTAAAAACTTATATAAATGAAATATATATAAATTTAGATAAAAATACGAAAATGTTGTAAATAAACAAAAATACATAAATAAATATTAAATATATTTAATTAAATTAAGAAAATAACAAAGATAATGTAAACTAGTCTAGCAAATTTGAAAATAAATGGAACAAACTTTGAAAAATTATTTTGGACATGGAAAATATTTATAAATAAAGATAAGAACATAAAATAAAAATGCATTCATGAAAATAAATAAATAAGTTTTAATTAAATATAATTTAAATGAAGAATATAGCAAAAAAAGGAAACTAGTTTTTAAAATTTGAAAATAAATTCATTAAGCTTTGGAAAAATTCAAACATCGCTTTAAAATATTTAAAAGACAAAAATATATGTAACATAAAATATAATAAAAATTTGTATAAGATATGAAAAATAAAAAGATTATTTATATAATTTAAAATAAACAATATTGTTAAATAAAACAGTTTACACCCCATATTGTAAAAAGATAACTTTCACAATATAAATCCAATTTCAACGAAACAAAAAGCATTATTCTTAAAATTTAATCTATTTTCATAACAAAAGATAAAATTCAAAAATTTAAATATTTAAATTTAAAATTTAAAAGTCAAAGTCGACTATGTTGACCAAAATTCAATTTCTAGAAAAATATTCAATTTATTTAAGTTTGGAAATATAATTCACACAATAATCAAAATTTATATTTGAATAACAAAATTTATTCTTTTTAATAAATACAATAAAGTTTTTAAATCAGGAATTCAATTTAAAAGAAATAAAATATACAATAAAATAATCACAAAATATAGGGTTGTTACACTCTCCCCCACTCAAAACTTTTCGTCCCCGAAAAGGAATGAAGTACGGAAAACACAGAATAGAATAATTGAATGACAAGGAAAAGAAAAAGAAAAAGAAAGAAAGGTTTCCATTGATCGTAGCGACCATGACTGGATTAACAGAAATTCCTTTACTATAAACAATATGTCCAAGGAATCTGACTTCATCTTTCCAGCAATGGCATTTAGAAAAATTTATTTAGCACAACACGAAGGACAAGATTCATCAAATCAACAAAGAAAGCATGAGCATTAGTCAAACCAAAAGGCATGACTAACCATTTATAGAAGCCATTCCCAAAGTTCCAGGAATAAGACCTGTACGAAAAGAAATTTCCCGCTTAAGAGGTGAAGCAGTGACTTTACCAATATATCATGATAGAATCTAACTACAGGAGTCAAATGAAGATCATCACTGAAGGAATGATCAGAATAGAAAAGTTGCACATGCTTACAAATGCTATTAAGGTTTGCGGAGCCCCAATTGGATTTGAAACACATAAAAGAACAGAAACAAACTCAGGAGAAAGGAGATACTCAAACTTATCACACCAATCAACAGAAATAAGACTATTGAAAACTCTAGTATTAAATCAAACACGAATATGATACAAAAATAAAGAAAGGTTGCACTGAAGAGTACCTTGGTCATCACTAGGAGTAGGAGCAGGTGGAGGAACTGGAGAAGATGCAGATGAGACATCAAATATACCATAAGGCTTAATATCAGCAGGAGGAGGAACAACTGCACTAGATAAGGTAGGATAGCTATTGGCATAATGTCCCTTCTGATCACATCTGAAGCAAGTGATGGCAGAAAGGTCAACAGGTTGCCTATGAGAAGGAGGAGATAAAAAATATCCCAAACCCGAATTCTTAAGCCAATTCTGTTTCTGCTGCTGGAAATTAGGATTTCTCTACCTAGAATTGGCAAAGGAAGACTGAGATGAAGGAGTACCATCAGGAGCAGGAGTAGGAGCAGGACCCTTAGAAGTAGGGTTCTCATAACGGATAGCCATATCCATAAGCTGGGTGAAAGTGCCATGGACATGAGAAATGAGACGACCATAATACTCGGGACGAGCACCAGATATGAACTTCTCATTATTCTTGAGAGGAGTGTCAATCAGGCTAGGACCGAACATAGAAAGTTCGTTGAACATCCTCTCATACTCAGCAAAAGACATGGTACCCTTCTTAAGATCCATATATTCATGATAAAGCTGAGATTTCCCGGCTTCGAGCGTCCATTTTGCCACAAAAGCCTCTCTGGAAAGATGATAGATAAACTTAGAAAGGCACAAAAAGATAGAAAAACAGAATTCAAAGAAACACGAGAAGATACCTAAACTATTACTAAGTAATATCAGCTTCGACGGTGTTGGCCGTGATAGACTCTCACCAATCTAGAGAGGACTCATGCAACTGCCAAGCTGCTAACTGACGTTTCTGGGTATCAGTAATCTCAAGACCAGTAAATATCCTCTCAAGACTCCGCAACCATTGCTGAGCCTCAATGATGCTCTCCGAACTGGTGAATGGGGTTCCACCAAGTTGAGAGAATTCCTTACAAAGAATAGTGAATCTAACAGGAGCAACAAGCTGAGGAGCTGGGGCAATACCACGACCCCTACCTCTAGCATTTTCTCGATTCATTCTGAAAAATCAAGAATGAATTTAGCACAAGATATAGAGATGACAGAGATAAGATAAGATATATTCACGTGGATGGATATCCTAAAGAAAGAAAAATCAAACAAGGTAGATATGAATGGAAGGAAGTTAGAAAACATTTGAAAAATCCTTAAAAACAAGAAATTTTTTATATCAAAATAATATTTGAAAAATCTTTTGAAAACATTTTAAAATGTCATTCTATACTTTGAAAATACGTTCTCTCACAAAGAAAGTGATCCTGAGATTGATTTCACTCATTCTAGGGTATTTCTACCCTATCTCTAATGAGTTTTTGCTCCTCAGGCAATGGTTTGCCAAAAACCAAAGCTCTGATACCAAATGTAACGACCCGTCATTTCGTACCATTCAAATCAACAATAATCATACATGTCGGACTTGAATGATGCAAAATAACAGATTGTAAATAAATTTGGAGCAAATGAAATCAATACACAGCATCACAGACACATAACAATCAGAATAACTCGCAGCGGAATATAAAAATAACATAGTAGTTCATGAAGCTACTATAACAGAGTCTCAAAACAAATACATAATATCAGTCTGAAAACAACATAATAGAAATCCCAATTACATAGAAATTCACTAATACATGAGATAAACTAGAACAGCTGAAACAAAAATAGATATAAATGTAGACAGGCAGAAACTCCAGCAAAGACCAGCTCCAGAAAGAGAATCCAAAGCTGCCAATACTCAGGCTGACCCGAGCGTAATGCAGAACACAAAACACTCGAGTCAGGACAATATATACTTATATAATGTAAACCAACTCAAGTGAACTATAATAAAGAACAAGTAACTGAAAGGATGTCTGGGACTGCCCATCCTTTAAGGATCCGTTAACCATTTACTATATAGTAATATTGCGCTATTATAATAATGTCTACAGTTAAATAAACTTACTTTTAAATAGCGTTCCTGGCTACCCATATCACCCTTCACACATAATAGTCCCAGTAGTCAATCCAGTATCAGCATATCTCCAGATCGGGAGACTACCCTAAATACTCCGTGGGCTACGGGAGAAAAACAAACTCGCAGTAAAGGCTCGGTATGGTAGGTGACAACGCACACAAGGCAATGCCAGGGTAGATATACCAATTACGCACATGGGTTGGCGGTAACGCAGCAGCCACATACGCCCACCTCGGAACACACTCCCATATCAAAATCGGAGGATGGCCATCTAATCAATCACAAGTAAGAGTATAGTATCGAAGGAATGTGTCTGACAAGAGGAGCTACCCCTTTTGGCCCGAGATCGCTCCTGTTTTAGCCACCTTATGCCAACTCACGGGAGTTGGGTCCACGTAATATACCTCAAGAACGTCGTCACCATCCTACTTCATTCTGGAATCTCCACCACGTACACAGTTGTTAAAGTGGTTTTCGGTATCAACAGAGAGTATGTCCATATCCGATCTCGGTCTCATTAACAACCAATCGTTATTATAACCCGTAGTTATAATTTAAAAATCATAGTTTATACTTCAAAAATAAAGCATCATTTCAAATTCAAATCTTTATCAAAATAAGGATCGAATCATTTCCAAACCATTTCAATATCAAAATATCATATCTTTCAAAATTCACTTCAAATCATTATTGGAATTCAAACCCAAATAAACACATTTAAATATCCTTTTAATTCAAAGATATCATTCATTTATTATCATTTTTAATTCAAAGATATCATTCATTTATTATCATTTCTAATTCAAAAATATCATTCATTTATTATCATTTCTAATTCAAAGATATCATTAATTTATTATCATTTCAAATCACCTTATAAATAGTTTATATTTAAATCAAAACAATACTTTTAAACCGTTTAAAAGTGAAGTCATTATATTTATAATCAAATATTCAGTTCCCAAAATTTTAGACAAATTCCGAGCTCATTTATTTAAATCAAAACCTCAAACATTCATTTCAGCCTACCGAAACACATATCAAGTGTTGTTGTAGCCCTTATTTAGTTTCAGATTTTAATTATCTTGCTGCTATCACACAGCACTTACTAAGTGCTATAATACCACTTAGTTATAATTTAGATATAGTTCATTTGTATCAACCACAGCACTTACGAAGTGCTGTAATATCATTTTGGTTAGAAATAATAGCATTTCAAAATACTGTTAATTACATTTCCAATATTCAATATAATTTTACAAACAATTAATTATTATTTTTTCTCATTTTTTTATCATTTCAAACATAAAAATCATATAATTTCACCTTTAAAACCATCATTTAATTTTCCTTAAATTCATTATTTTATAAGGTTAACTTTCCATTCAAAAATCAATATTTAATAATAATTCACTTATTAATTCCAACATTCAAATGTAAATTCATTAAATTTAATTTTAACTTAACATTTAAGTTTACATTTTCAAATATAACTCATTTTCATTTTATTTACTTAACTTAAAATTTCACTTTTTAAAACAAGATTCATAAATTCCAATTTAAGATATATTTCCAAATTTCAACATAAAATTTCATTCATTTAACATTTTAACTTTATTCAAAAATCAAGAATACATTATAAAAATCATTTTACATTCGTTTTAATTCAAAACATCATAAATTTATCATATTTTCATATTTAGTTTAAATTCCACTTATAATTAAATCAAAATTTCCAAAATAACTTATATTTCAAATTTCCAACTTTATCGTTAATTTATTTCACTTACAAATTATTAGAAAAATAAATAATACTTTACAAAAATAATTTTTAATTAAGTTTTAAATCAAAATACTATAATATTTACATTTCAAACATATTTTAAATTTTTTAGAAAAATATAATTTAACTACGGGTCTGTATATGATTTTCTAGCCTAGGTAAAGTGATACGGGTAATACATCATTTCAACCCGTAATTTACAAAGAAAATCCAGGTTTTATCATTTCAAACCCGCAGTCCTAAGTAAATGTAAATAATTGAAAATCATTCAGGCCTATCATTTCAGCCCATAACGATTTTCCATTACTCTAAAGTCCGTTCGGGTATGTATTATTTCAACCCATAGTGATTCTAATCTAAAGGGAACTTGCAGTATGATAAACTAATAAAATTAACAGAACAACATAATATAACAGTAATAGATGATATAGCAGGTGTATAAGCATGGGTGAACATCATATGATCATAATATAGCGGATATAATATGGTGATGCATTTTACAGATTCAAATGTGATCCATTTACTAGTTATATAAGTACAAAACTGTCTAGTGAGAATAACTCACTTGTACAAGCTGGAGACAACGATCAAATGCACAAACTGAGATCTTCATAGGTACGATAGCACGATAATGATTCGAGTTTGAGAGAGCCAAATATTAATTGCCTTGAACACATACAAACAAGACAATACAAACAACATATGTTTCAACCCAAAATACGATTAAACAATGGTAGAAATGAATGCATAAATCATATCCAAACCACTTGCACTTACCTTTTGCAACATACGCCTCAGCCATAGGTTGGAAAGGCATGGCTAAAGAAAGGACTAGGATCTGGTTTAGGTTCCATAGGGTCGGCCAAACATGTATGGTGATGGGGCAAAGGTTAGTGCAAAGGAATAAGTGCATGGATAACAACTACAATGGCAAACTACATGGATACAATGCAACATTGGGCTCGGCCCAAGCAAGACCAGGCACGGCCATCTCTGTAGTGGGCTGGAGGATGGTGTGGAAGAGGGTTTCAGGTTATCTATGGGTGGTGGAGGTGGAGTTGGTGGCGGCCAAGGGAAGGTTGAAGGTGATGAAGGCATAGGTGTTGGCTATGGTGCATATAGGTAAAGTTTGTGTAGATTTAGGTGGAGTTTGATCAACTATTGGGCACAGCCAGTGGCTTGGGGCTGGAGAGGAGCTCGTGGGTGGTTCAGGTGGTGGAGGAGGCGGCCATGGTGAAGGAGTGGAGAGGAGACGAGCATATAGGTGAAGAGATGCAAGTGCAAAACAACATAAACAAGAAGAAATTGAGTAGAAAGAAGAAAATTATTACCCAACTCTTCTACTTCAGGTAATGGCCGAATTTTTGTGAGTTGAGAAACTCTTAGATACATGAAAATGAAGAAAAGAAGACAGATGAAGAGAGAGGTAGGGTCGGCTCAGATTGATGGCAAGTGTTGGTTGAAAATTGAAAAGGTGAGGAGGTGAAAAGTCAAGGGATATAAAAGGTTTCAATAACTATTCAAATTTCTCTTATTTTCATTTTAAATTTATATAACCGAAATTATTTATAAATTTAGATAAAAATACGAAAATGTAGTAAATAAACAAAAATACATAAATAAATATTAAATATATATAATTAAATTAAGAAAATAACAAAGAAAATGTAAACTAGTCTAGCAAATTTGAAAATAAATGGAACAAACTTTGGAAAATTATTATGGACTTGAAAAATACTTATAAATAAAGATAAGACCATAAAATAAAAATGCATTCATGAAAATAAATAAATAAATTTTAATTAAATATAATATAATGAAGAAAATAGCAGAAAAAAGGAAACTAGGTTTTAAAATTTGAAAATAAATCCATTAAGCTTTGGAAAAATTCAAACATCACTTTAAAATATTTAAAAGACAAAAATATATGTAACGTAACATATAATACAAATTTGAATAAGATATGACAAATAAAAAGATTATTTATATAATTTAAAATAAACAATATTGTTAAATAAAAAGTTTACACACAATATTGTAAAAAGCATAACTTTCACAATATAAATCCAATTTCAACGAAACGAAAAGCAGTATTCTTAAAATTTAATCTATTTTAATAATAAAGGATAAAATTCAAAAATTTAAATATTTAAATTTAAAATTTAAAAGTCAAAGTTTGACTATATTGACCAAAATTCAATTTCTAGAAAAATATTCAATTTATTCAAGTTTGGAAATATAATTCACACAATAATCAAAATTTATATTTGAATAACAAAATTTATTCTTTTTAATAAATACAATAAAGTTTTTAAATCAGGAGTTCAATTTAACAGAAATAAAATATACAATAAAATAACACAAAATATAGGGTTGTTACATTCCATCTCCTAAGGATCCGTTAAACTATCCACATACATTGTACAATACGCTATTATAACAGTGTCTACAAGTAAAGTAAAGTATTAAAATAGCATTAAGGCATTACCCATACCCCCCTTAATACATTTTATATATTCTCATAGTCTATACAGTAACGATAGGTTTACCCTGAGGGCACTCTGTATGGATGGTACAAAAAACTCGTAGAAGGCACGATAGGGCATGTGAACATGGCACTAGAAGCAATGCCAACATAGATATACCAATTTCACTTCAAGACTGATGGTAGAGCATAACAGCTACTACCACCCACCTCGGACACACTCCCATAATCTAAATCGAGGGGTGGCCACCAAATCAATCATAAAGTCAAAATATAGTATCGGAAAAATATGCCCGATAGGAGGAATGACCTTACTTGGCCCGGTATAGCTTCTATTTTAGTCACATCTAAGATGAATCACGGGAGTCAGGATCACATAAATACCTCATACAGAATCGCTCGCTAAACCACCCTACGTCATTTCTGAAATCTCCACCACGTACACAGTAGTTAAAGCGAACCGCTGTATTGGCAGAGAGTATGACAATATCCGATCGCAGTCTCTTTAACAACCAAACGCTTATTTCACACCGGATGGTTCTTACATTTCAAAAACATAATTCACAATTGATATCAGAATATCATATTCTAAAAACTATATTACTTTCAAAATCGTGTTCATTTCTAAAATCATATTCACCTTCAAAATCATATTTACTTCCAAAATCACATTCACCTTCAAAAACATATTTACTCAAATATGTCATTTCATAAAAAGGTATCAGTTTCAAATTCCAAATTAGTTTATATCATCATCAAGGATTTAAATATAAATACTTCAATTTTATACAGTTTGAAATTTTAGAAAATAGTTTAAGTAGTCATAAATAGTTTTAATAGGTTTAAAAATAGATTAAAATTGATTGAAATAGTTAAATAGTAAAATTGTTTAAATAGATTTAATTAGGTTTAAAATTATTCATATAGATTTAAAATAGATTAAATGGATTTAAATTATCTTAAACAGAATTTAAATATGTTGAATAAATTTAAAATAGATTAAATAGATTTAAATTATATTAAATAGGTTTAAAATAGATTAAATAAATTTAAAATAGATTAAAATAGGTAAAATAGATTAAATTGGATTAAATAGGTTATAATAGATTAAAATAAAGTAAAATAGTTTTAAATTAATTTAAAATAGTTAATTTAACTAAAATAGTTTAAAATAGATTTCAAAGTTATATCCAAACTTTTCAAAGACTCAATTCCGATAAATTCATTTATTTTGACACTTCAACTTTGAAATTCCAATCAAAATCCTTTGAACAATTCATTAAATCAATTCCAATTTCAGCATTAATGCTTGGATTATCGAAAATAATTCAGTTGCATAAATAAATTTCTATTTCAAATGCTAGTTAACTGAACTCAAAATTTAAAGAATTAAAAATCATTTAATTTAACCAATCTAGTATCCCTATTTAATTTTCAGTCCGCAATTCGAAATTTTGCGGTTATATATTATTTCAAATGGCAATTCCGAATTGAATAAAATCCATAAAATCACTGGAGTCTATCATTTCAACCCATAATGATTTTTCCTAATCTATAGATTGTTCGGGTTTGTATCCTTTCAACCCATATGAAACTTGCAATGTTATAACAATATAAAAATACACCATCCTGTCATCCAATATCAACAATCAAACAGCCATCACAATCATCACCCAAATCAACCAATAAACATCAATAGATAACTGATTATCATTAATAGGTATTAAATTGACAATTAAATTCAATATTAAATTAAACGATGATTAAATGCAACAAAAATCAAATTTAACAAGAATGATAATTTAAACCTACCAGACATCAATCAGTAAATTTCTAATCACATCATAAATTAAATTTAACTAACATAATATAATCTAGTAGTAGTGAGTGGGTCAAAATACTCACCTTTGATTTCAAATCAATTAGAAATCAAAATAGGGACCAAAATTCAATGGTCTTAGAATTCGCCTAAACTAGAGTCAAAATATCTGGAATTTCAATACGATCCCAGCAGAACAAACCATGTGTGAATCCGACCTCGTATGTAAAAGTTATGTCGATTAGAACATTTTAAAGTTAAAATTAAATAAAATAAAACAATAAACAAAAAATATGTATTCTCGGCCACGTCAGCACCACCTACCCTGTTCACGCATTCGAATCCATTCCCAAGCTCTAACCTCAAGCTCTGTTCACCGTGTTCGCACCCAGAAGCCGCCACATCGCCTGATGACGACATCGCCTCTCACCTCCTCTGAAGCGCCGTGTGCCACGCCAACGTTCGCCAGCCCTCGCACAACTTCGATCGACGTGAAAACCCTCAAAGATCCAACCGTCACCGCCCCTTATCCAAAACCCTAGTTGAATTAAATAGGCCAATCCCATAATCACTATGACAAACGGTGAGCGCAGAGGTGGTCCACTCGCAAATCTCCACGCAATCAATACTGCAATCGATGATCCGTTGATGTTGATCAAAACGCAATGAACGATCAAGAATAAACGACCATACTCTGGCCAAATTATGATCCAAATCGAAAAACAAATCACAAATTTGGGTTTCACTCGTTGAGAGCTTCGAATCGGTATATAATTTGTCACTATTTGGAGGACTTTGAATTTTGAAATTGGAATAGGATTTTGAAATTGGAATATATTTCTGCCATTGAAAAGGAGACGTAGACAGATGAAATTGTACGTACTAATTATGAACATGACTGCTAAGGTTTGAGAGAAAAACTATTTACATAACCAGGCCCGATAGGAAATGAATAAACATCCAAATAAATTTAAAACAAAAAATACGACCCAAAAAGCCTGTTCTGCTTCCAGAACGAAAGCATGTCATCCCATACATCAAAATAGATGTTTTTGATAATTTTAAACTTAATGGAACAGGTTTCAAGTGCTAATTCCATCGTATGAAGAAGTTAGCTTAAAAATTAGCTTATTTCAAATTAATTTCAATTGAATTTAATTAAATTGATTTCTACGCATTTTGAGTCTGTACGATCAAACGACAAATCTGATCGCTACGAAACTTGAAATCCTACAATAATTCACTATTATGGATCCGATGAAACTTGTTCCGTCGAAATCCGAGACAGTTGCCAAAATTGCTATTTTCACGTTAGTTAAATAAATTAATATTAAATTAATTAATTACTTTTTAATTCAACTTTATAAACTAACAAATTTCATCTTTTATGATTACTTAGATATTTTCAATAATTTAAAACAAATTTAGACATCAATCCAATGTCAATTATTTTACCAATTAGAGTGTTATATTTGAATTGAACTAAATATAGTAATTATTACTTTAAATTTGAATAAGGTGATTAAATTTTAATTTCAATCTTTTTATTCAATCAATTATTATTCTATAGACATAGTTAAAATTTGTTTATATCTTATTACACTAATATTCTACAATTAACATTCTTTTCCATATTTGTTGCAATATTTCAATTATATTGAAATTGTGGAATTTAATATTAACTAAAATTTTAAAATCCCAATAAATTAAATTATCTTGGTTTCACTCTTTTTATTAAATCAGTTTATTGCCTTATGAATGTAATTGAAACTTCTGTACATGCATTCACCTTTAATAGTTATCGTCTTAACTCATATTAAAGTAACATTAACTTACATTTAATTGCAATTGATAAATTGGTAACGCCAACAATTGTCATCTTTTCTACATTTAATAACATTTGCAAGTTTGTTCTCTACACACAAACGTCATAACTACCTACATAACACTAATTTTTATCAATTAAAATTAATTACACACTATCTCATTAATTAATGCAACCTTTAAATTATCAATTACTCCTTTTACTCCTATTATCAATTAATACATAATGTTCCAATTAATTTACAATCTATAACTAATTATAATTTTTTTCATTTAATTAATTTGAATTACCTTTAAAGCAGTTATCAATTACCTTAAATTAATACTATTACATTTTATTCTAGTTATATTCTTATTATTAAATCATAAAATTTTACTTCTTCCAACATTAAATCACAAAACCTTATTAAATTAACCATTTTAATTATCAAAAATTATGGGTCGTTACACTCTCCCCCACTCAGAACTTTTCGTCCTCGAAAAGCAAGAAGAAGGGAAAAGAGGAATTAGGTAATCAAGGGGAATTTCACTAGAAGGACAAACTTTGCAGTACAATTAGTTTCTAGGACACACATCCATAGAAATAAATTTCAAGGCCAAAGTCAGCAGAATAATTACTTTTAAGGACAAAGTCAGTGGTCCAATTACTTTCAAGGACATAATTTCATAGGTTTTTAGGCCTTAGAAACTAATAATTTTTATTTTGTCCTTAAAAGTAATTATTTCAGTTGTGTGTCTTAGAAACTAATTGCACTTGCTAAAGAGACCCTTGTAGCTAATTTCCACGATAATCAATATATTTTATTCAAAATATTAAATTTATAAACATTTAATTTACATCATTAAATAATTTAATTAAAGTATATCAATTTATAATAATTAAATCCTTTATACTCGTATTAATACAAGTTTGAAGAATATTTCACAAAAAATTCTAAGTCCAAAATTTCCGAAAAATTTCGATAGTCTCCTTTGCACGAAGATGTCCGGGAGAAATAACAATGTCAAAATAAAAATATATATCATATTTTTTAAAAATAATATATCCCTACCATGGGAAACTAAGATAATATCGCTAGAAAACCGTAATCCGAAAATGTAACTATTTGTCGGGCAAACAAATGCTTATTTATGAAACCAAAAGCAGTAGTTATTGCTTCCATAACCTGTATTTCACCTATATAATCCAAAGAGATCAATATTAAGTAAAAGAGAAATATTTAAGTTATTTCAACTTACAAAAACAAACAATCACAACATAACAATAGCACTTGCAAACAAATAGTACAAACATCATTTTCAACAAAGAAAACAATCATCCATCCATTGCAACCAAAACAAATGATTTGTTCGGGTTCAGAAACTTTTAATCATATAAATAGATAAATAAACTACTAAGTAAACCATACACTCAACAGTCTCAGGTAAAACTCAATAGATTATTTATACATCCTACACAATAGTAGTATCCTTTCCCAACCAATCCATAAGTCAAGTAAACAATAATTTCAAACAATATTTATGTTTTATTCTTATTATTCTTTTTTTCTCATTATTCACTGTTCATTTTCATTTGTTCACACAATGCTTGTCTAATTTCTTCACATTTATCAATTACAAAATTCATTTTCCATTTATTTGTACAATACCATTTTTCTTTTCATTACTTTACATTCATTGCTACATAAGTTATTTCCATTTCAATTATTAAATTATTGATTATGTGAATCTCTTTACAATGATGGATATATTTTTTCACATTCATTCTTCCATATATATTATTATTGAATATTAAATCCATTTCTAAATCATTTCATTGTTTTTTTGGAGTTATAACTATCCAGTTAACGTAATACTCATTTTAATTATGAATGGCTTCAACATTTATTTAATTTTATAATTATTTACTTACAGTGTCCATCCTTTGCTATTCAATCTAATCATAGATAGCTTAAATGTTAACTTAAGCTTATAATCATTTTCTTACATTATTTACGTTTTTATGATTAATAAGTAGCCTTTTAAGCTATTAACTTTAATTTAAAACAATTTATAACATTAGAATTCTTATTTATAGAAGAGATTCCATTGAACTCTTTCATTATATTTAAGCTTTACCTATAAATTATTCCATTACGTATCCTTATAACATTTCAACTTTTAATATTTTGGTAAGTTATATATTATTATTTTTTGCAAGGCAAGCCAGTTTTTAAGTGGACCGTCCACTTTTATTACGAACGTAATAAAAATTGTAGTACAGGAGTAAGGTAAAAGCACCTTAACTACTAAAATACAAAAAAACAGCACAGGTACGTGACGGCTATGTCACGGCAACTAAAAGTAACATAAGTAGAACTAACACTCCTCCAAAGAGGGAGAATCACCAACAACCATAGTCACCAAAGAAGAGCTCGAAGACCCAGAAATACCAGCAAAAGGGCGGAACCGGAGAGCAAGACAAGGATCATAAACCACATCATCAGAACAGTAGATAAAAGATCGGTCCCAGGATGGATCAGCAAGCATGACAGAATTCGAAGTCGCGTCCAGTCCGTCCATATCAAGAACTATAGAATCACCAGATTGTTTGTAGCGAAGGCATCTAACGTCCAGCTGATTATCAGATACAAACCGGAAGAAGGATTCATTAACTGGGTTATACCTCATATCAGAAATGGGATCAATCCAACGCCCCTCAGCCTCATCCCAAGCTACAGGAGGCAGCAGCGAGGAAGGGACAGAAGAAACAAAAGGGATGTCAGGAGCAGCACTAGGAACCACTGAACCAGGAGTCGACACAAGGAGGATGACAGGAGCAGCACCAGGAACCACTGTACCAGGCAGCGAAACAGGCATAACTAGGGGCAATGAAGGATCACTTAGATCTGGCAAAGCAGCCTCAGAAGCAGGAACAAGGGGAGAGGGAGTGGCAGAAACTTTGGGGACCCAGATCCTACGACGGGGGCGCGGCAAAGGTAACTTGGGAGCAGCCGCAGAGACTTCAGAAAGCCGACAATCACTAGTAAAATGACCAAAGGAGTGACAGAAAGTACAAATATCTGGAACCCAGCCATAGCAAACTCTGACCTCCACAATATGGCCGACAACAAGCTGAACAGGAATAGAAGTTGGGAGAGGCTTAGAAGGGGAAATTTCGATAAGAGCATTCACATACATCAACTTATCACGCGCCACCGTATTAGAGTCAAAACATTTCAGCTTACCAACATTACAAGCTAACCAGTTCAATCTAATAAGAGGCTGTAGAACTGAGGGAATCTGAGAAAAATATACCCAAACAGGGATAGAACAAACTTGCTCACGAGCACATGCCACAGTAGGAGACCAAG
Source organism: Allium cepa (assembly GCA_030765085.1). Classification (NCBI taxonomy): domain Eukaryota; kingdom Viridiplantae; phylum Streptophyta; class Magnoliopsida; order Asparagales; family Amaryllidaceae; genus Allium; species Allium cepa. Next base: position 730,324,102 of record CM060943.1, read on the forward strand.
GGGTAACAATGAAGGGCCTTCCATAAACAATAGAAGGCTCAGCATCCAGAACTAGCCGACGATCCTCCGAAGAGGAGAAATTCAAGTAATACATCGTATCAATCAGTTTCACTTGCAAATTTCCACGAAGCTTCCATGCCCTCCGAAGCATCGAAACCGCATTTGTAAGACGATGATGGGAGTCCAGAAAAAATCCAACCAAATAGTCTGACCAAAAATCTTCACCGGCTTGCAAAACACTAGGGGGAGGAATCATCACACCATTTTCCTCAACTAAATCAAATTCAATCGGGATGTAGGCACCCACATTACGGGGCAAGGACGTGAAAAGTGATGACCACGTTTTTGAGGATTGCTTGGTAACATCAGTATCACTGCTGTCAACATCTCTGTGGGGACTAGGGGAAGTGGGAAGAGTAGCTACAGAGTCAAAAACAGTAACATTTGGTTCAGGATTCTCAGGGGAATTAACACAAACATGTGTTGTGCCTTGACCACTACAAGTAAGATAAGCTGAATCACATCCCTGTTTAAGGTCAGACACACCAACATCCAACCCAAAACCATTTCCATCAACCAAAGAAACGTTTCGCTCATCACAACACGAATTACACAATTCCTTCACACACGCAGATGCGTGAGGCACAGCAACAGGCCGGGGTTCACTCGCTACCAAAACACAGGGTCGAACAGGAGCAGAAAGCAAGGGGGAACTCAGTGGGCGAGAGGAGGGCAGGGGGGCGTGCAGACATCGACAACGTCGACAATTAAGTTATATATTGTTATAAGAAACAATTGAATATTACCCAAGTTTCTCTTATATATTTAGTTAACAAAATGTTCAATAATTACCATTTCTTATTTTCATTTCCTTTTTATTTACAGTTTACAAATTTCCAATTTCTTGCCTATTTTATTAATCACTTAGCATCTAGTTTCTAATTACACTTATTAAAAGTTTTCAATTATTAAAATAATCAAGATTTCATTTCATTATAATAATTGAAATTCCCAACTTGTAGAAAACTTAAGAACTAAATATCGGGTTCCTTTTCAATCATTTTAAAATAATATATATATATATAATCATATCTTTTATATATATTAAATCATATTTGGAAATTAAAATTAAGATTCATTTATCAAAACAAATGTGTAGTAAACTTCTACAACGTTCTTCCCACTTTGAAACCCGAAAATGAACGTCGATGATGCCACCGAAATTAATTTCCAACGACAAAGAGGGGAGTACAGAACTTATTTCTTTCAATTTTTTTAAAACATTTCTTTCAAATCATGTTGAAATGTTTATACAGAAAACAAATATTTTATTCCAAAATAATGCTAAGATTATATTACAAAATCTTTTGAAAGAAATCTCCAAAATCCCAGAGCTTAAGTTCTCAAATTTCAATTTATATTCATTTATTTGTAAATCTTATTTTTCAATCAATATTTACAAAATTTCTCTACCTAACAAACAGCATTTCATTCAATATTTACAAAATTTCTCTACCTAACAAACAACATATTGCATCCAACTATATTATTTATAAAATTTTACTATTTCATATACAAAAATATATAATAGGTAAAATTATTTCATTTACCTATATTCAAAGCAAATATTGTGTCGGTCCGACTTATTAAGTACTTAGAAGTCTCTATCGATGTCATAGCGTCCTATGCACCAACCAGAATTTTTAAACACAAAATGGAACAAATTAACGCAATACAAACCCTTCATAACACTAACAAATACGTTCTCTTATATATATACACTCAACGACTCATTCTAGGGTATTACTACCCTACTTCTAAAGAGTCATACCCCACAAAGCTAAGGTTATCACTAAACCAAAGCTCTGATACCAACTGTAATGAGCCACCTTTTTGCACAGTTTAAATGGATGATAAACACACACGTCAGACTCAAACCATTCAAAAGTGCAGATTTTTATGAGATAAATAAGAAAAAGGAGAGAAAGAAAGAAAACATAAAAACAGAATCTCGCAGCGGAATGAAAAAAATATAATAATAAAATAAACAGTTCATGAAGCTGTTTACTAACATTTATTATTATTTTATAGTATAGATCAGAGTTACATATAGTAGGAATAAATAGTAAATAAATGCAGCGGAACAACATGATGTAGTGGAATAAGTATAATAAATACCAAATCTTTATCTTCATCCTCCAGAAAGCAGTCCTCGATAAACTGAAAAGCTTTGACTAACCGAGCAAACTGAAAGACAAAACCCTCGATTCAGAACCAGAAGACCTTATGTAATTTAAATCAATAGTAAATAAATATGAGTGTAGCGGCATCATAGATGTTTACGGGGTTTGACAACTCCTATCCAGTGTCAAACGTGAGTGCAATAACTTAAAAGATGTTTAGAATTTCCATCTCCTAAGGATCCGCTAAACTATCTACATACATAGTATAATACACGATTATAATAGTGTCTACAGTAAAGTAAAGTATGAAAATAGCGTTAAGCTGTTACCCATATCCCCCTTGACACATTTTATATATTCCCATAGTCTATATAGTACCGTTCGCTCCTATGTGAGATTTACCCACAGGGCCCTCCATAGGTATGATACAAAACAAACTCGTAGAAGGCGCGATAGGGCATGTGAATACGGCACTCGAGGCAATGCTAGGGTAGATATACCAATTGCACTTCAAGACTGGTGGTAACGCTAGCAGCTACTACCACCCACCTAGGACACACTCCCATAATCAAAATCGAGGTGTGGCCACCAAATCAATCACATAGTCAAAATATAGGGTTGAAGAAATGTGCCCGATAGGAGGAATGACCTCACTTGGCCCGGTATAGCTCCTATTTTAGTCACATCTAAGATGATTCATGGGAGTCAGAGTCATGTAAATACCTCATACAGAATCGTTCATCAAACCATCCTACTTCATTTATGGAATGTCCACCACATATATGTTGTTAAAGTATTTTTCGATATTGGCAGAGAGTATGACAATATCTGATCCCGGTCTCTTTAACAATCAAACGCTTATTTCACACTGGATGATTCTTTTACATTTCAAAAAGTCAATCCACAATTGATATCAAAATATCATATTCTCAAAACCATATCACTTTCAAAACCACATTCACTTACAAAATCATATCCACCTTCAAAATCATATTTACTCCCAAAATCATATTCACCTTCAAAATCAAATTTACTCAAATATGTCATTTCACAAAAAAGTATCAGTTCCAAATTCCAACTTAGGATATATCATCATCAAGGATTTAAATATAATTACTTCAACTTTATGCAGTTTGAAATTTTAGAAAATAATTTAAGTAGCCATAAGTAGTTTTAATAGTTTTAAAAATAGTTTAAAACAGATTGAAATAGTTTAAATAGTAAAATAGTTTAAATAGATTTAAATTTGATTTAATTAGGTTTAAAATGTTTTATATAGATTTAAAATAGATTAAATGGATATAAATTACCTTAAATAGATTTTAAATAGATTAAATTAATTTTAAATAGATTAAATAGGTTTAAATTATATTAAATAGGTTTAAAATAGATTAAGTAAATTTTAAATAGATCAAATAAATTTAAAGTAGATTAAAATAGGTAAAATATATTAAATTGGATTTAATAGGTTATAATAGATTAAAATAAAGTAAAATAATTATAAATTGATTTAAAATAGTTAATTTAATTAAAATAGTTTAAATTAGTTAAAATAGATTTCAAAGTTATATCCAAACATTTCAAAGACTCAATTCCGATAAATTCATTTATATTTGACACTTCAACTTTGAAATTCCAATTGAAATCTTTTGAACAATTCATTAAACCAATTCCAATTTCAGCATTAACGCTTGGATTATCGAAAATAATTCAATTTATATAAATAACTTTCTATTTCAAATGGCAGTTAACTGAATTCAAAATTTAAAGAATTAAAAATCATTTAATTTGACCAATCCTTTGAACAATTCATCCAAACTTGAGTCAAAATGTCAGAATTTCGATACAATCCCACCTTAACAAACCGCTCGTGAATCTGACCTTGTGTGTAAAAGTTATTTCAATTAGAACATTTTAAAGTTAAAATTAAATAAAATAAAACAATAAACAAAAACCATATATTATCAGCCAAGTCAACACCACTTACCTTATTCACGCGTTCGAACCCATTTCCAAGCCCTAACCTCAAGCTTTGTTCATTTCGTTCGCACCCATAAGCCGCCACCTCGCCACATGACAACGTCGCCTTTCACCTCCTCTGAAGCGCCGTACGCCATGCCAATGTCCGCCAGCCCTCCCACAACGTCGATCGACGTGAAAACCCCTAAAGCTCTAGCCGCCGCCCCCCTTATCGAAAACCCTAATTGAATTAAATAGGCCAATCGAACCATCACTTCGACAAACGGCGAGCACATATGTGTTCCACACGCAAATCTCGACGCAAGCATATCCCTCAATCGACGATCCATCGATGTTGATCAAAAGCGATGAACGACCGAGAATAAATGACTCAATTCTGGCCAAATTATGATCCAAGTCAAAAAAAAAAATCACAATTTTGGGTTGCGCTCGTCGAGAATTTTGAATCGGTATATAATTTATCACGGTTTGGAAGAGTTTTAAATTTTAAAATTGATTTTGAAATTGAAATAAGGTTTTGAAATTGGAATCGGTTTCTACCATTAAAACGGAGAAGTACACAGATGAAATTGTATGTAATGACTAAGAAAATGACTGGTAGGATTTGAGATAAAAACTATTTATATAACTGAGGCCGGATAAAAAATGAATAAACATCTGAATAGATTTGAAACGACAAATACGACACAAAAGGCTCGTTCTGCTTCCATAACAAAAGCCGGTCATCCCATATACCAAAATAGGCATTTTTGATAATTTTAAACTCATTGGAATATGTTTCAAGTCCTAATTCCATCGTTTGAAGAAGATAGCTTAAAAATTAGTTTAGTTCAAGTTAATTTCAACTGAATTTAATTAAATTAACTTCTACGTCTTTCGAGTCCGTACGATCAAATGACAAGTCTGATCGCTATGATACTTGAAATCCTGCAATAATTCACTGTTACGGATCCGATGAAACTGGTTTCGTCAAAATTAACCTTTATAAACTAACAAATTTCATCATTTATGATTATCTGGATATTTACAATAATTTAAAACAAATTTACATATCAATTCAATGTCAATTATTTTAGTAATTACAATGTTTAATTTCAATTGAACTAAATATAGTAGTTATTACTTTAAATTCCAATAAATTGATTAAATTTTGATTTCAATCTTTTTATTCAATCAATTATCATTCTATAGACATAGTTGACATTTATTTATATCTTATTATGCTAATATTCTACAATTATCATCTTTTACCATATTAGTTGCAATATTTCAATTATATTGAAATTGTCGAATTTAATATTAATTAAAAATTTGAAATCCTAATAAATTGAATTATCTTGATTTCACTCTTTTTATTAAATTAATTTATTGCCTTATGAATGTAATTGACACTTCTGTACATCTTATTGCATTGACCTTTAACAATCATCGTTTTAACTCATATTAAAGTAACATTTACTTAAATTTAATTGCAATTGATTAGATAAATTGGTTACACTAACAATTGTCACTTTTTCTACATTTCATTACATTTATAAGTTAGTTATCTACACACAAACGTCATAACTACCTATATAACACTAATTTTTATCAGTTACAATTAATTACATAATATTTTATTAATTAACGCAACCTTTAAATTACCAATTACTCCTTTTACTCCAATTATCAATTAATACATATTGTTACAATTAATTTACAATTTATAACTAATTATAATTTTTTTTCATTTTAATTAATTTGAATTACGTTCAAAGCAGTTATCGATTGCCTTAAATTAAAACTATTATATTTTATTCCAGTTATATTCTTATTATTAAATCAAATTTTTTTACTTCTTCCAACATTAGATCACAAAACATTATTAAATCAACTATTTTAATTATCGAAAATTAAGGGTCATTACATAAGCTCAAATACCTAACATGGTCAATAGATGAAGGCACTAACTTACTAAAAATCTTCAAATTTAGCATACATGACAAGACATCTAGAGATCCAAAGCCATAGTCCAAGAATTGGTAGAGGTCTTAGATTGGTATGGATCCATTTCAATAGTTCAGTACCGATCTAGAGAACTTGCCCAAGGTCATGTCTATCTTCTTGTAAAGTAAAGCTAAGATACTGGATGAATGAAACATGAAACCCGAGATGGTTCTCTAGCTATCTCGGCCTCAAATACGAATGGATAAATCCAAGTTTTATATCAACTATATTACATGCTTTCATTGACCCACCAAACTATGGGTATCATTTTAATGAGAGCTCATTTTTCACTATAATAATGGACATAGGCTAGTGATTAGCCGAACCGCTATAATTATGATGTGTGATTTTCATCTTGTTTTTCACTTAATTTCTTTATTTATTCTCTTCTATAATCCTTTAGGTGTTTGTGTCAATTTTTAACATAAACATTAAGAAATATCAGAATTTTAATAATGACGAAAATAAGAACAGGTTGGTTCTTTTTTAACACAATTGGTGAAGGGGAAAGAAAGAAAAAGGAAAGTAATTTACAGGAGGAATGGGAAAAAATAACCGTTAGATTATAAACAAAGAGCATAAATGGCCATGATGGACAGACTTAAGAATACAAATTATTTACTTTTATACTAAAGTATAAAACAATATTATAAATAGGAAGCAAATATTATACCCTAAATATAATGGACGTCATAGGTCGATAGAAAAGGAACATTGCTAAAGGTGGGAGCTGTCGTGAGAAGAAGATCAAAGTGAAACACTAGCCATCGGGAGTTGATCTATGGAAGATATGGCTTAGTAAATGCAAAGTTCATCACGAGTTAATGGTATGAAAGAGCCATTACATGATGACATGAGGGCCTTCATGGGTCGACTCACAAAAGCCATCTCATGGTGACTGTGAGAGCTTTTATAGGTTAATTCATAAGTGCGATTGCATGGTGAGTATGAGAGCCTACGTGGGTCGACTCACAAGAGCCAGCGCATAGTTACTATAAGGGCCTTCGTGAGTTGACTTACAAAAGCCACTGTAGGGTGATGAATCAAGGCCATCGAATGATGAACAAGTAGACTATCAAGTGATGATGATTTAAATCCATCGCATACTAACGAATAAATCTACCGAAGAATGATGAAATAAAGTCGTCGCATGGTGATGAATCAAGCTGTCGAGAAATGATACTACCATGTTGTCGCATGATGGCCAACTTACATAATAGCAATATTCTACATCACAACTTCTTAAATAAAGAAGAAAAAATGCACCACATTCCATTTAGATCATGTGCTACGTCAGTAAAACATGACCGACTATTTTTGAGAAGGTGTCATATGTCAGGAATCTAATGGCTCGAGCTCTCTATAAATAGATGTGTACTCCTACCCAAAAAGGGGCCGATTTCTAGATCTTTCTCCTTCATTTTTCACTTTTTCTCAAATGTGTAAAAGCAAGCTTTAAATTGGGGATCATGGTTGCTAGGTCTTCAAAGACTTTGTAATTGAGGGCTTGTAATGGAATAATCTACATATTTGACTTTTTAGATTATGTCTTCCACATATAACTCTTAAATTCTGACCTAGCACATATCACTCTTAACTTTGGATTTGCACATATGACTCAAGGTCATTGATTTGAAAAAATGGACTAAGGACTTCCTTTTAGTTTGAACCTTTAAGTTGCACAAGGCCTAACTTTTATCCTAACAATGAGAACATGATTAGATATAGAATTTTGAAAAAATTAGGAGGGATATAATTTATAAAAATAAAAAATAAGGTTGTGTCACCAATTTCCACTTTAAAAAAATATAATTTAAAAATTCAACTGGGAATCCTTGAGTTTTCAAATTTAGAACTCTAAAACATATAGATTTTAAAAGCATAATAGAGCTTGAAATTTTAAAAAGCAGTATTTCAAATGTGTATATTAAAAATTCGAATTCACAATATATTTATAGAATTAAGTTAGGGTAGAAAGTAAACAAACTATCATTCAACATTCAGAACTAAAAGTGAGAAATAAAAAAGTTCTAAATACTTTTGTCTAAATAAGCAGTTTCAATTGGTAGGTTGATTAAAAAAGAAAAAAAATTCTTTGATTTGGATTAGAAGTTCTATTAAAAACTTCTTAATAAAAACAAACACAATTTAAATCATAATTCTCTACTTTTAAATCTTAATATTCCAATTAGATCATAAAGTAGTCTCCATCTCAACTTTTGTCAGGAAAAATGTGATATTAATATTGATTTTCGTTTTCCATCTATTAACTTATATTATTAAAAAAATTAAAATCAATATTTTGTTTGTATTTAAAATGAAAATGATTCAAGCGGATATGTATGTTAACTTTTTTATTAAGTTGTTAATTTTTCTTTTAATTATTATAATTCAATTAATTATTTATATATCATTAATTTTTTTAATTTGTTTACACTTTTGATTTGATGAAAAATGTATGTGGATGATATATAGAAGTTAATAAAAGATTAAATTGTGTGATAATGACTAGTGATTGTTAGTCTAAAATACAAATAGTATTGGTAAAGGATCTACATATGCATTGGCAATAAGGTAAAAGGGTCAATTTAAAAAGAAAAATCCTTTTTTGTTCATTATGCGCACAATATTTTATAGTGTTATTATAAATAATACATATGACATTAAATCATATTTAATGTTCAAAATTTATATTGTTATTATATTTGAAAGTTAAGACAATCCAGTTTAATTAGTCTAGTTTAGGTTTATTTTTATGTTGAAGCTTCAACATATGTATATATAATAAAATGTATACTGGATTCATTAAGTTCAATTCAGCCTATAGTCATCTTGATTTAGGACGTGGGTAGGTCAAATTTAGCAGTGGGGGAACATTATAAGATTTTGAGCATAGAAATTGCGATGGGTTCAAAATGTGATTTTGGGCATAAGTCTCTTCATGTAACACCCCAGATTTTTGGTAACATTATTTTGGATACTTAATTAGCTAAATTAAATAAAGTAATGTGTTGATTAGGGAATTGAGATTTGATTTAATTAAAGGGCAGCCGTGCCATTTAACTAATGAATTAAAAGATGAGTTTAACATGAAATAGAGGAGGGGTAAATTGGGAAAGAGGCCATTCCTATATCATTTCCCTTAGGTCGGGTATCTCTACACGTTCATTTTCATTTCTTAAAATTTTTAAACCTAAGGTCGACCACCAATAACAAGAGCAAAGGGAAAGCGATAGAGAAGAGATAGGAAGAAGCTTAAGCAAATCAAATCTATTCACATCTTTATCTCTTTAATCTCTAAAGCTAAGGTGAATAATGTTTACATCTCAAATTTTTGTTAATTTTGGTTTTAAGGTAAATGCCAAATATTTTTCACTGATTTGCCATGTATTTGAATGATGGAATGATTATATATACTTGTTGATGAATTATGGTTGTTTATACTGAATTTATGATATGTTTTAAGGTGAAAACCCTATAAAATGATATCCAAATGCCTTGTGAATTTTTTTAAAGATCATAAATTATATTTTAGAGATGGGTTATAATTTTTAGAATTTTGTGAATATTTGTGGAATTTATATGAATTTTTAAGTAAAGAAAATGTTAGTTTGGTTTAATAATTATTTACAGATAAATAACAAAAAATTTGGGTCTGAAATTTTTATATGTTGGAAAAAATATTAAAAGAGATTTTCTAGTTTTTTTGGTAGATTTTTCCTACTTTTTTTAATGGATATATAAAATTATTTAAGGTATGGGACTTAAATGTTTTATATATTTATAAAAGGAGAAGGGGATTTTTGCAAATAATTCAAATAATTACTTCTGAGAATTGCATCACTTTTTAGTGATAAAGAAAAGAGGCAACCAATCAAAATTTGACATGTAGAGTAGGTTAGATGAAAAGAACTATTTGCTACATGCTTTTTACCATTTTGTGCTTACGGCACCTAACTCCGCCTTGACTAATATTTAACTAAGTCCCTCCACCTTCAACACCATCGAAACCAATGTTCATGGTATCAATATATTGGTACGTAGCGAATTGGATAAAAGGTGAAAGGTGTGTAGTCGAAACCAGGGGTTCTGAAGGGGTTGAGGCATCACTTTTCTTCTAAGCTAAAAATGCACCTACTTGCTTTGGACTAAATGGCTTTCGACTTGATTACTTTTCAAATTAGTCAAATGGATTTTAAGGAAATGGTTTCGATTGGGTTGCGCATTTGTTTTAAATGATTGCTTTCAACTAAGTCGAAACATCTTGCTGCCGTTTTTTTATCTCTCGAACCAGATGGTTTCGAAGGGGTACTTTGTTTTCTAAAATTTAGCCACTTCTCCAATGCTTTCGAATGGATGGTTTCGACATCATCACTTCTTTATTTAAGAAATGGTTTCAAAATATATGCTTCCAACTTAAATGTTTTAAAGATCCAATTGGTTTCAAAAGAGACAGCTTTAAATGGTTTCAAAATAAATGCTTTCGATTTAATCCAAAGGTCTCCCGAAACTGTTTTCAAAGGTTTCGAAGGGGTATATTTTTAAATGGTTTCAAAAGGTTTCAACATGTTTTAAATTGAACCCAAAGGATTTCAAAAGTTTTAGTATTTTAAATCTTTTTAAAGGGTATAACGGATGATTTCGAAGGGGTGGTTCCCTAATATTTCGAAAAGGTTGAAAGGAAAGGTTTTCCTATATTTTCGAAAGACAATAATTAAAGGTTTTAGAGAGGGATGTCTAATGTTTTGAAGCTTTTGAAAGAAAGGCTTTCAACGGTTTCGAAAAGGTTACTTTCAATGGTTTCGAAGGAGTTACCTTCAAGGGTTTCGAAAGGGTTGTTTAAAGGTTTTAAACAAAGGTTTCAAATGTATTAAATAGGAAATATACCCAAAGTATTTTTAAGTTAAAAAGAGTTTTAACTTGTTTTGAAAGGGTAGTCAATCTTGTTAAATTTATCAACATTATTTTGAGTAAAGTATGTATAACATGGAAAATTAGCTTAGAATAAAGCCAAGAGTATACTTTCCTTGTATATATATGATTTAAAAGGTTAAATCATTTTAAAAAGGTTTTTAAGGAAAAAGATGAAGGGTAGTTAACCTTATGAAAATGACTCAAAAGACAGTCAATTTTGATTCGGACAATTAGTCCAGTTTGCGAACATTAGTCCAGTTTGCGGGCACTTAGCCTAGATTTCAAACAGATGATCCCTTTATAACTTGTGGACAAACAGTTCATTGGTTACTTAATTATAGCTTAGCGGAATCAGCTATTATTATCATTACTATATCAATCTGATTAACCAGTTTGGTTGCAAGAAAGGATTTGCAAAATATATGTTCTAAAACGAACATTAGTGAGGGGAATCTGTTCCACTAAGCGGCATGGTCTCACTTAATATCAGTAAACCGAGATGTAACTGAATTATTCACACTAGGGTTTATGTCTAGTTCGAAGTTTTTGTTTTCCCTTAAATTCTCGGGTGCTCAAAAATTGATTTGAGTAGGCTGCGCATTAAGATTTTCACGTTTTAGAAGTTTGGCGAATAAAGCTTCGGGAGACTAGCAGATGGCTGATGGATAGCTATCTAAGAGGCAGAGTTTATCTTGTTTTGATTTCGCTATGTGTATTAAGTCAGATATGACTATATTGACTCTGATTAACCAAGAGGGCATCATCATATGTTGCTCTTGACGTATCATTGTAATGATTATATTTGATCTTCACCTGGGAAACAATGTGTGATTATGTAACTTGGATATGAAAATGTTTTGAAATTTATTCAGTGAAATGTTGTTTTTTGGAAATCCATGATTTTGTTCATATTTAAGTGCTTCAAATATTATGGATACCATTAGCATTACCGTATTTTGTCACCAGAATTAATACTATGGATGACTATAGCATCTGTAGCGCTTAGCTTTTGGCATCTAGATATATGATGTTACACTTCAGGACAACATTGTTATGAAGAGGAGTGTGTGGATTTATAGAGCATCCACATACTCGATTACTAGGCCTTTTGACTCTAATGTTGGTTCAACTGATTGTTTAGGTAGAAATTATAGGTCTATAATTATGAATGATTTACCTACTAGTGATATGCTTGAGTTAGCTGGAATATGGACTTCGTTTTTTATTTAAAGCAATTTGATACAGAATTCATTAGAAATAAGGAATTAGAAATGGTTCATGTAGTTAGATAATTAGATACATTAGTTGAAACATTAGATATCTACAAAAGATAGATAAATACAATAAAATTAGGACTTTTCTTAAGGATAACAATATAGACATAGCTTTATGGCAAGAAACTAAAATAGTGGGTCTGATTATTGATTCTATAAAAGTTTAAGGGGTTCATATTTATAATTAGGTATGTCTCAAAGGCAGTGGTATTTTAGGAGGTTTACTAGTAAATTGGAAGTATGGTATTAAAATTATTCGACCCATTATTAGCATTTACTCCATGCATCTTATTTTCATGGATTTAAAAGACGATTCCTTATTAAATGTCTCAAAGGTCTATGTGCCGCGTAATAAGATTGATAGGAGAATTCTTTAGAGCGAGTCTCTAGAATTTTGATCCCTTATGGTCGGTCCTTGGGTAGCGGGGGATTTCAACATGACTAGATTTTTAGGAGAGCATATGCCTAGGGAAGGCAACCTTTCTATAATGGATGAGTTCGATCAACTTATTATTATAAGTAATTTAGTTGAATTACCATATAACATTAGAAAACTTAATTGGTCGAACTTAAGAGAAACTCCTTTGTTGATGCTTCTCGATCATTTCTTCATTAGCGAAAAATGGAAGATAGGTTCCCCGTTTAGCATGTCAACGGGCTTCCAATCGTTTATTCCAATCGCTACCCTATTATTCTTTTCTATGGCAACCTTGTAACGACCCATAATTTTCGGTACTTAAATTTATTAATTAAATTAGTTTTGCAATTTGATGTTGTGGAAAATAAAAAATAAAAAATTTAAGATTAAATAATGAAAAGAATAACTAGAATGTAATATAATAATGTGAATTAAGGTAAGTGATAACTTTTTAGTGTAACTCTATGTAATTTCAATTGATTGTAAAGTTAAATTTTGTTATGAAGTGTAAATAAGGAAACAAATCAAATGTTGTATTAAACGGTGAAATTATATGTAATTAACTGAAATTGGTTAATATAGAATAATTAATTAGTATGGGAATTTATTTGTTGTTGTTAATAATAAACATAGGAATGGGTTTGCAGTTGTACGTATAATAATTTGTTCAATTACCATTTCATTCATTTAACCTGTTAAAATTTAAGTGAAAATCAACGGCAATTAAATGTAGTTAAATATTGCGTTAATATGAGTTAAGACGATAACTATAAAATATGAATGTAACAAAATGTATGGTAATGTCAATTTTATTCATAAGGCAATAATTGATTTAACAATAAGAGTGAATCAAGATAAATGAACTTATTGGGATTTTAAATTATAATTAATGAATTTACAGTTGAAAACTGAACATTGTAATTAATGTAATATTTTACATTGGATTTGACATGGAAATTTGTTTAAAAGATTATAAATTTATATGTAATCGAAAACGATAGAAATTATCAACTTTTAAAGTTAAAATTTAAAGGGTGATTTAATTAATATAACAATAATTTATTTAATCAGTGTGAAAATAGCCATTTTGGCTACTGTTTTGTATTTTGACGAAATCAATTTCATCAAATCCGTAACAGTGATTTATTATAGGATTTCAAGTTTTGTGGCGATAAGACTTATCGTTTGACCGTGCGAGCTCGAAACGCGTAGAAATTAATTTAAGGAATTTAAATAAATAAACTGATTACGAAATGTTATCTTCTGAATATAATCAAATTAGACCTTGAGACTAGTTCCAATGTGTTTGGAATGAGGGTAAAACACTAGCAACGCCAGGCGGCACGTCTCGATAGGAATTCGGACTATTTTGGATCTCATGCTATATATAGGCATGTAAAATGAGAAAATATAATTTTAAATTATTCCAAACACTAGTACACTCTCGGCCGCCATTCTTCCCCATTCAAACAGTCGAAAACGTTCCTCTTATTCCTCCTAAATCTCGTTATTCAATCATCGATTCACGAGGTCATTTAAATGAAAGTTGTAGATCTCATTGTTCTCTACGTTGTGAACAGTGGATTTGACTTGGATGCTCACGAAATTGACAGAACTTGGCTCCAAAGTTGCGGCATTTTGTGGCTTTGTCTGGAGGAATGTTAGCAGCGGGCGAGGCAAGATTGTGGGTGGTGGAAAATCATGCTGTGGCGCTCGTGCCGACACACTTGGATCAGGCCACGCTGGCCGTTAGTGGCGCTTGCCGTTCCCTTTGTCACATGCATATGGGTTGTCTGGACACGAGAGTGAGTGGGAAGGAGGTAGCATCATTTTTTTTAAATTTTGTTAATTGAGTTTAAAATTATATCATATAACTTCTAACACAAATATCTTTTGCATACGAGCCCGAATTTGAACGCAATTTTCTCCGCTACTATAGTATCAAAATTCCGAACATTATGGAACCAGTTTTGACGAATTCTAAGACTGTCAGATTTTGGGCCTTATTTTTGATTTCAAATCAATTTGAAATCAAAGATGAGTGTTTTAACCCACTCACAACTACTAAATTTCTTGTGCTAGTTAATTTAAATTTATGATGTGATTAGAAATTGATTGGTTAATGTTTGGTAGATTTAAATTAACAATCCAGTTAAATATGTCTTTTATTGCATTTAATCGTCATGTAATTTAGTATTGAATTTAATTGTCAATTGAATACATGTTGATGATAATTAGTTAATTGACATTATTTGTTAGTCGATTGAATGATGATTCTAATGGATGGTTAATTATTGTTATTGGATGATTAGATGTTATATTTTTGTTGTTACAACACTTCAAGTTGCCTTTGTTATCGCTAGAAAACCACTATGGGTTGAAATGATACATACCCGAATGATATATAGACTAGAGAAAATTCATTATGGGTCGAAATGATAAACCAAAGCGATTTTATGGATTTTGAAATAATTTTGGGATTGCGGGTTGAAATGATATATATACGTAAATATAAAATATTTGCGGATTGAAATGATAAATATCTGTATTACTTGGCCATATGGTAGAAAATTATATACAGACATCGGATTGGTTAAATTAAATGATTTAAATCCTTAAACTTCGAATTCAGCTAAATGATATTTTGAAATAGAATTTGATTTATATAAACTGTATTGTTTAAAGGCTTTAAATTGAAATTTTGGAATTTGTTTTAAGTGAGTTGCTTAATAATTTAAAATTGAAATTCTAACGTTGAATTTGAAGTATAAACGAAATTTATCGAAATTGAGATATTCAAACGTTCGAAATTGTAACTTTGAAATCTATTGAAATTGGAATAACTTAAATTAATATTTCACGATTTGAAATTGGGTTTTAATTTGAAATCTGGATATGGTCCAGATTATTTGAAATAAAAGAAATAGTTAAACTTGATGTTAATTTCAAATTTATTATTTTAATATAAACTGTTAAAAAAATCATTTTGAAAATCCCAATTATTAAGATTATCAACTATTAAACCACTTTAATCTATTTTAAACTATTTTAATCAATTTAAACTATTTTAATTTATTTTAATCTATTATAATTTATTTAATCCAATTTAATCTTTTATACCTATTTTAAACTAATTAATCCTTTTAAACTATTTTAAATCTATTAAAGCTATTAAAGCTATTTAATCTATTTTAAATCTATTTAATCTATTTTAAACCAATTTAATCTATTTTAAACCAATTTAACCTATTTTATATCTATCAACCTATATCAAATCCATTTAAACTACTTTAGAGTATTCTAACTGCTTAAAAATTTATTTTTAACTATGATAAACTATTTATAACTATATAAACTATTTTCTAAATTTCAGAATGTGCAAAGTGGAAGTTTTTATATTTAAATCCCTGATTTAAAAGTGAATATGGTTAAATGATGTTATAACCTAAGTTGAGAATTTGAAATGATATTTTCTAGTGAAATGACATATTTGTGTAAATATGATTTCGAAAGTGATATTGTTTGTATTGAATATGATATTTCGATCTCAATTACGAAACGGTTGTGGAAATTTAAAAGAACCATCCGTTGTGAAATAAGTGTTTAGTTATTAAAGTGACCGTGATCTGATATTGTCATACTCTCTGCTAACACTGAAAATCACTTTAACAACTATGTATGTGGTGGAGATTCGAGAACAAAGTAGGATGGTTTGGTGAACGATTCTGTATGAGGTATTTACATTGCTCTGATTCCCATGTGTCAGCTTGATGTGACTAAAACAGGAACAACGCCGGGCCAGGTGAGTTCGCATCTTCGATCGGACATGCTTCTTCGATAACATATTATGACTTTGTGATTGATTTAGCGGCCACCCCTCGATTTTGGTTATAGGAGTATGTTTTGAGGTGGGTGGTAGTAGCTGTTATGCATTACCACCAATCTAGTTCCGCAAAATGGTAGCATCCTACCTGGCATTGCCCCGCGTGCCTTATCACATGCCTTATCATGCCTTCTACGAGTTTGATTTGTATCGTACCTTTGGAGTGCCCTTTGATAGCCCTCCAATTTACGGAGGAATTACGGTACTGCATAGACTACGGGAATATATAAAATGTGTTAAGGGGGATATGGGTAACGCCTTAATGCTATTTTAATACTTTACTGTAGACACTATTATAATTGCGTATTGTACTATGTATGTAGATAGTTTAAAGGATCCTTAGGAGATGGAAATCCTAAACACCTCTTAAGTTATTGCACTCATGTTAGACACTGGATAAGAGATGTCATACCTTGTAAACATCTTTGACGTCGTTCACCCATATTTATTATATTTGATTTAACTTACATATGATCTTTTAGTTCTGACTGGAGTGTTTTGGCTTTTCATTACGCTCGGGTCAGTCTGTGCTTTTCAATGTATTGTAGATTGCCTTTCTAGGGGACAAAAGCGAAGATTTAGTACTATTATTATTTATTATATTTATTCCACTACATCATGTTGTTCCTTTGCATTATTTATTTATTTATTTCTATTGTATGTAACTATGATATGTATTGTAAAAGAGTAATCAAATGTCATTTTTAAAACAGCTTCATGAACTATTTATTTGATTATTGTATTTTTTCATTCCATAGTGAGATTCTATGTTGTTTTTCTTTCTTTCTTTGTTTTTCTTATTTATCCTGTAACAATCTTCTCTTTTGAATGATTTGAGTCTGATATGTGTGGTTTATCGTCGATTTAAACCGTCCAAAAAAGTGGGTTGTTACATTTGGTATTAGAGCGAGGTTTAGCGATAACCTTAGCTTTGTGGGTCTTATTCATTAGAATTAGGTAGTAATACCCTAGAATGAGTCGTTGAGTATATATATATATATATGAGAGAGTGTATTTGTTAGTGTTATAAAATGTTTTTATGTTGTGTTAATTTGTTGTGTTTAGTATTTATAAATTATAGTCGGTATATAGGATGCTTTGTCATCGACAGGGATTTCTAAACACTAAATATGGCAGACCGAACAATATTGTTTTGAAATATAGGTAAATGAAACAATTTTGCCTGGTATTTTATTTTATATATAAAATAATAATTTTATAAATAATATAGTTGGATATCATATGTTTCTTTTTAGGAAGTGAAATTTATAAATATTGGTTGCAAATATGATTTAAAATAAAGTAAATATAAATTGGTATTTTAGAATATAAGTTCCGGGATTTTGAAAAAAAAAATTTCAAAAGATTTTGGAATACGATATTAGTATTATTTGGAAGTATTTTTGAATAGAAATATTTTCAATATGATTTGAAAGAAAAAGTTTAAAAGGAATGTTCAAAAGGAAATAAGTTCTATACTCCCCTCTCTATCATTGGAAAATAATTTCGGTGACGAGTGCACGCATCGTCGACATTCATTTTCAAGTTTCAAAGTGGGAAGACTACTGCAGTAGTTTTACTGCATATCTGTTTTGATGAATAAATCTTAATTTTGAATTCCAAAATATGATTTGATGGATAAAGGATATAAATATATATTATTTTCAAAATGAATGAAATGAATCCGGAATTTAGTTCTTAAAACTTTCTGATAATTAGTAGTTTTCAGTTATTGTAATAGGATGAAATCTTGACTATGTTAATAATTGGAAACTTCTAAATAGAAAATAAGAAATTTGATGCTAAGTGGTTAGTGAAATATATAAGAAATTGAAAATCGGTAACTTGTAGATAATGAAAATTTAGATGATGTAATTATTGAACATTTTGTTAACTAAATGAATAAGACAAACTTGTGTAACATTCAATTGCATTCCTAAAACATATGTGTGTGTGTGTATAAAACTTACCAGAAATGTTAAAAGTTGTAATGTTAATAAGAATATGTGATAGAATATTATACAAGTAAAACTTTAAGTATAGTGAAGGTGTTTAGTGGAATTAATTCTACAAATAAGAATTCTGATGTTATAAGTTGTTATAAACTTAAGTTAATAATTTGAGATTGCTAGTAATCAAATTTAATAGAAAAGTGAATATTGTAAGTAATTGATTATAAACTTAAGTTAATGTTTGAAGTCATGTTGAATAGTAAAAGTGAATACAATAATGCTTATAACTTCAAAAAATGTTGAAATGATTAGAAATAGATATAATATTCAACAGCGTTATACATGAAGAAAATGAATATGAAGAAAAAGAAAAGTTGAAATTCTAAGTATGATTTATTCACAAATGAATATTGATGTAATGAGGAAATCAGAGTGAATAATAATTATGAATTAACTGAAATAAATGTATGCAATACTTCAATAATGAATACATTGATGATCTAAATAATTGAAATGGAAATAGCTTGTGTAAGTAATGAAAATGACACTGTATGAATAGATGAGAAATGAAATTTTGTAAGTAATGATTTAAAATAATGGAAACATAGCATTGTATGAATGATGAAGGAAAAATGAACATTAAATGGTGTGAAACAAGATTAATAAGATAAACTTAAATAATATTTAGAATTCTTGGTTGTTTTGGATTATGGGATGATTGGGAAAGGATACTTCTAACTGTATAAAGATGTATAAATAATCTATTAAGTTTTATCTTTGTCTGTTGAGTGTATGGTATACTTAGTAGTTTATTCATCGTTTTATACAACTGAAAGTTTCTGAACCCGAACAAACCATTTGTTGCTTGCTATGGATGGATGGGTGATTTCTTTAATTGCATGTGATGATCGAATGGTTTAGTTTGCAAGTGACTATTATATGTTGTGTTGATTTATTTGTCATAAACTGAAGCAATTTAAATATTTATCTTTTACATAATTTTTGACTTCTTTGGATTATATAAGTGAAATACAGGTTTATGAAAGCAATAGCTACTGCTTTTGGTTTCATAAATAAGCGTTGTTTGCCCGACAAATAGGTACGTTTACGGTTTACGGTTTTATAGCAATATCATATTGTTTTTCCCACGGTTGGGATAATTTATTATTGAAATATGATATAAATATGTTATTATAGATGTTATTATTTCTCATGGACCTCTCTGTACAAAGGACACTATGCCGAAATTTTTCCATGAATTTTTGACTTGGAAAATTTTGTGATAGTAAAGATACGTTTTTCAAACTTTTATTAAACTTGAATATGATGATACAATTGTTTATTAATTGATATATTTTATTTAAATTATTTAATTATGTAAATTAATTGTTTATAAAATGAATACCTTGAGTAAAATATATTAATTTCTTAATCCCTTATTTTTCCCTTTTCGAGGACGAAAAGTTTTGAGTGGGAGAGAGTGTAAGACCCGCAAGTTTCGGTAATTAAATTCATTAGTTAAATAAGTTTTGCAATTTGATGTTGTGGAAAATAAAAAATTTAAGAGTAAATAATCAGAATAATAACTAGAATGTAATCTAATAATGTGAATTAAGGTAAATGATAACTATTTTGTGTAACTCCATGAAATTTCAATTTATTGTGAAGTTAAATTTGGTTATAAAGTGTAAATAAGGAAATAAACCAAATGTTGTATTATACGGTGAACTTGCATATAATTAACTAAAATTGGTTAATATAGAAAATTAATTAGTATGTGAATTTATTTTTTGTTGTTAACAATAAACATAGGAATGGGTTTGAAATTTTAAGTATAATAATTTTTTTAATTACATTTCATTCATTTAACCTGTTGAAATTTAATTGGAAATAAATTGCAATTAAATGTAATTAAATATTACGTTAATATGTGTTAAGAAGATAACTGTAAAGTGTGAATGTGTTAAAATGTATGGAATGTCAATTTTATTCATAAGGTAATAATTGATTTAATAATAAGAGTGAAATCAAGATAAATGAATTTATTGGGATTTTAAATTATAATTAATGAATTTAAAATTGAAAAGTGAACACTGTAATTAGTGAAATATTTGACATTGGATTTACCGTGGAAATTTGTTTAAAAGATTAAAAGTTTATATGTAATCAAGAACGATATAAATTGTCAAAATTTAAAGTTAAAATTTAAAGGGCGATTTAATTAATATAACAATAATTTATTTAATCAGCGTGAAATTAGCCATTTTGGAGTTCGCACTGCTTTGGAGCTCACGCTATATATAGGCACGTAAAACGAGTAAGTATAATATTAAATTATTTCAAATCCTAATACACTCTTGCCGCCATTATTCTCTATTCGAACGGTCTAAATCGTTCCTCTTCTTCTTCCTAGATCACGTTATCCAATCATCGATTCGCAACGATATCTAAATGAAAGTTGTAGATCTCGTTGTTCTCCATGTTCTGAGAGGTGGATTTGACTTGGATTCTCACAAAATCTACGAAACTTGGCCTTGAAGTCATGGCAGTTTTTGGCTTTGTCTGGACGAATGGTAGTAGCGGCCGAGGCAAGATTGTGGGTGGTGGAAGAGCATGTTGTGGTGCATGTGCCGGCACACTTGGGTCGGGCCACTATGGCCATTGGTGGTGCGTGCCCTTCCCTTTGGTCGTGTGCGTATGGGTTATCTGGACACGAGAGGAAGTGAGTAGGACGTAGCATCATTTTTTTTTTAAATTTTGTTAATTGAGTTTAAAATTATATCGTATAACTTATAACTCGAATATCTTTTGCATACGAGTCCCGATACGTACGTGGTTTTCTCAGCTGTGATCGTATCGGAATTTCAAACATTGTGAAACTGGTTTGGATGAACTGTGAGACTGTTAGATTTTGGGCCTTATTTTGATTTCAAATCGATTTAAAAACAAAGGTAAGTGTTTTAACCTACTTACAACTACTAAATTATCTTATGTTAGTTAATTTAAATTTATGATGTGATTAGAAATTGATTGGATAATGTTTGGTAGATTTAAATTGTCATTCCAGTTAAATATGACTTTTATTGCATTTAATAATCATTTAATTTAATATTGAATTTAATTGTCAATTGAATACCTGTTGATGATAATCAGTCAATTGATGTTATTTATTGGTTGATTGAATGATGATAGTGATGAATGGTTAATTATTGATATTGGATGACTGGATGTTATACTTATATTGTTATAACACTCCAAGTTTCCTTTGTTATTGCTAGAAATCACTACGGCTTGAAATGATACATACCTGAACGATCTATAGATTAGGAAAAAATCATTATGGGTTGAAATGATAAACCCAAGCGATTTTATGGATTTTGGTTTTGTTTTAGGATCGTGGGTTGAAATGATATATATTCATAACACTACAACAAAAATACTATATTACAACGCCTATTTTTACAACGGGCACTAGTTGCCCGTTGTAATGGAAGGCTATTACAGTTGTCCATTTAGGACCGTTGTTATATATGCCGTATACAATTCCCTTTTCCTAACAGGCAATGACTGCCCTCGTTATAGAATGCTATTACAACGGTCCATTCATGCCTGTTGTAATAGGTGTTAATTTTACAATGGGCTAAAAATGCTCGTTATAATAGGTACTAATTTTACAACAGTCATAAAATGCCCGTTGTAATAGGCTAAAAATGCCCTTTTCTAATGCCTACCAATATTTAATAATTACTATTAAATAATTTCTATTAAATCACTAATAATTAATATTAAATAATTTCTATTAAATAATTAAGAATTAATTATCAATACTTAATAATTAATAATCAATAAATAGTATTAGTTTTTAATACTTAATATTAAAAGTTTAATAAAAGATAACTAATATGAAATATTTAATAGTTAATAATCGGTAATATATACATAATCATTAACTTTAAATAATTAATATTTAAATTAAAAGTAAGTAGTAACAATTAATAATTAACAACTAATTTTTATAATTAATAATTAATTTAAATAATTAATGTTTAATGATTCAGATGTAGTATTTAATATTTAAAAGGTAATTTAACAAATTCATTTAATGGTTAGTATAAATTTTCAAATATTTACAAATTAATAATTACTATTAAATAATTTTTGTTAAATAAATAATAACTAATATTAAATAATTAATATTAAAAGACTAATAATTAATTATTAATATTAATTATTAATAATTAATAATTAACAATTAATAAATAGTCATTAGTTTTTAATAATTAATATTAAAAATTTAATAATTAATAAAACTATTAACTATTTAATAATTAATAATTGTTAGTGTATAAATAATTAAATAACCTTAATTTGTTTTTGGGTGTTTTTAGCCAATTTGGTTGCAAATAGTAATTAATAATTAAATAATAAATAATAATTTCTATTAAATAATAGTAATTAATAATTAAATAATAAATTAATAATTAATAATGATTAATTTTTAACAATTATTTTGAAATATGAAATAATTATTAATTAATAATTAATAAATAGTAATTAAATTTTAAATAATTAATATTAAATAACCATTTATTAAGAACTAATAATTTGGAATTAATAATAAATAATTAAGAAGCAATAATTAATAATTAAGAAATAGTTACTATATATTTTATTTAACTTATCATATTAAATAAATTTCAAAATAATAGTTGGTTGATGGAATTAGTCATCCACTTCCCTCCATATCGAAAATTTTCCCTCTATATATATCTTTCAAAACAATAGTTATTTATTTATCATGATAATCAATTTTTAAAAAACCTGGATACAATCTCAAAATTTTCCCTCCATAATGAAATTTTTTGGCTCCAACGCAAAAATAAGTCCCTCCAAACACCCTAATTTGAAAACTCTGTCCTCTAGATAACTTTGTTAGCCTAATCTCTAAATCAAAAATCAAAGCCCATGACCATAATTCCCCTATATCCTATAGAAATGTATTTGTTTATTTTAACGAAATTGCGCAATTTATTTTCCATTATTTGAACTAGTAAAAATCGTAAAAATTAAATTATCACTTTTAGATTATATTTTATAATTATTATTATTCTTGTATTAGCATTAATATTGAATTTTGACTATTAATATCTAAAATGTAATACTTAATCTTTAATAATAAACAATTAATAATCAAGACCAATATTTAATCAATAATTAATAAGTATTACACCTTTTTATGATACAAAGTATTGCAAGTATTATAAGTTTTCTTTTGGCTCCAAAATCAAATTTGTGGCTCTAAAACAAAACTTTTGGCTCCAAACTTAATTTTTCGACATCCCTTCCAAAATTCCATCTATGTTATTTTCCTTACAGCACTCCTTAAACCTAAATCCCTAAATTCACTTCCAATTTCAAATCCAAACTCGTCTAACTCAAGTGATAGTACGCAACCTCATGAGATTGTTGTAAAGGACTTCAAGAACATTGCTAGTTCCACTTATAATCGACGACAACGAAGGCTTCAACGTCAAGAATATTGCTGCAAAGGACCTCAAGAGATGGTACACGACCTCCAACTCGAAGGACGATCCGGCCAAGGGCACGATCAACTTCACTTACTAGGTCATCATCATAAATCATTCGGGTCAGATTGGCAACGGGTACGTGCCCATTCTCGATTGTCACACCTCCTATTACAGTCAAGTTCTTCGAGATCCTGAATCATTGAGGTTGGTGGTGTTGCCTGATGCCTTTTCAGGTGCTTGGTTGTAGAATTAGGTACTTGGTGGGTGGTGGCTATGCTGGTTTTGTTATGCCATTTTCGTTGTTTGATTTTTGTTTTATTATTCTTGGTTTCTGTTCTTTGTTGAGACTGTTTTGAAGTTGTGAACTGTCTGCATTTGGATCTTTGAGTAATTTTATATTGTCGAACCTTTGCCACTAAAGTAAGAAGGGAAGCGAGCATTCAAGGTTTTTCAGAGTTCAACCTTGAAGTGCATATAAGTTCATTTTGTCCTTTTAAAGTGCATTTGAACTACCTTTATTTGTCAAGATGTTTGTTAGCATTATACTCTAAACTTGAGGTACTTGCTCATATTTTTATTTCCATTAATTCTGTATTTGCTTTGCCTTTCTCCTTCAAAATTGAACATGCCAATGCACACCAAGCATGATGCCTGCACTGTTTCTTACTTCATAAAATATCATTTGGTTAATTTTCAAAATGGGAACTATGTATATTTGGATTATTGATTTTTTTTTACTACTGTTAGTTTGATTATTCAATATTGTCATGTACGTTGCTATGTGTAAAACAACATCAAAAGTTCCTTCTCTTAGCTTGTAAATCAATTATGATGGTTGGGTTTGTATTTTGCAGGAGTTTGATAGAAGTACTATAGATATAAAGTTACATCAAATGTTCTTTCTCTTATGTTGCCTAGTTATGATATAAGTACTATTGTCCCGTTTCAACGCATAAGGCATATGGCAAGGAATAAATCTATCTACAAAAATGTTCTTGAAGGTAAGAACCTTTCTAATCGCTATTTTTTTAATCCTATAATTGAATGGAATTGGATCATCTATCCTTGTTCAAAGTTATAGGAGTATAAATATCCTTATCACGTACCCAAAAACAATGAGTGAATACTTGCTTTGTTTTTTAACTGGAGTAGATCATCTCAAACAAGTGTGACTTAACTATAGGAGTATAAATGTGCACTTAGACACATGTGTAAATGCACACATTACACATAAATGGATGGCAGGTTTGTCAGAGGAGGACAATTGTCAAGATATGAGGATGGTATATGAGATAGGTGAGTGGTTGAGGAAAAAATGTTATGTTGTTGGCAGATTGTGTGACTAGTCTACAGTTGTATGGGATGGAGCAGTTGGTATTGGCCAATGAAGATGGTGGAAAGAAGTGAAGAGCTATTTGTTTTAGGTGGTTGGTAGTGTTGGTAGTGGGCTGTCAGAAATGTAGGGGAGTGTATAGTTGCTTGTTTAAGGTAAACCTCAATTTGAGTATATACTACATAATAGTGCAATATTATGATAACAAATCACTGAGAATTATAATTTTTGGTACAGGCTCCATTGGAAGATAATTCACTCAGACTTCAGGTTGTAAGGAAAAATATGAATTTTAGTTAAGACATAAGAGGTACATTTTTATTTATTTTATCTGTTTTGATGCATTTTAGTAAGTTTAACTATATAATCTAATTTTAGTCTTGTTTTTTGTCATAGATCCATCAAATAAGCAAGAATACTTAACTAGAAATTTGAAGTTTTATTGTCACTACTCAAGGATATATGCCTCTAGCTTTAGACAATACCATCATTTGTACATTGCTGTGTGGATTGAATTATAACTGATTCATAAACTTGTTATTATAAAGAAAAATATTTCACAAACTGAATAATAATTTGAATTTGAACTCCAACTGTGTAATCAAGCGAACAAACTACACATTTCCTGTGAAATATTCTCAACTGTCGTGCAAAATAGTACTTATCGGATTTTCTTTAAATAACCTATAAATAAACTTTAAGAATGGTCATTTTATAAATTATGAAGATACAAACCTCTCTAAACAATGAGAGGCTTCTCCCTTGGATATTATAGTATATACTCATATGTTTATTATAATCTTGTTTTTGTTATATGGGCCGCAATAACAGTTTTCCACTTTGTTAGTTCTCTTAGCCAGAGATGTTAAACTATTTGGCTTGCCAGATTAATTTATAAAAATAGTTTTTATTATGCTAGATGTTCGAACCACGATTTGGCACCTCTAGTTTTATTATCATAATATCCTTGTATACACTGTTCGTAACGTTTATGCCTGCATATGCTCTCTAAATAAAATATGGTCACTTGTATGCAACAGGATTCATCTAGGTCTTTTAAAGTTTCTTCGTTCAAGAGGCTGGCCAAATCAAGTGCAATTATGGTTATTGATTATAGCTCTGCCTATAGCAATAAAGATTGTAGTTAGTAGTTATGTTAGTTTAGGTTTATAGTCGATGTTTTGTAACTATGTAAAACCTTATGAATCATGTTAATAGATAAATCATTTTGTTATTTTGAAATATGAATTTCATTTGCTATTTTTAGTAAATATGAATAAATATGGTTGTCATTAGTATATAGTTTTGTTTCAATTAATTTACACATGCATTGCATTATTATTTTTATCATTTGAATTTTTTTAACAACGGGCAAATACAGTTGCAAAAGACCCTTTTGCAACAGACAAAAACAGTTGTAAAAGGATGTATTATAATGGGAAAATACAGTTGCAAAAGACCTTTTTGCAACAGGCCAAAACCGTTGCAAAGGAACCCAATTGCAACGAGCAAGAACCGTTGTAAAATTCATTTATTCTATTACAACATCGCATAATACAACGGGCCCAGGCCCGTTGCGAAACCCCATTACAACGGGCATTGCCCGTTGTAAAAGGGGTATTCTGTTGTAGTGTAAATATAAAATATTTGCAGATTGAAATGAAAATTATCCATATCACTTGACCATAGGGTAGAAAATTATATACTAACACAGGATTGGTTAAATTAAATGATTTTAAATCCTTAAACTTTGAATTCAGCTAAATGATAATTTGAAATAGAATTTGATTTATATAAACTAAATTGTTATAAATGAATTGTTTAAAGGCTTTAAATTGAAATTTTGGAATTTGTTTTAAGTGAATTGCTTAAGAATACAAATTGAAATTATAAAGTTTAATTTGAGATAAACGAAATTTATGGATATCGAGTTATTGAAACGTTGAAATTGTAGATTTGAAATCTATTGAAATTGGAATAGCTTAAATTAAACATTTCATGATTTGAAATTGTATTTTAATGTGAAATTTGGATATGGTCCAAATTTGTTGAAAGGGAAGAAATAGTTAGATTTGATGTTAATTTTAAATTTATTATTTTAATATAAACTGTTAAAAAATATATCATCTTGAAAATCCCAACTATTAAGACTTTCAACTATTAAACTAGTTTAATCTATTTTAAACTATATTAATCAATTTAAACTATTTTAATTTATTTTAATCTATTATAATCTATTTAATCCAATTTAATCCATTTTACCTATTTTAAACTAATTTATCCATTTTAATCTATTTTAGATCTATTTAATTCTATTTTAAATCTATTTAATCTATTTTAAACCTATTTAATCTATTTTGAATCTATTTAACCTATTTTAAATCTATTAAACTATCTTAAATCCATTTAAACTATTTTAATCTGTTTTAAACTACTTTATAGTATTCTAACTATTTAAAAATTTATTTTAAAATATGCTAATCTATATAAAATATTTATAACTATCTAAACTTTTTCTGAATTTCAGACTATGTAAAATGAAAATGTTTATATTTAAATCCTTGATTTAAAAATGAATATGGTTAAATGATGTTATAACCTAAGTTGAGAATTTGAAATGATGTTTTCTAGTGAAATGACATATGTGAGCGAATTTGATTTCGAAAGTGGTATGGTTTGAATTGAATATGATATTTTGATATCAATTATGAAACGGTTTTGGAAATTTAAAAGAACCATCCGATGTAAAGTAAGTGTTTGGTTGTCAAAGAGACGGGGATCAGTTATTGTCATACTCTTTTCCAATATCGAAACCCACTTTAACAACTATGTACGTGGTGGATATTCTAGAACGAAGTAGGATGGTTTGGCGAATGACACTGTATGAGATATTTACATAGCCCCAATTCCCATGAGTCAGCTTGATGTGACTAAAACAGGAGCCACGTCAGGCTAAGTGAGGTCGCACCTTCAATCGGACATGCTTCTTCAATACCTATTATGATTTTGTGATTGATTTGGTCTCCACCCGTCGATTTTGATTATGGAAGCGTGTTCCGAGGTGGGAGATGGAAGCTGCTAGCGTTACTACCAGTCCGGCATTGCGTCGCGTGCCTTGTCACATGCTTTATCGCACCTTCTACGAGTTTGGTTTGTACCATACTTATGGAATTCCCTCTGACAGCCCTTCAGTTTACGAAGGAAATACGGTACTGTATAGACTAAAGGAATATATAAAATGTGTTAAGAGGGATATGGGTAACGTCTTAACGCTATTTCAATACTTTACTTTACTGTGGACACTATTATAATAGTGTGTTGTACTATGTATGTAGATAGTTTAACAGATCCTAAGGAGATGGAAATGTTGAACATCTCTTAAGTTATTGCACTCACATTAGATACTGGATAGGAGATGTCAAACCCCATAAAAATCTATGCCACTATTACACACATATTTATTTACTTTTGATTTAACTTACATAAGATCTTTTAGTTCCGACTCGAATGTTTTGTCTTTTCATTACGCTTGGGTCAGTCCGAACTTTTCAGTATACCAAAGACTGCTTTTCTGGAGGGCGAAGATGAAGATTTAGTACTTTATTTATTATATTTATTCCACTACATCATGTTGTTCTATTGCATTATTTATTTATTCCTACTGTATGTAACTATGATCTGTATTGTAAAAGAGTAATCAAATGTTATTTGTAAAACAGCTTCATGAGCTATTTATTTGATTATTATATTTTGTCATTTCACTGTGAGATTCTGTGTTTGTTTTCTTTCTTTCTTTTCTTTTTCTAATTTACCTCATAACAATCCTCTATTTTGAATGGTTTGAGTCTGAGATGTGCGGTTTATCCTCGATTTAAACCGTCCAAAAAGGTGGGTCGTCACAAACTTCCACTTAACTAACCAAACATGTAGATTTGACAAGATATGGCTCTTGAAAACTGATTTTATTGATCTAAATACAAGTAAATGGCATTTATAAGTTACAATAACTTCATATGTTTGAAAAATATACCTAAAGTATTTGTTAGTAAACTTGATACCTAAGATTATTTCTTAAAAAATGGAATAAAGATATTTTTGGCAACATAAGAACTTAAAAAGAAAAAATTCTTTCTAACTCTAAAATTAAATAAATAAGAAGAGCTAGGAATGTAAACTCTTCTAAAAATTGTACTCCTAAATCTTAAAGAATAATTAGGAGAAATCATTATTCAAAGAGAAAATAATATGACAATAAAGTTTTAAGGTCCTATGGATGGATGACGGAGACCACAACACCAAAAAAATTCAAAAATATCTAATGGTCACAAGCATAGTAATACCACAAGTTCCTTACACATTAATAATGTGGAAATTTTTGATCGAAATGAACTTGATATTATCTTCACTAACTATTACAAATAGATCTTTGGAACTAACAAATGATGTAAGATTAAAACAAGGTGGAACGATCTATAACCTGAAAATACTAGGATTGCTCTAGGCAATCTAGATTTTCCATTCATAGAAGCGGAAATCCTTAAGGCTGTTAACGATATTCCAAGCGATAAACAAACCAGACAAGATGGATTTTCAAAAAAAAATTTACAAGAAATTTAGCATGTTTAAAAATGTGACCTAAATGAAATGTCTAATGAGTTTTATAATGGTAGTCTATAACTAGGAAGATTTAACCTCGCCGATGTAATCCTCCTTTACAAGAACGTGGGAGCAAAATAGATTAAGGATTTAAGGCCCATCTCATTAATAAACTACTTTCTTAAATTCATCTTTAAGGTCCTAACTAATACATAAAGCACTAAAATGAAGAATTTAATGAATATAATGCAAATTGTCAAGGGCATGAATATCAAAGACGGTTTCATGGTAGTCTAAAAATTTATAAATTATTATTGCAAAAATAACATCACATGTGCTTTTTAAAACTTGATTTCTTGAAAGCTTCTAATTCTTTAGACTATTTATTTCTTAAAGACTTACTTCTGGCTAGGTGTTTCAGCTCTAGATGGGTAGGATGGATTATTACCCTACTAAAAACCGAAAGCTCTAGCGTAATGGTATTCTAGAAAATAAAATACAATCTAAATGTGATCTTAGAGAAGATGACCACTCTTACTATTTAACCTAACTGTAGATGTCTTCTCCAGAATCATAAATTAGTTATTACTAATGGGGTTTTTAATAGTGTCTGTAACGCCATCATTTCGGATGGTCTTTCAATTATGCAATTTGCTGATGAGATTATGCTTTTTTACCTCTCACTTATCTCACCATATTATTACTCTTAAATTTATTTTATTTAGTTTTCAGGTGCTTTTAGGGCTCAAGATTAACTTTGATAAGAGTTCTATTTGGAATTGAATGATATTGATAACACTAGAAATCTTGTCACCAATACTCTTAATTGTAAAATCATAAAGTTCCCTATTAAATACAAAGGATGTTTATTAGCCCTTCCATACTAAAAAACGTAGATTGACAACTAATAATTGATAAAATTAATTATCTTATTGGAACAATAATTTTTATCTGCAACAAGTAGAATCATTCTTATTAACTCAATCTTATTAGCTCTAATTATTTACTGGGCGTCCTTAAATTTTTTCCGAATGGATCATTAACAAAATAGATAAAATTAGAAGAATTTTTTTTGGAGTGGGAATTACTCATGCAGTATTAATTTTCTAGTTAATTGGAAAATAGTATGCAAACCCAAAAAGGATGGAGATTAGGAATTATAAATATACACAATTCTAAGGTGTCATTAATAAGAAAATGGCTTTTGAAATTTGATAATAATTACAAAATATTTATAAGGAAAGAAATAGTTTCTAATAAATTTTACAATAGAACTTTTAAGCTCCACCGCATCAAATCCAACAACATGTCTCACTTTTGGATATTCATAATAAAAAACTTAATTATTTTTAACCTTGAGATTAACAATATAGTTAACTTAAGCAACAACTCATCTTTTTGGCATAATAGCTGGATTCAATCACTCCTCTCAAGTTTGAGTATAAGGAGCATTTTGATATTTGTAATATCAAAAATGACTTAATTTCATAGGTCCTTACACTTCAAATTGAATTCCTGTGGAACATTACTTTCAATTGGGTTCTTGAAAGCATTACTCTAACCTAATTTTTTCTTTTTTAGCCAAGGCAAGCCGATCTTATAGTGGGTCGTCCACTGTTTTATAAATATATAAACAAGTGTGAGGCATAATATATCAACAACCTTAAATATAATAATTAGGTATAGGAGAAAGGTTGTTGTGTCTTTACTACTAATTTAGAACTAAACTATTCCTCTTCCACAGAGGAAAAGTTGCTAGAATCTGGAATCAAGGTAGGGCCAATAACATAGATGTAACACCCTATATCTTGGAATACCATAATTATAACTAATTAAACGATTAATTAATCAATGAAATATGAATAAGTACAAATTTATTAAAAGGGAATGAATTTAAGATGAAGAGTTGGGAGAATTAATTAAAATAAGCTAGAATGGTATTTTAACCCAAACCCCAAATTACTAACCCCTAACCCTCCCACCTTTAATTCTCTAATTACTAAAGAATAAAACAAAAAATAAAATTTAAGTCGATCGTATTTTAAGGGGAAGAAGAAGGAAAACTAAAGAAGAGAAAGGAGCATTCATCTATAAGAGAAAGAAAAGTTTTTAATGAACCGCTAATTAAAAAAGGTGATATTATAAACCCTATGGATAAGGGTTGTATATTTTATGATGTTTTAAAGGATAATGAATAAATGCAAACAAGTTAAATAATGTTAGTTCATGTAAGGAAATTTAAAGATGATATTTTTGGATGTTTTAAGGCAAAAACATAACAAAACCTTCTCTAAGTCACTTAAATTTTTATATAATGTGTAAAATGATAATATGGAGATGAATTTTAATTTCATAATTTTCTGAAATTATTTGAAATTGTTATGAATTTTCTAAGTTAAGAAAATGCATAATTACGAGAAATTAATTATTAAAAATATTAAATGTAAGGATTTTTCGAATTATTGTTGGTTAATTAGTAAAGGAAGACTTAATTACTACTTAGTGATTAGTTAAATAGTTAATCAAAAAATCAATAAATCCTTAAAAGAAAACTGTTAAAGTTTGGCTAAACCAATGATAACTTGACATGTGTAAGTTAAGTAGAAGTAATGTAAAGACCTACTTTTCTATACAGTTTAAGTTGGACACTCATGTCAACTCAAATTGGACAAAAAGGCGAATTGTTAGGGGAAAGAAAGAAGATAGAAGAAACTAAACAATCATAGAATTTCACAAAACAATGGAATAACATATATTAATCACATAATATTTTACAAAGTCATCTCAAAAAAATACATCAGAGTTACACTAGTATAATTCTAACCTAGGACAGTTATAACAGCCTATCTTTATACATCAGATATAGAGTATATGGTATACAGCGGAAGCAAGATAATAACTAGCTATCAATGAAGCCTCTTGCTCTGAGCTCCTCCAAAATGCATCCGTGGATAAACCTGAACTACTTTGCTGCTCATAAGAATTTGAGCACCTAAGAGTTTTAGGGAAAGAATAAAACTTCGGGTCAGACATGGGTCCGGTGTGAGTAAACTCAAACAACTAGATTATTACATTTCAAAAACCTTTGATTTAAAAATCAAAGGTATCTCGTAAGACCATGCCGAACATAAATACAGATGGATTTTTATCTTACGATAACCAAAACACTTTTATAGAAAATCTAGTGATATTATAATAATGTCTAAAGTACAAATACTTATTAATCTTAGCCGAAGTTGTTACATTAATTAAATTCCATCATACTAGGATTTACAATGAAAACCGTAAAGGCACGTAATGGAGAATGGATTCCATACTATGACCAGGTAAGGAACTACCTCCGATGGGTACATCTATAAAACAATGCACACAACTCTGACAAGAACATCTTGTATTCTTCCACACAGAACCGACCAACCACTAGACTAGTAGTACCGAATATGTCATCATCCGGGTCCTCCAACCTTAATCGAGATCTCTCATGCATAACTAAATCCATTAAAATAGGGCAATCTATAAAGATAATGCTTACCCTAATGGGAGCAACCCACTTTGCCCTGCTGCATGCCCTGTTTTAGTCATTTCCCACTTGATGAGGCTTAAGGCTACGTTTACCTTTTATATAGGAAACCAATTTGGAATGCTAACACTGCCCTCCAGGAATCAATGCAATGCTAGCATTCATCCATACAAGTTCGTTCTGGGACTGAACGAACCGAAGGCACTACTTTCTTTTACATCTGTTACGGGGAATCCCTCCCAAGGAAAATAGAAAATAGCCCTTGCACTTCAAAACTTCATCTTTGATTCTATGCCCTTTAAGATGCTTCAACATGAAATGCTTGAGTTGGATCAAAGTGGTTTTTAGATAAAATATCTGATCCTGGTCTCTTCGTAACAACTTTCGATATTTCCGGTAAACTCAACCCCTGTTCTTTAAGAACTAATAATTTATCCTAAATGTTTTTTTGGACAGATTTCCTTATCATTTATCCTAGAAGAACTAATAAGTTTATATGTATAGTATAGCATCCTCGACGACAATTGTACCAAATAATTCCCGTGTTTCTCCTAGATATTTCCAAAGTTATGTTTTGGTCCAGATTTGATAGTCGATTATTTAACTATCAAATAAACAAATAATCAAACATTAATTAAATTCCATATGGGATCCTCTAAGACTTTGTTAATTAATCTTTAATTAATAAAATCACTTTACAAAACATTATCAAATGATATTTTCTAAAACACTTTTCCCAAACCACTTACTTCCCTTTTACTTGGAAAAGAATATAAACATTTACCAAAAAACATTTGGAAATTCTCTCTTCTCACATTTCATATCAGATGGCCAAACCATTCCCTTTCAAAACATCACTTACTATAAAACTCATTCATATTATGAAGCCCATTCACTTACTCCTTATAAAAATTCTTTTATAAGTTCACTTTACATTTCAAACCTCTTTAAAAATTTCCATACTTGATTTAAAACGTCTTTCAAATATATCTAGAATGATTTATAAAATCTCTTTCTATTTATAGAAACTATTTAAAAATCTTCCTTCATAATTCCTTTATAAAATATCTTTTTCAAGATATCATTGGTCAATCACTTTAGGTAAAACCTTTTATTTAATAAACCCCTTTTTAAAAACAAGATATTATTTAAAAATAACTTTATAAAATAGTAATAAAAATTTAAAACCATTTATAACCTTTAAACCTAAATTGATTTGAGAATTAAAGTTAATTTAAAAACATACTTTAGTAATTCGAAAAGCGGCTTAGCATCTTAATGGTACTAATTTAAGTTACCATTCTATGAAAATTCATTTAACAGTTATTTACATAGGTCAACATATGTGTAAATACAACTCATATCTAAATCAAGGAATAACATGTCAATATTAACTAACTCGCATATACATGTTCAAATAACATAATAGCAGGATGGTGATTTGTCCCGCAAAACAGATGTCCAAACAATTCAATCAATTTATAGCAGAACGAGGATTTATTCTGCTAACACATATCCACACAAACAAATAAACAAACTATAATATAACTCAATCACAGTTATATGGTTCCTTAAGGGTATCAACACTTGAATTACTTGTATTCAAAACCATCTTTGAAAAAGAAGTACACTTAAACAATTTCACTTTCGAAAACCAAGGATTTAAAACTAAAAAAATAATATCTTTTAAAAAATAATTAATTATAACCTAAATCCTTATTTAAATCATAATTAATTTTAGTTGAATCTTAACTTAACTTAATTAAATAGTTAAAGATAATTAACTATTAATTAAACCCGAATTAGTCCTTTATTAATTATTAAATAATTAACCTTCATTAATATTAATTAATCTCAGTTAATTATTTAAATTATCTTTAACTAAACTTAAATAATAAATTAAACCTTTAATAAATAATTTATAAAAAATTAAACCTTAATTAATTTATAATTTTAAAATAAGTAAACACTTGATTAATAATTAATCCTATACTCAAAAAATTAATTGATTAAAAATAAATTACATAATTAACTCATATTAATTAACTAATTAATAATTAAATAAAATAAATCTTAACTTTAAAATATAATTAATTAATAACTAATCTTCACTTAATTATAATTATTAAACCTTGTTTAATCCTTAATTAATTACTACTTGTTCAAAACTTAATTAATCAAAAACTAATTATTAAAACTTAATTACCTTTTAAAATATGATTATTTGGTTTATAAAACAATTACAAAACAATTTGAAATATAAAACCAAACTTTGCAAAAATTAAATTTTTAAGCGAACTGCATCCACAGCGACTATCGCTATGGATACCCGTAATTTCTAACTTTTTTACAACTAACTCTTCCATTTACTAATTTTGCTTACTAGCTCTCCATATCAATTACAATCCCAAGACAAAGATCACAATTTTATAACCAAAACACTACTTAAATCATCAATTCAAAGTCTTAACGCTGAACCACAAACTAGCACACACATATACATCCAAACCATACCATAATCCAAATAACAACATCACATATGCAACCACATATATATATGTGTGTGTGTGTGTGTACATATGTAAATTCTTTCCCAAAATGTTGAGGAATTTACTCACCAAAAATTTTGAAAACTTGAAATACTTTAGCGCTTGGAAAGTTTGGAAAACCACAAATTTCTCTCAAAAATGGGTCATTTTGCACTCGATTTTTGTACCCTTTCCTCTTTGAAAAATGGTCAAAAGGAAAGTTTTATATTATTCTTTCCCTCTATCATTTAAAGTAAAGATTTGCTCAAAAGGTTAAATTTTAAGGAAGTTATGGCCAAAACAGTAAGGAGTATTTTCGAACATTATTTCGAAAACAATCTTGCAAAATGGATTTTTGGACCATCTAAGCTCGAAATTAGAAAAAGTGGTAAACTACAAAGTTGTAGCCACTAGAATTCTAAATGGTTTGGAAAAAAATTAATCTGGTGTTGGATTATTTGTAAGAATTTGTGGCCGAAACCATTTCGGGTAAAATGGAAGAAATTAACTAGTTTTGAAAACATTTTAAACAAATGAATTTTTGATTTTCAAAACTATTGAAAGCTCAAAGAAATCCATTAAAATTCTTTGAAAATCTTGAGAAAGAGGATAAAACTTTGGAGTTGAAAATAAAAATGAAATAAGGAGGAAAAGATATTAGGAATTTGTGTGTGTGTATAAAGTGAAATGCCTAAATTACTAAAAAGCCCTTAAGGTACCTACCCTCCACAAATTCAATGACACATCACAACCCTTATCCCCTCCATATCCAACATGCCCAAGATGAAAAGATTTCTTTACGTTCTTTTGTCACCCTTAAATTGCCAATATGTCACATCATGTCCCCCTGATGTGACAAATTTCTATTTATTTTTTATTTAGTTGTCATAGTGTCACATCATGATTATCTTAACTTAATTAAAGTAATTAACACTAATTATACTATCTTAAACCATAGTATATAATTAGTATATGAGTGCATATATATAAGAAAGTATGCATAACATTTCAAACAACTTTTATACGGTGAAACGTCGAAAATTCGGAAAACAGTTTTCGGTCACATTTTCCGTTTTTCATCGAACTATATATTTTGGTAAACAAATTTTAAAAACTATTTCACCATTATTATTTATTATTAAAAAGAGTTTTATCTTATATTGAATACTTAAAATTAATTAAATATTCACAAATCAAAGCAGTGAAATTCCGGGTCGTTACATTCTTCCTCTCTTAAAAGAATTTCAAACCCGAAATTACACCTCATAACCTATTTAGAAACACTTAACACTCTACATCATTCCACATAACGTACGTAGATTATTCTCATGCAAAATCCGGTTCGATCACAACTCAAATATATAACTTAACTTCCAAACTACTATCGCTTACTCGATTCTCTAATGCGGACTCCGATCAGGCTCCTTGATTTGAAACCTCTGTTCTCCTTACATAGTTGTAACTACGATAGATTCTTTGGTCCCAAACCAAAAATCCTCATCAAATGCTCATCATCAAAAATCGAGTAATAAATACTTATTTGGAATGATGCAAACATCTTAAAGTCATATATCGAATCTTAGATCAAAACTCTATGAAAAGGAGAATTGATCTATGTTCACCTTACACACTTACCATATTGGTTCTCCCTAATACCAATTCTATTTCACTAGATCATTTATGAAAACATTTCATAAACAACTCTTAGTTTCAACTTGGATAATACTACTAAGAGTATATATCTATATTTTATCCCACTATTCCATTTTGAATTTATCTCCCTAAGAAAATTCAAGATCCAAAAACCTGGCTTTTATTTCAAAACTTTTTGAAATGATACACTATATTTTAAATTATACAAATATAAATATAGTCCGAGTAACTTCTAAAGAATACTATAGAATTGGGTACTACCAAACAGTATCATGCATCCCCTTACCATGAAGTGTAATATTCAACAGTAATGTTTACCATCCGAACACATCTCTTCCCCAAATTTTAAGTTATTTTTGAGCTACTCGAACTAATTAACTTTAAAAATTCTTTTATTTCAAAATCCCATTCTTGAAACAATACTTTACCTTTTCCAACAAAACTTTTATCGCCAACTTATTTTGAATTCGTTCGGGTTGAATTCATTTCGATTGTACAATGATAAAGAGAATAATTTACTAAGTGCACGACAAAGTTCGCCTAGGCAAACATCCAATCATCACTTAGAAGACTATTCTGATCAACATAAAAATAATCACAACTTATTCCTCCTAACTAATTTGATAAAAACACTTCTTACATAAATTTCATTCTCAAAATTTCATACTTTAAACAAAATTGCTTTCAAATACCATTATTATTTCTCAAAATATTGAAAAATAATTTTCCAAAGCATTAGGATTTAGGTTCTCAAGTTTTCAACCTAAATTCTTTTTAATTAAAAAAACACATCTTATTCAAAGGAAAGTACCTAAACATTTACACAACAGTCGGTGCTCAAATTAGAGAAGCATGACTAACCAAAACTTATATTATAAGAATAAAATATTATTATCTCCTAAATAATAACATCTAAAAAATACTATACTATACTATTTATTCTTTATATATAAATATATCTTGGGTAAAATTATTTTATTTACCCTAATTTCAAATCAATACTATGTCACTTGGTCTGGTTCAAGTGTTTAGAAATCCCTACCGATAGTGTTGGACAAACACATCAACCAAAATTCATATACCACTCAATCGGTCAAACAACACAATATAAAACATTTTTATATCACTATCAAATATGCGCTTTCATACAATATACACTCAAGCTCATCCTAGGGTACTACTAACCCTATCTCTAATGAGTTAACCCTACTAAAGCCAAGGTTCTTACTTAACCTTCAGCTCTGATACCATGTTGACCCACTTTTTTTTATAGTTTAAGTTGGCAATAAACCATACATGTTTACTCAAATTAAACAAAAAGGTGAATTGTTAGTAAGAAAGAAGATAGAAGGTAGAAGAAAATAAACAATCATAGAATCTCACAACGCAATGGCTAACGTATATTAATCACATTATATTTTACAAGGTCATCTCAAAAAATACATCAAAGTTACACTAGTACAATTCTAACCTAGGACACTTATGACAGCCTGTCCTTATATCAGATATTGAGTATGTAGTATACAGTAGAAACAAGATAATAGCTAGCTAACGGTGAAGACTCCTGCTCCTCCAAAATGCATCCCTGGAAAACCCTGAACTACTTGGCTACTCATAAAAATTTGAGCACCTAAGAGTTTTAGGGAAAGAAAATAAAACTTTAGGTCAGACATGGGTCTGGTGTGAGTAAACTCAAACAATTTGATTATTACAATTCAAAACCTTTTAAAAATTAAAGATATCTCGTAAGACCATGATGCACAAAAACACGGACAGGTTTTTACCTTACGATAAACAAAACACTTTTGTAGAAAATCCAGTGACATTATAATAATGTCTAAAGTACAAATACTTATTAATCTTAGCCGAAATTGTTACATTAGTTAAATTCCAGCATACTAAGCTTTACAATCAAAATGAAAAAGGCACATATTGGAGAATGGATTCCATACTACGACCAAGTAAGGAACTATCTCCGATAGGTACATCTCTAGAACAATGCACCCAGATCTGACAAAGACATCTTATACC
Organism: Allium cepa; assembly: GCA_030765085.1. Classification (NCBI taxonomy): domain Eukaryota; kingdom Viridiplantae; phylum Streptophyta; class Magnoliopsida; order Asparagales; family Amaryllidaceae; genus Allium; species Allium cepa. Next base: position 730,363,881 of record CM060943.1, read on the forward strand.
CTACCACATAAAACCGGCATACCACTTGACTAGTAGTACCGAATATGTCATCATCTCGGTCTTTCAACCTTAATCGAGATCTCTCATGCACAACCAAATCCATCAAAATAGGGTAATCTAGAAAGATTATGACATATACTAATGGAGCGACCCACTCAGCCCTGTTGCATGTCCTATTTTATTCATTTCCCAGTTGATGAGGCTTAAGGATACGTTTACTTTTTATATAGCAAACCAACTTGGAATGCTAAAGCTGCCCTCCAGGTATCAATGCGGTGCTAGCGTCCATCCATACAAGTTTGTTCTGAGACTGAACGAAACCCAAGGCACTACTTTCTATTACATCCGTTATGCGAAATCCCTCAAAAGAAAATAGAAATAGCCCTTGCACTTCAAAACTCTATCTTTGATTACATGCTCTTCAAGATGCTTTAACACAAAATGCTTCAGTTGGATCGAAGTGGTTTCTGGATAAATGTCTGATCCCAGTCTCTTCGAAACAACTTTTGATATTTTTGGTAAACTCAATCCCTGTTCTTTGATAAATAACTGACAAAGGATAAAAGCTGAATTCACATTCTAGCCACCTTTTTGAACGGATTTCCTTATCATTTATCCAAGAAGAACTAAACGGGTTATAGTACAATATAACACCCACGACGGCAATTATACCATATAGTTTCTATATTTCTTCTAAATATTTCCAAAGTTATGTTTTGGTCCAGATTTGATAGTTGGTTATTTAACTATCAAATAAACAAACAATCAAAATTGATTAAATTCCATAAGGGATCCTCTAAGCCTTTATTAATTAATCTTTAATTAATAAAATCACTTACCCATCGAAGGTAGTTCCTTACCTGGTCATAGTATGGAATCCATTCTCTAATGCATGCCTTTACGGCTTTGATTGTAAAGCCTAATATGTTGGAATTTAATTAATGTAACAATTTTGGCTAAGATTAATAAGTATTTTTTTACTTTAGACATTATTATAATATCACCGGATTTTCTATAAATTGTTTTGGTTATCGTAAGGTAAAAACTCATCTGTGTTTATGCACGGCATGGTCCTATGAGATACCTTTGATTTTTAAATGGTTTTGAAATGTAATAATCAAGTTGTTTGAGTTTACTTACACCAGACCCATGTTTGACCTGGAGCTTTATTTTCTTTCCTTAAATCTATTGGGTGCTCAAAATTTTATGAGCTCCCAAGTATTTCAGGTTTTTCCAAGGATGCATTTTGGAGGAGCTCGAAGCAGGAGGCTTCATCGATAGCTAGTTATTATCATGTTTTCGATATACACTGTACTCTATATCTGGTATATAAGGACAGGCTGTTATAACTGTCCTAGGTTAGAATTGTATTAGTTTAACTCTGATGTATTTTTTGAGATGACTTTGTAAAATATTATGTGATTAATATATGTTATTCCGTTGCGTTGTGAGATTTTGTGATTATTTAGTTTCTTCTATCTTCTATCTTCTTTCTTTCCCCTAACAATCCACCTTTTTTTTCAATTTGAGTTGACATGTGTGGTTTATTGCCAACTTAAATTATACAGAAAAGTGGGTCGTTATAAGTAATTCCTTTTATTAGAAACAAAGCATTTTACTAGTTAATTATTGAATGCCACATCAACAAGCGATAACTATTGTCAACTTGCAATAGCTATTGCTAACTTTCGTTAGCTATTTTCAACTTGCAATAGTTGATGAAGGTTTAACTTATGATAGCTAATGAAAGCTTAACTTGTGGTGGCTAATAGATATATTAGCCAGTGATAGATAAGTCGAAGTCAACATGTGATAGCCTTTACAATCGTTAACCTAGGATAGCTAAGGTGGGTTAACATGCGATAGGCCTAGGAGGTCAACATGTAATAGTTAATCAATGATCACCTTATGATAGTTCTAGGCAGTCAATAGGCGATAGATAATAAAAGATCAACATGTGATAGTCATAGAGTGTATCATCTTGCGGTAGCCCTAGAGTGTATCAATATGCATTAACTAGTGGTATTAACCTACAATAATTAAAGAAAACCCAACTTCCAAGAACTAGGGTTATGTCAACATAGGATAGATTGTAACGCGAATATGAGATAGCAACTATTGCTAAGAGATTCTAAGTGAAGGAATCGAGTTTATTAGCATTTTGGAAGCCATCTTTCAAACTGATAGTTGAGAATTTTGTAGAGATGAAATGACCTAGAGAATAATAAGTTAAAATAAAATAACTCATTAACAGAGTGAAAACTAAGACTGATCTTTAGTAAGCTATGTGATGATAAGTTGGTTATTAGAAATAATGGAAATGTAAGTATGAGGCCTTAGTGCCTACCAAATCTCTAAGCACAACATTAAATTTGATAATGTTGATGGAAGGCCCTAGTGGCTACTAAATGACTAACCATGACATTATATTTGGTAACGTTGATGATTGAAATCTTAGTGGATAACTCATGCCCGATCATGATAATATATAGGAATGAAGGTATAAATCTTGCATAGCATCCAAATTTATGTTCACTACAATATATAAGAACAATGGAGTAAGGATTTCATAGCATTTTAATGTCTATTCACGACAACATACAAAATTAATGGTATAAGGCTTTCATAACATCCAAATTTCTACTTAGTACGATGTACATGAAAAAAGGTGTAAGTCTTTCATAGCATCTAAGTGTCTATTCATAATAGTGTAAGAGAACAATGGTATAAGGCTTTCGCAACATCTAAATGTCTATCCATGATAATATATGAGGACTAAAGCTTGAGGTTTTTGTACCAATCTAACTGTCTATTCATGACAAAATTGGAATAAATGAATAAAACACCTAAATGTCAACCGTATGTGTATTGTACCATTACAAAGCAGTATGAGTGAGCCTTGTGTGTCATTTCAAAAATCAAGGGACTATAGAAGATAGTTGTAAATGTTATGATGGAAATCTCACTGTTATGATGAATTTATGACCCATATTTGACCAAGATATGATGCTAATATGTAGTACGATGTAATTGATGATGATTGGAATAATGATGGGAAACCTCGTTTCGTGCTTCCATAGCATGGTCTCATTATATATTAGTTTAGTTAAGGTAAAGAATTACTCATACTGGGCTTTATGTCTTACATATTTTTATTATTTCCCATAAACTCACGGGTGCTCTTTCGAGTATGTTGAGTGTATGGATTAGACCTATAACTTTTGGAAAAAATAAATAAAGACTCCAAAGACGAAGAAGAAGACTTATTTTGCAAATAGAACATAATTTGAAATTCCATTATGCAAAACTAGGACTTATAACTAGTTAAGTGTGCATGTCGACATCCTCATATGTCGGTATGTCACTATATTTATGTTTTTATTTACATTTACCCATATGTAGGAATGAAATGGATTAATGATTATGTAATGACTTATGTGAGACTATTTGATGTAATGAAATTATTTAACTTCTCTATTTACTTGATGTTGTGAAATAAGATACACTAATATAACCTTGTCGTTTGAAAATGATTTTGGTGATGACCATAGCGTCATTGGCATTCATTTTCAAGTCTCGATGTGGAGGATGTTAGAGCTTGGTATCGGAATTAGGTTAAGGGCCTGTAAACCAGAGCTAACTAGAAACTATGTAGTAGCAAATAACACCCCGGGGAGGGTATATGCTATATATAGAACATGCTTATGTTTTGGTATAGATATATAGGAAGATACATCTATCCCTCTATTATTGCTCTCACTCTCTGTACTTGCATTTCTTATGAATGCATATGTAGAAAGAAAGGATGGACCTATGAAACATACATTTGACTTTAGGAAGCACATAAGTAAATGCCAGCATAGGAACTGATAGTATGCAAACTAACAACAAAAGAGGGGAGATAGCTCTAGAAGTTCATGTTAAAGCCGATAATGAAATTCCTATCCCAATTGTAGGAAATACCGATAGGAATGCAATTTTTAAGCAATTTTTAGCAAATTTAGTGTAGTAGTAAGTACCACCATAGGCCCAGAATGTACCTAAAGGCCTAGTGCAGCCAGTCGAGGAACACTTTGTTAGAATAAACAAGGATTTCAAAAGCTCATGAGGCAAAATTTTCGAAGGCACAAAACCATCATTAGAGGCTAGTGATTGGTTGTTGATGTGTGAAAGGATTAGTGAGGACTTAGAGCTAACAGATGCTAGAAGGTGAAATTGGTCTAGGAAGTTCAAAAGATTGACAAGTGTTTGGTAGAGGACCACGAGAGCAGAGATTCCCGAGAAAGATATTACTTATTTAAGGAGATCATTATAGAGTAGTACAATCCTAGATCAGTGTTATCAGCAATGTTCTGGGAGGTTATGGAGTCGCAACAAGGAAGTTTGACTGTATCGGAGTATGTGCAGAAGTTTAATGCATTGTCTATCTATGGAGCCGATTTGATTAGAACTTCGAGAAAGAAGGTGAAGAAATTTATCCTAAGATTGAGCGATAAAGAGATGGCTCATCTATCACCCATTCAACATAGTGGAATATATGGCAAAGAGGTATGAATTGATGCATGCTGAAAGGTGGAATGTGGTGCATAAGGCTCAAACTGAGAAGAAATGAAAGTCTGATCCATATCAGGAAGGAAAGGCTCAAGGTAGTAGAGAGGGAAATGATGTTGCCGACGTTACCTGCTATAATTGTAAGTAGAGGAGCACTATACAAATAAGTATACAGAGCTGGTAGGAGTGATAAAGGATAAGTGCTTTGTTTGTGACAATCCCGACACAAGAAGAAAGATTGTCTCAGGTCAAAGCAGCTGATAGTTTTCTCTTTGGAAGGACGGTCGGCCTGCCGATGGTTAAAGAAAAGGGAAGAAAGTTATGCTAGGATATATGATATTGATCATTGGTACTCCAGATAGAGTTCTTTTTTACATGGACACTACCCATTCTTTCATTTTGAAAGATGTAATAGATAGGTTGGAGTAAGAGACCACTTATTTAGTAAAGTCTTTATATGTGGTTAATCCGATTCTTTGGTATACCACTCTCGTATTATGGTGCACCAACCTTGTGTTTGATTTATGTGGCCATCTATTTGTTTGTAACCCATGCATGTTCGACTTCATGGGGAATAGTGTAATTTTAGGAATGGACTGGTTAGTGCATAATCATGCTAGGATATTTGTGCCGATAGAGTCATCGCTTTGAAAAATCCATCGGACAAAAAGAGGATCATGCGACATTAGACATAACATATGAAATGTAACGATCCATAAATTTTAATAGTTTTAAAATATATTTAACTGGAAATTTCATGAAATTTTTTAATAATTGAATTTTGAAATAAAAATTTAATATTTGGAATACGTCTAGCAGATGGTAAATTTTCATCTGATTTTAGGGAAGTTTATTTTATTGTGTAATTCTATTTTAATTCAAATCAGTTAATAATTGATGGTATTAAAATATTTTCCAAAGATGAATATTTTTACATAATAAAATTCTAAATCCTCTTTTGAGTGAGACTTCATTTTTCGTTTTTCCAAATTTTGACTTCTATTACTCCGTTTATCTTATTTCTGACCAAATTGCAGCATTTTTCCGGTACCGAATATCGACTTTTGATCGGATGATCGTACCACTGATATGTGTATACTGTTTTGATCATCTCATTGTGCAGATCTCAGTGGTATAATCATTTCTGTTTTTCGAACCCCGGTATGCCGTGACATCGGTAGAGTGATTTTGTACCCGTACTCAAATTTTACCTTTTGGTTCTAGTGACCATTATAATCACTGTATAATTTCAATAGTCGGGTTATTAATATTATTCAATGAATTAAATCTTTTGACCATCCAACTTCCAATGTTCAATGAAATGGCCGTTCATTTCTGGTTCAATTACTGTTCTCCCCCTTTTAAATTCTCATTTCTGCTGTTAAATAAGAAATATAGCCTATATATTTATTTTCCTGGTCATCTTCTTTGCCATTCTTTTACTTTTCCTTTCATTTCTGTTCAAAAAAAATATTCACGTCCTCTCAGTCACGCAGTCCCTCTCCCCTCACTTCGACCATCCTCCACCAAACTTCCCTGGCCTCGCCGACTATCTCACCTTCCTCCATCGGCCACAGCGACCCCGACCCCTTCCTCCACCGCGTGAGCCTCCTTGAACCCATCCACCTTGTCCTTTACAATCAAGACCCAAGTCGCGAGTATCTCTCCCCATGTGAGCCGACACTCTCCACTAGTCACCATCGACTACTCGCTCGAACTCAGCCTTCCACCTTCGATTCAGTAGCCCGATACCCGCGTAGTTAGCCCTCCTGTCGATTGTGCATGCTATTGGTATGGATGATTTATTTTTTTGTTCCTTATTTATATTTCTCTTAATTACAGCTTCAATTTTGGAGTACACTCGATTTGAAGTTTAATATATTTGAAGAGGAAATTTTTTATTTTTATAAGTTGTGTTTTATGTTTGTGAAATTATATATATGTTGTATGACTGTGATAAGCTCGAAATATATATATATATATTATATTGCTTCCAATATTTGTTACTACTTCCTGTTCACATACAATATTAATATAATTAAAAATATGTTATACTAATATTTACAAAGTCGTCTATTTCATAATCTAGGTGTATAAGTTATATATATATGTTATATACAATGATCATTTTGAGTATATAAATTGTCTTGTTGTTAAAAGATGGATCTTGTATATATTAGTATATATATATATATATATTATAAAGTCAAATGTCGAGTCCGGTACTATTTTCGTACTTGTATATATGATATATGCTGTATATTATATTTTGGTTTCCTGTTTTGCATATATATATAAAATATATGGGTGTCAACCTTCATTTTTCATTTATACCGAAATATAATCTTAGTTATACTTTTATAAAAGGACGTGTCTTATAACCGAGATATATTTGACGTGTTTTACTGTTTCTTACATATTAGAGTTTTCGACCTGTTCATTTTGTTATTTATTTCTTTTCCAGTTTTACAGTTATTTATATGTTAGTGTATGTATAATCTGTACATAATGCACTTATATAGATAAGCTATATTCTGTTATTTTGTTTAGAGATATATATTAATATGTTTTAAGTTTTGTATGTAGCCTATAATATGCTATATGACCATTTGTTATATATATAAAGTTGTTAAGTTACATATATATTCCATTTTTATAGTTCTCAGCCATGGCCCACTAGGTTGTTTAATATATAGTTTATGTAAAGTTTATATATATCGGTTTTGTGTACTATGTATGTAATATGTATATGTTTTTAAATATATGTGTTAAAAAATAATATTTACTTCATGGAAAATAATAATAATAATAATAATAATAATTCTGTTCTATCAAATCGATTCTGATTCGTTTCTCATCGTTTCTTATCTATCAGCTTTGTCCGTCAAAATCCGCTTTCAGCTTTCTTCGCTTTGAGACTGTTGCTTGGATTGTTCGATTTTCTAGATCATAATCCAACTCATAGCTAGCTGTTTCAAACTTCTCTAGCCTCGAAAGGTGAGCAGTCACTCACGATTAACGTTCTTATATTTACTAAACTTGATTTCAATTGAAACGACAATTGAAATATGCTGTTGTTAGTTGTTTAAATTGTTATATATGCTATTATCTATAAATGTTCACCTGTGGGATATGACACCATATCATGTTGTTTATATTATATTGTTATTGGTGATATATTCCTGTTATATTATTATCATATCTGTTATCACTCTGCTAGTTCCCTTCTTAGTGTAGAATTCACTATGGGTTGAAATGATACATACCCTAATGGACATTAGAAAAGAGAAAAAAATTTATGGGTTGAAATAGTAAACCCGTGCGGTTTTCATTTGAAATGAATTTGGGATTACGGGTTGAAATGATACCTACCTGTATATATTTAAATTGTGGATTGATAAATATCCGTATCATTAGACCATAGCATAGAAATTATATACCGACACTGTTGGTCTATATATAAATATTTTGAAAATGATTCCTATGGTTTTGAAAGGGGATATATATGGTTTTATTTAATATCGAAAAAATTTATATAAATATGTTTTGAATATAAAGTAGATTTAATATTAAACCTAAATTAATAAAGTTTGATTTGATTAATATAATATGTTAAGTATTATATTCTAAAATCTATTTTTCAATGATTTGTATAAGTAAGGAAGATAAGGTTGAATTGATTAAAATTTGTAACTAGTTAAGAATCTTACTTCATTAAATCGGTTTGAAACTATTGAATTTGGAATTTTTGTATACGACCTTATAACTTGATTCGATTTACATAATTTAATGGATATTTCATGTCTAAAGAAATCGAAGGTAATATATATAGAAAATGTAATTTAAGGTCATATAAATAATATTGAATTTATTAAGGAATGTTTCAAAACTAAAAAATAGTCAAGTCGGATTGGGAAATAAATGCAATTATAAAATTTAGCCTGTGAAATGTTGAATATTTCGAAATATATTGACTTTGGATTACATTGAAAGTTAATGGTTTATTGTGGGTTAAAGCTGTATTTGAAATTGATAAGATTTGAATTTTTTTAGTCAGAAACTGAATCGAATGGAAATTGATAGATTGAGATTGAATTAAATTTGAATGGGAAAGTCAAATTGTGTATGAAGCGATTTGTGATGTTTGAGGAATTTACAAATTCTTTACTTTATAAATTATTTAATATATATGTACTATTTTGGGAAACAGATATATTTGAAATGAAAATAATATTTTGGTTTCGAAGTATAAATTAATTTGAAATGTCCATGGAGTTATAGTATATATTTCTACATTGTAGATAGTTTCATGGATCCTTAGAGGATGGTTATCCCAAGAATCCTTTAAGTTAATTGTATTTCAGTTGATATTTCACTTGAGTTGGATTTATTGATATAAGAATGTTAATCCTGACTCGAGTGTTTTGTATTTTGCTTTACGCTCCGGTCAGACTGAGTAATTCAGCATTTGGGACTCGCCTTTGGAGTTTGGAGCTTCGTTTGGAGATCCATCTATAGATTCAGCTTTCAGTTTTCCAGTTGATTTGTTCAGAGATGTCATCAATTTAAATAGGAGACTTCACTGTGTTTGAGATATCTTGTTGTATTTTATTTCTAACTCTGATGTTTATATAGTAGCTTCATGAACTACTTTTGTCTATTCCACTGCATTATTGTTATATTACACCATGTCTGTGATTATGTGATTGATTTATTTACTGTATATACTGAGTTTTTCCAAATTTAAATTAACAATCTAACATTTTGAGCAATTCAAGTCCGACATGTGTGTGGATGCAAATGGTTGAAAATAGCAGGTCGTTACAAGTTGGTATCAGAGCTTTGGCTCTAGGCAAAATTAGCATATATAGTAAATTTATTTGCAGAATCACTTTCGTTCGAGCTTGAATTTCTTCCTCTTTGATTTGGTTTTCTACTGGACTTTGGAACGTTCCCTGTGGTTCCAAAATCCATTATCTTCTCTCCCTATTCGTGGTTCTTGATTCTGGAGTATCACGTAACTCCACTTCGAATGATTTATATATGAATCGGCGATCCCGCCAATCTTTGAATGATTTGTAAAGGGGTTAAACTCCTTTACAACTAGCATTGATTCACCGGAGATTGCTATATCTTACTGTGCTGAATTCTATCTCTGGGGATCGAATGCCAATTTTCCTTAAAATTCCGCATCGATCATATTCCTAAATTCATGGATTATTCCGGTAAAGTCGCCCGCGATTTATATAAGTATATCCTTCTTCTATTTTAGAGATTAATATCCCATCTTCAATCGAGCCTATCTTCGAATCAGAATTCTGTTTGATTAGAGTTCCTCTAATTTGAATTTCTATCTTTGTTTTGGAATCCATTCTTGAATCATTCTTTGAAAATCGGGTTTGTTTGTATTTTAGAAATTGTTTTATATATCGCAATAATAATTTTGATAAGTATGATTATATTCTATATATAAAAGAGAAAATGTTTCGATAAGGATTATATACATTTTTCAAAAATGAGAATTTGAAGTTTCAAAAGGATTTGAAGTTTTGAAATTTTATAAGAAATTGATTTATATAAAAATGATTTATAAGTGAAGGGTTTTAAATCGGAATTTCGAGGAGTTGAATCCCGGTATTTTGAAATCGGTTTTAAGATTTTGAAAATATATAACAATACGATTTAAAATTATTTTCCAAATAAGAAATGTTTCAAATGACATCAAATGAGTTCCAATGATTTCGAAGAAATTTCAAAGAGGTTTTCAAGAAAATACACTACAACAAAAACACCCTTTAATAGCGTTTAAAAAACGCTATTAGAAGCTATTATAGCGTTTTTTCTTACGCTGTATATTAACATGTTGTAATAGGTCAGTGACCTATAACAGCAACATACAAAACGCTATAAGAGACGCTATGGATAAGGACATTTCATAGCGTTTTATGAGTGCTGTAAACATGACTTTTAATAGCCTTGGAAAGTCGCTATGAAGTGAAACTATAGCGTTTTCATGACTGCTATGCAAAAACAGGCTGGCACACATATGAAATATACAACAGCGTCTATAGACGCTATAGAACACAATATTTTACAGCGTTATCTGCTGCAATAGTACCTTGTATGTATAAGTACAGCTACTTTCTATAGCGGTTTTCTGTCTTTTATTGCGTTGTTTTTTTTTTATGAAAATTGTTTATAGCACTATCATAATGCTGTAGTATATACAACTGGAAAAAACAACCTTTCCATAGCACAGTTAAAACGCTATAAATTTTTATCCCTGCGGTTTTTTTACTAGGTACATCCAAGCTTACAATTCTACTAATATATTATAAAATTTCAAAAAACACAATTATCACATAATGATGTACGTAATAAAATGAAGACATAAGCCAAACCACAATATATATTTAAATATATATCCATAATATTTCGTACACAAAGTTTCAAATATTTGTAATCTTAAAAAAAACAATACATACAACCATAGCTGACCAAAACGATACATACTAAAAGCAAAGATATATGAACGTCAACAAAATACGTTAATCCAAGCATGACCAATTTGAAAGAGAATGAATGCAGCAAAATAATTTTTCCTTCCTTCCAGCTTGTAGTAACCCCGGTATCATCATACAACACCTGTCAAAACGAAGCACATAAGTTATTTTTCAAATCCAAACATCATCCGCAAGTTATATAATTTTTCATAACAAAAAAGATAAAGACTGTTAGTACATCATTTTAGCTAAATAGACTGCCAGTACATCAGTTTCACATCATCACTCTGTGCACCTCCTCTCTCGCATCATCACTCTGTCCATATATACTATGTCTACATATATCCACCTTACTTTGTCCAAACTTCTCCTCTGACAACAGTTTCACCCTGTCACTCCTACCCTTCAGACTACCACCCATACTTCATACAATCATCATCATATACCATTCCATCTCCTTCGACATCCCATAAACAACCCTTCTTCTTGCATTCATCTCCTATAATCGACTACCACATCTCTGCATCATTCCATACATACACAAACAGCTGCTTTCCTCCCATAGACATCCTTCTCCCTTGTACAAACATCTATTCCCCCCTCTGTAACAACTCACAAGCCTACATATCGCATTCTACAGCCACCATCCAAACAGACTGCTCATATCGCTACAGCCACCATTCAAACGGCCCTACACAACCGTCAAACTGCTCCCTATTGCAAACATCTGATTCTACTACAAACTATGGATCCCCTCTACCTTCATGCCATAACTCATCCATCCACATTGCCTATAATTCTACCACTGCATTGATTAGCAATGAGACCGAGTAAGATGTCTTACTTTCTTTCGTTAGGAAAATATCATCTGTCTTTATAAGCAAAAGGTCAGGACATGACAGCTCATGCTCTTCTAACACCTACAAGTAAATTTATGACAGAGTTTAGACCAAATTGTGACATCTAAGTATTAAAAAGGAGATGAGAAAATATGTGGATATTCTTATTTCAGATTTAGAAAAACACAACAAATTGAATTTTGAAGAACACTGTAAATGTAATGGTGAGTATCACTAGCCTTTTGCAGTGCAATAAGATTATTCCTTGACGGACAACTATTCTATCTGCTTCAATTTGTTTATGGAATGTTCTCAGTAGTTCTTCTTCCTGCAAAAAAGATGATCAAACAAATTGTCAATCAAAATAAGATTTGGACATTTGGAAACGTTTTACATTGAATTATATTAGACTACACTCAATATAAAGAACAAAAGAGTTGCATGATAACCAGTAAATTTATTTGTGTTCGTTACTATATACAGTTTCAAAATTAGTTGCATGTCTAAATAGTTATGATTTATCTTTCTAACAATTCAAATATATCAAGTCTAGATTAGTCTTGTAGAAAAAATTAACTTGAAAGCAACAAATTGACAACTAAATAAAATATAATTAGAGAAAGTAGTGAAGTTTATAATTATTAAGTTTTTAGCTGTTACAATGCCACTCTAACTGGAGCATACATAGCTATTACTTTTTGCATCTCAATAAATACAGTCAGTATTTTTATGTATGACCATGAACGTGAAATACGTGCCAGAGGAAAAGGCTAATACTTGAGTGCAATACAGAAAGATATACCATTTCTCTTGGAAATAAAACTGGATGGACATTTTGTGTATATGACAAGGTACATGAATCAGGATATACTAAAAACAAAATGCAAAAATGTTTACCATGTTGAAGTTAGCTCGTCATCCATTTAAATGCTTAAGCAGTCAATATAGGATCATCCCTACAAAAAACAAGAGAACATAAGAGTTATGTGTAAATATAATAATTTTTTTATAAACAAAGGTAAAAACCATTTCAAAATTAAGATAATCTAGTTTAGAAATATAGTATAAAAGTTCCTTGGATTGAATTGTAATATTAATAAGTGAAATTAAGTATGGAACTGAGAACTATTAAGGCATACTCACCTACAAGTATGATACGGTATGCTTGATGACAATGCACTTAAAATCTAATACATAATGACAAATATGCCAACACAGTATGATATTACTTCACCTTCCTATCTAATATACTAGAAAGTGACTGTACTTCAGATTGTAGAATATGTAAATCTGAGGCTGACGCTTCATACTTAATGATTTTTCTTTGCATGGAAGACATATACTTTGAAAGAGATGAAATGCGTGACTTAAACTCTGCCATTATTTCTGTCATACCAGATATTCATTAGCGTAGTTTATAAAATATCATATAAAATCCAACAAAACTATTAACCTTAATTTGGCAACAAAAAAGGAAAGTACCTGGCTCTTTCGAAGCTTGTTTAAGCTTGCTTTTTGTCACGGTCCATCCTTCTTATAATTTATACAAATCCAATTCCAACTTAGCTGTATGAGATTCTGAGAAAGCAGTGAGTCTCTGACAAACATTAGCCAAACCAGCTTTTAAAGTAACTTCTTTTTCATGCCAAATTATAGTATCCTTTTCGACCTATTATGATCAAATTGAACTAGCATCAGCCAGCTAAGAAACACATGTCAAAAGAATAATATAAATTACAAAGGCTACAATAGTTTGTTGAATGTTTATATCCTGTAGTTTCTTTATGGAGGCCCGGAGTAGATCAATTTCTGCTTTTGATTCATCTAGCCGTTCAAATAGTGACAAAAAAGTTTGAGATGAAATGATGCTTTGTACATCAGTCACATCATTCAGCGAATATGTTTATATACATACATCTATTTAGGAAAATTCAAATGCTTGGTAATTTAGTAAACAAAGTAAATAAAAGAGAAAATCCTTTTAACCACACCTTGTATCAGCTAGTTTCTTTAAAATGTCTATTCTTCCTTCATGCAGGTTTCTCATTTCAACAAGCCTGCTTGATGCAAGATCCTTTTCAAAAAAAACGAATATCAAAACACTTAGTTATATAGGAGAAAACTACTATAAGCTGAAAATGTATACGTTCTTATTTCTTTAACGAGAACTCCAGATCTTTCAATTCAGTTTATTTATCTCTAAGTTGATTTTTGGCCGATGGCTTACTTCCTAACATAGGAAAAAGGGTTGGAAACAAAAATGTTACATCATCTTTTTGCATCCAAAGATGTGCTATTTTATGGTTGATTTCATCCGACTCTGAAATAGCAGGTGCTAATTCACCTAAACAAACACACCAGATAATAGCTGTTAGAAAGCAAAAGCAGAGGCATTCATAAAATAAACTTATAATGTAAGAACATAAGGCATTTGGTGATAAAAATGGCTTGATCTTGTTATTGATTTGTGTAAAATCGTACTTTCCAACCGTTTATGTTTGGCTTTGTTTTTGGCATCCATGTCACGGTTGGCCTGAAACTTTTCTGCCAATGGCTGGTGCTTTGAAAGAAGATCACGAATTCCTATTTGAAAGCTCTGAATTTCCAATTGTGTAATTGGCACCTTTTTGCAACTGTTTACTGTGTTCTAAAGAAAATAAAAAGATGGTCCCATTGACATTTGACTCATAGCAGGTAACAAACAAAATTAATGGTCTATTGTAAATATAATAATAGAACATCCGTCCCCCAGCAAAGTTGAGCAGGGGTTAGAAACAGTTTCACTATTTGCACGCCATAAACAATCAATAGAAGCCTGTGTATTACGTAAAATAAACTCATCAATAAAAAAGTTAATAGGAGGGATAAACCTGAAGCTCCAATACATGGATAAACATGATAGGACTTACTTTTCAATAAAAACAAAGCTCCTACATTTCTTCAATTTATGTAACCGCAGCTGATAGAAGCTTCGGCATGTGCATAAACTAGATATTACCTTATATGAGACTGAGAAAAAAATTGAATATATTTTCATACAAAACGGAAATAGTATGTCCTAAATACCTAAAGCTTGATCCATCAGAATAAGACTCAATTCATTGTACAATGAAAACTTCAGAGTTCAACAAATCTTAACCTGCCAAAACAACGTAAATATCAATGAAAAAAATAATCTGTGCAAATCATTTCAATTTATTGATGAATACAAATAAATTTTTGTGCTAGGGAAATCAAATCAATGTATATAATTAAAACTTTAACTATTCTAATATGCATTTACTAATAAAGTTGCTAAAAGTAAGTGCATTCGAACAAAGTCGCACAATAAATTGAAATAGCAGTTTTCTTGGTCTAACATGAAAATGAATTACAATAGAATCATGATCAATTAAAAAGAATAATAGAACTAATGGGCACAATGATACAAGGATACATTTTACAATACCTGAGCAAAGACTGATACATCCAGCTTTCCTGAAAATTGAAAGCTTCTAGCTGAGAAAATATTCTCATTGAAGTATACTTAAGATGGGTAAGACATACCAACTGTTCCTAAAAGTGATTTTTTTGGGGTCAAATTGGAAAAATAAAATAAAATTGAACAAGGATAAAACGATAATTATACTTAAAACTAAAAACTAGTTACCTCTTTATATTTAACCAAGTCTCAATCTTTAACATGTATAAACATGTAATTCTGAAAAAGAAAAAAAATCAGAACGAATAACAAACAAAAGAGGAATGATTATTTGCATCCTGCAGATGCAACTAGAGAATACATTAGCAACTTAGGTGAGGAAATCCTACATCGACAAAGGGCTAGAGGTTTTTTGAAAGGAGACTTTGCAAAGAAGATTCCTCCAAAGGCAGTACTCGAGGTAGGCGTTGGAAGGAGAAGACAAGTGAAGATTACATAAGTCGTGTGAAGAGAGATGAAGTAGAAGCTTTTTGATTTTCATAAAAGACAGTGGAAGAATATGGAGAGGAGGGAAGGAAAGGGGGGAAGAATTAGAAAAGGAGCGGCCACGAAAAATTTTAGTAGGCCGCCAAAAAGTTGGTACTTTATTTTTCTTACAGCATCCATACTCGTTATCTTTTGTATCTTCCTGTTTTTTATAACAACTACTATAGCAGGCTGCGATAAACGCCATATCCCCATGCCATCAATAATTATTATTCTTGTAGTGCATTTTCTTTTCACTAATTTTATCATATTTTTCTTTTTGGTTCCAGCTCTCAAGCCCTGCTATGGTAGGCTGATCCAAAGTAAAGATAACATAGTAAATAAAACACTTAGACAAAAAAGAGGCCATAAAAATAATAACAATCTTTTTCATGAAGTATACCTTCCTCTTAGGAAATACATGAATACATAACCAAGAGATTTCAAATCATCCCTCCTGCTTTGCTCTTCGTTAAATTAAAAGGATCCACCAATTTCAAGATGAGTATTGACAGGAGTAGCTAAATTAATTGAAGAGAGCATTGGTGTAATACACACCAATTCCAAGATGGGTATTGACCCTTGCATATCTGCTGTTCCTGTGAGATTCTTATTCTCCCTATTAATGAGAGTGAGCTTAAATGCTTCAGAAAATAACAAATTTTGCATAAATCTAAACTTCTCTTTAGGAGAGAGTATATTTGGTTTAAACATATGCTGATGTTATATTAGAAGTACATGCTTGTTGCACCTGGACAAGAACATTAACTCCAGCTCCTATATTTTGCTTTATAGTTATGCATCATTAGTCCAAGTTTTATTTGTTTCTTGTGTCAAACAGCGACATGAATATAAAGGTCAAAAAATAGTATGTCCCAATATGAAAAAAGATTTAGGTCAAAGTGATTCTTTTAATTTGAATGGTAATAAGGCAACAAAATTTACTGGAATTTTTTTGATACGTAGAAATAGGATAAAAATCTTGGAGTCACCTGTATGGTATGTGTTTTCTAAAATGTTTCCCATGATCTAGGATATGACTGAAATAAGCCAGATGGCAAAAAAATACTGATAAGATAGAAATTTTTAGGTCAACTTCAAAGGGTGGTGCACATAGTGTGATGTTATGCTATTCTCCAATAAGGTTTTTCAATGTTGTACTATAAATAGGATCACAACCAAAACAGCATCAAACTCAATTAAAAAAAGCCCAAAGGAGCCAATGACTGCATCAATGATGTACTCTGCCACCGTTTCGGGCATGCAATCTAACAGCATGGTAGCTCCTGTCATAGGACTTAAATCAAAGCAGGGTTTCATAATCTGACTACTCAAACCTACTAAGCAATGGTGATAGACTGCAGTGCATGAAGGTAACAACTGTATTATTATAATTAAATCAATGTGGAGTAATGTAAAATATGTGTGGCCAACAGAAAGGGTGAAGAAATTTGAGACTCTTTCATACCATCCTACACGGAATGATGCATAGCTGCTAAAACAGTTAGAGTATTTGATCTGACATGGATGGATTCAACAACATTTATATCTTTTGATAAAGAATCGAAAACAACTTATTCATGGTATCAACAACATTTATATCTTTTGATAAAGAATCGAAAAGTTTTTTCCAGACCGAGGACTTGACAGCGTCCCCATTATTTTTCTAGAAAGTTGATTCCCTTTCCTTAGAACTCAATTCATCACCATTGGAAACGCAGTCATTTTTTAAAGTAGAAGAAGATGCAATCACCCGTTCATTGAGATAAGCTTCACGAGATAATCCTTCTGTATACGATTGAAAGTGCCAAAAGAGTTTATGGAAAAGATATATCCTTCTTCTTTTTAATCAAAGCAATTCACAATATACAACTAACCTAATTTCGGATATTCCAAATTGAAGAAAGAAAACATTAAAACAACATTTACTAGACTAAAACTTGTTTACATGGCATTTCTTAGAAGAAAAAAAATGAGACAATTGAAGTCAAAGTATACAATAGATAAAAGCATCAGTTTATACTCATTTAAAAAAATGAAACAACTGAGATTGTTGTACTACGCTCCATTTAAAAAATTAGAAATTGAAAAATATACCTAAAGTGCCAATTTCGCAAAGTTGACAAATCGCTTCAACTTCGTTGAGGAGTCGAACTTTGAGGAATCACGCTTAATCGAAGTGGAGGAATCAGACTTCGTTGTGGAATCATGCTTAAGTGATATTGAAGAATCACGCTTTAGCTTCGTTTCGTTAAGGAAACGACTTCGTGCTTACGAATTGCGCTTAAGTAGAGGAATTGAGTTTCAGCTCAAGTAAGGAGGGATTCGTCGGTGAAGAGGCAAGTGACGGTGAATTTTTTCAGGTAGTCGGTCATGTAATTTTAGGTTTGGGAAGTGAAGGAGAAAAGAGGGATTATTGGCGGCATAAGAATAGGATGGAGGGAATTGTAAATTGAACCGCCAAATTTTTTGTTTTTGTTAATAATAGCTTGAACACGTGCTGTCTTTTTATCCTAAAGGACCACTAACTACATAATAATGGCATGTCATGTTTTCATGCTATATTTGCTTGCTATCAATAGTACATTTTCTTGTAGTGATAGAAGCCCAAAACACACTTAGGTCACTAGAAAATAATTTCTTTTATGAGTGAACGCATCATCGACATTGATTTTTGAGTTTCAAAGTGGGGAAGAGGCCACTCTAGTAGCTTTGCTATGCGAGTGATTGTGTGAAACAAATTTTGATATCAAATTTCGAAGTATGATTTGATATTTGAAAGATATATGCATATATATTTGAAACGATTTGAAGTGAGCCGGTGCTTAGTCCTCGAGTTTTGGATTTGACCATATATATTGAAATTGATTGATTGGTTGATGATTTCCAACTTGTGAATTTAAAATTTGATTTCTCCGACTATTTTGAATGTTCGAACACTACCAAATCAAGGTTTAATGTTTAAAGCTAGGTAATTTCAAAAAGTACAAATTATTTGATAAAGTATATAAGTTAGTTTGTATGTTTAAGTATGGAGTAATATGATTTAAATAAGTTTGAAACTGTTTTGTCAAGTAAATGGACAAGGCTATTTTGAATTATACTAATATGAAATGTTTTGAATAAAGTTTATTTTTAAATAATTTGCAAAAGGTAAATTGGATCTTTCAAATAGAAATAAATTTTCGGTATAATTGATTTGAGAATATATTTGGTTTCGAAAATAGATTAGAACTAAAAACCAGTATATATATGATGATTTTGAAACTAAACTGATATTGAAACGAATTGAAATTGAGAACCTTATTTTACTGGATACTTTGATTTGGGAGTGATCAAACTTATATAAAATTAATTTGTATAAGTACGAAGTTGATTTGAAAACTATTGATTTGAAAGGTACACAATTTGAAAAGCAAAATCTTATATAATCAAAGTCTATAGAAGTGCGATTTGATATACCATTGATTTGGAAAGTATTCGATTTGAAAATGGAATCTTATATATAATAGACTTTATATAAGTATGATATTTGAAAGTGATTTGAAAAGGGACTATATGATATATATTTTTGAAGTAAAGATATGGAAAGTGCCTTCTGCTTGACATTCGCTTTGTGGCCACAATGTGGATTCATTCTATCGATATTATTCCCTCTGATTTTGGTTTTCCGGATGTGATACTCGAGTGTCCTACCATGGTGTAACCCATGGCCATTTTTTTTGGGTAGCGTAATTCGCAAGGCAGAGATTGCTTAAAGGGTACGGATGTTTCCTGAGGGATTAAGGCATAACCATTGTTATGTATCATGTGGTCTACCGGTTTTGTTGTCGTGGCGTAATTCGCAAGGCAGAGATTGCTTAAAGGGTATGGATGTTTCGTAGGGGATCCAAGCGTAACCATTGTTATGTATCATGCGGTCCATGGGTTTTGGTTATCATAGCGTAATTCGCAAGGTAGTGATTGTCTAAAGGTACAGATGTTTCCTGGGGTATCCAGGCGTAACCATTGTGTATCTGCGATCCAGATGATTTGTTTGGATTGTACTTTCCATATCGGTTTTGAAGGTTTTTCAAGTATTTTCACTAGGTGTTGAAACATGTCTACCAAGTACTTGAAGAATTTTAGCTTTGCGCCTGATCAACGCATGGCCAGAGTCTATAAGAACGAGGATAAACTTGTTGAAACATCAAGTTATCAAAGTATTTTCGAAAGGAAAATTTGTTTCGATATGAAGGTAATTTATTATAAAGGTTTCTCCAAAAAAGAAATTTTGTGTTAATATTTGAAATTGAAATTCTTATGGTTTGAATTAATTATTCGTGTCTGATACTATTCTTTTGAATCTACCTAATCTGCTCAGCTTTATTTATTCACCTATATTCTGTTTTTCCGAAAATCCACCTTCTTTTCCTTGTTGACCATATCCCCTTAAAATATGGTTATATATACTACATGGTTTAATAGTAAATTGTTAGTGTTATAAATATATTAGAAGTTATTAATTAAATAGAACATACTTAAAGAAAATGATGATTGATTTATTAATAATCTTGAGATAACTTAATAAATCCATGAATTATAAATTTAATATTTTCAATAACTTCCTTGTAAAAATAAGTAATGATGTAAATAATAGATTTTAAATAGTTTACAAATATTTATAAAGGTGTTATTTACATATATAACTGGTTATAAAGGTAGCAAAAAATTTTACAAATGGGTTTGGAAAAAATATGAAAGTATTAAAGAAAATTGAATTTCAAATGTAGTTTTCAAATGAATATTTTAAGTAAAATTTATATAGTTTCAAATTAATTGTTTAATCCTGACTTTCAATCTATCTTCTTTCTGATTGTTTCTATTCTCCCACCTCCTTCCTTTTCGAGGACGAATAGATTTGAGTGAGGGGAGTGTAACGACCCGTAAATTTTAATAGTTTTAAAATATATTTAAATGGAAATTTTATGAAAATATTTAATAATTGAATTTTGAAATAAAAATTTAATATTTGGTATACGTCTATTTAAAAATAGCAGATGGTAAATTTTCATCTGATTTTAGGGAAGTTTTATTTTATTGTGTAATTCTATTTTAATTCAAATCGGTTAATAATTGATGGTATTAAAATATTTTCCAAAGCTAAATATATTTATATAATAAAATTATAAATCCTCTTCTATGTGAGATGTCATTCTTCGTATTTTCAAATATTGATTTCTATTGCTCCGTTTATCTGCTGACCGAATGGCAGCAATTTTTCGATACCGAATATCGACTTTTGATCGGATGATCGTACCACCGATATCTATATACCCTTTTGATTGTCTCGTTGTGTTGATCGTAGTGGTATAATCATTTCTGTTTTTTGAACCCCGGGATGCCGTGACATCAGTAAAGTGATTTTGTATTGGTACTCAAATTTTACCTTTTGGTTCTGGTGACCATTATAATCACTGTATAATTTCAATAGTCAGGTTATTAATATTATTTAATGAATTCAATCTTTTGACCATCCCACTTCCAATGTTCAATGAAATGGCCATTCATTTCTGGTTCAATTACTATTCTCTCCTTTTTAAATTCTCATTTCTGCTATTGAATAAGAAATATAGCCTATATATTTATTTTCCTGCTCATCTTCTTTTCCATTCTTTTACTTTTCCTTTCATTTCTCTTCAAAAAAAATATTCACGTTCCCCTCCCCCCCCGTCATGCAAGACCTCTCCCCCTCACTTCGACCATCCTCCACTACGTCTCCACCAAACTTCCCTAGTCTCGCCGACTATCTCGCCTTCCTCTATTGACCTCAGCGACCCCGACCCCTTCCTCCACCGCCTGAGCCTCCTTGAACCCATCCACCTCGTCCCTTACAACCGAGACCCAAGTGGCGAGTATCTCTCCCCATGTGAGCCGATACTCTTCACTAGTCACCATCGGCTACTCACACGAACTCAGCCTTCCACCTTCGATTCAGCAGCCCGATACCCGCGCAGTTAGGCTTCCTGTCGACTGTGCATGCTATTGGTATGGATTATTTTTTTTGGTTCCTTATTCATATTTCTCTTAATTACGGCTTTAATTTGGAGTACACTTGATTTGCAGTTTAATATATTTGAAGAGGAAAATTTTTATTTTTATAAGTTGCGTTTTATGTTTGTGTAATTATTTATATGTTGTATGACTGTGATAAGCTCGAAATATATATATTGCTTCCAACCTTTGTTACTACTGCCTGCTCACATATAGTACTAATATAAGTTAAAAATATGTTATACTAATATTTACAAAGTCATCTATTTCATAATCTAGGTGTATAAGTTTTATATATATATATCTGTTATATACAATGATCAGTTTGAGTATATAAATTGTTTTGTTGTTAAAAGTTGGATCTTGTATATATTAGTATATATATATTATAAAGTCAAATGTCAAGTCTGGTACTATTTTCGTACTTGTATCATGTTTTATATTATATTTTGGTTTCCTATTTTGCATATATATATATATATATATATATATATATATATGGGTGTCAGCCTTCATTTTTCATTTATACCGAGATATATATGCGTATGTGGTCCTTTTATATAATCTTAGTTATACTTTTATAAAAGGACGTGTCTTATAACCGAGATATATATGACGTGTTTTACTGTTTCTTACATATTAGAGTTTTCAACCTGTTCATTTTGTCATTTATTTCTTTTCCAGTTTTACAGTTATTTATATGTTAGTATATGTATAATCTGTACATAATGCACTTATATAGATAAGCTATATTCTGTTATTTTGTTTAGATATATATATTAATATGTTTTAAGTTTTGTGTGTAACCTATAATATGCTATATGATCGTTTGTTATATATATAAAGTTGTTAAGTTATATATATTCCATTTGTATAGTTCTCAGCCTTGACCCATTAGGATTTTTATATATAGTATATGTGAAGTTTATATATATCGGTTTCATGTACTATGTATGTAATATGTATATATTTTTAAATACATGTGTCATAAATTAATATTGGCTTCACGGAAAATAATAATAATAATAACAACAACAACAATAATAATAATAATATTTCTCTTCTATCAAATCGATTCTTATTCGTTTCTCATTGATTCTTATCTATCAGCTTTGTCCGTCAAAATCCGCTTTCAGCTTTCTTCGCTTTGAGACTGTTGCTTGGATTGTTCGATTTTCTAGATCATAATCCAACTCATAGCTAGCTGTGTTTCAAACTTCTCTAGCCTCGAAAGGTGAGCAGTAACTCACGATTAACGTTCTTATATTTACTAAACTTGATTTCAATTGAAACGACAATTGAAATATGCTGCTGTTAGTTGTTTAAATTGTTATATATGCTATTATCTATAAATGTTCACATGTGGGATATGACACCATATCCTGTTGTTTATATTATATTGTTATTGGTGATATATTCCTGTTATATTATTATCATATCTGTTATCACTCTGCTAGTTCCCTTCTTAGTGTAGAATTCACTATGGGTTGAAATGATACATACCCTAACGGACATTAGAAAAGGGGAAAATTTTTATGGGTTGAAATAGTAAACCCGTGCGATTTTCATTTGAAATGAATTTGGGATTACGGGTTGAAATGATACCTACCCGTATATATTTAAATTGTGGATTGAAATGATAAATATCCGTATCATTAGACCATAGCATAGAAATTATATACGACACTGTTGGTCTATATATAAATATTTTGAAATTGATTCCTACGGTTTTGAAAGGGGATATATATGGTTTTATTTAATATTGAAATATTTTATATAAATATGTTTTGAATATAAAGTAGATTTAATATTAAACCTAAATTAATAAAATTTGATTTGATTAATATAATATGTTAAGTATTATATTCTTAAATCGATTTTTCAATGATTTTTATAAGTAAGGAAGATAAGGTTGAAATGATTAAAATTGTCACTAGTTTAGAATCTCACTTAATTAAATCGATTTGAGACTATTGAATTTGGAATTTTTGTGTAACGACCCGTAATTTCGCTACTTCGAAAATGAGAGATTTCGTTCATTTTAAATTTAAAAAAGAGTTTAAATCTTAAATAAAAATGTTATATATAATAAAAAATTATTTATTCTTATAGATAATAAATTAAAAAGTATAAATTTGGGTTTTTTAACAAATCGACAAAAGTTAAGTTTTGTTAATAATAAATAAAGGCTTAAATAAATGAATTTAAATATTTATTTAGAAAGGTAAATCTTGTTTAAAACATCTAATAAAGATAATAAAAGTAAATTTATATATTTAAATGTATGTTAATAATCTTTTTACAAAAATAAGCAAAATTTATCGCATTTTGTCACTTTTACATACACTGTAAAATTAGAGATTTTGATATTAATTAAAGATAATTTTAAAATATAAAGAAACTTGTTTTAATTTATTTAAAGAAGTAAAAAGTTCATTTTAAAGTTTGGTTTACTTCAATATATAGCTTAATAAAAACGTCAAATTTTGACTGTAAAATTTGTCATGAAAAACGCCATTTTTAACCAAAACAAGTTGTCAACAAGTTGTTGAAACTTGATACATTTTCTAACTTATAAATACAAGTTTACAAACTTTTTAAACACTTTACATTTAGCACTAAAAGACAAAAGGAGTTTATTTTGAAAAGTTTAAATAAATGTATAAAAAGTGAAAAGTATGATTTGACATATTTAAAAATAATTAAAGCTTTTATAAAGCAGCATCATTACCTTACTTCTCATCTCATTAATGCGTTGTTATGCTTATGCATAGAAAAGGAGCATATGGAAAAGTGAAATGAAAGCTAACTTAAGGAATTAATGACACATACATCCATGCATTTAATGCAAATCAAATCAATACAAAGTCTCCTCTTTAAAATGCAAAATTTAAGAAAGTAATCATTTTTATCTTTAACATCACCATTAATGCTTAAGTCACATCACTTATGGAAAAAGGAGCAACTGTTATTTTAACATTTTAAAGTGTAAGAAAAAGAGGTAAACATCATTCCTTAAGTACAAATTCAAATCAAATCATTTCTTCTCCACTAAACAAAGGTCAAATCAAGGGTAGAAAGGTAAATTAAAAAGTCAAAACGTAGAGAAGAGTATTTTAGTCATTTGTCATCCAAAGCTCAAGTATAAATATGCATATATACCATTCATTTTTCACACTTCATTCCCTACCTTCTTCTTCATTTTCTCCTTCCTCTTCACCTCCATTTCCATGGCTTCCCACCTCCATTTTCCTTCTACCTCTAAGCCATTCACCTTTTACCACTTATACTCCTCCTCCAAAATACCAAAACTCTCTCCACCCTCGGCCAAAATCACCCTACACACCAAAATCAAGCCTAGCTTCCACCTACCCACTCCCTACACCCCAAGCCCGAGCCCACACACCACAAACCCAAGCCACCCTAGCCGAGCCGAGCCCCTACACTCCAAACCCGAGCACACCAAAAACCCGACCCATACACTCCTACACCTCCTACACGCCATACCCAAGGCCACACCCCCTTCCACACCAAGGCCGTACTCCCTCTCTTCCATATAAAAAAAAAAGAAAAGAAAAAGAAAAGAGAAGAAAAGGAAAACAAATGGAAAACAAAAGCTTTCGGAAAGGAACTGGCAAAAGGCGAGACGTTGGAAATAGCACGTTATCGAGAGACGGAAATCTTACGTTGAAGTTTGACGGAGTGAATATGAAGGTGAGAAATTCTCACCGTTTTTTGAATTATATTGATTATCATGCTTAATTGTTATGTTAGATAATCACTATTGATGATATGGATGTTTGATTGATTGTTTGAATATGTTGGATAATCCATAGTAATGTTATGACATTTACCGTGTTGAATATGTTAGTGTTATATGATTGTTGTATGGTTGTGATGATAATTTGGACATCAAATTTCTATTAACTAAGTAATCCCCTTGTTTAATAAGACCATATTTTTAGTAATATGAGATATTTTGGAATAATAAGTCGCTTTTCATTTAGAAGTGAAATTAAAGTTAAAATGAAAGAAAATTTGAAACTATAAGTAAAACGGATTTGAAAAGGGTAGTTAATTAGGAATTGAAATTGAGATAAATAGTGAAATTGAAATTGAAATGGATTTTGAAAAATTAAAGTTTAATTTGAGATTGAAATGAAGTTTAAAATGAAATTAGATTTGAAATCTAAGTTTTAAATATGTTTAATTCAATATTATAATTGAAATTGAATTGAAGTTGGCATTTTAATTTTAATATTAAAATAATGGGAATATAATAATATTATAATATGGTAATAGTGAAAATATATTTTAAATACCTTAAAAAGTGAAAATATTGATTTAAAATGATTTGTAGTGATTTTATAAGTATTGAAATCCAATTTGAATAAATTATTTCAAGTATTGAAAAATAAGTTATAACTAGACGCGTCACGCAACGGTAGTTCGCCATTTCGCGCCGAAAAGTTCAAATGAATTTATAGAGTGGAATATGGCTCCGAATTCTTCGAGATAAGAAAATTCCGGACTATTATATCCATATCTTCTAAACGAAAAAGAAAATCAAAGTTTCGATAAGTAGATTTTGAATTAAGACCAAATCAATTTTCTAGAAAAATCGCGCTGGTGTAGTTTAGTGACCATAACAAGAAATTTGGTTAAATGAATGATTTTAATTACGAAAAAATATGGAATAAATTTGATAAATCTATTTAAATAATTTAAAAGAGATTTGGATCGAAAAATATGAATTTTCAAATATTTAAAAAAATTAAATTCAAATAAGGTTTATATGGCACTTTCCGTAGCACTTTTCTGCTGCGAATTCTATAACTTTTGGAATATGAGTTAAATGCAACAAAGTTTCCCAGAATAAATTATGAATGCTTTAAAAAGGATAATTAAGCGTTTTGAAAGATAATTTGAGATATTTATAAGCAATTCCAAAATAAAGTTGAAAATCTGAGTATGCGGAAACGACTAGTACATTTGTTCCGCCTGTGAGATCTGGGAAGATAAAACGAAGTGTTTAACTAAGGCTAGGGATGGAGCAACCAGTGCCCTAGACTTACCTGGCCTATGTTTTTTTTTCTTAGGCGAGGGGTGGAACAGAACGAAAGGAAAGCCCCGATGCTCTTAAATAAAAGACTGTATTAAGTTTTTGAATTAAAAGAAGATTGGTATTATCCAAATGTTAAGCAATTTCCTAAATGAATGATTTATATGATCCTATTTACTCAAAAATGTTTTTGTTAAGATTGATTTAGGGTTTATCGTAAACGATGTCTTAAATAACATTGTTTTTGACCCGCTCAAAAGTAAAGAAATTTGGATCAAGTATTAAGTAAGGAA
Organism: Allium cepa; assembly: GCA_030765085.1. Lineage (NCBI taxonomy): Eukaryota > Viridiplantae > Streptophyta > Magnoliopsida > Asparagales > Amaryllidaceae > Allium > Allium cepa. The sequence continues at coordinate 730,391,108 of CM060943.1, forward strand.
TCTGAGATATTTTCCAAAGTAAAAGAATGAATTTCTTAGAATTATCCTAAGTTAAAAGAAAGAGATTTCGAAATCATCCGAAAAGAATTAAAGTGAAAAGAGACTTAATAAATCCTATACTCATATTCACTTTTTATCAATAGTTGGATTTCGAAGGAACTAGGGTCGGATTTGGGTAATTCCTATCCGAAAGCCACTTCGAACCAATGTATATGTTCGAACGTGAAGACGTGTTGAAGATGATTGAAGACCGTGGATCTTTATAGCGTGAAGATTGCTTGTTGAACTTGCTCTGGGTAGCTCCCAATTATAGAGTTATTTATAGCAGTGGTCTCCTCGTGATGGAGATTTTTTGGATTGCAAGGACTACTCGCTACTAGTGGTAGTAGGAGAGGGCCTTCGATTTGTCCTGTTCCTGGACAACTTGTATGGACGTTTGTCTGACATTCCATTTCTAACGATTACGTACATTGGTTTCTACAAACGTACATCAGTGGTGGTGGAGAAGGCAACTTCTCTTAGCTTAACACCCTCCTTGAGACGTACGAGCTCAAGGGTTGTATTTTTGTGAAAGGCAATTAGTAGTTAAACGGAAATGGCAATGTGGCATTCAAAGACGTGATATGTGCCATGTGAAAAGGTAATCGTTGCCTCAAGCCTCATCAAACCAGAAATGACCAAAACATGATTAGATGCGGTAAGGCTAAGTGGGTCATTCCCAATTAGGGTATGACCATCCCCTTCTAGATATATTCCTTCCCGCTATGACGTTCCCGATGTTAATTATGTGGTGTATGGAAAGAGTGCTCTTGAATAAAGGTCAGTAATGACCGAGGGATGACATATTCGGTACTATCTAGTTACAGAGGTAGGTCGGTCTTGTGTTGGTAGAGGGCAAATGTTCTGTGCCTCGGGACATCCATCTAGAGGTGTACCTATTTTGGAAGGTAGATCCTGCGCCTGATCATTTGTATGGAAATCCATTCTCCAATAAGAACCTACAGACTTGATTGTAAACCTATTATGCTGCAATTTAATCAATGTAACAATTTTGGCTAAGATTAATAAGTTTATTTGCAAATATTTTCAAAGAAATGTCATTAGAAATAATATCAAATGTATTGATATAAAAGTGTTTTAGTTATCATAAGGTAAAAACCCGTCCGTGTTTATGTGTGGGTGTGATCTTATGAGATACTCTTTATTTCAAAAGATTTTATCCAAAAGCTGATATATGACACTGTCATTTATTATTGAGTTTTTCTCATGCTGGTTTATCAAGCCTGATCTGGGTATTTTCAATACTCGGGTCAGATCCGAGTAGTTTCAGGATAGTCGAAGACAGTTGGAGTTTCCAGAGGAGAGCCAAAGATATTCATCGACGTACGAGCATATTCTATTTCCCACTGTACTTAGTGTATTTTGTTTGATGTTTGTCAGCAATTGTAAGGGCAGATTTTATAACTATCCAAGCTGAATTTAGGTTAGACTCTGATACATGTATTTAAAAGTTATCCGTTGTAAAAATATTTGTTCAATATTATATGTTATTCCATTCGTGTGAGATTCTGTTCTTTCTACTTTTCTTTATCACCCTTAAAGATCCGTCTTTTCATGCAATTTGAGTTAGACATGTGTGGTTTATTTTCGATTCAAAGGGTACGGGAAAACAGGTCTTTACATTTGGTATTAGAGCTGAAGGTTAAGCGAGAACCTTAGCTCTGTTATGGATAAAGTCTCATCAGAGATAGAATTAGTAATATCCTAGTATGAGTGACTCGTTAGAGATGGGGTTAGAAACACCCTATAATGAGTTATGAGAGTATTATATATACGAGCGCGTATTTGTTAATTTTATAAAAATTATTTTGTTTTAAAGAAATTGGTAGATGAAATAATTTTACCTTGGGTTTATATTATAAATATCAAAGGGGATATTATTATTTTTGGATTAAAAATTAATGATTGTTTGTAATTTAGCTTAGTAAAACTTAAATATGAATATCTTGTGATTAGAATTGCACAATTTTACTATAAGATATTCCATATAGAATCAACATGTTGAAAGCTAGAATTTAGAACTTTAATCATATACCCTTAGGTATTTGATATTAAGAAATAATAATGATCAAGTGATTATCATAATGGATGAGTTTAAAATGCTAAGTACAAATATCTTGTGAAGTAAAAGTCACAATTTGATTATAAGATATTTGATGATAATACTGAAGCTAGAAGTGTAATTGGAGAAAGTAAAGAAAAAATGCATACTTAGAATAAAAATTCTTATCAGTAAGATAGAAAAAGATAAACCTAAATTGAGACTTTTTACTAAATATAATATAAAAATATAAGTTGTATAACTTATAAAGGAGTTAAGTTAATTTGAAATTTAGACACTTTGATTAGGTTAAAAGTCAAAGTAAAATTTAGGAATAAGAGATATAAGAAAAATCATCCTAATGTAAAAACTTTGAATTAGTGATACATTTAGGGTAACATTTGTAATTCAATGAAGTAAGATTAGAATTGGATATTTTTTATTAATATGGTTAGTAGTTTGATTGTTGGATGAAAATGTTTAAGTAACAAATACCATGTGAATTATGTTTCACAATTTGACAATAAAGTATTTGATGGATTTAAGGTTAAGAAATTTGATTTAGAAAATGGATAGGTAAATAAGTTAAGTAGTTAATCATAGAATCAGTGAGAAAAAGGCATATACTTAGTAAAGTTGTCTTATTAATATATGGATTGGATATATAATATTAGCTAAATGGAAACCTTAGGTAAAGAAAACTAAGTATTGAGTTTTATAACTTACTAGTTTGAGATAAAAGTAGAGTTCCACATTTGTTAAACACCTTAGTTGAAGTAATGATGGTTTGAAGATTAAGGATATGCATATATACTTTTAGGAAGTAAATGTATATTATACAAGTTTAAGTCATATTTGTATGCTTAAGTGATAATATATTTAGGAGAAAGCAATGGTTGTGAAATAAACTTGAATTAATAGAAGTTTTGGAAAAATGTGTTAGGTAAAGATGAATGTGAATAAGTACATAAGTTAAACGTAGATCATTTTGGCACATAAATTTTGATCTAAGTTTTGAGTACATAACTTTAAGGTGTTTACACCAATCCGAAAAAGGATTTATCACTCGATTCTTGACGGCGAACATTGATGGGATTTTATGATTATGTACACGAGTTTTCTATCATAGTTGAGAGTTATGCAAGGAAAGCAAGGGTTTGTGATCAAAAAGTCTGATCAAAGTCCGCATTAGAAAATCAGAGGCTCGATACTAGTTTGGAGGTAAAGTTGTGGATTTGAATAGTAGATCGAATCAAAGATCACATATAGTATGATGTTTTGGGTATGTCTACTTAGTAGTTGGATAGTTATCTTTAAAAGTAGGCACTAAGATATAGTGGTTGGACTTATGTTTTGATATGTGTAAATTTATATAGACCTCAGGTATAGTACATGCTCAGAACAGAGGATGAGTTATGTGGATGTATTCATTTATGTTGATATAGTATCAGTGGGGTTGTTTTTGGATGTATAGTCTTGTTTGGTTGTTGTACATTCTATCTTAAGTGTGCATTATGCACTAGGATGAGTAGGATAAAAGTTTGACTTGATGTATATATAACTGTAAGTACATGATAGATACTTAGGTTAATGTGGGGAATCTTTGTATGCATGTTTGGCATCATTTGTTTTAGCGTTATTATGATATCGACCTTCATCTTTTCTATCATCAATAGAAATAAGTCAAATTATTTGAGGATATGAGTATGAGATAGATTCCTTTATCTAACTTTTATTTCGAGGACGAAATGCTTTTAAGTAGGGGAGAATGTAACGACCCGTAATTTCGCTACTTCGAAAATGAGAGATATCGTTCGTTTTAAATTTAAAAAGGAGTTTAAATCTTAAATAAAAATGTTATATATAATAAATAAATTATTTATTCTTATAGATAATAAATTAAAAAGTATAAATTTGGATTTTTGAACAAATCGATAAAAGTTAAGTTTTGTTAATAATAAATAAAGGCTTAAATAAATGAATTTAAATATTTATTTAAAAAGGTAAATCTTATTTAAAACATCTAGTAAAGATAATAAAAGTAAATTTATATATTTAAAAGTATGTAAGTAATCGTTTTACCAAAATTGTAACGACCCAGGATTCTTGCCATTTGAAATTAGTATATTTAATTGATTTTTAAATATTATCAAGTAAAATATATAAGTCAAATAAATTATATTTCGAATATCTAGATTTAATTGGATAATTAAATCGATAATTTAATATTTGAAATTACAGATATAATTGGAAATTGGGTTTAATATGATTAAAATTGATTTGTAAAGTTGTACTAAATCATATTGGAGTTAGAATGATGTTGTAGAACTTTTACAATTGAACTAAAAGTTAATTTGCAGAAATTGAATATTTTAATATTTAATTGACGAGTAAAAATAGTCATTTTTCAAACAGTCTCGGATTTTGACGAAATCAGTTTCATTGGATCCGTAATATTAAACTATTGTAAGATTTCAAATTTCGTGTCAATCGGACTTACAGTCTGTCCGGGGCAAGCTAAAACGCGTATAAATTGGTTTAAGTGAATTTTAAATTTAAATAGTCGATTTGAAAACCTATCCTTCAAATATGATTGAACTGGCTCCCGATATATATTCCATTGCGTTCGGAATGGGGGTAAAACATTATAAACGCCAGGCGGCACGCTTCGATTGGAGTTCGAAAAAATTTCGAGTGAATAGTGCGCGAAAATTTTCTATATAAGGCCCCCTATTTTCTCGTTTGCATCAAAACCCTGGCTAGGGTTACAGCGGCCGCCACTTAGCTTTCCAATTGCTGAAAATGCTCGATACTTCTTCTTCATTTTTCTTTCAATCCACGCCCTATTTCAAAAATCTTCCAACTGCAAAAACGTCGACCACGAAGAGATCTCCATGATCAACGGTGGAGATCGTTTAAAGTCGCGTGGATCATCGGCAATTCATGCTCAAAGTCATCACGGTCACGCACGATTTCCTAGGCGCAGGGACGACCGAGTTTGCTACTGTTGTAGCCGAAGGTGGAGCTCGTGATGCTCATTCGTTTGGCACTCGCTGATCGTCTTCAAATGGCCCGAGGAGGTGGTGAAAATTCGTTGGAGATGGCGGCCATATGGGTTCATTTGACCTGAGTTTTAATGGAAGGGAGAAGATGGTATCGGCGGCCTGGATCTTGCCTCTGAAAGCAACGACCATGATGCAATCCAGGGTTTGATAAATTAAAATAAATTGTAAATTAATATATATATTAAATCGTGTAATGTTTAAAACGTCATAACTTCGTCATACAAGGTCGAAAATTGACGAAACGAATTGCGTTGGAATTGTATTGTCGAGCACTACGTGATAGAGCTGGTTTGGAGTTGATTGGAGCTAGTGTGAATTTTGCATAAAATTAAACACGTGTTTAATTTTATTCGGAATAAAGCGCTGAAGCCTCTATTGGATGCAAGGTGAGAACTTCTCACTCAATCGAATTTGTTTCGATTTAAATTTTAAATAGTTAAATTTAAATTGCTTGATTGTATGATTGGATGATAAATTGCTATCTGTTGTATTGAAATAGACCATATACGCCGCATATTAAGCGGAGGTTATTGTATTAAACACATATACCGCGATATTCCACCTTGAAGTGGAATTGGTATTATATATGTACTTGGAGTTGATTTCCCGCATTATATGGCAGATGAGACCCTATTGCGCCGCATAATAGCGGATGATATTTTATATAAACCCATATACCGCGATATCCGGTCTTGAAACGGAATTGGTATTGTGCTAACATTTGTGGATGCAAGGAAACGGGTTGGAGGGATCCAACTGGATTTCTCAAATAATTGAATTTGTTTCAATGTTGTGTGTTGATTATTTATAATCTCTATATGATTATCTTTATGATTGAAATCGTCGAAGGCTAAAATTTAGCTGAATATAATTTTGGTATCGTTAGATACCGGAAATAAATAAAAATTTGACTTTGAAAATTCAAATTGAAAGTTTATATTAAAATTTATTTTTGAGGATTTGATAAAAAAAAGGAATCCTAAAATAATAAAGTTTTATTTTTAATCTTATTGAATAAATTTTCAAAATATGGGAAAGCTTTAATAAATGGATTTCGAGTAATATGATTCAAAGGTTGAAGAATTTATTCAAAATACAGATTTCAAAGATTTTGAAAAATAAAAGAATTGGTTTTCTTTAAAAGGAATTTATTTTTAAAAGAAAATAAATTTAAAAAAATCCATTTGGGAATTGATTTTTGGTGATTAAATATAAATCTTTTAGAAATTTATTTGGTGTTTTGAAATGAATTTGGAATCATTTTGAAAATTGATTTGGGGTTTAGTAGAAATTGATTTCAATTTGAGATTTGAATGAAATTCACTTGGTGTTTAATTTCTTGGAAAATCAATATGGAATTTGATTAGGTTGCTTTTGAAATCAATTGAAAATTTTAATTGTTGTTGAAAGTGAATATTTGAAACTGATTTGAAAATCGTATATCAATAGATATTTTGAAAATGTGAATTCACATGGAATTTATAAAGAAAAGGGAAATTTGTTTAAAAATAAACATTGATTTATTTTTGAAGTGTGGAAATAAATTTACGGATTTGGAACGTAAATTTAAAGTAAATCGGTAAGGATTTATTTGATTGGTTTAAATGAACCATTTTGAAGTAAAAGTGTATATTCCTTCGAAAGCTGAGTATATTTCCAAAGCAGCTTTTAAAGCATAAATTGGATGTTCTAAAGTTGGGTTTTAAAGAATACTTTAGAGAAATTACTTCTTAAATTGTTTAAATCCTTTAAGTAAAGGTTTATTAAGTTTATTATAGAAATGGTTAGTTCCAAGATTTAAATCAATAATTGTTTTACAAAATAGTTATTTAAATAGTTATACTCTATCTACAAATTTTATTTTGAAAATTTTTTTGGACTTAAGTTATATTTAATTTAGGTATAATATTTTTATAACTAATATTTTAAGTAAAGTGTTTAAAGAAAAATTGTAACGACCCGTAATTTTGGGCATTAATAATTTAATAATCTGTATTAATAATTTAATTGGTTTGATAATTTTCTTTATAATTTTAATTTAAATTGATAGATTTAATCTTTTTAAAGATTAATAAATATTTAATCTGATAATTGTGATCAATATCTTTCTAACAATTTAAAATGGATAAGATTTATTTTTCAAAGCTAATAAATTTTTATTCTATTTATAATATATATATTTGATATATACTATGGATAGAAGATCTTGTGTTTTAAGTAAAAGATGAATTTTCAAATTTGTAATATTTATGCAAGTATATGTTATAATTTGGAATTGTTTTGAAATTTAATTTAATCTATTTATAATTTATAAATGTATGGATATATTGTAGTTTAAAGCTTTGTTTTAATTTATATTTTCAAAGGTTAATTTAGATTTATCAAATTGTTTTCAATTATAAGATAATTGTTTGTTTTTAAAATATAAGATTTGTTATTTATTTTAAATATGATAGTTTAAAAAGATTTAAACATTTAGTTTTGCTTTCTTTTTAAAATGCCTAATATAAATGGTTATAAATGATAAATATGAATATTTTAAATTTTAAAATATATATGTGTAAGATGTATATTTATGTTATAAATAGTTTTAGAATATTTCCTTAATGTAGTAAATTAAAAATGTAAGTTCATATTTACATAAATAAGTATTTAGCAACTTAAATAAGTAAGTTTATGTAACATTTTAAATTAAATTAAAATTTATAAAAATGCTAGAACATGTGTAAATATTATAAGGCACTTTATAACACTTGTTAATCATTCAAGTTAGATTAATGGCAAATGTAAGTTACCAAACAAGTGGCCTTCATTTTGAATTTAAAACATATCTTTCTTCTTTCTTCTTCTTAAATTATTTTCTTCCTCTATGAATTAAAAAGCAAATTAATGGCAAAACAGTAAACCCCTTTCAAATCTGAGATTAAAATCCAAGAACAAATCGGAAATTCTTTTTCAAAACCTGGAACTTGAATTTAAAAGAAAAATCCTACAAACTTCAAGCTGCAGTTCAATTTCAGTCTGCAAAATGAAGTTCAACTGCATTTCAAAGTTCTAAATCAAACCTGCATTTCAAAATGACCTGCAACTTCAAATCAATCTGCAGTTCAACATCAAGTTCATCAGCAAGTTTTAAAGCATCAGATACAAGACATGCAATAAGAAAAATCTGCTCTGCAATCAAAAATAAGTGAGTAAATTCTATTTTAAAAACAGTTTTGATATAATCTATGATTGAATATTGCGTGAAAATGAATTTGGCTTTGATGATGAATATTTGTTTACCTGAATGTATGTTTATAAAAAAAATATTGAATTACTTGTAAAAAAATTAGAATGGTTACTGTGTTTATAAAACAGTCCTAAATCCTATAATATTTTCAATAACTTGATTTTGAGCACAAATTGGACATTGATTTGTAGATGGAAGTTGGTTGTAATTACGTAATTTATCATCTAAAAATAGTTATAGGGTTTTAAAATGAATGAGTTACTCATAATTTTCAAATTACAGTGGAAAATCAAATTCAGGCAAAATTTTATGATTTCAAATTCTAGTTTTGAATTTATAATTGAATTACAATTGGAAAATTATTATTTTTAGATCTTGTATCATAATTTTTAATTTTGTATTTAAGGTGAATTTGGGGTTTGTTTGGAATTTGGGTTTTTGTAATTTGCCGATTACCCATGCTATAATTTGGGTTGAAACTTGGATCGAAGCTTGTGTGTGGGTTGTACATTATAGGAAAAATGCAAAAGAATTTTTCTATTGAGTGAATCGATGGATCTTGGATGAAATAGGGTTTTAGAGTTAATTTGTTTCAGTCGAACTGTAATGGGGTTTTGCGACTTGGATTTTCGACCGGGAGTGATCGCAATGGTGGAGAGGGGAAGTTCGTGGTCATGGCACTCCGATGGTAGGGTCGGCGAAGACCATCGGCGACGAGATGGCCAGAGGCGTTGGGTTTTTGGTTTGGGTTGTTCTGCAGTTTTTGGTTCTAGTGGTCGAATTTTGACTCGCATTCGAATTTTTGAATCTGGGCTTGGATTTAGGTTCGCGAGTGACAGTGTAACCGTCGGCAAAGCTCGCGACGACTTGGAATGGCCGGACGTGTTGGGATACGTGCACGCGTTATGCCGTGTACACTGGATATTTTGAAGCTTTGGGGAAGACGAGCTTCGCTCGGGTTTGAGCTCGCGTATTCGTAGGGTTTGACTCGAAGATTGAAGATCTGGGTTTTAGCTCGGGAAGGGCTCGTGTTTTCTGGAGTGTTTTCTCGAGTTTGGGTTGTTTGGCTCTGGGTAATGTAAATGCAGATTTTACTTCTTGTATAAAATAAGTAAAAATCAAGTTAAAAGTTATAAAACAAGTTTATAAAGGAAGTGAGATATAAACTTAAACTTGTTATTTTAAAAATGAAAGTAAATCAAACATTTAAAAGTGAAAATTGAATTTATATTTCAAATGTAAAAATGTTTTAAGACGTTTGTTTGAAAATAATTATCTTAATTAAGTTTTAAAATTCAAATTTAAAAGAGAGTTTGGGATTTAATTATTAAATCAAAGTTTTAAGTTAAATTTTGAAGTAATGTTTAATAACAAAATTTTCAATTTATATTGAAACAAATAAGTTTAAAATTTGATAATTTAAAGTGTTTTAAATTTGGAAATGATTTATAAATGACTTATCTCCAAGTAAGGCTATTATTATGATTTTGTAAACCAAGTTTAATAATTTGTCTTTGAATTAATAAGGTTTAAATTATTCAAGTAATTTATTTATGAAGATAATTAAGGGTAAATTATTTGGATATGACTTAAGAATACTTAATTAAGTATAATTGTTAACAAGCAAGAAATTAATTAAGATTTATGCTTTTCTTAGTTAATTAAAGATTGTCTTTAATTATAAGAAGATTAGTTAATTAATTATTTAATTAATTTCAAAAAATTAGTTAATTGTTTATTTAATTTTAAATAATCACTTAATTATGGATTAATTGAGTGTGATTACTTAATGAAGTAATCAATGGTTAATTATTAAATGTAATTAAGGAAATTGATAAATTTATTTCTTTTAAAGTTAATTAATTATGGAATAATTAATTAATTAATAAAATAAGGATTATTAAATGATGATATTAATTACTTGTTAAGTAATTGATTAAAAGAGTAATCAAGATTTATTAATGAAGTAATTAGAAGATAATTACTTATGTAAGTAATTAAGAGTTAATTACTTAATTATTTTAGATAATTAATTAATGTGATTAATTAATTAATTAATGTGATTAATTTAGGATTAATTACTAAGTGTAATTAATTAAAAATGTAATTAATTAATAAAGTAATTAATTAAGGATTATTTATTAATTTAATTTAATAATTAAGTACTTAATGAAGTAATTAAAGATTAATTAATTAGATTAATTAATCAAAAGTAAATATAATTAATTAAGAAGTTAATTAATTAAGATAAGCAATTACAAATTTTTAATTACTGATTATGATTAATGAGTTGATTAATTACAAGCTAATTTTTTAATTTAAAGAAAATTATTAATTAATAAGGATCATTAGTTAATTAATGATATTAATCAAGGTTGATTAACAAAAAGTAATTAATTTAAGTACGATTAATTAATTGTAATTAATTAAGGTTTAATGTAATTAATTATAATTGATTAATTAATGTAAGGAAATGAAGGATTATTAATTATCGTAATTAGTGATAGTAATTAAAGGTTAATTACTGAATATGGTTAAGGATAATTACTTGAATATAATTAAAAGATAATTAATCAAGGAAGATTAATTAAAGAAGATCATTAAGAGATGATTAATTTATTTATTTGTAATAAATAAATGAAGAAGGATTTAGGATTAATCCAATTGATTAAGAATTAATCAATTCTGCTTGGTTGATTGATTGATATTGGATGATCAATATTGACTGATTGATGTTGGTCGATACTGGATGATTTGGATATCTATGATATGTGATATGCTGCTTTGTGAAGATGAATGTTGTTATGAATTATCTATTGTGATAATGTGATTCATCTATCTGTTTATATATCATCCTGAATATGAGTTTAAATTGTTCAAACCCTTAAGTACAACTTGGACATTAAAATGGCGTTTGGTTTCGGTGAGACCGGGATCGGTTTCCATATTTGGATATCCGAAAACCACATCGATTCCAATTAAATGTTAGGTCGCGAATCCAAATGGAGCTAGTGAAGACTCGAGCTGTAAGGACTATACGTCAGTATAACTCTGTGGGTGATTCCGTAATGAGTTTGACGGAATAGTGTTTATAGGCTCGAGATGGAGATTCAGAGTGCAAGGGTTATCGTCGTTAACTCTTAGGGTGATTCCAAAATGAGTGTAACGAGATAATGCCTTCGGTTTCGTTCGAACCCGAAACGAACTTGTATGGATTGAATGCTTTCAGAACATCGTCAGGTGGACGATGAGCATTCTAAGTGATGTTTTCACTAAAGGTAATCGTAGCCTCAAGCCTCATCAACCGGGAATAGCTAAAACATGGGAGGTGCAGCAAGGCTTCGTGGGTAGCCCCCATTGGAGAGTGATATTTACCCCTGTCAAGAGGTCCCTTTTATTTCGACTATGTGGACAGTTGTTGAGCTCCAACTGTCGAGGTTGTCTTGTTCGGAACTGTTCAGTAAGGAATGGTTCCGGCCTTGTGTTGCAGGGGAGCGGGCGTACTCCTCGGTACGTTGATCTAGGCCACATACTGTGACGGTGGTACCCCAGTAGCCCTGTCATTGATGGAAACCCATTCTTCCTACGAGACCCTACGGTTTTGTTTGTATTACCCACTATTGTGGCAAGTAGCTGGAATTTAATAGATGTAATAATTTCGGCTATTTCTTATTTACTTGAAAACCCTAGACACTATTATAATGTCACTGGATTTCCTATCAAATGTTTCGGTTAGCATAAGGTAAAAACTTTTCCATGTTTATGTGTGGGAAGTCTTACGTGATACCTTTTCATTTCAAAGGTGGTTCTAAAGTTAAGCAATTTTAACCCGTTTACTCACACCAGACCCTTGTCTGACCCGAGTGTTTATTTTCTGTTTTATTAAACTCTTGGGTACTCATATTTTGTATGAGTAATCAAGTGATTCAGGTTTGCTTGACGAATGCTGGAGGAGATATGGAGCAGGAGGCTTCCACGTATAGATATATTATGGTTCCGCTGTGTTTGATTGGTATATGTATCTTGTGATACTTGAGTTGTATTGTTAGACAGATGTTTATGACTGTCTATTATGTGTTGTATAAGTTGTATACTCTAATGTAATGTGATACTATGTAATATTTTATGTGATATATTTATATTTCATTCGTTCCGCTGTGAGTTCTCTAATGTTGTTGTTTCTTTCTTTCTCTTTCTTTTCTTCTTCTATCCCTTTCTTTCTTCATTGATGATGCGACTTTCTGGAGATAGGAAGTCGGGTCGTCTCAAAAATAGTTTTATTTCAAAGTGTTTTCCCGATATATTTTGGATAAGTGTTATAAATTATTTTAATATTTGAACTCGGCAGATTTCCAGCGAAAATGAATAAATATTTAGAAGTGTTTCCGTGTAAGGAAAATGATTTGAAATTTGTTTTCAAAAGTTGTAAAGGGGAAAAGTGATTTGAAATTTGTTTTCAAATGGTTGAAATGTGGAAAAATATATCTTGTAAAGATATTTTTAGAAAATAAATAATTTGAGAAATTATTTGGAATCTGGTGATGGTGTGCATATCTATTGATAGTTAAATAACCGACTATCAATATTTACCTTTAAATGGGTATTTGCTGTGATTTGCTTGAATTTGAATGCTACACTTATTTTAAAATAAGCGCTCGTTATTTGGTTTAGCCGGGAGAGGACCTTTGGGTCATGAATCTCATTCCGAATAGTGATACGTCATAATGGATAGCATTTGAAGACTGGATATTTTCGAAAACGGAAGGATTACCATCGAATGTCTTTGCATCGGCTGATCTCCGATACAAATATTTTATCACCCTTTGTGATGGGAATTCCAAACGTGATTAGTGAATATCCGGATTGCAAGGGCTTCTTTGGAAGTGCTTTCGGTTCCGTTCGATCCCGGAACGAACTTGTATGCATGTGTGTCTGACGTTACAATTTAAGATGTAAAGCTGGTTTCTATCAAATACATTTCTGTTGGTGGCGAAGAATTTATTCTTTTAGCTTAACACCCTTCTCTGAGACGTACGAGTTAGTTGATGGTTACTAGTGATACATTCCCAATTTAGTAATGTGACATACGAAGTGCTGCTGATCATTTGTTGATCAAAGCATGGCTTTTGTGAAAAGCGTGGCTTTGTGGATGAGACTTCGTCGGACCTCACAACCCGACAATGTTCAAAACAGGAAAGATGCAGCAAGGTTATAGGGAGTAGCTCCCCTTAGGCTATGAGTATTTTCTTCTGGATAGAAGTGGTATCATGGTATGAAGCCCAGATACTTAACTTATGTGGATATCGCAATTATATATGACTGTGATTGTTTTTGGTTGAGGATCCTTGGATAAAGGTTGTTTACAACCGGGGGATGGCATACTCGTGTCAGTAGTTACCTACTTTTGCAGAGGTAAACCGACGTTGTGTTGGCAGAGATCCGGTTAGGTTCTCGGAGTGTCCTTCCAAAGGTGTAACGACCCGTTAAATTTATGATATTTAATAAAATGAATTAATATAATTTCTAATTTGGTTAAAAAAAATGTAGAAATTTGGTATAGTGGTTGCAATTTAGTGTAACTATAAAATTTTATGATAATAGATGTGGATAATGTAAATTTTCACAACTTGATTTAAAGTAATTTTGAAGAAACCAAATAAATGTTGAATTTGTGAATGTTAGTATAAATATTAACTTAAATGGTGTCATTAATACAAAGATGTAATTAGTGTAGATAGTAATAATTTATGCCTGTAGTGAAAGGAAAAGAAAACTAATAGAAACATAAAATTTATTTTATGTAAACAAAAGTATAGTTTTGAACAAACTTATGAAAATTGATAGAAACAGTGTTTGTAATCAGTTTGGTTATTTTATATTTGAAAGATAGAGATGTGTAAATACGTTAATGAATTTATAATGGGAAGGAATGGTAGAATGAAAAGAATATATATAATAATAAGCATTTGATTCAATTAAGGGAATTAAATTTTAATAAATGGTCATTTAATAAATTCAACGTTTGTGAGAAATCATAATAATTGTGTAAAATGTGTACAAACTTGGATTTGGAAGTTTATTGGATTTATAACGGTTTTGTTATTAAGTGTATGAGTTTAAAAGTTATTCCCTTTTGTAAAGTTATAGAAGAATGCATAAAGATATAAACAGGGCTTAATAGAATTGACACTTAATGAATTGAATAAATTACCCATTTATGTAGATATGTATAGTGAAATAAATGGCCTAAGCAAATTAAAATGGGATAATCATTGAGATTTGTACTATGAAAATAAATAGTAACATTTATTTGCAAGGAATAAAAGACTATTTAGGTGACTAGAATTTGGAGTAATGACTATTGTATGTTACCTACCCTTGTTTCTTGTTAATTTAGATTTTGGGAACCAAATTCAATTTATCCGCCAATTTACCGCAGTTAAAGTGAAATGAATTGGTGATTGAGAAATGTTAAATACAAATAAGATGTAAACCAAAGAAAATCCCATTTGTAATAAATTATGTAGAATAAAGTAAAGAAACTAGGAAATGAAAATGTGAAAATGTGGATGCAGTGAGATCTTAAGTGATAATAACCTTGTTAGGCAAGTGATAACGGAATTTTGTGTATATGTAATATTTACTGGTGTGCCAAGTAATAGACACATAGATGCAAGAAAAGGAAAGTTGGTAGCAATCTATATATGTTATTTATCTTACTTAGTATATTAAATAAGGTTTGGAATTCAAATTTTAATTAAAGGAGTTGGTAGCACGTTAGTAGGAAATAATTGTAAGGGTGGGATAACAACTACTATAAACTACCTAATTTAAATGAGTCAATGAACTTATTTGCAATAACGTTCATCTAAATATGAGTAATTAAAATGGCGGTGTCAACAATAAACGTTACTTTAGAATTAATTTATATTCTAACGGAAGTGTGAAAGTAAAGCAATAAAAGCATAAACTTATCAAGGTAGAATTTAGTAGTGTAATGAAAAAAATGTTAAGAATGTTATAGGATAATGATTGATTGGAAATCAAAATTTACTTGTTTGAATGTAACTTTAGGGAAATTGGATTTAATTAAAATAAAAAGGAAGAAAAAAAAATTGGATGAAATTTAATGTTGGAATATTATGTAAATATAAACTTAGATAAAATTTAAGGATATCTACGTAATAGAGTGTAAAACCAATGTTAATTTCATCTATTTAATACTAATAGGTTAATAATAGAATGAAGAGTAAATTTAATGTTAAGTTAATATGAATTAAGGTAATATTGGGGAATAATGTGAATTTTCTTCATAATATGATAAGTTGTAAAATACAACGTAAACTTAAGTATAACCTTTGGATTGAAAACATTGTTAAGGGTTACCTGTTAAATTTGGATGGAATTGGCAATAAATGTTACACTTATGGGTAACGAAATAAAAATGTCCAGAATTTGAGTATATTAAGAAATGGGGATTGAAATTGAAATCTTGCAACGAATCTAATAATACGTTACATAAGTGTTAAATTAAGGTAACATTTGGAAAATATGATAATGATTTTCAAATTGAACAAGTTGTGGAATTAATAAGGATGGAAGAAAAAAAAATCAAGATTTATTTTATTTATTGGAATGAAAAATTTATAATTTGATTTATTGCGAATAATTGAAATTTAATTTGGTAATTGGCGAAATGATTAATGATTGAATTAACATAGAACTTGTTGTTAGTTATTAAAATTGTTTAAGAAATCAAAGGAGAGAAATTTTATAAAATTTTAAATTTTGTAATTGGATTGGCTAAAGTGGGAAAGTGGAATTAATCAACGTTGTTACTTTTATCTCCTTCCCTATTAGATCCTTATGTGATTGCATCCACATTTATTGTTGATTATTCCTATATATTGTCACCAATTAATCGTACTTGATGTATGTTTAGCAATTTTGTCACACAGTTAAAGTATGAATATGTATATATGATGTATTCAAATTTTTCTGTATCTAGCACTTAATTAATTTAGAATCAAACTAACGAAACGTGTCATTTATTTTTGTCCCTCCATATCCATTTTCTTTCTAATTAATAAATACCTCTTTTTAATACCTGCTACTTTAAAAAAAAAAAAAAAAAGGGACTGTTCATATTTGCTATATTTCAATACCAAGTGTTCATATTCACTTTATTTCTAATTAATAGCAGCCTCTCCTTTCAAATCTATTTGTCCCTAAACCTAACTCTAACCTTATAAATAACCTACTTCTTATTCTTCTATTACATTTTGTTTCTCCTAACTCTAACCCTAGCCTCCATGCTATTCTTCTTCTTCTTCTTCTTCTTCTTCTTTTTTTCTTGTTTTTCTCAAAGCTCCTTATTATCTCTCATTTTAATTTTTTTTTTCTTTCTCTTCAAATATTCTTCTTCTTCTTCTTAAAATTTACTTCTATTTCAAACTTTCTTCTTTTCAAATCTAGATCTTCTCTTCCGTTTTCAGTTCTTATTTTAATCATTTTTTTTCAATTCTTCTTTTTCAAATCTTCTTTTTCTTTCAAACCTTTTAAAATACATACATTCATATAATAAGGAGGAAAATTAAAGTAAATCGAAATAAAAGAAAAATTACGGAACAAAGTTAGCAATCAAGAAGAAGCATATGCGTTTTTCACGAGGGAAGGTGGATGTGGCACGGTATTTTATTTTTGTTTTGTTTATTTTTTAATTTTTTTTATTTCAATTGCAAATCGTTTAATTGTGATAACTTTCACATACGAACTCCATTTCACACGAAATTTCTTTTGTTAGGATCGTAATTAAATTCCGGATCTGATGACGCTGGTTTGGATAAATTTAGAGACCGTCAAATTTTGGGTTTAAATCGGATTTACATTCGATTTAAATTCAAAAGGTGAGTGTTTTAACCCACTCACAATTACTAGAAGCTTTTATGTTTGTTAAATAAATTTTAGAAATGAATAGAAATTTATTTATGAGCTTTTGGCATGTTATTTCACCCATATCTGTTGAATTGCATTTTATTGAATTTAGCTGTTAATTAAATTGATTGATTGCGTATTAATTGGCTGTTAGAAATTATTGTTTGCATAAGAACTGCTAGTTAACAGTTATGTCAATTATCACTGAAAATAAACTGTTAGATAAATAGTTGATAAATATAATTTGAATTAAACTGCCAATTATTACCTGTTGTATATTTCCAAATATATAATTGTTATTGATTGATATTGATCGATGTGTGATTGGATGATGGATGGGTTGTTGAATGAATGTTTTATTTGGATATCATTAAACTGCAAGTTAGTATGCATTTACATTTCATTCGGGATTGCGGTTTGAAATGATATACAACCGCAGTTTTATTTTTTTAAATTGCGGATTGAAATGATAAATATCCGTATCACTTGACCATAGGATAGAAAACTATATACAGGCACCGCGGTCTATATATAACTATTTTTAATGAGATTTCTATGGTTTGGATGGAATAGGTTTATAAAAATCTTAAATTTTATACCGAATAAATGTTTTCTTCCATATTTATATACATATGAAGTTGAAAAATTTGAAATAAAAAGGTGTATAAATCTCTTTATTAAAATGGAAGAAAATTTAGAAAATGGAGTTTGATAATTTATATCCTATGTTTAAATGTTAAGTTGGAAATTTTAAGATAGTATATTTACAATTGGATTTTTCCCAAAATAAATTGAAATGAATATTCTAGTATAATTTGAATTGGAAAATATATATTTTATTACTAGAAATTGAAGTCTTATTATTTATGGATTTTATGTGAATGTTCAAAACTAATTAATAGAACATTTGATTTGTTGAAAGAATAAAAATCCAACTTTAGTTGAAATATTAACCCTCAAGATGGATATAAAAATATATAAAATTGGAATGGTTGGGACTTGAAATAATATTTTGGATTATGGTTTTAACATTGAGTAAAGAAATATTCACAAAGCCATGTAAATTATTTTCCGTACAAAGTAACCATAAAGTTAAATCACTTATTTTATATATTGTTGAATATCCAAACCATTTAGTTTTGAAAGTAATGGTTTTAAAAACTATGGATTTCGAAGTATTATGTTGAAAGTTAATCTTCAAATATTTGGTTACAAGGAATTATAAATTTTAAAAGTGGCATAATTTTTGGAAAGGATTTATATTTGGGAAATGATATCATTGATTTGGGTTTTATAAAAATAATATCAAAATGAATCTTTTTGGGTTTTAAAGAAGAAATGATATCGTAATATTATGGTTTTGAAATGGATTATATTCTGGTTTTAAAGTATAAACTATTTTTAAATGACCGCGGTGTTATAATAACGATGGGTTGGCAAAGAGACCGGGATCGGATATGGACATACTCTCTGTCGATACCGAAAACCACTTTGACTAACCGTGTACGCGGTGGAGATTCCAGAATGAAGTAGGTGGTGGCGACGTTTCCTGTAAGGTAAATACGTGGACCCGACTCCCGTGAGTTGGCATAAGGTGGCTAAAACAGGAGCGATTCTCAGGCCAATGAGGTCATTCCTCTGATCGGACGCTCCTCTTCGATATTATACTTTGACTTGGATTGATTCAGTGGCCACTTCTATATTTTGATTTTGGGGAGTTAGTCTGAGGTGGGCGGTAACTGCGGCTACGCGTTTCCACCAGCCTGGATAGCAATTGGTATATCTACCCTGGCATTGCCTAGTTGTGCCGTGTCACCTACCATACCGAGCCTTTACTACGAGTTTCTATTTGTGTCGTACCTATGGAGTATCCTCTGGTAGCTTCCCGATCAGGAGGTATTACGGTACTGTATAGACTATTGGCATTATTTGTGTTAAGGGCTATATGGGTAATCCCTTAACGCTATTTAAAAGTAAGTTTATTTTATAAATAGACACTATTATAATAGCGCAATATACTACATAGTAAATAGTTTAACGGATCCTTAGGAGATGTAAATCCCGAACATCTCTTGAGTTACTGTACTCATATTTATTTCTGTTAATTTAACTCACATAAGATCTTTTAGTCTGACTCGAGTGTTTTTGTCTTTTCAAATTCGCTCGGGTCAGTCCGAGCGTTTCAGGATCGAAGACTTTAGCTTTGAAGGACGAAGACGAAGGAGTCGTATTATTATTATCTATAGTATTGCACCACACTCTAAATTTCCGCTGCATTGATTGTATTGGTATGTGTAACTCTGATATTCATTGTATAAGTAAAATAAATATTTTGTAAACAGTTATCATGAACTGTATATTGATTATTATATTTTATCCTTCCGCTGTGAGATTCTATTTTGTTTTATTTCTTCTCTGTTTTTCTTATTTACCCCATAACAATCCGCCCTTGCGTATGCTTTGAATTGGCACGTGTGTCGGTTTAAAGTGTGCGAAAAGGCGGGATGTTACAGTTGGTATCAGAGCTTTGGTTTAGCGATAAACCTTGGCTTTGTGGGGTTTGACTCTTTGTTAATAGGGTAGTAATATCCTATGGGAGTCGCTGAGTGTATATATATGAGAGAGCGTATTTGTTAGTATTAATAAAAAGATTTTTATATTGTGTTAATCTGTTCCGCTTTGTATTTATAAATTCTGGTTGATGCATGGGACGCTATGTCATCAATAGGGATTTCTAAACACTTAATAGGACAGACCGACATAATATTTGTTTTAATATAGTTAAATGAAAGAATTTTGCCTATTATATTTTCTATATATAAAAATATTTTTATAAAGATATATATATATTTGGTTGCTATAGATTGGGTGTTAGGAAATAAAATATTTATAATAACTGAAGCTAAGTTGAAATTATGATAAATCAAATTGGAGATTTTAGAACTTAAGTCCGGTATTTTTTCCAAATCTGCTTTCAAAGAATTTGTGAAATTTATTGATTTGGTTTATAAGAAATTTCTTATATAAATATTTCGTATAATTTGGAAGAATTGTTTTAAAGAAGATTTTGAAAAAAAAAATTAATTAAATTCTGTACTTTCCTCTCTGTCACTGGAAAATAAATTCGGTGATGACGGCCGCATCATCGACTTTCATTTCGAGTTTCGAAGGGGAAAGGCCACTGTAGTAAATTCTACTGCAGATTTATTATGAAATTTTCTAAAAAAAAAATTCTTTTATTGTTCTAACTATAATTAGAGATTTTGAGTTGTAAGAACTTATTTATCTATTATTTTGAAATAAATTGAAATCTGACCCGGAATCCAATTCTAAAATTCTCCATTAATTAATCAATTGTTAAATTGTAGTGAAATAAAAGTTAAGTAATAAATGAATTGAAACCTCTAATTGAAATAAGAGAATAATTGCATAGCTATAAAGAGGAATTTGCATACATATGAGACAAAGAGTAATATGGATAAACATTAAATTTAATTAAAAGAATGGAGATTAAACTTGTATAAGTTCAATTGC
This sequence comes from Allium cepa, assembly GCA_030765085.1. Classification (NCBI taxonomy): domain Eukaryota; kingdom Viridiplantae; phylum Streptophyta; class Magnoliopsida; order Asparagales; family Amaryllidaceae; genus Allium; species Allium cepa. Next base: position 730,411,974 of record CM060943.1, read on the forward strand.
AATTTCCTTAACATAAATAACTTACCCAAATATAAAAGTTGAAGTGTTAAATGAGAAACTGGAATTGAATATTTTACAAGTAGGAATTTAGGAAAAATGAAGTATTCAATAAATTACTGTTATAATAAGAATTTAATGGTATAAACTTAGGTTATAATTGAAATTTTACTGAAAAAGGGTTAAGAATTATTAATAGATGATATGAACCTAAGTATATAAAATGAAATTCAAAATAAGAATTGATTGTATGATTATTGACTTAAGTATGTTTTAATCTTCCCTATTCTAATATAATGGAAAGTAGGAAAAATTAAATGACTGCAATTCATAGTTAATGAATAAATAAAAACTTCCACTTATAAGAATGAATGTTAGCAGATTAAGAATTTAAGGGAAACCTTACAAGTAAAGAGTAAAGAAAGGAAGATATTCAAAATATTTGTTGTTATTAATGAGAATTATTTTATAAACTTAAGTAATAAAAAGGAAATACAAATATAATGAATTTTGGGATAATTGGAAAATAAAACTTGTAAGAACAAAGAAATCCCTCATAAATGAAGGGAAGAAAATCAAACCACTGAAGTATGAAATAAATGTATAATAAGCTATTTTGGTGTTGATTTGAATTGTTTGGTTGATGTATGGTTGTTGGGTAAGGAATTTTGAAGTTGTTGGATGGAGAAATAATCTATCTTTGTTCCATCTAAGACTGTTGAGTAAAGGATGCACTTGATAGTTATTTTACATTTCATACAATTTCGGAATTTGAACCTAACAACTAATTGTTTGTTTGATTGAATGATTTTGTTTGCGGTGTGTGCTGTTTGTTAAAATGTATGGTTGTTGCATTTGATAGGATATGAATGATTGAATCCACTAGAATAGTTCATTTTAAAATAAATATTTAACCTTTTAGGCTTATAAGAAAATACAGGTTATGGAAGCAACTGCTACTGCTTTTGGTTCCATAATAATAAGCGTATTGCCCGACAAATAGGTACGTTTCCGGATTACGTATAAAGCGTTATTTTATATATTTTCCCGTGTTGGGATATTTTATTTGGATAATATGTGTAATATATTTGTATATTTGGATATTATATTTTCTCCAGAGTCCCTCCGTACAAAGGAGACTTTGCCAAAAAAATTCGTAAATTTTGGACTTAGAATTTTGTGAAAGTATTTTTTCCAACTTTAATAATTCAAGTATTAAAGGATATAATGATTATAAAACAAGTATATTTCATTAAAGGAAATTAATCCAGTAAAATATTGTTTATAAGTTAATATTTGAAATAAGATGCACTGTAAATCTTCCTCCTCCCTTCTTTTTTTCCTTTTCGGGGACGAAAAGTTTTGAGTGGGGGAGATTGTAACGACCCGTTAAATTTATGATATTTAATAAAATGAATTAATATAATTTCTAATTTGGTTTAAAAAAATGTAGAAATTTGGTATAGTGGTTGCAATTTAGTGTAACTATAAAATTTTATGATAATAGATGTGGATAATGTAAATTTTCACAACTTGATTTAAAGTAATTTTGAAGAAAACAAATAAATGTTGAATTTGTGAATGTTAGTATAAATATTAACTTAAATGGTGTTCATTAATACAAAGATGTAATTAGTGTAGATAGTAATAATTTATGCCTGTAGTGAAAGGAAAAGAAAACTAATAGAAACATAAAATTTATTTTATGTAAACAAAAGTATAGTTTTGAACAAACTTATGAAAATTGATAGAAACAGTGTTTGTAATCAGTTTGGTTATTTTATATTTGAAAGATAGAGATGTGTAAATACGTTAATGAATTTATAATGGGAAGGAATGGTAGAATGAAAAGAATATATATAATAATAAGCATTTGATTCAACTAAGGGAATTAAATTTTAATAAATGGTCATTTAATAAATTCAACGTTTGTGAAAAATCATAATAATTGTGTAAAATGTGTACAAACTTGGATTTGGAAGTTTATTGGATTTATAACGGTTTTGTTATTAAGTGTATGAGTTTAAAAGTTATTCCCTTTTGTAAAGTTATAGAAGAATGCATAAAGATATAAACAGGGCTTAATAGAATTGACACTTAATGAATTGAATAAATTACCCATTTATGTAGATATGTATAGTGAAATAAATGGCCTAAGCAAATTAAAATGGGATAATCATTGAGATTTGTACTATGAAAATAAATAGTAACATTTATTTGCAAGGAATAAAAGACTATTTAGGTGACTAGAATTTGGAGTAATGACTATTGTATGTTACCTACCCTTGTTTCTTGTTAATTTAGATTTTGGGAACCAAATTCAATTTATCCGCCAATTTACCGCAGTTAAAGTGAAATGAATTGGTGATTGAGAAATGTTAAATACAAATAAGATGTAAACCAAAGAAAATCCCATTTGTAATAAATTATGTAGAATAAAGTAAAGAAACTAGGAAATGAAAATGTGAAAATGTGGATGCAGTGAGATCTTAAGTGATAATAACCTTGTTAGGCAAGTGATAACGGAATTTTGTGTATATGTAATATTTACTGGTGTGTCAAGTAATAAACACATAGATGCAAGAAAAGGAAAGTTGGTAGCAATCTATATATGTTATTTATCTTACTTAGTATATTAAATAAGGTTTGGAATTCAAATTTTAATTAAAGGAGTTGGTAGCACGTTAGTAGGAAATAATTGTAAGGGTGGGATAACAACTACTATAAACTACCTAATTTAAATGAGTCAATGAACTTATTTGAAATAACGTTCATCTAAATATGAGTAATTAAAATGGCGGGATCAACAATAAACGTTACTTTAGAATTAATTTATATTCTAACGGAAGTGTGAAAGTAAAGCAATAAAAGCGTAAACTTATCAAGGTAGAATTTAGTAGTGTAATGAAAAAAATGTTAAGAATGTTATAGGATAATGATTGATTGGAAATCAAAATTTACTTGTTTGAATGTAACTTTAGGGAAATTGGATTTAATTAAAATAAAAAGGAAGAAAAAAAAATTGGATGAAATTTAATGTTGGAATATTATGTAAATATAAACTTAGATAAAATTTAAGGATATCTACGTAATAGAGTGTAAAACCAATGTTAATTTCATCTATTTAATACTAATAGGTTAATAATAGAATGAAGAGTAAATTTAATGTTAAGTTAATATGAATTAAGGTAATATTGGGGAATAATGTGAATTTTCTTCATAATATGATAAGTTGTAAAATACAACGTAAACTTAAGTATAACCTTTGGATTGAAAACATTGTTAAGGGTTACCTGTTAAATTTGGATGGAATTGGCAATAAATGTTACACTTATGGGTAAGGAAATAAAAATGTCCAGAATTTGAGTATATTAAGAAATGGGGATTGAAATTGAAATCTTGCAACGAATCTAATAATACGTTACATAAGTGTTAAATTAAGGTAACATTTGGAAAATATGATAATGATTTTCAAATTGAACAAGTTGTGGAATTAATAAGGATGGAAGAAAAAAAAATCAAGATTTATTTTATTTATTGGAATGAAAAATTTATAATTTGATTTATTGCGAATAATTGAAATTTAATTTGGTAATTGGCGAAATGATTAATGATTGAATTAACATAGAACTTGTTGTTAGTTATTAAAATTGTTTAAGAAATCAAAGGAGAGAAATTTTATAAAATTTTAAATTTTGTAATTGGATTGGCTAAAGTGGCAAAGTGGAATTAATCAACGTTGTTACTTTTATCTCCTTCCCTATTAGATCCTTATGTGATTGCATCCACATTTATTGTTGATTATTCCTATATATTGTCACCAATTAATCGTACTTGATGTAACGTCCTGGGTTTTCGTTGCCGAAAAACCGAATAGTTATGGGTTTAAGAAAGAAGAAAAGAAAAGAAAAAGAAAGAAGAAGAGATAAGAAGGTAGAAAATGGAGAGAGAGAAAAGAAAACAGAAAATAGAAAATTTTAAAATAGAAGAAAAAGAGAATAGAACGGAAAAGAAAAATAGAAGAAGATAGGACGGAATAGGAAACAACAGAATCACATCAGAATCTCACAATTCGCAGCGGAACAACATATAATAACAAATGAATAATCTTTAAACAAAGAACTATATCAGTTATTACATTACAACACATTTCATTACATCATATCATCAGAGTGTACAACATCAACAATGCAGCGGAAAAAGAAATACTATATAAATAATACGCCATGCCATCCAGCTTGCCTCCAGCAATTCCTGAATATCCAGAATATCCTGATAAACCTTAACTCTTGACTGCCCGTGTGGAAATTGGTGGGCACCCAGAGTTTAGGAAGGAAAGCAATAAACTCCGAGTCAGTCATGTGACTGGTGTGAGAACTCAAAACAGTTTATTTAACTTTAAAATCAAAATAGAGGAATATTTTTAATCAATTCGCAATGCTTTTTAAAAAATGAGACTACCATAAGGCCTCCCGCACACACACACATGCAAACGCAGAATCGGAGGAGATTTCTCCTTATGATAGCCAAAGATGCTTGATACGCATTTAAAATAACATTTTTATATTATTACTAGTGCATAGTGTAGGAAAAATTCATTTCGAAAGTAGAATATAAATCTTAGCCAACATAGACATTTCGAACTATGCCTACTATAGCTACCATCCAAACAGTGGTGACCACCATAAGTGAATGGCAGGTTCTACAACTAATACCGTACAAGTTTCGTATTGGGAATTGGATTTCCAACAAATGGTCAGGCTAAGGAACTTCCTACTGCCACATGGGATCGCCTCTGGCTGGACGTCCCGAGAACTTAACCAACTCTCTGCCAACACAAGGCCGGGTTACCTTTATCACTAGGTAACTACTACACGAATATGGCATCCCCCGGTCCCATCGGACCTTTAACCGAGCGCTCGTCACCAACAACACCACACAGAAAAAGATATAGTGTATCAACATGAGTAAGTATCTGGGCTCCATACCATGATACCACCCTTTCCAGAAGGAAATGCACATACCCTAAAGGGAGCTACCCCTCATAACCTTGCCGCATCATTCCTGTTTTGACCATTACCGGGATGTGAGGCTCGATGAATTCACGTCCACAAAAACACACTTTGTACAAAAAGCCGTGCTTTGGGTCAACAAATGATCAACACAATGATCACTAAGATAGACGATCAAATAAATGATCCTATCACAAATAATCAACACAATGATCATTTCAGCATCACTCAGCATGTCACATTACCAAAATGGGATATATCGCTGATAACTTCAACTATATAACCTTTGAGCTCGTACGTCTCAAAGAAGGGTGTTAAGCTAAAAGAATAAATTCTCCGCCACCAACAGAAATATATTTGAATGAAATCGGCTTTATATCTCAACTTGTAATGTCAGACATACAATCCATACAAGTCTGTTCTGGGTTCGAACAAAACCGAAGGCACTTACAAAGAAGTCCTTGCAATCCGGATATTCACAATCCTGATCGGATTTCCCATCACTTATGGAATCTCTATACCAGGAGCTACCCAGTGCAGAGACAATCGATAGGTCATCCTATCGCTCTCGCAAATACCGGTCTTCAACACCGATCTTCAAATGCAATTCACAACGACGTATCACATATTCGGAATGGGTTATACGACCCCATGGTCCTTTCCCGGTTAACCCGAATAGTGAGCGCTTATTCAAAAATAAGTGTGCATTCAAATTCAATCAAATTACATCAATTACCCATTCAAAGGGAAATATTGATAGTCGGTTATTGAACTATCAATGGATATGCACACATCACCAGATTCCAAATAATTTTCCAAATTATTTATTTTCCAAAATATCTTTACAAGATATATATTTTCGCACTTTAAAATAAATCAATATTTATTTTTATACAAATTCCACTTTTCATTCATAAATTCCATAATGAATTTATATTTCAAAATATCCATGCATATACGATTTCAATTATCCATTTCAATTTATCTTCAAAAGGATAAATTCTAATTATTCACTTCATATTGGAAAACATTTCCATACTTATTAAAATAAGTAATTCGCAAATCTTTTTATTTTCAACCTTAGAAAATATTCAATATACTTAAATCGAATTAAGTATATAATTCATTCTTTAAGAAAATCATTCTCTTAAACATATTTACTTGGGCCAAAACGAATGTTGCGTAAAACATCGTTACGACAACCCAAAATCACTAGTATAGGGATTCGAAATTAAAATAGATATATAAATCCCAATACTATACAAAACATTTCCTTTCGGAAATCATCTATTATAACAACAGTGTTATAATCTACCATTTCCTTTTATTTCTCGAAAACATCTATTTCAACAATAAATGTTGAAATCTATGATTTCAAATCTCAACATATTTTAAAACATCATTAGATCGTTTTAATTTTATTTAAAACATCACATTCTAAATAATTTCTTTAACATATTATTCACTATTCAAAAGCGTGAATATACTATGTTAATAAATTTCATCACTTCTATTCATTTTAGTTTAAGGAATTATTCACTGTCTAAACATGAATATAACCCTATGAATAAATTGCAACAATTTACTTATCAAAATAAGTAGTTTGCGAATTTATAAAACAACGTTTATAAATTCTATTTCTATTTCTTTTATAACAACTTCCTCTTATAAATTTCCTTTATTAACTTATCTCAATTCATATCACAATGATATATTAAAAATTTCATATTATAAGTTAAATACTTATAATTTATTTGTTTATAAAATCATTCCTTTAAACTTCACAAATTTTATAAATCTTATAACTTATAAGATTCATCTATTTATCCAAAATCTTATTCTTTTAAATAACTTCACAAATTTTATAAACCTACTGTTTATAAAATTCCAATTATAACTTCACCGTTCATAATTCTATAAATTCATTCATTTGTGAAATTCATTCACAATTCATCCTAACTCTTATAAAAACTTCGTTTTATAATTTCACTATTTTAATTTACAAATATCCATTTGTAAATCCTTTAATATAAATCAATTTATTTTACTATTTTTAAAATGCCTTTTACTCTTTTATAAATTCATCCTTTTGATTTAGAAATAATCCAATTTCATAAATCCTATTTTTAAACCTTTTTATAATTTATTCAAAAATCCCAATTTTATAAAATCGTTAATCTCATGTTTTCAAAAATCAACTTTTAACTATATTTCTCAAAATATAAAATTTTTATAACATTAAAATTTTAACGTTTATTTATTTAGAATGAATCAATTCTAAAAATATTTATAAAGCGTATATCTTCAAAATTACTTTAGAAATCTCTTAAAATAAAAATCGTTATTTTTAAACTTAAAAAATTGGATCCGATGATGTAACACATCAATAGTCAATCACGATTTTCAATATCATATATCATCCATGATAAACAATCAAATATCACTATATATGAAATCAAACAAATATTTGTGAGGAATCCAGTTGGATCCCTCCAACCTGTTTCCCTGCATCCACAGACATTAGCACAATACCATTCCGTTTCAAGACGGAATATCGCGGTATATGGGATTTTATAAATATTATCCGCTTACTAACGGCGCAATAGGGTCTCATCCGCTAAAAAGAAATGCGGGAAATCAATCAACTGCAATATATACATATGCCAATATATATATATTGCTATATATATAATATAATACCAATTCCACTTCAAGGTGGAATATTGCGGTATATGTGTGTAATAAATAACCTCCGCTTACTAACGGCGTATAGGGTCTATTCACATCCAATATATATATATATATATATATATATATATATATAACAATCATCATTCAAGCAATCAATCAACACAGTCAATAAATTTTAAATCTAACTATTTAAAATTCAAATAAACAACAAAAATTTCTTTTGAGTGAGAAGTTCTCACCTTTATTCTTGTTTGCAATCCACTTCCAATTCAACTTGTTTTCTTCATTTATACCTTGTATAAATATTTACACAATTTATTAATATTCGAAATAAATCGAATAATAAATTTTCATTTTTGATTGTTAAATAAATCAATAGTTTTATTTAAATCAGTCTCTTCTTTACAAATTTTATTTTAACTAAAAATTTAAATTTAATTAACCAAACTTTTTTTTTTTAATAACTTAGTCGATTATAAATTCAAATTTAACTAAAAATTTCTTTTTAGTAACTATAATAGATAAAACAAATTTATTATCGTAAACTATTTATTTTATAACTACTTAACCAATCATATTCGTTTAATATCCTTATATCAATTCCTTTTAATAAACTTTCTTAACTAACTATTTAATTTAAACACATTTTCTTTTATAAAATATTTTCCATTTGAAACTAAAATTTCTATTCAAGTAATTTTTCTTAAATAAAAATTATTTTCCTTTTAAATTAAATTTATTTAACCTAGATTTTATTTTAACTAACAAATTCCTTTTAAAACCCAAAATCTTTTTAGTTGCTAAAATAAATTTAATAACTTAGTTAAACAAATAAATCACTAATCCATTATTCTAAAATAACATTTAAAATGTGTACACTTATTTTTATTTTCTAAAACTACACACACATATATATATATAAGTTGAAAACTGTTTATACATATAAATTTTTTTTTTTTTTCTTCAATACTTATTCGTTATAAAACAAAAAGAAAAATTAAAATTACCTTACTGCATTCGAAATCCCCAAACTGAACTCGAGAAAGCCCCTCACCATTTCGTCGCCGCCGTCTCGAGCACGAGCTTCCTCCACCAATTCGCACGACGCTCCCCAACATCCACACGAGCCACCACGACCTCGCCATGCCACTGCCATCTACTCGTGCGCCTCCTTGAATCACGCGCACGTCTCCATCAATGTCGCACCGCCGCCCCTTCGAATCGCGCACCCCTCCATCGCCTCGCGCCAGTAGCTGCCGCACCTCGTGTCGATTGCGCGCCGCCGTCGCTCTCAAAATCAATCGCCACCAAATCTCGACGCTCGCCCGCGATGAGACGAATCCCCCCTTCTTCGATTTGAGATGGAATGCGGCCATTGAATTTTAATTTTGAATTGAGATGGGCTTCGGCCATTGGTTTGATTTCGAACAAAGAAAATATACACGGTCATTAATTTTGTTTCGTTTTTAAAGTTTAAATTTTTGTGAGCAAACCGAAGAATGAGGGAGAGTATATGTAAACAGAGGGAACGTGGGTTGCACGATTTTTCTTCGTGAATTTAGGCATAAATTTAGGACGAACGTGGTGTGCGTTGACCAATTTTAAATTTAAATTTAAATTTTAATTCGTTGAAAATTTCGATGTGTTTATGTGTCGTGTGCTCACATATTAACTCCAAAAAAAACGAAATTTGAAATCCGGCAATAATTCAATATTCCGGACCCAATGGAACTGGTTTCGTCGAATTCCGAGACTGTGCCTCGGACGGCTATTTTTAAATATCGATTCAAACGATTAAATTTCAAAACTGTACAATTCACTTTCAAATTCGATTCTGAAGCTTCTATAATCTTCAGTATTATCAATATGAATTTTACAAGCCTTTGAAATATTTTTAATTGGCTTAAAATTGAAGATTCAAATTTTTATTCACTTTCAATAGATTAAATCCTATAAAATTTAATCGTTAATTTCAAAGTTATATTGAAAATTCAATCCAAACCATCATTCAAATTTTTAAAATTAATTAAATATTTTCAAATTAAATTATTCAAAATCCAGGGTCGTTACAATCTTTCCCCCTTAAAAGAATTTCGTCCCGAAATTACAAGTTAAGAAGAATGCCCTTATCCCGTCTATCATTTTTCACAATTCAAATAGTTTTATCAACTTTCTAACACAAATCTTTTATTAGAGATTCACTATCATTTCAACTAGCTTTCCAACTTCAATTATAAGTTTCAACTATATTGTTTTCCTTAACAATTCAAGTTTAAATTCAAATTCAAATTTCAAACTTTCAAAATTTCTCAAAATTTTTCTAACACCCTAAATTTTCGAAAAATTTCGCCAGCGTTTCCTTTGCGTGGCTCGATCGGTACGACTACAAAATGGCACCACGGCCCCTCAGAATCAAAAAGAAAAGAGAAAAGCCAAGTGGCTAGAGAAGAAAGTCATTAAATCTCATACTAAAATTAAAATACGTACCTTTTTGTCGAGCAATTCAATTTTTATCTTTGAAATCAAAATCTCAATTCCTTTATACACCTGTATAACCTGTATAATCTGCTGGTAGTAGCATCCAAAACCAACATTCAAACCATTTTGCCAATTTATCACAAAATTTTCCAATATATGTTTCTTATACGTTTTTACTTCATTTTTGAAGTTACATATCCAATTTTATTCAATTTCACGTTTCAATTCAATTCACTATTTCAAATCTATTTGAATTAAATTCTCAATTCTAAATATTGAATTCTATCGATTAACTTTCATTTTGTAATTCATATTACTACTTTAAATTAGTTTCATTCACTAATTCATTTCAATATTCAATTTCCATATTCAATTCATCTTGAATTTACTTAATCACCAACAAAGAGAATTTCAAGTTATTTCTTTTACTTACTTGAATTTATATACAATTCAAATTTATCTTCGAATTTAGCTCACGACTAAACTTTAATTTAACCAATTCAAATTCCTATTCATTTGTTCATGAATTAATAATTTAGTTTACTTGAATTCAATCTATTTTATTTATATTCCTATATACTAATGATAATAATTCAATTTTATCACTTCTTAACAATCATGCAACCATATACTATAATAATCCATAGAAAATCATTTCTTTTATATACAAAATAGTTTTGGGCAAAATTATTTTATTTACCTGATTCAAAAACAAATTTTATATTCACTAACAAATACGCGCTCATATCTATTATTACACTCAAACTCATTCTAGAGTACTACTGACTCTATCTCTAACGAGTTATACCCAACAGAACCATGGTTTTCGCTTAACCATCAGCTCTGATACCAAATGTAACGTCCTGGGTTTTCGTTGCCGAAAAACCGAATAGTTATGGGTTTAAGAAAGAAGAAAAGAAAAGAAAAAGAAAGAAGAAGAGATAAGAAGGTAGAAAATGGAGAGAGAGAAAAGAAAACAGAAAATAGAAAATTTTAAAATAGAAGAAAAAGAGAATAGAACGGAAAAGAAAAATAGAAGAAGATAGGACGGAATAGGAAACAACAGAATCACATCAGAATCTCACAATTCGCAGCGGAACAACATATAATAACAAATGAATAATCTTTAAACAAAGAACTATATCAGTTATTACATTACAACACATTTCATTACATCATATCATCAGAGTGTACAACATCAACAATGCAGCGGAAAAAGAAATACTATATAAATAATACGCCATGCCATCCAGCTTGCCTCCAGCAATTCCTGAATATCCAGAATATCCTGATAAACCTTAACTCTTGACTGCCCGTGTGGAAATTGGTGGGCACCCAGAGTTTAGGAAGGAAAGCAATAAACTCCGAGTCAGTCATGTGACTGGTGTGAGAACTCAAAACAGTTTATTTAACTTTAAAATCAAAATAGAGGAATATTTTTAATCAATTCGCAATGCTTTTTAAAAAATGAGACTACCATAAGGCCTCCCGCACACACACACATGCAAACGCAGAATCGGAGGAGATTTCTCCTTATGATAGCCAAAGATGCTTGATACGCATTTAAAATAACATTTTTATATTATTACTAGTGCATAGTGTAGGAAAAATTCATTTCGAAAGTAGAATATAAATCTTAGCCAACATAGACATTTCGAACTATGCCTACTATAGCTACCATCCAAACAGTGGTGACCACCATAAGTGAATGGCAGGTTCTACAACTAATACCGTACAAGTTTCGTATTGGGAATTGGATTTCCAACAAATGGTCAGGCTAAGGAACTTCCTACTGCCACATGGGATCGCCTCTGGCTGGACGTCCCGAGAACTTAACCAGCTCTCTGCCAACACAAGGCCGGGTTACCTTTATCACTAGGTAACTACTACACGAATATGGCATCCCCCGGTCCCATCGGACCTTTAACCGAGCGCTCGTCACCAACAACACCACACAGAAAAAGATATAGTGTATCAACATGAGTAAGTATCTGGGCTCCATACCATGATACCACCCTTTCCAGAAGGAAATGCACATACCCTAAAGGGAGCTACCCCTCATAACCTTGCCGCATCATTCCTGTTTTGACCATTACCGGGATGTGAGGCTCGATGAATTCACGTCCACAAAAACACACTTTGTACAAAAAGCCGTGCTTTGGGTCAACAAATGATCAACACAATGATCACTAAGATAGACGATCAAATAAATGATCCTATCACAAATAATCAACACAATGATCATTTCAGCATCACTCAGCATGTCACATTACCAAAATGGGATATATCGCTGATAACTTCAACTATATAACCTTTGAGCTCGTACGTCTCAAAGAAGGGTGTTAAGCTAAAAGAATAAATTCTCCGCCACCAACAGAAATATATTTGAATGAAATCGGCTTTATATCTCAACTTGTAATGTCAGACATACAATCCATACAAGTCTGTTCTGGGTTCGAACAAAACCGAAGGCACTTACAAAGAAGTCCTTGCAATCCGGATATTCACAATCCTGATCGGATTTCCCATCACTTATGGAATCTCTATACCAGGAGCTACCCAGTGCAGAGACAATCGATAGGTCATCCTATCGCTCTCGCAAATACCGGTCTTCAACACCGATCTTCAAATGCAATTCACAACGACGTATCACATATTCGGAATGGGTTATACGACCCCATGGTCCTTTCCCGGTTAACCCGAATAGTGAGCGCTTATTCAAAAATAAGTGTGCATTCAAATTCAATCAAATTACATCAATTACCCATTCAAAGGGAAATATTGATAGTCGGTTATTGAACTATCAATGGATATGCACACATCACCAGATTCCAAATAATTTTCCAAATTATTTATTTTCCAAAATATCTTTACAAGATATATATTTTCGCACTTTAAAATAAATCAATATTTATTTTTATACAAATTCCACTTTTCATTCATAAATTCCATAATGAATTTATATTTCAAAATATCCATGCATATACGATTTCAATTATCCATTTCAATTTATCTTCAAAAGGATAAATTCTAATTATTCACTTCATATTGGAAAACATTTCCATACTTATTAAAATAAGTAATTCGCAAATCTTTTTATTTTCAACCTTAGAAAATATTCAATATACTTAAATCGAATTAAGTATATAATTCATTCTTTAAGAAAATCATTCTCTTAAACATATTTACTTGGGCCAAAACGAATGTTGCGTAAAACATCGTTACGACAACCCAAAATCACTAGTATAGGGATTCGAAATTAAAATAGATATATAAATCCCAATACTATACAAAACATTTCCTTTCGGAAATCATCTATTATAACAACAGTGTTATAATCTACCATTTCCTTTTATTTCTCGAAAACATCTATTTCAACAATAAATGTTGAAATCTATGATTTCAAATCTCAACATATTTTAAAACATCATTAGATCGTTTTAATTTTATTTAAAACATCACATTCTAAATAATTTCTTTAACATATTATTCACTATTCAAAAACGTGAATATACTATGTTAATAAATTTCATCACTTCTATTCATTTTAGTTTAAGGAATTATTCACTGTCTAAACATGAATATAACCCTATGAATAAATTGCAACAATTTACTTATCAAAATAAGTAGTTTGCGAATTTATAAAACAACGTTTATAAATTCTATTTCTATTTCTTTTATAACAACTTCCTCTTATAAATTTCCTTTATTAACTTATCTCAATTCATATCACAATGATATATTAAAAATTTCATATTATAAGTTAAATACTTATAATTTATTTGTTTATAAAATCATTCCTTTAAACTTCACAAATTTTATAAATCTTATAACTTATAAGATTCATCTATTTATCCAAAATCTTATTCTTTTAAATAACTTCACAAATTTTATAAACCTACTGTTTATAAAATTCCAATTATAACTTCACCGTTCATAATTCTATAAATTCATTCATTTGTGAAATTCATTCACAATTCATCCTAACTCTTATAAAAACTTCGTTTTATAATTTCACTATTTTAATTTACAAATATCCATTTGTAAATCCTTTAATATAAATCAATTTATTTTACTATTTTTAAAATGCCTTTTACTCTTTTATAAATTCATCCTTTTGATTTAGAAATAATCCAATTTCATAAATCCTATTTTTAAACCTTTTTATAATTTATTCAAAAATCCCAATTTTTATAAAATCGTTAATCTCATGTTTTCAAAAATCAACTTTTAACTATATTTCTCAAAATATAAATTTTTTATAACATTAAAATTTTAACGTTTATTTATTTAGAATGAATCAATTCTAAAAATATTTATAAAGCGTATATCTTCAAAATTACTTTAGAAATCTCTTAAAATAAAAATCGTTATTTTTAAACTTAAAAAATTGGATCCGATGATGTAACACATCAATAGTCAATCACGATTTTCAATATCATATATCATCCATGATAAACAATCAAATATCACTATATATGAAATCAAACAAATATTTGTGAGGAATCCAGTTGGATCCCTCCAACCTGTTTCCCTGCATCCACAGACATTAGCACAATACCATTCCGTTTCAAGACGGAATATCGCGGTATATGGGATTTTATAAATATTATCCGCTTACTAACGGCGCAATAGGGTCTCATCCGCTAAAAAGAAATGCGGGAAATCAATCAACTGCAATATATACATATGCCAATATATATATATTGCTATATATATAATATAATACCAATTCCACTTCAAGGTGGAATATCGCGGTATATGTGTGTAATAAATAACCTCCGCTTACTAACGGCGTATAGGGTCTATTCACATCCAATATATATATATATATATATAAATATATATATATATATATATATATATAACAATCATCATTCAAGCAATCAATCAACACAGTCAATAAATTTTAAATCTAACTATTTAAAATTCAAATAAACAACAAAAATTTCTTTTGAGTGAGAAGTTCTCACCTTTATTCTTGTTTGCAATCCACTTCCAATTCAACTTGTTTTCTTCATTTATACCTTGTATAAATATTTACACAATTTATTAATATTCGAAATAAATCGAATAATAAATTTTCATTTTTGATTGTTAAATAAATCAATAGTTTTATTTAAATCAGTCTCTTCTTTACAAATTTTATTTTAACTAAAAATTTAAATTTAATTAACCAAACTTTTTTTTTTTTAATAACTTAGTCGATTATAAATTCAAATTTAACTAAAAATTTCTTTTTAGTAACTATAATAGA
The DNA here is from genome assembly GCA_030765085.1 of Allium cepa. Lineage (NCBI taxonomy): Eukaryota > Viridiplantae > Streptophyta > Magnoliopsida > Asparagales > Amaryllidaceae > Allium > Allium cepa. Next base: position 730,427,409 of record CM060943.1, read on the forward strand.
TAAAACAAATTTATTATCGTAAACTATTTATTTTATAACTACTTAACCAATCATATTCGTTTAATATCCTTATATCAATTCCTTTTAATAAACTTTCTTAACTAACTATTTAATTTAAACACATTTTCTTTTATAAAATATTTTCCATTTGAAACTAAAATTTCTATTCAAGTAATTTTTCTTAAATAAAAATTATTTTCCTTTTAAATTAAATTTATTTAACCTAGATTTTATTTTAACTAACAAATTCCTTTTAAAACCCAAAATCTTTTTAGTTGCTAAAATAAATTTAATAACTTAGTTAAACAAATAAATCACTAATCCATTATTCTAAAATAACATTTAAAATGTGTACACTTATTTTTATTTTCTAAAACTACACACACATATATATATATAAGTTGAAAACTGTTTATACATATAAATTTTTTTTTTTTTTCTTCAATACTTATTCGTTATAAAACAAAAAGAAAAATTAAAATTACCTTACTGCATTCGAAATCCCCAAACTGAACTCGAGAAAGCCCCTCACCATTTCGTCGCCGCCGTCTCGAGCACGAGCTTCCTCCACCAATTCGCACGACGCTCCCCAACATCCACACGAGCCACCACGACCTCGCCATGCCACTGCCATCTACTCGTGCGCCTCCTTGAATCACGCGCACGTCTCCATCAATGTCGCACCGCCGCCCCTTCGAATCGCGCACCCCTCCATCGCCTCGCGCCAGTAGCTGCCGCACCTCGTGTCGATTGCGCGCCGCCGTCGCTCTCAAAATCAATCGCCACCAAATCTCGACGCTCGCCCGCGATGAGACGAATCCCCCCTTCTTCGATTTGAGATGGAATGCGGCCATTGAATTTTAATTTTGAATTGAGATGGGCTTCGGCCATTGGTTTGATTTCGAACAAAGAAAATATACACGGTCATTAATTTTGTTTCGTTTTTAAAGTTTAAATTTTTGTGAGCAAACCGAAGAATGAGGGAGAGTATATGTAAACAGAGGGAACGTGGGTTGCACGATTTTTCTTCGTGAATTTAGGCATAAATTTAGGACGAACGTGGTGTGCGTTGACCAATTTTAAATTTAAATTTAAATTTTAATTCGTTGAAAATTTCGATGTGTTTATGTGTCGTGTGCTCACATATTAACTCCAAAAAAAACGAAATTTGAAATCCGGCAATAATTCAATATTCCGGACCCAATGGAACTGGTTTCGTCGAATTCCGAGACTGTGCCTCGGACGGCTATTTTTAAATATCGATTCAAACGATTAAATTTCAAAACTGTACAATTCACTTTCAAATTCGATTCTGAAGCTTCTATAATCTTCAGTATTATCAATATGAATTTTACAAGCCTTTGAAATATTTTTAATTGGCTTAAAATTGAAGATTCAAATTTTTATTCACTTTCAATAGATTAAATCCTATAAAATTTAATCGTTAATTTCAAAGTTATATTGAAAATTCAATCCAAACCATCATTCAAATTTTTAAAATTAATTAAATATTTTCAAATTAAATTATTCAAAATCCAGGGTCGTTACAATCTTTCCCCCTTAAAAGAATTTCGTCCCGAAATTACAAGTTAAGAAGAATGCCCTTATCCCGTCTATCATTTTTCACAATTCAAATAGTTTTATCAACTTTCTAACACAAATCTTTTATTAGAGATTCACTATCATTTCAACTAGCTTTCCAACTTCAATTATAAGTTTCAACTATATTGTTTTCCTTAACAATTCAAGTTTAAATTCAAATTCAAATTTCAAACTTTCAAAATTTCTCAAAATTTTTCTAACACCCTAAATTTTCGAAAAATTTCGCCAGCGTTTCCTTTGCGCGGCTCGATCGGTACGACTACAAAATGGCACCACGGCCCCTCAGAATCAAAAAGAAAAGAGAAAAGCCAAGTGGCTAGAGAAGAAAGTCATTAAATCTCATACTAAAATTAAAATACGTACCTTTTTGTCGAGCAATTCAATTTTTATCTTTGAAATCAAAATCTCAATTCCTTTATACACCTGTATAACCTGTATAATCTGCTGGTAGTAGCATCCAAAACCAACATTCAAACCATTTTGCCAATTTATCACAAAATTTTCCAATATATGTTTCTTATACGTTTTTACTTCATTTTTGAAGTTACATATCCAATTTTATTCAATTTCACGTTTCAATTCAATTCACTATTTCAAATCTATTTGAATTAAATTCTCAATTCTAAATATTGAATTCTATCGATTAACTTTCATTTTGTAATTCATATTACTACTTTAAATTAGTTTCATTCACTAATTCATTTCAATATTCAATTTCCATATTCAATTCATCTTGAATTTACTTAATCACCAACAAAGAGAATTTCAAGTTATTTCTTTTACTTACTTGAATTTATATACAATTCAAATTTATCTTCGAATTTAGCTCACGACTAAACTTTAATTTAACCAATTCAAATTCCTATTCATTTGTTCATGAATTAATAATTTAGTTTACTTGAATTCAATCTATTTTATTTATATTCCTATATACTAATGATAATAATTCAATTTTATCACTTCTTAACAATCATGCAACCATATACTATAATAATCCATAGAAAATCATTTCTTTTATATACAAAATAGTTTTGGGCAAAATTATTTTATTTACCTGATTCAAAAACAAATTTTATATTCACTAACAAATACGCGCTCATATCTATTATTACACTCAAACTCATTCTAGAGTACTACTGACTCTATCTCTAACGAGTTATACCCAACAGAACCATGGTTTTCGCTTAACCATCAGCTCTGATACCAAATGTAACGTCCTGGGTTTTCGTTGCCGAAAAACCGAATAGTTATGGGTTTAAGAAAGAAGAAAAGAAAAGAAAAAGAAAGAAGAAGAGATAAGAAGGTAGAAAATGGAGAGAGAGAAAAGAAAACAGAAAATAGAAAATTTTAAAATAGAAGAAAAAGAGAATAGAACGGAAAAGAAAAATAGAAGAAGATAGGACGGAATAGGAAACAACAGAATCACATCAGAATCTCACAATTCGCAGCGGAACAACATATAATAACAAATGAATAATCTTTAAACAAAGAACTATATCAGTTATTACATTACAACACATTTCATTACATCATATCATCAGAGTGTACAACATCAACAATGCAGCGGAAAAAGAAATACTATATAAATAATACGCCATGCCATCCAGCTTGCCTCCAGCAATTCCTGAATATCCAGAATATCCTGATAAACCTTAACTCTTGACTGCCCGTGTGGAAATTGGTGGGCACCCAGAGTTTAGGAAGGAAAGCAATAAACTCCGAGTCAGTCATGTGACTGGTGTGAGAACTCAAAACAGTTTATTTAACTTTAAAATCAAAATAGAGGAATATTTTTAATCAATTCGCAATGCTTTTTAAAAAATGAGACTACCATAAGGCCTCCCGCACACACACACATGCAAACGCAGAATCGGAGGAGATTTCTCCTTATGATAGCCAAAGATGCTTGATACGCATTTAAAATAACATTTTTATATTATTACTAGTGCATAGTGTAGGAAAAATTCATTTCGAAAGTAGAATATAAATCTTAGCCAACATAGACATTTCGAACTATGCCTACTATAGCTACCATCCAAACAGTGGTGACCACCATAAGTGAATGGCAGGTTCTACAACTAATACCGTACAAGTTTCGTATTGGGAATTGGATTTCCAACAAATGGTCAGGCTAAGGAACTTCCTACTGCCACATGGGATCGCCTCTGGCTGGACGTCCCGAGAACTTAACCAGCTCTCTGCCAACACAAGGCCGGGTTACCTTTATCACTAGGTAACTACTACACGAATATGGCATCCCCCGGTCCCATCGGACCTTTAACCGAGCGCTCGTCACCAACAACACCACACAGAAAAAGATATAGTGTATCAACATGAGTAAGTATCTGGGCTCCATACCATGATACCACCCTTTCCAGAAGGAAATGCACATACCCTAAAGGGAGCTACCCCTCATAACCTTGCCGCATCATTCCTGTTTTGACCATTACCGGGATGTGAGGCTCGATGAATTCACGTCCACAAAAACACACTTTGTACAAAAAGCCGTGCTTTGGGTCAACAAATGATCAACACAATGATCACTAAGATAGACGATCAAATAAATGATCCTATCACAAATAATCAACACAATGATCATTTCAGCATCACTCAGCATGTCACATTACCAAAATGGGATATATCGCTGATAACTTCAACTATATAACCTTTGAGCTCGTACGTCTCAAAGAAGGGTGTTAAGCTAAAAGAATAAATTCTCCGCCACCAACAGAAATATATTTGAATGAAATCGGCTTTATATCTCAACTTGTAATGTCAGACATACAATCCATACAAGTCTGTTCTGGGTTCGAACAAAACCGAAGGCACTTACAAAGAAGTCCTTGCAATCCGGATATTCACAATCCTGATCGGATTTCCCATCACTTATGGAATCTCTATACCAGGAGCTACCCAGTGCAGAGACAATCGATAGGTCATCCTATCGCTCTCGCAAATACCGGTCTTCAACACCGATCTTCAAATGCAATTCACAACGACGTATCACATATTCGGAATGGGTTATACGACCCCATGGTCCTTTCCCGGTTAACCCGAATAGTGAGCGCTTATTCAAAAATAAGTGTGCATTCAAATTCAATCAAATTACATCAATTACCCATTCAAAGGGAAATATTGATAGTCGGTTATTGAACTATCAATGGATATGCACACATCACCAGATTCCAAATAATTTTCCAAATTATTTATTTTCCAAAATATCTTTACAAGATATATATTTTCGCACTTTAAAATAAATCAATATTTATTTTTATACAAATTCCACTTTTCATTCATAAATTCCATAATGAATTTATATTTCAAAATATCCATGCATATACGATTTCAATTATCCATTTCAATTTATCTTCAAAAGGATAAATTCTAATTATTCACTTCATATTGGAAAACATTTCCATACTTATTAAAATAAGTAATTCGCAAATCTTTTTATTTTCAACCTTAGAAAATATTCAATATACTTAAATCGAATTAAGTATATAATTCATTCTTTAAGAAAATCATTCTCTTAAACATATTTACTTGGGCCAAAACGAATGTTGCGTAAAACATCGTTACGACAACCCAAAATCACTAGTATAGGGATTCGAAATTAAAATAGATATATAAATCCCAATACTATACAAAACATTTCCTTTCGGAAATCATCTATTATAACAACAGTGTTATAATCTACCATTTCCTTTTATTTCTCGAAAACATCTATTTCAACAATAAATGTTGAAATCTATGATTTCAAATCTCAACATATTTTAAAACATCATTAGATCGTTTTAATTTTATTTAAAACATCACATTCTAAATAATTTCTTTAACATATTATTCACTATTCAAAAACGTGAATATACTATGTTAATAAATTTCATCACTTCTATTCATTTTAGTTTAAGGAATTATTCACTGTCTAAACATGAATATAACCCTATGAATAAATTGCAACAATTTACTTATCAAAATAAGTAGTTTGCGAATTTATAAAACAACGTTTATAAATTCTATTTCTATTTCTTTTATAACAACTTCCTCTTATAAATTTCCTTTATTAACTTATCTCAATTCATATCACAATGATATATTAAAAATTTCATATTATAAGTTAAATACTTATAATTTATTTGTTTATAAAATCATTCCTTTAAACTTCACAAATTTTATAAATCTTATAACTTATAAGATTCATCTATTTATCCAAAATCTTATTCTTTTAAATAACTTCACAAATTTTATAAACCTACTGTTTATAAAATTCCAATTATAACTTCACCGTTCATAATTCTATAAATTCATTCATTTGTGAAATTCATTCACAATTCATCCTAACTCTTATAAAAACTTCGTTTTATAATTTCACTATTTTAATTTACAAATATCCATTTGTAAATCCTTTAATATAAATCAATTTATTTTACTATTTTTAAAATGCCTTTTACTCTTTTATAAATTCATCCTTTTGATTTAGAAATAATCCAATTTCATAAATCCTATTTTTAAACCTTTTTATAATTTATTCAAAAATCCCAATTTTTATAAAATCGTTAATCTCATGTTTTCAAAAATCAACTTTTAACTATATTTCTCAAAATATAAATTTTTTATAACATTAAAATTTTAACGTTTATTTATTTAGAATGAATCAATTCTAAAAATATTTATAAAGCGTATATCTTCAAAATTACTTTAGAAATCTCTTAAAATAAAAATCGTTATTTTTAAACTTAAAAAATTGGATCCGATGATGTAACACATCAATAGTCAATCACGATTTTCAATATCATATATCATCCATGATAAACAATCAAATATCACTATATATGAAATCAAACAAATATTTGTGAGGAATCCAGTTGGATCCCTCCAACCTGTTTCCCTGCATCCACAGACATTAGCACAATACCATTCCGTTTCAAGACGGAATATCGCGGTATATGGGATTTTATAAATATTATCCGCTTACTAACGGCGCAATAGGGTCTCATCCGCTAAAAAGAAATGCGGGAAATCAATCAACTGCAATATATACATATGCCAATATATATATATTGCTATATATATAATATAATACCAATTCCACTTCAAGGTGGAATATCGCGGTATATGTGTGTAATAAATAACCTCCGCTTACTAACGGCGTATAGGGTCTATTCACATCCAATATATATATATATATATATATATATAACAATCATCATTCAAGCAATCAATCAACACAGTCAATAAATTTTAAATCTAACTATTTAAAATTCAAATAAACAACAAAAATTTCTTTTGAGTGAGAAGTTCTCACCTTTATTCTTGTTTGCAATCCACTTCCAATTCAACTTGTTTTCTTCATTTATACCTTGTATAAATATTTACACAATTTATTAATATTCGAAATAAATCGAATAATAAATTTTCATTTTTGATTGTTAAATAAATCAATAGTTTTATTTAAATCAGTCTCTTCTTTACAAATTTTATTTTAACTAAAAATTTAAATTTAATTAACCAAACTTTTTTTTTTTAATAACTTAGTCGATTATAAATTCAAATTTAACTAAAAATTTCTTTTTAGTAACTATAATAGATAAAACAAATTTATTATCGTAAACTATTTATTTTATAACTACTTAACCAATCATATTCGTTTAATATCCTTATATCAATTCCTTTTAATAAACTTTCTTAACTAACTATTTAATTTAAACACATTTTCTTTTATAAAATATTTTCCATTTGAAACTAAAATTTCTATTCAAGTAATTTTTCTTAAATAAAAATTATTTTCCTTTTAAATTAAATTTATTTAACCTAGATTTTATTTTAACTAACAAATTCCTTTTAAAACCCAAAATCTTTTTAGTTGCTAAAATAAATTTAATAACTTAGTTAAACAAATAAATCACTAATCCATTATTCTAAAATAACATTTAAAATGTGTACACTTATTTTTATTTTCTAAAACTACACACACATATATATATATAAGTTGAAAACTGTTTATACATATAAATTTTTTTTTTTTTTCTTCAATACTTATTCGTTATAAAACAAAAAGAAAAATTAAAATTACCTTACTGCATTCGAAATCCCCAAACTGAACTCGAGAAAGCCCCTCACCATTTCGTCGCCGCCGTCTCGAGCACGAGCTTCCTCCACCAATTCGCACGACGCTCCCCAACATCCACACGAGCCACCACGACCTCGCCATGCCACTGCCATCTACTCGTGCTCCTCCTTGAATCACGCGCATGTCTCCATCAATGTCGCACCGCCGCCCCTTCGAATCGCGCACCCCTCCATCGCCTCGCGCCAGTAGCTGCCGCACCTCGTGTCGATTGCGCGCCGCCGTCGCTCTCAAAATCAATCGCCACCAAATCTCGACGCTCGCCCGCGATGAGACGAATCCCCCCTTCTTCGATTTGAGATGGAATGCGGCCATTGAATTTTAATTTTGAATTGAGATGGGCTTCGGCCATTGGTTTGATTTCGAACAAAGAAAATATACACGGTCATTAATTTTGTTTCGTTTTTAAAGTTTAAATTTTTGTGAGCAAACCGAAGAATGAGGGAGAGTATATGTAAACAGAGGGAACGTGGGTTGCACGATTTTTCTTCGTGAATTTAGGCATAAATTTAGGACGAACGTGGTGTGCGTTGACCAATTTTAAATTTAAATTTAAATTTTAATTCGTTGAAAATTTCGATGTGTTTATGTGTCGTGTGCTCACATATTAACTCCAAAAAAAACGAAATTTGAAATCCGGCAATAATTCAATATTCCGGACCCAATGGAACTGGTTTCGTCGAATTCCGAGACTGTGCCTCGGACGGCTATTTTTAAATATCGATTCAAACGATTAAATTTCAAAACTGTACAATTCACTTTCAAATTCGATTCTGAAGCTTCTATAATCTTCAGTATTATCAATATGAATTTTACAAGCCTTTGAAATATTTTTAATTGGCTTAAAATTGAAGATTCAAATTTTTATTCACTTTCAATAGATTAAATCCTATAAAATTTAATCGTTAATTTCAAAGTTATATTGAAAATTCAATCCAAACCATCATTCAAATTTTTAAAATTAATTAAATATTTTCAAATTAAATTATTCAAAATCCAGGGTCGTTACACTTGATGTATGTTTAGCAATTTTGTCACACAGTTAAAGTATGAATATATATATATGATGTATTCAAATTTTTCTGTATCTAGCACTTAATTAATTTAGAATCAAACTAACGAAACGTGTCATTTATTTTTGTCCCTCCATATCCATTTTCTTTCTAATTAATAAATACCTCTTTTTAATACCTGCTACTTTAAAAAAAGAAAAAAAGAAAAAAGGGACTGTTCATATTTGCTATATTTCAATACCAAGTGTTCATATTCACTTTATTTCTAATTAATAGCAGCCTCTCCTTTCAAATCTATTTGTCCCTAAACCTAACTCTAACCTTATAAATAACCTACTTCTTATTCTTCTATTACATTTTGTTTCTCCTAACTCTAACCCTAGCCTCCATGCTATTCTTCTTCTTCTTCTTCTTCTTCTTCTTCTTTTTTTCTTGTTTTTCTCAAAGCTCCTTATTATCTCTCATTTTAATTTTTTTTTTCTTTCTCTTCAAATATTCTTCTTCTTCTTCTTAAAATTTACTTCTATTTCAAACTTTCTTCTTTTCAAATCTAGATCTTCTCTTCCGTTTTCAGTTCTTATTTTAATCATTTTTTTTCAATTCTTCTTTTTCAAATCTTCTTTTTCTTTCAAACCTTTTAAAATACATACATTCATATAATAAGGAGGAAAATTAAAGTAAATCGAAATAAAAGAAAAATTACGGAACAAAGTTAGCAATCAAGAAGAAGCATATGCGTTTTTCACGAGGGAAGGTGGATGTGGCACGGTATTTTATTTTTGTTTTGTTTATTTTTTAATTTTTTTTATTTCAATTGCAAATCGTTTAATTGTGATAACTTTCACATACGAACTCCGTTTCACACGAAATTTCTTTTGTTAGGATCGTAATTAAATTCCGGATCTGATGACGCTGGTTTGGATAAATTTAGAGACCGTCAAATTTTGGGTTTAAATCGGATTTACATTCGATTTAAATTCAAAAGGTGAGTGTTTTAACCCACTCATAATTACTAGAAGCTTTTATGTTTGTTAAATAAATTTTAGAAATGAATAGAAATTTATTTATGAGCTTTTGGCATGTTATTTCACCCATATCTGTTGAATTGCATTTTATTGAATTTAGCTGTTAATTAAATTGATTGATTGCGTATTAATTGGCTGTTAGAAATTATTGTTTGCATAAGAACTGCTAGTTAACAGTTATGTCAATTATCACTGAAAATAAACTGTTAGATAAATAGTTGATAAATATAATTTGAATTAAACTGCCAATTATTACCTGTTGTATATTTCCAAATATATAATTGTTATTGATTGATATTGATCGATGTGTGATTGGATGATGGATGGGTTGTTGAATGAATGTTTTATTTGGATATCATTAAACTGCAAGTTAGTATGCATTTACATTTCATTCGGGATTGCGGTTTGAAATGATATACAACCGCAGTTTTATTTTTTTAAATTGCGGATTGAAATGATAAATATCCGTATCACTTGACCATAGGATAGAAAACTATATACAGGCACCGCGGTCTATATATAACTATTTTTAATGAGATTTCTATGGTTTGGATGGAATAGGTTTATAAAAATCTTAAATTTTATACCGAATAAATGTTTTCTTCCATATTTATATACATATGAAGTTGAAAAATTTGAAATAAAAAGGTGTATAAATCTCTTTATTAAAATGGAAGAAAATTTAGAAAATGGAGTTTGATAATTTATATCCTATGTTTAATTGTTAAGTTGGAAATTTTAAGATAGTATATTTACAATTGGATTTTTCCCAAAATAAATTGAAATGAATATTCTAGTATAATTTGAATTGGAAAATATATATTTTATTACTAGAAATTGAAGTCTTATTATTTATGGATTTTATGTGAATGTTCAAAACTAATTAATAGAACATTTGATTTGTTGAAAGAATAAAAATCCAACTTTAGTTGAAATATTAACCCTCAAGATGGATATAAAAATATATAAAATTGGAATGGTTGGGACTTGAAATAATATTTTGGATTATGGTTTTAACATTGAGTAAAGAAATATTCACAAAGCCATGTAAATTATTTTCCGTACAAAGTAACCATAAAGTTAAATCACTTATTTTATATATTGTTGAATATCCAAACCATTTAGTTTTGAAAGTAATGGTTTTAAAAACTATGGATTTCAAAGTATTATGTTGAAAGTTAATCTTCAAATATTTGGTTACAAGGAATTATAAATTTTAAAAGTGGCATAATTTTTGGAAAGGATTTATATTTGGAAAATGATATCATTGATTTGGGTTTTATAAAAATAATATCAAAATGAATCTTTTTGGGTTTTAAAGAAGAAATGATATCGTAATATTATGGTTTTGAAATGTATTATATTCTGGTTTTAAAGTATAAACTATTTTTAAATGACCGCGGTGTTATAATAACGATGGGTTGGCAAAGAGACCGGGATCGGATATGGACATACTCTCTGTCGATACCGAAAACCACTTTGACTAACCGTGTACGCGGTGGAGATTCCAGAATGAAGTAGGTGGTGGCGACGTTTCCTGTAAGGTAAATACGTGGACCAGACTCCCGTGAGTTGGCATAAGGTGGCTAAAACAGGAGCGATTCTCAGGCCAATGAGGTCATTCCTCTGATCGGACGCTCCTCTTCGATATTATACTTTGACTTGGATTGATTCAGTGGCCACTTCTATATTTTGATTTTGGGGAGTTAGTCCGAGGTGGGCGGTAACTGCGGCTACGCGTTTCCACCAGCCTGGATAGCAATTGGTATATCTACCCTGGCATTGCCTAGTTGTGCCGTGTCACCTACCATACCGAGCCTTTACTACGAGTTTCTATTTGTGTCGTACCTATGGAGTATCCTCTGGTAGCTTCCCGATCAGGAGGTATTACGGTACTGTATAGACTATTGGCATTATTTGTGTTAAGGGCTATATGGGTAACCCCTTAACGCTATTTAAAAGTAAGTTTATTTTATAAATAGACACTATTATAATAGCGCAATATACTACATAGTAAATAGTTTAACGGATCCTTAGGAGATGTAAATCCCGAACATCTCTTGAGTTACTGTACTCATATTTATTTCTGTTAATTTAACTCACATAAGATCTTTTAGTCTGACTCGAGTGTTTTTGTCTTTTCAAATTCGCTCGGGTCAGTCCGAGCGTTTCAGGATCGAAGACTTTAGCTTTGAAGGACGAAGACGAAGGAGTCGTATTATTATTATCTATAGTATTGCACCACACTCTAAATTTCCGCTGCATTGATTGTATTGGTATGTGTAACTCTGATATTCATTGTATAAGTAAAATAAATATTTTGTAAACAGTTATCATGAACTGTATATTGATTATTATATTTTATCCTTCCGCTGTGAGATTCTATTTTGTTTTATTTCTTCTCTGTTTTTCTTATTTACCCCATAACAATCCGCCCTTGCGTATGCTTTGAATTGGCACGTGTGTCGGTTTAAAGTGTGCGAAAAGGCGGGATGTTACAAAAGGCGTTCCCATGTGGCAATAGGAAGTTCCTTAGCCTGACCATTTGTTGGAAAATCCAAAGAAACAAACGAGCCATGTACGGTTTTAGTTGTATAACCTGCCATGGAATGTGGCAGTAACCTGCTATTGAACATGGTAGCTATAGTGGGCATAGTTTGAAATGTCTATGCTGGCTAAGATTTATATTATACTTTCGAAATGTTTTCCTACACTTTGCACTTATAGTAATAATATCAAAGAAATTTGCGTATCAAGCATGTTTGACTATCATAAGGTGAAATCTTCTCCAATTCTGCATTTGCATTGTGTGTGTGGCGGGAGGCCTTATGGTAGTTACATTTTCTAAAAGCATTGCGGATCTATTTTAAAATATTTCTTTGTTTGTTTTTAAAGATAAACTGTTTTAAGTTCTCACACTAGTCCCATAACTGACCTGGAATTTATTGTTCACTTCTTAAACTCTGGGTGCCCATCAATATCCACACGGGCAGCCTAGAGTCAGGTTATCAGGTATTCTGGAATTCAGGAGGTGCTGTGGAGCTCAAGAGGTGAGATGGATGGCGCAATGTATCACTTGTATATGATATTATCTTTTCCGCTGTGTATCCACTTGTAAGGACAAGTTCACTTAATTGTCCAGTTGTGTTGTGTTGTAAGTTCACTCTAATGATGTAATGTATAAAATGTACAGTTCTTTTGATTTAAAGATTATTCATTTATCTATTATATGTTGTTCCGCTGCGATTGTGAGACTCTGATATTGTTTCTGTTGCTTCTTCTTTCTTTCTTCTTCTACCTCTTCTTCAACCCTAACGGTTCGGTTTTCTGGCCCTTCGATTCCTCGGCAGTTGATACAGTGGACGTATTAATGTCGATTTTCGGAAGTCAAAAATTTTGTTCGTTATAATTTGGTATCGGAGCATTTGGTTAAGCGAAAAGCTTGGCTTTGTTGCGAATTACTCATTAGAGATAGAGCCAGCAGTACTTTAGAATGAGTTTGAGTGTAATAATATATATGAGCGCGTATTTGTTAGTGAATATAAAAATGTTTTATATTGTGTTTGCTTATCCGTTGAGTTGTTTGTGGATTCTGGTCGGTATATGGGACGCCATATTATCAATAGGGATTTCTAAACACTTAAACGAGACAAGTTGACATAGTATCATTTGAAATTGGGTAAATGAAATAATTTTACCTCGATTATATTTTACATATAAAGGAAATAATTTTCAGAAATTATTAAAGTGTATATTAATTGATTGTTTGGTTGTTGAAAATGTAAGAATATATATAAGTTAATTAAAAGATGTTTGAATAATCTAAATAAAAACAACAATTGTAAAAGAATAATTGTAAAAGCAAATGAATTATTAAGTATGGAATTATAATTAATGTGATTTACAATTGTGAAATAATCTTATATATAAGAAGTGAAAATATATGAATATATCTATAAATACGAGTTGTAAATAAAAATGAATTTGAACTATGAATTGAAAATGTTGAATCCTGTTTATTTTGGAAATTATTTTCCAAAATTAAAAGTTAAATAGTGAAATTATATAAGAAAAAGACTTATAAATGTGAGCTATAAATAAAAGGTTTGAATGAATATTAAGCACTGAATTCACTACTATTGCTGGGAAATAATAAGGGTGATGACTGCAGCATCATCAGTATCATTTTCGAGTATCTGTGTGATGGATTTGTTACCATAGTAATTGAAAAATTGAAGTTTGGTTGTGATAAACAAATTTGAAATTAAAATCTAAGTTGTAATTGTTGAATATAAGTAATCAAGTTTTGGACTTATAATATGAAATAATAAAGATTTTAGCTTTGGTACAGTTAAAGAATTTGAGTTGGCATAATAAAACATATGATTTGAAATTTAACTAAATGAAGGTTAAATAAATTGATTTGGATTAGGTAAGCTATCGAAATGGAAATTAAACCGAAGTGATTATATAAAATAACTTTGAATTTTAAATAAGTGGTATAACTTGTAAAGTGAGAAAATGTAAGTGAAACCAAATGATAAAATGGTTAAACAATTCTGTTAAGCAAAACGAGATATGAATTTGAATAAGTGATGAAGTTTGACTTTGGTAAAAGTCAAATAGAATTGGAATATGAATTGGATTTATAAGTGGAAATTTAAGTTAAGTTAAACAAATGATGTTTGAAATGGAATATAACTTAAATGATGTGGAATGAAGTTGATTTTGGTATCGAAGTAAATTGATAAAGTGAAGTGATGAATATGAACTTGAGTTATATAAATGAAATTCAACCTTATTTGTTAAATGAATTAGCAATTGAATTAATAAATGGATTGAATGTTAATCGATCTAATGTAAATGAATTGATATGGAATAATGGATATAAATGTTAATTCATTAAAAAAACTAGTAAACTGGAAATTGAATAATTGAAAGAAAAGTCAATTAGATATGAAACCAATTGGAATTAAAGTGTTAAACCAAATTGAATGTAAATTCAATAATTTGGTTATGTTGGTTATGATTTGGTTGTTATATGATTGTTAGTTGATTGTATATAATTCATTAAGTGTTAATGAAATTGAATTGATAAATTGAAAGCTATGTAATTGAATTTGAATTGAAAGCGAACTAATGTGAATTGGATGTAAGCAATTAAAATTTGTATCGAAACCTTATAAATTGCTTATGGGAATATTTTGATTGCATTGCTTATAAAAACTACGTGTTTTCTATTGAAAATTAGTGAAATGTAAATGAATTTCCTATATATGTCACTTACATGTTTAAATTGAGTAAGTACAGATACCGGGGTTGTAGTTGGCCGGATTTGGTCACGCTAAAATGCTAATAAATAACTGCTTTGCTTAAAAATGCTAAAAAGTTATGCCTACGCAATAAAAATAAGAAATATGAACTGTTTTCCGACCATGTGGGTCGATGTATATATATTTATATTTATTGTGATATTGCAAAAGCTCCTCCGTACAAGGGAGACTCTGCCAAAATTTTCCGTAAATTTTGGGAGTTAGAAAATTTTGAAAATTTTATGGAAAATTTTTGTTAACGAAAAGTCAATTTCTAAATTGAAATGAAAATGTAGGAATTGAACAAGAAAAGTGTAACCATCGGGTTTTGGAAAAGTTAAGAAATTAAATGAATCTGAAATCGAGTTGGAACGGTTTGTTTATGAAAAAAAAAAGTTAATGGATTCTGTAACTTTTTCTTACTTGGCAATTTCGAGGACAAAATTCTTTTAAGGGGGAAGTTCGTAACGACCCAGAATTCCTGTCGTTTGAAATTCGTATATTTAATTGATTTTTAAATATTAAAAAGTAAAATATGTAAGTCGAATAAATTATATTTCGAATATCTAGATTTAATTGAGTAATTAAATCGATAATTTAATATTTGAAATTACAGAAATAATTGGAAATTGGGTTTAATATGATTAAAATTGATTTGTAAAGTTTTATTAAATCATATTGGAGTTAGAATGATGTTAAAGAACTTTTAAAATTGAATTAAAAGTTAATTTGCAGAAATTGAATATTTTACTATTTAATTGACGGGTAAAAATAGCGATTTTTCAAACAGTCTCGGATTTTGACGAAACCAGATTCATTGGATCCGTAATGTTAAATTATTGTAAGATTTCAAATTTCGTGCCAATCGGGCTTACGGTTTGTCCAGGGCAAGTTAAAATGCGTAGAAATCGGTTTAAGTGAATTTTAAATTTAAATAATCGATTTGAAAACCTATCTTTCAAATATGACCGAATTGGCTCTCGATATATATTCCATTGCGTTTGGAATGGGGGTAAAACATTATAAACGCCAGGCGGCACGCTTCAATTGGAGTTCGGAAAATTCTCGAGTGAATAGAGCGTGAAAAATTTCTATATAAGGCCCCATATTTTCTCATTTGCATCAAAACCATGGCTAGGGTTACAGCGGCCGCCACTAAGCTTTCCAATGGCTGAAAATGCTCGATACTTCTTCATTTTTCTTTCAATCCACGCCCTATTTCAAAAATCTTCCAACTGCAAAAATGTCGACCACGAAGAGATCTCCATGATCAACGGTGGAGATCGTTTAAAATCGCGTGGATCATCGGCAATTCATGCTCAAAGTTACCACGGTCGTGCATGATTTCCTAGGCGTAGGGACGACTGAGTGTGCTACTATTGTAGCCGAAGGTGGAGCTCGTGACGCTCGTTCATATGGCACTCGCTGATCGTCTTCAAGTGGCTCGTGGAGGTGGTGAAAATTCGTTGGAGATGGCGACCATATGGGTTCATTTGACCTGAGTTTGAAAGGAAGGAAGAAGATGTGATCGGCCGCCTGGATCTTGCCTCTAAAAGCAACGGCCATGATGCAATCTAGGGTTTGATAAATTAAAATAAACTGTAAATTAATATATATATATTAAATTGTGTAATGTTCAAAACGTCATAACTTCGTCATACAAGGTCGAAAATTGACGAAACGAATTGCTTTGGAATCGTATTATCGAGCACTACGCGATGGAGCTGGTTTGGAGTCGATTGGAGCAAGTGTGAATTTTGAGTAAAATTAAACACGTGTTTAATTTTATTCGGAATAAAGCGCTGAAACCTCTATTGGAAGCAAGGTGAGAACTTCTCACTCAATCGAATTTGTTTCGATTTAAATTTTAAATAGTTAAATTTAAATTGCTTGATTGTGTGATTGGATGATAAATTGCTATCTGTTTTATTGAAATAGACCCTATACGCCACATATTAAGCGGAGGTTATTATATTAAACACATATACCGCGATATTCCACCTTGAAGTGGAAATGGTATTATATATGTACTTGGAGTCGATTTCCCGCATTATATAGCAGATGAGACCCTATTGCGCCACATAATAGCAGATGATATTTTATATAAACCCATGTACCGCGATATCCCGTCTTGAAACGGAATTGATATTGTGCTAACAACTGTGGATGCAGGGAAACAGGTTGGAGGGATCCAACTGAATTCCTCAAATAATTGAATTTGTTTCAATGTTGTGTGTTGATTATTTATAATCTCTGTGTGATTATCTTTATGATTGAAATCGTTGAAGGCTAAAATTTAGCCAAATATAATTTTGGTATCGTTAGATACCTGAAATAAATACAAATTTGGTTTTGAAAATTCAAGTTGAAAGTTTATATTAAATTTTTTTTTTGAGGATTGGATAAATAAAAAAAGGAATTCTAAAGTAGTAAATTTTTATTTTTAATCTTATTGAATAAAATTTCAAAATATGGGAAAAGCTTTAATAAATGGATTTCGGGTAATATGATTCCAAGGTTGAAGAATTTATTCAAAATACGGATTTTAAAGAGTTTGAAAAAATAAAAGAATTGGTTTTCTCTAAAAGGAATTTATTTTTAAAAGAAAATAAATTAAAAAAATCCATTTGGGAATTGATTTTTGGTGATTAAATATAAATCTTTTGAAAATCCATTTGGAAATTTATTTGGTGTTTTGAAATGAATTTGGAATCAATTTGAAAATTGATTTGGGGTTTAGTAGAAATTGATTTCAATTTGAGATTTGAATGGAATTCACTTGGTGTTTAATTTCTTGGAAAATCAATATGGAATTTGATTAGGTTGCTTTTGAAATCAATTGAAAATTTTAATTGTTGTTGAAAGTGAATATTTGAAATCGATTTGAAAATCGTATATGAATAGATATTTTGAAAATCTGAATTCACATGGAATTTATAAAGAAAAGTGAAATTTGTGTTAAAAATAAACATTGATTTATTTTTGAAGTGTAGAAATAAATTTACAGATTTGGAACTTAAATTTAAAGTAAATCGGTAAGGATTTATTTGATTGGTTTAAATGAACCATTTTGTAGTGAAAGTGTATTTTCCCTGGAAAGTCGAGTATATTTCCAAAGCAGCTTTTAAAGCATAAATTGGAAGTTCTAAAGTTGGGTTTTAAAGAATACTTTGGAGAAATTACTTCTTAAATTGTTTTAAATCCTTTAAGTAAAGGTTTATTAAGTTTATTATAGAAATGGTTATTTCTAAGATTTAAATCGATAATTGTTTTAGAAAATAGTTATTTAAATAGTTATACTCTATCTACAAATTTTATTTTGAAAATTTGTTTGGACTTAAGTTATACGTAATATAGGTATTATATTTTTATAACTAATACTTTAAGTAAAGTGTTTAAAGAAAAATAGTTTTATTTCAAAGTGTTTTCCTGATATATTTTGGATAAGTGTTATAAATTATTTTAAAGTATTTGAACTCGGCAGATTTCCAATGAAAATGAATAAATATTTGGAAGTTTTTCTGCGTAAGGAAAATGATTTGAAATTTGTTTTCAAAAGTTGTAAAGGGGAAAAGTGATTTGAAATTTATTTTCAAATGGTTGAAGTGTGGAAAAATATATCTTGTAAAGATATTTTTGGAAAATAAATAATTTGGGAAATTATTTGGAATCTGGTGATGGTGTGCATATCTATTGAAAGTTAAATAACCGACTATCAATATTTACATTTAAACGGGTATTTGTTGTGATTTGTTTGAATTTGAATGCTACACTTATTTTAAAATAAGCGCTCGTTATTTGGTTTAGCTGGGAGAGGACCTTTGGGTCATGAATCCCATTTCAAATAGTGATACGTCGTAATGGATAGCATTTGAAGACCGGTGTTGTAGACCGGATATTTTCGGAAACGGAAGGATTACCATCGAATGTCTCTGCATCGGCTGATCTACGATACAGAGATTTTATCACCCTTTGTGATGGGAATTCCGGACGTGATTATTGAATATTCGGATTGCAAGGGCTTCTTTGGAAATGCTTTCGGTTCCGTTCGATCCCGGAACGGACTTGTATGGATGTGTCTGACGTTACAATTTGAGATGTAAAGCTGGTTTCTATCAAATACATTTCTGTTGGTGGCGGAGAATTTATTCTTTTAGCTTAACACCCTTTTCTGAGACGTGCGAGCTCAAAGGTTATGTAGTTGATGGTTACTAGTGATACATTCCCAATTTGGTAATGTGGCATACGAAGTGCTGCTGATCATTTGTTGATCAAAACATAGCTTTTGTGAAAAGCGTACATTTGTGGACGAGACTTCGTCGGACCTCACAACCCGGTAATGGTCAAAACAGGAAAGATGCAGCAAGGTTATAGGGAGTAGCGCGCCTTAGGGTATGTGCATTTTTTTCTGGATAGAAGTGGTATCATGGTATGGAGCCCAGGTACTTAACTTATGTGGATATCGCAATTATATATGACTTTGTGATTGTTGTTTGTTGAGGATCCTCGGATAAAAGTTGTTTACAACCGGGGGATGGCATACTCGTGTCAGTAGTTACCTACTTTTGCAGAGGTTATCGGCCTTGTGTTGGCAGAGATCCGTTTAGCTTCTCGGGGCGTCCTTCCAGAGGCTTTCCCATGTGGCAATAGGAAGTTCCTTAGCCTGACCATTTGTTGGAAAATCAAAGAAACAATACGAGCCCTGTACGGTTTTAGTTGTATAACCTGCCATGTAATGTGGCGGTAACCTGCTATTGAACATGGTAGTTATAGTAGGCATAGTTCGGAATGTCTATGCTTGCTAAGATTTATATTATACTTTCGAAATGTTTTCCTACACTTTTTACTTATAGTAATAATATCAAAGAAATTTGCGTATCAAGCATGTTTGACTATCATGAGGAGAAATCTCCTCCAATTCTGCGTTTGCATTGTGTGTGTGGCGGAGGCTTTATGGTAGTTACATTTTCTAAAAGCATTGCGGATCTATTTTAAAATATTTCTTTGTTTTTTTTTTTAAAGATAAATTGTTTTAAGTTCTCACACCAGTCCTATGACTGTCCTGGAGTTTATTGTTCACTTCCTAAACTCTGAGTGTCCACCAATTTCCACACGGGCAGCCTAGAGTCAGGTTATCAGGATATTCTGGAATTCGGGAGATGCTGTGGAGCTCAAGAGGTGAGCTGGATGGCGAAACGTATCACTTGTATATGATATTATCTTTTCCGCTGTGTATCCACTTGCAAGGACAAGTTCACTTAATTGTCCAGTTGTGTTGTGTTGTAAGTTGACTCTGATGATGTAATATATAAAATGTACAGTTCTTTTGATTTAAAGATTATTCATTTATCCATTATATGTTGTTCCACTACGATTGTGAGATTCTGATATTGTTTTTGTTGCTTCTTCTTTCTTTCTTCTTTTACCTCTTCTTTAACCCTAACAATTCGATTTTCTGGCCCTTCGATTGCTCGGCAGTTGATACAGTTGACATATTAATGTCGATTTTCGAAAGTTGAAAATTTCGTTCGTAATAAAAATAACCAAAATTTGTCGCATTTTGTCAGTTTTACATACGCTGTAAAATTAGAGATTTTGATATTAATTAGAGATAATTTTAAAATATAAAGAAACTTGTTTTAATTTATTTAAAGAAGTAAAAAGTTCATTTTAAAGTTTGGTTTACTTCAATATATAGCTTAATAAAAACGTCAAATTTTGACTGTAAAATTTGTCATCAAAAACGTCGTTTTTAACCAAAACAAGTTGTCAACAAGTTGTTTCAACTTGATACATTTTCTAAATTATAAATACAAGTTTACAAACTATTTAAACTCTTTTCATTTAGCACTAAAAGACAAAAGGAGTTTACTTTTGAAAGTTTAAATAAATGTATAAAAGTGAAAAATATGATTTGACATATCTAAAAATAATTAAAGTTTTTATAAAGCAACATCGTTACCTTACTTCTCATCTCATTAACGAGATGTTATGCATATGCATAGAAAAGGAGCAAATGGAAAAGTGAAAAGAAAGCTAAATTAAGGAATTAATGACACATACATCCATGCATTTAATGCAAATTAAATCAATACAAAGTCTTCTCTTTAAAATGCAAAATTTAAGAAAGTAATCATTTCTATCTTTAACATCACCATTAATGCTTAAGTCACATCACTTATGGAAAAGGAGCAAATGTTATTTTAACATTTTAAAGTGTAAGAAAAAGAGGTAAACATCATTTCTTAAGTACAAATTCAAATCAAACCATTTCTTCTTCATTAAGCAAAGGTCAAATCAAGGGTAGAAAGGTAAAATAAAAAGTCAAAAAGTAGAGAAGGGTATTTTAGTCATTTGCCATCCAAAGCTCAAGTATAAATATGCATCTATACGATTCATTTTTCACACTTCATTCTCTACCTTCTTCTTCATTTTCTCCTTCCTCTTCACCTCCATTTCCATTGCTTTCCACCTCCATTTTCCTTCTACCTCTAAGCCATTCACCTTCTACCACTTATATTCCTCCTCCAAAATACCAAAACCCTCTCCATCCTCGGCCAAAATCACCCTACACACCAAAATCGAGCCTATCTTTCACCTACCCACCCCTACACCCCAAGGTCGATCCCACACACCACAAACCCGAGCCACCCTAGCCAAGCAAGCACCACACACCAAAAGCCCAACCCATACAGTCCTACACCTCCTATAGTCATACCCAAGGCCACACCCTCCTACACACCAAGGCCGTACTCCCTCTCTTCCATATAAAAAAAATAAAATAAAATAAAAAGAAAAGGAAAACAAAAGCGTTCGGAAAGGAAACGGAAAAATGCGAGACGTTGGTAAATAGCATGTTAGCGAGAGATGGAAATCTTACGTTAAAGTTTGACGGAGTGGATATGAAGGTGAGAAATTCTCATCGCTTTTTGAATTATATTGATTATCATGCTTAATTGTTATGTTAGATAATCACTATTTGATAATATGGATGTTTGATTGATTTTTTGAATATGTTGGATAATCCATAGTAATGTTATGACATTTACCGTATTGAATATGTTAGTGTTATATGATTGTTGTATCGTTGTGATGATAATTTGGACATCAAATTTCTATTAATTAAGTAATACATTTGTTTAATAAGACCCTATTTTAGTAATATGAGATATTGTGGAAAAATAAGTCTCTTTTCATTTAGAAGTGAAACTAAAGTTAAAATTAAAGAGAATTTGAAATTTGAAGTAAAACGGATTTGAAAATGGTAGTTAATTAGGAATTGAAATTGAGATGAATAGTAAAATTGAAATTGAAATGGATTTTGGAAAGGTAAAGTTTAGTTTGAGATTGAATTGAAGTTTAAACTGAATAGATTTGAAATTTAAGTTTTAAATGTGCTTAATTCACGGTTAGAATTGAAAACGGTAGTTCGAGATTTCGCGCCGAAAAGTTCAAATAAATGTGTAGAGTGGAATATGACTCGGAATTCTTCGAGATAAAAAAATTCCGGACTATTATATCCATATCATCTAAACGAATAAAGAAAATCAAAGTTTCAATAAGTAGATCTTGAATTAAGACCAAATCAATTTTCTAGAAAAATCGCGCTAGTGCACTTTAGTGCCATAACAACAAATTTGTTTAAATGGACGATTTTAATTACGAAAAAATATGGAATAAATTTGATAAATCTATTTAAATAATTCAAAAGAGATTTGGATCGAAATATATGAATTTTCAAATATTTAAAAGTTTTTTAAATTCAAATAAGCTTATATGGCACTTTCCGTAGCACTTTTCTGCTGCGAATTCTATAACTTTTGAAATATGAGTTAAATGTAACGACGTTTCCCAGAATAAACTATGAGTGTTTTAAAAATGATAATTAAGCGTTTTGAAAGATAATTTGGGATATTTATAAGCAATTCAAAAATGAAGTTGAAAATCTAAGTATGCGGAAACGACTAGTACATTTGTCCCGCTTATGAGATCTGGGAAGATAAAACAAGGTGTTTAACTAAGGTTAGAGATGGAGCAACCAGTGCCCTGAACTTACCTGGCCTATGTTTTCTTTCTTAGACGAGGGGTGGAACAGATCGAAAGCCCGGATGCTCTTAAATAAAAAGACTGTATCAAGTTTTTGAATTAAAAGAAGATTGGTATTATCTAAATGTTAAGCAATCTCCTAAATGAATGATTTCTATGATCCTATTTACTCAAAAATGTTTTTGTTAAGATTGATTTAGGGTTTATCATAAACAATGTCTCAAATGACATTGTTTTTGGCCCGCCTAAAAGTAAAAAAAATTGGATCAAGAATTAAGCAAGGAAATCTGAGATATTTTCCAAAGTAAAAGAATGAATTACTTAGAATTATCCTAAAGTTAAAAAAAAAAGATTCAAAATCATCCGAAAAGAATTAAAGTGAAAAGAGACTTAATAAATCATATATACTCATATTCACTTTTTATCGAAAATTGGATTACGAAGGAATCGGGGTCGGATTTGGGTAATTCCTATCTGAAAACCACTTCGAACCAATGTATACGTTCGAACGTGAAGACATGTTGAAGATGATTGAAGACCGTGGATCTTTATAGCGTGAAGATTGCTTGTTGAACATGCTCTGGGTAGCTCCCAATCATAGAGTTATTTATAGAGTGGTCTTCTCGTGATGGAGATTTTTCGGATTGCAAGGACTATTCGCTACTAGTGGTAGTAGGATAGTGCCTTCGGTTTGTCCTGTTCCTGGACAACTTGTATGGACGTTTGTCTAACATTGCATTTCTAACGATTACGTACATTGGTTTCTACAAACGTACATCAGTGGTGGCGGAGAAGGCAACTTCTCTTAGCTTAACACCCTCCTTGAGACGTACGAGCCCAAGGGTTGTATTTTTGTGGAAGGCAATTAGTAGTTAAACGGAAATGGCAATGTGGCATTCAAAGATGTGATATGCGCCATGTGAAAAGGTAATCGTTGCCTCAAGCCTCATCAAACCGAAAATGATCGAAACAGGATTAGATGTGGCAAGGCTAAGTGGGTCATTCGCAATTAGGGTATGATCATCCCCTTCTAGATAAATTTCTTCCCGCTATGATGTTCGGGATGTTAATTTATCTGGTGTATGGAAAGAGAGCTCTCGAATAAAGGTAGGTAATGATCGGGGGATGACATATTCGGTACTATCTAGTTACAGAGGTAGGTCAGTCTTATGTTGGTAGAGGGCAGATGTACTGTGCCTCGGGACATCCATCTAGAGGTGTACCCATTTCGGAAGGTAGATCCTGCGCCTGGTCATTTGTATGGAAATCCATTCTCCAATAAGAACCTACGAACTTGATTGTAAGCCTATTATGCTGGAATTTAATCGACTTAACAATTTCGGCTAAGATTAGTAAGTTTATTTGCAAATGTCTTCAAAGAGATGTCATTAGAAATAAAATCAAATGTTTTGATATAAAAGTGTTTTAGTTATCATGGTAAAAACCCGTCTGTGTTTATGTGTGGGCGTGGTCTTATGAGATACTCTTTATTTCGAAGAATTTTATCCAAAAGTTGATATATGACACTGTCATTTATTATCGAGTTTTTCTTATGCTGGTTTATCAAGCCTGATCTGGGTATTTTCAATACTCGGGTCAGATCCGAGTAGTTTCAGGATAGTCGAAGACGGTTGGAGTTTTCAGAGGAGAGATGGAGATATTCATCGATGTATGAGCATATTCTATTATCCATTGTACTTAGTGTATTTTCTTTGATGTTTGTCAGCAATTGTAAGGGCAGATTTTATAACTGTCCAAGCTGAATTTAGGTTAGACTCTGATAAATGTATTTAAAAGTTCTCCGCTGCAAAAATATTTGTTCAATATTATATGTTATTCCATTCGTGTGAGATTCTGTTCTGTCTACTTTTCTTTATCACCCTTAAAGATCCGTCTTTTCGTGTAATTTGAGTTAGACATGTGCGGTTTATTGTCGATTCAAAGGGTACGGGAAAACGGGTCTTTACATTTTGGATATGACCTTATAACTTGATTTTGATTTAAGTATTTAATG
Organism: Allium cepa; assembly: GCA_030765085.1. Lineage (NCBI taxonomy): Eukaryota > Viridiplantae > Streptophyta > Magnoliopsida > Asparagales > Amaryllidaceae > Allium > Allium cepa. Next base: position 730,452,548 of record CM060943.1, read on the forward strand.
GATATGTCTAAAGAAATCGAAGGTAATATATATAGAAAATGTAATTAAGGTCATATAAATAATATTGCATTCATTAAGGGAATGTTTAAAACTAAATAATAGTGAAGTCAGATTGGGAAATAAATGCAATTATAAAATTTAGTCTGTGAAATGTTGAATATTTAAAGTTTCGAAATATATTGACATTGGATTACATTGAAATTTAATGGTTTATTTGTGGGTTAAACCTGTATTTGAAATTGATAAAATTTGAATTTGTTTGGTCAGAAACTGAATCGAATGGAAATTGATAATTGAGATTGAATTGAATTTGAATGGGAAAGTCGAGTTGTGTTTGAAGCGATTTGTGAAGATTGAGGAATTTACAAATTCTTTACTTTATAAATTATTTAATATATATGTACTATTTTGGAAAATAGATATATTTGAAATGAAAATAAGATTTTGGTTTCAAAGTATAAATTAACTTGAAATGACCACGGAGTTATAGTGTATATTTCTACATTGTAGACAGTTCCATGGATCCTTAGAAGATGGTTATCCCAAGCATCATTTAAGTTAATTGTATTTCAGTTGATATTTCACTTGAGTTGGATTTATTGATATAAGAATGTTAATCCTGACTCGAGTGTTTTGTATTTTGCTTTACGCTTTGATCAAACTGAGTAATTCAACAGTTGAGACATGCCTTTGGAGTTTGGAGCTTTGTTTGCAGATCCATTTATAGATTCAGCTTTCAATTTTCCAGTTGATTTGTTCAAAGAGGTCATCAGTTTGGATTGGAGACTTCACTGTATTTGAGATATCCTGTTGTATTTTATTTCTAACTCTGATGTTTATATAGTAGCTTCATGAACTACTATTTGTCTATTCCGCTGCATTATTGTTATATTACTTTGTATCTGTATAACGACCCGCAATTTCCGTACCCCTTGAGTCAACACTAGTCTACAACAATCAACTCAAGTTGCACTGAAATACGAACCATTTGGGTTTAATAAGAAAAGGTAGAAGAAGAGAAAACAAAATCAACATCAGAATCTAACCATCGCAGCGGAATAAAATATAATAGATAGTAAATAATCTTTACTCAAAATCAAATATAACTGTTTACATACATTACATCATTAGAGTACATCAGTCACAGCTCACATCAATAACATACAATGGATACACAACAACTCAACAGCGGAATAATATATATACAAGTACGTGAGTACGTATCGTCATCCAGCTCGTCTCCTGAGCTCCACAGCATCACATCCTATATCCTATAATACTCGGTCTGACCCGAGCATTACAGTTAAATAACACCCGAGTCAGTCTGGAATACCAGCGTGAGAAAATCACACTCAATTGATTATTAAAGTTTCAAAGTCCTTTGAAAACAAAAGCATCTCGTAAGACCACGCCACAAATAAACATGTCGGGTTTTTACCTTACGATAGCTAAAACAATTTTTATAGAAATCCTCTGATATTATAATAGGGCCTACATACAAATACTTATAAAATAGCCGAAATTGTTACATTATTAAATTCCAGCTACTAGCCACAAAAGTGGGTAATACAAACAAAACTCGTACAAGGCTCGTAGGGAGAATGAATTTCCAACTAATGACTAGGCACTGGGGTACCACCTGTCACAGTACGGGGCCTAGATCACCGTACCGAGAATTACTCCCTTCATCCCCTGCAACACAAGGCCGGAACCATCCCTTACTGGACAGTCCCGAGTGAGATTACCCCGCGGTTCGGATCAGCAACCGCACCACTAAGCCGAAAAATAAAAAGGGACATCTAGACTGGAATGACCTCACCCTGCTTGGGTGCTACCCACCTAGTCTTGCTGCATAACCCATGATTTTCAGTCATTCCCATTTGATGAGGCTTGAGGCTAAGCGTTACCTTTAAGAACAATATCCCTTAGAATGCCCATCGTCCACCTGACGATGTTTCCGCAAGCATTCATCCATACAAGTCCGTCCCGGGTTCGAACGGAACCGAAGGCACTATTCCTACTACATCCATTTTGGAAATATCCTTAGGATTAGTAGCGACTAGCCCTTGCACTTCACTGCTCCATCTTCGAATCCAAAATCGTTTACACGAACGTACAAATCGGATCGAAGTGGTTTTCGAGAAATAAATCTCGATCCCGATCTCTTCGAAACGATCAACGCATTGTCCAATATTGATAGTCGGTTATTTAACTATCAATTAACATTCACAACCATCCATCAAACAATAAATAATTTCCCGAAATTATTTATTTATCTCAAAATATCCTCAAAGATATATTTCTATTTTCAATCCTTTGAAAACAGTTTCAAAACCATCTTTCTTTTCAAAATAAACATTCCCAAATATTTTCTATCTCCTCTGAAATCACCAAGCACAAAACTAGAGTTTGAAAATAATTTAAAACACTTTACTTAGAAATATATTTTATAACATTTAAGTTAAAACTGCTTCAATGATTTGTTAAAAATTCATACTATAGTAATATTTGAAAATAATGTTACTAAATAAAATATAAAACTAGATTTCACTTTTAAAAATGAATACTAAGTCATTCTTTAAATAATTATTGCTATAATAGATTAAAATAATTATTGCTATAATAGATCAAAAGGAAATACTAGAAATAGTAAATTTTTCAAAACATACTTCTTAAATTGACTTTAAACTTTTAATTTCTATTTAAGGATTTACTTTGAAAACGTACTTGGTTATTCAGAGAGAAATTTCCAATCTCAATCACTCAAATCAATTTTCCAAATTGATTCCCAATTTATTCCATTTGAAATAAATTTCTTTACTCATCAGTTCATTTCAAAATTCATTAATTATGGACTTTATTATTATTTTCAGTTTGATTATAAATCCTTTAGCTGAAATATACAAATTTCAGGTTATTCCCAATTTCTTCTTAATTCTTCTTAAATAATTTAAATCCTCAATTTAAAATAAATATTTTGTTCTTTTAAACAATAACATTGAAGTTTAAATTTCATTAACTTCCTGTTTGTTTAAATTTTCCTTTCCATACTCAAGATTTATTAATTAAAATTTTAAAGTCACTTTATTTCCTTTCCAGTTCATTCATAATTTATTCAACTTTTCTTTCATTATTTACTTACAATTTCACTGGTAATTCATTATTGCCCGATTATAACCATCAAGCCATAGCATTCAATATTACCACATAATTCATTACGGGATATCAAATATTCAGAACAGAGAATATTAAATAATTAAATAAAGTTGAGGGGTCCAATTGGATCCCTCCAACTTGTTCTCCCTGCATCCACAGATGTTAGCACAATATAAAATGCCAATTCCAAATATATATACCACACTACAGCTCATAAATCAATTCAACCATTTCAAGAAATTATTTAAATTTAATCATTTAAAGTTAAATTTAACTGAGTGAGATTAACTCACCTTTGCTTTAAACTTGCAGTCTATTCCATTCACTTCCATTTCAGCTTATTTCTCGATTTTTAGACCTTGAAGAAATATTTATGTAATTTATTAATATTTGAGTAATCGAACAATTAATTTTCATTTAATTAACAAATCATTTAATTATACAATTTTCCCTTAAACCATTTGGTAACTGAAATATTTAAATATGTTTAATAAAAAGGTTAATCACTAAATCTACTGGAAAAAAAAATAAACTAGTAACTTTAAAATAGGTATGTGTATATTAATTTATTTTCCTGAAACTACATATACTTTTGAAACTTGAATTATATATATATATATATATATCAAAACTGATTTCCTATAATTCCTTCAATCGTTTAAAATTCATATCCAAAACTAGCTCTGCTAAAATTTCTTTACTGTAAAAACATAGTTTCTATGTATATACATAACCATATAGATTAAATAAAATAAAATAAATAAAATATACCTCACTGCACGTTCTCTGTAACGACCCGTTAAATTTGATAATATTAAATTGATTAACTTAATATAATTTTTAATCAAATTTATAATAAATGTAGGAGTTGGATATAGTAACTGAGATTAAAGATTTAACAAATTGGAATGTTATATGGCAATAGGTAGAATAACGAAGATTTGTGTTGTGGTTATAAGTCATAATTAGTTGATTAAAATGGTATTAATGAAATAATAACTGAATTGAATTGCAATATATAAACATCAGAAAAATTTAATTGGTGGATTAAATTTGTTAAAGTTCATAAGTTTTGTAATTTAGTTTAGTAGAACTTTAAATTTTAAACGAAGATTGAAATAAACGATAAATTTAATTATGTAAATGGTGACTCAAGACCTAGGTTATAGGAATTGGAACATAATCCAATTTGAATTAAGTAGAAGAAGGATTTGATTAATATGTAAGTTATTGTTCAAGGTATTGAATAAAAACTTGGAATCCAATCATAATTTAATGATAATAACGTTAGTATTAGAGAATAAATATATTTCAATGCAGTACCCGAATGAACGGAATAAAATGAATATATATTGAATAGAAATGAAATGTAGATTGGCACATTTGGTTGAAAGTTAATTTAAGAAACATATAAATGTTGAATTTGTGAATATTAATATAAATATTAACTTGAATGGGATTCATTAATACAAAGATGTAATAAGTGTAGATAGTAAAAATTTAATGGCTGTAGTGGATAAAAAAATCTAGTAGTAACATAAAATTTATTTATATGGAAAAAGAGTATAGATTTGAACAAATTTATGAAAATTTGATAAGAACAGTGGTTGTAATCAGTTTGGTTATTTAATGTTTGAAGATAGAGATTTGTAAATCCGTTAATGAATTTATAATGGGAAGGAATGGTAAGAATGTAAAAATTATAAGCATTTGATTCAATTAAGGGAATTAAATTATAATAAATGGTCATTTAATAAATTCAACGTTCTGTGAGAAATCATAATAGTTGTGTAAAATGTGTACAAACTTCAATTTGGAAATTTATTGGATTTATAACGGTTTTGGTATTACATTTATGAGTTTAAAAGTTATTCCATTTTGTAAAGTAATAAAAGCTTATTTAGGTGACTAGAATTTAGCGTAACGACTATTGTGTGTTACCTATTCTTGTTGCTTGTTAATTTGAATTTTGGGAATCAAATTCAATTTATCCGCCAATTTACCGCAGTTAAAGTGAAATGAATTGGTGAATGAGTAATGTTAAATGCAAATAAGATGTAACCAAGAAAATCCCATTTATAATAATTTACGTAGAATAAAGTAAAGAAACCAGGAAATGAAAATGTGAAAATGTGGATGCAATGAGATCTTAAGTAATAATAACTTTGTTAGGTAAGTGATAACGGATTTTTTTTATATAACCAAATAAAGATCCAAATTTATTTGGAAATTAATTGCAATCAATTGAATTTATTGCAATTAAATGGATTTAATATTTAATAGTTATGTAATTTTTATTTGGAAGAAATTGGAGTTATTTGTAATGAGTATGAACCTAATGTTAATTTTTCTTATAGGATTGACAATTGATATGGAAAGAAAAGAAGAAAATTTGGGTCAGTAAAATTTGGAATTTATGCATAATAAAATGGATTCTAACGTTAAATATTACGTTATTGAGATTTAAATTAGACTTAAAGAATAATGATGTGAATCAGGAACTAATGTTTATGGCATCTTTATTTTAGGTTAAAGTTGAGAATATAAAGATTTAAAAATCTAAAGTATGGGTTTTGAGAATATAATTTATAAAATTCTTAAATATAAGAAAGTGCAGAAATTAACATTGCAATTAATACACTGTCAACTTTTAATTCACAGCTAAGCCTGTTAAATCTTTTCAATTGATTACGAATTATATAAGTAATAAAATTTGGACAATTTTAGAATATAATATAAAATTTGGATTATTTGTAATTTATTTTAATTTAATTAATGAATATAAAAATAGCCATTTTTGTCACGGACTCGGATTTCGACGAAACCAGTTTCATCGGATCCGTATCGATGAATTATTATAGGGTTTCAAGTTTCGTATCGATCGGACTTGTCGTTTGATCGTACGGGCGTGAAACGCCTTAAAAATCAATTTTATTAAAATCAATTTGGAAATTTTGTTTTCAGCATAACTTCTTCATACGATCGAATTTGGACATGAAACTTCTTCCATCGCGTTCAGAATATTTTAAATTACCTATTTGGATATATAGATTTACGAAATTCCGTTCCGGAGTCATAGCGGGCTTTTTGGGCCTTAGTTTGTTCCGCGCGTTCATTCTACGGTCTATCTACTCTATCTCTAACCCCTCTATATAAACCTAGCTACAAGCCCTAGCCTCCGCCTAATTTCATTCCATCTGCGTGTATACTTTCTTCAAGCTCTTCTTCTTCAATGGGTGCAAACCCTAGATCCAATCAATTCAAAATTTCAATGAAAATTCAAACTCTTCAGAAAAATTCCAAATTAATATATGTCGATCTTCTCGAAACACGTAATCCCATGGTGAAATTCGTTTTTCAGTTGGAGTTATCGTTTACCCAGAGTAAATTCAAAACAGTCCCAACCGTTCATCATCGCCGTAACAAACTTCGTCTGATCGTCGAATGGTTTCTGGGTATTGAAGAGAGGACGATGGGGAGCGCATCTATGTGTTTTGTTTCAAGAATCAACGGTTGGATGTGGAGCAACTTTTGATTTGGATTTCGTTTTCATAGGCGACCGGTGGAGTTTTGGGCGACCGGACCTATATGGGGGGTGCGGCTTGGCGAGCTGGAGCCCATGGTGGTGGTGGCACGGCGTATGGTGGTGTCTGGTGGAGTGCAAGTTTGGTCAAAGTGGCGGTCAACGTTGTTGGTTGGGTTCGGTTCCTTGATCTGGAGGGGGGGCCGTGTTTGACTGTCGCGTGAGGGAGATGGAAAGTGCCGACGTGGCTTTAGATTTAGGTAATTGTGTACCATTTTAGTTATTCGTTTTAAATTGTTTTCGATCGCAATTTTTGCCATAACTTTCTCATACGAAGTCGGATTCACACGAAATTTCTTTTGTTAGGATCGTAATTTAATTCCGGACTTGATGACGCTGGTTTGGACGAATTCCGAGACGGGCGAATTTTTGGGTTTAAATCGAATTTAAATTCGATTTAAATTCAAAAGGTGAGTGTTTTAACCCGCTCACAACTACTAGAAGCTTTTATGTTTGTTAAATTAATTTTAGAAATGAATAGAAATTTATTTATGAGTATTTGGCATGTTTATTTCACTCATATTTGTTGAATTGCATTTATTAAATTTAACTGTTAATTTAATTTATTTATTGCGTATTAATTGATAGTTAGAATTTATTTGTTTGCCTATAAACTGCTAGTTAATAGTTATATAGATTATTACTGAATATAAACTGTTAGATTAATAGCTGCTAAATTTAATTTGAATAAAATTGCCAGTATTACCTGTTATGTAGTACAAAAAAATAATATTGTTATTGATTGATATTGATTGATGATTGCGATTTGGATGATGGATGATGTTGATGAATGGATGTTTATTGTATATCATTAAATTGCAAATTATCATGCATATTTCATTTCATTCGGGATTGTGGTTTGAAATGATATACAACTGCAAAATTTTATATCTTTTAAATTGCGGATTGAAATGATAAATATCTGTATCACTTGACCATAGGATAGAAAATTATATACAGGCACTGCGGTCTATATATAACTACTTTAATGTGATTTCTATGGTTTGGATGGAATACGGTTTATAATAATCTTAAATTTTATATTGTATAAATATTTTCTTCCATATATATATACATATGAAGTTGAAAATTTTGAAATTAAAAGGTGTATAAAAATCTTTATTAAAAATGGAAGAAAATTAAGAAAATGGAGTTTAATAATTTATATCATATGTTTAAATGTTAAGTTTGGAAATTTTAAGATATGATATTTATAATTGGATTTTTCCCAAAATAAATTGAAATGAATATTCTAGTATAATTTGAATTGGGAAAAATATATATATTTTATTACTACAAATTGAAGTCTTATTATTTATGGATTTTATATGAATATTCAAGACTAATTAATAGAACAATTGATTTGTTGAAAGCATAAAATCCAACTTTAGTTTGAAATATTGATACTCAAAATAGATATACGTATATATAAATAAATTGAAGTGGTTTTGGAACTTGAGAGAGATAATATAAATTTTGGTTTAGACTTTAATAAAGAAATGTATTTGTAAAGCCATGAGAACTATTTTCTTTACAAAGTAACATTTAAGTTAAACCATTTAATTCATATACCGTTGAATGTCCAAACCATTCAAGTTTTTAGAAGTTATGGTTTTAAATTATGATTTTCAAAATATTATGCTTTGAAAAATATTTGATTTTCAGACGTTATGAAGTTAAAGCATTATGATTTTGGAAAAGAATTATATTTGGGATAAGTGATAAAATATGGTTTTGGGTTTTGAAATGATATCGTATTCATGGTTATGAAATGGAATGTTTATTCTGATTTTTAAAGTATAACCTATTTTTAAATGACCGCGGTGTTATAATAACGATGGGTTGGCAAAGAGACCGGGATCGGATATGGACATACTCTCTGTCGATACCGAAAACCACTTTGACTAACCGTGTACGCGGTGGAGATTCCAGAATGAAGTAGGTGGTGGCGACGTTTCCTGTAAGGTAAATACGTGGACCCGACTCCCGTGAGTTGGCATAAGGTGGCTAAAACAGGAGCGATTCTCAGGCCAATGAGGTCATTCCTCTGATCGGACCCTCCTCTTCGATATTATACTTTGATTTTGGATTGATTCAGTGGCCACTTCTATATTTTGATTTTGGGGAGTTAGTCCGAGGTGGGCGGTAACTGCGGCTACGCGTTTCCACCAGCCTGGATAGCAATTGGTATATCTACCCTGGCATTGCCTAGTTGTGCCGTGTCACCTACCATACCGAGCCTTTACTACGAGTTTCTATTTGTGTCGTACCTATGGAGTATCCTCTGGTAGCTTCCCGATCAGGAGGTATTACGGTACTGTATAGACTATTGGCATTATTTGTGTTAAGGGCTATATGGGTAACCCCTTAACGCTATTAAAAAGTAAGTTTATTTTATAAATAGACACTATTATAATAGCGTAATATACTACATAGTAAATAGTTTAACGGATCCTTAGGAGATGTAAATCCCGAATATCTCTTGAGTTACTGTACTCATATTTATTTCTGTTAATTTAACTCACATAAGATCTTTTAGTTCTGACTCGAGTGTTTTTGTCTTTTCAAATTCGCTCGGGTCAGTCCGAGCATTTCAGGATCGAAGATTTTAGCCTTGGAGGACGAAGACGAAGAATCCATATTATTATTATTTATAGTATGCACCACACTCTTTCTATTCCGCTGCATTGTTTGTATTGGTATGTGTAACTCTGATATTTATTGTATAAAGAAGAATTAACTGTTTTGTAACCGTTTATGAACTGTATATTTATTATTATATTTTATCCTTCCGCTGTGAGATTCTATTTTGTTTTATTTCTTCTCTGTTTTTCTTATTTACCCCATAACAATCCGCCCTTGCGTATGCTTTTAATTGGCACGTGTGTCGGTTTAAAGTGTGCGAAAAGACTGGATGTTACATTCTCCCCTCCCCCAAAATCGAACCCTACCCTAACAAAATGCTACCGCATCGACCACTTGGGCGACGAACGAGGCTCGGTTCTCTCACTGTCGAATTCGCGACGCTGTCGCCTCAGCGCCACCCAATCCTCGCGACTTCGAGCAAACTCTACATCCAATTGAAACCCTAGCCTCGCGATGCCCTAACTCGAATACGCGAGTCCCCCACTCCCCGTTCTTTTGATAGCGCACTCGCGTATTACACGATTCAAGGCAGAATCGAACACAAATTGGAGACGGGTCTGAAATTGTAGAGGAAACGAATGATTGAGGCCAGCGGCCATATTTTTATTTTATTCTTTTTTTGAATCGAATGGATTTCGATTTTGGAAACCGAAGGAAAGCATCGGCCCCATTTTCTTTTTTGGTTATATTTTTTTTTCTTCTGAATAAACGAAAGCTCGAGTAAAAGGAAACGAGGGGAATGAAAGACCATGATTTGAACGTGAAGAGATGGGTGGCGTACACGAGAAGCTTGATTTATTAAATTAAATTTCATTGGATTATTATCACTTAAATGTTCAGCGCGTTTACAAATCGTACACTCACACACTAACTCCAGTCAATATGAAATTCGGCATCCGATAATAATAAAATATTATGAACCCAATGGAACTGGTTTTGTCAGATTCCGAGACTGTGCCTCGAAAGGCTATTTTTAAATTCAACTGAAACGATATAAAATTTCGAAACTGAACAAATCGTTGTTAATTTCAATTTTTCAACTTCTATTATCCTCAGTGTTATCAATATAAATTTTATAAGTCTTCAAATTATTTTTAATAGGCTTAAAATCTCAGATTTCATATTTTATTCAATTTCAAATTATATAATTCAATAATTTAATTATCAAATAAATTGTGATATTTGAATTCAAGTTAAAATTACTCTATTGAATATTTAAAATCAATTACATATTCCAATTTTAAATGCTCGAAAATTCCGGGTCGTCACATTCCTCCCCCCTTAAAAGAATTTCGTCCCCGAAATTACTAACTAGGAAGAATGGTCCAATACTCGTTCATTATTTCCCTAAAACCAAACAGTTTCTAACAATTCAATACCTCACCAACTATCTTCTTATAAAGGGCCCATTATTATTCTTATCAACTTCTCAACTCTCCCAGAGTTTCCAAATATTATCACTTGCTCAATCATACAAATCATAATTCAAAATGTTCTCAAAAAATTTCTAACACCCTAAATTTCCGAAAAATTTCGCCAGCGTCTCCTTTGCGCGGCTAGCTCGGTACAACTACAAAATGGCTCTACGGCCTCCCAAATCCAAAAAGAAAACAAAAAGCCAAGTGGCTCAATCCAAATCCCAATCAAATTTCATACCAAAATTATAATACATACCTTTTGTCGGGCAATTCAAATTTTATCTTTTGATATCAAACCCAAATTTTCTTTTTCCTTTATAATACTTGCATACCTGCTTAGCACCAATATCCAAACACAATATTCCAAAATATTTTATCGACTTCCTCACAAAATGTCAACATCCCAAATATCAGCTTAGAATACATTTGCAATATTAAATTTCCAATTAAGAATTGACCATTCCTTACTTAAGTTAACATAAGCATTTTATATGTTTTCTTTATTTATTTCCATCTTACCACTTCAGTTTATATCTATTCATATTCAAATTGATTCTCCCATTTCTATATGAATTCTATTTATCATCAACGTTGAATACTTTAAATTTATTTTTCATTTTTTCATTTATTGCTAATTCATGTCATTAGTTTAATTAGTTTCATTTACTTATTTATTTCAATTTCTAGTTTAAAATCGTTTTGTCGTTAGCAAAATTTTCCAAAATCTTTCAAAAAATTTCAAACTCCCAAAATTTCTGAAAATTTTTGGCAGAGTCTCCTTTGTACGGAGGAGCTTTTGAATTTAACAAAAGATATAAATATATATACATCGACCCACACGGTCGGAAAAACCAAAAACAGCTCATATTTTCTATTTTTATTGCGTAGGCGTACCTTATTTAGCATTTTAAGCAAGCGGCTTATTATTTTTAGCAAATAGCACAACCAAATCCAGCCACACGGCTCCCTAGATACCTGTACTTACTCAATTTAAACATGTAAGTGCCAAATATATGCAGTTTAACTATATTTCACTTATTTATAATAGTTAAAACATATGAATTCTAAAAGAAACTCATACCAAACATTTTTCTATAAGCAATTTATATAGTTTCCATGCTGATTCAACTGTTCCAATTTATTTATAACCATTTTCACTCAATTCGGATGGTTTTCGATTCATTCGTATACAATTCCATCAATTTGAATGGTTTAGAATTCAATTGCTTACTTTTAATTTATTCTTAAGCAAATTGAACTCATATTTAATTCAATTGCTTTCAAAATCAATTTATTTTACTTCTATCAACTCATAGAAATTTTAATTACTTCCATTTAGATCCAATGATATTTATTCTATGCAAATTTAACAAGATCTATGTGAACAACCAAATATTTATGTTTTATAACCAGTTTAAATGGATTTCAATTCGATTTATACTTAATCCTATTTCATTCTCAAATTTATTCATAATCTAAATATTCTCATTTCAATGTATATCAAATTTTGAATACATTCACTTGTATTTCATTTTATTACCAAACTAGTTCATCCAAAACTATTAACAGCTTAGGTTCATCTTCATTACTAATTAAATCCCCTCTTATCTTAATCCAGTCACAATCATTTATTTAGCTCGACACATTCCATTTAAATTTCCATTTACAATCCATTCATTTACATTTCATTCCATATTTGTTTATTCCAAACTATTTTATTTAGCTCGAACAATCCAACCTATTTCATTCAATAACCATTTCTCAACTTATTTAAACCACATTTCATTTGATACTTATTTATTCCATCATTTATTTATTCAATATAATTATTTTATCCACATTCAATTCATTTTAAATGTTTATTTCCTTAAATATTATTTACAACCCACCAAATTTTATTCCGGTCCAAATTTATTTTTTTTACTTGGTTTAAATTCCATCCAATATCTTTAAACTTGGTTTTTAAGTTGAATTCAATTCAACTTTCCTTCATTCATTTAGCTTAAGTCCATTAACCACAATTTATTCAAATTTTACACTTAAACTCATTTTCATTTTACAAGTAAATTTTCTCTTTTCAATTTAACTTGATTTTATTCTAATCCAATCCCATTTTAAATCTGCAAATTTCATTTGATTGGTTATTATAAAATTTAACTTTCCAGATTCAACTCATTCCATTTATTACCTGGCTGTTTTCTAGGTTATCTTCACTTATTTGGATTTTATTTGCACATTTAAATCATTGCTATTTTAATCCATTTACATTTTTATTTATTTAATACATTCCCAATTATATTTAATTTGTTAACACTTCAAGTTAAATTTTAAATTTATATCTCAAGTTTTGAATCCACTATTCATTTTCAAATTACCATTCACTTTTAAATTACCATCCAATTTTATTAACTTACATTGCAATTTCATTCACAAATCAATTAATTAATTTCAAGGCCACGTTTAATTATATTTATTTTCTTCATCGACAATGTAAGTCAGATTTAATTATAATTTGAGTTTTTATTTTCAAACCTCATCATAAACTCACAATTCAATTTCATTAACTAATTTATTAACAATTTAGTTCTCTCCTTTCCATAGCACAATACTTGATTTTATTTCCAAATATCACTTCATTTGATCTTCTTAAGTTCAATGTTTTATAATTCAAGTTTGGATTTCCTTTTCATTTTTCAATTCATCAAAATATTAAATTTGGGCTTTGTATTCCATTTTCAATTTAATAAGTCACAACTTATCGTTTTATACAATTCTATTTCATCATAAGCTTGAATATATTCATCTTTTATTTTTAACTCAAGCCTATTATATTCCATGCATTTTTAATTCTTTTATATGATATTCTGATTTATTTAACTCAATCTAACTCTTACCCAGTTTATTTCTTATCCAACTTATTTTCCAGTTATCCAGGTAAGAATTTAATTCCATTCATTAATTAAATTGAATTCTTATTCCAATTCAATTTTACTTTAACTCGGATTTATTTAACTCAATTCGATTTCAACTTAATTCGAATACAACTGGATATTATTTTAGCTTATTCAATTAATTTCAATCCAGTCAAATTTTTATTTCCAAATCCAAGTTAATTTCACTTTCAAATTTTCTCTTTAAATTTAAATTCCAACCTTCAAAGCTTATATTCCACTTCTGATTTAAAAATCATCTCAATTTATAAGCTTACAACTTATCTCATCAGAATTTTATACACCCGGCTTTTGATTTCAAATTATTTTGAAATTTCCAACATTTCAAAATCACACTTCTCAAAAATTAAACCAACCCTGGTTTTATTCCCAACAAATTTCCTTTGGAATTTCAAAAACAACTTGCTGTTCTAAACAAAATCAATTTGGTAGCATTTCTTCACTTAGAAATTCGAAAACGAATACCGATGATGCGGCCGTCATCATCAGAATTATTTTCCAATAATCCAAGTGATTTCAATGCTATATCACCTTCAAAATCCCTTTAAAACAATTTTCTTTCAGAAATATCCCAAAAACAACGATGCTACAATTTATCTTCAAAATACTTCCAAAATCTCCGGGGTTTTTAAATTTTCCAATCCTGCTTGAATAAATCTTTACTAAAATTCCTTTGCACAGCTTATGCTCATACAAATTCTCATGTGATTATATTTCAATTTATAATTTACATCCATAATTCATATTTATAAATTTTATTTTATAATGAATTTATTCCCTTAAACTTGGGTTATATTTACAATTTCTAGTTAAATTTTCACTTAACAATGATAATACTTAAATATTATTCATCCTAACAACCATATATTAGCTAAAATAGTTTACAAAACTTTTATTTATATCAAAATACATTTTGGGTAAAATTATTTCATTCACCCACATTTAAAACAATACCGTGTCGATTGTTCTATTCAAGTGTTTAGAAACCCTTTCGATACAGTTGTCCAGACTGTGCCGACGAAGGTTCATATACCACTCAATAAACCGATCAACACAATATTAAAACAATTTATATTCATTAACAAATACGCGCTCATATTTATTAATACGCTCAAACTCATTCTAGAGTACCATAGACTCTATTTTATGAGTAATTCCCACCAGAGCCAAGGTTATCACCAACCTAAGCTCTGATGCCAAATGTAACGACCCGCAATTTCCGTACTCCTTGAGTCAACACTAGTCTACAACAATCAACTCAAGTTGCATAGAAATACGAACCATTTGGGTTTAAGAAGAAGTGGTAGAAGAAGAGAAAACAAAATCAACATCAGAATCTAACCATCGCAGCGGAATAAAATATAATAGATAGTAAATAATCTTTACTCAAAATCAAATATAACTGTTTACATACATTACATCATCAGAGTACATCAGTCACAGCTCACATCAATAACATACAATGGATACACAACAACTCAACGGCGGAATAATATATATATATATATATATATATATATATAAGTACGTGAGTATGTATCGTTATCCAGCTCGTCTCCTGAGCTCCACAGCATCACATCCTGTATCATATAATACTCGGTCTGACCCGAGCATTACAGTTAAATAACACCCGAGTCAGTCTGGAATACCAACGTGAGAAAATCACACTCAATTGATTATTAAAGTTTCAAAGTCCTTTGAAAACAAAAGCATCTCGTAAGACCACGCCACAAATAAACATGTCGGGTTTTTACCTTAAGATAGCTAAAACAATTTTTATAGAAATCCTCTGATATTATAATAGGGTCTACATACAAATACTTATAAAATAGCCGAAATTGTTACATTGTTAAATTCCAGCTACTAGCCACAAAAGTGGGTAATACAAACAAAACTCGTACAAGGCTCGGAGGGAGAATGAATTTCCAACTAATGACTAGGCACTGGGGTACCACCTGTCACAGTACGGGGCCTAGATCACCGTACCGAGGATTACTCCCTTCATCCCCTGCAACACAAGGCCGGAACCATCCCTTACTGGACAGTCCCGAGTGAGATTACCCCGCGGTTGGGATCAGCAACCGCACCACTAAGCCGAAAAATAAAAGGGGACATCTAGACTGGAATGACCTCACCCTGCTTGGGTGCTACCCACCTAGCCTTGCTGCATAACCCCTGATTTTCAGTCATTCCCATTTGATGAGGCTTGAGGCTAAGCGTTACCTTTAAGAACAATATCCCTTAGAATGCCCATCGTCCACCTGACGATGTTTCCGCAAGCATTCATCCATACAAGTCCGTCCCGGGTTCGAACGGAACCGAAGGCACTATTCCTACTACATCCATTTTGGAAATATCCTTACGATTAGAAGCGACTAGCCCTTGCACTTCACTGCTCCATCTTCGAATCCAAAATCGTTTACACGAACGTACAAATCGGATCGAAGTGGTTTTCGAGAAATAAATCTCGATCCCGGTCTCTTCGAAACGATCAACGCATTGTCCAATATTGATAGTCGGTTATTTAACTATCAATTAACATTCACAACCATCCATCAAACAATAAATAATTTCCCGAAATTATTTATTTATCTGAAAATATCCTCAAAGATATATTTCTATTTTCAATCCTTTGAAAACAGTTTCAAAACCATCTTTCTTTTCAAAATAAACATTCCCAAATATTTTCTATCTCCTCTGAAATCACCAAGCACAAAACTAGAGTTTGAAAATAATTTAAAACACTTTACTTAGAAATATATTTTATAACATTTAAGTTAAAACTGCTTCAATGATTTGTTAAAAATTCATACTATAGGAATATTTGAAAATAATGTTACTAAATAAAATGTAAAACTAGATTTCACTTTTAAAAATGAATACTAAGTCATTCTTTAAATAATTATTGCTATAATAGATTAAAATAATTATTGCTATAATAGATTAAAAGGAAATACTTACTTTAGAATTTAAATATTTAGAAATAGTAAATTTTTCAAAACATACTTCTTAAATTGACTTTAAACTTTTAATTTCTATTTAAGAATTTGCTTTGAAAACATATTTGGTTATTCAGAGAGAAATTTCCAATCTCAATCACTCAAATCAATTTTCCAAATTGATTCCCAATTTATTCCATTTGAAATAAATTTCTTTACTCATCAGTTCATTTCAAAATTCATTAATTATGGACTTTATTATTATTTTCAGTTTGATTATAAATCCTTTAGCTGAAATATACAAATTTCAGGTTATTCCCAATTTCTTCTTAATTCTTCTTAAATAATTTAAATCCTCAATTTAAAATAAATATTTTGTTCTTTTAAACAATAACATTGAAGTTTAAATTTCATTAACTTCCTGTTTGTTTAAATTTTCCTTTCCATACTCAAGATTTATTAATTAAAATTTTAAAGTCACTTTATTTCCTTTCCAGTTCATTCATAATTTATTCAACTTTTCTTTCGTTATTTACTTACAATTTCACTGGTAATTCATTATTGCCCGATTATAACCATCAAGCCATAGCATTTAATATTATCACATAATTCATTAGAGGATATCAAATATTCAGAACAGAGAATATTAAATAATTAAATAAAGTTGAGGGGTCCAGTTGGATCCCTCCAACATGTTCTCCCTGCATCCACAGATGTTAGCATAATATAAAATGCCAATTCCAAATATATATACCACACTACAGCACATAAATCAATTCAACCATTTCAAGAAATTATTTAAATTTAATCATTTAAAGTTAAATTTAACTGAGTGAGATTAACTCACCTTTGCTTTAAACTTGCAGTCTAATTCCATTCACTTCCATTTCAGCTTATTTCTCAATTTTTAGACCTTGAAGAAATATTTATGTAATTTATTAATATTTGAGTAATTGAACAATTAATTTTCATTTAATTAACAAATCATTTAATTATACAATTTTCCCTTAAACCATTTGGTAACTGAAATATTTAAATATGTTTAATAAACAGGTTAATCACTAAATCTACTGAAAAAAAATAAATAAACTAGTAACTTTAAAATAGGTATGTGTATATTAATTTATTTTCCTGAAACTACATATACTTTTGAAACTTGAATTATACATATAGATCAAAACTGATTTCCTGTAATTCCTTCAATCATTTAAAATTCATATCCAAAACTAGCTCTGCTAAAATTTCTTTACTGTAAAAACATAGTTTCTATGTATATACATAACCATATAGATTAAATAAAATAAAATAAATAAAATATACCTCACTGCACGTTCTTCCCTCCCCCAAAATCGAACCCTACCCTAACAAAATGCTACCGCATCGACCACTTGGGCGACGAACGAGGCTCGGTCCTCTCACTGTCGAATTCGCGACGTTGTCGCCTCAGCGCCACCCAATCCTCGCGACTTCGAGCAAACTCTACATCCAATTGAAACCCTAGCCTCGCGATGCCCTAACTCGAATACGCGAGTCCCCCACTCCCCGTTCTTTTGATAGCGCACTCGCGTATTACACGATTCAAGGCAGAATCGAACACGAATTGGAGACGGGTTTGAAATTGTAGAGGAAACGAATGACTGAGGCCAGCGGCCATATTTTTATTTTATTCTTTTTTTGAATCGAATGGATTTCGATTTTGGAAACCGAAGGAAAGCATCGGCCCCATTTTCTTTTTTGGTTATATTTTTTTTTCTTCTGAATAAACGAAAGCTCGAGTAAAAGGAAACGAGGGGAACGAAAGAACATGATTTGAACGTGAAGAGATGGGTGGCGTACACGAGAAGCTTGATTTATTAAATTAAATTTCATTGGATTATTATCACTTAAATGTCCAGCGCGTTTACAAATCGTACACTCACACACTAACTCCAGTCAATATGAAATTTGGCATCCGATAATAATAAAATATTACGAACCCAATGGAACTGGTTTTGTCAGATTCCGAGACTGTGCCTCGAAAGGCTATTTTTAAATTCAACTGAAACGATATAAAATTTCGAAACTGAACAAATCGTTGTTAATTTCAATTTTTCAACTTCTATTATCCTCAATGTTATCAATATAAATTTTATAAGTCTTCAAATTATTTTTAATAAGCTTAAAATCTCAGATTTCATATTTTATTCAATTTCAAATTATTTAATTCAATAATTTAATTATCAAATAAATTGTGATATTTGAATTCAAGTTAAAATTACTCTATTGAATATTTAAAATCAATTACATATTCCAATTTTAAATGCTCGAAAATTCCGGGTCGTCACAATCTGTGATTCTGTGATTGATTTATTTACTGTATATACTGAGTTTTGCCAAATTTAAATTAACAATCTGATATTTCAAGCAATTCAAGTCCGACGTGTGTATGGATGCGAATGGTTGAAAATAGCAGGTCATTACATGAAAAGTTAGGATTAACGCTGTGTGCGGTGGAGGAATGAGCGGATGAAATTGGTAGAGTCCTAGTAGTTTAGGAACTTATAGATATTTTCAAACTAGTAACGGGATTACCGCCAAGAAAGAGCAATTACTGAATATACTTGATGTTGGGTGGCACAACCTATTAGCAGACCATCTAGAATAATACCGCCCAAGGAGATGGAGGGACTGGAGAAATAACTGGTGGAACTTGAGCATAAAAGTTTCATTGGGCCGAGTAGTTCGCCATGGGGAGCATCAGCTGTATTCATAAAGAGGTTAGATGGATCTTTTGGGATGTGCATTTATTACCAAAAGTTGAAAAGTTGAATGAAGTAATAATAAAGAATTGTTATCCATTGCCTAGGATAAATGAATTGTTTAATCAATCAAGTGGAGTCAGAGTATTCTCGTAGCTAGATTAGGCAACGAGATTCCATCAATTGAGGGTAGCTAATGCTGGTGTTCCATTGACCACATTTAGAACTACACACGGTTCATATGAGTGGTTAGTGATACCATTTTGACTGACCAACACCCATGTGTTCTTCGTAGATCTTATGAACTGAATCTTTCGCTATTAGTTGGATATATTTATGTTAGTTTTCATTGATGATATTTTGATATATTTTAAGAACGAGAGAGACTACGAAGTCCATCTTAGATTAGTATTGGAAACGGCAAGACAACATAAATTGAAGGTGAATTTTTCCAAGTATCACTTTTGGAATAGGATGTGAGTTTCTTGGTCATATAGCATCAGAGAATGGATTGGCAGTGGATCCATCAAAGATAGAAACCATAATGGCTGGAAGAAACCAACGACGATTACAGAGATAAGAAGCTTCTTGTGTTTATGTGGATGTTACCGCATATTCATTAAGAACTTCACATGAATAGCAGCACCCTTGACTAAGTTAAGTAAGAAAAATGAAAAGTTCAAACAGACCGATAAGCGTGAAGAGTCGTTTTGAGAATTAAAGAAGCTATTAATGAACGCTTTGGTCATGCCTAAAGGGAATCGTGATTTGGTAGCGTATATCGTTGCCTATGGAATAAGGTTGGGAGAGTTGCTGATGTAAAGAGGACAAGTGATAGCTTACACATCAAGGCAGTTGAGACCGTATGAAATTAGATATCCAACCGATGACTTAGAATTAGCAGCAGTAGTGTTGCACTGAAAATTTGAAACATTTTCTTTTAGGAGAGTGGTTTGAGTTGTATATGGACCGTAGTCCCTTAAGTACTTATTCCCTCAAAATAATTTGAATATGAGGCAACAAAGATGGTTAGAATTTTTAGCAGCATATTACTTGGGCATAGAATACATGTTAAGAGTGGGGAACAAGGTTGTCGATACTTTGAGTAGAAAGCAGCAAAATGAAGTATTGGCCATGATCAAAGAATATAAAATATCAGAGATTTTGGCCACGTGTGAAGTGCATCATGGGATGAATACTAGATCAAGTAAAGATATGGGCGTGTAAGCAAGCTTAGAAACACGTTTAATACTTGTGGATTCAATTATTACAAGGCAGAGAGAGAACCCATCAGTATGCGAAAGGATTAGGCGATTAGAGATGGAGGTGAATGTTGAGGATTTGAAGGGATTCTAGATAGACTAAAAGGGATGAACTAGGAAGAAAGGAAGACTATGTGTCTTGAATGTGGGAAACCTCTAGGAGTAGGTTTTGGAAGGAAGTCATTGGTCCAAGTTTACTATTCATTTTGGGGGCATGAAGATGTATCATGATCCGAAGAGAATTTTCTTTTAGGAAGGGATAAAGAGAGGATAGGAGAATGTGTGAAGAAGGGCTAACGAAGTAAGCAAGTAAAAGTTGAGCATGAGAAGCCAAGTGGATTACTTCAACCTTTGGAAGTACCAATTTTGAAGTGGGATTCAGCGTCCATGGATTTTGTTGATGGGTTGCCTTGGTTGAAGATGGAAATAATAACATTTGGATGATAGTCGATAGATTAACTAAGAGTGAACACTTTATCCTAGTGAAATCGACAAGGATGACAGCTAGTTTGGAGAAATTATGCATGAAGAATGTGGTGAGACTGCATGGGATTCCAAGTAGATTTTTTAGTGATAGAGACTCGTTGTTCGCCGGTGAGTTCTGGAGAAATTTGCAGAGTGCATTAGGTACATAGTTGATTTTGAATATGACTTATTACCCATACACAAATGGTCAAACAGAAGGATGAATTGAGTGCTCGAGGATTTTCTAAGGAAGGTATTTTGAATTCAAGGGATCTAGAAAGATCATATGCATCTAATAGAGTTTTCCTATAATAACTATTACTAGTGAGTATCGAGATGACCCCATTTGAGGCGCATTATGGTAGACTGTATAATTCAAGCTACCAATAAGTTTAGCAGGTGAGCCTATTGTTTTTCACATATCACAATTAGGAAATGAGTGAACGACCTAAATTAGATGGTGGAATTGAGGGCAGTTGTGGTATATCTTTAGAGCAAGATTTGACAACCGAAGGGAATAGTATTTCATGAACAAACTAATTAAGAAACATTGTTATCAAACTTGTTCTAATCCATTAGAATTATAATGTTGATATTGTACCTCGGAGGTAGAGGATAGGATCATAAATATCTATCTTGATTTGTTTTGACAGTATGTTTTGATGTATAAATTAGTGGTGACACTAGTATGATTTTGAGAAATGATATGATTATATATTAATAGTGACACTAATATAGTACGATTGATAATTTATGTAATGCTCCATCTCTATGCCTATACTACTAAAGAGTATTACTAAGTAATACTATCTAGTAATACAGAGAATGAGGTTTGTTAAGATCGACCTGATGTGAATATTACTTTGACCTAACACTGGCACATCATTTTTACCAAAAATTTGAGGATATGAATTGAATAATTGATGTGTACAGTCTCCATACAAAGTAATAAACATATACAGGTAAAATTAAATTAGAACAATATACAGTTTAAAATATATAAGTCATACAATCACATATCAAAGTGGAATAATATATCATATACAGTTATAAAAGTACGAGTCTACAAAATGATAATACTAGACTCATATATCTAATATATACAATGTCACATACAAAACTAGTTTTTATATACATGAAGTAAACACAACTGTCAAAAATAGTTTATCCCCACGCTAGCACATATGTCCAAGGTCGACGAGTCCTATTTCCTGTAGAGTCTTAACCAGACCCGAGTATTATGAAAATAAATGGCTCTAATTATATCTAATTTAAAGGTGTGAGAATAATATTAACAATCATATATGACTTAACAATGGAAATAAGCCATACTAAAATATGCTTAAAAAACAATAACAATAAGTCACATGATAAATCCAAATCACGATTTCATAAATTTATATCAAGTCACATTGGACTATCCTCTAAAATATGGTGATAACAAATCAAAATTTCTCTAGAACCAAAGGATATGAAATGTCTATCTCAAAATCTCTAAAGAAATAATCGTTACCAACGAAATAATAATGGTCTAATGACACAGAGCCTAACATACAAAAATAGATCCTGCCATATTATCAGATTAATATAGCGACACAGAGCCTAACATACAAAGATAGATCCTGCCATATAGTGCCATAGTCTAAGACACGATTTAGACTAACTATGTGAATGGTCTAATGACACAGAGTAGACCAACTATCCAAATTTACCCAACGACACAAAGTAGGTAAACATTATCTAACTGTGTACCAAAATAAACTAATAAATATTATTCATCCGGTCTATAGACTAATTATGCATGTAATACCTGTTAAAGAAATGAAAGGGCGACCATGTCATAACTAACAAACCTAATACTTGAAAATAGGTCCGCCTATCCAAATCTAAAAATGTATCGAGACTCAGGTCGAAAAAAAAAAGTCATTGTCCTCGGGGATCTATCGGCCTAAGATCCGTACATCCTAAGATAATACAACTCTACGCGTAGCTCACTTTCAGTTTAGTAATTACTAGAATCTAACTACTATCCCATACTAGAAAGTGAAATTCTTTTATAAAAGCTATTAAATTCCACTCAAACTCTATTTAACAAATTATAATAATAAGCGAAAGAATTGTACAAAATGTCCCATACCAATCTGACAATTCGATTGTTTATTATAATTCTTTGTTACATCGAAAAAAATGAATCAAATGGAAATAAAATCAAATCTTATTTATTTATACTTAAAAAGAAAGAGTCAAAAGATTTTTACCTAAATATAGAGTCTCTTTACAAAAATTTAAAATCAAACAAATATTTTTCATAATTAATAACTTACTTCATTTAAAAATCTATTATATATATATATATATATATATATTCATGAAATATTTATGAACTTAAACCTTATGATCATTTCAGTAAAAATTAATTAATTTAAGAAGCTTGAAAATTGTTCCAAATATTTTTAAATAACTTCTATAAACAAAATCATATTAAATAAGATAATTTCTCCTATAATATATATTTTATAAAAGAGCAGCATATTTTATTTCCTTTCAAAACATTTTTAGGTTTCCAATATAATTGAAATGATGATTTTTGAGGATTTGGAAATAAATAAAAGAGGGAATTAGGCTCAAGGACAAACTTTGAAAAAAAATTAGGCTGAAAGACACGAAGTTTCATTTTTGGGCTGAAGGACAAACTTTGAAAGAAAATTAGGCTGAAGGACAATGCTAAATACAACTAGCATTTTGTACAGTATAAACACTGTACGAAATGCTAGTTATAACTAGCATTATATCCAGTTTTACATTGTATAAAATGCTAGTTGTATTTAGCATTGTCCTTCAGCCTAATTTTCTTTCAAAGTTTGTCCTTCATGCCAAATTTGAAACTTCGTGTCGTTCAGCCTAAATTTTTTTCAAAGTTTGTCCTTGAGCCTATTTTCCACTAAATAAAACTCATCTAAAACTTGAAATAGAATTTGAATAAATAAATGTTTTAGAAATATGGTTAGTAAACTTTCCAAAAGAAAATTTTAACCAAAATTTATAAATAGAGAAAATCACAACTAAGCCTTCAAAGTATTTAAAACCATCCCTTAGAATGATTCATCAAGTAGAGGACCATTTTAATGATTCGAGACATCTTTTTGGAAAATCTGAATGCACAAACAATGCCCAACATTGTATAATTTAGCTACAAAATCAATGAATTTTAATGGTTCTCAACGTACATGCTATTTCATAATCGATTATTGAATCAAATTTAGTATTTCGACACACAATTCAACCATCTAATCGTGGCAAGCAAATTTTACTTCAAGCAATTCAATTATTCACTATCAAAAGTTATTTTAATCCATAATCAAAGAGGGCATGCCAAAGGAATATAAATACTCTTAAATATAGATGTATGAGCTAAAATATGTTAACTCACCTTAACCGTTAGCTTGCAAAAATTTCCACTTTCGTTTTTCAGCCTACCTAAAAACCCTAACGCAAATTCACTGTCTCACAATCAAACCCTAGACCACTGCGCATCACAACACTAGAGCATGCTCGCCTTTAACCGGCTTCAAAATTTCCAAAGCACATCGCGCCTCCAGGCCATCGATCACCTCCATCCTAACAGCCACGTGGGCATCACTCGATCACCACCAGCCATCACTACTACTGCCCTCGCGACTCCACACCTCCTTCCTGGATATCATCACTTAATCCTTACCGTCCCAGGTCACCACCTTCGACATTGATGTTGGTCACGCTCATGAGGCCGTATGGTATTTTTTCTTTTTGGTGATCATCGATTTGGGAAATTAGGGTATAGGGGATCGTCAATTTGAGATGCTGGGATTTTGTTTAATTAGGAGAAAGTTAAGTTAAAATTTCCTAAATGGGCTTGGCTTACATTGTTTAGCAATTAGGCTGGGCAAAGAGAGAAAATAACCTAGGTAGGGGAATAAGAAAAAAGATTGGTTTGGGTTACATGGGCTTGGACCTTGAAGTGTGTAAATAATGTGTTCCTATTTTCATTCATTTTTATTTAAAACTCTTACAATTTATTAAAAATTGTATTTCAATTTGGTTGAAACTAATTCACACTTCATTTTACGATATACGTATTTCGACTACAATACACTTCTATTCAGTCCAATATCGCTTCACTTTACCTATTTACCAATTGAATTGTACGTATAAATCTATTTATCTTTATCGATTTATCGATTATATTGAATATTAATTTGATTCTAAAATAATAATTATCAAAAAACAAAATTTATATACTTATGTTTTAGTTAAACTAATTTATTACATGTACTGCTTCAAACTGGGTTGCTACAGAGCTCCCCTTATAAAAATTCAGTCCTCGCAAATTCTTATAAGGATACATCACACTCACTCAAACATTAACTGAATTTAAAATCTACAATCAAATTGAAGCTCGCTTAGTTCTCTAAATAATTAATATAAGAATCAAGATTATTATATGTTAGAAATTTAATTAGATTCAATCAACAAATCTATTTTTAGTATATATTAAAAAAATTCTAAGTGTTAGGATTTACAGAAAAATTCGACGGAGTCTCCTTTTGTACGGAGAATCGTTTACAATTTCACAAATATGATATATATGATATACATCGACCGCATGGTCAGAAACATAAAATTATTAATATTTCTAACACTTTTGTATATTAGTCCAGAAGCGTACCTTTATCTTAGCATTTAAAGCAAGTTATTTAACTTATTTGCGTGCAAAAGCAAGCTAAATTCGTCGTTTAGTCCAACTATGTTTCATGAGTACCTATTTTTAATTTAAATTTGATATTAGTCGCGTAGAAGAAGTACATAAAAAGTATGCAACCATTTATTATAAAAACAATACAAAGTTCATATTTAACCCACCTTCAATTAGTTTTTCTAAGGCCTAAATTGTCAAATCAAGTTATGATTTCTAAGCGTAAATGGTCATATAATATTTTAGCTTTTCAAAACTTTTTTGGATTACAAAATATGGATCACAACTTAATTTATTGTAAATTTTCGAAGGATGAGTATAGCAAATTTTATATATATTACATAGGCCCACTTAACAAATCAACATTTTTAGACTAGAAAATGATGAAAATTTTCAAAATTCTTGAATGAAAGTTATTGCTTGTGTCAATAGATTTTCGAAAGTGCAAATTTGTCAAAATCGGTTAAACCGCTTTGTAGCCGCCTAAACACTTAGGCTCCGAAATTATAAAAAGAAAATTTCAGGTCAGATTTTTGTTATTTAGACCAGGTTTAAACATTACTAAACTTCAAAATTCCAGAAATCGATGAACATAAAAGTTGTTAACTATCAAAATATCTTTCAATAAAAAAGAGAATCACCAAAATTGGATGAAAAAATCAAAATTTATGGCTAGATGAACATATATAATTTCAGACAGGTTTCAACTTTAGGACAGCAATGAAATCTCTTTTCTATTCATGTTTTATCATTAACTAATTTCATATCATATATACCTATCGTCAATATCTATATTGGATTTTAAATTTAAATTCAATTTCAATTCAGTTTAAATTCTATTTTTTTCCATTTGAAAATAATTAGATTGAAATCCTATTAAGAGATATTTGCATACAAGTTATACACCAAAGATCATATAAATATCCGCATATCTATTTATGAAGACTATAGGCTTATTTCTCAAAACGTATGGATAAAGTTTCAAAACTAAATAAATATTTCATATTTCTTTGCCAAAGGTTTGGTTTCACATATATAGATATATTTATACAGATTTATAGAAATTGAAATATCATACCTAACCATTCTTTTTAAATATGAAAAATCCTTTACTACTTATTATATCTAATTATATAATTCCATATTATAGCAAGTCTAGAAGTGAATTAAGTTCAAAATGAATAGCTACGTATAATTATTCGATAATCTAGAAAAGAAGTTGCAAATCATATTCTATCTAGACTAGATAAAACCAATTCCACAGTTAAAACCGATTATATTTGCATATAGCGTTTCAAAACTATTTTCCATTATGAAATAATTAATAGAAAGATGAAGTTCAATTTAGGATTCCATGTTTCAAAGTAAGAAAAATATAAACATGCAATGGTAATTACCTGGAGGTGATTGGCTCTAGGATTTCATCCACCGGTCGACTGGTGTCAACCACTCTTGGAGCTAAAAAGCTCCAGCAAACCTTCCACGATTGACAGTTCGTAGGCCTCCGACTCTGGCACTTCTTTGTAGGTATTTGAACCCCAATTATATAAGTCAACATGAGCTCAGACACACAATAATGAATGACAAATTCAAATGGAAGTAATAATTTTTTTTAATTTATTTATGTACAAATAATCTTTCAGCAACCAAACTATATTTCTCTATTATATTCAATGCAAAGGATGATCATATCGATGCAAATCAAGGTATATATATAAGTTATATAATAAAAAATTAGATTGATATACTCACTAGTGATCAAATTTCTAAACCTATATACTGACTGAGAAAGGCGAAGCTAAATTTATTACTAGGGATTAAATCAATGCAAAAAGCATAATATGGAATACTACGATTATTGAATGAAGTTATATCAAAAATGAAAATAGTTAAATTATATTCGCCAAAATTTATAATTTATATAGTTAATTTCACTATAGATTTAAAGAGAGTTTATACTCACTTTAATTTACATTTTATATATAGGTTACATCCTATACATTTGAACAATTAATTGCTAAAATAACATTAATATAGAAAAACATAAACAACTAAGTAACGCCACACAAAAATTTTTACATACACATTACACACAAAAATTTGACTAATCAATATATATATATATATATATATATATAAACACACATTTTTAAAATATGGAACTAATTATCTAATATTCAATCAAAATTCCATATATATAGTAAATTTTCTTAACTTCTCAATCTAAACAGATATTTTCATTATAAATTTACTTCATGGAACAAGGAAGCGCTTCCCAATATAAATTATCCTCTTAAAATGACTCATACTTGTTTTCCAAAACGTCATTTGTATATTTTCAAAATATTATTATATCAAATAACCTCATTCATGTATTTAGAATCCTATCGATAACGCTGATCAGACATATCAACCAGAATTCTACAAACACTTAGTGGATAGTTAACACAACTAATTCTCATATCATCTTATTTCAAAAACAATTTCACCATTACTTTTCTTTATAAACAAGGCTCGTCTACTTATTTTATATCTAGAAACAACATTTTTATTTTAAAAAGGTTCTTATCTAAATATTAGTCTTGCACTTCTTCTCACAACCCATATTGCTCTTCAAATATTTTTATAAATTAATTTCCCAATTCTTCAAAAATATAAAAAGTTCCCATTTATCATTTCAATTTATTTTTATAAAATCATTTACAACATTTTCAATCAAATATCCAACGAAACCATATCAATTATCAAGCAAGCATTCATATCATCCAATTAGAATTTTACAGCACATTGGTTATTAATATATATAGGCTACTTTGTTATTTATGTATTACAGTAATACATATATTCAATGTAATATTATTTAGGCTAATTAATTTTATTTGCAATTTTATCAATTTCACATCAATTCCTAGTACAACGTGTAATATTAAGACGGCAAGTTTTAATTAAAGATAAATAAAGTTTAAATCACTGTACTTAAAAATTAACGTTTATACTTAATGAAAATTAAAATAAGGCTATACTTACGAAAATGAAAATTATTTCTTGGAATAAGATCACACTCATGTTTCAAAGAAAGTTATGCACTTGGTATTTTTTTTATCAAAAACAAACTTCTGCCATTTTGATTAACAAAATATCATCAATAAAGTTGTCATTCATTTGCTTTACATGTTATAGGCTCATACTCCTCATTCCATTCATTTATTAAATTATAAATCCAAACACTTTTATAAAATTATTTTAATACCATTATAATATCACATTTTAAGACAAGCACCATTTTCGCAGTGGTTAAGTGATTCGGCTTTGGTGCGAGAGGCCACAAGTTCGAAACTTGTCTAGCGTGATTCGAACACTTAATGACATGCGATATGTTGTCCTATTGACATGTTGTATATAAAGTACCATTTCCAAATAAATATAACATTTCAATTAATTCTATAAAGTTTCTTTGATAGAAAAAAGTTTTCACACTTTATATATCATTGAATTGATATTCTCTTTCAAAATCATATACAATTAGCATAACACAAAATGAGTCGAGCCTTATTTGTAAAATCATATATTGGTGAATTAAAATTCCTTTACACGATTATATGTTTAAAAAACCAAGTATATTTCTACTCAATTTCTACATAACTTGCAATATTGTAATATCAAATACCATATCATATGCATCATCCTATAATTCAACTATCGAAGCAGTGTAAGTGATTGAAACAATAAAAGTTTTAACTCACTATAAATTTATCTCTAAGTGTATCAATAACCAGATTAATTAAATATTAAAATGGATCGTTAAAAAAAGGTGAACTTGCTATTATAATGCAAAAAAATAGCTATACTCACTATTGGCTTATATTTATTTACTAAAGGAAGAAAATTTAAAATACGACCCAAATGATTATCCCTGTAATCATTTTATATTCTTATCCCTAATAAATAATTGAATCGCTATCCACCACACACCTAAAAGGACAAGACTCTACGTCTTACTAGGTCAAAGTCAGTGATATTATACTCTATAATGTCCTGACTCTGCTAGATACCAAGCTGTAATGCCCTACCTCTATACCTATACTAGGTAGTATTGTCTAGTAATACAGAGAATAAGTTTTGTTAAGAGTAACCAGATATGAATACTACTTTGAGTTAACACAAACACGTCATTTTACCAAAAAAAGAGGATCTGAATTGAATAATTGATGCGTACAGTCTCGGCACAAAGTAATAAACATATACGTGTTAAATTAAATCAAAAAAAAATATAATATAGAATATCAGTAACAGAATCACAAATCATAGCAACATAATGTATCATATATAGTTGTAAAAGTATGAGTCTACAAAATAATAATATTAGACTCATATATCTAATATATATAATGTAACATCCAAAACCAGCTTATATATACATGAAGTAAAGACAACTGTCAAAAATAGTCTATCCTCATGTTAGCACACATGACCAAGGTCGGTAAGTCCTATTACCTATAGAGTTTCGGCTTGAGCCAAGTATTATGAAATAAATGGGTCAGAGTATATCTAATTTAAAGGTGCAAGAATAATACATCACGATAACATATGACTTAAAAATAGAAACAGACCATAATAAAACCAAATAATATTAATAAATCATATGATATATCCAAATCACCATTTCTTAAATTTATGTCAAGTCTCGGTGGACTATCCTTTAAAATATGATGATAAAAATTGAAAATTTCTCCAGAGCCAAAAGATACTGAATATCCATCACAAAATCTCCGAAGAAATAATCATCCTTAATGAAATAATAATTGTAGTTATCTATCTGCTTAATATAGTGCCATAGAGCTTAACACAAGAAAATAGACCCTGCCACACAATGTCATAGTCTAACGACATAAAGTAGACTAAACATGTGAATGGTCTAATGACATAGACTGGAACAACTATGTGAATTTACGGAACGACACAAAGTAAGAGAACATTATCTAACTGTGTATCAAATAAATTTATAGCCCTGGGGATTTGGTCTATAAAGTAATTATGTATGTATCACCTGTTCAAGAAACGAAAGGGCGCTGTGTCACACAATAACAAACCTAACACTCGAAAAATCGATCTACCTACCCAAATCTAAAAATGTATCAACTCTCAGGTCGATGAAAAAAATAAGTCAGTGTTTTTTAGGGATCTATCTACCTGACATCGAAGACCCAAAGATAATACAACTCTAAATGTAGCTCACTTTCACTTTAGCAATCACTAGAATCTAACTAACTGTTCCATACCAAATAGTGAAATTCTTGTATTTACTAAATGCTAGTAAATTCCACCCAAACTCTATTTAACAAATGATAATAATAAGCGAAAGAATTGTACGAAATGTCCTATTACAATCCGATAATTCAACAATTTATTAAAATTCTTTATTTCGTAGAAAAGCATAAATCAAATGGAAAAAAATCAAATCTTATTCACTTATATTTAAAAAGAAAGAGTTAAAATATTTTTACCTAACCATAGAGTTTAATTACAAAAATTTAGAATCAAACCATAATTAATAACTTACTTCATTGTAAAATCAATATATATATATATATATATATATATATATATTCATGAAATATTAATCAACTTTAAAATTTATAATCATTTCAAGGAACAATTACTTACTTTTAGAAGCTAGAAAACTCTTCTAGATATTTTTAAATAACATCTATAATTAAAATCATATGAAATAAGATAATATAATATATATTTATAAAAGAGCGGTATATTTTATTTCCATTCAAAACATTTTTAAATTTCCAATATAATTGAAATGCTAATTTTTGAGGATTTTGAAAATAAATAAAATTCATTTAAAACTTGAAATAGAATTTGTATTAATAAATGAGTTAAGAAATGTGCTTTAGTTAACTTTCCAAAAAAAATTTAACCAAAATCCATAAATAGAAGAAATCAAAATTGAGGTTTTAACGTATTTAAAACCATCTCCTAAAATCATTCATCAATTAGAGGACCATTTTAATGATCTGAGTCAAATTTTCGGAGAATTTTGATCGCATAAATATTATATAATCTAGCTACAAAATCAATGACTTTTAATGGTTGTTGACATACATGCTACTTCATAATCATTTATCGAATCAAATTTAGTATTTCAACACACAATTCAACCATCAAATCGTGGCAAGTAAATTTAACTTCAAGTAATTTAATCATTCACTATCAAAAATTATTTCAATCCATAATCAAATAATCATGCAAAGGAATATAAATACACTTAAATATAGATGTGTGAGTTAAAAAAATTAACTCACCTTAACTGTTAGCTTGTAGAAAATTCCACTTTCATTTTTTTAGCTTACCCAAAAACCCTAGTACAAATTCACTGTCTCGCAACGGAGCCTAGAACACTGCCCATTACCATGCTAAAGCGTGCCTGCCTTCGACCTTCTTTGAAACTGTCGAAGCACATCACGCCTTCAGCACCGTCGATCACCTCTATCCTAACGCCCGCATGGCCATCGTTCGATCGTCACCAGCCATCACCACCCACATCCCTCTCGACTCTACACTCCTTCCTATGACATCACCGCTTTGCCATACCATTCTAGATTTCCACCTTCGAGGATGATGTAGGTTGCGCCCGTGAGGCCATGCGGTACTTTTTTACTTTTCGACGATCGTCAATTTAGGAAATTAGGGCATGGGGGATCGTCGATTTGAGATAACTAGATTTGGGTTTGATTAGGAGAAAGTTAAGTTAAAATTTTCTAAGTGGGCTTGGCTTAGTTTGTTTAGGAATTAGGCTAGGCAAAGAGAGAAAATAAACTAGGTTAAAGGAATAAGCAAAAAGATGGGTTTGGGTTACATGATCTTGGGCCTTAAAGTGTGTAAATAATGTGTTCCTCTTTTCATTCATTTTTATTTAAAACTCTTATAATTTATTAAAAACTATATTTTAATTTAGCTGAAACTGATTCATACTTTATTTTACGATATATATGTATTTCGACAACAACACACTTTTATTCTGTCCAATATTGCTTCACTCTTTTAATTATCTATTGAATTGATATAAATAAATTTATTCATCTTTTATAATTTATTGATTTTATTTAATATTAATTTGATTTCCAAATAATAATTATCAATAAATAAAATTTATATACTTATGTTTTACTTAAATAATTAAATAGTATAGCTTCAAACAAGGTTCTTACAATTTACATTAGTGGGGAACTAGCACAATTATTATACCATGTGTACATTGTTTTGATTACTGTGGTCCTAAACCCGCCTTGTCGGAATTTTGAGGACAACATTCTTATAAGGAGTGGGACTATAGCACCTCATATTTTGTAATGTTATGATATGGAGAATTTGTTAAATAATTAATTTATCAAATTAATCTATGAAATAGAAATAAAAAATATTTAATTAAAAGGAAATGTATTTAAGATGAAGAGTTGGGGAAATTGGTAAGAATAGTCTAGAATGCAGTTTTAGCCTAATATCCAAATTACTAACTTCCTAACCCTTCCACTTTGCATTCATTCTCCAGTTATTCAAATTATAAAGCAAAATGAAAATTTAGGCCGACCATACTTTCAAGGAGGAAGAAGAAAGAAAAGTAAAGAAGATAAAGGAGCATTCATCCATAAGAGAAAGTAAAGCTTTCAATCAATCTCTAACTAATCAAAGGTGGGTAATTCTTTCTTTAAAACATTTCACATCGATGTATGTAAGGATTGAATGTGCTTATGATTTTTTAAAGGATAATGAATGAATGTAAACAAGTTAAATAATATTTGATCATGTTAGAAAATTTAAAGATGATAATTTTGGATGTGTTAAAGAAAAACTGTGAATTAAACATACTATATCATATGTTTTTATATAAGTGTGAAATGAAAATATGGAGATAGGATTTTAATTTAATAACTTTCTAAAATTATTTGGAATTATTATGAATTTTCTAAGTTCAGAAAAGGCTTAATTTTGAAAAATTAATTATTAAAATGTTACAAGAAATTATTTTAGGTTGAAAATTTTGCATTAAAAAAAATGAAATTTTGGACTTACGATAAATTTTTAGGGTTTTTATACGTATGAGTTTTTGATTTATTATGGGTTATTTAGTATAGAAAAGAGTTAATTACTAATGGATGATTAGTTGATTAGTTAAAAAAGAAATCAATAACGTTGAAAAGAAAACTGTTAAGTTTTGTCTAAACCAATCTTGCGATAGCTGATGAAGGCTTAACTTGCGACAGCTAATGAAAGGTTAACCTATGACAATGAAACCTTAACCTATGATAACTAGTATATATCTGCTTTGATAGGAAGTCAAGGTCAATACACAATAGCCCTCGTAACCATTAACCTATGATAGCCAGGGTGTGTCAAAATGAAATAGTCCTTGGAGATCAACATGTAAAATTTAATCGATGATTAACTTACAATTATTCTAGGCAATCAACAAGCGATAACAAATCAATGATTAACATATGATATCCCTAGAGTGCATCATGTTGTGATGGCTTTAAGTGTACTAATGTGTGATAGCTAGGGATGTTAACCTACGATACTTAAAGAGAACCCAACTTGTGATGGCTAGGGTTATGTCAACATGCATAGCATGTAATGGAAATATGAGAAAACAAATAATGCTAATAAATTCTAAGTGGAGGAATGGACTTTTAGTGACACTTTAGAAGCCATCTTTCAATGTGATGGTTGA
This sequence comes from Allium cepa, assembly GCA_030765085.1. Taxonomy (NCBI): domain Eukaryota; kingdom Viridiplantae; phylum Streptophyta; class Magnoliopsida; order Asparagales; family Amaryllidaceae; genus Allium; species Allium cepa. The sequence goes on from CM060943.1 coordinate 730,487,178, forward strand.
GGATTTCATAAAGATGAAATGACCCTGGAGAATAATAAGCTAAAATTAAATAACTCGTTTAAAGAGTGAAAAATAAGACTGGTCTTAAGTAAGCTATGTGATGGTAAGTGGATCATTGGAAACAATGGAAATATAAGTTTGAGGCCTTAGTGGCTACCATGTCTAACCATGACTTTACATTTGGTAATGTTGATGGAAGGCCCCGGTGGCTACCAAATGCCTAAGCACGACAGTACATTTGGTAACATTGATGGAAGGCCCTAGTGGCATGTCTATTCACGATAATATATAAGAATAATGGTATGAGTCTTGCTAGCATCCAAATATCGATTCATGAAAATATATAAGAGCAATCGTATAAGGCTTTTGCAGCATCCAAATGTCTATTCATGACAATATACGATAATAATGGTATAGGTTTTCATAGCATCCAAATGTCCGTTCATGACAATATACAAGAATAATGGCATAAAGCTTTCATAGCATTCAAGTGTTTGTTCATGTAAATATACGAGGATAATTTTATAAGGCTTTCATAGCATCCAGGTGTTTATTCACAATAGTATATGAGCATGAGAGCATGACGCCTTTGTGGCAATCTAATTATGTATTCACGATAAAATTGGATGAAATGGATAAAACTCATAAGCGTTAACCTTGTGTTTTTTGTATTGTTGCAAACCGATAGGAGTGAGGCATATGTGGAAAATTAAAAATGAACGGATTGTAGGAACCAGCTTAAATTATGTGAAGGATATCGCACACTTATAATGAATTAATGACCCATGTTTGATCATGATATGGTGTTATTACACAGTATGATGTAATTGATGACGATCAAAATACTGAAGGGAAAAAGTATTGTCTCATTACATTTTTATTTGCTTAGGGTAAATTATTACTCATACTAGGCTTTATGTCCGACCTGTGTTTTTATTTTCTAATAAACTCATAGGTAGTTATTCGAGTAAGCTGAATTTATGAATTAGACAGGTAGCTTTTGGAAAAGATGAATAAAACTTCAAAGATGAAGTAGGAGGCTATTTTACAAATAAAATTTAATTTCAAATTCCATTGTGTAAAACCACCACTTATGCCAGATTAAGTGTGCATGTCGGCATCTTCATATGTCGGTCATGTCATGATATTTATTTATTTATTTACCCTTGCATGCAAATGAAATGGGTTAATGATTATGTAATGACTTATGTGAAACAATTTGAGGTAATAAAATTATTTAGCTACTTTGTTTACTTAATATTGTAAAAAGTTATATCGATCTCACTTTGTCACTGGAAAATGATTCTAGTGATGGTTGCAGCACCATTGGTGTTTATTTTTGTTACTTAGATTGGGGGATGTTACAGTGGACATACAAGGAAAAAAGCTTTTGTACCCGATTAGAATACCATAACTAAGAAAATGAGAGGTATCAAAATTTGATGTTGGGGAAAAACATTAAAATAAACATCTCAAAATCGTTGTATGTTTCGAAATTTCTCCAAGACTAAACAAAATATTATCAAATATATTTGGAAAATCAACGCTCCTCCAAAATCTAAGCTTCACATATGGCTAATCCATCATAAGAAATTAAGTACAATTGAATTCTTAAACAAAGGAGAATTTGATCATGGATAAAAAAAATTGTCTTTTGCAATTTAATTTTGGAAAGTATAACACACCTTTATTGTAATTATTCTTTAACTAACTTTATTCTTGTTAACTCTCTTAACATTTTTAACTTTAACATAACAAACACTGACCATAATTGTAGGCAATTCTTGAACAACCGTAGACTCAAGTAGCTAAAGATTATAGACTTTTACTTAACACTATCTTCACCATTACTTCTTGGTATATACTATGTTTGAAAGGAACCAAAGAATGTTTAACAATGATACCAATCCTACGGATAACTTGACCTATGCTAGCTGTCGTTTATTTATAATTAGGTCGCATATCTGAGCTATAAACTGGTTTAAAAAGTTTTTTAAGGATTTTATTAGAAAAGTAAAAGGTTATATAGATATCTTGAAGGTAAAAATTGTTTGTAACAACAAAAGACATAACACGACCTTAACCAATGACCTAGCAGACACTTTTAACGAATATACTTTTCGAACACTCTACTCCTATTTGATAATTAAATCTGATTCAATTGGCATTCTCTTTTTTATTTTCCCATATACATACGTACATACATACATACATACATATATATATATATATATATAATCTTTCAATTATATACATACATAAGTGTGTGTGTGTTGGACTTATGTTCTTGTTATGCTTTTTCAGTTTTGGTGGTTGTTAAGGAATACACCGCCAACACTAACAGATTATGGATGCATGTATTCTAGGATAGGTCACCTTTTCTTGCCTTATCACAGCATTTAGCACTACCTGATCATCTCTTTGACGGTTCATTTAAGAGTTTATGTGCATATAGTTGTACTTCCTATCGTCTGGTACTTGATAGAGTTTATTTAATTGGTATTGTTGACATTTTATTTTTATCTTTCACCTCGTCTTCTATATATATATATATATATATATATATATATATATATATATATATATATATATGTAAAGTTATGAAACTTGACTAGTCTTAACGTAATTGCATGAGCCTACTTTTAGGATACGTGAGGGTTTTTATTTTCTTTCTATATATAGGGGTTTTTCGCTACCTGCCAGGCCTACCGACGGCTCCTTTTCTGAGTGTAGAATAAAAATATATGAGTGTTCTCCTCCTGCGAGGACTACTCATTTCCCTTAAAAATACTAAAATGTATAACTATAGAATTTAATTACTATATATATTTAATAATGTCATTTAGAAGTTAATTCAAACAACATCTATTTGATTATAGTATTTAATAAAATAATGTTATGTGCATATAATTTATTCTTCACAAAATTCAAATATCAAATGTTTGAAAAAAGCTTATGACATCCCAATTATTAATTATGATCAAGGACTTTAATACATTGAAATATTTAATATTGATATTATGATTTCAAATTTACTATCCCATATACTCTTAAATGATTTAAATATATCTAGAATTTAATCATGAACTCAATAACATAAGTTGGGTGTAAATTAGAGTTCATATGGGAAAGTTACAAGTTTTACAAGTTCTAGGGTTTTTCATCTAAAGAATAATATGTGCGGTTTTTATCAAAATAATTGTAATACCTACCAATGCAATATTTCTAAGTTCAGGATCATTTTAACAAAAAGTCTCGAACCCTAATTGCGTAGCCATGCCATCAATTTTGACCTGCCATATTACTACAAGCCATTGTTTGGGCCACTGGCCCTAGCAATCGATTTAGCTCAATAATATCTTCCAACTTCAATAACAAATTCAATCTAATAAAAAAATACGTTTCAAAAGCATAGGCACAACCCATAGAATCTTCTTCAAATCTTAGTAAGAATAGGGTACAATATATTTTTCAATGAATACAAATTCAAAAGTACGGTATTCTCATTCAGCTACATCTTATACTCTCCTTCTCCTAATATTTTTCACATAGTCCTAACGTATCTCCTCTGGTGAGCCTTAAAAAAATTATTGGGATAGGTCATTTTGATAACGGATGAAATAGGGTAAATTTCAAAAAGAGTTCCCTAAGCGGATCTTAATGGGCACATACGAATAACTAAAAAGCATTCAGATCCAACCTATGTTTTAATTAAAAATAAAATATTTCAATTTAAATGTGTTTATGTTGTATGTACATAATTTAAACCTTTTTACATTCCACATGTGAAACTTCTATAAGTACTAGTCATAATTTTGTTCATTCAATTTAATGTGTTTATATTTCTCAAATATGAAGTGTACATTACAAAAGTGATATTTTAAAATACGGTAATACAAAATGACAATAACATGGCATGTGAATAATGTATACATGCATATAAATTCAAACCTTTCACATTCCATATGTGAAACTTCTACAATTACTAGTCACAGTGAGTTGTTCATCCTTGTTCATCCAATCTAATATGTTTGTGTTTCTCATGTTTAAGGCATATATTGCAAGAGTAATATGTAAGGTAATATGAAACAATAATAACATGATATGTTAATAATATATACACACATATAAATTCAAACCTTTCACGGCCACAAACGAAACTTCTAAGATTACTAGTCCTAATAAGTTGCTCATTCGATTTAATATGTTTGTATTTCTCATGTATAAGGCATGTGCTGAAAAATGTGGAAATGTACAATATGATAATGTGAGTGTTGTAATGTATCCAGATAGCTTGACTGAATAAGAAGAAATTTATTTAGATTTAAAATTTGAAATTTTGATGTATCTTAATTCAAATTTAATTAACTAGGGCGAACATATATTTTATATTTTAAATGATAAATAAAGGTATAATGAGTATGCAATATTTCATAAAAAATAGTTTTCACAATGTTAATTTTATTATAGACTGGAGATCAACTTTATTTAAATCAAATGATTTATAATTAAAAACATGTTGATTTGCATATAAGATTCAAAATAATTATTTATTAATTCTACACATACCTAACAAATTATATGTATGACAATATCATCACATACAAGGGTTTTGGGATAACGTATATGGATCTATGAAAACATAAAATTTCCTTTGTGATCTTGCCGCTTGTCATACCTTGATCTATATATGTCCCCTGGGAATCTGATTTCACCTTCTTGATCTTGTAGGATCAGAGAACTATTACCATTGACAGAGATGAAGCTTTTAATTTCTAGAGTGGAACAAGGTAGCCGGCCAAAGATGTATATTTTATGAATGATTGTTTTTCATTTCATCTAAGAAAAAATACGTAGGAGTTTAAGATGGCATTTGTAAAAGAGTTATTAGAAGAGTTATGTACCACTAATGACACTTAGAATCCAAAGCCAAAACACCTTTGATGTGGTCGGGCCCTTCCATTATTTGTGCATTTATTTGCATATTTAAACTCATTCAAATATGTACTAATATTAATACATGTATGCATAACGCTCATACACACTTAAATATTTACTAAAGGCATCGTGAAAACTCCTAAGAGCTATCAAAATTAATAATGGCACCAAAATTACTAAAAGCATTTGTAATATATATATATATATATATATAAGATATTAATTATTTATAACGTTATATATATATATATAAGATATTAATTAATTTATAACGTATTATAAACAAACTAAATCGGGTGATATTTCAGAGATTGCACATATTCGACTACATGACTCACAAATGTGAATTCAATCATAAATTAATATCAATCAATTCATGTACTAATGTCCATACATTACCTTTGTTGATAGTGTGACAGTTTGGACGAATTCATCTCTTATAAATATTTTCGGTAAAATCATATTTTAGATCGCTTTAAACAACTCCTTTATGTAGTCATATTATATATATATATGTATGTATGTATGTATGTATGTATGTATGTATGTATGTTTTCATTATCGTCGTCGTATCACTACCGATATATGGAGTTTGGTCATGATCAAAACTCCAACAGTGTTTGCATACAAGTATCTAGTTCAACTCCTAATTTCTTGGTTCAATAATAACATTTTTTATTAACAAATACTCCCTGGTCGGAGATTTTTAACTTTGGGTTAACACGGTTGACTATGTTACTAACCGCTCATAACAAAGGAGACAAATTGTGTATTGAATAGTGTTTCATTTACTATGCTTCAACTCAGACCCTATTATAGTCATTTGATAGTCTTCATGCAACGATTTAACTATAATAAAAGTGGATTATTCATGTTGAAGCTACATAGTATTCTCAAATCAAAAGAGCTATGTAATATTATCACACTAAGATTTCCTTTTTGATCTTAGTTATTATCAACCAACATAAGACTTGGTTAAGTCATTCTATAGTCGTCCAATAACACAAGTACACAATCTTTTGGTGCTTCCAACAACCATGAGTAATTCAGTACCTAACGTTTAGAGAGCATTATGTACTATTGTCTCAACAGATGTATTAATATCCTTTTCTCAAAATGTCTTAACTAGGAATATTTAAAATAATGTATTTCTGACTTATGATTCAATACTGATGGTTACAATGTTTGTCACTACAATCATATAATATTTTATTTAACAATTATATATATATATATATTAAATGATTATTTAATCATTTATTTATATCAAAATATAACATTGTATATAGTATAAAACAAACACCAAAAACATATTTTATTTCGTACGAGATTGATTTCAAAGTTTGGATAATTAACTAATTACATAATTGCTCCAAGGGCTTAATCGTTTAACTTTCACCCATCACATTCTCACATTCAAATCATTAGATCACAAAACAAATATTTTATCAACCTTCTTCAATCTGATCGTCTTTAGAATTTCAGACTCCCATCAACTATGACACACAACCACTTAAAATGACTCCTAACCATTCATATTCAATTCAGTACCATAGTCACATCTTAATCAATTTCAATTCCAAGGAATTCTGGAACTCATCCAATTCTTCAATGCAACTCTCAAGCATTCACTCTATGATCAAGTTCAAGCGTAATACCTAAAACTGAAACTAAATATCATTGTAGCTTCAGATTTGAGAAACACAAACCTCAACAACTAAAATCAACTACAATAATCTCTGAAATATTAACATTATAGTACCTCAAGTTCATCAATTCTAACAAACTAACTACATCAATCAAGCACCAAATCGATCATTATCAAAACATTGGTATAGAATCTTGAGCTAGCATCTACAAAAACACACAACCGACATCTAAACCGCAGTCATCATCTAGCTAGGGTTAAGGAATGATTGTAACTATATCTAACACAACTAATCATCTTAGCCTTTTGCGGTAGCTCAAACTCTTCAACAATATTTTTAAAGCTTTGAATGGTAAACATGCAAGAACGATGCAAATTTTTTCAAGTCAAGCACCTCTAAACTGCAAGGAAACGATGCGGTTAATCCCAAAAGCATGACCATATTTAGAACTGATGGTGCAATCTCGAACAAAGTAGCAAGCTCTTAAAACATCTTATCTTGGATTATCGAATTTATTTAGAGAAGATTCAGTGGTGATTTAAGTTTGATTTTTGGAGGCACTGGTCGAAGAAATGAGTGAATTTTTTTATAGTAATTCTATTAGTACTTAAATATTGTCTTTCGCACCCCGTCAAAAATTTCAAAAAAGCATTCACCATTTTACCCTCACTAAACACATTTAAAATAAACTTTATGAAACAACAATGAAACAACAAAGTTTCATCCAAAATCACATTTAAAATAAACTTTATGAAACAACGTTCAAACGTAAAGAACACTAAAAAACACATTCAAAGCATATATTTCAAACCAAACTAACACAAACACATGGTAGTTCTAATTTTAATTATAACTGCATAAAAACTAATTATTGCTCGCTATTTAATTACTCCTGTAACTTTAATAGTATTAAAAAGTTCTTAAAATTATGAAGGAATATTTCATTTTTCGATGAAAGTTCATAATTTTTGTAAAAAAAACTTAAGCCATGTGTGCCAAAAATGGTCTTATTTGTAATTAAGAATCTAATGTTCAAGGCAAATCACCCTCCTAAATAGTACCCAATGGAAAGTATATAAACACATACTTAAATTATGTGATTTGCGTATTCATAGTTGTTTTATTTATTAAATTGAGCCTAAGACTACTAATATAGCACTTACAGATGAATGTTGGATAATAGCCACACAAGATGACTTAACCAATTTTAAAGTAACAATGTTTGAAAATTAATCGCTAGTCTAGATGATTAACTTGTTTTAGGTACCAAATGCATGTTTGGAGACAAACTGGGTGAATCCAGAGATGTAATTAGAAGTAGAGCCAATAGGGATACAAGCAAGTAGAAGGTACAAATTTTGATGAAACTTTTGCCCTAGTTGCTATGTTAGAATCTATTAAAATTTTGCTTGCTTTTGCATGTTTTAAAATTTTTGAACTTAAGCAAATGGATATTAAAAATGCTTTTTTAAATGGTTATTTAAAAGAAAATGTATCTGTTGAACAGCCACCTAGTTTTGAGAATCACAAAATTTCAAATTTTGTGTACAAACTTGAAAAAGTATTATATGGACTAAAAGAAGCTTCTAGAGCTTGATATGACCATCTCAACACATATCTTTTGGAAAAGGTTTTTGGAAAGGGAATTAGACACTAATGTGCTTCTATTACATGAACATGATGATGTTCTAACTGTTCAAGTTTATGTTGATGGCATTATCTATAGTGCTACTAGTGAAACATTATATGTAAAGATTCAAAAAGTCATAAAGGATAAGTTCGAATCGAGCTTGGTAGGAGAACTGAAATAATTTACTAAAATCACCTTTCAAAAGAGGACATTCACATTAAATTTATCTCTACTGCAACAACCCAATATTTTTGAAATTAATTTTTATTTGAATGTATTTCACTTTGAAAATGTTTTAGAAATTATTTTTACTTAAAATTTTGTTTCACAATATGTTTAAAGCGAAGTAGATATTTTTCTAAAGATAGTGATGATTTATTTATAATTTTTGAACCCTATTTGGAATTTTTAAGCAATTTCTTTGATTCTTTTTCTATTTTATTTAAATTTAATTATTTATTTTAATTTTATTTTACTTGTTTCAGTTTTTAAATTCATTTGCTGATTTTATTTTGTTTTATTTGAATTAAAGAAAAAGGAAATATGAAAGGTTTAAAGAGCTTTCAAAACTTAAGTCTTTTCATTTCCAAAACTTTTCATTTTCCATAACTCTTCATTAACTTCTTTTAGCCGTGCTTTTTTACTTTGATTAGCCGTTAGTTTCATTTTATTTCTCATGCAAAAAAATTTGCATCTAATCTCCATTCACGGCTAGGAGAAAATTATTGGTAATGGCTTGTTTTTATTCTTTTTCTTCTTATTTTCTATGTTATTTTGCCTTGTTTTATCATGATTGTTGCTCGGCCACCACTTGATTGTCACGGCCATCACCTTCTACATCTCCTCCTTATCACCATCACCACCTACCTCTCAGGTCTTGACCATGGACGAGACTCCTATGATGCAAAAATCCACAAAAAATGCAACTATGCCTTGAAAACTTGCATAGCTGAGCCACCTTGCTTCATCACTTCCTTGCTCACCACCACCACCACCATAGGATGCCACCACCTCATTGTCCAGACCTCCTCTCACCACTTCAGCCACCGACCAAACTGTAGTACCCAAGGCCGAGCCAATTGCCTCCATGGCCGAGCCCAAAATTGAACAAAAACCACCCTATGTTGCCTAGCCTCTTCACATTCACGAGTTGTAACTCCTCTCCATGTTCTAGCTTGTAGCCGTGCCTACCAAAGACCCAACCTGAGCCAAACCATGATCAAACCTGAGCCAAATGCATCCCTAGGCCGAGCAATCAATGGTAGAAAACAAGGCAAAACGCTATTGTGTTCATATTGCTTTTATTTCAAAGTTGTTTCAAATTGAATGTTGTATTGAATTTATAATTTTATTCTATTTTGTTTTTGGTTGTAACACAAGATCTATAGCTTGGATCTCGCTCTCCATTCGATTCTGTAGTCTTGTCATTGAGTTCTGGAATCCGTTATGTCATTTGAGTGGATATCTCCAGCGCAAAGAGGTGAGTAAATCTCACATGACATTATATACTTATGCAAATGTGAAGCGATAACAATTGAATGTGTAGAATTATATATGATGTTATAACTGCTTGGGATTATTAATTATATGATGTTAAACCTGTTATTTTACCTGTCATCTCATCTGTTATTGATATATGTTGTTAAACTGTTTATTTTATCTGTTACTCACACTGCAAGTTCCCTGTAGAATAGAATCACTATGGGTTGGAATGATACATACCTAAACGGACTTTAGAATAGGGAAAAATCGTTATGGGCTGAAATGATAGGCCTGAAAGGTTTTAATTTATTTTATTTTACCTGGGACTACGGGTTTGAAATGATAGAATCTGGATATTTCTTTGTAAACCGCGGATTGAAATGATATATATCCGTATCACTTGACCTAGGTTAGAAAAATATATACAAGCCCGTGGTTAATTTTATAAAGTATTTTAAATATTTTAAATATTTTTAAAAAGTGTAACATTATGAAAATTTGATTTAAACTGAGTTTTAAATGTTTTAACAAAGAAATTTTGGTTTTTCTAAGTTAAAATGCAATTTAAATAAATGGTAAAAGTGAAGTTTAGAAATATAATTTAAGTTGGAAAATTTGGAATTTTTGGTTTAAAATGAAAATTAAGTTATATAAATAAATGGAAATTTAATTATATTGGAAAATGGAAGAAAAATATAAGTATTAAGTTTATTTGTTAAAAAGCGAAGAAAAGAAAATGTTACACTTAAATTTGTTAAGTGAAATTATTGAAAAATTTGATTTGACTATAAGAAATTTATTTATAAAAATCATAAGTTAAAAGTAAGTTAAATGAACATTTTTAATGTTGAAATATGATTTTTATAATGTTTTGAGAGTTTAAATTGAAGTTATTTATTTGTTGGAAGTACACTAAAATCTGGAAAATACCTTTTATAGCATTCTTAAATTCTATGGTTTCTGTAAATGAACTAAAACTGAATAAAAGAAGCTATTACAGCAGTTCTGAAATGCTGTAGTTGCTGTAGTAAATTTAAAGGGCTAAAACTTAATAAAGGCCTATTACAGCAGTTCTGTAAATGCTATAGTGGTCGGCTGTCTTTGCTGAAATTAAATAAAACCTTAAGCTTGAAACCTGAGCTATTACAGCATTTCTGAAAATGTTGTCTTTGCTGCTTTAAACTAAATTTCAACTAAAACTGAGTTTTAACAACAGTTTTTTAAATGCTTTTTATAACAACAATTAGAAAAAGCTGTTGTTAAAACTCAGTTTTAGTAATTTATAACAGCTTTTTCTAATTGTTGTGAAAGGCTGAAATTTTAAATGTTTATGGTTTTTGACTTAGTAAATGAGCTCAGAATAGTTTGAAACTTTGAAAATTGAATACTTGATTTGAAAGAATAATAACTTCACTTTTAAATGATTTAAATGAATAAATTTAATTAGAAAATAAATCATTTTAAAGATGATGTGAATTGAAATAAATGAATGTTGTCTTTGAATTTAAAAGCGTATTTAAATTAGGTATTTGGATTTGAACTCAAATAATGATTTGAAAAGTAAGTTTTGAAAGATATGATATTTTGATATATTAAAATGATTTGGAAATGTTTTAATCTTTATTTGATAAAGATTTAGATTTGAAAGGATATTATATTTTGAAGTATAAATTATTAGTTTTAAAAGTTATAACCATGGGTTATAATAACGACTGGTTGGCAAAGAGACCGGGATCAGATATGGATATACTCTCTGTCGATACCGAAAACCACTTTGACAACCGTGTACGCGGTGGAGATTTCAGAACGAAGTAGGATGGTGGCGACGTTCTTGTGGTATGTTACGTGGACCCAACTCCTGTGAGTTGGCTTAAGGTGGCTAAAACAGGAGCGATCTCGGGCCAAAAGGGGTAGCTCCTCTAGTCGGACACATTTCTTGGATACCATTCTATTACTTTGTGATTGTTTGGTGGCCACCCTCCGATTTAGGATTGTGTTTCGAGGTGGGCGTATATGGCTGCTGCGTTACCACTAGCCCATGTGCGTAATTGGTATATCTACCCTGGCATTGCCTTATTGTGCCGTGTCACCTACCATATCGAGCCTTTACTACGAGTTTGGTTTTCTCCCGTAGCTCATGTGTATCTTCTCGTAGTCTCTAGATCAGGAGATATGCAGATATTGGATGGACTACTGGGACTATTACGTGTCTGGGGCTATATGGGCAACCCCGTGATGCTATTTTAAAGTAAGTTTATTTTACTGATAGACATTATTATAATAGCGTATACTACTATATAGTAGATAGTTTAACGGATCCTTAGAGGATGGGCTATCCCAAGCATCTTCCAAGTTACTTGTACCTTTACTACAGTTCACTTGAGTTGGTTTACATTGGATAAGTATGTATGTCCTGACTCGAGTGTTCGTGTTTTATTTACGCTCGGGTCAGCCTGAGTATTCACAGATTTGGGTTTCCACTCTCTAGAGTTATGGAATCATTGGAGATTATCAGCTTATCTGGTTTATCTTTATTCAATTCTATTGTTCTATTTCAGTTCTGTTATTCTGTTGTCACTTTGTATTAGTGGACTTCTTTGTATTTGGGATTTTATGTTGTATCTGTTTTCAGACTGATATTATGTATTTTTTTTGATATGTTGTGATAGTAGCTTCATGAACTACTATGGTATTTTATTTTCCGCTGCGAGATATTATGATGTTCTGTGTCTGTAATTCTGTGATTTGATTTTATTTGCTCCGAATTTTATTACAATATGTTATTTTGTACTATTCAGTTCCGACATATGTGGATTATTATCGATTTGAATGGTGGAAAATAATGGGTCGTTACAGTTGGTATCAGAGCTTTGGTTTTTAGGCAAACCTTAGCCAGCGGAGCAAAAACTCATTAGAGATAGGGTACAAATACCCTAGAATGAGTGAAATCAACTTCAGAATCATTTCTTTGTGAGAGAACATATTTTCAAAGTATAAAATGATTTTAAAATGATTTTAAAATGATTTTCAAAAGATTTTTCAAAGATTATTTTGATATAAAAATTTTCTTGTTTTAAAAGAAAAATTTTCTAAAACTTTTTTTCCTTTCGTATCTACCATGTTAGAAGTTTTTGTAATTAGGATGTTCATCCAAGTGAATTTAGCTTGTCTTGTCTTATCTTATCTTTACCTTTGTCCTAATATTCGTTCTTGAATTTTCAGGATGAATCGTAGGAATGCTAGAGGTCAGGGTCGTGGTGTTGCCCCAATTCCAGCCCTAGCTCCAATTCGTTTCACCATTCTTTGCAAAGAATTTACTCAGCTTTGTGGTACCAAGTTCACCAGTTCTGAGTCTATCATTGAGGCTCAACAATGGTTGAGGAGTATCGAGAGGATATTTACTGGTCTTGAGATTACTGATGCCCAAAAGCATCTGTTAGCCGCATGGCAGTTGCAGGTGGCTGCCCAGGATTGGTGGGAGTCTGTTACGGCTAACACCATTGAGGCTGATCTTACTTGGTAACAGTTCCGGTATCTCCTTATGTTTCTTTGAATTCTGTTTTTCTATCTCGTCGTGCCTTTTTCTAAGCTTATCTATCATTCTTCTCAGGGAGGCTTTCGTTGCTAAGTGGATGCCCGAAGCCGGGAAATCCGAGCTTTATAGGGAGTTCATGGACCTTAAGCAGGGAAGCGTGTCTTTTTCAAAGTACGAGAGGAAGTTTAATGAACTTTCTAAGTTCAGACCTAGTCTGATAGACAATCATCTGAAGAAGAATGAGAATTTTATTGCTGGTGCTCATCCCAAGTATTATAGTCGTCTCATTTCTCATGTTCATGGCACTTTTACCCAGCTTATGGATATGGCTCTTCGTTATGAGAACCCTACTTCTAAGCGTCCTGCTTCAGTTGGCACTCCTTCATCTCAGACTTCATTTGCAAATTATAGAAGAGAAAGCTTAGTTTCAATCAGCGGAAGAAGAATTGGCTCAAAAATTCGGGTTTGGGATCTTCATCATCTGCTCCATCTCAGAGGCAGCTAGTTGACCTTTCTTCCATCACCTACTTTAAGTGTGACCAGAAGGGACACTATGCGAATAGTTGTCCTACTATTGTTGGTACTGTCATTCCTCCCCCTGCTCAGTCAGCTAACGTGATCTTTGCCGCTTATGTCTCCAGCTTGGCCATTTCAGGAAGGATTGCCCTACCCAGCAGAAAGGTAAGCCTTCTGGTATATTTGCTGTCACCTCCGCATCTTCTCCAGCTCCTCCAGCTCCTAGTGATGACCAAGGTACTCTTCAGGACTCTTTTTCTTTATTTTAGACTCCTGTTCATGTTTGATCTGATACTGGAGCTTTCTACAGTTTTATATCTGTTGATTTGTGTGATAAGGTTGAGCATCTCCTTTCTCCTGTGTATGTTTCTGAGTCCTTATGTGTTTCAAATCCAATTGGGGGTCCCGCAAACCTTAATAGGATTTGTAAGCAAGTGAAGCTTCTCTATTCTAGTCATCGATTCAGTGGTGATTTCTATGTTTTGGGCTTTGATGCTTTTGATTTGTTTCTTGGAAGTGATTGGATTGATAGGCATAATGCCCATATCTCTTGTGAAGCCCGATCTGTTTATCTTGAGGATGATCTGGGTAATTCCTTTATTATTCAGTGCTACATGCCTCAGGATTTTGCAGGCAGTTTTATTTATTCTCTGGATTCTGCTCCTGTTGATTTTCATTCGACCCGTGTGGTCAAACTCTTTTCCGATGTATTTGGTGAAGTCACTTCTTTACCTCCTAAGCGAGAAATTGATTTTCGGATTGATCTTAATCCTGGTTCTCGACCTGTAGTTCTTCCTCCTAGAAGAATGGTGTAACGACCCAGAAATTTTTTAGAAATTAAAATTTGAATATTTAATTAATTTTAAAATATTAATAAGTGAATTTATAAGTCGAATAAATTTATTTTGATTTATTGGATTTAATTGGATAATTAAATCGATAATTTAATACGTTAAATTATGGAAATAATTGAAAATTGAGTTAAATATGATTGAAAATGATTTGTAAAATTTTATTTTATCATATGGAAGTTAGAATGATATTTTAGAACTTTTAAAGTCGAATTAAAAGTTAATTTGTGAAAATTGAATATTTTAATATTAAAATCGACTAGTGAAAATAGTCAATTTTTGAACAGTCTCAGAATTGAACGAAACCAGTTTCATTGGATCCATAATAGTTAGTTATTACCGGATTTCAAATTTCGTGTCAATCGGAGTTACCGTTTGAGCGTGGCAGCTCGAAACGCATCGAATTATTTTTAATTTAAATTTGACGAGTGAAAATAGCCATTTTTCAAAAAGTCTCGGATTTCGACGAAACTAGTTTCATCGGATCCATAATGTGATATTATTGTAAGGTTTCAAATTTCAAGTCGATTGGATTTACCGTTTGTCCGGTACAAATTAAAACGCCTAGAAAATCGCTTAAATCGGTTTAATTCAAATTGAGCGTTTACAGCCATAACTCGCACATACTTCCGAATTAGCTTCCGAAACCTGTTCCATTGTGTCCGGAACGCGGGATAAACCCTAGGTACGTCAGTTTCGGGGCGTAAATCGGAGTTCGGAATTTCCGGGATGAATAGTGTTTCGTCGGTTCCTTATAAATAGCCCACTATCTCAAAAATTTATAAAAAAATACACAAAACCCTAATCAAAACTGCACAGCCGCCAGTTAATATTCAAAGGCTAGAAATCGCTCTCACTTCTTCATCAATCTCTCTCAATCCGTAAAGATTTAGCCAAGGTGTTCAACACGGAAGTCGTAGAGCACGGCGAGAGCTTCGATTCCATACGGTGATGATCAGAAATGGTGCAACGGAGAGGGAGCTAGGGGGGGCCGTTCTCTTCAGGTCACGCACGCTTTTATGGGCTGTAGAGCAGGCCGAACTCAAGGGGGAGGCAGGCGTGGGTAGAGGGGGTGTTGTGCTTCGCGATGGCGGTGACGTGATCGAGTATAGTCGAGTGATGTGGATGCAAATGCTAACCCTAGTAATTGCTAATGGGTTCGGCCTTGGAATCATGTTACTGGAGTTGTGCGCGTGAAGAAGAAGGAAGAAGGGGACGGTGGAGATGAGCAGATGCAAGATCTAGGGCCCAGATTAAAGTTAGTTATAAATTTGTGTATATAAATCGTGTACAAACTTCAATAATTCATAACTTTTTCATACGAGGTCGAAAAAATGCAAACTCAGTTGCGTTGGAATCGTATGGACGAGCACTACGCGATGGAGTTGGTTTGGAGTCGTTTGGAGTTAGTGAGAATTTGGTAAAATTAAACGTCTGTTTAATTTTATTCGAAATAAAAGCTAAAACGGGATTTAAAACCAAGGTGAGAACTTCTCACTCAATCGAATAGGTTTCGATTTTATTTTAAATAGTTAGATTTAAAATATTTGAATGCATGTTTGAATGATGATTGTTATCTATTGATTGTTAAAATAGACATTATACGCCGTTATTAAGCGGATGTTATTTAATAAAAACATATACCGCGAATATTTCATAAACAGTGAAATTGGTATTATATATAATATCAATATATATATATTGGCATATGTATATATTGCAGTTGATTGATTTTCCGCATTTTTTGTTTAGCGGATGAGACCCTATTACGCCGTTATTAAGCGGATAATATTTAATAAGAACATATACCGCGATAATTTCGTACTGGAACGAAATTGGTATTGTGCTAATGTTTGTGATGCAGGAAACAAGTTGGAGGGATCCAACTGGATTCCTTAACAGTATTTATTTGATTATGGATATTTTGATATTCGTTGATTATCATATACGATATGTGATATCGTTGTTGTCGTGATTGACTATTTGGTATGTAGCATCATTGGACCAAACTTTGAAAATTTAAAAATGATTTTAAAAAAAGTGATCTTTGAAAATATACTATATTTTTGGAATTGATCCATGTTAAATAAATAAACGTTATAATTTTTAAATGTTATAAAAATTATGATTTTTGTGAAATATAGTTAAAAGATTGATTTTTGAAAATACGGGTTAATGATGTATAAAATAGTTTAAACTGGGATTTTTGAAATTATTGTGAAAAGTTTAAATATAGGATTTATGAAATTTAATTATTTTATAAATCAAAAGGATGAAATTATAAAGGATATTAAAGACGTTTTAAAAGAATAATATAAATTGAATTATATTAAGAGATTTATAAATGGATATTTATAAATTGAAATATTGACATTATAAAACGAGTTTTTATAAGTGTTTGAATGAAGTGAAAATGAATTTCATAAATGAATGAAATTTATAGAATTATAAACTGTGAAGTTATAAATAAAATTTATAAATAGTAAGATTTATAAATTGGTGAAGTTAATTGAGGAATAGATTTGGGCGAATAATTGAATCTTATAAGTTATAAGATTTATAATTATGAAGTTCAAAGGAACGATTTTTGCAAACAGATAGATTATAAGTGTTTAACTTATAATATGAACTTTTAGTTTATAATTGAGTTATAAACTGGAATAGGTTAATAAAGGAATTTATAAAAAGGAAGTTTTTATAGAATAAATAATAATGGAATTTATGAACGTTGTTTTATAAATTCGCAAACGACTTATTTTGATAAGTTAATTGTTATAACCTATTAATGGAGTTATATTCACATTTTTAAATAGTGAATAATCCTTTGAATTAAAATGAATAAAAGGATGAAATTTGTTAACGAAGTTTATTCACATTTTTGAATAGTGAATAACACGTTAAAGAAATTGTTTTGGATTTGGTGTTTTAAATAGAATTAAAACGATCTAACGATGTTTTAAAATGTGTTGAGATTCGAAACCATAGATTTCAACATTCATTGTTGAAATAGACGTTTTCGAGAAATGAAAAGGAAATAGTGGACTGTAACACTGTTGTTATAGTAAATGATTTCCGAAAGGAAATGTTTTGTATAGTATTGGGATTTATATATATCTATTTTTAATTCGAATCCCTATACTAGCGATTTTGGGTTGTTGTAACGATGTTTTACGCAACATTCGTTTTGGCCCAAATAAATATGTTTAAGTGAATGATTTCCTTAAAGAATGAAATATATACTTAATTCGATTTAAGTATATTGAATATTTTCCAAGGTTGAAAATAAAAAGATTTGTGAATTACTTATGAATAAATAAGTATGGAAATGTTTTCCAATATGAAGTGAATAATTAGAATTTATCTTTTTAAAGATAAATTGAAAATGGATAGTTGAAATCGTATATGCATGGATATTTTGAAATATAAATTCATTATGGAATTTATAAATGAAAAGTGGAATTTGTTTAAAAATAAATATTGATTTATTTTTGAAGTGTCGAAATTATATATCTTGTAAAGATATTTTGGAAAATAAAAAAAAAATTGGAAAATTATTTGGAATCTGGTGATGTATGCATATCAATTGATAGTTCAATAGCCGACTATCAATATTTCCCTTTGAATGGGTAATTGATGTGATTTGTTTGAATGTGAATGCCACACTTATTTTTGAATAAGCGCTCACTATTCGGGTTAACCGGGAAAGGACCATGGGGTCGTATAACCCATTCCGAATATGTGATACGTCGTTATGAATTGCATTGAAAATCGGTGTTGAAGACCGGTATTTGCGAGAGCGATAGGATGACCTATCGATTGTCTCTGCACTGGGTCGCTCCTGGTATAGAGATTCCTTAAGTGATGGGAAATTCGATCGGGATTGTGAATACCCGGATTGCAAGGGCTTTGTAAGAAGTGCCTTCGGTTTTGTTCGAGCCCGGAACAGACTTGTATGGATTGTATGTCTGACATTACAAGTTGAGATATAAAGCCGATTTCATTCAAATATATTTCTGTTGGTGGCGGAGAATTTATTCTTTTAGCTTAACACCCTTCTCTGAGACGTACGAGCTCAGAGGTTATATAGTTGAATGTTATCAGCGATATATTCCCAATTTGGTAATGTGACATGCTGAGTGATGCTGAAATGATCATTGTGTTGATTATTTGTGATAGGATCGTTTATTTGATCGTCTATCCTTGTGATCATTGTGTTGATCATTTGTTGACCCAAAGCATGGCTTTTGTATAAAGTATGTTTTTGTGGACGAAACTTCGTCGAGCCTCACATCCCGGAATGGTCAAAACAGGAAAGATGCGGCAAGGTTATGAGGGGTAGCTCCCTTTAGGGTATGTGCATTTCCTTCTGGAAAGGGTGGTATCATGGTATGGAGCCCAGATACTTACTCATGTTGAAACACTATATTTTATTACTGTGTGGTGTTGTTGGTGACGAGCGCTCGGTTAAAAGGTCCAATGGGACCGGGGGATGCCATATTCGTGTAGTAGTTACCTAGTGATAAGGGTAACCCGGCCTTGTGTTGGCAGAGAGCTGGTTAAGTTCTCGGGGACGTCCAGCCAGAGGCGTTTCCATGTGGCAATGGGAAGTTCCTTGGCCTGACCATTTGTTGGAAATCCAAAGAAACAATACGTGACTTGTACGGTTTTAGTTGTATAGCCTGCTATGGAATGTGGCGGTAACCTGCTATTGAACATAGTTAGCTATAGTAGGCATACGATAATGGTCGTATGTTGGCTAAGATTTATATTCTACTTTCGAAATGAATTTTTCCTACACTATACACTAATAATAATATCAAATGTTATTTTAAATGCGTATCAAGCATCTTTGACTATCATAAGGAGAAATCTCCTCCGATTCTGCGTTTGCATGTGTGTGTGTGCGGGAGGCCTTATGGTAGTCTCATTTTTAAAAGCATTGCGAATTGAATTTAAAAATATTCCTCTATTTTGATTTTAAAGATAAATAAACTGTTTTGAGTTCTCACACCAGTCACATGACTGACTTGGAGTTTATTGTTTTCCTTCCTAAACTCTGGGTGCCCACCAATTTCCACACGGGCAGTTAAGAGTTAGGTTTATCAGGATATTCTGGATATTCAGGCGTTGCTGGAGGCAAACTGGATGGCATGGCGTATTATTTATATAGTATTTCCTTTTCCGCTGCACTGTTTGTTGTTGTTGTATACTCTGATGATATGATGAAATGAAATGTATAAAATGTAATAACTGATATAGTTCCTTGTTTAAAGATTATTCATTTATTATTATATGTGTTCCGCTGCGATTGTGAGATTGTTCTGTTATTCTGCTGTTCTGTTCCGTTCTATTCTCTTTTTCTTCTATTTTAAAATTTTCTGTTCTCTTTTCTATTTTCTCTTCTTCCTATTTTCTGTTTTCTTCTCTATCCTTTCCCTCTATTTTCTCTCTTCTTTCTTCTTCCTTTTTCTTAAATTCTTTTTAAAACCCATAACATTTCGGTTTTTCGGCAACGAAAAATCCGAAAACGTTACATGTGGTATCGGAGCTGATGGTTAAGCGACAACCATGGTTCTGTTGGGTATTACTCATTAGAGATAGAGTCAGTAGTACTCTAGAATGAGTTTGAGTGTAATAATAGATATGAGAGCGTATTTGTTAGTGAATATAAAATTGTTTTATATTGTGATGATTGGTTTATTGAGTGGCATATGAACCTTCGTCAGCACGGTATGTACAACTATGCCGAAGGGGTTTCTAAACACTTAAATAGAACAATTCGACATAATATTGTTTTTAAATTGGGTAAATGAAATAATTTTACCTTGATTTTATTTTATATATAAAGGCATAATTTTTCAGAATTATAAAAGTGTATATAAGTGGATTGTTTAGTTGTTTGAATAATCTAAATTAAAGAAAAATTGTATAAGCAAAAGAATTATAAGAATTGAATTATAATTAATGTGATTTACAATTGTGAATGAACTTATATATATAAAAAGTGAAACTATATGAATATGAGTTGTAAAATAAAAATGAGTTTAAAGTTAAATGGAATATAACTTAAGTGTTGTTGAATGGAATTGATTTTGGTATCGAAGTAAATAATCAAGTGGATTAAATAAATGTGAACTTAAATTATGTGAATGAAATTCAACTTTTGAAATTGAATTGAAGTAATGGATTAAATGTTAATCAATTGAATGTAAAATAAGTTGATATGAAATAATGAATGTAAGTGTTAATTCATTAAAATATAATGTTATTAGAAAGTTGAATAATTGAATGAAAATCAATTTAATTTAAACCAATTGATAAGCAAAGGAATTTGGTTGTATTGAGTAAACATTGGTTGTTAGTTGATTGTTGATTGATTGTATATAATTCATTAAGTATTAATGAAATTGAATTCAAATTAAAGGTAAATAAACTTGAATGGAATTGAATTTGATGTGGAAATGAACCAACTTGAATATGAATTAGTGAATATAAACTAATTGAGAATGAATGTTAATAAAAACATCCACTATTAATGAATCAAACGTGATTTAAATTGAAAACCAATTCATTAAATATTAATGAGAATATGAATGAATATTTATTGGTTATGAATGTTAGTTGGTTGATGTTTGCATTTGTTGCTTTTACTGCATTTGCTATGTTAACATGTATAGTTGTTATGGAGATATATGTGGTATATTGAGATTATTTCCATATATGCATGTTCTCATGTTGTTCGTTGAGTGTTTAGTAGGTGCGGATCGCGTTTGCTTCGCATTTGGAGCTCGCTTTCGCGCTATATTAGCCGTATATGCTTGCTAATAAAATATAAGGTACATATCTCGGATTAAATACCGTACTTTTACACTTTTTTCCCTTCGGGATGCCTCATTACTTGATGAGATGTATATTTGTGATATATATACTGTCATTTTTTTTTTCGGATCGAGCCGCGCAAAGGAGACTATGGCGAATTTTTCCGAAAATTTAAGGCGTTAGAAAAAATTTAAGAAAATTTGAAAATTTGTGAAAACTTAAACTTTGATTTGGAATTGAAAGTTAAACAATAGTAGTTGTTTTTGAAAAGATAACTAAGTATGATTTGAAAACTTAGTAAGTTATTATAAGAAATTTAACTATGGATTTTGGAAAGTTAATAAATTCAGTAACTTTTCTTACTTGTAATTTCGAGGACGAAATTCTTTTAAGTGGGGAAGATTGTAACGACCCAGAAATTTTTTAGAAATTAAAATTTGAATATTTAATTAATTTTAAAATATTAATAAGTGAATTTATAAGTCGAATAAATTTATTTTGATTTATTGGATTTAATTGGATAATTAAATCGATAATTTAATACGTTAAATTATGGAAATAATTGAAAATTGAGTTAAATATGATTGAAAATGATTTTTAAAATTTTATTTTATCATATGGAAGTTAGAATGATATTTTAGAACTTTTAAAGTCGAATTAAAAGTTAATTTGTGAAAATTGAATATTTTAATATTAAAATCGACTAGTGAAAATAGTCAATTTTTGAACAGTCTCAGAATTGAACGAAACCAGTTTCATTGGATCCGTAATAGTTAGTTATTACCGGATTTCAAATTTCGTGTCAATCGGAGTTACCGTTTGAGCGTGGCAGCTCGAAACGCATCGAATTATTTTTAATTTAAATTTGACGAGTGAAAATAGCCATTTTTCAAAAAGTCTTGGATTTCGATGAAACTAGTATCATCGGATCCGTAATGTGATATTATTGTAAGGTTTCAAATTTCAAGTCGATTGGATTTACCGTTTGTCCGGTACAAATTAAAACGCCTAGAAAATCGCTTTAATCGGTTTAATTCAAATTGAGCGTTTACAGCCATAACTCGCACGTACTTCCGAATTAGCTTCCGAAACCTGTTCCATTGTGTCCGGAACGCGGGATAAACCCTAGGTACGTCAGTTTCGGGGCGTAAATAGGAGTTCGGAATTTCCGGGATGAATAGTGTTTCG
The DNA here is from genome assembly GCA_030765085.1 of Allium cepa. NCBI lineage: Eukaryota > Viridiplantae > Streptophyta > Magnoliopsida > Asparagales > Amaryllidaceae > Allium > Allium cepa. The sequence goes on from CM060943.1 coordinate 730,509,786, forward strand.
TCGGTTCCTTATAAATAGCCCACTATCTCAAAAATTTATAAAAAAATACACAAAACCCTAATCAAAACTGCACAGCCGCCAGTTAATATTCAAAGGCCAGAAATCGCTCTCACTTCTTCATCAATCTCTCTCAATCCGTAAAGATTTAGCCAAGGTGTTCAACACGGAAGTCGTAGAGCACGACGAGAGCTTCGATTCCATACGGTGATGATCGGAAATGGTGCAACGGAGAGGGAGCTAGGGGGGCCGTTCTCTTCAGGTCACGCATGCTTTTATGGGCTGTAGAGCAGGCCGAACTCAAGGGGGAGGCAGGCGTGGGTAGAGGGGGTGTTGTGCTTCGCGATGGCGGTGACGTGATCGAGTATAGTCGAGTGATGTGGATGCAAATGCTAACCCTAGTAATTGCTAACGGGTTCGGCCTTGGAATCATGTTACTGGAGTTGTGCGCGTGAAGAAGAAGGAAGAAGGGGACGGTGGAGATGAGCAGATGCAAGATCTAGGGCCCAGATTAAAGTTAGTTATAAATTTGTGTATATAAATCGTGTACAAACTTCAATAATTCATAACTTTTTCATACGAGGTCGAAAAAATGCAAACTCAGTTGCGTTGGAATCGTATGGACAAGCACTACGCGATTGAGTTGGTTTGGAGTCGTTTGGAGTTAGTGAGAATTTTGGGTAAAATTAAACGTCTGTTTAATTTTATTCGAAATAAAAGCTAAAACGGGATTTAAAACCAAGGTGAGAACTTCTCACTCAATCGAATAGGTTTCGATTTTATTTTAAATAGTTAGATTTAAAATATTTGAATGCATGTTTGAATGATGATTGTTATCTATTGATTGTTAAAATAGACATTATACGCCGTTATTAAGCGGATGTTATTTAATAAAAACATATACCGCGAATATTTCATAAACAGTGAAATTGGTATTATATATAATATCAATATATATATATTGGCATATGTATATATTGCAGTTGATTGATTTCCCGCATTTTTTGTTTAGCGGATGAGACCCTATTACGCCGTTATTAAGCGGATAATATTTAATAAGAACATATACCGCGATAATTTCGTACTGGAACGAAATTGGTATTGTGCTAATGTTTGTGATGCAGGAAACAGGTTGGAGGGATCCAACTGGATTCCTCAACAGTATTTATTTGATTATGGATATTTTGATATTCGTTGATTATCATATACGATATGTGATATCGTTGTTGTCGTGATTGACTATTTGGTATGTAGCATCATTGGACCAAACTTTGAAAATTTAAAAATGATTTTAAAAAAAGTGATCTTTGAAAATATACTATATTTTTGGAATTGATCCATGTTAAATAAATAAACGTTATAATTTTTAAATGTTATAAAAATTATGATTTTTGTGAAATATAGTTAAAAGATTGATTTTTGAAAATACGGGTTAATGATGTATAAAATAGTTTAAACTGGGATTTTTGAAATTATTGTGAAAAGTTTAAATATAGGATTTATGAAATTTAATTATTTTATAAATCAAACGGATGAAATTATAAAGGATATTAAAGACGTTTTAAAAGAATAATATAAATTGAATTATATTAAGAGATTTATAAATGGATATTTATAAATTGAAATATTGACATTATAAAACGAGTTTTTATAAGTGTTTGAATGAAGTGAAAATGAATTTCATAAATGAATGAAATTTATAGAATTATAAACTGTGAAGTTATAAATAAAATTTATAAATAGTAAGATTTATAAATTGGTGAAGTTAATTGAGGAATAGATTTGGGCGAATAATTGAATCTTATAAGTTATAAGATTTATAATTATGAAGTTCAAAGGAACGATTTTTGCAAACAAATAGATTATAAGTGTTTAACTTATAATATGAACTTTTAGTTTATAATTGAGTTATAAACTGGAATAGGTTAATAAAGGAATTTATAAAAAGGAAGTTTTTATAGAATAAATAATAATGGAATTTATGAACGTTGTTTTATAAATTCGCAAACGACTTATTTTGATAAGTTAATTGTTATAACCTATTAATGGAGTTATATTCACATTTTTAAATAGTGAATAATCCTTTGAATTAAAATGAATAAAAGGATGAAATTTGTTAACGAAGTTTATTCACATTTTTGAATAGTGAATAACACGTTAAAGAAATTGTTTTGGATTTGGTGTTTTAAATAGAATTAAAACGATCTAACGATGTTTTAAAATGTGTTGAGATTCGAAACCATAGATTTCAACATTCATTGTTGAAATAGACGTTTTCGAGAAATGAAAAGGAAATAGTGGACTGTAACACTGTTGTTATAGTAAATGATTTCCGAAAGGAAATGTTTTGTATAGTATTGGGATTTATATATATCTATTTTTAATTCGAATCCCTATACTAGCGATTTTGGGTTGTTGTAACGATGTTTTACGCAACATTCGTTTTGGCCCAAATAAATATGTTTAAGTGAATGATTTCCTTAAAGAATGAAATATATACTTAATTCGATTTAAGTATATTGAATATTTTCCAAGGTTGAAAATAAAAAGATTTGTGAATTACTTATGAATAAATAAGTATGGAAATGTTTTCCAATATGAAGTGAATAATTAGAATTTATCTTTTTAAAGATAAATTGAAAATGGATAGTTGAAATCGTATATGCATGGATATTTTGAAATATAAATTCATTATGGAATTTATAAATGAAAAGTGGAATTTGTTTAAAAATAAATATTGATTTATTTTTGAAGTGTCGAAATTATATATCTTGTAAAGATATTTTGGAAAATAAAAAAAAAATTGGAAAATTATTTGGAATCTGGTGATGTATGCATATCAATTGATAGTTCAATAGCCGACTATCAATATTTCCCTTTGAATGGGTAATTGATGTGATTTGTTTGAATGTGAATGCCACACTTATTTTTGAATAAGCGCTCACTATTCGGGTTAACCGGGAAAGGACCATGGGGTCGTATAACCCATTCCGAATATGTGATACGTCGTTATGAATTGCATTGAAAATCGGTGTTGAAGACCGGTATTTGCGAGAGCGATAGGATGACCTATCGATTGTCTCTGCACTGGGTCGCTCCTGGTATAGAGATTCCTTAAGTGATGGGAAATTCGATCGGGATTGTGAATACCCGGATTGCAAGGGCTTTGTAAGAAGTGCCTTCGGTTTTGTTCGAGCCCGGAACAGACTTGTATGGATTGTATGTCTGACATTACAAGTTGAGATATAAAGCCGATTTCATTCAAATATATTTCTGTTGGTGGCGGAGAATTTATTCTTTTAGCTTAACACCCTTCTCTGAGACGTACGAGCTCAGAGGTTATATAGTTGAATGTTATCAGCGATATATTCCCAATTTGGTAATGTGACATGCTGAGTGATGCTGAAATGATCATTGTGTTGATTATTTGTGATAGGATCGTTTATTTGATCGTCTATCCTTGTGATCATTGTGTTGATCATTTGTTGACCCAAAGCATGGCTTTTGTATAAAGTATGTTTTTGTGGACGAAACTTCGTCGAGCCTCACATCCCGGAATGGTCAAAACAGGAAAGATGCGGCAAGGTTATGAGGGGTAGCTCCCTTTAGGGTATGTGCATTTCCTTCTGGAAAGGGTGGTATCATGGTATGGAGCCCAGATACTTACTCATGTTGAAACACTATATTTTATTACTGTGTGGTGTTGTTGGTGACGAGCGCTCGGTTAAAAGGTCCAATGGGACCGGGGGATGCCATATTCGTGTAGTAGTTACCTAGTGATAAGGGTAACCCGGCCTTGTGTTGGCAGAGAGCTGGTTAAGTTCTCGGGGACGTCCAGCCAGAGGCGTTTCCATGTGGCAATGGGAAGTTCCTTGGCCTGACCATTTGTTGGAAATCCAAAGAAACAATACGTGACTTGTACGGTTTTAGTTGTATAGCCTGCTATGGAATGTGGCGGTAACCTGCTATTGAACATAGTTAGCTATAGTAGGCATACGATAATGGTCGTATGTTGGCTAAGATTTATATTCTACTTTCGAAATGAATTTTTCCTACACTATACACTAATAATAATATCAAATGTTATTTTAAATGCGTATCAAGCATCTTTGACTATCATAAGGAGAAATCTCCTCCGATTCTGCGTTTGCATGTGTGTGTGTGCGGGAGGCCTTATGGTAGTCTCATTTTTAAAAGCATTGCGAATTGAATTTAAAAATATTCCTCTATTTTGATTTTAAAGATAAATAAACTGTTTTGAGTTCTCACACCAGTCACATGACTGACTTGGAGTTTATTGTTTTCCTTCCTAAACTCTGGGTGCCCACCAATTTCCACACGGGCAGTTAAGAGTTAGGTTTATCAGGATATTCTGGATATTCAGGCGTTGCTGGAGGCAAACTGGATGGCATGGCGTATTATTTATATAGTATTTCCTTTTCCGCTGCACTGTTTGTTGTTGTTGTATACTCTGATGATATGATGAAATGAAATGTATAAAATGTAATAACTGATATAGTTCCTTGTTTAAAGATTATTCATTTATTATTATATGTGTTCCGCTGCGATTGTGAGATTGTTCTGTTATTCTGCTGTTCTGTTCCGTTCTATTCTCTTTTTCTTCTATTTTAAAATTTTCTGTTCTCTTTTCTATTTTCTCTTCTTCCTATTTTCTGTTTTCTTCTCTATCCTTTCCCTCTATTTTCTCTCTTCTTTCTTCTTCCTTTTTCTTAAATTCTTTTTAAAACCCATAACATTTCGGTTTTTCGGCAACGAAAAATCCGAAAACGTTACATGTGGTATCGGAGCTGATGGTTAAGCGACAACCATGGTTCTGTTGGGTATTACTCATTAGAGATAGAGTCAGTAGTACTCTAGAATGAGTTTGAGTGTAATAATAGATATGAGAGCGTATTTGTTAGTGAATATAAAATTGTTTTATATTGTGATGATTGGTTTATTGAGTGGCATATGAACCTTCGTCAGCACGGTATGTACAACTATGCCGAAGGGGTTTCTAAACACTTAAATAGAACAATTCGACATAATATTGTTTTTAAATTGGGTAAATGAAATAATTTTACCTTGATTTTATTTTATATATAAAGGCATAATTTTTCAGAATTATAAAAGTGTATATAAGTGGATTGTTTAGTTGTTTGAATAATCTAAATTAAAGAAAAATTGTATAAGCAAAAGAATTATAAGAATTGAATTATAATTAATGTGATTTACAATTGTGAATGAACTTATATATATAAAAAGTGAAACTATATGAATATGAGTTGTAAAATAAAAATGAGTTTAAAGTTAAATGGAATATAACTTAAGTGTTGTTGAATGGAATTGATTTTGGTATCGAAGTAAATAATCAAGTGGATTAAATAAATGTGAACTTAAATTATGTGAATGAAATTCAACTTTTGAAATTGAATTGAAGTAATGGATTAAATGTTAATCAATTGAATGTAAAATAAGTTGATATGAAATAATGAATGTAAGTGTTAATTCATTAAAATATAATGTTATTAGAAAGTTGAATAATTGAATGAAAATCAATTTAATTTAAACCAATTGATAAGCAAAGGAATTTGGTTGTATTGAGTAAACATTGGTTGTTAGTTGATTGTTGATTGATTGTATATAATTCATTAAGTATTAATGAAATTGAATTCAAATTAAAGGTAAATAAACTTGAATGGAATTGAATTTGATGTGGAAATGAACCAACTTGAATATGAATTAGTGAATATAAACTAATTGAGAATGAATGTTAATAAAAACATCCACTATTAATGAATCAAACGTGATTTAAATTGAAAACCAATTCATTAAATATTAATGAGAATATGAATGAATATTTATTGGTTATGAATGTTAGTTGGTTGATGTTTGCATTTGTTGCTTTTACTGCATTTGCTATGTTAACATGTATAGTTGTTATGGAGATATATGTGGTATATTGAGATTATTTCCATATATGCATGTTCTCATGTTGTTCGTTGAGTGTTTAGTAGGTGCGGATCGCGTTTGCTTCGCATTTGGAGCTCGCTTTCGCGCTATATTAGCCGTATATGCTTGCTAATAAAATATAAGGTACATATCTCGGATTAAATACCGTACTTTTACACTTTTTTCCCTTCGGGATGCCTCATTACTTGATGAGATGTATATTTGTGATATATATACTGTCATTTTTTTTTTCGGATCGAGCCGCGCAAAGGAGACTATGGCGAATTTTTCCGAAAATTTAAGGCGTTAGAAAAAATTTAAGAAAATTTGAAAATTTGTGAAAACTTAAACTTTGATTTGGAATTGAAAGTTAAGCAATAGTAGTTGTTTTTGAAAAGATAACTAAGTATGATTTGAAAACTTAGTAAGTTATTATAAGAAATTTAACTATGGATTTTGGAAAGTTAATAAATTCAGTAACTTTTCTTACTTGTAATTTCGAGGACGAAATTCTTTTAAGTGGGGAAGATTGTAACGACCCAGAAATTTTTTAGAAATTAAAATTTGAATATTTAATTAATTTTAAAATATTAATAAGTGAATTTATAAGTCGAATAAATTTATTTTGATTTATTGGATTTAATTGGATAATTAAATCGATAATTTAATACGTTAAATTATGGAAATAATTGAAAATTGAGTTAAATATGATTGAAAATGATTTTTAAAATTTTATTTTATCATATGGAAGTTAGAATGATATTTTAGAACTTTTAAAGTCAAATTAAAAGTTAATTTGTGAAAATTGAATATTTTAATATTAAAATCGACTAGTGAAACTAGTCAATTTTTGAACAGTCTCAGAATTGAACGAAACCAGTTTCATTGGATCCGTAATAGTTAGTTATTACCGGATTTCAAATTTCGTGTCAATCGGAGTTACCGTTTGAGCGTGGCAGCTCGAAACGCATCGAATTATTTTTAATTTAAATTTGACGAGTGAAAATAGCCATTTTTCAAAAAGTCTTGGATTTCGATGAAACTAGTATCATCGGATCCGTAATGTGATATTATTGTAAGGTTTCAAATTTCAAGTCGATTGGATTTACCGTTTGTCCGGTACAAATTAAAACGCCTAGAAAATCGCTTTAATCGGTTTAATTCAAATTGAGCGTTTACAGCCATAACTCGCACGTACTTCCGAATTAGCTTCCGAAACCTGTTCCATTGTGTCCGGAACGCGGGATAAACCCTAGGTACGTCAGTTTCGGGGCGTAAATAGGAGTTCGGAATTTCCGGGATGAATAGTGTTTCGTCGGTTCCTTATAAATAGCCCACTATCTCAAAAATTTATAAAAAAATACACAAAACCCTAATCAAAACTGCACAGCCGCCAGTTAATATTCAAAGGCCAGAAATCGCTCTCACTTCTTCATCAATCTCTCTCAATCCGTAAAGATTTAGCCAAGGTGTTCAACACGGAAGTCGTAGAGCACGACGAGAGCTTCGATTCCATACGGTGATGATCGGAAATGGTGCAACGGAGAGGGAGCTAGGGGGGCCGTTCTCTTCAGGTCACGCATGCTTTTATGGGCTGTAGAGCAGGCCGAACTCAAGGGGGAGGCAGGCGTGGGTAGAGGGGGTGTTGTGCTTCGCGATGGCGGTGACGTGATCGAGTATAGTCGAGTGATGTGGATGCAAATGCTAACCCTAGTAATTGCTAACGGGTTCGGCCTTGGAATCATGTTACTGGAGTTGTGCGCGTGAAGAAGAAGGAAGAAGGGGACGGTGGAGATGAGCAGATGCAAGATCTAGGGCCCAGATTAAAGTTAGTTATAAATTTGTGTATATAAATCGTGTACAAACTTCAATAATTCATAACTTTTTCATACGAGGTCGAAAAAATGCAAACTCAGTTGCGTTGGAATCGTATGGACGAGCACTACGCGATTGAGTTGGTTTGGAGTCGTTTGGAGTTAGTGAGAATTTTGGGTAAAATTAAACGTCTGTTTAATTTTATTCGAAATAAAAGCTAAAACGGGATTTAAAACCAAGGTGAGAACTTCTCACTCAATCGAATAGGTTTCGATTTTATTTTAAATAGTTAGATTTAAAATATTTGAATGCATGTTTGAATGATGATTGTTATCTATTGATTGTTAAAATAGACATTATACGCCGTTATTAAGCGGATGTTATTTAATAAAAACATATACCGCGAATATTTCATAAACAGTGAAATTGGTATTATATATAATATCAATATATATATATTGGCATATGTATATATTGCAGTTGATTGATTTCCCGCATTTTTTGTTTAGCGGATGAGACCCTATTACGCCGTTATTAAGCGGATAATATTTAATAAGAACATATACCGCGATAATTTCGTACTGGAACGAAATTGGTATTGTGCTAATGTTTGTGATGCAGGAAACAGGTTGGAGGGATCCAACTGGATTCCTCAACAGTATTTATTTGATTATGGATATTTTGATATTCGTTGATTATCATATACGATATGTGATATCGTTGTTGTCGTGATTGACTATTTGGTATGTAGCATCATTGGACCAAACTTTGAAAATTTAAAAATGATTTTAAAAAAAGTGATCTTTGAAAATATACTATATTTTTGGAATTGATCCATGTTAAATAAATAAACGTTATAATTTTTAAATGTTATAAAAATTATGATTTTTGTGAAATATAGTTAAAAGATTGATTTTTGAAAATACGGGTTAATGATGTATAAAATAGTTTAAACTGGGATTTTTGAAATTATTGTGAAAAGTTTAAATATAGGATTTATGAAATTTAATTATTTTATAAATCAAACGGATGAAATTATAAAGGATATTAAAGACGTTTTAAAAGAATAATATAAATTGAATTATATTAAGAGATTTATAAATGGATATTTATAAATTGAAATATTGACATTATAAAACGAGTTTTTATAAGTGTTTGAATGAAGTGAAAATGAATTTCATAAATGAATGAAATTTATAGAATTATAAACTGTGAAGTTATAAATAAAATTTATAAATAGTAAGATTTATAAATTGGTGAAGTTAATTGAGGAATAGATTTGGGCGAATAATTGAATCTTATAAGTTATAAGATTTATAATTATGAAGTTCAAAGGAACGATTTTTGCAAACAAATAGATTATAAGTGTTTAACTTATAATATGAACTTTTAGTTTATAATTGAGTTATAAACTGGAATAGGTTAATAAAGGAATTTATAAAAAGGAAGTTTTTATAGAATAAATAATAATGGAATTTATGAACGTTGTTTTATAAATTCGCAAACGACTTATTTTGATAAGTTAATTGTTATAACCTATTAATGGAGTTATATTCACATTTTTAAATAGTGAATAATCCTTTGAATTAAAATGAATAAAAGGATGAAATTTGTTAACGAAGTTTATTCACATTTTTGAATAGTGAATAACACGTTAAAGAAATTGTTTTGGATTTGGTGTTTTAAATAGAATTAAAACGATCTAACGATGTTTTAAAATGTGTTGAGATTCGAAACCATAGATTTCAACATTCATTGTTGAAATAGACGTTTTCGAGAAATGAAAAGGAAATAGTGGACTGTAACACTGTTGTTATAGTAAATGATTTCCGAAAGGAAATGTTTTGTATAGTATTGGGATTTATATATATCTATTTTTAATTCGAATCCCTATACTAGTGATTTTGGGTTGTTGTAACGATGTTTTACGCAACATTCGTTTTGGCCCAAATAAATATGTTTAAGTGAATGATTTCCTTAAAGAATGAAATATATACTTAATTCGATTTAAGTATATTGAATATTTTCCAAGGTTGAAAATAAAAAGATTTGTGAATTACTTATGAATAAATAAGTATGGAAATGTTTTCCAATATGAAGTGAATAATTAGAATTTATCTTTTTAAAGATAAATTGAAAATGGATAGTTGAAATCGTATATGCATGGATATTTTGAAATATACATTCATTATGGAATTTATAAATGAAAAGTGGAATTTGTTTAAAAATAAATATTGATTTATTTTTGAAGTGTCGAAATTATATATCTTGTAAAGATATTTTGGAAAATAAAAAAAAATTTGGAAAATTATTTGGAATCTGGTGATGTATGCATATCAATTGATAGTTCAATAGCCGACTATCAATATTTCCCTTTGAATGGGTAATTGATGTGATTTGTTTGAATGTGAATGCCACACTTATTTTTGAATAAGCGCTCACTATTCGGGTTAACCGGGAAAGGACCACGGGGTCGTATAACCCATTCCGAATATGTGATACGTCGTTATGAATTGCATTGAAAATCGGTGGTGAAGACCGGTATTTGCGAGAGCGATAGGATGACCTATCGATTGTCTCTGCACTAGGTCGCTCCTGGTATAGAGATTCCTTAAGTGATGGGAAATTCGATCGGGATTGTGAATACCCGGATTGCAAGGGCTTTGTAAGAAGTGCCTTCGGTTTTGTTCGAGCCCGGAACAGACTTGTATGGATTGTATGTCTGACATTACAAGTTGAGATATAAAGCCGATTTCATTCAAATATATTTCTGTTGGTGGCGGAGAATTTATTCTTTTAGCTTAACACCCTTCTCTGAGACGTACGAGCTCAGAGGTTATATAGTTGAATGTTATCAGCGATATATTCCCAATTTGGTAATGTGACATGCTGAGTGATGCTGAAATGATCATTGTGTTGATTATTTGTGATAGGATCGTTTATTTGATCGTCTATCCTTGTGATCATTGTGTTGATCATTTGTTGACCCAAAGCATGGCTTTTGTATAAAGTATGTTTTTGTGGACGAAACTTCGTCGAGCCTCACATCCCGGAATGGTCAAAACAGGAAAGATGCGGCAAGGTTATGAGGGGTAGCTCCCTTTAGGGTATGTGCATTTCCTTCTGGAAAGGGTGGTATCATGGTATGGAGCCCAGATACTTACTCATGTTGAAACACTATATTTTATTACTGTGTGGTGTTGTTGGTGACGAGCGCTCGGTTAAAAGGTCCAATGGGACCGGGGGATGCCATATTCGTGTAGTAGTTACCTAGTGATAAAGGTAACCCGGCCTTGTGTTGGCAGAGAGCTGGTTAAGTTCTCGGGGACGTCCAGCCAGAGGCGTTTCCATGTGGCAATGGGAAGTTCCTTGGCCTGACCATTTGTTGGAAATCCAAAGAAACAATACGTGACTTGTACGGTTTTAGTTGTATAACCTGCTATGGAATGTGGCGGTAACCTGCTATTGAACATAGTTAGCTATAGTAGGCATACGATAATGGTCGTATGTTGGCTAAGATTTATATTCTACTTTCGAAATGAATTTTTCCTACACTATACACTAATAATAATATCAAATGTTATTTTAAATGCGTATCAAGCATCTTTGACTATCATAAGGAGAAATCTCCTCCGATTCTGCGTTTGCATGTGTGTGTGTGCGGGAGGCCTTATGGTAGTCTCATTTTTAAAAGCATTGCGAATTGAATTTAAAAATATTCCTCTATTTTGATTTTAAAGATAAATAAACTGTTTTGAGTTCTCACACCAGTCACATGACTGACTTGGAGTTTATTGTTTTCCTTCCTAAACTCTGGGTGCCCACCAATTTCCACACGGGCAGTTAAGAGTTAGGTTTATCAGGATATTCTGGATATTCAGGCGTTGCTAGAGGCAAACTGGATGGCATGGCGTATTATTTATATAGTATTTCTTTTTCCGCTGCACTGTTTGTTGTTGTTGTATACTCTGATGATATGATGAAATGAAATGTATAAAATGTAATAACTGATATAGTTCCTTGTTTAAAGATTATTCATTTATTATTATATGTGTTCCGCTGCGATTGTGAGATTGTTCTGTTATTCTGCTGTTCTGTTCCGTTCTATTCTCTTTTTCTTCTATTTTAAAATTTTCTGTTCTCTTTTCTATTTTCTCTTCTTCCTATTTTCTATTTTCTTCTCTATCCTTTCCCTCTATTTTCTCTCTTCTTTCTTCTTCCTTTTTCTTAAATTCTTTTTAAAACCCATAACATTTCGGTTTTTCGGCAACGAAAAATCCGAAAACGTTACAAATGGCACCTTGTGAGAAGGTTGAGTTGGGAAAGCAGATTGAGGACTTGTCTTCCAAAGGTCTGATCAGACCTAGCCATTTCGAATGGGGAGCAGCAGTGGTCTTTTTCGCTAAGTCGGATGTTCTTTGAGGATGTGTGTTGATTATAGGGAGCTGAACAAGCTCACTATGAAAAACAGATATCCAATGCCTCGCATCAATGATATGTTTGATCAGCTTTATGGTGCCACTTGTTTCTCTCAGCTTGATCTTGCCACAGGTTTCCACCAGCTCAGAGTTGCTGAGGAAAGCATTCCCAAGACTGCTTTCCGGATTGAGAATGGGTTTTATGAATGGTTAGTCATGCCTTTTGGTTTGACTAATACTTCTGCTTTCTTTGTGGATCTTATGAATCGTGTTTTTCGTGCTGTGCTTAAGAAATTTGTTTTAGTCTTTGTTGTGATATCTTGGTCTTCTCTAAGTCCGAGAATGAGCATGATTCACATTTGCAGTATGTTCTAGAGACTCTCAGAAATCATCAGTTGAAGGCTAAATTTTCTAAATGTCATTTCTGGAAGGATGAAGTCTGATTCCTCGGGCACATTGTTTCTGGTAATGGAGTTTCTGTTGATCCAGTCAAGATCGCTGTGATCAATGTAAGTCTTTCCTTCTTTCTCTTTTCCTTTATCATTTAATTATTCCATCTCTTCTGTTGTTCTTATTTTTCTCTATTTCTGTTATAGGATTGGGAAACTCCTAAGACTCCTTCTGAGATTCGTAGTTTTCTGGGCCTTGCCGGTAACTATAGGAGATTCATTGAGAATTTTGCTCGGATTGCTGCACCTCTCACTACTTTGACTCGTAAGAATGTTAAGTTTACCTGGGATAAGAATGTGAAGCTGCATTCGACGAGTTAAAGAGCAAGCTAACTTCTGCACCAGTTCTTACCGTTCCGAACGGAAGTGAGGGATTGACGGAATATACTTATGCTAGCCGTGAGAGATTGGGTGCTGTTTTCATGCAGGATGGTAAGGTCATTGCTTATGCCAGCCGTCAGTTGAAAACCCATGAAGCTAATTATGCTGCCCATGATTTAGAGTTGCTTGATATTGTCTTTGCTTTGAACCTTTGGAGGCATCATCCGCTAGGAACCAAGTTTGAGCTTTTCACCGATCATCAGTCTCTGAAATATATCTTCATGCAGAATGATGTGAATCAGAGTCAAGTTCATTGGCTTGAGTTTTTGGCTTCTTATGACCTCGATATTAGCTATACTCCCGGTAAAGCTAATGTTGTGGCCGATGCTCTGAGTCGGAAGAAGACTTTGTTGTGTCAGATGGTTGTTTCTTCTTCTCCTCTTTTGGAGCGCATCATAGCTAAGCAAGATGAGGATGAGATGCTTAGGTTGATGAAGGAGAGTGTTCAGAGCAGAGTTGGTGGCAGTAGTTGCGGTAGTAGTGGAGCTCAGATCGATGATAGAGGGATTTTGAGGATTAATTGCAAGATTTGTCTCTCGAATGTTGATGGTTTGAGGCAGGAATTACTTCGGGAGAATCATCGATCTAGACTTTCTATCCATCCTGGCGTGTTGAAGATGTATCAGGATATGAAGAGGCTTTATTGGTGGAAGGGAATGAAGCGAGATGTCTCTATCTTTGTTAGTAGGTGTGCAACTTGTCAGCAGGTTAAGGCCGATCATCAGAAGATCCCTGATTTGTTGCAACCCCTTGAAATTCCCAAATGGAAGTGGGAACTGGTTTCCATGGATTTCATTGATGGGTTGCCGAGGTCTAGGAAAGGCAATGAGAGTATCTGGGTTATTGTGGATAGGCTGACCAAATCTGCTCATTTCAATCCGGTCAAGTCTACACGTTCTACTTCTAGCTTGTCTAAGATCTACATAAGGGAGATTGTTTGTCTCCATGTGTTCCTCTGAGTATTGTTCGTGATCGTGATCCTATCTTTACCATCCAGTTCTGGAAAGCTTTTCAGGAATCTTTGGGTATCCGTCTGAATCTGAGCACCGCTTACCATCCGTAGACCGACGGTCAAACGGAAAGAGTGAATTAGATACTCGAAGTTCTTCTTCGTGCTTGTGTGCTTGATTATGGTGGATCTTGGGAAGATCATTTGCATCTTGTCGAGTTCACCTATAATAATAGTTATCAGGTATAATCTTATCTTTTGTTTTAAGCTTATCTTAATCTTTTATCTATCTCTTTCTATCTTTGAATTTTGGCCAGTATCAAGACGTCTCCATTTGCTGCTTTGTATGGAAGACCTTGTCGATCTCCATCTTGCTGGATTGAATCAGATAATCGTCTAGTTCTTGGTCCTAATATGATTTTGGAAGCTTCGGAGAGAGTTGAGGAGATTAAGAGAAGGTTGTAGTTTGCTCAGGATAGGAAGATGAAGTATGCTGATAGGGTAGGCGGAGTTTGGATTTTGCTGTTGGTGATCTGGTTTTCCTTAAGGTCTCTCCCTTAAGGAATGTTCTTCGCTTTGGTCGTGGAGGAAAGCTTTCTCCTAGGTTTATTGGCCCTTTCCGCATTGTGGAAAGAGTTGGTTTTTTTGCTTATCGTCTAGACTTACCCGAGAAGCCTTCTGGAGTGCATGATGTATTCCACGTCTCACATCTTCGCCGGTATCTCCATGACCCATCTTTGTTTGTTCAGCCTTCTGCTCTTGAAAGCTTGGACATTGAGCCTAATCTGACTATAAAGAGGAAGCCATTTCGTGTTGTTGACAGAGGTACGAAACAGCTAAGAAGGAAATCTGTTAGTCTATCAAAGTACAGTGGAGTACTGGTGATCGTGATTGTACTTGGGAGACGGAGGAGAGCATTCACACTTCGAATCCGGAATTGTTTTTTCCAGGTACTATTTGGTTTTTCTATCTTGTTTTTCCTTATTTCCTTGTTTCCGTTCTTTTCGAGGACGAAAAGGTTTGAGTGGGGGAGAGTGTAACAACCCAATATTTTTGAAATTAATTTTTATTTGAATGTATTTCACTTTGAAAATGTTTTAGAAATTATTTTTACTTAAAATTTTGTTTTACAATATTTTTAAAGTGAAGTAGATATTTTTCTAAAGATAGTGATGATTTATTTGTAATTTTTGAACCCTGTTTGGAATTTTTAAGCAATTTCTTTAATTCCTTTTCTATTTTCTTTAAATTTAATTATTTATTTTCATTTTATTTTACTTTGTTTCAGTTTTTAAATTCATTTTCTGATTTTATTTTGTTTTATTTGAATTAAAGAAAAAGGAAATATGAAAGGTTTAAAGAGCTTTCAAAACTTAAGTTTTTCATTTCCAAAACTTTTCATTTTCCATAACTCTTCGTTAACTTCTTTTGGCCATGCTTTTTACTTTGATTAGCCATGAGTTTCATTTTATTTCTCACGCACAAAAATTTGCATCTCATCTCCATTCACGGCTAGTAGAAAATTATTGGTAATGGCTCCTTGTTTTTATTCTTTTTCTTCTTCTTTTCTATGTTATTTTGCCTTGTTTTATCACGATTGTTGCTCGGCCACCACTTGATTGTCACGACCATCACCTCCTACATCTCCTCCTCGTCACCATCACCACCTACCCCTCAGGTCTTGACCATGGCCGAGGCTCATATGATGCAAAAATCCACAAAAAATGCAACTATGCCTTGAAAACTAGCATGGCCGAGCCACTTGCTTCATCACTTCCTTGTTCACCACCACCACCATAGGCTGCCACCACCTCATTATCTAGACCTCCTCTCACCACTCCAGGAACTGACCAGACTGTAGTACCCAAGGCCGAGCCAATTGCCTCCATGGCCGAGCCTAAAATTGAACAAAAACCACACTATGTTGCCTAGCCTCTTCACATTCTCAAGTTGTAACTCCTCTCCATGTTCTAGCTTGTAACTGTGCCTACCTAAGACCCAACCCGAGCCAAACCATGATCAAACTCGAGCCAAGTACATCCCTAGGCCGAGCAAGCAATGGTAGAAAACAAGGCAAAAAGCTATTGTGTTCATATTGCTTTTATTTCAAAGTTGTTTCAAATTGAATGTTGTATTGAATTTATAATTTTATTCTATTTTGTTTTGGGTTGTAACACAAGATCTATAGCTTGGATCTCGCTCTATACTCGAGTCTATAGTCTTGTCATTGTATTCTGGAATCCATTGTGTCATTTGAATTGATATTTCCGGCGCAAAGAGGTAAGTAAATCTCACATGACATTATATACTTATGCAAATATGAAGCGATAACAATTGAATGTGTAGAATTATATATGATGTTATAACTGCCTGTGATTATTAATTATATGATGTTTAACCGGTTATTTTAGCTGTCATCTCATCTGTTATTGATATATGTTGTTAAACTATTTATTTTATCTGTTACTCACACTGTAAGTTCCCTGTAGTATAAAATCACTATGGGTTGAAATGATATATACCTGAACGGACTTTAGAATAGGGAAAAATCGTTATGGGCTGAAATGATAGGCCAGAACGGTTTTATTTTATTTTATTTTACTTGGGACTGTGGGTTTGAAATCATAGAACCCGGATATTTCTTTGTAAACCGCAGATTGAAATGATATATATCTCTATCACTTGACCTAGTTAGAAAAATATATACATGCCCGTGGTTAATTTTATAAAGTATTTTAAATATTTTTAAAAAGTGTAAAATTATGAAAATTTGATTTTAATTGAGTTTTAAATGTTTTAATAATGAAATTTTGGTTTTTCTAAGTTGAAATGTAATTTAAATAAATGGTACAAGTGAAGTTTGGAAATATAATTTAAGTTGGAAAATTTGGAATTTTTGGTTTAAAATGAAAATTAAGTTATATAAATAAATGTAAATTTAATTATATTGGAAATGGAAGAAAAATATAAGTATTAAGTTTATTTGTTAAAAAGCGAAGAAAAGAAAATGTTACACTTGAATTAGTTAAGTGAAATTATTGAAAAATTTGATTTGATTATAAGAAATTTATTTTATAAAAATCATAAGTTAAAAGTAAGTTAAATGAACATTTTTAATGTTAAAATATGATTTTTATAAAGTTTAGAGAGTTTAAATTGAAGTTATTTATTTGTTAGAAATACACTAAAATCTGGAAAATACTTTTTATAGCATTCAGAAATGCTATGGTTTCTGTAAATGAACTAAAACTGAATGAAAGAAGCTATTACAGCAGTTCCGAAATACTGTAGTTGCTGTAGTAAATTTAAAGGGCTAAAACTTAATAAACGCCTATTACAGTAGTTCTGTAAATGCTGTAGTGGTCTGTTGTCTTTGCTGAAATTAAATTAAACCTTAAACTTGAAACCTATGTTGTTACAACATTTTTGGAAATGTTGTCTTTGCTGTTTTAAACTAAATTTCAACTAAAACTGAGTTTTAACAGCAGTTTTTTAAATGCTGTCTTTGCTGAATTAAAATGTTTTCTAGTATAACTTATAACGGCTTTTTCTAAATGCCGTGAAAGGCTAATGTTTTAAATGTTTATGGTTTTTGCCTTAGTAAATGAGCTCAGAATGGTTTGAAACTTTGGAAATGAATACTTGACTTGAAAGAATAATAACTTCACTTTTAAATGATTTAAATGAACAAATTTAATTGGAAGTGAATCATTTTAAAGATGATTTGAATTTAAATATTTTAATTTAAAAGGGTATTTAAATTGGGTGTTTGGATTTGAACTCAAATAATGATTTGAAAAGGAAGTTTTGAAAGATATGATATTCTGATATATTGAAATGATTTGGAAATGATTTAATCTTTATTTGATAAAGATTTAGATTTGAAAGGATATTACATTTTGAAGTATAAATTATTAGTTTTAAAATTTATAACCATGGGTTATAATAACGATTGGTTGGCAAAGAGGCGGGATCGGATATGGGCATACCGTCTGTCTGTAACGACCCGTAAATTTTAATAAATAAATTGGTTAATTTTATTAGGTCTTTGTAATTAAATTTAGAAAGAAATAAAAAATTTATAATTTATATTGAAGTAAATTTTAAAAATGAAATGTAGCATTTGTAATTAAAATTTAATTTTGACAATTGAAGTGAAATCCCAATAAAGAAATAGTGTTAATGGTTGCACTTGGGTATAAACTTTAAAATAAGTAAGTAAAGGTAAGCATTTAATTAACCAATGCAATAATATATTGATTAATAGTAGCTAAATGTAAATTAAGGTAATAATATTAATGCAAGGCAAGCAATGCTAATTAAAGTTAATAATAAATGAATGGAAGGAAATTCCAATTAATGAAAATAAATTTAAATGTTATAATAAAAAAATAAAACATAACAATGTCAATTAAAGTTGATCGTTAACGATTTCAATGAAATTCCAATTTACTAAATATAATTCAGATGTCATACTTGACTATGAATTGAATATAAGGAAACAAGAGTAGGTATTGAACAAATTGATGAATTGGTATAAAATTAATGATAGTTGGATAAGAACAGTGTTATGTAATCAATTTTGTTATTTAATATTGGAAGGAATAAAAATTTGTAATCCGTTAATGAATTTATAGCGGGTATGAAATGCAAGAATGTTGATGTAAGCTAATAAATAATTAATTCAATGCAATCTCAATTGATTGAAACAATTGCAGGGTTATAATTGATTTAAATAGGAATATTTGGTAATAACTTTAATATAAGAAAAATAAATGCAAATATTGAATTAATCAATGACGTAATAATAATAAATAGTAATTGAATAAAATCAACGTTCTGTATGTAATTGTTTGGAAATGATAACTTATATTAATATGATTAAGAGTTGGTGACAACAATTATTATAAAGAAATCATTTATTTAGTCCATTAAATCAAAAATTGTAATCAATTGCAATGAATCTCAATTCAATGTTATAATAGTATAAATTAAGGAAATAATTGGAAATAATGCCAATTTTATTTATAATATGATAGTTGGTTGAATAAAAGGAATGGAAATAAAGTTTTATTTATTTATTGGATTTGAACTATATTAATTGGATTAATTGCAATTAAATGAAATTAAAATATCTAAATATTACGTTATTTGAAACTAAGATGGAACGTGAGAATATTAATGTAATAGATTTTGAATCCAATGCTAATTTCATCCGGTTGATGGTAATGAATTGAATAGTAGAATGAAAAGAAACTTTAATAGAATTATCAGAAATTAAATTTATAATTTTGAATTTAATGGGATTGAGGTTAATACTGAAATTGATAAATTAATCAACTCTAAATTGACATTTTAATTTGTTTAAATCATTGCAAATGATTGAGAAATCATAAAGGAGGAAATTTGTCAATTAAAGAATTGAAATTGGAAATTTGATTTAATTAGTTAATTTATTAATTTAATTTACTAATGTAAAAATAGCCATTTTGGCCACTGACTCGGATTTCGACGAAACCAGTTTCGTTGGATCTGTAACGGTGAATTATTGTGTGATTTCAAGTTTCGTAGCGATCGGACTTGTCGTTTGATCGTACGAACGTGAAACGCCGTGAAATTAATTAAATTGAAATCAATTTGAAATAATTTGATTTTAGAATAACTTCTTCATACGATGTAATTTGGACCTGAAACCAGTTCCATTGATTTTTAAATATTTTAAAACATCTATTTTGATATATGGGTTGACCCAATTTCATCCAGAGGTAGAACGGGCTTTTCGGGACATTTTCTCGTTCAACGCGTATATCCAATCGATTCAATCCATTCTATTTCAGCTTTCTCTATAAATACCCTGTTATAAACCCTAGCCTACCTTTATTTCTCATTTCTGTACGTTCTATTAGCTCCTCTTTCCAATGGCTACAAACCCTAATTCGCAAATACAATTCCAAATCAAATCCAAAGCCAAAAATTTAAACTCTCCAAACAATATCATATTTTATATCATCGGAAATCCCTCGAAGAGCGCATCTCAATTCTATGATTCGTTTTTTGATACGAAGCACGGTTTGACCAGAAATTTGTCTTTTATTTACGGCCGTTCATCGCGCCATGATCAACTGTGTCTGATCGTCAAATCGATGGTGTAGTCGTGTAGAGAGGACGGAGGAGAGCGCATCTATATGGTTTGTTCGTCGATTCGACGGTTAGATTGTGCGATTAAATTTAATTAGGGTTTGGCTTTTATTTCAGAGGGTGTAGCTTTCGCTGTGGTCAGAAGAGGGTCACGCAGCCCAGGAAGGCGTGTGCCTGACGCGGCGGCTCGTAGGGAGGGCCGGAGCTTGGCTCGAACGTCGGTGACGCATGCGTTGGCGGTGATTTCGCGATAAAGGGTGGCGGCCGGTTGTTTTGAAGCTTCACGTTAGGGTTCTATTCAAAGCAGGGAGATGATAACGTGGGGTGAGGTGGCATTTTCTGATTGGATGATGAAAGTCACGTATTGTTTGTCCTAATTATTTATCTTAATTTCGTTTCAAACCTTCTAATCATCATAACTTTTACCTACGATATCTGATTTACGCGTGGTTTATTTAGGATCATATTAAAATTTCTAACATTTTGGCGTTGGTTTGGACGAATTCTGAGACTGTTTAAATTTTGGGTTTAAATTGGATTTAAATTCAATTTAAATTCAAAAGGTGAGTGTTTTAACCCACTCACAACTTCTAAAATTTCTTGTGTGTGTAAAATTAATTTTTGATGTGATTAGAAATTTATTTATGATTGTTTAAAATATTTTTATTCATCATCCCAGTAAAATTGAATTTATTAAATTAATTTGTTATTTAATTTATTATTGCATTTAAACTGCCAGTTAAAATTGTTGTTTAATTTGTTATTGAATATAAACTACCAGTAAATATCTGTTATTTATTATCTGTTCTATATTAATGTTATTGTTGAATTGGATGATGATTGTGATAAATGGTTGATGGTTGATATTGGATGAATGGATGTTGTACTTTATATTGTTATAAATTGCAAGGTGTTATGCATCTTTATTTCATTCGAGATTGCGGTTCGAAATGATATATAACCGTATTTTTATTTTAAATTGCGGATTAAAATGATAAAATATCCGTATCACTTGACCATAGGATATAAAATTTATACAGACACCGTGGTCTATATATAAAAATATTTTTAAATGATTTCTATGGCTTTGTAAATAAATATATTAATTTTATGAGATATTGATTTGGATATTTTATAAATATTATTTTATATATTGTTAAATTCTTGAATTTAAGCTATGTATTAATTTGTTAAATAAAAACAAGTTTAATAATAAAGTTTGATTGCTTTTATATAATATGGTTAAGTATCTGTTCAAATTTTATTGTATACAGAGTCTATAATGACTTAAATAAAACAATTAAGGTTGGAGGATAAATATGAATTTGATTTGAATTAAAGTATTTAAGAATTATACTCGAATAAAATTGATGTGAAATTTAAATAAAAATTGAGATTTTTGAAGGGTATGATTTTTATAACTTGATTTTGGTTTAGAGTGATTTAAATGAATATAAAGTTGATTTAAATGGATATATCAAGTTAAATAAATTGAAAGAATATCCTTTTATGTGAAGTTAAAAGTTTTCTTAAATGATATTGGATTTATTACGTAAACGTTTGAAATCTAAATAATAGTAATTGAATTTGATGTATATGGGATTATCAAAGAATTAGTTTTGAAATGATGGAATATTTAAAGATTTGAAATATATGAAAATTTAAATGGTTTATTTGGGGATTCAAATCTGTATTTGGAATTGATTTGTGAAATTAAAGAAGCTAATTTATTATATAAAGTAATTTAATATTAAACCATTTAAGTAATGGAAGTTATGTATCAAAGTTATGGGTTTCAACGTATTGAATTTGAAAGTGTTATGATTTTGGAAAGGATATATTCGAAATAAAAATGATATTATATTGATTTGGGTTTTATAAAAATGATAGCATATTTACTTGGTTTTGAAAGGGAATTGATATCGTATTTATATGGTTTTGATATGGATAGTATATCTTAGTTTTGAAGTCTAATTATTTTGAAATAACCGCGGTGTTATAATAACGTTTGGTTGTTGAAGAGACCGGGATCAGAAGTTGTCATACTCTCTGCCA
Organism: Allium cepa; assembly: GCA_030765085.1. Lineage (NCBI taxonomy): Eukaryota > Viridiplantae > Streptophyta > Magnoliopsida > Asparagales > Amaryllidaceae > Allium > Allium cepa. The sequence goes on from CM060943.1 coordinate 730,531,940, forward strand.
ATTCCAAAAACCACTTTAACAACCGTGTACGCGGTGGAGATTCCAGAATGAAGTAGGATGGTGGCGGCGTTTCCTTTGAGGTAAACATGTGGACCCGACTTCCGTGGGTTGGCATAAGGTGGCTAAAATAGAAGCGATTGACAGGCTAATGAGGTAGCTCCTTTGATTGAACACATCCCTCCGATATTATACTCTGACTTTTGGATTGATTCAGTGACCACTTTTGATTTTTTTGACTTAGGGGTCTGGCTCGAGGTGGGCGGTAGCTGCATGCTACGCGTTACCACCATCCTGGAAGCGTAACTGGTATATCTACCTTGGCATTTCCTAGTTGTGCCGTGTTACCTCCCCTATCGTGCCTTGTACGAGATTTGTTTTCTCCCGTAGCCCGTGTGGTATGCTCTGGTGGCTTCCCGATCAGGAGGGACCATGATATTGGATGGACTACTTGGACTATTACGTGTTAAGGGCTATATGGGTAACCCCTTAATGCTATTAAAAAGTAAGTTTATTTTACTATTAGACATTATTATAATAGCGAAATATTACTACATAGTAAATAGTTTAACGGATCCTTAGGAGATGTGAATCCCGAGCATCTCTTAAGTTACCACACTCACATTTGACACTGGATAGGAGATGTCAAATCTCGTAAACATCTCTGACGTCGTTCCACTCATATTATTTCTATTGATTTAACTTACATAAGATCTTTTAGTTCTGACTCGAGTGTTTTGTCTTTTCAATTCGCTCGGGTCAGTCCGAGCATTACAGGATTTGAAGACTTTATTTGGAGGATGAAGACGAAGATATTATTACTATTATTTATTATATTATTCCATTACACTATTGTATTCTGCTGCATTAATATTATTTTTCTCTGGTATGTGTAACGCTGATATGTATTGTATAAGTATAATCAAATGTTTTGTAAACAGCTTCATGAACCGTATATTTGATTATTATATTTTATCGTTCCACTGCAAAATTCTATTTTGTTCTTTTTCTTTCTCTGCTTTTCTTATTTACCCCATAACAATCCGCCCTTCTGTATGGTTTAAATCCAATGTGTGTGGTTTATCGTCGATTTAAAGCGTACAAAAAGGCGGGACGTTACATCTGGTATCAGAGCTTTGGTTTAGCGATAAACCTTAGCTTTGTGGGTCTGACTCTTTATTAATAGGGAAGTAATGCCCTATGATGAGTCGTTGAGTGTATGTATATGAGAGAGCATATTTGTTAATGTTATAAAAAGTTTTAATATTGTGTTAATTTGTTCCGTTTTGTATTTATAAATTCTGTTGGTGCGTAGGACGCTATGACATCAATAGGGATTTCTAAACACATAATAGGACAGACCAACACAATATTTGTTTTGAAATATAGGTAAATGAAATAATTTTTCCTATTATATTTTCTATATATAAAGTAATAAATTTTAAAGGTTATATTCGGTTGTAATAGATTGGTTGTTAGGTAGTGGAATTTATAAATATTGATTGGAAATAAGATCTAAAATAAAATAAATGAAATTTGGAAATTTTAGAACTTAAGTTCCAAGGTTTTGAAAATTTCTTTTGAATGGTTTTGGGATATAATAATAATATTTTTAGAAGTATTTTCTGATATAAATATTTCGGTATAGTTTGAAAGAATTGTTTTAAAGAAAACTTTGGAAAGAAATAAGTTCTGTACTCCCTTCTCTGTCGCTGAAAAATAATTTTGGCGATGAGTGCATGCATCATCGACATTCATTTTCGAGTTTGAAGTGGGAAGGCCACTGTAGTAGTTTTACTACGGATTTATTTTGATAAGCAAATATAAAATTTAATTGTTTTAAATATAATTGGATATATAAATACGTTTACCTATTATTCTAAAATGATTTGAAATTAAACCGGTACTTAGTTCTTAATTTTTTGATAATTAATAGTTCAATTAATGTAGTGAAATGAAATTCAACTAACAAATTGTAACCTCTAAAGGAAATAAGAGATTTAATGCTATGTATAAATAGAATTAAAAAGAAAGTTGAAATTGAAATCTACAAAACAAAAGATATAATTATTGAACATTTAATTAAATTAAAAGAAATGAGATAAACTTGTACTATTTTCAATTGCATTTTTTAACATATATATAACTTACCAACTACAAAAAGTTAAAATGTTAAAAGAAAATGTAGTGGGAAATTTTACAAGCAAAACTTGAAGTAATGAAAAATATTTAATGAAATTCTTTTATAAATAAGAATTTGATGTTGTAATTGTGTGAACTTAAGTTATAATTGAAATGTTACTATAATAAAGGTAATAGGAAGTAAGTATTGTAAATATAAGATTTTAAACTCAAGTAAATGAATTTGCTTTTATGAATAAGAAATTAATGTTATAAATTTTGTAAACTTAAGTATGACTGAAAGGTTGTAAAGAAATGACAATAAACCTAAGTAAAGGTTGAGGTTATTTATAATAAAAATAGGTAGAAGGATGAATATTGTAAATAAGCAAAATTAAGTAGTGAATGAATGAATGTAATGTAATAAAAATAATACTATTTGATATGAATAAATAAAAATGGAAACTTGCAAGAAATAAATGTGAATTAAAAGATAAATAATTATATGAATAAAAAGAAAATCAAACAATAAATGCTATGAAATTGGAAAATTAACTTGATTTATTGTTGGAAGTGCCGTTTGTTTTGGTTTATGGTTGTTTGGGTAAGGATACTTTAACATTGTTTGGATGTATGAATAATCTATTTAGCTTCACCAGAGACTGCTCAATAAATGGTGCGCTTAGTAGATTATTTTTAATTCTGTACAATTTAACGTCTTGAACCAGAAAAACTATTTGTTTGGTTTGATATGAATGAACGATTGATTTGGATTGATTCTATGTGATGGTTGTATGCCATGTTGCAAGTGTTTGTTGGTTGTATTGATTTGCTGTTTATGGTTGAAACAACTTTAAATATTTCATTTTATATAATTATTAACTTTTTGGATTATATAAGTGAAATACAGGTTATGGAAGCAATTGCTATTGCTTTTGATTTCATAATTAAGCGTTAATTGCCGGACAATTAGGTACGTTTTCGGATTTCGGTTTATAGCGCTATTATATTGTTTTTCCCGCATGGGGATATATATTATTTTGGAAAATATATGTTATATATTGTTATATTTGATATTACATTTTCTCCCGTGCCTCTCCGTACAAGGGAGACTCTGCCAAAATTTTCCGTAAATTTTGGACTTAGAAGATATTTTAAAAATGTTTTCTAAACTTTATTAAGTTGAGTGTAAAAAGATTTAATTGTTCATAAATCTATATATTTTATTTAAATTATCCAATTTTGTAAACTTATTGTTATGAATATAATGTTTTGAATAATATATATTGATTTATAAGTTCCCCTTTCCCCTTCTTTTCCTTTTCGGGGCGAAAAGTTTTGAGTAGAGGAGAGTGTAACGACTCATAAATTTTAATAAATAAATTGATTAACTTAATTAAATCTTTGTAATTAATTAATTATAGAAAGAAATAAAATTTTTATAATTTATATTGAAGTAAATGTTAAAAATGAAATGTAGCATTTGTAAATTTATTTTTGACAATTGAAGGGAATTCCCAATAAAGAAATAGTGTTAATGGTTGCACTTGGTTATAAAATTTAAAATAAGTAAGTAAAGATAAGCATTTAATTAACCAATGCAATAATATATTGATTAATAGTAACTAAATGTAAATTAAGGTAATAATATTAATGCAAGGTAAGCAATGCTAATTAAAGTTAATAATAAATGAATGGAAGGAAATTCCAATTAATCAAAATAAATCTAAATGTTATAATAAAAAAAATGTAACAATGTCAATTAAAGTTGATCGTTAACGATTTAAATGAAATTCCAATTTACTAAATATAATTCAGATGTCATACTTGAGTATGAATTGAATATAAGGAAACAAGAGTAGGTATTGAACAAATTGTTGAATTAGTATAAAATTAATGATAGTTGGATAAGAACTGTGTTATGTAATCAATTTTGTTATTTAATATTGGAAGGAATAAAAATTTGTAATCCGTTAATGAATTTATAACGGGTATGAAATGTAAGAATGTTGATGTAAGCTAATAAATAATTAATTCAATGCAATCCTAATTGATTGAAACAATTGCAGGGTTATAATTGATTGTAAATAGGAATATTTGGTAATAAATTTAATATAAGAAAAACAAATGCAAATATTGAATTAATCAATGACGTAATAATAATAAATAGTAATTGAACAAAATCAACATTCTGTATGTAATTGTTTGGAAATGATAACTTATATAAATATGGTTAAGAGTTGGTGGCAACAATTATTATAAAGTAATCATTTATTTAGTCCATTAAATCAAAAATTGTAAGCAATTGCAATGAATCTCAATTCAATGTTATATTAGTATAAATTAAGGAAATAATTGGAAGTAATGTCAACTTCATTTACAATATGACAGTTGGTTGAATAAAAGGAATGAAAATAAAGTTTTATTTATTTATTGGATTTGAACTATAATAATTGGATTAATTGCAATTAAATGAAATTAAAATATCTAAATATTACGTTGTTTGAAATTAAGATGGAATGTGAGAATATTAATGTAATAGATTTTGAATCTAATGCTAATTTCATCCGGTTGATAGTAATGAATTGAATAATAGAGTGAAAAAAAAATTAATAGAATTATCGGAAATTAAATTTATAAATTTGAATTTAATGGGATTGAGGTTAATACTGAAATTGATAAATTAATCAACTTTAAATTGACATTTTAATTTGTTTAAATCATTGTAAATGATTGAGAAATCAAAAAGGATGAAATTTGTCAATTAAAGAATTGAAATTGGAAATTTGATTTAATTAGTTAATTTATTAATTTAATTAATTAATGTAAAAATAGCCATTTTGGCCACTGACTCGGATTTCGATGAAGCCAGTTTCATCGGATCCGTAACGGTGAATTATTGTAGGATTTCAAGTTTCGTAGCGATCGAATTTGTCGTTTGATCGCACGAACGTGAAACGCCGTGAAATCAATTGAAATCAATTTGAAATAATTTGATTTTAGCATAACTTCTTCATATGATGGAATTTGGACCTAAAACCTGTTCCATTGATTTTTAAATATTTTAAAACGTCTATTTTGATATATGGGTTGACCCAATTTTGTCCAGAGGCAGAACGGGCTTTTCGGGCCATTTTATCGTTCAACGTGTATATCCAATCGATCTGATCCATTCTATTTCAACTTTGTCTATAAATACCCTGTTATAAACCATAGCCTACCTCTATTTTTCATTTTTGTACATTCTATTAGCTCCTCTTTTCAATAGCTGCAAGCCCTAATTCCCAAATACAATTCCAAATCAAATCCAAAGGCAAAAATTTGAACTCTCCAAACAATATCATATTTTATATCGTCGGAAAGCCCTCGAAGAGCGCATCTCAATTCTGTGATTTTTTTTCGATGCGAAGCACGGTTTGATCAAAAATTTGTCGTTTATCCACGGTCCTTCATCGCGCCACGATCAACTGTGCCGGATCGTCAAATCGATGGTGCGGTCGTGTAGAGAGGACGGAAGGGAGCGCATCTATATGGTTCGTTTGTCGATTCGACGGTCAGATTGTGTGATTAAATTCAATTAGGGTTTGGCTTTTATTTCGGTTGGTGTAGCTTTCACCATGGTCAGAAGAGGGTCGCGCATCCCAGGAAGGCATGCACCTAACGCGGCGGCTCGTAGGGAGGGCCGGAGCTTACCTCGAACGCCGGTGACGCATACGTTGGCGGTGATTTCGCGATAAAGGGTGGCGGTCGGTTGTTTTGAAGCTTCAGGTTAGGGTTCGGTTTGAAGCAGGGAGATGATAACGAAGGGTGAGCTGGCTACTTCTGATTGGATGATGATGGTCACGTATTGTTTGTCCTAATTATTTATTTTTATTTCGTTTCAAACCTTCTAATCATCATAACTTTTACATACGATATCTGGTTTATGCGCGGTTTTTTTATTAGGATCGTATTGAAATTTTTGACATTTTGACATAGGTTTGGACGAATTCTAATATTGTTCAAATTTTGGGTTCAAATTGGATTTAAATTCAATTTAAATTCAAAAGGTGAGTGTTTTAACCCAGACACAACTTCTAAAATTTCTTATGTGTGTTAAATTAATTTTTGATGTGATTAGAAATTTACTTATGACTGTTTAGCATATTTTTATTCATCATCCCAGTTAAATCGAATTTATTAAATTAAATTGTTATTTAATTTATTATTGCATTTAAACTACCAGTAAATATCTATTATTTATTATCTGTTCTATATTGATGTTACTGTTGAATTGGATGATGATTGTGATAAATGGTTGATGGTTAATATTGGATGAATGGATGTTGTACTTTATATTGTTATAAACTGCAAGGTGTTATGCATCTTTATTTCATTCGGGATTGCGGTTTGAAATGATATATAACGTATTTTTATTTAAAATTATGGATTGAAATGATAAATATCCGTATTACCTGACCATAGGATAAAAAAATTTATACAGACACGCGGTCTATATATAAAAATATTTTGAAATGATTTCTATGTCTTTGTAAAGAAATATATGAATTTTATGAGATATTGATTTGGATAATTTATAAATATTATTTTATACGTAGTTAAATTCTTGAATTTAAGCTATGTATTAATTTGTTAAATAAAAACAAATTTAATAATAAAGTTTGATTGCTTTTATATAATATGGTTAAGTATCTTTTCAAATTTTATTGTATACAGAGTCTATAATGACTTAAATAAAAAAATTAAGGTTGGAGGATAAATATGAATTTGATTTGAATATAAGTATTTAAGAATTATACTCGAATAAAATTGATGTGAAATTTAAATGAAAATTGAGATTTTTAAAGGGTATGATTTTTATAACTTGATTTTGGTTTAGAGTAATTTAATGAATATAAAGTTGATTCAAGTGGATATATCAAGTTAAATAAATTGAAAGAATATCCTGTTGTGTGAAGTTAAAAGTTTTCTTAAATGATATTGGATTTATTACGTAAACATTTCAAATCTAAATAATTATAATTGAATTTGATGTATATGGGATTATCAAAGAGTTAGTTTTGAAATGGTGAAATATTTAAAGCTTTGAAAAATATGGAAATTTAAATGGTTTATATGGGGATTCAAATCTGTATTTGGAATTGATTTGTGAAATTAAAAAAGCTAATTTATTATATAAAGTAATTTAACATTAAACCATTTAAGTAATGGAAGTTATGTTTCAAAGTTAGGGGTTTCATGGTATTAAATTTGAAAGTGCTATAATTTTGGAAAGGATATATTCGAAATAAAAATGATATTATATTGATTTGGGTTTTATAAAAATGATAGCATATTTATTTGGTTTTGAAAGGGAATTGATATCGTATTTATATGGTTTTGATATGTATAGTATATCTTGGTTTTGAAGTATAATTATTTTGAAATGACCGCGGTGTTATAATAACGTTTGGTTGTTGAAAAGACCGGGATCGAAAGTTGTCATACTCTCTGCCAACTCCAAAAACCACTTTAACAACCCTATACGCGGTGGAGATTCCAGAATGAAGTAGGATGGTGGTGGCGTTTCCTTTAAGGTAAACACGTGGTCCCGACTCCCGTGAGTTGGCATAAGGTGGCTAAAACAGGAGCGATTGACGGGCTAATGAGGTAGCTCCTTTGATCGGATACATCCCTTCAATATTATACTCTAACTTTTGGATTGATTCGGTGGCCACTTTTGATTTTTTTGATTTGGGGGTGTGGTTCAAGGTGGGCGGTAGCTGAGCGCTACGCGTTACCACCAACCCGGAAGCGTAACTGGTGTATCTACCCTAGCATTGCCTAGTTGTGCCGTGTCACCTACCCTATCGCACCTTGTACAAGTTTGATTTTCTCCCATAGCCCGTGTGGTATCCTCTGGTAGCTTCCCGATCAGGAGGGACCATGATATTGGATGGACTACTGCGACTATAACGTGTTAAGGGCTATATGGATAACCTTTAATGCTATTAAAAAGTAAGTTTATTTTACTATTAGACATTATTATAATAGCGAAATATTACTACATAGTAAATAGTTTAACGGATCCTTAGGAGATGTGAATCTCGAGCATCTCTTAAGTTACTACACTCACGTTTGACACTGGATAGGAGATGTCAAATCCCGTAAACATCTCTGACGCCTTTCCACTCATATTATTTCTGTTGATTTAACTTACATAAGATCTTTTAGTTCTGACTCGAGTGTTTTATTTTTTCAATTCGCTCGGGTCAGTCCGAGCATTACTGGATTTGAAGACTTTATTTAGAGGACGAAGACGAAGATAATATTACTATAATTTATTATATTCACTACACCACAGATAGGATTTTGACACAACCGTGGGCGGAACATTTGATACGGCTACAAGCCGTATCAAATTTTAATACGGCTTATAGCTGTATCTATATTTTTTAATACGGCTGTAAACCATATTAACATTTAATATGACTTATAGCCGTATCAAAATCTGTGCCTCTTTTCGTGTTAAATTTTTTCCCAAAATGCACACCCTCCCTCCTTTTTTTTATTTCATTTTTTCCCGTGCTTATTTAGGGTTAAATCGCCGGAGCCTTCCACCTCGATCGATCGAACGGCTTTAACGTCGTCCATCAGAAGCTTCCACGTCTTCTCGAATTCGATCACCGCTCTCAGGTAATTTTCGCCTTCCACCTCTTTTTTCTCTTATGCAAAAATTGTTGAAGCGATCTCTTCATAGATAACCTTGGATTCATTAATGGCGGACTCATGATACCTATTTTCTGTTTTGGATATGAAGGAGTAGAATGAAACATGCCAGTAGGATTTGTTGCTTTATGGCCATTTGCCATGTTTATTATAGTACTTTCCTATAATCACATAAACAAATATATCTTCAGTATAGTTGTAACATTTGTTTAATGAATATCGCTTCGATATAATCACATAAACAAATATCGCTTCGATCCATTAATTGCTACTTTATATTTTGTTAATGTATTTTGAAACTGGAATGCGAAAGAAATGAAACAGAGATGGAAGAAACATTGTACAAGCAATGCTATATATCACATAATGCAGCTGTTTATATTATTAAAAAATATATGAAGAGGTGGACAAAATTGATGCTGAAAGCACAAAAGTAGGAGAAAAGTAGCTCGTGAAACATGTTTGACAATGTTTAATTTGGTGACATTGACATATCAACATAGGAGAAAAGACTACATACAGGGCTATTCTCTTTTTTTTCTTTTTCATTCAATATTTATGTTTGCTTTTTGGACATGTTTGAAACTCAGGATATATGCTTGTTTAGTAGTTTTCTTGAACCTCTGTAATACTCTATCTAAAAAGTTGTTATATTTCTGTTAATATATCTGTTTTTATTTATTTGTTACAGGGTTTCTGTACCGCTCATTCTTTCCCTCCCAGCTATCGTACTTTCATTAACCACTAAAGACCAGCTAAAGGTATGTTCTTCTGTTTGCTGAATCTTTTATCTGCTCTTCAATTGTTTTGATAATCCTGTATGACAAAGTTTAAGTGTAGATGCACATATTAGTTTCGTGACGTGCAAATTACTGTGCTTAAAAAAATTATGAAACTTAAATGGCAGGAACTCATGTTGATATTAGTTGTTGATTTGTGAAGTCGCTAATACCTTAGGCTCTTTGTTCATAAAATGCATTGAAGATACCATTTGTCATTTAATTTGTTAAGGCACGTCTGCAGTTCCAATGTTATCGTTGAAATGTTACCAACACATTTTATGATACGTTTATACATCTCTACTATTTTTTCCTGCCAGTTTCTGGCATGTACAAATTAAATTCCATTTTTCATCTCATTAGCATGAACCATAAAGTGATTCTGATGGAGTGCCTGTACCATTTATCTCAGTTTCAAATTCGCATTGCATAAAAAGTTGTTAAAGGTGTGTATCCCCCTTTTTTCATTGTGTTTAGGGTTCAGATCACGCAACCAGCAGTAAAAATATATGTTAGCTCCATATATAATTTTTCTGGGATTCCAATGATATAATACAAAATGCATCAACTACTCTGCGCTTTACGTTTGTGATATAAATTCTCACCACATGTTCGTTCCATGTAGTCAAATTAATAAATTTTATATACCTATAATGTAGTTGGCTAAAAGTCATTCAAATCAGTTAAGAAGCATACCATAGGCAATACACATACACACTTTATGGGTGTGTGTAGTGTGCATTTCTAGTTGTTTACACACACACATTGCCTACCTTGCACACGGTGCAGAAAAAAGGTCAATATTCCAGCATCCCAAGGGTGCATTAGAAATGAGTGCTGCATTGTTAGTATCATTGATAAATTTGATTGCATGGACCGAACATAATTAGTCAAGGATTGGAGTACGTTTGTTTAAAAGCATCAATCTTTTTATCAGGCTGAGGTGACTACAGTTTTTGGCTCTACCATATCTTCACTTACATTTAATTTGGTTAAAGTTTTCACATCTAGTTCTGAGTTCTCGCCTGCTTTGGAGAATCAGGTAATATGTCACCATAATACTGTCAAGGCATTCTGATATATGAGAATGATCAAAATAATGGTTAGTATACAAATCTGAGAATTTGGTTAAAGTTTTCACGTGCTTAGTCACATATGAGAATGATCAAAATGATGGTTAGTATACAAATCTGAAATCTCCGTGCTTTTATTAATTAACAAATAAATACGTGGAAAATTCTATTTGAACTCGTGAATTTGTTGAGTAATGTAACGACCCTGAAATTTAGACCCAGTTTAAAATTTTAAAATCGTTTATTTAGGGTAGAAATTCAAATTTGCACGAACAAATTCCGTTTCTATTCAAATTTCACATTTGGAATGCGTCTAGATAGACATGGGCGTACGACAAATTTCGTCGAAAATTATTGAAGAAAATTTCGTGCGTCGCATTTGCCTATTGATTTAAATTATATATGTAAATTCTCTTTCGTCCGAACTCAAATATTTTTCACATTTCTGAATAAGAAAAATATTCTGAATATGACAACGCAATTCGTTTCGTCAAATTTCGCTTTTAATTGCTAGCTAAAATGTTCGCTCGTGCAAATGGTTCAATAAGAGTTACCACTTTGCAAACAATGTCAAACCATAAATATTTTTATACCGTTGTGTTCGTCTCGTCGCATTGGCCAAAACAGTATATTTGTTTGTGTCAATCGGAGTTCGGCGCTGCGAACTATAATTGTTTAACGGATTACAAATCAGTCCGTTACGCAGCACAAAAACCGGTACCCGTTTTCTTCAACGTTCAGAATTCTAGGAGTCTTTGACTATTCAGCTGCTTTGGGAAGCCAACAGCCATTGCGGTTACCAAAACAATAACTTGGAATCTTTTGATATTTCATATTTCATTCGTTTAAAACTTCAAAGCATCTCTGTATAAACAAGCTGCTATCTTCTTTTGTTCGGAGGCAAATTAATTTATGCGGTACGTATTCTCTTTCCCCTCCCTCATCTTCCTTTTACTATTTTGTTTTGTTCCCCAGTAATGAGACCCCGCCAGCTTCGTGCAGACCCCATCAGCTTCGTCCAGACCCCGCCAGCTTTGCCCAGACCCCATCAGCTTCGCCCAGACCATGCCAGCTTCGTCCAGACCCAATCAGCTTCGCCCAACCATGCCAGCTTCGCCCAGACCCCGCCAGCTTCGTCCAGACCCCGCCAGCTTCGCCCAGACCCGCCAGCCTTCGTCCAGACCCGCCAGCCTTCGCCCAGACCCCGTCAGCTTCATCCAGACCCGCCATCCTTCGCCCAGACCCCGCCAGCTTTGTCCAGACTCGCCAGCCTTCGCCCAGACCCCGCCAGCTTCGTCCAGACCCGCCAGCCTTCGTCCAGACCCCATCAGCCTTCGTCCAGACCCGCCAGCCTTCGTCCAGACCCCGCCAGCTTCGCCCAGACCCGCCAGCCTTCGTCCAGACCCGCCAGCTTCGTCCAGACCCCGCCAGCTTCGTCCAGACCCGCCAGCCTTCGCCCAGACCCGCCAGCCTTCGCCCGCCGCAGCCACCCTGTCGAACCAGACCCACCCACCGACTTGGCTGCTAACACCCGAGCCACTGCCTTCACTTCCCTCTTCACTTTGCCTAAGACCTATAGCCAATACATCAATATCACTTTGAACATGCTTTGTATATTCTCTGTTGAAAATTTATATGTCAAATGTTGTTGCATGCATATAGGCTCTACCTATTAGTATATAGGATTTTCATATAGGTTATGTATATGTCACTTGAAGACCCTCCTTCCTATAGCTAGCCTTTATCAATAGGAATTTGTTCCCAATATGAACAGTGGGTTGCATATGCCGTTATATGGAGCATGTGCTCTGACTTTATTTTGCTTCTCATTTATCGGCTGCATAACCAAATGAGATTAGAGTGTTTTATATATTAGTATAGCGGTATATACTTTGAAAATTCTAATTTGGTCACATACAGTGTTTTACTGTGTTTGTATCAGCTACTGCTTCGGAGACTTAGACTTTCAACCGACTTGTCGAATCTATCTTTCTTCGTTGTTCGGTATGGTTTATATATATATATTCAATTGATATATATTGCAATAAACAAATAGTTGATTTATTTAATTGTTTGAATTGTAGTTTGTGTCGTTTTGCATCGTGCTTGTTCGTGTCTCTTATCTATTCGTCTTCGTGCTTCGTCGTCTTCTCTAACCACGCAAGGTGAATATTTCATTCATGACTCGATCTATTATGCTATGATAATCAAGTGATAAATTGTTGTTTATGTTAATTTGGATGTTAAATTGATGATTGTTAGGATTGTTGAAGTTAGGATTGTAAATCACTATGCAAGTTAAAAATTTAATATTGTTAGTTCACGACAAACAAGTGTGACACTAAAATTTGTTATGTGATGATTGAATTTGGTTGTTAATATAAGTGAATTTGAATATGAAATTGAAATTTATATAGGATAGTCGACAAAATTTAAATTGGACTATATATGTTGAACTTGACCCCTTTAACTGTTAAATCAACCGCCGCGTAGAAATAGCATTAACTACACTTTGAACCATTGTATGTATGATTGATGTAGAAATGTGATAATAGAACCAAGTGAAACCATAAGATAATAATCTTTAATCTACATGAAACGATAGTGTAGATTCTAGGAATAATTATATTAATTTGCATAAATAACAAATGTAAGTTAATACGATTATTTCGGGATTGTTTAATAAAATTGTTAAATTGTTATGTATGGTTGCTATTGCTTGTCTATTTACTTTGACACCATCCCAGTTATCACACTGCAAGTTCTCTTTGCTATGCTTGTTTTATATTGAATGATATTGGGTTAAAATGATAAATACCCATTTAAACAACTTGGCCTAGGATAGAAAATAAAAGTAAGAAGCCCGATTGGTCAACAAAACCATTTTCGAAATTGAAATATATTTTAAATTAAGTAATGAACTTAACAATTTGTTTGGAAATTTAATAACGAACTTAGGGATTTAAGTTGAAATAAATTAACGGATTTAAATTGAAACGGATTAATAACTTACCAAATTGGATAAAATGAATTGAAAATTTAATTGAAATAAGATTTAGGAGCAAGTAGGTTTAGAATTTAATAAGTTAAAGATTTAAAGATTTGTTAGCTTTAGATTCAAATTCAGGCTTTAATTAAATAGATCGAACTTGTTATAAGTTAAATTGAGATTTAGGAGATTTGACTTACTAATTTAATGAATTTAAATTAGGGATAATTTAAATTTAAAATGATTTTAAATTTAACGAATTAATCAAATTAGGACATTGCAAATGTAAATAGACTTCTTTGATTAGAAATTTAATTGAATCGGTAAATAAAACAAATGAAGTTTTGAAAAGGGGAATCTAGTTAATAAAGTTGATTTAATCGAATTTATGATAACAATGGATATAAACATAAAGTGACATGAATAGAATTTGTTTTAATAATTTAAACTAAGTTTAGCATTATATTGAATTCATTGATTTTGAACTAAACTTAATAAGCGACTTTTAGACCTTATTAAATTGAACTTGAATACTTAATTTTATCGTTAACTCAATTGTTTGAACTTAAGATCGTATTTGGAAATATGTTTTAAAATATCTAAAATAAACTGAATCGTGAATTGTCAAATTTTGGAAGTCAAATTTGCACCTTGACTTTTGGACTTTGATTTGTTAAAACGTAAATTTAACCGATCATCGGGTAATAAATACATAGTTATTAAAGAGACCGGGATCGGAAATGGACATACTCTCTGTCGATACCGAAAACCACTTTAATAACTATTATGCGCGAAGTGTTGATCCAGAATGAAGTGGATGGTTTGGTGAACGCGTTGACTAAAGAAAGAGAACGATATTGGATTACCCCTGACATGACTAAAACAGGAGCCGCGCCGGGCCATTGAGGATCGCCACCTCTAGCGGACACGCTTTTTCGATACCATATCTATTACTTTTGTGATTCGATTTGGGTGCACCCTTTGATTTGGGAGTGTTGTTTCGCGGTGTTGAGATAGTAGCTACTATGCTCAACATCAGTCCGGATCACGCAACTACTAGTATCCTAGTTGGTATTGCCTCATGTACCTTGTCATACTGATTATCCTATTCGCGACCACTACGTTTTGATTTGTACCTTGAGTATATGGATTGCCCTCTGCTGACTTCCGGTTTTGGGAAAACTACGGTCTTGTATATGCTTTTGGGAATATAAAATGTGTTAAGGGGAATTATGGTAACGCTTAACGCTATTTTAATATTCTATTTTACTGATTAGACATTACCTACATACCGTATTATATATATAGATAGTTTATCGGATCCTTAGAGATGTTACTTTATTCATCTTTGAGTTATGGACTTTATTTCCTGCAATTGATTATCCTGCATAAGATTTTGAGTCCTGACTCGAGTGTTTCTTTTGTATATGCTCGGGTCAGTCTGAAGCTATCCAGTTTGCTGATCAAGTATGGTTGAAGATGTTGAAGACTTAGCATTTATCTTTATCAGTCTATTTCTATTCCAGTATTGTTGTTCTTGTCTGTTGGACATTTATGTATTTCCTTTCAGTCACTTTATGTTTAGACATTGTTGTATTTCATATAGTAGCTTCATGAACTGCTATTATGACGATGTATTTTCCGCTGCATTATTCTGTGACTGTTCTGTGTCTGTGATGTTGTATTGATTCTCATTTACATTTATGTATATATAATCCCATAATGATTCGTGTTTTGTATTATTTAAGTTGACATGTATGGATTATTGTCAATTTAAATGGTCCAAATATACGGGTTGTTTCAGTTGGTATCAGAGCTTTGGTTTCCACTAAAAACCTTAGTTGGGGTTATATAAACTCATTAGACATAGGGTAGCAATACCCTGGGATGAGGAGAATCAATTCAATATACATATCCTTTCAAATTCAAACTTCTTAATTGATTCGTTGATTAGACTTTCCTTAAAGTTCTATGATTTTCTATCCTTGGTTCTAAAAAAAAAACAATTTTTTTGGTATTTCAGGATGAGTTCCAGAAGAAACAACAGGGGAGGAAGGGGAAATGGTCCTGCCCAGGCTGCACCTGCCGCCCCAGCTCCAGTCAAATTCACCACTCTTAGTAAGGAGTATACACAACTTGGTGGTGTTAAGTTCTCTGGATCCGAGAATATTATTGAAGCTCAACAATGGCTCAAAAGCTTAGAGATGATATTTTATGGATTGGAGATCACTGATGCTCAGAAGCGTCAGCTTGCTGCTTGGCAACTTCGGGATGCCGCACGAGACTGGTGGGAATCTGTTACTTCTCGTATCGAGGAGAACACCATCACTTGGGCCCAGTTTAGGTATAAATTTATTTGGATTTCATAGTCTAAATTCTTCTTTCAATCCTTGGAATGTTATTTATCTAGTCTATCTTTTGATTAGGGATACTTTCTCGGAACAATGGATGCCAGCTGCTGGGAAAACCCAACTTTATAAAGCTTTTATGGACCTTAAGCAAGGCAGTATGACTTTTTCTGAGTACGAGAGGAAATTCAACGAGCTCTCCAAGTTTGGCCCGGGATTGATCGATACCCCACTTCTGAAGAACGAGAAATTCATTTTGGGAGCTAGATCGGAGTATTATGACTTGCTTACTGGCCACATTCACTGCACTTTCACAGAGCTTGTTGACTATGCTCTTCGATATGAGGCGAAGCCTAAGGGACCCACTGCCAAGGCCACTCCTACTCAGTCCTCTTCCAGCCAGCTCGGAAAGAGGAAGATGAACTTTGATCAACAAAAGAAAGCTTGGCAAAAGACTACAGGATTGGGATATGCCCAGAAAAGCCCAATCGACCTTGCTAATATCACTTGCTTCAAATGCGATAAGAAGGGTCATTATGCAAATAGCTGTCCATCCACCGGAGCTGCTATTCCACCACCTCCTCAGATGAGGAATGATTTATGCCATGTCTGCCTCCAGCCAGGTCACTTCAAAAGAGATTGCCCATTGAGGAAGAAAGGCACACCATCAGGAGTATATGCTGTCACCACTCCTGCACCACCTCCACCACCTGCTCAGGATGACCAAGGTACCTTACGAAGTACTTTTTCATTTCATAATTTACCTGTTCGGGTATTATTCGATACCGGTGCTTCTCATAGCTTCATATCTATTGATCTTTGTAATAAGCTCAAATTAGAACCTACTCTTGCTACTACTTCCTTATGTGTCTCCAACCCTATTGGAGGACTTGCCAACCTCAGTAGAATTTGTAAAGGGGTTGTGCTCTTGTATGGAAGATATCAATTCACTTGGGATTTCTATGTGCTTGGCTTCGTAGCATTTGACATTTTGTTGGGTGCTGATTGGTTAAGAAATTTCGATGCGGTTATTTCTTGCAAAGCTCGATCTGTTTCTCTAGTCAATGACAAGGGTCTACCGCTTGTCATCGAATGCAAATCACCTCAGAAATATGCGGGAAGCTTCATATTCTCTCTTGATGCTCACCCGGATGATCTTAGTACTACTCCTATTGTTCAGGAATTTCCCGATGTATTTGGAGAGGTCAACTCTCTACCGCCTAAACGTGAGATCGATTTTCACATTGACCTTATTCCTGTTGCTACTCCCGTAGTTCTCCCTCACAGAAGGATGGCTCCTAAAGAAAGAGTTGAACTAAAAACTCAAATTGATGATCTATTTGCTAAGGGTTTGATCAGGAGAAGTTGTTCTGAATGGGGCACCGCAGTTGTCTTTGTCACCAAATCAGATGGATCTCTTCGCATGTGTGTTGATTACCGAGAATTAAACAAGCGCACTCTCAAGAACCGCTATCCGATGCCTCGCATCAATGATTTATTCGATCAGCTCCATGGAGCTAAAGTTTTCTCACAACTTGATCTAGCCACTGGGTTCCACCAACTAAGAGTAGCAGAAGATAGTATTCATAAAACAGCTTTCCGTACCGAGAATGGATTCTATGAATGGTTGGTTATGCCATTTGGTTTGACCAGCGCACCTGCTTATTTCGTCGATTTAATGAATAGAGTCTTCCGTGATGTCCTTAACAAGTTTGTTCTTGTCTTCATTGATGATATTCTCGTCTTTTCCAAAGATGAGAAAGAGCATGAGACACATCTTGCTTATGTTCTGGAAACTCTCCGAAATCATCAGCTTAAAGCCAAGTTTTCGAAATGCCACTTCTGGCGAGGGGAAGTACGATTCCTTGGCCATATTGTTTCTAAAAACGGGATTTCGGTCGATCCAGCTAAGATCGCCGTAATCAATGTAAGTCCTATCCTATTCGTTAATTCTATTCAACCCGTCTTATTCCTTTCTAATTTGAAAACTTATCTACAGGATTGGAAGACTCCCAAAACTCCTGTTGATATCCGTAGCTTCTTGGGCCTAGCCGGTTATTATCGCAGATTCATTGAGCGCTTTGCCCGGATTTCTGCCCCACTCACTGCTTTAACTCGAAAGGATGTCAAGTTTATTTGGAGTGAGAAGTGTGAATCACTTTTATTGAGTTGAAGCGTAAGTTAACTTCATCCCCAGTTCTTGCGGTAATTGACGGGAGTGAAGGTTTAACTGTCTATACCGATGCTTGTCGAGAAGGTTTAGGCGCTGTCCTTATGCAAAATGGAAAGGTTATTGCTTATGCGGGCCGTTAGTTGAAAACTCATGAAGTAAACTATGCGACCCATGATTTAGAGCTTCTAGCAGTTGTATTCGCTTTGAAACTATGGAGGCACCATCTTTTGGGGACAAAATTTGAATTATTCACAGATCATAAGTCCTTGCGGTATATTTTCTCTCAGAAGGACTTGAATCAGAGACAAGTCTGATGGCTCGAATTCTTAGCTGCATATGATCTCGACATCAATTATACTCCTGGAAAAGCAAATGTTGTAGCTGATGCTTTGAGCCGTAGCAAAGCATTGTCTTGTTGTAATCTTGTAGAAGGCATGCTATTTCAGCTTGTTATCTCCCCATCTCTTTTGGATCGCATCAAAGCTAAGCAATATGAGGACACCTTGCTCTATCGCATGAAGGAGTTAGTTCTTGGTAGAGTTGGAAATGCTGACAGTAAAGTGGGAGCACAGATAGATAGTAATGGAGTTCTGAAGATTGACAACCGTATTTGTGTTCCAAATGTTGATGGACTGAGACAAGAAGTGCTTAGAGAGAACCATCAATCATCACTTTCATTTCATCCTGGTGTCACCAAGATGTATCGAAATATGAAGCGTTTATATTGGTGGAGTGGGATGAAGAGAGATATTTCCATATATGTCAGTAGATGCACCACTTGCCAGCAAGTCAAGGCCGATCACCTGAAGACGGCAGGATTACTTCAACCCCTAGAGATTCCGTGTTGGAAATGGGATCAGATTTCTATGGACTTCATTGACGGATTACTGAGAACCAGAAAAGGGAACGAGAGTATATGGGTGATTGTTGATAGGTTGACAAAATCTGCTCACTTTATTCCTGTTAAGACCACTCGTACTGCTTCGAGTTTGGCCGAGATTTATATGAGAGAGATTGTCAGACTTCATGGAGTTCCATCTAGTATTGTATGCGATAGAGATCCTTTATTCACTAGTAAATTCTGGAAGGCATTTCAGGACGTCTTGGGCACTAAACTGAATCTGAGCACAGCTTATCATCCTCAAACAGATGGCCAAACTGAGAGGGTAAATCAGATTTTGGAAGATCTGCTCCGAGCTTGCATTATTGATTTCGGTGGATCTTGGGAAGACCATCTCCATTTGGTTGAATTCACTTATAATAACAGTTATCAGGTAATCAAAAATTTTCAATTTGAATAAGTAAAATTGAATTGAAACTTAATTATCTTTATAATCAGGCAAGTATCGATATGGCACCGTTCGAAGCTTTATATGGACGACCATGCAAATCGCCAGCTTGTTGGATTGAGCCTGGTGACCGATTAGTTCTTGGCCCGGATATGATTATGGAAGCATCCGAGAAGGTTAATGAGATCAGAAGGAAGATGAAGACCGCACAGGATAGGCAGAAGAGCTATGCAGATAGGCGTAGAAGAGAGTTAAAATTCCAGGTTAGAGATGAGGTCTTTCTTAAAGTATCACCTTTGAAGAATGTTATCCGATTTGGTCGTAGAGGGAAGCTCGCTCCTAGATTTGTTGGACCATTCACTATCACTGAGAGGATTGGTACACTAGCCTACAGAGTTGCACTGCCGGAGAAATTTGAGGGCGTGCACAACGTATTCCATGTTTCACACCTTCGGAAGGTTGTACACGATCCATCCATGACCATTCCTATTGCTCAGTTAGATGAGGTTGATATTGAGCTGGATTTGACTATAGAAAGAAGACCACTTCGTATTGTTGATAGGGATACGAAGCAGCTTAGAAGGAAATCTGTTAGCCTAGTCAAAGTCCAATGGAGTCCCGGTGATCGTGATTGTACTTGGGAAACCGAGGAAAGTATCCGGCATTCAAATCCAGAACTGTTTGTTGCAGGTAAACTCTATTCTATATTCTATATTTCATCCGATAATAAATTCTATGTCCATCGTACCCTATGCTCTGTTCTACTCTTTACTCTGCTCCTTTTCGGGGACGAAAAGTTTTGAGTGGGGGAGAATGTAACGACCCTGAAATTTAGACCCAGTTTAAAATTTTAAAATCGTTTATTTAGGGTAGAAATTCAAATTTGCACGAACAAATTCCGTTTCTATTCAAACTTCACATTTGGAATGCGTCTAGATAGACATGGGAGTACGTCAAATTTCGTTGAAAATTATTGAAGAAAATTTTGTGCGTCGCATTTGCCTATTGATTTAAATTATATATGTAAATTCTCTTTCGTCCGAACTCAAATATTTTTCACATTTCTGAATAAGAAAAATATTCTGAATATGACGACGCAATTCGTTTCGTCAAATTTCGCTTTTAATTGCTAGCTAAAATGTTCGCTCGTGCAAATGGTTCAATAAGAGTTACCACTTTGCAAACAATGTCAAACCATAAATATTTTTATACCGTTGTGTTCGTCTCGTCGCGCTGGCCAAAACGGTATATTTGTTTGTGTCAATCGGAGTTCGGCGCTGCGAGCTATAATTGTTTAACGGATTACAAATCAGTCCGTTACGCAGCACAAAAACCGGTACCCGTTTTCTTCAACGTTCAGAATTCTAGGAGTCTTTGACTATTCAGCTGCCTTGGGAAGCCAACAGCCATTGCGGTTACCAAAACAATAACTTGGAAACCTTTGATATTTCATATTTCATTCGTTTAAAACTTCAAAGCATCTCTGTATAAACAAGCTGCTATCTTCTTTTGTTCAGAGGCAAATTAATTTATGTGGTACGTATTCTCTTTCCCCTCCCTCATCTTCCTTTTACTATTTTGTTTTGTTCCCCAGTAATGAGACCCCGCCAGCTTCGTGCAGACCCCATCAGCTTCGTCCAGACCCCATCAGCTTCGCCCAGACCCTGCCAGCTTCGTCCAGACCCCATCAGCTCCGCCCAGACCACGCCAGCTTCGTCCAGACCCCATCAGCCTTCGCCCAGATCCGCCAGCTTCGCCCAGACCCCGCCAGCTTCGTCCAGACCCCGCCAGCTTCGCCCAGACCCGCCAGCCTTCGTCCAGACCCGCCAGCCTTCGCCCAGACCCCGTCAGCTTCATCCAGACCCGCCAGCCTTCGCCCAGACCCCGCCAGCTTCGTCCAGACCCGCCATCCTTCGTCCAGACCCCATCAGCCTTCGTCCAGACCCGCCAGCCTTCGTCCAGACCCCGCCAGCCTTCGTCCAGACCCCGCCAGCTTCGCCCAGACCCGCCAGCCTTCGTCCAGACCCGCCAGCTTCGCCCAGACTCCACCAGCCTTCGCCCAGACCCGCCAGCCTTCGTCCAGACCCGCCAGCCTTCGCCCGTCGCAGCCACCCTGTCGAACCGGACCCACCCACCGACTTGGCTGCTAACACCCGAGCCACTGCCTTCACTTCCCTCTTCACTTTGCCTAAGACCTATAGCCAATACATCAATATCACTTTGAACATGCTTTGTATATTCTCTGTTGGAAATTTATATGTCAAATGTTGTTGCATGCATATAGGCTCTACCTATTAGTATATTGGATTTTCATATAGGTTATGTATATGTCACTTGAAGACCCTCCTTCCTATAGCTAGCCTTTATCAATAGGAATTTGTTCCCAATATGAACAGTGGGTTGCATATGCCGTTATATGGAGCATGTGCTCTGACTTTATTTTGCTTCTCATTTATCGGCTGCATAACCAAATGAGATTAGAGTGTTTTATATATTAGTATAGCGGTATATACTTTGAAAATTCTAATTTGCTCACATACAGTGTTTTACTGTGTTTGTATCAGCTACTGCTTCGGAGACTTAGACTTTCATCCGACTTGTCGAATCTATCTTGCTTCGTTGTTCGGTATGGTTTATATATATATTCAATTGATATATATTGCAATAAACAAATAGTTGATTTATTTAATTGTTTGAATTGTAGTTTGTGTCGTTTTGCATCGTGCTTGTTCGTGTCTCTTATCTATTCGTCTTCGTGCTTCGTCGTCTTCTCTAACCACGCAAGGTGAATATTTCATTCATGACTCGATCTATTATGCTATGATAATCAAGTGATAAATTATTGTTTATGTTAATTTGGATGTTAAATTGATGATTGTTAGGATTGTTGAAGTTAGGATTGTAAATCACTATGCAAGTTAAAAATTTAATATTGTTAGTTCACGACAAACAACTGTGACACTAAAATTTGTTATGTGATGATTGAATTTGGTTGTTAATATAAGTGAATTTGAATATGAAATTGAAATTGATATAGGATAGTCGACAAAATTTAAATTGGACTATATATGTTGAACTTGACCCCTTTAACTGTTAAATCAACCGCCGCGTAGAAATAGCATTAACTACACTTTGAACCATTGTATGTATGATTGATGTAGAAATGTGATAATAGACACCAAGTGAAACCATAAGATAATAATCTTTAATCTACATGAAACGATAGTGTAGATTCTAGGAATAATTATATTAATTTGCATAAATAACAAATGTAAGTTAATATGATTATTTCGGGATTGTTTAATAAAATTGTTAAATTGTTATGTATGGTTGCTATTGCTTGTTTATTTACTTTGACACCATCCCAGTTATCACACTGCAAGTTCCCTTTTCTATGCTTGTTTTATATTGAATGATATTGGGTTGAAATGATAAATACCCATTTAAACAACTTGGCCTAGGATAGAAAATAAAAGTAAGAAGCCCGATTGGTCAACAAAACCATTTTCGAAATTGAAATATATTTTAAATTAAGTAATGAACTTAACAATTTGTTTGGAAATTTAATAACGAACTTAGGGATTTAAGTTGAAATAAATTAACGGATTTAAATTGAAACGGATTAATAACTTACCAAATTGGATAAAATGAATTGAAAATTTAATTGAAATAAGATTTAGGAGCAAGTAAGTTTAGAATTTAATAAGTTAAAGATTTAAAGATTTGTTAGCTTTAGATTCAAATTCTGGCTTTAATTAAATAGATTGAACTTGTTATAAGTTAAATTGAGATTTAGGAGATTTGACTTACTAATTCAATGAATTTAAATTAGGGATAATTTAAATTTAAAATGATTTTAAATTTAACGAATTAATAAAATTAGGACATTGCAAATGTAAATAGACTTCTTTGATTAGAAATTTAATTGAATCGGTAAATAAAACAAATGAAGTTTTGAAAAGGGGAATCTAGTTAATAAAGTTGATTTAATCGAACTTATGATAACAATGGATATAAACATAAAGTGACATGAATAGAATTTGTTTTAATAATTTAAACTAAGTTTAGCATTATATTGAATTCGTTGATTTTGAACTAAACTTAATAAGCGACTTTTAGACCTTATTAAATTGAACTTGAATACTTAATTTTATCGTTAACTCAATTGTTTGAACTTAAGATCGTATTTGGAAATATGTTTTAAAATATCTAAAATAAACTGAATCGTGAATTGTCAAATTTTGGAAGTCAAATTTGCACCTTGACTTTTGGACTTTGATTTGTTAAAACGTAAATTTAACCGACCATCGGGTAATAAATACGTAGTTATTAAAGAGACCGGGATCGGAAATGGACATACTCTCTGTCGATACCGAAAACCACTTTAATAACTATTATGCGCGAAGTGTTGATCCATAATGAAGTGGATGGTTTGGTGAACGCGTTGACTAAAGAAAGAGAACGATATTGGATTATCCCTGACATGACTAAAACAGGAGCCGCGCCGGGCCATTGAGGATCGCCACCTCTAGCGGACACGCTTCTTCGATACCATATCTATTACTTTTGTGATTCGATTTGGGTGCACCCTTTGATTTGGGAGTGTTGTTTCGCGATGTTGAGATAGTAGCTACTATGCTCAACATCAGTCCGGATCACGCAACTACTAGTATCCTAGTTGGTATTGCCTCATGTACCTTGTCATACTGATTATCCTATTCGCGACCACTACGTTTTGATTTGTACCTTGAGTATATGGATTGCCCTCTGCTGACTTCCGGTTTTGGGGAAACTACGGTCTTGTATATGCTTTTGGGAATATAAAATGTGTTAAGGGGAATTATGGTAACGCTTAACGCTATTTTAATATTCTATTTTACTGATTAGACATTACCTACATACCGTATTATATATATAGATAGTTTATCGGATCCTTAGAGATGTTATTTTATTCATCTTTGAGTTATGGACTTTATTTCCTGCAATTGATTATCCTGCATAAGATTTTGAGTCCTGACTCGAGTGTTTCTTTTGTATATGCTCGGGTCAGTCCGAAGCTATCCAGTTTGCTGATCAAGGTTGGTTGAAGATGTTGAAGACTTAGCATTTATCTTTATCAGTCTATTTCTATTCCAGTATTGTTGTTCTTGTCTGTTGGACATTTATGTATTTCCTTTCAGTCACTTTATGTTTAGACATTGTTGTATTTCATATAGTAGCTTCATGAACTGCTATTATGACGATGTATTTTTCGCTGCATTATTCTGTGACTGTTCTGTGTCTGTGATGTTGTATTGATTCTCATTTACATTTATGTATATATAATCCCGTAATGATTTGTGTTTTGTATTATTTAAGTTGACATGTATGGATTATTGTCAATTTAAATGGTCCAAATATACGGGTTGTTACAAGTAATCCCGTGTAATTTGAAAAAAATGAAGAAACCCAGTTTTTTTGCTGAGTAGCCCCATGTCTAATTAAAAAAAACCAATAATACCATGTCCAATACAATAGTCAATCTTATGCTATTTTGTATTATTTTGATCTCCTTGCATAATTTACAGCTTGGTGCTAATATTGTATATGGTTCTGACATTGTATATGGTTTTGACATTGTTGTATAAGTGGATAAAATTATTGTTAATGGCGCAAGCCAAGTATCAGGAGAGGGGTAATGCATAGACATTACTCCGGTGCTACAAAATAGCGTCGTTGTAATGGCAAATTTTTTGGAAACAGTTTGGTGCTAATGTTGTATATTGTTCTGACATTGTTGTATAAGTGGATAAAATTGTTGTTAATGGCGCAAGCCAAGGAGAGGGGTAATGGATAGACATTACTCCGGTGTTACAAAATGGCACCGTCGTAATGGCAAATTTTTTGGAAACAGTTTGGTGCTAATGTTTAAAATAAACCCTATATTTTGAGTTCCATTTATTGAAATTTAAATAGTCCATATATTTTAACTATTTAAAATTAATTAAATGTTTAAAATCATACTACAAAATTCTAGGTCGTACAGGAAAACAAAAAACGATTATGAAAAAGGCATGCGTATAAATCTATTTCAATGCTAATGCAACTTATCAAGATTTTATGTAATTAACTCTCTTACCTTCATCCTTAATTACTTCAATAAAAAATCTAATTCAGGGACCATCTTCACTATTTCTAATATTCAGCTACATGTATCTTCAATGGTAACTGAATTATAATACAAGTAGGAAATTCTAGAGCATTCCAAATTTATTGCACATGCACTTAATTGTAACAATCCAGAACTAAATTGGAAAACATCCACAGACCACTTATGATGAAGGCAATAAAATATGGTCAAATTATAGTAAATCCCCCTTAGAACGTAGTTTAAAATGAACGATTAACAATATTTTCTTGCTGCTTCAATATTTTTCTAACAAAAATGACAATTCACTAAATGTTCAATTTTAGGAATTTCTGTACTTTGGTTTTTTGTGCTTTCTGACAATATGTAAAATTGTTAGAAATGTCAAACAAAAAAGAACAAAATATGCACAATTAGGGAAAATTTGGAAAAATTAATTATAAATGTTAAACAAAGGGTATTTTATTGATATAAGTTAACCAAAAATGGATGAAATTAAAATTTCAAAGTGAAAATATGTACCTTCTATAAACAGGAAAGGTGATAGACAATTAAAGCATAAGCTTCCATTACTTTGCAATTTTTATAGATCCTATTACAGTTACAAACTAGTAACTAACAAAGAGTTCTAATAATGGGGTTATTGCATATTAATGGAAGTGAACACTCTATATAAATTCTACCAAAATATAGATGGATAACAATTTCCATGATCTGACCTTGCACAGTTGTGATATGTGCACATTTGGTAAAAGTGCAGGCAGTTTGCTATGAGAAGGAGTTTGATATTGTAACGACCCAGAATTTTAATTAATTAAAATTTGAATATTTAATTAATTTTAAATATTAATAAGTGAATTTATAAGTCGAATAAATTTTATTCGAATAATTGGATTTAATTGAATAATTAAATCGATAATTTAATATGTTAAAATTATGGAAATAATAGAAAATTGAGTTAAATATGATTGAAAATGATTTGTAAAATTTTATTTTGTCATATTGAAGTTAGAATGATATTTTAGAACTTTTAAAATCGAATTAAAAGTTTATTTGTGAAAATTGAATATTTTAATATTTAATCGACTAGTGAAAATAGCCAATTTTCGAAAAGTCTCGGATTTCGACGAAACCAGTTTCATCGGAACCGTAATGTGATATTATTGTATGGATTCAAATTTCGTGTCAATCGGATTTATCGTTTGTCCGATGCAAGCTAAAACGCCTAGAAAATCGTTTAAATCGGTTTAATTTAAATTGAACGTTTATTGCCATAACTCGCACAGATGTCTGAATTAGCTTCCGAAACCTGTCCCATTGTGTCCGGAACGCGGGGTAAACCCCAGAAAGGCCAGTCATCATGCGTAAATCGGAGTTTGGAATTCCGGAATGAATAGTGTTCGATTTTTCCTATAAATAGACTCATATTCACACAAAAATAAAACAAAACCCTAAACCTAATATACAGCCGCCGTTCTAAACGATTAATGGCCGATATCTTCTCCTTTTCCCCCTTCGTTTTCTTCAAATCCACTAACAATTAGAAGAAATCTTCAACTACGAAGTTATAGAGCGTAATGAGAGCTACGAATCCAACGGTGGGTTTTCGTTCTAATGCTTTGGATTGATGGCAGTTGGAGCTCAAAGACCTGCAGTTGCGCGCGACTTTCTGGAAGCTACAGGGGGCCGAGCTTTATGCTGCCTTGGCCGAGTATTGTACTTGTCATGCTCTTCGAGATGGAGTATCTTGATCGGGGTAGAAGCTAGTGATTTGGTTGCGAAAATTAAACCCTAGAAAGGATGAAATGGGTTCGGTTTCACGTTGAAACCTGTAGGCGTGCGTGAGTTTGGGAACGAAGAGGATGGGGTTTGTGCGCGTGCGGTCTGGATGAAAGGTGCAGGGATCATGCGGCTATAAATAATATAGGTTAAATAAATTATAAATTTTGTTGTAAATTTGTTTATATAAAATCATGAAACTTTGTAAAATCATATCTTTTTCATACGAGGTCGAAAACGCACGAAACCAGTTGTGTTGGAATCGTATGGACGAGCACTACGCGATGAAATTGGATCGGAGTTGTCTGGAGTTAGGAAGAATTTCGGGTTAAATTAAACGCGCTTTTAATTTTATTCGAAATAAATCGCTAAAATGAAATTGAAATCAAGGTGAGAACTTCTCACTCAATCGAATCAGTTTCGATTTTTATTTTAAATAGTTAGATTTAAAATATTTGAATGCATGTTTGAATGATGATTGATATCTAATGATTGTTAAAATAGACATTATGCGCCGTTAGTAAGCGGATGTTATTTATTAAAAACATAGACCGCGAACATTTCATAAACAGTGAAATTGGTATTATATATAATAGCAATATATATATATATTGGCATATGTATATATTGCAGTTGTTGATTTCCCGCATTGTACAGCGGATGAGACCCTATTGCGTCGTCTATTAAGCGGATAATATTTTAAATCTCATATACCGCGATAATTTCGTACTGGAACGGAATTGATATTGTGCTAATGTTTGTGGATGCAGGAAAACAGGTTGGAGGGATCCAACTGGATTCCTCAACAGTATTTATTTGATTTCAGATATTTTGATATTTGATGGACTATCATATCGATATATGATGTCGTTGTAGTCGTGATTGACTATTTGGTGTGTAGCATCGATGGGCCAAACTTTGGAATTTTAAAATGGTTTTTAAAGTGATTTTTGAAAACATACTATATGTTTGGAATTGATTCATTTTAAATAAATAAACGTTATAATTTTAATGTTATAAAAAATTATGGTTTTTGAGAAATAAAGTTAAAGGTTGATTTTTGAAAATATGAGGCTAATGATTTTATAAAATAGTTTAATCGGGATTTTTGGATTTATTATAAAAAGTTGAAAATATAGGATTTATAAAATTTAATTATTTTATAAATCAAAATGGTGAAATTATAAAGGACTTTAAAGACGTTTTGAAATAATAATATAAATTGATTTATATAAAAGATTTATAAATTAACATTTATAAATTAAAATATTGGAATTATAAAACGAGTTTTTATAAGTGTTAGAATGAATTGTGACTGAATTTCATAAATGAATGAAATTTATAGAATTATAAACGGTGAAGTTATAAATGGAATTTTATAAGCAGTAGGTTTATAGAATTCATAAAGTTGTTAAAAGAATGGTTTTGGATAAATAATTGAATCTTATAAGTTATAAGATTTATAATTATGAAGTTCAAAGGAATGATTTTTCAAACAAATAAATTATAAGTATTTCACTTATAATATGAACTTTTAGTATATCATTGAGATATGAATTGAGATAGGTTAATAAAGGAATTTATAAAGGAAGTTGTTGTAAAATAAATAGAAATGGAATTTATAAACGTTGTTTTATAAATCCGCAAACGACTTATTTTGATAAGTAAATTGTTGTAACTTATTTATGGAGTTATATTCACATTTTTGACTGTGAATAATCCTTTGAAATAAAATGAATAGAAGTGATGAAATTTGTTAACGTAGTATATTCACGTTTTTGAATAGTGAATAATATGTTAAAGAAAATGTTTAGGATGTGATGTTTTAAATAGAATCAAAACGATCTAACGGTGTTTTAAAATGTGTTGAGATTCGAAACCATAGATTTCAACATTCATTGTTGAAATAGACGTTTCGAGAAATAAAAGGGAATGGTGGACTATAACACTGTTGTTATAATAAATGATTTCCGAAAGGAAATGTTTGTATAGTATTGGGATTTATATATCTATTTTAATTTTGAATCCCTATACTAGTGATTTTGGGTTGTCGTAACGATGTTTTACGCAACATTCGTTTTGTCCCAAATAAATATGTTTAAGAGAATGATTTCCTTAAAGAATGAAATATATACTTAATCTCGATTTAAGTATATTTGAATATTTTCCAAGTGTTGAAAATAAATGGATTGAGAATTACTTAATAAGTAAGTATGGAAATGTTTTCCAATATAAAGTGAATATTTTGAGAATTTATCTTTTTGAAGACAAATTGAAATGAATAATTGAAATCGTATATGCATGGATATTTTGGAATGAAAATTCACTATGGAATTTATAAAAGAATGGGAAAATTTGTTTGAAAATAAATATTGATTTATTTTTGAAGTGTGAAAATTATATATCTAGTAAAGATATTTTTGGGAAATAAATAATTTGGAAAATTATTTGGAATCTGGTGATGTGTGCATATCCATTGATAGTTCAATAACCGACTATCAATATTTACCTTTGAAAGGTATTTGTTGTGATTTGCTTGGATTTGAATGCCACACTTATTTTTAAATTATTGCGCTCGTTATTCGGATTACCCATTCCGTATAGTGATACGACGTAATGGATAGCATTAAAGATCGGTGTTGAAGACCCGTATTTGCGAGAGCGATAGGATGACCTGTCGATTGACTCTGCACCGAGTTGCTCCGGTATAGAGTTCTCCATATGTGATGGGGAATCCGATCAGGATTGTGGATATCCGGATTGCAAGGACTTCTTTGTAAGTGCCTTCGGTTCTGTTCGAGCCCGGAACAGACTTGTATGGATTGTATGTCTGACATTACAAATTGAGATATAAAGCAGATTTCTTTCAAATATATTTCTGTTGGTGGCGGAGAATTTATTCTTTTAGCTTAACACCCTTCTTTGAGACGTACGGGCTCAGAGGTTATGTAGTTGAAGGTTATCAGCGATATATTCCCAATTTGGTAATGTGACATGCTGAGTGTTGCTGTGAAATGATCATTGTGTTGATTATTTGTGATAGGATCATTTATTTGATCGTCTATCTTGGTGATCATTTCTATGATCATTTGTTGACCCAAAGCATGACTTTGTATAAAGCATGGCTTTGTGGACGTGACTTCGTCGAGCCTCACACCTCGGAATGGTCAAAACAGGAAAGATGCGGCAAGGTTATGAGGGGTAGCTCCCTTTAGGGTATATGCATTTCCTTCTGGAAAGGGTGGTATCATGGTATGGAGCCCAGATACTTACTCATGTTGAAACACTTTATTTATGATTGTGTGATGTTGATGACGAGCGCTCGGATAAAGGTCCAATGGGACCGGGGGATGGCATACTCGTGTCAGTTGTTACCCAGTTAGGGGTAACCCGGCCTTGTGTTGGCAGAGATCCGGTTTGGTTCTCGGGGACGTCCTTCCAGAGGCGTTCTCATGTGGCAATGGGAAGTTCCTTGGCCTGATCATTCGTTGGAAATCCAATTCCCAATACGAAACCTTGTACGGTATTAGTTGTAGAACCTGCCATTTACTTATGGTGGTCACCACTGTTTAGATGGTAGCTATAGTAGGCATAGTTCGAAATGTCTATGATGGCTAAGATTTATATCTTTATTTTCGAAATGAATTTTTCCCTACACTATGCACTAGTAATAATATCAAATGTTCTTTTTAATGCGTATCAAGCATCTTTGACTATCATAAGGAGAAATCTCCTCCGATTCTGCGTTTGCATGTGTATGTGTGCGGAGGCCTTATGGTAGTCTCATTTTTAAAAGCATTGCGAATTGACTTTAAAAATATTCCTCTATTTTGTTTTCAAAGATAAATAAACTGTTTTGAGTTCTCACACCAGTCTTGCTTATGCTAGGTGATATGTGATGGGGGGTTCTCGCTTCGCGGTTTGGTGGCGAACGGGAGACTCTTACCCCCACACGTCCTCTTTACGGGGTTGGTTAGGCGAAGCCGTGACATTCGAAATGGTGGCCGTAAAAGCAAGTTTGGGGTATTACTGTGAGCCACGGTGGAGCTGGGATGGTTGAAAAGCCTACCGGTCGCTGCTGGCGGAAATGAGGTCCTTCACAGTTGGTATCAGAGCATATGGTTAAGCGACAACCATGGTTCTGTTGGGTATTACTCATTAGAGATGGAGTCAGTAGTGCTCTAGAATGAGTTTGAGTGTAATAATAGCTATGAGAGCGTATTTGTTAGTGAATATAAAATTGTTTTATATTGTGATGATCGGTTTATTGAGTGGCATATGAACCTTCGTCAGCACGGTCTCGACAACTATGCCGAAGGGGTTTATAAACATTTGAATAGAACAATTCGGCACAATATTGTTTTAAATTGGGTAATGAAATGATTTTACCTTGAGTATATTTTATATATAAAGGAATAATTTTTCAGAATTACTAAAGTGTATATAAGTTGATTGCTTAGTTGTTTGAATAATCTAAGCAAAAAGAATTATAAGAATTGAATTATAATTAATGTGATTTACAATTGTGAAATATACTTATATGTATAAGAAGTGAATTGAATTAATGAATTGAATGTAAATCAATTGAATGTGAATAATTGATATGGAATAATGGATATAAGTGTTAATTCATTAAAATCTAATGTTATTGGAAGTTGAATAATTGAATGAAAATCAATTTAATTAAACCAATTAAAAGTGAAGGTGTTAAACCAAATTGAATGAATATAAGCAAAGGAATTTGGTTGTAATTAATATACATTGGTTGTTATATGGATGTTAGTTGATTGTATATAATTCATTAAGTATTAATGAAATAGAACTAATGAAATTGAAAGCTAAAGTAATTGGAATTCAATTGGAAGTTAAGTGAATCTTAAATAGAATTGAATTTGATTTGGAAGTGAACCAACTTGAATATGAATTAGTGAATATAAACTAATTGAGAATGAATATTAGTAAAAACATCCACTGTTAATGAATCAAATGTGATTAAATTGAAAACCATTTCATTGAATATTAATGAGAATATGAATGAATATTTATTGGTTATGGATGTTAGTTGGATGATAGTTGGTTGATGGTTGAATATATTGCTTTTATTACATTTTCTATGTTGGCTCATGTAGTTGTTATGTTGCTATATGTTGTATATTGATACTATTTTCATATATGCATGATTCTCATGTTGTTTGTTGAGTGTTTAGTAGGTGCGGATCGCGTTTGCTTCGCATTTGGAGCTCGCTTTCGTGCTATATTAGCCGTATATGCTCGCTAATAAAATATAAGGTACATATCTCGGATTACATATCGTACTTTTACACTTTTTCCCTGCGGGATGCCTCATTACTTGATGAGATGTATATTTGTGATATATATACTGTCATTTTTTTTTCGGATCGAGCCGCGCAAAGGAGACTATGGCGAATTTTTCCGGAAATTTAAGGCGTTAGAAAGATTTTAGAAAAAATTGGAAAATTTTGAAAACTTTAACTTTGATTTTGGAATTGAAAGTTAAACAATAGTAATTGTTTTTGAAAAGATAACTAAGTATGATTTGAAAACTTAGTAAAGTTATTGTAAGAAATTTAACTATGAATTTTGGGAAAGTTAATAGATTCTGTAACTTTTCTTACTTGATAATTTCGAGGACGATATTCTTTTAAGGGGGGAAGTATGTAACGACCCAGAATTTTAATTAATTAAAATTTGAATATTTAATTAATTTTAAATATTAATAAGTGAATTTATAAGTCGAATAAATTTTATTCGAATAATTGGATTTAATTGAATAATTAAATCGATAATTTAATATGTTAAAATTATGGAAATAATAGAAAATTGAGTTAAATATGATTGAAAATGATTTGTAAAAGTTTATTTTGTCATATTGAAGTTAGAATGATATTTTAGAACTTTTAAAATCGAATTAAAAGTTTATTTGTGAAAATTGAATATTTTAATATTTAATCGACTAGTGAAAATAGCCAATTTTCGAAAAGTCTCGGATTTCGACGAAACCAGTTTCATCGGATCCGTAATGTGATATTATTGTATGGTTTCAAATTTCGTGTCAATCGGATTTATCGTTTGTCCGGTGCAAGCTAAAACGCCTAGAAAATCGTTTAAATCGGTTTAATTTAAATTGAACGTTTATTGCCATAACTCGCACAGATGTCCGAATTAGCTTCCGAAGTCTATTCCATTGTGTCCGGAACACGGGGTAAACCCCAGAAACGCCAGTCACCGCACGTAAATCGAAGTTTGGAATTCCGGAATGAATAGTGTTCGATTTTTCCTATAAATTGACTCATATTCACAAAAAAATAAAACAAAACCCTAAACCTAATATACAGCCACCATTCTAAACGATTAATGGCCGATATCTTCTCCTTTCCCCCCCTTCGTTTTCTTCAAATCCACAGCAATTAGAAGAAATCTTCAACTACGAAGTTATAGAGCGTAATGAGAGCTACGAATCCAACGGTGGGTTTTCGTTCTAGTGCTTTGGATTGATGGCAGTTGGAGCTCAAAGACCTGCAGTTGCGCGTGACTTTTTGGAAGCTATAGGGGGCCGAGCTTCATGCTGTCTTGGCCGAGTATTGTACTTGTCATGCTCTTCAAGATGGAGTATCTTGATCGGGGTAGAAGCTAGTGATTTGGTTGCGAAAATTAAACCCTAGAAAGGATGAAATGGGTTCGATTTCACGTTGAAACCTGTAGGCGTGCGTGAGTTTGGGAACGTAGAGGATGGGGTTTGTGCGCGTGCGGTCTGGATGAAAGGTGCAGGGATCATGCGGCTGTAAATAATATAGGTTAAATAAATTATAAATTTTGTTGTAAATTTGTTTATATAAAATCGTGAAACTTTGTAAAATCATATCTTTTTCATACGAGGTCGAAAACGCGCGAGCACTACGCGATGAAATTGGATTGAAGTCGTTTGGAGTTAGTGAGAATTTCGGGTAAAATTAAACGCGCGTTTAATTTTATTCGAAATAAATCGCTAAAACGAAATTGAAATCAAGGTGAGAACTTCTCACTCAATCGAATCAGTTTCGATTTTTATTTTAAATAGTTAGATTTAAAATATTTGAATGCATGTTTGAATGATGATTGATATCTATTGATTGTTAAAATAGACATTATGCGTTGTTAGTAAGCGGATGTTATTTATTAAAAACATATACCGCGAATATTTCATAAACATTGAAATTGGTATTATATATAATAGCAATATATATATATATATATATATATATTGGCATATGTATATATTGCAGTTGTTGATTTCCCGCATTGTATAGCGGATGAGACCCCATTGCGCCATCTACTAAGCGGATAATATTTTAAATCCCATATACCGCGATAATTTCATACTGGAACGGAATTGGTATTGTGCTAATGTTTGTGGATGCAGGAAAACAGGTTGGAGGGATCCAACTGGATTCCTTAACAGTATTTATTTGATTTCAGATATTTTGATATTTGATGGACTACCATATCGATATATGATGTCGTTGTAGTCGTGATTGACTATTTGGTGTGTAGCATCATTGGACCAAACTTTGGAATTTTAAAATGGTTTTTAAAGTGATTTTTGAAAATATACTATATGTTTGGAATTGATTCATTTTACATAAATAAACGTTATAATTTTAATGTTATAAAAAATTATGGTTTTTGAGAAATATAGTTAAAGGTTTATTTTTGAAAGTATGAGGCTAATGATTTTATAAAATAGTTTAATCGGGATTTTTGGATTTATTATAAAAAGTTGAAAATATAGGATTTATAAAATTTAATTATTTTATAAATCAAAATGGTGAAATTATAAAGGACTTTAAAGACGTTTGGAAATAATAATATAAATTGATTTATAAAAAAGATTTATAAATTGATATTTATAAATTAAAATATTGGAATTATAAAACGAGTTTTTATAAGTGTTAGAATGAATTGTGAATGAATTTCATAAATGAATGAAATTTATAGAATTATAAACGGTGAAGTTATAAATGGAATTTTATAAGCAGTAGGTTTATAGAATTCATAAAGTTGTTAAAAGAATGGTTTTGGATAAATAATTGAATCTTATAAGTTATAAGATTTATAATTATGAAGTTCAAAGGAATGATTTTTCAAACAAATAAATTATAAGTATTTCACTTATAATATGAACTATTAGTATATCATTGAGATATGAATTGAGATAGGTTAATAAAGGAATTTATAAAGGAAGTTGTTGTAAAATAAATAGAAATGGAATTTATAAACGTTATTTTATAAATCCGCAAACGACTTATTTTGATAAGTAAATTGTTGTAACTTATTTATGGAGTTATATTCACATTTTTGACTGTGAATAATCCTTTGAAATAAAATGAATAGAAGTGATGAAATTTGTTAACGTAGTATATTCACGTTTTTGAATAGTGAATAATATGTTAAAGAAAATGTTTAGGATGTGATGTTTTAAATAGTATTAAAACGATCTAACGATGTTTTAAAATGTGTTGAGATTCGAAACCATAGATTTCAACATTCATTGTTGAAATAGACGTTTTCGAGAAATAAAAGGGAATGGCGGACTATAACACTGTTGTTATAGTAAATGATTTCCGAAAGGAAATGTTTATATAGTATTGGGATTTATATATCTATTTTAATTTCGAATCCCTATACTAGTGATTTTGGGTTGTCGTAACGATGTTTTACGCAACATTCGTTTTGGCCCAAATAAATATGTTTAAGAGAATGATTTCCTTAAAGAATGAAATACATACTTAATCTCGATTTAAGTATATTTGACTATTTTCCAAGTGTTGAAAATAAATGGATTGAGAATTACTTAATAAGTAAGTATGGAAATGTTTTCCAATATAAAGTGAATATTTTGAGAATTTACCTTTTTGAAGACAAATTGAAATGAATAATTGAAATCGTATATGTATGGATATTTTGGAATGAAAATTCACTATGGAATTTATAAAAGAATGGGGAAATTTGTTTAAAAATAAATATTGATTTATTTTTGAAGTGTGAAAATTATATATCTAGTAAAGATATTTTTGGGAAATAAATAATTTGGAAAATTATTTGGAATCTGGTGATGTGTGCATATCCATTGATAGTTCAATAACCGACTATCAATATTCACCTTTGAAAGGTATTTGTTGTGATTTGCTTGGATTTGAATGCCACACTTATTTTTAAATTATTGCGCTCGTTATTCGGATTACCCATTCCGTATAGTGATACGACGTAATGGATAGCATTGAAGATCGGTGTTGAAGACCCGGTATTTGCGAGAGCGATAGGATGACCTGTCGATTGACTCTGCACCGAGTTGCTCCGGTATAGAGTTCTCCATATGTGATGGGGAATCCGATCAGGATTGTGGATATCCGGATTGCAAGGACTTCTTTGTAAGTGCCTTCGGTTCTGTTCAAGCCCGGAACAGACTTGTATGGATTGTATGTCTAACATTACAAATTGAGATATAAAGCAGATTTCTTTCAAATATATTTCTATTGGTGGCGGAGAATTTATTCTTTTAGCTTAACACCCTTCTTTGAGACGTACGAGCTCAGAGGTTATGTAGTTGAAGGTTATCAGCGATATATTCCTAATTTGGTAATGTGACATGCTGAGTGTTGCTGTGAAATGATCATTGTTGTTGATTATTTGTGATAGGATCATTTATTTGATCGTCTATCTTAGTGATCATTTCTATGATCATTTGTTGACCCAAAGCATGACTTTGTATAAAGCATGGATTTGTGGACGTGACTTCGTCGAGCCTCACACCTCGGAATGGTCAAAACAAGAAAGATGCGGCAAGGTTATGAGGGGTAGCTCCCTTTAGGGTATGTGCATTTCCTTCTGGAAAGGGTGGTATCATGGTAAGGAGCCCAGATACTTACTCATGTTGAGACACTTTATTTATGATTGTGTGATGTTGGTGACGAGCGCTCGGATAAAGGTCCAATGGGACTGGGGGATGGCATACTCGTGTCAGTTGTTACCCAGTTAGGGGTAACCCGACCTTGTGTTGGCAGAGATCCGGTTTGGTTCTCGGGGACGTCCTTCCAGAGGCGTTCTCATGTGGCAATGGGAAGTTCCTTGGCCTGATCATTTGTTGGAAATCCAATTCCCAATACGAAACCTTGTACGGTATTAGTTGTAGAACCTGTCGTTTACTTATGGTGGTCACCACTATTTAGATGGTAGCTATAGTAGGCATAGTTCGAAATGTCTATGCTGGCTAAGATTTATATCTTTATTTTCGAAATGAATTTTTCCCTACACTATGCACTAGTAATAATATCAAATGTTCTTTTTAATGTGTATCAAGCATCTTTGACTATCATAAGGAGAAATCTCCTCCGATTCTGCGTTTGCATGTGTGTGTGTGCGGGAGGCCTTATGGTAGTCTCATTTTTAAAAGTATCGCGAATTGACTTTAAAAATATTCCTCTATTTTGTTTTCAAAGATAAATAAACCGTTTTGAGTTCTCACACCAGTCACATGACTGACTCGGAGTTTATTGTTTTCCTTCCTAAACTCTGGGTGCCCACCAATTTCCACACGGGCAGTCAAGAGTTAAGGTTTATCAGGATATTTCTGGAGTTGCTGGAGGCAAGCTGGATGGCATGGCGTATTATTAGTATATAGTATTTCTTTTCCGCTGTTTGTTGTTGTTGATGTTGTACACTCTGATGATGTAATGAAATGAAAATGTAATGTAATGTAATAACTGATATAGTTCTTTGTTTAAAGATTATTCATTTATGTATTATATGTTGTTCCGCTGCGATTGTGAGATTCTGTATTGTTGTGTTGTGTTCTGTTCCGTTCTATTTTCTTTCCTCTCTATTTTCTATCTTTTATCTCTCTTCTTCTCCCTTTTTCTTTTTCTTAAACATTGAGCATTCGTATTTCTGTTCATCTTGAGTTAATCTATGGAGATTAGTGTATATTCAAGGAGTACGGATTTGCGGGTCTTCACAGATATACTGGTGTTTGATGAAATGGTAAGGTTGTTTTCTGTTTGTATTATGTTTGGAAGAAAGTTGTTGTCAGGCAAATGATGCAACAACATCCATTCTCGTAAAATATTATCTCACACTGTGGTCTGAAAAGAGCTTCAAGGGTTTGTGTTAGTTAATAGAATGATGAAGTGGTATGTGTTGTTGTTGTATATAGTTTATGGTTTCAGGTCTGGAAATGATGGTGGTGAATTTTTGGTGGAGGATGTAGTGTAATAGACAAGTGATGACAGTGCTATGTAGTGATCATTGAAGGAAAGGGGATGGAGGTGGTATGTAACAGTTTTTTTCCTTTTTCTTTTGGCTGCTGTTTGGTAATTGAAGTTGCAGTGGGTTGTTTGAGCAATGGCAGCAAGTGATGGAGAAGTAATGACCGGGATGGAAGTTTGATGAAGTAGGTTGTCTATTGTATGAAGATGATGTTTGTGTGATTGAGGATGCAGTCAACTGGTGTGTGATATGTCAGTAAAGAAGTGGCGAGTAGAAGTTGTTGGAGAGTGTATAACAGTGATGTACGGTAGTAGTGATATGATGAGGATGTATGTAAAGCAATTGACAGTGGCACAGTTTGCACAAGAGTGGATTGCAAGGCAGGTTGTAGTTTGTACAGGAGTTAGTGGATGTGTATGTAATTGAAGTAGTTTGTAGAGGAGTTACTCAGGCCAACAAAATTTCAAAGGCCGAACTATGTTGAACTGTATAGTTTGGACTTCTTAATAAACTGACTATGCTGAACTAGCAAAAACGGCAGTAGAAAAAAAAATAACTATTATGTTTAACAGGAACAATATAATTTAGTAAAGTTAATATGTAGAATTAATCTTACAACAAATTTCTCAATATAATTTCAAAAATATTCTTTTCGAGCAATTGGTACGAGGACCCATTGAAGGGCAAGTCTCATGTTCTGTTAAATATGATATAGGAGGGCAGTATGTCTTTCAAGCATGGACAAACAATGGATAAATGAATCAGATCTAAGATCTACATACTATATGGACGGGGTGCAGAAGTTCGTTAGTTTTGTTGAAGAAAACGGTGGTAAGAAAGGATTGTATTTATGCCCTTGCACCCGGTGCAAAAATATGAAGACAATCAAATTAGATGACATTCATTTTCATTTGCTTAGATGGGGTATTATCCAATCGTATACAGTGTGGTATTTTCATGAGGAAAAAAGGGCGGAGATGGAAAAACAGCAACCAGTTAGTCATGGCAGAACTACTGCTGAGTCTGAACATATTAGGATGGAGATCTGGTCAATGATGCAGATAGATTTCATCATTTTCAACCTACAAATTCGTTGCCTGATCATGCTAATGTTGGAGAGCAGTCTACTGATTATCCAGATTGGCAGGCCAATGAAAGTAAGAAGTATAAATCGCTTTTTGGTAGCGTAAAAGAGCCACTGTATCCTTCATGTTCAAAAGGGATTATGAAGCTGTATGCCATTGTGCAACTGAATAGCTTGAAGACCCAATATAGCTTTTCAGATAATGGTATGACTGCACTTCTTGAACTAATAAAGGAGTTACTCCCCTAAGGTAACATGTTGCCGACAAAGTACTCCGACGTGAAGAAGATCATTAAGCAAGTTGGGATGAATTACAAAACTTATGATGCATGCATCAATGATTGCATATTGTACTGGAAAGATGATGCGAACAAAGTTTCTTGTACAAATTGCAATGAACCAAGATATATGACATCATTAAACGAAGAGAGAAAATGCACCAAAATACCTCGAAAGACATTAAGACATTTTCCTTTAATTTCTAGATTGAAGAGACTGTATACTATACCATGGATGGCAGATGCGATGACCTGGCATGGTCGTGCCAAGTCTGATCCAACTGTAATGCGTCATCCATGTGACACTTCTCAATGGAAAGTCGCAGATTCATTTGATCAAACTTTTTCTGCCGAGCCACGAAATGTCACACTTGGAATAGCAACAGATGGTTTCTGTCCACATGCTTCTCTCTCTAACCCTTACAGTTGTTGGCCAGTAATTGTAGTACCATATAATCTTCCTCCGTCTATATGCATGAAAAGGGAGTTCTCAATGTTAACATTGTTGATTTATGGGCCAAAACGACCAGGAAAGGATATTGATGTTTATTTACAGCCGTTGATATACGAGTTAAAGTAGTTATGGGAAGGAGTAGTTACATTTGACTCGTTAAATAAATCTGAGTTCACAATGAGAGCTAGGGTGCTGTGGGCAATTCATGATCACCCTGTTTTGGGACTTTATCGGGTTGTACAACTCACAGTTACTTTGCATGTCCTGTTTGTGGGGAAAACACTTGTTCTTATTATCTTCCTGAAAGTAAGAAGATGTGTTACATGGGACATCGAATGTTTCTTCCTAATGAACACAAGTTTCGATACGATAAGACAAATTTCAACAACGAACAAGAACTTCGTCGCCCTAAATGGCCATTGACTGGTTTTCAAGTTGAAAAGAAAGTAGAGAATGTCAAAATGAAAGTTGGTAAACGAAAAGAAGAAATTGATCGAAAACGGAAAAAGTCAACCAATGAAGATGTTGACAATATTTCTGGATGGTATAGGTGGTCTATCTTTTTTGATTTACCATATTGGAAAGCAAATTTGGTCCGACATAATATTGATGTTATGCATACGGAGAAGAATGTCACGGAGCATCTCATCAGCACCATTATGGACCATAAAGATAAGTCAAAAGATGGCATCAATGCACGCAAGGATTTGAAAATCATGGGTATAAAACAAAAGTTGTGGGTGATGGAAGATCCTGAAACAAATAAAACAATCATACCAAAGACAACTTTCGCTTTAAGCAAAGAAGAAAAGATACGGTTTTGCACTGTTTTGAAAAATCTGAAAGTGCCTAACAAATTTTCTTGTAACTTTCACAACAATGTGAGCATCAATCCTCCTGAACTAAGAAATATGAAGTCACATGATTACCATGTCATAATGTAGCATTTGCTTTCGGTATTGCTTCAACATTCTTATCCACAATATAAGGATCTACGAAATGTTGTTCATCGTATTAGTTTATTCTTTAACATTTTGTGTTCAAAGGTGACCAATAGGGAACATCTTTTAAAAGAAAAGGCTAGCTTAGTAGAAGCAATGTGTGTATTTAAAAACATTTTCCACCTGCATTTTTTGATATCAGTGTCCACCTTATGGTTCATTTAGCCGATGAAGCGTTGGTTTGTGGCCTTGTCAGATATAGATGGATGTATCCATTTGAACGGTAAATTTATAATTTCAGTTATGCACATCATTATTTCATATAAATAGCTACCGTCTACCGTATATAATTGATCACATTTATAGGTTGATGAAAACATATAAAGGATATTTGCGCAACAAAAGATACATTGAAGGGTGTATTGCAGAAGGATATATCGTACAAGAAGCTAGTCTTTACTGCATGGAATATATGCCAAACGGAGGTGATGGTAATCATAAACATACCCGCGAAGCGTTTTTAGACGAGGACGATGAGTTTGCTGGTAAGATACCTCTGGATAATGGTAAAGACATAACGTTAACCCAAGTGCAGTTTGAACAGGTGCGTAGATGGGTCCTTAATAAGTACGATGGATTGGATGAATGGAAGAAGTAAGTTCACGAACTTGTTTGGAATTTTAATTTTTTTAATTCAATTTATATATACATTTTGATATGTGTTTTTCGTAGAAGGTATAACTCCTATGTGAAAATTACTAGATTTCAACCTAGAGGCAGGGTTACCACCGTGGAAGTAGATTAAAGTTTTAATCTATGGTTACGTAATGAGGTTTAACTTTGTTTTAAGTATTTCATGTGTTTATAAGTGTGCAATACACCTTTGTGACCATGCTTTTTTACTTATTAAAATTTATGTAGCTGTTAAAGACCATCGATGTTGATCCAACTCTATGGCGGTTAGTGCACGGGTCGAAGTTCATAACGCGTAGTTATATGAAGTACCAAGTGAATGGATTTTCATTTTCCACGAAAAAATACGAAGACCGCATGGTAACACAAAATAGCGGTGTATGCATGAGAGCAATTACAAAATTTAGAGGGAGTGACAAGGATAAAAATTATAAGGAAGCAAAAACAACGTATTACAGAGTCATTCAACAGATACTTGAGTTGGATTACACCGACTTCAAACAAACAGTTTTTTATTGTGATTGGGTAAAAGTCGAGGATAAGGTCAATGGTTGCAAAATAGATTCCATTTCAAACCTCATCATGGTAAATTTAGGGAAATTGAAGAACAAAAACAACGTGATTGACGAGCCATTTATTCTTGCATCAGAAGCGAGTCAAGTTTTCTACTCAAAAGATTTAAAA
This sequence comes from Allium cepa, assembly GCA_030765085.1. Lineage (NCBI taxonomy): Eukaryota > Viridiplantae > Streptophyta > Magnoliopsida > Asparagales > Amaryllidaceae > Allium > Allium cepa. Next base: position 730,574,719 of record CM060943.1, read on the forward strand.
AATAACGGATGGTCTGTGGTCTTGCGTACACCAAAACGGTTGACTACAAATGTGGATGACATTGAGTTCCCTACCGTCTATCAATCAGCTTTTGAAGACAATGAAAAATTAGAAGACCTTACCAAATCCATATGTTAACTTACTAGTATTTGTACATCACATGATTGTGTATCTGTATATTTTTAATTGCACGATTGTGTGTATGTATGGTTTTGAATATTTTATACATTCCAATGCAATTCCAGGTGTTGTCACTTAATAATATTGTATGTGGAAGTGTGTTATATTATGGAGTTGATCAAAACTTACTTGGTATTCTGGTCTCAGATAACGCTGGAAACTATGTCAGAAAATCCACCATCTTCACATTCGTCAAGTTCAGAGGCGAAGAAAGTTGATCAAAACTTACTTGGTATTCCGGTCTCAGATAACACTGGAAAAATCGCTACTATGCTCAGTAAACTAGTAAGAGCTCATGTGCCGATATCATATATAAGTTGGAATAAAGTACCTGGAATATACAAGGACAACGTTTGGAACGAATTGGTGGTAAGTATCCTTATCTGTTTGACAACAACTATTTCATTCAATAGCCTTATGGTTTCAACTCTTTGCACAACATATAATTTAATATATTTTTTGCAAAAAATTTATGAGCTCGATCCGCTTTCAAAGGAAATGTTTTTAAAGAGAATGGCCGAGGCTTTTAGGAGATACAAGAAAAACTTGAGAGTAGTTTATTATGAACCTTTCAACAATGACGAACACCGGTTGAAAAATTGCCCACCTACAGTTGCTGAAGAAGATTGGGCAGAGTTCGTAAAAAATGAAGCAACGCCTGAAGCGAGCGGAAGAAGGGAGGTAGGAAAAAAGAATAGAGCATTGCTCAGTTATGCTCATCATGCAGGACGTAAAAGTCATGCTAAAATAGAACAAGAAATGGTAATTTATATTCATTTTCATTCAAATGATTTACACATTGTGATTGCATATTCATGTCGCTACATCAACTTGTATTGCAGATCGTTGCTAGTCCATCAACAAATATCAATCGTCGTCAAGTATGGGAGAAGACACACAAGAAAAAAGATGGTAGCATATCAGATGCCACTTCTTCATACTTTGTAAGTTAAACAAATATTAACTTGCATGTTCTTTAAAATTCCTTATCATGTAAGTATTATCATATTACAGGATCAAATTGCGAAAGCGAAGGAAAAGATCACTGATAGTGATGAAGAAAAATTGACAGTGGATGAAGACATCTTATCACAAGTGCTTGGTAAGGATGCAAGGGGTAGGAGCCGCGGTGTTGGGACCGTTATACCAAAGACTAAAGTTAAGGCTTGTGCCATTGCACAGAAACGACTCCGACATGTTCATGTCGAGCAGGATGAGTTGAAAATGAGGGCGGGAAGTTTGGAGGGTACGGTGGGAAATTTGTCTAGGAAAATGGAGGTTTTGATCAACATGGTGGGAAATATTGAACAGGGAATTCGTGCGCCGGTCAATTCTTCTAATGGAGGACGCGCCACACGATTCAATGCTCCTGAATTCATTGCTTCTCAGTTCCAGGATTCGACCAATGTTACGAACAATCAAAAATGTGAAATCCTCAACTCTGATTTAGAAGTAATAGGAACAGGTATTTTTAACATTTAAACATTTATGACATAACAAGTAGAGAACTTAAATAATAATAAATATTCCCTTTTATTGCAAAAGGTACTATATGCCGAGATTCTACATTGTCCAACATCCATGAGAAATCTGTACCATCCACACATGAAAAAGTGGTGTTGGACAGTATACTATTACCAGATGAGAGAACCAGCAAAATGAATCATCAATTTGCAGAGACCTTGCTGATGTTGGAGTAGGTGGATATGTGTGCCATCTGAAGTGCCTTATTCGATATCTCTAGATGATGGAGCAGGTATATTTTCTGTTTATGTGGTCGATATTTCAAGTCCCATTAAATTGATTTGAATTTAATTCCAATTCAGATTAATATATTTTAAGTTGTTAATATACCATAAAACATATTTTTAGATAAATGAATTATAAAATTATAAACATCTACGAGTTGAATAAGGTTAGTTCATAGGAAACTACCATATTTTTTAAATCGTCGTATGCGTAATCGCATCAAAACAAGTAAAGTTTACAAACAAACATCTAGCTTGGTGCTTGATAAGTGATTCATCATAAATTGGTTGGCCATTTTGGTTGCATAGAGTTGATATATTATGCAAAATAAAATAAACAAGCATACATAATTACACAAGTCTAAATTGAAAACTTGTCCTATTATGGCTATATGCATAATGCATCTATAAATGACGGGTTTGCGAAAATATAGCTTGAGGCAAAGATGATCTTTACGGTCAAAACACTAAAGAAACACACACAAATGCAAACACATATGCACACCAAAATACAAATCCACAGACAAATATAAACACAGCATCCACACACAATTTCTTACAAACGGACACAACAAACACATGCAACCCCACACTAATACACTACACACGCTACACTTATGTCAGCAGCCTCACACAGACACACAAGTTCATACACATACTAAAACAAAGCACTAATCACACACACACTGTCACATGACCTTCGATTTATTCTTTATTGGACAGTTCTTTAGCAACCATAGGCTTTAGGTAGCCAAACACCAGCTGTGGAACTAGATTCTATTATTCCAATGTACCAATACATTAATCATACCTTACACCAAGTGAAAGTTATGCCAATGATCTTACAACATACGATAATAACTAGTTCATCACATTAGCTGGAACTGGAAAAAGGTCGGGAATTACATTTTATATTATATCCAGTACTATTGTCTTTGATAAGGTGAATGGTATATTCAATGTACCCGAACTTAAACCATTGTAGATAGATTCGATTTGTAAATTAAACATACTTACCTTCTAGACATAATTTATAAACATTGATCATCACTTATAGAAGTTACCTTGTTTGAATTTCTACCTCAGTATTTATGCCATAACTATTTATGTTAATACATTACAGTAATTGTCCATTTACATGAAAACAATACTGTGTTTGTTTCCATTCAAGCAAACAGACATTATTCAAGATAGCTGCTTAATTATTTCAAAAGGATAACATATGCATCATACGGAATCCCCACTGCTGCTACATAAACCATGTTTGCATCTTTACCGATTTCAACTTCACCCACTAATTTTATATGAACTACTTATCTACATTGATTAACATTGAATATAACTTTGACTTTGCATAATAGAGAAAAAAAATCTTGCTTATAAATATGCATTTCTTGGAACAAAATAATTTTTTCACTAACCTTCATACAATTTTTTTACTCCATACTACGTCTTCTCCACTCCATATGCAAGGAACCTGAAAAAGAGAAATAGTATAGCAATATAAACTACTAGCTCATGTTTTAAATGTACAAAGTACAACTGACAAGAATTTGATCAGTTATGCCAGGCAGCACAATATTATTTCATCTTCATACAACTATTACCCAACGCTCAAATTTAGTAGCCAACAAAAGCTATTTTAGCTAATTTGACTTTATAATAACCAAATAAATATAAGCAGAGGCCTATCAATCCATTTAGATCACTTTTCAAATCAAATTTGTGCATTTAGATCATTTTAAACTTATTTATAAACATAGATCACATTCTGTCAACATGGTAAAAAATAACAACCAATTTTTGCTGCTATTATTTTGTTTCAAATTTAACTAACACTAGTTCAAATAGTTTCAGTTTAATTTTATTAAAAAGTGCACTATGTTATAATGTATGTATATTATGAAGTGAATATGCTTGTACACTGTTTTGTTTAGTCCCACATCGTGGCTTAAGTTCAGTCTTTACCTCTGAAGCCCTTATATAAAGTAGGCCATGTAATATAAATAGATAACTATTCTCAGAAGTGAATAATATATCTTTTGTCTCTCTCTTCAATGACTTCTATTTTCTTCATTCTATAACACGTTATCAGCACGAACTTTCTATATACTGCATTCTCAATATTCTGCATAGGAATGCGAATCAATTATTGTTCTCAACCTGTTCACCTTCAAACTTTCCAACTTCTCAACAAGTAATTATATATTAATTACTCTGACTGTTCCACTTCTGACCATTCCAATTCTAAGGCTATTCATATTCAAAATCCTATTATATATTGGAGCAAACGAGTCTTTTATAATATATCTACATACGTTCTATTTCTTATTTCCTTTAAAACAGCAAGCAGGTAAAGGAATTGTTCTTGCATTTCTTTATAAACTCGTTACTTTTCCTCTCTACAAAAAGGTAATTGTCAATATCATGTTTTTTTGATAAAGCTATCTAGTTTGGGGTTCGCTTCTATATTTTTCATGTCTTTTCTTATATCACTCTTATTTTAATTCTTTGGCTTCTAAATTCAATATTTCTTTTTTTTCTTTGCGGATCTGTTGCCAAATAAAATTCAGAAGTTTGCAATGGAATATAGGCAAAAGCTGACTTTCCTTTCTTATATGATAAATACATGACAGTTGCAAAATCCAAATGTTTGGTTTTGTTGATACCTTTTTTTTTGGGGTATAGTTGTTTGATACCATGAATGAAGACTTTCCATTTTTTTACTTTTTAACTGGAAACAAACAAATAGTGAATGCTGTTGTGGCGAATATTTTCACCTGATGCAATTTATTTTATGAATAGTTCACAAAATGACAAACATCGCCAAGCTTGAATTTAAATCTTTGGATATATCTGGAGACAACTACTTATCATGGATACTGGATGCTGAGATTCATTTGCAATCTCAATGCTTAGAAAATGCCATTAAAAATGGCAATACTATGTCCCAGCAGGACAAGGCAAAGGCTCTAATACTTTTAAGACGACATATCCATGACGATCTAAAAATAGAATATTTGACTGAAAAAGACCCCCTCCACTTATGGAACTCCCTGAAGGAGCGTTATGACCACCAGAAGACGGTCATACTTCCAAACACTAGGCAAGAGTGGTTGAACATGAGGTTTCAGGACTTTAAGTCTGTAAGAAAATATAATTCTGCAATATTTAGAATCACTTCTAAACTGAAATTATGTGGAGAAAGGGTGCATGACGCACAAATGCTTGAAAAGACTTACTCAACATTTCATGCCTCGAATATACTCCTGCAGCAGCAATATCGAGAGCGTCATTTTAAAAAAAATTCTGAACTCATAGAATGCTTACTAATTGCTGAACAAAATAATGAATTGCTTATAAAAAATCACTCCTCAAGACCAACTGGTTCGACTGCATTACCTGAAGTTAATGCTAATTTTGCCCACTCTAGAAGAGGTAGGGGTCGATGTCGACGTAGAGGACATGGTCGTGGACGTGGATATAACTCTAGTAGAGGATGTTATGATGGTTTTAAAGGTAACAAAACCACCAACTTTAAAAAGAAACAAAAGAAAATTGAATTGATCGATAATAGCAGCCTGAAGTCTGCTATGTGGATTCTATTTTATTTCAGTTCAATAAATCAGTTTGAAGTTGGTAAAACCCAAGTTTTGATAAACTTTGGGTGTGTTTGCCAAACTATATATTTGAAGAAGTACATTTTAATATTCTCCAGAAGAGATAATCCATATGACATACTCTTGAAGAGATGTTTTATGATTTTTATATTTCAAAATCCAAACATCCTAGAAGAGATGTTGTAGAATTATGTCAATTATGTAGAAAAAGATATTGATTATTGATGACATCCCAAAAACAATGCATATAAAGTATCTTTAGAAAGTGATATGTACCACTCTAGAAGGGCGGTGTTTATGAAATATCCCCAGAAGTGATATTATATCATTGTATAACACTATAAAAGAATTGCCTATAAAATATTGTCAAATGTAATAATAAATTATCCAAAATTCAATCGTCTATTGTCATGGACCCGTAGCTCCATTAGACAAATAGTGATACGTAACCTTTTACTTTTCAGAATTTACGATGAATCAAATATTATATGCACAACTATTCTTGAAGAAATATCTTTAGATATGCTCCTGAAGAGATAATCTATATGTCGTATCATAATTTTCACTAAAGTTATATAAACACGGTCTTGAACAAATCGGTAAGTGCAACCATCATAATTTCTTATTTTTATAACATTTCAAGGGTCCAGAAGATACTCTTACTTATGTTGTAAATATATCTATTTTACTGAACTCTCTAGAGGAGATGTTTATATATAATTATAAGTTAGTATATATTTTCTAATAAACAATCATAATTAATGTTCAATAGTAATATTAGAGATATAATCAAGGAATAATGATATAATTTTTTTATAGCAATAACAATAATTTATCCAAAAAAATAGAGAATAATGATATTGTATACCAATGTTACACTCCAGAAGTAGTGGTTTTATCTCTTGCATCTTACTTTCAGTTGGTGAATCTAATTTTGTTACTGTATTTAAAGTTTGATATGCCATTTTAAAAGCAATTACAACAAAAATCTCCAGCATGGATATTTTATGCTACTGTAAAAATAGTAATTATGTAATATGTATAAAATAAACAGTGTATATTGACATGGCATTCAAATAGTGCATATATATATATATATATATATATATATATATATATATATATAGAAGAGAAAGTTCACTCCAGAAGTGGTGATACTAATATATCTCTAGAAGAAATTTATAAATTTGAAAATGATAACATATGTCTAGAAGAGATTTATTTATATATTTGGTAATTTTATTAAACCAAATAAGTGTTCATAAATTTGATTATAAAGGATCCTAATTTAGCTTAGATTAGATCCTAAAAGTTTGAGAGCTAAGAGGAAATCTGTATCTGTAACATTCCAAGTATCTAGAAGATACTATTATTATTTTTGCTGTAATTTTTTTTATAGAACTCTCAATAGAGATGTGTAGAAATGTCTATATGCAATTAAAAATTACTCCTTGATAAGTAATCATAATTAGTGTTCTAAACTGATATTTGAGATATAATTGAGGAATAAAACTTAACAACTTGAAGTTGTGTGTATATTTTGTTCGAACCAGAAGTTCGATATGGTTTCAAACCAAATGTTTTGAACATTATCATGCGGTTTTGACAGGTTTGCATTGACATTGATTTATAAATAGAAATTAATAGTTTTGATCCTTGTAATAGTTTGTTCCAAAAATCACTAATTCAAATGAGAAAGAATATGAAAATTTTACAATATACATGTGATACGTTGACGCACGTATACATCCATATATGTAAATATTTAGCTAACAACCTGAAGTTTGTTATAAGCTATTATTTAGTGATTATGCATAGATATTATTTAGTAATTTAAAATTCAATCAACATAAATGTTGAATGACCTGAAGTCATGTATGTATTCAAATGATCTTCCTCCAATAGCTTAGATCAATGAATGAGAACAAACTCTAATAATCAATATCAATTGAATGCATCTTATCAATGAATAAAAGAATTATCCTCCTATTATTAATATGTATGGTGTATTTGCTAGTAGCAATATCATAATGGATCAAAATGAGAATCCAAAAATGATTATTATTTAATGTGACAATGTTTGTCAACATTGAGGGGGAGGATAAAGGGATACAAGCTCATTTTGATCATCAATGTTAAATATTTGTTAAAATATACAATGATGCAAAATATTAAGTAACTTGAATAAATTATCAGTAATATCCCTAGTAGACTTTCTCCAACATAGATTTGAATCCCTGAGGGATCAAAATTTGTAAACCACATCTGAAATATGGTTCAAAAGTCAGTTCAAAATATTTTTGGAGTAAGTAATAAAGATGCCAAATAAAGGAGGTGAGTGTTCTTGAAGAAAGACTTAAGGATGCTCTGAAAGAGATCCATGACATGATTCTCAAATAACCCTAGAAGTGGGTAAGGTACCTAAAACATGATAATTAAAGAGATCTCAATAAATCATGTCTAGAACTGACAAAAAATAATCATCGATGATAAATTTATAAATAATAAAGCGCTTATGTTTATAAATGGATTAAAGATCCTGGATTAGAGAAAAACATGATTGGCCATCATGAAATTCTCCTTAATAAGAAATCTGAACTTGTAGTCCGCAGAGTACCAAAAGTACTTGAAATGCTTAATATGCCTCGAAGGTATAAATATGGTTTAAAATCATATTAAATAATGAAAGTGTACAAATTCCTGAAGAATATAGATAACTTTCATTGTTATAAAGAATGCAAAGAACAAGGAGAGTAAATTTCAACCTACTTTTAAGTATTGTTGTAATGAAAATCTTGATATAATTCATGATGAGTAGATTACTTCCTATTTTTAAGTATCGTTGTAATGAAACTCTTAATATCCATTGAAGTGATAGTTACGATATGCAAACTAAAGTATACAAATTTCTGAAGAATATATATAACTTTTGTAGTTATAAAGAATGAAAAAACATGAAGTGTAGATTACAAATTTCTTCTAAGTATTGTTGTAATGAAAATCTTGATACATCAAGATGAGTAGATTACTTCCTGCTTTCTAGTAATGTTGTAATGAAATTTTTAATATTCATGAAAGATGTATAGTTGCAATGCGCAAAAAAAATTTGAAGCAAAATTTTTTTTTTTAATGAAAGCACATGAAGTGTGTTTCATAAAAGTAGCATACAAATGCAAACCATATTTGGAAGAAACAATCTTAGAAAATTTGATTGTATCGAATGAAGCTATTAATAAATTGTATTATTAATGAGATTCATATTTATAGATCCAGAAGTATCTATAAACAATTTGAGTTATCGAAAGACGAATATGAATTCAGAGGAAAAATTTAAATCAGGGGGAGCATCCATAAGTATTTTATAATGCACTCTTTTTCCTTAACTAAGATTTTTCCCACTGGGTTTTTATTAGTAAGGTTTTAACGAGGCATTATCTTGATACAGAAGTATCAACTCCCTGTAACATTTGAAATAAGCTATAATGTACTCTTTTTCCTTATTTAAGATTTTTCCCACTGGGTTTTTCTTATTAAGGTTTTAATGAGGCATTATCTTGATCTAGAAGAATCAAACGTATTTTCAAGAATAACATCTCAAATATGTTATTTAAGTTAAATTATATTTTTATCCTTGACTAAGGTTTTTCCCATCGGGTTTTCCTTTGTAAGGTTTTTACTGATGTATTAAATTGATCCAGAAGTATCAAACTCTATCTGATGCAGTAAATTATTGAAATATGACATACTATATTGTACTCTTTTTCCTTCACTAAGATTTTTCCCATAGGGTTTTACTTAGTAAGGTTTTAATGAGGCATTAATTTGATCCAGAAGTATCAAGCTTTATTTAAAGAAATAAGAAAATAAAATATGTCATTGTACTCTTTTTCCTTCACTAAGATTTTTCCCATTGGGTTTTTCTTAGTAAGGTTTTAATGAGGCATTATTTTGATCCTGAAGTATCAAACTCTTATAAGAAATATCATTTTTAGTATGATATTTATGATTTCATAAGTTGCACTCTTTTCCTCGTTCAAGGTTTTTTTCCCATTGAGTTTTTCTAATAGAGGTTTTTAATGAGGCAAATCTATATCGATTGAATCGATAAATGCAAACAAGATAATAATGAGGGGGAGCAATTATCCGAGCATTCAATATTTTGAAGACGCATATTCAAGGGGGAGTGTTATAATATATGTATATTATGAAGTGAATATGCTTGTACACTGTTTTGTTTAGTCCCACATCGTGGGATAAGTTCAGTCTTTACCTCTGAAGCCCTTATATAAAGTAGGCCATGTAATATAAATAGATAACTATTCTCAGAAGTGAATAATATATCTTTAGTCTCTCTCTTCAATGTCTTATATTTTTCTTTATTCTATAACACACTACATTAATACTAGTTAATACTAGTGGAACCCAATTTTACTTGATAAACATGGTTTAATAGTAAAGCCTGTAGTTATTAATATGGTTAACAATTGTTGTAAGTTTGTTAATATATCTATTTTTAATCACTGTAAGAATTAGAAAGATACTAAATGCTGATTAGAGAAATTTTGAAATGGATTTTCTGTGAATGCTACTTGAATAATATGGAACCAATTTATGATAAGGCACTAATTGTCCCACATCATAAGAATTATAATACAAAACCTTTATATGCATACGGTGTAGTGGTTTTTTTTGCATAGTCAAGTCTGCCTTAAATGGTGCACTTACAATATGCAACTGCATATTTAGAGTGTCCACGATTTAACTTTGGACTAGTAAATCTACAATAAAAAATTCTTTATAAGGTGATAAGATAATAAAAGTTAAAGCGAAGAAAAAGAAGAATTCGGAGTTTTGGTCCCTGGTAATCACTATATTGTGATAAGGTGAAATATGCGTTCTCAGTGTTTTTTTACTAATGTTGAAGATTCTGGATTATTACGTGACATACACCTATTTGAAAATCCCTACAATTTCTATCATCTACCTAAGTTTTCTGATAATATCCTTGTAATTTCTAAAGAATACCTACCAATTTTACAAAGAAGAATGCAGTTTAACAACAGAAAAGAGAGATAATTCATTATTTGAGATGTTAATATTTTGTAATGCTTGTGTAGATGTTTTGGGCTGGAGGCTCTTTGGCTTTGCATTGTGCAGTGGCTGCCGTAAGAACACAGTATAACAGAGGCTTGTTGTGTATTTGTATTATGTAGTAATGTGATACATTTGTATTATTGTTGTGTATTTGGATCTTGGTACTAGAGCGATAGTGTTTTCTACTATCCGCTACTGCAATTTATTAATGTGCTAAATGCTAGTATTATGTAATGATATTATTAAGTTATTACGCACTACAATGCGGATTATTGAATCATTTGAATGTGCACTGTCTATAATATTATTTGTTTTGATGTCTCGGAATGATTATTGATTATATATTGGATATGAATAGGTCTATAATATTATATTGCATATGTATAGGTCTATAATATTATATATTGGATATTGATTATATATCTATATCTAATTGACTAATTAGATACGGCTTTTAGCCGTATCTAATTGGTTCATTAGGCGCTGCCTATTTGTCCAATTAGATACGGCTTTTAGCCGTATCTAATGAGGCAATTAGATGTTGATTTTTGGTTGTTTATATTGTTTATGGTATAATATGTTGGATATGTGATATATATGTGAAATGGAGTGGAAACAGAATGGAAATGGATATATATTGATTGTGTGTGGTTGGAAGGTGAATGACATGTTGTTATTAAAAAAAATTCTCACAGATTAGCAACGGCTACCAACGGCTCTTTGGTCATTTTAAACCAACGGTTTCCAACGGCCTCCACCGGGTAGATGTCGTTTGAAGCCGTTGGAATAGCCCCGTTGCTTCCGTTGGAAGCCGTTAGAAAGCATGAATGCTATTCCAACGTCTTTTCCAAAGGCTACCAACGGTCGCCAACGGCTTGAAGCCGTTGTAATAGTCAGTTTCTCTTGTAGTGATAACTATTGAAATATATAAATTATTTAAGTATGATACTTAATACGTAATTGCGTTGATTTGAAAAATATTATGTAAAATTATTTTATAACAAAAGTATATTATTTTAACACATAAAGATATAAAACAATAATATCATTTTTTTGTTAGTTTATTTATGTATTCGCTTAATATACATGTAAATTAATTAAATGTTATATTTAATATATTTTTATTTAAATTTTAGAAACAATGTGAAAAAAATTACTTTATATTTAAACATATCATTTTATACATTCATAATCCAAAATAATAATATATTTAATTATTTTATAATTTATTCTTATCATACTTAATCATTGATATATCACATTATTAAACATATTCTATCAAATAATAGTAAGGTAAAAATAATTATAGCTCTCTTATGAATTCTAAATTATAGCCTCTTATTATATTGTTTCCCTATTTCATATGCAAATCTTATAGATTATTATCTTTACGATTATCGATAAGTCCCTCCTTAATTCTAACCAACCATTTTAGTTTCACGCATAAATTTTACCATTATTTAATTACATTCATCTATTTTGCATTCAAATTTGTATTGTTATTTTCTTCCTAAAATAATATTCAATAACAGAGAAAATATGCACGATGGCCAAAACACACTTTAGTTATTACTATTTTGTATTGAAGTATAATTTGTAGATTATTTAGAGCGTTCTTTTTAAATTCATTTAACTAAGTTACATTCAAGTTATTGTTGTTATCTTCTCCGTAAATCATATTTCTTTTAAGAATTAACATATAATATAAACAATAATTGAAACAAATTGTTTCCATTAATATATACTTAACATTAATTTGCTGCAATCAGCTATTTAACCATGTATATTTAATAAGTCATTTTACAACATTAAGAGTACTTTTGCCATGCATCATGTTACATGATTAAAAAACATATGCCCTTATTAAAAAATGGAATCAATATCAAAGAATGAAAATGTTATGCAATTCTTCTTTATCTGCATTGTGTATGGTCTATATGATTACTTTTGCAAAGTAACTAAAATTACTATTCAACGTCGATTGGATTAAATTTAAATTTCTTTCGCGTATTGAAGTATATTCATACCGTCACAAACTGTATTTATACATAGTCAGGTTTAATATTTTCACTTTAATTAAATATAAATATTAAGTTTTAAAATTAACCACTAAAATTAGTATGATTCAAAGTACTAAATTCTTCAGTCTTTTACTTAAATTAAATTAAGTTTAAATTTAACATCAAAATTTAAATAGTTTAACATATTAATACTCAAAAATTAAGTTCAAATTGTTGTGTGTATATATAATTAAATATTTTAAATTCCATTTAAGTATATGAATTTTAAATTTGCAAAAGTCGGTTTGAGGAATTTTGAAATTAGAGTTTCTTAGTTTGATAAATGCATGAGGAAGAGTTAGCAAGATGAGAAAAATGCTTTGTTTTATTCTAAATGAGGATAGTTTTGTAATATATATGGTACATACTAAGTAAAAAGTTGTGTATATGATTTTAGAAATTTCTCCAATGTATGTATAGTAATTTTTGGTGTATAAATAGAATCTGCCATTATATATAGACGGGTGCAAAACTATTTTGTACAGTGTGGTTACATGGAATATATACCATAATGTCGTTATATTTTTTCCACTAACTTCTAATACAACCAGATAATTGTATTTAGAACAGAGAATTGTTATTTTACATTATGTATGGAAAAAACTTTATACATTTTAACAAAGTAGGCCTTGTGTAATTTTGTTAAATTGAAAAAGAAAAAAAGAGGAAGAATCATGCAACACTTATGTACCTCATGGTCGACCATTGCATCATATTTTGTCCTCATTACCGTTTTTGCTAGTCAACCTGTTTTATACATTTTTAACCTAGTTCTAATTTTTTTTGTTCTTATTTCAACCATCAATGCATTATTAGTTTATTCAGTTTTTTTCATAAAATTGTATAGCAAACTAGCTTAATGCAAACATGAAAGTACATTTTCATCCTTATTTAATAAATAATTGTTTGATTTATTGTAATTATCTTCAAGCATGCATTCTCTTTAAGAACATAAGGTTTAAAGATATAAATGCAATAAAAAGTTAAGACTACTCAATTTGTTTTATTTTAAACATTTATTAGACCGGATGATTTTGCTTCGAAGAAGGAATAAATTTATGTAACTATCCGTTTTTTAAGTTATGAACTTTATTATTGTTGCAAAATAATTTGGAATTAAAAAACATCGTTTGCGAATAGCTCTAAGCCATCAATATATCAAGAAAACACCACATTAACGTTTTAAGTATGAAATATTAGAGTTTGAATTGATGAATAGAAATAAAAAAGAATGATACACACAACAATTAGTATAAATGGCCTCTTCATAAAATATGCTTTGGGCCTTCAAATCTTTTGAGATGGCCCTGTATGAAAATGAATGTTTACCATATATGATATTTCCATTTCCACTAATTTATTTTAAAAAATATACATATATGCCATTACAATTTATCAACTTTCCATTTTCAAGTAAATTGAGGAGGAAGCCACTTACACCTGCATATATGGATTTGACTCAAAATTTGACGAAAGCGGCAGCAGAGAGCAGTCACACGACCGTTTGTCAAAAAAAAAGGCTTAAACTCCTTAGATCGTGCCACCTAAGCTATTTGATCCTGTTAATTTAAAATGATTTACTGCGATTTTTTTTTTTTTTTAAAAAAAAAAAAAAACAAACAAACAAAACCACCATTGTCATATTTCCTGCCCGTAGTTCCATCTGTTTATCACTGGACAACAAAATTTAATTATAATGTAACGCAAGGAAGAATAAAATGAAAAACAAAAGAAACAGCAGTAGCAGCAACGCCTTCTTCCTCTGCTTCACCATGCGAAACCCTAACAGCCAACCCCTAGCCAGCCCCAACCGCCACTCCACCTCCTCTCTCTACGCCTCCCTCAGCCGCCGCCTCTCTCTCCATTCTTCTTCCTCCCATCGCAAGTCCAGTTCGTCGGAAACCGCCGAACCCTCGTCGCCCAAAGTCACCTGCATCGGCCAGGTCAAAATCAAATCGAAGAGGAAGAGTGGTAGCGGCAACAACCAACACCTCGTCAACCGATCCAGATCCGGCCGGGATACGAGCAGCTTTCGGCGACGGGAGGTCAAGGCGGTCAGCATTTGCGACGCTCTTAGCTGCTTCATGCCCTCCTCTTGCTTCGGCTGGAACAGCTGCTACTATGATAGCAACGGCAGTGGCAAGAAGGACCAGAGGAAATGCGATGGGAATAAGAGGAGGAAGAGGTATTCATGCGGGACTGTTTTCATTAGATGGCTCATGGCTACGAACGGAGGAGGAGGAGAAGAAGAAGAAGAGGAAGGCAAGAAAATGGCAAATTTGAACGACTTTAGGGGGATGGATTTTTTTGCTAGGGAAATAGAGGAGGATGATGAATTGGAAAATGCTTTTGGTAGGAAGAAAGAAGAAGAGACTGAAGAGGATGATGTAGAAGTTAATGTTTGCATTCCCCCAAAGAATGCACTTTTGTTGATGAGATGCAGATCGGATCCAGTTAGGATGGCAGCTTTGTCTACTAGATTTTGG
Organism: Allium cepa; assembly: GCA_030765085.1. Taxonomy (NCBI): domain Eukaryota; kingdom Viridiplantae; phylum Streptophyta; class Magnoliopsida; order Asparagales; family Amaryllidaceae; genus Allium; species Allium cepa. The sequence goes on from CM060943.1 coordinate 730,589,907, forward strand.
GATTCTCCAGCAATGAAGGTTGATTGTAGACAAGAAAACGACGGTGAAATTGAAATCGAGAAAGTTGAGAAACAAATAGTTTTAGATGAGGGTTTGAAAATTGAAGAAGATAAGAAAGCAGTAGCCAAAGATGAATCAGTTGAAGTGTTGGAAAAAATAGTGGAAAGCAAAGGTATTGATACAGTAGAAAATGTGTTGAAAAAAGTGGATGAACGAGAGGATGGAGAGGTTGTATTGAGGAGATCAACCAGTTGCTCTATATCTAGTAGCATTGAGCTTTCAAAGTTGAAAGGAGGAGAAAAAAGGCGAAGCTTTTCTTATCGAGAGAAGGAGAAGAGGAGAGATAGCTTTTCGGTAGAAAAAGAATCAAACAGGCACAGCTTTTGCTCCGAGAAAGAAGCAAGAAGATCTAGCTTTTCAGGGAATAACAAGGAAAGTAATAAAAGATGGAGCTTTTCGTTTGAAAAGGAAAGTTTGGGTTTGAAAGATAAAACTTCAGGTCTCCATTCTTTAGAGGAAGCGAAGACTGAAGACACTGCTTCTTTGGAAGAAAAATCGATTAAGGTTATGGAACAACCCAAGCTCAAATCGAGTCAAAAAGAAGATACCCAAATAGTAGAGATAGAGAAAAAACCTCAAGAGATACCGGATTGCCTTCTCTTGATGATGTATGAGCCTAAACTATCAATGGAGGTGTCGAAAGAGACATGGGTTTGCAACACAGATTTTGTGCACCAGAGAAGGAATCAACAGTCCAAACCTAAACATGAACGGAAGGCGGCAGAAGAAGCCATTAAAGAGGAGGATACCGATCATGCTGAAAATGAGAAAGCAATCACAAGTGTTCATCAAACTCAAACAGAGCAACCATCTATAATATCACCAATGGAGAGAAAACTATTGAAAAGTTTAGCGGTTAGTGCACTAACACAACCACAACATTTGGTGTTAACTCGATGCAAATCAGAACCTGGCAAATCATCAGCCAGGCTCGTGGCAGATACGTGCTTTTGGAAGGCACGGCATCAGCCTATTGGCCCTGTTGGCCTTGGATTTTGATGCAAATAAGCTTGCTATGTTTGTTGTCTCAATTGATCTAAGAAACCTTTAATTTTGTTGATTTTTTGCATGTTGTGCTGTAAAAAATAATAAGATTTTTGGTCATAATGTTAAGATTGCTTTAACATGATCTTTGTACCTGTTCTATGAATCAACTTTTTTTGTTGAATGTACAATATCACTCGTCAATAATAAGGTTTTCTTGATGTGCTTGTTTTCTTCCTTTTTTTTTTGTAGGCTATTGCTGTGATAACAATCTAGTTAGATAAAGCCCAAATGAACCATGCTGTACAATGGAAAGATAGAATGGATTGAACTATTGATTAGATTTGATATCCAAGCATTAGGTGAGTTTAAAAGGTATAATTAGATTTGATAACTAGCTTTGATCATTTAATATACTTATGCTATTATAGCTTACTACTTAATGTTTACTCTCAGGAGTGGAAATCTCTGCTTGCTAAGAATTCAGTAATATTTCTTTCATGTCCTAACACTTCATGATCAGGTACATTTTTCTTCCACATTTATCTGTTTTGCATTGAAATTAAGGCATTAACATTTTCATGTATCATTCTCACATAATTTCTTGAAATAAATTGAGTATTCGACTTAATAAACAAGGGCCCTAGAGTTTAATAAACAAGAATTAAAAGTTCCATATGCAATGAGAAACAAATGACAGAACTGTGTGATAGATCTGGTCCTTAATATTATTTTGATGCAATTAGTACAGTTCATACTGACCCAAAAATTAATGCATTTTATGACAACTGTTACCTTGCTAAATTAACATGTCTGATTATTGAACACTTGCAGTGGCAGTGTCAGTGTTTTTATATATTGAGTATTAACACAAGTGGTTGTGATCCCAAATCTACTATCTTTTTATAAAGGCCTTGGAAAATGTACCGGTATAAAAAATTCTGATGAAACTTATGTGCAGAAGTTCTTATTTGCTTGCATTTCATTTCAGGCATCACGTTTGCTTGAAAATCATAGGCGGAGTTTGAACTATTTTTTTCTAGGAAAGTAGTTTTCCAGAAATATTTTCCTAATTAAGAAAATGGTTTTAAGTTACTGATGTTTAAGGGTGATGAAGCATGGTATATTTAAGCTGATGATTTAAATAGGTTTAAAATTAAGAAGATACATTTTGTCAAACATTTTTAGTTTCAAAATCCAATTACGTCCATTTTTTAAAAACAGTCACAAGTTCCGAGTTAAATAATATGACTCGTGGGAAAAGAGAGAAAATTATATTATTTAATTTGCAGCTTCCGTGGTGAAAATGATAGGCTAATGGATTGCTGCACTGTTTGTAGTGTTATTAAACGCTTCTTTTGGTCAGAACAGAAGTGTTAATTTTTTTAAAAAAATATACAGTTATAATCGTATATGTTTACAGTTCGAGCTGCATATATTTACAGCTTAAATTCTATAATTTTGCAGGAAACTTTGAAACGGATGCTTTGTGAAACTTGTTTTTAAGGAGAACTGTTTAAGAAAGTTTGAAAATAAAGAGTGGATACTATTTCCTCAATCAAGAATATGATCACATGAAAGCACGAGATGAAATGTAAGTGAAGTACCAGAAACTAGACTAGAAAGCCCCGAAAAAGCTAAATAATATTTTGAAAGTGGTTGCTTCAATTCACGTGACGTGGATTTAAACATGCAGATTCTGTACCAATTGAGAAGTAAAGGAAACCTTTGTGGCTCCACTTCATTTCATTTTTTTAGAGGAAATCTAAGGAAGGAACTTTATGGCTTCACTCCCTCTAGTAAAAAACTGAAAGAATACGGATTTAGATTTGTATGCGAACTGCCTGACCAGTTTTCCACTTAAGGGTGAGTTACGTGAGCTGTAAGCTTAGATCAAATCAAATTTACAAGTTCGTAGTATCTTGTAATCAGTTAGTTAAAATCCCTCTTTGATAAATTTCTGAATCATAGAAAATTACAAGAAGAAGAAGAAGCAGAAATTTTTATTGATCTTTTTCTGTCTCACACAAAAGAGTTTTCCAAATATATACAAGACTTGAAAATAAACTGGGCTCAAATTGAAAGCCCAATAAAAAACAAACAGAAAACAAGATACAAAACAAAAACAAAACAATACAAGAAATACATCTCAACAACCCCCTCTTCCTTCAAGATGGACTTGGGTCCGAACAGCAAGGCCAATCTTGAACAGGAACATGATTCACCAAATCAATTCGAGAAGATAGAAATCTGTGTTGATCTGCACCCAATGGCTTTGTCATAATTTCTGCAAGTTGCATTGAAGATTTCACATGCTTACACTGAACAAAACCCGTTTGCACATGTTCTCTGACATAGTGAACATCAAGCTTTTGATGTTTACTCCTCATATGCTTAGTTTTCTCATGAAAAACAGGATTTTCAGCAATTTGTTGAGCAGAAACATTATCACAATATAGAATTATTGGAGTAGGAACATTAATACCGATTTCAGTAAGCAATCCTTCAAGCCAAACAATTTCACTTGTCGTGTAACTCATACTCCTGCACTCCGATTCTGTAGAACTCTTAGAGACAGATTTTTGCTTCTTTGTTTTACAAGAAATTAAGGAATTACCAAGAACAATATCTCTCCATCAGAAATACCAATTAGTCTTCTATAAATTTCAGGATCTTCCAATATCTCTCCATCAGAAACACTGAGCTTCAAACCTTTTTGCATTGGAAAAGAAACAGGTTTGCATCCTTCAAGCTGATTATCTCGAAGCATATCCAAAATATATTTCCTTTGATTTAGAAGTATACCTGATTCTGATCTTGATACTTCTATTCCAAGGAAATATGTCAAAATGCCTAAATCTTTGATAGTAAAAGCATTGTGCAAATCAGTCTTCAACTTATTCATCAATGTCGTATCATTTCCAGTTAATAACAAATCATCAACATATGTGACAACAATAATAAAAAAATCACCCTTGTGCATGAAAAACATTGAATAATCTTGTTTAGATTGGGTAAAACCCCATTGAATCAAAAAAAAATTCAATTCTTTATTCCAGCACCTACTTGCTTGTTTCAAACCATAAATTGATTTTTTAAGTTTGCAGACCTGACCTGGTTTAACCTTATCATAACCAAGAGGAGTCATATAAACTTCCTCATCAAGATATCCATGAAGAAAAGCATTATTAATATCCAATTGCTGAATCTCCCACTTCTTTATTGCAGCTAGAGCTATAATTAACCTGACAGTGGTTAATTTAGCTAGTGGACTAAAAGTGTGTTTATAATCTTTACCAGATATTTGTTTGTCACCTCTAGCAACAACCCTGCCTTTACATCTTTCAACATCACCATTTGGTTTAAATTTAGTTTTATAAACCCATTTAGACCCAATAGCTTTCTTACCAAAAGGTAATTCGGTCAGCTCCCATGTATCATTGGCTTCAAGAGCTTGTAACTCTTTATTCGTTGCTTCAACCCATTCAGGATGATTCTTTGCTTGATTATATGAGGAAGGTTCATAAGCTACCAATACATTATTCAAGATATGTAAATTTTCATTATTTAAATGAGCAAGATTTGGTTCAGCATAAACATTGAAGGAAGTAGAACTTTCCGAATCAATATTTTGAACAAATCTAGTAACTGGTTTTGTCATAACAAAATAATCAAATCTTTTAGGTAATTTGCTAATTCTGGAAGATACTCTGAGTTTTTGAGTTGTTGTGTCTTGAGAAACAGGAAAAGAAACAATAGAATTTGTATTCTGAATTGCAGAGGAATTGGGATTTGAAGCAGAAATTTCAGAAGAATTCTGAGGAAATTGATCTTGTTGCTGATTATGATCTTGATTATTTTTACAATGAGACAGATTTTGAAAATCAAATGCAGGATTAACTTAAGGAAATGTAGTTTCTATTACTTGAGGAATAGAAGAAGGGATCATTTTTGAATCATCTTTAAAAGGAAAACAATTTCCAAAAAAATAAACATCTCTACTCAAAAACACTTTATGAGTATTAAGATCATATAATTTGTAACCCTTTTTAGCATAAGGATATCCAATTAAAATGCATCTTCTTGATCTTGGAGCAAATTTATCAGCTAATTTTTGAGCAGCAAAACATAAGCATCCAATGACTCTTAAATAACTATAATCTGGTTGTTTTTTCATGAGAAGTTCATAAGGTGTTTTCCATTTTAAAACAAAACTTGGTAATAGATTTATAATATGAGTTGCAGCAAGCAAACAATCTCCCCAAAATTTATAAGACAAACTAGCATGAAATCTTATGGTTCTAGCTGTTTCAAGTAGATGTCTATGTTTTCTTTCCACCCTACCATTTTGTTGTGGATTTCCTGGAACACTTCTTTGATGAATAATTCCTTTATTTGTAAACAAATTTCTACATGACTCCTGAATTATTTCAGTTCCATTATCACTTCTAATGATTTTCACTTTCTTATTGAACTGAGTTTCAACATATTGAAGAAAGCCAATAAGAACAGAATAAACTTGAGTTTTTGAATGAATTAAATGGGTCCAAGTGGTTCTAGTATGATCATCCACAATAGTCAAGAAATATTTAGCACTAGATAAAGAAGGTCTTGAATATGGACCCCATAGATCAATATGTATCATGTCAAAAAAATCATCAGCATATGAATCAGAATGCAGAAAAGGCATTTTATGTTGTTTCCCAAATACACAAGCTTCACAACTAAAATCACAATTATTATTATCATTTTTGCCTGGATTGGTTAAATGTTTCATATGACTAGCAGAAATATGACCTAATCTAGCATGAATGACATCAATACTAGGCTTAGTAATAGCTGTAATGATATTATTTGCATAAGAAAATGAATTATTAGTAAAAACAGATTCAGAAGAAATAGCTGAACCATATGAAGTAAAGTTTGAAGAAGAATTGGAGAAGAACTTGTATAAGCCAAAATGCCTTGATCCAACAGCACATTCTTGCTTAGTTGAAAGGTCCTGAAAATGACATGAATTTTTTGTAATTGTGGCAATTAGATGATTATCATCTAATAATCTTCCAACAGAAAGCAAATTATGTTTGAATTCAAGAATATAGAAGACATTTTTGAGGATTATTCTAGAATTTAGATCAACCGTGCCAACATATTTAACCATTATACCAGTTCCATCAAGCAATGATATTTTAATTGGATTATTAAGTTGTTTAAGTGAAGCAAAAAATGACAAATTAGATGCCATATGATCTATTGCTCCTGTGTCTATGATCCAACTATCATAATCAAATCTTTTAACCAACTGATCAAAATTTGATGCTGAAAATATACCTGCAAAATTTGCAGCAGTATACAAAGGATTGTCTTCAAATGTTATCCCTTTAGCATTTTGTTGAACCATCTTCAAAACTTCATTATAAAGAGCAGAAGCCATAACAGGATCAACAACCTTATTTGATGAACTTGATTCTTCAATTTTTTGTGGTCCTTTTCCGAGAATTCCATCACAATTATTTTGTACATTTCCTGCCAGCTTAGAATTCTTCTTTTCTTTTAAATTTGTCCACCATTCTGGATAACCAACGAGTTTGAAGCATTGTTCAATAGTATGTCCTTTCTTATTACAGTAATCACAAACAGCTTCACTTTTCGGCCTCTTAAGCTCTTTCTTAATATATTGATAAGCAGGCTTTGAAATTTTTTTAAGAGCTTGAACTTGAAATGCACTCATTTCATTCAGAGAATTAACGCTATTTAGTTTATTATGTTGCCTCAACTTACTGTAAAGTATAATATGCCTTATGAACATTTGGAAGTGGATCAGTATTAAGAATATTCACTTTAACTTGATCAAATTCCTTGTTCAAACCTGAAAGAAATTGCATCAATTTATTTCTCTGATCCATTTCCAGAAATTTCTTAAAAATTCCACAACTGCAATTGTTCAAAGCACCACAAGAACACTGAGGAAAACCTTCTAATATTTGTAATTGATCCCAAACACTCTTCAGCTTACCATATCACTCTGCTATAGAAGTATCATTTTGTTGAGTTGAAGTAAGATTCTTATGCAACTCAAATATCCTCGGTGCAGTAATTTGGCCAATTCTTTCATTCAACTCTTTCCATAATTGATGAGATGAATTTACAAACATAAAACTCTCAGCCAAAGTTTTATCCATCGAATTTAAAATCCATGACATAACCATGTAATCATTTCTTATCCATTTTTGAAGATCAAGAGAAGGTTCAGTAGGCATCGGAAGAGTTCCATCAACAAATTGCAATTTATTTCGAGCTATCAATGCCATTTTAACTGTTCTAGACCAATTCATAAAATTTGAACCCGTAAGGATGTGACTACTGAGTTGCATACCTGGATGATCGGAATTTGACAGATAATAAGGATCATTGAAATTAAATCCAGAAACATTCTGCGTCGGTAAATTGATCTGAGAAACTGAATCATCATCGTTCGCCATGATAAATTTCTAAAAAAAAACAATCAATCTAATAGATCTATAGAAGATTTAAAAGATCTAAAAGAAAATCAACCGAGTGCTCCGATACCATGATAAATTTCTGAATCACAGAAAATTACAAGAAGAAGAAGAAGCATAAATTTTTATTGATCTTTTTCTGTCTCACACAAAAGAGTTTTCCAAATATATACAAGACTCGAAAATAAACTGGGCTCAAACTGAAATCCCAATAAAAAACAAACAGAAAACAAGATATTAAACAAAAACAAAACAATACAAGAAATACATCTCAACACTTTTTTATTTATCCTATTAGAATCCTCATTTCTTCTTCTTCTTCTTCTTCTTCTTCTTCTTCTTCTTCTTCTTCTTCTTCTTCTTTTCCCCTTTTTTAGTGAAGTCACATCCCTCTCTTATTTATTCTCTTGAAATAATCATTTTATGTTAATTTAATTTTATATTTTAATTTTAATAACATGTTCCTGTTCATAATGCCATCATTATAACTACATTAAATTAAGTGATGATCTGACTTAGTCAAACAAGATGAAGGTATATTAAACAATAACCACTGTGATTTATGCTTAATAAGTAGATTCAAGGTCATAAGTCAATAATGATGTCATGCGCGCGCATGTGGGGTGTGTAGGGTGCATGCGCGTGTGCGTATTATTATTATTATTGTTATGTTTCGTTGTGTGTATGTCTCTCTATATATATACATATACACATACATACATACATATAACTGTTTTAAGAACTAATAATAATAATAATTTTTTTATGCAGCCATTAATTTATTATTTAATACACGCACACATATGTATATAATATAGTGTTATTTAAAAATCATATACAGACACATTAAAATATTATTATTGTGTTTCGGTGTATATGTAAGCATATATGTATGTATTTATATACACACACACATATATAATCTAATAATTAGTATATTTGTTAATTATTTATATTTTAAAATAGTTAGAGTTCTTCAAAAATAAAAACATATTTTTTTAATTTATTTTAGAGTTGGAAACCATGAGCAATATCTTTTTTTTAATAAATATAACACGCGCGCCGCGTGCGTGCTACACACACATAATAAAATTTTAGAGTTATTTTAGACATAGAAACCCCCTAAAACATTTTTTATTTATATATTAAATATAACCTCTCTGTGTGTACATACATACAGGGACGTACGTAGAGATTTCATCCCATAGGGATGGAAGTTATTTTTCTGAATTTCAAACAAGTCATATGTGATATTAACACTAAATGCATCTATAGCTCAAAAAGGGCATTTTAGGCTCAAGGAATAAGTTGCAGAAAAATTTAGTTCTAGGGACAAGAAGTTTGCTTTAGGCTGAAGGACACTTTTTAGTGTAAATCACAGAATGATAGTTGTAACTATCATTTTCTGTTTACACTAACAAATGTCCTTCAGACTAAAAAACAAACTTGCTGTCCCTGAGACTAAATTTTTTCGCAACTTCTTCCTCGCATCTATTTTCCTGGCTCAAAAATATGTATATTAGCATTTAATATAAACTGTGAAAAGTATCATCACGAAACATAATTTTCAAAATGTCACATCACATCATTTTTTTTCCTTTCGAAATATCACCCTTAACCAAGAATCTTTACAAGAAAATCCTTCAAAATTGCATATTTTGGAAGTGTTAAATCTTTTATTAGTTTCAAAGTATGAAATATAGAAACAAAATTAATAGATTTATCATGTTAAAAATTTAATTCAATCATGTAGAGTATGTAAATATAAACTAAAACTAATATTACATGATTGTCAATGTATTGTGAGAAGATGAGAGGAAAAATGCAATTTAAAATGTAGGATATTGTTAGAAAGAGGTATATTGGTGTAGGATTTTCATATTGGGAGCAAAAAGATACGAGCATGTAGTAAAACTATAAAAGTAAAGGCACTAGAAGTAGGTAAGTCAAATTTTCGGTAAAAATAATTTTTTCTTTAAAATCCAGCGGGGTCGATGGCCCTCATCAAGCCTTAGGTAGGTACGTCATTGCATGCGCACTCTTATACTTATATTTCAAAATTCAAAATAAAATTTTATGTTTTTTTATTTTGAAACCAAAAAAAATTGATTTTTTTTTAAAATTTAAAACCATGTATAATATTTCATAAATGATTTTAAATTTAAAATGTTTAATTATTTATTTATATATATGTATATTATATACCCAAAAATAATTTTCTTAAAGCCCAAATTGAATTTTAAATCTACGTAAATAACATTTTAGTGTTTTACTTATTTACTAATTATTAAAAATATATTTAATATTTGGGATTTTTTAATCTGTGGTCTAATTAAATTAGGGAGCATGCATCAAAATATATACATGTATGAATTAGTTAAGAATAAGATTTTACCTTATCGAGATCCAATCTATCATCGAACACCTTAGTCGCTAGTTGTTTCCTTCCCGAGACTCCTTGTTCTTTATCCTTGATCACCGACGCAACTTCGTCTATAAAGCATGACTTATGTACAACAATGAAAGTTGGGGTTATGGGTTGTTTCAGTGTAAAGAGTGTAACGACCAGACTTTTCGACCCTTGAATATCGATATTAATACATCAACGGTATTCGTGTGCTGAGCACTCAAGTGTGAAAATGATAGATTGTTACGGTTAAGCAAAAAGAAAAAGAATCAAAGCAAGAAAGAAAGAACACAATATCAGAATCTCACAATCTGAACGATAATATACAATATCCAAAAAGTGAGCACAAGGGGTTAAACCAAGATACATAGTAATTTTAGAGTTACAAAACCCAAGTACTATCATTAGCCTGGATAGTTATAACTGTCTATCATCATAATGCTACTACATACATAATAATAGTGTGACAATAATAGAAATACGTAGATAATTGGAAGCCTCCAGCTCATCTCCAGAAGCTCTGAAGTGTCTCAAGTCAAACCCGTTTTATTCAATCCACTCGAAAAAGTACATTCGAAATTTAGGGAAAATAAAAACCACGTATCAGACATAAGTCTGGTATGAGAAACTCAAGATACATGCATCCATGTAATGGTAGCTTATGGGACCGGACGAATCACCGTAATAGTATTTCCCTCAAAAGAAACCAAACTATCTGATAAGTAAATATAGCGATATAATAGAAGTACATCTATTATATCTAAAACAGCTAAGATACGTTCGCATGAATTTTCCGCTAGTTGTAGAATATTTATCAGAAAATAGTTCTGCTGCTTGCATCTCACAGCACAACAATATTAGAAGTACATCTAAAATCTCTAAGATTCGTTCATATATGAATTTTCCGTTGGAGACACCCCAAGATATACTCGGGCCAGCCCCTTAACAACGGTCGGAATGTACTTTCTGAGCGCGTATATCTCTAGATAAAACATATCACAAGGTAAATATTAATGATCCGCATCCGAACACATGATACCAAATTCCATCAACTTCTGCTAGCAACATCGATAAGCATCTCTAGATATGGAGTTGATATACCCTTTGGGTTAGTTAAACCCCATGGTTATGCATCCTACTCTGTTTTCTATCATTTCTGATGGTGAAATTGCATTCAGCTTCTCTCACATGAGTCTTCATCACTCGAACAGATCACGAATCTCGCCATGGTTTCTAGCATAAATCGTCCGACGAATGCTAACGTCGACCTCTCCCTTAGACTTAACTTTAGGATAGACAGTTCAACTCTGTAGCACTAGTTTGAAATGTTAATGCTTACCTCTCCCTTGGACATAACCTTAGAATAGGCAGTTCAACTCAATAACATTTTACTTCGTAGTTGCTTTCGAAACGTAGACTCATATACTACTTTTGAAGTGAACTCTCCCTAGAGGATCTCGTATATATACATTCTTAAAGTAAGAGACGTTTCATACCAATGAGTCTTCTCCGAGTGATCTCAAACCGTATAAAGCTATGAAGCTTTCATATACTTCCTAAGTTAAGTTGGTCAAGTTCGGTAGTCAACCAATCGACTATCTAGTCCTAAAACGATCGCATATGGAAATCAAGTCTCGTATACTTATCATGTTTATGATCTTCTCAACATCTCTATCCCTCGGTCAATAATAAAGTCGGTAGGTTCAAGCACTGTTGCTTCTAAACCCTACTCGAACATCGTTGTTAACTTTCACAGATAGAATATGCATACTTTGTCGGCTTTAGTGCTAATTATATGATTAAATCATTTCCATAAACAAGCAAACAAATAAACACGATTAAGTTACTTAAGCGACTCCTAATCTCCTTTTTAAAACATTTGTTTATAATTTAAAAGCCTTTTCGAAAATGACACACAAACATTAATTTATTTATAAGCAAATATATTTAATAAAATTCTAAAAACAATTTAACGATAAAATGTTACGTAAGCTCTTTAATACTTTAATAACATAATCAACTAATTTTCTAAAACTATATATACATAAAATACTTTAAAATACTTATAATTATGGTTTAAACATTTATCTAGTATTTAAAAATAATTATTTTGTAATTTATTTTAAAACTTCAGAAAGTATGTTTCAAAAAAACGTGTTTTTGTTAGAATCTCTCTTGTTGGATTTTAATGACAATAACTATACAATTATGTCAAAGAACCTCTAAGCTAACTTGTAGGTATATGCCAAAGTATATACATAGAAATAGAAGAAGATTTATACACGACAGAGATAAGGCGAAGGAATAGATACAAGGAGATATGATGATTGATATCAAAATCGGGCTAAAAATGAAGAAAACAAATAGAGTTTGTATATTATTTTTCCTGTATAGGTTATATATAAAATCTCCAATTTGATGATCATACACAGGAATATATTTTGAAAACTACAATATGACTATTTTATGATATACATATATATATATATATATACATATTCAAAAGAAAATAGTCAAAATATTATTTTATAAACAAAACATAACATTTAAAAGGAAGAAAAACATTTTGGTTCAAAACCAGAAGTCTAACTTTCATCATAGACGTCCGAGGAACAAAATAATTCAACGTTAAACGTCTGACAGTTTTGTCCCAGACATCTGTGTACATTTAAAAAAAAAACTTTTTAGTTCAAATCCAATCGTCTAGATTGTCCATAATAGACGTCTATATTAAATCTAGACGTCTGGTACAAAATATCCAAACTTCTGGATGCCTGTAACAGTTTTTTATTTGAATTTCTAAAAAGATATATTCCCTCTTCTTCAATAGTTGCATCCCTGCTTTAAATAGTTCTCTCCAATGGTTGCTACTATTGATTTATAACTTTTCAAATCTATAAATAGAGTTGAGAATTCATTTTTATTTTTAACCAAACCAAGAATCATTTCTTTCTATCTTTCTAACTATACATACTTATGAATTACAAATATTCTCAACAATTTACTTCCTAATATTACGTGTTTAAATCATCATCTCAAGGAGATTAAGGAAGGATGTACTTAGTAGACTTATCTGTGTTATCTAGAACACAATCAGTCAAGAAACTTACTACCATTTGTAGTTGAAGTCTTGTTGGAGTTTTTCAAGCACGAAGTCTTATTCGACAGCTTAGGCGGTTTGTAATATAGAAGTCCCATTCGACATCTTAAGTGGTTTGTAAAACCTATTCCTCCGGGTTAAGTGAGGACGATTGTTAGTTAAATCCAAAAGGAGCCTGGGACTGGACGTGGAACGAGAAGTTTGAACCAGTATAAAAACTTTAATATATTGCCTCTTTACTTTACTATTTATTCTCGCTGCTATTTTATTTATATTGTTGCGCTGTGATTACTACTTTTCAATTCTGTATCTATATATTTGGCCATCATCGATCCAATGCATAACGAATATTAATTGATGCTAGTGACTTTCATTTGGTACCAGAGCCTGGCGTTCTACTGATCGCAACAACATCCTAGAACAATGACCAGAAAGAGAAGATCTAGTCAAAGCTCAAAGACAGTTGAGAAAAAACAAATTTCTGAAAATAAGAAACTGAAAATTATATCTCAATACATGTGTCATGTGGCTGCACTCAGACCAAAATCAGTACACAATGATACTTATTTTCCCTACTAAAGAACCTCTCTTATTGGAGTTTAATGACAATAACTATACAATTATGCCAAAGAATCTCTAAAATAACTAGGAGGTATATGCCAAAGTATATACATGGAAATAGAAGAAGATTTATACATGACGGAGATAAGGCAAAGGAATATATGCAAGGAGATATGACCGTTGACATCATAAATGGGCTAAAACCGAAGAAAACAAATTGAGGTTGTATGTTATTTTTGTCGGTCTAGGTTATATGTAAAATCTCCAATTTGATAATCATACACACACAAATATATTTTGAAAACTATTTTTATAATATGACGATTTTATAACACACACACACACACATATATATTCAAAAGAAAATGGTCAAAATATTATTTCATAAACAGAATATAACACTTAAAAGGAAGAAGAACATTTTAGTTCAAAACCAGAAGTCTAACTTTCATCATAGACGTTTGAGGAATAAAATAGATCAACATCAGATGTCTATGTACATTTAAATAAAAAACTTTTTAGTTCAAATCCAGACGTCTGAATTTTTCATAATAGACGTCTATATTGAATCAAGACATCAGGTACAAAATGTCCAGACGTTTGGATGCCTGTAAAGGATGTTTTTGAATTTCTAAAAAGACATATCCCCTCTTCTTCTAGAATTGCATCCCTGCTTTGAATAGTTCTCTCTAATGGTTACTGCTATCGATTTAGAACTTTTCAAATCTATAAATAGAGTTGAGAATTCACCTTTATTTTTAACCAAACCAAGAATCAATTCTTTCCATCTTTCTAATCTATACGCACTTGTGAATTACAAATATTCTCAACAATTTACTTTCTACAATTACACGTTCAAATCATCATCTCAAGGAGATTATAGGAAGGGTGTACTTAATAGACTTATCTGTGTTATCTAGAACATAATCAGTCAAGAAATTTATTATCATTTGTAGTCGAAGTCCTTTCGGAGTTTTTTAGGCATGAAGTCCTATTTGGCGGCTTAGGCGGTTTGTAATATAGAAGTCATGTTCGGCAGCTCAGGCGGTTTGTAAAACAATTCCATCGGGTTAAGTGAAGATGTTTGTTACTTAAATCCAGAAGAAGTCTGAGACTAGACGTAGAACGGGAAGTTTGAACCAGTATAAAAACTCTGGTGTGATTGTTTCTTTACTTTACTATTTGTTCCCGCTACTATTATATTTATATTGTTGCTGCTGTGATTACTGCGCTTCAATCTTGTATCTATATATTTGGTCATCGTCGATCCAGTGCATAGCGACTATTAATCGACGTTTGCGACTTTCAGTTTTTTATTTATTAAACCCTCTTACTTCAATAATTCATAATTATTTATTAAAAACGTATTTAAACTTCAAAGCATTTCTAAAATATTATAATATATGTTATTAAATGCTTATAAATATATTGTCAAGAAATACTTTAATTAAAAGTTTTAAACCAATAAAGTTTTAAACAACAATCTATAAGCATTTCAAGAATGCTATCAAAAGAGTCTAGTGCTACTACAGTGGCCTAAATGTGCTAATGTCAGGTGCTGTAACAGATTATGGCCTGGTCAGTTTTAAACATTAGGAAGTTTGACCACTTTTCAATATGTTAACAAACGTTTTAAGGTCCAATTTTTTTTACAGTAAGTAACATAATTATATTACGTCATAACCATGCCAAGAAACCCCTAAGCATGTCTTTACAAAATATAATAGAAATTGCCGAACACAAGGCATTTCAAAGTGCTTCTATAGCGACTATTCGCTGTAGAAACCATTCCATATTCAAGTCCAAACCAAGCACCATCCAATCAACCATATATGCACAATGTCAAAGCCACGTCACCTGTGGTAGAAGGTTATAGAAGTGATGATAAGTCACATAGTAAGATCCAAATATACAACATTGATTAGTCAATAACTTTACTATAATTATGCAAGTAATATTATACAACTTCGTTACAATCAAATGGTGAGTTAATTCATCATTTTCAAAGTCCACAATTAAGCTCAAGCCTCTTCTTCAATACCGCTTCTTACTTCAACCAAAGCAAGCTTCAAATTTCGATCTTACCTCTTTATATTCAAGGCCTAGGCTTAGATTTACCTATATTGCTCATGGCCTAGCAAGAGTGGGGTAAGTATGCTCCTTTTCTTTGAGTTTTGAGTTGCTAAACCTTGTTGCTATGTTGTGTTAGGACTATATCTTGAGTTTAGTAAAGTTCCTTTTAGATTTGAGTGTTCTAATGTAAAGAGAAGAAGACGAAGATAATTATTTCAATGTTTATTGAATTAGCAAACCATTTTTCTAAGGCTTAAGGGTCCTTATATAGACTTTGCCAAGAGGTTATTACAATCTTTTACCTCATGTTTCTGGTCACAAGCCCATCCCCCCTCCATGTGCTTTCTTTCCACCTTGTTCTCTCTTTACTTGGCTCTTAAGGCTTTTCAAAACACCCTTTCTCTAAAATATTTTCACTTGACATCACCCATGACATCATCAATGATTTAGTTAGCTATAAACCACAAAAAATTTAGTTGCTAATTAATTACACATCAATATATTAGGAAAGTACAACAAGTACGAACAATGTTTACTGAGAAAAAAGCTGTTTATCGATAAAATGATTTTTTGGTCACATTATCGATATTTCTTCAAACTATTTATTTGTGTAAACATTTTCTAGTTACTAATTCAAAAGATTTTAATAAGGTTATTAAACAAATTTTATAACACAACCATGTTTTCAAATGTTTCGATAGTCAAAGACAAAGCGTTCAAAATTACGGGTCGCTACAAAGAGAGAATGAATGTGGTGAATATTTATAAACAACCAAATCATAAATATTTAACCCCTTTCTTCCTTGCCTTAATGATTTGATCTTTCTCTTCTCTTATCCTGGCTTCAGCCAACTCCCCGTTCGCTTGGGCTTCCAAACTTTGGACCAAATTGATTTAACAACTAAACTAATTATTTAATTATTTAATTTAAGATCATTCTTTAATTAAATCAATGTATGATTATACGTAATTTTAATTCATTTCAGGATTCAAAATAAATAACTATATTGTTAATAAAACACAATACAATATTTATATTAATTTTATTATTTATTTGTAACATTTATAAATTGATTTTACATTGGTCAAACTAGAAAATTAACCAACAACATAATTGTGTTGACTCTTTTGTGTGAACTCGGTCATCAATCAATATTTAAACAATTCAAATTTTGAACCCTGCACAGACTTTGTTGAACTATAGTATCAGGAACAATTTCAATAGCTTATAGATCATTTAGGCGAATTCCAATTTCCAATCTTTATTAAGCTACACCTAGCAATGATATTTTGTACACGTTTTCTTTTCATCGTCACTATATCATTAAGATATCTAAATTTTGGTCTAAGGTCAAAAACTTTATTAATATATGTAGCTAATTGCGTAGACTACATTAAAGTCTTTAATTCAATCCGATAACATTTACCGATTAATCGATTTACTCTGGCAAGATATTTTGACTTTAAGTTGACTGTCAATAAAGGTAATACTAACCTTCTACAACGAGGAAAGTGAATCCTCTCTTGAGTAGTATTCCACTTCAAGTAGTTCAATGTGTACCTAATTATGGTTGTAAAATGTTTGTTATGCCATATGCTTGACCATACTCAAAGTATAGCCTATCTACTCAAGATCGACATACCCTCAAATCTAAGGAATATTGCACGTGCTTACCATGAGAATAATTAGTTGCATTAACCTATAGAAGATTCTCGTCGAGTTAATATGTGATTTTTCCAAACAGCCATAAGCATGTAATCCTTCGGTGCCTCCAACGGTCATGAGTAACTTATTATCCATCGTATAAAGAGCGTTACGTATACTAGTCTCTACGAATGTATAGATATCTTTTTCTGAATACATCTTGAGTTGGAATGTTGAAGATGTAAGTATTTATATATCGATTCAATACTTATGGTTACGGAAAAATTCGTCATTACAATCGATAAAATACCCCTCTTAAGGATTTCCTACTCATATATGTTTAATGTATTCATTTCATTATGTATATCTCTCATTATGTATATCTCTATATAACTACACATATAAATGAAAATAAAACCAAAAGTATACTTTATTTCGAACAAGATTGTTTCTAAAGTTAAGTTATATAACTATTTACATATTTTGCCCATAGCACATACCCTTAACTCCAGTAACCTCTCCTTCACTTGGGGTCAATTATGCTATGTCATCCATATGCCTTCGATCAGTCTATCTAAATTAGATTGAGAAAGTGCCTTAGTGAATGAACCTATAATATTATCTTTGGCGTCTACTCTCTCGATTACGATATCTTCATTGTCGATAAAATTCCTTATCAAATGAAACTTACGAAGGATGTGTCTCGACTTGTTGTGAGCTCTTAAATCCTTGGAAATCTGTATTGCTGCATTATTGTCACAATTCATTATCATCGGACCTTCAATACTTAGGCTCACTCATAGATCCTTAATGAAATTACACATCCACACTACTTTTGTAGCATCCTTCAAGATGATGTACTAAACCTCCATGGTTGAATCTCCCACAACTTCCTGTTTGGAACTTTTCCAACCGACAACCTGACTAATTTGCTACCATAGATATCGCGATAAGAACTCGAGTCTGAGTACCCCTTCATAAGGAGTTTGTCACGAGAATTTTTTTAGCATTTCTTAAATACTTAAGGATGACCTAGCTACCATCTAATGATTTTCTCTCGGATATGACTTACATTGGCTAACTACACCTAATGTAAAAGAGATATTCGGCCCAGTATAATGCATGACATACATGATGGATCATATTGCTGAAGCATAAGAAATCCGACTCATCCGCTATCTTTCCTCATCCATAAATGGGGAGTCCTTAGAGAGGACAATTCCATGTCGCACTAGAATATTTCAGTGCTTGGAATATTTCACACTAAAACGTCTTAGTATGGTATTTATGTATATTGATTAAGATAATTCCAATAACCTTCTTGATCTAGTTCTGTGGTTCTTAATACTTAGTATGAAGGATGCTTCTATGAATCGTTCATCCAAAAATTATTAGACAAACAAGCTTTCACTGATTGCAACATAGGTACTTCGTTACAAATTGGTAGCAAATCATCAACATACAAAACTAAAAATGATATAACACCATTCTGTCTTTTCTATATATGCATGCTTCCTCTATGTTTTGACTATAGCCAACCTGTTTGATTACTTTGTCAAAATATTTATTCCAACTCCTAAATGCTTACTTAAGACCATAGATTGATCATAAGAATCTACATGTCCATTGCCGCTCCCACTGACCTCTAAAACCTTCTGGCTGCGGCATATAAACAGTTTTTTTAAAATCACCATTTAGAAACGTTATTTTAACGTCCATCTGACATATTTTGTATTCATAATAAGCGACAACTGAGAGTAGAATCTTAATTGATTTAAGCATGAAAACTAGTAAAAATATTTTATCATAATCAACACTTTAAATTTGATGGAAAATTTCATTACCAAACTTGCTTCATAGGTCTCTACCTTTCCATCCACGTCAATATTTTTCTTAAAGATCAACTTGCATCCGATAGGTTTCACCCTTTCCTGTACATTCTCCAAAATCCAACCTTTATTTTCGTACATGGAATTCATTTTGGATTTCATCGCATTAAGTCATAAGGCATAGTCTTTACTCTTTAAGGCTTGTCGATATATGAGGGGATCATCGTCGTGGATGACACAATCCATGTTCTTGTCATCAATAAGAAACTCGTAGTATCTCTCTAGTGTACAAGATTCCCTACTAAACCTTCTACTGGGTTTTGTATCTTCTATGGATGTTTAATTACTAGCTAAACATATTGTTTTTATTGAAGTTACTTGGATCGCATCCAAGACTATC
Organism: Allium cepa; assembly: GCA_030765085.1. Taxonomy (NCBI): domain Eukaryota; kingdom Viridiplantae; phylum Streptophyta; class Magnoliopsida; order Asparagales; family Amaryllidaceae; genus Allium; species Allium cepa. The sequence goes on from CM060943.1 coordinate 730,609,466, forward strand.
TCACTGCCACTAATTTTTTGTGAAAGAAATTTCTTTTCTAAAAAGTGGCATGTCTTGAAACAAACATCTTTTGTTCCTCATTACGATAGAATAGATATCCTTGAGAATTTTTTTGGATACCATATAAACTTACATAAAACCGATCTTACCTCAAGTTTACCTGATTTATGTTCTTAACGTAAGCCGAACAACCTCACACCTTAAGGTAATTAAGTTGAGGTTTCTTACCAGTTCATAAGTCGTATCGGTCTTAGAAACAGATTTAGATGGTACGTTATTCAGCATGTAAGCTGCAGTTTCTAGTACATATTCCCAAAAAGAAAGATGAAACTCAGTGTCACTCATCATTGATCGAACCATATCTAACACATTTTGATTCCTTCTTTCTGAAACGCCGTTGTGCTGAGGAGTATAGGAGGAGTAAGTAGAGAATTCCATTATCCTTTTGGAAATTTTGGAGCTCATATCCAATGTACACATTTCCTTGATTAGATCGAAGTATTTTAATTTTCTTATTCGTTTGGTTTTTTACTTCGTTATTATATTATATGAATTTATCATAGACCTCTTATTTGTGTTTTATAAGATGCACATATTCATCTCTAGATAAAAAATTGGTGAACGTAACGAAATAAGAGATTCCAACTTTGATACTTACAGACATAGAAGCACGTACATCAGTATGTACAAGTCATCAGAGTTCATCAACTCTTTTATTGCTCCACTGAATGGATGCTTGACCATTTTACCTTTAAGGCACATGTATAAATATCAAATGATGACAAGCACCATTGTCTCAGTGGTTAAGTGATTTGGCTTTGGTGCGAGAGGTCATAAGTTTGAAACTTGAATAGCGTGATTCAAATGTTTATTGACATGTGATATGTTGTCATAATGATTTATTGTATATAAGTACCATTTCAAAAAAAAGTTTCAAATGATTCAGAATTAAATGATGGTACCGATAGATTTAGGGTATTCCTTTATGCTCTAAGAGCAACTATGTAATTTGTTACATGTATATAACTCTATGATCGATCTTGTTCACAACAAAGGTATTTGATTTCTATTATATACATTTATTATATAGAGATATAATTAATTAAGTAATTAGTTTAAAGTATATAATAAGAAAATCATTAAATGAAATGTTGAGTAAATGCAGTTGCAAATAGTTGCAATCGCGAGTAATTAATCATCATATAAAATAACATTTATTTATGGGCTTACTAAATTTAACAAGGACGACATTAAAATTTAGTCCAAAATCAAATTCCAAAACCCCACAAGTGATATTGCGTTGATGAAGAGAATTTGTGTAAACAATCATTACTAAATGGTACATCATAAGAAGTTATAATATATGATTTTATTGAAAAGGTATGTGTAAAGGCCCGCAAATATGTACCTTTGAGTCGATAATAATTCACGTCAGTTCAACTCAAATTGATTGGAAATACGAGTCTTTAGGGGTTAAGAAGAAAAGGTAGAAGAGAAAATAGAACAAAACACAAAATCTCACAATCGTATTGGAACAAAATATAATCTATAATAACAGATTTTTACAAGAATGAATCTGTAACAGTTTATATACTTAAAATCATCAGAGTACAACACTCAATACATCAATCTGGATAGTTATAATAACTTATCCTCACACAACGGAAATATAAATCAAATACGAAATATGTCTGAACTCCTCCAGCTCGTATCCTGAGCTCCATAACATTCTAAACTGTAACCGCGATATTCGGTTTGACCCGAGTATTATAATAAAATAACATCCGAGTCGGTCTGGAAAACCAGCGTGAGAAAACACACTCAATTTGAATTATTAGAGTTATCAAATCCTTTGAAAAACAAAAGTATCTCGTAAGACCGCGTCACACATAAATACAGTGGGTTTTTACCTTACGTTAACCAAAACATCTTATATCAAAATCATCTGATATTATAGTAGTGTCTAGTTAAAGATACTTATTCAAATAGTCAAAATTGTTGCATTAATAAAATTCCAGCGTACTAGGCTCTACAAACAAAATCGTAAAGGCTCGTATTGGAAAATGGATCCCATACAACGACTGGGCCATTGGGGTACCGTCCAACATAGTACACCTCTAGAAAAATATACCGAGTACCTCGTCGGTATCCCCTGCTACACAAGACGGCCCACCCCTAACCTGGATAGACCGAATATGCTCACCCAGGGTGTTCCCACCCTTAAAAATCGAGCGCTCCTTTCATGCACAACCATATCCATAATATATATGTTTCCTAGAATATCTAGAAAGTGATAACGTGCCCTAATTGGGTGTGACCCACTTAGCCTTGCTGCATCTCTTCTATTTTAGTCATTCCTGGTTTATGAGGCTTGAGGCTAAGCGTTACCTTTCACTGTCTTCACTATCTTCACGGTATCCATTCGTAATGTTCAAACTGGATCGAAGTGGTTTTCGGATAATTAAATCAGATCCTTGTCTCTTCGAAATGTTTAACGAAATTGGCCAATATTGGTGTCGGTTATTTAACTATCAATAACATCCATAACCAGTCACTAGGTCTTATTATAAATTTTTGCAAAATATTTATTTTTTAAATATCCTTATAAGATATACCAATCCATTCCAACATTTGAAAACAATTTCAAATACTTAAATCCATAACAGGATGCTTCCAAACCATCTCAACACTTACAAATATTTTCAAATTTCCATTTTTATACTTTTGAAAATATTATAAGTCTTATTTTCGAAAATATTTTCAAATATCAACACTTAAAAGAATATTTCGTAACTTGTTTCATAAATTTTCGGAATCACTAATAAATTTCCTTCTTCAATTTCTAAAACGCGGTATACTTGTTTATAAACCCATTCAACAATTTATAACCTCATTTATGAATTCAGTTTTCATTTTCAAAGTTCCCATATTCAACAATTTGAAATTCCATTTCCTCCAAATCCCTTATAAAATTCCTCTCCCAAAATCGTATCCTTTTATATGCCCCATTTAGGAATCTTGGGAAAAATTTGTAAATAAAACTTTCAATCGCTTCAAAACTATATATATATATATAAAGTAATTTAAAAGAATAATAATTTATTTTTAAAAATAAGTTTAAGTAGTTATTTAAAAATATCGAGACCCTTTTTATAATCATCAATAACTTAAATTCAAAGCTAATTTTTAAAAGAATTTATTAAAATAGATATTAAGTACTTGAGAAATTTACTTTTCGATGTACTTTAATTCTACTAGTTCAAAATTTCATAGTTTGACATATCACGTACTTCCTTTAAAAACAAACTTAAATTCTTAAAATCAAAGATATATTTTTAAAATTCCAATAACCAATTCAATTTATAGATCTTCTCGATTTACAATCCATCGATTCCATTCCAGCATCTTATCCATTTCCACTTTTCAAAAATAATATCCACTATTTTTTTCCAACCCTATTTCCATACTCTAATGTAAATTTACCCTATGAATTTTATATTCCCAAATTTTCATCTCTTATCGATTTCCTTTATTTATTAACATCGTTTTATAATTTTATAACTTCTTTGGGTTTCGCTTTTTATAAAAATAATCTCGTTTATAATATTCTATTTTATAAGTTCAATTCCTTATAAATTCTATTCATCCTACCAATCTATTTTTAATCTCGTTTTCAACTTCTTTTTATATTTCTAGAAATATCCTTTAAGAATCCATCGTTTAAAAATCCTTTATATAATTTATTTAAAATCTCTATTTAAAATATTTTTACGAATAGTTAAATATAAACCAAACTCATTTTTTTATCCAAATCAGTTTCTTAAAATAATCCAAATTTTTGTATGAATATTTTTATATTCAAAATATCTTTCTAAATCTTTTCAAATTTTAAAAATATATCTATGGTATTTAAATACCAGACCAGTGCTACTATAGCATCCAAAAATTCACATCACAACAATAATCTATAATAGATTATTCTAACACATCATAAATTATTATATATAAAATCAATCAATCAATCTAAATTTTAGGAATCCAGCTGGATCCTTCCAATTTTTTTTCACTACATCCATAGATGTTAATGCAACATAAAAATACCAATCCCACTTCAAGGGCGATATCGCGGTATATATGGTCATCTGCTATTGCGGGACGCATAAGGTCTCATTTGCAAAATGTGTGGGAATATCAATCCAACTGCTAATATATATATATATATATATATTACTATATATGTAATATAACATTCAAGTGATAATAATAATTACATTCATCCAATCAATCAATAAAAGATTTTCAAAATTTTTAAATTAAACTAATAATCCAAGTCGAGTGAGATTTACGCATATTGATTTTTATTTGCAGTCCGTTCCAATCTCGACTCTTTTCACGATTTTTTTAAACCTCGTACGAATGAGATATATATTTTATAAGCATTCGACATTTATAAGATTTTAAATTCAGAAATTAATTAAATTAACTCTCTAAAAGGAATACATACCTATTAAACTCACTGCCTCGCTGCCTCTTGCTCGCGTACACCACCTGCACACACGCTTCGATCACTACCAAGCCCCAGGCTCGTGATTTCCACAAAATTCTCACACTTCCGATATCCAAACTGCCACTACCACACAATTCCCATAGCTTCATCTCGCCTCGGCAAACCCTACGCATCCCCCAATGACCAAAATTTCCACTACCCACTAACGAATGCGCCTCTGCCTCTTGAACCACTAACAGCCTCCGACAACTTGCCACCGACCACACCCGAAACCTTAATCTTCATCAACGATGCTGCACCATCCAAACTCCATCACGCCGCCGAAAATTTAAAGACACCGGCGTCTCCATTTTCCAAATCGTGACCTATCATAGTTCCTACAACCATGCCCTAGCCCACGCACTTGCGCACGCGCCCCCTTCCACCTTGACCTACTACCGCATGAAGCCTCCATTGTAGTTGCCACCAAAACCCCAGTCCTTCGAACGCCGCCATCAGTTCCAGATTCCATCGCGAGAAAAAAAAGAAGCCCGATTGATTTTGAGAGGAAAATAAGGCGTACGCGATTTTTTTGATTTATTTTGAGAGGAAGCACCATTTTTTAAATATATATCCGTTGCGTTGGATTTCTGAAAGGAAGAAAGGGGAGGTCTCGATCTTTAATTTGAACGAGGATAGCTTCACCAGAAAGATGAATACATGACTTATAAAATATAAGAAGGGATGGGATGTTGGCATGTTAGAATAAGTCAACGTACAGTGAGAGGATGGAATTGCTACTGAAAAGAAGATTGACCAGACAATTTATTTATTTAAATTTCAAAACGTCTCGATTTCCGCAACTTTAAATGTCGAACTCCTATTGAGGCATATCACTGGATGTTTACAATGGTATACCCCTATTCTGAATGCGATGGAAAATGTTTCGAGTCCTAATTCGACCTTATGAAGAAGATGGCTTTCTGAACCCAATTATTATATTGAATTTTCGATATTAATTTCAACGCGTTTCTATTCCGTACGGCGAAACGATAACTCCAAATACTACGAAATTTCAAATCCGAGAATACTACACTATTACGGATCTGATGGAACTAGTTTCGTCAAAATCCAAAACTATGCCTCGGATCGCTATTTTAACACGTCGATTAAATCGAAGATTTCCAAAATTTACGAAATCGTTCAAAACTTCAGTTTTAAAATCTTACTGACTAATTTCTAATTCAAATAGAATTTATACCAACATTAGAAATATTTTCAATTCATAAACAACTCCAATTTCTAATTATTTAACGATTTTCAATTATAAATTCAACAATTAAATTTATTCAGCAAATCGCTATATTTGGAATTTAAATTCATTCTAAAAATCTCAACCAACATCTTTATATTCAAAAATTAAATTATATCCCAAATCAATATTTAAAACCGCTTAAATAATCAACATCAAACGACGAAAAATCCGATCGTTACAGTATGTAAGCGGTGACTTGGCCAAATTATCACAATATTATCTAAGATGACGTGTGAATGTTAATATTTAAATTCTTCAATATTGATCGTTAACTGTATTCACAACTTAGAGTCACACAAACTATCTGTAAATTCTACAAAAAAACATATGAGATTAACTTATAAAACGTCGTAAATGAATTTAATTAATTAATATTTGAGAAATATTAATTATTAAATTTATTTCATGTTTGGAAGTTTTTTGTGATTATCAGATGCATATATAAAAGTTATATTTGCTTGTGCTGATATAAGATATCGTTGTGATTTTAAATAAGGTTTGAATGATAGATAATTACTTGAAGGGATTTTGGCAATTTTTATCCATAAATGGTCATCTATGGCCGACTATACAAGTGTAATTAGAGGGTGGAGAGAGAGAGAGAGAAATAAATGAACTGTTTGGGAACAACTTAAAGAATGCTTCATGCTATCAATTAAAACAAATCCACTAATTCATTTATTTTATTCATTCTTTTTCATTCACTTTTTTCTCCTCCTCATCACCCATGGTTGAAATTACCATGAGTTCCAAAAAAATTCAACTCCAAATAAAATAAAAATATAAATAAAAGAAAAAAGCTAAGTGGTTCATCCATCTCTTGCAAAAGTGGGCATGTATCTTCCTGAGATCTGAAGATATTTTTAATCAAGATGTTACAAATGGCAAGACTTTTCAAGTTCAATTATTTTATTTGATTTAGATTTTTATATGTTCATCATCACCGTTTATACATATAGATAACTGCCTTGTTATAATCTTGTATGAATAACATGATTTAACAATTGATTAAAAGTCTTTAATACCTTAATGTATAATTGTTTAAAATAAAATTGAACCATACATATGTATTACTTTCATCAATGAAATTTTTCTATAATTTATCATGTAAAATTTTAGACAAAAAAAACCTTATTTTCGTTCATGGCATTGTACCATGTTTTACATACTTGAAATTGATCCAATTTTTTTTTTAAACTTCAACAGATATTTATTTATATATTTACATGCTTCAAATTGAATGATATAGTCAATTTGTATGAATGTGTGTAAATTTTTGTTGTTACTACATTTTATTTAGATCAGTAATATATATTTTAAGTTTTAGGCACATTAAATTTGAAGGAGATTTGGTACATACATGTGTATATATAGGAACTTAGCATACTATATGGAAACGATTCGTTGTATTTAAATGAGATTTAGTGCATATATGGAAGTTTTTAGCAATTATAAAAACTTTAAAAGATAATTTGTATATGAATGATCTTATATGTAACATCCTTGTGTAGAAAATTTTAAATGCGAAGTTAAATATGCAAGGTTTTAAAATATATGTGGGAACTTTAAATCATAGGTCATATATGGAAAACTCAAAGTTTAATGTTTATAATTAAAAGCATAAAAGCCAAAATTCCAATAATCAATCAAAAATTTAAAATTGTCGGATATTATATTCATATGAAATAATTTAGTAAGGTAATATATATAAATGCTTAGTATATGCATAGTAAATGTACACCAAATTTCTACACATGTTTACATTACACTTGTTATGTTTGGTTAAATCATTATGTTATGCTTACATGTCTTCTCTAGTCATGTCATTCATTTACAATTTACACCCTATATAATCATGTGACTTTTCTCTTTTCTAAAAGTTAGTTAATTGCACAGTTGTAACATTTATGATCTATTAAATTGTTTCATAATTTGACCCATTACTTAACTTGTAACGACCTGCCTTTCTTACTACCAAAGATAACACTTAGTACATCCTCGGTATTCGTGCGCCGATCATTCAGTCGTTCGAAAGACAGGTAATTAGGGGTTGAAAAAGGAGATACAATAGAAGAGAATAAACTAATCAACACATAATCACACAACGCAATGGAACAAAATATATATCACTCAACTTAATATATTACAAAGTCACTTTAAAAATGTTACATCAAAGTTATACTAATACAAATTCTACCCTAGAACAGTTATAACCGTCTATCCCTACCTAACACATACAATATACATAAAATACAATGGAAAACAAGATAATAACTAGCTATCGATGAAGCCACTTGCTCCAAACTCCTCCAAGATGAATCTACGGAAAAATCTAAACTACTTATCTGTCCATTCAATTTTAAGCACCCAAGAGTTTAGGAAAAGTGAAATAAGCTCCAAGTCAAACATGGGTCTGGTGTGAGTAAAGCATAAGTCTTTAAAATTTTAAAAACTTTTAAATCAAAGGCATCTCGTAAGACCACGCCACACATAAACACAGATGAGTTTTTACCTTACGGAAACCAAAACATTTGTATATAATATCCAGTGATATTATAATAATGTCTACGTTTTCAAGTAAATGATTAACCTAACTAAAATTGTTACATTAATTAAATTCCAGCATAATAGTATACAACTAAGACCAAAGGCACTTATTGGGAAATGGATTCCATACAATAACTAGGTTACTGGGGGTACCACTCATCACGGTGCATCTCTAGATAAAATAAAACCGAGGGCTCCGTTGGGATCCCATGCTAACACAGAACCAGTCTACCACTTGACTAGCAGTACCGAATATGATCACCCCTTGGTAATTGGACCCCGAAGCATACAAATGAGAGATAATATCGACTCTAGATAGGGATGATTATACCCTGATTGGGAGTGACTCACTTAGCCCTGCTGCATCTTTCCTATTCTAGTCATTCCCGGTTGATGAGGCTTAAGACTACATTTTAGATTCTATATAGTACTTTCCACTTGGAGTACTACATTGCCTTTCAGTCGACGACACAATGTCAGAATTCATCCATACAAGTCGTTGATGAGATGAAAAAACCATAGCCACTACTTCTACTACATCTATTTTGGAATCACCTTCAGGATTAGTAGCAAGCAACCCTTGCACTTCAAAGAGCTCCGTCTTTCATTCCATCATCTTTAAGATGTTTTCACTTCAAAATGCTTGAGTTGGATCGAAATGGTTTTCGGGTAACATATCTGATCCCATTCTCTTCGAAACAACATTCGATAGTTTTTGGTAAGCTCAACCCTGGTTCTTTATGAAATAAACAGTCAAAGATAAGAGCGGAGATCACCTCCTAGCCGTTAGTGGATGGATTTCCTTATCATTTTTCCTAGAAGAAAGAAATGAGATTTACACACACAATATAACATCATTAGTGATGACTGCGCCATATAATTCACGTGTTAATCTTAGATATTTCCAAAGTTACGTTTTGGGTCTATATATGATAGCTGGTTATTTAACTATCAAACAAACAAACAAGAACCAATTTCATTTGAGATTATTTATCTATAGCAACCACTAAGCCTCAAAACAAATCTTTATTTAATCAATCTCTTTCAAAAACGTTTGTCCGAAACATTTGTAACTTATCTCTCTGACATAAGTATATTCACAAAACATTTGTGAATAATTTCTTACTTCCAAATTACGTTAAAAGGATTAAACAAATATTGTTTAAATTGGAGGTAAGGACAGCCCTAAACACTTCTCCTTCGGTGTTAATTGTAGAACGGATGTTTTATACCACCGTTTTTAAAAGGTCAGTTTAAAGAGACGCAGATCTCAAATTCTTTTTATACTTCTTTTGATAAATCCTTTTCAAACAAATCTATTCAAGAAATATATTTTGCTTGATGTCCAAGTCCATTTCAAATTGCTTTCCAAACCCCCAAATCCATTTATAAAACCCTTCTATAAATATTCAAAATCATTTATAACAATTGCTTTTATAAATATCCAAACTTTTTATATAGATTTCTTATAAATACCCAACCTTTTTATAAACTCCCTTTATGAATCCAAATCATTTTCTAAATTTTTTTTAATAAATACCGCAATATCATTTACAAAACTTCTTTACAAACCTTTCTTGCATAAACAATTTCTTAAATAACCTTAAATCAAATTAGCTTCCTTTAATAAGTAAATCCATTTTTTTTAAATCTCCTTTATTTATGAAATCTTCTTTGCTTAAAAACCCAAACCTATTTACCCAAAGCATTTTATAATTTCCAAATTCCTTTATAAAACTCTTATTATTTCTTTTTTTATAACATTGGAAACCATTCTCATTAGTTAAAAACATGTTTAATAGAACCATTTGTCAAATCATTTCTTAAATATCTTGTTCAAAATGCAATAATTTGAAACCATTTCAAAAATAAAATGAAATATTTGTCCTTACAAAAATGAAACGGAGGCTTAGCTACAATTTAGTTTTACTTATCCAGTTTAACATGGCACCACATAACAACAGGTATATAAGGGATCAACGCATAAACATTAATTAACTTATGTAAATGTCCAAGTTAATTGTAATAGCAGAATGGTATGTTGTTTTGCTAATAGATTTCATTTAGTTTACCTAATCATATGAGGTTACTTAAGGGTAAGTGACAGTGACACAGAAATCTCTTGATTTAAAACAATTTGAAAAAAAACAGTTCGAAACAAAACTGATTACTAAAAATCAAAGAGATTTAAAACAAATCAAAAACCCTTGTAAATGAGAATCAAATCCTTGTTAAATAGTAATTAAACTCTAATTAAACCTTAATTAAACCGTATTAAAATATAACTAACTTTAATGAATGATTAATTAGATAAAACCTTTTTTTAAAATAATAACTAATTAATAATTAACTTAAATAAATAATTAAATATAAATTAATTAATCCTTAATTAATAATTAAATAATAATTAAGTTTAATTAAGTAACAAATCATGATTAACTTAATTGATTAACATTTAAGTTTAAAAACCATTATTAACAAATGATTAAATACTAATTACCTTTGTTAATTAACTGTTCTTTAATTATTAAATCAAAGTTAGAAAACATTTTCTAAAATATTTATTAGTGGAAACAAGTTTGGATTAGAAAACTAGTTAGATTTTCCAATTGGGTTGATTAAGAAAAATAAGTAAAGAAGAAGAAAACAAACATAGAATCTCGCAGTGGAATGAAAAAATATAATAATCAAATAAATAGTTCATGAAGCTGTTTACTATACATTTGATTATAATTTACACAACATTTATCAGAGTTATATATGCAATAAAATTATGGAGTAGTGCAGCAGACAACATGATGCAAGAAATAATACCAGCAATAATAATATACCGGTCTTCGTCTTTGTCTTCTAGCAAATAGTTTTCAATATGCTGAAAACTCAAGGCAGACCCAAGCGTGCTGAAAAGACAAAATACTCAAGTCAGGAATAAAATATCCTTATGTGAGTCAAACCAATATCATGTATAACATCAATGCAATAACGTCATAGAAGTTTATGGATTTTGACATCTCATATCCAGCGTATAACGTGCGTGCAATAACTCAAGAGATGTTTTGGGATTTTCCATCCCTTAAGGATCCGTCAAATTATTATATATAGTAGACTACGCTATATATAATGTCTAATCTGTAAAAAAAAAAATTTAGCGTTAAGGCTTTACATTGATCCCCCTTAACGCGTTTTTAAGCATTGTCATATAGTTTGCATATAACACCTCACTAGCACGTTGGGGAATAGGGATGCGCCATGATACGACAACACTAAACCAAAACCATAGTGGTCTCGTATAGGGATAAAAGTATGACAAGGCACGTGAGGCAATGCCTAAGGTATTATACTACCAGTATGAGTTGTAGGGCTGGTGGTAACGCATCATAGCCACTACCGCCCACTACATACATTCATCCCATATTGAGAAATGGGAGGTTATCCTAAAATCAAGGTGCACCAATTGAAACCAACAACAAAAGGAACAATATGGACCGAGTCCAAGAAAATCGAAGAACGGATGTTTGCTAGGGGTAGTTAGCCCGCTTGGCCCTGTCAAGCCATCCTGTTTTAGTTATTTCAAATTGGCACAAGTGCCGCGGTCGATCCGTCAACATTCTCTTTCTTTAAATCTAAAAAACGACGCCAAATCCAACCACTTCGTTCTGAAGTCTCCTCTGCGTGCACAGTTTTTAAAGTGGTTCCAATATTGACAAAGAGTATGTCAATAAGAGGCCCCGGCCTCTTTAACAGCCAAACGTCAATTTATACACCAGTTGGTACTTTTATATTTCAAAAACGGTTCATACTCGATATCAAAATACCATATTTACTTCAAAATATCATTTTATTTCAAAATCATCTTATTTACTTCAAAATATGTCAATTCAGTTCTGTGACGACCCGGATTTTTGGCATCTGATAATTGGCAATTAACTGATTTTAATTTTGAAATATTGATCTTATTAGGCAAACAAATAAATAAAAGTATGTATACAGAAGTTAAGATGTATATAGTATTTCCAATATGGAAATATATAAGTGTGTGTGAATACATATATAATTCATACAAAAATTCTTGTAAACACATAGTGAGACAAGCATTAAATTGTAGCATACAAAACTTAAATCAGGTCAAGCTTGTGTTAGAAGGAAAAATCAAATCATAGGAAAAGGGAAGTACATAATAATAAAAATAAAAATAAAGAGTAACTTACTGTGTACACTACAACAAAGAATGTAGCATACTTTCTTATATACCTCCACTGTTTCTTTTATTCCATTCATTCGAGAGCAAGCTAAGTAAAACAAAAGATAAGCATTTCTGCCATTTTACAACTTAAAAACAACGAGCTCAACTCATCAAGGATCATCAAGCACAAAACAAAAGCAAGTATAAATGCAAAAGCCAGTACCTTTGTTCTTTTAACAGGTGAGTAACACTTTTTAAAAACTTACGTATAAATCTGTTGCTTGATTAATGTCTGAAATAAGTATGTTTTTGTGTATGTATATTGGTGAGCTTCTGTGCATTTTGGGATCGAATATTTCTAGGTCGTTACAAGTTCGATATGTCATTTTCACTTCGAAGTTCGATTCGAATTTCGATCTAGGTTAACTTCATTTTAACCCAATTCGCACTTAAATCAACGATTTAAATATAAACATTCCAACCTTGACCAGTTTGAATTTTTAGAAAATAGTTTGGAAAGAAATTTAAGTAGTTTTAAAAGTTGAAATAGTTTTATAAAATGGTTTAGAAACTAAAAATTATTTATATAGGAAATTAGTTTGGAAAATCAAATAATTTAAATATTTAAAAAGATAGAATTTAAACAGTTTAGATTACAATAATTTATTGGAAAAAAGTCTCAAAGTCAAACTGATTCAATTCCAAATCTTACAATTCAAATAATTGAATCTCGATTCATTTCAAATAGGCCCAATTTCAATTTGAATTAACTTCGATTTCAATTCCAATTCAATTCAATTTCAAACACGATTTCAAAATAATTCAATTTCGCTTTCAATTTAATTAATTTCAATTCAATTCCAGTTTTAAACCATTTCATTTTATTCAAATTCGAGTTTACTTTCAAAATATCAATTTAAATCATTTAAGTTAAAATTAACTTCGATGTTCAATTTAGTATACAAATCTTTAAAATAATTCAATTTCGAGCCAAATTTAGGAATATCCATTTGTATCAATTTTACTTAAATAACTTCGAAGTTCAAGTAAAAGTTCGAACACTTAAAACAATTTCAATTTCAATAATTGCAGTCACATATCGATTTTTTCTTCACATTTCAAAATAATTTCTTTTCCAATTTCGATTTCAACATTTCCAAGACTCGAATTCGAAACTAAATTCGATTCTCATAAATTCTATTTTTATTTCATTTAATCAAAATCATTTAATAAATTCATATTCAAGAATTTAAAATCATTTAACTAACTCGGTGTCCATATATAATTTTCTATTCTATAGCCATGTGATCAGTTATTTCAATTTAATTTCAAGCATGGATATATATCATTTCAAGCTAAAATAAATGTCATAGGTATATATCATTTCAGCTTATTTCTTAATTTATTCGAAATAATTTAGTTAACAGTTTTATACACTGTTAAATAATTTACAGGGTGATAACATGATATGTATAAAAATAGTCAATCATCCAAAATCTCAACCAATTGGTATCCATCACAATCAATCATCCAAAGAGTCAATAAATTACAACAATTAACTAATTGTTAATGATCGAGAATTTTCCTTGTAGTTAATTCTAATTTCAATTTAACTGTTAATTTAAAATTTCTAACGTAAAAATTTCTATATCGATTTCTACGTCGCTTAAATTTATCAAACAACAATCAATAAATGTAAATCACTTTAGAATTTCAATTTAACTAACATAAAAATAATTTAGTCATTCGTGGGCATTTAGAACACTCACCTTTTATCTGAAATTAAAAATATTTCAGTTTCAAATAAATTCCAATTTGATTCCAAGGCGTAGAAGCCGTTGATACAATTCCGATGCAATTTGTTTCGTCCAAATCGGACCACGTATGGAGAAGATATATGATAATTAGTGTTCAACAAAATTAACGATATAACTAACAACTAAACTAAATAATAAATATAATTAATTACCTAAACCATACTAATCCATCTCTTCTTCACAGTCGAACGCGAATACCTCGTTCACTTTTTTGCATGACCGAGCTTTCCTATCACCGCTCTAGGCGAACAGCTGTCACGTCTTCCCCCGCGCCAGCCACGTGCACCGCCTCCAGCATCAGCCACGAATGTCGCTCCTTCGCCAAGCTCCGCCATTCCAGGAAACTTGTGTGCGTGCACAACCCTCCGCCTCTACAGCCGTCGCGCCCAGCTAAAGCTCTGCCTCTACAGCCATCGCGCGCAGCTAAAGCTCCGCCTCACGCCTCTAAGTATGTTTTTGTGTATGTATAATGGTGAACTTCTATGCATTTTGGGATCGAAAATTTCGGGTCGTTACATTAGGTATCAGAGCTGAAAGGTTAAGCGATAACCTTGGCTCTGGTGGGATTACTCATAAAGGATAGGGTCAATGGTACCCTAGAATGAGTTGAATGTGTGTGTGTATATATAAGAGAGCGTACTTGTTATTTTTCGATATAAAGATTTTAAATGATTTTATATAAGAATATATTTTGATATATATAAAGCAATACTTCATTCAAATAAATATTAAGTTAATTGGTTGTTATATCATTAGAATTAAATAGAAATAATGAGAACTAAGTGGTAATAGAAATACAACCAAACTGAAAATTAAATCTTGAATTTGGGAAAACTTTTAGAATAAGATAATAATGAATTGGTTTCCAGTTGTAATAACATTAGTTATTTTCCTAAAATGATGAAATGATTGTTAATGACTTAGCAAAATAATAAAATGTTTAAGGAAGTAGACATTTAGGTAAGTATGGCTTATGAATTGAAATTGAAAAAGGGTTTAAATGGTGAGGTATTAAATCTAAGTCCAGAAGATTTGGGGAATTTGTTCTAAGTGTTTGAGGAAAAATATAAATAGTATTATTTGAATAAAAGAGCTTGATTCAAACAAGAGTTGTTTGAAAATTTATAGGAATTTGTTTTGAATTTAAAACCAAAGGTGGTTTAAAATTAAAGTAACTTGGGGTGTAAGGGAAATAAATATGTATATTTGAAATAAACTCTAAGGTTGAGTTTTGAATTTTCCTTGAGATGTGATGTGAAAACCCAAAGTGGTATAAGTTTTGAACTTATAAGTAAGAAAGAATATTATTAAAAATTTGAAAATTTGAAGTGGGAATTCGAATTTGAGTAAGGTTGACTGAATGAATGAATTGAATTTAACTTTGGGAAAGTTAAGTAATTTAACAAGCAACTTGAATTTGAAATTTCAAAATGAAATTGGGAGTTTGTGTGATCTCAAATTAGGTTTGAAATCTAGAAATTGAGAATGGATACTATAAATTGGTGTTTGGATAAATTTGGATGTTTATTTATTCGGATATTATAAATAATCTATGAAACTGAGAATGGGTTTTGAAGTTAAAAATTCAGTAGTAAAATTGGATTCTGACGATAAAATTGTTTTTGAATTCCTAATTGAACATCGAAATAAGTTAAGTACAGATAATATAAAATGGAATTTTGAAATTCTGACTCAGAATTCAATTGTTTAAAGCGTTATCCCGCTTTTTGGTAAAGCCGTGATACCAAAAGATCGATTAAAAACAAAAAACAGTTCGTCTCAAAGATTGGTTGCATATTGCTTCGCTATGGATATCGATGAATTTTGTCCGAGCCCGGATCAGGCTACAATTGATAAGACATGACAAGCAGAGCCATAAAATCCAGTGTTTCAAATTTCAGGTTAATCGGAGTTCGTATGAACGAGATATGATCGGTGCAAGTTAGCCAATGTACGCTGTTCGTATCCATCGAATTGTTGAGGAGTTACCCATTTCGAATCCATCGGATTCGAATCCATCAATGTTTGTTTTGTTCGAATCCATCAGGTTCCTCATACTTCGAATCGATCGAGTTCGAATCGATCATTAACATGATATCGGTCAGTTTGAATCGATCAGTTTCGAATCGATCAAATAGGCATCGCCTCAGCATGTTCGTATCCATACTAGAGCACTGTTTCATATCCATCAGTAGGCCGCACTTCATATCGATACTCGTATCCATCACCACACCTCGGTTCGTATCCATCGGCCTCGTATCGATCGGAATGGCCAGGTCTTCGCATCGATGGACTTCGTATCGAACGAACTTCGGCTAAAGTGCTTAATCGAATCCATCAGTATGCAGTTTACTTCGTAACGATCACCTAACAACAGCTTCGCATCCATCAGAGATTCGCTGCTTCGTCTCCATCACGAGACCACGTTCGAATCCATGAGCCGAGGCTTGTTCGTATCCATCAGGTCGATGAGCCTGGGTGACGTGTCATCCCTCGATACGAACAAGGCGAAATTTATGGAGTCGATACGGTTAACTCGGAGTAAAAACCGGATTGAGGCGAAGCATACGTGCCACATCATTACGAGACCACGTGAGGTGACCGAGTCGAAGAGATCGTTTCGAATTGATGGATTCGAAATAAACAGCCAACCGAAACATACCAACTCATATCGATCATATCTCCCAAACCGTTGATCCAAATGCAACGAAATTTTCACAGCATCTTTCATATAAGGTAAAGAATGTTCCTGCCAAGTTTTAGCTCGATTGGGTCATTTTTTGATGGATACGAAATCACTTCGTATCGATCTCGGATCGATTCAAAACTTGGTGGGGTCGGTCGCGTGGGCCCAGTCACGTGCCAGAAAAAGTCTCCCGAAGTTTGAGCGAGATCTGAGCCTTCTACGCCTATAAATAGCACCCTAAAGCCTATAGAAAGGGGATCTTTTGGCCATTCGACGTCCAGACTCTGCCGAATTCAATTCTACTCTTCATTATCGCTGTTGTAATCATATTTCAGAGCTATTATCAACAGTAATCTGCTGTAATTGATTGAAATCATCAAGTGAATCAATAAAGACATAAACTTCAGAGTGGACGTAGGCAAGATCGCCGAACCACTATAAATACTGCGTTTGTGATTGTTATTTCTGAATTGCTTTGTCCGATATTACTTAGATATGGGATTTGTGTTGAATATTGCTGATTTGTGTTCATAAACGGGTGCTTTCACGATATTGGGGTTTGGACCATTTTTGGTGCAAACACTTTGGTGCTTTCACTGAGAAGGCTGACTCAAGGATTCTACTGTCTGGAAGTTGAATTTGAAGATTTAAGAATTCAGATCTAAAAGCTATGACAAGGCAAACAAGTAGAAGGCAGAGGCCAGAGAGAAGTGAACATGAAGGAAGTCAAGAGGCTTCTTCAGGAGCGAATCAAGCATCGGTCTTCATCACCAGGGATGAGATGGAGACAATGATGAAGAGACAGGAGGAGCTGATCCAGAGCTTGTTTCAACAAATTGGGCAACTTGGAGCACAGAACAGAGGAGCTGATGGGGTTCAAAACGAAGCAGGGCCATCCGGCGTAGCACCTGGATTAGGAGGCACACACGTTGAGAATGTTGATCTAATACCGGAGACAGAGAGAGGAGCATCTGCGCAACCTGGAGGTAGCAGAGGAATGAACGCTCAGTCAAGGGGGCAGATTCTAGAATTCCCTCGTGAACTCGGGGGGCAGGTCGAAAGCAATGAACGAGGATTGCATCTTGGAGACAATGATAGACTGGCGCAAATGGTCAAGCGAGCCATGAGAGGCAGATTAATAAACAAAGATCTTGAAGATGTGAACAGAAGTCCCTTTTCTCTTGCAATTAGGATGGCTAGGAACCCACCAGAGTTCAAGTTACCATCAGTGGAGATGTATGATGGGAGGACGGACCCCACAGTCCATCTGACGAGGTACATGAGACATATGGAAGTGCTGGGGGCATCACAGGAGGTTATGGCCCGATGCTTTCCATTATATCTGACGGATATCGCAGCATTATGGTTTAGGCAACTGGAGAGTGGCTCCGTAGGAACATGGGCAGATTTAACTGAGAGATTCATGAGACAATTTAGGGTTCACATTGCAAGACCCAAGAATGTGATGAGTTTGGCAATTATGAAGAAGAAAGCTGGGGAGACTTTGAGGAGTTTCCTGACGCGATTCAATGCGGCAGCAGCATCAGTGGATTGGCCAGATCCATCCATGGTTATGATGGCAGCTGTGTCCGGAATAGCCGATGGCATGGATTTCAAAAATTCATTGACTAAAGATCCACATATGGATCTAGGAGAATTCTATCACGAAGCAGAAAAGTTCTTGCGATTGGAAGATGCGAGTGCAGAAAGAGAAGAAAATGATGAACTCAATGTTTATACGGTCAAAGATGGAAATCCCCCTGAGAAAGATACAGAAACTAGCAAGGGGAAACGAAAAACTGATAGTAGCTATAACAGATCAATGCGGCCACGAAAAGAACCAAGGTTCACCACATTCTCAGAGCTGAATGATAGTTTGGAACGAATCTATCAAGATACCAGAGAGCAGGTTTCGTATCGTAGACCAATGCGAAGGGATCCAACTGACGAGAGGAAATCAGATAAGTATTGCATATTCCATGAATTGAATGGACATAACACCAATGATTGTAGACATCTGAAGGATGAAGTGGAAGGGCATATCAGGAACGGTATGCTACTTCAGTATGTGAGGAGGCGAACTCCAGCGGTGGAACCGGAGCGACCACCGTCTACATTAGCTAGAGGTGACCCTGAACCGGGACAGCTTTTGATTATAAATTGATTTATTGAATGAAATAACGATGAACAAGTCGTAAACCTCTCACTAACACGGTTAAATCATTTACACATGTAAGCGATCGCGCACGATCCATAAGCATGCTCTGAATGACTACTGACCACACCATAGCGAGAATTTACACTTTGACATCCTTGCTTTGCTTTTTTCCGTCTTGATTTGGACATTTAGACTTTACTTGTTTGGACATTCCTGTTGTGATATTTGTATGATCATTACTTTGATATTCACAATTCTGTGAAAGAATTTACTTGTATGCCCGTTGGATCGCGAACGGTCCACGAGCACCTCTTGTATGGCGACGAACCGCCAAAGTCTTTAATTCGGAAACTCCCCCGAACATGAACTCCAGCATCGATAATACTAAGTCCCCTCCGGGCACACAATTCGCCTTGAACGGCATACGATCGCGAACGATCACAGTTCGCCTTGAACGGCATACGATCACGAACGATCACAATTTACCTCGAACGGCACACGATCGCGAACGATCACAAATTGCCTCGAACGGCACCCGACCACAAACGGTCACGATTCACTTAGTATGATACTCGATCGCGGACGATCAACATTTTCCACGAACGACACCTGATCGCAAACGACCACCATTCGCCGTGAGCGGCATCGACCGCGAACTGTCCCATTCCATCCTTCGCCGCGAACGGCATCGACCGCAAACGGTCCCGATTCACCTCAAGTGGCGCACGATCCCGAACGATCGTCATTCGAGGTCATACGAAATTATCAAGTTCTTTACAGGTTGTTGATAAGATATGAACATCCAGCTTGTGGCATTACAAAACACACCTTCCTACCGCAAGGCATGTTTTGGGGGGCAAATGTTATCCCGCTTTTTGGCAAAGCCGTGATACCAAAAGATCGATAAAAAACAAAAGGCAGTTCGTCTCAAAGATTGGTTGCACATTGCTTCGCTATGGATACCGATGAATTTTGTCCGAGCCCGGATCAGGCTACAATTGATAAGACATGACAAGAAAAGCCATAAAAGCCAGTGTATCAAATTTCAGGTTAATCGGAGTTCGTATGAACGAGATATGATCGATGCAAGTTAGCCAAAGTACGCAATTCGTATCTATCGAATTGTTGAGGAGATGCCCATTTCGAATCCATCAATATTTGTTTTGTTCGAATCCATCAGGTTCCTCATACTTTGAATCGATCGAGTTCGAATCGATCATTAACATGATATCGGTCAGTTTGAATCGATCGGTTTCGAATCGATCAAATAGGCATCGCCTCAGCATGTTCGTATCCATACTAGAGCACTGTTTCGTATCCATCAGTAGGCCGCACTTCGTATCGATACTCGTATCCATCACCACACCTCGGTTCGTATCCATCGGCCTCGTATCGATCGGAATGGCCAGGTCTTCGCATCGATGGACTTCGTATCGAACGAACTTCGGCTAAAGTGTCTTAATCGAATCCATCAGTATGCAGTTTACTTCGTAACGATCACCTAACGACAGCTTCACATCCATCAGAGATTCGCTGCTTCGTCTCCATCACGAGACCACGTTCGAATCCATGAGCTGAGGCTTGTTCGTATCCATCAGGTCAACGAGCCTGGGTGACGTGTCATCCCTCGATACGAACAAGGCGAAATTTATGGGGTCGATACGGTCAACTCGGAGTAAAAACCGGATAGAGGCGAAGCATACGTGCCACATCATCACGAGACCACGCGAGGTGATCGAGTCGAAGAGATCGTTTCGAATTGATGGATTCGAAATAAACAGTCAACCGAAACATACCAACTCGTATCGATCATATCTCCAAAACCGCTAATCCAAATGCAACGAAATTTTCACAGCATCTTCCATATAAGGTAAAGAATGTTCCTGCCAACTTTCAGCTCACTTGGGTCATTTTTTGATGGATACGAAATCACTTCGTATCGATCTCAGATCGAGTCGAAACTTGGTGGGGTCGGTCGCGTGGGCCCACTCACGTGCCAGAAAAAGTCTCCCGAAGTTTGAGCGAGATCCGAGCCTTCTACGCCTATAAATAGCACCATGAAGCCTACAGAAAGGGGATCTTTTGGCCATTCGACGTCCGTACTCCGCCGAATTCAATTCTACTCTTCATTATCGCTGTTTTAATTCGATTTTAGAGCTATTATCAATAGTAATCCGCTGTAATTGATTGAAATCATCAAGTGAATCAATAAAGACATAAACTTCAGAGTGGACGTAGGCAAGATCTCCGAACCACTATAAATCTTTTGTTTGTGATTGTTATTTCTGAATTGCTGTGTCTGATATTGCTTAGATCTGAGATTTGTGTTCAATATTGCTGATTTGTGTTCATAAACGGGTACTTTCACGATATTGGGGTTTGGACTATTTTTGGTGCAAACATAAAGATTTAGATAGTTGACTAAAAAAAGTTAATTTGATTTAAGGGATTAAATCAACATTTAAAATTTAACTCGAATTTATAATTTGAAATGGTTTAAAGTTGAAATTTGAATTGAATTAGTTCAAATTCAAAAGGAAATTGGGTTTAATTCAAAATTTAAATGATTTGAAATTGAAGTGGGTTCAATTGATATTAGTCCAAATTGATTGGACTAATTTGGAATTGTAAATAAAGTTGAGTAGGTTTAAAATCAAATGGAATTTGATTAGAATTTGGGAAGAAATCAAGATTGATTCAACTTGAATTAGGGTTCAATTTTAATGGAAATTGAACTTATTCAAAATTGGAATTGGGTGAATTTAAATGGAAGTGGAAATTTAAATTAAATTGATAGGGAAGTGAACAGTTTCGACTCTGGACTATCTTCAATATAAATTGTTTTAATATAAACTGTTTTTAATCTATTTTCCTATCTATTTACTATATACAACCTTTCTTTTTAAACCCCAAACTATTTTATGCTTATTCTACAATTATTTTGAAACTATTTAATGATTTTTCGACTGTTTTATAAACTAATTGTTATTTTTCAACTAGTTTACAAATTAATTACTATTTTACAACTATTTTGCAATTATCTAAAATCTCTGAAACTATTTAACTATTTTCCAACTATTTTACAATTAGTTAACTATTTTACAGCTATTTTGTGAACTATTCATTGTTTTTCAACTACTTATCTATTTTTAAAATTTTCAAGCTATTTTCTAATTATAAACTGGTCGGAGTTCAAACTGTTATTGATTAAATACCCAACCGAGATAAGGATTAAAGTGATAATCCAATGGATTTGAAACAATTGTGATTATGTGGATAGAAATTAAAGAAAATGTGAACAGAAAGAGAAATTGATTTAGTTGATAATCAATGAAAATAATTACGTAGGATGTACGTATATTATTCTATTCGCATAGTGATTCGATCCAGATTCGAGCATAGAATTTCGAGATAGTTATATCGATCCAGGTTAGGATTTTTCACTCGATTTTCGACGGCGAACGTGGACATGGATTGTTGATTGGTTCTGGATATTCTCTATTATAGTTATGGCTATGCAAGAAGAATGACGGTTTCTGATCAAGAAACCAGATCTATGTTCGCACTAGAAAGTCGGGTGGATGATACTAGTTCGGAAGTGAAATTGTGTGATCGAGTGAGCGATCAGATTGGTATAGCGTACGGATGATAAGTGTACATCGTACGGATTTGAATGAAATTTATATTGAAAATTTGTGAATAAGAAATGTGAAATGAAAGTATATTTTGTGAAATATACAATGGATAAAAGTGAAAGTTGGATATCTTTATGATGATAAGTAAGATGGAAACAACTTTAAAAAAAAGAGTAATCAAATTTGAATACTTGATTTTGAATAAACAAAGTTATATATCTTTGTTATATAAGATAAATCTCCCCATGTTGAATCTATTGCCGGAAGGAAAGAATTTTGAAATTGTTTGAAGTATAAAAGGAGTTTTATACAAGTTTGAGATGATCCAAAGTTTTTTTTAAAATTATATATATATATATCTAAAGGATCTTATGAGGATTTTGGAAAAAGGTTTTGGGAACTTTTGGATTTGGAAAGGCTTTTGATTTTTGGGGTAAAATCAATGTTGGAATTTGAATTTGGAAAGCCTACTTTGAGAATTATCGATTTTGGGACAATCGATTTTGAGAAAAGAAGATTTATATGAGATTCATATTAGGTGTATGATTTGGAAGATACTATATGTGTATAGTATAAAGTGTTTTGATAATGGCTCTGAGGAAAAAGACGCTCCCTTGAAATGAACTTCTCAGGAGTTCCATAGGGTGGTACTGCTTTGAACCCTAAGGGGGGGGGGGGGGGGAAGGGTTCTAAAGTTGATCATGTGAGGAGTCCGGACAAAACTAGTTCCTGAGGATTATGAGTAGTGTGTAGCGAAAGTCGAGGGCGCTGATGCCTACAGAGGCATTTGGTTATGCTGTGATGACAGTGTAACTCGATGTCACTGCGATCTCCTGCAGACCATAACGAAAGTCGTGTGTGCTGCTGAGAGCCAACAGTCTACGTTTGATTTTATATCGGTAGACTGCGACCTATGGTAACATAGCGAAAGTCGTGTGTGCCGTTGAGAGCCAACGGTCTACGTTTGATTTTACATCGGTAGACTGCGACCTATGTGGGAGTGGAGAACTTTCATTTTGGCAGCGAAAATCGAGGGTTCTGATGCCTACTGTTACATGGAGTTTTGCTGTGATGGCAACGTAAACCCGGTATGTAACTATGATCTTTTGTGGGTTCCATGGCGTAATCGAGGGGTGCAGAGTGTCTACAATTACATGGACTTTTGCTGCGATGGCAACGTAACCCAGGATGTAACCGCAACCATGGATGGGGGTGATGATTTGCAGAGCATTCTCACCAAAGATATTTCCTTATTTTCAAAAATGTTTTCTATATTTTCAATAAAATTAATTTTGAAGTATTTTCACTAAGTGTTGAAATGGGTCTGCTAAGTACTTATAGATTTTCAGTCCTACGCCTGATCAATGTATGGCCGAACTTCTATGAGAACAAGGATGGACTTGTCGAAACATCGAGTTATAAAAGTATTTTTATAAAAAAATATTTTAGTAATATTATATAGATATTAAAAAGTGTTTTGAAAATGATTAAAGAAATTTACCTGATTTTAAGCATTTTATAATTCTGGCTTCGTTCCTTTTCGAGGACGAAAAGCTTCAAAGGGGGGAGGAATGTGACGACCTGGATTTTCGACGTCTGATAATTGGCAGTTAACTGATTTTAATTTTGGAATACAGATCTTATTAGGCAAACAAATAAATAAAAGTATGTATACAAAAGTTAAGATGTATATAGTATTTCCAATATGGAAATGTATAAGTGTGTGTGAATACATATATAATTCATACAAAAATTCTTGTAAACACATAGTGAGACAAGCATTAAATAATAGCATACAAAACTTAAATCAGGTCAAGCTTGTGTTAGAAGGAAAAATCAAATCGTAGGAAAAGGGAAGTACATAATAAAAAAATAAAAATAAAGAGTAGCTTACTGTGTACACTAGAGCAAAGAATGTAGCATACTTTCTTATATACCTCCACTGTTTCTTTTATTCCATTCATTCGAGAGCAAGCTAAGTAAAACAAAAGATTTCTGCCATTTTACAACTTAAAAACAACGAGCTCAACTCATTAAGGATCATCAAGCACAAAACAAAAGCAAGTATACATGCAAAAGCCCGTACCTCTGTTCTTTTAACAGGTGAGTAACACTTTTTAAAAACTTACGTACAAATCTGTTGCTTGATTAATGTCTGAAATAAGTATGTTTTTGTGTATGTATATTGGTGAACTTCTGTGCATTTTGGGATCGAATATTTCTAGGTCGTTACAAGTTCGATATGTCATTTTCACTTCGAAATTCGATTCGAATTTCGATCTAGGTTAACTTCATTTTAACCCAATTCGCACTTAAATCAACGATTTAAATATAAACATTCCAACCTTGACCAGTTTGAATTTTTAGAAAATAGTTTGGAAAGAAATTTAAATAGTTTTAAAAGTTGAAATAGTTTTATAAAATAGTTTAGAAACTAAAAATTATTTATATAGGAAACTAGTTTGGAAAATCAAATAATTTAAATATTTAAAAAGATAGATTTTAAACAGTTTAGATTACAATAATTTATTGGAAAAAAGTTTCAAAGTCAAACTGATTCAATTCCAAATCTTGCAATTCAAATAATTGAATCTCGATTCATTTCAAATAGGCCCAATTTCAATTTGAATTAACTTCGATTTCAATTCCAATTCAATTCAATTTCAAACACGATTTCAAAATAATTCAATTTCGCTTTCAATTTAATTAATTTCAATTCAATTCCAGTTTTAAACCATTTCATTTTATTCAAATTCGAGTTTACTTTCAAAATATCAATTTAAATCATTTAAGTTAAAATTAACTTCGATGTTCAATTTAGTATACCAATCTTTAAAATAATTCAATTTCGAGCCAAATTTAGGAATATCCATTTGTATCAATTTTACTTAAATAACTTCGAAGTTCAAGTAAAAGTTCGAACTCTTAAAACAATTTCAATTTCAATAATTGCAGTCACATATCGATTTTTTCTTCACATTTCAAAATAATTTCTTTTCCAATTTCAATTTCAACATTTCCAAGACTCGAATTAGAAACTAAATTCGATTCTCATAAATTCTATTTTTATTTCATTTAATCAAAATCATTTAATAAATTCAAATTCAAGAATTTAAAATCATTTAACTAACTCGGTGTCCGTATATAATTTTCTATTCTATAGCCATGTGATCAGTTATTTCAATTTAATTTCAAGCATGGATATATATCATTTCAAGCTAAAATAAATGTCATAGGTATATATCATTTCAGCCTATTTCTTAATTTATTCGAAATAATTTAGTTAACGATTTTATATACTGTTAAATAATTTACAGGGTGATAACATGATATGTATAAAAATAGTCAATCATCCAAAATCTCAACCAATTGGTATCCATCACAATCAATCATCCAAAGAGTCAATAAATTACAACAATTAACTAATTGTTAATGATCGAGAATTTTCCTTGTAGTTAATTCTAATTTCAATTTAACTGTTAATTTAAAATTTCTAACGTAAAAGTTTCTATATCGATTTCTACGTCGCTTAAATTTATCAAACAACAATCAATAAATATAAATCACTTTAAAATTTCAATTTAACTGACATAAAAATAATTTAGTCATTCGAGGGCGTTTAGAACACTCACCTTTTATCTGAAATTAAAAATATTTCAGTTTCAAATAAATTCCAATTTGATTCCAAGGCGTAGAAGCCATTGATACGATTCCGATGCAATTTGTTCCGTCCAAATCGGACCTCGTATGGAGAAGATATATGATAATTAGTGTTCAACAAAATTAACGATATAACTAACAACTAAACTAAATAATAAATATAATTAATTACCTAAACCACACTAATCCATCTCTTCTTCACAGTCGAGCGCGAATACCTCGTTCGCTTTTTTGCATGACCGAGCTCTCCTATCACCGCTCTAGGCGAACAACTGTCACGTCTTCCCCCGCGCCAGCCACGTGCACCGCCTCCAGCATCAGCCGCGAATGTCGCTCCTTCTCCAAGCTCCGCCATTCCAGGCAAATTGTGTGCGTGCACAACCCTCCGCCTCTACAGCCGTCGCGCCCAGCTAAAGCTCCACCTCACGCCTTTCCTATTCCAGTTGTGATTTCCATCGTCGCAATTTTTTGCTCTCTTCATTCATTCGCCTGTGAAATTGAAATGAAAGAAAGGAGTAGGGTATTGGGGAAACAAATAGGGTGGTGGGGTGTACGAATGGTCGAAAGAAGGTGTAAATATATATTATTATAATTTGTAAATATCCTACTTATAAACGTCCGAATTTCTCAAGCTCCAAACGAGGCGCGCCGCTTGGCGTTCTATATGTTACACCCCTATTTCAAACGCAATGGGACTAGTTTTGGAGTCTTGTTCGATCGTATGCAGAAGATAGCTTTTGAAAATCAATTTATTTTAATTAAATTCCTTTAATTAATTTCTACGCGTTTCAGGCTCGCACGGCCAAACGATAAGTCCGAATGCTACGGAACTTGAAATCCTATAATAATTCATTATTACAGATCCAATGGAAATGATTTCGTTGAAATCCGAGAAAGTGGCCAAAACAATTATTTTTACTTTTTAATTTAAATATAAAATTTTCGATTTCCACTTATCCCCTTTCAAATTCAATTTTAAAAGTAGTGAACAATCTTCATTCATGTTTAAATAAAATTTAAATCAACTTTTAAAATCATTTTCATTCATTTTTAATTAAACATTCAATTATACGAAAATTTTCCAATATTAAATTCAAACAATTTTTCAATAAATCACCGTTAACAAATAATTCAAAATTTATTAACAATTATTTTATTGTCACATAAATAATTTAACTTTTATTATTCAATTACAGACATCGATTATAAACACATTAAATAAATAGAATTTCATTTCAATATTTGTTATTTCCTATTTTTCGAAATTTATTATTTCAAGATTTTATTCAAGTCATATTAGATAACTACATTAATAAGTCATTGAATTTCTATTCCTAACCATTTTATTCAATAATTATATTAAATTTAATAATTTAAAATGGTTAAAAATATGGGTCATTACATCAATCTTATTATTTGATTGAATCTCTCTAGAATTCAATGGTCATAATGAAATTCTGACACTATTGCAACGACTAGGAATTTTATCACTTTGATTCGTAAATATTTGATCAATTTTAAATATTAGTTAATGGTTTTTAATGGTCTAATAGCCCTCTTTTAATTAATAAATAATAACAGTTAACTTAGTTTGAAAATTTGTTAACATAAATAAGTAGTTCGGAGAAAAATAAAAAATGTGATAGAAATCTCTTTTTGGATTTTCGACTTTTCGTTGAACGAAAGTTATCGGAACTTGTTGTGCACATTTGGGTACATATGTGCACATACATAAGCAAATAAGAAAACAACTTTTATCTAATTACATTCTTGAATATAGTTAAGTGTTAGGAAAAAGAAAGTCTTTCCTTAAAAAGAGAAAAAAAATATAAAGAAGCACTAAAACGACTTAAGTAAAAAGAGTGGTAATGCCACGTGTCTTAGGGAAAGTGTGTTGTATAAGTTAGTAAAGGGTAGTGGCTTTTAAAAAAGAAAGGAGTAGCTTAACTTAACGAAGGTTAAATTTGGTAATTTCCACTTTTCATTTCCACAAAAAAAGCACATTCCATTCACTTTTGCATCTTTACTTCATTTTTCGTTTTTATTTCCATTTTCTTTTCTTTTGCTCTCCTTTTCCCTCTCATCTCTCTTCTAAAATTCCTTAGCAAATTTAATTCAAAAGCGTCTCTTTTTCAACCAAAACTCCTTCATTTACCATATTAACAACATCTATAACACCGCCACCTAACCAAAGATGCAAACTTTTATGTCCATTCCCTAAATTGGCCTAAGTCCATGAGCATTTATGGAAAAAGGGGCCTTGCATGAGCATTAGGAAGGAAGATGAGGTGGCTTTGTGATTTTAGCTGTTGATAGGAAGATGGTTGCTTATAGTAAAGTTTGGTAGTGATAAAAGTGAGATATCTACCTTGATTTAATTTTAAATGATGATATGTTGTAAAAATTTAGTGCTTTCTTATATGGTTGTATGTGTGTGTTGTGATGTGCTTATGTTATTGTTTGTTGTTGATTCCCACTTGAAAGCGGATGACATAAATAACCATTGTGTTGCAGGAGACAAAAACAAAGTGAATGGAATTCAAAATGTCTCATAGCAAATAGGTCGCTATGAGAACACTTCGAAAAATGGAAATTTTGTTGAGGGATCCTAAAGTATTCTTCGCCTTGTGATTTTTATTTACATATATTATTGGTTATGTAAATGTTGTGTATACGGAAAGTGAACATTGTTTAGTTATAGTTAACCTACATGTTGATTTTTTTGCGACATTGAAATCTCATGCTTGCTTTTAAGCGATTTGCCACTTGTTTTCTAAAAAGTTTTGAAATGGATTCCAAACTTGAATTTTGTTTTTGGACCTTTTTGCAAAGTTTTTAAAGTGGTTTAAAATATAGAAAGAAGGGGTTTAAAAGCTATTTTGATTTAGAAAATAAGTTTTAAAATGTTGGTCCATATAACGACAGTCGCTACGGAAGTAGTTTGAAAATCGATGGTTTTTGTAAAGTAAAAGGAGTTATTTATTTTAGATATTTTGTAAAGTCTTTTCAAATGTTTTTATAAATATATAAAAAGAAGTTTGAAGTTTTAAGTATGTTTTTAAGAATTTATTTAGTTATTTAAACAGAGGTTTAAATTTTACTCCTTTGTATAAAAATCAAGTTTTGTTAAAAGTGATCATCTTTGAAGGAATGTTTTAAATCCCGGTTCAAACTTATTTTAAAGAGTTTTAAAAGAGAAAGGAAACATGGAATGCAAGAACGTTGTTGTAATAAGTGTTTTCGAGAAAAATCGCAAGAGAATATGGACTATAACATTTTTTTTTTATAATAATGGTTTTGGAAATTTGAAAGGACGTTGATTTATAATACTTGTTCATTATTAAATAAGTTGTTTGCTTTTATATAAAGAAAGGATGTTGCCTTTTGAATCAAGCCTTGTTTTAACTATGTAATTTTGGGAAATGTTTTGAAGAACAAGTATATATTAGAACTCTTGGATTCTATTTTCTAGACTTCGAGGCATGGAAACTTGTTTCTATTTTGAAGGTAGAAATGAATGTCGAGTCAAGGTTTGAGAGGTAATGATACGCCAAATTGAATGGTTTCATTTCTAACCGACGAAAAACACTTGTTAGAAATCAGAGACTAGTAATAAGTTATGAAGTTGGTTTTCATATTTGTTTTAAAAAGACTATTTTCATGCAAGGGATTTCTTTGTCGATTCATTGAGTTAGTGGTGCTAAAATGTTGACATGTTTATGGAAAGTAAGCCATCTTATACTTAGCACTAAAATTCAATGAGTAAATTTTCCTCTATCTGTGAGATCTAGAATCGTACTATTTTAACTAAGGTAAGATCAGGTGCAACCAATGCCCTAACTTACCTGGCTTCGATTCTAGGATAGTGATAGAGAAGTCGAAAACGTGACATGTATAAAAAGGTTAATTAATATAAATAATAAAAGTCTCATTGTAACGTCCCGCCTTTTCGCACGCTTCAAATCGACACACATGCCGATTCAAACCATACGGAAGGGCGGATTGTTATGGGGTAAATAAGAAAACAGAGAAAAGATAAAACAAAATTGAATCTCACAGCGGAAGGATAAAATATAATAATAAAATATACAGTTTATAAAACTGTTTACAAAACATTCGATTCTTCTTTATACATTTAAATATCAGAGTTTACATACCAATAATATCAATGCAGCGGAATACGGTGTAGTGGAATATAAAATAGTAGATAATAATACTACAATTTTCGTCTTCGTCCTCCAGAGCTAAAACTTCAAATCCTGAAATGCTCGGACTGACCCGAGCGAATTTGAAAAGACAAAAACACTCAAGTCAGAACTAAAAGATCTTATGTAAGTTAAATTAGCAGAAATAAATATGAGTGCAGTAACTCAAGAGATGCTCGGGATTTACATCTCCTAAGGATCCGTTAAACTATTTACTATGTAATATACTGCGCTATTATAATAGTGTCTAATTGTAAAATAAACTTACTTTTAAATAGCGTTAAGGGCTTACCCATATAGCCCTTAACACAGAATATATTCCCATAGTCTATACAGTACCGTAATCTCCCCCGTACTGGGCGTCGTCAGAGGGCACTCCATAGGTATGGTACAAAACAAAATCGTATAAGGCGCGCTAGGGTAGGTGACATGCACAATTAGGCAATGCCAGGGTAGATATACCAATTACACTTCCGGGCCGATGGTAACGCGTAGCCGCAGCTACCGCCCACCTCGAACAAACTCCCCAAAATCAAAGTAAAAGTGGCCACTGAATCAATCCAAAGTCAAATTATAATATCGAAGAGGAGTGTCCGATCAGAGGAATGACCTCATTAACCCGTCGATCGCTCTTGTTTTAGCCACCTTATGCCAACTCACGGGAGTTGGGTCCACGTATTTACCTTACAGGAAACGTCGCCACCATCCTACTTCATTCTGGAATCTACACCGCGTACACGGTTAGTTAAACTGGTTTTCGGTATCGACAGAGAGTATGTCCATATCCGATCCCGGTCTCTTTGCCAACCAATCGTTATTATAACACCGCGGTCATTAAAAATAGTTTATACTTTAAAACCAGGATAAAATTTCCCATTTCAAAACTAGGAATTACAATATCATTTTGAAAACCCAAAACAATATGATATCATTTTAGCCCAAATATAATTCTTTTCCAAAAAAAACATACTGCTTTAAAATTTATAACATCTGGAAACCAATATTTGAATTATACTTTCAAAGCATAATATTCGAAATTCAAAATTTTAAGACCATAACTTCTAAAACTTGAATGGTTTGGATATTCAACGGCATATAAAATAAATGGTTTAACTTTAAGGTTACTTTGTAAAGAAAAATAATTTCCACGGCTGTACAAATATATTTCTTTATTTAAAGTCTAAACCGTAAATTTTATATCACTTTCAAGTTACCAAGCCACTTCAATTTCTATATATATATCCATTTGGAGTATTAATATTCCAAAACTAGAGTTGGAATTTATTCTTTCAACAAATTAAATGTTCTATTATTTAGTCTTGCATATTCACATAAAAAATCCATAAATAAAACTCCAATTCCTAGCAATTAAATATTTTCTTCAATTTAATTATACTAGAATATTCATTTTAAATTTATCTTGGAAAAATCCAGTTATAAATATCATACCTTAAAAATTTCCAAATTTAAACACATAATATAAATTTCAAATTCTATTTTCTAAATTTCCATTTTTATTCAACAGATTTATACACAGCTCAAATTCAAAATTTTTAACTTCATATGTATATATATAGAAGAATAATATTGATAAAATATCAAAATTTACAAATTTTTATAAACCGTATCCCATCCAAACCATAGAAATCACTTTAAAATCATTTATATATAGGCCACGGTGCCTATATATAATTTTCTATCCTATGGTCAAGTGATACAGATATTTATCATTTCAATCCGCAATTTAAAAATAAAATTTGCGGTTGTATATCATTTCAAACCACAATCCCGAATGAAACGAAAAATGCATGATAACTTGCAGTTTAATGATATACAATAAAACATCCATTCATCAAAATCATCCATCATCCAAATCACAATCATCATCCAATAATAAATCAATATCAATATATATCTGATAATATATAACAAGTAATAACTGGCAGTTATATTCAAAATAAAATTTAACAACTATTAAACTTACAGTTTATATTCAGTAATAAATTTTATAACTGTTTACTAGCAGTTTATATGCAAATAAATATATTATAACTATCAATTAATATGCAATAAATAAAATAAATTAACAGTTAAATTAAATAACACGATTTAACAGATATGATGAATAAACATGCCAAACAGTCATAAATAAATTTCTACTCATATCTAAAAATAAATTTAACAAACATAAAAACTTTTAGAAGTTGTGAGTGGGTTAAAACACTCACCTTTTGAATTTAAATCGAATTTAAATTCGATTTAAACTCAAAAATTGGACAGTCTCCAAATTGGTCCAAACAAGCGTCAACAAGTCCCAAATTTTAGTACGATCCTAACAAAAAAAACCGCGCGTGAAACGGAGTTCGTATGCTAGAGTTATAGCAAAAATTGCGATTGAGAACAATTAAAATTAAATAAATAACAAGAACACATTCTCACCTAACTTTATGCCACGTCACGTACACTTTGTCCTAACCTTTCACGCTCCCAGGAACTCACGCACTCTGGAACGAAGGACGGCCGCCACAAAACCCCCTCTTCTCTGAATTTTCGCGCCGCCTACGACCCCCCATACCACGATCGAAGTACGCCACTGGGATGAGCCACTCCGGCCGCCCCTACGGCCACAAGCGCGGCCACTCCGGCCCCTCCCT
This sequence comes from Allium cepa, assembly GCA_030765085.1. Lineage (NCBI taxonomy): Eukaryota > Viridiplantae > Streptophyta > Magnoliopsida > Asparagales > Amaryllidaceae > Allium > Allium cepa. The sequence goes on from CM060943.1 coordinate 730,642,812, forward strand.
GCCGAGAACGAAAAACGGCCACCTTTTCTCGATTTCTGGCGTATTTTAAACATCTTGAGCCAAGCGACTATGAGATCCATAACCTACTCTTCACCCTCTTCGCAACGCCACCTTCCGATCGTCGATTGGGCAAAGATCCACCGTTGGATCGTCCAAAATTCCATACGAACGGCTTAGAATGATTCGCGATTTCTGGGAAAACTGAGACCCGAATCGAAAAACGAATACCACCAGGAGATTACGTATTTTGAGCACTTCAACATATATTTTTCTGGAATTTTTTTGGAGATTTGGAAATTTCATTTGAAATTTTTAATTGAAATAGATCTAGGTTTGCATCCATTTGAGGAGGAGAAGGAGCTGAAGAAAAGAACGTACGGACAAATGATAGAAGATGGAGGCTAGGGTTTATAATTGTCTATTTATAAGTAGGGTTGGATTGGAGCAGATATACCAGATAGATGAACGTACGGAACAAACTATGGCCCAAAAAGCCCGCTCTAACCCCGGAACGAAATATGTTAAACCCATATATCTAGATAGGTATTTTAAAATATTCTGAACGCGATGGAAAAGGTTTCACGTCAAAATTCGATCGTATGAAGAAGTTATGATGAAAACAATATTTTCAAATTGATTTCAAATTGATTTCAATTAAATCGATTTCAAGGCGTTTCGCGTTCGTACGATCAAACGATAAGTCCTATCGCTACGAAACTTGAAACCCTACAATAATTCACCGATACGGATCCGATGAAACTTGTTTCGTCGAAATCCGAGTCCGTGACCAAAATGGCTATTTTTATATTAATTAAATAAATTGATTAAATCAAATTTTATATTTTATATTCTAAAATTTACAATTTATCATCTTTAAATTACTCAAACACTTACAATGATTTTACACAATGTTAGATGTCAAATAAATGTTGATTCAATCAAATGTTTCAGCGTAAATTCAATTTTTATTATATACATCAAATTAAAAATTTTACTTTCAAAAATTACACTGAAATCACCATTCATTCTTTTTATTCAATTTATCATTTGATTGCAATTAACCTTTTATCGTCAGTTAAATTCCGATATATTTATAGACTATATTTTCCATTAGTTGACTAAATTTATTTACGTAACATTAAATTTATAATTATTGCAATGATTTCAAATTTAACTGAAGGAACTAAGTATATAACTCAAAATAGTTGTTGTAAGACGCTCAATCCCTCATTAATTGTTATTAATTAAAGTTGAACATCAATAAATTTCGTTTATTGATTTTAACATTTTGCTATTCCGTAAATACATTAAATGGGTAAACATAACATTTGAATTAAAAATGCATTCCTAATGCATGCTTCATCTTATACAAATTTCCCTTTATTAGCTAAATCATGTTAACCAAACAAAATATATTATATGAATGGTTAAAATTTTCAATTGTCTCACATTAATCCTAAATCACCGACTTACAATTTATTTATAATTACTAGATTTGCATTGATTATATCAATTTGAAATTTAATACGTATTATTTCTCAAATGAAATAAATCTTTGGATTTAAATTCCCAAATTCACAAATTAAGTCCTACCATAAATCTATGCTTTTATTATTCTACGTTTACACTCTCGTTACTCTTTAATTAATCACCAAGTAACGTTATCGTAAACCAACATAAATTAATATATTAAATCCTTACATTTATTTCTATATATCCTATTTGTTCCAACTTCATTTATTAATGCTATCCCCTTATTTTGGTTACTAGTCATCAACTTGCTAAAACCTTACTACCTAAGTTTTTGTTATTGTAAACCTTAAACTATTTCATCAAAATTAAATATAAATTCCAAATTAAATCACCCATTTCAACATGCCACTTAATTAGGAAATTTATACTAATTGTTATCTTAACTAAGTCCTACTTTTGAATAAATTTATTAAATTTGAATGTTCATTAAGGTTTATACATTACCAACTTGTACTGATTTTATACGATCTCTATTTACTTTATATTTCATTGCTATTCAACATATATTTTCATAAATCAAATTCAATATTAATTCTTCTTTCCTAGTATACATTTACATACATTCATTTCATTCCATTCATGCATTGAAATTTTATATATTAACTAATACCAACGTTATTATCATTAATTTCAATTGGATTCCCAATTTTATTCAATACATTGAATAAATAACATATGTGTTAATCAAATCCTTACGTTTGTTTTTCTCATATTCCATAAAATCGAAACATACATTTAAATGATTTTATTGAATTGGAATTTCATTCAAGTCATAAGTTATTAACCTGCACTAATATGATTCCTAAATTTATTCCAACTACCGTTTTCATTCTTTTATTGCATTAGACCAATTTAATATTTTGATAAATTTCTCACACTAAATTTTTATACAAGAAAAACTTTTCACTACTTAAATTCATTTGAATTAGCTTCGAATTCTATAAGCAGGTTTTAATTTATTTTATTTTTCTACTAAATTCAATTACAAACTTATTAATTTAACCAAATTAAAACCATGAAATTTATGGGTCGTTACACTCTCGCCCACTCAAAACTTTTCGTCCCCGAAAAGGAAAAAGAAGGGAAAACGAAGAACTAAGAAGTCAATATACCTTATTCAACATTAACTTTATAACAAAAATTTATTAAATTTATTTCCTTAAATAAAATATACCCGTTTTATAATCATTATATCCTTTTATACTTAAATAAATGAAGTTTGGAAAAACATTTTCAAAATATTTCTAAGTTCAAAGTTTTTTTTAAGTGAAATATTTAAGTGGTTTCAACCATTAACACCCAATCAATACAACAACCATCCATTTCACAACCAGCATACACACCCGACACAAAGCAACCATTCAATCAAACAAACAAACAGTTGTTCGGGTTCAAAACTTGAAATTGTACGGAATGAGAATAACTATCAGGTGCATCACTTACTCAACAGTCTTAGATGGAACGAAAATATATTATTTATTCATCCAACAACTTCAAATTTCCTTACCCAACCAACCATAGATCAAACAATAACAATTCAACCAACAATAACTCATTATAAATTTTTTATTTCATACATTAGCTGCTTGATCTTTTCATTCATATAACAATTTATCTTTTATTTACATTCATATACCCCATAAATTATCTTTTTATAATCTTCATTTATTTCTAACAACTTTTAATTTTATTTACTCATCAGAGGTTGTTTCCTTTATTTTTACTTATTACTTACAGTTATTCATTTTTACTTATTCAGGTTATGTAAGTTTCTTTTATTTGTATTACATTTAATGCATTTCTCAATTTCAATCATTTATTAAATGCCTACATTCTATTATATTTAATTATAGTAACCCCTTTTTATTTCACTTAAATTCTTAACCTTATAACCTCCATTCTTATAAATAAAGGATTTTATTAATTTATTACCTAGGGTTTACAGTCATTTATTTATATTACCTACTTTTCATTATATTAAACTAGCAGCATTTAAATCATACTTAAGTTTATAACCCTACACATAAATCCTTATTTATTAAAGAATTACATTTTATTTACTTAAGTTTAAAATCACCTATTTAGAATACTTACCTTTAATTTTTAGTAAAATTTCAATCATAACTTAAGTTTATATCATTAAATTCTCATTTATAATAGCAATTCATTTAATACTTCATTATTTCCAAAATTTCTACTTGTATAATATTCTATTCCAATCTCTTATTTAACATTTCAACTTTCCATATTTGGTAAGTTATTTACGTTAAAGAAAATGCAAAAGAACTTATACAAGTTTTATCTCATCTTTTAATTAATTTAATGTTCAATAAATCTTTAAATTTCCCTTATAAGTTAAAATTTTCAACTTTCCTTTATTTCTTTTATATCAACTTTCCTTTATAACTTTGCATTAATTCTCTTACCTAAATTAGAGGTTTTAATTCATTAATTACTTACCTTTTATTTCACTAAAATAAATTAAACAATTAATTAATGGAAATTCAAGAATTAAATACCGGGTCAAATTTCAAATTATTTTAAAAAATAATAGATAAATAATTTCTTACAACTTTTATATCTTAATTATATTTAGAGCAATTAAAATTTTAGATAATTTCCAAAATAAATCTGCAGTAGAATTTACTACAGTGGCCTTTCCCCTTCGAAACTCGAAAATGAAAGTCGATGATGCGGCCGCCATCACCGAACTTATTTTCCAGCGACAGAGAGGAAAGTACGAAACTTATTTTCTCCAAAATCTTCTTTAAAACAATTCTTCTGAATTATACTAAATATTTATATAAGAAACTACTTATAAACAAAATTATTATATTTCATAAATCCTTTGAAAGCAAATTTTCAAAAATCCCGGACTTAAGTTCTAAAATTTCCAAATTTCATTGATTTTATTTTCAATCTTATTTTACCTATTATATATAAATTTTATTCCTAACAACCAATCTATTGCAACCAAATATATATCCTTTGGAAAAATTTATTTTATATATATAGAAAAATATAATAGGCAAAATTATTTCATTCACCTATATTAAAACCGATACTATGTCGGTCTATCCTATTAAGTGTTTAGAAATCCCTATTGATGACATAGCGTCCCATGCATCAACCAGAATTTATAAATACAAAACGGAACAGATTAACACAATATTAAAATATTTTTATAACACTAACAAATACGCTCTCTCATATATACACACTCAGCGACTCCCATAGGGTATTACTACCCTATTAACAAAGAGTCAAACCCCACAAAGCCAAGGTTTATCGCTAAACCAAAGCTCTGATACCAACTGTAACGTCCCGCCTTTTCGCACGCTTCAAATCGACACACATGCCGATTCAAACCATACGGAAGGGCGGATTGTTATGGGGTAAATAAGAAAACAGAGAAGAGATAAAACAAAATAGAATCTCACAGCGGAAGGATAAAATATAATAATAAAATATACAGTTTATAAAACTATTTACAAAACATTCGATTCTTCTTTATACATTTAAATATCAGAGTTTACATACCAATAATATCAATGCAGCGGAATACGGTGTAGTGGAATATAAAATAGTAGATAATAATACTACAATCTTCGTCTTCGTCCTCCAGAGCTAAAACTTCAAATCCTGAAACGCTCGGACTGACCCGAGCGAATTTGAAAAGACAAAAACACTCGAGTCAGAACTAAAAGATCTAATGTAAGTTAAATTAGCAGAAATAAATATGAGTGCAGTAACTCAAGAGATGCTCGGGATTTACATCTCCTAAGGATCCGTTAAACTATTTACTATGTAGTATACTGCGCTATTATAATAGTGTCTAATTGTAAAATAAACTTACTTTTAAATAGCGTTAAGGGGTTACCCATATAGCCCTTAACACAGAATATATTCCCATAGTCTATACAGTACCGTAATCTCCCCCGTACTGGGCGTCGTCAGAGGGCACTCCATAGGTATGGTACAAAACAAAATCGTATAAGGCGCGCTAGGGTAGGTGACACGGCACAACTAGGCAATGCCAGGGTAGATATACCAATTACGCTTCCGGGCCGATGGTAACGCGTAGCCGCAGCTACCGCCCACCTCGAACAAACTCCCCAAAATCAAAGTAAAAGTGGCCACTGAATCAATCCAAAGTCAAAGTATAATATGGAAGAGGAGTGTCCGATCAGAGGAATGACCTCATTAACCCGTCGATCGCTCATGTTTTAGCCACCTTATGCCAACTCACGGGAGTTGGGTCCACGTATTTACCTTACAGGAAACGTCGCCACCATCCTGCTTCATTCTGGAATCTCCACCGCGTACACGGTTAGTCAAAGTGGTTTTCGGTATCGACAGAGAGTATGTCCATATCCGATCCCGGTCTCTTTGCCAACCAATCGTTATTATAACACCGCGGTCATTAAAAAAAATAGTTTATACTTTAAAACTAGGATAAAATTTCCCATTTCAAAACTAGGAATTACGATATCATTTTAAAAACCCAAAACAATATGATATCATTTTAGCCCAAATATAATTCTTTTCCAAAAAAAAACATACTGCTTTAAAATTTATAACATCTGGAAACCAATATTTGATTATACTTTCAAAGCATAATATTCGAAATTCAAAATTTTAAGACCATAACTTCTAAAACTTGAATGGTTTGGATATTCAACGACATATAAAATAGATGGTTTAACTTTAAGGTTACTTTGTAAAGAAAAATAATTTCCATGGCTTTACAAATATATTTATTTATTTAAAGTCTAAACCGTAAATTTTATATCACTTTCAAGTTACCAAACCACTTCAATTTCTATATATATATATCCATTTGGAGTATTAATATTCCAAAACTAGAGTTGGAATTTATTCTTTCAACAAATTAAATGTTCTATTATTTAGTCTTGCATATTCACATAAAAAATCCATAAATAAAACTCCAATTCATAGCAATTAAATATTTTCTTCAATTTAATTATACTAGAATATTCATTTTAAATTTATCTTGGAAAAATCCAGTTACAAATATCATACCTTAAAAATTTCCAAATTTAAACACATAATATAAATTTCAAATTCTATTTTCTAAATTTCCATTTTTATTCAACAGATTTATACACAGCTCAAATTCAAAATTTTTAACTTCATATGTATATATATAGAAGAATAATATTGATAAAATATCAAAATTTACAAATTTTTATAAACCGTATCCCATCCAAACCATAGAAATCACTTTAAAATCATTTATATATAGACCACGGTGCTTGTATATAATTTTATATCCTATGGTCAAGTGATACAGATATTTATCATTTCAATCCGCAATTTAAAAATAAAATTTGCGGTTGTATATCATTTCAAACCACAATCCCGAATGAAACGAAAAATGCATGATAACTTGCAGTTTAATGATATACAATAAAACATCCATTCATCAAAATCATCCATCATCCAAATCACAATCATCATCCAATAATAAATCAATATCAATATATATCTGATAATATATAATTGGTAATAACTGGCAGTTATATTCAAAATAAAATTTAACAACTATTAAACTAACAGTTTATATTCAGTAATAAATTTTATAACTGTTTACTAGCAGTTTATATGCAAATAAATATATTATAACTATCAATTAATATGCAATAAATAAAATAAATTAACAGTTAAATTAAATAACACGATTTAACAGATATGATGAATAAACATGCCAAACAGTCATAAATAAATTTCTACTCATATCTAAAATAAATTTAACAAACATAAAAACTTTTAGAAGTTGTGAGTGGGTTAAAACACTCATCTTTTGAATTTAAATCGAATTTAAATTCGATTTAAACTCAAAAATTGGACAGTCTCCAAATTGGTCCAAACTAGCGTCAACAAGTCCCGAATTTTAGTACGATCCTAACAAAAAAAACCGCGAGTGAAACGGAGTTCGTATGCGAGAGTTATAGCAAAAATTGCGATTGAGAACAATTATAATTAAATAAATAACAAGAACACATTCTCACCTAACTTTATGCCACGTCACGTACACTTTGTCCTAACCATTCACGCTCCCAGGAACTCACGCACTCTGGAACGAAGGACGGCCGCCACAAAACCCCCTCTTCTCTGAATTTTCGCGCCGCCTACGACCCCCCATACCACGATCGAAGTACGCCACTGGGATGAGCCACTCCGGCCGCCCCTATGGCCACAAGCACGGCCACTCCGGCCCCTTCCCGCCGAGAACGAAAAATGGCCACCTTTTCTCGATTTATGGCGAATTTTAAACATCTTGAGCCAAGCGACTATAAGATCCATAACCTACTCTTCATCCTCTTCGCAACGCCACCTTCCGATTGTCGATTGGGCAAAGATCCACCGTTGGATCGTCCAAAATTCATACGAACGGCTTAGAATGATTCGCGATTTCTGGGAAAACTGAGACCCGAATCGAAAAACGAATACCACCAGGAGATTACGTATTTTGAGCACTTCAACATATATTTTTCTGGAATTTTTCTGGAGATTTTGAAATTTCATTTGAAATTTTTAATTGAAATAGATCTAGGTTTGCATCCATTTGAGGAGGAGAAGGAGCTGAAGAAAAGAACGTACAGACAAATGATAGAAGATGGAGGCTAGGGTTTATAATTGTCTATTTATAAGTAGGGTTGGATTGGAGTAGATAGACTAGATAGATGAACGTACGGAACAAACTATGGCCCAAAAAGCCCGTTCTAACCCCGGAATGAAATATGTTAAACCCATATATCCAGATAGGTATTTTAAAATATTCTGAACGCGATGGAAAAGATTTCATGTCAAAATTCGATCGTATGAAGAAGTTACGATGAAAACAATATTTTCAAATTGATTTCAATTAAATCGATTTCAAGGCGTTTCGCGTTCGTACGATCAAATGACAAGTCCGATCGCTACGAAACTTGAAACCCTACAATAATTCACCGATACGGATCCGATGAAACTGGTTTCGTCGAAATCCGAGTCCGTGACCAAAATGGCTATTTTTATGTTAATTAAATAAATTGATTAAATCAAATTTTATATTTTATATTCTAAAATTTACAATTTATCATCTTTATATTACTCAAACACTTACGATGATTTTACACAAAGTTAGATGTCAAATAAATGTTGATTCAATCATATGTTTCAACGTAAATTCAACTTTTATTATATACAACAAATTAAAAATTTTACTTTCAAAAATTACACTGAAATCACCATTCATTCTTTTTATTCAATTTATCATTTGATTGCAATTAACCTTTTATCATCAATTAAATTCCGATATATTTATAGACTATATTTTCCATTAGTTGACTAAATTTATTTACGTAACATTAAATTTATATTTATTGCAATGATTTCAAATTTAACTGAAGGAACTAAGTATATAACTCAAAATAGTTGTTGTAAGACTCTCAATCCCTCATTAATTGTTATTAATTAAAGTTGAACATCAATAAATTTCGTTTATTGATTTTAACATTTTGCTATTCCGTAAATACATTAAATGGGTAAACATTACATTTGAATTAAAAATGCATTCCTCATGCATGCTTCATCTTATACAAATTTCCCTTTATTAGCTAAATCATGTTAACCAAACAAAATATATTATATGAATGGTTAAAATTTTCGATTGTCTCACATTAATCCTAAATCACCGACTTACAATTTATTTATAATTACTAGATTTGCATTGATTACATCAATTTGAAATTTAATACGTATTATTTCTCAAATGAAATAAATCTTTGGATTTAAATTCACAAATTCACAAATTAAGTCCTACCATAAATCTATGCTTTTATTATTCTACGTTTACACTCTCGTTACTCTTTAATTAATCACCAAGTAACGTTATCGTAAACCAACATAAATTAATATATTAAATCCTTACATTTATTTCTATATATCCTATTTGTTCCAACTTCATTTATTAATTCTATCCCCTTATTTTGGTTACTAGTCATCAACTTGCTAAAACCTTACTACCTAAGTTTTTGTTATTGTAAACCTTAAACGATTTCATCAAAATTAAATATAAATTCCAAATTAAATCACCCATTTCAACATGCCACTTAATTAGGAAATTTATACTAATTGTTATTATAACTAAGTCCTACTTTTGAATAAATTTATTAAATTTTAATGTTCATTAAGGTTTATACATTACCAACTTGTACTGATTTTATACGATCGCTATTTACTTTATATTTCATTACTATTCAACATATATTTTCATAAATCAAATTCAATATTAATTCTTCTTTCCTAGTATACATTTACATACATTCATTTCATTCCATTCATGCATTGAAATTTTATATATTAACTAATACCAACGTTATTATCATTAATTTCAATTGGATTCCCAATTTTATTCAATACATTGAATAAATAACATGTGTTAATCAAATCCTTACGTTTGTTTTTCTCATATTCCATAAAATCAAAACATACATTTAAATGATTTTATTGAATTGGAATTTCATTCAAATCATAAGTTATTAACCTGCACTAATATGATTCCTAAATTTATTCCAACTACCGTTTTCATTCTTTTATTGCATTAGATCAATTTAATATTTTCATAAATTTCTCACACTTAATTTTTATACAAGAAAAACTTTTCACTACTTAAATTCATTTGAATTAGCTTCGAATTCTATAAGCAGGTTTTAATTTATTTTATTTTTCTACTAAATTCAATTACAAACTTATTAATTTAACCAAATTAAAACCATGAAATTTACGGGTCGTTACACTCATGGATAATACATTATCTAACTAGTGTATAATATGCAAGTGTACAAGTTAATGCAATAGTAGACAATAAGTAGTAAAGTATAAAAAGTGTGCAAACCCGAGTTTTTTTACCGATTCGGACCTCCCGTACTACGTCCAGTCCCGAAGCTCCCCTTCGGTATTTCCTTTAAACAAATTACCTTCGCTTCACTCGAAGAAATGGGCTAATACAAAAAATTTCTGACAATTTTGTATTCCAAATAACATAGTTCTTGACTTATAGTACAAATCTTCCTATGATCTCCTCTGAGTATATTAATATGAATGCTTTGAGTTGTAGGAAGTGAATTAACCAAAATTATATTTTGGTTGTGATAGATTGAGAGTTTGTGAACAATGTATATGCAAGAGAGTGTTTAGAAATCGAGAGAGTAAAGAATAGATTAATTCAAGTTAGATGATTTGTATTTCTCAATCAAAGTAGTATTTTTAAATTAAAAAAGGTGCAGATGAAAAGAAGTTCTATTTGAGAAAGTCTATTCAATTTAATGGCTACAATCTTTCGTTGATAGTTGATTTCTTTTTGAATGAAACAGAAGAGTCTTTTCGAAATTGAGAGTTTTTGCACATGACCGACGTTTGTGGTAAAACCTCAGACGTCTATGACTTCAAAAAAAATTAACCTGAGAATTGTCACAGACGTCTACGGTTTTGTCTCAGACGCCCATGAAGTGTAAAAATAGTTTTTCACCTTAATTTTGATGCATATGAAATTGTGTGTGATCATGTATGCATATATACTCAAGGAGACCTTAATAGTATTTTATATAGGATTCTTTTGCAGTATAATAACCTTACTAACAGCAGTATGGCCAATGAATCTTCATTTCTCTTTGAGTCTCAATATCTTTGACTCTTTTTGTAGCATATACCAACAACCTTGATAAAGTTTATATATGTAGATGATTGTAAAGTTGTTATCATTGAAACATAAATTGGAGGTTCTAACAATCTCCCCCTTTTGATGATGACAACTATACAATCAAAAATCAACTATAAAGTCAAATATCAATTATACAATAGAAATATTATTATGTTTGTCTCCCCCTATGTATATGCATCTCCCCCTATGTATATGCATCGATTTCTCACCCTGTGTCATTATCAAAATGGAGGGAAATGATGTAAGATACAGAGATATTAAATAGAAATTGCATTTATCACCTAAGATAATGGAAAATCAATTATGAAAGATCAAACATAAAATTAGAAACAATTGTAGCAAAAGTTGTAAATAGGGAAACAAAAAGCATAAGAGTTGCAAAATAAAAGAAAACTCTAATTGTACTGATTTTGACAATAAGATAAGCCACCATAGTACTCGTAGTACTCCCAATAAGAAGTTGGATCTTGCTCGTATGTACCCGGCCATTGCGTTTGGTCATTGTACACCTCGTCTTTGTGAATTGAAAGGCTTTGAAATTCCACCTACGATTGTTGTTGAAAATCTGGAGTATCAAAAACGTACATGTCATCACTATCTTCTTCTTCCTCAGATTATGTGTGAATAGGAGTCTTCCCTTGGTCACTTCTAACACGTGACGTACCTTCTAGTGAGGCTTGAGAGTGATAAACTGGTATTTGAACCCGAGGTGGAGGAGTTGGGGAAGGCGAAGATGACGAGCGTGAAGAAGATTGACCATATACCTTGCGCATTACTTTGCCTAAAGTGGAGACCACTTTGTCCAAATTCTTCCCCATCTTAGTCATCCTTGTGGAGAAAGAACGTTCTAATCGAATCATCTTTCTATTTAAACCTCGTTGATTAGCCGTGATTTTTTTTTCGATTGCCAAATCATGTAGAGATTCGTTTAGTGTTCGTTCAACGCGAGCTTCTTGTTTTCAGAGTCCGAATAATATTCGATACCATGACTAGGGGAAGGTGGCTATTGTGAAGGATGAGGGGAGTAGGTCTGCTGAGGAGCACTAGTTGGAGGAGGACCATGATGTTCTTGTTGGTGTTGTTGTAGAGTCCATTGGTCGAAGGGGATGATTCAAGGTGGGTTTTTGAGAAGATGCATCAGTGATAGATATCGTAGACCACGATCCTTTGTTGGAATTTCTCCATATTGTGATAAGTACGAAAGAACTTCAAGATCTTACAAGATGCACATTATGTACGGAGCACAAAAAATTGAGCGACAATGCTGTGTCCAAAAACCCTTAATTTGGTCATGAATAAATTTTGCCCAATTTATCCGTAGGCGACCAAATATTGAATATAATGCTTGATGGTCATTGGATAAATTTTCCCATAACTACCTATATGGGGAATTATTGTGTTAATTACCATTCAATTTAGAAGTCCAGCACGTGACTGAAGGTAAATGGATTTCCGTTGGGGCATCCCATCTTTCCATGTTTGATGGGTAACTTCATATCTAGGTAAAAGACTATGATGTGGTATATCCGTTAAGTGAATTCCCTCATAAGAGCATCCTAACATACGACCAACCGCACATACATCAATTTTAACTTCTTCTCCGTAAACACTTGACCACAACCAACCATCATCTTTCTCCGAATTCCAAATCTCCATACTATATAAATTGGAATAGAAGAGGTAAATAGCTAGAGAGTCGATGATTACCTTATTTGAATCATAGCTAATTAAGTTGCAGCAACCGACATCCGTAGTTATTCCTAGAATTTCATATTCCATCACATTGTCAAGGCGATAAAAGGGACTAGAGTGGATCTTCTTTGGAAAAGCGCCTCAAATCATTTGATGGCATTGAGATTGTTGCGGAGCCATTGGTTTATGTGAGCTTGCGTAAACGAGGCTTGAGAGGAGGAGGAAGATTGACCTTGTTTTTTCTTTATAGAGACGGTAACCTTTTTGGGAGCCTTTGATTGATGAATTTTAATGTTTTGAAAGCTAGGGTTTTAGAAATTGAGAATGGAAATGAAGGTAAAAGTGAAGAGAGGAGGAAAGTTCTTTACATATGGCTGCTGAAAGCTTTTGGCAAGAGTAGCAACAAACGTCTGTAGCTGTAAAAATGAAGCAGAGAGATTCGATAGACGTCATGGTTATAGAAAATTTAAGCAGAGTTTTGACAAACATCTGTAGCTACAAAAATGTTTTTCCCATAACTTGTAAGAGACGTCTATGGTATATTCATAGACGTCTATGATATGTATTTTCTGACATGCGGAGAATTTTTTTAATATCAATGAAAATTTATTAAAATTTTAATAAAATAAACTGTATACAAACCAAAAATGTAACGACCAGGGTTTTCAACCCTCGAAAATCGATACTAATACATCCTTGTGCTGTAAATCCAAGTGTTGAAAGGGCCGATTGTTAGGGGAAAAGAAAATAAAAATAGAACAGAATCTCACACGAATGGAATAATATATATTATTTCAATATAAAATCTTTACAATAAAATTTTCGAATACAATATCAAAGTCTAACCTAGATTCAGCCTAGACAATTTAAAATCTTTGTCCTTACAAATGTTGAATACCAAACAAATAAATGCAATAGATGCAGCGGATAATAGAATATGTCCATATGTAGATGAAGATCTCCAGCTGTTTTTTGGAAACTTCAAGCTTCTTCAAGTAAACCTGAAACTACTCGAATCTGACGCAAGTATTAAAAATACCCGGATCAGGCTTGATAAACCAATGTGAGATGCTCGAAATATTAAATGTTGATGTAAATCAAAACCATTGAAAAGAAGGGTATCTCATATGACCATGCCTATACATAAATACGGACGGTTTTTATCTTATGATAACCAAAATACTATATACTGAAAAACACTTTGATATTATTTCTAATGACATTCTTTTGAAAACACTTTTCAAGTAATATGTCAAAATAAAGTATTAATATCTGGACTAGGTGAACTGAATACACCAGATGGAATATATGACACTAAAGGGGCAGTTGAAATGTTTAGCAAAGAATTACTGCTATTTCAGGAATATAATCAAAACCGTAAAGCTCGTATTGGATTTAGAATTTCCAACATGATAGTGAACTAGCGGCCTTTTCCTTCGATCCACGCATAGCAAACATACTTTTCATGGTGCTTTAATCGCTTTTCTCAAGCAAGTCACTTGAAACTGTACTTGCTACACTACTAATATCCGTTAGACTTATCACTTTTCGCAAGCTAGCTATTATATTCAAATAAATAGAGCTATAAATTCCTTAAGAATCCAGATTCCACTAGACTCCTCCATACTCATACAACCGATAACCTGAAATATGTCATGCAGACCACATAATTACCCATATCATCTCCGGGATGTGAGGCTCGAGAGGCTACCTCTTCTTTTCATAAAACCATACTTTGTTTTTCACGAAGCAACACTTTATTCTTCAATAAAGCACATTCCACTTAGAATTCCACATTGCCATTCTCTAATCACACAACTGATTTCTACAAACGTATAACTCCTGAGCTCATACGTCTCAGGAAAGGATGTTCAGCTAAGAGAAGTTGCCTTCTCCACCACCAAGCAGATGATACGTTGATAGAGATCAATTAATATGATCAGAAATGCAATGTCAGACATTCATCCATACAAGTTCATTCTGGCACTGAACGAAACCGAAGGCACTCCTCCTACTACCTTTAGTAGTGAGTAGTCCTTGCAATCCAAAGATACCAAAACACGATAGGACCACTGCTATAATAAATGTCTCTATATTGGGAGGGACCGAGAGAATGAAAACAAGCAGTCTTTTCGCTATGAAGAGCTTCGGTCTTCAATAATCATCATCTTCAACATGTCTTCACTTTCGAACGAATACACTGGTTCGAAGTGATTTTCGGATAGAAGTTCCCCAAATCCGACCCCAGTTTCTTTGAACCAATCATTGATTAAAAGAGATGTTAAGTTCATATTTGATTATCGATCATCATTCAATTCATCTTTTTATTCATTCATAAATATCTCTTAGAGATATATTTATTTAATTATTCCTTTATCTTCTTATCAGCATATGGAATCATTAAGCCACATTTATCAAATCATTTGGTAAATTTAAACCTTTTTAATCTTGGAATAATTCGAACTCAATTCACCTTTTTCTTAGGAAAATAATTCGAAATCATTTATTAAATCTTAATTAAAGATTTCTTATTTCCAAAACATAACTTTTAAATAGGTCAAAAACGATGTTATTTACGACATAGTTAACTACAAACCCAAAGCAATTAACTCAAGTATAGGAATTAAAATAACTTCAAATCATTTATTTAAATCTTTACAAAAATTTCTTAATTCAAAACTCAAAACTCTAATTGAGTTAAAACCATGTTTTCTAGGATGTTAATCCAAAAATAGTAAATATTAAGTGAGTAGAATTTATAGAAATCATCTAATTCTACTCAATATTGATTCTCCTATACAACTAGTACTATGGGTGGAATTACGACGAAATCACCTTTTAAATTCCACGAATAGCACGGGTTCCCTCTTTGGGCTTTAAGACCTAGTATAGGAAGATTATCTCCATAAAATCCATGTTATGTACATTTGGAAAATTATATCCTTTATACCTTGGAAAATTTTGATCCGAGTAAATCAAATTTACTATCCCCTTCATCGGGCCAGTCCGGATAGCTAGGGAGAGCAGGAAACTGGTTTTCCGAACTCAAGCCTAGACACTATCTCTCTTACACCCATAAGGCGGTCAAGTTATTTGATTGATTCCAAATCATTAGACCTTTAATCATTCCATAAATCCTTTAAAATTACCTTTAAAATACTTTATTAATCAGTTAAAAACATTTACAAAAGATTTGGAAAAGAAGACTGCGTTTAAAACTGTATTTCAAAAGTTATAGAAAAGTACAAGGGAAAACTACTACGGAAAGTGCTTTTTAAGCTATATTAATCAAAATGACTTTCTATTACTTGGAAGTTTTTTTATAAGTAAAATCACTTTTAAAACATTTTAAAAGATTTTTAGAATTTATTTCATATTTTCAAACAATTTTAATATATCATTTTTAATCAAATCCTGTTATGGATTCCAAACTGCAGAACCACGATTTTTCAAAAACTTCTCTTACTCATATCTCTAAATCTACTTATTGAAATCTCGATTTTCTTTATTTGTTTGAAAACTATGGATATAATAGTTTGGAAAATTATTATCTTGAAGAATTCCTAGCTATATTCCATTCTCTACACTTGTTTGAATTTTACAGCGCAAAATCGCGAACTACGGTTACGCGACGCGCCTATTTTTGACTAAATTTCCAATAACATTTCAAACTTCACAAAACACTTCCATATGTTTATAAAACATCTATAAATCATTTTCAAACATTTAAACAAATATTTTTCCAAATTAAATCTTCTTCTCACTTTTGAATCATTTCATAATATTATATTACTATAATATTAATTTTCAACCTTTTTATATTTTCAAAACATTAAGAAGCTAAATAAACTCCATACACGTATTATATGAATTTATTTTTATTCATTAACTGTTATATTATAATTATCATAATTTATCATAACCAAGTTATCATCCATATAAACATCCACATAATCAACCATATAATCAACCAATTTATCTAACACGCATTTGAATTTTATAATTTAAACTTTCATATAATTATTTTCTAAATGAAAGTAAATCGAGTACTCACTATTTCAAAACAAACTTCCTACCAATATTCAATTGAATCAACACTTCATTAACACACCACCTAAACAACTCCACTTCTCCTCGATGCTTCCTAAAATTGTAACGACCCGGTATTTTCAACCATTCGCATCCGTTATAAGTGTATAGGTAGACACTCATGCCGGAATTGAATTGCCCAAAATACGGCGTTGTAAATAAAAATTTGGCAAATCTCAGAATATACAGTAAATAAAATCACAGATCATAGACATAGAGTAATGATAATGCAGCGGAAGTAAAAGAGATATTAGTTCATGAAGCTACTATATAAATATATCAGAGTTACATAAGATACCATAGAAGAAATAAAGTACAACAGAAGTTTAAATATGATAACCAAGTACAAGCTGAATAGAACAACTGAACTGAAAAAATGAAACTTGACAAGTAGATAATCTCCAACGATTCCAATCTCCAGAAAGTGGAAATCCAAACCTGTGACTAACTCAG
Source organism: Allium cepa (assembly GCA_030765085.1). Classification (NCBI taxonomy): domain Eukaryota; kingdom Viridiplantae; phylum Streptophyta; class Magnoliopsida; order Asparagales; family Amaryllidaceae; genus Allium; species Allium cepa. The sequence continues at coordinate 730,660,306 of CM060943.1, forward strand.
GCTGACTCGAGCGTAAATAAAAATACAAACACTCGAGTCAGGACATACATACTTATACAATGTAAACCAACTCAAGTGAACTGTAGCAAAGGTACAAGTAACTTAGAAGATGCTTGGGACCGCCCATCCTCTAAGGATCCGTTAAACTATTTATTATGTAGTAATATACGCTATATACAGTAGTGTCTAATTAGTAAAGTATGATCATATAGAAAATAGCGTTAAGGGGATGGTGAACCTTAACGCAGTCGGATCTTTAAAACCAAAATCGTAGCGGGCTCGCTATAAGGAGATGACACGGCACGCGAGGGAATGCCAGAGTGGATACACCGTTTGCACTCCTGGACCGGTGGTGACGGCAAGCCAGCAGCTTCCGCCCACCTCGAACAATACCCCTGATTCAAAGTGGCGCCACGTATCGAATCGCAAAAGTAATAGAATGGTTTTCGATGGAGCATGCTCGATGAAAGGGTGCAACCCTTTGTGTAGCCCGGTATAGCTCCTGTTTTAGTCATTTATGCCAACTCACGGGAGTTGGGTCCACGTAATATACCTCAAGAACATCGCCACCATCCTACTTCATTCTGGAATCTCCACTGCGTACACAGTTGTTAAAGTGGTTTTCGGTATTGGCCAGCTATAAGACAATATCCGATCCCGGTCTCTTTAACAACCAATCGTTATTATAACTCGTAGTTATAACTTTAAAACAATATTTTATACTTTAAAAATAAAATGTCATTTCAACCCAAATCTTTATCAAAATAAAGATTAAATCATTTCCAAACCATTTCAATATATCATCATACCATATCTTTCAATTCAAATATTTATCAAAATAAATATCAAGTCATTTCTAACCATTTCAATATTTTAAATTATCATATCCTTTAAAAACATCCTTTCAAATCATTTTAATACATCAAAATATCATAACCTTTCAAAGTTTCATTTCCAAAATATCATATCTTTTAGAACTTCTTTTCAAATCATTTTAATATCAAAATTTCATATCTTTCAAAACTCCATTTTTCAAATCATTTAATATCAAAATATCATATCTTCAAAACTTCGTTTCAAATCATTTTAATATGTCAAAATATCATATCTTTTCAAAACCACATTTCAAATCATTTTAATATACCAAAATATCATATCCTTTCAAAACCACATTTCAAATCATTTTAATATATCAAAACAATTTTTTTCAAAACCACATTTCAAATCATTTCACTATTTATATCATATCTTTCAGTACCACATTTCAAATCATTTTAATATATCAAAACAATTTTTTTCAAAACCACATTTCAAATCATTTTAATATATCAAAACAATTTTTTTCAAAACCACATTTCAAATCATTTCAATATACCAAAATATCATATCTTTCAGTACCACATTTCAAATCATTTTAATATATCAAAATATCATATCTTTTCGAAATCACATTTCAATCATTTTAATATATCTAATAGTTATATTTCAAAGCAAATTACTTCATTTTAAACCATAAAAATGAAGTTATTACATTTAATAATTAAATTATTAAATTCCAAAAATTTAAACTTTTCAGTGTTCATTTATGCACTTAAATTTATTAAAACAATGAAAATTCAAGTTTCGCAGCATTTGGAAAATGCTACAGAAAGTTACATTCAAAACAATTCAATTTAACAAAAGACAGCATTTAAAATGTTGTTAATTGACTTCAAATATTCAATAGAATTTCACAAACACTTATATTTTTATTTAAATCATTTTTAACTTATAAAATCATACATTTTCACATTTATAAGTATCATTTAATTTTCCTTAAATTCATGATTTTATAAAGTTAAGTTTCCTTTCAGAAATCAATATTTATTAATAATTCACTTATTAAATTTCAACATTCAAATTTAAATTCATTACATTAATTTCAACTTAACACTTAAGTCTAAAATTTCTATAACTTAATTCCATTTTATTTAACTTAACTTAAAATTTCACTTTTAAACCAAATTCATAAATTCCAATTTAAGTTATATTTCCAAATTCAACTCAATATTCACTCATTAACATTTTAACTTTATTCAAAAATCATTAATATGTTAAAAAATCATTTTAAATTAATTTAAATTCAACATATCATAAATTTATCATATTTTTAAAGTTAATTTAAATTCCATTAAAAATTAAATCAAAATTTCCAAAATAACTTGCATTTCAGATTTTCTAACTTTTCCATAATTTATTTAACTTATAGATTTCCAGAAAATCAATAATACTTTACAAAAATTATATTTTTATTTAATTTTAAATCGAAATATTATAATAAATAAATTTCTAAATTTTAAAATTTTTAGAAAAACATATTTTAACTACGGGCCTGTATATAATTTTCTACGCTAGGTAAAGTGATACGGGTAATATATCATTTCAACCCGTAATTTACAAATAAAAATCCGGGTTTTATCATTTCAAACCCGCAGTCCCAAGTAAATAAAATAAGTTGAAAATCATTCAGGCCTATCATTTCAGCCCGTAACGATTTTCCCCTATTCTAAAGTTCGTTCGGGTATGTATCATTTCAACCCATAGTGATTTCTAATCTACAGGGAACTTGCAGTGTGATAAACATATATAAAAATGAACAGTAACAACATATATATAATAACAGATGATATGATATGAAATTTAACAGGTTTAACATTATATATAAATAATCACATGGTAATTATAACATCATATTTAATTCTCCACATTCAGTTGTTGTTGTTTCACAACTGCATAAGTATAAATGTCGTGTGAGCTTTACTCACCTTTTTGTGCTGGAGATTGCAATACAAATGACACAACGGATTCCAAAAGGCACGATGACACAACAATAGGCTCAAGTGGGAAGAGATCCAAGCTTAGAAATTGTGTTACAACCCAAAACAAAACAAAATAAAATTACAATTCAGTACAACCTTGAATAGGAATAACTTTGAAATAAAAAGAGATACGAATACACAGTCTTTTGTCTTGCCTTCTACACTTGCTAGCACAACTTAGGGAATGTTTTGGCTCAGGTTTGGACATACTTTGGTTCAGGTTTGGGTCCTATAAGGCATGTCTACAAGGTATTGAAGTGGTGGAGGAGTTACTATGCATGAATATGAAGAGGCTTATGCAAATAGTGAGTTTTTGGATCATTTTGGGCTAGGCTACATGGATCTATGGCTCGGCTATTTCATGTTTCAGATCTAGATAGAGGATGAAGGTGATGGTTAGGGGTGGGTCAAGGTGGTGGTGGAGCAAGAGGAGGTGGCCAAGGTCATCTAAGGTGATGGTGATGAAGACTAGGTGGCTAGACATGCTTTTTAAGGAGTTTTAACATAGTTTTTGTGGATTTCGCATCATGGGATGGTCATGGCACTTTTTGGTCAGAGGAGGAAGGGTATTGGTCGTGTATGATGTGGGGAAGGAAGTGGCGATGGTCGGTGGAGGAGATGGTGGAGGTGTTAGGCCAAACAAAGCAATGAGAGGTCATGGCAAAAATCAAGCAAAACAAAGAAGAAGAAAAATGAGAGGAGGAAGAGAGGCCATTGCTTGTTTTTCTTTGCTCAGATATGAAATGGATGTGTATTATTGATGGAATGAGAAACTTTCACGTGAATAAGCAAAAGAAAAGGAACGGCTACAATAAATTGATGCATTGATTGAAAAAGAAACGGTAAAAGAAACGGTGAAACGACTTTACGTTTCTTAGCTTTTAAAACCTTCCATACTTCCTTTTCTTTTAAATCAAGTAAAACAAAATAAACTTCAGCGAGTACATCTAAAAACCGAAACAAAGTGAAAAAACTAAAAATATATAATTAAATTTAAAGAAAATATAAAAAGAATTAAGGAAATTGCTTAAAAATTGAAAACAGGGTTCAAAAATTACAATTAAAACATCAATGGCTTTGGAAAAATATCTATTTCATTTTAAAAATATTCTAAAGCAGAATTTTGACATAAAATAATTTATTTATCATTTCTATAATAAAATAAATAATTAAATTGGATAAAAATAGAAAAGAACAAAAGAAAATGTTTAAAAATTGAAAATAGGGCATGAAAATTACAAGAAAAATACAACTAGCTCTAGAAAAATTCCTACCTCACTTCAAAAATATTAAAAGACAAAAACATACATAAAATAACATATCAATACATATTACAATAAAATATGACAAAGAAAAATAAAATTCATACTATTTAAAATAACAAAATTGCAGAATAAACAAATTACACTCAATATTGAAATATACATAACTTTCACAATTTACATCCGTTTCCAACGAAACAAAAAGCAGTGTTCTTAAAATTTTATGTGCTTTCATAATAAAAGATAAAATTTAAATTTTAACTTTTAAATTTTTTAAAATAAAAGTCAAAGTTTGACTATTTTGACCAAAAACTCACTTTTTGGAAAATATTCTTTTTAGTCATGCTTTGGAATGATAATTCATATCAAAACTAAAGTTTATCATTCAAAATAAATAAAATAAGTTTTTAAATCAAAAATTTAATTAAAATAATTAAAATATACAAAAAATAAATCACAAAATATAGGGTTGTTACAAAAATAATTTCGACGGCATTTCTCTCCACAAATTTCACTCCGAAGCTCCTCGAATCTCCTCCTTGGCTCTTAGTGGGACCGATCTCCTCTTGGAATGAGGTGATGCATGGCCAAACATGGACATGAGGTATGGTCGTGGGTCATAGAAGGTGTAGGATGGAGTTTGAGCTTGTTTTGAGGAGGTAGCAAAATAGTTTGCATATGTATATAATTTTGAAATTTCTTTGCCATAACTTTGCCAAATTTTTTTAAGGCTTGGAAGCCATTGAAGTGGAGCGCTTGGAGCTTAACAAGAAGGAAGAAGTAGGAATGAAGTATGGAAATATGAGAATGGAAGGTGGTATTTATGGGGAAAAAGTTGTGATAAAATGTCATGATATTTTCATGATACTTCACATCGCCATTTCACATCCTTTCCTCCATCATCATACACATTAGTACTTCCTACCCATGTGCTCCATCACCTCACGTCACTTCTATGCCATGTGCTTTTGACTTAAGTATGCTTAATGATGAAGTTATATAAAATATCTTAGATATTTGTTAATATTTAAATGTATGTATATGTGTATGTATATAATTTGTATGTATACATATGCTTGGGTGTGCATTACTATGTTATATATGTGTTCAAGCCATATAAACAATATTATGCAACTTATATACATCAAACCGTTACGTATTCTGATTTCGATTTCCGATCATATTTTCACTTATTAGTTAATATACATATATTTGTAAATAAAGTTTAAACTAATTTCTTATCATTTTTAATTAATAAAAATGATCTCATTTGGATTATAAAATCATATAAATCAATATTAACAATTATTTACAAAAATTGTTATTATACCAATAAAGCCATATCAATTTTCTTATATTTTCAAACTGATTATATATCTCTTTATAAAACTATTATAAATTATTTATTATCACTTTATAACTATTTAGAATGAATTAAATAATATAACTTATCATAATTATATCTAGTCACATTATAATTTTTTTTATAATATATACATAAAATTATGTTTTGTCATATCATTCTCTTTTATATATATAATTATTATGTTTAGTCATATCACTTTCTTTTATATATAAATTATTATGTCTAATCACATCACTTTTTTTATGTATATAATTATTATGTCTAGTCACATCACTTTCTTTTCCAAATTTATTTCTATATGTATTGTTATTTAGTTAATTAACTCTTATATAAATGAATATATAGTGCACAAAGACGAACAATGTTCCCGACAACTTTCTAGTGTCGAAAGGTATAAATTTCGAAAAACGTTCTTCGGTCACATTTTTTTCTATGAACTATTTAAGTAGTGAAATTCTAGATCGTTACATTCTTCCCTCCATAAAAGAATTTTATCTTCGAAATTACCCCAAAATAGAACCCAAAGGTATTTGCCCAAAATATTTGTTTTAAACTTACATCCATATAATATATACAGATCTTCCAATTTTATATACTTTTCGAATCCACAAATTTACTCCCGAACTAGTATTGATCCCCCGATCTTCTAGTACGAACTTTGATCAGGCTTCTTGATTAAAATACTTAATTTCCCTTATATAGATCTCAACTATGATAGAAAACTCAAGTACCCAATCACAAACCCTAAAAAATGTTCGTCGTCAAGAATCAAGTGATAAATCTTTTTTTGGACCGATGTAAACATTTCAAAGTTTCATACTTGAATCTTAGATCAAAATCATGTGATGAAATGATCTATTTATAACTTATTTAAAATTTTCAAATCTTCATAAATCTTTTATTTTTTTCATTTAAATACCTTTATAAACCCTTTCTTTAAAATATTTATTCCCTAATATATTTCTATCTCTTTTCCCAAAAGAAATCAATTACCCTTTATTTGGAATAATACCAATTTAATTATTATTTCAAAATTCCTTTTAAATTTCTTTGTTAATAAATTTAGTCCCAAACTTAATTCATATTTCACAACTTTCTCTTTTACACTTTTCCAAAACATTAGGATATGAATTATCAAATCCAATTTTATCAAACATCGTTTACTTTTTGTAGCGACTCGTCATTTCGAACCATTCAAATCGACAATTATCCATAAATGTCAAACTTGAATTGCTCAAAACAATAGATTGTTAATTTATATTTAGCAAAAATTAGCACATACCGTAAATAAATCAATTATAAAATCATAGACACGGAGTAATATGACAATAAGCAGCAAAAATAGATAAATAGTAGTTCATGAAGCTACTATAGAACATCAGAGTCTAAAGTAAAATATAACAAAAATCTCGAATATATAGAAGTCTTAATACAAAAACAATGAAAATTCTAAACATAAATAGCTGGAAATAACTGAAATAACTGGAAAGCTGAACGGATAAAAGATAGATCTCTAAGCTCCAATGATAAGTCACAAATGTTGTGACACCCAGTCTGGCTCGAGCATAAAGCAAAGCACTCGAGTCAGGATTAACATTCTTATGCAAGGAAATCAACTCAAGTGAAATGTCCAAGTGAAATGCAATATAACTTAATGGATGTTGGGATTCCGTCCTTTAACGATCCCTGAAACTATCTACGTACAAAGTAAAATACGCTACATAGATAATGTCTACAGTAAAGAAAAATATTAAAATAGCGTTAAAGCGTTACCCATATTGCCCTTAACACATTTGATATAAATACTATAGTCCATATAGTACTGTAAACTCCACCAAACCGGTGGGCTATCGAGAGCACTCCATAGGTATAACACAAACCAAACTCATAGGTATGACAAGGCACGCGAGGCAATGCCTAGGGTAGGATTCTACTGTTTTGCGGATCCACATGGGTAGTAAAGCATAGCAACTACTACCTCCCACCTCGAGATACACTTCCAAACCAAAAGTGCACCAAATCAAATCACAAAGTAATTGATATAGTATCGAAGAAGCATGCTCGATCAAAGGTGTGACCTCACTTGACCCGGCATGGCTCCTGTTATAGTCCCATCAAGCTGATTCGAGGGAGTCAGGGTTGCGTTCATACCTCATACAAATGTTCGCCAAACCATCCTACTTTATTCTGGAAATTCCACGACATGCACAGTAGTAAATTGGTTGTAACGACCCGATATTTTCAACCATTCGCATCAGCACATGTCGGACTTGAATTGCTCAAATTACCGAGTTGTAAATAAAATTTGAAAAATCTCAGAATATACAGTAAATAAATCATCATAGATCATATACACAGAGTAAATAATAATGCAACGAAATTAAAAGAGATAGTAGTTCATGAAGCTACTATATAAAATATAAGATACATCAGATTCAACAAGATACAATAGAAGAATAACAAGATACATCAAGTATAAATTAGGATACAACACTGGAATCACTGGATACTGAAAGAAAAATAGATGGCTGGATCTTCAAGCAAAGCTCCAACTTCAAAGGTGAGTCTTGAATGTTGAATCACTCGGCCACACTCGAGCATAAAGCAAAACACAAAATACTCGAGTCAGGACATAAATACTTAACTGTAGATCAACTCAAGTGAACAGTAACAAAAATGCATCAGTGACTTAAAGGATGCTTGGGATCGCCCATCCTTTAGGAATCCATTAAACTATTTACTATGCAGTAATATTGCACTATTATAATAGTGTCTATGGTAAAATAAACTTACTTTTAAACAGAATTGAAGGGTTACCCATATAGCCCCCAACATGTAATAGTCCCAGTAGTCCATCCAGTATCAGCATATCTCCAGATCAGGAGACTACCCTAAATACTCCATGGGCTACGGGAGAAAAAAAACTCATAGTAAAGGCTCAGTATGGTAGGTGACACGGCATGACTAGAAAATGCCAGGGTAGTCTCCACAGCGTATACAGTTGTTAAAGTGGTTTTCGGAGTTGGCAGAGAGCATGACAACTTCCGATCCCGGTCTCTTTAACAACCAATCATTATTATAATGCCGTGGCCATTTCAAAATAGTTTATACTTCAAAAATCAAATCATTTCATTTCAAAACTATATTCCTTTCAAAATAGTTTATACTTCGAAACCAAAACTATTTTTGTTTCAAAACTATATCCAAATCAATGCGATATCATTTCCATTTCAAACATATATTCACTTTCAAAAATCATAATACTTTCAGAGTTATAACCCTTTCGAAACCAAAATACTTGAAATCATTGCACTTTGAAAATCATAACATTTTGAAATCAAAAATTTAAAATCATGAAACATTCATTTAATTATTTACATTTTTCAAATTTATTCAATTAAACCCAAATTTTCAAATTTTCAATTTAATTCAATTCAAACCATCAATCCAAAGCTTTAAATACACCATATTCCAAAAATAAAATTTATAATTTCATATATCACAAATTTAACTTCATTTTTTGAAACGACCCTGAATCGACCTTCGAAAATCGGCACCGAATACAACACTTGTATTAAAATGCCGCAGATCCAAACGTCGAATCTGGTTCGTCGGAGCTTATAACACATTAATTATAACAACATAGCAGAAGAAAAAAATGAATATCATATAAAACTCCAATGAATACAATATCAAAATATGGAACAACACTAATACAATGTGATACAAGAATATCAGAGACCATAAACAGCAGCGGAAAACAAATAGCCAAGAGATAACTCCAATCCAATACTCCAAAGCTAAAACTCCAAACCACAAGCTCGAACCACCATTAAGTTTCACAAAGCTAAGCAAGGTCAGTCGTCCTAACCAAAGACTTTAATATCCAAAGTCTCCAAAGAATAACAAAGAGAAAGCTGAAAGCTACCGAATCGATATCTATATCTACTATCTGAAAAACCCAACTCTAGACTGCCCGTGTGGAAAATTGTGGGAACCCAGAGTTTAGGAAGGGAACAATAAACTCCGGGTCAGTCATGAGACTGGTATGAGCAAACAAAAACATTTTATCTTTTAAGAAACAACAAAAGAATTTAAATTGAAATCTGCAATGCTTTTTGGAAAATGAAACTACCATAAGGCCTCCCGGCACACACACAATGCAATCACACACTTGGGGGAGATTTCTCCTTATGATAGTCAAACATGCTTAATACGCAAAATCTTTTTAATATTATCATTAGTGCATAGTGTAGAAAACATTTGCAAGTATAATATTAATCTTAGCCAGCATACGTACCATTATAGTATGCCTACTATAGCTACCATATTAGATGGTAGGTTCTACATCAAAACCCGTACAAGGCGCGTATTGGTGATTGGATTTCCAACAAATGGTCAGGTTAAGAAACTTCCTGGGCCACATGGGTATGCCTCTGGAGGGACGCCTCGAGAAACTAACCGGATCTCTGCTAACACAAGGCCGGGTTACCTCTGCAAAAATAGGTAACTACTGACACGAGTATGCCATCCCCCGGTTGTAAACAACCTTTATCCGAGGATCCTCAATACCAACAACCACAAAGTAATAAATTTGCAGCAACCACATAGGTTAAGTATCTGGGTTCCATACCATGATACCACCTCTATCCAGAAGGAAATGAACATACTCTAAGGGGCGCTACCCCCTATAACCTTGTTGCATTCTTCCTGTTTCGACCATTCCGGGGTGTGAGGCTTGGCGAAGTCTCGTCCACAAAGCTATGCTTTTCAAAAAAGCCATGCTTTGATCAACAAATGATCAAAAGCACTTCGTATGACACATTACCAAATTGGGAATGTATCACTAGTAACCATCAACTACATAACCTCTGAGCTCATACATCTTAGAGAAGGATGTTAAACTAAGAGAATAAATCTCCGCCACCAAACAGAAATGTATTTGATAGAAACCAGTTTTACATCTCAAAGTGTAACGTCAGACACACATCCATACAAGTCTGCTCCGGGTTCGAATAGAACCGAAGGCACTTTCGAAGAAGCCCTTGCAAATCCGGATAATTCCTATCACGTCCGGACTCCCCATCACAAAGGGTGCTCAAATCTCTGTACCGGGGATCAGCCGATGCAGAGACATTCGACAAGAAATCCTTTCGTTTTCGAAAATATTCGGTCTTCACCATCGGTCTTCAATTTCTATCCATAACATCGTATCACTATTCGAAATGGGTTATATGGCACAAAGTCCTCTCCCGGCTAAACCAAATAGTGAGCGCAATATTCAAAAACATATGGATATTGGGGTCTCAGTTAAATCACATCTTAAAGCCTAAAACCTTTCATTCAAATGGTTTAAACAAATTACCATTTCCATTTTTTAAAACAAAAAGATTCATTTCAAAAACCTTCAATGGTTTAAACAATTCCCACACTTAAATATTTTATACAAAATATTCACCTTTAAAAACCCCTTTCAATTTAAAATAAGGTTCACCAACCTTTAAAAAAAGATTCATTCTTAGCCTTTCAAAACAATTCCATTTCAAATTGGATTAACTCATCCGGTCTTTAAATAAAATACTTATTTTCATAGCTTTCAAAACAATTTCCAAAGATTCATTCATGACTTTCAAAATAATTCCCATTTCAAATCTTTTATATATAAAAGATACACCATTTAAAATCCTCTTTAATTTCAAAACAAAGTTCAACAAGCTTTCACAAAGATTCAATTATAGCTTTCAAAACCATTCTATTTCAAATTTGAAATATTTTCAACACAATTTGAAAATCCTTTCTTTATATGAAAGCTATTATTATTTGAAACCAAATAGTTTTCGTTTCGGAAAATCCGATTACATTTACACAAGTTAAAGCCCTTCAAATAAAAACTTGGGTTAAATTCAAATTCCCAAACCAATAGGATTCAATTTCAAATCTTGAACTTAAATTCAAATCAAACTGATTAAATTTCAAAACTTAATCCATTTATTCAAAATAACTTTTGTCTTTGAAAACTCCCTTTCAAAAGCTTTTCACTTTTAACCCGATTCCATTTCCAAAACCATTTGAATTCAAAATCGAACTTTTAAAACCATTTCTAAAATATGCGACTTAACCGATTCCCTCGTGAAATCCATATTTGTGTGTGTATAGTGTGGTTTAGGGGTTTTACACAATAATGCAACGTCATCAATCATCACAGATTCAATCATATGAATATCGATAAGCGGTATAATCTATAACGCTTATCCTTATTCACAGATTCACAGATAAAGTAAATTTATCAATCACATAGATTCACCATTATGATTCAATGTGGGTTTCAGATAACTAACTGAAATCCGACTCCCTGTCGCATCGAAATTCAAATGTTATTTTTCGGGCCAAGGGGTTTTCATATTCATACAACAGTATATTCATCACAGATATAACGGCTCAGCATAAAGCATTTCATATTACATAGCATCACATCACATATCAAATATATCAATCCATCACACAACATTACATAGTAGAGATATCAAACAATTCACAACAGCTCAATAGAGTACAGTCATCCATAAGGAAGATAAATTAGTCATCCGTAATTTCAAATCAGATTGATTACTAATCCTGGTTAATTAACATAAATTAATTACAATCATTTTAATTAATTATCCTTAAATCGTTTATTAATTAACCATTAATAATAAATTGGTTAACCCCTTAATTATGTAATTATCCTTTAATCAATTATTCCCAAATTAATTTCCTTGATTAATAATCACACAAATTAATTATCCTTTAAATAATTAAGGAAGTAAACCTTAAATTGATACATCATCCTTTTATCACTTTCATTAATTAATTTGACCTTAAATTAATTAATTATTCCCAAATTATTCATTTACTTAGTTATCTTTAATCATTAATTAATTACTTTTAATTAAGTAATTATCTTTAAGTAATTATACCTAATTACTTAAATTAATCATCTAGTTAATTTAGTCTTAATCACTTTCAATAACTGATTTACCTTTCAATTCCTTAATCAAAGATAAATCATTTATCTTAATTTGTAGCTTAATTACAACATTTAATTTACTTAAATGTATAACCTAAATTCGATACAAAATTACATGAGAGCTTTTGGTTAATCACTCCTAAATTCGAACCATATCTTTTTAAATCTTTGAAAACATTTAGAAATTTATTTTCAAAATTAATCCAATATGAAATTTCTTTTAAAACAAATTTTAAAACCTGAAAACATATTCCTTTTAAAGTTTTAAAAAGAAACTGGAAATTTAATCTCTTTTTTTAAAAAAAAACCCGAGCCCAAAACGTGTTGTTCCCGAGCTCAACTTCGAGTTCTACCCTTTATCACTTTACTTCGAGTCGAACTGTTGTTTTCTCATGCTCGAACTCGAGCATTCTTCTTCTTCCCCAATCTTTTGGAAACAGCTGATACGAGCGATATCACGTGCAAGACTACGACGATCCAACCTTCACCGCGACCATCCTCAGGTCACCAACAATCTCGCCGATGATCCCTATAACTCATATTGAAGAAATTGCCAATAAATCTAATTCGAGCAATTCGAACGAATCCAGGAAGAATATCGATCCTCAAAAAAACTCGCTTAAATCGCCACTTCAGATCACCTAAGCTCACATTACTCCACCAAGACCTCCACCTGAGTCTCCGGCTCCCATTCCCCCGGTCGCGATTCAAGCCGATGCAACGTCGAAGCTACAGCAACTCAAAAACTAACTCTGACTGAAACAAGGGATAAAACCCTAAATTGTTCTAGATCGACCACCACAGTGGCATAAAAATCTCGCACCATTTTTCTGATGACTCCCATCATCTCAGCCACCTTCAACTTCAAACTCATCGAACAACTATAAGCCGATTATCAATATTCGATCAAAATGTCTTTTCTGTTTATTTTGAAAAATCTCATTGTATAATGATTTAAAAATCACAAATTTGTTATCAAAATTCGTCATTTTGAAATACAAACCTATTTGTAAAGTTAATACATACAATCGAGACCATTGATTTTTTTTCTTTTATTTGATTTAATTAAGAGTTCACTGTTATTTATAATTTACAAAATATTTACTCAATAGTTTTTCTTGAGTTTATTTTAGAAATGATATTATATACATACAATCACCTTCATTCAGAGTTCAAGTTTTAAATTTGTTTGTAGGTGGGTGATTTGAAGTTTCAAATTAGATTTTAAAACCTATAACTCATGACAGAGCTTCAGTACACGTGTACACCAGCATGCACAACAGATATACATATCTATATGTATATGCAACACAATTTCATTTCTATACTGCACATACATCAAGATGAGAAACAGATTCAAACTCAATAGGATATTTTGCTCACCTGGGCTTGATATTTAAAAGCAGAGACAGTGAATTGATTTGTGCCTGGAACTGTTCTTGATTTCTGATTTTTGAACTGGAAATGGTTTTACGTGAATCTGAACTTCTATTTGTTGCTTGATTCAACTTGCTTTTGTTTTCAGGCTTTAAGATTTCTTTCCTAGTTTGTATTATTTCATTTTTTCCAAACTTGATCTCTATTTTGTTTTTCTGAAACTTTGTACTTGATTATACTGCTTTGAATCTGAAAACTTGATCTTGTTTTCAGGTTGAACTCTTATGAGAGTTGAATTGCTTTCAGGTTTGAATTTGGTTTTGATTTTCATTTTTTTCCTTAGGCTTGAGAAGAAAATGAAGATAGCTTAGTTTCAAAAAATTTCTTATGCATGCTTTCTAATTTTTTTTCTTTTTGATTCAAAGAAAACAATCCCCTTTGCCACATGTCTTTATCATTTACACTTGTGATTTATTTTAACGCTTGTTAAATTCAAACAAAATTATGTAGAAATCTCTCCTTTAATTTGTTTACAAATTATGTTTTAGCCCTTATTTGATTTCAATTTATAAAACATATTTATCTATTTTATATTTACATATATATGTTATGTAGTTTTAAATCTTATTCTTTTAAAAAGATATCTTCATATCAAAGCTTCAATATTTATTTACATATAACACTAACTATTTTATTAAATCTTGTTTATATTATACAACCCAATTCTAATTCATGTACTTATTAATTTTCAATAGATATGTATACCTATATATGTAAGTTTTAAAGCCTTCATTTAAAATTATATAATTTATAAAGGAGAATGAATGGAATTTTTTTTATAAATATATATGTAAGATTTAATTTTGTAATGAAATGTAAGATTGAATGAAAATTATTTATTTATTAAATCATATTCCAAATACAATTTTTGATTTTATCCCCAAATATTCAAATTAATTTTCAGTTAAATTTTAAAATTGGTATCTATAGACAACTAACATTTTATTTTATTTTGAAAAACTCTATTTAATTCACAAATTAATTTCGAAAATTAATTCAATTATCAAATTAGACTGGGCTAAAATCCGGGGATGTTACAGATTCCCCCTTAAGAAAATTTCGTCCTCGAAATTTGTAAGTAGGGAGACAACAAAGAGTGGATAGGTACACAAAGATAGAGAATCGACTCATAAATCAAGCCGATTGTCTATTCTAGATTTGGCTTACCAAATGAGAATATCACTAATAATTATGAGAACGAACTCATTCGATACAAGACACTCGGGTCACCAGATCTACGAATATACATGGGTATTGATTAGTTCAAAGGATAACTAACCCCTCGTAGAATATACCGAGACCCGAAAGAACAAATAAATGAATTTAATCTTCCATAATTATCAAACACTGGGTATGGATTCCAAGCTCAAGTCGGACTACCCCAAAAAATAGACAGATATATGGATAAAATCTCAAAACTTTTTACTCTACAAACCAAAGTATACCTATCAACCATAGAAACCAAATCAAACAATTCATCCAAACAAACAATTCTGACCCATCTGGAGTTTGTGTCCCATGCAAATATATCAAAACTTCTTCCTCGAGCTGCCAGGAATCATCAAAGAATTGAAAAGACGAATCAAAGGAGATTGATAGAGAAAGTTGTTTCCGCTGTTGCAGGGTACCGAGTATTTGTAGTGTTAGTCCCATGTCCCCTATCTCGTCCTCTTCTTGCACTCGTACTCACTAGTAGTGGATAGTAAGAGAATTTACTGAGGCATTCAGACGGATATCTTAGGGATATACTTCACCCTATCTCTAAAGAGTAACTTAATGTGTTATACTTCTGAGCTAAAGTTCAACCTTCAGCTCTGATACCAAATGAAATGACCCTGAATCGACCTTTTAAAATAGGCACCAAATACAACACTCGTATTCAAATGCCGCAGATCCAAACGTCGAATTTGGTTCGCCGGAGCTTATATCACATTAAGTATAACAATACAGCGGAATAAAAAAATGAATATCATATACAACTCTAATGAATACAATATCCAAATATGGAACAACACTAATACAATATGATACAAGAATATCAGAGACCATAAACAGCAGCGGAAAACAAATAACCAAGAGATAACTCCAATCCAATGCTCCAAAGCTAAAACTCCAAACCACAAGCTCGAACCACCATCAAGTTGCACAAAGCTAAGCAAGGTCAGTCGTCCTAACCAAAGACTTCAATATCCAAAGTCTCCAAAGAATACCAAAGAGAAAGCTGAAAGCTACCAAATCGATATCTATATTTACTATCTGAAAAACCCAACTCTAGACTGCCTGTGTGGAAAACTGTGGGCACCCAGAGTTTAGAAAGGGAACAATAAACTCTGGGCCAGTCATGTAACTGGTATGAGCAAACAAAAACATTTTATCTTTTAAGAAACAACAAAAGAATTTAAATTGAAATCCGCAATGCTTTTTGGAAAATGAAACTACCATAAGGCCTCTCGGCACACACACAATGCAATCGCACACTTATGGGAGATTTCTCCTTATGATGGTAAAACATGCTTAATATGCAAAATCTTTTTAATATTATCATTAGTGCATAGTGTAGAAAACATTTGCAAGTATAATATTAATCTTAGCCAGCATACGTACCATTATAGTATGCCTACTATGGCTACCATATTAGATGGCAGGTTCTACAACAAAACCCGTACAAGGCGCGTATTGGTGATTGGATTTCCAATAAATGGCCAGGCTAAGAAATTTCCCGGGCCACATGGGTATGCCTATGGAGGGACGCCCCGAGAACCTAACCGGATCTCTGCCAACACAAGGCCGGGTTACCTCTGCAAAAATAGGTAACTACTGACACGAGTATGCCATCCCCCGGTTGTAAACAAGCTTTATCCGAGGATCCTCAATACCAACGACCACAAAGTAATAAATTTGCAGCAACCACATATGTTAAGTATCTGGGCTCCATACCATGATACAACCTATATCCAGAAGGAAATGAACATACCCTAAGGAGCGCTACCCCCCATAACCTTGTTGCGTTCTTCCTGTTTTGACCATTCCGGGGTGTGAGGCTCTACGAAGTCTCGTCCACAAAGCTAAGCTTTTCACAAAAGCCATGTTTTGATCGACAATGATCAGCAGCACTTCGAATGCCACATTATCAAATTAGATATGTATCACTTGTAACCATCAACTACATAACCTCTGAGCTCGTACGTCTCAGAGAAGGGTGTTAAGCTAAGAGAACAAATCTCCGGCACCAAACAGAAATGTATTTGATAGAAATCAGTTTTACATCTCAAACTATAATGTCAAACACACATCCATACAAGTCTGTTTCGGGTTTGAACAGAACCGAAGGAACTTTCGAAGAAGCCCTTGCAAATCCGGATAATTCCTAATCACGTCCGGACTCCCCATCAAAAAGGGTGCTCAAATCTCTATACCGGGGACCAGCCGATGCAGAGACATTCGACAAGAAATCCTTTCATTTTAGAAAATATGCGGTCTTCACCACCAATCTTCAATTGCTATCCATAACGTCGTATCACTATTCAGAATGGGTTATATGACACAAAGTCCTCTACCGGCTAAACTGAATAGTGAGCGCAATATTTAAAAACATATGGATATTGTGGTCTAAGTTAAATCACATCTTAAAGCCCAAAACCTTTCATTCAAATGGTTTAAACAAATTACCATTTCCATTTTTTTTAACAAAAAGATTCATTTCAAAAACCTTCAATGGTTTAAACAATTCCCACACTTAAATCTTTTATACAAAAGATTCACCTTTAAAATCCCCTTTCAAATTTAAAACAAGGTTCACCAATCTTTAACAAAGATTCATTCATAGACTTTCAAAACAATTCCACTTCAAATTGGATTAACCCATCCGGCCTTTAAATCAAAGACTCATTTTTATAGCTTTCAAAACAATTTCTAAAGATTCATTCATAACTTTCAAAACAATTCCCATTTCAAATCTTTTATATATAAAAGATACACCATTTAAAATCCTCTTCAATTTCAAAACATAGTTCAACAAGCTTTTACAAAGATTCAATTATAGCTTTTGTAACATCCCGCTTTTTCGCACGCTTTAAATCGACACATGTGCCAATTCAAACCATACGGAAGGGCAGACTATTATGGGGTAAATAAGAAAACAAGAAATAAATAAAAATAAAACAGAATCTCACAGCGGAAGGATAACATATAATAATCAAATATACAGTTTATAAATTTGTTTACAAAAAAACATTTGATTATATTTATATAGTACATATCAGAGTTGCACTTACCAATAACAATGCAGCGGAATTAAATAGTGTAGTGGAATAATATAGTAGATAGTAATACTACAAATCTTTGTCTTCGTCCTCCAGAATAAAATCTTCAGATCCTGAAACACTCAGACTGACCCGAGCGAATTAAAAAGACAAAACACTCGAGTCAGAACTAAAAGATCTTATGTAAGTTAAATCAACAGAGATAAATACGAGTACAGTAACTTAAAAGATGCTCGGGATTCACATCTCTTAAGGATCCGTTAAACTATTTACTATGTAGTATATTGCGCTATTATAATAGTGTCTAATAGTAAAATAAACATAATTTAAATAGCGTTATGGAGTTACCAGATCTCCCCCTTAACACAATAATAGTCCCAGTAGTCCATCCAATATCATAGTCCCTCCTGATCGGAAAGCCACCAAAGGATACCACACGGGCTACGGGAGAAATCCAAACTCGTACAAGGCTCGGTATGGTAGGTGACACGGCGCAACTAGGCAATGCCCGGGTAGATATACCAATTACGCTTCCGGGTCGGTGGTAACGCATAACTGCTACTACCACCCACCTCGGACAAACTCCCCCAAATCAAGAAATCAAAAGTGAAGATGGCCACTGAATAAAGTCCAAAGTCAGGGTATAGTATTGAAGGGAAGTGTCCGATCAAAGTTGCTACCTTATTAACCCGTTGATCGGTCCTGTTTTAGCCACCATATGCCAACTCACGGGAGTTGGGTCCACATATTTACCTCAGAGGAAACGCCGCCACCAACCTACTTCATTCTGGAATCTCCACCGCGTACACGGTTGTTAAAGTGGTTTTCGGAGTTGGCAGACAGTATGACAACTTCCGATCCCGGTCTCTTTAACAACCAAACGTTATTATAACACCGCGGTCTTTAAAATAGCTTATTTTTTTTAAAACTAGAATAAAATTATCCATTTAAAAACCCATAAGTACGATATCATTTCCATTTCCAAAACAACTCATTTTGATATTATTTTTATAAAACTCAAATCAATAATATCATTTTATTTCAAATATATTTCTCTTCCAAAGTCATACTGCTTTAAAATTTATAATATCCGGAAACCAAACATTTGAATTATAGCTTTCAAAACACAATACTTCGAAATTCATAGCTTTAAAACCATAACGTCTAAAACATGAATGATTTGGATATTCAACAGTATATAGAATAAAATGGTTTAATTTTAAATTTACTTTGTAAAGTAAAATAATTTCCATGACTTTAGAAATATATTTTCTTTAGATGAAGTCTAAACCATAAATTTAAATTTCACCTTCAGTTTCCAAAACTACTTCAATTTCAATATATATCCAATTTGAGTATTAATAAATTTCAAAACTAAGGTTGGAATTTATTCTTTCAACAAATTCGCTGTTCTATTATTTAGTCTTGAACATTTGCATGATAAATCCATAATCATTTATATAAAACTCAAATTTCCTATAACTAAATATTTCCTTCAATTTATTTATACTAGACATATTCATTTAATTTATCTTGAAATAAAATTTCAGTTATAAATATCATACCTTTAAAATTTTCAAGCTTAATAAGGTTCTACATCAACTTATAGAGTTTAATTCTTAAATACGCTCAATTCCAATTTTTTTCTATTTACCTTCCAATCTAAATTTATTTGAATCATTTAAACTCTATATCCTAAGCCCGTACTTAATTATATAATATAAATTATCAACTCCATTTCAACTTATTCATTTTATTTAGCAGATTATACATAGCTTAAATTCAAAATTTAACTATATATGTATAATTATAAAATAATATTTATATAATATCAAAATTTAATATTTATTAAACCGTATCATGTCCAAACCATAAAAATCATTTCAAAAATAATTTTATATATATACCGCGGTGCCTGTATAAAATTTTCTATCTTATGGTCAAGTGATACGGATATTTATCATTTCAATCCGCAATTTAATAATAAAATGTGGTTGTATATCATTTCAAACCACAATCCCGAATGAAATGAAATGCATAACAACTTGCAGTTAATATAAATAAACATCCATCCATCCATCAAAATCATACATCCATTTATTACAATCATCATCCAAATTCCAACAATACATCAAATATAACGTGTGATAATAACAGGTATCAACTATCAGTTTATATTCAAAAATAAATTATAACTGTTTACTGGCAGTTTTAATGCAATGAATAAATTAATTACAGGCAGTTTAAAAATGCAATAATGAATTAAATAACGCGTAAATTAAATGAATGCAATTTAACTGAGAAAATGATAAAACATATGCCAAATAGCTATAAATAAAATTTTAAACACATCATAAATCAATTTAACCAACATAAGAAATCTTAGAAGTTGTGAGTGGGTTAAAACACTCACCTTTTGAATTTAAATTGAATTTAAATTCAATTTAAACCCAAAAATTTGACCATCTCAGAATTCGTCCAAACCAGCGTCATCATGTCAGGAATTTCAATATGATCCTAACAAAAAAACCGCGCGTGAATTGGATATCGTATGCAAAAGTTATGACGGTTTATGCGATTGAAAACGGTAAAAAAATTAAATAGGAAAAGAACACATTAAATCACTTTTATTTGCCACGTCAACAGCTTCTACCTGCACGCATCTTCTTCCAGAGACGCACGAGACCCATGAAAACGCACACACACTATGACGACCGTTTCACGAAACTATGCCGCCCCCTTCTCTTCAGAAACGCCGCCGCACAACGCCACCGTAGGTCGCGCCTATCACCTCCATACGGCCTCTCGACCCCACGTCACACGCGACGGCCACGACAACCCCCAAACTTACAGCCGCCTCCTATTTCCGTAAACCCTAATCGAGAAATCCTATACATCCAACCGTTAATTCGCCGCAAAACTACATGGATGCACTCCCCTTGGCTATCTCCACAATACCCAGAAATGTTTTTTCATCCGACGAAGTTGATCGCGGCGATGATGAACGGCCATGGATAAACGTTTAATTTCAGAGCAAATGGTAACTCGAATTTAAAAACGAATTGCATCAGCAAATTACGCATTTCGAGAGCTTCATCATACTTTTTTTCTGAATTTTTATGAGGACTTTGAATTTTTGACTTTGATTTTGGATTGTAACTGGATCTAGGGTTTGCATCCATTGAAGAAGAAGAGGAGCTGATGAAATTTTACGCGCAGATAAATGAGAATAGGAGGAGGCTAGAATTTAGCAGGGTATTTATAGATAAAGTTGGAAAATAGATGGATCGAGTTGATAGATATACGTGCTACTGCTAACGTGGCCCAAAAAGCCCGTTCTGACCCCGGAACGAAATTGTTTAAACCTGTATATCAAAATAGGTGTTTTAAAATATTTTAAATGCAATGGAAAAGGTTTGAAGTCCAAATTCCATCGTATGAAGAAGTTATGCTAAAAACAATATTTTCAAATTGATTTCAATTGCATAAATTTCAAGGCGTTTCGAGTCCGTACGATCAAACGACAAGTCCGATCGCTAGGAAACTTGAAACACTATTATAATTCACCGTTACGGATCCGATGAAACTGGTTTCGTCGAAATCCGAGTTAGTGGCCAAAATGGCTATTTTTATATTAATTAAATAAATTAAACCCAAATTTAAATTTCATTCTTAAAATTTCCAATTTCAACATTTTAAAATTTCTTAACCATTTACAAGGCTTCGAACAAAATATAAATGTCAAAAATAGTTGGTTTATTTATCATTTCCAATGTAAATCTACATTTCAATATTAAATTTCAATTTCATTAAATTTAGAAATTATAAAAATAAAACTCCAAAATCCATTATTTAAATTCTTACCCTTGTTATTCGAGTCTTACTAAATTTAATATTTCAAATAAATTAACAAAGCTTGGTTTTCACTCCTTAAATCAACCAATTTTCATTTTATAATTAAAATTAACATTTATTACATCTTATAGAATTAATCATTTCAAATGACCAATCACATCTACCATAACTGCACAAATTTATAACTAGTAGATTTTTGTCATTTTTAATCCCTTAGATATCTATAATTACTAAAAGCAAATTCACATATCAATTTAGTGTCAATTATTCCAGTAAATACAGTGTTCAAATGTCAACTGCAATTAATCCAATTAATTGCAAAGTAATTCCAATAAATTTGATTTTATTCGATTACAACTTAATATTCAATCAACTATTACTCAACTAACATAGTTAACATTGTTTTATATTTCATTACATTAATATTTCTATATACATCTTAGATTTGTACCAACAGTTATACTTAAAAATGAGAATCTTGTCAATTACGCGTATTAATTAAGGTTTTAAACTCAATTAACAAAATGTCCTAAGTCAAATCCCTTTTTGTCAAATTTGACAATCCCTAACCATTTGTACTACATCCCATATTAATGTATTATTTATTAGATTTTATTTCAAATTAACGTACAACTTAATTTCCCTTAATTGAGATCTGATTTCCAATTTTTTTTATTTAACATACTAAATGGATAAATATCCTAAATAAATGATCACCTACTTGCTTCTTTCGTTTATAAGTTTACTACTCACCTACCCATGTATAATTTCCATATATAACACTAATTAATTTCCATTAACACTGCATTATCCGATTATCATACTCTTGTTTACTTAAAAATAAATTTATGTTTCCCATAAATTCTCATTCACTCTTCCGTTACGAAATTAAAAATCATTAAGTAATGTTTATTATCAAAACAACATTAATTTATTACCTTTTACATCCCACTATAAATCAGTGTAACCATTAATACCACACATATTACAATTCTGTACACCATACTGATCTTATTTAATTACCATTAACTATCTATTTTGTACAACAGCTAAATGTTTACATTTGTTACTTATATTTAGTTTTATAACCAAGCATAACAGTTTAAATACAATGAATTGGAGTTTCATTATGTTGACACTTGTATTAACATTGTCTCAGTTTAAATTTAATTATTATTCCATTATAAAATTGCAAAATTTTATTTTTTTCAATATTAACTCATAAAATATTATTAAAATAACAAAATTAAAACAACGAAAATTTATGGGTCGTTACATTCTCCCCCACTTAAAACTTTTCGTCCCCGAAAAGGAAAAAGAAGGAAAAAGAAGAAATAAAAAAATCAATATATCTTACTTAAAATATTAAAAATAAATAAGTTTACAAAATAAAATATTTTAAAATAAAATATACCAATTCATACCCATTTAAATCTTTTTTTCTTAAATTATTAAAGTTTGTAAAACATTTCAAATTTTTCTAAGTCCAAAATTTTCGGAAAATTTTGGCAGAGTCTCCTTTATACGGAGAGGCTCGGAAGAAAATATAATATTAGATATAACAATATATATCATATATTTTTCAAAATAATATATATCCCAACTCGGAAAAATAATATAATAGCGCTATAAATCGTTATCCGAAATCGTACCTATTTGTCGGGCAAATACGCTTAATTATGAAACCAAATGCAGTAGCAATTGCTTCCATAACCTGTATTTCACTTATATAGTCCAAAAGGTTAGCCATTATATAAAATGAAAGTGGTTTCAATCACTAACAACAAATCAATACAACAACCATCAATTTCAATAAAGAACATACACAATAAATATAAAACAGTCATTCAATCAAACAAACAAATAGTTGTTCAGGTTCAAAACTTTTAAATTGTACGGAATGAAGAATAAACTACTAGCGCATCATTTACTCAACAGCCTTAGATAAACTAAATAGATTATTCATTCATCCAATCCAATTTTAAAGTATCCTTGCCCAAACAACCATAAACTAAACAACAACAAATCACATTTATTTATTATTTATTTCGTTTCATACATTTGTTGTTTGATTTTTATTTTTATTTTTTTTATAATGTTTTCTTATAAGTCACATTTATTTCTTGCAAAATTTCATTTCATTCATTTATTTATTTGCATTACATTCATTTCTCAGATTTCATTTACTTATTTAGCGCTTACATTTCTATTATATTAAATTTTAGAAATACTTCAATTTCAACTTAAGTTTATAACTCTATAACATCAATATCTTATTTATTAAGGTGGTTCCTTTTTTCCCTCTTAATATTATTTATCGTATTCATCTTTCCATTTATTTTATAATAAATAACTTCAATCCTTCTTAAACTTATTTTCATTTCTTTATAACTGTTCTATTATATTTAATAAGTGCCCTTTCAGTCATAACTTAGGTTTATAACAATTATAACATTAGATTCTTATTCATAACAACAATTTATTGAACACTCCCTTACATACTTTTACTTGTACAAATTCCATTACATTTCTTATTAAACATTTCAACTTTTTAATATTTGGTAAGTTATATATGTTAGAGAAAATGAAAATGAACTTATACAAGTTTTATCTCATCCTTTAATTAAATTTAATGTTCAATAATATTATTCTTTGTTTCATAGGTTATAGTTCAAATTACCTTTAATTCCATTCATAACCTAGCATTAAATCTCTTATTTCATTTAGGGTTTCAACTATTAGTTAAATTCCGTTTCACTACATTAATTAAACTATTAATAAATGGAAACTTAAGAATTAAATACCGGGTTCAAATTCAAATTATTTTAAAATAATTGATAAATATACTTACAACTTATCTATATCCAAGTATACTTAAAACAAATTAAAAATTTACTTCTGTTTATCAAAAATAAATCTATAGTAAAACTACTACAGTGGCCTTCCCACTTCAAAACTTGAAAATGAAAGTCGATGATGCGTGCACTCATCACCGAAATTATTTTCCAGTGACAGAGAGGGGAGTACAACTTATTTCTTTCCAGAATTTCTTTGAAACCAAACTTTCAAATTATATTGAAATGTTTATATCAGAAAATACTTTTAATAATATTATTATTATATTCCAAAATCAATTAAAAGAATTTCCAAAACCCCGAAACTTAAGTTCTATATTTTCAATTTTTATTTATTTATTTTACATCTTATTTCGACTATTAATTATAAATTTTATTACCTAACAATCAATATAATACAACCAAATATAGACTTTATAAAATTTTACTTTATATATAGAAAATATAATAGGTAAAATTATTTCATTCACCTATATTAAAACCAATATTATGTCGGTCTGTCCTATTAAGTGTTTAGAAATCCCTATTGATGTCATAGCGTCCCATGCATTAACCAGAATTTATAAATACAAAACGGAACAAAGCAACACAATATCAAAACCTTTTTATAACACTAACAAGTACGCTCTCTCATATATATACTCAGCGACTCCCATAGGGTATTACTACCCTAGTAGTAAAAGAGTCAAACCCTATAAAGCTAAGGTTCATCGCTAAACCTAAGCTCTGATACCAAGTGTAACATCCCGCCTTTTCGCACGCTTTAGATCAACACATGTGCCATTTAAACCATACGGAAGGGCAGTTTGTTATGGGGTAAATAAGAAAACAAGAAAGAAATAAAAATAAAACAGAATCTCACAACGGAAGGATAACATATAATAATCAAATATACAGTTTATAAATCTGTTTACAAAAAACATTTGATTATATTTATATAGTACATATCAGAGTTACACTTACCAATAACAATGCAGCGGAATTAAATAGTGTAGTGGAATAATATAGTAGATAGTAATACTACAAATCTTTGTCTTCGTCCTCCAGTATAAAATCTTCAGATCCTGAAACGCTCGGACTGACCCTAGCGAATTGAAAGACAAAACACTCGAGTCAGAACTAAAAGATCTTATGTAAGTTAAGTCAACAAAGATAAATATGAGCACAGTAACTTAAAAGATGCTCGGGATTCACATCTTTTAAGGATCCGTTAAACTATTTACTATGTAGTATATTGCGCTATTATAATAGTGGCTAATAGTAAAATAAACATACTTTTAAATAGGTTAAGGAGTTACCCAATCTCCCCCTTAACACAATAATAGTCCCAGTAGTCCATCCAATATCATAATCCCTCCTGATCGGGAAGCCACCAGAGGATACACATGGGCTAAGGGAGAAATCCAAACTCGTACAAGAATCGGTATGGTAGGTGACAAGGCACAACTAGACAATGCCAGAGTAGATATACCAATTACGCTTCCGGGTCGGTGGTAACACGTAGCTGCTACTACCGCCCACCCCGGACAAACTCCGCCAAATCAAGAAATCAAAAATGAAGGTGGCCATCGAATAAAGTCCAAAGTCAGGGTATAGTATCGAAGGGAAGTGTCCGATCAAAGGTGCTACCTTATTAACCCGTCGATCGCTCCTGTTTTAGCCACCTTATGCCAACTCACGGGAGTTCGGTCCACATATTTACCTCAGAGGAAACACCGCCGCCAATCTACTTCATTCTGGAATCTCCACCGCGTACATGGTTGTTAAAGTGGTTTTCGGAGTTGGCAAAGTGTATGACAACTTCCGATCCCGGTCTCTTCAACAACCAAACGTTATTATAACACCGCGGTCTTTAAAATAACTTATTTTTTAAAATCCAAAATAAAATTATCCATTTCCAAACTCCTAAGTACGATATCATTTCCATTTCCAAAACAACTCATTTTGATATTATTTTTACAAAACCCAAATAAATAATATCATTTTATTTCAAATATATTTCACTTCCAAAATCATACTGCTTTAAAATTTATAATATCTGGAAACCAAACGTTTGAATTATAGCTTTCAAAACATAATACTTCAAAATTCATAGCTTTAAAACCATAAGTTCTAAAACTTGAATGATTTGGATATTCAACAGTGTATAGAATAAAATGGATTAATTTTAAATTTACTTTGTAAAGTAAAATAATTTCCATGACTTCACAAATATATTTTCTTTAGATGAAGTCTAAACCATAAATTTAAATTTCACCTTCAGTTTCCAAAACCACTTCAATATCAATATATATCCAATTTGAGTATTAATAAATTTCAAAACTAAGGTTGGAATTTATTCTTTCAACAAATTCGCTGTTCTATTATTTAGTCTTGAACATTTGCATGA
The DNA here is from genome assembly GCA_030765085.1 of Allium cepa. NCBI lineage: Eukaryota > Viridiplantae > Streptophyta > Magnoliopsida > Asparagales > Amaryllidaceae > Allium > Allium cepa. Next base: position 730,687,596 of record CM060943.1, read on the forward strand.
TAAATCCATAATCATTTATATAAAACTCAAATTTCCTATAACTAAATATTTTCTTCAATTTATTTATACTAGAAATATTCATTTAATTTATCTTGAAATAAAATTTCAGTTATAAATATCATACCTTTAAAATTTTCAAGCTTAATAAGGTTCTACATCAACTTATGGAGTTTAATTCGTAAATACGCTCAATTCCAATTATTATTTTTTATTTACCTTCCAATATAAAATTATTTGAATCATTTAAACTTTATATCCTAAGCCTGTACTTAATTATATAATATAAATTATCAACTCCATTTCAACTTATTCATTTTATTTAGCAGATTATACATAGCTTAAATTCAAAATTTAACTATATATGTATAATTATAAAATAATATTTATATAATATCAAAATTTAATATTTATTAAACCGTATCATATCCAAACCATAAAAATCATTTCAAAAATAATTTTATATATATACCACGGTGCCTATATAAAATTTTCTATCCTATGGTCAAGTGATACGGATATTTATCATTTGACTCCGCAATTTAATAATAAAATGCGGTTGTATATCATTTCAAACCGCAATCCCGAATGAAATGAAATGCATAACAACTTGCAGTCAATATAAATAAACATCCATTCATTCATCAAAATCATACATCCATTTATTACAATCATCATCCAAATTCCAACAATACATCAAATATAGCATGTGATAATAACAGGTATCAACTATCAGTTTATATTCAAAAATAAATTATAACTATTTACTGGCAGTTTTAATGCAATGAATAAATTAATTAATAATTAACTGGCAGTTTAAAAATGCAATAATGAATTAAATAACGCGTAAATTAAATGAATGCAATTTAACTGAGAAAATGATGAAACATAGCCAAACAGCTATAAATAAAATTTTAAACACATCATAAATCAATTTGACCAACATAAAAAATCTTAGAAGTTGTGAGTGGGTTTAAACACTCACCTTTTGAATTTAAATGGAATTTAAATTCAATTTAAACCCAAAAATTTGACTGTATCAGAATTCGTCCAAACCAGCGTCACCAAGTCCAGAATTTCAATATGATCCTAACAAAAAAACCGCGCGTGAATTGGATATCGTATGCAAAAGTTATGACGGTTTATGCGATTGAAAACGATAAAAAACATAAATAGGAAAAGAACACATTAAATCACTTTTATTTGCCACGTCAACAGCTTCTACCTGCACGCATCTTCTTCCAGAGACGCACGAGACCCATGAAAACGCACGCACACTGTAACGATCGTTTCACGGAACTGCGCCGCCACCTTCTCTTCAGAAACGCCGCCGCACAACGCCACCGTAGGCCGCGCCTATCACCTCCATACGACCTCTCGACCCCACGTCACACGCGACGGCTACGACAACCCCCAAACTTCAGATGCCTCTTATTTCTTTAAACCCTAATCGAGAAATCCTCCATATCCAACCGTTAATTCGCCGTAAAACTTACATGGATGCACTCCCCTTGGCTATCTCCACAATACCCAGAAATGTTTTTACGATCCGACGAAGTTGATCGCGTCGATGGTGAACGACCGTGGATAAACGTTTAATTTCGGAGCAAATGGTAACTCGAATTTAAAAACGAATTGCACCAGCAAATTACGCATTTCGAGAGCTTCATCATACATTTTTTCTGAATTTTTCTGGGGACTTTAAATTTTGACTTTGATTTTGGATTGTAATTGGATCTAGGGTTTACATCCATTGAAGAAGAAGAGGAGCTGATGAAATTTTACGCGCAGATAAATGAGAATAGGCGGAGGCTAGGGTTTAGCAGGGTATTTATAGATAAAGTTGGAAAATAGATGGATCGGGTTGATAGATAAACGTGCTACCGCTAATGTGGTCCAAAAAGCCCGTTCTGACCCCGGAATGAAATTGGTTAAACCCGTATATCAAAATAGGTGTTTTAAAATATTTTAAACGCAATGGAAAAGGTTTGAAGTCCAAATTCCATCGTATGAAGAAGTTATGCTAAAAACAATATTTTCATATCGATTTCAATTGATTTCAATTGCATAAATTTCAAGCGTTTCGAGTCCATACGATCAAACGACAAATCCGATCGCTATGAAACTTGAAACACTCTTATAATTCATCATTACGGATCCGATGAAACTAGTTTCGTCGAAATCCGAGTTAGTGGCCAAAATGACAATTTTTATATTAATTAAATAAATTAAAAATTAAATAAATTAAATCCAAATTTAAATTTCAGTCTTAAAATTTCCAATTTCAACATTTTAAAATTTCTTAACCATTTAAAAGGCTTCGAACAAAATTTAAATGTCAAAAACAGTTGGTTTATTTATCATTTCCAATGTAAATCTACATTTCAATATTAAATTTCAATTTCATTAAATTTAGAAATTATAAAAATAAAACTTCAAAATCCATTATTTAAATTCTTACCCTTGTTATTCGAGTCTTATTAAATTTAATATTTCAAATAAATTAACAAAGCTTGGTTTTCACTCCTTAAATCAACCAATTTTCATTTTATAATTAAAATTAACATTTATTACATCTTATAGAGTTAATCATTTCAAATGACCAATCACATCTACCATAATTGCACAAATTTATAACTAGTAGATTTTTGTCATTTTTAATCTCTTAGATATTTATAATAACTAAAAGAAAATTTACATATCAATTTAATGTCAATTATTCCAGTAAATACAGTGTTCAAATGTCAACAACAATTAATCCAATTAATTACAAAGTAATTTCAATAAATTTGATTTTATTCGATTACAACTTAATATTCAATAAACTATTACCGTAACAACCTGCATATTTATCGATTGTATATTTAAATATTTTATTTAAATATTTTATTGTTCGTCGGATTTTAGTCCGAAAAGCTACTTTTCGCAAACAGTCGAATTAGGACTCGAGACCCCTCCCATTGAGTTCAAAACGCCGTTTGCGATCTTTTTATGTGTAAACTTTGATATGTTTGGAGTTAGTGAAATTTTGCTACTTTTTCACTTAGGGCTTTGGTTTGGGCTGAGCCCATTAACCCCACTTAACTCAGTTCCAACCCTCTCCTCTTCATTACTTCATTTCATATTCCTAACACTTTAAGCTTTAAGCAATAATGGTGGAAGAGAGTGGAAATTAGAAATTCCAAGCCCTAGTTTCATTGCAAATCCAAGATCTAGCTCCAAATTCAAAGAGAACCCATTAGTAAGCATCTTCTTCTTCTTCTCTAACTCTATCTCCATTCAATTTCAGAAATTTTCTAAACCTAATTTAGGAAATGTTTCTCTTTTAAGCTTAGAATCAATCTTCTTGAGTTAGGATTGATGTGTGGTTGATCTTCCTTTGCTTTCAAGCTTCTTCTTCATTGATTTGGGTTCAAAGGTGAGATTTTTATCTCACATCTTAGTCTATGTTTATCTTCGATTGTTAGGTATGAATTCCTAACACTTATTCATGTGCATTTGATTTTGGTTTGGATTGATTTGGTGAATATTCCAATTTTTAGTGTTTTGGGTTCAAATCTTTGAAAGTCATAACTTTGATGTTTTGATCATGTTTTTGGTGATGAACCAAAGAGCTTCTATGGCCGGGTAGTCGATTGGCGTAAACCCTTAGTGCCTTTGCTCGACGGTTTGCAAATTGAGGGAGTTTGCACCTCTTTTGAAATAGGGTGGAAAGTGCAAGTATACAGCTTCGGCCGACCGAGCTCTGGGTCCGGTCGACCGACCTGCTACCCAGGCACTTCCTGCCTCTGATTTGGAAGTGCTGGTTACAGGCTTCGGCCGACCGAGCCCCTGGGCCGGTCGACCGACCTGGTGCCCGAGCACTTCCAACCTCTGTTTCGGTCAACCGACTCAGGGAGTCCGGTTGACCGACCTGCTCCTATCTGCCTACTATGTTTTTTTGCCTAGTTGCTTGAATTTCCAACTTTAATCGATTCGTATTGTTTCCTATTTGTTGCTATCATTTATTATCTACTTTGATGACATTTTCTTTGGGAATTTAGGATATATCCACTTTGATGGATTCGGTATCGATTTCTTGGATTTTATTCACTTCTTCGAATGTGAATTTTTATGAATTGATTGTTTCTACAATCACTTCTATGATTTGTCACTTAAAAATATAAAGGTTTTCTATACCAGTAGTAAATATCAAAACTCTTTCTTCAAATGATTTCAACACTATTTTATTACAAAGCTCATTTTCTCAAACCGATTTCCAATCTATTAGTATATACAAACCTTTACCTCACTCGTATGAGAAATCTAATTAAACGGCTTAGTAAAACAAGTGGTATGAAACGCTTGCGTTTATTTCGTCGATTAATTCTTGGACTTGTTCGATTGAATCTCTTGTGACAATTTTCTAGTGGAGATTTACAATTTGTTCGTAAATATTTAAGTTAAGCTAGTGGTTATGGGACATGAAGCTAAGCTAATATATTTACTAGCTTACTGTAATTGACACTTCTCAGTGATCATGACGATCATTTTATGGTTTAGACTAGCATTGTGCGATGTCTCTTTGTCCACGTGGAGGACTGTACGTCGTTTTTATTAAGCTTCGGCTCACCAGGAGGAGCTTCGGCACAATGTCCGCAATGGGGGACTATACCCTGTCATGAGGAACTTCGGTTCATCAGGAGGAGCTTCGGCTCAAAGTCCGCAATGGGGGACTATACCCTGTCAGGAGGAGTTTTGACTCACCAGGAGGAGCTTCGGCTCAAAGTCCGCAATGGGGGACTATACCCTGTCAGGAGGAGTTTTGGCTCACCAGGAGGAGCTTCGGCTCAAAGTCCGCAATGGGGGACTATACCCTGTCTGGAGGAGCTCCGGCTCATTTTTCTGGGATTGGCCATCCTTTTCTTGTGATTTCTGGATTTCGTGTGTTGAATTCTGGAATTTATGTTTCACCAACTTTTACGCTTGACATTGATATATATTTCATTTATTGTGGCTTGGTGAATGAAATTAGGAGTATGACATTCCTTTTTATCTTTGAGAAGATCTTTGCGATATTGATTAATCTCTTATTGATTTTTTCAATTACTTATTTATCACACCTTGGCAATGTGATTATTATACGTTTAGTCATATCTCTTATTCTATATCATTTCATCTGGTATTTATAGCTAGACTAATCCGTTTATTATTTTCTTCTTATAAATAATACTCTGGTCAGACTGAGATTTTACAGGTGCTTCTGCTTGCCACCTTATCGGACCATCATATGATCTTTTGGCTAACTACTTAGATTAGTAGCTTTTGTTGTATACACTTGAGATACAGACTCTTTGATGTATACTTATTCTTTTGTCTAGCACTTGTATCTATTCTTTTTGATATTGTGGATCTTGTTTGACCAATACCCTGATGTACACTTTCATGTGTTATATTCATATCTATTTCCGCCTTAGTGATATGAATTATCTGTGACTGATTTGTGTTATGATTATTTCTATATTTGTTTCCGAAGACCTTTGTAGCCACTGTGTAGTAGCTTTGAGTTTGTGTCGGTATGTCGGATTTCCTCTTGAGATGAAAAGTTATATTTTTATCTGGCATATCGGTACTCGCACAAAGCAATTATACGGATGGTCGCTCCTCAACAGCCTTATTCTCCGTGCTAGTCGATAGAATTACTAAGTAGTGTTCTTGGCTAGCGTGGGTATTGAGGTGGGGCATCACAGCTTGGTATCAGAGCCAAACTTCGGAACAATGTAGAATAATTTAACTAGGATCATCGTCGTAAGTCCATCTTAGGAGTCGTGCTTTAGGATTTTATTCGAGTCTTCGTACCGATTCATCCTATTTTCTTTATGATTCCTTGTTTTATCTATCAAGATTTCTTGATAGTTATTTTGAGAATAACTTTTCTCCTTCTTTCTTTCTTAAAGAAGAGAAATGGTTAGACCAGGCCGTCCCAGCACCGGTCAATCTAGTGCTACTCCCCAAGATGGAGTATTCATGTCTGCTCAGCAACTTTTAGATCTCGTGAAGAATGCTCAAGCTGCAGGACCCATTCCAGAGCCTACTCACCCTAGATCTGGTTTTGCACGCTTGTGCAGAGACTATACCGATTTTGGTGGAAGGCCATTCAAGGGATCCGAGAGTGTTATAGAAATTCAAGCTTGGCTCAAATCATGCGATCGTATCTTTTCTCGCATGAACCTTATTAATCTACATCGAGTCCAAGTGGCTTCTAGTATGCTTCAAGAAAGAGCGTTAGATTGGTATGAGCTCTTGACTTCGGAGATTATCGAAGCGGATCTTACTTGGGAGCAATTCCCGGAACGATTCGAATTAAAGTTTGTGCCGGAGGCTAAAAAAGTAACTTTAGCACGGCGTTTTATTGACCTTGTTCAAGGTGGATCTTCTGTGACAGACTATGTCGCATCTTTCGAATCTCTTTCCAAATACGGGGTTGAATACATTAACACCCCAATGAAGAAAAATCAGAGATTCGTCTATGGCTTGAATAAGAATCTTAAAAAGCCATTACTCCTGAAACTTGAGGTTTCATTTGATCAGCTTATTGATATCGCTCTTTGTCTGGAAGAGGCCGATAGAGAAAGTGATGTCGAGGTTGGGAGTGCCAAACCGAACTCCAACAACAAATAGAAGAGGCATCCCTTTATTAGGTTCGAAAGTCCTAATCCTAACAAGAGGGCGAAGCAAGAGACTTCTATAGCAAATACTCCCATCCCTAATCGCGGAGAAGGCTACAATTGTGGCTCTAGGGACCACTATATAAATAGGTGTCCAAGGCCTATTTCTTGCCGCTATTGCAAAAGTGCGGATCATTATATATCTTCGTGTCCCAAGCGTCAAAGCAAGAGAGAAGGAAAGCTGCAAGCCCCTAGCAACTCTTCTCTTAGTCAAGGTATTTTACATTCAATCCTTGATGACGTTATTTTATTTCATGGTCTTCTTATTCGTGTTCTTTTTGATATGGGTTCCACCTCACTATTTTATATCGAAAGAACTTGTTGATTCTTTCCCTTTAAACAATTTTGGGATTGATGTCTTCCTTGAGAATTGCGAATCCGGATGGTAGATCCGTAACACTCAATTTGCTTTCTATTGATGTCGAAATTATTTTATGTGATTTTTCTTTCCTAGCCGATATTTTTTTACTTAGGCTTCGGAATTGATTTGTGTTAAAGGATTGGCTTTTTCATTACGAAGCCATATCCTTTGTCCCATGTGGACTATTCATCTTCGACATTTTCAATCCGTTAAGCAGGTTTCTATTTTTTTTCCTTTATGATTTTGATTCCAACTTGATGGCATCATTTTATTCCTTAAGCCCACTTATAAGGAAAGTGTTGTTTCTCTCATTCATGTAGTTTGAGAAATTTTCCGGTATTTTTGAATTTGTCTTAGGAATGTCACCTAAGCAATCTTTTGAGTAGTGTTAAGGTCTTTCCAGCTCGACCTTGCCACCGGTTTTCATTTGCTATGACTTGCGGAAGTTAGCATTCCACTTACCGCATTCCGCACTCGTTATGATTCTTATGAATGACTTATTATGTCATTCGGTTTATCCAGCTTATTTCATCCATTTTATAAATCAAATATTATATGAATATTTCGATGAGACCATTCTTGTATTTATTGATTTTGGATGAAAATAGTAATTTAAAATTTTGCAAATCTTTTCCATAAGATTTATTTATAAGTAAAATTGGATTTTGTTCTTGAAACGAATGAAGAATGTTCTTAAAAGTTTTTAAGAAACATGTTTGTTGTATAGAAGATGATTTTGTGATTGTATTGCCCATTTAGTGTGTTAAGAATTCTGGTCGATGCGCTTGATCAACGTTATCGATAAGAATCTCCTAAACACTTTGATGAGACAATCAGACATGATATATTGACTTGTAAAATGTAAATTTTTCTAGAAATATTTTTGTACACTGAGATAATTGTGATTTTGAAAGTTTTAGCTTTTCGGGAAAGAAAATTATTTAAAAGAAGTTCTTTCTTTTCGATACTCTTATTCTTGTGATTCCCGTGGGGAACCAAGACTTTATCTTTTGTACCAATGCTAATCGTATTGGTTTGGATGCCGCTCTCTTGCAAATGAGAACGTGCTATCACTTGTGCTTCTAAATCGTTATAGTTTATCGAGACTAGATATGCCGCTCATGATCTAGTGCTCGCGGCTATTGTTTTTACTTTTAGAGTTTGGCATCATCATTTTTGGGGAAGAAATTTGTTCTCCACCTTGATCATAAATCTTTGGAATATTTATTTTCACATAAGGAACTTCATGTTGACTCGAGTTCCTGGCATCTTGTGATCTTGATATTCTTTTTATTCCCGGAAGGGAAATCGTGTTGCCAATGCGCTTTGTCGTAAGCAACAAGTGGTTGATTCTTTGATGATGTCTGAATGGAATTATCTTTTTATTAATTTCATCGGACGTTTTGATATACTTCGTTTTATTGAGCTTTATCTCATTCCTTTTATGCACTAGTGTACGATGTTCTTTTATGGTGTTCGGTTCATTGGACGTACCGTTTTTGTACTACGCCGTTGCACTGGCTCAATTTTCTGCTATTCTTGACGTTTTCTGCGTCTTCTAACTATGGAAATGCTCTTAGGTTTCCTATTTTTATTCTCGAGCCGGTGTTATTGATGAAATTGAAGTCTCACCAGTTTTGACTTATGAGCAACATTCCATTCGCATCATTACTTCGGAGGTTGAGCGCCTTCGGAATAAAGATGTTCTTCTTGTGAGAGTTCAATGGTTCTCAAATCCTAAGGATTGCTCTTGAGAAATCTTGAGAATTCATCGAACGAAAACTTTCGGATTTGCTCCTTCGTGCTCTTTATGGTGGACTTCTTGATTCAAATTTTCTTTTGTGTAGATATGCTTCCATGGTTGTTACTTCTTATTTTCCTCTTAAGTAATGCGAGGACGCAATTTCTTTAAGGAGGGGAGTCTGTAACAACCCGTATATTTATCGATTGTATATTTAAATATTTTATTTAAATATTTTATCGTTCGTCGGATTTTGGTTCGAAAAGCTACTTTTTGCAAACAGTCGAATTAAGACTCGAGACTCCTCCCATTGAGTTCAAAACGCCGTTTGCGATCTTTTTAAGTGTAAACTTTGATATGTTTGGAGTTAGTGAAATTTTGCTACTTTTTCACTTAGGGCTTTGGTTTGGGCTGAGCCCATTAACCCCACTTAACCCAGTTTCAACCCTCTCCTCTTCATTACTTCATTCCTAACACTTTAAGCTTTAAGCAACAATGGTGGAAGAGAGTGGAAATTAGAAATTCCAAGCCCTAGTTTCATTGCAAATCCAAGATCTAGCTCCAAATTCAAAGAACCATTAGTAAGCATCCTCTTCTTCTTCTCTAACTCTATCTCCATTCAATTTCAAAAATTTCCTAAACCTAATTTGGGAAATGTTTCTCTTTTAAGCTTAGAATCAAGCTTCTTGAGTTAGGATTGAAGTGTAGTTGATCTTCCTTTTCTTTCAAGCTTCTTCTTCATTGATTTGGGTTCAAAGGTGAGATTTTTATCTCACATCTTAGTCTATGTTTATCTTCGATTGTTAGGTATGAATTCCTAACACTTATTCATGTGCATTTGATTTTGGTTTGGATTGATTTGGTGAATATTCCAATTTTTAGTGTTTTGGGTTCAAATCTCTAAAAATCATAACTTTGATGTTTTGATCATGTTTTTGGTGATGAACCAAAGAGCTTTTATGGCCGGGTAGTCGATTGGCGTAAACCCTTAGTGCCGTTGCTCGACGGTTTGCAAATTGAGGGAGTTTGCACCTCTTTTGAAATAGGGTAGGAAGTGCAAGTATACAGGTTCGGCCGATCGAGCTCAAGGTCCAGTCGACCGGCCTGCTACCCAGGCATTTCCTGCCTCTGTTTTGGAAGTGCTGGTTACAGGCTTGGGCTGACCGAGCCCCTGGGCCGGTCGACTGACCTGGTGCCCGAGCACTTCCAACCTCTGTTTCGGTCAACCGACTCAGGGAGTCCGGTTGACCGACCTGCTCCTATCTGCCTACTATGTTTTTTTTGCCTAGTTGCTTGAATTTCCAACTTTAATCGATTCATGTTGTTTCCTATTTGTTGCTATCATTTATTATCTACTTTGATGACATTTTCTTTGGGAATTTAGCATATATCCACTTTGATGGATTCAGTATCGAATTCTTGGATTTTATTCACTTTTTCGAATGTGAATTTTTATGAATTGATTGTTTCTACAATCACTTCTATGATTTGTCACTTAAAAATATAAAGGTTTTCTATACCAGTAGTAAATATCAAAACTCTTTCTTCAAATGATTTCAACACTATTTTATTACAAAGCTCGTTTTCTCAAACCGATTTCCAATCTATTAGTATATACAAACCTTTACCTCACTCGTATGAGAAATCTAATTAAACGGCTTAGTAAAACAAGTGGTATGAAACACTTGCGTTTATTTTGTCGGTTAATTCTTGGACTTGTTCGACCGAATCTCTTGTGACAATTTTCTAGTGGAGATTTACAATTTGTTCGTAAATATTTAAGTTAAGCTAGTGGTTATGGGACATGAAGCTAAGCTAATATATTCACTAACTTACTGTAATTGACACTTCTCGGTGATCATGACGATCATTTTATGGTTTAGACTAGCATTGTGCGATGTCTCTTTGTCCATGTGGAGGACTGTACGTCGTTTTTATTGAGCTTCGGCTCACCAGGAGGAGCTTTGGCTCAATGTCCGCAATGGGGGACTATACCCTGTCATGAGGAACTTCGGTTCACCAGAAGGAGCTTCGACTCAAAGTCCGCAATGAGGAACTATACCCTGTTAGGAGGAGTTTTGACTCAACAGGAGGAGCTTCGGCTCAAAGTCCGCAATGGGGGACTATACCCTGTCAGGAGGAGTTTTGACTCACCGGGAGGAGCTTCGGCTCAAAGTCCGCAATGGGGGACTATACCCTGTCTGGAGGAGCTCCGGCTCATTTTTCTAGGATTGGCCATCCTTTTCTTGTGATTTCTGGATTTCGTGTGTTGAATTCTGGAATTTATGTTTCATCAACTTTTACGGTTGGCATTGATATATATGTCATTTATTGTGGCTTGGTGAATGAAATTAGGAGTATGACATTCCTTTTTATCTTTGAGAAGATCTTTGCGATAGTGATTAATCTCTTATTGATTTTTTCAATTACTTATTTATCACAGCTTGGCATTGTGATTATTATACTTTAGTCATATCTCTTATTCTATATCATTTCATATGATATTTATAGCTAGCTAATCCGTTTATTATTTTCTTCTTATAAATAATACTCGGGTCAGACTGAGATTTTACAGGTGCTTCTGCTTGCCACCTTATCGGACCATCATATGATCTTTTGGCTAACTACTTAGATTAGTAGTTTTTGTTGTATACACTTGAGATACAGACTCTATGATGTATACTTATTCTTTTGTCTAGCATTTGTATCTATTCTTTTTTATATTGTGGATCTTGTTTGACCAATACCCTGATTTACACTTTCACGTGTTATATTCATATCTATTCCGCCTTTGTGATATGAATTATCTGTAACTGATTTGTGTTATGTTTATTTCTATATTTGTTTCCAAAGACCTTTATAGCCACTGTGTAGTAGCTTTGAATTTGTGTCGGTATGTCGGATTTCCTCTTGAGATGAAAAGTTATATTTTTATCTGGCATATCGGTACTCGCACAAAGCAATTATACAGATGGTCGCTCCTCAACAGCCTTATTCTCCGTGCTAGTCGACAGCATTACTCCGTAGTGTCCTTGGCTAGCGTGGGTATAGAGGTGGGGCGTCACAATTACTCAACTAACATAGTTAACATTGTTTTATATTTCATTACATTAATATTTCTATATACATCTTAGATTTGTATCAACGGTTATACTTAAAAATGGGAATATTGTCAATTACGCGTATTAATTAAGGTTTAAACTCAATTAACAAAATGTCCTAAGTCAAATCCCTTTTTACCAAATTTGACAATCCCTACCCATTTGTACTACATCCCATATTAATGTAATATTTATTAGATTTTATTTCAAATTAACGTACAACTTAATTTCCCTTAATTGAGATCTGATTTCCAAATGTTTTTTTATTTAGCATACTAAATGGATAAATATCCTAAATAAATGATCACCTACTTGCTTCTTTCATTTATAAGTTTACTACTCACCCACCCATGTATAATTTCCATATATAACACTAATCAATTTCCATTAACACTGCATTATCCAATTATCATACTCTTGTTTACTTAAAAATAAATTTATGTTTTCCATAAATTCTCATTCACTCTTCCGATACGAAATTAAAAATTATTAAGTAATGTTTATTATCAAAACATCATTAATTTATTACCTTTTACATCCCACTATAAATCAATGTAACCATTAATACCACACATATTACAATTCCTTACACCATACTGATTTTATTTAATTACCATTAACTATCTATTTTGTACAACAACTAAATGTTTACATTTGTTACTTATATTTTGTTTTATAACCAAGCATAACATGTTTAAATACAATAAATTGGAGTTTCATTAAGATTGTTGACACTTAACTTGTATTAACATTGTCTCAGTTTAAATTTAGTTATTATTCCATTATAAAATTGTAAATTTTTTTTTCAATATTAACTCATAAAATATTATTAAAATAACAAAATTAAAACATCGAAAATTTATGGGTCGTTACAACTTTCAAAACCATTCTATTTCAAATTTGAAATCTTTTCAACACAATTTGGAAATCCTTTCTTTATATGAAAGCTATTATTATTTGAAACCAAATAGTTTTCGTTTCGGAAAATCCGATTACATTTATACAAGCTAAATCCCTTCAAATAAAAACTTGGGTTAAATTCAAAATTCCTAAGCCAATAGGATTCAATTTCAAATCTTGAACTTAAATTCAAATCAAACTGTTTAAATTTCAAAACTTAATCCATTTATTCAAAATAACTTTTATCTTTGAAAACTCCCATTCAAAAGCTTTCACTTTTAACCCAATTCCATTTTTAAAACCGTTTGAATTCAAAATCCAACTTTTAAAACCATTTCAAAAATCTGTGACTTAACCGATTCCCTCGTGAAATCCATATTTGTGTGTGTATAGTGTGGTCCAGGGGTTTTACACAATAGTGCAACATCATCAATCATCACAGATTCAATCATATCAATATCGATAAGCGGTATAATCTATAATGCTTATCCTTATTCACAGATTCACAGATAAGTAAATTTATCAATCACAAAGATTCACCATTACGATTCGATGTGGGTTTCGGAAAACTAACTGAAATTCGACTCCCTGTCGCCGAAATTCAAATGTCATTTTTCGGGCTAAGGGCTTTTCATATTCATACACAGTATATTCATCACATATATAACAGCTCAGCACAAAGCATTTCATATTACATAGCATCACATCACATGTCAAATATATCAATCCATCACACAACATTACATAGTAGAGATATCAAACAATTCACAACAGCTCAATAGAGTACAGTCATCCATGAGGAAGATAAATTAGTTATCTGATAATTTCAAATCAGATTGATTACTAATCCTGGTTAATTAACATAAATTAATTACCATCATTTTAATTAATTATCCTTAAATCATTTATTAATTAACCATTAATAATAAATTGATTAACCCCTTAATTATGTAATTATCCTTTAATCAATTATTCCCAAATTAATTTCCTTGATTAACTAATCACACAAATTAATTATCCTTTAAATAATTAAGGAAGTAAACCTTAAATTAATACATCATCCTTTTATCACTTTCATTAATTAATTTGACCTTTAATTAATTAATTATTCCCAAATTAATCATTTAATTAATTATCTTTAATCATTAATTAATTACTTTTAATTAAGTAATTATCTTTAAGTAATTATACCTAATTACTTAAATTAATCATCTAGTTAATTTAGTCTTAATCACTTTCAATAACTGATTTACCTTTCAATTCCTTAATCAAAGATAAATCATTTATCTTAATTTGTAGCTTAATTACATCATTTAATTTACTTAAATGCCTAACCTAAATTCGATACAAAATTACATGAGAACTTTTGGTTAATCACTCCTAAATTCGAACCATAACTTTTCAAATCTTTGAAAACATTTAGACATTTATTTTCAAAATTAATCCAATATGAAATTTCTTTTAAAACAAATTTTAAAACCTTAAAACATATTCCTTTTAAAGTTTAAAAAAAAACTGGAAATTTAATCTCTTTTTTTTTTAAAAACCCTGAGCGCATAACGTTTTGTTCCTGAGCTCAACTTTGAGTTCTACCCTTTATCACTTTCCTTCGAGTCGAACTGTTTTTTTCTCGTGCTCGAACTCGAGCATTCTTCTTCTTCCCCGATCTTTTGGAAACAGCTGATACGAGCGATATCACGTGCAAATGTACGACTGGACTACGACGATCCAACCTTCACCGTGACCATCGTCAGGTCACCAACAATCTCGCCGATGATCCCTATAACTCAGATCGAGAAAATTGCCAATAAATCTAATTCGAGCAATTTGAACGAATCTAGGAAGAATATCGATCCTTAAAAAAACTCGCTGGCATCGCCATCTCAGACCACCTGGGTTCACACTACTCCACCAAGACCTCCACCTGAGTCTCCGGTTCCCATTCCCACGGTCGCGATTCAAACCGATGCGATGTCGAAGCTACAGCAAAGCAAAAATTAACTCTGACTGAAACAAGGGACGAAACCTAAATTGTTCTCGATCAACCACAACAGTGGCATAAAAATCTCGCAACCATTTTTCTGATGACTCCCATCATCCCAGCCACCTTCAACTTCAAACTCATCGAACAACTATAAGCCGATAATGTCTTTTCTGTTTATTTTGAAAAATCTCATTGTATATTGATTTAAAAATCAGTTTGTTATCAAAATTCATCATTTTGAAATACAAGCCTATTTGTAAAGTTAATACATACAATCGAGACCATTGATTTTTTTTCTTTTATTTGATTTAATTAACAGTTCACTGTTATTTATAATTTACAAAATATTTACTCAATAGTTTTTCTTGAGTTTATTTTAGAAATGATATTATATACATGCAAACACCTTCATTCAAAGTTCAAGTTTGAAATTTGTTTGTAGGTGGGTGATCTGAAGTTTCAAATTAGATTTTAAAACCTGTAACTCATGACAGAGCTTCAGTACACGTGTACACCAGCATGCACAATAGATATACATATCTATATGTATATGCAACACAATTTCATTTCTATACTGCACATACATCAAGATGAGAAACAGATTCAAACTCAATAGGATATTTTGCTCACCTGGGTTTGATATTTGAAAGCAGAGATAGTGAATTGATTTGTGCCTGGAACTGTTCTTGATTTCTGATTTTTGAACTGGAAATGGTTTTACGTGAATCTGAACTTCTATTTGTTGCTTGATTTAACTTGCTTTTGTTTTCAGGCTTTAAGATTTCTTTCCTAGTTTGTATTATTTCATTTTTTCCAAACTTGATCTCTATTTTTTTTTTCTAAAACTTTGTACTTGATTATACTACTTTGAATCTGAAAACTTGATCTTGTTTTTAGGTTGAACTCTTGTGAGAGTTGAATTGCTTTCAGGTTTGAATTTGGTTTTGATTTTCATTTTTTTCCTTAGGCTTGAGAAGAAAATGAGGATAGCTTGGTTTCAAAAAATTTCTTATGCATGCTTTCTAAATTTTTTTCTTTTTGATTCAAAGAAACAATCCCCTTTGCCACATGTCTTTATCATTTACACTTGTGATTTATTTTAACACTTGTTAAATTCAAACAAAATTATGTAGAGACCTCTCCTTTAATTTGTTTACATATTATGTTTTAGCCCTTATTTGATTTCAATTTATAAAACATATTTATCTATTTTATATTTACATATATATGTTATGTAGTTTTAAATCTTATTCTTTTAAAAAGACATCTTCATATCAAAGCTTGAATATTTATTTACATATAAAACTAACTATTTTATTAAATCTTGTTTATATTTTACAACCCAATTCTAATTCATGTACTTATTAATTTTCAGTAGATATATATACCTATATATGTAAATTTTAAAGCCTTCATTTAAAATTATATAATTTATAAAGGAGAATGAATGGAAAACAATTTATAAATATATATGTAAGATTTAATTTTGTAATAAAATGTAAGATTGAATGAAAATTATTTATTTGTTAAATCATATTCCAAATACAATTTTTGATTTTATCCTTAAATATTCAAATTAATTTTCAACTAAATTTTAAAATTAATATCTATAAACAACTAACATTTTATTTTATTTTGAAAAACTCTATTTAATTCACAAATTAATTTCAAAAATTAATTCAATTATCAAATTAGACTGGGCTAAAATCCGGGGATGTTACATTATTACTTAGTTTTGAAATGTTCATTCGTAATCCAATATCTTTTAAATAAACTCAAATTACAAGTAAACCTAATATCCTTTCATATAAATATAAACTTCAAATATTCATTTATCAAAATAAAATATCATTCCAAATTCACATTCTTTATCAAATAAAGACTATATCATTCAAAACCATTTCAAAATCATTAAAATATCATATCCTTCAAAACCTCATTATCAAATCATTATTTGAATTCAATTTCAAATATTCAAATTTAAATATCATTTAAAAATCAAATATGTCATTCATTTATTATTTCAAATATCATTACAAAACTCATTTCAAAAATTCATTCAAAATTTCATTTATCTCATTTCATTTTATTCCATTTATCACATAACCAAGTAAACCTTATTAAAAATTCAATTTCAATATAATTCACTTAAAAAATTCAATTTTAAATATTAAAATACATATTCAAACTCCTGAAATTTCACATATAATCAATTCCAAAAGATAAATCATTTAACACTTTGAAATATAACTCAAACAGTGTTAAAATCTATAACATATCAAAATATTATCAAATTATAGCAACAACAACACTTATAAAGTGATATCGTAGCTTATAGTTTCCAAAATAGTTTAGTTCAAGAACAACGGCATTTATAAAATGCCGTAATAGATATTTAGTTATTTCAACATAGTTAAAACAACAGCATTTAAAAAAAATGCTATCATAAGACTACAACATTTTGGAAATGCTATTAAAAATTCTAGATTAATTTTAGCTTTTCAAAACAATAAAACATCAAAAAATTTCTATTTAAATTTATAAGTCATATTTCTAGACTTCAAATTTTCACATTTTAATAATTTTAACATATGATTTATCACAATAAAATTTAAAATCAAATATCCAATTAAAAATTCAATTCATTTGTTATGTCAAAATTTCACTGTTTATTTACTTATTAAATTTAAACAAAAACTTAAAAAATTACTCCAAATATCATTTCAAAACTTTAAATTAAATTTCTAGTATTTACTTACATTTTAAAATATAATTTAAAGTCAAAATCACATTTACTTCAAATTTACATACTTAAATCACAAATTCAAAACTTAATATTTAGCTTTATTAAACCATAAAATATATATTTTTAAATCAAATTTCATACTTTAAAAATACATATCTATATAGAAATCATTTAAAATATACCATGGGGTCTATATATAATTTTCTAACATAGGTCAAGTGATACAGATATATATATATATATATATATATATCATTTCAATCCGCTATTTAAAAAGAAAACCCGGGTTCTATCATTTCAAACCCGCAATCCTAAGTAAATAAAAATAAATAAAAATCACTCGGGCCTATCATTTCAGCCCATAACGATTTTTCCCTATTCTAAAGTCCGTTCGGGCATGTATCATTTCAACCCATAGTGACTCTATTCTAACAGGTAAACTTGCAGTGGATATATGTATAAACAATATAAACTAACATGTAAATGTCACAATATAATGTCATATATCATATGTCAGGTGATAATTGACAAAGTGAACAGGGTATAGCATGAAATAACATATCATATAATCATCATTAACTTGCATAACATTTTAATTACTAAACACATGTCATCAATTTATCATTTCATAAGTAAAGATGTCGGAGTGAGAAGGACTCACCTTTATCGAAGCTAGAGACCACTACGATACACAAAACAATTCCAAGGGCACGACAAGCACGATACAACACAACTTTATATTTGAATGAAATGTGATCCTAGATGATTATCTTGTATAAAATAAATAAACAAGATAATATAAACATATGAATTCAATACAAAATACATTGAAACAATTGGAATTTTGAATTAACAAAGAACATCGCCTAGCTTTTTCATCAACTTTGCTCTACCATGGCAACATGGCTTGTCACATGCATACTAAGCTTGGCCTAGGTGTTCTTATACTCAACCATGATCATGCTTTGGCTCGAGTTAAGCATCAAAACTCATGGATATGCAAGGATATGAAAATGGTAGGTGCAACATAGGTAGAATACAAAGGAATCATGGCAAATAAGTGGAGTTTGGTTCAACATTAGGCTCGGCTATGAACACATATAGGCTCGGCCATGGGGTCTTCAGATCTAGACAGAGATGGAGTTGGCTGATGATGTGGCCAGAGATGAAGTAGCAGCTGGTGGTGGTGGTTAAGGGGGTGGCCAAAGCAAGATATGGAAGGGTGGTGAAGATATGTGTTCGGCTATGCATGCTTTGGAGGGGTTTTGCAATTTTTTTGAGGTGATGGCATCATGTGCAAGCCACGGCCAGGCTTTGGTCAAAGATGAGGAGGAGGTGCTGCTATAGATGATGAGGTGGAGGTTGGTGGTGATGGTGGTAGAGTGGGGCCGAGCAAGCTAGGTGGAAGAGGAAGGCAAAATCAAGGCAAAATTAAGGCAAAATCATGTGAAAAGAGGGGAATAAAATAAAAGAAGAAGCCATTTTTTTCTTTTCCATGACCTAAAATGGAAGTGAGAAGGTTCTCATGTGAATGAGAAGGAGAGAGTCAAGGCTATCATAAAAAAATTGCATGGCTAAAGATAAAAATGAAAAGCCAAAAGTCAAATGAAAAGGCAAGGTAAATGAGAAGTCAATGGAAAATGAAAGGATTTTGACTCTTTGATTTCCAATTTCTTTTAAATTAAAATAAACTAAATAAAATTCAGAAAATATAATAAAATACTGAACAAAATAAAATGAAAAAGAAAATAAATAAATAGTTTAAGGAAAAATATAAAATAAATAAGGAAATAACTTAATAATTGAAACTAGACTTTAAAAATTGAAAACAAATACAATAAACATTTGAAAATTATAATTACACTTTAAAAATGTTTTAAAAGTAAAATTATATGCATAATATGTCATATTAAACATATTAGAACATAATTTGACAAACAAAAATATTATTTATATAAATTAAAATAAATAATATTGTTAAATAAAACAATTTACACACAATATTGTAAAAAGCATAACTTTCACAATATAAATCGGATTTCAACGAAACGAAAAGCAATATTCTAGAAATTTTATTTACTTTCATAATAAAAGATAAAATTCACCGATTCAAATATTTAAATTTTAAATTTAAAAGTCAAAGTTCGACCATATTGACCAAAATTCACATTTCTGGAAAATATTATATTTATTTATGTTTGAAATTCTAATTCACATAAAAATCAAGATTTATATTTAAAACAACAAAATTTATTCATTTTAATAAATAAAATAAAGTTTTTAAATCAGGCAATCAATTAAAATAAATAAAATGTACAATTAAAATAATCATAAAATACAGGGTTGTTACACTCTACCCCACTCAAAACTTTTCGTCCCCGAAAAGGAATGAGGTACGGGAAATCACAGAAAAGATAGAATGAAATAGAATTAAGACAAGATGACAAGAAGATTGAAATTTTACCTAATAACTATTGTTATAGGTAAGTTTAACAAGGTGGAGATGATCTTCCTAAGATCCTTCAAAATTAAGAACACAACACGAAAAAGGTATTCGAGAATCCGATTCAATGAGTATCAAAAATTATAGAAAGGTTTCCAAACAGACTGGTATAAGCAATAGCCTCCCCATTCTGTTGCAAGATAAAGAAGATAAGGACAACCAAAAGATAGTTTGAAAAAATAAGATAATAAATTTGAAGTCGTGAAAATTTCAACTTAAATTGAAAATTAATTTTACATAAGTTAAATATATCTTAACTATCTCAAATTTCATTATCTTGTCATTAAATTATCTTAAATAAACAATCTCTAAAATCATAGATTTGAAAAAATCATTTATTATACTCATAATGTTCTAAATAAATTTAATTCTTCTTTATTCCTCTCAATATATTTTATCACCTATATTAAATATATTTATACTTATTATAACTGCTTTAAATTTATTCTTAATTCCTTTAACATCATTTCATATTGTAAATTATTCCATTACCCCCTTTTTTTATTTACCTCCGTTAATCTTTTTATAACTAAAATTTAAGTGTATAACATTTATTATAACCACTAAAATTTTATTTATAAAAATCTTTTCATGCTGTGTATTATCCAATTTCATATTCAACTTCTAAAAATCAAGGTAAGTTATATTGGAATGAAATTGTGCATTATACAAATAAAACTTTCTAATTCAATCATTTCAAGCTTGACTATTTTCCAAATCTTGAAATTATACTTTAAAAATTATCTTTCAAGATAAAATTTAGGAATTAAATTTTCGATAAATTCCAAACTATTTAGGGATAAATAAATACACATATACTATATATATCCATTCAAATTTAAATCATATATCAGCATATGTTATAACTCCAGTCTTATTTTAGAAATTCAAATTAATTAAATTCCCCAAAACAAAACTGTAGCAAGACTACCGAACAGTCTCTTCACTTCAAACTCGAAAATGAATGTCAATGATGCTGCAGTCATCACCGAATTTATTTTCCAACGACAAAGAGAAGAGCACTAATTTTAAACTTTAAAATTCTTTGAAAACAAATTTCTATTCGAAAATACTTTAAATAATATATCCTTTAAAACTTTAAATACAAGGTTTGAAATCCATCGGAAATTTAAATTCTCAAATTCTTGTTTTAAATTCATTTTAAATTTCCAAATAAATTTATAACCATGTTTATAGTACAATTATTTATATATGAAACAAGAGATAATGATATATATATAAAATCAAATATTATTTCTTAACAACCAATTCAAATAAAATCCAAATAAAGATTTATAATATATTTACAAAATTCATTTCATTACCAAATTTGAAAAAAAACATGTTGTGTTAGTTTGCTCTGTTTAAGTGTTTTGAAAATTTTATCGATAGCGTTGATCAGAAGAATCGATAAGAAACCCAAATCAACATCAACAACTCAAACAACACAATATATAAAACATTTTAAATATTAGTTTACAAATATAATTCAGGAATGATTCGAAGATAAGTTGGAAAACAAAGATGAGGTAATTAAATAACAGAATAGGAAGATGGATAAGCTTAAATAAATCGTGGGTAATCTTAACCGGGTCAACCGTGACTTAAAGAAGATGTGGATTTCTGAGAAAATCAACAATCGATCTCAAGAGATAGAGTTTGGAATTATAAGAGATACCAGCATCTAAACCGAGGATATAAAAATCTTTAGTGAATCGATGCGGTAGGAAAGGAGTTTCACCCCTTTACAAATCAATTTGAGATTGGCGGGACCGACGACTCATTATAAAGATCATTCGAAGTGGAGTTATGGGATACTCCACAATCAAAAGAAGATGAATAGTGAGGGACACGAATGGATTTTGGAACTGCAGGGAACGTTCTAAAATTCAAAGGAATCGAGTCAAAAAGGAAGAGATTCAAACTCGAATGAAAGTGATTCTGTAAATACACTTACCATATATGCTAAGTTTTGCCTAGAGCTACCAAAGCTCTGATACCAAATGTAACGACCCGATATTTTCAACCATTCCCATCCGCACATGTCGGACTTGAATTGCTCAAAATACCGCGTTGTAAATAAAATTTGGCAAATCTCAGAATATACAGTAAATAAATCATCACTGATCACAGACATAGAGTAA
The DNA here is from genome assembly GCA_030765085.1 of Allium cepa. Lineage (NCBI taxonomy): Eukaryota > Viridiplantae > Streptophyta > Magnoliopsida > Asparagales > Amaryllidaceae > Allium > Allium cepa. The sequence goes on from CM060943.1 coordinate 730,709,780, forward strand.
ATAATATTGCAGTGGAATTAAAAGAGAGAGTAGTTCATGAAGCTACTATACAAAATATAAGATACATCGGAGTTAAACAAGATACAATAGAAGAATAACAAAATACATCAAGTACAAATCAGGATACAACACAAAACACCTTAATATTTATTGGTTGTAAAATCAAGTACAAATCAGGATACATCAAATAGATGGCTGGATCTTCAAGAAAAGCTCCAACTTCGAAGGTGAGTCTTGAATGCTGAATCACTCGGTCTGACTCGAGCGTAAAGCAAAACACAAAACACTCGAGTCAGGACATAAATACTTATGAACTATAAATCAACTCAAGTGAGTAGTAACAAAAATGCATCAGTAACTTAAAAGATGCTTAGGATCGCCCGTCCTTTAAGGATTCGTTAAGCTATTTATTATGTAGTAATATTGCGCTATTATAATAGTGTCTACAGTAAAATAACTTACCTTTAAATAGCGTTGAAGAGTTACCCATATAGCCCCTAACACGTAATAGTCCTAGTATTCCATCCAGTATCAGCATATCTCCAGATCGGGAGACTACTCTAAATACTCCATGGGCTACAGGGGAAAAACAAACTCGTAGTAAAGGCTCGGTATGGAAGGTGACACGGCACAACTAGGCAATACCAGGGTAGATATACCAATTACGCTTCCAGGCTGATGGTAATGTAGAAGCCACATGCCCATCTCGGAACACACTCCCAATTAAAATCAAAGGATGGCCATCTATTCAATCACAAGTAAGAGTGTAGTATCGAAGAAGTGCGTCAGATCGAAGGAATGATCTCACTTGACCCATCGATCGCTCCTGTTTTAGCCACTTTAAGCCAACTAATGAGAGTCGGGTCCACGTTCATACCTCAATAGGATCGTCGCCACCATCCTACTTCATTCCGGAATCTCTACCACGTACACAGCTGTTATATTGTTAGTATGACAAATTTCGATTTAGGTCTCTTTAACAACCAATCGTTACTATAACGCCGTAGTCATTTCGAAATAGTTTATACTTCAAAAATCAAATCAAATCATTTCATTTCAAAACTATATTCCTTTCAAAATAGTTTATACTTCGAAACCAAAAACTATTTTTATTTCAAAACTATATCCAAATCAATATGATATCATTTCCATTTCAAACATATATTCACCTTCAAAAATCATAATACTTTCAAAGTTATAACTCTTTCGAAACCAAAATACTTGAAATCATTACACTTTGAAAATCATAACATTTCGAAATCATGCATTTGAAATCATGAAACATTCCTTTAATTCTTTACATTTTTCAAATTTATTCAATTAAACCCAAATTTTCAAATTTCCAATTTAATTCAATTCAAACCATCAATCCAAAGCTTTAAATATACCATATTTCAAAACTAAATTTTATAATTTCATATATCTCAAATTTAACTTCATTATTATTTAGTTTTGAAATGTTCATTCATAAATCCAAAATCTTTTAAATAAACTCAAATTACAAATAAACCAAATATCCTTTCATACAAATATAAACTTCAAATATTCATTTATCAAAATCAAATATCATTCCAAATTCACATTCTTTATCAAATAAAGACTATATCATTCAAAACTATTTCAAAATCATTAAAATATCATATCCTTCAAGACCTCATTATCAAATCATTATTTGAATTCAATTTCAAATATTCAAATTTAAATATCATTTAAAAATCATATATGTCATTCATTTATTATTTCAAATATCATTACAAAACACATTTCAAAATTTCATTCAAAATTTCATTTATCTCATTTCATTTATCTCATTTATCACATAACCAAGTAAACCGTATTAAAAATTAAAATTTAATTTAATCCACTTAAAAAATTAAAATTTAAATATTAAAATATATATTCAAACTCTTGAAATTTCATAAATAATCAATTCCAAAAGTTAAATCATTTAACACTTTAAAATATGACTCAAATAGTATTAAAATCTATAACATTTCATAACATTATCAAATTATAGCAACGACAGCACTTATAAAGTACTATTATAGCTTATAGTATCCAAAATAGTTTAGTTCGGGAACAATGACATTTATAAAGTGCCATAATAGATATTCAGTTATTTCAACATAGTTAAATCCAAAAACAACAGCATTTAAAAAAGATGATGTCATAAGACTACAGCGTTTTGGAAATGCTATTAAAAATTCCAGATTTTATTTTAACGTTTCAGAACAAAAAAACTTCAAAAATTTTCTATTTAAATTTACAAATCATATTTCTAGACTTCAAAATTTCACATTTTAATAATTTTAACATATGATTTATCATAATAAAATTTAAAATCAAGTATCCAATTAAAATTTCAATTCATTTGTTAAGTCAAAATTTCACTGTTTATTTACTTATTAAATTTAAACAAAAACTTAAAAAATTACTCCAAATATCATTTCAAAACTTTAAATTAAATTTCCATTATTTACTTACATTTTAAAATATAATTTGAAGTCAAAATCACATTTACTTCAAATTTACATACTTAAATTCACAAATTCAAAACTTAATATTTAGCTTTCTTAAAACCATAAAATATATATTTTTAAATCAACTTTCATACTTTAAAAATACACATCTATATAAAAATCATTTAAATATACCAAGGGGTATGCATATAATTTTCTAACCTAGGTCAAGTGATACAGATATATATATCATTTCAATCCGCAATTTAAAACGAAAACCAGGGTTCTATCATTTCAAACCCACAATCCCAAGTAAATAAAAATAAATAAAAATCGCTCAGGCTTACCATTTCAGCCCATAATGATTTTTCCCTATTTTAAAGTCGTTCGGGTATATATCATTTCAAACCATAGTGATTCTATTCTAACAAGGAAACTTGCAGTGGATATATGCATAAACAATATAAACAATATAAACTAACATGTAAATATCACAATATAATGTCATATATCATATGTCAGGTGATAATTAACAAAGTCAACAGGGTAATATCATGAAATAACATATCATATAATCATCATTAACTTGAATAACATTTTAATTACTAAACACGTGTCATCAATTTACCATTTCATAAGTAAAGGTGTCGGAGCTGAAGGACTCACCTTTATCGAAGCTAGAGACCAGTACGATACGCAAAACGATTCTAAAGGCACGACAAGCACGATACATCACGACTTTTGATTTGAATGAAATGGGAGCCTGGATGATGATCTTGTGTACAGTAAATAAACAAGATAATATAAACATATGAATTCAATACAAAATACATTGAAACAATTGGAATTTTGAATTAACAAAGAACATCACCTAGCTTTTTCATCAACTTTGCTTGACCGTGGCAACATGGCTTGTCACATGCACACTAAGCTCGACCTAGGTGTTCTTATACCCATCCATGATCATGCTTTGGCTTGGGTTAAGCATCAAAACTCATGGCTGTGCAAGGAGATGAAAATGGTAGGTGCAACATAGGTAGAATACAAAAGAATCAAGGTAAATAAGTGGAGTTTGGTTCAACATTAGGCTTGGCTATGACCATATATAGGCTCAGCCATGGGGTCTTCAGATCTGGACAGAGGTGGAGTGGCTGAAGATGTGGCCAGAGATGAAGTAGCAGCTGGTGGTGGTAGCTAAAGGGGTGGCTAAAGTAAGATATGGAAGGGTGGTGAAGATATGTGTTCGGCTATGCATGCTTTGGAGGGGTTTTGCAATTTTTTTGAGGTGATGGCATCATGTGCAAGCCACGGCCAGGCTTTGGTCAGAGATGAGAAGGAGGTGCTGCTGTAGATGATGAGGTGGAGGTTGGTGGTGATGGTGGTAGAGTGGGGCCGAGCAAGCTAGGTGGAAGAGGAAGGCAAAATCAAGGCAAAATCATGTGAAAAGAGGAAGAAAAAATAAAAGAAGAAGCCATTTTTTTCTTTGCTGTAACCTGAAATGGAAGTGAGAAGTTTCTCACGTGAATGAGAAGGAGAGAGTCATGGCTATCAGAAAAAAATTGCACGGCTAAAGATAAAAATGAAAAGCCAGAGGACAAAGAAAAACAAGGTAAAGGAAAAGTCAATGGAAAATGAATGGACTTTGACTCTTTAATTTCCAATTTCTTTTAAATTAAAATAAACTAAATACAATTCAAAAAATAAAATAAAATACTAAAAAAATAAAATGAAAAATAAAATAAATAAATAATTTAAGGAAAAATATAAAATAAATAAGAAAATAGCTTAATAATTGGAACTAGACTTTAAAAATTGAAAACAAATATAATAAACATTAGAAAATTATAACTACGCTTTAAAAATGTTTTAAAAATAAAATTATATGCATAACATGTCATATTACACATATTAGAATATGATTTGACAAACAAAAATATTATTTATATAAATTAAAATAAACAATATTGTAAAATAAAACAATTTACGCACAATATTGTAAAATGCATAACTTTCACAATATAAATCGAATTTCAATGAAACAAAAAGCAGCAGTCTTGAAATTTTATTTACTTTCATAATAAAAGATAAAATTCAAAAATTCAAATATTTAAATTTTAAATTTAAAAGTCAAAATTTGACTATATGTACCAAAATTCACATTTTTGGAAAATATTCTATTTATTCATGTTTGAAATTCTAATTCACATAAAAATCAAAATTTATATTTAAAATAACAAAATTTATTCATTTTAATAAATACAATAAAGTTTTCAAATCAGGCAATCAATTAAAATAATTAAAATATACAATTAAAATAATCACAAAATACAAGGTTGTTACAGTGGTTTTCGGTATTGGCAGAGGAGTATAACAATATCTGATCCCGGTCTCTTTAACAACCAAACGGTTATTTCACGCCATGGTAATTTTTCATTTCAAACAGTTCATACTTCATATTCATTTTAGAATTACACCACTTTCGAAATCATGTCACTTTTGAAATCATATTCACTTCCAAAATCATAACCACAAAAGAGTTTAAACCATCATATCAAAGTATTCGTATTTAAATCCATTAAATCTAAATCATAATAGCTCCAACTTAAACAGTTTGAATATTGAAAGTAGTTTATATATTAGAATAGTTATACGTTAAAAATAATTTATATTTAAAATAGGTTATAGATTAAAAATAATTTAAATATATATATATATATATATATATATATATATGTCGAAAATTGTTTCAGATTATAACTGTTTCTTCCAATTTCATAAATATATTCAAATCAACTTCAGTTCCAAAACTCAATTTAAATCAATCTCAGTTCAACAATTTCAATTAAAAAGTTAAAGGTTAAGTTCAAATTCTCATTAAAACCATTTTTAATTTATATAGATTTCAAATCCAGGTTAGAACTATAGATTTTAACCACTTCCAATTCAATAGATTTCAAATATTAAATATTCAAACATTTACAATAACTCAATTTTATAAATTTCATTTATATTTCAAAATTTAACTTTAAGATTTCAATTTAAATTTCTTTAAACAATTCATTTATACCAATTTCAATTTCACAACTTAAAGGCTTGGATTTTGGAAACAATTCAGTCCATACAAATCAAATTTAATTTCATAATATTATTTAACAGGATTCAAATTCAACTTTAGTTTCATTTAAATTTGAAATATTCACTCAATCATTTTTAAATAAACATATAAATAAAATCTCAAATTACAAATTTAAAACAAAATTAAATATTCAATTTTATTTATATTTGAAAATATTCGTTTAATATCCTTTAATCAAAAGCCAGTTATCAGTTATAAAAATTATATCTTTAAAATCAAAAAATTAATAAGTTTAATATAAATTCTTATTTAAATACTATTCTTAAACAAAGTGAAATACAAATTAAGTTAATTTATCTTTCCAGCCTTAATTCAATTAAAGTTATTACAAAATCTATTTTCAAAATATTAATATAAATTTTGAAAAAATATTTAAACATATTATATATACACTAATTAAATTAAATTTTATTAAATTAAATTTTATTAAATTTTATTAGATTAAATCTTATTGTTAAATATATTTTAAATCATATTTTATATATTATAAAAATAATAAAAATATAAGTATAATCTTAAAATTTGAATTTTCACAACTTAACTTATAATTCTAAAATTTTCAAAATATATAATTTAAAATCTAAATTTTACACATATTAAAATAAAATCTTTATATTATATTTTGAAAATCAAAAATCATATATTTCCTTTCAAAACATTGGAAATCATTTTTCAAAAATAGAGCAACGGTCTCCGTATATGATTTTCTATCCTATGGTCAAGTGATACCGATATTTATCATTTCAATCCAAAATAATTTAAATTTCACGGGTATATATCATTTCAATTCGTAATCCCCAAGTTTCAAATTTAATAAAATCGCTTGGGTTTATCATTTCAACCCATAATGATTTTTCCTAATCTATAATATCATTCGGGTATGTACCATTTCAACCCATAGGGAATTCCTAAATTAGCAAGGAACTTGCAATATGAGGATAATAAATAAAAATTTAAATGGCATACATATCAATGATAAGCATATATCATAAATAATAATTCAAATATAATATATATCCAACAAGTTATGGTGTCATATATCAATCATATGTGAACAAGTTAAATGATAACATATCATATTCAATAATTTAATCACAAATCAATTTAAATTTAACAATACATTTCAATCGTCATTTCATGCAAATTAAATTTACTAAATATAAGAATGTTAATCGTGAGTGAATGCTCACCTTTCGAGGTTGAGAACAACGGAAATGAATATGACACCTACACAGATATGGACATGGTGCATACACGAAAGGAAAGCAAAAGGCTACTATGACCAATTCTGGACAGCGGCGAGCTAGATGTCTAGAATTCAAGGAAACAATTATATAAGTAAACCTATATATAAACTTGGATTGAAAGAAACAAATATTATCGAATCAAGTGAATAGCTATGAAAATTGGCCACGATTACTTCAACATCATACTACAAGCTTCACACGTGACTCAACTTCAAAGAGAACTGAAGTAACAACCTCTTTAAAGTTCAACAATCTTTGTGAACGGGCCCAGGAACATTATTGTGTAGTGTATGGTTGTTGATGGCGGAGGCTTCTCGAGATGGTCCTAGGATCGGAGCGGTTCAGGTGGCCAAGTGGTGAAGGCGGTGGGTCGGGTGCGAGGTGGAGGGTCGAGCTCAGATCGGTGATTGTGGTAGTGGGTGATTGGTTGTGTGTTGTTTCGGTGGTGGTGGATGTAGGCTGCGATGGGAAGGGAGGGATGGATGCAGGTGGAAGGAAGGTGGATCTAGGTACGGGTATTCGACCAGGGCTGCTCGGTGGAAGTGAGGCTTTGGGTAGAGCGCGTACAAAGTCGGGATGGGTGCGACTGTCAGGAGCTTGAGTGTGAACTGTGGAGTAAGGAGTCGAGCTATAGTGTTGTGGGATGGAAGGACTACTTACGCGGGAACGGAAGTGAAGGAGAGGAATGGGTGGTCGGCGTTTGGGTGAGAATGGTAGTTAGGCTGGTGTTCAAGCCGGTGGTTGATGGTGGGAAAGGTTTTCTCGGCTACTGGAGGTGAGGCTTGCTGGGGAAGCACAGGTGGATGTCGGCTGTCAATTCGGCACCATGGGTGATGGGAGGGAGCGGGGAAAGGGAGTAGAGAAGGAAGGGAGCGAAGCTGGTGTTTGATGGCGAGGAAGGAGATAGCCATGGAGAAAGGCCATGCTGTGGAATCATTGGTAGCTGTATGCATGGCAGGTCAAGTGCAAGGTGGTGGAAACGAGTCGAGGTAGACAGAGAGAGGGGTAGGTCGACGGAGAAGCTGCATGCATTGGCGATGAAGGAGAAAAAATGGAAGAAGCATAGAAATCTCAAATATATATAAACTTAATTACAGGCTTCAGATCAATATATGAGACTTTGATATTGTGTGTGTATATATATATATATATACATACATACATATATATAAAACAAAGCACAACCGAACAAAAGAGAAGAGGAAAGAAAGAAATGAAGGAAGAGAGATGGACCAGCTATATGAATTGAAATCAAGGAATAGTGACGACCGTCTGTTGAATTCTTGGAATTATAAAAGCTTATTAGCTTTTTTTTCAACGATGGATAGATGAAAGGGCATAGAGAAATCCAAAAGGCTCAAACGGGTACCGATACGGTAAACCACTTCGCAAATTTTGCCCCGTACCAGACACCTAAATACATAAATGAATATACTGCGAAAGATCAACATGACAAGACAAACAGAAATGTACACAGGTATAAATGATATGACCCACCTATCAAAACTTGATATTTTGCTGCCAAGTACGCTGCTAAAACGTCGAATATAAGATAAACGCGGCTAGAGCAGTCCAAATTTGGCAAAACGAAATATGACATCTTACCCAGAAAATGATTTGCATTTTTGTTATATAAAAATATTCAAATTTTAAAAATATTTTATTTTCATCAATTTTAACTGATTTTAAATTTAAATTTGAAATTTCACAACTAAACTAACTTTCATATTTTCCAATAAAAATCTATTATTTTCTATGCTTAAAGACGCATACCAAATATCAAATTTTCATTGTTAAAAATTATATTGTTTATTTTCCTGAAAAATTTAGTTAATTATGTCATTTGAACTCGTTAAGATTCCCAGGTCCTTACACTTTCCCCCACTCAAAATTTTCCATCCCGAAAAGAAACGAGATAGAAGAATAGAAGCAACAGAAATGAAAGACAGATTCGAAATACATAGATTAAGTGTATAAACATTTATTATAACCACTCAATTTTTATTTATAAATCCTCTTAAAAAAATTTCATTTGGACATCTTATTACTTACATTTTATATGGTATATTATTCAATTACATTCAATTTTTTCAGATAAGTTTAATTAATATTTCCGAATGTAACTGAGCACTATACAATTTTCCTTTTATTTCCAACATTTCTATTAAGCAAAATTTAATTTCAACCTTTTATTACTTAAGTTTTCCCTTGTATAACTTTCAATTACATATTCACATTACATTTTAACTATTTTGAATATTTCAGGTAAGTCATATATGTTTTAGATTGCAATTGATTATTACACAAATAAATTTTATCCTAGTTCAACCATTTCAAGTTGTTTAAATTACAATAGACTCCCCAAATATTCAAAGGTTTTACTTAATTTCAATAATTAAAAACCATCACCTAATATAAAACTTAAGAGTTAAATTTCCAGTTTCACTTCAAACCATTTTGAAATAAATATGTACATATAAATATATATATATATATATATATATATATATATATATATATTATATACCTCAAAACATACTCAAGAAATTCAAATCAAATCCATTTTCCAAAATAAAAGTGTAGTAAAGCAACTAAGTGGTCTCTCAACTTTGAGAATCAAAAATGAATGTCGATGATGCTACAATCATCACATAAATTATTTTCCAGCGACAATAAGAGGAGAGTACCAACTTACTACTTTAAAATTCTTTGGAAACAATTTCCTTTTGAAAATACTTTCAAATAATATGTTTTTCAAAACTTTGAAAACCAAATTTTGAAAAGCATCGAAAATTAAACCCTCAAATCCTTAATTCAAATTCATTTCATTTGCAAATCAGATTTATAAACCATGTTTTAAAAATTTCATTTCCTTATAACATACAACAACAGTTAATGGTTTATGAATGTTGACAAAACAGTAAATGATAATATAGTACTCTTTTCTAACAACCAATTCTTTTAACTATCTAATTTCAAAATTTTTTAGTTATATGTATATAGATATAATCATACATAAAATTATTTCATTTACTAATTTCAAAAAAAATATTATATCAGTTTGCTCTGTTTAAGTTTTTTGGAATTCCTATCGATAACGTTGGCCAGACGAATCGATCAAAACCCAAAATTCAAACTTAACAACTCAAATAACATAATATAAAACATTTTTATATCAGTTACAAATATGTTCTCTCATAGGATGATTCAATAATTGATTTTAGAACAAAGGATAGAGATTCAAATTTAGAGGGACCCTGATTAAAGAAAATTCTAACTTAAAGGATAGGCTCGAAAGGAAGATAGGATAATTAAAGTACAAAAGAGGAAAGATGGATAGACTTATATTAATCATAACGACCTTAACCGGGCCTATCGAGAATTCATTTTCAAAGATAATGTGCCCAAGGAATCGAACTTCATCCCTCTAGAAATGACATTTAGAAAATTTGGCTCAATTAATGACTCCTAAGAGTTCCCAGCACAAGCCCAAATGAGATTCATGCTCCTTCTCTAATTTGAAAAAGACGAGAATATCATCAACGAAAAACATGACAACTTGTTGAGAACATCGAGGAAAACGAGATTTGTGAGATCGACGAAGAAGGCAGGAGTATTGGTTAATCCAAAGGGCATGACTAACCACTCATAGAAACCATTCTCCATTCGAAAAGCTGTCTTGGGAATGCTCTCCTCAACTACACGAAGATAGTGGAAGCCGCTAGGAAGATCAAGCTCTAGGAATAAGATCGATGCAGAATTCAATTTTCCGCTTAGGGGGAAGAGAAGTGGCTTCACCAAAAACATCAGGATAATCCCTACTATCAGGGTGGAATCAAGATTACCAGGCTGAGAATCAAATGGAAAGTTAAAACTGCCTGCATAATCCTGAGGCATTCAACATTCGATTGCAAGAGAATTAGTCTGGTCGTCTACTAGAGAAACGGTTCGGGCTTTGCAAGGAATAACAACATCATAACGTTTTAGCAAATCACTTCCAAGTAAGATATCAATGCATCGAACCCAAAACATGAATTTTTTTGGTGAATCGACACCTGTTGTAAAGGATTTTCACCCCTTTACAAATCATACTAAGCTTGGCAGGACCGCCGATGGGATCAGTTACACATAAGGATGAAGTAGTCAATTGAGGTTGCAAGATGTGCTCGAATTTATTACAAAGATCAACAGAAATTAAGCTATGGGATGCTCCAGAGTCCAGAAGAACACAAACGGGAAAGACAAGAATGGATTTCAGAACAAAGGGAAAGTTCCAAAATTCAAAAGAAATTCAGATCAAAGAGGATCTTGACAAAGAATTTCAAGCTCGAAGAAGATGATTCTTGTAATTAATTTTACTCATTCTAGGGTATTACTACCCTATCTCTAATAAGTTTTTAGACCATATGCTAAGTTTTGCCTAAACCAGAGCTCTGATACCATCTGTAATGACACGTCATTTCAAACCATTCAAATCGACAATCATCCACACATGTTAGACTTGAATTGCTCAAAACAATATATTGTTAATTTATATTTGGCAATACTTATCGTATACAGTAAATAAATCAATCATATAATCATAGATACATGATAATATAACGAGCGAAAATGGATAGATAGTAGCTCATGAAGCTACTATAGAACATCAGAGTCTAAAGTAAAATACAACAGAAATCCCGAATACATAGACCAATGACAAGTCTGAACATAAACAGCTGGAAATAACCGAAAAGCTGAGCAGATAAAAGATAGACCTCCAAGCTCCAAAGGTGAGTCTCAAATGCTGTGACACTCAGTCTGACCCGAGTATAAAGCAAAACACAAAACACTCGAGTCAGGATTAACATTCTTATGAAAGTAAATCAACTCAAGTGAAATGTCCAAGTGAAATGCAATATAATTTAAAGGAAGTTGAGATTCCATCCTTTAAGGATTCATGAAACTATCTATATACATAGTAAAATATGCTACATAGATAATGTCTACAGTAAAGTAAGATATTAAAATAGTATTAAGTCGTTACCTATATCCCCCTTAACACATTGTAAATAAATGCTGTAGTTTATACAGTACGGTAAATTCCACCAAACTAGCGGACTATTAGGGAGCACTCCATAGGTATGACACAAACCAAACTGGTAAAGGGCATGATAAGGCACGTGACAAGGCACACGAGGCAATTCTTAGGGTAGGATTCTACCATTTTGCCGATCCGGACTGGTGATAATGCATAACAACTAAGATTGCCCACCTCGAGACACTCTCAAATCAAAGGTGCACCCAATCAAATCACAAAGTAATAGATATGGTATCGAAGAAGCATGCTCGATCAGAGGTGCGACTTCACTTGGCCCGGCGTGGCTCCTTTTTTAGTCATATCAAGGTGTTTCGAGGGAGTCAGTGCTGCATTCATATCTCATATAGATGTTCACCAAACCATCCTACTTCGTTTTGAAATCTCCACCACATGCACAGTTGTTAAAGTGGTTTTCGGTATTGGCAGAGAGTATGATAATATCTGATCCCGATCTCTTTAACAAAAGCTTATTTTCCATCATAGTAATTTTTCATTTCAAACAGTTAATACTTCATATCAAACTGTGTAGTTAATGCCCCGCTATTACCCCGCTACAACCCCGCTATATCTCATATCGGATTTCTACCGTTATGATTTTTCTATATAGCCCTAAAATATAGCCTTTCCGCTTTAATCCCCGCTATTTCCGCTATATCTTTTTTAATAAAATGAATTAAAAAATTGCATTTATACATTATAAAAATTATGAAACTAATTAATTTGATTTAATTTTTGATATATTTCCAGAAATGAAAATACTCTAATATTCTACTAAATTCAATTATGTTATATAGCAGTTTTACGTTTATTTAAAGTATATTCACGCATATTTTTTGTTTAAAATTATTTATGTATTAATTATAATTCAATTGAATGATAATTTTTCGTTTAATTACCATTTATATATTTATAAAAACATTAAGTACGAGTTTTATATGCTATTTTAGAGTCATCCGCTATATCCCGCTATATCCTCGCTGTATCTCCGCTATGACTTTTTGCATCTCCACCGCTTCGAATCTGCCGAGCACTTTAACTGCACAGATATCAAAGTACCATATTCATCTCAAAATCATCACTTTCAAAATCATATTCACTTTTGAAATCATATCACTTTTGAAACCATATTCACTTCCAAAATCATAATCATAAAATAGTTTAAACCATCATATCAAAATATTCGTATTTAAATCCATTAAATTTAAACCATAATAAAATTCCAACTTAAATAGTTTGAATATTGAAAGTAGTTTATATATTGAAATAGTTATATATTAAAAATAGTTTATATTTAATAATATATATCAAAAATAGTTTCAAATTATAAGTGTTTCTTCCAATTTCACAAATCAACTTTAGTTTCATAACTCAATTAAAATCAATCTGTTCAACAATTTCAATTAAAAAGTTAAAAGTTAGATTCAAACTCTCATTAAAATCATTTTTAATTTATATAGGTTTCAAATCCAGGTTTGAACTATAAATTTAAACCACTCTAATTCAAAAGGTTTCATACATTAAATATTCAAACATTTACAATAATTCAATTGGATAAATTCCATTTATATTTCAAAATTCAACTTTAATATTTCAATTAAAATTCTTTAAATCATTCATTTAAACCAACTTTAATTTCACAACTTAAAAGCTTGGATTTTGGAAACAATTCAGTTCATACAAATCAAATTTTATTTCATAGTATTATTTAACAGGATTCAGAATTCGACTTTATTTCATTTAAATTTGAAATATTCACTTAATGATTTTTAATTAAACGTTTAAATTAAATCTCAAATTACAAATTTGAAACAAAATTATATATTCAATTCTATTTATATTTGAAAATATTCATTTAACCACCTTTAATCAAATTCTAGTTATAAAGTTATAAAAATCATATCTTTAAAATCTAAAAATTAATAAGTTTCAAATCAATTCTTATTTAAACACAATTCTTAAACAAATTGAATTACAAATTAACCTAATTTATCTTTCCAACCTTAATTAATTAAAGTTATTACAAAATCTATTTTCAAACTATTAATACAAATTTTAAATAAATAATTAAACATATTATATATGCTCTAATTACTTTAAATTTTATTAAAATGAATCTTATTATTAAATCTATTTTAAATCTTATTTTATATATTTTAAAAATAATAAAAATATAAGTAAAATCTTAAAATTTGCATTTTCACAACTTAACTTAATTTTAAAATTTTTAAGGCATATAATTTAAATTTTTAGTTTTGCACATATTAAAATAGAATCTTTATATTATATTTTGAAAATCAAAACTCATTTATTTACTTTTAAAATTTTGGAAATCATTTTTCAAAAATATACCAACGGTGTCCGTATATAATTTTATATCCTATGGTCAAGTGATACAGATATTTATCATTTCAATCCATAATAATTTAAATTTTACGGGTATATATCATTTCAACCTGCAATCCTAAAATTTCATATTTAATAAAATGGCTTGGGTTTATTATTTCAACCCATAACGATTTTTCCTAATCTATAGTATCGTACAAGTATGGATCATTTCAACCTATAGGGAATTCTTAAACTAACAGAGAACTTGCAATGTGAGAACAATAAAATAATAATATAAATGACATACATATCAATGACAAGCATATATCATAAATAACAATTCAAACATAATATATATGTTCAACAGGTTATGGTGTCATATATCAATCATACGTGAACAATTTAAATGATAACATATCATAACAAAAAATTAATCAAAATCAATTTAAATTTAACAACATATTTCAATCGTCATTTAATGTGAGTTAAATTTACTATATATAAGAATGTTAATCGTGAGTGATTTCTCACCTTTCGAGGCTAGAGAACAACGGGAATGAACATGACCCTACACAGATGCGGACACGGACACGCACACGAAAGGAAAGCAAAAGGGTGCTACGACAAATTCTGGACGATGGCGAGTTAGATGTCTTGAATTCAAGGAAACAAATATATAACTAAACTTGTATGTAAGCTTGGACTGAGAGAAACAAATATTATTGGATCAAGTGAATAGTTGTAAAAATTGGCCACGATTACTTCAACCTCATGCTACAAGCTCACACATGACTCAACTTCAACGAGAAGTAAGTAAAAACCTGTTTAATGTTCAACAATCTCTATGAAGGGGCCCGAGAACATTACTAGGTAGTGTATGGTTGTTGATGGCGGAGGCTGCTCGAGATAATGCTGGGATGTGATCGGTTCAAGTGGCCCAGTGGTGAAGGTTGTGGGTTAGGTGTGAGGTGGAGGGCCGAGCTCAAATCGGTGGCTGTGGTTATGGTGATTGGTGCGGTGTTGTTTTGGTGGTGGTGGATGTGGGCTGCGATGGGAAGGAGGACAGGACGCAGGCGGAAGGAAGGTGGATCTGGGTACGGGTGTTCGGCCAAGGCTGATCGGTGGAAGTGAGGCTCAGGACAAAGTGCACGGGGTACAAGGTCGGCTAGGTGCGACTATCAAGAGGTGAAGTGTGAGCGGCGGAGAAAGGAGCCGAGCTATGATGCTGCGGGGTGGAAGGACTGCTTACGTGGGGATGGAGGTGAAAGTGAGGAAAGGGTGGTTGGCATTTAGCTGAGACTAGTAGGTAGGGTGGTGGTCGAGTAAATGGTTGTGGTGGGAAAGGTTTTCTTGGCTACTGGAGGTGAGGCTCGCTGGGGGAGCACGGGTGGCCGTCGACTGTCAGTTCGGCACCGTGGGTTGATGGGAGTGGGCAAAAGGAGTGGAGGAGGAAAGGAGCAAGGCCGGAGTTTGATGGCGGGGAAGGCGATGGGCATGGAGGAAGGTCGTGCCATGGAATGATTGGTGGCTGTGTGCGTGGTAGGTCAGGTGCGAGGTGGTAGAATCGGGTTGAGTGAGAGAGAGAGGGGGGTGGGATGGAGGAGAAGCTGCATGCTTCGACGGTGAAGAGGAAAAAATGGACGAAGCATATAAATCTCATATATATATATATATATATACACACACACACACACACACACACACACTTAATTATCGGCTTCAGATCAATATATGCAACTTTGATTATTATATATATATATATGTATGTATGTATGTATGTATGTATATATTATAAAATAAAGCACAGACGAACAAAAGAGAAGAGGAAAGAAAGAAATGAAGGAAAAGAGATGAACCAGCTATATGAATTGAAACCAGGGAATAGTGATGGCCATTTGTTGAATTCTTGGAATTATAAAAGCCCACTGGCTATTTGTTTTTCAACCGATGGATAGATGAAAGGGTACAGAGAAATCCAAAAGGCTCCAACGGGTATCGATATGGGTAACCATTTCGCAGATTTCACCGCGTACCGTAGGCCGAAATGCAAAAATAAATATACTGCAGAAATCATCACGACGAGATGAATAGAATGGTACACAATATGAATGATATGACCCTTCTATCAAAACTTGATATTTTGTTGCCAAATATGCTGCTAAAATGCCCAAAATAAGATAAACAGGGCTAGAGCAGTGCAAACTTGGCGAAACGAAATATGACATCTTACCTAGAAAATGATTAGCATTTTTGTTATATGAAAATATCAGATTTCAAAAATATTTTAATTCCATGAATTTTAACAGATTTTAAATTTAAATTTGAAATTTCAGAACTAAATTAACTTTCATATTTTCCAATCAAAATATGTCATTTGCTATGCTTAAATAGACACATACCAAATATCAAATTTTTATTGTTAAAAATTTTATTGTTTATTTTTTTGAAAATTTAGTTAATTACGTCATTTAAAATCGTTAAAATTCTCGGGTCGTTATAATTTTTCCTCATTACACTCTATTTTGTAAAATATATTCTCAAATTATTCCTTAATTTAAACACTCTTTATAAAGACACTTCTTTATATTATATAAAAAATTATTTATATGTAATCAATCTAAATATTTATTTCCAAATATTTTTCTTAAAGAAAAACATTTCATCCCAAAGGAATCATTTCAATTTAGAAGATAATTTACCTTTTATTTTCTAAAATTACAATCAACTTCGTTCATTATAATATATTCCTTTTTTTAACCACTCTTGATATTAACCTATCAAATAATTATTTAAAATTACCCTTTTAACTTAAAGAAAATTATATAGATTGAGTAAATCCAAAATAATACCAAGGAACTGGGTACTCTTAATAGTATCTTATATCCCCTTAACAAGAAGGGTAATACTTAAGAGAAGTGTTTACCAACCGAACATAACCCTTATCGTTTTTTAGTTATTTTTGAGCCACTCAAACTGTTAATCATTTGAGACTTTCTTACTTCTTAAATTTCTTATTTGAAATTTCTTTTCAAAAATCCATTAGAGATTATTTTGTTGATAGAATCCAATTTACAAACCCCTTTCATCAAATCATCTTATATTAACTTACTCCATATAGAATTTTTATAATTCTTCTCCAAAATACCCAAAATTTAGTTTCTCAAAATTTGTAACATATCTTTGATATCCATACTTTTACAAAAGTAATTTTATAAAAAACAATTTTTATACTACATGCCTATTTATTATTCATTTACCTTAACCCAATGTTATGATCAAACATCTTATAGTCAAATCGTGAAACTTAATTCGCAAGATGTTCATTCAATCAACAAATGGAAATAACTAAATATTATCATTTCCTTAAACATAAACTGACCCACGTAAATATCTACATCTTTCAAAAGATATTCCTTTATACTTAAAATATAATCCTTTTAAACAGTGTATCAGTTTGCCTTGTTAAATGTTTAGAAATCCCTATCGACAATGGTGATCAGGCACATCGACCAGGATCTATAAACCACTGAACAGATAAATCAACACAAAATATTTTTATATCAAATAACAGATATGTGCTCATATGTATAATACTCTCGAAACTCATTCTAGGATGTTACTAGCCCTATCTCTAATGAATTACTCATTCTAGGGCTTACTAACCCTACCTATAACTAGTTTTACCCCACAAAAGCATAGGTGTTTGCTCAAACTAAGCTATGATACCAAATATAACGAGCAGGGTTTTCAACCCTCGAAAATCGATACTAATACATCATCGTGCCACAAATACAAGTGCCGAAAAGCCCTTAGGGGATAAAGAAATTGAAAATAGAACAGAATCTGTCGTAGATCGGATTTTCGACCCTTGAAAATCGACATCAATACGTTCACTATATTACATCACGTACAATCAAACGCTGGAGATACTAGATCGTTTGGGAAAAAGAAAAAAGAGGTGGAAGAAGAAATAGAAACAACAATGCAAAGTATCACAATCGTAGTGGCACAAAATATAACATATAATGATAGATTTTAAATATTTGATGTGCACGTAATTGTGCACATATTTACATCCATATTTTATCTCTTTTTTTAAAATAATCATCATATTTGGGCATTTTAACATGTTTAAAACCAAAATTCAATTATTTCCAAACCATCATATTTTCATCATCATTCAGGGGCAAAACGGTCATTTTTGTGCATGTGTCAATGTAAGAATTTTTACTTGGACATTTTTTGATTATTTTTATAGGAATTTGGATGCATATGGAAGAGGCTTATATGAAGATACATGCATGCATAAGGAAATACAAAGGAATGAAGAGGAAATAATTCAAGTTCAAGATCATGGAGGACCCCACCCACTTACCTAGCTTCCAATTAGAAGCTAAGCACATGCTAAAAGGACTTAAAGCTTCATGTACATATTAAGTGGGGGATTAGTGAATGTTAATGATTACTTGGAGGCTACACCACCTCAAGGGTATTTTGGGAAGCTCCCTAAAAAGAGAATTAGGGTTTTATGCATGTATAAATAGCCCTCTTATGTACATGAAGAGGATCTACTCTTTCATTTTACTTAGGAAATTAAGAAATCAAAGTGTAAGCTCAATGTTCTATGAAATAAAAATGGCTTCCAAGCCTCTTTCTTCTCTCTTTTCTACATGTTTTTCTTTGTTTTATTGTTAATGTTTATTTATATGCTCTCTTTCTCCTTATGTTCATAGCTTAGATTTACATTTAGGCAAGTAGTTAGTAGCTAATCTCTTTTGCTTTCTTTGCTTATTTTCTATTTTCTTTTCTTTAATGTTGAAACTTACTTGTGATGCTTCAATGCCACAAATGAGTAGCTAAACCCCTTCAATTTAGGGGTGATGAAGCTCTCTAACTTTATGTAATTTCAACATTTTTTATGATTTATGATCTCTTTGTTTATGCTTCATGAATGTGAATTTTGATGTAAGTTTATACAAGTGGGTTTGATAGCTTATATTGCTTATGCAAATGAGCTATTCTTACTCAACATAAACACAATTTACATCAACTTTTGCTAATTAATTTTTGATTATGAAATGAAAGTAAAAATGAAATTTGATGATCTATGTTACTAGTTACAATAGTAAATAGATCATACTTAAAATAGTTTTTGCTTTGGCTTCTTTTTCATGAGAATTGTAAGTGGTATAATTGTTGTATTATAGTTTGATGGTTTGAGTTATGTTAACTAATAACATAAACAAACCATACTTATGATAAATGCAATGATTATTTCACTTAATATCAAAGTTAGAGATCATAAATTATGTGTTTGTTGATTTACAAAAATATGAGAGTGGATTTGCCTCTAAATTATTCTCTAGTTCAATAGTTTACTAATCACATTTCAATTCTAGTTTAGCTTCATTTTAGTTCTATCCAACAATTTCACTCGACTTTGGTATAATTTGATTGAATAGAAATTTTTAAAATCATCAATTCCCTGTGGATCGACCCGTATTCGCCGCGTGCTACATTCATACACCGTGCGCTTGCGGTTATTTTTATCTCTAAATTCGTTCGACGGTTTTCTAAACCGATAGAATTTCCGTCGACGAACAAGTTTTTGGCGCTGATATTAAGGGAATTAGCCCTGCTATTGTCCAACATCGCATTCATTTGATTGATGAAGCCAAACCCACTCGTGATGCACAACGGAGGCTTAACCCAAAAATGAAAGATGTGGTTCGTGACGAAATTCTTAAGCTCCTCGATAACGGTATCATATACCCCATCTTCGATAGCCCATGGGTTAGCCCAATTCATGTCGTGCCTAAAAAGTCCGGACTTACTGTTATAAAAAACGACGCTAACGAACTTATTCCAACTCGTACTCAAACGGGTTGGCGTGTTTGCATTGACTATCGAAAACTAAATGCCGCAACACGTAAGGATCATTTTGCTCTTCCATTTATAGACCAAATGCTCGAACGTTTAGCCGGTCACGAATTCTATTGCTTTCTTGATGGTTACTCCGGCTATAACCAAATTCCAATCGCTCCCGAAGATCAGGAGAAAACGACTTTCACGTGTCCATTCGGTACCTTCGCTTATCGACGTATGCCATTCGGACTTTGTAACGCTCCTGCGACTTTCCAACGATGCATGGTTGGAATCTTTTCTGACATGATTGAGCTCTTTCTAGAAGTCTTTATGGACGATTTCTCTATCTTCGGCGATTCTTTTTCTCAAAATTTACATCACCTCGAGTTGGTTTTGAATCGATGTAAAGAAAAACACTTGACTTTGAATTGGGAAAAATGCCACTTTATGGTCAAACAAGGCATTGTCCTTGGACATATCATCTCAAACAAAGGCATTGAGGTAGACAAAGCGAAAATTGATGTCATTGCAAATCTACCCATTCCCAAATCTGTTAAGGACATTCGATCATTTTTAGGACACGCTGGCTTTTATCGACGCTTTGTGAAAGACTTTAGCAAAATCGCTCGTCCTTTGACGACCCTTCTTGGAAAAGACGTTCCTTTCGATTTTAACTCTGATTGTATCTCTTCTTTTGAACGTCTTAAGAGCGAACTCATTTCTGCCCCAGTCATTTGCGCACCCAATTGGGATCTTCCTTTCGAAATAATGTGCGACGCTTCAAACTTTGCCGTTGGTGCTGTCTTGGGACAACGCATCAACAAGATCCTTCATGTCATTTACTACGCGAGTATGACCTTGAACGACGCTCAACTCAACTACACAACAACTGAAAAAGAGCTTCTAGCTGTTGTTTTTGCGCTTGAAAAGTTTCGACCTTACTTGATAGGTTCACACATTACGGTCTACACTGACCATTCTGCGCTTCGATATCTCTTCGCTAAAAAGGATGCTAAATCCCGTTTGATTCGTTGGATCCTTTTACTTCAAGAATTCGACCTTACAATTAAAGACAAAGAAGGATCCGATAATGTCATAGCCGATCATTTATCTCGTCTTTCGAACGCACCATCTTCCTTGCCGATCAATGAAAACTTCCCCGATGAACAACTTCTTTCTATTTCTATCGATCCATGGTACGCTGATATAGTGAACTACATAGTCACTAAAGAAACTCCTCATCTTGGTCCAAACAGGACAAATACAAATTCATGTCCCAAGTGAAATATTTCTATTGGGACGATCCATACTTGTTCAAATATTGTCCTGACCAAATCATCCGACGTTGCATTCCGGATAATGAAATAAGGAGTGTTCTTTCGTTTTGCCACGATCAAGCGTGCGGTGGACATTTCGGTCCTCGAAAAACTGCGGAAAAAGTGCTTCAGTGTGGTTTCTATTGGCCTTCTCTTTTCAAAGACTCGTTTGAATTTTGTAAAACTTGTGATCGATGTCAAATGCTTGGACGAATTTCTCGACGAGATATGATGCCTTTAAACCCCATTCTTACGATCGAAATCTTTGATGTATGGGGTATCGACTTTATGGGACCTTTTCCCAATTCCTTTGGAAACTTGTATATCCTTCTCGCTGTCGATTACGTTTCAAAATGGGTCGAAGCCGTTCCTTGCAAAACCAGTGACCACAGAATTGTTGTGAAATTTCTTAAAGAAAACATCTTTTCGAGGTTCGGCACACCTCGCACAATAATCAGTGATAACGGAACCCATTTTTGCAACCGTTCTTTTGAAACTTTAATAAAAAAATACTCGATAACCCACAAGTTATCCACTCCATATCATCCTCAGACTTGTGGCCAAGTTGAAGTTTCAAATCGACAAATAAAACAAATCCTGGAGAAAACTGTCAATAAAAATCGAAAAGATTGGTCTCAGAAATTGACCGACGCGCTTTCGGCTTACCGTACTGCTTTTAAAACTAACCTTGGGATGTCCCCTTTTCGTTTAGTTTACGGTAAAGCTTGCCATTTACCCGTTGAAATTGAACACAAAGCGTTGTGGGCAATAAAAA
Organism: Allium cepa; assembly: GCA_030765085.1. Lineage (NCBI taxonomy): Eukaryota > Viridiplantae > Streptophyta > Magnoliopsida > Asparagales > Amaryllidaceae > Allium > Allium cepa. The sequence goes on from CM060943.1 coordinate 730,731,983, forward strand.
ACTTAAACTTTGATCATGAAGAAGCTGGCAAAAATCGAAAATTACAACTCAACGAACTAGAAAAACTTAGGAACGACGCGTATGAAAACGAGAAAATTTACAAAGAAAGAACCAAAGTTTTTCATGACAAGTCAATCCTAAGGAAAAAGTTTTCGCCTAACCAGAAAGTTCTTTTATATGACTCGAGACTTCATTTATTCCCTGGGAAACTTAAATCAAGGTGGACCGGACCATTTGTGGTACGAACTGTTTTTCCACATGGTGCCATAGAAATAGAAAACCCAAAGGATGGATCGATTTTCAAAGTCAACGGTCATCGTATAAAACCCTTCTTGGAATTTCCCGGTTACCAAGAGGAGGAGCTCATGATCCTTCATGAGCCAAGCTACGTCTAGTAAGAATGTTAACCCTCTTTTGTAAATATGTACATATTTTTCCCCGTTACACTCATTATATCATGCATCGACTGTGGGGACACAGTCAAAATTAAGTGTGGGGGGAGTCTCATTTTCATTTTTTTTAGTTTTTCATGGCATTTTTGAATTTTCATTTTCTTCAAAAAAAAAAAAATCTCAAAACTCCTAAATCTCAGAAACATTTTCTTTTTACCATTTTGATTTATTTTTGAAGAAACACTATGGGATAAGTATAAGTTTTGGTTAATAAATTGAAATTTTTGAAAATTTATTTGTCTTAACAAAAATAAAAATGAAGTTTGATTACAAATAACAATGGTTTTACAAGTATATAGGAAGGTTCATTTATGTTAATTATGAAGTATGTTCTAATTGAAAATCATTGTTTAAAAAGTGGTAAATTTAAAGTAAAGTATATAACATTTTTGTATTCTAAGTTAAATGTTGCTAAGATGATTTTGCAAAACTCTCTCTCTCTTAAAAATAATAATAATATATATATATATAAAAACAAAAAACAAAATAATAACATCCAAAGTATTCACTCTCATTTAAAAGTCCTCACGGTTATGCATGGGTGAATTACTTGTAATCTTTGATTATGTGCTTTCATACTCGTTTAAAAGTCCTCACGGTTATGCATGTATGAAACACATATTGAAAAAAAGAACAGACTTAATAAAAACCACCTACGGTCGATAGGTGTATGCACGAAAATGTGTACACTCGCCATGCTCTGTACTCCCCTCACATAAGCCCGAAAGACAGTGCATGGGTGGTATATCTGGCCTCAGTTTACCTGAGCTAGGTGTGTAATTTTTATTGCAAATAATGAGAGAGCAAGCAATTGAAATCCTAGCACTATTTTAACCTGTTTGACCTAACTTGTTATTGAAAAGAAATGAAAATACCACTTTAATAAACTTTGATAATCAACTAAGGATCCATTTCATAATTACATTGTGTTATCAACCGAAACAACTAGCCAAACTATGGTCTATCTGTCATGACAACTTGATTTTTATTGGAAATTTTGACGAGTAAATGACTTAAATTTTCAAGACAATGACCAAAACTTGTATTTAACTTATTCGTGTCAATTTAAAAATAAATCCTTCATTTGTAAATATTTCCAAAAAAATCGCATTTATCTCTTTGTAAATAAATCTTGCAATTTGTAAATATTTTCATCCTGCATTTGGATTTTGTGGGTAGTATTCGCTGAAAACCCTCACGAGACAACACTCGTCCTACTGGGGAAACCCAGAGGTTTAACGGCTTGTTGCATACGCTCAATGCAATCGTGCTCCCTACGAAAACGGATTTTTCTTAGTTTTCCTTTATTCGAGGACGAATAAAAAGATAAGTGTGGGGGTATTTGATGTGCACGTAATTGTGCATATATTTACATCCATATTTTATCTTTTTTTTTTAAAATAATCATCATATTTGGGCATTTTAACATGTTTAAAACCAAAATTCAATTATTTCCAAACCATCATATTTTCATCATCATTCAGGGGCAAAACGGTCATTTTTGTGCATGTGTCAATGTAAGAATTTTTACTTGGACATTTTTTGATTATTTTTATAGGAATTTGGATGCATATGGAAGAGGCTTATATGAAGATACATGCATGCATAAGGAAATACAAAGGAATGAAGAGGAAATAATTCAAGTTCAAGATCATGGAGGACCCCACCCACTTACCTAACTTCCAATTAGAAGCTAAGCACATGCTAAAAGGACTTAAAGCTTCATGTACATATTAAGTGGGGGATTAGTGAATGTTAATGATTACTTGGAGGCCACACCACCTCAAGGGTATTTTGGGAAGCTCCCTAAAAAGAGTATTAGGGTTTTATGCATGTATAAATAGCCCTCTTATGTACATGAAGAGGATCTACTCTTTCATTTTACTTAGGAAATTAAGAAATCAAAGTGTAAGCTCAATGTTCTATGAAATAAAAATGGCTTCCAAGCCTCTTTCTTCTCTCTTTTCTACATGTTTTTCTTTGTTTTATTGTTAATGTTTATTTATATGCTCTCTTTCTCCTTATGTTCATAGCTTAGATTTACATTTAGGCAAGTAGTTAGTAGCTAATCTCTTTTGCTTTCTTTGCTTATTTTCTATTTTCTTTTCTTTAATGTTGAAACTTACTTGTGATGCTTCAATGCCACAAATGAGTAGCTAAACCCCTTCAATTTAGGGGTGATGAAGCTCTCTAACTTTATGTAATTTCAACATTTTTTATGATTTATGATCTCTTTGTTTATGCTTCATGAATGTGAATTTTGATGTAAGTTTATACAAGTGGGTTTGATAGCTTATATTGCTTATACAAATGAGCTATTCTTACTCAACATGAACACAATTTACATCAACTTTTGCTAATTAATTTTTGATTATGAAATGAAAGTAAAAATGAAATTTGATGATCTATGTTACTAGTTACAATAGTAAATAGATCATACTTAAAATAGTTTTTGCTTTGGCTTCTTTTTCATGAGAATTATAAGTGGTATAATTGTTGTATTATAGTTTGATGGTTTGAGTTATGTTAACTAATAACATAAACAAACCATACTTATGATAAATGCAATGATTATTTCACTTAATATCAAAGTTAGAGATCATAAATTATGTGTTTGTTGATTTACAAAAATATGAGAGTGGATTTGCCTCTAAATTATTCTCTAGTTCAATAGTTTACTAATCACATTTCAATTCTAGTTTAGCTTCATTTTAGTTCTATCCAACAATTTCACTCGACTTTGGTATAATTTGATTGAATAGAAATTTTTAAAATCATCAATTCCCTGCGGATCGACCCATATTCGCCGCGTGCTACGTTCGTACACCGTGCGCTTGCGGTTATTTTTATCTCTAAATTCGTTCGACGGTTTTCTAAACCGATAGAATTTCCGTCGACGAACAATACAGGAACTGTACTGCTAATATACATACCATTATCAGAGTCAATAGACAACAATCAATCTGGACAATTTAATAACTTATCCGCACATACATAACATACAAAACGGAAAATATAAATCAAATACGGGGATACGCCTTTATCATCCAGCTCATCTCCTGAGCTCCATAGCATCCTATCCTGAATCTGTAATACTCGGTCTGCCCCAAGAATTATAATAAAATAACACCTGAATCAGTCTGGAGAACCAGCGTGAGAAAACACACTCAGTTTGAATTATTAAAGTTATCAAATCATTTGAAAAATAAAGGTATCTCGTAAGACCATGCCACACATAAACAGGTTTTTACCTTACAATAACCAAAACTTTTTATATCAAAATCATCTGATAATGTCTAGGTACAAATACTTATTCAAATAGTTGAAATTGTTACATTAATTAAATTGCAGCATACTACGCTCTACAACCCAAACCGTAAAGGCATGTATTGGAGAATGGATTCCATATGAATGACTAGGCACTAGGGTACCACCTACCACAGTACACATCTAGAAAAATGTACCGAGGACCTCATCGGATCCCCTGCAACACAAGACCGGATTACCCTTAACCTGGATAGACCGAATATGCTATCAACCTAGGAGTTCCACCCTTTCTGAGCTTCTTCCATGCATCGTAGTAATAATATCCGAGGGTATCTAGAAAGATGATAAACATACCCTAATTGGTAGCGATCCGCTTAGCTTTGTTGCATCTCTCCTGATTTTCAGTCATTCCTGGTTGACGAGGCTAGATGCTACAATTACCTTTCAAGAACAAATTCACTTAGAATGCTCATCGTCCTCCAATGACGATGTTTTAATAGCATTTATCCATGCAAGTTGTCTGAGGTCTGGACGAATCAAATCACCATCTCCATTATCTTCACGGTATTCATTCGTAACTTACAAATTGGATCGAAGTGGTTCTCGAATAATTAAATCTGATCCCGGTCTCTTTGAAACGATTAACGAAATTGGCCAAAATTGATAGTTGGTTATTAGCTATCAATACACCACGGTCATCTGACCCATATTATAATTTTTTTCCAATTTTTTTTCAGAAATATCTTTATAAGATATATATTCAAACTGCCTCCAGTATTTCAACATTTGAAACCCTTTCTAATATTTATATATTCAAAGGAATATTTCCAACCATTTTAATACATAGAATATTTTTCCAATTCCATTTATGTTCAACACTTAGGAAGTATCCCATCTATTTCCTACTTCCTATTTTCTCAAAATCATTTACAATTTTATTTGTGAATTCCTTGACTAGTTTATAACGAATTCTATAAATTCCAGAATTCTTTAGTTAATTCCCTTTTCTATTTTCCAAAGTCAAATATACTTGCTTATAATTTCATACTCCTTTTCTACTTCTTTTATGAATTTATTTCATTTTTTCGAAGTTCACTTTTATTTAACTACCTTGAAAATTTTCTTACCTTTTTCCCAGTTCCATTTTAGGAATTCTCTTATAATTCCATGTACTGAATAACCCTTTTGTAACTCTCGAGATGATCTATAAATAAATTTAAACCATTACAAAACTCTCTATATATATATGTATGTAAATAAAAGTAAGTATTTAAAAGAGCAATAATAATTTACTTTTAAGATATGTTCAAGTAATTATCTAAAAAATCGAAACACTTTTTGTAACATCGCTTTCCAAAGCAGGTTTAAAAATTTAGGATTTATCAAAATAAATTTTAAGTATTTGAAAAATTCACCGACGAAGTATTTCACTACTAATTAACTTTAAATTACATAGTTTAATAAATAAAAATTTCCTTTTCAAAATAAAACTTAACTTATTAATAAAAATATATTTTTAAATCTCAATAACCAAATTTTAATTTATAAATTCCTCTCGATTAACAACACATCCTTTTCATTCCGATTTCGTTAACCATTTTCACTTTTAAAAATAAAATTCACTATTTTTCCTCATCCCCATTTCCATATCTAATATAAATTCGCCCTATGAATTTTGTATTCTCAAGTTATCTTCTAATATCGACTTCCCTTATTTGTAACATCGTTTATAAATTTATAACTTCCTTGAGCTTCACATTTTTTTAATCTAATCCTACTTATAAAATTCCGCTTTTATAAATTCAATTTCTTATAAATTATATTCATTTCTTCCAATCTATTTTTTTAATAACGATTTCAACATCTTTCCATATTTCCCAAAAATATCATTTTAAAACATCATCATTTAAAAATCCTTTATATAATTTGTTTTAAAATCTCTATTTAAAATATTTTATGAATAGTTAAATACAGATCAAAATCAATTTATTGTTTTTACCCAAATCATTTTCTTTAAAATAAACTCAAATTTCGATATAACTATTATTACATTCAAAATTCCTTTTTATTCCTTCAAATTTAAAAATAGTACTTATAGTATTCAAATACCAAAATTCAGGCCAGTGCTACTATAACATCCAATAATTCACATCAACAACATTAATCTATAACAGATTATTCTAACACATCGTATGTTATTATATATGTAAAACAATCAATACAAATTTGAGGAATCTAGTTGGATCCCTCTAACCTATTTCTTTGCATCCATAGATTTTAGTAAACAATAAAAATACCAGTCTCACTTCGAGGGAGATATCGCGGTATATAGGGGCCTCCGCTATTATGCAGGGCACATTGGATCTCAATTGCTAAAATGTACAGGAATATCAATCCAACTACTAATATATATACTACTATATATATAATATGTCATTCAACATATAATGATTTATTGATTTAACCAAGCATCCAGAAATTTAATTTCAATTATTTTTAATTTACTCTAGCAATTCAAAAAGAGTGAGATTTACTCATCTTGATTTTATCTGCAATCCGATTCAAAGCCGACTTGTTGAATGATTTTTTTTGACTTCGCATGAAAATCATATTAAATTTCATTAGTGGACTCAATTTAATACTAAATTATAAATTTTATTATCAATCTCAATTACTGAATTTTATACCTTTTATCATCGTTCTTTCCAGGAGTCGATCGCGAAGCCACCCGCTACCAAAGCCGTGCCTGCCCTAGACCATGCCAGCGCTGCCGAAACCCGAATACCACCAAACACCATGATCATTCCAGGTCGCAGTCACACATCATCACGTTCAACAACCTGCCCCGCCTCACCAGCAGCCACCCACCACCTCGCCTAAGCCCCTAACGTGCTGTCAAACGCGCCTCCCTATCCTTCACCTCGTGCGCTTCCTCCATGTCTCATGTGAATGCAATGGTTGAGAATCCCCCTGAAACCCTAAACTCGATCGAGTCGAGTCCCACTCAGTCACGACTCGTCCCTGCTTCGCCTGCCATTGCCAAATAGAGCTCGAATGCCATTCTCAAAAGCAGGCGCGCGTTCTCAGGTTGCTTCCACACTCGTCGACTCCTCCATGTACCACATGCGTAGTTAAGCTTCCCCCAATTCGTGATAAATCGCGAGCTTCGTTCAATTCATTTCGATCGATTATTTTTTTGAGCGAATTCGTTCAACTGGAAGAATGGGAGGGAGAGAGCTTGTGATTTAAAGAAAATCGGATGGCGTGTTAGAAATAGTAACGCATGCTAGTGGGAAAGGTCAATTGATGCTTGATAGGGGTTAAATCGAATTGAACATATTTTTATTTAATTTTGAAATATCTTAGATATTTTTTCGAATCCCTAATGAGGTGTGCCGCCTGATGTTTCTAATGTTATACCGCTATTCCGGTCCCAATGGAACAAGTCTCAAGTCCCAATTCGATTGTATGTGGAACAAGTCTCGAGGACGAAAAGTTTTGAGTGGGTGAGGGTTTAACGACCCATAAATTTTGAAGGTTTTATTTACATATTTATTTGAATTTTTTAAAATTTTAAATAATTGGTTTTGAAAATAAAAATTTAATGTTTGGAATACGTCTAATTAAACATAGCAAATGGTAAATTTTTATCGGGTATTATGAATGTTTGTTTTATTGTGTAATTTTATTTCAATTTAAATCAGTAAATGTTTGATGATAATAAAATGTTTTCTAAACTAGAATATTTTTACATAGAAAATTTGTAAACTAACTTCTGAGTGAGACTCATATTTCATTTATTCAAATTTGGACAATTACTGCTCCGTCTATCTTGTTTTCGGCAAAATAGCAGCATTTTCAGTACCGATTATCGACTTTTGATCGGATGATCCTATCACTGATATCTGTATACTGTTTTGATCGTCTTGTCGTGCTAATCTCTACGGTATATTCAATTCTGTATTTTGAGGTCTGGTACGCGATGGAAACTGTAAACTGTTCGTTGTACCATAATTTATGACTCTACAATCTCCTTCCGTTTCAAAATTTAAAACGTGCTGTCCAATCAAGCCATTAATTAGTATAATTATTTTTCTGAATCAACGTATAGCTGTTGTTTTTATATTTTTTCGGAATTTAAGGGTGACAATTACTATTCCCAACTGTTCACTCGCTCATATTTTGCTTGCTGCCTATTTCTAGTCATGGCCTCCTTTTTTTCTAGACTTATAAAAGTAGCCTGCTCTTTCTCTATTTGGTTGCTCGTTCCTACCATTCTTCTCCCACCTCTGCCACTTTTCACTCTCCCTCACACAAGCACACACATAAAACTGCCTTACGCTCTCTCTCCTCTGCCTCGCTCTCTCCATCGTCGGCCTACCCAATATCGGCCACAACTACCTGCGCTAGCAACCTCACCCGAGCCAACGCCGCCTTCCACCGACCTCCTTTCTCCCCTCTCCTCCTTGGCATGCACGACTAGAGCACCCGAACCCTGACACACCTTCCCTTGGCACCTCCTCTTTCTCCTCACCACCTAGGTTCAGTTTTCCCTTCATCAGCCTCTTTCCCCATACCGAGTGCGCATGCCTCAATCCATCGACTTCAGCCGCTTCATGTTTAATCTGGTATAATATTAATGTATACTTGTGATGTTTTATAGCTAGGTTCTTTGGTTTTGCATTTACTTATTTATAAAATTTTATATATATTATATTTAAAGTTTGGATGTTGTTGCTTTATTCTTATATATATATCGGCGTGTATTTGTTACCTGTATATTGTAGATTTCAAAGTGTATATATATCGCATATATTAACTATATTAGTGATATATGAATATATTTTATAATAAGTTGATAAAACCAAGTTGTTGTATACTTAAGCCTTATGTACTTTATTCCAAGTTATTGTATATATATGTTATATTATAATTTATATCATGGGTCTATAACTTTGTACTTCTCTTTATTTACAGTTGTATATATATAGTTATGCTTTAGCCTGCACATGTACAAGGGCATGTACGTTATATACTTGAAAGGGTTAAAGCATATAAAAATTAATTTACAAGCTGTAGTTCCTAACTTTTGAATAGTATATACACTTTTTGTTGTGTCTGTATGCATGTTTATTTTAGTCTAGTTATATATATGCCAATATATTAAGGGTGGATACATATAAGCCTGCAACATTTTATTTTGTAATATATATATATATATATATATATCATGTTTTGAAAATAAAGCACACTTAGATTTTGAAACTTTCAATTACTGTTTAGTCATATATTATTACAGTATTAGGGAAGTATGTATATTAGTCTATGTATGTTACTTATTATAGTATATATGTTCTGTATTATATATCTATAGTTATATCTAATATTTTATCCAGTTATACATATATTTATACAGATAGTATATATACATATTTGTTGTTATATTAAGTTATATAGGGTTGTAAGTTTAGTGTTTAAATGAAAATATCTACTGTAATTATATACATATCAAAATATTGAAATCATTTGTGAAGTAATAACGTAAGTTCTATATATTTAGGTAGTAAGTTATTTTGTGTATATACATCAAATAGAGTAGGGTCTGCATATATATTTTGCTTGTAAGTGTTAGTTCATTTCATATATGATCTGCATCTGTTAGTTTAAGTATAGGTTTGTTGTATATATTGATATATTGTATATCCACCTGGTCTGCATACATATATGGTTATTTTAATGTATATAGATTTGAATTATAAGTTTATATAAGTATTTATATGCTCTGTGTTGTAATCTGTTATCAGTCATATATAATAGATATTTTGTTTTAAAATGTGAGTTTATAGTACACATATTGATTACAATATCTGATCTGGAAAGAAGATTTATGTATAGTAATATATGGTGCAATATATAGATTTTTAATATTTCATTACCATTTAAGTTTATATATATATATATATTATAATGAATTTTTTATATTGATTTATGGTAAATGTTGGCTTGAAATTAAATATGTATTCTATTTTAAATATATGTTAAATTTATTTTTGAGAATTTTTATATATATTTTAAATTTATTCTTGGCTTTTGTATAAATTAATTTATCTTAATAAGAGTAGATATTAGACTTTAAATTATATATATTCTGTTCTTATCGATTCCTATCTATCAGCTGTGCTCATCAAATTCGTGTCAGTCTAATTTTGTTTTGGGATTCGTGTTTGGATTCATAATTCATCTCATTCTCCTTTGTCTCTAACCTCGTAAGGTGAGCAATCACTCATGATTTAACGTTCTTATATTTATTAAATTTGATTTCAGTTGAAATGACAATTGAAATATGCTGATGTTAGTTATTTACACTGTTATATATGCTATTATCTGTATCAGTTCACGTATGACATCTGACACCTTTATTTATTATTTTATATTGATAATATATGCCTGTTATATTGTTATCATATCTATTATCACTCTGTAAGTTCCCTGTTCGTATAGAATTTATTATGGATTGAAATGATACATACCCGAACGATCTGTAGAATAGGGTAAAATCGTTATGCGTTGAAATGATAAACCCAAGCGATTTTCATTGGATAGAATTTTGGATTGCGGGTTGAAATGATATATACCCACATATATATATTTAAATTGTGGGTTGAAATGATATATACCTGTATATATATTTAAATTGCGGGTTGAAATGATAAATATTTGTATCACTTGACCATAGGATAGAAAATTATATACAGACACCGTTGGTGTGTGTATATATATATATATTGAAATGATTTCTATAGTTTAAAGAGATATATGGTTTAATAAATATTGATTTTTAGTTATTATACATATAAATGTTATTATATATATAGTTAAATTCTTGATTTTTTAAATAAGTCTGATAATAGAGTTTGATTTAATTAGAATACAATATGGTTAAGCATTTATTTAAATTTTATATTTTATATTGATATTAGAAATTAAGGTTGGATGGATAAACATATAGTGATTTGAAATTTATTTGTTAGGGGTTTTATTTGATTAAATCAATTTGAAACCTACCGAGGTTAAGATTTTTAAAGGATATGATTTTATAAATTGAATTTGATTAAAGTGATAAATTGAATATTTCAATTTTAACTAAACTGAAGGAATATCTAGTTTATTTCAAATGTAGTTTAAAGTCTATTTAAATGATATTGGATTGATTAAGTGAACGTTTCAAAACTAAATAAAAATGAAGTTAAATTTAGATATGTATGAAATTATCAAACTTAGTTTTGAAAATATGGAATATCTAAAGCTTTGAAATATATATTGAAAGTTAAATGTTTTATTTTGTGGTTCAATTTTGTAATTGAAAATGATATAATTTGAAATTGTTTATTTAGAAACTGAATTGAATTGAAATTGTTGAATCAAGATTGAATTAAATTTGAATTTGGAATTCGAGTTTATTTGAATCGATTTGTGAAATTTGAGGAAATTATCAATATTTTACTTTATAAATTATTTAATATATATACACACACTATTTTATTATAAAACTATTTTTAATATAGACTATTTTAATATACTAATTATTTTAATATAAACTATTTTATTTTATATACTATTATTTCAAAGTGTTTTGGTTTCGAAAGTGTTGTAACTTTGAAAGTGCTATAATTTGGAAATATATATATTTGAAATGAAAATGATATTTTGATTTTGAAGTATAAATTATTTTGAAACGACCATAGTGTTATAATGACGTTTAGTTGTTAATAGCGTATATTTCTACATAGTAGATAGTTCCACAGATCCTTAGAGGATGGTTATCCCAAACATCCTTTAAGTTACTTGTATTTCAGTTGATATTTCACTTGAGTTGGATTTATTGATATAAGAATGTTAATCCTGACCCGAATGTTTTGTATTTTGCTTTACACTCGGGTCAGACTGAGTGATACAACATTTGAGACTCACCTTGGAGTTTGAAGCTTCTTTTGGAGATCCAACTATCGATTTAAGCTTTCTGCTTTTCCAGTTGATTTGTTCGGAGAGGTCGTCTATTTATATTGGAAACTTCACAGTATTTGAGATATTCTATTGTATTTATTTCAAACTCTGTTGTTTATATAGTAGCTTTATGAACTACTATTTATCTAGTTTGCTGCATTATTATTATATTACTCTGAGTGTGATTCTGTGATTGATTTGTTTACTGTATATGTTGAGTTTTGCCAAATATAAATTAACAACCTGATAATTTGAGCAATTCAAGTCCGACATGTACAGATGCGAATAGTTGAAAATACCAGGTCATTACATTTGGGATTAGAGCTTTGGTTTTAGGCAAAACTTAGCATATGTAGTAGATTTAATTATAGAATTACTTTTGTTCGTGCATGAATCTCTTCCTCTTTGATTCGGTTTCCTTTGAATTTGGAACTCTTCCACTTGTTCTGAAATCCATTCTTGTCTTCCCTTATTTGTATTCATTTTATTCTGGAGCATCCCATAACTCCACTTCGAATGATCTCTATAAAAAAATCGACAACCCCGCCAATCTTTGATTGATTGTAAAGGGGTGAGACTCCTTTACATTGGCATTGGTTCACTGGAGATTTTTATACCCTCGGTTTAGATGCTGCTATCTCTTGCTATGCCGAATTCTATCTTTGGCGATCGAATATCAATTTGCCTTAGAATTCTGCATCGATCATATCCTTGAAGTCACGGTTGACCCAGTTAAGGTCGCCCGTGATTTATATAAGTATATCCATCTTCTATTTGTAATTTAATTATCCCATCTTCGTTTAAGCCTATCTTCTAATCAGAATTCTATTTGATTAGAGTCCCTCTAAAATTGAATCTCTATTTTTGTTTTGAAATCCATTCTTGAATCATCCTTTGAAAAATCATGTTTTTTTGTATTTTAGAAATTGTCTGATGTATCGAATTTTTTTTTGATAAGTATGACTAATTTCTAGATATAATGTGAAAATGTTTTCCTTAAGGATTATATACCTTTTAAAAGCAAGAATTTGAAGTTTCGAATGGATTTGAAATTTGAAAATTATATAAGAGATTGATTTACACAAAATTAATTTATAACCGAAGGGTTTCAAATTGGAAATTTGAGGAATTGAATTCCGGTATTTTGAAATTGGTTTTAAGATTTTGAAAATATATAAAAGTACAATTTGAAGGTATTTTCCAAATAAGAAACATTTCAAATGACTTCAAATGAGTTCCAATGATTTCGAAGAAATTTCAAAAAGTTTTTAAGAAAATAGAAGTCCAGAACTCACTTATGTCACTGGAGAATAATTTCGGTGATGAGTGCACGCATCATCGACATTGATTACCGAGTTTCAGAGTGGGGGAGAGGCCACTTTAGTAGCTTTGCTATGCGATTTATTTTGTGAAACCAATTTTGATTTCAAATTTCGAAGTATGATTCGATGTTCGAAAGATATATGTATATATATATATTTGAAATGATTTGAAGTGAGCCTGGTGTTCAGCCTTTGAGTTTCGGATTTGATTTGATATAACCCTATCTTTTGAAATTAGTTTACTGATTGGTTGCTGATTTCCAACTCTTGGATTGGAAATTTGATTTCTTCGACTATTTTGAATGTTCGAACACATCCAAATCGAGGTTTAATTTTCGTAGCTAAGAAATTTTGAAAAGCATAAATTATTTGATAAAGTATATAAGTTTAGTTTTGTATGATTAAAATTTGAAGTAATATGATTTAAATAAGTTTGAATTGTTTTGTTAAACAAATGAATAAGACTATTTTGAACTATACTAATATGAAATTTAGTTTTAAAATGTTTTGAATAAAATTTAGTTTTAAATGTTTTTTACTTAGTAACATCTTTTATAACACTACATATAATAATAATAATTTTCCAAAGGTAAATTGGATCTTTCAAATATAAATAAATAGTTTAAAGGTTGTAAAGGGATGGTTATAAACTAGGTAATCATTTTGAGTATAATCGATTTTGAGAAAAACACTTGGTTTCGAAAATAGATTGGAATTTAAAACCCAATATTTATATGATGATTTTGGAAATGAATTTGTTTGACCAAAATTATGTTGATTTGGAAACTTGGATTATTTTTTAAACCTATTATTTTGGAAACATTGAAACTGAAGATATTAAATTTGGAAGAAATAATTTGGTAAAATCGTATATAATTTTGAAACTGAACTGATATTGAAACGAGTTGAAATTGAGAACCTTATTCTACTAAACACTTGATTTGGGAGTTGTCGAACTTTTGATTTGTATAAGTATAAAGTTGATTCGAAAACTATTGATTTGGAAAGGTACTCAATTTGAAAAGCGAAATCTTACATGATCGAAGTCTATATAAGTGTGATTTGATATACTATTGATTTTGGAAAGTATTCGATTTGAAAATGAAATCTTATATATAATTGACTTTATATAAGTATGATATTTGAAATTGATTTGAAAGGGTATTATATGATACATATTTTCGAAGTAAAGATATGGAAAGTGCCTTCTGCTCAATATTCTCTTTATGGCCATATTTTGGATTCATTCTATCGATATTATTCTCTCTGATTTGGGTTTTCCGTATATGATACTCGAGTGTCCTTCGAATTCGATGAAGTTTCCCATGGTCATATGAACTCGACTGCAAAGCGTAATTCGCAAGGCAGATATTGCTTAAAAGGTACAAATGTAGGGGATCCAGGCGTAACCATTGTGTATCTGTGATCTATGGTCGTTTTAGTAGCATAATCTGTAAGGCAGATATTGCTTAAAGGGTACGAATGTTTCCTGGAGGATCCAGGCTTAAGTCAACAAGTTTTGTTATCATAGCGTGATCCGTGAGGCAGAGATTGCTTAAAGGGTACGGATGTTTCCTAGGATACAAGCATAACTATTATCTATCCGCGGTCTACAATTTTTTTGTTATCATGGTAAAATTCGCAAGGCAGTAATTGCTTAAAACGTACAGATGTTTCTTGGGGGATCCAGGCGCAACAATTGTGTATCTGGGATCCGTGATTCGATTCGGTTGATTTGTTTGGATTGTACTTTCCATATTGGTTTTGTTGGTTTTTCGAGTATTTTTCACTGGGTTTTGAAACAGGCCTACTAAGTACTTGAAGAATTCTAGCTTTGCGTCTGATCAACACATGGCCAGAGTCTGCAATAACAAGGATAAACCTTTTAAGGCGTCAAGTTATAAAAGTATTTTGATAAAGTATTATGTAAATGATATTTTGATCATTTTTCCCCTTTCTTTCTAAATAATTTAAAATGTTTAAATGTTGTTTATTTATATACTATAAGATTTAATAGTAAATTATTAATGTTTTATGTAAGTGATTGATCTTTATATAAATAAGTGAATGGAAATCAATTTTAAAGTTAAAGGAAATTTTATGATCTGAATTGATCATTTGAACTAACAAAATTGAATTGAATGACTATTTATGGATTTAATAAAATGGGTCTAACCAAATTATTAAATATTAATTAATCAAAATTTGAAATCAATATGGTTTTAAATTAATTGTGTATTGTTGTATTTCAATCTATTTTTCTTTACGGTTGCTTCTGTTCTCCTACCTCCTTCCTTTTCAGGGACGAAATGTTTTGAGTGGGGGAGAGTGTAACGACCCGTAAATTTTAATGGTTTTAATTTATGTATTTAATTGAATTTTGTGAAATTTTAAGTAATTGATTTTGGAAATAAAAATTTAATTTTTGGACTACGTCTAATTAAACATAGAAAATGGTAAATTTTCATCAGATTATATGAATGTTTTTTTATTGTGTAATTTTATTTCAATTTAAATCAGTAAATGTTTGGTGACATAAAATATTTTCCAAACCTGAATATTTTTATATAGAAAATTTGTAAACCATCTTCTGAGTGAGACGTCATATTTGGTTTCTTCAAATTTGGACTGTTACTGCTCCATCTATCTTATTTTCGACAAAGTAGCAGCATTTTCGATACCGATTATCGACTTTTGATTAGATGATCTTATCACTGATATCTATATACTGTTTTGATTGTCTCATCGTGTTGATCTCTGCAATATATTCAATTCTGTATTTTGAGGTCCAGTACGTGACGGAAACAATAAACTGTTCATTGTAACGGTACCATAATTTATGACTCTACAATCTCCTTAGGTTTCAAAATTTGAAACGTGCTGTCCAATCAAGCCATTAATTGCTTTAATTATTTTTCTGACTCAACTTATAGCCGTTGCTTTTATATTTTTTCGGAATTTAAGGGTAACAATTACTGTTCCCAACTGTGAACTCGTCCATATTTTTCCTGCTGCCTAGTCTTGGCCTTGTTTTTTTCCAGACTTATAAAAGTAGCATGCTCCTTCTCTATTTGGTTGCCCATCTATACCATTCTTCTTCCCACCTCTGCCACTTTTCACTCTCCCTCACGCAAGCACACACTCAAAACCGCCCTGCGCTCTCTCTCCTCCGCCCTGCTCTCTCCATCGCCGGCATACCCAATATCGGCCACAACTACCTACTATTAGCGCCAAAATTGGTCACTAACACCCAAATCCGGATGAAAGCACCAAATCCCAATCACAGCTCATAGATAGGATGTGTGTAGAGAGTAATAATATGAAGAACAGTTAAAATTAAAATGAAAGCAGTAAAGAACAATAGATTTTATAGTGGTTCGGCTAACTCCGGCCTACGTCCACTCCAAAAGTTTTCTTTTTATTGATGTAATAATCCATTACAGTTACAATGTGGTAGATTTGTATTAGTCTTAGAAAGTAAAAAGTAAGAGAGCGGAAAGAAGAAGAAGCAGTCGTCCCATCTGGAGACCCACATGCTGTATTTATAGGCAAAACCAGGTTGTTGGGCCTCTTGAGTAGTTTAGGCCCACCAAGGGTACCGAGGTATCGAAGTGTCGAGGTATGGAGCTACCGAGGTGTCGAGGTATGGAGCTATGGATCTACCGAGGTATGGATCTACCGAGGTATGGAGGTATGGATCTACCGACGTATGGATCTACAGAGGTATGGAGGTATGGATCTACCGAGGTATAGAGGTATGGAGGTATGGATCTACCGAGGTATGGATTTATCTTGGTATGGAGGTATGGATCTACCGAGGTATGGAGGTATGGATCTACCGAGGTATGGATCTACCTAGACCCAAATTATAGTCGGTTCATTTTTATCCGAACATATTTCCATCTTCCAAGCACGCTGCGTCATCCATCCATCCAGTCGACTGAATCCATCGTACATCAGCCTTGACTCACGCGTAGTCAATTAAGTTAAATCCACATATCCATGGCCTTGCCAAAAGGCGGGTTAACACCTACGCTAGCAACCTCACCGGAGACAGCGCCGCCTTCCACCAACCTCCTTTCTCCTCTCTCCTCCTCGGCATGCACGGCTAGGGCAGCCGAACCCTAACATACCTTCCCTTGGCACCTCCTCTTTCTCCTCACCACCTAGGTTCAGTTTTCCCTTCATCAGCCTCCTTCCCCACACCGAGCACGCATGCCTCAATCCATCGAGTTCAGCTGCTTCATATTTAATCTGGTATACTATATATATGTAGTACATGTGATGTTATATAGCTAGATTCTTTGGTTTTGCAATTTCTTATTTATAAAATTTTATATATGTTAGATTTAAAGTTTGGAGGCTGTTGCTCTATTCTTGTATATATATTGGCGTGTATCTGTTACCTATATATTGTAGATTTCAAAGTGTGTATATATATAGTATATATTAACTATATTAGTGATATACGAATATATTTTATAATAGTTGTATAAAACCAAGTTGTTGTGTACTCAAGTATTATGTATTTTATTCCAAGTTATTGTATATATATGTTATATTATAATTTATATCATGGGTATATGACTTTATACTTCTCTTTATTTACAGTTGTATATATATAGTTATGCTTTAGCCTGCACATGTATAGGGGCATGTACGTTATATACTTGAAAGGGTTAAAGATTATAAAAATTAATTTAGAAGCTGTAGTTCCTAACTTTTGAAAAGTATATGCACCTTTAGTTGTGTCTGCATGCATGTTTATTTTAGTCTAGTCATATATATGCCAATATATTAAGGGTGGATATATATAAGCTTGTAACAATATATATATATATATGTATATATATATCGTGTTTTGAAAATATAACACACATAAATTTTGAAATTTTCAATTACTGTTTAGTCATATATTATTACAGTATTAGGGAAGTATGTATATTAGTCTATGTATGTTACTTTCTATAGTATATATGTTCTGTATTATATATCTATAGTTATACCTAATATTTTATCCAGTTATATTTATATTTATACAGATAGTATACATACATATTTGTTGTTATATCAAGTTATATAGGGTTGTAAGTATAGTGTTTAAATGAAAATGTCTACTGTAATTACATACATATCGAAATGTTGAAATCATTTGTGAAGTAACAACGTAAGTTCTATATATTTAGTTAGTAATTTATTTTGTGTATATACATCTAATAGAGTAGGGTCTGCATATTTTTTTTTCTTGTATGTGTTATTTCATTTCATATATGATCTACATCTATTAGTTTAAGTATAGGTTTGTTGTATATATTGATATATTGTATATCCACCTGGTCTGCATACATATATGGTTATTTTAATGTATATAGATTTAAATTATAAGTTTATATAAGTATATACATGCTCTGTATTGCAATCTGTTATCAGTCATTTAATGGATATTTTGTTTTAAAATGTGAGTTTATAGTATATATATTTTACAATATCCGATATGGAAAGAAGTTTAATGTATAGTAATATATGGAGTTATACATAGATTTTAATATTTCATTTCTGTTTGAGTTTATATATATATATATATATATATATATATATTATAATGAATTGTTTATATTGATTAATGGTAAATATTGGTTTGAAATTAAATATATATTCTATTTTAACTATATGTTAAATTTATTTTTGAGAATTTTTATATATATTTTAAATTTGTTCTTGGCTTTTGTATAAATTAATCTATCTCAATAAGAGTAGATATTAGACTTTAAATTATATATATCCTATTCTTATCTATTCCTGTATATCAGCTTTGCTCATCAAATTCGTGCCAGTCTAGTTTTGTTTTGGGATTCATGCCTGGATTCGTAACTCATCTCATTCTCTTTCGTCTCTTACCTCGAAAGGTGAGCAATCACTCATGATTAACGTTCTTATATTTCTTAAATTTGGTTTCAATTGAAACAATAATTGAAATATGCTGTTGTTAGTTATTTACATTGTTATACATGCTATTATCTGTATCAGTTCACCTGTGACATCTGACACCATTATTTGTTATTTATATTGATGATATATGCATGTTATATTGTTATCATATCTGTTATCACTCTGCAAGTTCCCTGTTAGTATAAAATTCACTATGGATTGAAATGATACATACCCGAACGATCTGTAGAATAGGGAAAATCATTATGGGTTGAAATGATAAACCCAAGCGATTTTCATTGGATTGAATTCGGGATTATGGGTTGAAATGATATATACCTGTATATATATTTAAATTGCGGGTTGAAATGATAAATATCTGTAACGACCCGGAATTTTGGGTCGCCAAACTTGAACATTTAATTCATTTTAAATGTCGAATATGGATTATAATTTGATTTTGAAATAAAAAAAGATTTTGGCTAAGTTAATAAAATTAGTTCAATTTCAAATTCGGAGATGAAATTGAAATTTGAATAATAATAGCTTAATATTAGAATTGGGATAAATGGGTGAATCTGAGTGCAAATAAATATAAAAATGGTTTCTAAAAGTTTATTTAAGTTTATTTCAATTTAAGTAGTAATATTGGACCATTGGATGGAATTAATAGTCGATAAATTAAGATCTAGAATTTTATATTAATTTTATAATCGAATTTAATAATATAATAATGCAAATAATCAAATTTTGATTTTAACTGAATCAGAATGATTTTTAATGTGATTATAAATTCTATATGAATTGTAATAGAGTTAATAAAATTTTAAAAGTGAAGTTTCAAGTGATTTTGACGATTTTGAAAATCGCTCGAAATAACGATGAGATAAAATAGCCTTCCGGGGTACAGTCTCGGAATTCGACGAAACCTATTCCATTGGATCTGTAATAGTTAGCTATTATCGAATTTCAATTTTCGTAGCAATCGGAGTTGTTGTTTGACCCCGACAGATTAAAACGCATAGAAAATACTTTAATCGATTTAATTTAAAATTGATCGTTTATTTTTGTAACTCGCGTATATGATCGAATTAGCTTCCGAAACACGTTCCATTGTATTCGAAACATGGGTAAAGCCTTAGCAACGCCAGGCGGCACATGTGATTTGGAGATCGTTAGTATAAGTTGCTTTATAATGATTTTAATATTAAAATTATATAATTAAACGTTTATATATATCAAAATTAGGGCCGAAACCCTAATTCTTTCCAGCCGTCGCTTATATTCCTCCAATGGCCGAAAATCATCGACCTTCTTCCCCAATTTGCGATTAATACATCGAGTTTTAGAGGATGCTTCCAACTGGAAAGTCGAAGAACACCACGACGTCAACCTATCCAACGGTAGATCTTGAGCGTCGTCGCCGTATGGAGCCAGATTTGGGCCATGTGTCGCCGTCGTTCATGCGTGCTTTACCTATCAAGGAGGCGACCGAGCTTCGTGAGGTTTGGGTTGGAGGTTGAGGCGATGGAGGGCTTCAAGATGGAGGCGTTTGATCGAAGTCTCGGCGGTGGTGAGGCCGTGGTTTGGGTTTTTAGTCGCGTGATAGGTTCGGCTTTGTCCTGGACATCGCATTCAAGAGGAAGAAAAGAGGACGGGCCGTGTATTTTGGTAAATAATAATAAAAAAAGAAATTTGTTTAAATTTGAAATTGAAATTTATAAAATTCATATCTATTTCATACGTTATCAGATTCAGGCGAAACTAGCGATGCCGGAATCGCAGAGACCCGTGCTACGCAGTGGAGCAGTTCTGGAATCGTTCCGAGCAAGTAAAAATTTAGGTTAAATCGAATGCCGTTCGATTTAATTTAAATTTGAACGCTCGCCGAAAACCCAAGGTGAGTTTAACTCACTCAATATGGAACATTAGTTAATTTAAATAGTCAATAATTAAATGATTGCTTGATTGGTTGAATATGATAATTATTATCAAGTTGAATCGATATAATGTTGTGCTAATATTTGTGGATGCAGGGAAAACATGTTGGAGGGATCCAACTGGATCCCTCACAAATAGAAATTTAGATTTAGATTCTGTGATATATCCTATTTATTATTCTGAGATAAATTGTTTAGATCTTGTTGTGTCATGTTTTACTTATATGTTGTGATGAATTAAATTGAAGTTTAAATTGTGTTGTGCTAAGATTGGGTAAACACAACCTAAAATTTTTAAATATAAATAGATGAATTGGGTCTAAAGATATAAAAGAAATTCCTAAGTAAAGAATTTTAAAGCAATCAAATTCAAGAAGATTGGTTGGTAATTTGAAATGTTTGGAAATGTGATCTATAAAGGAAATGTGAATTATTTAAAGAATAGCGAGATTTATTTTAAAAATGGAAAGTGTGCTTTCTCTTGGAAATTTTATAAATTTACAGTTTAAGTATGTTTTAGAATATTTTTAGAAAGAAATATTATTTTAAAATGTTTTTAAGTGAAAGCAAAGATTTGATAAAGTAATTATGGTATTTAATTATTATTTTAAAAAACAGTAAAGTAGTATTAAGTTTTCAAAAGGAAATTTTAATATGAATATTTGATTTAATAACCTTATTTTAAAAAGTTAAATTTTATTTAAATTACTTAGGAAACCCTATATATTTCCTTAAGTATTATTTTCAACTAAATAATTTCTGGAGCTTATTTTAAATATTTTATACGTATGTTTGAAAGTGACTTCTAGGAAAAAGCAATGCTTTTAAAAATAAAAGGAGCTATTTTTAAAGTATGGAAAGGATTTTACGGGATGAACGTAAAATGAAATTGGGATATAACGCGTTGGATTGATAAAAAGAATTCTTTGGTTATTCTAAGATGGAAGTGTATTTCCCTGAAAGCCAAGTACGTTTTTAAAATAGGTTTTTGAAACATTAGAGTTTGTAGTTATATTAAAGAATGATTTCAAGAAAGATTATGTAACAACCCGCATATTTGTCGATTTTATATTTAAATATTTTATCTAAATATTTTATCGTTAGTCGGATTTTAGTCCGAAAAACTACTTTTTGCATACGGTCGAACTAGGGCTCGGGACCACTCCCATTGAGTTTAAAATGCCGTTTGCGACCTTTTTGAGTATAAGCTTCGATATGTTTGGAGAAAGTTGATTTCTGCTACTTTTTACTTTGGGTTTGGTTTTTGGGCTCAACCCTATGTTAACTTATGCTCAAATCTGAGCCACTCTTCCCCACTTACCCTCATTCTCTTCTCATTTCAGTTTTTAGAGTGTTAATGGTGGGAGAGATTGAAAATTAAAATTCCAAAACCGTAGTTTCTCTTGCAAATCCATCTCCTTGCTCCAAACTCAAGAAGAACCCCTTGGTAAGCATCTCCTTCTTCTTCTCCAACTCTTTCTCCATTCAATTTCAGAAATTTCCTAAACCTAATTTTGGGAATGTTCTTATTTTTGAGCTTAGATTCAAGCTCATTTGGGTTGTGATTGAAGAAAGGTTGATTCTCCATTTGCTTTCAAGCTTCTTCTTGTTCGATTTTGTGAAAAGGTGAGATTTTTATCTCACATCTATGACTATTATTATCTTTGGTTGTTGGGTATAAATTCCTAACACTTCTTCATGTGCATTTGCTCTTGATTTGGATTGGTTTTGTGAATATTCCAATTTTTGAGCTTTTTGAGTCAAATTTGTGTGAAATCCTTTTATGGATGTTTGATCATGCTTTTGGTGATGCATCGAGGAGCATATAGGGCCAGGTTGCCGATTGGCATAAACCCTTAGTGCCAATGTTCGTCCGGGTGCATTTTGGAAGAGTTTGCTCTTCATTTGTATAAGGCTGGAAAACAGCCCAGGCATGATTCAGTCGACTGAAAAACTCTGTTCAGTCGACTGAACCTGAAACCCGAGAGTTTCCAGGCATGATTCAGTCGACTGAAAAACTCTGCACAGTCGACTGAAACTGGAAACAGAAAGTTTCCTAAACCTAGAAAATTTCCATGTACAGGGTCAGTCGACTGAAATTCTCTGTTCAGTCGACTGAACCTGCTGTTTGAATCCAATTTGCCTTTTTGGATTGGAATTCCAATTTAAATCGATTCGTGATAATCCTATTTGTTGTTATCATCTATTATGATTTTGATGACTCTTTTTAGGGATTTTTGAATATCCATTTCGATGGATTCTTTATCGATTTCTTTGGATTTTATTCACGTCTTCGTATGTGAATTTTTGTGATTGATTGTTCTTACAATCTTCTTCGTAATTTGTCACTTTAAAAATATAAAGGTTTTCTATACTAGTAGTAAATATCAAAACCCTTTCCTCAAACGATTTCAATACTATTTTAATACCAAACTCGTTTATAAAACCGTTTTCCAATCTATTAGTATATACAAACCTTTACCTCACTCGTATGAGAAATCTAATTAAACGGCTTAGTAAAACAAGTGGTATGAAACGCTTGCGTTTACTTTATCGGTTAATTCTTGGACTTGTTCGATTGAACCTCTTGTGACAATTTTCTAGTGGAGACTTACAGTTTGTTCGTAAATATTTAAGTTAAGCAAGTGGTTATGGGACATGAAGCTAAACTCATATATTTACTAGCTTAGTGTAATCGACACTTCTCGTTGATCATGACGATCATCTTTGTGATTTAGACTAGCAATGTGCGATGTCTCTTTGTCTGCGAGGGAGACTAAACCCCGTTTTGTGGAGTTTCGACTCAATTTATGATGGGGTAGCAACCCATGGTCTTCGGGCCGTTTGTGGAGCTTCGGCTCAATTTGTGATCGTTAGCGACCATGGAATTAGCGTTCCGTTTGTGATACACGTGTTGGTGAGCTTTATGCTCCCGTTTGTGATAGGCCTTTCCCCCCCCCCCCCCCCTTTGTGATTTTTGGATTTCTTGTGTAGATTCCTAGAGTTTGTGTTTCACCAATTTTCGTGATTTCCATTGATAAGTTTTATCAATATTTGTGCATTGGTGAATTTGTGTGTCATTGACTTTTGAGATTTCTGGATTTCTTGTGTAGTCTTCAGGAATTCGTGCGTCTTTGACTTTGGTGATTGACATTGATATTATCGTCAATATTTGTGGTTTGATGAACGAAATAAAGAGTATGACACTTCTTTGATTCTTGTGTAGATTTGGTGACATTGATTAATCTCTTGATGATTATCAACTAAGTATATATATATATATATATATATATATATATATATATATATCACAGCTTGGCATTGTGATTATTATGTGTTTAGTCACATCTCTTATTCTATATCGTTTCATCTGATATTTATAGTTAGACTGATCCGTTTATTATTTTCTTATTAAATAATACTCGGGTCAGACCGAGATGTTACAGGTGCTTCTGCTTGACTTCTCATCCGGGATTAACTCCTTGACTTTTGGGGTTAACTACTTAGATTAGTAGTTATTTTGTTGTGTACATTTGAGATATAGACTCCTTAATGTATGCTTATTATTTTGTGTAGTTCGTGTAACTATTCTTTTGTGATATTGTGGATCTTTTTAGACCACAACTCTGATGTACACTTCCTAGTGTTATATTCATATCTTATTCCGCCTTTGTGATATGAATTGTCTGTGACTGATTTGTGTTATGTTTATTTCTATACTTGTTTCCGAAGGATTTATATAGCCACCGTGTAGTAGCTTTGAGTTTGTGTCGGTATGTCGGATTTCCTCTTGAAATAGAATGCATGTTATATTATCTGACATATCGGTGCTCGCGCAAAGAAATTACATGGATGGTCGCTCCTCAACAGCCTTATTCTCCGTGCCAGTCGACAGCATTCACCGTAATGTTCTTGGCTAGCGTGGGTATAGAGGTGGGGCGTTACAGATTATTTAAGTTGTAGGAATTTTAAAGGTAAATATATATCAAAGTAGTTATAGTAGTAATTATTTTCAAAGAATAATTAGAATTATGTTTTAAAGAATATTATTATTATTTATACTTTATAAATGGTTCTATTTTAAAGATAATCAATCAAAGTATTATTTAGAAATTGTATAGAATTTCATAATTTTATTTTGAAATTTAGTAAGACTTAACTTTATTTTAAAGATAACAGTTTATATTTTATGAAGCAGTTTTATTTTGAGATATTTTTAAAAGTATATATATATATATATATATATATATATTTTAAATCAAGTATGTGAGAAGTTTTAAATATGAATGTTTTAATATATCTTCAAGAATAAAGTATTTAAATTATTTTAAATCTTAAGGATTGGTGCTTAGACACTTTTAAGGGAAGTAACTATTTGGGAAATTTATTCCATGAGAATTTGAGTTTGAAAAGTGTTTTCAACAGGATTTGAAAAGGAGAATATATCTTGTAAAGATATTTTTGAGGGAATAAATAATGTGGGCAATTATTTATTGTGTGTTGGATGTTATGAATGTTAATTGATAGTTAAATCACCGACTATCAATATTGGACAAATGCGTTGATCGTTTCGAAGAGACTGGGATCGAGATTTATTTCTCGAAAACCACTTCGACCCGGTTTGTACGTTTCGTGGGAAAACGTGTTCGGAATCGAAGATGGAGCAGTGAAGTGCAAGGGCTAGTCGCTATTAATCCTGAGGATATTTCCAAATGGATGTAGTAGGAGGGCGATGGAGGGCTTCGAGATGGAGGCGTTTGATCGAAGTCTTGGCGATCGTTGGTGAGGCCATGGTTAGGGTTTTTAGTCGCGTGATGGGTTCGACTTTGTCCTGGACATCGCGTTCGAGAGGAAGAAAAGAGGAAGGGCCTTGTATTTTGGTAAATAATAATAATAATAAAAAAAATTGTTTAAATTTGAAATTGAAATTTATAAAATTCATATCTATTTCATACGTTATCAGATTCAAATGAAACTGGTGACGTCGGAATCGCAGATACGCATGCTACGCAGTGGAACAGTTATGGAATCGTTCCGAGCAAGTAAAAATTTAGGCTAAATCGAACACTGTTCGATTTAATTTAAATTTGAACGCTCGACGAAAACCCAAGGCGAGTTTAATTCACTCACATCTGGAATATTAGTTAATTTAAATAGTCAATAATTGAATGATTGCTTGATTGGTTGAATATGATAATTATTATAAAGCTGAATCGATATATTGTTGTGCTAATATCTCTGGATGCAGGGAAAACAGGTTGGAGGGATCCAACTGGATCCCTCACAAATAGAAATTTAGATTTAGATTCTGTGATATATCCTATTTATTATTCTGAGATAAATTGTTCAGATCTTGTTATGCCGTGTTTTACTTATATGCTGTGATGAATTAAATTGAAGTTTAAATTGTGTTGTGTTGTGATTGGATAAATACAACCTGAAATTTTTAAATATAAATAGATGAATTGGGTCTAAAGGATATAAAAGAAATTCCTAAGTAAAGAATTTTAAAGCAATCAAATTCAAGAAGATTGGTTGGTAATTTGAAATGTTTGGAAATGTGATATATAAAGGAAATGTGAATTGTTTAAAGAATAGCGAGATTTGTTTTAAAAATGGGAAGTGTGCTTTCTCGTGGAAATTTTATTTTGTTTTTAAGAAAGCTTTCAAATTATAAATTTACAGTTTAAGTATGTTTTATAATATTTTTAGAAAGAAATATTATTTAAAATGTTTTTAAGTGAAAGCAAATATTTGATTAAGTAATTATGGTATTTAATTATTTTTATAAAAAAAAAAGTAAAGTAGTATTAAGTTTCCAAAAGGAAATTTTAATATGAATATTTGATTTAATAACCTTATTTTAAAAAGTTAAATTTTATTTGAATTACTTAGGAAACCATGTATATTTCCTTAAGTATTATTTTCAATTAAATAATTTCTAGCGCTTAATTTAAATATTTTAAACGTATGTTTGGAAGTGACTTCCAGGAAATAACAATGCTTTTAAAAATAAAAGGAGCTATTTTTAAAGTATGGAAAGGATTTTACGGGATGAACGTAAAATGGATTTGGGATATAATATGTTGGATTGATAAAAAGAATTCTTTGGTTATTCTAAGATGGAAGTGTATTTCCCTGAAAGCCAAGTACGTTTTTAAAATAGATTTTTGAAACGTTAGAGTTTGAAGTTATATTAAAGAATGATTTCAAGAAAGATTATTTAAGTTGTAAGAATTTTAAAGGTAAATATATATTAAAATAGTTATAGTAGTAATTATTTTCAAAGAATAATTAGAATTATGTTTTAAAGAATATTATTATTATTTATACTTTATAAATGGTTCTATTTTAAAGATAATCAATCAAAGTATTATTTAGAATTTGTATAGAATTTCATAATTTTATTTTAAAATTTAATATGACTTAACTTTATTTTAAAGATAACAGTTTATATTTTATTAAGCAGATTTATTTCGAGATATTTTTAAAAGTATATATATATATATTTTAAATCAAGTATATGAGAAGTTTTAAATATAAATGTTTTAATATATTTTCAAGAATAAAGTATTTAAATTATTTTAAATCTTAAGGGTTGGTGCTTGGACACTTTCAAGGGAAGTAACTATTTGGGAAATTTATTCCATGAGAATTTGAGTTTGAAAAGTGTTTTCAATAGGATTTGAAAAGAAAAATATATCTTGTAAAGATATTTTTGAGGGAATAAATAATATGGGCAATTATTTATTGTGTGATGGATGTTTGTGAATGTTAATTGATAGTTAAATCACCGACTATCAATATTGGACAAATGCGTTGATTGTTTCGAAGAGACCATGATCGAGATTTATTTCTCGAAAATCACTTCGATTGGGTTTGTATGTTTTGTGGAAAAACGTGTTCGGAGTCGAAGATGGAGTAGTGAAGTGCAAGGGCTAGTCGCTACTAATCCTGAGGATATTTCCAAATGGCTGTAGTATGTGACGCCCCACCTCTATACCCACGCTAGCAAAGAGTATTAATAGATAATACCGTCTGCTAGCACGGAGAATAAGGCTGGTTAGGAGCGACCATCTTTAGCCTTGCTCTAACTATCCATTGAATACATAGACAATAATCACACTAAATAGATCGACATATCCAATGAATATTTAAAAAAAAACCATAGGTGGTTGAAGGATCTATCAGAACAGAATATAACAACTCAAACATAATATACATCACAGAATAGTAGATCGTCATATACATATATACCGATACATAACAGAGTATACAAAATAATACATGTCAAGTGGTATAGCCAACCACAATATACAGACAATTCCAAAAGAATACACATCAGAGTTCAACATAAAAGGATTACACAAAAGCTATGACAAAAAGAAGCTAGAGAAGTAGTCCATGCGGAAGCAAAATAGGCTAAGTCCAAAGTACCTAACCTGAAACATCTCAGTCTGACCCGAGTATAAAGTACATGGGTCAGTCTAGCTAAACAAATCAGTTAGATAAACTGAACAACAATAAACCTGCAAGATTACAAAGCGTAACAAATATCTCTAAAGGAGATAACACAATCATCTAACAAAAGATGAATCATATAGAACAAGCCTCATATCATCGGCAACATATAGAAACAAAGGATAAGAATATCCCAAAGCAAGCCAAAAGGCAAATAACAAATACCTATAAGGTATACAAGTTCCACAAGGTAAACACTACGCATCATGCGGCTCAAAAAGACCAACACCGAAGGGCGATACCTAGGGAATATACATATGAATGAAACATCAGAAAATTTGCTCGAGCTCAGTACTGTATAAACAAGGATCCATGAGCCCGAAGACTCCAAACCCAATATCACCCATGCGGCTCATAACGACCAACATCGGAAGCGATACTAAAGGGCAACCCAATATCACCCATGCGGCTCATAACGACCAACATCGGAAGCGATACTAAAGGGCAACAAACCCGAAGGCACAAACCCGAAGGTACAAACCCGAAGGTAACATACCCGAAGGCAACATACCCGAAGGCAACAAACCGTAGTGGTGAAGGCCGGAGGCCCAGTACTGGACACCACTAACTGGCATAATGTGTCACAACTCTCGAAAAGGAATCCGAAAAGTGTTAACGTATGTCCCATAACCACTCGTTCGTACTAAATGATTTACTATCCGTCAGTCACTTTCACACTCAAAGCAGTACAAAGTTTACCTCATGTCATCGATAAACCAAACCCGAAGGTCAAAACGATCAATCAAATAGGTCGGGGACTAATCGGGAAGACAAACGCATAGATTCATGGTCTGTGTTTTAACTAACCATTTAATCTTCCTTCCACTTCGCTCGAAGTGCGAAATTGTGTGTGTGCATTATAAATAGAATTTATAATTTGGAGAAGGGAGCTTTTAATACGATTTAGAGAGATTATTTATAAAACCCGTGAATGAAGTCAAAAACAAGTCATCAAGGTCAATCGTGAATGATAATCACAAACCAAGTCGACAAACATTGATAACCAATGAAATATCAACTAAGAATAGGCAAATTAGGCAAAACAGGGGATTCCAGACGTCTGAAGGGTGCATTCAGACGTCTCGTTCGTCTTCTGGAAAATCCCAGCAAAACAAACCAGGCGTCTGATTTTGCGAACCAACGTCTGAAATTGAGGGTCAGACGTCTGAGAGTGGTTTCTGACTTTCTTTCAACTGCCGTATGTTTATATATTTCATTCCAGGTACAAACCAGACGTCTGAGCTTGGTTACCAAATGTCTGGTCACCTGGTCTGGGAAACAATTTGCCTAGGCCAAAGTGGCCAAAACATATCGAAACCAATCGATCCAAATCCAACGCAATAGACATGAATAAAGGTTAGTAATTCATACCCAACAACAAAAGCAATAGCTTAGATGTGAGTTCCAAAAACTCACCTTTTTAACTCAAAAACAAAGGATGAGAAGACCAAATGCAACGAAACATTCAACCACTCTCCACTTCAACTCTACAAGCTTCAATCTAAGATTATAACAAACATTTCCTAAATTAGGTTAAGGAAACTTTTTGAAATTGAAGAGGAGAAGAGATAGAGAAGATGAAGAGGAGCTTACCAATGTCTTCTCTTTGATATTGGAGCAAGAATCAAGTTACAAAGAAGAAACTAGGGCTTGCAAATTTCTATTTCTCTTTCCCTTCCACCATTTCAGTTTTCTTAAACTAAGAAATGAAATGAGGGTGAATGGATGAAGAGAGGGCTGAGTTAGGGGTTTAAACTAACAAATGGGCTGAGCCCAAACCCAAAACCCAAATAGAAAAGTTGCAAAAATTCATAAACTCCAAACATATCGAAGCTTACACTTAAAAAGATCGCAAACGCCATTTTGGACTCAATGGAAGTGGTTTCGAGCTCCAATTCGACCATTTGCAGAAAGTAGCTTTTCGGACCTAATCCGACAAACGACGCTATATTTAAATAAAACATTTAAATATATAATCATTAAATTTGCGGGTTGTTACATAGTAGGAGTAGTGCCTTCGGTTCCGTTCGAACCCGAGATATGCCGTAAGGCTTGGTGGGCAGCACCCATTTCCGGGAAAGGCCATTCCTGTCTAGATGTCCTTTTTTTCCGGCTTAGTGGTGCGATTGTTGATCCCAACCACAGGGTGATCTTACTCAGGACTATCCAGTAAGGGATAGTCCGGGCCTTGTGTTGTAGGGGATCAGGCGTGGTCCTTGGTACGCTGATCTAGACCAGGTACTGTGACAGGTGGTACCCCAGTGCCTAGTCATTGTTGAAAATCCATTCGCCCTACAAGCCTTTTACGAGTTTTGTTTGTATTAACCACTCTGTGGCTAGTAGCTGGAATTTAATCATGTAACAATTTCGGCTATTTTATAAGTATTTGTATATAGACCCTATTATAATATCAGAGGATTTCTACAAAAAGTGTTTTAGCTACCGTAAGGTAAAAACCCGACATGTTTATTTGTGGCGTGGTCTTATGAGATGTTTTTGTTTTCAAAAGGATTTTTGAAACTTTAATAATCAATTTGGATGCATTATTATCAGCTGGTATTCCAGACTGACTCGGGTGTTATTTCATTATAATGCTCGGGTCAGACCGAGTATTATATGTTCAGGGCATGATGCTATGGAGCAGGAGAGGAGCTGGAGCCGAGACGTATTATCCGTACTTATATATATCCACTGCTGTGATTGTATGATTGTATGACTGATAAATATTGTTTGTATGAGATACTTTGATGATATGATATATAAAATAGATATAGTTTCATTTTGGGTAAAGATCTATTATTTACTATTATAGTTTATTCCGTTGCGACTGTGAGATTCTGTTATTGTTTAGTTCCTTCTTTCGTTTACCTCTTCTTCTTTAACCCTAATGGTACGTATTTCTGTTCCACTTGAGTTAATTGATGTAGAATAGTGTTGACTCAAGGGGTACGGATTTGCGGGCTGTTAGACTTGGTATTAGAGCTTAGGTTGGCGACCACCTAGGCTTTGGTGGGGAATTTGCTCATTAAACAGAGTTAATAGTACTCTATAATGAGTTGAGTGTATTAATAAATATGAGAGCGTACTTGTTAGTGAATATAAAATTGTTTTTATACCGTGTTGACTTATCGGTTGAGTGTTTATGAATTCTGGTTAGTACAGAAAGTACAACCGTATCGATAGGGGTTTCTAAACTCTTAAACAAGATAAACCGACATGGTATTGTTTTTAAAGTGAGTAAATGAAATAATTTTACCCAAAATTATATTTTTATATAAAAGGAATAATTTTCTGAAATTAATATATATATATTTGGATGATTGGTTGTTAATACTATAATCAAATAAGAATCTAAATTTAATCTTAAATTTGAAATGATTATAACCAAATAAAACTCTATGATTATAAATTATACAAAAGAAGAACAACTAAATTTGGATTGAACCAGAATTTAAATCCCGGAAGTTTTGGAAAGGAAACGTAATGAAAATAAAAGTTTGAAAATTTAAAATCCTGGGAAAGTTTAAAATGTTTGCTAAGGTGTTTGAAGGCAATAATGGAATATTGTTTTGGGAAGTATTTTTGAATGGAAACTGTTTTGAAATGAATGTGGGGAAGTAAGGAAGCACTGTACTCACTTCAGTCGCTGGAAAATAATCCTGATGATGCTGGCCACATCATTAGAATTCATTTTCAAGTTTCTAAAGTGATGGATTGCTACCAAAGTGGTTGGTTATGATATTGTTTGGACTTGTTGGGTTTACCAGTTGTTTTGAAAATTTAAAAAGGAGGGAATTTGTTTTGATATAAACAAGATTATTTGGAATCAGGAGATTTGATTTAATATACCAAGTAGGTATGAGTTATTTATCATTTCAAAAGGGTTTTGAAATAAAACCGGGCAATTGAATACTGGAAAATTCTATTTACACTACAATAAAAAGTGTCTTTTATAACACCAATTGATAACGCATTTTTGGTTAGTGTTATTATTCGTTTTAATTTGTACTTGTTTTATTGGCTATGTAACGCTTTTAAGCGGGATCCCCAAATTATTTCCGTGGCCGCCACTTCTTTAAATTATTTTTCTCTTCCCTTTTCCTCTTATTTTCTCAAATTCTTACATAAAATCTCCTCCCTTTCCATCGCTACGCCCTTAAATTCTCGTATCTGTCGCTTCCCACAGATCCCAGCTTGCCTTAAGTCTGACAACATCCTCCAATCCTAAACATTAAAAAGTTTGTTAATGTTTTTTACCTCATACATAATAATTTAGTATGTAAAGTGCAGGCTTGAATTTGGGATTTACGTCGTTTGGAGATTGAATCTTCTCTTGCCAGTCTTGCTCATGGGTGTGTGGTGAACTCTGCTTGCTTCTGACCTCACATAAAAAAAACAATAAGATTTTAACAATATCTCACGTGAATAGAATTCGAGTGTGGGTTTCCCTTTTTTGGAGATTTAGAATCTCCTAGCAGAGAAATAGTTCACATTCATGATTTCAACCGCCATTCAACTCCTTTCAAAGCAGTTTGGGATCCAAAGGTTTGGCATATTAGTTCATTCATCACTCATTTTGAGCATGCATTTTTTTTCTATCGATGCTTGGAAATTATATGGTAGCATAGTTATATTTTAGAAACCTGATTAATTTTGTGCAATGTTCACTTTATAGGCTGTAACTTACTCATTCAAATTTATTCACTTATAACTAGATTGGTTGGATTGGTTTTGATAGGACATACAGGGTGTGTTAGTTCCTCCAAATTGATTGTTGCTTCTTCTTGACTAGTTTGAAACAGATTGAAATTTTCGGATTATTTATCACTTAAACCATCTACTTCCCTTTGTAAACTCTTTATGTAACTGCAAGTCTCCTTCAGCAAATTTGCTGCTGATGCCTAATACCATTTATACACACACAAGTATTATAACAAGTTAGTAATAGACTTATAGTACTATTCAATATAAACGCATATTTTATATTTTTTAATGTACACAGTCTTCGATTGCTGCTTCTTCTTGACTGGGGTAAAACAGACTGAAGCTTTGTTAGAGTATCAAGAAACTGATGCTAAGCTGTGTTAAAGAAACGAATCAAATAATTACAAGAAAGACAAGTTGCGTCAAGTAGAAAAACAATAAAATTAGCCAGTGCTACCAGAATTAAGTTACATTGGTGTCTTCAAATCATGGACTGGTCCTAATTGCTGCAACAAATGATAAACTATTTACTCTTTGTTTTCCTAAGGATAAGCCAGTGAGCCCTTTTAATATGGTTGTTTATACCAAGAGTATGTATTAAGAAAAATAATTATGGGCTTATGTATTTATTATTTTGTCAGGGCTGGAGTGACTTGTGACCCCAACACAGGTTGTGTTGCTGACCTATCGCTTCATGGTGAACTATTTGACCGTAGAATCAATAAGGCAGACAGGTCCGAGCTAATGACCGGACAAATTTCTCCAGTAATATGCGAGCTGTTCCGTCTTTCTTCACTTATTCTTGCAGACTGGAAGAAAATTACAGGTATGATTCCAGAATGTATGGGGATGTCCTGGTGATTTCGACAGGCTTACTAATCTTATCGTGCTTAATCTTGTTGACAACAAGCTAAAAGGTATGTACTCACTTTATGGATATTTATTATTTTTCTCCCAGGAAATGAAAGTTTCAAACTATTGTCTGAAATAATGATAAACTGGAAGCCACATCTATTAAAAAAATTACTTACAAGCAAAAGAAATCACTTGATAGTAATTCCATAAGCTACGGCTGATCATAAAGGACATATTGACATTAGTTTGATGTTATTTCATTAATATTATTCGTTTATCACATTATCTTCTCTGAAATATTGTTTGAATCACAATACAAGCGATGATATATGGTTAACATTGATAATAATGTTAAGTTACTAGGTTGGATATTAGTTAGATATCCAATTTTATTTATTTTACTAGTACATGTTTAGATTGAATGATAAATAATGAACAAGATTTACTAAGGATGTAAGGCACCGAAAGTTGAAAATTTTACACTTGCTCATTTATCTTTGCAAGCCTGCTATTTTTGCAATGATACTGATCTACCTAATCATAATGTGGCATATGAAATTGTGGGTAGGGACATAAATGAGCTAACATAAATAATATCATTTTCCCATTTATTATTCCAAGTTACAATCTTGCAGTTGCAAGCTTGCAGACTTTGCAACTGCAAGTTGCCTGCAACTTGCAACACGCCATTAAGTATGAACATGGATCTTATAGTACCACATGCGGTGCCTTGGCAACTCTTTCAGGCCTAAAACCGGTTGTTCCACAAGAGACGAGCATGTTGTCAAAGATGATAGTACAGTTGACGAATTTTGGTGGGACAAGTAAGTCTTTTGCCAACATGTACTGCATTGTTGATTTCCTAAATGTATTGATATCATTTAATAATTATTGTAAATTAAATTAACTAAATAAGGGATCACCAATCATTGAGATGGATGAACACGCATTTCTGGTTAACAAAGAGAGGGCTGTAGATTATTTAATATTTCATGGGATGCATCATACTGAATGTGTTCTCCCTTGTGTTTAAGAAATCATAAGCTGCAAAATTATTAAATTTTAGCTTTAAATTAAAAGATAATGGCATCAGTTAATTTTTACTAAGTCACGACAAATTCATTAATATTTTCCTCTGAATTTCCTTTACATATAATTCATTGTTTATCTCCGATATACTAACATGCCATAAGGGTAAGCCTTGAACATTGTCCATTTATGATCTCCTTGCAAAAAATAAATAGTCATTTCAAGAAGTACTACCAATTGGTTATACCTCATCACACATGCTATACCTTATCTTATATAAATGCTCCACGAACTTATTAGTTCATAATAATAAATGTTTTTCTGATAGTTCTTACACAATGTATTTTACACGAGCTATATGCTATTTATCGTTCTTCCAATGATTTTTGCTGCAATTTTCATTTTTGTAGTTTAATATGATACCATGTAGTCCCTGTCGGGTGCTAACTCCTAAATGACAATGAATATGCTTCATGTAGACAAGATAATTTGTCGATTGCTAGATTATGATATTGGCACATTTTGAATGAATTATAAACCAGCTTATCTTGATCAAATTATTGATGCAGTGATATGTAAGGTCTGAATTGATGTTGCAAAACACAGGCTGATAGGCTCTCTCTGACAGGTGCAATGCAAAGACAAGTATGGTCAAACAAAAAGAACATTTGAAGGACTTAGCTATAAATTCAACATCATATGTAGGAAAAGAAAAAGTTTAAACTCGAGTCTTGTATGTTTCTGAACATTTCTTAAGTTTTGTAATATTCTGATTTTTGACTTGTGCTGCATTATTCTTATTTATACGCTCCTTAATACTTTCCTTTTTCTCCTAGATTCGAAAAGCTAAAATTGTAGAAGCAATTAAAGCTCTGAAAAGTAGCGTGCCATGTTCTGGAACTTCTAATAAGGTAAGATATTCTTCCGTCTTTTGACCATACTGTGCATTAAGGAGCCTTATTTTGTATGAATATTGTTGGTTTTCTCATTGAATATATTTATGTAATTGCTACTCTGTGTGTGACATATTGTCTGCTACTTGCCAGTGTATTGTATCCGTTTCTTATGTTTGTGGTGAAACAAAAATGGATCTTCCTTTTCTTGGAGAAGCGAGTATACTGCCTATTTTTTTTCCTTTTGCGCCGCATTTGCTATATTTTGGGCTGCACATCAAGATGCTTCATATGCATGGCTTTCTTGATATACTTTTGAATAGGCTCCAGGAGCGGCATACTTTAAAAGGGCATGTAGAAAAAGTAGTTGCTTTAGTACGCAACTAGATCAGATCTTGCATGTTGGAACTCTGTAAAGTTGTACTCTGTAATATTTGGAAGGATTTCTTTAATGTTTGTACTCTGTAATGTTTGTACACTTATTAAATTGACATTATTTTCTGTTTCTCTGCGTTAACTTGGCTGCAAGCTTATGTTTTATTCAATGGTTATGCACTTGCTTTAATGTTTGTACACTGTAATGACCCATTGAATGGTTGAGATTTAGCTGTATTATAGCGGCTACAATGAGCTATTGAATAAATATTTTATAGCGGCAAAATGGTGTTATAAAGATTTCTAGTTCCGTTGAGATTTAGCTGTATTATAGCGGCTATAATGAGCTATTGAATTAACGTACCACAGCGGCGAATTTGCGTTATAAAACTAAGCTCAACCAAAGCGGCATATTTTGTGTTATAAATATTCAATAGTTTTTTTATAACATGTCGATGTACAGCGCTTATCAAACCGCTATGGTTGTGATTAATAGCGGCTATATGCCGCTATAAAGACACTTTTTGTTGTAGTGTTAAATGATGTGTAAAGTTAAAATGCATCAACTAATGAACTTATTTGGTGAAGTTAATGCTAATAAGAAGGAAATGAAGATTTTAATCCCGAAATTGAAAATTTAACTTGTGTAAATGGAAGTGAATGAAATATATCGAAGTGAATAGAAATTTGAATTTAACTTGAGATAAGTTAAATAAACTGGACTTAGTATTAAATTGATTTGGGTTAAATTGGATAGTAAAATTTACTTTATAATTGTGGGTCATTGTGTATTGAATTTTACCCATAAGCTATTAAGTGTTATACTTATAATATGAGATTGTGGATTTAAAATTTGCAAAGGATTAAATTGAAGAAATTTGTATCATTAAGAATTCAGAGATACATATATATAAAATTTGGAATTGTGATTATAAAATGTAAATTGATTAAAATGGGCAATATAAGCTTTCAAGTGAATAAGTTGGTGAACTTATAAATAGGAAATGGCACTATAATCACTAATGGGAAATAGTTGAATGGTATAGTGAATTCAAACTTAATCTCAAAAGAAATGTGAATTGAAATAAGATGAAGGGGATATTAAATATAAAGGATGTGAATGAATTTAAATCAGTAAATAAATTTTGAACTTGTATATGGAGAATTAAAATTGAATTGAATTGGATTTAACTTCGATCAAATGGAATTGAGTTGAATTTGGATTGAATCAAAATTCAGTTGTGTCATAAATAATTTTGAATAGAATGAAATTATTATTTAAAATAGTAAAAGAAATGAAATGAATTCAAATTATCTAAATATAAACTTAGGTGAACTTGAATTAAACTTGGAAAAGAATTGAATTGAATGAGAATTTAATTAAGTTGAATGGATATTGTATGAATAAAATTTTAACTCAACTAAATTCAAAGAAATTATTTGAAAATGAATTTAGCATAAGCTAAATTAAATAAAAAGAAGCTTGAAGGTGAATTTAGCATAAACTAAATTAAATGGAAATTTGTACCGACAAGGATGAAATTTTGGGTGGTTTGTTGAGGAAATGTTGGAAAGAAAAATAAAAACCCAGTTCTGGTATAGAATTTAGTTTTGGCAATAAAAAGTTGAGAGTGTAAATGAATAATGGAATTAGATTATAATAGTGATGGGTTGAATTAAAATATTTTTTTCAAATGAGTGGAATAATTTAAAAGTGGTCATGTTATCAACAAAATTCAGAATGAATCGAGGAGATGAATTAAAATTCCAAATGGATAGAACAAATAAACAAATTGAAAAATAATTGTGATCGAACTTTATATTGTGGACTTGGATAGATTTGTTTAGATAATAAAATTTAAATGCAAATGAAAGGATTTTAATTAAATATTTTGATAAAATAAAGGTGTATGATTTGCAATATTACAGAATGGGATGATATTAATATAAAACTTAAGTTGGATGATAAGTTTGAAGTGCGAATAAGGAATTAATTTAAAATTTTGCAAGGAAATAAAAATATTTGGAATTGTGGAAATTCCAAATGAAATAAAATTCATATAAATCTAAGTTGGAATTAATTTTAAATGGTTATAAGCTTAAATGATGGTCACTTGCTTGGATAACCTTAAATTTGCATAGAAATTGGTCGTTTTGTTGTAAACAAAAATTTAATTGG
Organism: Allium cepa; assembly: GCA_030765085.1. Lineage (NCBI taxonomy): Eukaryota > Viridiplantae > Streptophyta > Magnoliopsida > Asparagales > Amaryllidaceae > Allium > Allium cepa. The sequence continues at coordinate 730,770,452 of CM060943.1, forward strand.
CTTAAAGAAAACAAATTGAAATGGGTTTTTGAATCAATTAGGATGAATTGAAATTTTATTAAGTGGTTTTGCATATGAATGGAAATGGAGCACAAAAGAAATGTAAATACTTCAAATTGAAGGTAAAATTTGGTTGTGAATCAATTTGGAATTGAATTGAAGTAAAGAGATATACCTAAGGCATATGTTAATCATATTGAAGTAGAAATGAATTGGTTGTAATAAATATGAATGGTATATAGTGAACTTGAATATAAATTGTTCGAGTGAGATAAAATGAAGTTTGGGTTTGTAAAGAGGATTTAAAATGATGTTGAAATTGTGAAATTGCTTATAAAGGAAGTTAACATGCATAATTATGAAGTTTGATTGTTTAAACTTGGTAATTGATGTGTTTGGGCTAGTTTAATGAAAAGAATGTTGATAAATGCTCATATTATTGGAAACTGCTGTGTTTGTTTAAGTAATTACAGGTATGGGAGGTAATGGATAGAGTTGGAGTGCGTATATGCAATACTATTTAGCTGTTTGCTTTAAAAATGCTAATAAAGGTACCCCTACGCAATAAAAATAGGAAATATGAACTGTTTTTGGTTTTTCCGACCGTGTGTGTCGATGTATACATATTATATCTATTGTAAAATTGCAAAAGCTCCTCCATACAGGGGAGACTCTGCCAAAATTTTCCAAAAATTTTGGGAGTTAGAAAAATTTTTGAAATTTTTTTGAAAACGTTGTGTTAACGACAAAGTGATTTCAAATAATAATTAAAGTAAAAAGGGATTTTTGGAATAGGAATCGAAACTAGCAGTTTCAATTTGTAATTAAAGAAATTTGAGCAAAGTGAAATTGAGATTTCACTATGTAAGTTTTGCTTTTGAATTGGAACATTCTTTCTACCTTAGCAAATTTCGGGGACGAAATTTTTATAAGGGGGGAGGAATGTAACGACCCGGAATTTTGGGTCGCCAAATTTGAACATTTAGTTCATTTTAAATGTCGAATATGGATTATAATTTGATTTTGAAATAAAAAAATATTTTGGTTAAGTTAATAGAATTAGTTGAATTTCAAATTCGGAAATGAAATTGAAATTTGAATAATAATAGCTTAATATTAGAATTAGGATAAATGGGTGAATCTTAGTGTAAATAAATATAAAAATGGTTTCTAAAAATTTACTTAAGTTTATTTTAATTTAAATAGTAATATTGGACCATTGGATGGAATTAATAGTCGATAAATTGAGATTTGGAATTTTATATTAATTTAATAATGGAATTTAGTAATATAATAATGCAAATAATCAAATTTTGATTTAAACTGAATCAGAATGATTTTTAATGTGATTATAAATTCTATATGAATTATAATAGAGTTAATAAAATTTTAAAAGTGAAGTTTCAAGTGATTTCGACGATTTTGAAAATCGCTAGAAATAATCGACGAGATAAAATAGCCTTCTGGGGCATAGTGTCGGAATTCGACGAAACCAGTTCCATTGGATCCGTAATAATTAGTTATTATCGGATTTCAATTTTCGTAGCAATCAGAGTTGTCGTTTGACCCCGGCAGCTTAAAACGGATAGAAAATACTTTAATCGATTTAATTTAAAATTGATCGTTTATTTCCGTAACTCGCGTATATGATCGAATTAGCTTCCGAAACATGTTCCATTGTGTTCGGAACATGGGTAAAACCTTAGGAACGCCAGGCGGCACGTGTGATTTGGAGATCGCTAGTATAAGTTGCTTTATAATGATTTTAATATTAAAATAATATAATTAAACGTTTATATATATCAAAATTAGGGCCGAAACCCTAATTCTTTCGAGCCGCCGCTTATATTCCTCCAATGGCCGAAAATCAACGACCTTCTTCCCCAATTTGCGATCAATCCATCGAGTTTTAGAAGATGCTTCCAACTGGAAAGTCGAAGAACACCTCGACGTCAACCTATCCAACGGTGGATCTTGAGCGTCGTCGCCGTATGGAGCCATATTTCGGCCGTGTGTCGCCGTCGTTCATGCGTGTTTTACCAATCAAGGAGGCGACCGAGCTTCGTGAGGTTTGGGGTGGAGGTTGAGGCGATGGAGGGCTTCGAGATGGAGGCGTTTGATCGAAGTCTTGGCGATCGTTGGTGAGGCCATGGTTAGGGTTTTTAGTCGCGTGATGGGTTCGGCTTTGTCCTCGACATCGCGTTCGAGAGGAATAAAAGTGGAAGGGCCGTGTATTTTGGTAAATAATAATAATAAAAAAAAAATTGTTTAAATTTGAAATTGAAATTTACAAAATTCATATCTATTTCATACGTTATCAGATTCAAACGAAACTGGCGACGTCGGAATCGCAGAGACGCGTGCTACGCAGTGGAGCAGTTCTGGAATCGTTCCGAGCAAGTAAAAATTTAGGCTAAATCGAACGCCGTTCGATTTAATTTAAATTTGAACGCTCGACGAAAACCCAAGGTGAGTTTAATTCACTCACATTTGGAATATTAGTTAATTTAAATAGTCAATAATTGAATGATTGCTTGATTGGTTGAATATGATAATTATTATAAAGCTAAATCGATATATTGTTGTGCTAATATCTGTGGATGCAAGGAAAACAGGTTGGAGGGATCCAACTGGATCCCTCACAAATAGAAATTTAGATTTAGATTCTGTGATATATCCCATTTATTATTCTGAGATAAATTGTTTAGATCTTGTTATGCCATGTTTTACTTATATGTTGTGATGAATTAAATTGAAGTTTAAATTGTGTTGTGCTGTGATTGGGTAAATACAACCTGAAATTTTTAAATATAAATAGATGAATTGGGTCTAAAAGATATAAAAGAAATTCCTAAGTAAAGAATTTTAAAGCAATCAAATTCAAGAAGATTGGTTGGTAATTTGAAATGTTTGGAAATGTGATATATAAAGGAAATGTGAATTGTTTAACGAATAGCGAGATTTATTTTAAAAATGGGAAGTGTGCTTTCTCCTGGAAATTTTATTTTGTTTTTAAGAAAGCTTTCAAATTATAAATTTACAGTTTAAGTATGTTTTATAATATTTTTAGAAAGAAATATTATTTTAAAATGTTTTTAAGTGAAAGCAAATATTTGATTAAGTAATTATGGTATTTAATTATTTTTATAAAAAAAGTAAAGTAGTATTAAGTTTTCAAAAGGAAATTTTAATATGAATATTTGATTTAATAACCTTATTTTAAAAAGTTAAATTTTATTTGAATTACTTAGGAAACCATGTATATTTCCTTAAGTATTATTTTCAATTAAATAATTTCTAGAGCTTAATTTAAATATTTTAAACGTATATTTGAATGTGACTTCTAGGAAATAACAATGCTTTTAAAAATAAAAGGAGCTATTTTTAAAGTATGGAAAGGATTTTATGGGATGAACGTAAAATGGAATTGGGATATAACATGTAGGATTGATAAAAAGAATTCTTTGGTTATTCTAAGATGGAAGTGTATTTCCCTGAAAGCCAAGTACGTTTTTAAAATAGATTTTTGAAACATTATATTTTGAAGTTATATTAAAGAATGATTTCAAGAAAGATTATTTAAGTTGTAAGAATTTTAAAGGTAAATATATATCAAAGTAGTTATAGTAGTAATTATTTTCAAAGAATAATTAGAATTATGTCTTAAAGAATATTATTATTATTTATACTTTATAAATGGTTCTATTTTAAAGATAATCAATCAAAGTATTATTTAGAAATTGTATAGAATTTCATAATTTTATTTTAAAATTTAGTAAGACTTAACTTTATTTTAAAGATAACAGTTTATATTTTATCAAGCAGTTTTATTTTGAGATATTTTTAAAAGTGTGTGTGTGTGTATATATATATATTTTAAATCAAGTATGTGAGATGTTTTAAATATGAATGTTTTAATATATCTTCAAGAATAAAGTATTTAAATTATTTTAAATCTTAAGGATTGGTGCTTAGACACTTTTAAGGGAAGTAACTATTTGGGAAATTTATTCCATGAGAATTTGTGTTTGAAAAGTGTTTTCAACAGGATTTGAAAAGGATAATATATCTTGTAAAGATATTTTTGAGGGAATAAATAATATGGGCAATTGTTTATTGTGTGTTGGATGTTGTGAATGTTAATTGATAGTTAAATAACCGACTATCAATATTGGACAAATGCCTTGATCGTTTCGAAGAGACCGGGATCGAGATTTATTTCTCGAAAACCACTTCGATCCGGTTTGTACGTTTCGTGGAAAAATGTGTTCGGAGTCGAAGATGGAGCAGTGAAGTGCAAGGGCTAGTCGCTACTAATTCTGAGGATATTTCCAAATGGATGTAGTAGGAGTAGTGCCTTCGGTTCCGTTCGAACCCGGGACGGACTTGTATGGATGAATGCTTTCGGAAACATCGTCAGGTGGGTGATGGGCATTGTAAGTGAAACATTCTAAAAGGTAACGCTTAGCCTCAAGCCTTATTAACCAGGAATGACTGAAAATCAGGGGATATGCAGCAAGGCTTGGTGGGAAGCACCCATTTCCGGGTAAGGTCATTCCTGTCTAAATGTCCCTTTTTTTTGGCTTAGTGGTGCGGTTGTTGATCCCAACCGCGGAGTGATCTTACTCGGGACTATCCAGTAAGGGATAGTCCAGGCCTTGTGTTGCAGAGGATCGGGCGTGGTCCCCGGTACGCTGATCTAGACCAGGTACTGTGATAGGTGGTACCCCAGTGCCTAGTCATTGTTGGAAATCCATTCTCCCTACGAGCCTTTTACAAGTTTTGTTTGTATTACCCACTCTGTGGCTAGTAGCTGGAATTTAATCATGCAACAATTTTGGCTATTTTATAAGTATTTGTATATAGACCCTATTATAATATCAGAGGATTTCTATAAAAAGTGTTTTAGCTATCGTAAGGTAAAAACCCGACATGTTTATTTATGGCGTGGTCTTACAAGATACTTTTGTTTTCAAAAGGATTTTTGAAACTTTAATAATCAATTTGGATGCATTATTATCAGTTGGTATTCCAGACTGACTCGGGTGTTATTTCATTATAATGCTCGGGTCAGACCGAGTATTATATGTTCGGGGCAGGATGCTATGGAGCAGGAGAGGAGCTGGAGTCGATACGTATTATCCGTACTTATATATATCCGCTGTTATGATTGTATGATTGTCTGACTGATAAATATTGTTTGTATGAGATACTCTGATGACATGATGTATAAAACAGATATAGTTTCATTTTGGGTAAAGATCTATTATTTACTATTATAGTTTATTCCGCTGCGACTGTGAGATTCTGTTATTGTTTAGTTCCTTCTTTTTTCTACCTCTTCTTCTTTAACCCTAATGGTACGTATTTCTGTTCCACTTGAGTTAATTGATGTAGAATAGTGTTGGTTCAAGGGTATGGATTTGCGGGCTTTTACAATATTTGTATCATTTAATCATAGGATAGAAAATTATATATAGACACCGTTGGTGTGTGTGTGTGTAAATATATATATATTGAAATGATTTCTATGGTTTAAAGAGATATATGGTTTAATAAATATTGATTTTAAGTTATTATATATATAAATGTTATTATATATAGTTAAATTCTTGATTTTTTAAGATATGTATAAATTAGTTTTAATATAAATATGTCCAATAATAAAGTTTGATTTAATTGAAATATAATATGGTTAAGTATTTATTTAAATTTTATATTTTATATTGATATTAGAAATTAAGTTGGAGATAAATAGATATTAATTTGAAATTTATTTGTTAGGGGTTTTATTTAATTAAATCAATTTGAAACCTATCGAGGTTGAGATTTTTAAAGGATATGATTTTATAAATTGAATTTGATTAAAGTGATAACTTGAATATTTCAATTTTAAATAAACTGAACGAATATCTAGTTTATTTCTATTGTAATTTAAAGTCTATTTAAATGATATTGGATTGATGAAGTGAAAAATCAAAACTAAGTAAAAATGAATTTAAATTTTGATATATATGAAATTATCAAACTTAGTTTTGAAAATGTGAAATATCTAAAGCAATGAAATATATACTAAAAATTAAATGGTTTATTTTATGGTTTAAATCTGTATTTGAAATTGATATTCAGAAACTGAATTGAATTGAAATTGTTGAATTGAGATTGAATTAAATTTGAATTTGGAATTCGAGTTGATTTGTGAAATTTGAGGAAATTATCAATATTTTATTTTATAAATTATTTAATATATATATATATATACACACTTTTTTAACATAAAACTATTTTTAATACAGATTATTTTAATATACTAATTATTTTAATATAAACTAATTTATTTTGTAAACTATTTTATTTTGTATACTATTTTATTTTATATACTATTATTTCAAAGTGTTTTGGTTTCGAAAGTGTTGTAACTTTGAAAGTGCTATTATTTGAAAATATATATATTTGAAATGGAAATGATATTTTGGTTTCGAAGTATAGATTATTTTGAAATGACCATGGTGTTATAATGACGTTTAGTTGTTAATAGCGTATATTTCTACATAGTAGATAGTTCCATAGATCCTTAGAGGATGGTTATCCCAAAAATCTTTAAGTTACTTGTATTTCAATTGATATTTCACTTGAGTTGGGTTTATTGATATAAGAATGTTAATGCTGACCCGAGTGTTTTGTGTTTTGCTTTACACTCGGGTCAGATTGAGTGATACAGCATTTGAGACTCACCGTTGGACTTTTGGAGCTTCGTTTGGTAATCCAACTATCGATTCAAGCTTTCAGCTTTTCCAGTTGATTTGTTCAGAGAGGTCATCTGTTTGTGTTGGAAACTTCACTGTATTTGAGATATTCTGTTGTATTTATTTCAAATTCTGCTCTTTATATAGTAGCTTCATGAACTATTATTTATCTAGTCCGCTGCATTATTATTATATTACTCTGTGTCTGTGATTCTGTGATTGATTTATTTACTGTATATGATGAGTTTTGCCAAATACAAATCAAAATCTGATATTTTTAGCAATTCAAGTCCGTCATGTGCAGATGCGAATGGTTGAAAATACCAGGTCGTTACATACGGAGAGCCTTTTGCAATATGGCAAGGGTGATAAAAATGTATACATTGACCCACATGGTCGGAAAACAATATATATATATATATATATATATATTTTATTTTTTGCTGTATTTAATTTGAAAACGTACCTTGTATTAGCGTTTTTAAGCAAGCGGCTTATTTAATATGCAATCACGCAACCTAACTCTAGCCCAATAGTCTCCGATTACCCGTACTTACTCAGTTAAACCACATAAGTACCAAAATACGAAATTCACTAACATTTCAATCATCTAACTAATTTAACACATGAATTTCATAAATAACAAGCCAAACATAGAATTATAAGCAACATACGGTCCCAATACTAATTCAAATATTATCAATCGATCCATATATCTTTTCCTTCAATTCGAACGATTTACAACCCAATAATTTGCATTTAACTCATATTTATACCAAACAATTTTAAATCCATTTCAAATTGATTAAAAATCAATTTATCCGCTTCTTGTTAATTTATTGAATTTCATTTACTTCCATTTACGTCAAACGAAAATTTTTGCCATGCAAATTCGTAGATAACCATTTCAGTTTATAGTTATTTTAAATTAATTATAAATCAATCTTTATATTCAACTCTATCCCATTTCAAATTTATTCACGTTCAATTCAGTTGCATTCCATTCATATTATATTTAAATCCATTTTATTTAGCTTGAAATCATTCCATGCTAATTTATTAATAGCCATTTTACAAATTTATTTGAGCCAAGCTTTCATCCAACAATATAAACTTAAGTTAATTCATTTATTTCTTGTTAATTAAACTCCACAACTTAAGTTTATTTTCCCTTGCTATCAAATTCCAATTAATATTTTTTTTAGATTGATTCTCATTCAATCAAATTCCATCCTGTTTACTAATTTATTTAATTAGTTCCTTCTTTTAATCCACTTCAGATTTAATTCCATACTCGAACTTATTATCAAATTCATTTAAATAATATTCAAAGCCACATTCAATTTATTTACATTTAAATTGAATTTATTTATACTTAAATCATTTATATTCCAGACCATTTCCATTTCATTCGACATTATTTCCAGTTTATTTGATCACATCCAAAATATTTTTAATTCGCTTACACTAAGTCGAATCTTTATTTACAACCCAAGTTCCATATTTAATTCTAATTTCAGTCCATAATTCATTTTGCTTGACCAAGTTAATATCCATCTTTATATTTAATTTACAAATTAATTATCTAATTAGTTCACCTCAATTTTAATTTACTTGAATTCAGAGTCGTTTTATAATTCAAGTTATTTCTTTACGTTAAAATACTACACCATTTTTATTTTGGTTGTTCTATTCTATTTTTCCAATTTAATGAGTTACAAAACTTATTTTTCTCATTTTCATCACTTCTTTACTCAAGTATATTCACATTTTACTTTTAACTCAAGATTTACATCGCTTCATAGCTTAAAAATATATATATATATATATATATATATATATATTCCATAAATTCCAATTTTGTAAACTATTTAATTTATTTATTCACAGTTCTGTATATTTCCACATAAATTTTTATTCCAATCAAAATTCTATAACTTATAGTTATTTAGTCGTTTTACGATCCGATTTTATATATTACATTCAATTTTCATATAACTTTCCCAAGTTAAATTTTTATTCCACATAATTCATTTGAATTTAATCAAGTAAGAATTCAAATTCAAAATTTTCCACTTCCTTACTCATGTTTATTTCAATTCACATTAGGAGTTCTTTTCATTTATACACATCCAATTTTTTTCATTCAATTAATTGACAATAAAATTTAATTCATTTAACTAGTCCACTTCATTAATTTACTCCGTTCCAATCACAATCAATCAAATATCTAAAATTCAATCCCTTCACCTCAACTTAAGTTACATTCCATTTTAAGATTCCTTATGTAAATTTTAGTTCCAAAATTCAATTTTCACGCTTCTTTCCTTATAAATATCATCCTCCACCTACAAGTTTTAAAAACTTATTTCTGATATTTCCTAAAACATTTAAATAAGGATTCTAGAATTTTTAAACACCCGGTATTTATTTCAAATCATTTTGAAATCAAATATATAGCTCTTCCTTGGTTTTAACAGACCATTCTTTGTAATTTCTGAAACCAATTTGGGTTTATCCAACACAAATTTCCTTTCCAAACATTTTCAACAAAATCCTCATATTAAATTACTACGGTAGCAACCCATCACTTAGAAACTCGAAAATGAACATCGACAATGTTGCGATCATCATCAGAATTATTTTTCAGCGACTGTAATGAGTTCAATGCTTTATCCCCTCCAAAATCCATTTTTAAATTAAGTTAATGCATTTTCTATTCAAAAATATCTCCAAATAATACTCCATTATTTATTTCAAAAATGTTTCCAAAATAACTCCAATTTCATTTTCTACAATCTTTTGAAAATATTTTCTAAACCTTCCGCGGTTTGAATTCCTGAATTCAAGTTTGAATCCATTCCAATTATAATTCATTTGTATAATTCACACTTACACAAATTCATTTAGATTTTATAAACTATTTCAAATTTTATAATCTTGCTAGATTGTAATATTATCAACCAAACACTCCAATATACTATAATAATTTTAGAAAATTATTCCTTTTATACCAAAATGTGGTTTGGATAAAATTATTTCGTTTACCCACTTTTTAAAACAATATTGTGTGTATTTGCCTAGTTTAAGTGTTTAGAAATCCCTACTGATACATTTGTCTAGATTGTACCGACCAAAATTTATAAACACTAAACTGGTAAGTCAACAAAATATAAAACAATTTATATTCACTAACAAATACGCGCGCATATCTATTAATACACTCAAACTCATTCTAGGGTACTATTGTCCCTATCTCTAAGGAGTGATCCCCACCAGAGCCAAGGTTCTCGCTTAACCTTCCGCTTTGATACCAAGTGTCACGGACCAGATTTTCAACCCTTGAAAATCAACATCAACACATTCACTATATTACATGCCAAACAATCAAACGTTGCAAATACCAGATCGTTAAGGAAAAAGAAGAAAGAGGTAGAAAAAAAATAGAAACAACAACACAGAATCTCACATTCGAAGCGGAACAAAATATAATATATAATAATAGATTTTAAATACAGAAACTATACTGTTAATATACATACCATTATTAGAGTACGATAGACAACTTTCAATCTGGACAGTTTAATAACTTATCCTCACATACATAACATACACAACAGAAAATATAAATCAAATACGGGGATATGTTTCTGTTATCCAGCTCATCTCCTGAGCTCCATAGCATCCAATCTTCAATCTATAATACTCAGTTTGACCCGAGCATTATAATAAAATAACACCCGACTCAGTCTGGAAAACTAGCATGAGAAAACATACTCAATTTGAATTATTAAAATTATCAAATCCTTTGAAAAAAAGCTATCTCGTTAGATCACGCCACATATAAACACGATGGGTTTTTACCTTACAATAACCAAAACATTTTATATCAAAATCATTTGATATTATAATAGTGTCTAGGTTCAAATACTTATTCAAATAGCTGAAATTGTTACATTAATTAAATTCCAGCATATTAGGCTCTACAACCAAATCAGTAAAGGCACGTATTGGAGAATGAATTCCATACGAATGACTAGGCACTGGGGTACCACCCATCATAGTACACATCTAGAAAAAATGTATCGAGCACCTCGCCAGGATCCCATGCAACACAAGACCAGATTGTGCCTAACCTGGATAGACCGAATATGCTATCACCTCAGGTGTTCCCACCATTTCTGAGCTCCTTCCATGCACAATAGCGATAATATCCGAGGGTATCTACAAAGGTGATAAACATACTCTAATTGGGAGCAACCCACGTAGACTTGCTGCATCTCCCCTAATTTTTCAGTCATTCCCGATTAATGAGGCTTGAGGCTACGATTACCTTTCAAGAACAAATTCACGTAAAATGCTCATCATCCTCCAATGACGATGTTATGATCACATTCGTCCATACAAGTTGTCTTGGGTCTGGGCAAACCGACACCATCTTCATCATCTTCATGGTATTTATTCGTAACGTTCAAATCAGATCGAAGTGGTTTTCGGATAATTAAATCCGATCTCGGTCTCTCCGAAATGATTAACGAAATTAGCCAAAATTGATAGTTGGTTATATAGCTATCAATACACATCCATAAGTAGTCATCAGGTCCATATTATAATTATTTCCAAAATTTATTTTCAAAAATATCTTTATAAGATATATATTCAGACTGCTTCCAGTATTTCAACATTTGAAACTGTTGAATATGCGACTATATGATTTTTTGTTTAATGATAATAAACATATATATATTAATTTAAATGTATTTATTAATGTACTATTTTGTTTTTCATAGATTAAACAAATATTTTTCTAAATAAAATAAATAACACAGAATTTGAATTCAAATAGAAATTTTATTCAAACAAATATTTATTACAATTTTTGAATAGTACAAATTTCAAGCTCTCACTATATATATATATATATACAATTTCAATTACAGTACAATTTTGATTACATCACGATTCACATTTACATTTGACCACACTACATATCACTCATTCACTCAACTCGTATTTTATCTTCAACTTCACTCCAAATTGAATCCAACATCTGAGCAATCTGCAAAAATAAATATTGATGCAGCAAAATTGAAAATGAAATATTTTTGCAGTATAAAATAAAATGTGTATTTTGAAAATAATATTTGCCTCGGTTATTTGGGTTGTTTGTCATCATTTAAATTCTAATTCATCATACATGAACAGCTTGTGACATGCACAGTGTATCACTGTACATGCCACAAGGCCATGCACACCGATATATACACTTGATAAAATTACAGGGCAGGTGAGCACAAGGTCAAAACCAAATCAAAGTCGGGTTCAACTCAAGTGAAATCACAAATGAGCACAAGGTCAAACCTGAGCTTTAAAGCTGAATTCAACACAGGTGCAATTCTAAAAATAAAGATGAAGTTCAAGTGAAATCAAAATAAAAGTGACGTGCACAAGCACAATAACATGTCAGAGAAGCAAGTGCACCACAAACCAAACAAGAACAAAACCCGGCTATACAATGAACACAACCACTTGAATATGCAACGGCGATGCAACATACTGCACAATGATATATGATATGGATTGATACAAGTAGTGACTCAATACAACCAGACTAGTTCAGGTTTAAAGAGGTAGTGGTACAAAATACATGAAATTATAATCACAAACATGTACCATCTCAATACATATATTGTGACGACCCGGAATTTTTGAGCATTTTAAATTGGAATATTTAATTGATTTCAAATATTTAAAAGTTAATTTTTAACTTGAATTCCAAATATCACTATTTATTTGATAATTAAATAAATAAATTAAACAATTTGAAGTAGGGTAAAATTTTGAATCTTCGGTTTCAAGTCTGCTAAAAATAATTTGAAGGCTCGTAAAATTTATATTGATAGTGCTAAGGTTAATAGAAGTTTTAAAATTGAATTTATTAGTGATTTGTTCAGTTTTGAAATTTCATCGTTTAAATTGAATTTAAAAAATAGGCTTCTGAGGCACAGTCTTGGAATTCGACAAAACTAGTTCCATTGGATCCGTAATATTGAATTATTATCGGATTTCAAATTTCGTATTGATCGGAGTTGTTGTGGTAGCGTACGATATATAAACGCGCTGAAATTAAATCGAAATTAAGATAATAACTAGGTTCAAAGAGGTATCTTCTCCATACGATCGAATTAGGATTCGAAACCTTTTCCACTACGTTCAGAACAGGGGTTTAACATTACAAACGCCTAGCGGCATGCCTCGATAGGAAATCACAATTTTGTGTTGTGTTTATCGAAACGATTTAAAATTTAAATGAATATATATTAATCGATTGACACATAGATTCACATCAGCATACAAAACGTCTTCTTGTTTCGCTTTAACCCAGAAAATAAGCAAGAATCTCAGGCCGATGTCTCGTCTTGTTCCCTCTTCCCTTTTCTTTTCAATGGCATCGAGCCGGCAGTGAGGTATATGATTTTAATGTTCGAATTTGTGTTAATATACATATATTCGTATATACATGTGTGTGAATTAAACTGTTTTCAGATTTATGTTAACATGCAATTTCAGTTTTTAGATTCTATGTTGCAAATTTTAAAATTGTTTAGGTTTTGGTTTTGGGAAAAAAAAGAAAAAGAAGGTTTTACAGTAAAGGGAATTCTGTTAAATATATATATGTGTGGAAAAATTTTATACGGAGAAAATATATTACAGTAAATATATATAATGGATTTAGGAATTAAACTGTTTAATTAACTTATAAAATTTATTTTGGTTGCTAAAACTGTTTAAGAAAGAAAAAAATTAGTTTAAACTACACTATTAAATGTTAATAGACTGTTCGGTTAGTTTGAATATTAATAAACACATCCAATGATTTTACAAGGTCTGAAAATCATGGAAAAACAAGTTGAGATGGGTTGGATTGCAAAACGAAAGCAAAGGTGAGTTAATCTCACTCAGCTTAATTTTAATTTTAATTTAAATGGTTAAATTTGAATAATTGATTGATTGATTTGATTTGATGTGTTATATTATATATAGTAGTATATAGTATATCTTGGAATGATTGATCTTCCCGCATTATATAGCGGATGAGACCCTATGCGCCGCATAATAGCAGATGATTTATATTAATCCCATGTACTGCGATATTCCACCTCGAAGTGGAATTGGTATTGTGCTAACGTCTGTGGATGCAGGGAAAACAGGTTGGAGGGATCCAACTGGATTCCTCAACATTTATGTAAATTATTTAATATTCTATGATGAATTATATTGGAATATTGAATGCTATGGTTTGATTGAATATATTTGGATATAATGAGTTACAAAAATATATAAATTGGATTTTGGAAAGAAAATAAAAGAAGTGAATTTGTAAGCGAAATAATTATAGAAAATTAAATAAATTTAAGAATGAATTGGGAAAGAAATAAAGTGATTTTAAAATTTTAATAAATAAACTTTGAGTATGAAAAAAAAGATTTTGAATAAACAGAAGTTAATGAATTGTAAAATTAAGTGATATTATTTTAAAGGAATAAAGAATTATTTTAAAATTTAAAGTTTAAATTTATTTAAAAGGATAAAGAAGTAATTTGAGAAATCTAAAATTGGTATTTTCAGTTAAAAGTATTTTAAATCATAATTAAGGAATAAAATCTGAAATTAATGGATTTTGGAATAAATGGAGTAAATTGGAAATCAATTTGGAAATTGATTTAAGTGTTGGAAATTTGATGTTTTGGAAGAATAAATTCACGATGAGAATTTATTAAAGGAATGGGAAGATTTATTTAAAAATAAATAGTGATTTATTTTTAAAGAATGTGAAGAGGATTATATTTCCCTGGACAAGTACGTTTTCAATGTAAAATTTTAAATATAAGATAAAAGTTTTAATGTTGTTTAAAAAAATCATATTTTAGAAAATTTATTATTTCTAAACGTTTAAATTCTAAAATAAGTTTTTCTCATATCTATTATCGTAGAAATTATTTAAAGGTAACTTAGTATTTTGTTTTAAAGGAGAAAATCTAGTTTTATGTTTTATAAAGTAACCTTATTTTAAATATTCCTGAAGTATTATTTTTAATAAAGTATTAAAATAGTTTTTCCAAATTTAAATGTTAAAGCATATTTTACAATAGAGTGTTTTTAAATTATTTTAAAAATCTAAAGTTCTGCGCTTGGCGATTTCAGTGGAAATAGAAATATTTAGGAAATTTATTATGTAAAAGGAAGATAGTTTGAAACTGTTTTCAAAAGGGTTGAAATGGAAATATCTTGCGAAGATATTTTGAGATAAATAAATAATTTGGGAAATTATTTATTGTTTGACGGATGTTTTTGAATATTAATTGATGGTTAAATAACCGACTATCAATGTTGGCCAAATACGTTGATCATTTCGGAGAGACCGGGATCGAGATTTATTTCTCGAAAACCACTTCGATTCGGTTTGTACGTTTTCGTGGAAAAAAGAGTTTGGATTCGAAGATGGAGCAGTGAAGTGCAAGGACTAGTCGCTACTAATCCTGAGGATGTTTCCAAAATGGATGTAGTAGGAATAGTGCCTTCAGTTCCGTTCGAACCCGGGACGGACTTGTATGGACGAGTGCTTTTGGAACATCGTCAGGTGGACGATGGGCATTCTAAGGCATATGTTCTAAAAGGTAACGCTTAACCTCAAGCCTCATCAACCAAGAATGACTGAAAATCAGGGGTTATGCAGCAAGGCTTGGTGGGCATCACCCATTTCCGAGTAAGGTCGTCCCTGTCTAGATGTCCCTTTTTATTTCTACTTAGTGGTGCAGTTGTTGATCCCAACCGTGGAGTGATCTTACTCTGGATTATCCAGTAAGGGATGGTCCGGGTCTTGTGTTGCAGGGGGTCGGGAGTGATCCTCGGTACTGTGATCTAGGCCACGTAC
Organism: Allium cepa; assembly: GCA_030765085.1. Taxonomy (NCBI): domain Eukaryota; kingdom Viridiplantae; phylum Streptophyta; class Magnoliopsida; order Asparagales; family Amaryllidaceae; genus Allium; species Allium cepa. The sequence continues at coordinate 730,786,133 of CM060943.1, forward strand.
CGTGACAGGTGGTACCCCATTGCCTAATCATTAGTTGAAAATCCATTCTCCCTACGTGCCTTTTACGAGTTTTATTTGTATTACCCACTCTGTGGCCAGTAGCTGGTATTTAATAATGTAACAGTTTAGGCTATTTGAATAAGTATTTTTATATAGACCCTATTATAATATCAGAGGATTTTATAAGAAATGTTTTAGCTATCGTAAGGTAAAAACCCGACATGTTTATTTGTGGCATGGTCTTACGAGATGCTTTTGTTTTCGAAGGATTTTTGAAACTTTAATAACCAATTTGAGTGTGATTTCTCACGCTAGTATTCCAGATTGACTCGGGTGTTATTTGAATGTAATGCTCGGGTCAGACCGAGTATTATGGGATACAGGATATGATGCAGTGGAGCTCTGGAGTCGAGCTGGATGGCGATATGTACTTCCGTATTTGATTATTATTACGTTGTGTATCTATTTGTATGTTATTGATGTGCAACTCTGATGATGTACTCTGATGATGTATTTATAAGCAGATATAGTATTTGTTTTGATGTAAAGGTCTGTGATTATCTATTATATTTTATTCCGCTGCGATGGTTAGATTCTGATGTTGTTTTCTATTTTCTTCTTCTGCCTCTTCTTCTTTACCCTAAATGGTTCGTATTTCCGTACATCTTGAGTTGATTGATGGAGAATAGTGTTGACTCAAGGGGTACGGATTTGCGGGTCGTTACACTTGGTATCAGAGCTTAGGTTGGTGATAACCTTGGCTCTGGTGGGGATTACTCATTAAATAGAGTCTGAAGTACTCTAGAATAAGTTTGAGAGTATTAATAGATATGAGTGCGTATTTGTTAGTGAATATTAAAATAGTTTTTATATTGTGGTAATTTATTGGTCGAGTTTTTATGGATTCTGGTTGATGTGTGGGACGCCATATTATCGATAGAGATTTCTAAACTCTTAAACAAGATAAACCGACACAATATTGTTTTAACTAGGTAAATGAAATAATTTTACCCAAAATTATTTTTGTGTATAAAAGAAATGATTTTTCGTAAATTATTACCGTTATACATGGATGTTTGGTTGTTAGAAAGTGTTAATATTAAATTATTATCATTGCATGAGAAGTGAATAGGAACTTGAAATAATAACAAAAAATTAAGGAATAAATTGATAAATAAGTGGAATTGGTAAATGGGATTCATAATTGAATAAGGAATTGAAATCATAATTAAAAACTAAGAAACAAATTCATTAACAAAATGAGATTTATAGATGGGAATTATAAATGTGATCTATAATTGAAGATGAAATAAATTTCCTGAGGAATATTTGGAAATAAATCGTGATGAAAGTTCCAGAGTAATGTTTTGGATGGATTTCGACTTTGTAATTTTGGAATTTTTTTTTGAATTGGATTTGAAATCTAGTGAGATGTGAAATTAAGAATATTTGAAATGCTTTAAAAGAAATAAAAGCATTGAACTCTTTCGGTCGCTGGAAAATAACTTCGGTGATGACTGCAGCATCATCGTTGTTCATTTTCGAGTTTCCAAGAGAGAAATTGCTACCAAACTATTTTAAATTGGAATTATTTGCGAAAGATAAATTTGATTTTAGAAATGCAAGGAATTTTGGATATAGGTGATTTCAAAGGGAATTTTGAAATGTTAAAAGACTGTTTAAACTCTGAAATCTTAACTAAGAATGTTTATGGCATATAATAAGTTTGATATCTTGTAAATTTGGAATTTGTTGAAATAAAATTCAACTTGAAAGAGTTAAATTAAAGGAAGCAGGAAACAAAATAAGATAGTAAACCAATATAATGTACTGAATTAAAAAGAAATGGGAATGGAATATAGATAAGTTGGAAACTTAAAGAAGTGTAAAAAATTGAATGGAAATAGAATGTAATTGAACCTAATAAATAAAAGTAAAAATTCACTGAAAGTGAATTTGTGGGAGGACAAATTTATTCAAATTTGTAAGTAAGAAAAAATGAAAACTGAATACTGGAATTTAAATTTGAATTGTGTTAAATTATGTGAAATGGGAAAATTAGTCAGGTTGGACTAAATTAAACAAAGTACTGGAATTAAGATTTGTAAGTACTAATTAATTCAGGTGAGTAGGCACATGAGTTGAAAATTTGTATGTTGGAATGATAATAAATGGAATTAAGTCCTTGCTTAACAAAATTCAAAAAAGAATGGTATGTAGCTAGATTTAACTGGAGTTAAGTTAAATAAAATTGAATTTAAATGAATTCAGTTGAGTTATAGATAATATTGAATGGAATAAAATTCTTAAATAAATAAATGTAAACTAAGTAAGTATTGAATTTGATTAAAATAGAATTGGTGTGAGTTGTAAACAAATCCAATTCAAGCATAAATTGAATGACCTTATTATTATTTAATTCAATAATGAATTGTTAATGTGAATTAAAATTTAAAAATGTATAAAGGAATAAACTAATCGAATAAATTAGTAAAATGGTTGGAGAATTGATCAAAGGAAAAATCAAATTAAAGATTTAAATGGAAGTTGGTTGAATAAAATAAACTTAAGTTCTAGGTGGAATAGTTTGAAGAAAATAAATAACCTAAGTAAATTGTGAGATGGTTATTTAGTATGTTGGTTGTTGAGTTTAATAAAATGGTTTGGAATCAAAATTTTGGATATGAAAGAAAATGCGATGAAAGTTTGTGAATAAATTAAAATGTGATGGAATCAAGTGCAAATTGAGTTGGATTCTATTTAAATGGTTAAAAAGCTTAAGTAATTATTTATTCCCATTAATATTGTCAAATTGCATAAGAAAATGGATCGTTTGATGTAAACAAGATTAGATAAAATCCTATGAGTTATTAGAAGTGTAACATCCCGCCTTTTTGCACGATTTAAACCGACACAGAGAAAAAAAACTAAACAGAATATCACAGCGGAAGGATAAAATATAATAATCAAATATACAGTTTATAAATCTGTTTACAAAACCATTTATATAATACATATCAGAGTTACACATACCAATAACAATGCAGCGGAATAGTGTGTAGTGCACTAGTATAAATAATAATATTATAAATCTTCGTCTTCGTCCTCCAGAGCTAAATCTTTCAATCCTGAAACGCTCGGATTGACCCGAGCGAATTTGAAAAGACAAAAACACTCGAGTCAGACTAAAAGATCTTATGTGAGTTAAATTAACAGAAATAAATATGAGTACAGTAACTCAAGAGATGTTCGGGATTTTCATCTCCTAAGGATCCGTTAAACTATTTACTATGTAGTATATTGCGCTATTATAATAGTGTCTATTTATAAAATAAATTTACTTTTAAATAGCGTTAAGGCTTTACATTTTCCACCTTAACACGTAAAATGCCAATAGTCTATACAGTACCGTAATACCTCCTGATCGGGAGGCTACCAGAGGATACTCCATAGGTACGACACAAATAGAAACTCGTAGTAAAGGCTCGGTATGGTAGGTGACACGGCACAACTAGGCAATGCCACGGTAGATATACCAATTGCTATCCAGGCTGGTGGAAACGCGTAGCCGCAGTTACCGCCCACCTCGGACTAACTCCCCAAAATCAAAATATAGAAGTGGTCACCGAATCAATCCAAAATCAAAGTATAATATCGAAGAGGAGGGTCCGATCAGAGGAATGACCTCATTGGCCTGAGAATCGCTCCTGTTTTAGCCACCTTATGCCAACTCACGGGAGTCGGGTCCACGTATTTACCTTATAGGAAACGTCGCCACCACCTACTTCATTCTGGAATCTCCACCACGTACACGGTTAGTCAAAGTGGTTTTCGGTATCGACAGAGAGTATGTCCATATCCGATCCCGGTCTCTTTGCCAACCCATCGTTATTATAACCCGCGGTCATTTAAAAATAGCTTATACTTTAAAAATCAGAATAAACATTCCATTTTATAACCATGAATACGATATCATTTCAAACCCAAAGCCATATTTTATCACTTATCCCAAATATAATTCTTTTCCAAAATCATAATGCTTTAACTTCATAACGTCTGAAAATCAAATATTTCAAAGCATAATATTTTGAAAATCATAATTTAAGACCATAACTTCTAAAACTTGAATGGTTTGGATATTCAACGGTATATGAATTAAAAGGTTTAACTTAGATGTTACTTTGTAAAGAAAATAGTTCTCATGGCTTTACAAATACATTTCTTTATTAAAGTCTAAACCAAAATTTGTATTATCTCTCTCAAGTTCCAAAACCACTTCAATTTATATATATATACGTATATCCATTTGGAGTATTAATATTTCAACTAAAGTTGGATTTTATTCTTTCAACAAATCGAATGTTCTATTAATTAGTCTTGAATATTCACATAAAATCCATAAATAAATAAAAACTCCAATTTTTAGTAATAAAATATATATTTTTTTCAATTCAAATTATACTAGAATATTCATTTCAATTTATCTTGGGAAAAATCCAATTATAAATATCATATCTGAAAATTTCCAAACTTAACATTTAAACATATGATATAAATTATCAAACTCCATTTTCTTAATTTTTTTCCATTTTTAATAAAGAGATTTATACACCTTTTAATTTCAAAATTTTCAACTTCATATGTATATATATGGAAGAATAATATTTATACAATATAAAATTTAAGATTATTATAAACCGTATTCCATCCAAACCATAGAAATCACATTAAAATAGTTATATATAGACCGCGGTGCCTGTATATAATTTTCTATCCTATGGTCAAGTGATACGGATATTTATCATTTCAATCCGCAATTTAAAAGATATAAAATTTTGCGGTTGTATATCATTTCAAACCACAATCCCGAATGAAAGGAAATATGCATGATAATTTGCAATTTAATGATATACAATAAAACATCCATCAACAACACCCATCATCCAATCAAAATCATCAAGCAATATCAATCAATAACAATTTATATTTGATAATATATAACAGGTAATAACTGGCAATTTTATTCAGATTAAATTTAACAACTATTAATCTAACAGTTTATATTCAGTAATAATCTATATAACTGTTAACTAGCAGTTTATAGGCAAACACAAATTCTAACTGTCAATAAATAAATGAAATTAACAGTTAAATTCAATAAATGCAATTCAACAAATATGAGTGAAATAAACATACCAAATACTCATAAATAAATTTCTATTCATTTCTAAAATTAATTTAACAAACATAAAAGCTTTTAGAAGTTGTGAGTGGGTTAAAACACACACCTTTTTTAATTTAAATTGAATTCAAATCCAATTTAAACCCAAAATTTGGACAGTCTCCAAATTCATCCAAACTAGTTCCAAAACGTCAGAAATTCCGATACGATCCCATCAAAATAAACCGCGCGCGAATCCGAGCTCGTATGCAAAAGTTATGAAAATTTGAAAAATGGAAAATTCTGGTACTGGGTCGACTTCGGGTTCGACTTCGGTGCGCCGCCTCAATTCCCCGGTGCTTGCTTGGAGTTTTCGCCAAAACGACCCAGCGACCCGAGTCATTTTCTTCCTGACCCGAAGTTGCTCTAGGGTTTTCTCCCCTGAAACCCGAAGCGCGACCAGAAGCTGCTGCAGATCCGAATTTTTTTTTTCTGCCATTAGAATGAGGAGTTGAGAAGGAGATCTACGTATAGAAAAATGAAAATAAGGAGTGGCTAGGGTTTATAACATGTTATATATAGACAAGGCTGAAAAATAATAGATGGATCGGATTGAATCTAAACATAAGTTTAAATTTAGGCATAAACATATATGTAATAAACTAGCATTAAATTTTAAAACGTGAATTGATTTAATTGGAAATAAATTACCCAAATGTTCTTATTCCATCAAATTTTATTTACTGAAGGTTGCACTTAATCTAATTTATACATCTTGCCCCTTTTGTCTTTAAATCAATAAATCTTATATAGTATATGGATTTATCATTAATTTTATCTATTCTTCCTTTTTAGGCAATGTTCTATATATTAGATTTCATTTAAATGCAATAAATCATACTATCGTAGTTATATCCAATTAAATAAATAAATGTTGATTCCTACTCTTTTAATCCAACAATTGTTTACGTTTTATTCCATAAATACTTCTACACACATCCTGGATTTTGTATAAATGGTTGTAACGTTAAATCTTGTCTACTTCCCATTTTATATTTAAGGTTTCTAAAACCGATTAATATTATTCCCTAGTCCAAACACCCTTTTGCCCAATTCATATTAACATATCCTTAAATTAGATTAATTCCTATTGATGTAATAGTTAAACATAAATTTCACTTATTTGAAATAAATCCACAATTTAATTTCAAATAAATAAATAAATTTTGGTTTATCACTTCTTAAATACCCAATCGTCATAATTTAATTAAAACTACATTTATCACATTTTATAGAATTTACCATCTTAAGTGACAAATCAAAACTACCCTAACTGCACAAATTTAGGGTAATCAATTTCAATTGCTTTCCCATTAAACTACATAAATTATTCAAATGAAACCTAAGTGAAATGTTTATTTATTTAAAAATCTTACTGTTTAAATGAATTTATCCTTTACGATATAATTTACATTTGACTTGATTTCTCATTTATTTTGCAAAACGGTAAATTCCAATTGCTACCAACATTATATTCAATATAAATTTGAATCCAAATAATTGGTATTGCACAACCTTATTGCGTACATTTACATATAGTTACAACTAAGTCAATACACTGATTTCATGAATTCATAAATTAATCCACAAATTTCCATTGACTCTTTATATTCAAAATCAATTGCAAAGGTTTAAAAGTTGCTAAATTTCAATTTCAGTAATTCCTTTAATTCCATTCAATATCAGCAATTATCTATTAAATGTCCCAAAATTTCTATTAAATTAATCTAACGAATCTTTAATATAAATTAGATGAATTAAATATTGCATTCAAACTATTGCGTTAATATCTTCCGTTTCACTTTAAAGTAACTAAATTTGCCAATTATAATACTTATTTCAATTTCTTAAAATAACCCTTTATTTACACTGAACCCAATTTAATTAAGTTTCCAATTGATTAGATTCAATTTCAACATTTAACTACCCTTAAGTTTTAGGTTATAAACAATTATATGTATTCTTTCTTAATTATTACTTTGCAACTTCTCGTATAAATTTCACAATCAAACATAAATTTTAAAGTAACGCTTAATAAATATGCTCCTATAATTTCTCAACTTTTAAACGAACGTTACTCCACTTTCAATTAGTGTAACATTCATTTAATTATTACCACCTATTACCGATCCTAATCCCATTAACAAATAAGCAGATAGATTTTTAACCTTTATATTCTAAACTTTTACCTAAAATAAAGATGCTACTAACATTAGTTCAAAATTTCACTATAATGTTTACAAATTCCATTTTAATTAATATTTTACGTTTAATTCCATTTTATTTGTAATAATAAATACTATTTGTTGAATTTAATACTCAAATTAAAAATTATAAATCTCGCTTTCTAAAGTCTATATCAACCAATGGTCCAATTAAAATAAAATTAGTATAGACCTCACCTTATAGAACTAACTACTGCAATTACAAACCAAAACTACGCAACTGCAAAAATTTAGTGAATAATTTTGGGATTTGATTTCGAAATAAACTTAACAACAAATAAGATAGGTAACGAACAATAATTATTGTTGTCAAATCTATTTCAAAAGTCTACACTCAAATATTACCTTAAAGTAAGTCTTACGTTTCTATAAATTTATTCATACTTCCGTTACTATATTTATACTTAATAAAGTAACGTTCATTCTTAATAACAACATTATAACTATTCAACATATAAAAGAACTCTATTCCCAAATACATTCATTGACAAATAAGTTAGGAAATTTATAATGGTTGTTATTCTTTCTTAAATTTATCTCCAAATTAACGTACTATCAAATTTCATTCACTTATGTTCTATCCAACATTCCTTTATATTTTATTTCCATAAATTTGTTAATATTTACATTCATTTATTAACAATTTACTTCCATTATACAATTGCAATCTATTAAAGTTTTTATTACATTAATACTATTTCAACTTTATTCTTTTAGTATTAATTAAACAATCGTATTAAATTAAGAGATTATAATGATTTTCACTGTTTATATATACTCCATTAAACCCAACAGTCGTTCCAATCACCTTTGTATTGCATTGAATTGGTTATCCCTCACTGCCATTTATTTTACTTCCTAAATTCCCATATAGTTACAATTTTACCAATATATATAAACACATAGGAAATTTAAAAATTTGTCATAAATTCTTAAATTTATTTTTATTCAAGTGCAACAATTACGCTATTTCCCTATTTATATTTCACCTAATTTTTCAACAATTAGATTAAATAACCGTTTCTACAATTCATAATTAACTATACATTTAAATCTCCTATACATATACAACTACACAAAGATATACATCTTACACTATCTCAGTTAGGTTTTCATTCAATTTAACACTAATTAAGCTTTAATTGCCGTTGCTAAAGTTTTCATTTAGCGTTCCTCTAGTATTAATTTCACAACCAATTAAATCTTATAACCACAACTCAAATTTTCGTTATTCTATCTATTGCCATATAAACATTTCAATTGTTAACCTTTTAATTCCAGTTACTATCTAACTCCTACATTTATTCTACATTAGATTGGAAATTATATTAATTTAATTCATTTAATATTATCAAGTTTAACGGGTCGTTACAAGAAGTGAAATAGGATGATTTTGGAATCAATTGGAATGAATATGAGTTTGTTTTGCTTAAAATGAATTAAATATAAGCGAGTAAGTTGTAAATTACTTAAACTAAATGAAATGGGTTGAGAATAGGTTGTAAGCAATTGTAAAAAGTGTCGGAACCATATATGTGCTTGTGGAAATTATATAACATGCTTTATATGTGAAATTTATGTGTTAACTATTGAAAGTAAGTGAAATGTTAATAAATTTGCATATATTTAGTACTTATGTGTTTAAATTGAGTAAGTACAGGTACCGGGAAGCCGTTTGGCTAGATTTGATCGCACAAAATGCAAAAATGATAAGCCGCTTGTTTAAAAATGCTAAATAAAGGTACGCCTATGCAATAAAAATAGGAAATATGAACTGTTTTTGTTTTTCCGACTGGGTGGGTCGATGTATATATATTTATATCTTTTATCAAATTGCAAAAGCTCCTCTGTTCAAAGGAGACTCTGCTAAAAAATTTCAAAAATTTTGGAAGTTAGAAAAAAATTTGAAATGTTTGAAGATTTTTGTTAGTGATAAAACGATTATAAATTGGAAATTGAAATAAATTAGGGAATGAAACTAATTTAAAATAATGATATGAATGAATTATAAATGGAAGATAAAATTCAATATTCAGAGTTAAAGATAAGTTGAATTCATATGGAAATGGAGAACCAATTTGAATAGAACTAGATATAAACTAAAGTGGTATAGTGAAAATAAATAAAGAAGCATATTAAATGCTTATACTAAACTTAAGAAAGGAATGGTGAATTCTTAATAGGAAATTGATACTACAAATATATTCTAAGTTAATATTTTGAATGAATAAATATTGACACTTTGTAAGGAAGTCGATAAAATGTTTTTGAATGTTGTGGCTGGATATTATTGTTATGTAGGATGTACAAGTATTATGAAGGAAAAGAAAAATGGGTTTTGATTTCAGAAGATAAATTTGAATTGCTCGACAAAAAGGTATGTGTTTGAATTTCTGTATGAAACTTGATTGGGTTTTGATCTAGCCAGTTGGCCTTTGTTTTCTTTTGAAATCTGAGGACCTGTAGAGGCATTTGCAGTTGTACGAGTTAGCCGCACAAAGGAGACGCTGGCGAAATTTTTCGAAAATTTAGGGAGTTAGAAAAAAATTTGAGAAAATTTTGATAATTCAAAATTTGGTTTTAAATTGAGACTTGAATGATTAAACAAATAGTATTGTTTGCATACTATGGGAGAATTGAGAAGTTAGTAAGAATGGTAATGGGTCTTTTACAATAAGATAGTTGGTAGGATGTTGAATTGTTGGTTTTGGGAAAAGTAAATGGGTATTGGTCCATTCTTTCTAACTAGTAATTTCGAGGATGAAATTCTTTTAAAGGGGGAGGAATGTGACGACTCGAAATTTTTAAGCATTTGAAATTGGAATATTTAATTGATTTTAAATATTTAAAAGTTAATTTTTAACTTGAATTCTAGATATCACTATTAATTTGAATATTAAATAATTAAATTAAACAATTTGAAGTTGGGTAAAATGTTGAATATTCAGTTTTAAGTCTGTTAAAATAATTTGAAGGCTGGTAAAATTTATATTGATAGTGCTAAGGATAATAGAAGTTTTAAAATTGAATTTAACAGTGATTTTTCAGTTTTGAAATTTCATCGTTTAAATTGAATTTAAAAATAGCCTTCCGAGGCACAGTCTCAGAATTCGACGAAACCAGTTCCATTGGATCCGTAATATTGAATTATTATCGGATTTCAAATTTCATATTGATCAGAGTTGTTGTGCAAGCGTACGATATATAAACGCGCTGAAATTAAATCAAAATTAAGATAATAACTAGGTTCAAAGAGCTATCTTCTCCATACGATCGAATTAGGATTCGAAACTTTTTCCACTGGATTCGGAACAGGGGTTTAACATTATAAACGCCTAGCGGCATGCCTCGATAGGAAATCACAATTTTGTGTTGTGTTTATCGAAACGATTTAAAATTTAAATAAATATATATTAGTCGATTGACATATATATTCACATCAGCACACAAAATGTCTTCTCGTTTCGCTTTAACCCAGAAAATACGTAAGAATCTCAGGCCGATGTATCATCTTGTTCCCTCTTCCTTTTTCTTTTCAATGGCATCGAGTCGGCAGTGAGGTATACGATTTTAATGTTCGAATTTGTGTTAGCATACATATATTCATATATATATCTGTGTGTGTGTGTGTGTGCGCTTGTGTGAATTAAACTGTTTTCAGATTGATGTTAACATGCAATTTCAGTTTTCAGATTCTAAGTTGCAAATTTTAAAACTGTTTAGGTTTTGGTTTCGGCAAAAAAGGAAAATAAAAGAAAAGGAAGGTTTTACAATAAAGGGAATTCTGTTAAATATATATGTGTGTGGAAAAATTTTATACAGAGAAAATATATTACAGTAAATATATATAATGGATTTGGGAATTAAACTATTTAATTAACCTATAAAATTTATTTTGGTTACTAAAATTGTTTAAGAAAGAAAAAAATTAGTTTAAATTACACTATTAAATGTTAATAGATTATTCGGTTAGTTTGAATATTAATAAAAACATCTAATGATTTTACAAGGTCTGAAAATCGTGGAAAAACAAGTCGAGATGGGTTAGATTGCAAAACGAAAGCAATGGTGAGGTAATCTCACCAGCTGAATTTTAGTTTTAATTTAAATGGTTAAATTTGAATAATTGATTGATTGATTTGATTTGATGTGTTATATTATATGTAATAGCATATAGTAAATCTTGGAATGATTGATCTTCCGCATTATATAGCGGATGAGACCCTATGCGCCGCATAATAGCGGATGATTTATATTAATCCCATATACCGCGATATTCCACCTCGAAGTGGAATTGGTATTGTGCTTACGTCTGTGGATGCAGGGAAAACAGGTTGGAGGGATCCAACTGGATTCCTCAACATTTATTTAAATTATTTGATATTCTCTGTTATGATTATTTGATATTCTATGATGAATTATATTGGAATATTGAATGCTATGGTTTGATTGAATATATTTGGATATAATGAGTTGCCAAAAAATGTAAATTGGATTTTGGAAAGAAAATAAAAGAAGTGAATTTGTAAGAGAAATAACTATAGAAAATTTGAATAAATTTAAGAATGAATTGAAAAATAAGCAAAGTGATTTTAAAATTCTAATAAATAAACTTCGAGTATGAAAAAAAGATTTTGAATAAACAGAAATTAATGAATTATAAAATTGGGTGATATTATTTTAAAGGAATAAAGAATTATTTTAAAATTTAAAGTTTAAATTAAAAGGATAAAGAATTAATTTGAGAAATCTAAAATTGGTATTTTCAATTAAAAGTATTTTAAATCATAATTAAGGAATAAAATCTGAAATTAATGGATTTTGGAATAAATGGAGTAAATTGGAAATAAATTTGGAAATTGATTTAAGTGTTGGAAATTGGATGTTTTGGAAGAAAAATTCACGGTGAGAATTTATTATAGGAATGGGAAAATTTGTTTAAAAATGAATAGTGATTTATTTTTAAAGAATGTGAAGAGAAGTATATTTCCCTGGATAACCAAGTACGTTTTCAAAGTAAATTTTTAAATATAAGATAAAAGTTTTAATGTTGTTTTAAAAAAAAGCATATTTTAGAAAATTTATTATTTCTAAATGTTTAAATTCTAAAATAATTTTTTTTTTCAAATCTATTATCGTAGTAATTATTTAAAGGTAACTTAGTATTTTGTTTTAAAGGAGAAAATCTAGTTTTATGTTTTATAAAGTAACCTTATTTTAAATATTCCTGAAGTATTATTTTTAATAAAGTATTAAAGTAGTTTTTCTAAATTTAAATGTTAAAGAATATTTTACAATAAAGTGTTTTCAACTTATTTTAAAAATCTAAAGTTATGCGCTTGGTGATTTCAGTGGAAATAGAAATATTTAGGAAATTTATTCTGTAAAAGGAAGATAGTTTGAAACTTTTTTCAAAAGGGTTGAAATGGAAATATCTTGCGAAGATATTTTGAGATAAATAAATAATTTGGAAAATTATTTATTATTTGATGGATGTTTTTTAAATATTAATTGATAGTTAAATAGCCGACTATCAATATTGGCCAAATACGTTGATCGTTTCGAAGAGACCGGGTCGAGATTTATTTCTCGAAAACCACTTCGATCCGGTTTGTACATTTTTGTGGAAAAACGAGTTTGGATTCAAAGATGGAGCAGTGAAGTGCAAGGGCTAGTCGCTACTAATCCTGAGGAAGTTTCCAAAATGGATGTAGTAGGAATTTCGGTTCCGTTCGAACTTGGGACAGACTTGTATGGATGAATGCTTTCGGAATATCGTCAGGTGGACGATGGGCATTCTAAGGGATATGTTCTAAGAGGTAACGCTTAACCTCAAGCCTCATCAACCGGGAATGACAGAAAATCAGGGGTTATGCAGCAAGGCTTGTTGGGCAGCACCCATTTTCGGGTAAGGCCATCCCTGTCTAGATGTCCCTTTTTATTTCGGCTTAGTGGTTCGGTTGCTGATCCCAACCGTAGGGTGATCTTACTCGGGATTATTTAGTAAGGGATAGTCCGGGTCTTGTGTTGCGGGGGGTCGGGAGTGATCCTCGGTACTGTGATCAAGGCCACGTACCGTGACAGGTGGTACCCCAGCGCCTAGTCATTAGTTGGAAATCTGTTCTCCCTACGCGCCTTTTACGAGTTTTGTTTATATTACCCAATCTGTGGCCAGTAGCTAGAATTTAATAATGTAACAATTTCGGCTATTTGAATAAGTATTTGTATATAGACTCTATTATAATATCAGAGGATTTTATAAGAAATGTTTTGGCTATCGTAAGGTAAAAACCCAACATGTTTATTTGTGGCGTGGTCTTACAAGATGCTTTTGTTTTCAAAGTATTTTTGAAACTTTAATAATCAATTTGAGTGTGATTTCTCACGCTGGTATTCCAGACTGACTCGGGTGTTATTTAACTGTAATGCTTGGGTCAGACCGAGTATTATAGGATACAGGATATGATGCCGTGGAGCTCAGGTGTCGAGCTGGATGGCAATACGTACTTCCGTATTTGATTATTATTCCGTTGTGTATGCAGTTGTATGTTATTGATGTGGAACTCTGATGATGTACTCTGATGATGCATGTATAAACAGATATAGTGTTTGTTTTGATGTAAAGGTCTGTGATTATCTATTATATTTTATTCCGCTGCGATGGTTAGATTCTGATCTTGTTTTCTATTTTCTTCTACCACCTCTTCTTTACCCCAAATGGTTCGTATTTCCGTACATCTTGAGTTGATTGATGGAGAATAGTGCTGACGTAAGGGGTACGGATTTGCAGGTCGTTACATATATGCAGCCTCGACTAAAGTTCAAGTCACACATGAAAACGACTCAAATGAACAAAGTGCAAACCCAGACCAACATACCAAATGAATGAAGCGATGAACCAACAATGTAGCAGTTCCAAATTATTGATATACAGCAAGTTCGAAATCATGGATAAATAGATACATCCCAAAAATGATCAAAGAGAAGTGACAATGTACATAATACTCAAAGCTAACACATATCTATATACATGTGTGCATACACATTGCAACCTAAAGTGGTCAAAGCTAAAATTGAAGCAAAGACCAGAGATGTGTGATACAAGAAAAAGTGACTTCAACAAGTTGATATGCAAACATGTATGTAGTGACGATACAGAACAATCATGCCAAAGTTTAGCATCAAGTCAGAGCCAAAAGTGGTCAAAGCTAAAATTGAACAACAAAATCAAACAACAACCATACAAGCTTTCAATCACAAATAAAAATGTTTAACCCAGATTGGTCAGAGAAACCACAGTGCAAAGTGGTGAAAGCAAACAGAGGTGGCAACAAGTGAAACAGTGAAACAACAATGGTGCAACAACATACACATATTTATGTATGATAACAGATGCATGTATACACATGGTAGCTGAAACAAATGACTTGAACTCAAGCAAAGAAAAATTCAGTGATGTATACATAAACATCTCGAAGTAAAGAAATGTATAAAACAACATCACATTATCAATATTAAGTAACCAAAAGCAAAGTTATAAATTCACACAGAAGGTTCAAAGTAATGACGAAGTCACCTGCAGTTCAAATTAAAATGACCAGAAACAATATCAGTTCAACGGTGATGGCCGAAGACATTATCAAGTCATGGAATCGCATGAACAAAGTCAAGTGACCGAAGTCAAAAGTTCAATATCAAAGAAACAGATCAAAGTCAGAACGGTGGTGAGCAAGGAAAACAATATCAGATAAATCAAATCCATGACCATCAAGAGATCATAAATATACGAAATTGATAAAGTCAGAATCAATCACAAGCATCCAAGCAACATCAACCGACCGAGCAAATCAATTGACAAATTCAATCAAATATATACGAACGAGAAAATAGGGATTCGAACCCTATATAAACATTATCATCATCGGCTTTCAAATCCATCGAGTTCAAGTACGAAAAACATTAAAGCCCAAAAGCATAAATTACATACCGAAGCAAAAATGAACTCGTCGAAGCAGCCGAAGTGAGCAACGAGGAAACGATCGATCAAAGCTACACGCGAATAACCACTTAATCGATCAATTTAAAGTCGGCACTTCAAAAAGTCCTAATTTTTAGAAACGAACGAGGCTAATATTTTTCACAAGGAACGACCGCCATTTTCAAAAAAGAAAGGAACAGAGCATATAAAAGAGGAACCAGGCCGATAAGGAAATAAAAGAATTAGGCCGACTTCTATAATTTATTTGGGCTTATTTATTTCATTGTTTAAAAGTGTTTTTAATTTCTCTTTAAACCGTTGTAATTACTAGTCGTGTGACTAGGGGACAAAGTACGTGGCGTAGTTTGAGAATTCGCAACTCAGTGGCTGAGTTGTTGCCGGGTTTTGAACGTTGAGTTAAGGCTAGTCAATAGCGGGTGTCGCAAGTTTACGTGTGTAAGCGTCTGACTGCTTAATTTCTAGTAGAAACCTTGGGGGCAGCACGTAGGCAAGGTTTTGCCGAAGCTGGGTAAATTCTGTGTCGTTCTATTTCTGCATTTATTATTCTGCTATTATCTGTGCTGCTATTTTGATATATTTGTGTGGAAAATATTTTATAAACTTCCACAATAATTTTTATAATTAATAGCATCACCCTATTTGCCCCCCTCTAGGATGAAATCGATCCTACAAGTCGTATCAGAGCTAGGAATAGAAGTCAGCTTTTGTTTTTAAAAATTTGATTTTTTTCTCAAAAACCAATTTTTGTTTTAAAAAGTTGAATTTTTAAAATGGCTTCTTTTAATAATGCTTTTGTCGAGGGTAAGTCCATAGTTAGACCACCAATGTTCAATGGTGAATACGCCTACTGGAAAAATAGAATGAAAATTTTTCTGAAAACCGTTAACGCTTGGAATATTGTTGAGACAGGTTATAGAGCACCAACTATAATTGTAGATAATCAAGAAATTGATAAACCGATGGATCAATGGACAGAACTAGAAAATAAATTACAAAATGCTAATGCTAAAGCTGTGAATTCTATCATCTGTTCATTGGATCAATTTGAATTTAATCGTGTCTCACATTGTCTAACTGCGCAGGAAATATTACACACACTCGAAGTGACTCACGAAGGAACGTCTTAAGTCAAAGGATCTCGCATTGCCATGCTAAGCAGCGAATGCGAGAATTTCACAATGGCCAAGGAAGAAAATGTTAAAGAAATGTACGGATGACTTTCCAATATTGTATACAAATCAAAAGCTCTTAGAAAATCATACACGGAATTGGAATAGTTCGAAAAATTCTCAGAGTCCTTCCACGAAGTTTAGAAGTAAAAGTCATAGCTATTCAAGAATCAAAGGATTTTAAACAAATCAAGGTAGAAGAGCTCATTGGAAATCTCACCACTTATGAGCCAGAAATGAAATTCAAGGAAGAGCATGAAGGAGGTGACACTCGAAAGAAATCAATAGCTCTCAAAGGAACAACTGAAAATGAAGATGATGATAATGATGATGATGATGGAGAAGCTGAATTAGCACTATTAATAAAAAGATTCAAAAAGTGGAATCACAAATATGGAAATCCGACCAAAAATCATCAAGTAAAGAGCAGAATAAACAAACCTCTAGACAATTCAGAAAAACAAGAGATCATCTGCCACAAGTGTAATAAACCAGGCCATATCAAGCCAAATTGTCCTCAAAATTGACCCAGTCAAGAAAAGAAACCGAAGAGGAGAAGTTTTGTAGCTACTTGGGATGAAATCGATGAAGATGAAAGTGATATCTCCGGTAGTGAGAGTGAAAGAGCAAATTTGTGTCTTCATGGTGAAATAACTGACAGTGATGATGACGAGCCAAGTGAGGTATCAAAACTTACTCATTCAGAATTACTTATATATTTTCACGAAGTAAATGGCTGTTTTGAACAACCTAGGGAGAAGTATGCCAAACTTGAATTGCAAAAAGATACTTTGATAGATTTAAATAAACAACTTGACACATTAGTTAAAACCTATCAAAGGAGGATCCCTAAGTGTGATAAGTGTCCAACATTCGAAGAAGAAATTAAAAAATCAGAAGTCAAAATTAAATCGCTTGAAAATGAAATTCTGATTTTGAAAGAGAGTGAAAATACTAAAAGAGAAAATTCTATTAAAAAGTGCACACAATTATTAAATGAAAATGAATCTCTCAAAACACAAGTCCAACAACTATCAACCACTTTAGATAAATTTTCCAAAAGTGAAAAATCGTTGAATATGCTCTTAGGGAAACAAACTGTTAATACAGTCAGACAAGGACTTGGATATAATCAATCTGAACCCGTTAAAAGAAAATTAATCAAGTCAATTCAATGTGCACAATTTGTAGAAAATTTGGACACAATCAAAATAATTGTTGGTATAGACCCAAATACGTAAAAACCATTCCAATTTGGGTTCCAAAAGGCACAAATATAAAATCACTCAAAGTTAAACAAATCTAGGTGCCAAAAGGAACATATATGAATAATTTTGGGTCTCCGCAAATTTTTTTTTCAAAATATTCTTCCACTAACAATCATGGACCTATAAAAACAAATAGGTTACAAAAATCTTTTATCGTGTAGGAGTGGTGGCAGGCTAAGGAACAACAACGGTGTTATCTAGATTCTAGCTGTTCCAGAAACACAACGGGTGATAAAGCAAAGTTCCTTAGCCTAGTACAAAGGTGACAGAATCACAATGGGCAACAACGAAAAATTATCGTAAAGGTAAAACAGGTAATGGTATATTTTGAACGATATATTAAATGTGATAATCTGCACCGTAGTCTGAATTAAATCAGCCAATAATGTGATGATAAAATAAATGATGATTTTGATTCTGACTTATTCAAAATTGTTGGTCAATTATATTCTTATGCCAAGAACACTATAAAAATCTCTAGAGTCTTTGAATTACTTCATATATACTAGTTTGGATTAATAATAGTGTTTTATTGGATGATAATACATTGGGTTATTTTATGGTTGACTCTATATTCACGGTTTTTGTTTATTTACACGACTTCAATTCAAATTCAAGAGAATGTCATTTAAAAAGCTGTTAAAATTGATTTTTAGATATTTTAATGCACACTTCATGGTCAGGTCTATCATATTCAATTAATGATAATTTTGAGTGAAAGAGAAATTCAGATGGAGATTACACTGGTAATCTAGTTGATAGAAAAATTACTAGTGGAATGTGATTTTTGTTGAGACATTTAGTAACTGCATCGTTTTTCAAATAAAACATCTGCATATTTTTTATTCCAAATAATTTTCAAATAGCAGAATTTTTTTTCATAAAACCCTTCTAGAAAATCATTTTTGACCTTGTTTTCAGATTGGTCATTTTTAGAAAAATTGATTTTATAATTATTTTTGACCTTAATTTTTAAATTATAACATTGACTAGTATGTCTCCCTACTAATTATCGAAAAAGTAAATAGTAATTGAAAAAGTTATGAGTGTTGATATTTATCATATATTATGACTCGAGACGATATAATTAGTAAATTTCTTTAGAAATTTAAACAAGAGGTATAAAACTTTTTGTTGGTAAAAATTCCATGACCATCTCTATTTCTTTCATATTTCTAATGACCATTACTCATCAAAATTCAATATAGTTTGTCGATATGTGGTACTTTAAACAGGAATCATTCGTTTTTCATTTTATATTTTTTAATAAATAAATAAATAAATAATAATAAAATAAAACAAAATAAAATCCAAAGTATTCACTCTTATTTAAAAGTCCTCACAGTTATGCATGGGTGAATTACTTAGCATTTGTTATATGCTTCCATGCTCATTTAAAAGTCCTCACGGTTATGCATGTATGGAAAGCATATCAAAATTGATTTTTTAAATAAACAATTTGATTCTAATCCCATTTAAAAGTCCTCATGGTTATGCGTGGTTAGAAGATACTTGAATTCATTTTTTTTAAATAAAATTGGAATACTACTAATCTCATTTAAAAGTCCTAACGGTTATGCATGGTTGGTTGATATTCAAATTCCTGATATCAATATACCACAAATAGACACAACTGTATGGTTTTGTATGATGATATCATTCCCATCATTATAAAAGTGAAATATGCGCCTAACAGAGTATTTATGATTTTTGTTTGATTTTTATTGAAATTTAATATTTATATTCGATTTATTTTTAATGTTGTATTAATATCTATCACTTTATCTCTATTTTTCTAACACTGTTACTATTTTGCTGATAACAAAAGGGGGAGAGAAAAGTTAAGTTTTTGACAAATAGAGGTCAAATATTTTCTGTTTGCATCTATGCTCATTTGCATATTTTTAATTGCATGCATATATGGAGAGGGAGCTTTATGTAGAGAGGAAGCATTTAAATAGGGGGAGCAAATTGAATGATCAAATACATTTAACAAATTCAAAATCTTAAATATATGCATCAAAATGGGGAGATTGTAGAATATGCGACAATATGATTTTTTGTTTGATGATAATAAACATATATATATATTCATTTAAATGTATTTGTTAATGTACTATTTTATTTTTCATTGATTAAATAAATATTTTGCTAAATAAAATAAATAATACAGAATTTGAACTCAAACGGAAATTTTATTCAAACAAATATTTATTACAATTTTTGAATAGTACAAATTTCAAGCTCTCACTATATATATACACACAATTTCAATTACAGTACAATTTTGATCACATCACGATTCACATTTACATTTGACCTCACTACATATCACTCATTCACTCAACTCATATTTTATCTTCAACTTCATTCCAAATTGAATCCAGCATCTGAGCAGTCTGCAAAAATAAATATTGACGCAGTAAAATTGAAAAGGAAATATTTTTGCAGTATAAAATAAAATGTGGATTTTGAAAACAATATTTGCCTCAATTATTTGGGTTGTTCGTCATCATTTAAATTCGAATTCATCATACATGAACAGCTTGTGACATGCATAGTGTATCACTGTACATGCCATAAGGCCGTGCACACCGATATATACACTTGATAAAATTACAGGGACAGGTGAGCACAAGGTCAAACCCAAATCAAAGTCGGGTTCAACTCAAGTGAAATCACAAACGAGCATAAGGTGAAACCCGAGCTTTAAAGTTGGATTCAACACAGGTGCAATTCCAAAAATCAAGATGAAGTTCAAGTGAAATCGAAATGAAAAGTGACGTGCACAAGCACAAGAACATGTCAGAGAAGCAAGTACACCACAAACCAAACAAGAGCAAAACCTGGCGATACAATGAACACAACCACTTGAATATGCAACAGTGATGCAACATATATATGCACAATGATACATGTATGGATTGATACAAGTAGTGACTCAATACAACCAGACCAGTTCAGGTTAAAGAGGCAGTGGTACAAAATACATGAAAATATAATCACAAACATATACCAGCTCAATACATATATGCAGCCTCGACTAAAGTTCAAGTCACACATGAAAACGACTCAAATGAACAAAGTGCAAACCCAGACCAACATACCAAATGAATGAAGTGATGAACCAATAATGTAGCAGTTCCAAACTATTGATATACAGCAAATTCGAAATCATGGATAAATAGTTACATCCCAAAAATGATCAAAGAGCAGTGACAATGTACATAAAACTCAAAGCTAACACATATTTATATACATGTGTGCATACACATTGCAACCTGACTCGAAGCAATTCTCAGTACACAGCAACCCTTATATATAGTGAACATGTGTATACATGATGAAGGTTACAGATTCAAGTTTGAATGCACAGTGCAAACTGCACACAAGCAGTGCATACATGAAGCAAAGACCAGAGATGTGTGATACAAGAAAAAGTGACTTCAACAAGTTGATATGCAAACATGTATGCAGTGACGATACAGAACAATCATGCCAAAGTTTAGCATCAAGTCAGAGCCAAAAGTAGTCAAAGCTAAAATTGAACAACAAAATCAAACAACAACCAGACAAGCTTTCAATCACAAATCAAAATGTTCAACCCAGATTGGTCAGAGAAACCACAGTGCAAAGTGGTGAAAGCAAGCAGAGGTGGCAACATGAAACTGCACCAAAGGAATGGCAACAAGTGAAACAGTAAAACAACAATGGTGCAACAACATACATATATTTATGTATGATAACAGATGTGTGTGTATACACGGTAGCTGAAACAAATGACTCGAACTCAAGTAAAGCAAAAGTCAGTGATGTACGCATAAGCATCTCGAAGTGAAGAAATGTACAAAACAACATCACATTATCAATATCAAGTGACCAAAAGCAAAGTCATAAATTCACACAAAAGGTTCAAAGTAATGCCGAAGTCACCTGCAGTTCAGATTAAAATGACCAGAAACAATATCAGTGCAACGGTGACGGCCGAAGACATTATCAAGTCATGGAATCGCATAAACAAAGTCAAGTGACCGAAGTCAACAGTTCAATATCAAAGAAATAGATCAAAGTCAGAACCGTGGTGAGCAAGGAAAATAACATCAGAGAAATCAAAGCCGTGACCATCAAGAAATCATAAATATACGAAATTGATAAAGTCAGAATCAATCTCAAGCATCCAAGCAACATCAACCGGCCGAGCAAATCAATTGACCAATTCAAACAAATATATACGAACGAGAAAATACGGATTCAAACCGTATATAAACATTATCATCATCGGCTTTCAAATACATCGAGTTCAAGTACAAAATACATTAAAGCACAAAAGTATAAATTGCATACCGAAGCAAAAATTGAACTCGTCGAAGCAGCCGAAGTGAGCAACGAGGAAACGACCGATCAAAGCTACACGCGAATAACCACTTAATCGATCAATTTAAAGTCGGCACTTCAAAAAGCCTTAATTTTTAGAAACGAACGAGGATAATATTTTTCACAAGGAACGGCCGCCATTTTTATAAAAGAAAGGAACGGAGCATATAAAAGAGGAACCAGGCCGATAAAGAAATAAAAGAAATTGGGCCGGCTTCTATAATTTATTTGGGCTGTTATATCTAAAATTAGGGTTTATTTATTTCATTGTTTAAAAGTGTTTTTAATTTCTATTCAAGCCGTTGTAATTACTAGTCGTGTGACTAGGGGACAAACTACGTGACGTAATTTGAGAATTCACAACTCAGTGGCTGAGTTGTGGCAGGGTTTTGAGCGTAGAGTTAAGGCTAGTCAATAGCAGGTGTCGCAAGTTTACGTGTGCAAGCGTCAGACTGCTTAATTTCTAGTAGAAACCTTGGGGGCAGCACGTAGGCAAGGTTTTGCCAAAGCTGGGTAAATTCTGTGTCGTTCTATTTCTGCATTTATTATTCTACTACTATCTGTGCTGCTATTTTGATATATCTATGTTGAAAATATTTTATAAACTTCCGCAATAATTTTTATAATTAATAGCATCACCCTATTCACCCCCTTCTAGGGTGAAATCGATCCTACAGAAACCATTTCAAATCATTATATATTCAACGGAATATTTCCAACCATTTTAATACTTAGAATATTTTTCCAATTCCATTTTATGTTCAACACTTGGGAAGTATCCCATTTATTTCCTACCTTCTATTTTCTCAAAATCAATTACAATTTTATTTGTGAATTCCTTGACTATTTATAACGAATTATATAAATTTCATAATTCTTAATTAATTCCCTTTTCGATTTCCCAAAGTCAAATATACTTGAATATAATTTCAAACTCCCTTTCTACTTCTTTTATGAATTTTATTTCATTTTTTCGAAGTTCACTTTTGTCTAACTACCTTGGGAATTTTCTTATTTTTTTCCAATTCCATTTTAGGAATTCTCTTATAATTCCATCTACTGAATAACCCTTTTCCAACTCTCAAGAAGATCTATAAATAAATTTAAACCATTGCAAAACTTTATATATATATATATATATATATATATATTTATAAGTATTTAAATGAATAATAATAATTTACTTTTAAGATATGTTCAAGTAATTATCTAAAATATTGAAACACTTTTTGTAACATCACTTTCCAAAGCAGGTTTAAAAATTTAGGATTTGTCAAACTAAATATTAAGTATTTGCAAAAATTCACTTCTGAAGTATTTTAATAATAACTAACTTTAAATTACATTATTTAATAGATAAAATTTTCCTTTTAAAATAAAACTTAACTTATTAATAAAAATATATTTTTAAATCTTAATAACCAATTTTTAATTTATAAATTCCTCTCGATTAACAACACATCGATTTCATTTCGATTTCCTTAACCATATTCACTTTTAAAATTTGAATTCACTATTTTTCCTCGACCCCATCCCATATCTAATATAAATTCACCCCATGAATTTATATTCTCAAGTTATCTTCCGATATCGATTTCCCTTATTTATAACTTCGTTATAGATTTATAACTTCCTGGAGCTTCACTTTTCTTAAACTAATCCCACTTACAAAATTCCATTTTTATAAATTTAATTTCATATAAATTATATTCATTTATGCTTATCTATTTTTTTAATAACGATTTCAACTTCTTTCCATATTTCCCAGAAATATCATTTTAAAAATTCATCGTTGAAAAGTCCTTTATATAATTTATTTTAAAATCTCTATTTAATTCGATCGACGTCGAATCCCCTTAGTCGCGGCTCGTCCCTGCTTTGCCTGCCGCCGCCAAATCAAGCACGATTGCCGTTCTCAAAAGCAGGCGCGTGTGATGACCCAAAATTTTAAACAATATCAATTTAATAATTTGAAATAAAAATTAAATTGATTTGATAATTTTGTTAATAAGATTTGAATTAATTTAAAAATCCAATAAAATAAATATTTAATTGATAGATTTTATCTTTTTGAATCTAATAATTGTTTTCTATTTATAATATATATAGGATATGTATATATTGTAAATAGATCTTGTTTTTAATCTAATAAATAAATAAATCCCGTTTTCTATAAAAATATATATCTTTAATAAAAATTGGAAATTTTTATTTTTATTTAAAAGTTAAATTTTTAAAAAGTTAATTAATAAATAAAATAGGGTTTTTAAATAGATAAGATAAAAAATTATTTTGTTTAAAATAATTTATTTGATATTAAGTTTTTAAAGGTATATAATAAATATGGTTTTAAATACATAAGATAAATATTGAAATGATTTAAAATATGTTTAACTCAAGTTTAAAATTTAAATAAATAACAATAAGGTAATTTTGATTTTCTTTTAAATATAGTTGGATAAAATAAATAATTTATTAATAAGAAGACAATTTCTTTTATAAATTATTTATAGTTATCTAATGTTGTTATTTTTAAATATAATATTACATTGTTTTAACAAATACATTTTTAATAAAAATAATTGTTTTTCAAAAATTTAATTGTGTAGTTATATTTGTAAATAAACTTGATTTCAAAATTTAATTTGAACTTGAATTCAAAGCTTTTAAATTTTAAAGTATAAATATTTTTAATTTGTTTTGATTTTAAAATAATTGTATAAGCTTCATTTTATAAATTAAATTTGTTTTATTCATTTTAAAATTTTCTACATGTAAATAATTACATATCAGCTAATTATTTAAACAAATATTTACAATTTTCTTGTAATAACATACTAAATAAATACTAATTAACTTTTAATTAAATACTAATTACTTTTATGAGACAAGTGTAACATCTTAAGGTCTTACATAACACTTGTTAAATGATAAAATAAAGTTTTTGACAAATGTTACATTGTGAGACAAGTGTCAAAAATTTAATTTAACATTTTCTTTTGTTTTATTTTTAGTAATTTCAGTTTATATGAAACTTTTTTTTCCCTCATCTTCTTTTCTTCTTCAAAAATCTGAAGACAAACAAATTTAAAAAAATAATAATAAAATACTTCCATTCAAAAAATTAAATCTGCAAACATCTTCATCTCTACAAATCCACTTCACAAACCTGAAACAAAGGCTACACATTTTCTAACATGCAATCAAACCTGCACATTGTAAACCATTATCTTTGTACAATTGCAAAGCAAATATGTCACCATCTTAAAATCTGAAGCCTACCTGCAAATTTTTTTCAAAAATCTGAGATCTGCTCTCAAGCAAACAACTGCAAGTTCAGATGCAGCCATAATGCATGTAGTTCCTTTTTAAAAGTCATGTCTCAAAGCTTCAACAACTCAGTTTTTAGAGCAACAGTCTTTTTCAAAATTCACTGCTCTGCCCATCAAGATTAAGGTGAGTAACTTCATAATATAAATGGTTTAAGGTATAATTATGTTGCATGTTTTGTCACTGAAACAAAATATGTTTGAGAATGCAATTATAAGTTTATCTCTGAATATTTATATGGATGTGTGGATGTGTATGAAGTGTTTCTGTTCAATCTCTGTTACCAGTTTCAAGTTCAAGATTTTATTCAAAAATTTACATTCTCCTAAATCCATTGGGTTAGTACTTAGCATTTGAATAAAACTGTTATTATGTCATAGAAGAGTTTTAAAGGTTTGTTAAGTTAAATTTAAATTGAAAGGTTCACCGGGAAAATAAAATCATCAGTGGATGTTAAATTACGTGTAAATCCAAACTAAATAATTTATAAATTCAATATTAAGAATTAAATACTAAGATCAAAACTCTATTTTTAGAATAAAAATCAGCATTTTTAGTTAAGAGGTTTGAGTACTGTTCTGTGTTGAACTGTAGAGGGGAATTTTGGAGTTTTTAGGTGATCTAGGCAAATTTAAGTGTCGGGATTCTTCTGGTAGGTGGAGGGCAGTTATTGATGATTGGAAAAATAATGGTTGTTGATGCAAATCAACATGGAGTCAGTGGTGTTGAATTAATATCTGAAGCCCTAGTTTTATCTGAGTTAGTTGTTTTGATCAGTCTATATGTAGAGATGATCGAGTTGGATGAAAATGGGGCAGATGGAAGCTTGGCCATAATTGAAGTCGTAGCCGGAGTCGCTGCCATTCCCGTGGTCAGAAGGTGGAGGATGAGGCGTGTTACAGGTTTGGGGGTGAAACCAGTTTTCTGCTATTCTAGGTTTTGCGAAGGAAACTCGAATTCAATTTTGTGTTTTGGAAGGAGAAGCTGATGGTGGTGGTTGGTCGTGGGGTTGGTTGTCGGTGTCCGAAAGTCACCGGAGGTAGGTGATGGTGGCTGGAGGCATGGTGCACGTGCACCGTGCACCATGCAATTTTTTTTGAGTTTTGATGAACTGGGTGTTGCAGTGAATTGAACTCGAGTATTACTCGAGTGTTTGATGTATTTTGCCCTATGAAATGGGTCTGATGACTCGAAGCATTATTATGTTGGCTAGGGTATTTGTAGTGTTACAGTTTTTTTTTGTAAAACTGTCTGTAGTTTTGAATTTAAATCAAAATTTAAATGAATAAGCTGTAATGATAAGATTTAAACAAGTTTAAATCTGTAGTATGTATTATAGTTTCAAAGAGTTTGAAATCTTATAAGTTTTTTTAAAAAAAAATTTGAAAGTGGTTTTCAGTTTTAAAATAAAAAATTATATAAAACCTGACAGTTTTTTTGGAAATTTGATTTCATTTCGAAATCTGAAACTTAATTTAAAACAAGCAGTTTGAATTTAAATTTAAGTTCAGTTTTCTTAAGATCTTTGAATCTTCAGGTTTTTAAATGAATTTGTATTTTAAATAAAGAGTTTTAAAATCAAGGTTTAAATCAAAAAGTTTAATTCAAGTTTAAATTCAAATGATTGAAATAAGGAATGGGTTCAAGAGTATTGAATTTAAAATGTGGATATTTGAATAAGTTTTAAAATTTGAATGTTTTCAAACTAGTTTAAATTTAAATTGTTTATTAGAAGTAAATTTGTTTTCAAACAAATATTTAAATTTGATTTTCCTTTTGAATGAAGTCATTTTAAACGTTTATAAAAGAAGTTAAATGATTTGTCAACTTGAATTTACAATTTAAATAGTAATGTACTTAAAACTTAATTTTAAATTAAATTAAGTAAATTAGGACTTATCTTATATAAGTTTCACTTTTAAGTAATAAATGCTATTTACATTTATTTTAAAAAGAATATAAATGGAATTTAAATTGGTTAATGCTTTAATAAATATCATTTTAAATTTTGGATTCAAAATGGAATTTGAATTTAAATTTAAAAATGCAATGTCCTAAGTACACTTTAATATTAATAAAATTATAAATAAGGAATGGATTATCTTAGAAGTTATTAAGGTGTTAAAATAATTTAATAAATAGGCTAATTAAGGAATGACTTATTTATTTAATTTATAATTAGTAATTTGGATTAATTTAAATTAGAGATAAATTAAGAAGTAATTTAAGAAAAATAATTAAAGAATTAATAATAGTTAATGATGGCCATTAACTAAGGTTTATTTCGTAATTAATTAATATGATTAATCTTAATAATTAATTAGATTAATTAATTAATGACAATAAATTGTGAAATTATTTAATTTTAATTACTTAAATGAAAGTAATTAAGATATTAATGACTTAATGTAATTAATGGGGTTTATTGAGGTTGGTTTAAATTAATTAATTAAGTTTAATTAATTTTAATCATTGGGTCTGATAGCAATTACATGATGTAATTAATGAAGTAGAATTACTCAGTGAAGTAATTAAAGATAATTACTGGATGTAATTAGTGGATGATGTTGGGATTGTGGATAATTTGGATTAAATTATTTTGTATAATTAATCAAGGGATTAATTAAGGAATTAATTTAAGGAGTAACTAATTTGATAAGTAATTAAGGGTAGTCAATTACAGAATATGGTTAATCAAAGATGATTAATAATTATGGTTTAAGTGAGATTAATTACTGAAAGTAATTAATTTAATTGAGTAATTAAATAAATATAATTAAGAATCATTAATTAATATAATTAATGAAGTAATTAAGATTGATTAATTAAGATTAATTAACCATTAATAAGTAATTAAGGATAATTAATTAATTATAATTAATTAAGGTTAAATATAATTAATGATAGTTAATTAATTAATGAAGTAATTAAAGGATAATTACTGTATTTGGTTTAGAGTAATTAATTTTGTGAAATTAATTAAAGTATAATTGATCAGGGTTGATTAATTAAGATGATAAATTAGAGGTTAGTTATTAATTAATTTGTAATTAAGTAATGATGATGTAAGCAAGATTATTTTGATGTAAGTAATTAATTTAATTTATTTTAAATTAATTAGAGATGATGTAATTAGTTTAATTCATTTTAAATTAATTATTAGATGGTATGATTATAGATCATTGCTTATGTGTGGATGATATCGGTTGCCTTGAATGGTTTGAATCTCAGCTATGAGATTAGAATGTTGAGTGATATGGATGCATTGGTTGCATTGTGATGATGATATGGATATCTTTTGATAGTGATAATGTGAATTATCTGTGGTTATGATAATGATAATTATCTGTTACGAATCTGTGAATTATCTATCTGTGTGTATCTAGATAATATTATTGAATTATTTTAAACTCTAAAACAACTTGGACCTAAAAGACACGCTTTGGATTTCAATGAGACCAGGATCGGGTTTCCATATTTGGATATCCGAAAACCACATAGATCCAAATTAATGATAGGTCGTGAATCTTATGTGAAGAGTGAAACTCGAGGTGTAAGGACTATTAGTCAGTATAACTCTGGGGGTGATTCCGTGATGTGTTTGATGGAAATAGTACTTACAGGCTCGAGATAGAGATTCAGAGTGCAAGGGTTGTCGTCGTTAACTCTGAGGGTGATTCCAAAACGAGTGTAACGAGATAATGCCTTCGGTTTCATTCGAAACCGGAACGAACTTGTATGGATTGAATGCTTTCAGAACATCGTCAGGTGGACGATGAGCATTCTAAGAGATGTGTTCTCTAAAGGTAATCGTAGCCTCAAGCCTCATCAACCGGGAATGGCTAAAACAGGGGAGGTGCAGCAAGGCTTCGTGGGTAGCTCCCACTGGAGAGCAAGATTTTCCCCTGTCTAGAAGTCCCTTTTTATTCGGCTGTGTGGGCGGTTGGAATTGCGCACCAACTGCGGGGTTGTCTTGTTCAGAACTGTTCAGTAAGGAATGATTCTGGCCTTGTGTTGCATGGGAGGAGGCGTACTCCTCGGTACGTTGATCTAGGCCACGTACTGTGACGGGCGGTACCCCAGTAGCCCAGCCATTGTATGGAATCCAAAATCCAATAATGGCCAACGGTTTTGATTGTATTACCCACTTTTGTGGCTAGTAGCTGGAATTTAATAAATGTAACAATTTCGGCTATTTCATATTTACTTGAAAACCCTAGACCTATTATAATATCACTGGATTTCTTATCAAATGTTTTGGTTAGCGTAAGGTAAAAACTTTTCCATGTTTACATGTGGGAGGTCTTACGCGATACCTTTCTTTTCAAAAGGATTTTTGAAAGTTAAGCAACTTTAACCTGTTACTCATACCAGACCCATGACTGACCCGGAGTTTATTCCTAGTTTTTCTTAAACTCTTGGGTACTCAAATTTTTACGAGTAGCCAAGGGATTCAGGTTAACTTTGATGCATATTGGAGGAGCAATGGAGCAGGAGGCTCCTACGTTAAATATATAGTATTCCGCTGTGTGTTCTGTGTTGTCTCTGAGTTGTATTATGTTGTAAATACTAGACAGGTGTTTATAACTGTCTAGTATGTGTTGTATTATCTGTGTACTCTGATAATTGTTGTAAACTATGTAATATTTTATGTTATTAATGTAATTTATTCGTTCCACTGTTTAGATTCAGATGTGTTGTTTCTTCTACTTCTCTTTCTGTCTCTTTTCTATCCCTTTCTTTCTTATTAATGATACGTCATTCTGTGGAGACGGATGGCGGGTCGTTACAACGGTATCAGAGCCAGGTTGAGTGAATACCTAGGCTCTGTAGTGGTGTTTATCTTGAGAGAGCGTATTTGTAATTTTAAGTATTTATATATATTTATCTATTTCTACCTATCTGTTGGGTTACCTGTTTAGGTTTTCCAATATAAGTTATAAAGGTAGATGAGGTAGTAGTGTTTGTAACACGATTACTACCATTGGTTGGAGTTTGTATGTTGAGGTTGGAAGTATCTATCGAGACCGTAGACCTAATACCATCTCGAGTAAGCTTTGTTGTGATGAAGTATTTCATTAATCTCTGAAGGAAACCTGTTAAGGTTCGGAGACATCTTTGAAGTGCAGTGTTTGGTGAGTAGAGTTTGGATCTATCGATTGAGCTGGAGCACGTGATGGTATTTTGATACCTCAGGATGTTGTAACTGTGTGACGAGATGCTATGACTATGGATGGGCCGAAGATATTTCTTTGGAACAAGTTTTGGAAGTATTCTGCTCCGATGTTGTGGCTGGATTCAGCAGAATGTTGTGGTGTTTCTGTTAGCTTTGGAGTCCGAGTTTCTCGAAGAGCTTTGGATCAGGAAGTTTGGAATTGGTATCTGCAGTGTAGCTAGGAATGTTCTGTGAGCTGACAGAGAGGTGTTAGCTGAGTAGTTTTTCTGGAGGAGGAATTCAGAAGCTGCAGAGTGAATCCGTTTCTTCAATGGATTGACTAGACCAGTGTATGATGTTCTGTTTGGTAAAGAGAGGACAGTTTTATTTGGAAATTTATCTGGGTTGATCGCAAAAGTGACTTGCGATTGTTTGAGAGCTTTCTTGGATTGTTAGAATTTTTTTGGATGTCTTCTGGGAAGACAGGGGTTCGTCAGCATCTGGAGATTGAGTTTTCTTATCGACTAGTATTCCAGGAGTGGAACTGGAGGTTCTGTTTAGTTGGAGAATGATTCCTAGAGATGGAGTTTGATGAAGCAACTCTAGTTTCGGAGGAATTTCTGAGTTTTCTTATGGATCTGTTGAATTATATTTCTGGAAGGTGATGTCCAGTTGGTGCTTGTGTTCTTTGCCGACATTTTCTTATCTACTTCGGATCAGAGTTGTGCAGCGGAACCAGTTTGGAAGTGTTTCTGATTGTCTTTTTCGGATTAGGAGAAGTTTGTTGTCTTCTTTTGTTTATGGAGTAGAATTGTGTTTTGGTTTTGGGTTGATCATGAGGAGATCATTGGGTTGGGTTGTTTTTGGTCTAGTTTGTTTCTGGAGGAATCACAAGGGTTGAGCTGATCAGTTTGGATGATGGCAGCTCAGGATCGTCCGAAGACTTGTGTGGATAAGGGACGAAGAAATTTGGAATTCAAAGTTGGAAACTTCGTTGTTGTTGGAGTTTTCTCTGATCCAGGAGCTATAAGTTTTGGTAAGTCTGGAAAGCTTACTCCGGAATGTTTCGGACCTTATCTTTGTTTTGGTTGGATTGGTATTTGGTTTTCAGGATTGAATTGCCACTTGGATAACTGGGATTCGATGAGTTTCACGTATCTCTGAGGGAGTACGTGAATGGTATATCTCTAGTTTTGGAACCAACAGTTATAGAGGTTTGGTTGTTGAGTCAGACTCGTTTGTAGTCTGATATGCTGTCTAGTTCTTTAGATCTAGATGAGTAGGAGCTTTATAGCTTAGTAGTATTGATTGTTTGGAATCTATAGAGCGAGTATCCCGATATTTTTACTAGGGAAACTCGAGGAAACTCTATCCAAAATTTAATCTGGATAGATAGGTTAGATTGATTGGGTGAATTGGTTGCTATGGTTGTTAGCATATCATTGGTATATGCTTGTGTTTTAAAATTTAATCTTTAAATAGATTATTAAATTACCTTTGCTTTAAATTTCGGGGATGAAATTCTTTTAAGAGGGGAGGAATGTGATGACCCGGAATTTTAAACAATATCAATTTAATAATCTGAAATAAAAATTAAATTGATTTGATAATTTTGTTAATAAGATTTGAATTAATTTAATAATCCAATAAAATAAATATTTAATTGATAGATTTTATCTTTTTAAATCTAATAATTGTTTTCTATTTATAATGTATATAGGATATGTATATATTGTAAATAGATCTTTTTTTTAATCTAATAAATAAATAAATAATGTTTTCTATAAAAATATATATCTTTAATAAAAATTGGAAATTTTGATTCCTATTTAAAAGTTAAACTTTTAAAAAGTTAATTAATAAATAAAATAGGGTTTTTAAATAGATAAGATAAAAATTTATTTTGTTTAAAATAATTTTTTTATTAAGTTTTTAAAGGTATATAATAAATATGGTTTTAAATACATAAGATAAATATTGAAATGATTTAAAATATGTTTAACCCTAGTTTAAAATTTAAATAAATAACAATAAGGTTATTTTGATTTTCTTCTAAATATAGTTGGATAAAATAAATAATTTATTAATAAGAAGACAATTTCTTTATAAATTATTTGTAGTTATCAAATGTTGTTATTTTTAAATATAATAATACATTGTTTCAACAAATAATTTTTTAATAAAAATAATTGTTTTTCAAAAATTTAATTGTGTAGTTGTATTTGTAAATAAACTTGATTTCAAAATTTAATTTGAACTTGAATTCAAAGCTTTTAAATTTTAAAGTATAAATATTTTTAATTTGTTCTGATTTTAAAATAATTGTATAAACTTCATTTTATAAATTAAATTAAATTTATTCATTTTAAAATTTTCTACGTGTAAATAATTACATATTAACTAATTAATTAAACAAAGATTTACAATTTTCTTGTAATAACATACTAAATAAATACTAATTAACCTTTAATTAAGTACTAATTACTTTTATGAGACAAGTGTAACATCTTAAGGTCTTACATAACACTTGTTAAATGATAAAATAAAGTTTTTGACAAATGTTACATTGTGAGACAAGTGTCAAAATTTAATTTAACATTTTCTTTTGTTTTTATTTTTAATAATTTTAGTTTATATAAAACTTTTTTTCCCCACATCTTCTTTTCTTCTTCAAAAATCTGAAAACAAAAAAATTTAAAAAAATAATAATAAAACACCTGCATTCAAAAACTTAAATCTGTAAACATCTTCAACTCTGCAAATCCACTTCACATACCTGAAACAAAGGCTACACATTTTCTAACATGCAATCAAACCTGCACATTTTAAATCATTATCCCTGTACAATTGCAAAGCAAATATGTCCCAATCTTAAAATCTGAAGCCTTCCTGCAATTTTTTTTCAAAAATAAGAGATCTGCTCTCAAGCAAACAACTGCAAGTTTAGATGCAAGCCAGAATGCATGTAGTTCCTTTTTAAAAGTCATGTCTCAAAGCTTCAAAAACTCGATTTTTAGGGCACCAGTCTTTTTCAAAATTCACTGCTCTGCCCATCAAGATTAAGGTGAGTAACTTCATAATATAAATGGTTTAAGGTATAATTATGTTGCATGTTTTATCACTGAAACAAAATATGTTTGAAAATGCAACTATAAGTTTATCTCTGAATATTTATATGGATGTGTGGATGTGTATGAAATGTTTCTGTTTAATCTCTGTTACCAGTTTCAAGTTCAAGATTTGATTCAAAAATTTACATTCTCTTAAATCCATTAGGTTAGTACTTAGCATTTGAATAAAACTGTTGTTATGTCATAGAAGAGTTTTAAAGGTTTGTTAAGTTAAATTTAAATTGAAAGGTTCACAGGGAATATAAAAACATCAGTGGATGTTAAATTATGTGTAAATCCAAACTGAATAATTTATAAATTCAGTATTAAGAATTAAATACTAAGATAAAAACTCGATTTTTAGAATAAAAATCAGCATTTTTAGTTAAGAGGTTTGAGTGCTGTTCTATGTTGAACTGTAGAGGGGAATTTTGGAGTTTTTGGGTGATCTAGGCAAATTTAAGTGTCAGGGTTCTTCTGGTAGGTGGAGGAGCAGTCATTGATGATTGGAAAAATAATGGTTGTTGATGCAAATCAACATGGAGTTAGTGGTGATGAATTGATATCTGAAGCCTAGTTTTTTCTGAGTTAGTTGTTTGATCAGTTCTACCTGTAGAGATGATCGAGTTGGATGAAAATGGGGCAGATGGAAGCTTGGCCATAATTGAAGTCCTAGCCGGAGTCGCTGCCATTCCGGTGGTCAGAAGGTGGAGGATGAGGCATGTTACAGGTTTGGGGGTGAAACCTGTTTTCTGCTATTCCAGGTTCTGCGAAGGCAACTCGAATTCAATTTTGTGTTTTGGAAGGAGAATCTGATAGAGGTGGTTGGTCGTGGGGTTGGTTTTCGATGTCAGGAAGTTACCGGAGGTAGGTGATGGTGGCTGGAGGCATGGTGCACGTGCACCGTGCAATTTTTTTGAGTTTTGATGAATTGGGTGTTGCAGTGAATTGAACTCGAATATTACTCGAGTGTTTGATGTGTTTTGCCCGAAGAAATGGTTCTGATGACTCGAAGCATTATTATGTTGGCTCGGGTATAGTATTACAGCTTTTTTGTAAAACTGTTTGTAGTTTAGAATTTAAATCAAAATTTAAATGAATAAGCTCTAATGATAAGATTTAAACAAGTTTAAATCTGTAGTATGTATTATAGTTTCAAAGAGTTTGAAATCTTATAAGTTTTTTTTTAAAAAAAATTAATTTGAAAGTGGTTTTCAGTTTTAAAATAAAAAAATATAAAACCTGACAGTTTTTCTGGAAATTTGATTTCATTTTGAAATCTGAAACTTAATTTAAAAAAAGCAGTTTGAATTTAAATTTAAGTTCAGTTTTCTTAAGATCTTTGAATATTTAGGTTTTTAAAATGAATTTGTATTTTAAATAAAGAGTTTTAAAATCAAGATTTAAATCAAAAAGTTTAATTCAAGTTTAAATTCAAATGATTGAAATAAGGAATGGGTTCAAGAGTATTGAATTTAAAATCTGGATATTTGAATAAATTTTAAAATTTGAATGTTTTCAAACTAGTTTGAATTTAAATTGTTTATTAGAAGTAAATTTGTTTTCAAACAAATATTTAAATTTGATTTTCCTTTTGAATGAAGTCATTATAAAGGTTTATAAAAGAAGTTAAATGATTTTTAACTTGAATTTACAATTTAAATAGTAATGTACTTAAAACTTAATTTTAAATTAAATTAAGTAAATTAAGACTTATCTTATATAAGTTTTAAATTTAAGTAATAAATATTATTTACATTTATTTCATAAAGAATATAAATGGAATTTAAATTGGTTAATGCTTTAATAAATATCATTTTAAATTTTAGATTCAAAATGGAATTTGAATTTAAATTTAAAAATGCAATGTTCTAAGTACACTTTAATATTAATAAAATTATAAATAAGGAATCGATTATCTTAGAAGTTATTAAGGTGTTAAAATAATTTAATAAATAAGGTAATTAAGGAATGACTTGTTTATTTAATTTATAATTAATAATTTGGATGAATTTAAATTAGAGATAAATTACGAAGTAATTTAAGAAAAATAATTAAAGAATTAATAATAGTTAATGATGGTCATTAACTAAGGTTTATTGAGTAATTAATTAACATGATTAATCTTAATAATTAATTAGATTAATTAATTAATGATAATAAATTGTGAAATTATTTAAGTTTAATTACCTAAATGAAAGTAATTAAGACATCAATTACTTAATGTAATTAATGGGGTTTATTGAGATTGGTTGTCACGCCCCATCTCTACACCCACGCTAGCCAAGAACACTACGGTGTAATGCTGTCAACTAGCACGGAGAATAAGGTTGTTGAGGAGCGACCCACCGTGTAATTGCTTTGCGCGAGCACCGATATGTTAGATAGTATAACATGCATTTTATTTCAAGAGGAAATCCAACATACCGATACAAACTCAAAGCTACTACACAGTGGCTATAATAATCTTCGGAAACAAATATAGAAATATACATAACAAAAATCAGTCACAGACAATTCATATCACAAAGGCGGAAATAGATATGAATATAACACATGACAGTATTCATCAAAGTAGTGGTCTGATAAGATCCACAATATCAAAAAGAATAGATACAAGTGCTAGGCAAAAGAATACGTATACATCAAGGAGTCTAAATCTCAAATGTATACAACCAAAAACTACTAAACTAGAGTAGTTAGCCAAAAGATCAGATGATGGTCCAATAAGGAGTCAAGCAGAAGCACCTGTAACATCTCGGTCTGACCCGAGTATTATTTATAAGAAAATAATAAACGGATCAGTCTAGCTATAGTTATCATATGACATGGTATAAAATAAAAGATATGGAATAAACATATGATAACCATATGGGCATACTACAATAAGTATGTAATTGAAAATCAACATGAGATTAATCAATATCACAAGGATCTTCTCAAAGATCCAAAAAGGGTATCATACCCAAAACTTGTATTCATAACAAGTCAATGACACATGAATTCACCAAGGCACAAAAATTGATAAAGCTTATCAATAGAAATCACAAAAATAGGTGAAGCATAAAATTTCCAGAAATCAACACACGAAATCCAAAAATCATAAAAAGGGAAAGAGGCCTATCACATGACGGTCCGAAGACCATGGGGAGCTACCCCATATGGGTGAGTCGGAATCACCCAGATGAGGTCTAGGCTAACCAAAAAGCAAAAAGGTATGTATGAGTGGAATCACACAAATGGTGTCTAGCCTAACCTCGCAAACAGAAAAGATATGTGTGAGTCGAAATCACACAAATGGTATCTAGACTAACCTCGCAGATAAAGAGATACGTGTGAGTCGAAATCACACACATGGTGTCTAGTCTAACCTTGCAGTCAAAGAGACATCGCACAATTGCTAGTCTAAATCATAAAAATGATCGTCATGATCACCGAGAAGTGTCAATTACACTAAGTTAGTAAATATATGAGTTTAGCTTCATGTCCCATAACCACTTGCTTAACTTAAATACTTACGAACAAACTATAAATCTTCACTAGAAAATTGTCACAAAAGTTTCAATCGAACAAGTCCAAGAATTAACCGACGAAGTAAACACAAGCGTTTCATACCACTTATTTTACTAAGCCGTTTAATTAGATTTCTCATACGAGTGAGATAAAGGTTTGTATATACTAATAGATTGGAAATCAGTTTGAGAAAATGAGCTTTGTAATAAAATAGTGTTGAAATCATTCGAAGAAAGAGTTTTGATATTTACTACTAGTATAGAAAACCTTTATATTTTAAAGTGACAAATCATAGAAGTTATTGTAGAAACAATCAATCATAAAAACTCACATTCGAAGATGTGAATAAAATCCAAAGAAATCGATACCAAATCCATCAAAATGAATATTCTCAAAAATCCCAAAGAAAATGTCATCAAAGTCGATAATAAGTGATAATAACAAAAGGGAATCAACACGAATCGATTAAAGTTGGAAATTCAAACAAAATAGGCAATATAGGCAAAAAGTGCAGATGCAGACGTCTGAAATCAAGGATTCAGACGTATGAATCTAGAAAACCAAAAGTTTTCCAGAGTATATTTCAGACGTCTGAACCCTATATTTCAGACGTCTGAAATAGGCAATTTTTAGCCTATTTCCTTTCTGATGCAAAACAAACTAATTCAGACGTCTGAAATATAGATTCAGACATCCGAATCTTGGAATACAAATCTTCCCAGTATAATATTCAGACGTCTGAATACTACGTTTCAGACGTCTGAAACTAGGGTTCAGGGCGTTCCCTAAACCTAGGCAAAAAATGGCCAAATGGATACCGGAAGCGATCGATCGAGTGACAACAACCAAGAATTTACGCGAAGCGACAACCCAGCCTTAACGGCTCTTTGACACGCCTCAAATATCAATGTCCAAATATCCATAAAATGATTTTCATAGATTTTGATTTCAAAACATCAAAAATTGGAATATACACCAAATCAATCCAAACCAAAATCAATTGCATAAGAATAAGTGTTAGGAATTCATACCTAATAATCGAAGATAATTATAGACTAAGATGTGAGATAAAAATCTCACCTTTTCGCACAAACAAGGAAGGAGAAGCTTTTAAAACAAGCTAAGATCAATTCCTCTTCAATAACAACTCAAGAAGCTTCAATCTAAGCTTCCATATAAAATATTTCCTAAGTTAGGTTTAGGAAATTCTGAAATTTAAAGGAGAAAGAGTTGGAGAAGAAGAAGAGGTTGCTTACCAATGGGTTCTCTTAGAATTTGGAGCTAGATCTTGGATTTTGCAAAAGAACTAGGGTTTTGGATTTCTATTTTCCATTCTCTTCCACCACTTTTACTTTAGAACTGAAAAGAGGAGGAAGTGAGAGTGAATAGGGAGGGATGATTCAGTTTGGGGTATTATTATGGCTAGTGGGCTGAACCTAAACCCAAACCCAAAGTGAAAAAGGACAAATTTTTAGGTAGCTCCAAACATGTTGAAGTTTATACTCAAAAAGGTTGCAAATGACATTTTGAACTCAATGGAAGTGGTCTCGAGTCCCAATTCGACTGTTTGCTAAAAGTAGGTTTTCGGACTAAAATCCGACGAACGATGAAATATTTAAATAAAATATTTAAATATACAATTGATAAATATGCGGGTTGTTACAGACTCCACCCTTAATGAAATTGCGTCCTCGCAATACTTAAGAAGAAAATAAGAAGTAACAACCATAGAAGCATATCAACACAAAAGAAAAATTAAAATAGGAAGTTCACCATAAGAAGCATGAAAGAGCAAGCCTGAACGGGTTCGCACGGTGAATTCCCTAGATTTTCAAGAGCAATCCTTAGGATCTGAGAACCATTGAACTTTCACAAGAAAAACATCTTTATTTCGAAGGCGCTCAACCTCCGAAGCAATGGTGCTAATGAAACGTTGCTCAGAAGTCAATTAGGCGAAACTTCAATTTCTTCAATAACATCGGGCTCAAGAATAAAATCGGAATCCCTAAGGCATTTTCGCAGATAAAAGACGTGGAAATCGTCATGAATAGCAGAAAATTGAGCCGGTAATGAGAGGTGATAAGCCAAGGAACCAATGCGTTCGGTGATAGGAAATGGACCAATATATCGAGGTGCTAATTTTCCCGATCGACTGAAACGCACAACACCCTTCGTAGGTGAAACACGAATAAACACCAAATCTCTCATAGAAAATTCTAATCTCCTTCTTCGGTTATCGGCATAGGATTTTTGTCTACTTTGCGCTTCTTTCATCCTATGGCGAATAAGATCAATCTTTTCTGTGGAATCACGAATAAAATCTGGACCTAAAACCAGCCTCTCACCGGCCTCAAGCCAACAAGAAGGAGATCGGCATGGTCTTCCATAAAGTGCCTCGAAAGGTGCCATACCAATACTAGATTGGAAGCTATTATTATAGGAAAATTCAACAAGTGAGATATGATCTTCCCAGCTTCCACCAAAATCAAGAACACATGCACGAAGAAGATCTTCAAGAGATTGATTCACACGCTCGGTTTGCCCATCGGACTGAGGATGATAAGCGGTGCTAAAATTAAGCTTCGTTCCTAAAGCTTTTTGAAGACTCTTCCAGAATCCACTAGTAAACAACGGATCACGATCCCTGACAATAAAAGTAGGAACTCCATGCAATTTAACAATTTCTTTGATAAAAAGTTTGGCCAAAAGAGGAACGGTTTGGTTAGACCGAACGGGAATAAAATGGGCAGATTTAGTAAGTCTATCAACGATCACCCATAAGCTATCATGACCCGAACGAGAACGAGGAAGGCCATCAATAAAATTCATGGAAATTTGATCCCACTTCCAAATTGGAATGTCCAAAGGTCGCAATAACCCACCGGGCCTTTGATGCTCAGCCATAACGAGTTGGCAAGTCATGCAACGCTTAACAAAGTTAGCAATAATAGATTTCATCACATTCCAATAATAAAGTTGCTTCACATCTGCATACATTTTACTACTACCGGGATGAATGGTATATTTAGAACGATAAGAATCTTTTAAAATGTCTTTACGAAGATCACAAATATTTGGCACTATAAGTCTACCAAATATTCGAATATCGCCACGAACATCAATATCGAAGTCTCTCAATCCTTCAATATTAATATTATCACAACAACTTTGGCTAAGAAGAGCCAATTCGGGATCTAACCTTTAGGCTTCAAGAATGCGGTCTAAAAGGGAATGATGAGCTTCAAGGCTACATAAAGCAAGAGATGAACATAAATCGGATCCACGATCTCGAATCTCATAAGTGGATAAAGTCTCGAGATCTTTTCACTCGAATATCATCATAGAAACAACCGCTTGTTGCTTACGACTAAGTGCATCGGCAACGCTATTTCCCTTCCGGGAGTATACAAAGAATATTAGGATCATAGATGCAAGGAACTCAAGCCAATATGAAGTTCCTTATGAGAAAATAAATATTCCAAAGATTTATGATCGAGGTGGAGAACAAATTTCTCCCCCAAAAATAATGATACCAAATTCTAAAAGCGAAAACAATAGCTGCGAGCACTAGATCATGAGTGGCATACCTAGTCTCAATCGTCTTTTAATGATTAGAAGCACAAGTGATAGCACGTTATCTTTTGCAAGAGAACGACATCCAAACCAACACGACTAGCATCGGTATAAAAGATAAAGTCTTGGTTCCCATCGAAAATCACAAGAATAAGATTATCGAAAAGAAAGAATTTCTTTTAAATAATCTTCTTTTCCAAAAAGGTAAAACTTTCAAAATTACAATTATCTCAATGTAAAAATCTTTCTAGAAAAATT
Organism: Allium cepa; assembly: GCA_030765085.1. NCBI lineage: Eukaryota > Viridiplantae > Streptophyta > Magnoliopsida > Asparagales > Amaryllidaceae > Allium > Allium cepa. The sequence goes on from CM060943.1 coordinate 730,827,328, forward strand.
ACATTTTACAGGTCAATATAACGTGTCTGATTGTCTCATCAGAGCGTTTAGGAAATTCTTATCGATAACGTTGATCAAGCGCATCGACCAGAATTCTTAAAGCACTCAACGGGCAATACAATCACAAAATCATCTTCTATATAATAAACATGTTTCTTAAAAACCTTTAAGAATATTCTTTGCTTGTTTAAGAGCAAAGTCAAGTTGTACTTATAAATGAATCTTATGAAAAAGATTTGCGAAAAATTTTAAATTGCTATTTTCATCCAAAATCAATAAATACAAGTCTCATCGAAATATTCGTAGAATATTCGATTTATAAAATGGATGAAATAAGCTGGACAAACTGAATGACAAAATAAGTCATTCATAAGAATCCTAACGAGTGTGGAATGCGGTAAGTGGAATGCGAACTCCCGCAACTCGTAGCCAAATGAAAATCGGTGGCAAGGTCGAACTAGAAAAACCTTAACACCACACAAAAGATTTCTTAGGTGATAATCCTAAGACAAACTCAAAAATACCGGGAAAGTTTCACAAACTATTTAGATGAGAGAAATAAAACATTCCTCATCATGAGGGTTTAAAGAACAAAAATTGATGCCACCAAAAATTTGAAATCGGAATCACAAGAAAAAAAAAATCTACTTAACAGATAGAAAATGTCGAAGATGAATAGTCCACACGGAAAATAGGATATGGGCTTCACAACGATTAAGCCAATCCTTACAAAAATCAATTCCGAAGCCTAAGTAAAAATATTGGCTCGGAAAGAAATATCACATAAAATAGTTTCGACATCAATAGAAAGCAAATTGAGTGTTGCGGATCTACCATCCGGATTCGCAACTCTCAAAGAAGTCATCAAGCCCAAAATATTTTCAAAGAAAAAGAATCAACAAGTTCTTTTGATATAAAATAGTGTGATGGAACCCATATCAAAAAGAACTCAAATAAGAAGATCACGAAATAAAACAATGCCATCAAGGATTGAGTGAAAAATACCTTGATCAAGAGAAGAGTAGTTAGGGGGCTTGCACAATATTTAGCTTTCTCATGTCCTTGTTCAAAAGTTTGGGACATGCAGATAAAAGATGACCCGAGTCTTTGCAATAGCGACAATAAAGGGGTTTCGGGCACTTAATTACATAATGGTCCGTGGAACCACAATTGTAGCATTGTTTACGACTTGGGGTAGGAGTCTTGTCTACCGAAGTTTCATGTTCCACCTTCTTCTTGCTTTGAAGTATGGGGCGGACAGAAATATGATGACATGTATTTTTGCAATAACGACAAAAGAGTGGTTTCGAACACTCCTTTGCATAGTGGTCCTTAGAATTACAATTGTAGCATCCTCCACGATTAGGGATTAGAGTCTTTACTACCAAAGTAGTTTGCTTCACTTTATTATTGGGATTAGGGCTTTTGAACTTAATATGCCTCTTCTTGGAAATCCCAATATCACTATCACTTTCTTTACCAACCTCTTCATATCGAAGAGTGATATCCATAATCTGATTGAAAGGAACTTCAAGTTTCAAAGGTAAAATCATATCGGGGTTCTTACTCAAAGCATAGATAAACTCTTGATTCTTTACAAGATCCAAAAGTTGTTGGGCTGACATGAATGTGCCATCCAGAGAATGACTACTGGATTGACCAGCGCTAGGATTGCCAGAACCAACCATTTCTTTTCTTTAAGAAAGAAAGAAAAGAAGAAGAAAAAGTTATTCTTAGAATGAATATCAAACAATCATGATGATAAAACAAGGAATCATTAAAGAAAATAGGATTGAACGGTACGAACACCCGAATAAAATCCTAAAGCACGACTCCTAAGAAAGACTTAGGACATGATCCTTGCTAGATTATTCTACATTGTTCCGAAGTTTGGCTCTGATACCAAGCTGTGACGCCCCACCTCTACACCCACGCTAGCCAAGAACACTACGGTGCAATGCTGTCAACTAGCACAGAGAATAAGACTGTTGAGGAGCGACCCTCCGTGTAATTGCTTTGCGCGAGCACCGATATGTCAGATAGTATAACATGCATTTTATTTCAAGAGGAAATCCGACATACCGATACAAACTCAAAGCTACTACACTGTGGCTATAATAATCTTCGAAAACAAATATAGAGATATACATAACACAAATCAGTCATAGAAAATTCATATCACAAAGGCAGAAATAGATATGAATATAACACATGAAAGTGTTCATCAGAGTAGTGGTCTGATAAGATCCATAATATCAAAAAGAATAGATATAAGTGCTAGGCAAAAGAATACGTATACATCAAGGAGTCTAAATCTCAAATGTATACAACCAAAAACTACTAAACTAGAGTAGTTAGCCAAAATATAAGATGATGGTCCAATAAGGAGTCAAGCAGAAGCACCTATAACATCTCGGTCTGACCCGAGTATTATTTATAAGAAAATAATAAACGGATCAGTTTAGCTATAGTGTTCAGATGACATGGTATAAAATAAAAGATATGGCATAAACATATGATAACCATACGGGCATACTACAATAAGTATGTAATTGAAAATCAACATGAGATTAATCAATATCACAAGAATCTTCTCAAAGATCCAAAAAGGGTATCATACCCAAAACTTCTATTCATAACAAGTCAATGACATACGAATTCACCAAGGCACAAAAATTGATAAAGCTTATCAATAGAAATCACAAAAATAGGTGAAGCATAAAATTTCTAGAAATCAACACACGAAATCCAAAAATCATAAAAAAGGAAAGAGGCCTATCATATGACGGTTCGAAGACCATGGAAAGCTACCCCATATGGGTCAGTCGGAATCACCCAGATGAGGTCTAGGCTAACCAAAAAGCAAAAAGGTAAGTGTGAGTGGAATCACACAAATGGTGTCTAGCCTAACCTCGCAAACAGAAAAGATATGTGTGAGTCGAAATCACACAAATGGTGTCTAGATAACCTCGCAGATAAAAAGATATGTGTGAGTCGAAATCACACAAATGGTGTCTAGCCTGACCTTGCAGTCAAAGAGACATCGCACAATTGCTAGTCTAAATCATAAAAATGATCATCATGATCACCGAGAAGTGTCAATTACACTAAGTTAGTAAATATATGAGTTTAGCTTCATGTCCCATAACCACTTGCTTAACTTAAATACTTACGAACAAACTGTAAATCTTCACTAGAAAATTGTCACAAAAGTTTCAATCGAACAAGTCCAAGAATTAACCGACGAAGTAAACACAAGCGTTTCATACCACTTGTTTTACTAAGCCGTTTAATTAGATTTCTCATACGAGTGAGATAAAGGTTTGTATATACTAATAGATTGGAAATCGGTTTGAGAAAACGAGCTTTGTAATAAAATAGTGTTGAAATCATTCGAAGAAAGAGTTTTGATATTTACTACTAGTATAGAAAACCTTTATATTTTAAAGTGACAAATCATAGAAGTTATTGTAGAAACAATCAATCATAAAAATTCACATTCGAAGATGTGAATAAAATCCAAAGAAATCGATACCGAGTCCATCAAAATGGATATTCTCAAAAATCCCAAAGAAAATGTCATCAAAGTCGATAATAAGTGATAATAACAAAAGGGAATCAACACGAATCGATTAAAGTTGGAAATTCAAACAAAATAAGCAATATAGGCAAAAAGTGCAGATTCAAACGTCAGAAATCAAGGATTCAGACGTCTGAATCTGGAAAACCAAAAGTTTTCCAAAGTATATTTCAGACGTCTGAACCCTATATTTCAGACGTCTGAAATAGGCAATTTTTAGCCTATTTCCTTTCTGATCCAAAACAAACTAATTCAGACGTCTGAAATATAGATTCAAACATCTGAATCTGGGAATACAAATCTTCCCAGTATAATATTCAGACGTCTAAATACTACGTTTCAGACGTCTGAAACTGGGGTTCAGGGCATTCCCTGAACCTAGGCCAAAAATGGCCAAATGGATACCGGAAGCGATCGATCGAGCGACAACGACTAAGGATTTACGCCCAGCGACAACCCAGCCTTAACGGCTCTTCGATACGCCTCAAATATCATTGTCCAAATATCCATAAAAGTATTTTCATAGATTTTGATTTCTAAACATCAAAAATTGGAATATACACCAAATCAATCCAAACCAAAATTAATTGCACAAGAATAAGTGTTAGGAATTCATACCTAACAATCGAAGATAATTATAGACTAAGATGTGAGATAAAAATCTCACCTTTTCACACAAACAAGGAAGGAGAAGCTTTTAATACAAGCTAAGATCAATTCCTCTTCAATAACAACTCAAGAAGCTTCAATATAAGCTTCCATATAAAATATTTCCTAAGTTAGGTTTAGGAAATTCTGAAATTAAAAGGAGAAAGAGTTGGAGAAGAAAAAGAATGCTTACCAATAGGTTCTCTTAGAATTTGGAGCTAGATCTTGGATTTTGCAAAAGAACTAGGGTTTTGGATTTCTATTTCCCATTCTCTTCCACCACTTTTACTTTAGAACTAAAAAGAGGAGGAAGTGAGAGTGAATGGGGAGGGATGATTCAGTTTGGGGTATTATTATGGCTAGTGGGCTGAACCCAAACCCAAACCCAAAGTAAAAAGGTCAAATTTTTAGGTAGCTCCAAACATATCGAAGTTTATACTCAAAAAGGTTGCAAACGGCATTTTGAACTCAATGGAAGTGGTCTCAAGTCCCAATTCGACTGTTTGCTAAAAGTAGGTTTTCGGACTAAAATCCGACGAACGATGAAATATTTAAATATACAATTGATAAATATGCGGGTTGTTACATTGGTTTAAATTAATTAATTAATTTTAATTAATTTTAATCATTGGGTTTGATAATAATTACTTAATGTAATTAATGAAGTAGAATTACTCAGTGAAGTAATTAAAGATGATTACTGGATGTAATTAGTGGATAATGTTGGGATTGTGAATAATATGGATTAAATTATTTTGTATAATTAATCAAGGGATTAATTAAGGAATTGATTTAAGGAGTAATTAATTTGATAAGTAATTAAGGGTAGTTAATTACAGAATATGGTTAATCAAAGGTGATTAATAATTATGGTTTAAGTGAGATTAATTACTGAAAGTAATTAATTTAATTGAGTAATTAATTTAATATAATTAAGAATCATTAATTAATATAATTAATGAAGTAATTAATATTGATTAATTAAGATTAATTAATCATTAATAAGTAATTAAGGATAATTAATTAATTATAATTAATTAAGGTTAAGTATAATTAATTTTAGTTAATTAGTTAATGGAGTAATTAAAGGATAATTACTGTATTTGGTTTAGAGTAATTAATTTTGTGAAATTAATTAAAGTATAATTAATCAGAGTTGATTAATTAAGATCATAAATTAGAGGTTAGTTATTAATTAATTTGTAATTAAGTAATGATGATGTAAGCAAGACTATTTTGATGTAGGTAATTAATTTAATTTATTTGAAATTAATTAGAGATGATGTAGTTAATTTAATTCATTTTAAATTAATTATTAGATGGTATGATTATAGATCATTGCTTATGTGTGGATGATATTGGTTTCCTTGTATGGTTTGAATCTCAGCTATGAGATTAGAATGTTGAGTGATATGGATGCATTGGTTACATTGTGATGATGATATGGATATCTTTTGATAGTGATAATGTGTATTATCTGTGGTTATGATAATGATAATTATCTGTTGTGAATCTATGAATTATCTATCTATGTGTATATAGATAATATTATTGAATTGTTTTAAACTCTGAAACAACTTGGACCTAAAAGACACGCTTTGGATTTCGATGAGACCGGGATCGGGTTTCCATATTTGGATATCCGAAAACCACATTGATCCAAATTAACGATAGGTCATGAATCTTATGTGAAGAGTGAAGACTCGAGGTGTAAGAACTATTAGTCAGTATAACTCTGGGGTGATTCCGTGATGAGTTTGACAGAAAAAGTACTTACAGGCTCGAGATGGAGATTCAGAGTGCAACATTTATCGTCGTTAACTCTGAGGGTGATTCCAAAACGAGTGTTACGAGATAATGCCTTCGGTTTCATTCGAACCCGGAACGAACTTGTATGGATTGAATGCTTTCAGAACATCGTCAGGTGGACGATGAGCATTCTAAGAGATATGTTCTCTAAAGGTAATCGTAGCCTCAAGCCTCATCAACCGGGAATGGATAAAACAGGGGAGGTGCAGCAAGGCTTCGTGAGTAGCTCCCACTGGAGAGCAAGATCTCCCCCTGTCTAGAAGTCCCTTTTTATTCAGCTGTGTGGGCAGTTGGAATTGCGCACCAACTGCGGAGTTGTCTTTTTCGGAACTGTTCAGTAAGGAATGGTTCCGGCCTTGTGTTGCAGGGGAGCGGGCGTACTCCTCGGTACGTTGATCTAGGCCATGTACTGTGACGGGCGGTATCCCAGTAGCCCAGCCATTGTGTGGAATCCAAAATCCAATAAGTGCCAACGATTTTGATTGTATTACCCACTTTTGTGGCTAGTAGCTGGAATTTAATAAATGTAACAATTTCGGCTATTTCATATTTACTTGAAAACCCTAGACTTATTATAATATCACTGGATTTCCTATCAAATGTTTTGGTTAGCATAACGTAAAAACTTTTCCATGTTTATGTGTGGGAAGTATTACGTGATACCTTTCTTTTCAAAAGGATTTTTGAAAGTTAAGCAACTTTATCCTGCTACTCACACTAGACCCATGTCTGACCTGGAGTTTATTCTTTGTTTTTCTTTAACTCTTGGGTACTCAAATTTTTACGAGTAGCCAAGGGATTCAGGTTAGCTTTGACGGATATTAGAGGAGCAATGGAGCAGGAGGCTCCTACGTTAAATATATAGTATTCCGCTATGTGTTCTGTGTTGTCTCTAAGTTGTATTATGTTGTAAATACTAAGCAGGTGTTTATAACTGTCTAGTATGTGTTGTATTATCTGTGTACTCTGATAATTGTTGTAAACTATGTAATATTTTGTGTTATTAATATAATTTATTCGTTCCGTGTTTAGATTCAGATGTGTTGTTTCTTCTTCTTCTTCTCTTTTTTTCTCTTTTCTATCCCTTTCTTTCTTATTAATGATACGTCATTCTGTGGAGACGGATGGCGGGACTTTACACCGCGTGTGCATACGTCGCCTCCATACTCGTCAACTCCTCCCTGTACCATGCGCGTGGTCGAGCCTCCCTTTAATGACCCATAAATTTCCGATAATAAAATTTGTTATTTTAACAAGATTTTGTAATTTAATTTAAAAAAATTTAGAATTTAATATTGAGATGAACGTTAAAATGAAATATAGAAATGGTAATTAAAATTAATTATTAACAATTTGAGTAAAATTCTAATAAATGAAGTAGTGAAAGTGATATACCTGGTTATAAATTGAATATGAGAAAATAACAGTAAGTATTACATTTATTTTTGAAATAACACATTATAACCTTAATTGAATGTAAATTGAGGTAATAATGTTAATGTAATATGATATATAACTAATTTAGTGCAATCCCAATTAACTGAAACAATTATAAGGTTATAATTGATTGTAATTAGTAAATTGGAAAATAAATTCAAAGTTTATTAATTGATGAACTAATACATAATAAATTGTAATTTGATAGAATCAAAGTTAGATAAGTAATTACGGTATTTGTTGCTTGATAATAAAGTATGAATGGAATTAAATTAGGCAGATGGTGATAGTCATTAATTGTTTACCCAATTATTTAATCTATTGACTTAGACCTAAATCCATTGCAATTAAACATAATTAAGAAATATGTTAACATGAATTTAGTTGATGACTGTAAAATATTAGGGTAATTGGATATATACTGATGTTAAATTTATCCATAGGATGATGATTTATTGAATAAAGAGATTGAATACAGATTGTATTAATTTAACTGAAATAAAAAATATAATTTATTTGAATTTACTTAAATTGAAGGTGAACACTATAAATTTTGCTATAAATCCTTATTTGATTGATATGGAAATTTTAATTAATGAATTAGAAGTTTATTTGTAATCAGAAAGGATAGAATGGTAAATAATTAAATTTGAATTGAAAAAGTGATTTAATCAATTAATTATTAATTTATTTAATTTATAGGAAAATACCCATTTTGGCCACTGATTTGGATTTCGACGAAACCAATTTCATTGGATCCGTAATAGTGAGTAATTATAGGATTTCAGGTTTCATAGGATCGGGCTTGTCATTGGATCGTATGGACTCGAAATGCCTAGAATTCAATTTAATCGAAATCAATCGAAATCAATTTGAAATAACTTAATTTTAGCATAACTTCTTCATATGATGGAATTTGGACTTTGAACCTGTTCCATTGCATTTAAAATATTAAGAAACATCTATTTTGATATATGGGTTGACCCATTTTCATTCCGAAGTCGAAACGGACTTTTCGGCCATGTATCGTTCAACTTTCCAAACCCAATTGAGCCTATTCCTTTCTATTTTGTTCTTCCTATATATATATATCGTTATAAAAGCTAGCAGCCTTTCTATTTCTCATTTCCGTACATACGGACATTTCTGTTACTTCTCTTACTCAATGGCTAAAAACCCTAATCTTCCCAATCCAATTTCAATTCCCAAAAAAAAAATTGTGGATCTGTAGCAACTTTGGGTCGCGCATCGAGTTTCAGAGGCAAAAATCCTGCATCAACTTCGGGCCAGGAAGAAAATGCCCTGGGTCGCTCCGCGTTGTTTTGGAAAAAACTCAGAGCAAGCACCGGGGATTTGAGGCGGTGGACCGAAGTTGAACCCGAAGTCGACCCAAGACCAAAATTTTCCAATCTTCTAATTTTCATAACATTTTAATACAAGCTTGGATTCATGCGCCGTTTGTTTTGCTGGGATCGTATTAGAATTACAGAAATTTTGGCACTTGTTTGGACTAATTCTGAGACCATTGAAATTTTGGGTTTAAATTGGATTTAAATTCAATTTAAATTCAAAGGTGAGTGTTTTAACCCACTCACAACTTCTAAAATTTCTTATGTTTTTTAAATTGATTTATGATGTGATTAGAAATTGATTTATGACTCTTTGGCATATTTTGAATCATTATCTCAGTTTATTTGAATTTATTAGGATAAATAGTAATTTAATTTATTATTGAACATAAACTGCCAGTAAATACCTGTTATTTATTATCTGTTCTACATTGATGTTATTGATTGAATTAGATAATGATTGTGATAAATGTTTGATGAATGATATTGGATGAATGGATGTTGTATTTATATTGTTATAAATTGCAAGTTGTTATGGATTTTATTTCATTCGGGATTGCAGTTTGAAATGATACATAACCGTATTTATATTTTAAATTACGGATTGAAATGATAAATATCCGTATCACTTGACCATAGGATAGAAAATTATATATACAGACACCGTGGTCTATATGTAAAATATTTTTGAAATAATTTCTATGGTTTTGTAAAGAAATATACAGTTTTATATCAATATTGATTTTGGATATCATATAAATGTTATTTTATTCTTGATTTTAAGCTATGTATGAATTGTTTCAATATAGAATGAGTTTAATAACAAATTTCGATTTTATTGAAGGTAATATGGTTAGGTAATTAAATTATATTCTATATAGAGTTTATAATGATTTAAATAAATTAAGGTTGGAAGATAAATTTGAAATTATTCTAAAACTAAATTTATCTAATAATTAAACTCAAATAAGTTTGATTTGAAATTTACTAAGTTTGAAATTTTAAAAGTTATGATTTTTATTACTTGATTTTGTTTAAGATGATTTAAACGAATATTTCAAGTATAAATAAATTGAAGGAAATAATTAGTTATTTGCAATTTGGGTTTTACTTAAATGATAATGGATTATTAAAGTATTTCAAAACTAAATATTAGAAAATTGGATTTGATATATACATATATATCAAATTACCAAACTTAGTTTTGAAAGCGTTGAATACTTAAAGTTCGAAATATATTGAATTTGAAATGGTTTATCCTATGGATCAAATCTGTTTTGAAATCGATATAATTTGGAATAGTTTATTTGGAAACTGAATTGAATGGAAACTTATGATTTAGGATTTGGTTAAAATTAAAATTTAGAAATTCGAGTTGTTTTGGAATTGGTTTGTGAAACGGAAGAAGCTATTTTATTATATAAAGTATTTTAATATTTAAACCATTTAAGTGATGGAAGTAATGTTTCAAAGATGCGAGTTTCAAAGTATTATGATTTGAAGTGTTATAATTTCAAGTGTTGGTTTTAAAGTGTATAACTTTTAAAGTGCTATGATTTTGGAAAAGGATATATTAAACTGAAAATGATATCATATTTATTAGGGTTTTGAAATGGAAATGATATTGTATTTATATGGTTTTGAAATGGAAATGATATTGTATTTATATGAGTTTGCATAAAGTGGATAAAACGGGAGCAATTCTTGGGTTAGTGAGGTAGCCCCTCTTGTCGGACACACTCCTTCGATACCATTCTATTACTTTGTGATTGATTTGTGCCCTTTGATTTTTGGAGGTGTGGCTCGAGGTGGGCGGTAGTTGCGCGCTACGTGCCACCACCAGCCTGGATGTGTAATTGGTATATCTACCCTGGCATTACCTCGTTGTGCCGTGTCACCTAATCTAGCACGCCTTGTACGAGTTTGGGTTTCTCCCATAGCCCGTGGAATATACTCTAGTGGCTTCCCGATCAGGAGGGACCATGATATTGAAAGGACTACTGGGACTATTACGTGTTAAGGTGGAAAATGTAAATCCTTAACATTATTTAAAAGTAAGTTTATTTTACTATAGACATTATTATAATAGCGAAATATTACTACATAGTAAATAGTTTAATGGATCCTTAGGAGATGTGACTCCCGAGCATATTTAAACTTACTGCACTCATGTTATACACCGAATAGGAGATGTCAAATCCCGTAAACATCTCTGACGCCGTTCCACTTATTTTTTACCGTTGATTTAACTTATATAAGATCTTTTAGTTCTAACTCGAGTGTTTTATCTTTTCAATTCGCTCGGGTCATCTTGGGCATTTCAAAATTTGAAGATCATATTTTTGGAGGATGAAGACGAAGATTGTATTACTATTATTTATTATATCACTCCACTACATTTATACTGTCCTGCTGCATTGTTATTTATTATTCTCTGGTATGTGTACTCTGATTCTGTGTTGTATAAGTATAATCAAATGTTTTTGTAAAACAGCTTCATGAACTGTTATTTGATTATTATATTTTGTCATTCCGCTGTGAGATTCTGTTTTGTTTTATTTCTTTCTTTGTTTTCTTATTTACCCCAATAACAATCCGCCCTTCTGTATGGTTTGAGCCTGACGTGTGTGGTTTATCATTGATTTAAAGCATACAAAAAGGCGGGATGTTACACTCCTCTAATTCGCGAGCTTCGTTCGATTGGATTCGATCGATTTTTTTTGAGTGAATTCTTCAATTAGAAGAAAGGGAGGGAGAGAGCTCGTGATTGATAGAAAATGGGATGGCGTTTTAGAAAAGGTAACATATGCTAGTGGGAAAGGTCAACTGATGGTTGATAGGGGTTAAATTGAATTGAACATATTATTTAATTTTGAAATACCGTAGATATTTATTTCGACCCCTAATAAGGCGTGCCGCCTGACGTTTTGTGACGACCCGTCTTTCAATCCACAGAAAGACGTATCATCAATAAGAAAAGAAAGAGATAGAAATAGAAAAGATAGAAAGAAAGAATAACAACATCAGAATCTCACAACGGAAACGGAACAAAATACAATATATTACATAACTATTACATGGTTTTTACATACATCAGAGTTACACAACATCATTCAAACAAGACAGTCATATATATATCTGTCATTACATACATCCCAAAATATAACATACATTAACTAACACAGCAGAACTACACAGATAGATACGTCTGGACTCCTGGTCCAAGCACCTCCAGACTCTAACAATCCAAGACCTATCACTTGGCTACTCATAAAAATTTGAGTACCCAAGAGTTTAAGAAAAACAGAATAAACTCCGGGTCAAACATGGGTCTGGTGTGAATAAATGGGTTAAATTTGCTTAACTTTAAAAATCTTTTGAAAATAAAGGTATCACGTAAGACTTCCCACTCATAAACACGGGTAAGTTTTTACCTTACGCTAACCAAAACATTTTATAGGAAATCCGGTGATATTATAGTAGTGTCTACGGTTTTCAAAATAAAATACAGAAATAGATGAAATGCTTACATCTCACATTCCAACATAAGTGGGCACAATCAAAACTTACGGCGCTTATTGGAGATTGGATTCTATACAATGGTAGGGCTACTAGGGTACCGCCCATCACGGTATGGGGCCTAGATCACCGTACCAAGGATCACTCCCGACACCCTATAATGCAAGCCGGAACCATCCCTTACTGGAGAGTCCCGAACAAGATAACCCTGCAGTTGTGGCAAACAACTGCCCACACAGCCGAAATAAAGGGACATCTAGACAGGGGTATATCTCGTCCTGCTTGGGTGCTACCCACCTAACCTTGCTGCACCTCCCCTGTTTTAGCCATTTCCGGTTGATGAGGCTTGAGGTTACGATTACCTTTAGATAATACATCTCTTAGAATACTCAACGTCCACCTGACGATGTTCTGAAAGCATTCAATCCATACAAGTTCGTTCCGGGTTCGAATGAAGCCGAAGGCATTATCTTGTTACACTCATTTTGGAATCATCCTCAGAGGTAACGACGATAATCCTTACACTCTTAAACACCATCTCGATCTTCACTTGAGATGCCACGACCAAACGTTTAATTTGGATCGATGTGGTTTTCGGATAATCATAACTGACACCCGATCCCGGTCTCATCAAAATCTAAACGCCATTTTAAAGACCAAGTTGTTTAATAGTTTAAACAATTTAATTCAACATTTTGAATTCACATAGCATTTATCACAGATAAATCATACTCAAACATCACAGATATATCCAAAGCATATCATAGAGTATCACAGAATATCACTCAATAGATATCACAAATCCAGATATTCTACTTATACAATCATCCAAACAGGAATTATTAATTCATGTTATAATCAATTTAATTATCTTAAATTAAATTAATTACTTAAAAATTTATCACTTAATTCTGCTTAATTAATTAATTACAAACCATTTAATCAATTAATCGTTTCTCAATTACCCTTTTAAATCAATTAATTAAACTTTAATTACTTAATTAATTACTCCTTAATTATTAATTAATAACCTTAATTATTAATTTATAAAACTTAATTACCCATTTATCTATCACTAATTACTCAATTAATCAATTATTAATTCTTAATTAAATTACTTAATTAATTAACTACTAATTATATTAATTAGCATTAAGTAGTTAATTTAAAATTGTTAATTTCAAATTAGTTAAACACTTAATTATTTGATAATCAATCTTTAATAACAAATTTATAAATCTCAATTCACTTAGTTAATCACAATTATAAATTAATTACCATTCTTATTTTCTTACACTATAAACTAAGTAAATAAAAATCATGTATCTTACATTTTAAAATCTTCCTTAATAACTTTAAATAAACTAGTTACTAACTTAAAAGCTTTAATGTTAATTAAATTTAAACACTATCTTAGATTAACTAATTAATTAAAATATTAATTAAGGTTTAATACATTCTTAAGTGTTCACTTAGTTAATTAAAACTTGTAATAACGTCTTAACTTAAAATTGTCAAACATTAATTAAGTCATCCCTACTTAAAATTGTTTAAGATGATTAACTTACTTTACTTTTAATAGACTGACAGTTTGAAATAAAAACCCGAGAGAATCCTTAGGTGCACTCGAGTTGAAACTCGAGTTTCCCACTATCTTCCCTGAGTCCCCTCTTCTTCTCATACTTTTCTTTTTTTTTAGTTATAAACTTCAATAGCAGGAAAGCATGCTTACGCACCCAGGTACCAACTCAAAGCAAACCTTTCACTTTCTCGAGCATCAACTCGAGTTGCTCATAATCAAACCCTACTGACACCATATTGATGCCGTACACGTGCACAACGCCTCGCCGACGCTTCGGTGAACCACACTACCTCCGGCGAGTCACAAAACTCCCCTATATTCGAAAGCAAAGATCAATTTGACGCTAACGAACCCTCAGCGAAATCGAGCTTCCAGTTCGAAAACTCGAACTCGACCTCACCTATCAAATCGCCTCACCCAAGAAAATTCCGACCATCAGAAAAGCCACAAATCCGGCCTCACTTCGTCAACCCCCTATACTACACTTTCCCAGAGTTTCGAGCAACTCGATCGACCAGAGGAGACGAAATCAACTCGTTTTCCAACCACGACAAACTCGAGTGTTAAACCCTAATCTTGCCTCGTTCCATCATCTCTTGCAATAGAATTTTTTTAACAATTTTCCCGACTTTATCAATTGCCAAACTAGCTTTGCACAAAATTTCAACATCCAGTAAAACTCCTGTCGCGAGAAATTGGTTAAAAAGCATTTTCTGTTCAACTATGAACTGCTCTTTGCATACTCAACTAAAAATCACCATTTTAGTTTTAAAGATCCTATCTTTGAATGTTGATTCAAGTTATATAATTGAATTAATATTTTAAAATATTCAATTTATCATATGTTCATCCTTTTCACTGTAAAACTAAATTTACAGAGCCAATACCTCAATATCCAGCTTAAAACAAAATTTTGACCATAATTTAAGTTTAAACAAACTTGTTTTGCTTGAAACCCTAAGCTAAATAATGGCTAGATAAAAATATTTTGAATTTTGAATAACTATTCAACCCAGTAACTAAAAACAGAAAGAACAGGTATGTTAAATTTTCACAGAACAACTCATATACATATACAGAGCTATATTCAAAAATAATACATATGCAACACAATGTTATCCATAAATCACCTGCGCAGTTTAATTATACCTAAGTCTTTTAAAAATGTGTTTACTCGGCTGAAAAATGTGTGAACAGAGAGCAACTACTATTTTGAAACTGCTAGTTTGATCTTCCTTTAATCTTCTTGTTTGTTCAGCTGATTTGTATTTGAGTTTATAAGATGATGATGCTTTTTTTTCTCTCTAGTTTGCTATGCTGTGAACGAACAAGAATAAGAATAGATGTATATATAAAGAGAAAAGGGTTTTACAAGGTAGGTGTTTACTCGTACAAACTTTTTTTTGATCGGATTTTTTTTCTTTTCCTTCTTTGACCAAACAAGATTTTTATTCTATGAACTGAAATGATTTGTGAATATTTCGAAATGACCTCTTTTGTGCTTGAGATAGTTTCTTTAATGCATGTCTCCTTATAAGTTTACATCTTATCATATTTCGTTTGTATGTACATAGATTTTTGTTTTTGCCTTGCATATCTAAATTTACAGCAAACATACATTCCTTTGCCTAATTTTATTTATACCCTTGTGCTTAATTTAAAATTGTTACAGCTATTGGTATATGTTTATTTATGTTTTCACAGAACCATACTATCATACACTTAATTTATATTCATATATTTTTATACTTACCTCTAATATTGATAAGATTGATTTTATTTAAGCATTATTAACTAGATTACATCCATATATATATAGATCAAATGTTAATAAGGTAGAGCTTTTAATTAAACTGAATAAGATAGATTTTTATTTTAAATATTTTTGAAAGATTTTATTTTTATTTTCAAATCATAGCTTTCTTCACAATACATATACATATACATATACATATATATATATATATATATATATATGGTAAAGGTTAAAAATATTATTTATTAGTTATTTTGTTTTTAAAATGATGAGTTGTATTTTAATTAATCAGATTAGATCCTTACTAAAAGAATATTGCTAAAATCCCGGGTCATCAAACGTTTCTATTGTTATACCACTATTACGGACCAAGTGGAACAAGTCTCGAGCCTTAATTCGGTCGTTTGTGGAAGATAGTTTTTTTTAAATCGACTATTTAAATTAAATTAAATTAAATTATTTCAAGGAATTTTTATCTCGTACGACCAAACGATAACTCCAAACACTACAAAATTTAAAATCCAATAATAATACAATATTATGGATCTAATGGAACTAAGTTCGTCGAATTTCGAGACTGTGTCCCGAATCGCTATTTTAACGCATCAATTAAATTGACGATTTTAAAATTTTACGAAATCGCTTAAAATTTCAGTTTTAAAAACTTACTAAGTTAATTATAATTCCAGTAAAATTTATATCAACCCTATAAATCATTTTCTATTCATATTCTACTCCAATTCAATTATTTAACGATTTTTAATTACTAATGCAACAATTAAATTTATCCAATTAATTGCTATGTTTGAAACTTAAGTTTTATACCACTTATTTGATCGTTAAATTCCATATTAAAATTCTATTCACATTTCAAAATTCAACGTTTAAAATAAATTAAATGTTCAAAATCAACGACCAAAAATCCTGGTCGTTACAGAACCTCACGCGAATGGAATAATATATTTTATTTCAATATAAAATCATTACAATGAATTTTTTTGAATACAATATCAGAGTCTAACCTAGATTCAACCTGGATAGTTATAAATTTCTGTCCTTACAAATGCTGTAAAACAAACAATAAAATGCAATAGATGAAGTAGATAATAGAATACGTTTATACGTAGATGAAGATCTCCAACTCTCCTTTGGAAACTCCAAGCGTCTTCAAGTAAACCTTAAACAACCCGGACCCGACCCGAGTATTAAAATACCCGGATCGGGCTTGATAAACCAGCGTGAGACACTTAAAATTTTAAATGTTGATGTAAATCAAAACCATTGAAAAGAAGGGTATCTCGTATGACTACGCCCATACATAAATACGGACGGGTTTTTATCTTATGATAACCAAAATACTTTATACTGAAAAACACTTTGATATTATTATTAATGACATTCTTTTGAGAATACTTCTCAAGTAATATATCAAAATAAAGTATCAATATCCGGACTAAGTCTATAGTAATGTATCCGGACTAGGTCATCGGAATACACCGGATGAAATATATGATATCAAAGGGGTAGCTGAAATGTTTGCAAAGCATTACAGCTATTTTGGGAATACAATCAAAATTGTAAAGCTCGTATTGGATTTGGTATTTCCAACATGATAGGGAACTAGTGCCTTTTCATTCAATCCATGCATAGCAAACATAGTTCCCACGGTGCCTTAATCTCTTTTCTCCAGCAAGTTACTTGGAATTGTACTTGCTACGCTACCAATATCTGGTAGCCTTATCACTTTTTGCAAGCTGGCTACTATATTCTAATAAAGAGGGTAATAAATGCCTTGAGGATCCAGATTCCACTGGGCTCCTCCATACTCATACAACCGATAGCCTGTAATATGTCATGCAGACCATATAATTACTCATATCATCTCTGGGATGTGAGGCTCGAGGGGCTACGCACTTCTTTTCATAAAGCCATACTTTTTTTTCGTAAAGCCACACTTTATTCTTCCATAAAGCACATTCCACTTAGAATGCTACATTTCCATTTCTTAATCACACAACTGATATCTACAAACGTATAACTCCTAAATGCATATGGCTCAGGAAAGGTTGTTATGCTAAGAGAAGTTTCCTTCTCCGCCACCAAGTAGATGATACGTTGATAGAGATCAATTAATATAATCGAAAATGCAATGCCAGACATTCGTCCATACAAGTTCGTTCTGGGACTAAACGAAACCGGAGGCATACCTTCTACTACCATTAGTAGCGAGTAGTCCTTACAATAAAACATAATAGGGCCACTGCTATAATAAATGTCTCTATATGGGAAGCGACCTAGAGAATGTCAACAAACAGTCTTTTCGCTATGAAGATCTTCATTCTTCAATAATCATCATCTTCAACATGTCTTCACTTTCAAACGAATACATTGGTTCAAAGTGGTTTTCGGATATTAGTTACCCAAATCCGACCCTGGTTCCTTTGAGCCAATCATCGATTAAAAAGATGTTAAGTTTATATATGACTATCAATCATCATTCAATTTAATTCATCTTTTTATTCATTTATAAATATCTCTTAGAGATACATTCACTTAATTATTCCTTTATCTTCTTAATAGTATATGGAATCCTTAAGCCTCATTTATCAAATCATTTGGTAAATTTAAACCTTTTTAATCTTAGAATAATTCCAAGTCAATACACCTTTTACTTAGGAAAATATTTCTAAATCATTTACTAAATCTTAATCAAAGATTTTTTATTCCAAAACGTAAATTTTAAATAGGTCAAAAACGATGTTATTTAAGATAGTTTATTGCAAACCCAAAACAATTAATTCAAGTATAAAAACTAAAATGATTCCAAATCATTTATTTAAATTTTTACAAATATCTCTTAATTCGAAACTCAAAACTTTGATTGAGTTAAAACAATGTTATCTAGGATTTTAATCCAAAACCAATAAATATTAAGTGAGAAGAATCTGTAAAAATCATCTAATTTTACTCATATCAATTCCCGTATTCAACTAGTACTATGAGCGGAATAACAACGAAATCACCTTTAAATTCTACGAATAGTAGGGGTTCCCTCTTCGGGCTTCTACACCGAGTATAAGAAGATTATCTCCACAAAATCCAAGTTATGTATATTTTAAAAATTATATCCTTTATACTTTAGAATTTTTTTATCCGAGTAAATCAAATTTACTATCCCCTCCATCGGGCCAGTACGGATAGCGAGGGAGAGCAGGATACTGGTTTTCCAAACTCAAGTCTAGACACTATCACTTTAAAGCCCATAAGGCAGTCAAGTTATTTAGTCGACCCTAAATCATTAGTCCTTTATTAATTCCATAAATCCTTTAAAATTACCTTTGAAAAAATTTATTAATCAGTTGAAAACTTTTACAAATGATTTGGAAAAGAACGGTTGCATTTAAAACTATATTTCAAAAGTTGTAGAAAAGTACCGCGGAAAAGTGCTGCGGAAAGCGTTTTTAAGCTATATTGATCAAAACGACTTTCTATCTCTTGGAAATTTATTTTTATAACTCAAATCACTTTTAAAACATTTTGAAAGATTTTTAGAATTTATTTTATATTTTTAAACAACTTTGATATATCATTTTTAAAGAAATCCTATTATGGATTCTAAACTGTAAAAACCGCAATTTTTCAAAAACTTGTCTTACTCATATCTCAAAATCTACTTAACGAAGTCTCAATTTTCTTTCTTTGTATGAAAAATATGATATAAAATAGTTCGTAAAATTCTTATCTCGAAGAATTCCAAGCTATATTCCACTCTCTACACTTGTTTGAATTTTACGGCGTGAAATTGTGAACTACCGTTATGAGACGCGCCTATTTTTGACTAAATTTCCAGTTACCTTTCAAAATTCACTAAAACACTCTCATATGTTTATAAAACATTTATAAATCATTTTCAAACATTTAAACCAATATTTTTCCATATTAAATCCCCAGCCCGTGTGGGCTGGGGCGGCCACTAGTCCCCAGCCCGCGCGGGCTGGGGTGGGCCCCAAGTACTCCCCCAGCCCGAGCAGGCTGGAGCGGGCCCCAAGTACCCCCCCAGCCCATGCGGGCTGGGGGCCCAAGAAGAAGGAAAAAAAATGAAAGCATTTTTTGTTGTTGTAGTTTTGGGACTGAACTTTGTGACATCGCCACGGTCACATCCGCGGTCGAAATCCAACATTTTTGGACTCGTTGGAAAGTTGGAGTTCCGAACTCCATCTCTAGAAAGTTTGATTAGTATCCGAGTTCATTTGACTCTTCAAAATTGCTGTCGAAGGGGGACCCGGATCTCAGCCTGAAACAGTGTATTCACTGTTTTCGGGTCCGACTTTGGAGCGTCGCTTCGACTTCGTTTCAAGTCAGAATCGAGTAAATCTTTTTGCGTTCTGAAGTAGGAATTTTGGACTACGTTCCTACCCATTTTCATGCCATTCGGATTAGGTTTGCTGGTCCGAATAATTTTCCGAATTTAGGTTCGCGTCAGTTTTGGACTATTTTCCAACACTTAGAATATTTTCAGTGATTTTCTGGTTTTATCGATTTCTTTGAGATTTGTCTCTGGATTTCATACACGGGTTTTTATGAACTATTTTAAAAGGATTTTTCGCTCATAAATGGCTTTCAAAATTATTATATAATATTATTTTTAAATATTAAATTAATTACTCCATAATAGGAGAGTTTTCAAAAGCTGTTTTAACGTGATTTCAAACCAATTAAAAATCCGTTTCGCACCATTATTTTCTATAATAAAAATCTCACACTCACTTTTAGCACGTCGAGCGAAGTGGAAAGGTGCTTAAACGGTTAGGAAATCTCCGGCCTATGGAACCGTGTGTATTTTCTTTCCGGTTAGTCCCCGACCTATTCGATTGATCGTTTTGACCTTTGGGTCTAGTTTACCGATGATACGAGGTGGACTTTTTATTGTTTGGAGTGTGAGCTTGCTATTGGTTAGTAAACCATTTAGTGCGAACGTGGGGTATGGGACTCATTGTTAACACTTTACGGGTTCCTCTCCAAGAAGTTTGTGACACATTAGCCTCTGGGAGGCCAGTACTGGACCTCTGGGTCACCACGCCTCTGGGCAACCGTCTCTGGACACCTGCTCTATGGAGCAGTTTTTTCGGCGTGTGCCTCTGGCCTTTATCCTTCTAGGAAGGATCTCGCCGTCTCGCGCGTTCTGCATCTGTGTGAGTGATCGATCACAACTCTACAGTACTTGGCATTAACGACTCTGGTCGGTGCACGTGCTATACTTGTATTATCTGATGATTTTCATATCCATTCGAGTACCGCCATTCGATGTTGGTTCTATGGAACATATGATGTAAGTGTGATTACCTTGTGGATTTACAGTGTCTCTGGACACTGCTTTTCAGTTTTCGATTTTATTGACTTTTCAGTATATCCCTATTGCTCTTTGGAGCATCGATCTTTGCTTGGGCATTGATTACAGACTCTGGTCACTCTTGGGATTATTGCCTATGGGAAACTTTATATAGATTTGACTACGCCGAGGATATGAGGCGATTTTATTTATTCCACACTTTGGTGTTGATATTCTCTTTGGAGATTTCTACTGTTTATTGATTATTGGGGATCGTCATTATATTCATGTGGTCCATTATATTCTTCTCTTTGGAGAAGTTCTATTTTGTTTATGTACCGCATTATTATATATCTCAGTTATTACTGATTATTTAGCTAGCCCGACCCGAGTGTTTTCGCTCGGGTCAGACCGAGTTGTTTCAGGTTAGGTCTCTGGACTTAGCTTTCTGTGCTTGACATTATCTGCTATGCTGATAGATAGCTCTTTATATTTGTCCACTATATTGATACTCTGATTATTCAGTCTCTTATGTACATATTTTTGACTCACATGTGTGAGCGGTGGCTTTGTACCCACCTTTTGATATTTGGATCTATATTGACGATATATTGTACCTATGTTCTGTGACTGTTCTGTGATGATGATATTATCATTTAGTATTATGTTTGTTCTGAACCTATTTTCCTTAGCCATTATAATTTCGTTATAAATATCTATTGGATATGTCGAACCACTTGAGAAAAGAAAACCACCTATTAGACGTATTAAGTAGTTAGTTATAGCTTGATTACACATGGTCGCTTCCATTATACTCTATTCTCCATTCTAGTAGACGGTATTACTCCGTAATACTCTTTACTAGAGTGGGTCTCGGAGTGGGGCATTACAGTTATAAACCCTAGCTATTTCCTATTTTTCAGTCCTGTGCGTAAATCAACTTCTATTTCTTCTTTTCTTCAATGGTAGAACATATTCCAATTCCCAAACCCTAATTACAAAATAAAACCAAATCGAAAATTCAAACTCCTACAAACCATATTAAATTATGTACTGTTTCAAAACTCTCGACGAGCGTAACCTAGATATGCAATTTGTTTTCCCACCAAATCACCATTTTCCTAGAAATAGAGGATGAACTGTAGCCATCCATTTTAGAATATTGACGATCCAACGGTGGATCGTCGTCCGATCGACGATCAGGAGGTGGCATTGGGAAGGTGACACCGTGGTTGGTTGGTGAAGGTTGGCTGCAGCGGAGTGTTTTTTAGCTTCGTGGGGGCCACGCATAGGGTCGTTAGGGGCGGCGTAGGTGCTAGGCGGGGCGGTTGGCGTTGATCTGGAAGGTAGCGTACGTGAAGGCGGCAATTGATGGTCAATGACAAGAGTTTAGGGCGGCTGTTCAATATCACATACGAGATTATGGGCTGGTAGGGTTTTGCCAGTTCTAGGGTGACGTGTAAATAAGTTTTGTTATTTTTATTATTTTTTTTTACTTTTTATCAGACGATCTTCTAATTGTTATAACTTTTACATACGAGGTCGGATTCACACTCGGTTTCTTCCGTTAGGATCCTATCGAAATTCTGAACAACATCGAACTAGTTTAGTCGAACTCTGAGACTGTTTAATTTGGGCCTTTAAATCAATTTGAAATTCAAACGTGAATGTTTTAACCCACTCACAACTACTAAATCATCTTATGTTAGTTAAACTAAATTTATGGTGTGATTAGGAATTGATTGATGTTTGGAATGTTTAAATTATCATTCTAGTTAAATTGACTTTTATTGCATTTAATCATCGTTTAATTTAATATTTAATTTAATTGTCAATTTAATACATGTTAATGGTAATCAGTTATCTATTGAAACTTATTAGTTGATAGGATGATGATTGTGATGGATGTTTGATTTTCGATATTGGATGACTGGATGTTATATTTTATATTGTTATAACACTGCAAGTTTCCTGTGGGTTGAAATAATACATGCCCGAACGATCTATAGATTAGGAAAAAATCGTTATGAGTTGAAATGATAGGCTCAAGCGATTTTATGAATTTTATTTAATTTAGGATTGCGGTTTGAAATGATATATAACCGTAAAATTTTAAATTGCGGATTGAGGTGAAAACTATCCATATCACTTGACCATAGGGTAGAAAATTATATACGGACACTGGATTGGTTAAATTAAATGATTTTTAAATACTTAAATTTTGAATTCAGTTAACTTGCATTTTGAAATAGAAATTGATTTATATAAACTGAATTATTTTCGATAGCCCAAGCGTTAATGTTAAAATTAAAATTGATTTAATGAATCGGTCAAAGGATTTAAATTGGAATTTCAAGGTTGAAGTGTCAAATATAAATAAATTTAACGAAGTGGAGTTATTAAAATGTTTGGATATAACTTTGAAATCTATTTTAAACTAATTTATACTATTTTAATTAATTTAAACTATTTTTAATTATTTTAATCTATTATAACCTACATAATCCAATTTAATCTATTTTACCTATTTTAAACTAATTTAATTTATTTAATCTATTTTAAATCTGTTTTGTATAATTTAAATCTACTTAATCTATTTTAAATCTAATATAATTTAAATCTATTTAATCAATTTTAACTCTATTTAAATCATTTTAAATATAATTAAATCGAATTAAAATCTATTTAAAACTATTTTACTATTTAAACTATTTATTTCTTTTTAAACTATTTCAAACTATTAAAACTATTTATGACAATCTAAACTATTTTCTAAAATTTCAGACTGTATTAAAGTATTTATTTTTAAATCCTTGATGATGATACAATCTAAGTTGGAATCTAGAATTAACACCTTTTTGTGAAATGACATATTTGAGTAAATATGATGATTTTGGAACGAGGATCTAATCAACTTATCTTATCGATAAATCCAAAAGTGAATATGATTTTGAAAGTGAATATGATTTTGGAAGTGAGTGTGATTTTAAAAGTGAATATGATTTTGGAAGTGAATGTCGTTATGAAAGTGAATACGATTTGAAGTGATATGGTTTTGAGAATATGACATTTTGATATCAGTATGAAATGGTTTTGAAAATGTAGAAGAACCATCGGGTGTGTAATAAACGTTTGGTTGTTAAAGAGATAGGGATCGGATATTGTCATACTCTCTACCAATATTGAAAACCACTTTAACAACTGTGTACGTGGTGGAGATTCCAAAAATGAAGTAGGATGGTTTGGCGAACGATTTTGTATGAGGTACATATGTGACCCTGACTCCCGCGAGTCAGCTTAGATGTGACTAAAACATGAGCTATACCAGGCCAAGTGAGGTCGTTCCTCCTATCTGGCACATTTCTTCGATACTATATTTTGACTTTATGATTGATTTGGTGGCCACCCCTCGATTTTGATTATAGGAGTGTGTTTCGAGATGGGCGGTAGTAGCTGCTATGCTTTACCACCAGTCCGGGAGTGCATTTGGTTTATCTACCCTGGCATTGCCTCGAGTGTCATGTTCATATGCCCTATCACGCCTTCTACGAGTTTGGTTTATACCATACCTATGGAGTGCTCTCTGACCCTCCAGTTTACGGAGGAATTACAGTACTGTATAGACTATGGGAATATATAATGTGTTAAGGGGGATATGGGTAACCCCTTAATGCTATTTTAATACTTTACTTTATTGTAGACACTATTATAATAGCGTATTGTACTACATAGTAGATAGTTTGACGGATCCTTAGGAGATGGTAATCCCAAACATCTCTTAAGTTATTGCACTCACGGTAACGCTGGATAAGAGATGTCAAACCCCTTAAACATCTCTGACACCATTACTCTCGTATTTATTTACCATTGATTTAGCTTACATAAGATCTTTTAGTCTAACTCAAGTGTTTTGTCTTTTCAATTCGCTCGGGTCAGTTAGAGCTTTTCAGTGTGTCGAAGACTGCTTTTGGAGAGTGAAGACGAAGATTTTGTATTATTATTCTTTATTGTATTCATTCCACTACGTCATGTTGTTCTGTTGCATTCATTTATTTATTCTTATTGTATGTAACTTTGATCGGTATTATAAAAGTATAATCAATGTATTTGTAAATAGCTTCATGAACAGTTTATTTGATTATTATATTTTGACATTCCATGCGTGATTCTGTATTTGTTTTCTCTATTTCTCTATTTTTCTTATTTACCCTATAACAATCTGCCCATTTGAATGGTTTGAGTCTGACGTGTGTGGTTTATCGCCGATTTAAACCGTCCGAAAAGGCAGGTCATTATAGTTGTTATCAGAGCTTTGATTTAGTGATAACCTTAGCTTTGTGGGGTCCGACTCGCATAAAATAAGGTCGTAATACCCTAAAATGAGTCGTTGAGTGTATATATGAGAGAGTGTATTTGTTAGTGTTATAAAAGGGTTTTGTATTGTGTTAATTTGTTCTGTTTTGTAATTATAAATTCTGGTCGGTACATAGGACACTATGGCATCGATATGAATTTCTAAACACTTAACATGATAGACCGACACAATATCGTTTTGAAATATAGGTACATGAAATAATTTTACCTATTATGTATTTTGTAAATAAAATAATAAACTTTATAAATGATATAGTTGGATGTAATATTGTTTGTTAGGTAGAAAATAAGATATATAAATAAAGTAAATATAAATTAAAAGTTTAGAACTGAAGTTCCAGACTTTTGAAATTTCTTTCAAAAGATTTTGGAATATAATACTAATATTATTTGGAAGGAAATAAGTTCTGTACTCCCCTTTCTGTCGTTGGAAAATAATTTAGGTCATGAGTGCACGCATCATCGACGTTCTATTTGAGTTTCAAAGTGAGTAGACGGTTGTAGTAGTTTTACTACATCTTGTTTTGACAAACGAATCTTAATTTTGAATTCCTAAATATGATTTGATCTATAAATGATGAATATATATTACTTTAAAGTGATTTGGAAATATAACCCGGAATTAGTACTTAAACCTTCTGATGATTAGTAGTTTTTTGTTAATGTAATTAAATGAAACCTTAACTATTTGAATGTTTGGAAGCTGCTAAGATGTGAAATAAGAAATTAGATATTAAGAGATTAATGAAATATAAAGAAATTGAAGGCTATCATGTATAAATTAAGAAATGGAAATAAAAAATGTAACTATTGAAAATTTTGTTAATTGAAATAAATATGATAGCTTGTGTAACATTTTTCTTAATTCTAAAAGACATGTACATAACTTACCAAATTATAAAAGTTGTAATGTTAAATAAGAATATGTAATAGAATATTATACAACTAAAGCTCAAGTATAATGCAAGGGTTCAATAGAAATTTTCTATAAATAAGGATTCTGATGTTGTAAATCGTTATGAATTTAAGTTAGTAAGTTGAAATGTTACAAATTAACTGTGATAGGAAAGATGAATACTGTAAGTAAATAATTATAAACTTAAGTTAATGTTGAGGCCTTTTATAATTAAAGCGAGTACCATATTAATTGAATGACTTAACTTTAGAAAATGTTGAAATGATTTAGAAATGGATTTAACATTAAAAAAAACTATATATGGAAGAAATGAATGTGGAAAACAAATAATTTAGTAATGGTGAATTAAATGGATGATAGTCCAAGCGTTAATGTTGAAATTATTTTCGATTGTCCAAGCGTTAATGTTGAAATTGGAATTGATTTAATGATTTGCTCAAAGGATTTAAATTGGAATTTCAAAGTTAAAGTGTCAAATATAAATGAATTTATCGAAATGGAGTTATTGAAATGCTTTAAAATCTATTTTAAACTAATTTAAATTATTTTAATTAATTTAAACTATTTTAATCAATTTAAACTATTTTTAATTATTTTAATATACTATAACCTATTTAATCCAATTTAATCTATTTTACCAATTTTAAACTAATTTAATTTATTTAATCTATTTAATATGATTTAAATCTATTTAATCTATTTTAAATCTATTTAATATAATTTAAATCTATTTAATTAATTTTAAATCTATTTAAATCATTTTAAATTAATCAAATCAAATTAAAATCTATTTAAAACAATTTAAACAATTTTAATCTATTTAAACTACTTTAAACTATTAAAACTATTTATGACTATTTAAGCAATTTTCTAAAATTTCAGACTGTGTAAAGTTGAAGTACTTATATTTAAATCCTTGATGATGATACAGCCTAAGTTGGAATCTAGAATTGATACCTTTTTGTGAAATGACATACTTGAGTAAATATGATGATTTGAGGACTTAGGTAACCTATCTTATCGATAAATTCAAAATTGAATATGATTTTGGAAGTGAATGTGATTTTGAAAGTGAATATGATTTTGGAAGTGAATGTGATTTTGAAAGTGAATATGATTCGAAGTGATATGGTTTTGAGAATATGAAATTTTGATATCAGTATGAAATGGTTTTGAAAATGTAAAAGAACCATCCGGTGTGTTGTAAGCGTTTGGTTGTTAAAGAGACCGGGATTGGATATTGTCACACTGCCAATACCGAAAACCACTTTAACAACTGTGTACGTGGTGGAGATTCCAGAAATGAAGTAGGATGGTTTGGCGAAAAATTCTGTATGAGGTATTTACGTGACCCCGACTCTCGCAAGTCAGCTTAGATGTGACTAAAACAGGAGCTATACCAGGCCAAGTGAGGTTGTTCCTCCTATCTGGCACATTTCTTCGATCTATATTTTGACTTTGTGATTGATTTGGTAGCCACCCCTCGATTTTGATTATAGGAATGTGTTTCGAGGTGGACGGTAGTAGCTGCTATGTGTTACCACCATTTTGAGAGTGCAATTGGTATGTTTACCCTAGCATTGCCTCGAATGCCGTGTTCGCATGCCATATCACGCCTTATACGAGTTTGGTTTGTACCATACCTATGGAGTGCCCTCTAATAGCCCTACAGTTTACGGAGGAATTACGGTACTGTATAGACTAGCGGAATATATAAAATGTGTTTAGGAGGGATATGGGTAACGCCTTAACGCTATTTTAATACTTTACTTTAGTTGTAGACACTATTATAATAGCGTATTGTTCAATATAGTAGATATTTTAACGGATCCTTAGGAGATGGTAATCCCGAACATCTCTTAAGTTATTGCACTAATGTTAAACACTGGATAGGAGATGTCAAACCCCGTAAACATCTCTGACGCCATTACATTCATATTTATTTACTGTTGATTTAGCTTACACAAGATCTTTTAGTCTGACTCGAGTGTTTTGTCTTTTCTATTTGCTAGGGTCAGTCTGAGCTTTTCAGTGTATCGAAGATATATATATATATATATATATATATATATATATATATATAAGTATATACTTACCCATATCATAACTTACATATAAAACTATTATATATATATATATATCAACCCATCAGAACCACTAAGATATACATATATATATATATATATATATATATGTAAGTATATGATCTTCTAGTATATACATGCCTAAGAACCAATACTATATGTACAAATAACTCACTTTATATAGCTTGTACAACCTGAAACAAATTATACACATATATAATAGTATATAATATCTATAAACCAGTATATAAAATTTATAGACCAATATAAAATTTGTTTACATACAATCAATATGACCTCTTATATAGAAATAAATCAAAATGTCTATATAATTTATATATATATATATATATTATAACAACTCTATATGCACATTTCCAATTATTTATAAAATAAAATTAGACATGTTATATATACATTGTAACTAAAGCAGATCATAGATATGAAATAAACTTATACTTATACAAAAACTGCTGTTATAACTGACACATATTAAAATTTTGTGTGTGTGTGTGTGTGTGTATATAACCACAACAATATATAACCAGACTATAAATAAGATATGCGTGTGGTAAATCTATAATACCCTTATACATAATAAGGGAGAAAACTATCCATATACACATATCGCAAATACAATAAATTTATATTATACTGTACAGAACATAATGCAAATATGAAACTATTTTATACACTTTATAGGCTTGTATGAAGTAACAGTCAAACTTTAAAATATAATATGTATAACACTCTTTCAAAATCCAATATATTGTAACTCATAAATTATAACCGCATATATTTTTAGCAAGCTATCTATGTAGATATACTGGACCACATTCCTACTAAACAAAAGATATATACTAGAATAGTATAATAGTTTTATACAAAGTGAGAAAGCTTGATATTTTGCAATGGCAACCCTAAATATTATAACTAACAATATTTACTGACATGCAAAACCCAATATAATCTAGCATAGAATATAATTCAATGTAATTCTTTATTATAAAGCAATACAGATTACTTACATAAATAGAATATAAAATATGGCTATAGCAGACGAAATATATGGCTTCTGACGTAACTAGCATTAACATATATATATATATATATATATATAAAGGATTATTCTATAAACTAATTTTAAAATATATATAAACAAATATATATTTATAAATAGATCTACACACTTACACAAATGTGCAACAAGGAGGAAAACGACTAAAGGAGTGATGGGTGGAAGGCTTGGGTAGAGGTGCTGTGAAGTGGGTTCTCATCTAAACTTGGTTGCGCTGAAAGGAAGAGTGGAGTGGAGTGGAGAGGAGAGGAGGTTCGCGAAAATGGTCAAGGGAAGGTGGAGAAGAAGCAGGAGGCTAGAGGAGGAGGGTCGGTGATTGAGGCTTGCGGTGGCGTTCATGGAAGCTAAAGCGGAGGCGAGTGTTGGATCGAATGGTGGAGGAGCTTTGTATATGGCCGCATGAAGATGAGGAATGAAATGAAATATGCAAAAAAAATTCTTTTTATTGGGGTTACTAGTGAAAAAGAAGAGACAACATCGCATAATTTAATACACTGAAAATGACAAGCACGTTATAATGGATTCCAAAGAAAAGTTTTAAATGCAAATACCTGTTTGAATCCAACCGGTGAAATAGTAAGTATTTGATAATAAATTTGGAGATAAAAAGGGTAATGACCAATTGGTTTTACATGGTGTATGAATGGAAGGTCATCTAGAAACCAAACGGATCAACGGATATAGGCACGGATTTCGACACGCACTGGATCTTGAAAACAATATGAATACACTATGGAGATCAGCACGACGAGACGATTAAAAAGGTATATAGATATTAGTGGTACGACCATCGTATCAAAAGTCGATAATCGGTACCGACAATACTGCAAATCTATCGAAAATAAGATAAACGAAGCAATAGCGGTTCAAATTTGAAGAAATGAAATATGACGTCTCAATCAGAAGATGATTTTCAAATTTATTATGTAAAAATATTCAGGTTTGGAAAATATTTTGCTATCATCAAATTTAACAGATTTGAATTTGAATAAAATTATACAATAAAATTTACTTGCTTATTTTCTGATGAAAATTTACCATTCACTATGTTCAAGTAGACGTATTCCAAATATTAAATTTCTATTTCAAAATTTTATTATTTAAAAATTCACAAAATTTCAATTAAATAGGTAAATAAAATTATTAAAATTTACGGGTCGTTAGAATTTGCTAATAAAATGAAATATTAATTGGATATGGAATTTAAATTCAAACTTTGAATTTACTTTAAATTCAATTTTTGATTTGGTTAGAAATATGTAAGTAAGGATTTAATCCCTTGGTTTGGGCCTTAGGGTAGGATATGCCCATTTAGGCCACTGGCTGTAAATTAATTTAGTAAACTTCCCTTAAGAAAATCCTAACCTTTCAAAATTCCACATTTAGCTTTCTCCGATACGTTCATATTTTCAAAGGAAAAAGATGGAAGAGAACCCTAAACCTAGCCATGGTTAATTCTTTTCTAAATTAAGGAAACTACCATAAATCAGAGGGAGTTAGGTAATGATTTCTTATCCTCTGTTCTTTCAATTTCATGAACCAATTTCAAATTCTAACCATCTTCAATTTTTGAAATTTCTGAATTTGTTAGTTAGCAGTTGAATTTTGGGTTCACAGGAGATGCTATAAGGTTAAGCAAGCCAAGGTGGAGGATTTACTTGCATCTCTTTTGTGTTTTGTGAGTTTTCGCTCACATGGCTATATTAATGAAGGGTTTTTATGATTATAATTGTAGCTAAATTGTTTTAGTAGCTCAAAAATGTGGTAGTGTTGCTTGTGTTAATTTATATTGATTATGATATTGCTTCTCGAGTATTAACTGAAATTGGATTATTGTGTACATAAATTAGTTTCAAAAACGAAGGCGATGTTGTCCAAATCTTTCTGATAGCATTATAGGGCTGTGAGTGGGTTTAAGGATATCTAGTATCAATAGAAATTGGTTGTTTGACGGCTGTTGATTGTGAACATCTTGGATGTTAATCACTATTAGTAATTTGGGCATATTCGTGATATCTTAGAATTTCAAGCAATTTAAATGTGATAATCTCTTTATTTATTTATTTACTTAAAATTGGTAAAAAAAAATTATTTTCAAACAATAATAATAATATGATGATTTTAAATATAGTTATAAATAGATTTTTAAATGAAATAATTATTTTTACAAATTTAGTTTGGTTATTTTATAAATAGATTTTTAATAGACTTATTATTTTCAAATTTAAATAGGTATTCTTTAAATGTATATGTATATATATTTATTTAAGTTAATTTAAAAAAAAAGAATTATTATTTTCAAATTTAATAATGTGTTTGTTTAAATTAATATATATATATGTTTAAGTTGATTTTAAATTGGATTTTTAAATTTCAATTTCAATTTAATATTAGGATTTAAATTTGAATTTAAAGAATAATTATTTTAAAATATTTTGGATATAAAAATATGTGAATAAAGTTTTCATTAGAATATAATTTGTTATATATTATTTTTCTTATGGAATTTATTTATAGAAATTATGAAAGTATTTATTTATATAGTAAATAAATACAAAATTTTTATATTTACATTTATAAATGGATTAAATACACTATGTATGATTTTATTTAAAATATGATTGGTTTATATTTTTATTTTCTTTTAAAGGTTTTGTTTCTATAAATTTAGAAAGCATTTATTAATTAAGAAATGTACTAAATTAATTAGGAAATTTATATAAAAGCATTGTAAATCAATTTAAAAATAAATAAAATGCATTAATACATGTGTTAATTTATAACCTCCTTAATAACAAGTGTTAGATAGTTAAATGTGGTATAGGACAAGTGTCATGATTTATTTTCATTTTCTTTGATTTTTAATAAACCATAAATTAGTTTATATAAGCATACATCTTCCATTTCTTTTTCTTTTTCTCATCTCATTTCTAAACAAAGAAAACTTCAACCTGTTGTATACTCTACAAACCAGAAAAGAATCACTACCCTGTAATCAATCCACTCAGATCAAATACAAACCTGTAACAATTCTCAAACCATTTAACAAAACCCTGTAATCATTTTCCAAAATCAAAGGCAAAGCCTGTAACATCTTCATAATTCAACCTGAAGCAAGATAATCAAGCCAAATCTGTAACCATCCATTTTTCAAAACCTGGATTATCAAAGAAATCAGCAGCAAATTAAAGCTTCAACATGCATAAATCAAGTCTTAAAGCATTTCAGTTTTTAAAGTGTTTTCTTCTCCAAATTCAAATGATTCAAAGTTTTCAGCTTCAATACCCTTTAAGTTTTCTTAATCCAAAACAGTTTCAAAAGCTCATGCTTTGTGAGTAAACTTTTAAATTAAAAACTTAAGTAACAAATATCTGTTGTATGTGAATTACTATGTTGATGGTTGCTTTGCATATCTGTATATATGTAAGCCTGTGCGTATTTCTGTTGATTTTAACATTTCTGTTCTTAGTTTAAGCCCCTATCCTTTAAATTGTGAGCGTGAAATATCTTTAAATTTGATGCATATGCTAAATTTTTGAAGTAAACTCATGAAGTATGTTTGAAAATATGTATACATGTTGTTTTTAATCTAAATATATGTATATATGAATGATTTTAAACCTGAGTACATATGCGATTCATTTGTGCATACCTATGCTTCTCCGTTCCATGTTACAGAGTTTAAGTGGCAATCAAAATTCAAGATCTTTTTATAAAATCACTATTAGTACCTGAGTTTAAAACAAAATAGTTTAGTTAAATCATAATCTAAGTACCAGAAATAGATTCAAGTATTTTAAAGATTTGAACTATGCTAGAATATGTAAAATACAGTAGTGATGTTAAAATCATGTTAAATCAAATGTTTTAATTCGTTGTTTCAGGGTTATAACTTGAACCTATTTAGAAAATTAGGATTTTTAAAACTAAGATCAAAATTTTTAATAATGCATTGAGGATGCATTTTGGGATTGACTGGAAATTGGTTATGAGGCAATTTCTGGCGATCTTTGGGTAACGAGGCCTCGGGGTTTCGTCTGAAGCAACCCTGGTGATCAGGGATGTTCGGAAAAATGGAGGGAGTGGTAACTGTTCGCCGTGGCGACGGCGGTAGATCGAACTAGGTTTTAAACCTTGTTTTTGTTGAGGTCAGTTCTGTGATCACTGCGTCATCTTCAGGTGATCGAGTGGTGCGAGACTCGATGGAAGGTAGCGTGGAAGGTTCGTGGAGGTGTGGCTGGAGTTTTTGGTGTTTCGGTGAACAGCGTCAGCTGTTTGAAGCATTTTCAGGTTGGGTGTCGGGTTCCAGTTTTCAACCAGATGGATCGATTTCGATCTGTAGCTTATGCAAGTGTTCTGATGGTTGGCGCTGGTTGTTATGGCGATGAGTGACATGCCGGAAGGATCATCAGATGGTCGGAGGGAGCGCTAGTGTTGGTGCATGTGCACGAGGTGGTTCTCGTGTCAGCGTTTTCGGGTTTGGTTTGATCTCGAAGTGAGAATCGGGAATTTTTAGTAGTGACTCGAGTGAAAACTCGAGTGGTTTATGTGGGTTTAGCCTACAGGTTTTAAAATTTAAAACTTAAACTAAAATTTAGAAATGGAAAAGAAACTCGGGTTAGACCCGAGTGGTCTTCGGGTTCGAACCCGAAGCATGTGTTAAGAAAATTTTAAAAAGGGTTTTAAAACTTGGTTTTTGAAATGTAAAAATGAAATTAGTTAAACTTTCTTGTATAAATTACTTATATAATAGTTGTTTTCTTTAGCATTGTTTAAGAAGTTTTGAAAACTTTGTTTAATTTAAATTTTGTTAAATAAAGCTAAAGTTATTTTAAAACTTAAGTAGAAATGAAATTTTAAAGATTTTATAAAAGCAAGCTTATTAATTTAAAATTGATAATAGATTTAAAACCTTTACTTGATAATATTTTAAAGCATTTATGGTAAGTTGTGATTTGCAGCTTTTAATTTATCAAGTTGAATAAGTATTATAAACTTAATTAATGAATTGACTAAGTAAAGTTAATTTTTAAAATAAAATGTTTTAATGATAATTAAGGCATAAATAAGATAAGATAAGATTTTATCTTAAGATAATTATGGTTTTAACGATTTGAGATTAATTAAGTTAATTAAGAAATTTAAGTATAATTAATTAACTTAATTAATTAAGTATAAAGGGTTAATTAAGTAATTAATTAAGAATAATTAATTAATTTAGTTAACTAATGATTAAGGATTCTTAATTAATTTATAATCGAGGGTTATAATTAATTAATTAAAGGTTAATTAATTGTAATTAAGGATTACTATTTGAGTAATTAGAGATTAATTAATTTATAATTAGAAATTACTTAATCAAGTAATTAGAGGTTAATTAAACAGTAATTAAGAAATACTTAATTAAGTTTTATTAATTAATAAAAAAGTTTTATTAATTAGTAATTAAGATATAATTAATCTATAATTAAAGATTAATTAAGGGTTAATTAACTGTTAATCAATGATTGATTAACTGGTAATTAAGAAGTTCTTAATTTGTTATTAAGTTGAATTAATTGATAATTAAGGTTTATTAATTAATAGTTAAAGAATAATTAATTAAAGATTAATTAATTTATTTATAAGGATAATTAAGGGATGAATTATCTAATTGTAATTAATCAAATGAATGTGATTAATTTAAGTTAATTAATTTGTTAACTAATTAAAGGTAATCTCTTGGTGATTAATTAAGTATAATTAATTAATGAGATTAATAAGTGTAATTACTTAGAGTAGGTAATTAATGTATAATTACTGGATGTAATTAATTAAAGGGAATTACTTAATGAGAAGTAATTAAAGGATATTTACTTAGTAAAAGTAATTAAGGATTAATTACTTAGTGTAATTAAAGGATTAATAAAATTTATTAAAGAGTTAATTAATTAATTAAGTAATTGCAGGATTGTAATCACCATTTATGATTAATTGAGGTTGATTAATGAAAGTAATTAATTAATCAATGGAAGTAATTAATTAGAGATCAGTAATTAATATAATTAATGAGAGTAATTAAAGGTTAATTACTGTAAACGGTTAAGGATAATTAATTTGTGTAATTAATTGAAGGATAATTAATTTATGTAATTGAAGAATAATTAATCAAGATGATTAATTAAGATGGATATTTAAAGGATGGTTAATTAATTAAAAGGTTTGTAATTAATTAATGGTTGATTAAGCAAAGTCAGTGATTAATTCTTAAGTAGTTGATTTAATTTAAGTTAATTAAATTAATTATAATAGGGATTAATAATTGTTGCTTATGGATGGTTGTTTGAGTAGAATATCTGAATTGGTTGATATCTATTAGATGATATTTTGTGATATTCTGTGATGTGATACTGGATATATCATTGATATATGTGTGATATTTATCTATGTTAATGCTGTGTGAATTCAAGTATTGAATTGTTTAAACTTTAAACAACTTGGCCTTTAAAAATACGTTTGGATTTCGATGAGACCGGGATCGGGTATCAAATTTGATTATCTGAAAACCACATCGATCCAAGTTAAACGTTAGGCCGTGACATCTCAAAGTGAAGATCGAGATGGAGTTTTAGAGTGCAAGGGTTATTTTCGTTAACTCTGAGGGTGATTCCAAAATGAGTGTAACGAGATAATGCCTTCGGTTTCGTTCGAACCTGGAACAAACTTGTTTGGATTGAATGCTTTCAGAACATCGTCAGGTGGACGATGAGCATTTTAAGATAGATGTGTTCTATGAAGGTAATCGTAGCCTCAAGCCTCATCAACCGGGAATGGCTAAAACAGGGGAGGTGCGGCAAGGCTAAGTGGGTAGCACCCAAGTATGACAAGATTTTCTCCTATCTAGAGGTCCCTTTTATTCGGTTGTGTGGACGGTTGTGAGCTCCAACTGCCAGGGTTGTCTTATTCGGGACTATCCAGTAAGGGATGGTTCCGGCCTTGTGTTGTAGGGGATTGGGAGTAATCCTCGCTACGTTGATCTAGGCTATGTACTATGACGGGCAGTACCTCAGTAGCCCTGCCATTGTATGGAAATCTAATCTCCAATAAGTGCCTTCGGATTTGATTATATACCTATGTATGCTGGAATTTAATAAATGTAACAATTTCGGCTAAGTTTATTTGAAAACCCTAGACCCTCTTATAATATCACAGAATTTCCTATCAAAAGTTTTGGTTAGCATAAGGTAAAAACTTACCCATGTTTATGTGTGGGAAGTCTTACGTGATACGTTTGTTTTCAAAGGTTTTTAAAGTTAAGCAATTTTAACCGTTTACTCACACCAGACCCATGTCTGACCCGAAGTTTATTTCTGTTTTATTAAACTCTTGGGTACTCAAATTTTTACGAGTAGGCAAGGGATTCGGGTTAGCTTTGATGAATTCTGAAGGAGATATGGAGCAGGAGGCTTCAACGTTTATAGATCTATAGTGATTCCACTGTGTTGATATTTGTATTATATATTAAGTTGTATGAAAGACAGATCTTTATAACTGTTTATTTTGGGTTGTATAAGCCGTGAAACTCTGATGTATATGATACTATGTAATATTTATATGATTAATATAATTTACTTGTTCCCCTGTTGAGATTCTGATGTTGTTTTCTTTCTTTCTTCTCTATCTTTTCTCTTTTCTATTCCTTTCTTTCTTAATAATGATGCGTCATTCTATGGAGAGAAAGGAGGGTCGTTACAATATCTTTTTCGTTCCTTGTCAAAATTTGATAATTTTTGACATTTTGGAAAGCATAGACATTTTCCTACAACTTTCATGCTTTGAGCTTTGCAATATTTTATGGTTATTTGGTCGAAAATAAGTTTTAATATTGTTGTCCCGAGAATAAACGACATTTAAAATCTGACTATCATTTCAGCCATAACTTTTGAACCGTAAGTCCAAATTTGATGGTCTTTTTTTTTAAAATATTAGGCTTTTATCTACAACTTTCATGTTTTGAGTTTTCCAAAATTTTGAGGTTTAAATGGTCGAAATAGTATTTCTTTATCGTTGGCCTAAGAATAAATGACAGAGTTAATAAATTTAAATTTGAAATTTCATTTGATCATAACTTTTGAACCATAAGTCCAAATTTGACTTTCTTTTTCTTCTTGGAAAGCTTAGACTTCTATCTACAACTTCATGTTTCGATTTTTGCAAAATTTTGAGGTTTATATGGCTGAAATTATATTTCTTTATTGTTGGTCTGAGATTCTGAGTATTGCCTTGAGTTTAATGAAAGTGATTTTCATAATCTTCATGAAATCAAATTCATATATATATATATATATATATATATATATATATATATGTATGTATATGCTTTCAAAGAAAGGAAGTATTTTAAAGTAATGATGTGATTATCTATAACTTTAAATTCGATTTAAAAATAAGTATGGTTTTGAAAACTAAACCTATGTTGTTTCTAAATAAATAAATATGCGTCTGTAGTGGAATAATACATAAGTTATGGATTTTAAACGAGGAGTTTGGAAGTAAAATTATATGAAAAGTATTTTTACAAAGCATTTCACATATGATAAAATTATATTTAATTGCTTTCAAACTATAAATTTTTATTGGAGTTATTTGAACTTAACATTTGGTTATTTATATGTTAATTTGGTAATTTTGTATGACTTTTAGATTTGAAGATAAAAATATTTTGAGAACCTTAACTTTATAATGTAAGGACTACTAATAATCGATTTAGTATTTATGATTAGTTTAAATACTTTCAAGTAATGCTTCATCGAATATGGTACAACTCATCGAATAGAATGTCTGAGTGGAATTTACTAAATCATTAACGAATACTTGAATTTCACCGGGTAGTATGGGATGCTTTGGTTAAATTCTTGTGATTTCCTTTGGGAAATTAATTAACACTTTAAGGTTGTATTCTCTTTGGTGTTTGGCATGGGGCTGATACATCCTTAAGAGAATATAGTTCAGATTTCCACTGGTATCCATAACGAGTGAGATTTACTAGCTTCTAGTGAATACTTGAATTTCACCAAGCGACATGGGATGTTTTTGTTAAGTTCTTGTGAATACTAAGAGCGATAGTATTTGGCACTTTAGAGTTTACTCTCTTTTGGTGTTCAACATTTGTGTAGGTGGATGGATCCTTAGGAAGTATACTCCTGAATTTTTATATGATCCTTATAAAAGTATAAGTTATATCTCCTCCAGTCTTTGAGTTATGTTTCTATGATCTTTGTGATAGATCTGGATTTGTTTTCTTGGTTTTGAGATTTTGTTTTCGCGGTATAGATGATCATTGGTATCGGATCAGTATGCGTGATATCACCTTTTGTTTTCCACGGTATAAGTACGATCATTGTGATCATTATGAATTTGGTTTTCCAGGATTTAATATATTATTTATTCTGGAATTTTAGGCTTTTTGACTATTAGGTTTCATGTTTTCTGTGTTTTAAGATGGATTTCGAAGTTTGTGATTGATTCTGAGTTTTGTGATTTAAATTTTCCATGTCTTAAAACAAATTCTGAGTTAGGGTATTTGAGTGGTTTGTTTATGGGTGACATCCGTATTTAATTATATGCCATATACCCTTGTATTATATATATTATTATTATCCTTTGGATATTTAGAGATAGTCCGACCCTTTTATTTTATAATACTCAGGTCAGGTCGATACTTTTCATGTTATAGGATGTGTAGACTTTTGTATGCATATGCTAGCAAGGAGGTAAAATTTAACTTTCTAGTTTATTACATTTAGTATTTTTGGTGTGTGTGAGATGTATATCTGAGTTAGAAATTTGTATCGGATGTATATTATATGAGTCTAGCATTTTATTTTGTAGACTCATAGTATGTATTGTGTATGATGTATATCATTCCGTTGTGATCTGTGACTATTGTTTATATGATATACTATTCTGATTCTGAGAAACCATTGTGGATATTGCTTTGTACTAAGACTGTACAAGTCAAATTTTGTTCCAAAGATTAAGTAAAACCGCAATTATGACATGTCAGTGTTAGTTTAAAGATATATTCACATTCAGTCGCCTTTAACAAGCCATATTCTCTGTATTAGACGATAATATTTATAATGTTCTTTAATAATATGGGTATAGTAGTGTGGTTGTTACACATTTTCTTTGGATAATTTGGGGAATAAGTCTCGATTAGTTTTGTGGTGATCGAAATAATCTTCTAAGTGAAAATTAAATGTTTTCTTAGGCGAACATTATAGTGTACTTAGTAAATTATTCTTTTTTTCATTGTACGATCGAAACAAGTTCGAATCCGAACAAAACGAAAGCAAGTTTTAGTAAATAAAGTACTAAAGCTAATTTATTTATATATATGAGAAATATATGTATTATTATTTCAAAGTAGGATTCGAAAAAGTTGAAGTATTTTTATGTTAACTAGTTCAAGTGGCTTGAAAATAACTAAAAATTAGCAAGAGATGTATTCAGATGGTAAACATTTCTCCTACGTATTACCCTTCTTGATAAAGGGGTGTATGATACTATTTTGTAGGACCTAGTTTCTTGGTATCATTTTAATGTTACTCATTCTATATGTATAAACCCTATGAATTAAAAAATATAATATCATTTCAAAAAGGTTTTGAAATAAAACCGGGTATTTAGTTCTTAAGTTTCCTTAAAGAAAATGGGATCAAAATAAAAAGGTATTTTGATAAAGGAATGTGTTGATAAATGGAACTTTTGTTATGAGTTTATATCATTCTTGGTTACAGAAGAAATAATTTAACACAAATTTTTAAATGCGTTAAATTTAATAAGAAAATTTTAGTGAACTTTTTTTTTATTAAAGGCGCGTCTTTTGTTTAACATCTAAGTTGTATAAACTATTTGATGTTATTGGGCTGACTTATAAACATTTTTACCTAAGAGATGTCTAAGAAAAAGTAGACTCCAGGACTGAGTTTGGATAACAACATCCTACACTTTTTAGCTACTTACTAGACTGGATGGGTTAAGAGGCTGAAGGGGTCAACTAAGTTTTAAGATCCAGATTTATTTTGGGCCTGCATCTGAATTTAAATCAAGTAGTTGCATATACTTTTAGGATGTAGTAAGGTATTATATAAGTTTAAAACTTAAGTTGCATGTTCATTGTTAGCACCAAAATTGGTCACTAACACCCTTGAGTAGAGTTATGTAGAGAGATTAATGAAGAGAGTAAATTAGGACTGAAAAATGGTGTAATTCAATGAAAAAGAATAACAAAAACGAGAACACCAGATTTATAGTGGTTCGGCATAACTGCCTACATCCACTTTGAGTTTAATCTTTATTGCTTTCTCCATTACTTGAATACAGATACAATCCGTAAATCAATCACTTGGATACAAGTTTGAATTAAAAAGAAGAGAGTATAAGAAATGGCAGAGTCTCCCCAGTGTTCCCGGAAAAAAGGGTCCATTTCACTGTGCCCCTGTCCCTCTATTTATAGACGAAGGTGGGTTGGACTTTCCTGGTGGGCCTGGTAGCTAAATAGCTCGGTCCAAATAGAGTAAACGGCCCAAAGGGAGTAAGTTCTGTGTACCGAACCAGGGAGGCCGAACGGTAAGATGCCGAGCCAAGGCAATGGCGCCGAACGATGCTCTCATGCCGAACGAAGCTGGAGTGCCGAGCAGTGCAAGGTGTTGAGTGAGGGGTGTAGGCCGAACGAGGCTGGTAATACCGAACAGTCAAGGAATGCCGAGTGAAGCATGAATGCCGAGCGCTCTAGAAGTCAAACGCTCTTAAATACC
This sequence comes from Allium cepa, assembly GCA_030765085.1. Lineage (NCBI taxonomy): Eukaryota > Viridiplantae > Streptophyta > Magnoliopsida > Asparagales > Amaryllidaceae > Allium > Allium cepa. The sequence goes on from CM060943.1 coordinate 730,868,590, forward strand.
ATTTGACCCATACGTGCCGAACGTATCTTGTATGCCGAACGTTCATGGATGCCGAACGTTCCTTGTATGCCGAACGTTCATGGATGCCGAACATTCTTTAGGTGCCGTTCGATATTCAATACCAAACGTCCCTTTATGCCGAACGTTCTTTAGGTGCCGTTCGATATTCAATACCGAACGTCCCTTTATGCCGAACGTTCTTGGTGCCGAGTGCTCCTATATGGCCGAGCATTCCATAATTGCCGAACGATATACAATATCGAACGATTCTCAATGCCGAGCGTCCTTCTAACGTCGAACGCTCTTGATTGCCAAAACATGTCGACTGCATCAAACCCATATATCCTCAGGCCCTTCTTGGTCAGAATCTTGTCTAATGCTAATGATAATTTCTTCAACTGTCGTCTTGTAACCGGACCAAGGTGCCAGTTAACACTTGCCCCCCAAAGTGTGTCGTGTGAAGCAACGCGACATGCTTTGAATCAGCGAGTATTCCTTGTCTCTAGAAAGAAATCCATCGTGTTCCTTGAACAATCATTATCCTTTAATTTTATCCTCCCAAGGTGTCGTATCCTTCCTTGGTCATCATGATGCTTGGTCGATTCCCAGTGTTATGAATCCAAGGTTGTAGTTCATCAGTGGCCATCCGTGTCTGATTCTACAAAGCTAGCAAGCTTCGGCTATCTGATCTAGTATTTTCTCAATAACCCTTAGTGAGAATTTAATTTCTGTTGATTTCAAGAAATCGGACTTGTTCGGATATACACATGCACGTTTGGGTACATGTTCTTTCCATTGGCTCTCGAATGCGTGTTATATGCTCATAAGTCGTCGCCAACTCCGTCTAGTTTAATTGCAATTCAATTGCGATTCCTTATTTGTATTTTCTGTGAAATAAGGGTTGCAATCAGCCACTTGAGGAGTTTTCCAAACCCCTCTTCAGTAAAAACTCTATGATTTTGTTCACAGCTTCAACCTTTAGGATTGGTAAGAAGAGGACGTCAATGCCCCCAAGTGGAAAACGGCCGTGGACTAGCCATTTGAGTAATTTCCATCGGTGGGGTTCCTGGATTTTTGCAAACAGCTTGCACTTTTCGTATTGTCTAGCATGATCGACCGTATCTAGCTTGATAGTTGGCCAGTAATACCTGTAGCAAAGTATCTTCTTTATCATGGTTTTCCCCCTGATGCTATTACCGCATTCTTCTTCATAGAATTTGCTCAAGATATGCAACGACCCGTATTTTACGTGTCGATAAATCGTAGAATTTGCAGGTCGATAGTGTTGTTTGTGTTGCCTCTAGCTTGAGTCGTTTAGAAGTTAACCTGAGTAAAGTGATGAGTCGTGACCGACTCATAGAGGGCCGACTCATAGATGTTGCCGAGTTAGCAGGTTAGCGAGTTAAGAGAGGCAACGGTTTACAGGTTTGGACGAGTCATGGAGTAGCCGACTCATAGTAGGGCCGACTCATAGGTTAGTGGAAGTATCGACTTAAGGGTTGCCGAGTTATAGCTTAAGTCGTAGGCGAGTTAACAGTTTAAGGGGTGACCGACTTAAGGCTTAGCTGTGTGTTGGTGAGTCGGTGAGGCCATAGGTCGTGAGTCGTTTGACCGAGTTAGGGATAGTTGAGTCGTCATACGACTTAGGACTTGGGGAAAAACGCGGCAGTGTCTTAGGTCGGAGGCTTTGTAGGTCGTGACCGACTTATGTTGAGTCGGCTAGGGGTTAGGTTGGTCGCAAGGCTAAGTCGTTAGGTCCCATATAGGGTTAAGTCGTGTGGCCTTCTTGCTGTGTTGAGTCGCTCATTGGTTAAGTCGTGTATGCTATGAGTCGTGAGTCGGCGTAGTAGTTGAGTCGTGTGAGTGGCGTAGTGTTAGGTCGGCATGGCAATGAGTCGTGAACGACTCAGGGTAAGTCGGCTGTGTTGTGTTGAGTCGGCATGGTGATGAGTCGGGGGCGACTCAAGAGTTAGGTCGGCGACGACCTAAGGGCGACGACTCATGACTGATTCAGCCTATAAATAGAGGGGTTTGGCTCACTTTTTGGCACCGGTTTTTGAAGCGACGAAGTGCTGCCATTTTGAAGACTCGACTACAACATTTCTTCATCTTCTTTTCTCCATTCCAATCTAGTTCTAACATCCATCCAAGATCGAAGATCTAGATTGAAGATCCAAGAGCCAAAGTTGAAGATCTTCATCCGTTTGAGCTAGATTTCATCAATTGAAGCGAGATATCGCCGGATCAAGCCTTGATCTCCGCTGTCCAGATCTGAAGTGTTTAGTTTCATAGTGTTTGGGTGATTTGGTGAGTGGTAGTTATCTCTCACGTGGATCCAAAGGAGTATATTGGATTGGTGACTTGTTGGAGTGTTGTAGTTAGTGATTTTGTGCATTTTTCTTAGATCCAAGTGTAGATCCATGGTTTTTGAAGATGTTTACTTATGCAAGTTTATTTAACAAGTATTAGAGACAAAACCCATGTTTTATATTTAATAGATCTATGCTAAAAACCATGATTTCACATATGTTGGACTTATGCTCATTTATTTACGAAATTGCCACTATAGTTGATATTGCTTATTAGATCTTGTTTGAATGCTTGTATGTTTGGATGTATGAATTGATTTGATTGTTTCAAGTTAGCTAGTAGTTGATTTGGAACAAGGGGGTGGAGGTGATTCAAAAGCTAAGTGGAAAGGCTCTTGAATGTTGAAAGCTGCCTATGGCATATGAAGCGGATGTGGAAGCTCATATGGATGGATTCGATGATGATGGACTTTGCCCAGATGCGAGGAGGCAAACCATGATGTTGAGATGAGACTTTGCTATAATGTGATGAGGCAAGATATATGTTGAAATGGGACGGGTTATGATGACGTTCCAAGCACGTGCTACGACGACGTGCAAAGTTATGTTGATAACTCGGTGATGCGATCCGGGTTGGTGATAATGGTTAGCTTGAGAGGCGCTTGAGCTAGTATGGAAGTAGTCGTCGAGGAGGATGACTAGGAGGCTGAGATCTTATCGTTGTTGAAGGTTCTAGCATGCTCAAAGCAAGAGTATGTTGGAACGGGCTGCGACGACGTTCCAGGCACGGGCTGCGACGACGTGCTAGTACTCTGGGTAGTTGCGAAAATTCCTAGGCACGGGCTGCGACGACGTGCGGAGTTATGTCTAGAACCGGGGTTGCCATTAGCCCTTGACAGGTGGTCATTCAACTAGCAGTGAAATCAAGGCAATGATAACAGTGATAGCCAGAGTCGTGGATGTTTGGTTGTTTCATCATTCGGTCTCAAGAGCGGTGTTTTCTAGGTGCTTATCTGATCTTGGTTTAGGCCTTGGGGGTTTGTATTTGGAAAACATCGTCCTTGACTCGAGTGGTTATTGCTTTACCATAATTATCTATGTTGTTATGCTTGCTTCTACTTAGTGTGTGTCGGGGAAGGGGGCTATCACTGTAGAAAGAGGTGGAGTGGGATGGTTTGGTTCCTATTCCTTTTATCCCTTATGCTCTTTTGGTATGTTTGATAGTTAATTTACTGCTCACTAAGACTTTGTCTGACTCAAGGTTTTATGTCTCCTCTTATTACCTTGGGCTGTTCATCCATGTTGGGATGGGCAGACTAGGTAGCAGGTGACAGGTGCTGTGCTTTGAGTTCTCCGCTGATGATGACGAAGACGAGCAGGAGGCTATGCATATTATTTCTTTTATGTACTGGGTGTTCCGCTGTCTGTATATTCTGAGTGCTATGTAGTGAGGCTTTGATGTATGGATTTGTTTGGATGATTGTATCAAACTACTATAATGCTTATATGATGATGTTCTGTTCTTTGGAGCTTCACTATATTATATTTTCTCTATTGTATTTTATCCATGCGCTGTGAGTCGTGCGATAGAGTTTCTGTTTTAATTTACCCTGACTATCGTCCATGGCTACTTAGCACGCTTTTCAGCGCATTATTTCCTTGTTTTGGTGTGGGAGTCATGGGCGGTCGTCACATTTGGTATCAGAGCTTTGGTTAATCGATTTTAGCCAACGCTCGCTGACTTAACTACGTATGAGAGACGTAATTGTAATTTGATGGATGATTACTATATATAATATAGTAGTTTAGAAGGATTTGAACTCCTTATGCAGTTGTTTCTAAAGGTGTTCTAATCATTCCTTTTTACAGATATTAAGGATGAGTCGAAGTGAGAGACAAGCTGCGAGGGGTAGTCGTGCTGCTAGGGAAGCTGTTGATTATGCTCCTATGTTTGAGGCCATGATGACTTCAATCATGAGGAGGATACCAGCTTCAGGATCATCTGTGGATGTGGGAGTTCAAGTCCAAGCTCCGAGACCGGTAGATTTTGCTAAGCTTTGCAAGGATTATACTTCTCTTGGAGGAAAAGCTTTCTTGGGGACGGAGTCGACTATTGAGGTGCAGAGATGGATTGATGCTTGCCGAAGGATCTTTGGTGACTTAGGGATTGAAGATGCAACCAAGAGGAAGCTTGCATCGAGACAGCTTCAAGGGAGGGCTGCAGATTGGTGGAATTCTATCACCATAGATACACCGGAAGAGGAGATTACTTGGGAGCAATTCCAAGTCAGATTTGAAGCCAAGTTCATCTCTACTTCTCAGAAATCTGTCTTGTTTAAGAGGTTTGTGGAGCTCAAGCAAGGGGGGAGACCTGTTCTTGAGTATATTTCTGAGTTTGAAGCTTTGTCCAAGTATGCCAGATCATATATTGATTCTCCCTACCAGAAGAACGAGAAGTTTGTGACTGGTCTGGATGCTTATCTTGGAAGGCAGTTGGTGGATCATCTGGATGATCCGTTTGAGAAACTTGTGGAGAAAGCTCTTAGGCATGAGAGTTTGTTTCCTAAGGAAAGTTCTATTGTTGCTGTAACCAGGGAAGGATCTAAACCACAGCAGAGTGGCAATAGGAAGAGGAAGCAGCAGCAACAGAAGGGTAGGGATGGCCAGAAGAAGCCGAAGGGCGAAGTGACTTGCTATAATTGCCAGCAGAAGGGCCATCTCTCCAAGGATTGTAGGAATCCAAAGGCGCCGGCGAAATGCCACAACTGTGATAAGCCAGGGCATTTCAGGAAAGACTGTCCAGAACCGAGGAAGGACAGGCAGGTTGTGCAAGCCTATGCTTTGGAAGCCGTTCCGTCGTCTTCAAAAGCTCCTACTGCTGAAGAGAAGGGGAAGAGTGTGGTGGTTCAAGGTACTCTTTCCATTTATGGTGTTCCAGTTAGAGTGTTGTTTGATACTGGAGCGTCGCATTCTTTTGTTTGTGATGATTTGGTAGGCCGGTTGGGTTTGAAACCGGATATTGTTGATAGGCCATTGGTTGTGACTAATCCGGTTGGGGGTACGTCATGTTTGTGTATGATATGCCGTGGTCTAGTTGTGTCGAGTCATGATTGCTCGCTTGTTTGTGATTGCTTTGTTTTGAACTTTGCGGGGTTCGGAGTTATTTTGGGTATGGACTGGCTTAGGAAGTATGCGGCAAGGATTGATTGTGAGAGGCTGGAGGTGACAGTCGGGAATGTGGAAGGGCGAAAGGTTGTGATACGATGTAAGCATGAGGAAGGCGTCTTCATGAGCTTCATGTATTCGCTGGTTGTTCCACGGGATGGACTGTCATCGGTGCCTATTGTGAATGGATTTGAAGACGTCTTTGACGAAGTCAAAGGGTTGCCGCCGCATAGGGAGATCGAGTTTCGTATCGATCTAGTTGAGGGAGCCAGACCTGTTGTGATGCCTCTTAGGCGGATGGCACCGAGGGAGCAGCAAGAGCTGAAGGTGCAAGTTGATGACCTTTTACAGAAAGGATTCATTCGGAGAAGTGTGTCCGAATGGGGTGCGCCAGTTGTGTTCGCAACCAAAGCGGATGGATCGTTGAGGTTGTGTGTTGATTATCGTGAGCTGAATAAGGTGACTAAGAAGAACAAGTATCCATTGCCGAGAATAGATGACTTGTTTGATCAGCTCCACGAGGCTAAGGTGTTTTCTCAGATGGATTTGGCAACGGGATTTCACCAGTTGAGAGTGGCGAAGGATAGTGTGCCGAGGACTGCCTTCAGGACACCATCCGGGTTTTATGAGTGGCTGGTAATGCCGTTTGGGTTGACTAACGCGCCAGCATATTTTGTGGATCTTATGAATAGAGTATTCAGAGATCAGTTGAATAACTTCGTGCTTGTGTTCGTGGATGATATTTTGGTTTATTCCAGAACGGAGGAAGAGCACAAGACGCACTTGAGGATTGTTTTGGAAATTTTGCGGAAACATCAGCTGAAGGCTAAGTTTTCGAAGTGTCACTTCTGGAAGAATGAAGTGAGGTTCTTAGGCCATGTTATCTCTGGAAATGGAATAGCGGTTGACCCCGCTAAGGTGGCAGCGATCCAGGATTGGGTTAGACCTAAGAATGCATCTGATGTGAGAAGTTTTCTTGGATTAGCAGGATATTATCGTCGGTTTATCAAAGACTTTTCCAAGATAGCTGCACCGTTGACAGGATTGACGAAGAAGAACCAGGTGTTCAAATGGGATGATAAGTGTGAGCAAGCTTTCGTAATCCTGAAAGAGCGACTGACGAGTGCTCCTGTTTTGACTATTCCAAGTGGGAATGATGAGATGGTGGTTTACACCGATGCATGTGGCACTGGACTAGGAGCGGTGCTAATGCAGAAGGATAAAGTTGTTGCGTATGCTAGTCGACAACTGAAGCCGCATGAAAGGAACTATCCGACTCATGATTTGGAGTTAGCGGCAATTGTGTTTGCTTTGAAGATGTGGAGACATTATCTATTGGGAGTTAGATTTGAATTGTTTACAGATCATAAGTCGTTGAAGTATCTGTTCTCCCAAAAGGATTTGAATCTTCGACAGCAAAGATGGCTAGAGTTCCTAGCATCTTATGATTTTGGTATAGCCTATACTCCGGGAAAAGGTAACGCAGTGGCTGATGCGTTAAGTCGAAGACATGCAGGATTGGGAGCCATGTTTTCAGAATGGAAGAGTCTCGAGTATTTGGCTGAGTTTGATTTCAGGCCTAGATGTGAATCGGAACCTGAGATGTTGGCAAACTTATCGATAAGACCTACTCTTGTGGAAAGAATTGGTGAAAGCCAAAGGCGGGACGATAAGCTTGTTAAGATTATCTGTGATTTGGAATCCGGATTGGACCCAGAGAAGGATAAAGGATTCGAGGTCGATCGAGAGGGTTGGCTTCGAAAGCAAGGACGATTGGTTGTTCCTGATGTAGATGGATTGAGAGATGAAGTTCTGAGGGAAAGTCATCACTCGAAGTTGACAATTCATCCAGGTGGAAATAAGATGTATCGGGATATGAAGAGAACCTACTACTGGGAAGGTATGAAGAAGGATGTTGGAAATTTTATTTCCAAATGTATGAATTGCCAGTTGGTAAAAGCTGAGCAGAAGAAGCCCAGTGGATTGCTTCAGCCATTAGAGGTTCCTACATGGAAGTGGGAGCAAGTATCGATGGATTTTATCGATGGTCTACCTAGGACAAGAGCAGGGAATGAAGGGATTTGGGTCATAGTAGATCGTTTGACCAAGAGTGCAAGGTTCATTCCTGTTCGATCGACTAGGACTGCATCGAAGTTGGCTGAGTTGTATGTGAAGTGGATAGTTCGATTCCATGGTGTTCCGAAGAGTATAGTGAGCGATCGAGACCCATTGTTCACTAGTAGATTTTGGAAGAGCTTCCAGGAAGTTTTGGGAACTGAATTGTGTTTGAGTACAGCTTATCACCCTCAAACAGATGGTCAGACTGAGAGAGTCAACCGAGTTTTGGAGGATCTCCTTAGAGCATGTGTTTTGGACTTCGGAGGATCATGGGAAGATCACCTTCATTTGGTGGAGTTTGCTTATAATAACAGTTATCAGTCGAGTATTGGTATGGCACCATATGAGGCATTATATGGAAGACCGTGTAACTCTCCGACATGTTGGTTAGAAATTGGAGAAAAGCTGTTACTTGGGCCAGAGATGATTCGACAGACTTCGGATGGTATAGAGATCATTCGGCAACGAATGAAGGCAGCCCAAGATCGTCAGAAAAGTTATGCAGATAATCGTCGAAAGGATTTGGAATTCGACGTAGGTGAGAAGGTTTTTGTGAAAATTTCTCCATTGAAGAGTGTTATTAGATTCGGAAAGAAAGGAAAGTTAACTCCGAGATTTGTTGGACCATTTCCGATTATCGAGCGAATTGGAAAGCTCGCTTATAGATTGGAGTTACCGGAAAAGATGGCGGGTGTGCACAATGTTTTTCATGTATCTTATCTACGGAAGTATGTGCATGACCCTACTACGGTGGTTTCTGCTGATAGCTGTGAAGACTTAGAGGTTGATTCCGTGGGTACGAGACCTCGTGAGCCGCTTCGTATTGTTGAAACCGATACGAAACAGCTTAGGAGGAAGACGATTACGTTGCTCAAGGTACAATGGAGTGACGATGTTAACGACTGTACATGGGAGGAGGAAGAGAGGGTGAAGGCAGCTCATCCCGGACTCTTCGAGGTATGGCCCTAAAGTGTCGTGACATCTCATGAATTTGTAGCTTGTTCTAAGTCTTAGAATTCTGCATGCTAGGCTAGAATTGGTTGCATGGTTTGTTGATTGCTTGGATGGTAGGCATGCGGAATATCTTTGATTGCTATTGTTTGTTTGCTTGGAATTTCGGGGACGAAATTCCTAAGGGGGAGAGAATGTAACGACCCGTATTTTACGTGTCGATAAATCGTAGAATTTGCAGGTCGATAGTGTTGTTTGTGTTGCCTCTAGCTTGAGTCGTTTAGAAGTTAACCTGAGTAAAGTGATGAGTCGTGACCGACTCATAGAGGGCCGACTCATAGATGTTGCCGAGTTAGCAGGTTAGCGAGTTAAGAGAGGCAACGGTTTACAGGTTTGGACGAGTCATGGAGTAGCCGACTCATAGTAGGGCCGACTCATAGGTTAGTGGAAGTATCGACTTAAGGGTTGCCGAGTTATAGCTTAAGTCGTAGGCGAGTTAACAGTTTAAGGGGTGACCGACTTAAGGCTTAGCTGTGTGTTGGTGAGTCGGTGAGGCCACAGGTCGTGAGTCGTTTGACCGAGTTAGGGATAGTTGAGTCGTCATACGACTTAGGACTTGGGGAAAAACGCGGCAGTGTCTTAGGTCGGAGGCTTTGTAGGTCGTGACCGACTTATGTTGAGTCGGCTAGGGGTTAGGTCGGTCGCAAGGCTAAGTCGTTAGGTCCCATATAGGGTTAAGTCGTGTGGCCTTCTTGCTGTGTTGAGTCGCTCATTGGTTAAGTCGTGTATGCTATGAGTCGTGAGTCGGCGTAGTAGTTGAGTCGTGTGAGTGGCTTAGTGTTAGGTCGGCATGGCAATGAGTCGTGAACGACTCAGGGTAAGTCGGCTGTGTTGTGTTGAGTCGGCATGGTGATGAGTCGGGGGCGACTCAAGAGTTAGGTCGGCGACGACCTAAGGGCGACGACTCATGACTGATTCAGCCTATAAATAGAGGGGTTTGGCTCACTTTTTGGCACCGTTTTTTGAAGCGACGAAGTGCTGCCATTTTGAAGACTCGACTACAACATTTCTTCATCTTCTTTTCTCCATTCCAATCTAGTTCTAACATCCATCCAAGATCGAAGATCTAGATTGAAGATCCAAGAGCCAAAGTTGAAGATCTTCATCCGTTTGAGCTAGATTTCATCAATTGAAGCGAGATATCGCCGGATCAAGCCTTGATCTCCGCTGTCCAGATCTGAAGTGTTTAGTTTCATAGTGTTTGGGTGATTTGGTGAGTGGTAGTTATCTCTCACGTGGATCCAAAGGAGTATATTGGATTGGTGACTTGTTGGAGTGTTGTAGTTAGTGATTTTGTGCATTTTTCTTAGATCCAAGTGTAGATCCATGGTTTTTGAAGATGTTTACTTATGCAAGTTTATTTAACAAGTATTAGAGACAAAACCCATGTTTTATATTTAATAGATCTATGCTAAAAACCATGATTTCACATATGTTGGACTTATGCTCATTTATTTACGAAATTGCCATTATAGTTGATATTGCTTATTAGATCTTGTTTGAATGCTTGTATGTTTGGATGTATGAATTGATTTGATTGTTTCAAGTTAGCTAGTAGTTGATTTGGAACAAGGGGGTGGAGGTGATTCAAAAGCTAAGTGGAAAGGCTCTTGAATGTTGAAAGCTGCCTATGGCATATGAAGCGGATGTGGAAGCTCATATGGATGGATTCGATGATGATGGACTTTGCCCAGATGCGAGGAGGCAAACCATGATGTTGAGATGAGACTTTGCTATAATGTGATGAGGCAAGATATATGTTGAAATGGGACGGGTTATGATGACGTTCCAAGCACGTGCTACGACGACGTGCAAAGTTATGTTGATAACTCGGTGATGCGATCCGGGTTGGTGATAATGGTTAGCTTGAGAGGCGCTTGAGCTAGTATGGAAGTAGTCGTCGAGGAGGATGACTAGGAGGCTGAGATCTTATCGTTGTTGAAGGTTCTAGCATGCTCAAAGCAAGAGTACGTTGGAACGGGCTGCGACGACGTTCCAGGCACGGGCTGCGACGACGTGCTAGTACTCTGGGTAGTTGCGAAAATTCCTAGGCACGGGCTGCGACGACGTGCGGAGTTATGTCTAGAACTGGGGTTGCCATTAGCCCTTGACAGGTGGTCATTCAACTAGCAGTGAAATCAAGGCAATGATAACAGTGATAGCCAGAGTCGTGGATGTTTGGTTGTTTCATCATTCGGTCTCAAGAGCGGTGTTTTCTAGGTGCTTATCTGATCTTGGTTTAGGCCTTGGGGGTTTGTATTTGGAAAACATCGTCCTTGACTCGAGTGGTTATTGCTTTACCATAATTATCTATGTTGTTATGCTTGCTTCTACTTAGTGTGTGTCGGGGAAGGGGGCTATCACTGTAGAAAGAGGTGGAGTGGGATGGTTTGGTTCCTATTCCTTTTATCCCTTATGCTCTTTTGGTATGTTTGATAGTTAATTTACTGCTCACTAAGACTTTGTCTGACTCAAGGTTTTATGTCTCCTCTTATTACCTTGGGCTGTTCATCCATGTTGGGATGGGCAGACTAGGTAGCAGGTGACAGGTGCTGTGCTTTGAGTTCTCCGCTGATGATGACGAAGACGAGCAGGAGGCTATGCATATTATTTCTTTTATGTACTGGGTGTTCCGCTGTCTGTATATTCTGAGTGCTATGTAGTGAGGCTTTGATGTATGGATTTGTTTGGATGATTGTATCAAACTACTATAATGCTTATATGATGATGTTCTGTTCTTTGGAGCTTCACTATATTATATTTTCTCTATTGTATTTTATCCATGCGCTGTGAGTCGTGCGATAGAGTTTCTGTTTTAATTTACCCTGACTATCGTCCATGGCTACTTAGCACGCTTTTCAGCGCATTATTTCCTTGTTTTGGTGTGGGAGTCATGGGCGGTCGTCACAAGATATCATCATGGGCGATGCGCCGAAGTCCTTTTGACAAACGACCTATTCTTAGATGATTTGGTATGAAGATTTTAGGAGGATCTGTCGTTTTCCATTCCTCCGTTCAGTAAGAATTCCTCATTGTAGATAGTCTTTGATGGGATCAACCATGACACCTTTTCATTTTGTTCGCTGAGGTGTGTAATGATGTAATACGTGAAGTCGGTTAGTGGCCCTTGGACTTGGTCGAGATAAGGAGCAAGACAATGCCCCCTAGCAAGATCAACTTCCTTAAATTTGTATACTACCAATCAACAATCACAAAAGATATGTAAAGTTTTCACTTCAAATCCTCTAGCAAGTTTGAGGCTGGCAGCCAAGGCTTCATACTAAGCATCGTTGTTTGTTATAGGTAAATCGAGTTTCAGGACGTAGCAGATTGATCGTTCCTCAGGAGTTATTATCATGACTCCTATGCCATAACACTGATCATTGGATGCTCCATCCGCGTACATTTTCCATCTTATGGTTGGTTCTCTGCTACTCTTCGAGTAGTGTTCTGAGGTAGTGAATTTGGGTGTGAGGTCTGCTGATTTCCGTCCTTAGATAGCCCTTCGAGGGAAATAAGTGATATCGAATTAGCTTAGTTTGATATTTTATTTAAGTAGTCTTTCAGACGTCTCAGGTCATTGTATGCCCTGTCGCAACGGCTAGTAGGCATAGACGTTGATGGATTGAGCCTAAAAGTAAGAGTGGAGCTTTCATGGTGAAATCAATAGATATTATGCTAGCTTTTGTAGCTTCGGGTTGATATCCAATGCGTGGCTCGCGATAGTCAATGAAATCACATATGCTTGTCAGAATGGGTCCAAGGGAACATATCATCATTTATTCAGAAAATCCAACTAATTCTTTTATCATCACTACACTGAGTTGTGATCCGATATTCAGCACCCGGAAAGGGTCGCCATGGCTGAGTGTAATGTCGACCGTCACCTTAGCAGGTGTCATCCCAGATTCTTTGAGTATAGATGTAATTATTTTGCATAACATTCAATGTGAAATATGGTTGGGACGACCAATAATGATGGTTGCTCTAGTCGAACCCTAGAGTCTTGTCATGAGTTTTTAAGTCTAATAGCGAAGGACTCTGAATGCTCTAATAGATTATCAACAAATGGCCAAAGATCAGGCTTAAAAGCGCATTGAAGGAAATGTCGAGTGGGGGTCAGCCTCGAGTGGCATGCAACTGTATAGCTGGATCTTGCTATGAGATTGAATTTTCTTGTGTATTCGAGTAACGTACTTTCTATTCAATGCATTCATGATCCTTTACCCGTCCTTCGGGTTGGAGTGAAAGTCAATTGCTCATGAGCTAAGGTGTCAATTCAATGATTCAATCTCTAGGCATCCTTTCGGTCGTCTCCTTGAGCAACTGTAAGCACTATATATAAGTTTTAATACTGAGCTATCGTAGCCAGTTTTAGGATGACCATGCGTCTTCTCCCAGTCTCGGGTTGATAAATGTACTGCATGGATGGTTAAGTCTCATCCTAGCTATGTTTATGTTTTCACCTAAGTTCCAAAGACATAGAGGTGATCGGTGAATAGTCGGTTCACATTCATCTTGCTCCTCGCTCGTGCCCCCAGGTCTGGGGCATATACCGATAAGTAGGAAGGCCAGCCACGCCCACTTTAGCTTTACTCTCTTTCCCGTTGAATCGTGGGATCATGTCAATCGATGGGAGACTAGGTCTCACCTATCTCGGATTTTATCGTGGTTTCTCATTCCAAGAGGAATACTTCGATGCCACGTCAGTTTCAGGGCGTAATTTGGACAGTGGATGGTCATTTACGTCCACTTTTGTTCATGCTCTGTAATCAGTTCTCGGGGTAAAGTTGGCTACAAATGCAGTTGGGTTATGCTCATCCAGTTTCATACTCCTCCTGACGAATCGAATGAGGGTGCTGGAGAATTTTTGACCAAGTATTCATGGTTCACCCTCCTTTCCACACTCTGGAGGTCATAGTTTTTCAAGAAACATCCGATTCACATTCGTATGTGCTTGGTGCGGATCGGTATTGACCCTCGATCTGAGGTATGATATAGTCGATTGCTCGTAGCTTTGGATGCCATTTCGATTGGTTTTGTATTGAGGCTTACCTGCAGTCGTTGCTTCAAGTTATAAAGAACGCCACGCTAGAGCTATAGTAAGCTGTCGTATTCAGCTTTTTAGTGATTTGTACCCATGCTCCCAGCATTGATTGGCCAGGCCACTAGTTGGATGGTCGACTCCATCCTTAGCGGGTTAATAATCCTTCGGTCGATTCCATGCCGAAGTTTGCGTAATAGAGAATAGTCGGAATCCACTCGTCTATTTATCGATGTTTATACACCACTCTGCATTCTGGTGACTTAGTGTTATTCTCCCCCCGGTTGATTCGTGCCCAATTTGTACTCATGCTTCGGTCCATGCTCCGGGGACTTAGAGATTTGTCGAACGGTTTATGCTTTAGTCCACAGTTCGAGACGCAGGGATTTTTGTCAACTCGTTTATACTCCAGTCCGCATTCTGGGATTTTAGAGTAATCTAGTCCGCCTCTGGGATTTGGAGATTCTTCTCAAGTCTTCTATAATCTAGTCCGTGCTTTGGGGACTGAGAGTACCGTAGTCCGCACTCTGGGGATGTAGAGGTTTTTTAAGCCATTTATACTCTAGTCCGCACTCAGTGGACTTAGAGCACTCTAGTCCGCACTCCGGGGATGTAGAGGTTCTTAGGTCGTTTATACTCTAGTCCGCACTCAGGGGACTAGGAGAACTTTAGTCCGCACTCTGGGGACATAGAGGTTTCTGAGTCGTTTATACTCGAGTCCGTACTTTGGGGACTTAGAGTACTCCAGTCTGCATTATGGGGACTTGGAGGTTTAAGTCGTTCATATTCGAGTCCGCACTCTGGGGACTTAGAGTACTCCCGTCCGTGCTCCGGGGATGTAGAGGTTCTTAGGTCGTTTATACTCTAGTCCGCACTCAGGGGACTTAGAGTACTCCCGTCCACGCTCAGGTGATTGGAGCGCTTGATGAAGACAAGTCTGGAACCTCCTCCTATATCGACGGGGGTTATGAAGTAGAAATTACAGGCGCCTCTAATCACACATCCGAATTGAGCATGAAGGAGCGGCTCGAGAAAGAGAAGGTCAGGGTCAAGGTCGAGCCCCGAGTTGTGGACTTGGACGATCCTTTGAACAAGCCGTTGAAGGCCATCCTTCCTGGCGGGTCCAAGCCTATGGAAGTTCTCTGTACTTCTTCAGTTGCTACCCCTCTATCAAAGAAGAGTACCAAGGGTAAATGCTATGGAGAGGAGCTGTCCGGAAAGGAGTTGAAGAAGTACAAGAAGTGATTACTATCCTCGTTCAAGAGAGTTAGTTTAAGTCATGTAATTATTTTCATCTATTTCCTTAGTCCTTGTAAATAGAATGTCGACTCCGAACTTTGGAGGGGTTGTAATAGGAACTCATTTCTCATTAAAGTTTAGTTCCTTTTTCCATCTTACAAAAGACTTTTATTATTCAGTTTTCTTTGTGATTGTGATGTTGATCCAAGAAGTTGTGAGTAACATAGACTTCTCGGTCCATCTTCATATAACTCGGAAACACTTCGGGAGTTGTTGAACTTCCATTCTGTGCTTCGAGCACTTAGAATACATTCTAGCCCGTATGTAAGGGATTTGACAAATTCAAGTCATATGTGTCATAGTTCATATTCAGCGAACTAGGAGATCCGAATTGCTTATATTCGAGTCCGCACTCCGGGGACTTAGAGTACTCCAGTCCGCACTCTGGGGACTTGGAGGTTCAAGTCATTCATACTCTAGTCCGCGCTCTGGGGACTTAGAGTACTCCAGTCCGCGCTCTGGGGACTTGGAGGTTTAAGTCATTTATACTCTAGTCCGCGCTCTGGGGACTTAGAGTACTCCAGTCCACGCTCTGGGGAGTTGGAGGTTTAAGTCATTTATACTCTAGTCCGCGCTCTGGGGACTTAGAGTACTCCAGTCGACGCTCTGGGGACTTGGAGGTTTAAGTCGTTTATACTCTAGTCCGCGCTCTGGGGACTTAGAGTACTCCAGTCCGCACTCTGGGGACTTGGAGGTTTAAGTCATTTATACTCCAGTCCGCACTCTGGGGATTTAGAGTACTCCAGTCCGCGCTCTGGGGACTTGGAGGTTTAAGTCGTTTATACTCTAGTCCGCGCTCTGGGGACTTAGAGTACTCCAGTCCACGCTCTGGGGACTTAGAGTACTCCAGTCCACGCTCTGCGGACTTGGAGGTTTAAGTCGTTTATACTCTAGTCCGCGCTCTGGGGACTTAGAGTACTCCAGTCCGTACTCTGGAGACTTGGAGGTTTAAGTCATTTATACTCTAGTCCGCGCTCTGGGGACTTAGAGTACTCCAGTCCGCGCTCTGGTGACTTGGAGGTTAAGTCGTTTATACTCTAGTCCGCGCTCTGGGGACTTGGAGGTTTAAGTTTTTTATACTCTAGTCCGCGCTCTGGGGACTTAGAGTACTCTAGTTCGTGCTCTGGGGACTTGGAGGTTTAAGTCGTTTATACTCTAGTCCGCGCTCTGGGGACTTAGAGTACTCCAGTCCACGCTCTGGGGACTTGGAGGTTTAAGTCGTTTATACTCTAGTCCACGCTCTGGGGACTTAGAGTACTCCAGTCCACACTCTGGGGACTTGAAGGTTTAAGTCATTTATACTCTAGTCCGCGCTCTGGGGACTTAGAGTACTCCAGTCCGCACTCTGGGGACTTGGAGGTTTAAGTCATTTATACTCTAGTCCGCGCTCTGGGGACTTAGAGTACTCCAGTCCACGCTCTGGGGACTTGGAGGTTTAAGTCGTTTATACTCTAGTCCGCGCTCTGGTTGACTTAGAGTACTCCAGTCCACGCTCTGGGGACTTGGAGGTTTAAGTCGTTTATACTCTAGTCCGCGCTCTGGGAACTTAGAGTACTCCAGTCCGCGCTCTGGGGACTTAGAGTGCTCCAGTCCGCCCTCTGGGGACTTGGAGGTTTAGGTCATTTATACTCTTGTCCGCGCTCTGGGGACTTAAAGTACTCCAGTCCGCGCTCTGGGGACTTGGAGGTTTAAGTTGATAGTAGTCGTATTTCCACTCTTTAATTTGTATTCATCTACCGTATCGAGGCTAATGTTGTCGAATGAACAGTCGAACCACGTTTGCTCATGGAATGGGATCTTGCCCCTAGCTCAAGGGACGAAATTTGAAAAATGGACGATCGATTCTCGTCCGCTTGGTAATTATAGCTCTTCCAATCGAGTCAAGGAAGGAGGTATATGACAGATGGTTGGATCACATCCGTGTTGGGTTAGATAGCAGAATCTCTTACAATTTGCTCCGTATCTCCTTCTTTTGTGTTGAAGGCGGGATTTGGTGTGTAGATGATCAAATCACGTCCACTCTAGACAGATCTTGGCTCCACTGAGCTTCAGAAGAGGCCTCTGTATTTTATCAAACTTTGTTCTATGACTTGATTTGAGTGGGCGATCAGGCCATACTAATTCCAAGCCTTGTTCAGGTCTCCGAGTCAAACGTGGAGGTCAATGAATAGATGGTCAGTCATGTCGACTTTATATTTGGGCTCTAATCGTAATGAGCTTTTCAATCTCTAGTTCTTAGCCCTAAATTAAAGGCACATGATTGATGATGAGCGATTGAATTATTCTCATCTAGATGTACTCCACACGTCCGATCATGGTCTGCGTGGATTGGTTGGTGACCAAATCTGAGTATCCAATCTCCTGCATCGTTTTGAAAGTAGTTTAGTTAAAGTTAGTCGTAGTTCATAGAAAAATTGAAATAGAAATGGAAATGATTCAAAGAAGATTATGATAAATCTCATTGATAGATGAAGTAGCATCGTGTGCTTGCTATTCGACTTTTGCCCTTGGCTCCTTTCAAAGGGATGTCGGCCGTCAGCAGTCCAATTGATAATCATAGCCCTTTATTAATAGGCATCGGATATTCGTTGCCCGCCATTCTACAGGACATGTACATACTATCGAAGCTTTACTTTCTAGATCAGCTTTTTGATCACACCTCGGAGGTGTTTGTAATTGCCCGTGTTAGGATCAGTGAGCATTTGGGAATATACAACATTCCCCTGATTTTCTTTAGACTTTGGTGTACTCTCTCGAGGTTGGTTTCCAATATCACTCTAAGTCGTGAGTCTTCAAGTAGAGGTTGTCAATTGAATCTTTCAAAGAGCATATGAGCCAAATTTTGAGGTCTTGTTTCGGCTACTAGGATCTACATCCTTAGTCAACGGGCCTTCGCTGTTATTTTCCTTAGTCTGTTCTGCTCCTCCACACTTTGATTTAGATTCATTATTGTCATAGAGACGATCCATGGTCGTTGGAGGCTCTCCAGCTAACCGGCTGCTAAAATATATATGGAGGTTGATTATCCTCAAGTGATCAATATAATATCCCTTCGAGAGTATCGTTCGAGTAGCAGTTGTTTGTCCGCTCCCTTGTTGTCGTTCAGAAGCTGTCGCTAGATCCTCTATGCCCCGGTCGATCAGGGGATGTAAGGGAAGTAGATAGAATGTTCCTTTATTAAGTTGAGTTTTGAATTCACCGTAGGGGTCGTATAAGAGACCGGTGTAACTTAAGTTTGGAACGGTCTAGATGCCGCTCGGCATATACAATACCGTTCGGCATTATAGAGGTGGTCGGCATAGAGGTATGTTCGGCTTGGAAGAGCATTCGGCCTAGAGGTTTGGATCGGCCTGGAGGAGCGTTCGGCCTAGATGGTTCGGTCAGGAGTGTTCGGCCAAGATGGTTCGGCCAGGAGTGTTCGGCCAAGATGGATCGGCCAGGAGTGTTCGGCCAAGATGGATCGGCCACGAGTGTTCTGCCAAGATGGTTCGGCCAGGAGTGTTCGGCCAAGATGGATCGGCCAGGAGTGTTCGGCTAAGATGGTTCGGCCAGGAGTGTTCGGCCAAGATGGATCGGCCACGAGTGTTCGGCCAAGATGGATCGGCCAGGAGTGTTCGGCCAAGTGTAACTCGGCATACACCTTTTCTACAACGATCGGCATAGACTTTATCTGGGGCGATCGGTTGAATTGCCTTTAGAGGAGAGTCGACCTTCATTCAACTTGAGTGTAAACTTTAACATCCAATCGCCAAATCTTGCGTACATCAGTGAATCGAATCTACGGCTATCAGCTTCCTTTAGATTTCTTTCAAATCTGAGTAGAATAGGAAGTTTTCTATTAGACAACTGGATCTATCTCGCGAATATGGAAATCCAATAGTAGATGATGAGATCCAATCAAGCTGAGAATTCAATTCTCAGTGAAAGCACCAAAATGTTAGCACCAAAATTGGTCACTAACACCCTTGAGTAGAGTTATGTAGAGAGATTAATGAAGAGAGTAAATTAGGACTGAAAAATGGTGTAATTCAATGAAAAAGAATAACAAAAACGAGAACACCAGATTTATAGTGGTTCGGCGTAACTGCCTACATCCACTTTGAGTTTAATCTTTATTGCTTTCTCCATTACTTGAATACAGATACAATCCGTAAATCAATCACTTGGATACAAGTTTGAATTAAAAAGAGGAGAGTATAAGAAATGGCAGAGTCTCCCCAGTGGTCCCCGAAAAAAGGGTCCATTTCACTGTGCCCCTGTCCCTCTATTTATAGACGAAGGTGGGTTGGACTTTCCTGGTGGGCTTGGTAGCTGAATAGCTCGGTCCAAATAGAGTAAACGGCCCAAAGGGAGTAAGTTCTGTGTACCGAACCAGGAAGGCCGAACGGTAAGATGCCGAGCCAAGGCAATGGCGCCGAACGATGCTCTCATGCCGAACGAAGCTGGAGTGTTGAGCGGTGCAAGGTGTTGAGTGAGGGGTGTAGGCCGAACGAGGCTGGTAATGCCGAACAGTCAAGGAATGCCGAGTGAAGCATGAATGCCGAGCGCTCTAGAAGTCAAACGCTCTTAAATACCATTTGACCCATACGTGCCGAACGTATCTTGTATGCCGAACGTTCATGGATGCCGAACGTTCCTTGTATGCCGAACGTTCATGGATGCCGAACATTCTTTAGGTGCCGTTCGATATTCAATACCGAACGTCCCTTTATGCCGAACATTCTTTAGGTGCCGTTCGATATTCAATACCGAACGTCCCTTTATGCCGAACGTTCTTGGTGCCGAGTGCTCCTATATGCCGAGCATTCCATAATTGCCGAACGATATACAATATCGAACGATTCTCAATGTCGAGCGTCCTTCTAACGTCGAACGCTCTTGATTGCCAAAACATGTCGACTGCATCAAACCCATATATCCTCAGGCCCTTCTTGGTCAGAATCTTGTCTAATGCTAATGATAATTTCTTCAACTGTCGTCTTGTAACCGGACCAAGGTGCCGGTTAACATTCATGAAATGTTTTCATAAATGATTTTATAAGAAAAGGCAAATTGGTATAAGAATGAAAAAAAAAATACATAAGTTGTACGTAGATTATTTCTTGGCATGATTCTTGATCTAAGATTTGAGTACATGACTTTGAGGTGGAAAACAGAGGTTTCTAATCATAAAGCCTGGTCAAAGTCTGCACTAGAAAAGTCGGGTAAGTGATACTAGTTCGGATGAAAATATTATGTATTTAAGTAAGTGAATAAATCAAGTATTACGCATGGATGATCTATATACACTGTACGGGCTTAAGTACATTTGCTTTTAATGTTTTATGGAGTTGGGTAGACGACTCTTCGATTTGTCATGAGGTTGTGTGAATAATCGATTGAGTAAAAACCAAATCTATATTACTCGTCAAAACATGAGATTCTGTTTTATCTTTTCTTTTCTTTCACCCTAACAATCTGCCTTTGCAACACTCAAATGTTCACCACGTGAATACCATAGATGTATCAGTGTCGACTTTCAAGGGTCAAAAAGGCAGGTCATCACACTTTGTATTAAAGCTGAAGGATAAGCAAGAACCTTGGCCTTTGTAGGGCAAACTCATTAAAGATATGATAAGTGACACCCTAAAATGAGTTTGAGAGTATTATATGCGAAAGCATGTATTTCTTACTGCTATAAAAAGTTTTATATTATGTTGAAATTGGTAAATGAATAATTTTACCTAGAGTTATATTTTATATATAAATAATAATTTTCAAAAATAGATATAGCTATTTTTGTGATTGTTAGGAAATGATGATATTTATTTATCATCATTTGTTGATTGATTCTTTATGTTCAGCTAGTTTATGAGCATTTGTTGTTTGAATTAAGTAGGAACACCTTATGAATTTAGTTTCACAATTTGACTATAAGGCATTCGTTAATAACATAAGTTTAACAAATTTACTTTGTTAAAATCATTACTATAATAAAGGAAGTATTGTATAAAGGTAAATTTCGGTTATAAGTCGTGTCCTGTAAAATAATGAGGATTTTTGAGAATTTAAATCCTGGTATCTTTGAAAAAAATTCAAATGGTTTTTAGGAAAAAGTCAATAATAGTATTACATAGAAGAATTTTTAAATATAAATATTTTCAAAGAGAATTTTGAGTAAGATACAATTTCCTTGGATAATTTAAGGAATAAGTCTCGATTAGTTTTGCGATGATCTGAACAATCTTCTAAGTGATAATCAAATGTTTGCTTAGGCGAACGTTGTGGTGCAATTAGTAAATTATTCATTTTTCATTGTACGATCGAAACGAGTTCGAACGAACCGAAAGCAAGTTTTAGTAAATAAAGTACTAAAGCTATTTTATTTATATATATATATGAAAAATATATATAGTATGGTTTCAAAATGGGATTTGAGAAAGATGAAGTATTTTTATGTTAACTCGATCGAGTCGCTCGAAAATAACTAAAAATGGCAAGAGATGTGTTTGGATGGTAACAGTTTCACTTAAGTTTTACCCTCCTTGGTAAAGTGGTGATATATTTATTTCTCAAATTACAGAAGAGAGTTTTTATACATTCAAAACATGCCCGAAATCATTTAATTATTCCATAAAATAATTTTCTATATTTTTCCTAGGTTTGAAAACTCCTTCAATAATATTATAATAATCTTTATAATAAAAATCACTTAAAAATACTATTATTCTCATATTATATTTTATAAAATAGCAATATATTATATTTCCTTTAATACAAAACCAAAACTTATAATATACTATACTTTTGGTTTTTAAAAGAGTTTTATTACCACTAGTAAGTTAAATTTATATTATAATTCAAATTATATTTGTAAGTATAAAAATAGCTAATTAAATAAAATTGCGCAAATCATTCATAAAATACTTTTAATAAAATTTCAAAACCCTTAAATATTTGTTTTCAGAGCCTTTCAAACATTTATTAAAATAAGACAATCAATCAAACATCCAAAATATAAATCATGAATAAAATTACCCAAAATCATCAATATGAACTATATCATATGGCCAAGTTGAATTACATCTAATTTTGTCCATCAAAATAATGCACATACAACATAAATAAATTACACAAATTAAAAATGCAAATAGACAGTATCTTCTTTGCACTTTTAATAATCAACTATACACAAATCCTATACCACACAATATCAACTATCCCGAACCAACGGTTCATCCTAGCAATTCAATCAATATACACAATCAATTCAACCAAGCAATGTAGTTTAATTAGGATAATTATATGTGTGTGTGTGTGTGTGTGTGTGTGAGCATGTGTGTGTTTGTGTCTGTATGTGTGTATATGATGCAATGGAGAAATAAATGTAGTTGTGAGTATAAAACTCACCGAATAAATGCTTGAATAACCAAATCAGCAACTAAACGATGTCAATGTTGCAGCCAAGCCAATCTTCATCGCTGTCCGAGGTTGTTGTTGCCTTTAATCGCAACTTTTTCCATCTTGCACAATGCCTACGCCACCATCAGGTTGCCAACAACCGCGTCGTTAAACCAACTCCGACACAACAGCTTTTATTGATCCCTAACTCCATTGATGCAACCAAGCACAGCTCTAAGGAATTTGTGCGTCAACATCACAACATCTAGGAGTGGCCACTCCTCATGAACGCACATTCTCTCCAGTTTGTGGCTTTCTCTAGGTCACATCGCTTCCTATCGAGCGCCACTTCATAGCTATTCGACCTCTCGCTTTCGAAGTCAAACTCCCTTCACGTAATTTTTTTCCTTCTTCACATCGCGATTTTGATTTAAAAATTAGGGCATGGTAAAATAGAATTCGGATTTCTTTTTCATTAGGAATGATATTTGGGTTTTGATAAAGAAGTCTAGAAAATGGTGAGTAAAGAAATGGAGTTCGAATCTACATGGTTTTGAGCTTTCAAATTTCTTTTTGCCTATTTATTTACTTTTTTCCTTTTGAATAATTCTTGTACTTATTTAATTAGCTTCCAACTAAATTTTCATTGTTTTGCACTTTATTGTATTAAATATATTTTGATAATTGATCAAATCCATTCATTTCAATACTCGCTTATTTTTTGTTTAGTCATACTTTTTATTGTCACAAATTAAATTTATTTCCTAACTATTTTAATCGGATAAAAATTATTTACACTTTAAAATATTTATAATTAATTAGAACATTTTATTCAATTCCAATATATTATCCAAAAAGGATTTATTAATTTGATTCAATTTATTATAACAAAATCTCTATTAAATAAAATTTAATTAAGTAAAATTTTATTTTTAGAAATAATAATTGTTAAAATCAAATGTTTTATTTTAATTAAATTGATTTATTGGTACGACTTAGAAAGCAGAGTTGCTACAGCTTCCCCCTTATGAAAATTGCATCCTCACAATTTCTTACAGAGAGACGTCAAACAAACCATACCTCGACTTCGTATCTACGATCTTCTATCAAACTTAACTACTTAATCTTCTGTGTGACTCTTTCTCCAATTCTCTTATTGTATACTAAAACTAAAATATATTCAATTCAATGACTTACTATTTTATCATACGATAAAATATTGTGAAATTATTCTAAGTGTCGGATTTTATAGAAAATTTCGACAGAGTCATCTTTGTACAAAGAGCGTTTTGGAAAATCAAAACAATAATACCATAATATATATATACATCCCAACATGGGGCATCCCAAAACTTGAAAAAATATTATAATATCATAATATCCATCACGATATGCATAAAAACATACCTTATTTTGCGTTTTCAAGCAAACTGCTTCGCTTTTGTGCATGTAAAAGCGAGCCAACGTCGTCATTTGGATTGCATAGAATGAATTGTCGCATAATGAATTAATATTCTAAAACAACTTTTGGATTGCAAAAGCATGGATTACAACATGAGTTAGAGGGAATTTATTAAAGACAACTATAGTAAATTTTAAACATACGCACAGACCCACCTAACAAACATGCATATTTAGGCTAGAAAATGACAAAATTTTAGGATATGCTTAAAACAAAAGTTGTTTCTTAAGTTATTATCTTTCAATAAAATGCAAGATCATCAAAATCGGATGAACCATTTAAAAGTGATGACTTAAACACTTAGGCGTTGTCATTTTGAAAACTAGGCCAGATTTTTGTATTCAAATATAAACTTACTTTAACACTAATAAATTTCACACTTATAAAAGTGACAAACTCGAAAGTTGTTCCATATAATAATATCTTTCAAATGAGAGAAAATTCATCTAAATCGGACATCAAAATCAAAAGTTATGATCATTCATTTATCAAATATTTACTTTTATTTTTCTAGGTATAAGCCATAATTTATAATATTTTAGAATTTCAAAAGTTAAAATATAGTAAAATCCCAATCAAAGCTAACAAAGTAATCCCAACTTTGGTGCATGTATGTTAAGCTTATGTGAAGAGCTTTGTCCTCGCTACGTTTTCCCTATAATGTGATAATGTGACCAGCAAAGTCTAAATTTACTTTTGATTGCTATGATTTACAAACATTCATGCAGAACTAATCAAGCTAATATACACATAAAGGTCAAAAATATGTGATACTTCCATCATTTACTTGAACACTTCTTTATCATGCAATTCATTAACTGAAATTGATGCACTAATGCTATTTGGACAAATAGAAATGAATACTCTAATATTTGTTTAAAGGGTTTATATGAAAAATAATAGATGAATAGCCTAAAATAACAAACCTTTGCACAAACAAAATCAAGTTTTCTAGATATGCAATTAAAGTACTCAATAATTACATGAAGAAAAGGAAGAAAACATTATAAAAAAATATGAATGAACCAAGATCAAACATGTAAATGAACTATATATAACATCAACCAAGCATCCGTTGTGTCCAAATAAATTCATTTTAACACATCAAAATCACAAACAAACATTCACATTATATATGTGAATATCATTTTCCTAATATTATTTTCTTTTTCAAAACATGTTTTTATTTTTATTATTTTTCAAACCATTGTGTCGAAATGCTTCATTCTAGTGTTTATAAATTCTTATCAATAACGTTGGTCAGATGCACCGACTAGAATTCTCAAAGCACTCAATAGATAAATTAACATAAATTTTACTTCAAAAATTGTTTTAAGATTTTTTATTCATTGTCTTAGTTATACATACACACATTATTATTTTATTTATTTATTAGCACACAACATATCACACATCAATCAAAATGAGTAGTCGAACGCCTTCAGCAAAAAATAATTTACAGATTTCCGTTGTGCAACTATGATCGCTATTGGGTCAAGCTATCTCATTCGAAGCTACACAAAGGTTTATACACCATCGATACCAGCACTACTGGTTGAGCTAACAGCTTCCACCTTCACAGATTCCATCCACTTCTCTGCATCTCATGAAAGGTAGAAGAAATATATTGTATAATAAGAAAAATACAAATACGTCGCTGTAGATTACCTCAGTAGTCATCGTACACATCTAGAATATCACTTAGATATAAACAATGATCTACCACATAGTCATGAGGATACGGACTCTAAGTCACATCAAAGGTCAGGACTCCTATCTCTTATATATGATGTATTGTTCTGAACCGGCTGTAATATTAAATATAAATGGCGTCTTTCATGGGAATGAGCTCCTCTGTGACCATCGCAACTACCTCGGACGCTAGTTTTATGGCAATCCTCTCGGTTTCCCTTTGACACATGGATAACAAACCCGTAAAATGGGACATATAAGGGTAAGAGTTAATGCTTCGCCATTGATCACAAGGCGGGAACCCCCATTACGTGCTCTCCAACAACAACGAGTTCTGATACCAAATTTAAACACCCTCTACCTCTATACCTATACTACCCAAGAGTATTACAAAGTAATATTGCTGAGTAATACAAAAAAATGAGGCGGTATAGAGTACACATGTGAATTTTCCCTTGGGCTAACATTGGTATGTATTTAAACATTGAATAAATAACTCACATACACGTACACAATATCGGCACAAAGCAAAAAACACATGTACTTCTTAGATAGAATAATACATAATATACAGTGAATATCAGAGTTCAAAGAGTCAATCATAGCGATAATATATAATATACATTATGCAGTATATGTCTAATACACATTATAATGATATACATACAATAAACTATACAATACAGGATGATAATCTATAGAAAGAATATATAGTCTCCTCTATGCCTAGATACACAAGTTCAAATGATAGTCCCTATACCTAAAATGTCTCAAACTGAATCGAGTATTAAAACCCCATAAAATTTAATAATAAAAATAAGGTTAAAATGAAAATTTTGTAAATATTAGAATTTGATCGCGGAATTGCACCATTGCGTCCGTAGCGATTTTTTGATCAATTTCCATATATAATGTGTTGAAATTAGAGTTAAGACAGAGAAGTGATCGACTTTTTGAAGTTTTAGAAATTAAAATAATTCAAACGAGTTTAAATTTAAAATTTAAGTATTTGAATCCGAAAGATAACGTGGGGAGTTTAAGGGTTAAGCCTAGTTAACGTTAATGTGACACTAATTAAGGAATTAATAATAATTTGGTAATAAGTAAAATAAAACGAAAAGAAACTCCATCGGTCGACCAACCCTTAGACCGATCAACTGATAAGAGTAAAAGATCGACCGGTCTGAGTGGTTGGTGGCAAGGGTTTTGATGTAAATGAGTGCTTCAGATTTAACTATTTTAATTTGATGGTTCTGGTTCCTTCTTACATCTATAAATAAACCGCTATATCCTTCCATATTTCCTCATAAAATTCTATAGCAACGGCGAAGCTCTACCAAATTCTTTCCCCTTAGGTTTTCAAAAATAGTAAACTTTTTGGTAAGTAATTCTAGTCTCTAATTTAAATTAAGTTCTCAATCTTTTTTCTCTCTATCTTCTTATTTCTGAAATCTAATATATATATATATACACAATCTATTTGTTGTACAATCAAAAAGGAGAAGATCTAACAGAGAATTAGAAGCGGCATAAATCAAATCCCATTGTCTTCTTTCACCTTAGATTCCAGAATCAGTTATGATTTTCACGTAAGAAGCTTAGATGTTTAATTTTTTTATATATAATTATATTCTTCTCTAAACTCTGATTCTAAATCAAATTTCTATATATAATTAACTTCGTTGTATATTCCAAAAAATGGAGATCTGAAAGGAATTAAGGCATGGTGGAATCAAATATAGTTAGAAAGCAAACAATTCTCTATGAGTAGAAATATCAAGTTTTTCATATTTTTGTAATTGAATAGTATTTATCTGGATTTGATGTATGCCTTGGGAAATTTCTAGCAAATGAAAACATAACATTTAGAAAATCTAGAGTTTTCCTAAATAAATATCAATCTTTGAATATGTTGGAATTTTGATTATTTTGTATTAATATATATAGAATCAGAACTGTGTTGAGATTTAAGCAATTTATAATCTATCTCACTTCATCTCTTTTCATTTCTCTTGTAGTATTAAAAGATCATAAAAATAAATAAAGCTAGAAGGTGTGCAAAGTATGATTTTTGATTATTTGTAGTTTTCACCGTCTATTTTTGTAAATTAAAATACACATGAATGTCTTATTCGCTCTTGCAAAAGTTGGATAGAATATAAAAGGTTTAAATTGTAAAGTTTTTTCCTTGGATAGAAGAGTTAATTCTATTATATAAATATAAGATAAATTTGGTATTATTCCTTTTTATTCACAAGTCAAGTTGTTGGTTAAGGATATTAGCTATTCTTTTGTTTGGAGGTTGGAACTTGTATGATTTTGGCATTTAAATTAATAAGCGTTTCTTTACGTGTGATTGAAAATATTTTATTCGAATCTCATGCGTTTGTGTGTGTGTATGATATTAATGTATTAATTATTAAATTAATAATAATGCAATAATTATAGCATATTAATTAGAATTAATAGGGTAGTAAATAGTATTAATTTTTTAGGAAGATAGTTAATGTAAATTAGGAACTTAATCCCTAATTAGAGGCATAATAAGGGGTTACCTTATATGGCCTCCATCATTAATCGTGTAGGATGGTATATGTATATAATTAGTATACATATAATGTATGACTAAGTTATAGGAATGTGAGGTCAGTCCAAAGTTACATGGAAGTCTGCTCTGTTAAATCTAGCTACCAACGGTGTGGTTTTGGAGACTGATGTGGGACATCGTCTATAATAAATAACCCTTTTGAACATGAGGTTAGTCCTAATTCTATAGAGAAAATCTGTCTAGTCAATCTGGCTTCCAGTGCCTATGAATAGTCTGATTAATCTGAGATGTCACAGTTGAGATACAAGTCATAAGTTATGCTATTGATACAGTAGCTGAAATCTTTAGAAGGGTCTGCATCAAGTTAGAGGTATTAAGTGGTTATGGTAGACTCCGCCTCTTTCTTCAGAAGAAGTATTAACTGACCTGATGATATTTCTTACGGTGTCAGCTAGTGAAAATCATGTAGGAACCTGCTTGGGTTAGGCCTTAAATGGCGGGGACCTACCTATTTTATAGGTTTTAAACGGTCAGAGTCTACATAATCCCAAAGTAAAAGGTATTAAGTTGTTTGGAGGTTCTTTCTCTCGTATCGTTAACGATAGTTGCGTTAGAATTTGATAGTGAGTTAGGTATTAAATGACGAGGATCTATCTAGTTTATAGGTATTAATGGGAGAGTCTGCCTAATCCCCAATAAAAGGTATTTAATGGTTTGGATGCCCTCTCACGCATCACTAATGTTAGTAGCGTCGGAGTTTTGGAATTGGACTGGAAAGGCCTTCGGGTTACAATTAAAGTTATTAGTACGGTATAGTTTAAATACATAAGAAATATTTCTTATCTAAATAATACTTTCCAAGTACAATTATGGTAAAGCTAGAGATTTTCATTTCACTGGGCATTTGTTGTTCTGACCCACTCCTCATTACAACATATAGGTTAGAGGAGGCAATGCTGATTTAAGATACGATGGTGGAGGTGAAGGCTTGGGGCAGTTATCTATCTATTTATGCTTTTTAAATTGTTTTATTGTACCTGATTCATATAGTTATGTAATTTTGGAATATTGTGCTATGGAGGCTTTATGTACACATGTTGTAATATTTAACATGTTATGTTTCTGAAATGGTTTTCTTTATGAGATGGGTATTTATTTCTGATGTTATATTCAAATCATTTCGTTGTGAGATTCTGAATGTGTAGATAGATAACTCTGTGTACTATGCATTGTGTATTTTCATCAACTTAACAACTCAACTTAAAATGGGCCTAAGGTTCGACAGGCTTTTGTTTTGTCGAAATTAGGTCCTTTTCGGAATGAGTTGTTACATTTGGCATCGGAGCTAAGGTTACCCGATCAACGTTAATATGTATACGTTTGAGTGGCATATTTTTTATTTTTGAAAGTTTTTTCAAAAACTCTAACACACACACACACAATTTGAACTTACTCTATAAATCCCGATTATAGAAGTTGTCACGACCATATTTCAAAAGGATGGACGAGACGATTATGAGTTGAAAAAATAAACATAGTAAGGAATGTGCGATGAAGGTCGTATCATAAGAAATGTAAATGGAAAGATTATAACTCTAATATTAATAAGACAATAAGTGTGAAAAATAAGAAGTTACAATAATTTAATAAGGACATAAATGGACTAATTAAAAACATTATTAGGGCACTGAAGGAAATGACTTTTAATAGGAAAAGTTGGATAAATAGATAAATGTCTTTAGAAATTGTCCCGTTAGTATAATAATCATTTATTACGAACAGACAACATTTGTAGAAATAGTAAATAAGCATGTTTGGTAGTAATTAAATACTACGAGGTAGAATAGCTGTAAACATGCAGAAGTAAGGATGATTGAAGAAGAAAATTCAATATGGAGGACAAAGTCAATTTCTAAAACCTAACTTCATGTGAAAGAATTTGATAAAAATATTTTCTTTTGGAACTTCCTTCAAATATTTTGAATGGATTTTTCAAAGGATGTATTAAGAAGTCGTTTTGAATAAGTAAGAAAATTTGAAAAATCATAACTTAAAAAAGCTGCGGAGTCGAAAGTTCTGAAAAGGAGATCTTTTTTTTGGTTTTTCATTTTTAAAACTGTTAGTTTAAAATTCTGTTGGATCAATAAGTTTTCGGTTTAATGATTTTTCGATAATGGAATTTTTCCATTTGAGTAGTGATTCAGATATGCTAGAGGAATGTGGCAATATGACAATAACTCTACAGACCTTGATAAAAAAAATTCTGAAGTTAAAAAAAAGTGAAGCATTACCTTCGGCAGACCTTTCTTCTACTATAAAATCCCCAGTCAACTTTTCTACACTTCCTGAAAATAAAAATGATCAAATTATCAATAAAGAAGATGTCAATATGAATAACTCAGATTATTCTGTTTCTATTGCAAAGAAGAGATATGGACAGTTAAATCTAAACAATTTGAATGGGGAAGAGGTTTTAGTTAGTGGAGAACCATTTGTTGAAACTAATCCAAAATGGAATAATTTAGTTTCACAAATCAAATCCAGATCTAAATTAAGCAAATTTACGGAAGAGAGTTGGCTCCCTGGCGGTGTGATAACCAGGGGAATCTCAAAGAATAAATAATCATGTCTTTGTTATTCTGGAATGTATTGGGTTTAAACTTATTGAGGCAACGATATTGAGACAATGCAGATATCAACCCAAACCAACTGTTTATGTAATTGGGCCTGGGCCGAGCCCACTCTTCTCTTTTTATTTCTTTTCATTTCTCAGTGATTTATAAGATGTCTCTCTGTATCAAAACAATAGAATGATAATAAAAATCAATATCTTCAGTTTCTTTACATGGTATCAGAGCGAGTTATGCTTAACAGCATTTGATCATCATCTACCAATTGAATATCATATCTCATCAGATCACTTTCATCATTTGAGATCAAATCATATATAGTCTAACAACTATGTATGATATGTTATAGAAAATTCATCATCTAGCATTGTGCCGTGCCAAGAAGTATTGACATCAGAAAACTTTCATCATTTGTCACTTCGGCTGCATCAATACCATCAGAATTCAAAAATTTACTCACAAACCTGAGTGCCGTGCCAAGAAACCAATTGTCACTGATCATCATTCAATTAGCTTCTGGCTGCATCATCTTCTTGTGGTAATTTTGTTTCTTCCCTTAATTCTTGCTGCAGTTTTTCTCATCAATGGCTGAAGGAGGTGATAACAGTACTGTATCACCCACATCTGTCTCTAAATCCACTCAGAATCAATTCAACACCACCCAAGAACTCCTCAAAACCATCATCAAACCACATAGTCAAATTATAAATACTCCACTTGACGAAACCAATTATCTACTCTGGAAATTTCAAGTGGAGACTGCAATTAAAGCATATGGTCTTCAGGAATATGTTCTTGGAACCACCATTAAGCCACCAAGATTCACTGCAGATGCACAAGGCAAGTTAGTTGAAAATCAAGAACATATTATACATGAAAGACAAGATAGTCTGGTCTGTTCTTGGCTATTATCATCAATTAGTGCAGGCCTTCTACCACAGTTAATAGGTTGTAAAACAGCCTACGACATCTGGCACACAATTGAACAAGTTTTTAGTTCTCAATCAGCTGCAAGAATCATGCAGTACAAAAGGCAACTACACAACTTAAAGAAAGGCAATCAAACTATGAGGGAGTACTTATCCAAAACCAAGATTTTATGTGATCAGTTAGCCTCTGCAGGGCACAACATAAGTGACACAGAACAAGTGCTATATGTGTTGAGTGGATTAGATGAAGAATATGAATCAGTTGTAGCTGTGATATCATCAACAGAAAATTTACCAACACTACAACATGTACATTCTATCTTACTAGCACATGAAGGAAGACTTGAGCAAAAAAGACCAACAATTCCAGAATACTCTGCAAATTATGTTGCCAACAACAGAGGAAGAAATCAAGAAAGGAATTACACTTCAAGAAATCAGACAAACAACAATCAAAGAGGTGGTCAAAGCAACAGATCAAAGGGAAGAGGAGGCAGATGGAATAATGCAAACAGTAACAACAGAATAAGATGTCAAATCTGTGAAAAATATGGTCACACTGCAAATAGATGTTATTTCAGGTTTGATGCCAATTATACACCATCTCAACAAAACACTAACAGCACAAGGCAGAATGATCACAGTGCAAACATGGTACATGTTCAACAAGGATGTAAGGAGCAACCAGAAAATACAATCAATCACTTAGCAAGGGCAGAAGATATTCAAGATGACAGTTGGTATCCAGATTCAGGAGCAACTAATCATGTCACAAACAATCTCAACAATCTGAATCTTGGAAACAAAGAATACAAAGGTAAACATTTACTATATATGGGTAATGGCAAAGCAACACACATAACACACACTGGAAATGCAAGTATTGAAAGCACCAGACAATTATATCTTAACAATCTGTTAAGAGTACCAGTTATCAGAAAAAATCTGATAAGTGTCTCACAATTTTCAAAGGATAATGATGTATACTTTGAATTTCACCCAAAGTTTTGTTTAGTGAAAGATGCACTAACAAGTGAAATTCTTTTGCAGGGTAGAGAATGTAAGGGACTATACAAGTTTGATGTTGTAAATTCAAGAAAACATGAGAATATGAAAAACTTATGTAACATGTCTGAAATAAAAGTTGTTGAAAGCTGTAACAGCTATGATATTTGGCATGCCAGATTGGGTCATCCCAATATGAAAACTGTAAGACATGTACTGAGTAACAATAGTAAAATTCATATTAAAGATATTCCCTCTTTCTACACTTGCACTTACTGCCCAATGGGGAAAAGTCACAAACTTGCATTTCCAGACTCAAACACTGAATATAGTAATCCACTAGAACTTGTTGCCACAGATTTGTGGGGACCAGCCCCAATATCAACTGATTATGGCTACAAGTACTATATTTCGTTTATTGATGCCTTTTCTAGATATGTGTGGATTTATTTTTTGAAAGCAAAATCTGAAACTTGCAATGCAGTAATACAATTTATAGCAAATGCCGAGAAACAAACAAACTGTCAAGTGAAAAGTATTCAAACAGATGGTGGCAAGGAATTTCTACCACTCAAAGAATACTTCCAAAAGAAAGGAATAAACCATAGAGTAACTTGTCCACATACCTCTGAGCAAAATGGCCTAATTGAGAGGAAGCACAGGCATATTGTAGAGACAGGCTTAACTCTACTTGCACAGGCATCTGTGCCTCTGAAATTCTGGCCTGATGCATTCTCAACAGCAGTGTATCTCATTAATAGGCTGCCAACCAAAGTGCTACAACTCAAAAGCCCAATTGAAAAGTTAACAAAGATCAGGCCAGATTATCAGAGTTTGAGAGTTTTTGGATGCTTATGCTTCCCCTATCTCAGGCCCTATAAATCACACAAGTTAGAATTTAGATCTGCCCCCTGTACATTTTTAGGTTATGCTAACAATCAAAAAGGCTACAAGTGTCTTGATAATAAAGGTAGAATTTATGTGTCAAGACATGTAACTTTCAATGAGTATGAATTTCCTTTCAACAAGTCTGAAGACAACATTACTAGAAAAGTGTATAATCCACAAATCTCTATACCCTCTGTACCTGAAATTACTATACCTGTTAAGAGACATAAATCTCAAGAGGAGACCAATGCTGATCAACAACAGCAAGCAACCAGCAACACCTCCAATCAAACTCAAAATAAAGAATCTGAAGACTGGTATCAATCACCACATCCAGATAATCTCAGCCATGCAGATCACCACTCAGTATTGAATGATTCTCAATCACACAATACTCAGCAGGAAGGCACAGTGGAGAGTAGAACTCAACAAAGTAATCCTGAAAACAAAGACAATGGTCACCACATGATAACTAGGTCAAAAAGTGGTATATTTAAACCAAAAATATACAATACAGAAGCACTCAATGATGAACCCAGTACTTATCATCAGGCAATGCAGAATGAAAGGTGGAAAACAGCTATGAAAGAAGAATATGATGCACTTACAAGAAATAAAACTTGGGATCTTGTTCAGTTACCTGAACACAAAAATGTCATAGGCTGTAAATGGACCTATAGAATAAAGAAAAATCCCAATGGTACAATTCTAAAATACAAGGCAAGATTGGTAGCCAAAGGATATTCACAACAGAGTGGCTTTGATTTTACTGAAACTTTCTCACCAGTTGTGAAACCAGCTACCATCAGAATTATTTTAACTATAGCCTTGTATAAGAATTGGACCATTAAACAATTAGATGTAAATAATGCCTTTTTAAATGGTGTATTGCAGGAGGAAGTCTACATGGAACAACCACCTGGGTTCAAACAACCAGGAAATGAAGGACTGGTGTGCAAATTAAAGAAAGCAATTTATGGACTCAAGCAAGCACCAAGAGTCTGGTTTGACAAACTAAAGCAAACTCTTGGCAGTCTCAACTACATCTCAACAAAATCAGACAATTCACTTTTTATTAAATTTTCTGATACAACAGTTACTTATATACTTATTTATGTTGATGATTTCATAATCACAGGTAACAGTGAGACAGAAATCAATCAAGTCACACAACACTTGAACAAAGAGTTCTCAATTAAGGACTTGGGAGAACTAAGCTATTTTCTCGGCATAGAAGTTACAAGAACTACTGATAACAAGCTGCACTTGTGTCAAAAGAAATATATCTCAGAAATTCTAGTGAAAGCAAAAATGGATAAGTCAAATCCATTTTCTACACCAATGGCTAGCAGTACACACCTATCAAAATATAAGGGAGAGCCAATTGAAAGTGAAAAACTATACAGAAGTATTGTAGGAGCTCTACAATATGCAACAATAACAAGACCAGATATATCATTCAGTGTCAACAAAGTCAGTCAATACATGCAAAATCCACTTGACAACCACTGGAAAGCAGTTAAAAGAATACTGAGATATCTTAAAGGCACTATAAATCAGGGACTTGTTTTACATGCAAGCAAAATACTCAATATCAATGGTTATGCAGACGCTGACTGGGCCACAGACAATGACGACAGGAAATCAACAACTGGATATTGCATTTTCTTGGGAAAAAACCCAATATCATGGTGTGCTAAAAAACAACCAACTGTATCTAGATCCAGTACAGAAGCAGAATACAGGAGTGTAGCAAGTGCAACTGCTGAGATTATGTGGATACAGTCAATGCTAACAGAACTACACATCAAAACCGACAACACAGCAACCATATGGTGTGACAATCTCAGCACTATAGCACTCACTGCGAATCCAGTACTACATTCTAGAACGAAGCACATGGAGTTGGATATGTACTTCGTTCGTGAACAAGTCATGCAAGGAAAGCTAAAAGTTAATCACATACCTTCTACTTACCAAAAAGCAGATATTTTTACGAAAGCCTTGTCAAAAATCAACTTTACCAGATTCAGAAGCGAACTAAACATTGATGAAGCAAGTCCAGATTCAGAGAGCAGAGTCTCAAACTATGTGCCAGCAACTGAAACATCAGAGATTCACTCATCGTTGCAAAGCTCAATCCCTCCAGATTCATCAACCGTTTCAACCACAACTGAAAGATCCGAAGATCGCTTAACAAGACAAAGACTCAACCTTTTGGATCTATCAGGAGAATCACTTCCTGTAGCAAAGCTTGTTCCTTCAAAGCCGAGAATCAAATCTGAGGTTTGCTTGCTGGAATTAAAGCCTTAACCATTCCAGATTTGCTTCGTCTTGCCTAAAGAACGCAATTTGAAGGAAATTTCGCTCTGCTTCTATTTTCGCAGCAGCCATTTTTTGTTTTCGAAAAAAAAAACCCTAACCCTCGAACTGGTTTGGTTTGAGGGGGGGTATTGAGGCAACGATATTGAGACAATGCAGATATCAACCCAAACCAACTGTTTATGTAATTGGGCCTGGGCCGAGCCCACTCTTCTCTTTTTATTTCTTTTCATTTCTCAGTGATTTATAAGATGTCTCTCTGTATCAAAACAATAGAATGATAATAAAAATCAATATCTTCAGTTTCTTTACAAAACTCTATCATGAGACAAAAGGATCTTTTTGATCCGATGAAGAGCAAGGAAATAAAATTTACGTCCGTTGTTGAGCATAAATCAAATCAATCCATTGCCAATTATACATTAAGTTTAAAAATTGGGAATTCTTAAACAATAACTCAATAGACTGTAAGGGTAGGTTTTTAGTAGGATATAACAAGATTTACTGGAGTCAGCATACAATCTTCATAGACCAGCAATGCATTGCTTGTATTCTTATTAATAAGGGTGGTTTCAAGCTTTGTATCTCTTCAGTCTACGATTTTAATTCACATTATCAAAGAGTACTGCTTTGGAAGCATCTTATTGATAATAAACCAAATGATGACATTTCTTGGATCATAGCAGGTAAATTTAATGACATTCTATATGCTTCTAACAGAGTTAGTCATCATTATCAATAAGAAGCAAGATCAACGGTGACTCCTTGTACAAAATCATCAAGAAGCTTGAAATGATTAAATATCACCTGAAGGTATAAAATAAAGGTCGGCCAAGTCTTTCTAAGAAAAATGAGCAGCTGAAGCATGGATATTTTATACAATCTTATTACTGACAATCCTAATGATCAGAAGCTGTTTTTAAATTATCAAAACAACCAACAGAAGCTTAAAGAAAATTTGTGAACCCAGTCTATTGAACTCAAACAAAAAGCTAAAATTAAATGGTTAATGGATGCTTATTTTCCTATGAAGTATTTCTATGCAAAAATGTCAGCAAATAGAGAGAAACTCAAAATAAAATATATTCTGTATATAGATGGCAACACCTCTATTGATAATAATAGTTTTGCACACAAAACTTTCAATATTTTCAAGAGCTATATAATTCTCAGAATAAAATTCCAGGCTTTCCAAGTATTGTTCCAAAAACGATAATCTAAGAATCAGGTAACTATATGCTAGCTAGAAAAATCACCATAGATGGGGTACATGATGCAGTTTTCAACATAAAGGATGATACCAGCCCTAGAGTAGATGGTTTTGGGGCAAACATTTTCAAATTACATTGGAAAGAAATTAAAGAAAACTTGCTACAAGCTGCAAATGATGCCTTTTACGTGCCAACTCATTAAAGAGGTTAATCATACATTTATTAGTCTAATTCCTAAAAATCCAAATGCAATTGGACCATATGACTACAGGCCGATTTCCTGTTGTTATGTCATATACAAGATAATTAACAGCATCCTTTGCAACAGAATCAAGCAAGTTCTTCTTCATCTTATTTCCATTAATCAAAATGCATATATTCCAGGGAAGCATACGATCGTGAACAATTTGTCAGCGTATGAAATGGCAAGGGTTTTAATAGGAAAGGTTCAGAAAGACTATGCTTAAAAATTGATTTTCAGAAAGCATATGATAAAATCAATAGGGAGTTTATCATTTATATTATGAAACAAATGAATTTCCCCTCAATTTTCTGCAAATTCATTTATCAGTGTATTTCTATGCCATCATTTTCTATCATCGCTGATGGTATCCCTCGTGGCTTTATAAAATGTAATAAAGATCTACAGCAAGGCAATCCCTTATCACCTTATTTGTTTTCAATTGCAATGGAGAGTACTTCAGCATTTTGACGGATATGGAATATATTGTTGGTAATTTCACTCCAATTTACAGTAATCATCCTATTATATCACATTTAATATATGCTGATGATCTTCTGGTATTTTCAAAATCTGACTACAATAATGTCAATGCAATTATAAGAGTGTTAGAGAAGATTTCAATTTTTGGATTATATATCGAACAAGATAAATCTAAAATTTATTTCAGTAAGGGTAGTAAGCACAAGGATTCCATCACTACCTATCTCAATATTAAAACCTTACATCTGTCAGTGAAATATTTAGGACTTCCTTTATCTAGCAAAATGATTAATAGTAGAATTGCTCAAGATCTTTTGGACAAAACTAAAAATAAAATCAACTGCTAGAGCAATAGATTTTTATTTACAGCAGGAAGGATTGAACTCATTTACTCATCCAGATATCCTATAATTTATTTCTAGATTCAATCATGTCAACTGCCCATACATGTAATAAATAGGATTGAATCTTTATGTGCTAACTTCATTTGGAATAATAAATATCATAAAGTTCCTTAGGGTCAAATGGGTCTGCCTAGAGCTAATGTTGGTGACGTTGGTCTAAGCAATATTAAAAAATATGCAAGTAGCATGGCTGTAAAATTAATATGGGTCTTTTTGCTAGGAAAGTCATTATGGGCAAGATGGATTAAGAGTAGGTATGCTAATAAAAATAATTTCTGGATCATGCATATTGTTAGCCCGCCTTTTGGGCAAGGCCGTGGACAAGCGGATTTGACTAGATCGACTAATCAATTGTCGAGGCTGAAATACGATATGTTTGAGCCAGCTGGATGGAGGGACGATCAGTCATGGATGGTCTGCTGTTGTTCGTTTGGTCTGGGAGACGTGAATCGGTCTAGATGGCGTCGTTCATCCTGGGAGGCATGGCTCGGCCTAGGTGGATCGGCAGGCGCCGCTTGGTGAAGGATGTAAGTTCGTACATGGCTCGGCCTAGGTGGGTCGGCAGGTGCCGCTCGGTGAAAGATGGAAGTTTGTACATGGCTCGGCCTAGGTGCGTCGGCATGCGCCGCTCGGTAAAGGATGGAAGTTCGTACATGGCCTGGCCTAGGTGGGTTGGCAGGTGCCGCTCAGTGAAGGATGTAGTACATGGCTCGTCCCATGTGGATCGGCAGACGCCGCTCGGTGAAGGATGGAAGTTCGTACATGGCTCGGCCTAAGTGGGTCGGTAGGCGCCGCTCGGTGAAGGATGGAAGCTCATACATGGCTCGGCCTAGGTGGGTTGGTAGGTACCGCTCGGTAAAGGATGGAAATTCGTACATGGCTCGGTCATTGGTGGTGTGGGTCGGTGTGTTGAAGTTGATCGGCACCAGTGGATCGGCTAAACTCGGTTAGCTAAGTGTTGGCTGGCCATACTTAATTACCCGTAGTAAGTCAGTCGGCATAGCAAGGGGTCGACACGATGGAGTGGATCGGCATAGGCCGGTCGGCATGGTACTGTGGGTCGGTCATGATGAAGGATGTTGGCTCGACTATGGTCCTGATGGGCCTGGACTACTCAGGAAGCCCATTAACTCGGGATTTTCCTATAAATACAGCATGTGGAGCTTCAGAAAAGAGATTTTCATTCTGCTTCCCTTCTTCTTCCCTACTAAGGCTATTCTTCCATTGTTGTTCTAAAAATTCTAAATTGTAACTGTAATTGATTCTAACATCAATAAAAAAGGAAATTTCTAGAGTGGACGTAGGCCAGAGTCAGCCGAACCACTATAAATCATGTGTTATTACTACTTTCATTTTAATTTTTACTGTTCTTCGTATTTATACTATTGAAATTATTCTATCTGTGATATGTGACTGTGATTTGGTGCTTTCATTTGGATTTGCGTGTTAGTGACCAATTTTGACGCTAACATTGTGGTGCTTTCACTGAGAAAGCTAGCATTCAGAGATTCTAAAGCTTAGACTTTGGATTTAAAAACTTAGGAACTCGGATTCTTGGGAAGCTATGGCAAAGCAATCAAAGAGAGACAGAGGATGGAAAGGAGTCAGTATGAGCGGAGTCAAGAGGCTTCCTCGAGAGCTAATTAAGCCTCTATCTACATTACTAGGGACGAGATGCAGCTTATGATGGATTCTATGTAGGAGCAGTTGATGAAAAGACAAGAGAAAATGATGTAGACACTTTTAAGACAATTTGGACAAGCAGGAACTACATGAGGTCAGTTTCATGGAGTTGGATCAGAAGGACTCAACAAGCAAGGAGATGGTGGTTCAGTAGAGAGCAACCCCCGATCAACAAACAGCTATCAATCTGGATGAACCTAGACTCGGGGGCACACAACCAGGTAATGCTGGACCAATCCATGGAGGAATACTAGACGACGTTGTGCAACTCGATGCCAACAGGAATACAGGAGTACGTGACGAGGAGTATGTGCCAGAGTTCTCTCGAGGGCTTGGAGGGCAGTTAGAAAATGTAGATGGGGGACAACCCTTGGCAGGTAACAATGGATTGGCTGACATCATCAGACGAACTATTCGCGAAGGTCTAACAAACAGGAATTTGAAGGGAGTAAACAAAAGTCCATTTACTCGTAACATCAGGATAGCTAGGAATCCACCCGACTTTAAGCTACCCACTCTAGAAGTCTACAACGGTAAGATGCATCCCACTGACCATTTGATGAGGTACACAAGGCATTTGGAAGTGCTGGAGGCATCAGAGGAGGCCATGATCCGATGTTTCCCTCTGTACTTGACCAATATAGCTTCTATGTGGTTCAGACAGCTAGAGGATGGATCCATTGATGGTTTTCTGTGCAACCTGCACCTGATGACCTATGCCAAGTAATGCCATGGTGTTTCTGGTTCAGTGTCCCTAAACGTTGAGTAATGTCGTGGCTTAAGTCTTAAGCCGAATCCTGGTTGCTCTGGACCTTTTCCGAGCATAGTCCACACACGACGACCTGAAATAGTAACCGATGGATAATATGAGGCCTAAGTCCTAGGCCGAATTCTGAACTCTCCGGACCCTTGCCAAGCATAGTCCGTACTCGACGACCTTTTAGCCAAAAACCAGATAAAAGTCAACCAAAATTGAATCTGAAAATTTTTGGTTGACTTTTATCTGGTTTTTGGCTAAAAGGTCGTCGAGTACGGACTATGCTTGGTAAGGGTCCGGAGAGATCAGGATTTGGCCTAGGACTCAGGCCCCATATTATCCATCGGTTACTATTTCAGGTCGTCGTGTGTGGACTATGCCCGGAAAGGGTCTGGAGCGATCAGGATTCGGCTTAGGACTTAAGCCACGACATTACTCAACGTTTAGAGACACTGAACCATAAACACCATGGCATTACTTGACATATGTCATCAGGTGCAGGTTGCGCTTGGCAAGAACCCAGAGAGGTTACAGATTTGGATATTGGCTATGAACAGCTAAGGATTTGGGCATGGACCCGGAGCAGTCTCGGATTTGGATATCGACCCGGAGAGGTCATGGATATGGTTATTGGTTATTGGATGTGGATGTATTAGAACTCGGTTGTTGGGTTCAGATGGATGTGGAATTGGATAAGGATTTGGTCATTGGATATAAATCAGATATCGACTCGGAGCAGTCATAGATTTGGAAAAGAATACGGCAAGGGCATTTGGATAAGATGGATTGGATT
The DNA here is from genome assembly GCA_030765085.1 of Allium cepa. Classification (NCBI taxonomy): domain Eukaryota; kingdom Viridiplantae; phylum Streptophyta; class Magnoliopsida; order Asparagales; family Amaryllidaceae; genus Allium; species Allium cepa. The sequence continues at coordinate 730,909,964 of CM060943.1, forward strand.
GTGAATCGGAAGGTATGGCTATGGATAACATGTGGACTTCGGACATCAGATTTGAGTTTATTCAAAACACACCTTCCAATAGCAAGGCATGTTTTGGGGGGCAAATGTTAACCTGCCTTTTGACAAGGCCATGGACAAGCGGATTTAACTAGATCGACTAATCGTTTGCCGAGACTGGAATACGATGGATTTGAGTTAGCTGGATGGAGGGACGATCAGTCATGGATGGTCCGATGTTGGTCGTTCGGCCTGGGAGGCATGGATCGGTCTAGATGGTGTCGTTCGGCCTGGGAGGCATGGCTCCGCCTAGGTGGGTCGGCAGGTGCCGCTCGGTGAAGGAAGGAAGTTCGCACATGGCTTGTCCTAGGTGGGTCGGCAGGCACCGCTCGGTGAAGGATGGAAGTTCGTACATGGCTCGGCCTAGGTGGGTCGGCAGGTGCCGCTCCGTGAAGGATGGAAGTTCGTACATGGCTTGGCCTAGTAGGTTGGCAGGCGCCATTCGGTGGAGGATGGAAGTTCGTACATGGCTCGGTCTAGATGGGTTGCAGGTGCCGCTCGGTGAAGGATGGAAGTTTGTATATGGCTAGGTCATTGGTGGTGTGGGTCGGCGTGTTGAAGTTGATCGGCACCAGTGGATCGGCTAAACTAGGTTAGCTAAGTGTGGGCTGGCCATCCTTGATTGCCCGTTGTAGGTCAGTTGGCATAGCAAGGGATCGGCACGATGGAGTGGATTAGCATGGTAGTGTGGGTTTGTCATGCTGAAGGATGCTGGCTCGATTATGTTCTGATGGGCCTGGACTACTCAGATAGCCCAGTAACTCAGGATTTGCCTATAAATACAGCATGTGCAGCTTAAAAAAGGGATCCGCATTCTGCTTCCCTTCTTCTTTCCTACTAAGGCTACTCTGCCATTGTTGTTCTAAAAACTCTGGACTGTAACTGTAATTGATTCTAACATCACTAAAAAGGAAATTTCTAGAGTAGACATAGGTCGGAGTCAGCCAAACCACTATAAATCCTGTGTTACTACTGCTTTCTTTTTAATTTTTATTGTTCTTCATATTTATACTCTCTACATACATTCTATTTGTGATCTGTGATTGTGATTTGGTGCTTTCATTTGGATTTTGGTGTTAGTGACCAATATTGGCGCTAACACATATAGACAGTAATGCTTCGCATACCTGGAAGACCATGCTAAGAGCTAGACAACACTGCATGCAAGTTTTTAATAAGAACATTGTTAATGGTATTTCTACTCACATTTGGTTTGATTCGTGGATTCAAGGCAATAATTTGATTTCTATACTTGGATGGCAGCATATGGTTTCTTATGGTGGCCACAACTCCTTAGTTGCTAGTATCATCAGAGATAATCTCTGGATTCTAGAACAACAGGGTTTCCTTCCCACAGTTGCTGACAAAATTCACAACATTGAAAAAATTTCTTACCAACATCATGATTATTGGACATGGACAGGGAGTAAAAATGGAAATTTCACTCTTGAATCAACATATAGTGCTATCTCATCATGTAAAACTCATTTTGAATGGGCCAATTTAATTTGGAAAAAGCCATCAATTCAGAAATTCTCTTTCATGACATATCTGACATGTCTTAACAGGTTGCAAACCTTTGACAAGGTTTGTAAATGGAACAACAATTTGGATCCAACATGTAAACTGTGTGAACAACATCAAGAAGACAACAACAACATTTTTTTAATTGCGAATTTTCTAAATATATTTGGGATTTCATAAAGGAAAAACTTGGCATCAAAATTCGTAAAAACTACAATATTTTTAAAATCTAAAATATTGTAGTAAAAATAACAAGAGGCTTGAAACTCTTGCAAGAACAACAATTACTATGACTATAAGTGCAATCTAGAAAGAAAGATGTAAAAAATCTTATAGTAACTTTTGGATTTCAAAGGAAAACAAAGGAAGTTTCATTCTTGTAGAAATCAAATCTGTGACTAATGCTTTAAGGAAAGAAGAGAGGTAAAGCAAACTAATCATAATCTTCAAATTAAGAATAATAGAAATGAAGGAAAATTCCCACAAAGAGAAGAAAAGAGAGGATCATCATAAAAAAATTATGCCAATTCTGTCTCATAGCATTAAAGGCGTTAACCATCACGTGAGTTCGTTTGCCTTTTTCTTATGTTTTGATATGCGCGTATGTCTGTTTATGTAGATCTTAGTTTTATATTGAGGTGTGCTTTTTATGTACATAACTTGTTACTCATGTTGTACATTTTTGCACACATTAATTTGTCCTTTGTATCCCCTTTTTCTTATAATAAAATATCCTTCTTTTTTCAAAAAAAATATAAAAATGAGTGTAGATTGGACTTGATGTTTTTCCTATTTCATAAATTTGAATGTTCTTTAAAATAATTCTTTTTAAAATGAAAGTGAAACTTTATTAAAATTGATGTAGAACCATTTAAGTAGGGGAAATATAAATAGAGAAAATATTGGGAGATTTGGATGGGAATAGCATTAGGAACTTATAAATTAGGATTAGTAATCTAGTTAGAGATAATGTAGAAGATGAGAGATGAGAATATGATAGGAAAATAATGGGATAGAAGTTATCGTTTTCTACTCCACTTTTCATTGTCTAAAGTTATTGAGGATATATTTGAATGTTTCAAATTAAAAAAACCAACTTTTAATGGAATACATCTTTGATTGAGAAAGTTTTTGAAAGATGGAATCATTTCGCTCCTTTTTAGGATTAAGCAGATTGGTTTAATAATTGAGTTTTTGAATGTACTTGGTTAAAAACCATACTTTAAAGAGATAAGCTTTGAGGTAAAAGTATTTGAGAAGAGAAATTATTTTACTAAGAAATTATTGAATTTGGGGTTAAGAATAAAGCGGTGAATGTTTTAAAAATTGTGAAAAGTTGGATCCAAACATTTTTGAAAAGAAATTGTTTAAAGAATTGATAAAAATGGAATAGATGTAAGGAGTAAATTAAAATATGACATTCAGATGTTTTTAAGAATTCAATTCCCCAATTATTTTTGAAAGTTGGAAATTCTTTCGTAAGTATGCTTAAAAGTTTTCTATCGAGAAATGGAATTTTTTTTGCAAGTTTGAATTTCAAATGTCCCATATTAGCATAATGTGGACTCCTAAGTTTATATTTTATGAAGTAGATAGAGATTGCTACTTAGGAAAGAAAGGTGAAATGTTTTAGGATATGAATAAAATAAGAATAGCATGTACAACCCGATCTGTAAATTTGAAATCAGTTCCAAACATTTATATGTAGAATGTTGGTAATGTTGCAAAGGTATTCCAGATCAAAATTGGATTCTAAGTTAGGTTGCCTTTGGAATGTGAATTTTTATATTCTGCTCGATTGGGAGCAGGTTCCGTGTAATTTCTGTAAATTACCCAATTCCTTAAATGCATGAAAGTACAACATTTGAATAGACAAGAGATATACCAAAAAGAGAATGAGATGTGTATGATATGGTCACTCTTTTTCGCATTTTACACAATCTATTTAAATAATAAAAAATCCCTTATAATTTCAAACAAAGTAAAAGTCTCACTTGTCGTTAATTTTTGAAATTTTTTAACGGTAATCCTATTTGAAAGGATGGATTTGATAAAATAAAATATATAAAAGAATGTTCTTTTTTAGTGATTAATGACTAGAAATAAGTAATAAATAAATAGCGTAATTAACAACTGTATTTGTATTAATTATAAACAGCGTAGTAAATATAGAACAAGAATTTATGGAAATTAATTACAGATTTAGTAGGCAATAAATTTGTAATTAATAAAGAATGAAAAGAAATTAAATAGAGGACCGATTAAGGAATATAATATGGTATTTATGGAGGAACTGAATACTCGTAATAAGAAACCTTGAAACTGGTAATAAGTTGAAATAGATTTAATAAGGATTGATTAGAGATTGTTAATTTTGACATTAATGACTTGTTATTATGGGTAATAGATATTTATTAGAACTAAGAAGGAAAATTAAGGAAGGTTGGTAATGGTGGAATAATATTCTAGGAATGTCCATCTTAAATTGGTAAGGAGCATTAAGACCCCATCATCATTAGCACCAGTTAATGACTAACGACAACTTCTAATAGAATTTTCTTTTGGAGTTTTTGGGTTAAAATCGCTAGTCGTCTCTTTTAGAAAAAGAGTTTGATATGGTATAAGGCATGTTCCTGTTTTATCACTATGTTGATTTTAGGGATGGGACTATAGCGCTAAATAAATATATATATTGAGGAACATTGTAAATAAGGAAAATTTCATAAGAACACTTAATTAGCGATAAACCGAAGGTAAGACCGGAAGTTCATAATGAAATTAGGTTAAAATGCTTCAAACCCAAAACTTATGAAGTGTCACCATTCACCCAGAATGTAATAAGGTGTAAATGGATATGAAGAGAATTTTCTAATTGGTCAAGGATGATAAATTTTGTTCAAGATGTTTGACGTACCGAAGGACTAAGACCGAGCAAGGAAAACCCCGAGGGTTGTTATTACCATTGGAGTCTCCAACTTGGAATTGGGATCATATATCGATGGACTTTATAGATGGGTTGCCGAGGAGTCAAAAGGATAATGATGCTATTTAGGTTATAGTAGATTGACTCATTTTATTTCCGTTGGAAGGAATAAGGCTGCAACATATCAAACACAGATTTATGATAAGGAAGTAGTGCAACTACGTGGAGTTCAAGTTAGCATTCTTGTGATAGAGACCCTTCGTTCACTAGTGAATTTTGAAGGGGTTTCCAATCTACTTTGGAAACGACTTTGAATTTATAATATTTCCTGAAACCTTGCATCGTGGACTTTGGAGGACCTTGGAAAATGTAGACGTGTTTAGATGGCGAATGAAGACTGCGCAAGACCGTTAAGAGTCTTATGCTGACAAGAGAAGGAAGTGATTGGAATTTTTAGCGAGGGACATAGTACACATTCAGGTTTCCCCTCTTAGAAAGGTTATGAGGTTTGGTTTATCTGAGAAGTTGGCACCAAGGTTTATTAGGCCTTTTTATGTTTTAGAGAGGTTAGGGGAAACTTGATTATTGGGTGGAGCTTCCGAACTAGTTAGCAGGGGTCCATGACGTCTTTTATCTTCCATACACAAAAAAAAAATTTCTGCATGACATTGCCTCTGTAATAGAGCCTGATCAGTTAATTATTGTTTAAACTGGAGCTCATCTCCCTCTGTACCACCATACGCATCATGGAGCACGTTATTAAGAGGCTTTGTAATGTAGAAAATTGGGTTGGTTTGAGTAGATGGGGAGATAATCCTACATAAAGCGCATGGGAAAATGATGAAAAGATGAATGTTTCTCATCACATGCTTTTCTCTTTAACTTTTCTCTTCAAAAATATAGGTATTTGGTTGCATTGTGGTTGCTAGATTGGATGGTAAGAGATGGTTGCCACACTTTTTACTATCACTTTTGCACTTATATAGAACTTCATGTATATATTTTGGATGTTTTCATACATGCCTATATGTCACGATCTTGCATTCATGATAGGATTGAGCTCACCTATAGTATGTTGCAACATAATCACGTTACCTTTTTAATTGGTAGATGATTGTGTAGATTATTGTAAACAAATTGGTTGTATAATATAGTTGTTGAGTGCACGTTACACTATCTTCCCCTGGTGATTTCGGGGGCGAAATTTTTTTCAATGGGGGAAATGTAACACCTCATAAAATTTAATAAGAAATTAAATGAAAATAAGGTTAAAATGAATTTGTTTTAAATGTTGGAAATTGACAATGGAAGTTGCACCATTGCGTTCGCGATGATTTACTGATCAATTTCCATATGTAATATATTGAAATCGGATTTAAAATAGAAAAGTCATAAGTGTTTGAAGTTTCCGAAAATTAAAATATTTAAACGAGTTTAAATTTGAAATTTATTTATTTGAATTTGAATTTGAAAGTTAACTTTAGGAGTAGAAGGGTTAAGCCTAGTTAACATTAACATGTAATTAATTAAGGAATTAATAATAATTAGTTAATAAGTAAAATGAAACGAAAATAAATCAACATGTCCAAAAGTCAACTCCACCGATTAACCATACCCTTGGACTGGTCGATCGGTAAGGGTTAGCAATCGATTTGTCTAAGTGCTTATGGCTAGGAATTTGATGCAAATGAATGATTCAGATTTAACTATTTTAATCCTATTATTCTAGTTCCTTCTTACCTCTATAAGTAGACCCCCACTTTTCCTCATAAGATTCTATAGCAACGACGAAGCTCTGCCGAATTCTTTTCCTTTAGGTTTTCAGAAACACAAACTTTCTGCTAAGTAATTATAATCTCTAATTTAAGTTAAATTCTCAATCCGTCTTCTCTCTATCTTTTGATTTCTAATATATATATATATATATAGTTATAGAATATATTTATTGTATATTCAGAAAGAGGAAGATCTACAAGAGAATTCGTAGTGTTATTAATCAGTTCCAATCTTCTTCTTCCTTAGATTCAAGAATCAGTTAGTATTTTCAAGCAAGAGATTTATATATTTAATTCTTTTGATTTCTGATTCTATTGTTCTCCAATTTTTGATTCTAAATCTATCTTTTATATAAAATTCACTTTGTTGTATATTCCTAAAGAGGGAGATCCGAAAGGAATTTAGGCGTAGTGGAATCAAATGCAGTTAGGAAGCAAACAATTATTTATTAGTGTAAATATCTAGTTTTTCACATTTTTATAATTGATAATATTTATGTGGATTTGATGTATGCCTTTGGAAACTTTTGGTAAACGAAAACATAACATCTAAAACCCTTAGAATTTCTCTAAATAAATGTCAATCTTTGAATATGTTGGAATTTTGATTGTTTTATATTAATATAGTAGAATCATTTCTGTGTTGAGATTTAAGCAACTTATAATCTATACCACTTCATCTCTTTTGATTTCTCTTGTAGTTTTAAAGGATTCTAAAAATAAGTAAAGTTAGAAATGGTATGTAAGGTATGATTTTTGATTATTTGTAGTTTGCACCATCTATTTCTGTAAATAAAAATAATTATGAATCCCCTTTTCACTGCAAGTTGGTAATTGAAAAAGTTGGATAAAATATAAAAGGCTTAAATTGTAAAATAGAGGAGTTATTCTATTATGTTAATATGAGATAAGTTTGATATTATTCCTTCTTGTTTGCAAGTCAAGTTGTTTGCTAAGGATATTAGCTATTCTTTTGTTTGGAATTTAGGACTTTGTATGAGTTTTGACATTTAAAATACTAAGTGTTTTCTTTGCCTATGACTGGAATATTTTATTCGAATCTTGTGCATGTCTGTATATATATATATATAGACATATATATAATATTCACATATTGATTATCAAAGTATTAATAATATAATAATTATTGTGTACTGAATGTATTGATTATAATTAATAGGGTAGTAAATAACATTAATTTCATAGGAAGATAGTTATCGTAAGTTAAGGAATTGATCCTTAATTAGAGGTGTAGTAAGGGGTTACCTTATATTGCCACAATTATTAATCATGTAGGATGGTATATTTATATAATTAGTATACATATAAAGCATGACTAAGTTATAAGGATGCAAGTTCAATCTAAAGTTACATGGAAGTCTACCCAGTTAAATTTGGCTACCAGTAGTGTGGCTTTGCGGATGATGTAGAACATCGCCTATAATAAATAACCCTAGTAGACATGAGGCAGGTTGCAATTCTACAGGGTAAGTCTACCAAGTCAATCTGGCTACCAGTGCTACGAATAGTCGATTAATCTGAGGTCACGGTTGGGTTATAGGTTATAAGTATGCTATTGATATGGTAGGTAAAATCTTTAGAAGGGGCATGCTTCGGGTTAGAGGTATTAAGTGGCTATGGTAGGGTCCAATCTTTCTTTAGGCAAAGTATTAAGTGACCTGATGGGATATCTTATGATGTCAGCTAGTGAGAACCATGTAGGAACCCATCTTGGGTTAGGTCATAAATGGCAGGAACTGCCTATTTTATAGGTTTTAAATGGTCAGAGTCTACCTACTCCCTAATAGAAAGTATTAAGTGGTGGAGGTCCTCTCTCATCGTTAATGGTAGTTGTGCTATTATTTGAAAATGGGTTAAGTATTAAACGATGGGGACATGCCTAGTTTATAGGTATTAAATGGTAGAGTCTGCCTAATCCCCAAGAAAATGTATTTATTGATTTGAGTGCTTTCTCTTGCATCGTTAATGTTAGCGGCGTTGGAGTTTTGGAATTGGATTGGAAAGGCTTTTAGGCTTATAGTTAAAGTTATTAGCATGGTATAGTTTTAAATACATAAGACATATTTCTTATCTAAATAATTCTGCCCAAGTAAATTATCGTAAAGCTAGAGATTTTCATTTCACCAGACATTTGGTTTTCTGATGCACTCCTCATTACAACATACAGGTTAGATGAGGCAATGCCAATTTATAAGATGAAGGTGGAGATGAAGCCTTGTGGAAGTTATCTACCTGTTTATGCTTTTCATATATTTTTATTATACCCAGTTCAGACAATTATATTATTTCAGAATATTATGCTATAGAAGGTTTATGTAAACATGTTGTAATATTTAACATGTCATGTTTTTGAAATGGTTTTCTTTATGAAATAGGTACTTTTTTCTAATACTATATTTATCCATTTCGTTGCGAGATTCTGAAAGTATTGATAGATAGCTCTGTGTACTATGCAGTGTTATTTCTATCAACTTAACAACTCGCGTTGAGATGGGCCTCGGGTTTGACGGGCTTTTGTTTGGTCAAAATTAGGCTTGTTTCGGGGAGGATGTTACATGATTATTATATAAATAAAAAATGGGTCAGACTCTATCTAAATCCAAGGTCAATAAACATATGGGTTATAGTATATGCTGAGTATAAATAATTATACTAATGTCAACTCAACAATCACAAACAACATATGCATAGAATACTACAAACCTAACATAAAGATGTCATTGTCCATATAAAACTCATCAAATTAGATATCATGCAGCAGTATCAAATGTGTGAATAATCCATATCTAGAAATCATCATCTAAATGTCGAAAACCTCTCTAAAAGAGATATCAACATGTATAATTAGGCTACAAGTAGCTTAGCCTAAATATACCAATCAATCTCTATAAATAAAATATCCTCTACATCAATACAAATAATCATCCATGGAAAAATTAAAAAAATAGGGACACACGTGAATGAATGTTTAATTGGCAACACATGCCTATCAAGAGTAATCGACGACATACGCCAGAGAAAGATAAATAGGAAAAACAAAATATAAACATGCAACACATACCAATGAATAGTAATTGGTGACACATGCCAATGAAATATAAAAGACAACGTAGGAAAATAAATAGTAGTTGGCTACACATGCCAATGAAAAGAAAGTATTTGGCGACACACGCCTGAAAAAGAATAATATGCGATACACACCAAAAGGAATAATAGGCGACACATGCCAAAGAACGATGCATGGGGATTTATGTCACCCACACCAAAACTAGACAGGAGACTGACGGACAAACCTGCTCTAGGAGACTACACATGTTATTGGCAAACATGACACACGTATTCCACTAACATGGCTCCTACATTCTTGGTTACCTCAACGGACATCGTGACTCTTATCCATGCATATCATAAACACGCTGCAAGACTATGTTATGCATTGGTCATGGCTCTACACATGCCTCCGAATGGTAACAGACTACTGGCTTAGATGACACACATGGGCTTTACATTGCCGACACACCGCCGACACATGGTTATATAGATTGCCGACACACGGCTATGGTGTTATGGATCCGGGGCATGACCACCGTGATCGGGTAGCTAGGATGCATACTAGCCAGTCTGGTTCAACTACCGCACTACAAAGGATGTCTAAGAGTGAATAAACAAATACTAAATATATATACTCCTTCCTACACATGGCTATATACTTGTATCGACATATAACATGATACATATGCTGACATACGGCAAAATACATGCCACACCGCATGAGCCTCATCATATATAATAAATCTTGTATGAGTGTCATTAACCAGCAAATGATAACCGAATAAATAATAGCACGACGTTCCATAACATCGTGTGTTACTAGATTATTTATTTAGTATTCTACATAACGAGTCCAAAGAATAACCCAAGAAATATCACCGATCGTTCCGTACCAGATGGTATAATAACTCCATTTATTCAGATTTTTCGTTAAACAGAATAACAAACAATTAAAGCATTTAAATATAAATTCGAAACAAAATTATATTTATAAAAATATAATAAAGTTCCCAAATCAATTTTATATTAAAAAATAATAAAAAACTTTAAAACACATATATATATTAAATAATATATTTACTTTGTTTATTTAATCCCAATAAAAGATTCAATTACTAAAATTCATTTCCAAATCCTTTTTTGCATATTTTATAAAACTTCCAAAGCTACTTTACAAGTCAAAATAATTATAAAAACTATTTCATAATTTTTTGTAACTAGATAGTACTTTAAAATAAATTTATAAACATCAAAAATAATTCTATACATTTCAACCCATAATTAATCATTTAAATTTTCACTATATATTTAAAATCTCTAATAGCTCATATTGAAAATCATCTAATGTTGCTTTAAATTCATTACATATTCTTCTATGATTAAATACTATTTTAAAATAAATTTATAAATTGCAAAAGAAATTATATTTATTTTAAATCATTGAATATAATCCAAAATCTTCACTTTATACTAAAACTAAATTAGAAATTAAATATTTTCCTTTATACTATACTATATTTAAAATTCTCATATTATTAAAGAGAGATTTTTATACATTTAAAACACACCCTAAAATCATTTGCTTGTTTCATAAAATAATTTTCTATATTTTTCTAAGGTTTGAAAACACCTTCAATAATATTATAATAACCTTTATAATAGAAATCACTTAAACTATATTATTATTCTTATATTATATTTTATAAAATAACAATATATATATTTTCCTTTAAAACAATTCCAATCTTATAATTCAAAAGAGTTTTATAACCAATACTAAGCTAAATTTGTATTATAATTCAAATTATATTTGTTGGTATAAAATTAGCTAATTAAATAAAATTCGCTAAATAAATAAAATTTAGCAAATCATTTATAAAACACTTTTAATAAAATTTCAAAACCCTTAAATAATCTTTTTCAAAGCCTTTCAAACGTTTATTAAAATTAACAAATCAATTCGAACCTCCAAAATACAAATCATGGAGCAAAAATCTCAAAGATAATCAATTATCATAAACTATATCTTATGACACGAGTCGAATTACATCGAATTTCGGCTATCCAAAAATGCACATACAACATAAATAAATTACACAAATTAAAAATGCAAACAGACAACATCTCCTTCACATTTTCAATAATCTAGTATACACAAATCCAATATTACATAATCAATCAAATATCCTAAACCAACAATTCATCAAGCAATTCAATCAATATTCACAATCAATCTAACTAAGCAATGCAGTTTAGTCAGGATAAATATATATACATATACAGACATACATACATATATATATATGATGCAAGGGAGAAATAAATATAGTTGTGAGTATAAAAACTCATTGAATAAATGCTTGAATAACCAAATCAGCAACTAAATGATGTCAATGTTGCAGTCAAGCCATCCATCATTGCTACCCGAGGTTGTTGCCTTTAATCTCAGCTTTTCCTACCTTCCACAATGCCAATGCCACCATCAAGTCGCCAATAAACATGTCGTTACACCTACTCCGATACAGCAGCTCTTATTTATCCCTCTTCATTAATGCAACCAAGCATAGATCGAAGCAATTTTTTTTCAACTTCGCGGCATCCAGGCATGACCACTCCTCACAAACACATGCTCTCTTTAGTTCATAGCTTCCTCTAGGTTGCATCCCTTCCTATCGAGCATCGCTCCATAGCCATCTGCCCTCTCACCTTCGTTGTCGGCACCTTTTGCGTGATTTTTTTCTTCACATTGTGATTTTGATTTAGAAATTAAGGCATGGTAAAATGGGATTCAGGTCTTTCATTTCAACAGGAATGGTATTTGGGTTTTGATAGAGAAGTCTAGAAAGAAGGTGAGTAAAGGAATGGATGTTTGAATCTACATGGGTTTAGGCTTTTAAATTTCTCATTTTGCCCATTTATTTACTCTCTTTTCTTTTTCTTTTAAATAATTCTTGTATTTATTTGTAATTAACTTCCAATTAAATTTTCATTGATTTGCACTTCGTTATGTTGAATATATTTCGATAATTGATCAAATCTATTCAATTCAATTCTCTTTATTTTTTATTTAATCATTCATTATATCTCCATGAAATTAATTTTTTCCTAACTATTTCAAATGTATAAAAATTATTTATGCTTTGAAATATTTATAGTCAATTAGAAAATTTTATTCAATTCCCATATATTGTCCAAAAAGGATTTATTAATTTGATTCAATTTATTAAAATAAAATCTTTATTAAGTATAATTTAATTAAGTAATTTTTTTTTGAGAGAACGGGTGTGTAGTGCATAGCTACACAGCCGATTAAATAGATTATATTATAGGTAATAAGGTTCAAATCCGATCAACAAACCTGATCGGTAGCATAGAAGGCGAAGCTGTCTATGAAGCCAAACCCATACAGAGATAGAATAGCCTATTATACATACATAGTACAGTATAATAATAGTTACAGACACAACCGATACAGTAGGGAAGCAGCCAATCAGAGCCATCATGCGGACCGCCGAAGAAGATGGTAAGAGGAACATTAGAAACAATAGCGGCGGTTAATCCGACTAATCGCCATTGCTGAAGGGTAGGCGCCAGGTGAAGAGGCGTATCTGAGCCACTCCTGTCCAAAGAGCAAACAAGAATGATATTTTGTTACAAATACCGATAACTCTTTTTTTGGGTTTATTAAAGACAAAAGCATTTCTTTCTTTCCAGATGCACCAGCTCCAAATACCCAAAAACGAATCAAGGGTTATAGACGGTTTGGGGATTGCCAATGTTCATAGAACGAGCATGTTGCAGGGATGTAACCAATTAGGTTTGTGCTGCTCGAGGCAAAAATGTAAAAAGAGAAGTCACATTCAAAAAAGAGATGAACTATGGATTCGTCGTGCGAAGAGCAGAAGACACAATGAGAGTCGATCTGAGGGTTCCATCGCCTGAGCCTATCCTTAGTGTTGATACGGCCATGGATAAGACACCATTGAAAGAAGAGGATGCGGGGTGGTAGTTTGCGTTGCCAGAGCCTTGCAAACGCAAATGACCGACCAGGATTATTGAGATATGCATAGCAGGCAGCCACCGAAAAGACTTTCTTTTGATTTAGAGCCCAGTAGTAACTATCAAAGGAACCATTTAGTTGGGCGGAAAGGAGAATGGATGAGGCAGCGGTAAGGTTGGCTAGAGCGTCGAGGTCAAAGAAGGTGTGGGGACAGACTCTGGAAAGGCTACAGGAGTAAAGATTTGCAACAGTTTTGAGTGGGTGGGTGATGAGAGGAAATAAATGAGGGAGGGCGCGCGCAAGGGGGAGCTGATCCCACCAGATGTCATGCCAGAAAAGGCAATGATGACCATTACCAATGGACACATGAAATAATGATTTTATTCGGGGTATGATCTTTGTCACTCCATCCCAGAATGGCGAGGTCGGAAGCAGTGGAGCAGTGTGAAGAACCAAATGAGGGTTGGAATGATAGTGTAGCTGCAGCATCCAAGACTTCCAGATGTAGTTTCTAGGAGTGATGATACGCCAAAGCCACTTAGATAACAACGCGAGGTTGAAGAAACGAAGGTTCACAGTTCCAAGACCACCGTGATGAACGTTAAGGGCATACTGACTTCCAATTAATTAATCATTTACCTCTCGAACCATTCCAGAGGAAAGTTCGCCTGCAAGAGTCCAGTCTAGTTATCTCCCATTTCAGTACCACATGAAAAGACATCCACTAGGTCGGGAAAGAAGAGAGAACCGACTTAACAAGAGTTAGGCGATTAGCAGAGGAGAGTGAGCTAGCTTTCCAGTAGATAGGCAGGTTTCGAATTTGGATATGAGCGGGTACCAGTCACGTTTGGCTAATTTGGAAAGGTGGAGGGGGATACCAAGGTAGGTGATGGGGAAGTGGTCTAATTTGCAGTTGAGCAGAGCTGCAGTGAAGGGGTCGAGCTGATGGGCACCACCAAGCCTGATGACCAAACTTTTGTGGAAGTTGATAGAGAGACCAGAGATCAGTTCGAAATTATAAAGGAGGACTTTGAGGCAGTGGAGGTGATCTGGGTTAGGCGAGATGAGTAAGATAGTGTCATCGGCAAATTGCAAGTTAGAGACCGCTAGGTCTGAATTGGGAAGGTTAATACCTGCAAGGAGGTTGTTGGATCTGGCTAGATGGACCATGCGACTGAAGACATCAGAGATAAGTACGAATAGGAGCGGCGAGAGTGGATCACCTTGCCTAAGCCCTCTGGCAGATTTGATATGACCCCCAATCTCACCACCGATGGAAATTGTTGAGAAACTTGTATCAAGAATACTTTTTATCCAATTGCACCAAGTCACAGAAAAGCCTTTATGTTTCAGCAGCTCAATTAAGAAAACCCAGTTAACAGAGTCAAACGCTTTGGAAAAGTCTGACTTGAGAAGGAATCCGGGAGATGAGGAATGATGACAAAATGAGATAACTTCTTGGGTAGCCGCTACACAGTCTAGGATATTTCGTCCTAGAATAAATGCCGACTGTTCGATACCGACCAAAGGATCAATAACCTGTTGGAGGCGCCTAGCAAGGAGTTTAGTGATGATTTTGAAGGAGGTGTTGAGTAGACTAATAGGACGGAAAGCTGAAAGAGAAGTAGAGCCAGGAGATTTAGGAATGAGGATGATGTTGGCGTGGTTAATCTTGGTAATCAGGGAAGGGTTCGACTGGAATTCCAAACACATGTCAATAATGTCTGACTTGACAGTTGTCCAAAAATGCTTGAAAAAAGGGGACCAAAGCCATTAGGACCCGGTGCTTTATCATCATCCATATCTTTCAAAACCGCCCATATTTCGTCTTCGGTAAAGGCCGTATCAATGTATATAGGGTCCGGGTTGTGATAGAGGAGGTTCCCGTCAATACTTGGAAGCAAAGGAGAGGATTTACCCAGGATAGAGCGATAATATTGTGTGAAAAGATTGAGGATATCACTTTGATTGCTATAAGAGGAATCATTGTGACAAATTTCCACAATGAACGCTGTTCTACGGTGGCTATTGGCGAATCGATGGAAATAAGCCTTATTTTTGTCACCGTCTTTAATCCACATTGAAGTAGACCGCTGTTTCCAGCCAATTTCTTCCTGGGTGATGAGTCTTTCGAGCTCAAATTGCAGTTCTTTAAGGCGATTAGCTTCGGTATCCGATAGGGGGCGGGATTCTTCGAGGATATTGAGATGTAAGATATCATCTTGGGCGTCCGCAATCCGATTGCGAAGCGAACCCCAAATATTCTTGGCCCATGGTCTAATTAGTTTACGGAGCGAGCAGAGCTGATAGACTATTTTGGCAAAAGCCGATTGACCCTGAGAAGGTTGGGTCCAGGTGAACTTGACAAAATTTTCAAAGGAAGGTTCAAGGAGCCATAATTGTTTGAATCTGAATTGTTTCTGTATGGTAGGCGAAGAACCGAACTCCAAGAGGAGAGGGCAGTGATCAGAAAGAGTCGAGGCAAGACCCGAGATTGTACTTAAGGGATGGAAGTCCTCCCCGATTGGGTTAAAAAGAAATCGATCCAGCTTAGCGAGAGATGGAGATGAGCGACGATTTGACCAGGTGTAGAGACGATTGCTGATGGGTGGGTCTATGAGCGCGCAAGAATTGATGAAGTCGTTGAAAGCAACTGAGTCACTCGAGTAGGAAAGAGAGTTTCTCCCCGAAATAAATCTGGTAGTATTGAAGTCAGCACCGATAATCTAAGGACCATTGAAGAGCGAGACGGTTTCTCGGCAGTTAGACCAAAGAGCATCTCGCTCGGAATAGCTTTGAGGACCATATACGTTGGAAATGAGATAAAGAGTATTAGAGTGAATATGACGAAGAATTATATGTAAGGCTGAAGGATGTTCGATGACTTGGCACAAGCTCCCAGTTGTTCTCATTCCACAAAGAAATTATGCCGTCGCAAGACCCTGTTGAGGCAATGTGGGCTGACCCTGACAGATAGGGCCCACCTAAATATCTAAGTAAAAAAGAGGTGGATCGATTAGTTTGGTTTCTTGTAGGAGGAGGATGTCAATTCTAAGGGTGTCCAACAAAAGAATAATTGCGTGGCATTTGGAGGGGTCCCCTAGACCCTTAACATTCCATGTGACAATTTTCCTGGGTTAGCGATATACGCTCAGACTCAAGACTTTGCATGGCAATGAGGTGTTCGTTGGTTACGTTAATTCCTATGCATCGACTCATTTTTTATTTAATTTAGCAATAGCAGATGAAAAGACAACTGGTTTAAGAAAACTACCGGAGCTCTCCGACGCGACAGCACCGTGGTTAAGCATGTTGCTACGGCGAACTAGGGCAGGGTGAGTGAGTCCAGATCCGGTGGAGCTGAAGAGGAGGCATAAGGTTGCTAAGGCATGGCTGGAGGAGAAGAGATGACGTGATTTTGTGGACGCTGCAGATGAATAGGGGTGGATAGATCTAAATCAGCCATTGGGTCCCAACGAGGTACAGGAGAGCCATTGTTGGAAGGGATCATCACCTTCGGTGGGACATCTTGGGGATCAAAATGTGGAGGAGGGGGGGGGGTCTTAGGCTCATAGTTCATGACATCAAAGGGGGTATCAGGATCAGATGTGTCAGAAGGTATATTGGGTGAGGGGGTCAAAAAAACATTGCCAATCCCTTTCAAAGTCTATGCCTAAGACGAAGGTCTCCGGTCGTCTATTAGGATGCTCGTGGTTGCAGCGGACAACCGTCAGGAGATGATCTGAATTGTTGAGGGAAGCAATGAAGCTGTAAGGGGTAGTTAATCCTTCGAATAGTTGGATCTGATATATAAGAATCTGTGGTCAAAATGCGCCCAGTCGCATTCGTCCAGCGCTACTACTCGGCCAATGGGACGTAGAGCAGAACTTACCGCCTCAAAGTTATTGCACAAAAGTTTCGGAAAACCATGCACTCGAGCCCAAGTAGCAGCATCAAGACTAGGGGCAGAAGGAGGTATGAAGTCCGACCACGGTTCAATACGGATGAACCCAAAACTATTTACTTTGTTGATTATTCCGAGCCTAAGAGCTTGATCTCTGACAGCAGTTGAAGGACAAAAGACAAGAAAGCGGTTGTCTGACAGCAGCCATATTGGCCATTCTCGTAGGTGGAGACGGGCCGTGAGGGTAATTGATAGTGTTTCCACCGTTCAGAAACCATCTACAATCGTGGCGGTGAAATAGCCTGTAGGATTATCCATGGGAAAGCAAGGAAGTGGAGGGAATTTTGATTTTTGAGGAGAAAGGTGATCAGGTTTAGAGGAATAGTTGTGACTGAGAATTGGTTTAGAGGGTGGGGACCGCATAGGTTGCGTGAAATGAGAATTCGATTTGCCTGTCGGATGTGAGATTGGGGCCCGCCATGGCTGCACATTAATTCGATTTGCAGAAGGCACAGGGCGCGAAGTCCCAGAAGTCTGAGCGAATTGTCCTTTCGGAATGATGCGCGTTGTTCGAAATATTGAACTCAGGTACTTTCTTCTTGGGACAATGTAGCTGGGAGTGACCGAAAAAACCGCAAAAAAACAAATTTTTGGATCTCTGCATTTTTTCGCCACGTGGTCCTTTCCCGCGCAACGAAAACATAGCCGTTTCGTCTTCAGGAATTCAAATGTTGTTTTTGCGGTTTTGAAAAATGGAAGTGAATTGAAACACTTAGGAATTGGAGGGTTGGGAAGAAGGGAAGGTAGAGGAGGAGTTGCTGCCGCTTGGACATAAGATTTTTTGGGGATGGTCAAAGAAACCGGAGGGACCAGCTGGGGAGCGTTTGGGGGATCTGTAGGAGTCAAAGAGGGGATAGAGGATGGACGATGATTTTTGGTTAGTGGCGATGGAGGGGGACCACGAACATGAATGGGAGAGTGGTCAGCAGGGTTAGAAGGTAGGCTAGGTGGAGATGGGAGGGGAGGAGAGAGGCTGAGAGAACAGGAGGAACGTGAGCTGAGGGAGCTAAGGAAGCTGTGGAAGCCATTATTGGGGCATTTTTATTAAAGTTGGTTAAAGTATAATAATTAAAATAAAATTGAAATTTATTTATTATTGTATGTGGAAAGCATGATAGTTACATTTGCAAGCAAAAACAAAGTATGAGAATCTAAACTGGCTCCAGCCTATTTTGGTCATGGAACAATCATTCTCGACCCAGATCCACGATCGCATCTCGATGTATTCGCTGCATATAGTGGTTGCTCATGCTACACCACTGCAGTTTGGTTCCTTATGTATTGTTGTAGTTGATTGCTCTGAACCTGCTCATCTATTAAATCAGGAAGGTATCTGCACTCGTTCGTCTCATGCCCATCCATCTGATGGGAAAGGAAACAACCTTCTCAATCTTTTCTCCCGATCAGTGGATTCCCTACAATTGGGGATCTACCCCCTAGTATCTAAGTAAATCCTCTTCGCGGTTTAAGTTAGATTAGTGTAGAAGGAAAATTTTAGTTTCCTCCATTGCCACTTTGGTCCTTCGAAGCCTTCATCAGGTTTCTGCCTTCTTTCATCCTTACCATATCCTGCTCTGGATGGTCCTCCGTCACTCATAACATTAACTTCAGCATTGTCGGCTTTAGCGTCCTCCAGACACAAACATTTTTCAGCTTGATGGTAAAATTCTGCAATATTTGTTGATGGATCTCTTTCCATAATCACTTTGAAATATATTTTATTAGCGACTTTAGAGATTGCTGTCAATGGTACCATCGATGAATTTGATTTGTGCATTGCAGCTACCACTGTGTTAATTTTGGTAAAATAAGTATAAATGTCTCATCTGCTTTCTGCCTTACGCTCGAAAGCATTATCGCGTTCTTCGATCAAAACTTGTTAACTTTGAACTAGTTCATAATTCTTTCTACTAATCCAATCCACGTGCTGATGGACCCATTCTCTAGTTGTGTGAACCACATTGCTACCAACTCCGTCAAGTATAATGGGAAACACCGTCCCATTACCTCCTCAAAAGCACCCAACACCTCCGCATGTTGGTTGTATCTTATCAGATGAATTGTTGGATATGTGCTCTCGATGTGCATTTCCAACATTGGTAGTTTGAAATCAGGTAGACTCCTTTCGTACAGGATGTTTGAGGTGAATGTATTCCTATTCACATCCTCCAGGATCCGCTCTTAGGGTCAACTTCGCAGCACCCATCTTATGATCTCAGTAATTAGGTCATTGTCATCCAATGGAAGCTTTTAGAGTTACACGTGCCTTTGTCTCAGATTTCCATCTTGCCCTCCGTTCTTATGGGGAGTTTCTACTCCTTACTCCTGTGGTTGTATGTTTGCATCCTGATTCCCATTTCTAGCCCTAACATCCTCTGTTCCTGACATCCCAGCTTGTCGTAGGTCCAAATCAGTCATGCCTTAAGGAGGTTCAGGCCATTCCTGACCTGGTTTTGGTTGGTACCGAGTGGTTTTGGATATGGGGGTTCAGCTCCATTTTGTTATGCTCTAACTCCAGATGCTCCTAAATTGTTTTTTAGTCTCTAGTTTTCTGTTCCAGCTACTTCGGCTATTTCTTGCTATCCTTTCCTTCTAAAGAATCGTACAAGCATTTCTTCTTGTCCATCCATCATCCCATCTTTCATTTCTTTTATCATTCTCTCTATCTCTTCTCTGGTTGCACAGAATGATGTATTTGAACTTGAGGACACCTCCTGGCTGCCCCATTATCTAATTGGCTTGTTTCTGCAATAGCTCTATTAGTAGGCCTCTTCATCTTCTCTAATCAAATCCTAAGTTATTTTCATTGGAAGTACCAAAAATCTTGCACCATCAATTGGCACAACGCCTCAAAGTAGATTAAATTAGAATATAGTAAGTAAAATGAAGCAAAACGAGAACAAACACCTTTTGTTGGTGGTTCGGAAAATACTCCGGCCTACGCCCACGTTAATCTTATCATTTGATTGATTCTCTCTGGAATACAATGGTTATAATGGAAATACAACCATAATTTTATAGATCTCGGATTTAAAAAAGTTTTAAGAGTTAATGGTGGAAGAAGATAGAAAAATCACCAAAAGTCCACTTGTATTTGAAATTGGCTTCCTATTTATAGCTGAATTCCAGCATAGATCTTTCCTTCTAGGTTAGAACAAGTCTCAATCTCCAGATCCGGTATTTTGACACGATGATCAACTCAAATAATATGATTTTTAAAATTTAAATCAACTTGATGCCAACATGAGTAATGGCAGTCTAATCTGTTTTGATGTTAACCTTTTCAACCTTTTCAACTCTTCCTTATAGCCCAAGGTGCTTCCCTTCAAGCTGTGTCCATTCACGAACAAATTCATATAAATACCGACGTGATTTCTTTCTTCAAAGTCTCTTTAAACTTTTTATGCTTCTTTCTTTTGCCATTCTTGATGTCCTCAAAATATCCAGACCCATTCTTTTATCATTCTGAAGTCATTTCATCCGTTTGAGTCTGTTCTGAAATCGTGGAAAATTTTCCTGTAATAATGCCTAAATGATAGAACACAAACACTTAACTAAATCGCACACCAGTACACACATATTTATGTATGTATTTATGTATGCATATGTCTATGTGTGTGTGTATTTGAGTATCGCAGTTATGATATATTCAAGTGTGATATGTTTCATCATTTTACCTTGTTATGTTAATATATATACATACATATATATATTCAAAACATATATTAGTTCAAACTTAATTAATGTGGTTAATTATAAATATATATAAAATAAAGTATGATTTTACTGAATAATTAGATTGAATCTAGTGAAACCAATTAGACTTCATATGCCTACTACGATCTAAATTTGATTTTTTTGAAATCTAATCATTTCACGTATTATAGACCAGCCTGGTTCCTTCAATGATATCAGAGCCTAAATTGTCTATGTAGTTTAATTAAACTACCTATTCGATGGGTATCTAGAAAAGTAGTGACTAGGCTTGGGATTAAAAAGTCAAATATTCTTCCCTTTCTTACTACCAGTCTGGCCCAACGAGTGGAGTAAGTTCAAAAGGTTGGCCAAGTTGTAAAGGCCCAAACTGATTTAGGTATTAAGCTAATTTTCAAAATTAAGTTTGAAAGTTTTAAATATATGTTCAATTCAAAATACAAAATAATCGATTTTTCGTAAATCATTTGAAATTTTAATCAATTAAAATAAATAAAAGTTAATTAATTAAGAAAAACATATATATATATATATATAAATATATATGTATATAGGTATATGTGTGTCTACATATAATTATAAACGTTATAGAATAATGTGTGTGTATATATATTTATTTATCTTGAATTGTTTAAGGAGAATTAAATTAATTTCTGAATTTATTAAAATATTTAATTAATTTTTTTAATTAATAAAAAACTTATTTGATAAATAAAAAATGTTAACTAATAAATGTATGTATATATACTAATGTATATTATATACATAATTATAAATATTATGCTTAATAAATAATATTTTTAATTTTAAAGTTATTTAATTAATTAGTTAACTAAATTAATTAAATATAATTTAATTAATAACATACATAAGCATATTATATAAGTTAATTAAAATATAAAATGTTATAAAGAAATTAAACTTGTATAATATGGATGTATAATACAAGTGACACCTTGAGAAATCCAACTTAGGTTTAAGGAACGAGCATATTATACGTATGCCATGATTTTAGATGTATCCGATACTTAAATCACAAGGATATTTCATAAGAAATATATAGTTTCCTAAATTGATATCACTCATTATGTTATATATACATACATACATACACATACACACATATACATGTATACATACATACATACATATATATTAAGGATTATGAATTCTTATTATCTGAGTTATCCTCTACCATTTATATATTAATAGATAACTTGCATACTCTTTAGTTGTTGAGCTTTCTATGGTCGAGATGTTATAGGTAGTACTATTAATTTATTGACTAGACGAGGTATTTGTTGAGCTTCCTCAAGGTACATGCATTATGCTTAGGCGGTCATGAAATGGCAGGTAAGAGTGAATAATCTCTTTCGATTTGTTGAGCTTCCTCAAGGCCAAGAGGGATTAGGACAAAGACCACTAGTTAGGAGTTGTATATGATACAACTGATAATGTGTTATCCACTACATGTGGGGCTATGATTTGTTTAGCATCCTCGAGGTCAGAATCCCAAGACAAGCGAGTCCTAAGACCCACTTTAGAATTTAAAATATTTGTACGTTTTCTCTTAGGGTTTTGATGAACAAAAAGTCTAGTGGAAGCTTATTAGAAAAACAAAATGAATATATTTAACCTTTCTAATATTGTAAGAATACATGTTATATGAGTTAAAATAATCTACTTTGATAAATTCATGCAACTAATATAATTGATAAAATTTTATCCGTTAAAATATGCAAATGAACTGAAATAAAATTGACATATAAATATAATATACACTTACTGATAATTTTTTTCTTACGTTATTCCTTCAAGACCCATGCATGTGCAAATAATACAACTACTAAAACATTCACACATTTGTCACTTAGGTATTTATTTGCCTCAATTTTTGTATTGCTTCTACGGCTTTTGAACTCTAAAGCAATATAAGAATATGGATTTATGATTCATATTCGATGACATACAAAAGTAGTATGGTAAACGGTCGCGATTTGTAATGTACAAAATTTAGTGAAATTTATTCATTGGAAATAAGCAAGTAAACCATAATGCGAGATTGTTAAATCAATACAAATGTTTACATAAGGATCTTGTTGTGTTTGATGTAGCACTAGACCAAGTGCAACAAGACGTACATATGGATTCGATCAGTTTACATGAAGTACAACTTATTTGATATCCTTAACTATTAAGGATGCCTGTTTGTATTTTTGTAAAGAGGTTGTTTCAGTCTTATATTCAGGGTTTCATTTTGAATAGTTCAACCATCTGAAAAGGAAAACGAATGTACTAAACTAGATGTAACTTAGGCATAGTAGGGATAAAGAAAGTGAATGGTCACCTCGTCTTCATAAAGAGACATTTGAAATGAGAATTGTATAAAATACTAAAGATTCTTAATACGGAATGAGAAATGGGATTTCTATTTCAAATGTATCTTCATACAAATTTTTTTATGTTAAAACTATTTTTTGAGTTCAGGATATTTGATCTGAATCCCCCGACCATAAACTAATTACAGTATATGAAATAAAAACCCATAAAAAGTTGTTAAATGGAGCTTTGTATTTCCTATGCTATTATAGTAATGGTGGAAATAGTGGGATCATACCGTATAATACTTCTTGGTGAATGCATCAGATTATGAAAAATTGTTTCTATAAACATACCAAATATCCATTTCACTAAATATAACAAAATAACTAGTTATATTTTGATATATATGTTATGAATATTCATTATAAATTCAATCTACAATAATGGTATTTGTAAAAAAAAGTGATGCGTTAGAAAATACATAAGTTTCTAATTTTTTCACCATTATTTTGGAATTATGAACTAAGACACAGTTTTGAGAAATAACTTTTAGTAATATGATTATGAACCATATGGTACTGGTGAATTACATCTCAAACAATTAAGGGCAAAGCACACATTTAGTGGGAGAGACATAAGAGCTGGTGAACTCTTTGGATTGAAACTGTTATTATTATTATCATCGCCAAAGATGTTCAAAGAAACAATGTCGAGAATCATTGAAGTGAAAGCTACGATAAATGAAGCCAAAGAATAGCAACATCACATGACGTCCATTAGCATCCATAAGGCATGGTGCTTTGGGGCATCGACGTCATCTTTCATAAGAAAGAACTGGTCTTTTGCTACATCGACCGCCACTACCATTAAGTAATACTATGATTCTAACAACCACTGGACATTGACGTTGAGATTTATAATTTTCGAAGTAATGTTGAATAAAGACATATCCTAACAATGTCGACGCTGCCAACATCAACCATTCTTACTATTGCGTGTGATCAGAGTTATTATGTACTAATAGTGTTTTCCATCCCAACATTGCTGTTCAATAAGACTGTATATGGGGAACACAAGTTATGAATGTTGTCGAGGTTTAATACTGCTACAGCATTGACTCTTATGAACATGCTTAGAAGACACCATACATCTACGTATGCAAATTCGATGTTGTCGTCTTCAATGTCCACAGGTGCTGTTATTGCTGCATTTTGTAAGCTACTAAATATCGACATCGAGGGTCATAAATATCGCCGCTGTTCAATGTCGCCAACCATCAATCAAAGAAGGTATCAAGATATGGAGTCATCATTGTCGATATTCTTTAGCCATGTTGAGAACCATCAATACATCCAAAAGGATCATCGAAGTCGCTCTTACTATTATCGCCTTTCATCAATATTAATATGTGGTTATAATGAAAGTTGATCAAAGAAGCAGAAACTATCAACGTCGAGCTATGTGAACATAAGAATGCTGGCCTTGATGTTCGCAGATGCAGCTAATGTCGAAGCCGATAAAGTATTAACCTTGATGTTTAACATTGCTGATAATGCCAAAGGCAATGGATGCCGAAGCCTGCCACTTGTCGAACCATATAAATATGGACCTAGGGGCTTCATGGAAAGGGTCGAATTCTCTCTTCTCATTTCTTATCTTCTAGATTTTGAAAAGCCTAAATTTAATTGTGGATTTTTCCTATTGTAACACTTGAACAATTGTTCACATAAGGATTTGAATACTAAACATGGACATAGCCTTTTGACTCGATTTGGACTGTGACTTATATATTTATTTGACTTTGCACATTGATATGCTTAGACTTGTGACTTGCATGGTATATTGAATTTCCTTGAACTTGTGATTTGACTATTGCCATGCATATTGACTTGCACATCTACCTTTATATTGACTTAGATTTGTACACTGCCTTGAATCCTTAATGACATCGATGACTAAACTAAGTGCCGATATGAATGCATATTTCTCCTCGATGGCTTCAACTTGCCTCAACATGACATATATGTGAAGTTCTCTACTTACCACATACTTTTAGTGTTGACGGATGTACTCACTAATATTTTAGCACTAGGAAGATTGCTTGAACCTTCGACTTTTTTGAAATATCAAGTAGAATTTCCCTAGCCTGCATATTTTGGGACACAAAGAACTTTCCTAATCAAAGCATATCCCATTCCAAGATAACCAACCTTAATTCTTAACATCGTGCCATTTAATCATCGTAAGATATTTAAACAAGGATCATCTGAACCTTGAATTATTAGCCTAAATATCAAGTTACTAGTGAGCTTCAACTTCATGAAGAATAAGTATTAAGATTAACAGCCTTGCAAATTATAAATGAGAAGAAGCAAGCAGCCTTTTATGATCTAAAAAATTAGAGCATAAATCCATTACATATATGCCCTACTTCTATTTATCTCTTGGGAAGAGAGCGCTCGAAAAAAGACATTTTATTTTTAAAGATAAGGAGGGCCATCAATTCCAAGCCAAGCAAATTATATTTGAGAAAGATATAACAAGTGATTTTCACACGTTCGCTGTGAAATGGCATAAGGTCATGACTCACTCATTGACCACGAGGACATTTTATTTTTAAAGATAAGGAGGGCCATCAATTCCAAGCCAAGCAAATTATATTTGAGAAAGATATAACAAGTGATTTTCACACGTTCGCTGCGAAATGGCATAAGGTCATGACTCACTCATTGACCGCGAGTGAAGTTCAAAGGACATCAGAAAGGAAACTAGTCATAGAAGAAGAGATACCTATGGCAAGTAGAAAAAGGGTTAAGCATCATCCATGAGGGATAGCCTCCAAATCATGATTTCCAAAAGATTACATTCTCACCACTTCTCTTGAGAACATCTATTTCCTGACTAAGGATGAGTATAACTACTAGCCTTCACAAAAGAGGAGACCTAAGTTTGAAAGGAATCATGGAAAGTCACACCGTCATCTTGTAAATGGTCACGATACCAATCAATGCCAGAGCTTAGAAAGAATGATCATCAATTTTTTAAGGCAAGGAAAAAACAACTAGTTCGTACAAAGATGTTAAGTCAATCATCAATAAAGGATTTATGAACAAAATAAATGTATCTACGTAACCATCCAAGAATCATGACTATAAGAGGTCCTTAGCCATCAAAGGCTCATGATCGTAAGAGGTCCACGGCATCAAATGCCCTAGCCATTAAAGGCTCATGACGGCAAGAGGTCCATGGCCATCAAAGGCCCTAAGTCTTCGGTTCCATCATCAAAGGCCTCACTTAAGCACCTCCTAGTGGGAGGTCGGAATAAGCCTTTAGTGCCGCCATCAAAGGACCCACTAAAGCACCAGAAAAGCCTTCAACCCTTGCCTATATGGCCTGGTTGAAGCGCCTCCTAGAGGGAGGATGGAGTAAGCCTTTAGTGCAACATCAAAGGCCTTACTAAAATCCTTCAGTGCTGTCATCAAAGGCCTCACAGAAGCACCCCCTAGAGGGAGGCTGGGTAAGTCTTTGGTTATGCTTCAAATAGCTAACCAAATGCACCAGACAAGATATCCAAGTCAGTATCTATGACGATGACATGGGTTCCGATCCAATTAAAGATCACCTAAGATGGTGTCAAACAAAAATATCAAAATTAGTGCCGAGTAGTGCTCCCAACCTATCAAAATCTAAGCCAAGAAGTGCTTCCTATATTCTATCTTCTAGAGCATATTTAGCTCATATCTGATAGACCTTCCTCTAGGAGATAGAATGATAAGAAGCATTTCTTGGCTCATATCTTGATAGATTGGGAGAGCTAATGGGTCTGATTTTGATAGTTTTGTTTAACACCATCTTAGGTGATCTCTGCTTGGATCGGAACCCATGTCACCATTAAGATAATGACTTGGGTATCTTGTCGGTGTGCTTGTTTAGATATTTTAAGCGGAACCAAAGACTTACCCGGCCTCCCTCTAGAAGGTGCTTCAGTGAGGCCTTTGATGATGGCATTGAGAGCTTATTTCGGGAATTTAGCGAAGTCTTTGATGATGGTACTAAAGGCTTACTCCATCCTCCCTCTAGGAGGCACTTCAACCAGGCCATATAAGTAGGGGTTAAAGGCTTTTCTGGTGCTTTAGTGAGGCCTTTGATCACGACACTAAAGGTTTATTTTGACCTCCCTCTAGAAGACGCTTTAGGGAGGCCTTTGATGATGACACTGAAGGATTAGGGCCTTCTTCCAAATTTGGATTTCTGGTCTTCTTTTAGATATGAATTTTTGATCTTCAATTATTGCCATATATGTATTTATCGTCTTCTTCTAGATATAGATTTCAAGTCTACTATTATTGTTATCAAATTTGGGTTTCAAGTCTTCTTCAGTCCCAGATTAAGTTTCAGACCTTTTTTAAGTTGGTTTTCAACTCAAATTCATTTAACGAGAATCTCTGTAACAAAACCAAACTACTGGGTATTTAAATAGAGCTCAACCAGTAAGTTTCTTGATTGTCTAAGCAAGCGGAAAGTAAATCTGCACATCGAAAAGCTCAAATATGGAAAATTAAAATACTAATCATTAGACAATTTCAGATCAAAATTGGAATTCAATTCACGATTATACACCCTGTGTTTGAGCTAAGATTCATTCAATTGTAAATAAACGTATAGTCTAATACATTATGTAAAAAGTGATAGGTACAAAAGTCAAATGGAAAAGGAAGCTAGTTTAAAGCAAAGCATCACTAAAGTTTGAGATTTGTACAGTCACCTCTAAATCCCTGGCACTTGTAGGGTCAACAACATGGCGAATAGTAGCATCTAAGAGTTCTTTGAATTTCTTTTCCTTTTTTCGAATAGTATTTGCATCGTCAATTAAAGCAATCTGAACATTCGAAGCATGCTGGAGAATCTTATTGGCTCCTCGTAAAGTTTTGACTGTGCTATTCAACTCTTCGATTTTTTATTTGCGGGTATCTCTTGCTCGAGCTTTGGAATTTACTCTCATATTCGCTTATACGCTACGATACTTTCTGATACCATTACCTACCAAAATGTTGTTTGACTTCAAATTTGACCTTTTTGCTCCATGACAAGATTATTCCATTGCTTAGGTCTAGAGGAAGGTTTAGTAGAGTAGGGAATTCTTGCCTTGCTGAAAAATGAGATCTAGTAATTCTTCTAAGAGTGGTGGTAGGAATGCTAGCTTCGCCCGCACTTGCAATGATCTCTAATGATTGACAGCGAACTTGACTGTGTATTAAGTCTACTTCAAGATCATTTATTCTTTGATGTAATCTGGCTATCTCTGCATCAGCTTCGACTAAAGGATAAGACTCACGAATCGAGTTAGTTTACACTTTTAATGCTTGAAGCTCTTTCTTCCTTTCTTTAAGTCGTTCCTAAATGCGAGCAATCATTTCCTTATAAGTCCTAAACATCGATTTCAATATAAAGTAGTTCCTATGTCACTCTTGCACTACAGAATTATTCGGGAATCACAATTGAGTCATCTTAGGATGATCGTTTTCTTCTATGTAAGCAAGCAACCTTTCCTTAATCTCAATGATTCATGAAGCATCTAGAGAATCAAACATACGCACTAATTCAGTCTCTTATTAAGAATAAGGGTGACGAGAAACAATATATGAAATACAAACTTTTCTATTAATAATAAGTAGAGTTCAAAAGTAATACAAAATTGAGGTTACATCACATTTTTATTTTCAAAAACATTTAATCAACATTCAAAGTCTCGAGACTATGGTCTTAACTTTTTCTAATGACTAGTAGAAAAAACAAGTGTAGAATCGAAAAGCCTTAATTTTTTTCGAGGTGTAAATGAGAGGGAACCGACGATAATCACCTTCCCTAAATTATTTTGGTGTGATAAGATTGGATTTCATCACCTAGAAAGTCAAAGCAAAAACGAGGGTAACACATGTAGACTTCTTGTAAATCTCTAAGGAAGCAATGTCTTGCCAATTGCGATATTTTGTCGAACTTTTTCTGTAAAATCTCTCTTTAACTTGACAAATTTACTCAAGAGATCCTTAAGAACCGGACTGCTTAAGAGGTTTTTATTATGTACAACATGTTGAAATGAAATTAAACTAAGTGCAAGAAACTAAAAGGGTTAAATTCTTATGTTAACTGCGCTGAATATTACAAACATTTGGGTTCATAGAAAATCTATTTCTTATACATTTCAAAAATAAATCTTTTCTCATTGTACTTGAGTTTTTTAAAAGGGAGAGAGCTGGAAGAAAGTGGTATGGATGCTACTCTAGGAAGGTTCCATCACATACTGGGGTGGGGATCAGACCCATACTCATCCAAATATTTGCGATAAAAGTGTCGAAGCAAACCTCCACAATTATCACCTAAGTATGAGAAATCGACAAATTTACTCATACAATAAGCTTTGTACAGAAACTCCACCTGGGCGTTTCTATCATCAATTAACATCCTAAAGAGAGTCATCGGTTCAGAATTCTATTTTATGAGTATTTCCTGATGATGAGAGACTTTCTTCATCCAAGGAGCAATTTCTCTTTCTTTTAATAGTCTTAACTTCAATGCGCTTTCAGCAAGTTTCTTACATTTTTTGAACTGCTCGTTATAATCTTTCATTTGCATGTCCAATTATCCATTTAATCAATCAATTTCTATTTGTTTCTTTTCAAGTATAGTTTCATTGCATATTTCGTTTTTCTTCTTAACTAAAATAATTGATCTATTAACTAAAAATTATTTCATAACCTGGTCCATTTAAATAGAATGACCTATACCCAGGAAAGCAGAACCGACGACGAAGAAAATTTTCCTTTGCTCTTGGGTCCTTAGTCTAGAGAAGCGCTACCTATCATGGGAGAATCATTTTTCAGAAGATATGGTAAGTTGGTAGCTTCAGCATCCTGTACAATTGAGTCCAAATTAGCTTCACCGGATTCATCCTTACCACTTGGCCCTCAACAAAATCTCGCTTCATCACCTCCATTACCTCCACCATCATCATTATCGCCATCATCACGATCGTCTCCATCGTCATGATCAGAATTGTCATCATCATCATCACGTCCTTCTCTTCATCAAGTTTTTGCTCTTCATCAACGAAAGCATCATCGAATGTTAGCCACTCTCCGGTGCCAATTTCTTCCTCGATAGGGAACTCTGCCTCAAGAGTCTTCTTGTTTTTCCTTATTCTAAGACTAAATTTCCTCTTGCAATTTCCATTCAATGCAGGAAGAGATGGGAAATCCAAATCTAGGCATTTCCTTTGGTTGTTGGCATATGTTGGATATAGAGCATCTTCATAATATCTCTCGATGATCTTAGAAAGAGCAAGGTTTAGAAAGGAAGCAACCTTTATCTTAGTAGCATTGATGATGTTCTTTGAATAATCTAGGAGGTAAGATTTTATTTGCACTTAATCTTCTAATGATTTGTTCTTCTCGGCTAGTTTTGTGTTTTCTTTAAACAGCTCGAAATTTTCTTTGGTCAACTTCTCCAGATTTTCTTTGAGTTTGTTGAATGACTCAAGGTTAGCTTCCAATTTTTTCATTTTCTCTTCTAACAACTGCCTGGATTTCCTTTTTTTATCAAGAAAAGAAGAAAGTTTTCCTTTTTCTAAGATCGCCTTTTCACTTGCCACAACAATGTCGATCACATCGTTTTGGAGAGAAGAAACTTTTCCTTTAAGCTCAACTATTTCATAGGAAAGTCCCTAGGAAGCGCCTCGTAGAAGGACATATGCTTTCCATCTAAAATATGTAATTCGTCTAAGTTAAAACAGAATCTATAAAATTAAAGCTAACCTACTGAATAGGAAAACATACCGATATGAGCTGTTTGAGAATAAGGAAAAGGTGGTTATCAGAATAAATCAGAGGCTGCGATGATCCAAGAGAGGTGATTGAGGGAGATTGAATGGCCAATTGGGAAAGTTTCCCAAAATTCATCGATGAAGTTCGAGTTTGAATCCTCGAAGGAAGAGGATCATCTGGAGAAAGAATTAGACTAAGTTTAGTGCACATGCAGCTGATAGACATTATAGAAGTAGGGAATGTAATGTTAAGAAGGGGATTAGGAGTTTGAACACCTTGGTTATCTTAGTTTAAGCTTTTGCCAGAGCTTTGCACAAGTGTGTTACTTCGAGATTTGGGTCAATATTTACATGCTCCATCTCATCGATGATAATTGGGGGTGAAGTCACCTAAAATTTGGGCCTCTTATATTGGGAAGGGAAAGGAGCATCAGTAAAAACATCATCATCCATTTCATCTTCATCTAATTATTTAATAGTTTGGGCAATGGAATCTTTAAAGGAGACTGGTTAGTTAGGACAAAGTCAGAACTTCATCTTTACTTTTTCTCTTCTTGGAACTTTTTCTTTCACTTTTGTTTCCTTATGAATGATAACAACACAGATAAACCTAAAACGAAAATGAAGTTAGTAAGCTAACAACATTAGGGATTCCATTTTTAGCTATATTAAAACTTACCAGCTTCATCAGGATTAACTCGAGAGTTGGAGGTGAAGGATTCTGATTTTCCCATCATCAATGAGCATCCTCCTTTTGCATTGAGACTGACTTTCAGGGGCCTTCCCAAGACCTTATGACAATCCATCATACTTAAGGAGTTTAGCCGGTGTTAGTAATCTTAGCCTGCTCCCAATGCTTTCTACTACTCTAATTAAGGATGTCACGATTTTTTGATCTTTAGGTTTTACCTGTTTCAGAGCAGAATTTAGAAAGGAACATCCATTAGTAAAAGATAATGAGTAAGAATGGTATGAAAAACAACAACAATAGTAACAACTTACTGGGAGTAGAGAATGTCCCTTTAATGTTAGAAAAACATTTAACGAAAAAGTATTGAGTCTTCTATTCCCTTGCTTTGTTAACAACTTCAGAGATCATGCTTTTAGGGTAAGGATGGATGTAGTATAGTTGACGATTCGGTTGGTCACCAACTTTAGTGGGGATTGCAATGGAATGGAGGATTTCAGGATGAGGGAAGCGAGCCTCGCTGCTTGAGCCAGAACCTCTAAGTGGGTCAAATATGTGTATGAGTTGGGCAGGAAGTAGATGGGAGTAATGCCTAAGTGCTTCAGATATCTTTGAAGGAAACCTGGAAACGGAAGATAACTAGTGTGCTAAATATTTTCTGTGGTGAAGGAAAAGTATCCATTAGGTGGATTGGTAAACTCACTAAAGGACCTGTAAGAATGGATTCTATTCCAGTAATGCCAAACTATCCAAGAATAGAATCCACTTCTTCTTGGGTCTTTATATATGATGGATTCAAAAGATTGTCTTCTTTCTTGCCAACGAGTGTGAAGTTTGTACCCTTTACTAGACTTCTCAGTGGGCTTTATGCTCACTTGTTGACCTTCTATTAACCTGCCAAGTGATATTTGTGATAACCCACCTCCTTGATCCTCGAAAGTCGACAATAATACATCCTTGGTATTCACATGCCGCAAATCTGAGCGTTGGAGACCCGGTTCGTTAAGGGTAAAAGGAAATAAAGGACATAGAGTAGAATCTTACCCAAATGGAATAATGTATATTTTTTAATTATATAAAATCTTTATAGTAAAAATTTTAAATACATTTATCGAAGTTAAACATGGATAGTTATAAATCCCTGTCTGTACAAATGCAGAATAAAATAGTACACAAGTGTGGTGGAAAAGAGGTAATAGTCTACTGATGAATCTAACTTCATGCACCGAGCTCTTCCAGATTTCTTCTAACTAAATCTAACTACTAGCCTTTCCAAAAAAAATAGAGCACCTAGAGTTTAAGGAAAAAGAATAAACCCTGGATCAGTCGTGAGGCTGATGTGAGAACTCAAAATACGGGTTTTGAAAACAAAAGGGTATCTCAGTAGACCACGCCACACATAAACACAGAACGAGTTTATACCTTATGATAACCATTTTTTTGCATGAAATCTGTTAGTATTATTTCAAATGACTTTCTTTGAAAAACGTTTTTCAAAATAAACATACTAAAATAGCTGAAATTATTACATTATTAAATTTCAGCATACTACGTTCTACAATCAAGTCCAAAGGCACTCATTAGAGAATGAATTTCCATACAATGGTAGGTAAGAAACTACCTTCCATACAGTACATCTCTAGAGGGATGTACCGAGGATCAACAGCTTTGAAAATCTCTGCACCTGGCAAGACTGGCCTACCCGTGGATGCACCTTTGTGGCGGATAGAACCGAATATGACATCACCCCGGTCGTAACCGACCTATTCGGGATCCCATAGCATACACAACATACTCGACATATAGAGTGATCTAGAAAGGTAATGGCCATACCTAATGGTTGTGAACTACATAGCCTTACGGCAAGCCCCGTTTAAGCCATTTTCGGGTGATGAGGCCCAAGGTAACAATTACCTTTCTCATAGCGCATTGCTCTTTGAGTGCCGCATTGCCAATTCCATCACATACCATTGATTTCTACAATGTAAAACCTCTGAGCTTGTATGTCTCAAAGAAGGGTGTTATGTATAGAAGAGTAACTTCCTACACCACTAACCAAATGTACGTTCGTAAAAATCAATGTACATGTATGTTAGAAATGCAATATCATACATTCGTCCATAAAGTTGTCGAGGAACAGGGCAAACTAAAGGAGCTCTCTTACCACATCCTGTCGAGAATTATTCCTAAGATTAGTAGCAAGCAGCCTTTGCATCGAACATCAAATAAAGATATACTCCACATATATATGATATTGGAAATTTCCCTCGAGAGTTAGTGACAATCAACCCTTCATTCCATTTATTATCATTCCATATCTTCACTTCGAATACGTAAATTGGTTTGAAGTGGTTTTCAGATAAGAATCACTCAAATCCGACCCTGGTTCCTTTGAACCAATCATCGATAAAAAGATGTTTAGCAAATAGGGAATTATTCTTTGATTGATTAATTTATTTTTATCAAAATATCTTCTGAAGAATATATCTTTAAAAACATTCTTTCGATAAATACGAATCATTAAATCTCCCTTTAACTTTGGAATTATCAAATCATTTTTATAGATTATTTTAGAAAACATTATTAAGTAAATAGGATCATGGAAATTATTCTAATTCTACTCAATATCAGCTTTTGTACTCAAATTTTACTATCCATCAAATAAAGCTGAAATCACCTTTCAAATTCACACGAATAGTATAGATTGCCTCCTCAAAATTTAATACCAAGTATAAGAAGATTATTTTTATGCAATACAAGTTGTTTAAATTTGAAAAATGTGAACTTTTATACTTAACTCATTTCTGACATTTCGACCTGATCTATTCCTTGCTTGGGAAAGGCCAGGTGAGCTAGGGCACTAGTTACTCCTAAACATCTCTTTAATTTAAGAATCTTACCTAGAGCTCACGAATAGAAAAATCCAGTCTACTCGTTGGCTTATTAGAGCCAAGATTAAACACTTGCTTATAATAGCATTTCTTTATATCATTTATTTAAACTCTTTTAAATAAATTATAGAACTTCAAATCATCTTTAAAACACTTAAAATTAAAATACTTATAAAAGATTTGAAAAGGAATTGTTAAGTTTTAAAACCATATTTCAATTTTCATTGAAAACCAATGCAAAAAGTGCTACGAATTGTATTTTAAAAGCTTCTCTAAATCAATACGACAGTTCTATTATTTGAAAATTCATTTATATAAATCAAATCATTTTCAAAAAGATTTAAAATATTTATAAAGATTTTTCCACATTTTTAAAGAATTTAAAAATATAATTTTTAAAGAATCCCCTTTTGGATTTATGAACTGCAAACCATGATTTTATTTAAAACTTGATTTGGACTTATTTGGAAATCTACAAGGTGAAATCTTGATTTTCTATCTTTATTTCAAAAGTATGGATATAGTAGTTCAGAAAATTCTTATCATGGAGAATTTCGAGCTATATTCCAATTTATATATTCGTTTAACTTTTATGGAACAAAATCGCATACTACCGTTACGTGACGCCCCCAGTTTATCGATTTCTATTCAGATCTTGTTATGACAAGTTAATGTATACACAACATTATCAAATCATTTCAAAACCATTTTCGAGAGTTTTAATGATTCCATATTACCTTCTTACTTTATTCAGAAAGTGATTTCCTTATGTAATATAAACGTGCATTTAATATGACTCATTTATATATCCAAACACAATATTTTCATAACATTCAAACATGATAAACAATAATTATAAAAAATCATTGCTAAACATATATATCATCCAATATATAGTATATATAAATAGAGTTCTCACCATAATCTAATCCAAATTTCCTACTAACATTCATTCAAATCAACACTTCATTAAACCATTAACTAAACAACTCCTCCTTGCTTTCCTAGTTCTCGGCCACCCTCCCCATTCCACCTTGCTCTTGGCCCAACCTCCTCTCGCTTTTTTAGAAGAGATTAGAGAAGAGTTGGTTAAGTTTTGAAAAAGTTAGAGAGTAATCAGTAGATTAGTGCTTAAGCACTTCCACTATTTTTAACCCTCCTACTTTTTCTCAATTTTTGAGAAAGAAGAGAGGCTTCTTTGGAAGCCAATAAAGAGCATAAGAAAGCTTAAGGATGAAGAAGAGGAATGAATGTGAAGAATAAGTGAGAAGATGGGTGGTATTTATAAGAAAAAAGAGAAAATGTCTTTAATGTAAAATTACCAACATACCCCCACCTTCCCTATAAAACGCCTCCCCCTCTACCTCTTGTGGCGCATGGCAGCTCCCCATGTGGATGAGGTGTAGGTGTAGGTGATGGTGATGGAGGTGGCGATGTGATGTGGTGTAAGATTGATCTGATGTTTACTTTTTAAAGTAATTATTACTCTAGATATTTATTTCATTACCTTATTTAAATACATTTTTACATTTCTATTTTTATTAGTTGTATATGTATACGTTAACATATGTATGTGTATTTATATATTTGTTCAAATTATATATATCACGTTGTATAACTTTATACGTCAAACCGTTACGAATTCCAATTTCGATTTCCGGTCATATTTTCATTTCTTATTATATATATATATATATAATCAAAGTTTGAAAAGTAATTTTTTACCATTATAAATGAATTAAAATGATCCTATTTGAATTATAAAACTATATAAATCAACATTGAAAAATTGTTAACAAAAGCGTTTATTATATCGATAATCGATATCGATTTTCCTTATATTTTTAAATCAAATATTTTTTCATAAAACCATTATAAATGATTCCTTATTACTTTAAAACTAATTAAAATAAATTATTATCATTTTAAAACAATTATTTGAATAATTATAATAATTATTAAATCATTTAATCTCAAATTGAAATCATTAATCAATTATTAAATATACTGACATTATAAATGATGTTGTAAATACATTTTATTCTCCAATTTTTTTCTCATATTCTTGTTTAAATATAAAAATGAGTATATATATCTAGTCCCATTCACGACTTTAGATAATAATAGAGTTGTTTATCGATAAAACGATTTTTGGCTATTTTATCAATATAAATCTCGAGTAAGACATTTTTGTAAATATGTATTCCAAATGATATTACTCTTATTTATTATCACTCAAAACAATATTATTAGTTTATAGAAGTGATAAATTTTTGGGTCGTTACAGTATTATTCTAAACTTGAGAAATTATCGTGTTCGTGTTATATAGAAAAATTTAATACGTTGTCTAAAAAATCTATCATTGTCTAAGTAACAAAGTTTGAACTAGCTATGAGGAAACAATCCTTAGATGACATATGATGAATTTTTTAATAAATCTAAGCTTTAACTTTAATAAGAGAGTCCTACAAGAGAACAATATAAAAGTTGAGTAGGAACGAACGCATAACACTAATAAACTCATTTCAACCACGTTGTGCAACTTATGATTTGAAATGATAATAATCTTTGTAACTATCATTAACAACGAAATAATAAATATTGTCTACATTAATGAGTAATGGAAATGAAGATTGTCTACAAGTTAACTGGTTAAATAGCATACAATTTGTTAAGGAAGATAGTCTGTAGATAATGGTGTCGAATGAAGCTTAATTCATAACGTGAAAAGTACGCATGAAACAATAACAATAAGCAAGAAGCTCGCCGGCGCCAAATTAAGGCTCTACGAATTAATGTCAAAAATAAGCGACGTCGACTACGATTGAATGTCAACGCCTTTAACTAGCATACGTTTCCTCTTAACAATGGGAAGTTATCATATTTCACCTTAGTCACTAACACTAAAATATGGTAAGATATAAAAATAATTGGTTAACAAAGGGTATTATTGACATAGTGGGACATGCTAGTGCCGCAACATTGACTTTAATTAATACAAAGATGTAATGACCCCACCGTTATGCCTGGTTTAGCAAAGAACATTATAGGTAACGTCGTCTGCTAATCAGGAAATTACGGCTGTTTAAGGGCGATCTAATGTGAATATATCTTTATACTAACATGGACACGTATTATTTACCTTTTTGAGGATCTGAACTGAAATTTAGTCGTGTATAGTATTAGTACAAAGTAATAAACACACCGATTGAAAATATTCAAAACAGTATATAATATAGATAAATCAAAATCAGAGTTACAGATCATAGCGTAATAATATACATCACCATATACATAATAGAATATGAGTCTACAAAATATGAGTACTAGACCCACATAAATATATACATCATATCCAAAATCTTTATCAGGAACAAAGTCACTACCGTATGACATAAATGACATAAACTCCTAACTGTCAATATATACAAGTATAAAGTAAACTAAAACTATCAAAATAGTCTACTTCAATGATAGCCCAAAATCCAAAGGTAATTGGGTCCTGTACTAGTAAAGTCTCAGCCTGACCCGAGTATTATAAAATACTCGGGTCAGACTATATCTAATAGAAAGGTGAGGTGATATTGATATCATAAATATATGACTTAAAATAAATAAGCCATAATAAAAATATGCCAGAACAAATGATTATAATAAGGCATACAAAATAAAATCACCATTTCAAAATTTCATTTATGACTTAACAAGTCATCTCGAATTATGCCTAAAATAACCAAAATAAGGCATATCAAACCAAATCACCATTTCATAATTCCATATCAAGTCTCAAATAGACTATTAAAAATGGTGATTACAAATTCAAAATTCTGCAAAGAGCAAAAGATACAAAATATCTATCCTAAAATCTCTGAAGAAATGACTATCACTAAGGAAATAGTAATGGTAGTCAAATATAAATGTGATACAGTGCGACATGGGGCCTAACCAAAATAAATAAACCCCGCCACGTAGCACAATAGTCTAACAAAAAGAAATAGACTATCAGGTAAAAAATCTAACTCCTAACGATTAGAAATAGGTAGTTGTGCTTTTGACAAAACTAAGTGAATTTACCTAACGAATATAAACATGTAAATATTGTCCATCTGTGAAATGAACTGATAGGGTTGCAATATAACATCTATCTAAATAACAAAAACGATAGCTATGTTATACCAGAACAAATCTAACCCCAAGAAATAGGCTTGCCTACCCAAATCTAAAAATAAATCAACTCTTAGGTCAATGAAAAATGAGTCATGGTCTCTCGACGATCTATTGGTCTGAAATAAAATCCGAACACCCAAAGATAATACAACTCTGAAGTGTTAATTACTGTCACTCCAGTAATCACAAGAATTTAACTAACTATTACATACCAGATAGTAAATTCAAGTATTTACTAAAATCTAATAAAATTTTCACCCAAACTCTATTTAACAAATTATAATAATAATCGAAAGAATTGTATGAAATGTCTCATACTAGTCCGATAATTCAATCGTTTATTAAACTTCTCTGTTTCATAGAAAAGCACAAAATCCCATTAAAATCCCAAATCCATAACATCCAACAAAAATTAAAATGGAATAAATTATACAATTTAAATAAAAGAATAATTTTGCTTTATAAATATCTACTTTGATTTTATAACTTTGAAATAGTAAGAGAACTCCTTTCACGGTTATACATATACATATTAATATTCTTTTGAAAGCTCGTGAAATATTACAAAATTCATCTTTTTAGTATTTATATATATATATATATATAATTAAATACATATCAAGTTTTTTTTCCAAACCAATTTGTACATAAGAATCAATTTATTCCTTGGTTTAAAAACTACCACGCTTGTGAAAACTTTATTATTATTTTAATTTAAAACACCCGAAATTTAAATAAATTTTAGAGTTCAAAACAAACTTGCATAAGCTTATTAAAACCATAGGAAGGAACGAAACAAAGACTATTAAACAAACCAAAGTATGGAGTAAAAATGCTCCAAAAACAACCCATAAAATCAATTGCTGCTATATATAGATAGTACAATCTATGACATGCTCAAAAATTGACAGGCCTAGAAATGAACGAAAAGGAAAACAAACATCATTAGGAACCAGGCTTGCTACCCAGTTTGGAATAGCATCAGTGAGATGATCGACCATTGTCAATTATGGTGAGTTGTTGAACTTGGTATAGGTCATATTAGATATGTTAACACTATGAATACAACAATTTCTCCCTTAGTTGCACATAGCGTGTGTTCGTGCTTAAAACTAAAATCAACCGTATCAAATTTTTAAAAGTTGAATTATATTGATTCACATATACTAATTAATTCATCCATTGAGAAATTAAACCAATGTATTTGTTTAGAGATACCAGTTCAAATAGATATGGATGAGTCAGTGTAATAACTCACCTTTAATAACTGTCTGCCAAAGCTCCTTCATTAATCTCATTCTATACCAAATTTCATTCGTCGGCACTCTTGTCCCTGTTCCAATATTTAATTATTGCTAGCCAAATCACCAAGCACATCTACTTCACATCTAGGTCAACATGATCCTCCTTGTCGCTAATCGCCTCTGCACGTAGGCTGTTTTCAAGTCGCGCCTACGCCATTGTCGCTCCAATGGCACATTTCCTCAACGCCGACGCTTCGAAACCTTGTCCCAACCGCCATCTCGTCTCACGTGTCATCTTCTTCTTTATTTCGCTGATTGAAATGGAGGAAATAGGGCATGGGCGAATTTCAGTTTGGGAAATGAATGGTACCAACTATGAATGTAAAAGGATTAGAAGATGTTTAAATGAACGGGCATTTGATTGGTTTCATGAAGTAAGATGGGATTTAAAAAAAGCTTAAGGCCTAAACAATATTCAATTCATTTCAAATTTTAAATTCAAATTATTTGATTATAATATTTCAAATTGAAATAAACTTCCTTTAAGAAAGAAAAAATTCAATTCCTTTAATATTTTAAATTAATTATCAAAAAACCCAAATTTAATTACTCAATAAAATTTTAAAATCTTAATTAAATTTATTAACCATTTTATAAATTAAGAAAATTATTAACCGGGTTGTTAAAAAAGATGACTTACTTTGTAATTTTTAACTCTTTATAACAAATTTCCATATAAATTTAATGTTGCATATTTCACCAATTCCAAAGTTTTAAATTTCAATATAATTAGCAATTATAAATTAAATTTCCAATAGTTTGATTTAATTTGCTTTCCATTTATTATTCAACCAATTTCACCTTATGTTATAATTAACATTGGTTTATTTTTGTTGCATTAATACTCCCTATTTCATCCTAACTTAAATTAGCATAATATTCAATTTCATTTACTTATACTAAATCCATTTATTATAGATTGAATTCCAATTAATTATAATTAATTTCAAATAAATTGATTCGATTAAATTCCAATCTTTTTATTAAGTCCATTATTACTCTGTAACACGGTTGATGCTTGTTTCACGTTTCATTACATTAATTTATTCCCATCCTTTATTTGTATTAATGACTATATTTCAAAATTTGTGATTTTGTCAATTACACACATTAATTAAGATTTTAAGTCCAATTAATTATTTTATCTTAGTTCCATTCTTTTATTATATCAATTATTACTTTATGAACAAATTTACATTTCTATTTATTTTATTACATTTACAGCTTCAATTATTGCATTAATTCTCATTAATAAAACATTAAAGTTCATTTAATTCTAATTGATTTCCATTTTATTTATTAAACCAAATAAATAGGCAACTTATGACAATCGTTACCATAACTTTAATTACACTTATGAATTCTCTATTCTCAAACAAATTTTGCACTTCTTATACAATATAGATTTTATTCAATTTACCATTAACTATATTATTATTTCGTTAGCTAATTAAATATTGACATTTGTTTCTTGCATTTCGTTTATAACCATGTATAACATTTTTACATCATTTCATTTTTGGAATTTCATTTCAATTGTTAATAATTAGTTTTATTACATTGTTACATTTCATTTTAAATTCATTTCATTATTAAATTATAAAGTTTTTATTTCTTTCCATATTAAAACACCAAAACTTATTAATTTAACAATTTTAAATAGTCGAAAATTTATAGGTCGTTACAATCTCGTCTTGCGTTTCATCTTCTTTTTTATCGCTAATTGAAATAGAGGAAATAGGGCATAGGCGAATTTCGGTTTGGGAAATGAATAGTACCAGTTATGAATGTAAAATGAGGAGTTTGTGATTTTTCTCTTTACTAAGCCTTTGTTTTATTATATAGTTAGGCTTCATTTCTACTAATGCCCAAATCATAATTGCTTGAACGAAAATATGAAAGGCATGGAATTAGTGACAGAGGATTAGAAGATGTTTAAATGAATGGGCATTTGATTGGTTTCATGAAGTAAGATGGGCTTTAAAAAGTCTTAAGGCCTAAAAAATAGTCAATTCATTTCAAATTTTAAATTCAATATTTGATTATAATATTTATATTTGAAATAAACCCCTTTAAGAAAGAAAACATAAATTCAATTCTTTTAATATTTTAAATCCTAAAACCCAAATTTAATTATTCAATAAAATCTTAAAATCTCAATTAAATTTATTAGCCATTTTATAAATTAAGAAAATGATTAATAGGATTGTTACAAAAGATGATTAATGTCTCATTCTAATAATGATGATGTTTATAATTATGTATGGATC
This sequence comes from Allium cepa, assembly GCA_030765085.1. Taxonomy (NCBI): domain Eukaryota; kingdom Viridiplantae; phylum Streptophyta; class Magnoliopsida; order Asparagales; family Amaryllidaceae; genus Allium; species Allium cepa. Next base: position 730,952,455 of record CM060943.1, read on the forward strand.
ATCAACATGAATAAGTAACGAAGACAAGAGTTAATTGTGATTAGGCAACATTAATAAACCTAAGTCAAGAGTTATAATGACGATAAGTATCATAAAGAATTAATAAACAATGCTATTGTAGATTATGTTGAAGTAATGAAAATTGTCGACATCATTAAATGTCGACGAGGAGAGATAACATCTATCAATGAATGGCGACTACATAGTTAATATGTATTAGTAGGTGATGACATCATCTGTAATCAAATAACTTTGAAAATAATTAGCATACATTATCTTTCGACAATAAAATGTTATTGCATCACATATTGATCAATAGTAGATTAATCAAGAGTCTTGTCGACGTCGAGGATCATGCCAGTACCATAACGTCGATGTTTATTAAAACCAAAATGATCGATGTCGCAATGATTGATTTAAGCATCCTAATAACAGTGACATTCGTAATTCTTGATAGATTACTCATAGTGTAAAAGCTTTGAATAAAAAATATCAGCTGGTAAAATATTAAGGAAATATAACACTTTGTTAATTTTAAGTGTAATGACAACATTGATAAGCATTATATTGACATTATTAATGACATAATGATTGAAGTAGTGAAAACTGATATGGAGTTTTAGGCCTAGCATGTCGCTTTCGATAACGAATAAACATCGAACATATCAGTTTTCATACTAACATCGACTAGTACTAATGCCTATTTGTGTGTCATAGAAACAATGCACTAATGGATTAACACCTACTAGGTTAAATAACCTACTTCGAGTTTATGGCACACTAAGCAATGACATCAACACAAGATCGAGCAATAATAGGTCTGGGTACGATATGCTACCCATTTTAACATAAGAGCAAACAATTCTCAAATTCATAAACTAATATTACTAAGCAACTAATCCGATATAGGGAGTTAATAACAGCGGACAATAAAATTTAAGTTATAAAACCAAGTGATTAAACTCGATTGCTAATTTCAAAAGTAATAAGATCCGAGATAAACTCTAGTTATGATTTTAGCATGAAGTTTGTGAAAACTAATTTAAGAGTTAATTAAATAAAAGCCGTACTTGAGTACGGAAAATTGCTATTAGAGAACTTAAATTTGTAGCTAATTTTGAGAATTTGATTCTTTGTTTGAGTTCTTAAAATAGAAGGTAAAGGATGAAGGGAAGAGAAGCATACATATCTATAAGATGAAGTAAGTAAGGGGTGTCATTGGATTTGATTTAAATGTAAAAATAGATCAGCATAAGAAGACTAAAAGGCATGAAAAAGGATGACGCCAAGAATGTTGACTTGAAAAGTCAATGGTTTCTTTACACAAAGGAGGGATAAATGTTATTACTATCATCATCGCCGAAGATGTTCAAAGAAATAACATCGAGAATCTTTGATGTGAAAGCTACGATAAATGAATCTTAAGAATAATGACATCAAGTGAAGTCTATTAGCATCCATAAGGCACGATGCTCTGGGCATTGACATCATCTTTCCTAAGGAAGAACTGGTCTTTTGCTGGTTGACCACGATCACCACTAAGTAATAATATGATTCCAACAACCACTGTACATTGAGGTCAAGATTCATAATTTCTGAATCAATGTTGAATGAAGTCATATCCTATCATTGTCAACGTCACCAACATTAACCATTTTTAATGCTACTTGTGATCAGAGTTACTAAGTACCGATAGTGTTTTCCATCCTAACATCATTACTCATTAAGACTACCTTATAAAGGGAAACACAAGCTATGAATGTTGCCGAGATTCAATACTACTACAACATCGACTCTTATGAACACGCTTGGAAGACACTATACATCTACATGTGTGATGTTGATGATTGTCGTCATTAATGTACATAAGTGTTGTTAATGTTTCATTTTGTAAGCTACTGAATATCGATATCGAGGGTCATCAATATTGCCGTTGTTCAATGTCACCAACCATCAATCAAAGAAGGTCTCAAGATATGGAGTCATTGTCCCCGATATTTATTAGTTATGTTGAGAACATCAATACATCCAAAAGGGTTGTCCAAGCCACTCTTATAAATGTTGTCTTTAATCAAATTAATATGCAGTTATAATAAAAGATGATCAACGAAGCAGGAACTATCAACCGAGTTTATAGATGCTAAGTATCGACCCTATTAAACAATTGCCAAAGTTTAGCTATGTGAACATAAGAATGCTGGCCAAGATGTTCGATGTTGCTGCTAATGTCGAAGCCGATAAGGTATTAACCTTGATGTTCGATGATGCTGCTAATGCCGAAGCCAATAGATGTCGAAGCCTGCCACTTGTCGAACCATATAAACATGAACCTAGGAGCTTCGTGGAAAGGGCTGAATTCTCTCTTCTCATTTCTTACCTTTTAAACTTTGTAAACTCTAAATTGAATAAGAGATTTTTTCCTGTTGTAACACTTGAACAATTGTATACGTAAGGATTTCAAAATTAAACATAGACATAGCCTTTTGGCTCGATTTGGACTCTGACCTGCATATTAGTTTGACTTTGCATATTGATTTGCTTAGACTTATGGCCTGCGTAGTATATTGAATTTCCTTGAACTTGTGATTTTCTTATAAACAATGTTTTTACAACTTTTTATAGTAAAGTTAGCAAAAGTGTATTATTACAATGTTTGCATAAAAAAAGGTTGTAAAACCAAGAGTTTTATAATCTTTGCGATAAAAAGGTTGCAAAAACATGGCTTTACATCATTTGTTCTAAAAACATTGTAAATTTTATTTTTTTGCGACGTTTTATAAAAAAAGTGTAAAAAGCGTTATAATAAAATCTTTTTGTTATAGTGTATCAGAGCTTAGGTTATGTGACTCCTACTAAATTAGGACGTATGAGAGAGAGAGTATTTGCAATTTTTTATTATAAAACATTGTAAATTTTATTTTTTTGCGACATTACATAAAAAACGTGTAAAAAGCGTTATAATAAACTCTTTTTTTTATAGTGTATCAGAGCTTAGGTTATGTGATTCCTACTAAATTAGGACGTATGAGAGAGAGAGAGAGTATTTGCAATTTATATTATTTATATTATATGTGTGTGTGCATGTGTTATTTTTCTGCCATACCCCATATATTTTGACTCATAGAGGTTGTTATTGGCTTATCCCTTGTAGAAGTAAAAAACTATGAACTGAATTAATGTTAAGATTAAAAGCAGTTTTGGGCTGAAAAATAAATCCATCACATATATTATTTCTTATTCCTTCAATAATTTCTAATAGAGGGTCTTTAAACTGATTAGCTATAGAGTAAATTATAGAACTAGGGTTGAATAAGAAGATGAGCGGTATCCTTAAGCCAATAGAATATAGTGTGATGTTGATGAGGCGTAATGAAGGTACTTAAGAATTTTTCTTAGATTGCATGATCTAGTTGGGCTTGTATAAGTTATGATCTTCTCCAATTAAAGTATTTAAATTAACTGAAATGTTTTCTCTAAAAATGGAAACGATAATATTTGAGACTTTTGGGAAAAATAGAAAAGTTGAAGTTTGTTTAAAATGTTGAAATAACAACTAGTTATTTCAAGTTTTAAAAGTGAGAAAATTTAATAAAGGAAAGACACTATAAACATTATAATGCTTTTAATTTTCGAAAAAAATCTTATGTAAGGCACATTATTGCCCTTATGTTTTGTTATATATTTGCTTTAGACAAAGAAACTTTTCAAAGTAAATTAAAAGTAAAATGCATGTTTTTAATTTTTTTTTACATTTTTACGCTTGAAGAAAAAGTACATTTTCTTTACACATTTGGGAACATTCGTTATTTGTAAAAATAAACTTAAAAAGATACAACTTACATGTCTATTTCTTCAAGTCAAACTATACTACTTTGGTTAGAACTTTAATTGACAAAAAAGTACTTAAAAATTATTGTTTTTAAACTTATGGAATTTTTCAGTTTCATATTATATGTATTTTTAAATGGAAATTGAAATTTTTACGAAATAAACTCTTGAAATATGCACTAATAGTGATAATAGCTAAAACTGAATTTTAGAAATTTATGTTTAAATATATACATGAGGTATTGTTTAAATGAGTTGAAAATTGGCTACTTATAAAACGATGTATAGTTGTAAGGACCTACAAATTTTACGCTTTTAATACTAATGTGATTAAAACTGGATTTTTAATAAAAGAGTTCATTCGATATGTATTTAGAACCTTGTGAAGGTCTTTCTAATATGATGAATTTAATATGTAAGTTTGAAATATTTTAAGTTACAGTTTGCAAAATAGAGGCATTACATATTTTAAACAGTGTACATAGCTGTTTCGATCCAAACTGGATACGCAACCCATAACCCGGCCTAACAACTATATAAGAGAGGCTACAGAACCCTAGACATCATCTTTATTTTTATTTTTCTTCTTTAATCCTAATTTCCCCTTAATCACACATTAATGGCAGATGATTTTTGCTAATTACAAATTTATTTAAAAATCAAAGTGCCTAAACCTCTACATATTATATAACTTTGTGAATATTGACGAATAAAGTTGATGGGCGGTGTCCAATTTTTGAAAATGTGCTCGAGTCAACTAAAAATTAACAATTTATTCTTGACCATTGGAACTAGACTTTTTGATCTGATGGTGAAATAGCCACCAATTGTCAATCAAAAAGCACTAGAGCATAGAGGATCAGAGCAGTTGATCCATATGGTTGGATTGAAGACAATGGCCTTGAAATTTCTAGAGTTGGCATGGGAATAATTTGTGGAGGCAAGCATCTCAAGCGGTGGCAAGGGATCCTAGGTTGTCGCCGTGGTAGGCGTGGGGACATCTGAGATAAGGGAAGTCGCCAACACTCTCAAATCGAAGCAATAACCCATATAGCGATGATGAAATGGATGTAAAGGTGTCAGTTGGTATAATAAGGAGGCAACGGGCTAAACGAGAATGGTAGATGATGGTAATATGCACTTTAAACCTTTTATTTATTCATTTAGTTTCAAATTTAATTTCTAATCTTTTTACATTTGTATCTTGTACATACGAACTCTGATTCACATACGGTTTCTTCCATTGGAATCATGGAGAAATTTCAGATGTCTTGGCACTAGTTTTACTAAGTTTGGAGATTGTTGGAAAAAGCATGTTGGTATGAATTATTTAATTTAATTAAATAAAAAATAAATTATAAAATCTGTCATTATAAAGAAAATCATATTCGTTGATGTATGTTATATTCTATGGATGACTATTTTATTATTACAGTATTTTGAATGTACTACACCTTGGTTGGGTAATTATTGTTGATTGTTGTATTTTTGGATGTGTAAATAAAAAATTCTTTGATTTGGATTGGTAATAATTAATTAGAGTAAATTGGATAATTACGAGAAAATTAGATAAGTCATAGATTAGATTTTTTTTACAATTTTGGATAGTTTTATAAATTACAGAGATTTATTGAATTTTATTGAAATTAAAGTATGGAATTAATAAGGTTATTATTTATGAATTTTTGGTAAATTTAAAAATAATAACTAAAATTATATTTTAGACTAATATTTGGGAAGTTTATTATTTATAAAACAAAATGGGTTTTGAATAATAATGGTGTGAATTATACTGAAAATAGTGTTGTTTTGTGTGAATGACAAAATGAATATTTATTGTATTATGGTAGAAATTATTATTGTTTGAGAAATAAAATTAAAGGCTATTTTTTAAATAATGAAAGTAATAATAATAAAGGAATGCTTTCCGAAAGAGTGTTTGGATAAAATAATTACTATTTTGAGATAAATAGAAATAAAAAGGATTTTTGATGGTTTACAATAAGATGTTGTATTTTGGGACAGATAGTAACAAATTTGTTTGGGAAAGAATCAAAGAGGTTTTAATGAATATTGTTATTTTGATGTAAAATAATAACAAAATAGTTTTAAGAAGCGATTTGTTGAAGGTTATTATTTTTGATTTTAAATACAATGTTCTAGGGTATATGAAAAATGGGGTACAGTAAAGGATTTCCTCCGAACCTTTAATTTTATGAATCTAACATATATAAAAATCCGTTGCTGTATATATAAAAAAAAATCTGAAAGGGTTCATTGAAGGCATGTCGAATCCAAGATAATGCAAAGCTAAGGACCTATGCAAGTGGAAATCTTAGTTTTTGGTTTGTAATCCCTAATTGCCTCCCTTACTTGTAAGGAAAGCGTAAGATATGTGTAAGATATATCACTATTTTATTGAATAGGATTAAAACGCTTGATATATATATATATATATATATATATATATATATATATATTAAGAAGCCACATAAATAAAGGAATTTTATAGAGACACTTAACTAGCGATGAACTGTAGATAAGGCTGGAAGTTAATTAGGGAATTAAGTTAGCAACCAGAAATAAAAGAATGCTCCAATCTAAGAAATTTTAGGATTTTGGAAAAAATTAATTCTAGCTTGTAGAATGTCACCATCCAAGAAAGAGACAGAATTTATAGGGATGTGAACAGAATTTCTATTGGACAATGATGAAGAAGAAGGTAGCAGAATTTTTCGTTAGGAGTAATCAGATCGCATTGTCTCTATCAAGGAGGTGATTCAACCTTATGGAATTTCGGTTAGAATTATTATTGATAGTAACCCATTAATTATTGATGAATTTTGGAGGAGATTGCATATAGCTTTAGGAACTTCGTTGAACCTTAGCACCGCTTAACACCCGTAGACCAATAGGCAAACTGGAAGAGTCGATAGGATCTTGGAGAATTTATTAAGGAGTCTGCGTCATTGACTTTGAAGGACACTAAGAGCTATACGTGCCTTTAGTGGAATTTGCATATAATTATAGTCACCAATAGACGATTGGTATAGCCTTCAAAGTGCTTTATGGGAGGCCATCGCCAAATTGTTGGTGGGAAACCATCGACAAAATCCTACTCATACCAGATTTAATTCGCGAGACTTCGCAAAGATAGAATTGATTAGGAAGCATGTGAAATCCGTAATATTTAGAAAGTGCGAAAGTTAGGGACAAGATTTATTGGATCTTTTTCAATTTTTGGAAAAATAGGAAAACTTGCATATGATGTGGAGTTACCGGATAAATTGATAGGAGTCCATGACGTTTTCCACATTTCACATTGAGGAAATGCCTTCATAACACAACAATTGTAGTAGAGCCTAATTAATTGGGCGAAAGTTAGATGGATCCATAGCATTACGTGCCATTGCACGCATTGTAGAGCATGGTATTAGGAAGCTCCACAACAAAGAAATTAGGTTAGTTCGAGTACAATGGGAAGATAACACGACGGAAAGCACATGAAAAACTAATGAGAAGATGAAGTTCTCTCATCTTGAGCTTTTGAATGGTAAACTTTTTTTTTGAAATTAGATTTTTGATTGCATCGTGGTTGCTACATTGGATGGTAGAAAATTGTTGCTACACTTTTCACTGTCACTTTGCACTCACGTAGAAATTTTATCCATGTTTAGGGTGTTTCAATACATGCCTATATGGCACGGTCACACACTCAAGCTAGGATTGAGCTTACTTATAGTATGTCTGCAATACATAATCACGTTGCAATTTTGGTTGAGTAAACGATTCTTTAGATAACTTGGTCATATAATATAGACGATTAATGCATGTTACGATGTTTGTAACAACCCACATATTTATCGATTCTATATTTAAATATTTTATTTAAATATTTCATCGTTCGTCGGATTTTGGTTCGAAAACCTACTTTTAGCAAACAGTCGAATTGGGACTCGAGACCCCTCCCATTGAGTTCAAAATGCCGTTTGCGACCTTTTTGAGTATAAGCTTCGATATGTTTGGAGATAGTTGATTTTTGCTACTTTTTCCCGCTTATGACTTTGGTTTGGACTGCACCCTTATTAGCTCAGCCCAACCCCTTCTCTTCATAACTTCTCCTCTTTACTTAAACACTTCAAGCTAAAGTAAAAATGGTGGAAGAGATGGGAAATGGAAATTCCTAAGCCCTAGCTTTCTTTGCAAATCCAACTTCTAGCTCCAAATTCAAGAGAACCCATTGGTAAACATCTCCTTCTTCTTCTCCAACTTATTCTCCTTCCAATTTCAGAAATTTCCTAAACCTAATTTAGGAAATGTTTCTCTTTTAAGCTTAGATTGAAGCTTCTTGAGTTGTTATTGAAGAGGAATTGATCTTAGCTTGTTTCTAAAGCTTCTTCTTCATTGATTTCGGTTCAAAGGTGAGATTTTTATCTCACATCTTAGTCCATAATTATCTTTGATTGTTAGGTATGAATTCCTAACACTTTGGTTTGGATTGATTTGGTGTATATTCCAATTTTTGGTGTTTTGGTCTAATTTATGAAAATCCTATTATGGATATTTGGACATTTATATTTGAGGCGTATCGAAGAGCCGTATGGCTGGGTTGTCGTTCGAAGTAATTCCTTAGTCATCGTCATTTGCTCGTTCGATCGTTTCCGATATTCGTTTGGCCATTTTTGGCCTAGGTTCAGGGAATGCCCTGAACCCTTCATTCAGACGTCTGAAACGTAATATTCAGACGTCTGAATATTGTTCTGTGAAGATTTCTATTCCCAGATTCAGACATCTTAATATATGGTTTCAGACATCTGAATTGGTTCATTTTGAACCAGAAAGGAAATAGGCTAAAAAATGCCTATTTCAGACGTCTGGATTCAATGTTTCAGACGTCCGAATTCTGTCTTTGGAAAATATTTATTTTCCAAATTCAGACGTCTGAATCCTTGATTTCAGACGTCTGAATCTGCACTCTTTTTGCATATTTGCCTATTTGCTTGAGAATTCCAACATTAATCGATTCGTGTTGATTCCCTTTTGTTATTATCACTTATTATCGATTTTGATGACATTTCCTTCGTGATTTTTGGGAATATCCACTTTGATGGGTTCGGTATCGATTTCTTTGGATTTTATTCACGTCTTCGAATGTGAATTTTAGTGATTGATTGTTCTTACAATCTTCTTTGTGATTTGTCACTTTAAAAATATAAAGGTTTTCTATACTGGTAGTAAATATCAAAACTCTTTCTTCAAATGACTTCAACACTATTTTATTACAAAGCTCGTTTTCTCAAACCGATTTCTAATCTATTAGTATATACAAACCTTTACCTCACTCGTATGAGAAATCTAATTAAACGGCTTAGTAAAACGAGTGGTATGAAACGCTTGCATTTACTTCTTCGGTTAATTCTTGGACTTGTTCGATTGAAACTCTTGTGACAATTTTCTAGTGGAGATCTATAATTTTTCGTAAATATTTAAGTTAAGCTAGTGGTTATGGGACATGAAGCTGAGCTCATATATTTACTAGCTTACTGTAATTGACACTTCTTGTTGATCGATGATGATCATTTTATGGTTTAGACTAGCCATGTGCGATGTCTCTTTATCCATGTGGAGGACTGTACTTCATTTTATTGAGCTGCATCTCATTTCTTTCATGGGTCGTACCTATCTAGGTGCATCGATGTTTGTTTACACATGGGTCGTACCTTTCTAGGTGCGTCAATGTTTATTTATGCATGGGGTGTACCTTTCTAGGTGCATCGATGTTTATTTACTTCATGGAGCAATCGGCTCAATAAGTCGGGACATGGGGCGTATCTTTCTAGGTACGTCGATGTTCATCTATTCATGAGGCGTATCTTCCTAGGTGCGTCGATGTTCGACTTTGCATGGGGTGTATCTTTCTAGGTGCATCGATGTTAGACATTACATGGGGTGTATCTTTCTAGATGCATCGATGTTTATTTGTGCATGGGATGTATCTTTCTAGGTGCATCGATGTTTATTTGTGCATGGGGCGTATCTTTCTAGGTGCGTCGATGCTAGTGCATGGGGTGTATCTTTCTAGGTGCGTCAATGTTCGACTGTGCATGGGACGTGTCTTTCTACGTGCGTCGATGTCTAGTTTATGGGATTGGCCGTCCTTTTATTGTGATTTCTGGATTTCTATTCGATGATTTCTGGAATTTATGTTTCACCAACTTTTACGATTGGCATTGATATATATGTCATTTATTGTGGCTTGGTGAATGAAATTAGGAGTATGACATTCCTTTTTATCTTTGAGAAGATCTTTGCGATATTGATTAATCTCTTATTGATTTATCAATTATTTATTTATCACAGCTTGGCGTTGTGATTATTATACGTTTAGTCATATCTCTTATTCTATATCATTTCATCTGATATTTATAGCTAGACTGATCCGTTTATTATTTTCTTCTTAAATAATACTCGGGTCAGACCGAGATGTTACAGGTGCTTCTGCTTGACTTCTCTTCTGGGGTTATCATCCTGACTTTTGGCTAACTACTTAGATTAGTAGTTTATTTTGTTGTATACACTTGAGATATAGACTCATAGTTGTATTCTTTTGTATAGCACGTGTTGCTATCCTTTTGTATTATTATGGATCTTTTTGACCACTACTTTGATATACACTTTCATGTGTTATATTCATATCTATTTCCGCCTTTGTGATATGAATTATCCGTGACTGATTTGTGTTATGTTTATTTCTATATTTGTTTCCGAAGACCTTTATAGCCACTGTGTAGTAGCTTTGAGTTTGTGTCGGTATGTCGGATTTCCTCCTTAAATGAAATGCATGTTATTCTATCTGGCATATCGGTGCTCGCGCAAAGCAATTACACGGATGGTCGCTCCTCAACAGCCTTATTCTCCATGCTATTTGACGGCATTACTCCATAGTGTTCTTGGCTAGCGTGGGTATAGAGGTGGGGTGTCACAGCTTGGTATCAGAGCCAAACTTCGGAACAATGTAGAATAATCTAGCAAGGATCATGTCCTAAGTCTTTCTTAGGAGTTGTGCCTTAGGATTTAATTCGAGTCTTCGTACCGATTCATCCTATTTTCTTTATGATTCCTTGTTTTATCTATCAAGATTGCTTGATATTTATTTTGAGAAAGAAGAGAAATGGTTAGACCAGGCCGTCCCAGCGCCGGTCAATCTAGTGCTACTCCTTAGGATGGAGTATTTATGTCTGCCCAGCAGCTTCTTGATCTAGTAAAGAACGCTCAAGATGCCGGTCCCAATCCAGAGCCCACTCATCCTAGATCCGGTTTTGCACGCTTGTGCAGAGACTACACCGATTTGGGTGGAAGGCCATTCAAAGGATCCGAGAGTATTATAGAAATTCAGGCTTGGCTCAAATCATGCGATCGCATCTTTTCTCGCATTAACCTTATTGATCTACATCGAGTCCAAGTGGCTTCTAGCATGCTCCAAGAAAGAACGTTAGATTGGTATGAGCTCTTGACTTCGGAAATTATCGAAGCGGATCTTACTTGGGAGCAATTCCGGGAACGATTCGAACTTAAGTTTGTGCCGGAAGCTGAAAAGGTAACTTTAGCCCGGCGTTTCATAGACCTTGTTCAAGGTGAATCTTCTGTGACGGACTACGTCGCATCTTTCGAATCTCTCTCTAAGTACGGGGTCGAGTATATTAATACCCCATTGAAGAAAAATCAGAGATTTGTCTATGGCTTGAATAAGAATCTTAAGAAGCCATTACTCCTGAAACTTGAAGTTTCATTTGATCAGCTTATTGATATCGCTCTTCGTCTTGAAGAGGACGATAATGAAGGTGATTTTGAAGTTGTGCGTGCCCAACAAAACTTCAACAACAACGTGAAGAGGCCTATTAAATTCAAAGACCCCATTCCCAACAAGAAAGGGAGGCAAGAAACCCCGGTAGCAAAAGTCCCTACCTCTAGTCGTGGGCAATGCTACAATTGTGGTTCCACGGACCACTATGCAAGGGAGTGTCCGAAGCATCTTTATTGTCGCTATTGCAAAAATTCGGGTCACCGTATAACTGCATGTCCCATACTTCAAAGTAGGAAGGAGGGAAAGCTCAATGTAGTGCAAGCTCTTGGTAACACTTCTCGTGGTCAAGGTATTTTCATTCAATCCTTGATGCTATTGTTTTATTTCGTGATATTCCTTTTTGAGTTCTTTTCTATATGGGTTCATCTCATTATTTTTATATCAAAAGAACTTGTCGATTCTTTTTCTTTGAATATTTTTGGGATTGGTGACTTCTTTGAGAGTTGCGAATCCGGATGGTAGATCTGCAACACTCAATTTGCTTTCTATTGATGTCGAAACTATTTTATGTGGTTTTTCTTTCCGAGCCGATATTTTTACTTAGGCTTCGGAATTTACTTTTGTAAGGATTGGCTTAATCGTTGTGAAGCCCATATCCTATTTTCCGTGTGAACTATTCATCTTCGACATTTTCTATCTGTTAAGCAGATTTCTATTTTTCCTTGTGATTCCGATTTCAAATTTTTGAAGGCATCATTTTATTCTTTTAACCCTCATGATGGGGAAAGTTTTATTTCTCTCATTTAAATAGTTTGTGAAATTTTCCGGTTTATTTGGACTTGTCTTAGGATTATCACCTAAGCAATATCTTGTGTGGTGATAAGGTCTTTCTAGTTCGACCTTGCCACCGATTTTCATTTGGCTATGAGTCGCGTGAGTTAGCATTCCACTTACGCACTCCGCACTCGTTATGATTCTAATGAATGACTTATTTTGTCATTCAATTTGTCCAGCTTATTTCATCCATTTTATATATCGAATATTCTATGAATATTTCGATGAGACCATTCTTGTATTTATTGGTTTTAGATGAAAATAGAAATTTAAAATTTTGTAAATCTTTTTCATAAGATTTATTTATAAGTAAAATTGGATTTTTGTTCTTGAAATGAGCAAAGAATATTCTTAAAGGTTTTTAAGAAACATGTTTATTATCTAGAAGATGATTTTGTGATTGTATTGCCCGTTGAGTGCTTTAAGAATTTTGGTCGATGCGCTTGATCAACGTTATCGATAGGAATTTCCTAAACGCTTTGATGAGACAATCAAACATGATGTATTGACTTGTAAAGATGTAAAATTTTGTAGAAAGATTATTACATAAAAAATAAAAGTGTAATTTTGAAAGTTTTAACTTTTCGGGAAAGAAAATTATTTAGAAGAAGTTCTTTCTTTTCGATACTTCTATTCTTGTGATTCCTGAAGGGGAACCAAGACATTTCTATTTGTACCGATACTAGTCGTATTGGTTTGGATGCCGTTCTCTTGCAAAAGATGACGTGCTATCACTTGTGCTTCTAAATCATTAAAAGCCGATTGAGAATAGGGATGCCACTCATGATCTAGTGCTCGCGGCTCTTGTTTTCGCTTTTAGAGTTTGGCATCATCAGTTTTGGGGGAGAAATTTGTTTTCCACCTCGATCATAAATCTTTGGAATATTTATTTTCTCATAAGGAACTTCATGCCGACTCGAGTTCCTTACATCTTATGATCTTGATATTCTTTTTATTCTCGAAAGGGAAATCGTGTTGCCAATGCGCTTGTATTAAGCAACAAGTGGTTGATTCTTTGATGATGTCTAAATGGAATTATCTTTTTATTAGTTTCATCGGACGTTTTGATATACTTCGTTTTATTGAGCTTTATCTCATTTCTTTTATGGACTAGCGTCCGATGTTCTTTTATGGTGTTCGGTTCATCGGATGTACTATTATTATACTACATCGTTGTTCCGGTTTATCGGTTCGTTGGACGTACCGTTTTTGTACTACGTCGGTGTTCCAAAATTATTCGAGTTTCAAGTTTCTCGGGTGTACCGTTTCTGTACTACGTCGTTGCACTGGCTCAATTTTCTGCTATTTTTTACGTTTTCTACGTCTTTTATCTACGGAAATGCCTTAGGGATTCCAGTTTTTATTCTTGAGCCCGGTGATATTGTAGAAATTGAAGTTTCACCAGATTTGATTTATGAGCAACATCCCATTCGCATCATTGCTTCGGGGGTTGAGCGCCTTCGGAATAAAGATATTCTTCTTGTGAGAGTTCAATGGTTCTCAAATCTTAGGGATTACTCCTGAGAATCTAGAGAATTCATCGAACGATCCCGTTCGTGCTAACTCTTTCGTGCTCTTTATGGTGAACTTCTTATTTCAGTTTTCTTTTGTGTTGATATGCCTTTATGGTTGTTACACTTTATTTTCTTCTTAAGTATTGCGAGGACGCAATTTCTTTAAGGAGGGGAGTCTGTAACAACCCGCATATTTATCGATTCTATATTTAAATATTTTATTTAAATATTTCATCGTTCGTCGGATTTTGGTCCGAAAACCTACTTTTAGCAAACAGTCAAATTGGGACTCGAGACCCCTCCCATTGAGTTCAAAATACCGTTTGCGACCTTTTTGAGTATAAGCTTCGATATGTTTGGAGATAGTTGATTTTTGCTACTTTTTCCCGCTTATGACTTTGGTTTGGACTGCACCCTTATTAGCTCAGCCCAACCCCTTCTCTTCATAACTTCTCCTCTTTACTTAAACACTTCAAGCTAAAGTAAAAATGGTGGAAGAGATGGGAAATGGAAATTCCTAAGCCCTAGCTTTCTTTTCAAATCCAACTTCTAGCTCCAAATTCAAGAGAACCCATTGGTAAGCATCTCCTTCTTCTTCTCCAACTCATTCTCCTTCCAATTTCAGAAATTTCCTAAACCTAATTTAGGAAATGTTTCTCTTTTAAGCTTAGATTGAAGCTTCTTGAGTTGTTATTGAAGAGGAACTGATCTTAGCTTGTTTTTAAAGCTTCTTCTTCATTGATTTCGGTTCAAAGGTGAGATTTTTATCTCACATCTTAGTCTATAATTATCTTCGATTGTTAGGTATGAATTCCTAACACTTATTCTTGTGCAATTGATTTTGGTTTGGATTGATTTGGTGTATATTCCAATTTTTGGTGTTTTGGTCTAATTTATGAAAATCCTATTATGGATATTTGGACATTAATATTTGAGGCGTATCGAAGAGCCGTATGGCTGGGTTGTCCTTCGACGTAATTCCATCGTCATTTGCTCGTTCGATCGTTTCCGATATTCGTTTGGCCATTTTTGGCCTAGGTTCAGGGAATGCCCTGAACCCTTCATTCAGACGTCTGAAACATAATATTCAGACGTCTGAATATTATTCTGGGAAGATTTCTATTCCCAGATTCAGATGTCTGAATATATGGTTTCAGACGTCTGAATTGGTTCATTTTGAACCAGAAAGGAAATAGGCTAAAAAATGCCTATTTCAGACGTCTGGATTCAAGGTTTCAGACGTCTGAATTCTGTCTTTGGAAAGTATTTATTTTCCAGATTCAGACGTCTGAATCCTTGATTTCAGACGTCTGAATCTGCACTCTTTTTGCATATTTGCCTATTTGCTTGAGAATTCCAACATTAATCGATTCGTGTTGATTCCCTTTTGTTATTATCACTTATTATCGACTTTGATGACATTTTCTTCGTGATTTTTGGGAATATCCACTTTGATGGGTTCGGTATCGATTTCTTTGGATTTTATTCATGTCTTCGAATGTGAATTTTAGTGATTGATTATTCTTACAATCTTCTTTGTGATTTGTCACTTTAAAAATATAAAGGTTTTCTATACTAGTAGTAAATATCAAAACTCTTTCTTCAAATGATTTCAACACTATTTTATTACAAAGCTCGTTTTCTCAAACCGATTTCTAATCTATTAGTATATACAAACCTTTACCTCACTCGTATGAGAAATCTAATTAAACGGCTTAGTAAAACGAGTGGTATGAAACGCTTGCATTTACTTCTTCGGTTAATTCTTGGACTTGTTCGATTGAAACTCTTGTGACAATTTTCTAGTGGAGATCTACAATTTGTTCTTAAATATTTAAGTTGAGCTAGTGGTTATGGGACATGAAGCTAAGCTCATATATTTACTAGCTTACTGTAATTGACACTTCTTGTTGATCGATGATGATCATTTTATGGTTTAGACTAGCCATGTGCGATGTCTCTTTGTCCATGTGGAGGACTGTACTTCATTTTATTGAGCTGCATC
This sequence comes from Allium cepa, assembly GCA_030765085.1. NCBI lineage: Eukaryota > Viridiplantae > Streptophyta > Magnoliopsida > Asparagales > Amaryllidaceae > Allium > Allium cepa. The sequence continues at coordinate 730,968,440 of CM060943.1, forward strand.
TCATTTCTTTCATGGGTCGTACCTATCTAGGTGCGTCGATGTTTGTTTACACATGGGTCGTACCTTTCTAGGTGCGTCAATGTTTATTTATGCATGGGGTGTACCTTTCTAGGTGCATCGATGTTTATTTACTTCGTGGAGCAATCGGCTCAATAAGGCAGGACATGGGGCGTATCTTTCTAGGTGCGTCGATGTTCGTCTATGCATGGGGCGTATCTTTCTAGTTGCGTCGATGTTCGACTTTGCATGGGGTGTATCTTTCTAGGTGCATCGATGTTAGACATTACATGGGGTGTATCTTTCTAGGTGCATCGATGTTTATTTATGCATGAGATGTATCTTTCTAGGTGCATCGATGTTTATTTGTGCATGGGGCGTATCTTTCTATGTGCGTCGATGCTAGAGCAATGGGCGTATCTATCTAGGTGCGTCACTGTTCGACTGTGCATGGGGCGTGTATTTCTAGATGCGTCGATGTCCACTTTATGGGATTGGCCATCCTTTTATTGTGATTTTTGGATTTCTATTTGATGATTTCTGGAATTTATGTTTCACCAACTTTTACAATTGGCATTGATATATGTCATTTATTGTGGCTTGGTGAATGAAATTAGGAGTATGACATTCCTTCTTATCTTTGAGAAGATCTTTGCGATATTGATTAATCTCTTATTGATTTATCAATTATTTATTTATCACAGCTTGGCATTGTGTTTATTATACGTTTAGTCATATCTCTTATTCTATATCATTTCATATGATATTTATAGCTAGACTGATCCGTTTATTATTTTCTTCTTAAATAATACTCGGGTCAGACCGAGATGTTACAGGTGTTTCTGCTTGACTTCTCTTCTGGGGTTATCATCCTGACTTTTGGCTAACTACTTAGATTAGTAGTTTATTTTGTTGTATACACTTGAGATATAGACTCATAGTTGTATTCTTTTGTATAGCACGTGTTGCTATCATTTTGTATTATTATGGATCTTTTTGACCACTACTCTGATGTACACTTTCATGTGTTATATTCATATCTATTTCCGCCTTTGTGATATGAATTATCTGTGACTGATTTGTGTTATGTTTATTTCTATATTTGTTTCCGAAGACCTTTATAGCCACTTTGTAGTAGCTTTGAGTTTGTGTCGGTATGTCGGATTTCCTCCTTAAATGAAATGCATGTTATTCTATCTGGCATATCGGTGCTCGCGCAAAGCAATTACACGGATGATTGCTCCTCAACAGCCTTATTCTCCGTGCTAGTTGACGGCATTACTCCATAGTGTTCTTGGCTAGCGTGGGTATAGAGGTGGGGCGTCACAATGTTTGCCTCTTGGAAAAGATTTCAAGGACGAAATCGTTTTTAGGGGGGAGAATGTAGCAGCCCATAAAATCCACCATAAATAAATAAATGAGTTAAATTAAATTTAATAAGATAGGGGTAAAAATGGAAATTTATAAAATTTGGAATTTGGCAACGAAAGTGCCACTGCGGTCGTGGCGAAATGCCAATCAATTTCCATATATCTGAGAGTGGAGTTCAAATGAAGAAGTTATGGGCATTTGAACATTTTGGGTTTAAAATAATTTATATAGACTTGAAATTCAAATGAATAATTAATTTTAAAATTTGAAATTCAAAAGTTAACAGTAATTAGAATTGGTGATTAAGGAAACATTAAAATCAACGTTAATATTAAAAAGCAATTAAGGAATAAAGTAATTAAAATTCAGCAACAAAAGAATTCTTCCCAAAATAGCGTGTACCGGCCGACTGCTCCCCTTGGGTTGGTCGACCGTTAGTGGTCGACCAATGGGAGGCAGCGACCAACCTATTGTGAATGATGGCGGCTAGGGTTTTTGCATGATGAATGTACTAGATTATATAATATTAAACTGACTTAAATCCGACTGTTCGGTGCATTTCAACCACTATGATAGAAATCTAGCCCCTTCATTTTTATTCACAAAATATGTTAGGAGTGTAGTGAAGCTTTATCTATTCATCTCTTCATAGATTCAAAAAAGTCCTTAGGGTATCACGTAAGAAATCGTATATATTTATTTTGTTTTCTATTTATTTTGCCAACAAATTCTTCTCTAATTTTCCAATTCTAATGTATATATTCAAATCCCTTAATATATATATATATATATATATATAAAGGAAGAGCTTCGGCAGAGATTGTTAAAGCACGTCAAATACAAAGGAGGCAAAGCTAAGGATATATTGTGGGTGGAAATCTTGGCTTTTCTATTTTAATAGCCGATTAGTATAGTTTGGATTTGAATATGCCTTTGGGAGTTTTGGTTTGCAAAACATCGTATTAGAAACCCTTAATACTCCTACAATGTGAAATGTCAATTCTAGATTGAAATCTTAATTGTTTATGTCAAACTAATGGGAATTGTGTAGATTTTCAGTTTTTGATAATTTTACAATCTATTCCACTTCTTATTCTCTTTCTTTAAATTTAATTAAAGGGTTTGATTTGAGAATAGTGTGTAAGGTACAAATTTTATTCGTAATTTTAACCGCTTATTTCCATAAATTAAATAGAAATTCTCTTGTTTATTTCTACATGAAAAAGGAGTTGAATATAGCATAAAATTGAAATTTTAAATTTCTTGAAACGACCCTGACTCGACCTTCGAAAATCGGCACCCGTACTTCACTTGTACTCGAATGTCATAGATTCAAACGCCGAATCTGGTTCGCCGGAGCTTATAACACACTAAGTATAACAACACAGCGGAAGAAAAAGAAAAATATCATTGATACAACAATGAATACAATATCTGATACAATATGATACAACAATATAAGAAACAATAACAATAGCGGAAGGATAACAACAGAAGAGAGACTCCAAAAGATAATATTTTCGGAAGTCCACAAGGGAGATACTTCAATTAACTGCAACACCATTGCCATGCTCCAAGATTAGAAAATCTTCAAACCAAAAAACGAGAACCACCATCAACACTGAAGTGAAGCAACTTGATCCAAATGCGATAGTCAATGTCCAGAGATTGAAGGCTACCGAATCTACACCTACTATTCGAGTATTTGAAAATCTAACTCTAGACCGCCCGTGTGGAAATTAGTGGGCACCCAGAGTTTAGATAGGGAACAATAAACTCCAGGTCAGTCATGGGACTGGTATAAGCGAACAAAATCAGTTTTCTTTAAAACAAACAATAAAAGAAGTAAAAGAAATTTGTAATGCTTTTTAGAAAATGAAACTACCATAAGACCTCCCACCGCACATACAATGCAAACGCAGAATTGGAGGAGATTTCTCCTTATGATAGTCAAACATGCTTACTATGCAAAAACCTTTTGATATTATTATTAGTGCATAGTGCAGAAAAACTTTAGAAAGTATAATATTAATCTTAGCCAACATACAACCATTACTGTATGCCTACTACAGCTACCATCTAAACAGTGATGTCCACCATAAGTAAATGGTAGGTTATACAACTAAAACCATACAAGGCGCGAATTGGAGATTGGATTTCCAACAAATGGTCAGGCAAAGGAACTTCCTTGGCCATATGGGTACGCCTCTAGAGGGACACCTCGAGAACCTACCCGGATCTCTGCCAACACAAGACCGGTTTACCCCTTTCCCGGGAGTAACACCTAAAGGTATGCCATCCCCGGTCGTTTGCGACTTTTATCCGAGGATCCTCAACCACAAAGCAACAATCACACAGTAATAAATTTACAGTGTCCACATGAGTTAAGTATCTGGGCTCCATACCATGATACCACCCTTTTCTAGAAGAAATGGACTGCCCTAGGGGTGACCCTGACAACCTTGTTGCATCCTTCCTGTTTCGACAATTTCCAAGGTGTGAGGTCCTGATAAAGTCTCGTCCACAAAGCTACGCTTTTCACAAAAGCCATGCTTCGATCAACAAATGAACAGCAGCGCTTCGTATGGCACATTACCAAATTGGAAATGTATCACTAGTAACCATCAACTACATAACCTCTAAGCTTGTACGTCTCAGAGAAGGGTGTTAAGCTACTAGAATAAATCTCCGCCACCAAACAGAAATGTATTTAATAGAAACCAGCTTTACATTTCAAAGTGTAATGTCAGACACACATCCGTATAAGTCTGTTCTGGGTTCGAATAGAACCGAAGGCACTTCCAAAGAAGCCCTTGCAATCCGAATATTCATAATCCCGATCGGATTCCCCATCACATATAGAGATCTCTATACCAGCGCGACTCAGTGCAGGGACATTCGACAGTCTCGAAAATACCCGTCTTCACCACCGGTCTTCAAATGCTATCCATATCGTCATATCATTATCCGGAATAGGTTATATGACACAAGGTCTTCTCCCAGCTAAATCGAATAACGAGCGCAATATTAAAAAATCATATGGATAACGGGATCTCAGTTAAGTCACACTTTTAAATCCCCAAACCTTTTCTTCAAATGGTTTAAACAAATTACCATTTTCAAATCTTTAAACCAAAAAGATTCATTTCACAAAGTTCACCAATCTTTCACAAAGATTAATTCAATAGCCTTCAAAACAATCCCATTTCAAATTGGATTAACTCATCCAATTTTTAAATCGGAGATTCAATTCGTAGCTTTCGAAACCATTTCCAAAGATTCATAGCTTTCAAAAACAATCCCATTTCAAATATTTCACATAAAAGACATATGTTTAAGATCCTCTTTGATTTCAAAACAAGGTTCAACAATTTTTTTTACAAAGATTAATTCATAGCTTTCAAAACTATTTCAATTCCATTTCAAACTTGAAATCTTTCAACATAAATTGGAAATCCTTTCTTTATATGAAAACTATTGTTATTTGAAAACAAATAGTTTGCGTTTCAGAAAAATCCGATTTCATTTGCACGAGTTAAAGCCCTTCAAGTCTAAATTTGGGTTAAATTCAATTTCCCAAAACAATTCTTTTAAAATGGTTTAAAACTCATATAAACACCTTTATAACTTGTATAGCCCTTTTTTAAACCATGATTTCCAAATATAGAATTTAATTTCGAACCTTGAATTCAAATTTAAATTAAATTATTCAAATTTCAAAACTTTACCAAGTTATTCAAAATAACCTTTATCTTCAAAACTTCTTTTCAAAAGCTTTTTACATTTAACCCAAATCCATTTCCAAAACCATTTAGATTCATGATCCAACTTTTTAAAATCATTTCAAAAATCTGTGACTTAACCAATTTCCTCGTGCAATCCATATTTGTGTGTGTATGGTGTAGTCCAGGGGTTTTACACAATAGTGCAACAACATCAACCATCACAGATTCAATCATATCAATATTGATAAGCGGTATAGTCTGTAACGCTTATCTCCATTCACAGATTAATAGATATAAATTCATGACCGATGAATAAATTTCCTTCATCACAGATAAATTAATTACATACATCATAGCTCAAATCAAAAATAATTCATACACAAAGTATCACACATCAGGGATATCACACAATTCCTCATTCAATTGAATCCAAATATTCATAAGTAAGATTAACTAATCATCTGATTAATTTTAAATCAAATTTAACTACTTATGAATAACTATTAATCCTGGTTGATTAATTATAAATTAATCACAAACCATCTAATTAATTATCCTTTAATCATTTATTAACTAACCTCAATTAATAAATTAATAAATCCTTTAACTATTAATTAATCAACCTTAATTAACAAATTAATTAACTTTTAATCATTAAATAATTAACCTTAATTATTAATCCTTAATAAATTACATTAATTAATTATCTCTTAATTAATTACCATTTATTTGATTAATCTAAATTAATTACAATAAGTGATTATCCCTTAATTAATTTCATTAATTAATTAACCTTGAATCAATTAATTACCCTTAAATTAATTACTTTAATAATTAATCACACAAATTAATTATCCTCTACTTAATTTATTACTCCATAATTAATTATCATTTCTTATTCACTTTCATTAGTTAATAATTAATTTTTTTAAATAAACCGTTCTTTAATTATTGAGTAATTAAAATCCTTAATTAGTTAATTATCATTAACAATATAAATTTACTTAACTTTTAAGTTAACAATTTAAAAACATTTGATTAACTCCTTAATTACACTGTTAAATTTTATCTAAAATAAACTCTTTTAAAAATACAAGTCTAAAACATTTTAAACTTAACTAATTTTAAAATATTTTATTTCAAAATCTTTAACTACACATTCCTACTTAACAAATAATCATCATTTTAAAAGAACAAATTTAGAAATAAATTTAACTTAAATTGTTAAAGTTCTAAAACCAGAACTCATAACACTTGAGATTTCCCTGAAAGCTTCCCGAGATAAACCCTAAATACTTCGAGTTTTCACCCAAACAACCCGAGTGCCTCTAATTTTTTTTTTTTATTTTGCTTCATTTTATGTCGGGTAAAACACAAAAACACTCGAAATAATGCTCGAGTCTACACTCAGTTTTCCCCAAGAATGCTTCGAGTTCATACCTTTCTTCTACAACCCAATTAACTGATATAACTTCGCCATTGTGCACATGCACAGCCAAACGCGGCGGCTCCGACCATCATCACCATCGTCAACAAATCGACGTTGACTTCCTTCTTCGTTCACGATCACCTAAACCTTGAATTGAACTCGAGATCAAAATCGAATATACTGACTCTTGTCTGGACAATACAAATCGCCAGACAATTCTCTTTCCTCGCTAATCTCGGCCATCAAAACCTTCACAATCACGCTCATCACTTCGTCTAAGAACCACATATCCTTTTTTCCAAGCCCGATTGTCTCCGATCAATTCTTTATGACGCAGCGACCCTTAGAACTCAGCCGACCCTAAACCCTAAAGCGGCGAACTACCACCGCGACGATGACCTATAAATTCATTCAATATTTTTCCTATTGCCTCCATTTTTCTAGCTATCTTAATATACAACCCCGACGATCATCACCCCATCGATCACCGTGAATCGATACTTTAAGAAATTTTGATCAACTCGCATTTCTCTCCAAATACAAACTTAAAAATTCTAAAATAATTTTTAAAAATCACGATTTTGAAATACAAATTCATTTCTACGATTAAAATTCGAAATCCAGATATTCAAATTTGAACTTAAATTTTGATCATTTCTGTTACTCAGTATTTTGGTTTTAATACTAAATATTTTCTTCTGAAATTATCTTTATAATATTATAAACATCTTCTTTCAAAAGTTATAACCTGAATTGGTTTGGATAAGAAGATATGATTTTTTTTCCAGATTCTGCACTTGATTCTGTTGATGTAACAGAGGCATATATGTGTACAGAAGCTCATATACACAAGCATAAAATATTTGCAACATGCAATTACAACCAACATCTATATTAAAAACATTCATACTTCAACCATTTATCTCCTCAAATCAAGATATAACCATACTGAGGTAAAAAGGGTAAGGTTTGCTCATCTTAGATTGAAGACAGAGGAGAAGATTTATGCCTGGAAAGATTTTGAAAACCTGGAAATAGCTTTGCATTTGAACTTTAAACCTGGATTTTGATATAAACTTGAAATTTCAATTTGCTATTTTGATTTGCTTTGTTTTGAATGCTTTTAAACTTTTCCTTGATTGCTGTTTGAATTTTTGTTGTGAGGATCAAATTTTCAGGCTTCCAGGTTTTTTTTGAACTCCTTTTTGATTTGAAGCCTGAAATGAGTTTGATTTCTGGTTTGAACTTGTATTTGCTTTTCAAGGTTTATTTTGATCTTAAACTTGATCAGTTCCTCTGCTTTTGGAACCTAGAACAATTCTTAGGTTGAACAGAAGCTTGTTGTTTGATTTTAAAGGCTTAAAAACTGTTGTTGTTTGATTTGTTTTCAGTTTTTGTCTTAAATTTGGTTTCTTAGATTTGAGAAGTTTAAAAAATGAAAACAGCCTGGTTTACAAAATTCTTTTGTATACATTTCAATTCCAAGAGAAATGTTGATTTTGCCACTTATAATCTTGTGCTTCTTTAGTTAACACTTGTGATTACATAATTTTTTTATTTACACTTGTTAATTTCCAAATTTCATGGCTTACAAATGTTAAAACACTTAGATTTTATGTTTAAACCCCTCTTTTGAATTAATTTTATACAATTTGTTTTAAACCCTTTTCATATTCTATTTACATGTTCATATAAATTTTTAAGTATTATGTTTTTTCTTTTTATTAACTAATTATTAAGAGATAAGTATACAATTTAATTTTTGAAATCAATTTATACATCAATACAAAACCATATATATTTTATACACAAGGATTTAACTTAAATTATCCCTTTGAAGTTTATTATATCAATTTTAAAATAAAAATTTCAAATTACTCTATTATACATATAAAACCAATTTTTCTATTAGTATAGAGTTTCCAAATCTAATGTGTTATTCAGAACATTTATCTTTAAATTTCAAATTCAAAAATTAACATACAATCAATTTGTATTTTTAAATGAATAAATAAACAATATCTTTTTATAAATATATATTTTATTCATTCACAATCTATAAATATTTATTTTCAATAAATATGTATTTGAATTTAAAATTCAAATTTTAAATTATAATCTGTTTATAAAATATTTAGATTTCTAAATTAAATTCTTTATTTAAAAACTTATATATCTATTTTTATTCCCACATTTTCAATTTAATCCACAATTAAGTTTAAAATTAATATATTATTCAAAATATTTATTTCTGAATTTCTAATTAGAAATTCTATTTAAAAATCATTTTTATACTCATTTATATTAATAAACAAACAAATACCTATTTGACTTGGAAAATACCAAATTAATTCACAATTTAATTTCAAAAATTAAATTAACTACCAATTTAAATTTGACTTAAAACCGGGATCGTTACATTTCTATGGTCAATATATTTCATTATGTTAATGTAATAAGTTGAGTTTAAATTTTATTAGTATATAGGTCCGCTGATTAGAATTTTTGGATATAAGTATTGGAATCGTGGTATTATTGATAATATAGAATGAGACTTGGATAATTATTGAAAGGGTTGACATTTGAACACTAGTTTAGGACGTAAATTCTGCATTCTTAGAAATTGCTAGGCGCTACACACACATACATACATATATATACATATATTAGCATAATTAACGTATAATTATAACACAAAATGATGTAGTTAAATAGGTTATTAATTTCATTGAATCCCCCTTGGCAAGTAATTAATGTTAAGTAGAAATAAAAAAGATTTCTTATATAGCATAAATTATGGAAATAATGAGATGTATATAATATATGTATAGTGTGGTATAGATTATGACTAAGTTATAGGGATGCGACGTCATTCAAAAGCACACAGAAGCATGCCCAGCTAATCTGGCTACCAGTAGTGTGACTTTGTGCCGATGTGAGACTTCGCCTAAATAAGTAACTATGATAATGCGAGGTTTGTCCCAAATTCCGATCCAGAAAAAATCGTAACATAGACCAGTCTCAAAGTTGGCTCTTTGTTGGTGAAAAGAACAATACAAAGCTTTATATCTATGCATTCAAAGTCTCACAATGGAAGGATGAAATATAATAACAACAACAATACTCATTTTATTTAAACTTCAAACTGTCATTTAAAACATAACAAAATATCCACATCACCTTTACATATCCATGGTATAATATTCCAAAATTACAACATCATTTTTATTTCATGGGCACATCAGAAACTACAGAAAATAAACAGTAAATAAATAGACTACTGTCATAAGCCTCATCAATATCTCCACCTTCAGCCTCGTCCTTCCTAACTTGTGTTGTAATGAGAAGGGAGTTAGAACAACATAAGTCAAGTGAATAAAAATCTCAAGCCTTATTGTATTGGTACTTTGGGCAGTATAATTTAAATAGGAATATTTCTTACATATTCTACATACATCATAAGTCTTTTCAAATATAACCCCAAAGGCTTTCCTCCTAAATAAAAAAGCTTTCCAAATACTGGCCTATCACCAACTCGCTATCAACCTAGTAACCCATATCTATCATCTAGAAAATCCTTATTAATATAAGATATAATACTCAACTCACTTAATAAATTTAATGGGAATTAGGAAGACTCTGATCATTCAATACCTTATTTAAGGTAGGTCCACATCATTTACTACCTATCCTAATGCAAACTCCTCACTAATAACTATCTAGATGATATTGGAACAGAATCTCTACGGCCACTTAATACTTTCTATTAAAGCGGGCTATTTCTCAAGATATCCTCTACCATGCCTAACTAATAACCCCAACCATTTACTACTTCTTACAAGAGGCTAGCCTTTACGCAATCACTTAATTCCTTCAATCTCTTAAGCACGTCCTTCGTATTATTAACGTATCCCATAGTGACGTCTCATATATGACTATTCGTAGGTACAGGTAGCCACATTAGCTGGATATATTTAGCATATAAGATTTTGGTCTAACCTTCCTTCATCATAGTTACTTATTGGAGACGATGTCTCACATCAGCCCAAAGTCGCACTACTGTAGCCAAATCAGCTGAACAGACTTCCGTGTGCTTTTGACTGACCATGCATCCCTATAACTTATCCTAATCAATATCGCACTCTACATATATTATACACATCTCAACATTTCATAATCTTGCTCTTATAATAAATCTTTCTTATTTCGCCTAACATTGATTACTTGCCTAAGGGTGATTGAACAAATTAATAACCTATTTAATAACATCATTATACGTGAATTATGCCAATATATATATAGAGTGTATACATATGCATGCCTAACAAATTTTTAAGCATGTGGAATTTATGCCCTAAACTAGCGTTTAGAGTCAACTCTTTCAACAATTAAGCAAGTCTCATTCCATATTATCAACAATTCCAAATTCCAATACTCTAATCTGAAAATTCCAATTGGTAGACTTGTATAACATTGAAATTTTAACTCAACTTATTACATCAAAATAATAGAATATACTGACAATAAAAACTTACAATTTCAATTTTGCCCTCTATGCAGCTCCTTTTTCACATAAAGATAAACAAGAGAAATTATACTTAATTTGCGGAAATAAGTAGTGCGAACTAAGAATAAATTCATACCTTTCACATTATTCCCAAATCAAACTCTTTAATGAAATTAAAAGAAAAAGAATAAGAAACCGAATATAGGGTAAAAATATCAAAAATTGCAAATCTACATAGTTCCCATTATTTTGACAACCAATTGAGATTCAACCTGGAATTGCCATTTTGTGTTAGAGGAATTTTACGGGTTTATAATATGATTTTGTTGTATACCAAAACTCCCGAAGGCATATTCAAACTCAATATATACTAATAAATTGCTAAAATAGAAAAGCTAAGATTTCTACTCACTGCAGGTCCTTATTTTGCCTCCTTTTGGATTTGACTTGCCTCCAATAATCTCTTTTTGATCTCTTGTTTTTTATGTATACAACAAGAGATTTGTATGTAGATTAGATTCATAAATTTAGGGATCGGAGAAGAATAGAATAAAATAATAAAAATCTAGAATACGCTACCTGAAACCCTAAAGAATTTTTCTAAATATTTGTAGAGAGAGACTGATTGAACTTGCTTGCTTCTTAAAATAATTTATGAATGAAAGTGATGGGCTAGGATCTTGTTTATGGTGGTTACAATGCACTTAAATGGTCAGATTTAGGTTAATATAAAATAAAAAAATCTAAATATTCAAAATGTTCAAACCCTAGCCGCCACTAGCTTCCACCGGTTCGTCCGCTTCTACCCTACCGGTCGACCGTTATGTTGTTTTGGAAAAGAATTTCGTGCCATTGTTTTTATTTATTTTATTCCTTAATTGTACCCTGACATTATCACTATCATTATCATCAATATATAAACCTCTAGGTCTAGTTGTTATTAACTTTCAAATTTCAAATTTCAGAATTATTTAATTGTTTGAATTTGAATTCTATTTAAATTACTTTGAATTCGAATACTTCAAACATCCATAACTTTTCCGTTTGAATATTATATATGGAAATTGTTCAAAAAATTTCCACGAACACAATGGCATAATTTCATGGTCAAATCTTAATTTTGCAAAATTTTCGTTTTTAACCATACCTTATTTAATTCATTTATCTTATCATATTTTATTTTTATTTACTTCTTATTAATATTTATGGGGTGTTATATTCTCCCTCTCTAAAAATGATTTCGTCCCTAAAACCTTTCTAAGGGGCGAATGCGTAACGTGAAATAAACTTCCATATTATACAACCAAGTTATCTATAGAGCTATCTACTCAATCAAAAGTGTAATGTGATTATGTGTGCAGACATATTATAGGTGAGCTCAATCCTAGCATGAATGCAAGTGTTGTGACTATAAATATGTTTGCAAACATCCTAAATAAGCAAAAAAATGTTCTATATGAATGTAAAAGTGATAGTAAAAGTGTAGCAGCCATATCCTACCATCCAATCTAACAACCAAAACCCTAAATTTGGAGGGTAGATTTTACCAATGAAAAGTTGAGGATGAGAAGTCCTCACGCTTTTCGCTATATTTTCCCCTATTGTACTCGAACTAACCTAATTTCTTTATTGCATAGCTTTCTAGTTCCATATCCACAATGCTTGTGGTGGACGAGATTTTATTGGCTTCATCTCAATATATCCCAACTGATTAGGCTCTACCAAATTGAATGTGCTATGAAGGCGTTTTATCAAGTGCAAAACGTAAAAACATCGTGGACTCCTACGAATTTATTCGGTGAGTCCAAATGATAAGAAAGTCTTCATATTCTTTCTACAGTTGAGGAAGGCCCAAATAAATTTGGTGCCAACTTTCTTGAATTTCCAAATCTCACAACCTATCTAATAGGGGAAACTTTGGTAAACACCACATTCCCTACTTCTGATTTTAATTATTTTCTTCGCTGTCCGCATACAGTTTTTGGCGATCTTGTTCGGCCTTCATTCGCTTCCTAATCAATTATATCCTTTTCTTTTCAGCATGTCAAACACCTAGTGGCAAATTCTGCCACCTTTTTCATCTATGTCTGATCAAAAATTCTATTTATATCCTTGTTCATTTTATCTCTTCCAGAGTGAATGGTTGTTCTTGAATGGTGATTCCCGATAACCTAAAATTTATTTTTCCTAAAATCCTAAAAAAAATTAGGATTGAAGCATTCTTTTGTTTCTAATTGCTAACTTAATTTCCTAATTAATTTTCTATCTTACCTATAGTTTACCGCTAGTTAAGTGTCTTGATGAAATTTCCTTATTTATGTTATTTTTCAATATATATAGATATCTACCTGATGGTCTAATCCCATCCATGAGATCAACCCAATGATAAAATAGAAAAATATCCTATACTATATCATACGTTTTTCCAATAACATAAAGAAGACAACTAGTGATAACAATCAAAAACTCCAAGAGTAAATTTTATTAGAAGTTGTCATTTATTATTAATGGGTGTTAATGATGTTGGGGACCTAACACACCTTACAAAATTAAGATGAACATTCCTAATACGTCATTCCATTTAATTCTCTATCTTCCTTAATACTCCTTCCTTAATCCTCCTTCTTAGTTTCTAATAAATGTAGTCCATCCATTACTTCAGTTAATATATTCCTAATAAATGTTTATTAACGTTAAAGTTGGACCATCTCTAATCATTCCTTATTTAAATCTCTTTAATCATTTTATCAGTTTCAAAATCCATTTATTATGCCGATTCAATTCCTCCATCAAAATATTAGATTCCTTGATCTGTCCCCATTTAATTCCTTTTAATTCTTTATTAACTACAAATTTATTGCCTATTAAATCTGTAATTAATTTCCATAAATCATAGTCTTATAATAACTAATACGAAAATCATTGTAAATTATGCTTTTTATGTGTTTGTGTGTGTGTTTCTTATTCTAAACTAGAACATTCATTTTCATATTTTAATTTATTAATAATATCATTCTAAAAAGGACTACCGTTATAATTTTCCATAAATTAACCAAAATGAGATTTTCGCTTAATTTTAAAGTATAGGGAATTATTTATTTTCATTTATTGAAATAGTCAGTATTAACTATGGAAAAAATATCCATAACTTACACATCCCTTTCTCTCTTTGGTATGTTCCTTATTAGTTCAAACACAACATTTGGATACGTATTTAGAAATTGAAAATTTCATAGCGAACACCGTTCTAAATAAATCAAAACATAGAAATTAGCACTGCAAGTCAACTAAGGCAACCTAACTTACAACCCAACTATAAATCTGAAATATCTTTGCAACTTTACCAATATTCAACAATTAAATATCTGGGACTGATTTAAAATTTCTAGATCAGTTTGTGCAAAATATTCCTCCTTTATTTATATCCAAAACCTTTATCATGCCTTACCTTTGTAGTAATTCCTATCTACTCTGTAACAATGAAATTTGGTTTGGTCCCTACCATTCTTAAGACTAAAATTTTTCACAATTATAAATTACCTTAACTGAAACTTTTATCTTTAAACGTATAAATTTGGAAATCCTTTTAACTTTTTCTTTTTAAGGATCTTCTACAACCAAGATTTATTTCTTTAAAAGTTAGACTATTAGTTCAATATTTGAAACTCAATTATTAAAACAATCTATTATTAAATCAAAAATTTAAAAATTGCTTAATTCCATAAAGGAGCAAAATAATTTCTCTTCTCAAAAACTTTCTACAACATACAAAATAATTTTCATTAAATTGTTTTCATACAAGTAAAGTTACTACATTAAATTGGAAACTAACATTTATTACTTTATGAAATTATGGTCTATACTTATGAAAAGTTTATTGACCACCATTTAAAGGATATATTATTATTGTTTTTCAAAATTAACTTCTTTTAAAACCATTACAAAGATAGCATTCCAAAATAATTGATTTTCCTTTATTAGACATTTATTTTTTCAAAGATATTTCTAGTTACAAGACAATTATTTTACTAGACTTTAAACCACAATCTATTCACATGCATGCCAAATTCCTAATTTCAAGTTGTTATATTATCCCAAAAACATAGATCAACATTTATTGCTTTACTGCTCAAAATGTATTGTCCCTTAACTAAATACTTTTTATAACTTGTTTAAGTCTTATCTAAACTCCTATAATCTTTCACAATTCTTTTCTTATCAATCCCAATTTATTTCTTTCATTTCCATTTTAAATTTAGTAATATTTTACTTTTATTCAAACAAATTTTAAAAAGAATAATGTATATAAAATTCTCATCCTTGCATAAATGCTTTTCCTTATAACAATCACAAAGTTATCCCAACTCCTTCACTAACCATAATCATTTAATTCCATCTAACTATAAATGTAACAACCCAAT
Organism: Allium cepa; assembly: GCA_030765085.1. Taxonomy (NCBI): domain Eukaryota; kingdom Viridiplantae; phylum Streptophyta; class Magnoliopsida; order Asparagales; family Amaryllidaceae; genus Allium; species Allium cepa. The sequence continues at coordinate 730,983,890 of CM060943.1, forward strand.
ATTTAAGCTATAATAATTAATTAACAAATTAATTAAATGCTAAAATAACTTTGTGAAATTATCAAAATTGAGCCATGGGAGTTGTACTATTATGTCCGCAGTAATTTTCTACTTAGTTTCCATATATAGAACATTATAATCCGAGTTAGTAGGAGGAGAATTGAAATAAACAAGGATATAGTTTTCTTGTTTATTTCGTTTCTCCTCCATACTAGCTCGGATTCTGACGTTTTATATATGGAAATTACCCAAAAAAATTACCACGAATACAATGGTGCAACTCCCTTGGCTCAATTCTGATAATTTCACATCATTTAATTAATTCATTATTATAGCTTAAATTTTGGGTTGTTGTAGTAAATATTTTAAAAAAAACATGTTCTATAACTTTAAATAATGAAAGGTGGAGCAGACAAGGATAATTTCTATCCTACTAATTTCTATGTAGATTACTAATCATGTTCATACAAATTTCTAATGCTATTTCTTTCTGAATCTCCCAATATTGCCTCTATTTATATTTCTCCTAACTAACTGGCTCCTACTTTAGCCGTTATCTCCGTATTTCCGTTATACAAAAATGTTCCTCATGTCTTAATTATTCTTATCCTTCTGTTATCTATTCCTAAATTTAAATAAGTTCCATTTCCATTTATTCACCCTTTAAAAATGAATTTTTTTTAAAGGAGCTTCCAAATTTATGAAATCGACGAAAAATCATCGAGTCCAACCTACGCTCCATTTTATATTTAATTTAAAACCTCTTCTTGTAGAAGTTGATAGGTTGTAAAAATATTCCGGATCTATAAGTGGGTTGTTAATTAGGTTGCTCTAGTTGTCTCGATATGTAAATTTCTATGTTTTGATTTATTTGAAGCAAGTTCCATGTAAACTACGAAAATTATCCAACTCTAAAATATATATAAAAGTGCGTCGTTTGAATTGAAAAGGGATATACCAAAAAGAAAAAAGATGTGTAAGCTATGGATATTCTTTCCATAGTTCGCACCATCTATTTCGTTAAAAAGAAAAGAAATAATTCTTTGTAGTTTCAAACGAAGAAAAAAAATCTCATTTTGATTAATTTATGGAAAAATTATAAAGGAAATCCTATTTAGAAGGATAGCTTCGATAAATTAAAATGTGAAAAGGAATGTTCTAGTTTAGAAATCAATATATAAACACACGTATAACCATGCTTAATAACACGTAATCCTATTTAGGAATGTGGATGGCTTTACTGTACCCTCCTCAAGAGTTTAGCAGCCCGAAGTGTTCAACTAGGTCTTCAAAAAAACCGTATTTAACATATAAAAAATGGAAAAATATACTAGCGCAATTTACAACTATATACTTATTAATTAGTAATTAACAAATTAGGATTTATGGGCACTAATTGAAAATTTAATGGGCAATAAATTTGTAAGTAATGGGAATTAAAAGAATTAATTAAGAAATGATTAAGGAACTTAATATGGCATTAATGGAGGAATTGAATTGGCATAATAAATGGATTTTGAAACCGGTAAAAAGATTAAAGGGATTTAAATGAGGACCGAGTAGGTATGGTCCAACTTTGACATCAATAATCAATTATTAAAGGTATATTAATTAAAGTAATTAATGGACCAAATTTATTAGAAATCAAAAAGGAAAATTAAGGAAGGTAGATGATAGTTGAATGATATATTAGAAATATCCACCTTAATTAAGTAATAAGTGAAAGACCATAACATTATTTAAACCAGTTAATGATAAATTGCAACTTCTAGTAAAATTCTCTTTTAGAATTTTTAGGATTATTATAGTTAGTTGTCTCACTTAGGTTATAGAAAAAATGTTTGATATAGCATAAGATATGTTCCTGTTTTATCGCTATATTGATTTTATAAATGGGACTAGACCGCTAGATAAATCTATATGTATTGAAAAACAGCGTATATAAGAAAATTTCATAAGAACACTTAACTAGCAATAAACTATAGGTAAAACTAGAAGTTAATGAGAAAATTTTGTTAGTAACTATAAATAAAGGATGCTTTATTCCAAAAAAAATTAGGATTTAGTGAAAAATAAATTTTAACTTCCGAAGAGACATTATATAAGAATGACCCTTCACCCTGAAGGGGATAAGATGAATAGGAATATGAAGAGAATTTTCTATTGCATAGGAATGAAGAAGAATTGGGACAAAATTTTCCACTAGGTGTTTGATGTGCCAAAATGAAAAAGGTATGATTGATTAGGCAGCAAATGAAGGTCACAAAAGATCGCTAGAAATCCTATGTGGACAAGTGAAGAAAAAAGTTATAATTTAAACTAGGGGATATGATGTTTATTGAAGTTTTATTTTTTAGGAAGCGCGTGAGATTTGGAAAGTTGGAAAAGTTAGCACCAAAGATTTGATGGGTCTTTATCAATTTTAGAAAGAATAGGAAAACCGTCTTACCACTTGGAGCTACCAGATAAGTTGGCGAGTGCTCATGATATTTTTCACATTTCACACTTGAGGAAATGCATTCATAACACAATCAATGGGGTAGAGCCCGATAAATTAAGGGATATTAAGATAGAGCCAATAGCATCATATGCCACCGCAAACAGTATGGAGCACGAAACTAGGAAACTCCACAACAAAGAAATTAGGCTGGTTCAACTACAATAAGGGGATAATCCAGTGGAAAACATGGGGGCTTCTCATCCTAAACTTTTCAATGGTAGCTATTCTCTTCAAAATTAGGTTTGGTTGCATCGTGGTTGCTAAATTGAATGGTAGAAGATGGTTTCTATAATTTTGCTGTCACTTTTGCACTTATGTAGAACACTTTTTTTGCATGCTAGGATGTTGCATACATAGCTATATGTTATGACACTTGCATTCACGCTAGGATAGAGCTCACTTACAGTATGTCTACACACATAATCACATTGTATTTTTGGTTGCGTAGATGATTATGTAGATAACTTGGTTGTATAATATGGATGTTCATTACACGTTACACAATTCGCTCATTGGAAAGATTTCGGGATGAAATCCTTTTAAGAGGGTAGATTATAACATCTGATAAAAATTAATAATAAAAAGGAAAAATAGATAAAATAATTAAATAAGAAAGACTAAAAATGGAAATTTTTCCAAAGTTAGGATTTGACAGTGGAAGTTATGTCATTGCGTCCGTTGTGAAATTCTGATCAATTTCCATATACAATGTTCTGAAAACGGAGCTCAAATGAAAAGGTTATGAATGTTTAAAGTTTTTAATTTAAAATGATTTGAATAAAATTAAAATAACTAAATGATCCTAGAATACTTTATTCAATATTTTAACCTATTGCAATTATCCATCCAAAAATGTTTCCAGTTATAACCTTCCATAAAGTAACCTAAAATAGGAGATCTGCTCTTTTTGAATTACAAGGAATTATCTATTTTCTTTTTATTGAAATAGATAGTGTGAACTATGAAAAGAAAATACATACTTTATGCATTTCTTTCTTCTTCTTGCGTATATTCCTTATTACTTCAAATGCTGCACTTTTTCTATGTATTAAAGAAATCATACAAATTTATGGGGTTTAAATGGATAAAATTTCCAACAAATTAAAATACAGAAATTCACATTCCAATAGAATTAGGGAAAATCTAAATTATACTAATATCTTTACAAATCATTTGTAAATTTGGAACAAATTCTACATCTTTATTTATATTCAACATTTAATAACTTGGGGATTGATTTCCAAATCTATTTGTAGACAATAGTCATATTCATTTATAGAATATGTAGGCATAATGTATGCATTTAATTCAAGCCTACAACTCTTCAGATTTTTATTTAGGTATAAACATTAAATAAAAATCCAACGAAATAAGTTCCAATGTTATAAATAAATTACATAATTTCCCATTCACCTTTAGAAGTTTTTCAAATTTTCAGATCTGAATCCAAATCCTTTATTTGACCCTTTTTCCATTCTAATCCAAAAGAATATGTATAACAAGGTATATAAATATTATTAGAATTATAGATCTAAGAAGAGATTGGAGGTTAAGGGGAATATAAATTAAAATTTACCTTTTCTTCACAGAATTGATTCACCTTTTATTCCTCTTCTTTTTTATTTTCTGCTAGTCTCCACTTAAATATTTATATATTATACTTTTTATTAACATCTATATTTCCTAGAATCCATGGAGTAAAGAAAATGCCAAAGCTTCGCTCCTTAATTCAGAAAATACGAGAAGAAAAGTGACGGATTATACCTGTATTTATAGGCCCATTAATCAATTCCATGTTATTTGTATACACGTTAAGCATTTATGTTAATTAATGTAAATTCTTTTCTCTAATATTTTTTTCGTTTATTTCATACCATATTTATTCTAATCTGATTAACTATAACTTTACTTACAAGTTAAGTATCCCCTAATGCTAAATAACATTAATTTATCATCATTATTACCTAATTGATTAACGTTAATTTCTTTCTCCCACATTTATAAATGTTAAGTGTTGTTAACGTCAATCAATTACATTTATTACATACTATTTCCTTTTCTTAAATGTTGGTTCTTTCTTGCTAACATTTGTTTCAATGTTAGTTTTTATTCATTTATTTCCTTTTCAACTCTCTTATTTGATTAGATTTAGCATAGCCAATTAATTAAATGTTAAGATTTGTATGTAATATTTTCATTAGTGTAAATTATTAACGCTTATTTACTTCTATGCCTAATTTATTTACATACACTCTTTTTTAATTAAATTAAATTTCATTGAGCTCCCTTAATTAAAATTTATATTTAATGTTAATATTTATACTTAATGCCAATTTTAATGTTAACTTACTACCATTTACTTTCTTAATTAGTTTTGGATTTTTTACGATCTGAAAACTACAAACGTTAATAACTTTTTCATTTGAGCTCCGATTCGACACTCCAAATATCAAAGCTGCTTAGAAAATCAGTACGAACACAACTAGTGTACAACCAATTTTGTAGCCAAACGTGTAAATTGCATGATATATCACAACATATAAAACATGTATGCTAAAAGATTATAAATGACGCCTCCTATTAAATGCATTCTTTTAGAAACATTTTTAAAAATAAAATGCAAGCAATCTAGATATACTTGCAAATTTATATGTATGTAAGTTCTCGAAAATCATGTTTCACACAAAAATTTCCACGCTCCCCCAAGTAGGAATATGGTTCACCCAATTTTGCATCAAAACCCTACCATTCAAAACCTAGCACTCAATTTTTAACATCCAAAATATTGAAAGTTTAGATTTCTATATCTTTACTCCTATGCCAAGATGAATTTTTTTTACAATTCCATCCTTCTTTTGGATACATATATATTTAGTTATACCTTAGAACCTTCTATTTTGCCCCAAAACTTTCTTAAATTTTTCAAATAAAAATTGCATCAGGAGATTTATTTTTGGATGTTATAGCATACTTATCCCAAGCGCAAGTTTCGCTCAGTAACATATGAAAATAAAACTTCCAAAGCTAAAACAGCCTTTTCCCATATGATGTATTTGTTTTACGATGATGAAATCATATTTGGTTGGGTATGAGATGTTTTACCATTATTACTACTAAATGATGGGCAATTATTTATGGTTTCTTAATGATTGATGTTATGTTACTAATATTGATTGGATTAGTACATACTTGATGATTAATGTTGTGTTACTATTGTGGAGTGCTTAGTACACATTTGACAAATTATACTTACATTGATGATGACGTATGTAAGTATATTTATGTTATTTTCTTATTTAATGACTGGGGTTTACATTATTTGTTGTTGTTATTGAATGGTTAAGGATTCTTTTATTATTGTGCCGCATATGATGATTTGTTGAGATAGATGAGTGGTAATACTATTTTATGCTTTTACTATTTGCATTGGTTGTAATGATTGTGATGGTTGCAATGGTTGCACCGATTTCATTGGTTATGATGGTTGTAATTTAGTAACATATATTTGGATGCAAAAGAAAAGCTTTAAATAGAACTATGTGATCTAGATCTCCTATAAAGGGTAGTTATGTAGTAGTTTTTCTATGCAATAGGTATCAGATCCCTTAGGTTGTGCTAGGGTGTATAGGGTTAGGCATAGTCCAAATGTAGTTCTACCCTTTTCTTTTGCTTTATGTATATGCATATTTGTAAGTTTGCAGGTGAAAACGAAGAAAGGAGCAAAGGGTTTGGGAGGAGTCATATATACATGAGATCGGTATATTTCTTCCATTATAATTATAAAGATGTTGTTTAATAATAGATGTAATAAAATGTATAAACTATTAGGTGTATTTTATTCAAGTAATGTTTGATTTGCTAAACCGTTATGTAAAAGTATACAATGATGTTTAAATTCCATTGTGAGGTTTTAAATTCCATTGTGAGGTTTCCCCTGTATTTATTATTTTAGAATTTAGTTAATTTTTATCTATCTATAGTCCACTACTTTTAATATCAGAGCTTAGATTTAGCGAATCCATAAGCCTTGGGTAGGTTCCATCAGGTTATAATGAGTTATACCTTTGGTTGGGTTAAAATAGATAATAAGAGAGCATTTTGGTCCTAACAATTGTATGCATTCCGTGTATGGGTTGTTTGTTAACCTTCAATACCTTACCCTATAGTGATGTTTACTTATGATGATGGATGATAAATGAATTAGGTGGGTAGGATGAATAATTATGAAAAGGATTAAGTGTTGGTTATAACCCAAGTGACACTAATCATATATTAAATTATAATTGAAATCTGATCTTAATAAGATGGAATCACTCTTTATTTTTAATATGAATAATATTTTTTAAATTTTTATAAAATATATATTTCTGATTTAATGATATTTTACTAAAAATGGAAAATGGTTATTTTGGACATTAAAGTGATTTGTTGAATTTTTTATTAATAAAGTATTTAATTTGGCAGTAAAATATTTTTATGAAGATATTTTCGAAAAGGAACTATGAAAATAGTAGAAAAAATTTGTTTGAAAGCACTTTTCGTAAAAGGTGATTTAATTACACATGGGAAGTTTATTTCAGTTTTTAAATAAATATTTCTATGAGAAACGCTGGTTGTTTTAAAACTTCCTTTAGAGTGCATTTCTATAACAGCATTACGATTTAGAAATGTTTTGTTAGATATGGAAAAAAAATTAATCAAGAAATTTTGTTAATAAATATTTTATTTGAAAGTACTTTTACAAAAGGATGTCCAACTCAAAATATTTATTTAGACAAGAATATTTTAATGGGAGCATTTTAGTTAAAATTGTCTTTGTTGAGAACATCCTTTGATAAAGGTAAATTTTAACCTCATTATGAGTAAGAATTATTTGAAAAAATATTTTGTTGAGAGGTATATTAGAAAGAAATATTTTTATTAAAAGGATATTTTGAAGTATATACTGTAAGTTTTGATGAGTATTTATTTAGTACAATACTTTGAAGAGAGAGAGAAAACTATTTTGACAATAGTGTAGAATTCAAATTGTATTTTTTTAAAGTAACTTATTGCAGAATATTTAGTGAGAATCCTTATTTTAGAAGAAAAGAATATTTTGCTGAAGCATTCTTTGCAATAAATATTATAGGAGTTAGAGAAGATTTATTACAAGGAGATTATTTCCATAAAAATATATTTTATTTTGAAGGAATTAATTTTTTCAAAATAAGAAATTTGAAAATAATATAGTGGAAATATTTTTATTTGAGATGTTATATTGTTGGTTGAAATATTTGAAAATAATTGATGAGAATATTTTATTTGGGAAGTAACTTTTTAAGTAAAGAATGTAATAAAATATTTATTTGAGTAGTAAGTTTTATCATAAGAGTATATTTAAGTTTAGAAAACTTTGTTTTGAAAATTGATTTGGTCGTAAGGATTTTCACTTCTTGCATACACTTTGAAAAATGATGTTTAAAAAGAGAAGCATTCTTAAACAAAGGGTTTTGTTTGAAAAGACCAATTTGAAGATCATTAAATGAGAAGTATAAAACTAGACTTTATTACATAGGGAGTAAGATGACAGACTAGTTCTGAATTGCCCAACACCCAATATGACGATTTTACATTCATGACTATTGTGTGTGACTTTCCATATATAGCTATAGGATGTATAGTTATCCCTTTTATGGAGAAAGAGGGAATGTGATGCAGTGACTGTCCATTTCAATGTGTGGAATAATGACCTTATATTTGTGTTGGCTTTCTTTCATTGAATTTTTTGTATTGCATTGTCGTTTTTTAAATTATTCCCAATTCAGAAAATTTAGCTACTTATTTACCCATGTCTTCTCATTAATATGTATTGTGCTCGTTTGAATTAATTTCTTATGTTTGTATTATGTTTTTGATTTCTTGTTTAACTATGATTGATTTTAGTTATTTGTTTGTTTACTTATTTGTTTGATGTACACCTATTAATTCATGCCACACATATTTGGATTAATCTCTTTTTCTTATATTGGTTATTCGTGATTGTTTTACTATAGTTAGTTTGTTTATTGCTTGTTTTTTGTTTGTCTACTATCTATTATAATTTTATGATGAAATGGTTATCCAATGTTGACTTTAAAAGGTTCACATTGGAGAAACTAGAGGGATGTTAAGGGACATATTTAGCTTAGTCATAATAGGAGAACAAGGTTTCCTAAGCTTGAGAAGACTAGATATTTGGAATAACAAAGGGATTTGAATATGTTCCTTGAAGATGAGAATGGTAAATATAGAATTTTGGTGACTAAAGACTTGATGAGTGCCACGAGGAATCAAGATGACGATTAGGGAGGTCCAATATATGTTTATCAAAATATGTGTTCTGAAGGTTACATTTTTCTACCATCTTCCATAAAAATTTTGAACAAAGGGTTTCCACTTTAGAATTATTATAAAATAACGTTTTCTCTGTAAAGTATAAAAAATTGATTGAAAACAGAAGAAATATTTTACGAAATTATTTTGCAAAATAATTGTGGTATTTTAGGAACAAAAAGGAATTTTGGTTTTAAATGTAGATGGAAGCTTTGACATGAAAATAAAAATATTTTGTTTTGAAGATACATTGGAACAATGCTCGCTAGTGGATCCCTCTTTGGTATTTTAGGTGTGTTATCTTTGTCTTCAAGTTGAGAAATTACTATAGAAGGATTTTGGAATCGGATTTTTTCTGACTTGATCTGAAGATTGGAATATATGAGATCGGATGTTGAAGGGACTTGACGACTCAATGATAAGAGTTGTGATGACAATCCATAAGGACAAGTTCTATGATGGGAACTTGCAAATTGGAGTTAGGACACACCCTACTATGACACGAAGTCCGCTGAGGGATCATTGATACTTAAAGATTTCAGTGTATACTCGTAAAGCAAGAGTAATATAGGGGCACCCACATGGACCATGATGAGTTTTGATCTCCATCATGGGCGATCTACTCTCTATAACAGGCGATCTTTACCTTGGATCGGCTATAACGTGCTGTCTAGTTCCTGACCCTCTATTTGGCATGGATGCGAGCAAAGAAACCGAACAAGGATGAGTACTCATATATCCTAGAGTACATTACTCTAATAACGTTGAGTATTCATTGACCTTATGATGGTGGTCATTGGAAGAGACCTTATGATGTGGGTATAAGGATCAAGGATTAATGTAGCTGTAATATGAGTAGATGGCTATAATAATTTGAGGATTCAACCATGATTAGACATATTAATTTGATGATAAAGCCATGACTAGGCACATGATATTTTGAGGATGTGATTATAAGTGGGTGCATAAGATATTCAAGAAAGTGTGAAAAAGGAATGGTACACCGATTATTGTGAAGATGAGACTATAAGAAAGTTCATCGATAACTTTAAAGACATACATATTATAATGGATGTGTAGTTAGCATAGAAATTAACACACACTTGTAATTGTTTAATAGGTTAGTATGGTGATTATACCGTATTATTTTGAGTATGTGTGTTTATTTTAATAGGCTATGTTGGTAATTGACTTATGTGTATTCATTTATTTGTACATGCATGTTTCACTAGCTTATGTTTTGTTGTGGACTTTTGTTATGATTGAATTATGGAGATGCATAATATGGGATAATGCATGATTGAGATTGTATTGTCTTTTTGTTAATGGATTTTATTTTTTACATACTGTAGTTTGGATTGTATGATTGAGGAAGTGCATGTGGTATTATAGTATGTAGAAAATTGTACTCATTGTTGTGAATGATTATATTGTGCCACAATAATTGTGTTTTGTGGTGGTTATACACTATTTTTATGTTAACACGTGATTGATATGTTTCTTCATATTATGTGATTTAGTCCATGATGAAATTTTATTAATTTGGATGAAAGTTGTATTTGAGGAAATGCAAGGGTGCAATTCTTTTAAGAGGGAAGAAACTAGTAATGACCCACCTTTTTGATCCTCAAAACTCGATACTAATACATCCACGTTATTTATGTGCCGAACATCCAAGTGTCGGAAGGACGGATTGTTGGGGAAAAAGAAGACAAGACAGAGCAAAATCTCACATCATGATGAGTAATATATAATATGCAACAGATCTGTATAAAAGAAAATTGTAATATACATACATCAATCACAGTTAACCAATCAACCATCAGTTAGGATAGTTATACGACCTATCCTCACAAATGCTGATAAATACAGCTAGCAAATACATCAGAAAATAAAATATACGCAAATACGATTTGGAGGTATCCAACTGTCTCTTAAAACTTCAAAGCATCCAAATTAAATCAGGAAAACATGCTCAGGTTGACATGAGCTTTTAGAAAAATTACCCCGGGTCTGTCTAGTAAACCAGCATGAGAGACACATCTCATATGAATTTTAGTGTTACAAAACCTTTCAAAAATAAAAGTATCTCGTAAGGTTGCGCCGCACATAGCCACAGAAGGGTTTTATCTTACGATAACCAAACCATTTCACAGGAAATATTGTGATACTATAATAATGTCTAGGGTTTAAAATAAATATTAAATCATAGCCAAAATTCTTACATTAATTAAATTCCAGCATAATAGGTATACAACAAAGTCCGATGGGAACTTATTAGAGAATGGATTCCATACAACGATAAGGCATAAGGGTACCGCCTACCACAGTACACTTCTAAAAAATGTACAAAGGACCTCACACGGACCCCTGACAACACAGGACCGGCACACCCCTTATTGGATAGTACCAAATATTTCATCACCCTAATTGCTTTGCAACCTTTCCCCAAGAGTTATCATGCACACCCAAATCCATAAATGCATATCAAGAAGGGTGCTGAAAATACCCTAATGGATGCGATCTACATAGCCCTACTGCATATCCCTTGTTTTTGTCATTCTCGATTGTTGAGGCTTAAGGCTAAGTTTTACCCTTATAACAAATCTCACTTAGAATGCTAATACTACCCTTTAGGCAACAATGTAGTGTCAGCATTGATCCATATAAGTTGTTCAGTATATGTACAAACTGAAGGCACTACTTCTATTACAACCATTTCCCTCGGGATTAGTAGCAAGTAGCCCTTGCACTTTGAAGAACTCCGTCTTCGATCATCTTCAAGATATCTCTAATTCGAACGCTTATGCCGGTTTGAAGTGATTTTCAGATGATATACTCAATCCTAGTCATTTCAAACCGACAATGATAGTTTTAAAAAAACCGGCGAACATTTGACACTCGGTTATTTAACTAGAAATAAACAAACAATTCAACCAGAGATTTAATTCCATGAGGAAAATAACACTGATTAAGCATATAAGCACCCACGAAGCCTCCTTAATTAACCACTTCATTAATTAAAATCACTTTATAAATATTTGTATCAAAATACTTTTATAAAGGTATATTCACAAACCCATCTCTACTCTTTTCAATATTTGAAAAATATTGACATACTTATCACAACCGTATAAATATATTCCCAAACCTTTTCATTTCTAATACTTATAAAAACTTTTCCATGTACTTATATCAACAATATAAGTTTATTTACAAATCTGAAGAAAGATTTCATTTCCAAAATCACACTTAATTTGAGTTAAAATAAATGTTAATTAAAAATATCGATAATAATAAACCCAAAACACTTTTTATGCAAGTAAACATATCGTATAAAAATTAAACCAATGTACTTAACACCACTTCACAACTTCAAATAGCATTATCTCTTGATTAACAATGAAATCAGGCAAGTTAGAAAACTATCATTGCCTTGAACATTCTTAATTCTCAAGACAAAGACAAGTTTCCATATCTCATAATTTGGTGCTAAGTATGAAAAGAATATTTTCCACACCACCGTGATTTAAAATGATTATTTATGGAAATTAGGTCTCAGTCTTTTTATAATTCCTTTTTTATAACATGCCTTTATAAAACTCCTTATATTTACTAAACTCCTGTTATAAAATATTTTTTATAAATTATAAATTCTCTTTATAAATATTAAAGATCATTATAAACCTCATTTCATAAATATCCAAATTTATTTAATAACTTTCTTTATATACTGTTTATAAAACTTCTTTTATAAAATATCAGTTATTAAACTCATTTTGTAAATCACCAAATTTATTTGCAACTCTTTTATAAAATTCCAAATTCATTATAAAACTCCTTATATAAGTTTATAAATGTAATTATAAAACTCCTTTATAAAACAAAAATCCAATACAAAACAAACTCCAAATATAATTATATAACTCATAAACTTTCCACAACACAATCATTCTATATATTACAACAAATTCCTAACTGTGATTTGTTACTCCAATTTTTTTTTTTTGAATGCGGGTTCAAAATTTTCTATTAAAAACTATAAGCAAGAAGATTTACAAGTGCCTAAAGGCAATTTCAGTTCTAAGCTGAGCCAACTACAAACAATAAGTCTCAAAGCCTACCAAACAATACTAAAATGAGCCCAATTATCAGAAGCTTCGAGAATGATCTCAAAGCAATTAAGGAAATACAACACTTCCGAATTACATCATTAACTCATCTCAAAAAAAAAAAACCTAAAACAAGAAACGATAATGGCAGCAAGAGAGGCCGAAACAAAATTATTTCTTGATTCGCTGCTAGCTCGGCTGTAATTCTATGCTTCTTCTACTACTACCAGATCGAAACTACTGTCAACCAGAGAAAGCAAGTCCAGCAACCAGCTCCTCCTCAGGAAAAACTATAAAGATCTGAGCGAGATAAGTCTCACAATGAAGAACTACAATATCATGATTCACCACTAGCTCAGCTGTAGTTCTAAGCATCGTCTACTACTTCCAGATCTGAGCTACTGCCAACCAGAGAAAGCAATTCCAGCAACTAGCACAAAATCCCTTTGTAACTAGGTAGTTCGAGACTGCCACAAAGAAACGGCAGCGGCAACAAACGGATGATCGTAAATCCAACCGGAGCTACAAACTGCAATCTTTCAAATTGAATCATTAATTATTGTAATTGTAAATAATAATGTAAATTAAAGGAGAGAATGCGAGGACAATGTAACTAATACAGGAACAGGAGGAACAAAAGCCAAGAAACAGAGAAGCAAGAAGATATCAGAAGAACAGAAACATATGATAAAGCAGATGATGCCCCAATTCAGCGTTGGGAGGTATATCCCTATTTCAGAGCTATAACTTCATTCATGCCAGTAATGTTTTTAAATTTTTTTGATTTTTCCATTCTGATATTCATTGTCTGGAAAATGTTTGTACAAATCTATGACCTATCAGTAAAATGATTTTGAAAAACCCTTTCGTTCCTTTCTCTCCAAATATGCCAAACACAAACAGAGAGTGAGAGTTGAAGTAGATCTGAGTTGAGACTTTTTGAGCTTGTGATAGAAACAATTTTCTGTAAATCGTTTTTCAGAGAAAAGGATAGTAAACGTTTTGGCGAATTAATTTTTTTTTACAGTTCCAAAGCCATACGTTTCCTGTAAAATTACATTGAAAGAATAGGTGGTCTATAGTTTCAATGTGATTGTTACAAAAAACACAGTTAGGGGCCACAACTATCTGCTTCTGAAGTAATTTTTCTTTTGTCAATAGATAGTCGTTAATGGCTTTAAAAAGGCATACCGCCTTTTTTGGAACATGTATTTTATTCCAGACCAAAGACGTCCAAAACTTAATTTCAAAGCTAGATCTAATCGTGTTCCAAACTTTTTTGAACTGATAAAAATACTCCAATTTATCAAAATGATAATATTTCCCCTTTATAAAATACCATTTTTAAACCTATTCTTTATTTATAGAATACTGCTTATAAATCTTTCTTTAATATTTAAATTACCATTTATAAGTCTGTTCTTTTATCACAACATTTTATATAAAAAAATTTACAAATACTTTATTCCAAAATATTTCTATCTCCCTTTAAAACAAAAATCACTTTAAAATAAAGATATTGCCTTTTATTTTCCTTAAAAATAAATATTCATCGTTATAATAGCTTTTCTATAAAGATAAATACTTTCCAAAACAAATTTAAAACATTTACATTCATACAACTATTTGAAAAGAATAGTACAAAAAGTTGAAATAAAATAAAGAAGTACAAATAATCATTTTTAAGTGAAATGTCACAGAAATCCAAAAAGGTAAGATTAAAAATCATTTTTCCGAATCGAAACCATTTCCAAATCAAAACCGCAATTAATAGTATAATTGTAATACTATAACGAGACCAATAGGTACTATAACACTTAACTAATGCTATTACTAGCTTTTCCACTAAAAAGGTTCATCCTTTAACATATCACTGCAAAAAAATCTATTTTTCGCAGCACGATGAAGTAGTATTTTAGTGAAAATGTTGCTACTATGTGGATGGATTATTCAAAAAAAAAACAATTTCCAAAACGCTGCTCTAGGTCAACGTGAAAAAGGAGGGAAAGTAAAAATTTGTCGTGCTTGTTCACCACTCAACATCGACCTCTCTCATTCTCTTCCTCTCTCCCCCTCTCTCCGCACATATTCCTATTCCTATCCCCAAAACTCTGTAACGCGCTCTCTCTTGGAACTGTCAATCTCTCTCCCTCTCTCGGTTGTCATTCTCTTTCCCTCTCTCCACTGTCGACTTCAGAAGACGCGGTCTTCAAAAACCCTTGTTCTTCTCTCCTTCGGCCAGTTATCGAGTCCTTGCTGAGGTGTGTAATTGCATCAACATCGTCAGGAGTATCTTTCGAAGGAACCTCTGAAAGTAATTCAACATCAAAGAGTTCGGGTAATTTATTTTCCTCTAATTTATTACTTTCATTTTGTTACTGGTTGGAAGAAATATCCTCATATTTTGTGTTTTTTGCTGCTGTTAGATTTCCTGAATTTGAAAATTGGACACCTTTCCGTTTATTATCTGTTCTTCTTCATTATGGCCAATGGTGTTAGTAGATTGTTGTACTTCATCATACTAGTGGGTAGATTGGGTGAATTTTTGATGATCCGCTTCTTTTTTCTCTTCCTTTTTAGGTTTAGTAGCAGATGTAGTACCTGCATTTTTAGGCATCCATCTAGGTTATGATTGAATATCATGCATCCTTATGTCCAAAAATCTAGCATATCGAGTAAGAAGGAGGGATGTATTCATGTTTTTTTGTTTATGGTCACGCTATTCCTTTTTTTCATACATATTAGTTCTAATATACCAAATTTCTTTTTGTTAATTTGTAATCAAATGCTCTATTGACGAAATTGATAAAATACAGTAACTGTTTTATTAAGCGTGTGTATGAGTAAAAAATCAATATCTTTGTAGAACATAAAGTTTTATATAGAATATATTATTCTATATCATAACCATAAAGAACGCATAAACAATAAAAATAAACATATCATTATCTAAAACTCTTTTATACATCACAGACGCTATCATTTCTGATAAATTAACAAACAAATACACTAATTCTATAACGTGAGAAAAATACTTCAGAAATACGGAAATTGGAACCTATCCTATATTACAGATTTCATTTATGAACGAAAATTTAAAAAAAACCTAACATTACAAATTTTGGATGTAAAAATATAGTGGGCGGTGAAAAGACTATTGGAAAGATAATTGTTGGCAGGATTTCGAAAGAAAGTTATGGGAAATCTAAACAACAACACACTTTCACTCTAATTATTTTTTCTCCCTTTTCTAGTTATTATCTAATTCATGTTATCTTGGCCTAATGGATGTTTATTGACGATTGTAAAGATTGAAGTTCAGTGGATGTAATGGAAGAAAGAAATTTATATAGGCTGAAGATTTTCGTTAGTTAATTCATTGAAGTGGTATTTGACGTTATTTTAAAAATTTATAGAAGCGTTTATTGCTTGCATTCTTAGGTCTACAAAGAGGAGGAACCTAATTAATGTTGTAGTGGTCTTGCTTTATTGTCCTGTTTTGTTGTTGTAATAAGTCCCTATTCTTAGGGAGATCTGTTACTTACTGTTGTGAGTATGCAGAGAACGTGTAGCTTGATTCAGTCTTTCCTTATCCCATTAGAATAGGTAAATCTGTTTGCTTGAACTTTGTGTATTTGCCTATAAAGCCTCAGGGCTTGTTTTAATAAAAATACTGCATTCTTTTGCTTGTAAATATTCTCAGTACTAACAGTAACAATTAAACACGGAATTGCATTTTTCCATATTTGATAGTGTTTTTATATGGTTGAACCATAAAATCTGACCATTTGAATGTTCTTGAATCACCATGGTTAGATCATGATAAATATGCTAGAAATACGTTAGTAATTTTACAAACTAGAAAGCTTCCTATATTTTAGGTTCATATTGTTAACCCAGGATTTTGATCTGTCTAGCCTTTAAACAAGCATACACAATGCAAACAAGAAATGCAAATGAGATCACATCCTCCTGAATAAAGTGTGGTCTGCCTTCCATCATCCATTCCATTGATCATCTTAATTTGTATAGTTATTTAGTTGTATTAATGGTATAGAATGAGAAAGTAAGACACAAATATGATCCGAGATAGATTTCCCAAAGTTAAACTCAACGTGGTAGTGAGTCAACGTAGCTGTACTGAGTTAAACTCAATGCACTATTGCACTGTTTTATTTACAGATATTGCTTTTAATGTGGATAAAAATACCTTTAGGCAAAAAATTTATGGATATTTCTTTATATGCCTTTAAATTAAACATCATATTGCATCATTGTTGCCTATAATTTGATTTAGCATTGCAGTTGCAACATGGTTTCGAATCGAAACAGGAAGTTGCTGAAATTTTGAACATATCAAATTAAACATGCAAAGTTTTTGATTATAAAAAAACATGTGAATTTAGTGCTGAAAATAAATTTTATTTTTTTATATTTGATTATGTTACTTATATTGATGTGTAGGACTTCAAGTAACAACCAAAGAATCTTATACCTGTTTTTTATTATCTAATACATGCTTGTCTTTTTAATGTCTAATACAGGAAATGAAGAGAATTACTCGAAAACTAAAAAATAAAAAATCTGAATAAATTAAGGAGTAATATACTGAAGAAGCATATCGAAGACAACAATATTAAAAACGAAGACAACCCACATGCACTTGAAGCGATTCAATGCAAGTCGAAGAAAATTTTGCAAATAACGATCATTGAAATAAAACTAATTTATTTCTATTCACTTTCTTATACAACATATAATAAAGTTCTGGAGTTTGCAGATGCAGTTCTGGATAAATTTTCCCACTGAAACAATTATTTCCTCCGTGTTGGTCATTTGTCATGCATATAATTCAAATTATTTTCTTTATATTCATAGTTTTTGAATAAACCTGAGCATATCCAATGTTAGACAAATTATCAAGTTAACATGCAAATACTCGGGAGTTGGTTCTGTTTGCAAGTTCATGTTTTTGTTTTAAAAATGCAAATGAACCGTTTCAAAGCTTTCTGTACAAATTTTCCAGTATCTTTATGTAGCTACGACAACTTCCAGTACAAGAATACCTAGTGAATTCAAAGCTTTATATTACATGAAGACTTACAGCATGTTATTGTAGTAAATCATTTTAACAATGCAAATTATCATATTTTCAAATTATGAAACATATACACTTGCATCTTTGGCACTAGTTCATAACATTATTTTACAATATTATTCACATACGTGGATGTGGAGCTTGTGTGGTGCTATTATCAATATACAATCCACAGACTGATAAAGTTAAAGATTTCACAATTAGTTCTTGCCTAACTCTTCTATGTAGTATAAACCTATGCTCAATTACTACAACTGAAGGACTTAGTATTAAAGAAGGATTCCATTCAATCCACCAAAGGTTTTCTAGATTTCATGCTTCACAATGTGGTTTTTGCACTCCTGGAAGGTGCATGTCTATTTTCTCAGCAATCAATAATGCAGATAAATAAGAAAAACCCAAACCGCTTGAAGGATTTTCAAAGCTTACTGAATCCGAAGCAGAAAGGGTAATATCTGGACATTTATGTAGGTACACAGGGTATCAACCCATTCTTGATGTTTGCAAGAGTTCGCATAAGATGTCGATTTAGAAGATTTAGGCCTCAATGTATTTTGGAGAAAAGGAAACGCTGACATAAAGAAGATACCATCTTATAAGCGCAACAAAATTTGCACTTTTCCTAATTTCTTAAAATCCGTTATCAAGTCTGATTTGGCAAAGAATCAGTCGTAACTCCTATTTCTATAGTGGAGCTTTATAATATGTTAAATTCCAGCAAATTTTCCAAAAACAGTGTGAAAATAGTTGTTGGAAACACCAAAGCAGGAGTTTATAAAGAACAAGACCTACATTTACAGTACATAGATCTCAGAGGTATTTCAGAGCTTTCTGTGATAAAATCGGACAACAAAGGTCTTGAAGTTGGTGCTGCCGTAACAATTTCAAGAGCAATCTCTGTTTTAAAAGAAGAAAAGAGTGGTTTTATCCTTCCTGATATGAGAATGGTGTTTAGTAAAGTAGCTGATCATATGAATAAAATCACTTCTCAATTTGCGAAACACTGCATCTTTGAACTTAATTTTAGATCAGAGATGTCAATTTCCCTCAGACATTACTACTTTACTTCTTGCTGTTGACTCAAATGTTCGTATCTTATAAGCTTAATTTTCATGTGGATATGTATTGTTGCCTGGAAAGATTGCTGGACAAGGAAATGGTATTCATTTTATCATCTTATCAACTTCTATTACAAAATGACATTCCTTCCTATTCTTGCTAATTTTTTGGCATTGTTTATCTTTCGATTCAAATTTGTGATTTTTATTTATTCTTTTTGAAATTATAAGGATTCTGTCATGTTTACGTAAGTAGGTTTATAAATTTGCACAAACTATGCTTGTTTTAGTCTGTAACGACCCAGAATTTTAATTAATTAAAATTTGTATATTTAATTAATTTTAAATATTAATAAGTGAAATTATAAGTCGAATAAATTTTATTTCGGATAATTGGATTTAATTGGATAATTAAATCGATAATTTAATATATTAAATTATGGAAATAATTGAAAATTGAGTTAAATATGATTGGAAATGATTTGTAAAATTTTATTTTATCATGTTGGAGTTAGAATGATATTTTAGAACTTTTAAAATCGAATTAAGAGTTTATTTGTGAAAATTGAATATTTTAATATTTAATTGACTAGTGAAATTAGCCATTTTTCAAACAGTCTCAGAATTGGACGAAACTAGTTTCATTGGATCCGTAATAGTTTGTTATTACCAGATTTCAATTTTCATAGCAATCAGAGTTATCGTTTGATCGTGACAGCTCGAAACGCATCGAAATTGTTTTTAATATTAATTTGGCGAGTTAAAATAGTCATTTTTCAAAATGTCTCGGATTTCGACGAAACCAGTTTCATCGGATCCGTAATGTGATATTATTGTATGGTTTCAAATTTCGAGTCAATTGGATTTACTGTTTGTCCGGTGCAAGCTAAAACGCGTAGAAAATCGTTTAATCGGTTTAATTTTAAATCGAACGTTTATTGCCATAACTTGCACAGATGACCGAATTAGCTCCCGAAACACGTTCCATTATGTTCGAAACGTGGGGGTAAACCTTAGAAACGCCAACCGGCACGCTTCGTTTGGAGTTCGGAAAATCCGGGATGAATAGTGTCGCGCGAATTTTCTATAAAAGCCCCCCCCCTTTTCATAATCTGCAAAAATATCAAACCCTAGGTCAATTTTCTGTAGCCGCCACTTTCTGAAACTAATGGCCAGAAATCATCTTCCTTTCCTCCTCAATTACTTCCAATCCATAAACAGTTAAAGATAGTGTTCAACATGAAACTTGTAGAGCATGAAGAGAGCTTCGAATCTATACGGAGTTGATCGAAATTGGAGCGACGTGGATGGAGAAAAGGGGGGCCGATGGCTGCAGGTCGCGCACGCCATACGAGGAGCTACAGGTGGCCGAGCTCTGAGTGGTGGTGGCCGTGCGTAGCTCTTGGCGAGAGCTTCGAAGTGGTGAAGCTCGATTGTCTTCAAAACGTTCGTGGAAGGAGCAAAGTTCAACCCTAGTTTGGAACTATATGGGTTTTGTGTGCGTGTTCTTCTTGTACATGAACGTGAGTTTGGGAAGAAAGGGTGGATGGTGGTGATTTGCAGGCAAGGGATCTAGCGGCTGTGATGAGCTTAGGTTAAAAATTATAAAATTAAGTTGTAAATTAGTTATAAAAAAATCGTGTAAACTTGTAAAAATCATATCTTTTTCATACGAAGTCGAAAACGCGCGAAACTAGTTGCGTTGGAATCGTATGGATGAGCACTACGCTATGGAATTTGATTGGAGTCGTTTGGAGTTAGTGAAAATTTTGGGTAAAAAACGTCCGTTTAATTTTATTCGAAATAAATCGCTAAAACGAAATTGAAATTAAGGTGAGGACTTCTCACTCAATCTAATCTGTTTGGATTTTATTTCAAATAGTTATATTTAAAATATTTGAATGCATGTTTGAATGATGATTGTTATCTATTGATTGTTAAAATAGACATTATGCGCCGTTAGTAAGCGGATGTTATTTATTAAAAGCATATACCGCGAATATTTCATAAACAGTGAAATTGGTATTATATATAATAGCAATATATATATATATTGGCATATGTATATATTGTAGTTATTGATTTCCCGCATTGTATAGCGGATGAGACCCTATTGCGCCGTCTATTAAGCGGATAATATTTTAAATCCCATATACCGCGATAATTTCGTACTAGAACGGAATTGGTATTGTGCTAACATCTTTGGATGCAGAAAAACAGGTTGGAGGGATCCAACTGGATTCCTCAACAATATTTATTTGATTATGGATATTTTGATATTCGTTGATTATCATATCGATATATGATGTCGTTGTTGTCGTGATTGACTATTTGGTATGTAGCATCATTGGGCCAAATTTTGGAATTTTAAAATGATTTTTAAAGTGGTTTTTTGAAGAGTATACGTTTATAAAATATTTTTGGAACTGATTCATTTTAAATAAATAAATGATATAATTTTAATGTTATAAAAAATTATGGTTTTTGAGAAATATAGTTAAAAGTTGAATTTTGAAAATATGGGGTTAATGATTTTATAAAATAGTTTAAAACTGGGATTTTTGAATTTATTATAAAAGTTTAAATATAGGATTTATAAATTTGATTATTTTATAAATCAAAATGATGAAATTATAAAGGAGTTTAAAGACGTTTTAAAGAATAATATTTATAAATTGATATTTATAAATTAAAATATTTGAATTGTAAAACAAGTTTTTTATAAGTGTTAGAATGAATTGTGAATGAATTTCATAAATGAATGAAATTTATAGAATTATAAACGGTGAAGTTATAAATGGAATTTTATAAGCAGTAGGTTTATAAAATTTGTAAAGTTATTTGAAGAATAAGTTTTGGGTAAATAAATGAATCTTATGAGTTATAAGATTTATAATTTGGGAAGTTTAAAAGAACGATTTTTGCAAACAAATAAATTATAAGTGTTTAACTTATGATATGAACCTTTGGTTTATAATTGAGTTATTAATTGAATAGGTTAATAAAGGATATTTATAAAAAGGAAGTTGTTATAAAATAAATAGAATTGGAATTTATAAACGTTGTTTTATAAATCCGCAAACGACTTATTTTGATAAGTAAATTGTTGTAACTTATTAATGGAGTTATATTCACGTTTTATACAGTGAATAATCCTTTAAAATAAAATGAATAGAAACGATGAAGTTGGTTAACGAAGTATATTCACGTTTTTGAATAGTGAATAATATGTTAAAGAAAAGGTTTTGGATGTGAGTTTTAAATAGAATTAAAATGATCTAACGATGTTTTTAAATGTGTTAAGATTCGAAACCATAGATTTCAACATTTATTGTTGAAATAGACGTTTTCGAGAAATAAAAGGAAATGGTGGACTATAACACTGTTGTTATAGTAAATGATTTTCAAAAGGAAATGTTTTGTTTAGTATTGGGATTTATATATCTATTTTAATTTCGAATCCCTATACTAGTGATTTTGGGTTGTCGTAACGATGTTTTACGTAACATTCGTTTTGGCCCAAATAAATATGTTTAAGAGAATGATTTCCTTAAAGAATGAAATATATACTTAATCTCGATTTAAGTATATTGAATATTTTCCAAGTGTTGAAAATAAATGGATTTGTGAATTACTTATTAAATAAGTATGGAAATGTTTTCCAATATAAAGAGAATATTTTGAGAATTTATCTTTTTGAAGATAAATTGAAAATGAATAATTGAAATCGTATATTCATAGATATTTTAGAATATAAATTCGCTATGGAATTTATAAATGAAAATTGGAATTTGTTTAAAAATAAATATTGATTTATTTTTGAGGTATTGAAATGTTATATCTTGTAAAGATATGTTTTTGTGAAATAAGTAATTTGAAAAATTATTTGGAATCTAGTGATGTTGTGCATATCCATTGATAGTTCAATAACCGACTATCAATATTTACCTTTGAATAGGTATTTGTTGTGATTTGCTGAATTTGAATGCTACACTTATTTTTAAATTATTGCGCTCGTTGTTCGGATTACCCATTCCGAATAGTGATACGACGTAATCGATAGCATTGATGACCGGTGTTGAAGACCGGGTATTTACGAGAGCGATAGGATGACCTGTCGATTGACTCTGCACCGAGTTGCTCCGGTATAGAGTTCTCCATATGTGATGGGGAATCCGAACAGGATTGTGGATATCCAGATTGCAAGGACTTCTTTGTAAGTGCCTTCGGTTCTGTTCGAGCCCGGAACAGACTTGTATGGATTGTGTAACGACCCAGAGATTTCGTGAGTTTAATTGAGTTAAATTAATAAATTTTGTAATTAAATTTAGTAGAAAAAAAAACTTATAAATTTATATTGAAATGAAGGCTAAAATAACATATATGGATGGTAATTTAAGTCTTTGTTTGTAAGATGAATAAATTTTTCAATAAATAAAATGATGTAAGAATTGTACCTGAATATAATGTGGATATAGAAAATACAGGGTAGGCATTAAATTTGTTAAGTGTAAATTTATGGGTATGATAACAAATTCGTATGCATTATCTAAATAAATTGGTCAATTAATTTGTTAGAAATCAAAACCTTTTTAATTGGTAAATAATTTGATGTGTATTGATATAAACGTTACTTTAACGATTATTTATAAAGTAACGGAAGTGTAAATTGAATAAATGAAGTTATGCAGTAATGAATGAATAAATAAAAATATTGCAATAAAATAGGAAACTGACATAACAATTATAAATGATAATGAACATTGGTAAGGAATAAATAAGAACAATTGAAATAAATTATATAATGGATGAAATTAAGTTAATTTGAATTGAGATGTGAATTAAGATTTTTTTATTTAATTTGATTTAAAATTTGGGAAATTTGGTCATTACAATTGATTGAGATTTAATGTTAAATATTACGTAAATTTAAGGTTAGGGAAAACCTTGAGAATATGGAGGAAATAACTTTGAACTCAATGTTAATCTCATCCATTTGACCATGATAAATTGAATAAAAAGAATGAATGGTGATTTCAGTGTAATTATTGAAAGTATAATTTTTAATTCGACGTATATAATAAAAATTGAATTTTCGCTGAAACATATGATTGAATCAACATTTATTTGACATCTAACTTTGTGTAAAATCATTATAAGTGTTTGAGTAATATAAAGATGATAAATTGTAAATTTTAAAATATAAAATATAAAATTTGATTTAATCAATTTATTTAATTAATATAAAATAGCCATTTTGGTCACGGACTCGGATTTCGACGAAACCAGTTTCATCGGATCCGTATCGGTGAATTTTTGTAGGGTTTCAAGTTTCGTAGCGATCGGACTTGTCGTTTGATCGTACGAACGCGAAACGCCTTGAAATCGATTTAATTGAAATCAATTTGAAATCAATTTGAAAATATTGTTTTCAGCATAACTTCTTCATACGATCAAATTTGGACGTAAAACTTTTTCCATCGCGTTCAGAATATTTTAAAACACCTATTTGGATATATAGGTTTAACAAATTTTGTTCCGGGGTCAGAACGGGCTTTTTGGGCCAACTACCGTTTATAACATTCGTAATTCGTGCCCACCTAGCCTTCTTCTATTTGTCTATAAATATGTTGTGATAAACCCTAGCCTCCTTTCGATTGTCATTTGACTGTACGTTCATTTTCTTCATCTCTTTCTCTTCCTCAATGGTTGTAAAAACCTAGATCTACTTCAATTCAAAATTCAAATGAAAATTCAAAGTCCTCCTAAAAATTCCAAAAAAATTATATGTCAATGCTCTCGATGAGCGTAATTCAGAGGTGTTATCCATTTTTCGATTGGAGCTATTGTTTGTCCAGAAAAATTCAATTCATTTTCGGCCTTACATCATCGCCGTAACAAACTTCGTCAGATCGTCAAACGATTTCTGGGTTTTGTGGAGAGGGCTGAGGGGATCGCATCCATGTGAGTTTCATGGTTGGTTAATGGCTAGATCGTCGTAGATTTTGCAATTAGGGTTTCGACCCTAGGCTATAGGCGGCGACCGGCCGTGACTGGAGAGGGTCGGACCTAGGGGGATGGAGGCGGCTCGGCAAGGGCAGGCTAGTGGTGGTGGTAGCTTGGTGAACGGTGGCCGGAGGTGGATGCAATCGTTGGTCAAAGCATGGTCAAGGCACGTTGTGCGTTCTCTGTGCTGTAGCTAGCATGCACTCTGGTCTGGAACGAGATGAACGTGTTGAGGAAGGGAATGACGTGGCTAAGCTTGGTTTGCATTTTCTCATTTTTTTTTTAGATTTCAAATTTACAAATCGTTTAATGGTGATAACTTTCACATACGGACTCCGATTTACGCGAATTTTCTTTTGTTAGGATCATAATAAAATTCCGGACCTGATGACGCTGGTTTGGATGAATTTGGAGACCGTCAAATTTTTGGGTTTAATCGAATTTAAATTCGATTTAAATTCAAAAGGTGAGTGTTTTAATCCACTCACAACTTCTAAAAGCTTTTATGTTTGTTAAATTGATGTTTGATATGAGTAGAAATTTATTTATGACTGTTTGGCATGTTTTATTCATCATATCGGTTAATTCGCATTTATTTAAATTAACTGTTAATTTAGTTTATTTATTGCATATTAATTGATAGTTAAAATTTATTTAGTTGCATATAAACTGCTAGAAAACAGTTATAAAATCTATTACTGAATATAAACTGTTAGTTAATAGTTGTTAAATTTATTTTGAATATAACTGGCAGTTATTACCTGTTATATATTATCAGATATATATTGATATGGATTTATTATTGGATGATGATTGTGATTTGGATGATGGATGATGATGATGAATGGATGTTTTATTTTTATCATTTAAATTGCAAGTATCATGCATATTTTTCATTTCATCCGGGATTGTGGTTTGAAATGATATATAACCGTAAATATTTAAATTGCGGATTGAAATGATAAATATCCGTACCACTTGACCCTAGGGTAGAGAATTATATACGGACACCGGATTGGTTAAATTAAATGATTTCTTTTTAAAGCTTAAATTTTTGAATCTGAATTTAAATGATAATTTGAGAAACATATGATTTCTACGGATTGAATTATTATCGGAATTTGAGTTTATGATAAAATTTGTATTGGTTTTAAGGTATTGTTAACAAGAAAATTATATGAAATTTCAAAGTTGAAATTTTGAATAAAAATGAAAGTTGTCAAAACTGAGAAATTTGAGTTGATGAAATATAACTTTGAAGTGTATTTAAAAATGGAAATAATGTAATTTAATATTTCAAACATGAATTGAAATCGATGTAAACGCAATATTTTATTTATGGAATGAGAATGGAGTTTTGAAAGTGGATTTTGTTGGAAAAAATTTGAAATGGTTTTTGTGTGGAAATGAAATGAATAGTAAATTGATAGTATTTTAAAATTCATATTTTAATATAAACTATTTTAAAATATATTACCATAAAGACTGTAATTATTAAGATTTTAAACTATTAAACTATTTTACCTATCTCAACTATATATCAAATCATTTTAACCTAGATTTTAAAACCATTTAATTTATATTAAACTAGTTAACCCTTTTTAAGTTATTTTAAAACTAATTAATCTATCTTAAAGCTAATAAATCTATTTTTAATTATGTTAATCCACTATAAATTTACTTAACCGTCTTAGATCAATTAAACAATATTTTAATCTATAGTTAAACTATTCTAGAGTAATTTAACTATTTATAACTACTATACTTATTTAAACTATTTCTAAATTTCCAGTCTAAGTAAAGAGGAAATGTTAATTAAATGATGGGTTTTAAAAGAGAATAAACTGAATTGATGATTTGAAGTAAAAATGTAACCTGTTTGGAAATATGAAATTGGGAAGAAATTATGGTTTTGGAAACTGGAAATGATTTCAAAGTGAATAGGGTTTGAAAGCGAATATGATTTGAAAATGACTATGATTTGAAAGTGATATGTTTTGAAATCGAATATGATATTTTAATATAAATTGTAAATCGACCTTTGAAATATAAAAGAACCATCCGGTGTGAAAAATATAACGATTGGTTGTTAAAGAGACCGGGATCAGATATTGTCTTATAGCCGGCCAATACAGAAAACCACTTTAACAACTGTGTACACGGTGGAGATTCCAGAATGAAGTAGGATGGTAGCGACGTTCTCGAGGTATATTACGTGGACCCAACTCCCGTGAGTTGGCGTAAATGACTAAAACAGGAGGTATACCGGGCTACACAAAGGGTCGCACCTTTTCATCGAGCATGCTCCATCGGAAACCATTCTATTACTTTTGTGATTCGATATGTGGCACCACTTTGATTCGGGGTATTGTTCGAGGTGGGCGGAAGCTGCTGGCTTGCCGTCACCACCGGTCCGGGAGTGCAAACGGTGTATCCACCCTGGCATTGCCTCGCGTGCCGTGTCATCTCCTTATATCGAGCCCACTACGATTTTGGTTTAAAGATCCGACCGCGTTAAGGTTCATCATCCCCTTAACGCTATTTCCTATATGATTATACTTTACTGATTAGACACTACTGTATATAGCGCAGTATACTACATAGTAAATAGTTTAACGGATCCTTAAGAGATGTGAATCCTGAGTATCTTTTGAGTTACTGCACTCATATTTATTTCTGTTGATTTAACTTACATAAGATCCTTTAGTTTTGACTCGAGTGTTTTGTCTTTTCAATTCGTTCGGGTCAGTCCGAGCGTTTCAGGATTGAAGATTTTATTTCTGGAGGAAGAAGACGAAGATTTTATTATCATTACTATAGATTATATGGTTCCACTACACTCATATTGTTCCGCTGCATTGTTATATGGTATGTGTACTCTGATATGTATTGTATAGATAAAAATCAAAGGTTTTGTAAAACAGCTTCATGAACTGTATTGATTATTATATTTTATCCTTCCGCTGTGAGATTCTGTTTAGTTTTCTTTCTTCTCTGTTTTTCTTATTTATCCCATAACAATCCACCCTTACGTATGGTTTGAATCGACATGTGTGTCTGTTTAAATCGTGCGAAAAGGCGGGATGTTACAGCTGGTATCAGAGCTTTGGTTTAGCGATAAAGCTTGGCTTTGTGGGATTTGACTCTTTGTTAATAGGGTAGTAATACCCTATGGGAGTCGCTGAGTGTATATATATGAGAGAGCGTATTTGTTAGTGTTCTAAAAAGATTTTAATATTGTGTTGATCTGTTCCGTTTTGTATTTTAAAATTCTGGTTGATGCACGGGACGCTGTGACATCAATAGGGATTTCTAAACACTTAATAGGGCAGACCGACATAATATTTGTTTTTAATATAGGTGAATGAAATAATTTTGCCTATTATATTTTCTATATATATAACATAATATTTTTCAAGGGATATCTATATTTGGCTGCAATAGATTGGTTGTTAGGTAGTAAAGTGTATAATAATAATAGAAATGAGATTGAAAAATAAAATAGATAAAATTGGAAGTTTAGAATTTAGTTCCGGGGTTGAAAAACTTACTTTCGAAACCTTTTGGAAAATAATATTGTTTATTAGTATTTTCTGATATATATTTCAATATATTTTGGAAGAATTGTTTTAAAGAAGATTTTGGAGAAAATAAATTTTGTACTTTCCTCTCTGTCGCTGGAAAATAATTTTGGTGATGATTGCACGCATCATCGACATTCATTTTCGAGTTTCGAAGTGGAAAGGCCACTATAGTAATTTACTACAGCATTGTTAAGAAAATTTTATCATTTTAAATTTTAGTTTGATATATATGTTAAGTGTAGATATCTATCTATTATTTTAAATGATTAAAAATTAAATCCAGAATTTGGTCCTTAAGTTCCAGTTGATTAATAGTACAATTAAGTGTAGCCAATTTGAACCTTTAATTAGAGTAAAAATTTAATACAATAGGAAGAGAAGCAATGTAAATAAACGATTGTAAACCTTAGTAAATGGATAAGGGAAATTCTTTATTTATAAAAATTGATGTCATAAGGTTACAAATTTGGTGTAATTAAAAAATGTTACTATTATCAAATATAATAGAAATATTAGCATTAAATAATTGAATGAAATCAAAAGTGAGTTGAAATTATAACTTATAAAACGAATATATAATTAATGAACCATTAATTAATTAAAGGAATTGAGAAGAAACTTGCATAATTTTCACTTACATTCTTAAAGCATATATAACTTACCATATAATAAAAGTACAATGTTAGTAAGAAAATGTAAGGAGGAATCTTACAAGTAAAGCTTGAGGTAATGAAAGTATTCAATGAATTTACTGCTATAAAAGGGAATTTAATGTTATAAACTTAAGTTGTAAATTTGAATTTTACCATAATTAAAGGTAAGTATTATAATTAGATGATTTTAAAACTTAAGTAAATAGAATGAAATTCTATAATAAATGAAACTGTGAGAAATAAACGAATAAAATTTAGAAATGCGTAAATGGAATGAAATAAAAAGAGACTTACGTGACATTAAAATGAAAGATGAATATTTTAAGTAATAAATAAAAAAATAAATGAGGTAATCACTCATTGAATGAAAGAAAGGAAATCAAACAACTAAAGTACGAAATAAATTTTATAATAACTTAATTTGATTTGTTGGGTTGAATTGTTATTGTTTGATTTATGTTTGGTTGGGTAAGGAAATTTGAAATTGTTGGATGAATAAATAATTTATTTTGTTCCATCTAAGACTGTTGAGTAAATGATGCACTTGATAGTTATTTTTCATTCCGTACAATTTCAAGTTTTGAACCCGAACAACTAATTTGCTTGTTGATTGAATGGTTGTTTTGTTTTGTTGTGTACGTTGTTGTTGAAAAGGATGGTTGTTGTGTTGATTTGTTGTTGGGGATTGAAACCACTTAATTATTTCACTTTATATAGTTAACCCTTTGGATCTTATAAGTGAAATGCAGGTTATGGAAGCAATTGCTACTGCTTTTGGTTCCATAAATTAAGCGTAAATTGCCCGACAAATAGGTACGTTTCGGATTTCGGTTTATAGCGCTATTTTATATATTTTTCCGTGTTGGGATATAATATTTTAGATAATATGTAATATAATTGTTATATTTCGATATTATATTTTCTCCCGAGACTCTCCGTACAAAGGAGACTCTGCCAAAATTTTCCGTAAAATTTTGGACTTAGAAATCTTTAAAAATGTTTTTCCAAACTTTATTTATTTAAGTATAAAGGAATATAATGATTATTAAACGGGTATACTTTAAGGTAATAAATTTAGTAAATTATTGTTTATAAGTTAAATATTTTGAATAAGATGTATTGTTATTAAATTCTTCTTTTTCCTTCTTTTCCTTTTCGGGGACGAAAAGTTTTGAGTGGGGGAGAGTGTAACGACCTAGAGATTTCGTGAGTTTAATTGAGTTAAATTAATAAATTTTGTAATTAAATTTAGTAGAAAAAAAACTTATAAATTTATATTGAAATGAAGGTTAAAATAACATATATGAATGGTAATTTAAGTCTTTGTTTGTAAGATGAATAAAATTTTCAATAAATAAAATGGTGTAAGAATTGTACCTGAATATAATGTGGAGATAGAAAATACAGGGTAGGCATTAAATTTGTTAAGTGTAAATTTATGGGTATGATAACAAATTCGTATGCATTATCTAAATAAATTGGTCAATTAATTTGTTAGAAATCAAAAACCTTTTTAATTGGTAAATAATTTGATGTGTATTGATATAAAAGTTACTTTAACGATTATTTATAAAGTAACGGAAGTGTAAATTGAATAAATGATGTTATGCAGTAATGAATGAATAAATAAAAATATTGCAATAAAATAGGAAACTGACATAACAATTATACTTGATAATGAACATTGGTAAGGAATAAATAAGAACAATTGAAATAAATTATATAATGGATGAAATTAAGTTAATTTGAATTGAGATGTGAATTAAGATTTGTTTATTTAATTTGATTTAAAATTTGGGAAATTTGGTCATTACAATTGATTGAGATTTAATGTTAAATATTACGTAAATTTAAGGTTAGGGAAAACCTTGAGAATATGGAGGTAATAACTTTGAACTCAATGTTAATCTCATCCATTCGACCATGATAAATTGAATAAAAAGAATGAATGGTGATTTCAGTGTAATTATTGAAAGTATAATTTTTAATTCGATGTATATAATAAAAATTGAATTTTCGCTGAAACATATGATTGAATCAACATTTATTTGACATCTAACTTTGTGTAAAATCATTATAAGTGTTCGAGTAATATAAAGATGATAAATTGTAAATTTAAAAATTTAAAATATAAAATTCGATTTAATCAATTTATTTAATTAATATAAAATAGCCATTTTGGTCACGGACTCGGATTTCGACGAAACCAGTTTCATCGGATCCGTATTGGTGAATTTTTGTAGGGTTTCAAGTTTCGTAGCGATCAGACTTGTCGTTTGATCGTACGAACGCGAAACGCCTTGAAATCGATTTAATTGAAATCAATTTGGAAATATTGTTTTCAGCATAACTTCTTCATACGATCAAATTTGGACGTGAAACTTTTTCCATCGCGTTCAGAATATTTTAAAACACCTATTTGGATATATAGGTTTAACAAATTTTGTTCCGAGGTCAGAACGGGCTTTTTGGGCCAACTACCGTTTATAACGTTCGTAATTCGTGCCCACCTAGCCTTCTTCTATTTGTTTATAAATATGCTGTGATAAACCCTAGCCTCCTTTCGATTGTCATTTGGCTGTACGTTCATTTTCTTCATCTCTTTCTCTTCTTCAATGGTTGCAAAAACCTAGATCTACTTCAATTCAAAATTCAAATGAAAATTCAAAGTCCTCATAAAAATTCCAAAAAAATTATATGTCAATGCTCTCGATGAGCGTAATTCAGAGGTGTTATCCGTTTTTCGATTGGAGCTATCGTTTGTCCAGAAAAATTCAATTCATTTTCGGCCTTACATCATCGCCGTAACAAACTTCGTCAGATCGTCAAACGATTTCTGGGTTTTGTGGAGAGGGCTGAGGGGATCGCATCCATGTGAGTTTCATGGTTTGTTAACGGCTAGATCGTCGTAGATTTTGCAATTAGGGTTTTGGCCCTAGGCTATAGGCGGCGGCCGGCCGTGACTGGAGAGGGCCGGACCTAGGGGATGGAGGCGGCTCGGCAAGGGCAGGCTAGTGGTGGTGGTAGCTTGGTGAACGGTGGTCGGAGGTGGATGCAATCGTTGGTCAAAGCACGGTCAAGGCACGTTGTGCGTTCTCTGTGCTGTAGCTAGCACGCACTCTGGTCTGGAACGAGATGAACGTGTTGAGGAAGGGAATGACGTGGCTAAGCTTGGTTTGCATTTTCTCATATTTTTTTTAGATTTCAAATTTACAAATCGTTTAATGGTGATAACTTTCACATACGGACTCCGGTTTACGCGAATTTTCTTTTGTTAGGATCGTATTAAAATTCCGGACCTGATGACGCTGGTTTGGATGAATTTGGAGACCGTCAAATTGTTGGGTTTAAATCGAATTTAAATTCGATTTAAATTCAAAAGGTGAGTGTTTTAACCCACTCACAACTTCTAAAAGCTTGTATGTTTGTTAAATTGATGTTTGATATGAGTAGAAATTTATTTATGACTGTTTGGCATGTTTTATTCATCACACCGGTTAATTCGCATTTATTTAAATTAACTGTTAATTTAGTTTATTTATTGCATATTAATTGACAGTTAAAATTTATTTAGTTGCATATAAACTGCTAGAAAACAGTTGTAAAATCTATTACTGAATATAAACTGTTAGCTAATAGTTGTTAAATTTATTTTGAATATAACTGCCAGTTATTACCTATTATATATTATCAGATATATATTGATATGGATTTATTATTGGATGATGATTGTGATTTGGATGATGGATGATGCTGATGAATGGATGTTTTATTTATATCATTTAAATTGCAAGTATCATGCATATTTTTCATTTCATCCGGAATTGTGGTTTGAAATGATATATAACCGTAAATATTTAAATTGCGGATTGAAATGATAAATATCCGTACCACTTGACCCTAGGGTAGAGAATTATATACGGACATCGGATTGGTTAAATTAAATGATTTCTTTTTAAAGCTTAAATTTTTGAATCTGAATTTAAATGATAATTTGAGAAATATATGATTTCTACGGATTGAATTATTGTCGGAATTTGAGTTTATGATAAAATTTGTATTGGTTTTAAGGTATTGTTAAAAAGAAAATTATACGAAATTTCAAAGTTGAAATTCTGAATAAAAGTGAAAGTTGTCAAAATTGAGAAATTTGAGTTGATGAAATATAACTTTGAAGTGTATTTAAAAATGGAAATAATGTAATTTAATATTTCAAACATGAATTGAAATCGATGTAAACGCAATGTTTTATTTATGGAATGAGAATGGAGTTTTGAAAGTGGATTTTGTTGGAAAAAATTTGAAATGGTTTTTGTATGGAAATGAAATGAATAGTAAATTGATAGTATTTTAAAATTCATATTTTAATATAAACTATTTTAAAATATATTACCATAAAGACTGTAATTATTAAGATTTTAAACTATTAAACTATTTTACCTATCTCAACTATATATCAAATCATTTTAACCTAGATTTTAAAACCATTTAATTTATATTAAACTAGTTAACCCTTTTTAAGTTATTTTAAAACTAATTAATCTATCTTAAAGTTAATAAATCTATTTTTAATTATGTTAATCCACTATAAATTTACTTAACCGTCTTAGATCAATTAAACAATATTTTAATCTATGGTTAAACTATTCTAGAGTAATTTAACTATTTATAACTACTATACTTATTTAAACTATTTCTAAATTTCCAGTCTAAGTAAAGAGGAAATGTTAATTAAATGATGGGTTTTAAAAGAGAATAAACTGAATTAATGATTTGAAGTAAAAATGTAACCTGTTTGTAAATATGAAATTGGGAAGAAATTATGGTTTTGGAAACTGGAAATGATTTCAAAGTGAATAGTGTTTGAAAGCGAATATGATTTGAAAATGACTATGATTTGAAAGTGATATGTTTTGAAATCGAATATGATATTTTAATATAAATTGTAAATCGAACTTTGAAATATAAAAGAACCATCTGGTGTGAAAAATATAACGATTGGTTGTTAAAGAGACCGGGATCGGATATTGTCTTATAGCCGGCCAATACCGAAAACCACTTTAACAACTGTGTACGCGGTGGAGATTCCAGAATGAAGTAGGATGGTGGCGACGTTCTCGAGGTATATTACGTGGACCCAACTCCCGTGAGTTGGCATAAATGACTAAAACAGGAGGTATACCGGGCTACACAAAGGGTCGCACCTTTTCATCGAGCATGCTCCATCGGAAACCATTCTATTACTTTTGTGATTCGATATGTGGCGCCACTTTGATTTGGGGTATTGTTCGAGGTGGACGGAAGCTGCTGGCTTGCCGTCACCACCGGTCCGGGAGTGCAAACGGTGTATCCACCCTGGCATTGCCTCGCGTGCCGAGTCATCTCCTTATATCGAGCCCACTACGATTTTGGTTTAAAGATCCGACCGCGTTAAGGTTCATCATCCCCTTAACGCTATTTCCTATATGATTATACTTTACTGATTAGACACTACTGTATATAGCGCAGTATACTACATAGTAAATAGTTTAACGGATCCTTAAGAGATGTGAATCCTGAGCATCTTTTGAGTTACTGCACTCATATTTATTTCTGTTGATTTAACTTACATAAGATCCTTTAATTCTGACTCGAGTGTTTTGTCTTTTCAATTCGCTCGGGTCAGTCCGAGCGTTTCAGGATTGAAGATTTTATTTCTGGAGGAAGAAGACGAAGATTTTATTATCATTACTATAGATTATATGGTTCCACTACACTCATATTGTTCCGCTGCATTGTTATATGGTATGTGTACTCTGATATGTATTGTATAGATAAAAATCAAAGGTTTTGTAAAACAGCTTCATGAACTGTATATTTTGATTATTATATTTTATCCTTCCGTTGTGAGATTCTGTTTAGTTTTCTTTCTTCTCTGTTTTTTTTATTTATCCCATAACAATCCGCCCTTACGTATGGTTTGAATCGACATGTGTGTCTGTTTAAATCGTGCGAAAAGGCGGGATGTTACAGATTGTATGTCTGACGTTACAAATTGAGATATAAAGCCGATTTCTTTCAAATATATTTCTGTTGGTGGCGGAGAATTTATTCTTTTAGCTTAACACCCTTCTCCGAGATGTACGAGCTCAGAGGTTATGTAGTTGAAGGTTATCAACGATATATTCCCAATTTGGTAATGTGACATGCTGAGTGTTGTTGTGAAATGATCATTGTGTAGATCATTTGTGATAAGATCATTTGTTTGATCGTTTATCTTTGTGATCATTTTTATGATCATTTGTTGACCCAAAGCATGACTTTGTATAAAGCGTGGCTTTGTGGACGAGACTTTGTCGAGACTCACACCCCGGAATGGTCAAAACAGGAAAGATGCAGCAAGGTTATGAGGGGTAGCTCCCTTTAGGGTATGTGCATTTCCTTCTGAAAAAGGGTGGTATCATGGTATGGAGCCCAGATACTTACTCATGTTGAAACACTTTATTTATGATTGTGTGATGTTGATTACGAGCGCTCGGTTAAAGGTCCCAAAGGACCGGGGGATGGCATACTCGTGTCAGTTGTTTCCTAGTTTGAAAGGTAACCCAGCCTTGTGTTGGCAGAGATCCGGTTAGGTTCTCGGGGACGTCCTTCCAAAGGCGTTCTCATGTGGCAATGGGAAGTTCCTTAGCCTGACCATTTGTTGGAAATCCAATTCCCAATACGAAACCCTGTACGGTTTTAGTTGTAGAACCTGCCATTTACTTATGGTGGTCACCACTGTTTAGATGGTAGCTATAGTAGGCATAGTTCGAAATGTCTATGCTGGCTAAGATTTATATCTTTATTTTCGAAATGAATTTTTCCTACACTATGCACTAGTAATAATATCAAATGTTCTTTTTAATGCGTATCAAGCATCTTTGACTATCATAAGGAGAAATCTCCTCCGATTCTGCGTTTGCATTGTGTGTGTGTGCGGGAGGCCTTATGGTAGTCTCATTTTTAAAAGCATTGCGAATTGACTTTAAAAATATTCCTCTATTTTGTTTTCAAAGATAAATAAACTGTTTTGAGTTCTCACACCGTCACATGACTGACTCGGAGTTTATTGTTTTCCTTCCTAAACTCTGGGTGCCCACAAATTTCCACACGGGCAGTCAAGAGTTAAGGTTTATCAGGATATTCTGGATATTCAGGAGTTGCAGGAGGCAAGCTGGATGGCATGGCGTATTACTAGTATATAATATTTCTTTTCCGCTGTTTGTTGTTGTTTGTTGTTGTACACTCTGATGATGTAATGTAATGTAATAACTGATATAGTTCTTTGTTTAAAGATTATTCATTTATTTATTATATGTTGTTCCGCTGCGAATTGTGAGATTCTGAAGTTGTTTTGTTTTCCTTTCCGTTCTATTTTCTATCTTTTCTCTCTTCTTCTATCCTTTTTCTTTTTCTTTCTTTTTCTTAAACATTGAGAATTCGTATTTCTGTTCATCTTGAGTTAATCTATGGAGATTAGTGTATATTCAAGGAGTACGGATTTGCGGGTCTTCACATAGTCCATAAATTTTTGTTCCATCTACCATCCATTCTAGAACCCAGCCTCCCTGAATTAGACATCACCACTTCATTTAGCATTTTATTCAGCCTATTTCATTTTGCATAGTTCTGTTTAGTGTAGATCATTCGGTCTTCGCCTTCAGTCCTGTTGTAGTTCTGTTTGGTTCAATCTCTACCTCCACCTACAGTTCTAGTTGATTCAGCTGCCAATATCGCAAATGATTGTTTGAGTTACTAGTAACTTCATTTATTTATCCATGGAACTGTAGTTTGCTTCATATGGGATGTTCACTTCATTCCATTTCCAAAGGCAATTTGCATCAGCTAACTAAATTTACACCCACTCTACTACGATGGACATGAACAAGTTCAATATGTATGAACTGAATTGATCTATGGTCATCCGTCACCAACAGCATACGTGCATGTTTTTATCCATCTTAGCATTTCTTCTTAAAATTTCATGCTTCTTTACTTTGGAAATTTTGATGTATCAGTAGCGCATGCATTGACACATCATTCTATACTAACCCATAAACTAAGTATTATAAAAATTAACTAAGTATTCAATAAGTTTATAAAAATTAACTAAGTATTATAAAAATAGAACTAAATAATATGAGAGCAGTGATAATAATAATAATAAATTTTATGAAAATTCAACAAAGTATAACAATAAATAATAAATAATTTTACAAAAATTAACTAAGATTCATAATAATAATAAGTTAACTAAGATGTAAAATAATAATAATAATAATAAAACGATTCAACTACTACTATAATAATAATAAATCAACCAAGTTCATAAAAAATTCAATAAGTTTATAACATTAATTAAGTACTGTAAAAATATAACTAAATAATAATAATAATAATAATAATAATAATAATAATAATAATAATAATTTTATAGAATTCATTCAAAATAAAGAAATATAGAACAAAGATTTCTTAGTAGCATAATTTCCAAAATATTTTTGTAGACGGTCCATCACTAGGTAGATGCATGTAAGCGTCAAGCACCTTGGATTTGAGTAGACATCATTTAGTATATATGCTAGTGGAGTTGCTGGTGCTGCTCTTCTATTTTCTATGCCTGCAATTGCATATTTGCGGTGTCTTAAGCCTCAAGGATACTTCTTCGATGTTCCCGGTAAGTATGCATGTAAAAAATAAAAGTAAAAATTGGTTTTGTAGTTTTTTTTCATGATCTCTCAAAGACTTGGCGTCATATAGTATCATTATTTGCATTCATGTTTATAGCTGAAGAAGATCCAAAGGTCCATTTAGGCCAACTAAAAAGGTTTTCACTACGAGAGCTTCAAGTTACAACTGACGTATTTAGCAAAAAGAACATTCTTGGTAGGGGTGCGGGTTTTGGAAAAGTGTACAACGGTTGCCAAAAATTCAGCAACTTACCAATGGTTGCTCAACCAATGAAAAAAGTAATGGCACTGAGAATTCTAAAATAAATGGTGAAGCACTAAATGAGGGACATAAATATGAAAGCGTTGATTCCATTACATAAGAAGCTGAGCTCAAACCCAGGTTACTTTCATTAATGTTATTTCCACTAATAGATGCGAGTATTGAGACATAAAGTCAGGACTTATTATTCGAGGTGGCAAATCTAAGTAGCCATTTACTAGACAAAGATTTTCTTAAACCAGGATAGCACGTGCATGGTAAACATTATATGTGAGCTTGAACTAGTTGATTTATATAAAATATCATTAGCAAGGCAAGAACTGACACTAGGCCACTAGTCATAAACTTACATTCATCTCCTTTGTTGTTTAGGAGTGGTGAGCTGAAGCAGTCTCCGAGTCACACTGCTAATATTGGAAGGAGAGAAAATGTAAGAAATTTTGTTATTTACATCAGATTTGGATCGCCTACTTTGGTTTTTGGCACAGCAGTCAGTGCATTTCAGTAAACTTTTAAACTATGCCAAAATACACTAGTAGCTGTTAAGAGGTTAAAAGAAGAGCGAACACCGGGTGGTGAACTTCAGTTTCAAACAAAAGTTGAGATGATCAGCATGGCAGTGCATAGGAACCTTCTCCTTCTTCGCGGATTTTGTATGACCCATACAAAATGCCTTCTTATATATCCATACATGGCTAATGGAAGTGTACCTTCATGTCTAAAAGGTAACTTTCTCCATTTCTTATAGAATGCCTTCTTGTGTATCCGTACACTTCTTACATATTTTAGTTTAACAATAATTTTTTTAATCTGTTTTATGACAGAATTACATACATATTATTTTATCCTGATTACATTCTAATACAATCTCTACTTTTGCTTGTTTTTTGTAAATTTATATAGATAAAAGGTTGATGTTCTTTCACATTTATTTATCCCACCACATACACATGCTCATATGATAATGATTTTTGCATGGTGCTTTTTCATAGTTGATGTATTTTGAAATGTTTATTAATGATGAACGTTTTAGACTAGCATCTCTTTGAACACATTCATGCGTTCACTGCAGTTTTTGTTTTAGCAATGATTTTGAACTTTTGATTGAAAAACTATCCCGTACAGGTTGTGTGGTTTGTATTAATCTTATTACTCTAATATATGTTATCGCATACAAATATGAATGACTAATATGGATATGACACTTAGATTACCTATGTTCAATTCTACAACCACAATTTTGAGTCCGTAATGTAACGGCATCTACCTTATATATATTGTTTCCATAAACTGGTTAAAATAAACTGGCACTACATGAAATTTTGTTAAAATAAATTAGCACAATGTGATTTTGTATTCCTTGTAATTATATTAAATAACCCATTTAATCTTCAAGTAACATTGTACTGTTGTGTATGTTGTTGCATAGTTGGATTTGAGGCTAAAATGGCCTTTGGGTAAGGCAAATTTGCTAGGAAAAGTAAGGATTGCTCCATGAAAAAGTTCGGGTACATCCATCTCTTACATCCACTGTATAGGGATCCATGCCCCGGCTAGTTTGAATATTTGCATTCTCCACTGAACTGTAAGTTAGTGTAAATATTTGGTTTTCTTTCTTATAAAATTCAAATAGTGTTAGGGTTGATGAATCTACCCTTTTTTATTTTTATTTCAAAAACAATGACCGTATAAAAACTATTAATTGATGACCCATAGGCTGCAACTGATAAAACCATGGGCAGTATAGTGAGATATGTTATGTCCACCAAACTCAATCAACAATTAATTATAGTTTAGTCATGTGCTAACACTAAGGAATAATGCTAAATGCAATTTTTTTAGCATCTCTAAAACCTTAGTTTTATTTACGTGAGTAGAAGCTTCCTCTATTATAGTTGCAGTCTACATTTTATTTGAAAGATAATAAAAATAAATCTAAGGGTGAATGACTAAACTGCATGGACCATGGTCTTCATGCAATTTTGGGTCGTAGAACCGAATTGCTATCATCTAAATTTTTTGTATATTCGGAGAGAGTAGGTTTAATTTTCACTTAATTTTTTTAAACTTCAAAATTGGCGATAACTAAAATTATAGATTTGTATACCCATTATTTTATATACAATTGAGTGATAAGTTTCCTGTAAATTGAAATAACTAAATTCATGATTATTTGTATACCGATTATTTGCATAATTTAAAGGAAGTTCAAAGTTTAATTCAAAGGAAGTTTAAAGTTTAATATTATTTTATTGGCTGTTTATTCTTTTGTTGTTGTTTTCAGGTTCCTCTTGAGTCAACTATCCCACCATACATTTTAGGTAAGCATTTTGGACCTTTTTTTCATGCCTTACCATTCTATTTGATCATCAACTGTTCTGTTTTTTTATTAAACGATTGTGTGACAAACTCTCACTTAAGAAATTCTACATATGATCATATAGTGATTTTAAAGAAGCAAAATACTACCAAATAAAAAAGTCGTGGTTGCTCATGTTCCCAAATCTGTTTCAATGCATATATCTATTTCTATGCGAACCATCTATCAACATCAACTGTTTTCCATTTGTTCATGTTGCCAAATTACATTATGGCATATTACAAATGAAATAAAGGTTTTTGTCATAATCATATAAAAAGGTCATTCAATATCTCTATTAAGATACCAATTGGCCAGGTTTGCTTACGTGTAAAAAAATCAAATTATAGAGAAGAAGAGTACTCTCTTTTATTTTAATTTTTGGATTTTGGTTCTTACTTTTCCATGTTTCGGTTTATTTATCTTGTTGTTTAGTTGGTGCACCTGCCAACTGTGTGCATCACAATTGTTGAAATTTATTGCATGAAGGGTGATAACTCTTCCCTTTCTTGGTTGATTAAAAACCAATGTTATTGGCTGTTAACCAATTACACAAAAGTCACAAGGACATGTCATATATTACATATAAGGTTTCCTGTTGTTTAGCCTAGAGGAATATCTACCTCGTAATTAGATTTTGACAAATGCAATGTAGGTTAGTGTCGTACTTTTAATATATTGTGGTCATCTTCCTCTTAAAAAACGAAGAAATGAGAAGTCTACATACCGCCATCACCAATCCCAATGCAAATTTTAACCAATCTTAACATGGGTGCATGCTAACAGACAACCAAAACATCGTGCCTATGCTGTCATCCAACTTCGAAACCTATTCAATTTCGTTTATCTATTTTGTTCAATTTCACCCCTATAAAGCCACCAAAATAAGAAAGTACACGTGCATTTATTTCAATATGGATTCAAAAACGAGTTTAATAGCATGCATGACTACTTTCATTTCTTATGATTCCAATTCATTTCGGTCATTTAGTATTATAAAGGTTTAAAATTCAGAATTTTTTAACTAGAAATTGACCACATCCAAGTTAGATAGTATATCTTTTATGTAATGACCTAGAATTTTTGACCTCGAAAATTCCAGATAGTTAGGGAAAGAAGAAAAGAGATAGAAGAAGAAGAAACAGAAAACCAAACTCAGAATCTCACATTCGCGGCTGATTAAATATAATATCAAATAATATTCTTTACATAAAGAAAGCTATATCAGTCAATTACATTTTAATACATCAGAGTTACAACATTTCACAATCACTGGACAGTTAATATAAATTGTCTCAGATAAACTATAGTAATATATCACAGCGGAAACAATCCATACGTTCCTGCCATCCAGCTCGCCTTCTGAGCTCTAGGACGTCCTTACCAGAAAGGCTGTAATACTCGGTCTGACCAGAGCAATACATCAAAGTAACACTCGGGTCAGGCTGGAAACCAGCGTAAGTAAACTCATCTAACATGGAATACAAAAGCATACAACTTATATGAGCCCGGGGTAACTTGCATCAATTTACAACTTCACAAGTTGTTATAGACATCACTTATTTCACACATCAATTTCTAAGTACCAAAAACTTAGATTAAATAGTCCAATTCAATTAAATCATTCCATTTTAGCCTACTGATTCCATATATCAATTTATAAAGAATCGAAGTGGTTTCGGGTATTTACTAATACCAGATTCCGGTCTCTTCGAATTCAATACCATCTTAACCCAAGTTATTCAAGGGAAAGACAATTTGACTATAAATAAAAGATGTCACCTTTTTACACTGCAATTCATCATCGATAGATAACCATATTATCATTGTCCACCCAAAACATATCATATCATAAAACATTTCATATCAGAGATATCAATCAATTCAAGGCATTTAATCATCATTCAATCATTCATAATCAAGATGGATCATTTCCAAAATTAATTTAATTTATCTCTAATTAAATTAAATTAAAAATCTTTAATCACTTAGGTTTTCTTTACTAAACATTAATTGATCAAAAATCAAATAATTAATCATCCTTTAATTATCCTTCTGAATTAGTCATCCTTCAATTAACATTCTTAATTAATCATCCTTGATTAATTATTCTTTAATTATATTTAGTAACTAATTTTTAATTAATTACGCAAATTAATTAACCTTCACACATTCACACTAATCACATTTATCCTATAATCACATACATTGCTAAATCATCTCTTTGATTAATTACACTAAGTAATTAATTCTGAATTACTTCCCTTAAGTAATTTACCTTTAGTTACTTCAATTACTCCCCTAAAGTAACTAGCCTTTAATTACTTTCATCAAGTTATTGTCTAGTTAGTTAACCTGTAATTATCAATTAATAAATCTTATTTCTTAATTAACTAATTCTTAATTAAATTAATTAATCCTTAATTAATTAATTAAACCTTTATAAATTAATTAACCTTAAATTATTAATTAATTTAACTTTAATTACCATATTAATTAAATAGTCCTTAATCATAAAATCTTAATTATCCTTTCAAGATAAATCATTTGCTTTAATTACCTACTTTAATTAATACATGTTTAAATAATTAATCACATTAATTAATTATTTAATAATCCCTACTTAATGATTTTCATTAACTATTAACAATTCTTTAATTACTCCCTTTAGTAATTATACTTTAAGTAACCATTAATAATTATAAATTAAGTTTTTATTAATCACAAATTAATTTATCTTTAATTACTTAATTAATTAAGTGCTTAACTGAAACTTA
The DNA here is from genome assembly GCA_030765085.1 of Allium cepa. Classification (NCBI taxonomy): domain Eukaryota; kingdom Viridiplantae; phylum Streptophyta; class Magnoliopsida; order Asparagales; family Amaryllidaceae; genus Allium; species Allium cepa. Next base: position 731,027,364 of record CM060943.1, read on the forward strand.
ATTAATCTTTAATTACTTGATTAATTAATTTACTAATCATTAATAATCTTCGCTTATTTAATTAATGATTTTCAATTATAAATTAATTAACCTCAATTAATTAATTTACAACCTTAATTAATTTAAGATAAATTCTTTTATCTTAATTTAAATACTTAATTTACATCATTATATTTTATTAGAAAACACTTTTGAGATCAATTTTATAATTGAAAATGTATAACTTCTTTCAAACAAAATAATTTAAACATTTAATTTTAATATTTAAAACCTTTCAAACTTATCCAAATAAAATTTTGATAATAGGTATTCTTAAAACTTATTTATCATATCTTTTAAAACCCTTTAAAATATAAAAACTTTGTTAAACAATTATCCTTGAAACTAATTAAAACTTTAAAACCTTGAACTTATTTAACACATGGCATTTTTAAACTTGTTTGTAAACTTTCCTTTGAAAATCATTCATTTTTGTTCTTTGAAAAAACAACAAACTTTATCTCGATTCACCTTTTTTTAACTTACTTTAGTTTAATTTCAAAACTTGAATTACTATTATTTTCTTTGCCAAAAGAAAATCTGGATCCCTGCTAATCAGAACTATCAACCAGCACAACAAGATCGACCCGCGCTTTTTCAACACAAACCCGAGTGAACTCACGAGAAACTCTTGAGTTTTCCCCAACCTCAACTACTTCGAGCTTATCACAGAAACGCGTGAACTCGAACTCGAGAAAAGCTTTCTTTGCCAAAACTTCCTTCACCTCTGATACCCTGACGTGCAAGGTGCACATGAACCAATGCACCACCCTCCTCCGGCCATTCTTCAGGTCTCCGATAGGTCGATAACGACCTCAACATCATCCACGAACATCAAGACATCGTGATTCCATCTCGACTCGAAATTGAGTCTTCAGATCGAAAACTGGAGTCAACCTCTCTGGATAAATTCACCCACCAGCGACAATCTCGCCCACCAGAGTTCACCCCCCTTTCGATCCAAGCAACGTCACAAGCCCACGCAACCGTTCAACCACTCACGAACACTTTCGGCGCCTCCCAAACAACCCACGACATCGCGAAACCAAGTCGCCCAATACTAGAAGTCGAATCCTAATCTAGCTTCGCCAAGCAACTCCGATCGCCAGAAAAATCTCGAACTATTTTTCCCGAGATCCCCATGCCAACAACATCCTCCAGACTAAGACCCACCCCCCAAAGCTTTTCCCATCATTGACAGTCGACCAAAATCCAAATTCTGGTCAACCTGACACTATTCGATGAATATTTAGTTAAATATCGCGATTGTCTTTCCTAAATTCATCATTGACAAATACAATTTAGGTTATAACATCAAAACTATAAATTATGAACATTAAATTTATCCTGTATTTTGATCATTATTGTATTGCCTTATTTTTTATATTTTTCCTAATATAAAATCTTGGAACTATTTTAAAAATTCATATTACCATGCTTCAATTCTTTTTTTACAGATCTTAGTCTAACACTAATTGGTTTGGTAGATATGATTTTTAATATGGGTTTGGAAGTCTGTTAAACAGAGAGATCACAGGCAATATTCACAGACATATATGTAGACATGCATTCACAGTCAAACATTCCTGTAACATAATGCTACATTCATCACAAGCACCAACTAGATTTAAAGCTGTTTTTAAAATGCAAGATTTACTCACAAGCATCAATTTTAAGCAGATTTAATCATTTAACAAGAGTAGTAGATTACTCACCCGCTTCTCAGAAACTAGAGAACCAGGTTTGAGTATTTGGAAAATTTTGATTTGCATCTGAAAAACTTGCTTAGCTTGTTGTTTGCATTTGATTTTTCCAGTCTTCAGTTTTTTCTTATAATTTTGGTTTCCATGTCTCAATTTGATTTTGATTTTTTTTCTGGAAATTCGAATTTGCTCTTTGGTCTTGAATTTTGAACTGCTGCTTTAAAATTTGAAGCTAAGTTGATCTTTATTATAACTAGTTTTCAGGTTGATTTCAGCCTACAGGTTTCTTTTCCTTTGATAATGAAGATAAAGAGGAATAAAAAGAGAAAGGGTGGAGATGTACATATCTTAATTATCATTATTTTCTAAAAATAATGACACTTGTTGATTTTACATACAAATGTCATTTGCATGAAACATTTGATTTACATTTGTTAAATCATGAATACATTTAACTTCCAAGTGTATTTTCCTAGAATTAATAAATTTTATAAATGATTTTTATAAAACTCTCATATATATATATATATTTAATTTCCTAATTTATACATACATTTCTTAATTTATATATATATATATAATCCTTTAAAAGAAAATAATTTAAAACAAACTCTATTCCAAATAGAATCATATATAATATATTTTAAATATCCAAAAATATTTAAGATATATATATATCTATCTTTTGGATTCCAAATTTAAATTCAAATTCAAATACAATTTAAAATCCAATTTGAAATCAACTTACATGAATATTTTTACTTAAATAAACACAGATTCAATGTTTTTGAAAATAATAATATTTCCATTTAAAATCTTTCTTATATTCCTATATGTATATATAAATATGAACAACCATTATTATTTGTTTTAAAAAAAATTGTCAAATTTTTAAGTAATTATATTAGGAGGTTATCAAATATTTATCCAGAGATTTAAAATCCAATTTTTTTTATATTTTCAAATTCACTTACTGAACTAGTTATCTTTCATTGTCAGAATTTTAATCTGTTCAATTGAATAAACCAGAAATTATCCAGTTACCAGATATCCAAAAATCCGGGTTATTACATTCCTCCCTCCTTAGAATCTTTTCGTCCTTGAAAAGGAACGAAGCCAGAATTTATTAAAATACTTAATATTAGTTAAATCACTTTTGATCATTTTTAAAGCACTTTATAATCTATATAATATTATCAAAATAGTTTTATAAAAATACTTTTACAACTCGATGTTTCAACAAGTCCATCCTTGTTCCCATAGAAATTCGGTCATACTTTGATCAAGCGTAGGAATGAAAATTTATAAGTGCTTAGCAGACCCATTTTCAACACCCAATGAAAATACTTGGAAAATAATTTTATTGAGAATATAGAAAACATGTTTGAAAATAGAGGAAATATCTTTGGTGAGAGTGCTCTGGAAATCATCACCCCCATCCATGGTCGCAGTTACATCTTGCGTTACGTTGCCATCACAGCAAAAGTCCATGTCACTATAGGCACTCCGCGCCCTTGATTACGCCATGGAACCCACAGTAGACCGCAGTTACATTCCAGGGTTACGTTGCCATCACAGCAAAAGTCCATGTAACTGTAGGCATCAGCGCCCTCGATTTTCGCTGCCAAAAATGAACTACTCCACTCCCGCATAGGTCGCAGTCTACAGATGTAAAATCAAACGCAGAATGTTGGCTCTCAGCGGCACACACGACTTTCGCTATGTCACCATAGGTCGCAGCCTACCGGTATAAAATCTAACGTAGACTATTGGCTCTCAGCGGCACACATGACTTTCGCTATGGTCTGTAGTAGATCGCAGTGACATCAAGTTAAACTTTTGTCATAGCATAACTCAAATGCCTTTGCAGGCATCGGCGCCCTCGACTTTTGCTACACACAACACATAATCCTCAGGAACTAGTTTTGTCCGGACTCCTCACATGATTAACTTTAGAATCCCCCCTTAGGGTTCAAGGCAGTACCACCCTACGGCACTCCTGAGAAGTTCATTTCAAGGGAGCGCCTTTTTCTCTAGAGCCATTTTCCAAACACGTTATACTATACATATATAGTATCTTCCAAGTCATACACCTAGTATGAACCCCATATAAATCTCTTTTCTTAAAATCGATTATCCCAAAATCGATAATTCTCAACTAGGCATTCCAAATTCTAATATTGATTTTACCCAAAAATCAAAAGCCTTTCCAAAAGCCATAGCTTCCAAAAACCTTTTCTCAAAAATTATTCTCATAAGATCCTTTATATATATAGATATATATAACCCTAAAAAATCTTTGGATCATTTCAAACTTGTATAAAATCCCTTTTATACTTCAAATATTTTCAAAACCCTTTTCTTCTGGCAAAAGATTCAATAAGGGAAGTTTATCTTATATTACAAAGATATATAACTTTGTTTATTCCAAATCAAATATTCAAATTTGATTGCTCCATAAAGTCACTTACTAGTTTACTTACTTCCATAAAGTAAATTTCTACCATAGAATAATCCAATTTCTATTTTATTTCATCAAATATTTCACAAAATATATTTTTCACTTCAAAAACCATTTTATAGTTCTTATTCACAAACTTTCAATATCAATTTCATTCCAATCCGTACGACGTTCACATATCATTCGTACGCTATATCAATTTAATCACTCACTCGATTACACAATTTTACTTCCGAACTAGTATCGTACATCCGACTTCCTAGTGCGGGCTCAGATCTCGTTTCTTGGTCAGAAACCGACATTCTCCTTGCATAGCCATAAATATGATATAGAATATACAGAACCAATCAACAATCCATATCCAGGTTCGCCGTCGAAAATCAAGTGAAAAAAAAATCCTAACTCGGATCGATATATTATCTCAAAATTATGTGCTCGAATTTGGATCAAATCACTATGCGAATAGAATAATATATGTACATCCTATGTATTTATCTTCCTTGATTATTTACTAAATCAATCCTCTTTTCTACTCACATTCACTTACTCACAATTACTTAAATCCTCATTTGGATTATCACCTCAATTCTTATCTCAAATGGATATTAATCATAAACAGTATAAACTCTGTTCAGCTTAAATTTAGAAAATAGCTTGAAAATTTTAAAAATAGACAAGTAGTTGAAAAATAATTATTAGTTTGCAAAATAGCTGTAAAACAGTTAAGCAATGGTAAAATAGTGGGAAAATAGTCAAACAGTTATGATTTTTTTTAATAATTTCAAAATAGTTGTAAAATAGTAATTAGTTATAAAATAGTTGAAAGATAGTAATTAGTTTATAAAACAGTTGTAAAATAGTTCCAAAATAATTATAAAGTAATTATAAAATAGTTTGGGCTTTTAAAAGAAAGATTGAATATAGTAAATAGCTTGGAAAAATAGATTTGTATTAAAATAATTTATTTTGAAAATAGTCCAGAGTCAAACTGTTTAATTCTCAATCTCCATTCTCATCAATTCAATTTAAATTTTCACCTCCATTTAAATTGACTCAATTCCAATTTGAATACTTCAATTTCCATTGAAATTGATTTAATCCCAACTCAAGTTGAATTATCGTTGATTCTTTCCAAATTCAAATAAAATTCCATTTGAATTTAAAACTATTCAACTTTAATCACAAATCTAAATTATTTTAAATCAAATTTCAATTTGAACTAATTTCAAATTCAATCTTACTTTAAATCATCTCGAATTATATAAACTCGAGTTAAATTTCAAATGTTGGTTTAACCTCTTAAACCAAATTATCCTTTACTTAAAGTCTTTAAACAATTTAATTCTGAGTTCAAATTTCAAAAATCCCTTTTAAATTATCTTTACTTAACTCATTACAAAGTTCAAGTAAGGGTTCAAAACAATTTTATTTTACAAATTCTATTCTTAACATTCAAATGTTAAGTTCAAAGGAATTCCATATCCTTAATTTCAAATTTAAGTTAAACTTTATTTATCTCTATAATGGATATATTACCACAATCCATTTCTTCACTCATTTAAACAAATCCAATTTCAGCTTAAAGATTATCAATAACAAGGGGATGGTATCATTCAAATTATTTTAGAATATCCATCCATTTCCAATTTCCAAATCTCAAACCCATTTTTGAAATCACATAAACTTCCCAGTCAAATCAACCGTTTAACTTCCCAAGTAAAATCTCAATTTTCATCTTGATTTCAAATCAGGTTGATCATTCAAACTTATTTAACTTCTTCTTAGTTAAATTCAATTTAATCTCATTAATCCCACTCCAAATTTGAATTCTCCATTTCAAATTCCAAATTTCTATCACTTAAAAGTTCAAAAACTTATTTAACTTCACATTTCTAGAAAAATCAAAATTCATCACTTTAGAGTTTATTTCAAATCATCTTTGATATTATGTATATCCACACACATATATACATATTTACTTCCTGGCCCATCAAGCCAAATTTTAAAAATTTAAACCATCTTTGGTTTTAATTCAAAACAAACTCTTTTAAATTTTACAAACAACTTTTCATTCTAAAATAAGATTACATTAAAAAATAGTCTGAATAATATTATTTATTCCTTTCTTTATCACTTTGAAACAAATTTCAAGTTTCTAGACCTAGACTTAAAAATTCACAGTTTAGATCATCTTCAGTTCCAATTTATAAGTCATACTTCCCTAAAACATTTCATTTCATTATTGCAACAACCATTTATGATATTAACCAAGGTTATCAAACATGGAAACCAATTCATTATTATCTTATTCTGAAAACTCTTCTCCAAATTCAGAATTTTAATTTCGGTTTGAATCCATTTCAAACTTATCTTCATTCAATTTCAGTTTGGTTCTATTTCTATTACCCCTTAATTCTTATTATTACTTTAATTCAATTAATACAACAACCAATTTCCTTAATATAATAGAAAATCTATTTCTTAATAAACTTATATAAGATTCATTTACTTTTGAAACCATTTCAAAACCTTTATATAAGAAAATAACAAGTACGCTCTCATATATATATATATATATATATATATATATCCTCTCAACTCATTCTAGGGTACCATTGATCCTCCTTAATGAGTAAACCCTCCAGAGTCTCGCTTAACCTTCAGCTCTGATACCAAATGTAACGACCCAGAATTTTCGATACCGAAAATTCCAGATAGTTAGGGAAAGAAGAAAAGAGATAGAAGAAGAAGAAACAGAAAACCAAACTCAGAATCTCACATTTGTAGCGGATAAAATATAATATCCAATAATATTCTTTACAAAAAGAAAGCTGTATCAGTCAATTACATTTTAATACATAAGAGTTACAACATTTCACAATCACTGGACAACTAATATAACTTGTCTCGATAAACTACAATAATATATCATAGCGGAAACACTCCATACGTTCCTGCCATCCAGCTCACCTCCTGAGCTCCAGAACGTCCTTACCTTAAAAGTTGTACTACTCGGTTTGACCCGAGCATTACATCAAAGTAACACCCAGTTCAGGCTGGAAACCAGCGTGAGTAAACCCCTCTAAAATGGAATACAAAAGCATACAACTTATATGAACCCTGGGTAAATTACATCAATTTACAACTTCCCAAGTTGTTATAGACATCACTTATTTCACACATCAGTTTCTAAGTACAAAAAACTTAGATTAAATAGTCCAATTCACGTAAATCATTCCATTTTAGCCTACTGATTCCACATACCAATTTATAAAGAATCGAAGTGGTTTCGGATATTTACTAATAGCCGACTCCGGTCTCTTCAAATTCAATACCATCTTAACCCAAGTTATTTAAGGGAAAGACAATTCGACTATAAATAAAAGTTGTCACCTTTTTACACAGCAATTCATCATCGATAGATAACCACATTATCATTGTCCACCCAAAATACATCATATCACAAAACATTTCATATCGGAGATATCAATCAATTCAAGGCATTTAATCATCATTCAATCATTCATAAGCAAGATGGATCATTTCCAAAATTAATTTAATATTTCTCTAATTAAATTAAATAACAAATCTTTAATCACTTAGATTTCCTGTACTTAACATTAGTTGATTAAAAATCAATTAATTAATCATCCTTTAATTATCCATCTAAATTACTCATCCTTCAATTAACATTCTTAATTAATCATCCTTGATTAATTATTCTGTAATTATATTTAGTAACTAACTTTTAATTAATTATGCAAATTAATTAACCTTCACACATACACACTAATCACATTTATCCTATAATTACTTACACTGCTAAATCATCTCTTTGATTAATTACAATAAGTAATTGATTCTCAATTACTTCCCTTAAGTTATTTATCTTTAATTACTTTCATCAAGTAATTATCTAGTTAGTTAACCTTTAATTATCAATTAATAAATCATATTTCTTAATTAATTAGTTCTTAATTTACAATTAATTTATCCTTAATTAATTAGCTAAACCTTTATAAATTAATTTAACTTTAATTACCATATTAATTAAAGTAATCCTTAATCATAAAAACTTAGTTACCTTTCAAGATAAATCATTTTCTTTAATTACCTACTTTAATGAACACATGTTTAAATAATTAATCACATTAATTAGTTATTTAATAATCCCTAGTTAATGATCTTCATTAACTATTAACAATTCTTTAATTACTCCCTTAAGTAATTATACTTTAATTAACCATTATTAATTAAAAATTAATTAATTATTAATCATAAATTAATTACTTAATTAATTAAATCCTTAACTAAAACTTAATTAATCTTTAATTACTTGATTAATTAATTTACTCTTAATCTTCACTTATTTAATAAATGATTTTCAATTACAAATTAATTAACCTTAATTAATTAATTTACAACCTTAATTAATTTAAGATAAATTCTTTTATCTTAATTTAAATACTAAATTTACATCATTATATTTTATTAGAAAACACTTTTGAGGTCAATTTTATAATCGAAAGCGTATAACTTCTTTTAAACAAAACAATTTAAACATTTAATTTTAATACTACCTTTCAAACTTATCCAAATAAAATTCTGATAAATAGGTATTCTTGAAACTTATTTATCATATCTTTTATAACCCTTTAAAATATAAAAACTTTGTTAAACAGTTATCCTTGAAACTAATTAAAACTTTTAAACCTTGAACTCATTTAACACATTGCATTTTTAAACTTGTTTGTAAAATTTCCTTTGAAAATCAATCATTTTTATTCTTTGAAAAAAAAAACAAATTTTATCTTGATTCACCTTCTTTTGACTTACTTTAGTTTAATTTCAAAACTTGAATTACTATGTTTTTCTTTGTCAAAAGAAAACCTGGATCCCCGTTAATCAGAACTAACAACGAGCATAACAAGATCAACCCGCGCTTTTTCAACAAAAACCCGCGTGAACTCATGAGATCACTCTCGAGTTTCCCCCAACCTCAACTACTTCGAGCTTATCACAGAAACGCACGAACTCGAACTTGAGAAAAGCTTTCTTCCCCAAAACTTCCTTCACCACTGATACCCTGACGTGCACGGTGCACATGAACCGATGCACCACCATTCTCCGACCATTCTTCAGGTCTCCGATAGGTCGATAACGACCTCAACATCATCTACGACCATCAAGACATCGCGGTTCCATCTCGACTCGAAATTGAGTCTTCAGATCGAAAACTAGAGTCAACCTCTCCGGCTAAATTCACCCACCAGCGATAATCTCGCCCACCAAAGTTCACACCCCTCCGATCCAAGCAACGTCATAAGCATACACAACCATTTAACCACTCGCGAATGCTTCCGGTGCCTCCCAGATAACCCACGACATCACGAAATCAAGTCCCCCAATACTGGAAGTCGAACCCTAATCTAGCTTCACCAAGCAACTTCGATCGCCAAAAAAATCTCGAACTATTTTCCCGTGTTCCCCATTCCACCAACGTCCTCCAGACCAAGACCCACCTCCCAAAGCTTTTCCAATCATCGATAGTCGACCAAAATCCAAATTCTGGTCAACCTGACATTACTCGATGAATATTAAGTTAAAAATCGTGATTGTTTTTCCTAAATTCATCATTTACAAAAACAATTCAAGTTATAACATCAAAACTATAAATTATGAACATTAATTTTTATCCTGTATTTTGATCATTACTGTATTGCCTTATGTTTTTATATTTTTCCTCAGTATAAAATCTTGGAACCATTTTAAAAGTTCATATTACCATGTTTCAATTCTTTTTCCTTTACAGATCTTAGTCTAACACTAATTGGTTTGGTAGATATGAATTTTAATATGGGTTTGGAAGTCAGTTAAACAGAGAGATCACGGGCAATATTCACAGACATATATGCAGACATGCATTAACATTCAAACATTCCTGTAACATAATACTACATTCATCAAAAGCATCAACCAGATTTAAAGTTGTTTTTAAAATGCAAGTTTTACTCACAAGCATCAATTTCAAACAGATTTAAGCATTTAACAAGAGTAGTAGATTACTCACCTGCTTCTCAGAAACCAGAGAACCAGGTTTGATTATCTGGAAAATTTTGATTTGCATATGAAAAACTTGCTTATCTTGTTGTTTGCATTTGATTTTTCCAGTCTTCAGTTTCTTCTTCTAATTTTGGTTTCCAGGTTTCAATTTGATTTTGATTTTTTTTTGCTGGAAATTCGAATTTGCTCTCTGGTCTTGAATTTTAAACTGCTGCTTTAAAATTTGAAGCTATGTTGATCTTTATTATAATTTGTTTTCAGGTTGATTTCAGTTTACAGGTTTCTTTTCCTTTGGTAATGAAGATAAAGAGGAAAAAAAATGAGAAAGGGTGGAGATGTACATATCTTAATTATCTTTATTTTCTTATTTTCTAAAAATAATGAAACTTGTTAATTTTACATACAAATGTCATTTGCATGAAACATTTGATTTACATCTGTTAAATCATAAATACATTAAACTTACAAGTGTATTTTCCTAGAATTAATAAATTTTATAAATGATTTTCATAAAACTCTCATATATATATATATATATTTAATTTCCTAATTTATACATACATTTCTTAAATTATATATATAAAATCCTTTAAAAGAAAATAATATGAAACAAACTCTATTCTAAATAGAATCATATATAATATATTTTAAAAATTCAAATATATTTAAGATATATATATATATATCTTTTGAATTCCAAATTTAAATTCAAATTCAAATACAATTTAAAATCCAATTTGAAATCAGCTTACACAAATATTTTTATTTCAACAAACACAGATTCAATTTGTTTGAAAATAATAATATTTCTATTTAAAATCTTTCTTATATCCATATATGTATATATAAATATAAACAACCATTATTACTTGTTTCAAAAAAAAAATTTGTCAAATTTTTAAGTAATTATATTAGGAGGTTATCAAATATTTATCCAGAGATTTAAAATCCAATTTTTATTATATTTTCAAATTCACTTATTGAACGAGATATCTTTCATTATCAGAATTTTTATCTATTCAATTGAATAAACCAGTTAATTATCCAGTTACCGGATATCCAAAAATCCGGGTTATTACATTTTAGGTAAGTTATGTGCCTCCTTCATCATAATATGGTAATTTTCTTATTGTTTAGTTGGTGCACCTGCCAACTGTCTGCAATAAATTCATATAAATATTCTTGAAATCCCACAAAATAAAGTGGTCTTTATGTGCATATCTTCAGCTTGTTGGTTTTTTTTTTATATTTTGCTATATCTTTTGTCCTCGCTAGTCACTGGTAGTACTTTACTTTTACTATGGTTTATTTGATGCTGATGCTTTATATGCATTGATTGATACATGCTAGATGAGTATGCAGGTCGTTATTATTTGAATAACCATTCTTGTTATGTGTGTTGAATGACCATTCCCAAGTACTATATGACATTCTTCCACCGTTTGTCTCTAATTTATTTTTTGTAGGTATATTAGACTTTTGAAGGAGAAGAGCTTGGACACTCCTTGGTTTATATTACGCTATTTTAACAAACTTTTGTTGTAAGATTTTGTGTCGCTAACATTTGAGTTAAAACACTGTTTTTATAATTTTGTATATGACTAAATCTTATAGTTAATGAAATTGATGTAGTTTTGATTATGTTTAATCTTTATAGTTGTTTATTATATCATAGTATATACATTATTGTGTTATAAATTGAGTAATTTGTTATTGAATTCATTAGCTATAACTGATTTAAAACTATTGTAACAAATGAAAAAAAATGAAGCAAAGTGTTTTTAAACTGTTGTAAAATAAAATAGCAAAATGCTGCAAAACAAAAAAAATGTTGCACTATATATTACTGTAGCGTTTTATAAATGATGTTATATTAACGACATGTTGAAGCATGTTTTTTGACTGCGTTCTTCAAAATGCTGCTAAATGAATTTGCAATATTTAGAAAACGCTGCATTAACAACTTTTCGTAGTGTTTTATAAAGGCTTTAGAATCCTTTTTAAGCAACCTTTAAGAAAGGCTGTCGTTATTTGTTTTCAGTAACTTTTCTGAAACGTTGCGTTATATTAGTGCTCTTTTGCGACAGGACATAATACAGCGTTCTTCAAAACGCTGCGGATGATAATGACAGCAATTCTAAAACGCTGCATAAGTCTCCTTTTGTTGTAATGTATGTCAGTGTCACATCCGATATGGCTAAGCAAATCAAATTTAATATTCAACAATCTATATAACATGCATATGACTGAAATATCAAAAGGTATATAATTGAAATTGATAATCACAACGATGAGAAATCCGGATTTCTCTCTATAAAATTCCCTATATTTTCATTTTAAATGTCATTCGTTTTTCAAAAGTGGATATTTAATCAAATCAAACTAATAAATCATCTAAGCACAAAAGAAATTATTTGTATCTACTATATAACATACCGATTACCCAAAATGGTGAGTTTAACTCACCGAGATATCCAGCGGATACTTAGGCGTTCCAGCTTGAACTTAAATCGAGCGATTCGATTTTAACCTAAATTTCACTTGCTCCTTAGTTGATGAAACTAGTTCTAGCATGTGGCCAACGTTCATACGAGCGCATTGTAAAAAATCTCACCTTGATTGGACCTCGTGTGAGAGAGTTATTTGATCTTATAAGTTTGAGATTAAATTAAATATAAATATATTAATTAATTATTTTTATTTACAAATAATTACTCATTATAAACTAATCCTCCTTAATCCCTCTTCCCGAAACCATCCTTCTGTACGCAACACAAATTCAAGTCAATGTACACATGCATGTACGCGACAACTCTCTCCCCAGTCCATGAAATCCCACTCCAACTTTGTCAGTGTAACGACCCATAAATCCGCACAATTCAAGCTGACAATAAACCACATATGTCCAACCCAAGTTGAACGGAAAGATGTTTAGTTATTAGTAAGAAAGAAGAAGAAGAGAAAAAAGAACTAAAAACAACACAGAATCTCACAATCGTAGCCGAACAATATATAATATAATATCAATGATCTTTACAAAGAGAAACTGTAATACACATACATCCATCAGAGTATAACAACAAATCACCATCATCGGCCTGGTAGTTATAATAACCTCCCAATGCTGATAATTTCAACAATAATGCACTGGAAAAATAAACAAATATGGGAATAAGTCGTGAAGACCTCTAGCTCATCTCCTGGGCTCCAATGCATCCAAAGCAGTCTGTAAATATGCTCCGTCTGATCCGAGCATTATAATAAAATAACATTCGAGTCAGTATGGTAAACCTGCATGGGAAAACACACCTAGTTGGAGTTTAATGTTTATCTATAAACGTTTCAAACAAAAGTATCTCGTAAGACCACGCCCACATAAACAGGGATGAGTTTTTACCTTACGATACCAAAACAATTTCTATAGGAAATCCCTTGATTTTATAATAGTTACTAGAGTACAAATACTAATTAATCATAGCCAAAATTGTTTCATTAATTGAATTACAGCATACTAGGTTCTACAATCAAAACCGTAAAGGAACGTATTGGAGATTGGATTCCATATTATGACAAGGTAAGGAATTACCTTCCTTGGTACATCTCTAGATAAAATGTACCTTGGTTTGATAAGAACATCTTGTACCCTACCATATAAGGCTGGCCTACCACTTGATTAGTAGTACTAAATATGATGACCCCTTTCGTTAATGAGCCTCTAAGCATACGTGCGTAGATAGTAATCGATCTAGATTTGGAATGACCATACCCCGACGGGAGCAACCCACATGTCATATTGCATGTTCGCTTTTTTGTCATTTTCCGATTAATGAGGCTTGAGTCTATGTTTTATCTTTTCATAGCACTTCCCACTTGGAATGCTAACACTGCCCTCCAAGAAACAATGCAATGCCAGCATTCATCCACATAAGTTCATCCTAGGATTGAACGAAATCATATGCACCACTTCCACCACATCCATTTTAGGAATCGCCCTCGATATTACTAGTAAGTAGCCCTTGCACTTCAAAAGCTCCATTTCGATTACTTTAAGATATTCCAATTCAAAATGCTTATGCCGCTTCGAAGTGGTTTTCGAATAACATATCTGATCCTGGTCTTTCCGAACCGATAGCGTTAGTTTATAGACTAGCCAACATTTGATAGTTGGTTACTCAACTATCAAATAAACAAACAATCCAATCAGAGATCAAATTCCAAAGGAAGTGGCATTGGTTAAGCACCAGGCAACACTGAACCTCTTTAATTAATCTTTTCATTAGTTAACGAACTTTCCAAATATTATCTCAAATTATCTTTACGAAGATATATTCTCAAATTTAATTTTAATCTTCTATGTTTGGAAAAAATTTCTAGGTACTTATTTCAATGGTAGTATATTTACAAACCATTTCATTTTAAACGTTTAGATGATGCTCCTATATACTTAAATCTATAATAAGTATATTTACAACTTTTGAGCAAACTTATTGCCTCCCAAACACACTTTATTGAATAAAAAAATGTTGTGTAAAACATCATTATGAAGACCCAAAAACACTAGTATAGAGATCCAATTAGTCATATTTAATATTAATTTTTGACGTCGAACTCAAACTATTTATCGGTCTACAAGGAAGCCGATCAAGTTGGGGGTATCATTACATCTTAGACCTTGAATAGACGACATTCTTAACTTCAAAATTGATGTAAGTTACACACCTCGAAACACAAAATTAAATATAGGATAAACATACATACATATACACACATACCTATATATATATAAATATGTATCCCGTATACTATAAAACATCTTCTTTCGGAAATCATCTGCTATAACAGCAGTGTTATAGTGTATGTCCTCCTTACTTTCTTGAAAACATTTATTACAATAAAAATGTTGAAATCCATGTCTTCCTACCACTAAACACATTTTAAATCACTTTTAAACCATTAAACTCCTATCACTTTCAAAACATTCCTTTAAAAGATTGTTTTTACTTTAAAATGTGAATATATTTCCTTCATTAAAAATCCATGCTTAAAATTCAACATAATCATTTTCCATATTTATAAGCCATATATATATGTCTTTCTATTTTATAAAACTCCCTTTTTATAAAATCCCTTTATTTATAAACCCCATTTATAACTCTATTCCTTTATAAATCTCACATACTAATAAAATCCCCTTTAAAACATCAATTACAATCTGTTTTTTAATGTTTCTTCCATATGTATAAATTTATTTTATAAATTCATTTATATTTATAAAATATCGTTTAACATCATCAAATTTATCCTCACTCTCTATTTCCAAAATAGAATCAACTATTTTTCTAGAACAACATTCCACATATTATTATAAATCTACAATTGTGATTTATTTTTCAATTTATCCAATGATAAAAGTTTCTCTTTATTTATAAAAGCCATTTATAAATCTATCATTTTATTAATAGAATACGATTTTACGAATCTTCACTTTATTTGTAAAAAGTCACATTTACAAATTATCAAATTTTATAAGTTTCCACATTTATAAATGAATCTTAGTATATGTGAGTATATATATATATATATATATATATATATATATATATATATATATATATATATATATATCACTTTATAAAAAACAATTAATAAAAATTTATACCAAAATATTTCTAACCTTATTTAAAACCGTATTCTTTTATTATAAAAATGGACTTAATTTTAAGATTTTAAAAATCTTTACTTTACAGTTCAAAAATCTCTATTTAAAATATTTCATAAAACTACTAATTTATAGTATCTAAAAATCGTACATTTTATGTTAAAATAAGTTCCTTCTTTTGATAATTCAACAATAATTATTAAAACATATAAATTTTCAAAACCACTTAAAATTCTTTTTAAAACTAAATCTTCACTTATAAATTTCATAATACTAAAAATATGGCTATTATAGCACCAAATAGAAAAACAAATCATCCATGTCATCAAATAGGCATCCATCACATCATATATCAAAAGTAAAAATCAACATTTTGAGAAATCCAGTTGAATCCGTCGAAATTGTCCTCTTGCAACGCATACAATATATAATCATAAAATATAATTCAATCGCTACGAAGGGGATCGTATACAATAGGTCATCCACTCTTACACGGGAACGTAATAGAGTCTCGTTTGCTCTAGGGGCAGGAACATATACAAACCATCAACTAAAATAGTAAATCATCCAAACAGTCAACAAACAATTACCAAAAATATTGCCCATGCTTATATAAAAATATAAGTGGGCCAGAGAGCTGAATTAACTCAATTTGATTCTAATTTTCACCAAAGCACTCTAGTTTAAATTTAAAATTGAACAAGCATTCAATTTCAACCCAAATTCCTATAAGCTCCAAATCAATCCAATCCAACTCCATAACGTAGTATTCGTTGATACCAACGCAATGCAACTTGTCACATTCAATTTGGACCTCGTATGAATTAGCTATGATTTAATGAACGTTGAGATTATTTAAATTATAATTAACTTTAATTAATAAAATTTAAACTTTATATTACATTTCCATTCTCATCTCATGCTCGTATACAACCCAGGCAACCGAGCTTCGATCGTGAATTTCTTCGATTGTCGTCGTCGCCTCGTGTCGCCATTCACCGCCGCGACTATGGTTCCCTCGTGCCTAGCCCCCTACTCCCATAGTCATAGGTCGCTTGCCCTATAACCTCGCCAATCACCGAAAAATTAAGCTTAAACTGCATGCATTTGAATGGCTATAGCCTCCGCAAGGCCTCGCCCTAGGCAACCTCGACCACTAATCTTGTTCATCTCGTCGGGCTCTACAATTTTCATGAAGAAGCTTTGGTGTGAAAGTGGACAGAGTGGCATCGATCATTGTGAGCCATTGTATGGAAGAACGTTAATGGTAGCTGAAGTAAGAAACTTGATTTTTTACAAATAAAGAAAGTTAAGGTCCTTTTATAGAAAAATTTCAAAGCACTATTCACATGTTAAATTTTCGAACTTCAAACGAGGCGTGTCGCCTAGCGTTCTTCATGTAATACCCCTATTCCAAACACAATGGAACTAGTATCGAGACCCAATTCCATCGAAAACAAAAGTTAGCTTTAAAATCGAATTATATTAGTTTAAATTCCTTTAATTAATCTCTATATGTTTCGAGCTCACACGACCAAATGATACGTCCAATCGTTATGAAATTCAACAACATATGATAATTACTATTATGATCCAATGGAACCGGTTTCATCCAATTATGAGAGAGTGCATTGGAAGGCTATTTTCACACGTTAATTAAAATGACTTCTATTAAAACTAGCTTATTCACTTTTAAATTCAAAAGTTTACTATCTTCATTCTTCCTCAAATAGAATTTAAATCAACTTTTTGTAATCATTTTTTCGTATCAAATTCAAGATTTAATAATTTTAAACAATTCTATATACTCAATTTAGCAATTCAATTACCAAATAAATCGCTGAATTTGAAATATAAGTTGTTTAACTTATAAAATAAGTTTCAATATTTAAAATCAATTAAGTATTCGAAATTCAAATGATTGAAATTCTAGGTCGTTATAGCTAATCACTTCCTCATCAAACGAGCATTACACCACACACCACCACATTGAACTCATTTCCAATATTCAAATTTCGACCTGCTCCCCTCTCCTTTCAACCATGAAATGTTGCACGTCCCAATTATGCACCAAGCTCGGCCAAATATTGCCAATTGGAGCCCCTTCGAACTAGAAACACTACGCCGCCCTCAGATTCGCCAAACTCCGCCTAAATCCTAGACCACCCCAAACCTTAGCTCCAAATTAACACATGGCCAACCATCCAAACACCACCGCACCACCCAAACATACACTAAATCTAAGCCCTAAATCCTACGAGTTCCAAGGTTCAAGTTTTATAATTTTCATTGAGTGTAAATTTTGATTTTGGTTTTTAACTAGAGGATCTTACTTTGTTTTTTGGTTTTAAAGAAGAAATATTGATTTTTAATATTGAAAATGAAAGATGGGATAGAGGGAAAATAAGTGTGTTGAATAAGCTAAGTATTTGGTTATGGTTTATAACAAGATTTTCTGGCATCTTGCAACACATTATTTCATTTGCATATGTACCGCGAACGACAAAATAAAAAAATACGATCGTGACCAAAAATGTGACATGGTCTCAAAACAATAATAATATGAGCTGGTTATCTTATTCTTTAAAAATTCAAAAATATCATCGTTTGCCAAAAATCGTTGAACGATAATTTAAATATTTTCCAGACTAAAAGTTATGGAAATATCTAATAAATTAAATTAAAAATACATCAATAAAAATCGATTTATTATTTTAGTGATTGTTTTCTTATTATTTATTAAATTCAAATCGAATTTGAATGTTTAAATAATTAAATATTGTAGTTAGAAACATTAAAAATTCAGAATCGTTACATTCTCCACACTTTAAAGAATTTCATCCCTGAAATTCCAAAAAGAAGAAAAATGTCTCCACACCCTTAGACATATAAAACCAATTTACTAAAATGAGTTATTAAACTTTTAAAATCTCATATGTTACAAAAAAATCCGATAGTACCTCCTTTATGCGGCTCGATCGGGAAAAATACAGCTCGCCACAACGGACCCAAGTCAATAAACGAAAGCTCAAAAGCGGCCTTCCATATCTAGGGCATAAAATCATCATCAAAAACAATATAAATGCATACCCATTAGTCGAGTGATTAAACTTTCTCATGAATCCAAAAGTGATAAGCAAGCCATTGCTTTCACAACCACGAATCTCACTTACACATGATATCAAACCATATAACTTGCATTTTAATATCAAAAGCATATATTACATTAAAGCATGTCTGATGTGCATATACCATTCGTACGCAATATCAAATCCGATCACTTACTCAACCACACAAATTTCACATCTGACCTAGTATCACTTACTCAACTTCCCTAGTGCAGTCTTCGATCAGGTTCTTTGATTAGAAACATCCGTTCTCCTTTCATAGCCATATACCATGATAGAATTCGGAATCAAATCACAAATCCATACTAAGTGTTCACACTCAAAGACCAAGTGAAAAATCCTATCTTACACCGGTGTAAATCACCTCAAAATGGTATGCTCGAATTTGGATCTAGAATAGTATGCGAATAAAATGACCCACGTACAACATATGTATTTAATATATATATATTTGTAAAATGATCCATATAGATTTTAAAAATCTAATTTATATAAACTCCGTATTACATTTTTTTCTGCATATATATATTTTTGATTCATTCAGTTATGTTAAAATGATTTGTTAAAGGAAATTTAGTTTAAAATTTAATTTTTAATAAGTTTATTAAAAGAAATTGGTTTGAAATGAAATCATTGGATACTTAAAATTACCAAACGAAAATTGATTATTTGATTATTTCAAATATTGATGAATTTTATAAATATTTATACAAGGTCTGAAATGGAGAGACAAGCCGGAATGGAAATGAGTTGGGATGGATTGCAAATAAAAAGGTGAGATCTTCTCACTCAAATTGAAATTTGAATTTCAGTTATTGATTGACTGTTTGATTGCGATATATATATATATATAGTAGTGTGTGTATATATATATATTTGGAGTGATTGATTTCCCGCATTATATTGTGGATGAGACCCAATGCGCCACATAATAGCGGATGATCTTATTTAATCCCATATACCGTGATATTCCACCTCGAAGTGGAATTGGTATTTAATTG
Organism: Allium cepa; assembly: GCA_030765085.1. NCBI lineage: Eukaryota > Viridiplantae > Streptophyta > Magnoliopsida > Asparagales > Amaryllidaceae > Allium > Allium cepa. Next base: position 731,047,418 of record CM060943.1, read on the forward strand.
TTGTGCTAACATCTATGGATGCAGGAATACAGGTTGGAGGGATCCAACTGGATTCCTAAAATATTTGAATTTGTTTCATATGTTGTGTGTTGATTTATTTATAATCTATGTGTAATTATATTTATGATTGAAATCGTGGAAGGCTATAGTTTAGCTGAATATATTTTTGGTACCGTAGGATACCAGAAATAAATAAAGTTTGAGTTTAGAAATTTAAGTAGAAAGTTTAGAGCAAAATTAATATTTGGAAATCAGATAAATTTAAAATATGGAATTTTAAAAAAAGATAAAGATTTATTTTGTAATCCTATTGAATAAAATTTCAAAATATGGGAAAAAGATTTAATAATGGATTTCGAGTGATATTATTCAAAGCTGAAGAATTTATTTATAATATGGATTTTAAATAGTTTATAAGAGATAAAGGAATTTTTTTTTAAAAGGAAACAAATTTAGAAAATCAAATTTAGAATTTAATTTGGAGTTTGAAATGATTTTTGAAATCAATTTGGAATTAGATTTGGTACTGAAATAAATTTTAGAAAATCAATTTGAAAATTGATTTGGTGTTTAAAATAAATCTTTGAGAAATCGATTTGGAAAATAATTTGGTGTTTGGAAATAAATTTAGAAATCAATTTTGAAAATTGATTTGGTATTTCAAAATAAATTTGGAAATCAATTTGGAATTCAATTTGATGCTGAAAATGAATATTTGGAAATCGATTTGAAAATCGTATATTCAATGGAATTTGAAAATTTAAATTCACAATGGGAATTTATAATGGAAAGGGAAGTTTGTTTTAAAAATAAATATTGGTTAATTTTTAAAAATGTGGAAAGTAATTTACGGATATGGAATGTAAATTAAAATAGATCAAGAAGGATTTATCGATTAACCTAAATTGACCACTTTTTAAAATGGAAAGTGTATTTTCCCCGGAGAGCCAAGTATGTTTTCAAAGTAGCTTTCAAATATAAATTAAAAGTTCTAGAGTTGGTTTTAAAAGAATATTTTGGAGAAATTATTTTCTTAAGTTATCTTGAAAATCTTTAAAGTAAGGATTTATTTAATTAATTATGGAAGTGATTATTTAAAGATTTAATTGATATTTGTTTTAAAAACTGGTTATTTAAATAGTTATACCCTATCTACTAATTTTATTTTAAAATTAGTTTGGGCTTAATGTTTATATATGATATTAGTATAATTTTTTCATAACTAATATTTAAGTAAGTGTTTTAAAATAGTTTTTATTCTAAATGTTTTCCAAGTATATTTTGGATAAGTGATTTAAATTATTTTAAAGTATTTGAACTCGGCAAAATTTTCAATGGACATAAATATTTGGGAATTTATTCCACGTGAGGAAAGTGATTGAAATTCATTTTCAAAGTGTTGAAGTGCTAAATTATATCTTGCGAAGATATTTTGAAAATAAATAATTGGGGGGAAATTATTTAAAATGTGGTGATTGTTGTGGATATTGATTGATTTTAAATAACTGACTATTAATATTGGCCTTTAAATGGAATTTGAATTTTGATGCGACCGGGATGCCGAATGGTTGTTCGAAAACCACATCGAATCTTTGTGATGGATCTTTTGTTTAAAAGATCAAAGTGGAAATTTGTTGTGAATTACTTGAATTATGAATGTAACACTTATTTTTAAGCGCTCATTATTCGGATTAGCGGGGAGAGGACTTGGTGTCATAAAACCCATTCCGAATAATGGGATTGGATTTGAAGATGGTGTTGAAGACCAGGTATTTTTGAAAACGAAATGATTACTTGTCCAATGTCTCTGCACCGAATGGCCCTGGTATAGAGATTTGATCGCCCTTTGTGATAGGGATACCGGATGTGATTAGTGAATATCCGAATTTCAAGGGATTCTTTGAAGTGCCTTCGGTTCCGTTCGAACATGGAACGGACTTGTATGGATGTATGTCTGGCGTTACCTTTTGAGATGTAAACCTGGTTTCTATCAAATACATTTTTCTTGGTGGCGGAGAACTTATTCACTTAGCTTAACACCCTTTTCTAAGACGTACGAGCTCAGAGGTTATGTAATTGATGGTTACTAGTGATACATTCTCAATTTTGTAATGTGGCATACGAAGTGCTACTGATCATTTATTGATCGGAGCATGACTTTTGTGTAAAGCATAGCCTTGTGGACGAGACCTCGTCGAATCTCACAACCCGAAAATGGTCGAAACAGGAAGGATGCTGCAAGAAAATTTGGGGGTAGCGCCCTCAGGGTATGTCCATTTCCTTCTGAAAAAAGGTGGTATCATGGTATGGAGCCCAGATACTTAACTTATGTGGTTACTGCAAATTTATTGCGTTGTAGTTGTTGCTTTGTGGTTGAGGATCCTCGTATAAAGGTGGGTAACGACCGGGGATGCCATACTTGTGGTAGTTACCTAGTTATAGAGGTAACTCGGCCTTGTGTTGGCAGAGAGCTCGTTAAGTTCTCGGGGCGTCCCTCTAGAGGTGTTCCCATGTGGCCCAGGAAGTTCCTTAGCCTGACCATTTGTTGGAAATCCAATCACCAATACTCGCCTTGTACAGTTTTAGTTGTATAACCTGCCTTTTACTTATGGTGGTGACCTACTGTTTAGATGGTAGCTGAAACGTGTCTCATTTTGTAAGTTGTATAGGAATATATATATATATATATATATGTATGTATGTATATATATTAATTTAAATTTAAATTCAAATTGTCACCCTTACGCAACTTAAAATTTCGACGTCCAATCGAGCCGTGCCGCCAGACATTTATAATGTTAAACCCCTATTTTGAATGCAATGGAAAAGGTTCCGGGTCCAAATTCGATGGTATGGAGAAGATAGCTTTTTGGACCAGTTATTTAATTAAATTTTCGATTTAAATTTCAGCGCGTTTATTGACCATACGGCTACACGACAATTCCAAATGCTACGAAAATTAAATTTTGATAATAATACAATATTACGGATCCAATGGAACTAGTTTCGTCGAAATCCGAGACTGTGCCTCCGAAGGCTATTTTAAAATACCGATTTAAATGATATAATTTCAAAACTAAACAAAAGCTTCAAATTTCAAATTTTAAAAATACTTCCATTATCTTCAGTATTATTAATATAGATTTTACAAGACTTCAAATTATTTTTAACAAGCTCAAAACTGAAGATTTAATATTTTACCTAACTTTAATAATTAAATTCAATAATTTAATTGCCAAATTCATAGTTATTTGAAATTCAAGTTAAAAATAACTTCCAAATATTTAAAATCAATTAAATACTTCAATTTCAAATGTTCAAAATTCTGGGTCGTCACATTCCTATTTGTTTCTTAATTGCACCATATTCTTTTTATTCCACATTCATTTTTAAATCACAATTAATTAAACCAATAGTATTTCATTTAAAAATAAAGTCATTTATAAACCATTTCATAAAACCATTAATTAAGTTTATAAACATCTTATAAAACACAAATTATGTCTATCAATATCTTCAAAACTTAAGTTCATATTCGTATAACACTCTTCTACATCCTAAGAGTATATATAGAAATTTCAGTTTGGTATTACTTAAGTAGCATATTCAACAATATAAAACTTGTTTAACTTACTATCTACACAAATTTATAAGTTACGTAAACTTATTTTCTCATGTTTTCACAAAGATACTTAGTTTCAAGTTCTCAATTAACTTGGAAGTTTTCGACTATCCAAAATTGTTGAAAGTTCCATTTATTTCAATAAATGAAAATTACCAATAATTAATCATGATGAGCTGCACAAACCAAACTTCCTTAATGCATTGGATACGTGATCCATATAATAGCTTAGTTGAAACTTCAAACTTAAACACCTGGGTTTTATTCCAACTCTATTTTGAAATAATGATAATAGTAATATACAAATCTCCTTTGTATATCAAATCATACTTTTGGAACCTAAAAGAAACTTTGTTTTACAAAAAAAATATGTAGCAAATTACTATGGTAGCATTTCCCCACTTAAAAACTTGAAAATGACCACCAATGATGCTATAGTCATCACTAAAATTATTTTCCAATGACAGAAGTGAGTTCAGTGCTTTCTATCACTGTCAAAATTCTTTTTAAAATATTTCTATACCTCGATACTTACAAAATAAATAATAAAAATATTTTTTTCCTAAACTTTGAAAAACAATTTCCAAAAACATCGAGATTTAGGTTCTCAAATTCTCAATTTCAAATCCTATTTATGTATAAAATATATTTATAAACCATGCTTATAAAATTCCACTTTCCTATATAAACTTATTTCACAAATATATATCTTTGTTTGGATTATCATAAATAAGTTTTATTGAAATTAAATTTTAATCCAACATTATCACTGAATGCCTTATAGTCTAATTTGAAATTAAACTCATAAGGAGTTCGTATTTAATTCAATCGAAACAACAAATGCTTATAAACTCATTGATGACAAACAATTAATCAACAAAGAATAGTCAATGCTCCTAAAGTAGACGAGCACGACTAATCAAACAATAAACAATCATAACTGAATATTACCATCTCTTACAAAACAAACAAACCAAAATTTACTATTTCAAATTCTGAAATGTATTCTTTTATATATAAGATATAATCTTGGTAAAATTATTTTATCTATCAATTTCAAAACAATACATTGTTGGTTTGCCTTATCCAAGTATTTAAAAACCCCAATCAGTAAATTGTTCCTTCTTTATCGACCAGGATTCATAAACCACTAAACTGATAAATCAACACAGTATAAAACATAATTTTATAGAAATAACAAATATGTGCTCATATGTGTGTGTAAATTCACTCGAACTTATTCTAGGGTATTACTAACCCTATATCTAATGGGTCTACCCCACTTTTTAGGGTTCACTCAACCTAATCCCTAATACTACTTATAATGACCCGCCATTTCGATCCTCGAAAGCCAATATTTATACATTCATGGTATGCATATGCCAAACATTCAAGTGTCGAAAAGATGGATTATTACGGAAAACAGAAGAAAGGACAGAACAAAATCACACATTGTGACTAGTAATATATAATATACAATATATCCTTACAAAAGAAAACAGTAATATACATACATCAATCAGAGTTAACAAACGAACCATCAGCCTGGACAGTTATAACAACCCATCCTACCCCTAACTGGATAGTACCGAATATTTTATCACCTTGGTTACTTTGCAACCTTTTCCCAAGATCTCTCATGTATGCCCAAATTCATAAATATTTATCTAGATGGGTGATGACAATACCCTAATGGGTGCCACTCGCATAGCCCTGCTGCATTTCCTATGTTTTTGTCATTCCCAGTTATGAGGCTTGAAGCTACGATTTACCTTTTTATCAAATCTCACTTGGAATGCTAACACTTCCTTCTAGGCAACAATACAATGCCAGCATTCATCCATACAAGTTGTTCATGATATGTACAAACCAAAGATGCTACTTCTACTATATCCAGTTTGGAATCATCCTCAGGATTACTAGCAAGTAGCCCTTGCACTTCAAAGAACTCCATCTTCGATCCTCTTTAAGATATCTCTAATTCAAATGCTTATGCTGGGTCAGAGTGGTTTTTGGATAATATATCTGATTCTGGTCTCTTTGAACCGACAACGATAGTTTCAAAAATTGACCAACATTTGATAGTTGGTTATCTAGTTATCAAATAAACAAACAATTCAACCTGAGATTTACTTCCATATGGAATATAATCCCAGCTAAGCATATAAGCATCCACTAAGCTTCTTTAATTAAACTCTTCATTACTTAAAATCACTTTGTAAATATCTGCATCAAAATACTTTTACAAATATATATTCACAAACTCTTCTCTACTCTTTTCAGTATTTTAAAAATGTTGATATACTTATCTCAAATGTATATGTATATTCCAAAACCTTTTCACTTATAACATAGAAACACTATTCCATATACTTAAATCAATAGTATAAGTATATTCATAACTCAATACCATTCTAATACTTAAAAAATGTATCCATATACTTATCTCAACAGTACAAGTATATTCACAAATCTCAAGAAAGATTTCATTTCCAAAACCACACTTAATTTGGGTTAAAACAAACATTAATTAGAAATATTGATGACAATAAATCCAAAACACTTTTGATGTAAGTAAATGGATCATATGGAAATTGGACCAATATACCTAAAACCACTTCTCAATTTCAAATGTTACTATCTCTCGATTAACAATGAAATCAGACAAGTTAAGAAAACATTCTTGCCTCGATACACATTCTTAATTCTCAAAATACAAATGAGTTTTCATACCTTAGAATTTGGTGTTAAGTATGAAAAGAACATTTTCGATACCACTGTGATTTAAAACGATCATTAATGGAAATTGGGTCTCGGCCTTTCTATAAATCCCTTTTTATAAAGTGTCTTTATAAAACTCCTTATGTTTGCAAAACTCATTTTATAAAATATTATTTATAACTTATAAATTCCCTTTACAAAAATATAAACATAATTATAAACCTCATTTTATAAATCTCTAAATTTATTTAATAAACTCCTTTATAATATTTATAAAAATCTTTAATAAAACTTCTTTTATAAAATATCATCCATAAATCCAAATTTGCCTGCAACTCTTTTATAAAACTCCAAATTCATTTATAAAACTCCCTTTATAAATTTCTAGATATAATTACAATACTACGTTATAAAACAAAACTCCAAATATAAAACAAACTCCAAATATAATTATAAAATTGTATATTTTCCATAGCACGATCATTCATATGTTTTAATAAATTCTCAATTGTGATTTATTACTCCGATTCATCAAAATGGTAATAATTCCCTTTTATAAAATACCAATTATAAACCTATTCTTTATTTAGAAAATACTGCTAATAAATCTCTCTTTAATTTAAAAAATACCGTTTATAGATCTGTTCTTTTATTATAACATTATATATAAAAAGTTTTAAAAATATTTATTTCAAAATATTTCTAACTCCCTTTAACACAAAATCACTTTAAATTAAAAATAATCCCTTCTATTTTCCTTAAAAGTAAACATTCATTATTATAATAACTTTTCTACAAATATAAATAATTTCAAAAATAATTTAAAACATTTACATATATACATATATTAGAAAAGAATTATACAAGAAGTTGAAGTAAAATAGAGAAGTACCAAAAAACTATTTTTAAATAAAATCTTGTAGAAAATCAAAAAAGGTCAGAGTAAAAATCATTTTTCCAAATCAAAACCATTTTCAAATCAAAAATGCAATTAATAGTATATTTCAAAATACTATAATGATGCCAATAGTTAGTATAGCACTTAACCAATGCTATTATTAACTTTTCCACTAAAAAGGTTCAACCTTTAACATATGTCAATGTCACATCCAATATGGTCAAATAAATCAAATTTTAACATTTACCAATCTATATAATAGCTATATGATTGAAATAAAATCCACAAGTATATGATTGGAATTAAAAATGATAACGATGTGAAATCTAGATTTCTCTCTATAAAATTCCCATTATTTTCATTTTAAATGTCATTTACTTTTCAAAAGCGGATATTTAACCAAACCAAACCAATAAATCATCCAAGCATGAACACAATTATTTTTATTTACTATATAGTATACTATTTATCCAAAAATGTGTTTTTAACTTACCAAAATTTTAAACGGACGCTTAGGCGTTCCAGTTTGAACAAAAATCGAACGACGTTTCATTTTAGCCCAATTTAAATTGCGTCGAAGTTGACCAAACTAGTTCCAGTACGTATGCAACGTTCTAACTATCATAAACAAAAAAATTCACCTCGATTGGACCTTGTATGAGAAAGTTATTAATTGTATAAGTTTGAGATTAAATTAAATGCAATTATATTCACTTATTACTTTTATTTACGAATAACTACCCATTATAAACTAATCCTCCTTAATTCCTCTTCCCCAAACCTTCCTCCTATACACAACTATGATGCACATCAATAGCCTCGTGCACTCACGCAACAACTCTCTCCTCAGTCCATGAAATCCCTCCCCGACTTCGCCAATCACTCCCTCATCAAGCGAGCATTACAACTCATACCACCACGATGAACTTTGTCCTACCATTTAGATTCCAACCTACTCCCCTCTCCTTTTGACCATGAAATATTGCATGTCCCATTTATGCACCAAGCCCAACCTTGCCAATCGGAGCCCCGTCGAACTAGAAAAACTACGCTACCTTTGGATTTGCTAAACTCCACTTAAATCCTCCGCCATCTCAAATCCTAGCTCGCGACTAACTCACGATCACCCATCCAAGCACCACCGCACCAACCAAACCACACATTAAATCGAAGCCCTAACTCCTATGAGTTCATAGATTCATGTTTACAATTTTATGTGGAGTAACCTTTTATTTTGATTTTTAAACGGAGGAGCTTACTTTGATTTTATTTTTTAAAGAATAAAAATTGATTTTTCTTTTACTTACATTGAAAATTAAAGATGCGAAAAATGGAAAGTAAGCGTGTTGAATAAGCTAAGTACTTTGTTATGGTTTATGACAAGATTTCTGACATCTTGCTACACGACATTTCGTTCACGTGCGAACTGCAAACACAAAAGCAAAAAAATATGGTCGCGCACAAAAACGCGACATGGTCTCAAAACAATAAAAATGTACATTGATTATCCTATTTTGTAAAATTTCAAAAATATCATCATTTGCCGCAAAATCATCAAACGATAATCTAAATATTTTCCAAATTAGAAATTATGGGAAAATCAAATTTATTAAATTAAAAATACTTCAATAAAAATCGAATTGTTATATTAATAATTTATTTTCTTATTATTTACTAAATTCAAATCAAATTTGAGTACTTAAATAAATTAAATATTCATATTCGAAGCGTTAAAAATATCCGGGTCATTGCATTCTCCCCCCTTAATAGAATTTCATCCTCGAAATTCCCAAACGAAGAAAAATGTCTCCACACCCTTAGAATTAATAAACCAATTTACTAAAATGAGTTGTTATAATAACTTTTAAAATCTCATATGTTACAGAAAATTTCGATAGTACCTCATTTGCGCTGGACGATCGAAAAAACTACAACTCGCCACTATAGACCCAAATCAATAAAAGATAACGAAAGTCCAAAAGTGGCCTCCCGTATCTGGGGCACTAAATCATCATCAACAACAATATAAATGTGTACCTATTAGTCGATCAATCAAACTTTCTCATGAGTCAAAAGCGATAGCAAGCCTTTTCTTCCATAATCCTAAATCTCACTTGCACATGATATCAAACCATATAGCTTGCGTTTTCTAATATTAAAAGCATGTCATTACATTAAAGCCCGTACTATGTACATATACCATAAATAATCAATATCAAATCTGATAACTCGCCTTTTCACACAAATTTCACTTTCGAATTAGTATCTCACACTCGACTTCCCTAGAGCGGACTCCGATCAGGTTCCTGGATTAGAAATCTCTATTCTCCTTGCATAGCCATGTACTATGATAGAAACTTTGGAAACAAATCAAAAATATGTACCAAGTGTTCGTGGTCAAGAATCGAGTGAAAAGTCCTATCCCGGACTAGTGCATATCACCTCAAAATTGTATGCTTGAATCTAGATCCAGAATAGTTATGCGAATAGAATGACCTACATAAAACTTATTTATTTATTCCAATTTATTTCTTAGTTACACCAAATTCTTTTTATTTCACATTCATTTTTAAATCACAATTAATTGCACCAATAGTATTTCATTTAATACTTAAATCATTTACGAACCATTTCTTAAAACCATTACTTTAGTTTACAAACATCTTATAAAACACAACTTATGTCTATCAATACCTTTAAAACTTAGGTTATATTAGTATAACACTCTTCTATATCCTAAGAGTATATATACAAATTCAGATTAGTTTGCTCAACCAAGATATTCAGCAAATAAAAAATTTGTTTAACTTACTATCTTCACAAATTTCTAAGTTACAAAAACTTAATTAATTATATTATCACAAAGAAACTCAAATTTAAGTTCATAATTAACTCAGATGTTTTCGACTATCCAAATTCGTCGAAAATTCCATTTCATTTTAGTAAATGAAAATTGTCAACAATAATTCATAATGAGATGCACAAAACAAACTGCCTGAATGTATAGGGTATATGAGTCCATATAATAACTTAGCTTAAACTTCTATATTAAACACCCTTCTTTATTCCAACTCTATTTTGAAATAATAATAATATACAAATCTTCTTTGTATATCAAATCATACTATTGGAATCTAAAATGAACTTTGTTTTACCAAACAACTCTATAGCAAATTACTGTGGTGGTATTTCCCCATTTAGAAACTCGAAAACGAACACCGATAAGACTTTAATCATCATCGGAACTATTTTCCAGTGACAAAAGTGAGTTCGTTGCTTTCTATCACTTTTAAATTTCTTTTTAAAATATGTATGCTCCCCTCTACTATAGAGGATGACATATTTCTCTCAATTTTTTTTTAAAATATTTCTATTCCTAAATACTTCCAACATAATACAATTATTATTTTTCCCAAAACTTTGAAAAACAAATTTCAAAAACACCCAGATTTAGGTTCTTAAATTGTCAATTCTAAATCCTTTTATTTATAAAATCTATGTATAAACAGTAATTTTAAATTTTCACTTTCTTATATAAACTCATTTCATAAATATATATCTTTGTTTAGATTATAGTAAACAACTTTTGTTGAAATTAAATTTTAATCCAGCATTATCACCAAACGCCTTATAGTCAAACTATGAAATTCAATTCAAAAAGAGTTTGTATTTAATTAAATCAAAATAATAAATGCTCAAGACTCTTTGAGCATGAAAATCAATCAACAAACTATAGTAAATGCTCCAAAACTAGACAAACTTGACTATTCAAACAATAATTGTGACGAACGGGATTCTTCGCACTCGAAAATCGACATCCATACTTTACATCGTACTCGAATGCCGTAGATTCGACCGTTCAAATTCGATTCGCTGGAGCTTATAACAACATTAAGTAAATAACACAGCGGAGTAAAAGAATAATACATTGATATACAGCTTTGATACAATATCTGATACAACAGATGATCTAATAGATATCAACATACATCAGAGATATGATACAATAAAATAGCAGTGGAAAAATATAATTCTAAGATAGTCTTCAAAAGAGAACTCCAGCAGCAGCAGCTCGTTTCAACATCATGATACGCAAAGACAAGCAAGTCTCGTCCACATCCAAAGACTGAACTAGCTCCAGATAATTCACTGAACCTAACTATCTGAAAGACCCAACTCTAAATTGCTCGTGTAGAAAAAATTTGAGCACCCAAAGTTTAGGAAAAAACAATAAACTCCGGATCAGTCATGGGACTGGTGTGAGCAACAAAAACAGTTTATCTTTCAAACCAATCAACAAAAGATTTTAAAATCAATTCGCAATGCTTTTAGAAATGAAACTACCATAAGACCTCCCGCCACACACACAATGCAAACGCAGAATTGGAGGAGATTTCTTCTTATGATAGTCAAACATGCGTGATACGCAATTTCCTGGATATTATTACTATAAGTGTAAAGTGTAGGAAAAATCATTTTGAAAGTAAAGATATAAATCTAAGCCAACATACGACCATTATCGTATGTCTACTATAGCTACCATGTTCAATAGCAGGTTACCGCCACATTCAATGGCAGGTTATACAACTAATACTGTACAAGGCTCCTATTGTTTCTTTGGATTTCCAACAAATGGTCAGGCCAAGGAACTTCCCATTGCCATATGAGAACGCCTTTGGAAGGACGTCCCCGAGAACCTAACCGGATCTCTGCCAACACAAGGCCGGGTTACCCCTAACTGGGTAACTACTGACACGAGTATGCCATCTCCCGGTTGTAACCAACCTTTAACCGGGGCCCCAGCAACAAATCACAAAGTAATATATATATATATATATATATATATATATATATATATATATATATATATATCTGCGATATCAACATAAGTTAAGTATCTGGGCTCCATACCATGACACCACTTCTATCCAGAAGGAAATGCACATACCTTAAGGGGTGCTACCCCCAATAACCTTGCTGCATCTTTCCTGTTTTGACCATTTCGGGGTGCGAGGTCCGACGAAGTCTCGTCCACAAAGCTACGCTTTTTACAAAAGCCACGCTTTGATCAACAAATGATCAGCATCACTCAACATGCCACATTACCAAATTGGGAATATATCGCTGATAACCTTTAACTACATAACATCTGAGCTCGTATGTTTCAGAGAAGGGTGTTAAGCTAAGAGAATAAATTCTCCGCCACCAACATAAACGTATTTGAAAGAAATCTGCTTTATATCTCAAATTGTAATGTCGGACATACGATCCATACAAGTCTGTTCTGGGTTCGAACAGAACCGAAGGCATTTCCAAAGAAGTCCTTGAAATCCGGATATTCACAATCCCGATCGGATTTACCATCACTTAGGGAATCTCTATACCGGCGCGACTCGGTCAGAGACAATCGATAGGTCATCCTATCGCTTTCGCAAATACCCGGTCTTCATCACCTGTCTTCAAATGCTATCCATAACGTCGAATCACATATTCAGAATGGGTTATATGACACAAAGGTCCTTTCCCGGCTAAACCGAATAGTGGGCGCAATATTTAAAACATATGGATATGGGATTTCAATTAAGTCACAACTTAAAATTTTAAAACTTACTTTCAAAAGGTTTAAATCAATTACCACTTCAAATCTTTTAAACAAAAGATTTATTTCATAAAGTTCATCTAATTTCACAAATATTCATTCCCAGATTTCAAAACAATTTCATCTTAATTGGATCAATTCATTTAAATCTTTAAATCAAGATTTATCTTATAGTTTTCAAACAGTTTCCATGACTTGGGAAGTCATTTTCATTTTTAAGTTGAAATCCTTTTTAACACAATTTGGAAGTTCACTTCCTATATGAAAGCTTTTATTATTTAAAAACAATAGTTTCATTTCAGAAAGATCCAATTTTATTTATATGAGTTAAAGCCCTTGAATTTAAACTCAAATTCCCAAACCAAATACCTTTAAAATAGTTTAACCTATATAAACCGGTATAACATCTTTAGTCCCTAGTTTCCGGATCGTAGAATTCAATTTCAAATATTGAATTCAAATTTAAATCAAAATATTTAAATTTTCAAAACTCAATCAAGTAATTTAAAAAATAAATTTTATCTTGAAATTCCATTCCAAAAGCTTTTCACATTTATTCCGATTCCATTTCCAAAACATTTGAATTCAGATTGTCTATTTAAAATCGTTTTCAAAAATCTGTGATTTAATCGATTTCCTCATGAAATCCATATTGGTGTGTGTATAAGTGTGGTCCAGGGGTTTTACACAATAGTGCACAATCATTCAGTCATCATAGATTAAAACACAGAAATATAATTGATAAGCGATATAAACTATCATGCTTATCTTCATTCATAGATTCACAGATAATATACAGATGTATCATCAATAAATGAATAAATTATACATACCATAATTTACAGAATAAAATATCACAGATCAGATAGGACAATCAATTCAAGGCATCTCATACAATACAATCATTCATAAGTAGGGTCAAGCATTTGATAATCATTTATAAACAGGATTAATTAATTGTTTAATCCTAATTAATTCAATTCATTTCCAATTTAATTAATTGCTTATGAATTTATCATCCAATTCTGATTTATTAATTCCAAATCATTTGATATAAATTAATTTATCAAACACTTTAATTAATTAAATTATTCTTAATCAATCATATTAATTTAATTGACTTTTGAACCAATTATATAATTAATTAACTTCTTAATTAATTATTTTTCAAGAAATTTACTCTTTAATTACTTACCATTAAGCAATCATCTCATAATAACAAATCATTAATTACTAATTTATCTTTATCATTAATTAATCAAAATTTCCAAATTTAATTACAATTAGTAATTAACCCTTTAATTGCTTTCATTAGGTAATTAACAATTTACCATTGATTCAATAAATTAATCTAATTTGTTATCAAAATTTATCACATTAATTTTGTTACTTAATAATTCATAGTTAATTATCCTCATTAACTAATAACATTTCTTAATTTACTTCTTAATTAATCTCCAATTATAAATTAATCTAAATTATTAATTTATAAATTAAATACATAAGTCATTCCTTAATTATCTTATTAATTTAAATCATTTTAATACCTTAATAATTTCTAAGATAATCTATTCCTTTATTAATGACTTCATAAATCATTTAAGTGTATTTTAAACCTTACACTTTTAAATTAAAATTTGAATTCCATTTGAATTTAAGATTTAAGATGAATATATATTTTAAATATTAATCAATTTAAATATCAATTTATAAACCTATATAAGAAAAGTTCTAACTAAATTACTTAAATATTTATTTTATAATTTAAGCTTTGAAAACACATTACATTCAAATTTGCAAATCTAACTTTAAACAATTTGTTTAATTTTTCATTAAAAATCCTTTTCAAATATTTATTTGGAAACAATTTTTTTTTTGATTTTTTTTTGATTTAACTTTGATATTTTAAACATAAATTTAAAAAAAACTTCATTTTAAAACTTTAAGATTCAAAAGTTTATTTGAATCCAAACTCCATACTAGATTTAAACATTATTTAAATCCTACTCAAAATTTTAGATTTCATTTAAATTTGTTTTAAATCCAAATTCCCATCAGGTTTGCAAAAACCTGAAACCTGTCAAAATTACCCTGAGGCAAAGCAAATTGCTTCGAGTCTTTCCATCTCCCTGCTTCGAGTCGAGCTCTCGTATAACCCGAGAATTATTAACACTTCGAGTCATCTTACAAATGCAAGCCTGGAAATGCTTCAGGCTACAACATTCCCAGATTATCAAACTCGTGCACGTGCACGCCTCCGTTCGCCACCTCCATTCGCCACTAATGCTTCGAGCAAGTCGAAGGTCATCCCCAGCTCCGATCCTAACCATCGAACGAGCATCACGGAGTACCAAGCAAAAACTGGTCTACCATTCGAAAACTAAAACATTTAACCCATCCAACAAATCGCTTCGCCACGGCCATCCCCACCACCGAAACCGCCGCTCCTCAATCCACACCTTCGTCTACGACCCGAGTACTCCTCCACCAAGCCAGGCTATACTCGATGCATCAACGAAGGTGAACGAGCCCGAAACCGAAACGCATATTTTACTGTCCTTAAACCCTACTTTGATCACCGCAATCACCACACCCATCAGAAAAATTCATGAGTATTTTTCCCATAACCTATGATCACACTAGCATCTCCATGCCAAAATTCGATCTTGAAGAATTAGCCGATCATCAGAGAATGATCAAAATCCATTTTCCAGATTATCCCAAAATACTCTCCCATTTAAACACTAAAAATTATAATGTTTGTTTTAAAAATCATAACTTTCAACACATATTCAAGTTGTAATCTTAAAATAGTGAATTAAGATGATCGATTCTTCCATGTTTAAGGTATCTCTACTGTATTTCTGGATTTCCAGAAAATTATTTCAACTGACCTTACAAAAACATAATTTTTTCTTACTTCTTTGTTTAGACAAACGTAAATTGTTTGAAAATTATAACCTAATAGAGATTTCAATAAGAAGATAGGAGTTTTGATCAAATATTTTTGTTCTGTAACCTCAAAACAGAGATGTACAGATATAAACTACATACACAGATCCACCCATTCACATATATCTATATACATTCCCAGATATTCATAAGCAACAAATTCAGAAACTTAAGTTTAAATAAGGTGATGTTACTCACATGATTTTCCATAAAAAAAGAGAGCTTCCTTTTTGAAACCTGTTTTGAATTTTCAGAGCTGAAGTAAAGTCCCCATCTTTAATCTTTGGTTTCATTTGTTTAAAGTTTATTCAAGTTTTTAAGATGATGCTTACTCTATATTTTCTCAGCTTGAAAATGAACAAAACTGGAATGAAGATGATATAGGGGAAACAGGCTATATTATATTTGTACAAAGTGATATTATTTGTTTTAGTACAATACAATGCATAGATATAATTTTTCCTTTGTTTTATCAAACATGATCTCGGCTGATGATCTTGTTCATGCTGAAGAATCATGTGTGTATTGTTCCTTTTGCTTTCTATAAAGGTATTATATTATATTTGGTTTGTACTTGCCTTTCTATACAAGCTTACATACTTTTGTTTTGCTGCTAAATATGGAAACATTTAATACAAATGTACTTTATGTCTTCAGCTGTGGCTTGCATTTGTATTCATTTTAAAGGTATATTTTATTTGCCTGAATAACCTTTGTTTTATAGTTTTGATTCCCAGACTTAATCCACTTCCAAATTCTTATTTCCAGTTTGAGTTTTGAAAATGATAAGTCTGGTTATACTTTCTTTAATTCATTATTTTGTAAAATTAAATTTCGAAAGAAAAGATAACATTGCAACTTGTATGTTATGTTTTAACACTAGTACACTAAGTTGTTACTTATCAAACATTTGTCTTATGAACGAAAGTGAAAAGGAAACTTGATATAAAGAAAACAAGTGCAGAGGCTAAGTTGTATTTGTACAAGCATTTATTTCTATGTCATACCTATCCCCTTTATTACCATTCGTATGTACTTATATCTGTACAAACAAATGAAGATATCTTTTCCTTATGTCCTTCAGCCTTGCATATCTACATGCTTGCCATACCATTTCTTTACTTTATTTTGTACCTCTAGTATGTATTTTATTTTATTGTTTTGACTTACTCCTTGCATTTACATATGGCTACAGTACATATAATTCCAGCCTGCAAATACATGTATACTATATAATTCTAGACTCACTTAATTTCTCATTTTAATGTTGTTATATTTATTTTTATTATATTAGCTTGTATATTTATTTCTATTCTTTCATGACTACTTATTTTTATTTCTATTTATTTTAGAAACCATTTATTTAAGATTTTGTCTCAAATCCAATATATACATATATATTCACATATATACAAATTTTCAAATTCATATGACTTAATATATTTTCTATTTAAATCGGGGAAACTCGCTGCCATTTATAATCAATTTTACCATTTTAATACAGTAATTCATTTAAATTATCAATTTAAATTCATAAAAATCCGGGGTCGTTACAAACTTTCCCCCTTAAAAGAATTTCGTCCTCGAAATTCGCAAGCACGAAAACAACACAGAGATAGACAAATTCGATCTCCTATAATTCCTCAAACTTAAGATATGAATTACAAATTCAAGTCGGAATATCTCTGAATACATACCAATTTGTCCCTCTTTGGACTTTGGTATTAACGAGAAATTTCAATAGAATTTCAAATTTAGTTTTGAACAAAATCGTTTTATCGATTCAATTCAAATTTATCCTTCATATTATGTTAATCAATTTAACTCAATTTAAAATTTCCAATTTATTTAAAATTTCAATTCTAAATTTCAAATTCATTAAAGTTTAAAATGAAAAACTGATAAGAAATTGATGAAGATACGAAGTAAAAATTTTCCTACAATGATTCGTAGAGCCACCATCACACTGAAACTTCTTTCTTGGAGCTATCACGAAGCAATCAAAAGAAATTTGGAAACGAATCAAAAAGTGATTGAGAAGAAAGTTGTTTCCACTATTGTTACAGAGTATTGACCATTTATAGTCGTATTCCCTTTTACTTTATCTCGTTCTCTTCTTGCACTCATACTATCTATCAGTGGATAGCAAGAGAATTTACTGAGGCATTCGAACGGATATCTTAGGGATTACTCATTTTAGGGTTTACTTCACCCTATCTCTAATGAGCTACTTAATGTGTTATACTCCTAAGCTAAAGTTTTAACCTTAGCTCTGATACCACATGTGACGAACGAGATTTTTCGCGCTCGAAAATCGAAATCCATACTTTACATCGTACTCGAATGTCGTAGATTCGACCGTTCAAATCCGATTCGCCGGAGCTTGTAACAACATTAAGTAAATAAGACAGCGGAGTAAAAGAATAGTACATTGATATACAGCTTTGATACAATATCTGATACAACAGATGATCCAATAGATATCAATATACATTAGAGGTATGATACAATAAAATAGCAGCGGAAAATTATAACTCTAAGATAGTCTTCAAAAGAGAACTCCAGCAGCAGCAGCTCGTTTCAACATCACGATATGCAAAGACAAGCAAGTCTCATCCACATCCAAAGACTGAACTAGCTCCAGATAATTCACTGAACCTAACTATCTGAAAGACCCAACTCTAAACTGCTCGTGTAGAAAAAATTTGAGCACCCAGAGTTTAGGAAAAAACAATAAACTCCGGATTAGTCATGGGACTGGTGTGAGCAACAAAAATAGTTTATCTTTTAAAACAATCAACAAAAGATTTTAAAATCAATTCGCAATGCTTTTAGAAATGAAACTACCATAAGACCTCCCGCCACACACACAATGCAAACGCAAAATTGGAGGAGATTTCTTCTTATGATAGTCAAACATGCTTGATACGCAATTTCCTTGATATTATTACTATAAGTGTAAAGTGTAGGAAAAATCATTTCGAAAGTAAAGATATAAATCTTAGCCAACATACGACCATTATCATATGCCTACTATAGTTACCATGTTCAATAGCAGGTTACCGCCACATTCCATGGCAGGTTATACAACTAATACTGTACAAGGCTCATATTGTTTCTTTGGATTTCCAACAAATGGTCATCCCAAGGAACTTCCCATTGCAACATGAGAACGCCTCTGGAAGGACGTCCCCGAGAACCTAACCGGATCTCTACCAACACAAGGCCGGGTTACCCCTAACTGGGTAACTACTGACACGAGTATGCCATCTCCCGGTTGTAACCAACCTTTAACTGGGGCCCCAGGAACAAATCACAAAGTAATATATATATATATATATGTATATATATATATATATCTGCGATATCAACATAAGTTAAGTATTTGGGCTCCATACCATGATACCACTTTTATCCAGAAGGAAATGCACATACCTTAAGGGGTGCTACCCCCAATAACCTTGCTGCATTTTTCGTGTTGTGACCATTTCGGGGTGTGAGGTCCGACGATGTCTCGTCCACAAAGCTACGCTTTTTACAAAAGCCATGCTTTGATCAACAAATGATCAGCATCACTCAGCATGCCACATTACCAAATTGGGAATATATCGCTGATAACCTTTAACTACATAACTTCTGAGCTCGTATGTTTCAGAGAAGGGTGTTAAGCTAAGAGAATAAATTCTCCGCCACCAACATAAACGTATTTGAAAGAAATATGCTTTATATCTCAAATTGTAATGTCGGACATACGATCCATACAAGTCTGTTCTGGGTTCGAACAGAACCGAAGGCATTTCCAAAGAAGTCCTTGAAATCCGGATATTCACAATCCCGATCGGATTTACCATCACTTAGGGAATCTCTATACCGGCGCGACTCGGTGTAGAGACAATCGATAGATCATCCTATCGCTTTCGCAAATACCCGGTCTTCATCACATGTCTTCAAATGCTATCCATAACGTCGAATCACATATTCGGAATGGGTTACATGACACAAAGGTCCTTTCCCGGCTAAACCGAATAGTGAGCGCAATATTTAAAACATATGGATATGGGATTTCAATTAAGTCACAACTTAAAATTTTAAAACTTACTTTCAAATGTTTTAAATCAATTACCATTTCAAATCTTTTAAACAAAAGATTTATTTCATAAAGTTCATCTAATTTCACAAATATTCATTCCCAGATTTCAAAACAATTTCATCTTAATTGGATCAATTCATTTAAATCTTTAAATCAAGATTTATCTTATAGTTTTCAAATAGTTTCCATGACTTAGGAAGTCATTTACATTTTTAACTTGAAATCCTTTTTAACACAATTTGGAAGTTCACTTCCTATATGAAAGCTTTTATTATTTAAAAATAATAGTTTCATTTCAGAATGATCCAATTTTATTTACACGAGTTAAAGCCTTTGAATTTAAATTCAAATTCCCAAACCAAATACCTTTAAAATAGTTTAACCTATATAAACTGGCATAACATCTTTAGTCCCTAGTTTCCAGATCATAGAATTCAGTTTCAAATAATGAATTCAAATTTAAATCAAAATATTTAAATTCCAAAATTCAATCAAGTAATTTAAAAATAAATTTTATCTTGAAATTCCATTCCAAAAGCTTTTCACATACATTCCGATTCCATTTCCAAAACAATTGAATTCAGATTGTCTATTTAAAATCATTTTCAAAAATCTGTGATTTAATCGATTTCCTCGTGAAATCCATATTGGTGTGTGTATAAGTGTGGTCTAGGGGTTTTACACAATAGTGCACAATCATTCAGTCATCACAGATTAAAACACAGAAATATAATTGATAAGCGATATAAACTATAACGCTTATCTTCATTCATAGATTCACAGATAATATACAGATGTATCATCAATAAATGAATAAATTATACATACCACAATTTACAGAATAAAATATCACAGATCAGATAGGACAATCAATTCAAGGCATCTCATATAATACAATCATTCATAAGTAGGGTCAAGCATTTGATAATCATTTATAAACAGGATTAATTAATTGTTTAATCCTAATTAATTCAATTCATTTCCAATTTAATTAATTACTTATGAATTTATTATCCAATTCTGATTTATTAATTCCAAATCATTTGATATAAATTAATTTATCAAACACTTTAATTAATTAAATTATTCTTAATCAATCATATTAATTTAATTGACTTTTGAACCAATTATATAATTAATTAACTTCTTAATTAATTATTTTTCAAGAAATTGACTTTTTAATTACTTACCATTAAGCAATCATCTCATAATAACAAATCATTAATTACCAATTTATCTTTATCATTAATTGAATCAAAATATCCAAATTTAATTACAATTAGTAATTAACCCTTTAATTGCTTTCATTAAGTAATTAATAATTTACCATTGATTCAATAAATTAATCTAATTTGTTATCAAAATTTATCACATTGATTTTGCTACTTAATAATTCATAGTTAATTATCCCCATTAGCTAATAACATTTCTTAATTTACTTCTTAATTAATCTCTAATTATAAATTACTCTAAATTATTAATTTATAAATTAAATACATAAGTCATTCCTTAATTATCTTATTAATTTAAATCATTTTAATACCTTAATAATTTCTAAGATAATCTATTCCTTTATTAATGACTTCATAAATCTTTTAAGTGTATTTTAAACCTTACACTTTTAAATTAAAATTTGAATTCCATTTGAATTTAAGATTCAAGATGAATATATATTTTAAATTCTAATCAATTTAAATATCAATTTATAAACCTATATAAGAAAAGTTCTAACTAAATTACTTAAATTTTTATTTTATAATTTAAGCTTTGAAATCACATTACATTCAAATTTGCAAATCTAACTTTAAACAATTTGTTTAATTTTTCATTAAAAATCCTTTTCAAATATTTATTTGGAAACAATTTTTTTTGATTTAACTATGATTTTTTATACTTAAATTTAAAAAAAACAAACTTCATTTTAAAACTTTAAGATTCAAAAGTTTATTTGAATCCAAACTCCATACTAGATTTAAACTTTATTTAAATCCAACTCAAAATTTTAGATTTCATTTAAATTTGTTTTAAATCCAAATTCCCATCAGGTTTACAAAAACCTGAAACCTGTTAAAATTACCCTGAGGCAAAGCAAATTGCTTCGAGTCTTTCCATCTCCCTGCTTCGAGTCGAGCTCTCGTATAACTCGAGAATTATTAACACTTCGAGTTATCTTACAAATGCAAGCCTGGAAATGCTTCAGGCTACAACATTCCCAAATCATCAAACTCGTGCACGTGCACGCCTCCGTTCGCCACCTCCATTCGCCACCAATGCTTCGAGCAAGTCGAAGGTCATCCCCAGCTCCGATCCCAACCATCGAACGAGCATCACGGAGTACCAAGCAAAAACTGGCCTACCATTCGAAAACTAAAACATTTAACCCATCCAACAAATCGCTTCGCCACGGCCATCCCCACCATCGGAACCGCCACTCCTCCATCCACACCTTCGTCTACGACCCCAGTACTCCGCCTCCAAGCCAGGCTACACTCTATGCATCAACGAAGGCGAACGAGCCCGAAACCCAAACGCATATTTTACTGTCCTTAAACCCTACTTTGATCACCGCAATCACCACACCCATCAGAAAAATTCATGAGTATTTTTCCCATAACCTATGATTACACTAGCATCTCCATGCCAAAATTCGATCTTCAAGAATTAGCCGATCATCAGAGAATGATCAAAATCCATTTTCTAGAAAATCCCGAAATCCTCTCCCATTTCAACACTAAAAATTATAATGTTTGTTTTAAAAATCATAACTTTCAACACGTATTCAAGTCGTAATCTTAAAACAGTGAATTAAGATGATCGATTCTTCCATGTTTAAGGTATCTCTACTGTATTTATGGATTTCCAGAAAATTATTTCAACTGACCTTACAAAAACATAATTTTTTCTTAATTCTTTGTTTAGACAAGCGTAAATTGTTTGAAAATTATAACCTAATAGAGATTTCAATAAAAAGATAGGAGTTTTGATCAAAGATTTTTGTTCTGTAACCTCAAAACAGAGATGTACAGATATAAACTACATACACAGATCCACCCATTCACATATATCTATATACATTCCCAGATATTCATAAGCAACAAATTCAGAAACTTAAGTTTAAATAAGGTGATGTTACTCACATGATTTTCCAGAAAAAAACAGAGCTTCCTTTTTGAAACCTGTTTTGAATTTTCAGAGCTGAAGTGAAGTCCCCCTCTTTAATCTTTGGTTTCATTTGTTTAAAGTTTATTCAAGTTTTTAAGATGATGCTTACTCTATATTTTCTCAGCTTGAAAATGAACGAAGCTGGAATGAAGATGATATAAGGGAAACAGGCTATATTATATTTGTACAAAGTGATATTATTTGTTTTAGTACAATACAATGCAGAGATATAATTTTTTCCTTTGTTTTATCAAACAAGATCTCGGCTGATGATCTTGTTCATGCTGAAGAATTATGTGTGTACAGTTCTTTTTGCTTTCTATAAAGGTAGTATATTATATTAGGTTTGTACTTGCCTTTTTATACAAGCTTACATACTTTTGTTTTGCTGCTAAAGATGGAAATATTTTATATAAATGTACTTTATGTCTTCAGCTATGGCTTGCATTAGTATTCATTTTAAAGGCATATTTTATTTGCCTGGATAACCTTTGTTTTATAGTTTTGATTCCCAAACTTAATCCACTTCCAAATTCTTATTTCCAGTTTGAGTTTTGAAAATGATAAATCTGGTTATACTTTCTTTAATTCATTATTTTGTAAAATTAAAATTCAAAAGAAAAGATAACATTGCCACTTGTATGTTATGTTTTAACACTAGTACACTAAGTTGTTACTTATCAAACATTTGTCTTATGAACTAAAGTGAAAAGGAAACTTGATATAAAGAAAACAAGTGCAGAGGCTAAGTTGTATTTGTACAAGCATTTATTTCTATGCCATACCTATCCCATTTATTACCATTCGTATGTACTTATATCTGTACAAACAAATGAAGATATCTTTTCCTTATGTCCTTCAGCCTTGCATATCTACATGCTTACCATACCATTTCTTTACTTTATTTTGTACCTCTAGTATGTATTTTATTTTATTGCTTTGACTTTCTCCTTGCATATACATATGGTTACAGTACATATATTTCAAGCCTGCAAATACATGTATACTATATAATTCTAGACTCACTTAAGTTCTCATTTTAAAGGTGTTATATTTATTTTTATTATATTAGCTTGTATATTTGTTTCTATTCTTACATGACTACTTATTTTTATTTCTATTTATTTTAAAAACCATTTATTTAAGATTTTGTCTCAAATCCAATATATACATATATATTCACATATATACAAATTTTCAAATTCATATGACTTAATATATTTTCTATTTAAATCGGGGAAACTCGCTGCCATTTATAATCAATTTTCCAATTTTAATACAAAAATTCATTTAAATTATCAATTTAAATTCATAAAAATCCAAGGTCGTTACAATAATGATAATAACTTAATATTATCATCTCCTAACAAACAAATACATCAAAATTTATTATTTCAATTTTAGAAAAGTATTCTTTTGTATATAAAATATAATATAGGTAAAATTATTTATTTACCAATTTCAAAACAATAATGTGTAGATTTTCCTTGTCCCAGTATATAGAAACCCATATCGATATAATTATTTCTTCTATATCAACCAAAATTCATAAATTACTCAGGAGATAAATCAAATAATGTAAAATAATTTTTTTATAGCACTAACAAATACGCACTCATATAAATACATACTCAAACTCATTCTAGGGTATTACTTACTCTATCTCTATTAAGTCTACCCTACCAAAGCCTAGGTATTTGCTTAACCTAAGCTCTAATACCACTTGTAATGACCCACCTTTTCGATCCTCAAAGTCAAAACTAATACATCCATGGTATTCTTGTGCTGAATATCCAAGTACCAAAAAGATGGATTGTTGGGAGAGAAAAAAAGACAGAACATAATCTTACATCGTGACGAGTAATATATAATATACAACAAATTTTTACGAAAGAAAACTATAACATACATACATCAACCAGAGTTAATTAACCAACCATCTGCCTGGCCAGTTACACTAGTAGAAAACACTTCAATTTCCCATGTAAGCTTTTCTACGTCTTTCCTATGCCAACAGGCATGGCATAGGAAAGGTGTGGAAATAGGTAGAAAGAGTTAACGGCATAGAAAAGCCATAGGAAATTTCCTACACTTTTCCTACGTCTACTTAAATATGTAGAAAAATAAACAAGGCATAGGAAATGCATATGAAATCTCCTTCATTGAAATTTCTGGCGTAGGAAAGATGTAGAAAATCCCCGACATCATTTCTACGTCACCATTAATTTTTTACAATTCTAGACTGGCGTAGCAGAGACAAAGAAAATTTCTTATGCCATTTCTACGATCATACTCTCGAGCTAGAATTTTCTACATTTTTCCCACGTTCATTGATTACTCCCATATAACACAAGAGTAAATATTATTACACATATCTTTATATCATGAATTTTTTATTATAATATATATTTTAATTTAATTTAATAATTATCTATCCAAAATTATGATAATAGAAATATTACCATTAATTAAGCATATTTCATAAATAATAAAAATTATTTTTACTATATATTAAGTACTTATTTATTTATATAATTGGTTAATACTATAATATTTTATACACTCTTTATATATTTTTTGTAATTTCAATGGTACAATGCAATCGTTTTTTCCAAGTAAATATTCAAATAAATGTTTCAAAATAAGTTTGTTTTTTTTAAATTCTACCCACGATATATTGGTTATATACATTAAATATAATTTTGTTCAAAAATAGTTCATATTATTTTAAGTTTATCAACTTTGAACAACTGAATAATTTTTGATAAATAGTTGAATGATCGAATATGTTAAAAAATCAAATGACATATATTGAAATAAGAAAACCAAATCAAGTATTTTTAATGTTTATTATATGAAAACATTTCTATTAGTAAATCTTTGTTGATTTTTTATTTATTCTTTATCTAAATTTTAAAAAATGATTTGAAACATTTCTACTTTTTACCGTTCTTTTGCTGGTAGCCAGTGCCATTCAAACGCAATAAAGTCCAATATAGAACCCCAATTCTCCCATGCCCGCCTCAGTCCCAGATCCAACGAGCACCCAAACCAAAACCTTAATTCTCCCATGCTTGACCCACTTCTAACTTCGCCTACCTCAGATTGCTTCTGATCCAGCGTCATCGGCCTTCAACTGCCTCAGATCTAACGTAGCCTCCTGCCTGTGCTCCAGCACTAATAGCCAATAATTCGACATTGCCTGCCTAGGATCCAACATCGGCCTATCCTTCACCATTTGATCCTTTTCCATTCCCTACCTCAAATCTACTGTCAATAACCCATCCACTCCATCGATGGCCTCTGCTTCACTGTATCTACCATATTCACCATTTTCGACATCTACTTTTGTTCAGGTATGCCTTTGTGCTTCTTCACGAGCTTTCTTGATCCAATTGAAAGTGAGTCATAAAACTAAAGCTTTGGTTGTATGAATAAGCATATTAAAATTAGTCTTCCTAATGATTACCTAAATTTGATGGTAGTTTCCACTTGAGATTGAAACACTTTCAGTGCATACTACATGTACATATATACATATACATACATACATACATACATACATACATATATATATATATATATATGTGTGTGTGTGTGTGTGTGTCCTTTAATTGGTCTTGCTGCCAACTGTCTTTTAAAACATGTATTGTGCAAAATCTGCCCACTCAGTTTTTCCAAATAAGTTTATAATCTTAAACAATTTGAGGTTTTTTCACTCTAGTTATTTAGCCTTGTAGCTTCAGTTGTACACACACACACACACATATATATATATATACACACACACATATACATATACATATGTATATGTATATCTATATCTATACATGCACGTGTGTATGTATGTATGTATCAGTTCATTGCAATTCTATTTTGGTCAATTCTTCTTTTATATTGTATCATTCGTGCTTAGCTAATTTTGTATGGATTTATTATGTATAAATTGTTAGAAAATGAACTTACTACACTTTATTAATGCGTTAAAAGTCATGCATAATCAAATCAGTAGCCTTCCTAGTTAATTTTTATAAATCAAGCACCTATCAAGCTAGAATTGAAAAGCTAGAGCACACACTTTTCCAATGAAGTTGATAAAGAAGTATTTGATATGCTTACAAATGTTATAGCTAAAAGGAAGGAACGTAAGTGTTATTATGTTAATATTTCAGGTGTAAGTATTTAAACCTTTGGGAATACATTTATTTATTTTGACATATAGAAACTGATGCAAGGTTTCATAAAATGTAGAAATATAAACACACCACTTATAATGTCAACAAGGGCAAAACACATACTATGCGAAGATGGAGGAGAAGGTAGAGCGTCAAAAAAGGAGACTCAAATACTAAAGATGCAATATGAACAACTGTGCGAGATGTTTCGTCAATGATTTGATGGAGATTCGAATAGCCATAGAGACATAGAGTGAAGGTATTTTTCTTATGTTTAGATGTATACATATGATATTATGTATTATGAATATATTATCATACTATTTAGGCATATGATAACTTATTAGATGTTGGTCTAATTTTGTATTATGGAGATATTTTAACTTGATTGATGATGAATGGTTTAGTGTTATATTTTTTTGTCTAATTGTATAAATATGCAATAAGTAGATAATACTGCTTGTTTCATGTTGGTAGAGTGCTGCGGATTAATATTTTGTTTGAGGGGAAGATATGCAATAATTATATATCAAAATTGCATAGAAATGTTGTAGGAAAGGCATGAGTAAATCTAGTTTTTATAATAATAAAAGTCATGTGGATGGAGTGGGAAAAATATAGGAAAACTACAGCATAGGAAAGTCATATGAAAACAATGAGGTAGGAATGGCGTAGGAAACAACTCTACATTTAGAGCAAGTAAGGCATGAGTGTTTTTTTTACCTACGTAAGTTTTACCTACGCCATTGACGTCGTAAGTGTTGTGTCGTTATTGCGTTTAGGTAAGTCATGCCATGTCATTTTGGCATAGGTAAATGCACTGTTTTCTTGTAATGTTATAACAATCTGTCATCACAAATGCTGATAAATAAAACCAACAAATGCAGTAGAAAATAAAACATACGCAAATATGATTTGGAGGCATCAGGCTCGTCTCCTGAAGCTCCAAAGCATCCACACTAAATTTGAAAAACATGCTTGAGCTGACCCGAGCATTATAAGAAAATAGCACCCAGATCACTCTAATAAACCAGCATGAGAAACACACCTCATATGGATTTTAATGTTATATAACCTTTCAGAAATAAAGGTATCTCATAGGGCCACGGCGCATATAAACACGGATGACTTTTTACCTTACGATAACCTAGCCATTTCTTTGAAAATCTTATGATATTATAATAGTGTCTAAAATTTAAAATAAATATTAAATCGTAGCCGAAATTGTTACATTACTTATAGGCATACAATTAAGTCCGAAGGGAACTTATTAGAGAATAGATTCCAAACAATATAAGGCACCAGGGTATCGTCTTCCATAGTACACCTCTAGAAAATGTACCAAGCCTCACATCGACCCCCCACCAACATAGGACTGGCCTACTCCTTACTGGATAGTACCGAATATTTCAAAACCCCGATTGCTTTGCAACCTTTTCCAAAGAGCTCTCATGCACACCCAAATCCATAAATATATATCTATAAGGGTAATGATAATACCCTAATGGGTGCTACCCGCATATCCCTTCTGCATATCCTCTATTTTTTTATTCTCGATTATAAGACTTGAGGCAACGTTTTACCTTTTTAGAAAATCCTACTTGGAATGCTAACACTGCCCTCCAAGAAACAATGCAATTCTAGCATTCATCCATATAAGTTATTCAGGATATGAACAAACCAAAGGCACTACTTCAACTACATCCATTTTGGAATCCCCCGCAAGATTAGTAGCAAGTTGCCCTTCCACTTCAAAGAAATCCATACTCAATTGTAACAACCCGTATTTTACGTACCAATAGATCGTAGAATTTACAGGTCGTTAGTGTTGTTTATGTTGTCTCTAGCCTGAGTCGTATGGAGAGTAACTCGTGTGTTTAAGTGTCGAGTTGTGACCGACTCATAGGCTTAGCCGAGTTAGGTCGTGCACGAGTTACAACTTTAGTACGTTGACCGAGTTAAGATGGTGACCGACCTATAGTAAGTCGTAGACGACTTTAGTAAGTGGCCGAGTTAGTCAGTTGCTGAGTTATGACCTATAGGTTTGAACCGAGTCAGGGTAGTTAACAACTCATAGAAACTGGCCGACCTAGGAGTTACCGGGTTAAGAAATGAATTGGACGAGCTAGCGAGATAGAGGAGTTACGACTTAAGGTTTGGACCGACCTATAGGGTGACCGACTTAAGGGTTAACGACCTAGAGGGTTAGGTCGTATGATAGTTAGGTCGGTAATGTTTTAGGCTGCTGAGTCATATGACCGAGTTAAGGGGAAAACGACCTAAGGCTTGGGTCGGCAGAGTATGTTATCCCATGTGTAGTTAGGTCGGCAGTTTGAATAGGTTGTTAGGTCGTCACCTAGTTAGGTCGGCAAGTACCCAGTATAGCTTAGTGTAGTTGAGTCGGCATGTTAATTGAGTCGTTAGCATGCTGTGCCGTGTTTGGTTGGGTCGGTAGGTCGTGTGACCCTGTGTGTGTGTTGTGTAGTGTCTTGGGGTTGAGTCGTATAGGTCGTGAGCCGTGTTGAAGCATGCTGTGTTGAGTCGGCAAGTGGCATGAGTCGTAAGTTTTAGGTCGGGGCCGACTCAGGGAGATGAGTCGGCAACGACTTAAGAGCGGCCGAGTCAGGGAGATTTCAGCCTATAAATAGAGGGCTTTGGCTCACTTTTTGGTACTGATTTTTGAAGCGACGAAGTGCTGCCATTTTGAGAGCTCGACTACAACATTTCTTCATCTTCTTTTCTCCATTCCAATCTAGTTCTAACATCCATCCAAGATCGAAGATCGAGATCAAAGATTCAAGGACCAAAGTTGAAGATCTTCATCCAACGAAGTTAGATTTTATCGTTTTAAGCGAGATTTCGCCGGATCAAGCCTTGATCTTCGCTGTCCAGATCTGAAGTGTTTAGTTTTGAGGTGTTTAGGTGATTTGGTGAGTGGTAGTTATCTCTCACGCGGACCCAAAGGAGTATATTGGATTGGTGGTTTGTTGGAGTGTTGTAGATAGTGATTTTGTGCATTTTTCTTAGATCCAAGTGTAGATCCATTGTTTGTGAAGATGTTTACCTATGCAAGTTCATTTATTAAGCTATAGAAACAAAACCCATGTTTTATATTTGCTAGATCTATGCTAAAAACCCATGATTCATGTATGTTAGTTCTATGCTCATTTATTTACGAAATTGCCATTTGTAGTTATAAATGCCTAATTAGATCTTGATTGAATACTTAATTGTTTGGATTAATGTTTGTCTTGATTGATTATTGTGAATGAGCTATCTAGTTGATAGATTTGGACAAGTATGGTCAAAGACGATTCAAAAGCTACAGAAGAGGCTCTTGAATGGTGAAAGCTGCTTAAGGCATATGTGGCGGACATTGAAGCTCATATGTATGGATTGGATGATGTTGAGATGGAACTTTGCCATGATGCGATGAGGCAAACCATGTTGTTGGGTTAAGACTTTGCTATGGTGTGATAAAGCGAAGTATGATGTGATGAAGACTTGGCGTAATCCAGGCAGGGATCATTCCAAGCATGTTGATAACTCGAGGGATGGTTCGAGTTGGTTGATAATGGATTTCTCAAGAGGTAGCTTGAGCTAGTATGAGAATAGTCGTCGAGGAGGATGACTAGGAGGCTTGGATCTCATCGTTGTTGAAGGTTCTAGCATGCTCAAAAGCAAGAGTACATGGGGCGCCCATAACGACTACAGGTAGGTAGTCGGGACACCCAAAAGACTACAGGTAGGTAGTTGAGTACTCTGGGCAGAGTAGGTAAGTCCTAGGCATGGGTCACGATGACGTGCGGAGCTATGCCTAGAACCGGGGTTACCATTAGCCCTTGACGGATGGTCATTCAATTAACGGTGAAATCGAGGCAAGGATAACAGTGATAGCCGGAGTCATGGATGTTTGGATGTTTGGTTGTATCATCATTCGGTCTC
Source organism: Allium cepa (assembly GCA_030765085.1). Lineage (NCBI taxonomy): Eukaryota > Viridiplantae > Streptophyta > Magnoliopsida > Asparagales > Amaryllidaceae > Allium > Allium cepa. Next base: position 731,078,582 of record CM060943.1, read on the forward strand.
AAGAGCGGTGTTTTCTGGGTGCTTATCTGATCTTGGTTTAGGCCTTGGGGGTTTGTATTTGGAAAACATCGACCTTGGCTCGAGTGATTATTGCTTTACCTTAGTTATCTGCTAAGTTATGCTTGTTTTTTTTTTCCTTAGTGTGTGTCTGGGGGCTATCACTGTAGAAAGAGGTGGAGTGGGATGGTTCGGTTCCTATTCTTTTTATCCCTTATGCTCTTTTGGTATGTTTGATAGTTAATTTACTGCTCACTAAGACTTTGTCTGACTCAAGGTTTTATGTCTCCTCTTATTACCTTGGGCTGTTCATCCATGTTGGGATGGGCAGACTAGGTAGCAGGTGACAGGTGCTGTTCTAGGAGATCTACGTTGATGATGACGAAGACGAGCAGGAGGCTTTTGCATATTATTTCTTATTATATGTACTGGGTATCCGCTGCTGTATTTGATTGAGTGTCATGTAGTGAGGCTTTGATGTATGGATGATTCATGTTTATATAAAACTACTACGATGCTTATATGATGATTTTCTGTTATAGAGCTTCACTATATATTTCTCTATTGTATTTTATCCATGCGCTGTGAGTTGTACGATAGAGTTTGCTGTTTTATTTTACCCTGACTATCGTCCATGGCTACCTGGCACGCCTTTCAGCGCATTATTTCCTTGATTTGGTGTGGGAGTCATGGGCGGTCGTCACATTTGGTATCAGAGCCTTGGTTAATCGATTTTTAGCCAGCGCTCGCTGACGTAACTGCGTATGAGAGACGTAATTGTATTTTGATGGATGATTACTATATATAATATAGTTGCCTAGAAGGATTTGAACTCCTTATGCAGTTGTTTCTTAAGGTGTTCTAATCATTCTTATTACAGATATTAAGGATGAGTCGAAGAGGGAGACCAGCTGCAAGGGAAAGCCGTGCTGATGAAGGAGCTGTTGATTGTGGAACTATGTTCGAAGCGATGATGACTTCGATCATGAGAAGGATACCAGCTTCAGGATCATCAGTGGATGTGGGAGTTCAAGTTCAAGCTCCAAGACCGGTGGGTTTTGCTAAGCTTTGCAAGGATTATACTTCTCTTGGAGGAAAAGCTTTCTTGGGGACGGAGTCGACTATTGAGGTGCAGAGATGGATTGATGCATGTCGAAGGATCTTTGGTGACTTAGGGATTGAGGATGCAACTAAGAGAAAGCTTGCATCGAGACAGCTTCAGGGAAGAGCTGCTGATTGGTGGAATTCCATCACCATCGATACTCCAGAGGAAGGGATCACTTGGGAGCAATTCCAAGTCAGATTTGAAGCCAAGTTCATCTCTACGGCTCAGAAGTCTGTTTTGTTCAAGAGGTTTGTAGAGCTCAAGCAAGGTGGGAGACCAGTTCTTGAGTATATTTCTGAGTTTGAAGCTTTGTCCAAGTATGCCAGATCGTACATTGATTCTCCCTATCAGAAGAATGAGAAGTTTGTGACTGGTCTGGATGCTTATCTTGGGAGGCAGTTAGTGGATCATTTGGACGATCCATTTGAGAAGCTTGTGGAGAAAGCCCTTAGGCATGAGAGTTTGTTTCCTAAGGAAAGTTCTGTTGTTGCTGTAACCAGGGAAGGATCTAAACCACACCAGAATGGCAATAAGAGGAGGAAGCAGCAGCAGCAGAAGGGTAAGGATGGCCAGAAGAAGCCGAAAGGCGAAGTGACTTGTTATAACTGCCAACAGAAGGGCCATCTTTACAAAGATTGTAAGAATCCCAAGGTGCCGGGAAAGTGTTATAACTGTGATAAGCTGGGACATATCAAGAAGGATTGCCCAGAGCCGAGGAAAGATAGGCAGATTGTGCAAGCTTATGCTTTGGGAGTTGTGCCGTCGTCTTCAAAAGCTCCGACTGCTGAAGAAAAGGGGAAGAGTGTGGTGGTTCAGGGTACTCTTTCTATCTGTGGTGTTCCAGTTAGAGTGTTGTTTGATACTGGAGCGTCGCATTCTTTTGTTTGTAATGATTTGGTAGACCGGTTAGGTTTGAGACCGGATATTGTTGATAGGCCATTGGTTGTGACTAATCCAGTTGGGGGTTCGTCATGTTTGTGTATGGTATGCCGTGGTCTAGTTGTGTCGAGTCATGATTGCTCGTTTGTTTGTGATTGCTTTGTTCTAAACTTTGCGGGGTTCGGAATTATTTTGGGTATGGACTGGCTTAGAAAGTATGCGGCAAGGATTGATTGTGAGAGGCTTGAGGTGACAGTCGGGAATGTGGAAGGGCGAAAGGTTGTGATACGATGTAAGCATGAGGAAGGCGTCTTCATGAGCTTCATGTATTCGCTGGTTGTTCCACGGGATGGACTGTCATCGGTGCCAATTGTGAATGGATTTGAGGACGTCTTTGACGAAGTCAAAGGGTTACCGCCGCATAGGGAGATCGAGTTTCGTATCGATCTAGTCGAGGGAGCCAGACCTGTTGTGATGCCTCTTAGGCGGATGGCGCCTAGGGAGCAGCTAGAGTTGAGGGTGCAGGTTGATGACCTTTTGCAGAAAGGATTCATTCGGAGAAGTGTGTCCGAATGGGGTGCACCTGTTGTGTTCGCAACCAAAGCGGATGGGTCGTTGAGGTTGTGCGTGGATGATCGTGAGCTGAATAAGTTGACTAGGAAAAACAAGTATCCATTGCCGAGAATAGATGACTTGTTTGACCAGCTTCACGAGGCTAAGGTGTTTTCTCAGATGGATTTGGCAACGGGATTTCACCAGTTGAGAGTGGCAAAGGATAGTGTGCCGAAGACTGCTTTCAGGACACCATCCGGGTTTTATGAGTGGCTGGTAATGCCGTTTGGATTGACTAACGCGTCAGCATATTTTGTGGATCTTATGAATAGAGTGTTCAGAGATCAGTTGAACAAATTTGTACTTGTGTTCGTGGATGATATTTTGGTTTACTCCAGAACTGAAGAAGAGCACAAGACGCACTTAAGGATTGTTTTGGAAATCTTGCGGAAACATCAGCTGAAGGCTAAGTTTTCGAAGTGTCACTTCTGGAAGAGTGAAGTGAGGTTCTTTGGCCATATTATCTCTAGAAATGGAATAGCGGTTGATCCCGCTAAGGTGGCAGCAATCCAGGATTGGGTTAGACCTAAGAATGCATCTGATGTGAGGAGTTTTCTTGGATTAGCAGGATATTATCATCGGTTTATCAAAGACTTTTCCAAGATAGCTGCACCGTTAACAGGATTGACGAAAAAGAACCAAGTGTTCAGATGGGATGCTAAGTGTGAGCAAGCTTTTGAAATCCTAAAAGAGCGACTGACGAGTGCTCCTGTTATGACTATTCCAAGTGGGAATGATGAGATGGTGGTTTACACCGATGCATGTGGCACTGGACTTGGAGCAGTGCTAATGCAGAAAGATAAAGTTGTTGCGTATGCTAGTCGACAACTGAAGCCGCATGAAAGGAATTATCCGACTCATGATTTGGAGTTAGCGACAATTGTGTTTGCTTTGAAGATGTGGAGACATTATCTATTGGGAGTTAGATTCGAGTTGTTTACAGATCATAAGTCGTTGAAGTATCTGTTCTCCCAAAAGGATTTGAATCTTCGACAGCAACGGTGGCTAGAGTTTCTAGCATCTTATGATTTTGGTATAGCCTATACTCCGGGAAAAGGTAACGCAGTGGCTGATGCGTTAAGTCGAAGACATGCAGGATTGGGAGCCATGTTTTCGGAATGGAAGAGTCTCGAGTATTTGGCTGGATTTGATTTCAGGCCCAGATGTGAATTGGAACCTGAGATGTTGGCAAACTTATCGATAAGACCTACTCTTGTGGAAAGAATTGGCGAGAGCCAAAAGCGAGACGATAAGCTTGTCAAGATCATCCGAGATTTGGAATCTGGATTGGACCCAGAGAAGGATAAGGGATTCGAGGTCGATCGAGAGGGTTGGCTTCGGAAGCAAGGACGATTGGTTGTTCCCGATGTAGATGGATTGAGAGATGAAGTTCTGAAGGAAGGTCATCACTCGAAGTTGACAATTCATCCAGGTGGAAATAAGATGTATCGGGATATGAAGAGAACTTACTACTGGGAAGGCATGAAGAAGGATGTTGGAAATTTTATTTCCAAGTGTATGAACTGTCAGTTAGTGAAAGCTGAGCAGAAGAAGCCCAGTGGATTACTTCAGCCATTAGAAGTTCCTACATGGAAGTGGGAGCAAGTGTCGATGGACTTTATCGATGGTCTACCTAGGACAAGAGCAGGAAATGAAGGAATTTGGGTCATAGTAGATCGTTTGACCAAGAGTGTAAGGTTCATTCATGTTCGATCAACTAGGACTGCATCGAAGTTGGCTGAGTTGTATGTTAAGTGGATAGTTCGATTCCATGGTATTCCGAAGAGTATAGTGAGCGATCGAGACCCATTGTTCACTAGTGGATTTTGGAAGAGCTTCCAGGAAGTTTTTGGAACCGAGTTGTGTTTGAGTACAGCTTATCACCCTCAAACAGATGGTCAGACTGAAAGAGTCAACCGAGTTTTGGAAGATCTTCTCAGAGCTTGTGTTTTGGACTTCGGAGGATCATGGGAAGATCATCTTCATTTGGTGGAATTTGCTTATAATAACAGTTATCAGTCGAGTATTGGTATGGCACCATATGAGGCATTATATGGAAGACCGTGTAACTCTCCGACATGTTGGTTGGAAACTGGAGAAAAGTTGATACTTGGGCCAGAGATGATTCGACAGACTTCGGATTGTATAGAGATCATTCGGCAACGAATGAAGGCAGCCCAAGATCGTCAGAAGAGTTATGCCGATAATCGTCGAAAGGATTTGGAATTCGTCGTAGGTGAGATGGTTTTTGTGAAGATTTCTCCATTAAAGAGTGCTATTAGATTCGGGAAGAAAGGAAAGTTAACTCCGAGATTTGTTGGACCATTCCCGATTATCGAGCGAATTGGAAAGCTCGCTTATAGATTGGAATTACCGGAAAAGATGGCGGGTGTGCACAATGTTTTTCATGTATCTTATCTACGGAAGTATGTGCATGACCTAACTACGGTGGTTTCTGCTGATAGCTGTGAAGATTTAGAGGTTGATCCAGTGGTTAGAAGACCTCGTAAGCCGCTTCGTGTTGTTGAGACCGACACGAAACAGCTTAGGAGGAAGACGATTACGTTGCTCAAGATACAATGGAGTGATGATGTTAACGACTGTATGTGGGAGGAGGAAGAGAGGATGAAGGCAGCTCATCCAGAACTCTTCGAGGTATGGCCCTAAAGTGTCGTGACATCTCATGAATTTGTAGCTTGTTCTAAGTCTTAGAATTCTGCATGCTAGGCTAGAATTGGATGCATGGTTTGTTGATTGCTGTGGATGATAGGCATGCGGAATAATTTTGATTGCTGTTGATTGCTTGGAATTTCGGGGGCGAAATTCCTAAGGGGGAGAGAATGTAACGACCCGTATTTTACGTACCAATAGATCGTAGAATTTACAGGTCGTTAGTGTTGTTTATATTGTCTCTAGCCTGAGTCGTATGGAGAGTAACTCGTGTGTTTAAGTGTCGAGTTGTGACCGACTCATAGGCTTAGCCGAGTTAGGTCGTGCACGAGTTACAACTTTAGTACGTTGACCGAGTTAAGATGATGACCGACCTATAGTAAGTCGTAGACGACTTTAGTAAGTGGCCGAGTTAGTCAGTTGCTGAGTTATGACCTATAGGTTTGAACCGAGTCAGGGTAGTTAACGACTCATAGAAACTGGCCGACCTAGGAGTTACCGGGTTAAGAAATGAATTGGACGAGCTAGCGAGATAGAGGAGTTACGACTTAAGGTTTGGACCGACCTATAGGGTGACCGACTTAAGGGTTAACGACCTAGAGGGTTAGGTCGTATGATAGTTAGGTCGGTAATGTTTTAGGCTGCTGAGTCATATGACCGAGTTAAGGGGAAAACGACCTAAGGCTTGGGTCGGCAGAGTATGTTATCCCATGTGTAGTTAGGTCGGCAATTTGAATAGGTTGTTAGGTCGTCACCTAGTTAGGTCGGCAAGTACCCAGTATAGCTTAGTGTAGTTGAGTCGACATGTTAATTGAGTCGTTAGCATGCTGTGCCGTGTTTGGTTGGGTCGGTAGGTCGTGTGACCCTGTGTGTGTGTTGTGTAGTGTCTTGGGGTTGAGTCGTATAGGTCGTGAGCCGTGTTGAAGCATGCTGTGTTGAGTCGGCAAGTGGCATGAGTCGTAAGTTTTAGGTCGGGGCCGACTCAGGGAGATGAGTCGGCAATGACTTAAGAGCGGCCGAGTCAGGGAGATTTCAGCCTATAAATAGAGGGCTTTGGCTCACTTTTTGGTACTGATTTTTGAAGCGACGAAGTGCTGCCATTTTGAGAGCTCGACTACAACATTTCTTCATCTTCTTTTCTCCATTCCAATCTAGTTCTAACATCCATCCAAGATCGAAGATCGAGATCAAAGATTCAAGGACCAAAGTTGAAGATCTTCATCCAACGAAGTTAGATTTTATCGTTTTAAGCGAGATTTCGCCGGATCAAGCCTTGATCTTCGCTGTCCAGATCTGAAGTGTTTAGTTTTGAGGTGTTTAGGTGATTTGGTGAGTGGTAGTTATCTCTCACGCGGACCCAAAGGAGTATATTGGATTGGTGGTTTGTTGGAGTGTTGTAGATAGTGATTTTGTGCATTTTTCTTAGATCCAAGTGTAGATCCATTGTTTGTGAAGATGTTTACCTATGCAAGTTCATTTATTAAGCTATAGAAACAAAACCCATGTTTTATATTTGCTAGATCTATGCTAAAAACCCATGATTCATGTATGTTAGTTCTATGCTCATTTATTTACGAAATTGCCATTTGTAGTTATAAATGCCTAATTAGATCTTGATTGAATACTTAATTGTTTGGATTAATGTTTGTCTTGATTGATTATTGTGAATGAGCTATCTAGTTGATAGATTTGGACAAGTATGGTCAAAGACAATTCAAAAGCTACAGAAGAGGCTCTTGAATGGTGAAAGCTGCTTAAGGCATATGTGGCGGACATTGAAGCTCATATGTATGGATTGGATGATGTTGAGATGGAACTTTGCCATGATGCGATGAGGCAAACCATGTTGTTGGGTTAAGACTTTGCTATGGTGTGATAAAGCGAAGTATGATGTGATGAAGACTTGGCGTAATCCAGGCAGGGATCATTCCAAGCATGTTGATAACTCGAGGGATGGTTCGAGTTGGTTGATAATGGATTTCTCAAGAGGTAGCTTGAGCTAGTATGAGAATAGTCGTCGAGGAGGATGACTAGGAGGCTTGGATCTCATCGTTGTTGAAGGTTCTAGCATGCTCAAAAGTAAGAGTACATGGGGCGCCCATAACGACTACAGGTAGGTAGTCGGGACACCCAAAAGACTACAGGTAGGTAGTTGAGTACTCTGGGCAGAGTAGGTAAGTCCTAGGCATGGGTCACGATGACGTGCGGAGCTATGCCTAGAACCGGGGTTACCATTAGCCCTTGACGGATGGTCATTCAATTAACGGTGAAATCGAGGCAAGGATAACAGTGATAGCCGGAGTCATAGATGTTTGGATGTTTGGTTGTATCATCATTCGGTCTCAAGAGCGGTGTTTTTTGGGTGCTTATCTGATCTTGGTTTAGGCCTTGGGGGTTTGTATTTGGAAAACATCGACCTTGGATCGAGTGATTATTGCTTTACCTTAGTTATCTGCTAAGTTATGCTTGTTTTTTTTCCTTAGTGTGTGTCTGGGGGCTATCACTGTAGAAAGAGGTGGAGTGGGATGGTTCGGTTCCTATTCTTTTTATCCCTTATGCTCTTTTGGTATGTTTGATAGTTAATTTACTGCTCACTAAGACTTTGTCTGACTCAAGGTTTTATGTCTCCTGTTATTACCTTGGGCTGTTCATCCATGTTGGGATGGGCAGACTAGGTAGCAGGTGACAGGTGCTGTTCTAGGAGATCTACGTTGATGATGACGAAGACGAGCAGGAGGCTTTTGCATATTATTTCTTATTATATGTACTGGGTATCCGCTGCTGTATTTGATTGAGTGTCATGTAGTGAGGCTTTGATGTATGGATGATTCATGTTTATATAAAACTACTACGATGCTTATATGATGATTTTCTGTTATAGAGCTTCACTATATATTTCTCTATTGCATTTTATCCATGCGCTGTGAGTTGTACGATAGAGTTTGCTGTTTTATTTTACCCTGACTATCGTCCATGGCTACCTGGCACGCCTTTCAGCGCATTATTTCCTTGATTTGGTGCGGGAGTCATGGGCGGTCGTCACATCAATCCTCTTAAAGATATCTCTAATTCAAACACTTATGCCGGTTCGAGGTGATTTTTTGGATAATATATCTGATCTCTGTCTCTTTGAACCGGCAATGATAGTTTCAAAAACTGGCCAACATTTGATAATTAGTTATTTAACTATCAAATAAACAAACAATTCGACCAAAGATTTGATTCCATAAGGAAAATAACATTGGTTAAGTATATAAGAATCCACTAAGCCTCTTTAATTAATCCCTTCATTAATTAAAATCACTTTGTAAATATTTGTATTAAAATACTTTATAAAGATACATTCACAAACCTTTCTCTACTCTTTTCAATATATGAAAAATATTGATATACTTTTCTCAACTGTATAAGTATATTCCGAAACATTTTCACTTCTAGTACTTAGAAAAACTTTCCATATAAATATAGCAACAGTATAAGTATATTCACAACTCATTACATTTTCAGTACATAGAAAATATATTTATATATTTATCTCAACGATATAAGTATTGTAACGACCCATAATTTCGAATACTTCGTATTTAAATATCTTAATTGTTTAAATATTTGAATCGTAGATTAAATATTATTAAAATGGTTTAAAAAGCTTGTTAACCCTCTTTTAAATCATAACTAACGACGGTAAACTTGTTTTGGAAAAATGTTTGCAAAAATATATCCTTTGGAAAAATACTGATAATGTGACCGAAAATTGGTTTATCAATAAACAACTTTTCGATCGATATAAATTATTCGAACTCCTGCACTTTTCTAATCATCAAATGAACACATAAGCAACTAGTTCACACATACTTCTCTTCATGAGACAATGGAAGGTTCTAGATGATTCCATATGAATAAGAGATATTATGAGAAGGGTATAAAAGTAATATGAATAAAGGAGAAGCGACATAAAAGAGAAGTGACGGGAATAGAAGCTTCCATGGCATGGTGGGAGGGTGAGTGAAAGGATAAATAGCACCATTTTGAGCCTATAAAAGAGGGGCACATCTTTAGGAATAAATCAAAAAATCATAAATGAAGACCAAGCTCCTTTAATGACTTCTTCATCTTCTTTTTCTCTTATATTCTAAAATGAAGTGGTTGCAAATCAACTCCAAATCACTTAGAAATTTGAACATGAGGCTTAGTACAATATTAGAAAACCTTCCACTATGTTAGAAGTTGAAGAAATGAAGCCACACTCACTCTATAAGGAGAAGCCGTGAGTTAAATGGGTGAAGTGGAGGCAAATGAGCAAGTGCAAGGCAAGGAGGGGAGGAAAGAGGTGATCACAAGGATAGGGTTTGGCTTGGGTTTCATGGATCTTGGTTTTTTTGTCCATAAAAGTAAGTTAACACCTCACTTTAAATGAAAATATAACGCTTATTTTTTTATTTGATTGTGTTTAAGTAATTTGAATTGTTGTTCACATATGCTAAAACAGTGGTTTAAATTCTTGCTTTAAAAGTAAGTGACACATGTCATCCATGTATATGACTTGAACCAATTTGTAACATTCCTAATTTTTAATAACACTATTCAGAATTTTTAATTAGACAAAGTAAATAGAATAATGATGATAAGGAGACTGAGATTTGAATAAATTATATGATGCGCCGCGCTTAATTATAAAATTTAATGGGCTTAAATTGGTTTACAGGTTAATCAAATTACACATGGGCATATTAGTAAATTAGCCAACCTATTATATATGGCTATGACCTTTTTTAATTTCCTATTCACATTCCATTTTCATCTTTTCACAAACACAAATAAAACTAAATAGAGATAGCCATTAACAAGGAGGAAAAAGGAAAATTTTTAATCTAAAGCTAAGGATCAAAGATAGGAAGGATTAATCAACAACAAATCTCATATTCCTTATCAAATTTAAGGTGAATAATAATTTATTCCATCTCCTTTTGATTCCTATAATCCTATGATTTAGGATTTAAGTATTTATTTCGTTTCTATGATATTTTTAGATGGTGATACGCTAATGTTATGGATTGTTTAATTTAAGCAATTTATTTATATGCAAAATGCCATGATTTTTTTTATGTTAAGTAAAACATGATTTTGGAGATGATTTTTAATTTTCAAAATTTTCTAAGTTATGAAAATTTTATTACGAATTTTAAACGAAAAATATGATATAATTGGGTTTAAAATTTATTTCAAGAATTTCAGGTAGAAATTGGGTCTGTAATTTATTATGTCTGATTACATGAAGAAATTGAATTTTTGTGATTTTTGGGGATTTTTCCCAATTGATTTACTAGGGAAAATAAATTATTTTAAAAAATGGGCTTTTTTTTGCAAATATTACTTTTGTTGTATGGAAGCGCTTAAACGTTACATTTTTATGGTTTAGATCTGGTATAAATATGGCAGTTTTAATTATAAAGTATGTTAACCTGCCTTTTATCAAGGCCATAAACATGCAGATTCAACTTAACCAACTTTGCGATTATCGAGGTTGGAATATGATGGATTCGGTTTAGATAGATGATTTTCATTGGATAGATGCTCGATAAGGATAGGTCATTTAGTCGAAATTAAGTGGTACGACGTGTTTGGAGTTTGACCATGTGGCTCGGCCATTAGGCATGGCATGGTTCGGTCGTGGTATGGAAGTTCAGCAAGGTAAGTCGATGGCGGTTCAGCATTTGTGGATCGACATTTCTAGTTCGGCATGGTGATTCGGTCAGGATCGCTCGACATTGTGGGTCGGCATGGGTAGCTCGGCATTGTGGCTCGGCAAGGGTCGCTCGGCATTGTGGCTCGGCATGGACCGCTCGACATTGTGGCTCGGCATGGACCGCTCAGCATGGGTCGCTAGGCATGGTGGTTCGGTCGGCATCGCTCGGTGTTGTGTTTCGGTAGGGTGGCTCGGTAATGATGGTTCAACACTGGAGGTCGTTCGGCCTGAGGGTTTGGAAAATTTGGTACAGTCTTGGTGTGGTTCGGCACTGGACATCCCTCAACACTATGGTTCGGTCAGAGACACTCGACTTCGCGGCTCGGCCTTGGTTGTCGTTCGATATGTGGGGTTTTTACTCGTTCGGTTGAAGCTAGTCGGCATATATGTGCTTCTAGTTCTAGCAGGAACTACTTCAGGTCAGGCGTGGGACTACTTCGGGTCGTCACCGAGGGACGCTTGGGCCGACATGTACAAAACTCACGGTCAATTGCAATAAAGGGTGGAGGTTCGGCATTAGTTTTGATGGGCCTGTACCACTCGAAAAGCCCAACAACTTAGGATTCGCATATAATTACAGCATGATGGGGTTCAGAAAAGGTATCTTCTTTCTGCTCTCTGACTTTCTCTTCTCTAAGGCTAAGGCACTCAGCCATCGCAAAACTTGGAATTGTAACAGTAATCGGTTATTATAACAATAAAAAGGAAACTTCTACAGTGGACGTAGGGCGTAGTTAGCCGAACCACTATAAAATCTATTGTTCTTTACTGCTTTCATTTTATTTTAGATTGTCTTCACATTATTAATCTCTACCTATATTCTCTCTGTGAGCTATGACTGGTACATGGTGCTTTCATCTGGATCTGGGTATTAGTGATCAATTTTGGCGCTAACATTTTGCTGCTTTCACTGAGAAAGCAAGCACACATGGATTTCGAAGCTAGGAACTTGGATTCTAGGAAGCAATGGCGAGGCCGCCAAGAAGTACGCAAGTGACAGAAAGATGCAATCAAGAAGGAAGTCAAGCGGCCTCTTCTGGAGCTGGAGAGGATCATGCATCCATCTACATAACCCGAGACGAGATGTAGGTTATGATGAATTCTATGCAGGAGCAGATGATGAAACGACAAGAGGAGATGATACAGGCTCTTCTTAGGCAATTTGGACAACCAGGAACTGCAGGTGCTCAAGTTCTTGGAACTGGACCAGAGGAACTCAACCAGTAGGCAGATGGAGTGATTCAACAAGGGGAAGCTCCTAATTAACAAATAATTAACAATCTGAATGGACCTAGACTCGGGGCACACCACCGAGTAATGCTGGACCAGCTCATGGAGGGATATCGAATGACGCTACGCAGCCCTATGCCAATAGGAATACAGAGTACGTGATGAGGAGTATGTTACAGAAATACCTTGTGGATTTGGAGGGCAGTTAGGAAAACATGGGTAGGGGGCAACTCCTAGTAGGTAACACTGGATTGGCTGACATCATCAGGCAAACCATTCGCGGAGATCTAACAAATAGAGATTTAGAGGGAATCAACAAAATTTCGTTCACCTGGAACATCAAGACATCTAGGAATCCACCTGATTTCAAGCTGCCCACTTTGGAAGTATACAATGGAAAGATGGATCCCACTGACCACTTAATGAGGTACACAAGGCATATGCAAGTGCTGGGGGCAACAAAGGAGGTCATGGCTCAGTGTTTCCCCCTGTACTTGACCGATATAACTGCTATGTGGTTCAGACAGCTGGAGGATAGATCCATTGGAACATGGACAAAACTGGTGGACAAGTTTTTAAGTCAGTTTCGAGTTCACATAAAAAGGCCAAAGAACGTGATGACGCTGACTTCAGTGAAACAGGGGGCGGATGAATCGCTTAGGACATTCTTAACTCGGTTTAATGCGGCAGCTGCTTCATTGGATCGGCCGAATCCATTAATGGTTTTGATGGTTGAGGTATCAGGAGTCAGGGATAATTCATATTTTAAAGCACCATTGATACGGGACCCACCGATGGATCTCGGGGAATTCTTTCATGAAGATGAAAGATTTATTCGATAAGAGGATGCATGTCTAGATACGAAATCAAAGGAAGTAAACATGGTTAAGGATGGAGGACCTCCCGGTGAAAGCTTGGGTAAAGATAAGGATAATGGAAAAGGAAGCTCTGGGGAGGACCGAAATTCTCCACTTACAAAGGATTGAATGCAACACCAGAATAGATATTCTTGGATACCCGGGATCGCCTTCTGTATCGAAGGTCATCAAGGAGGGAGCCCTCAGAACGCGAAAGGGCATCAGGAAGGCACTGTCTTTTTCATGACCTGGATGGGCATGATGCTAACAACTGTAGGCATCTAAAGGATATAATCGAGGAACATGTAAGGAATGGTCAGTTGCGGCAATATGTCGGAACTCGGAGTGTGGCGGTGGAATAGAAGCAGCCACCGCCTACCCTAAATGACGATGGCGTAAGAACTAGAAATGATGGCCGGTTGGTCATCAACTAATTGCAATGGTTTAGAATAAGTAGAACCTAGGCAGATGGCTAAGTTGCTTACTCATGTACATGGTCGGAGATAACCCTTAGGCATGCTCTGAGATGATGATAAACTATGATGAGCTGTTTTGTGAAATCTGTTTTTTCCCTTTTGGCTTGGACGTTTGTTTTTCAGCTTTGGTTTTGGAGTTTGATTTGAACTCCCGATTTTGTTGGTTTTTTGGTTTGGATTTTGGTTTAGATGCTTGATTTTTGATTTGAATTTTGATATGGATTTTTGATATGGATTTCTGGTTTTCTGGTTGGATTTGGATTTCGGATTGGATTTCGATTGGATTTTCTCTGGATTTTAGCTAAAAGAATCGTCGAGTATGGACTATGCTCGGCAAGGGTCCGGAGAGACCAAAATTTGGCCTAGGACTTAGGCCACATATTTCCCACTATATAGGTAGTCGAGTATGGACTATGCTCGACAAGGGTTCGGAGTGACCAGAATTTGGCTTAGGACTTAAAGCCGAGGCATTGCTTAGCGTTTAGGGACACTGAACTAGGAACACCATGGCATTACTTGATATAGGTCGTCAAGTGTAGGTTGCGCTTGATAAGAACCCGAAGAGGTTATGAATTTGGATATTGGCTATGAACAGCTAAGGATTTCAGCACGGACCAAGAGCGGTCACGGATTTGGATATCGACTCGGAGAGGTCATGAATGTAGTTATTCGTCATTGGGAATGGATGGATTAGGACTCGGTTGTCGGGATCGAAAGGATGTGGACTTCGGACATCAGATTTGTGGCTATTCAAAACACACCTTCCAATAGAAATGAATATTTTAGAGGGCAAATGTTAACCGCCTTTTATCAAGGCCATAAACAGGCGGATTCAACTTAACCAACGTAACGATTATCGAAGATGGAATATGATAGATTCGATTTAGATGGATGATGTTCACTTGGATAGATGCTCGGTCAGGATAGGTCGTTTGGTCAGAATGAAGTGGTTCGATGTGTTAGGAGTACGGCCATGTGGCTCGACCGTTAAGCATGGCATGGTTCGATCGTGGTATGGAAGTTCTGGAAGGTCGGTCGGTTGCGGTTCGGCATTTCTGGTTCGGCATGGTGATTCGGTCAGGATCGCTCGGCATTGTGGCTCGACATGGGTCTCTCGGCATCATGGGTCGGCATGGGTCGCTCGGCATTGTGGCTCGACATGGATCGCTCGGCATTGTGGTTCGGCATGGATCGCTCGACATTGTGGCTCGGCATGGGTCGCCTGGCATGGTGGTTCGGTTGGGGTCGCTCAATGTTGTGGTTCGGTCAAGGTGGCTCGGTAATGATGGTTCGACACTGGAGGTCGTTCGACCCAAGGCTTTAGCAAATGTGGTTCGGCATCGGACATCCCTGAGCATTGTGGTTCGGTCAAATCCCCTCGGCGTCATGGCTTGGCCTTGGTTTCCGTTCGGCGTGTAGGGGTCGGCTTTACTCGTTCGGTTAAAGTGAACTGGCGTATATGTGCTTCTGGTTCTAGCAGGAACTACTTCGGGTCAAGCTTGGGACTACTTCGGGTCGTCACCGAGGGAGGCTCGGGTCGGCATATATAGAACTCACGGTCAGTTGCAATAAAGGGTGGAGGTTCGGCGTTAGTTTTGATGGGCCTGTACCACTCATAAAGCCCAACAACGCATGTTTTGCCTATAAATATAGCATGAGGGGGTTCGTAAAATGGATCTTCTTCTGTTCTCTACCTATCTCTTCTCTAAGGATAAGGCACTCAGCCATTGTTAAACTTGGAATTATAACCGTAATCGATTATTACAGCAAAAAAGGAAACTTCTGGAGTGGACGTAGGTCGGAGTTAGCTGAACCACTATAAAATCTGTTATTCTTTACTACTTTTATTTTATTTTAGACTGTTCTTCACATTATTACTCTCTACTTATATTCTCTCTGTGAGCTGTGACTGGTACTTAGTGCTTTCATCTGGATCTACATATTAATGACCAATTTTGGTGCTAACAAAGTATTTGAAAAGTTTAATGGAAGCCAATCAATGGTTTGCAAATATGCAAGTTATTATAAGGCAATTACTTAAAGAAGAAATATTTAAATTTAGAAAAAAGTTGTTCTGCCTCAATTAGTAGCCCCTTTTGACTCCAATGACTTTGCCCTATCCTACTCGAAACTCACATAGTCGAAACTCATACACAAGGTATCACCTAGTGGTATGCAGTGGATTGGAAGGAAGGTGGAAGCCTTGATTTCGAAAGGTAAGCTTCCGTTAGGGTTGAAACCCTGCTTTGTTTTCAAAAGCTAAAGTCTTTCCTTTTTTTACTTAAACCTCTAATATAGTCAAAACATATGCTTTTGAAAGGGTTTTATAAATAGCTTTCAAAGAAGGTCATCATGTTATGTTAAAGTATCAGCTTTCGAAAGGGTTGGTTCCGACCCAGTCAAAATCTGGCCGTTATTTTCCTTCCGAAGTGTTGAAGACATCAATTCCTTTGAAAGGATATCTTTTCTTTTACCTAGCTTAAGTTGCTTCCTAATTGCTTTCGAAAGGGGTCGAGAGTGTCGAAGGTAATGGAGTCAAAATGGGGTTTCGACTCTATCCCTTGATATTTTAATTTTTAAAGGTCGTTGCTTTCGATTAGATGGTTCCGACACCATCATTTTTTCCCCAAATTAATTTTTAGTTGGTTTTCGAAAGAGAAACTTTCGTATATAACCACGTTGACCCAAATGTTGTTTTTAAAGAGTAAACCTAATACTTTTAAAAAGGGATACTTTCATTCGTTTTGAAGCTCTATATTGTAAAAGGTGATTTGATATCATCGAAAGGTATAATTGGTTTCAAAAGGGAAATTTTACCAAGCGCTTTATAAGGTATGCATACTATGTTTTGATAAGAAGTCTTTGCCTTCGAAGGAGGCTATCTAGAGGTTTTGAAAGAGATGTTTTAAGATTTCAAACATAAACCCTATCTCAATTTAAAGTATTAGCCATGACATAAATAAATAAGCCAAGTGTTTTGAAATAAAGAAGTTTTCCATGATTTAAAATGTTAAAGAGTTTATCCAGGATGTGTGTGTGTGTGTGTATAAAGAGGATTTCAAGGATAATGAACCACTGATGTTGGTATTATATTGTTGTTATGTTTACTTCTGCATATATTTATTCAAATTTAATCCATAACTGTATTTTGGGAAAAGGGCAGAACAACCAGATAAGCTGACCCAATTGTGAATATAACTGAATAGATGTTAAAAATCTTAATATATGATATTGGCAGGGGCTAATAGGTTTATAGTCGGCCCATGAAAACTATGTTTGATATTGGTAGGGGCTAGTAGGTTTGTAGGTAGCCCATGAAAACTAAGTCCGGATTAAAATATTGACAGATAGTCAATAGTTTCCTAGTTAGACCATGAAAACTAGTATCTGTAAAATGATATTGGAGTTACCAATAGTTTCTTAGTTATCCCATGAAAACTATGAAATTGGACGGACGGTCTTTAAATATTTAAAAAGTTAATGGTAACCCTTAAAACTATAATTGAGACAGATTGTTAGAATAAATGGGGATGGGTAATCCAAATTTGATTTATTTTGCATATCATCATTAAGTTTTTAAAATACTATGTTTTAATTATTTTCGTTGCTGGAGCACGGTATATGGTTTTATAAATGTTTTAGGATACTAGTGAGGAGAAAAACCATTTTGCTAAGCAGCGTGGTCTCACTGGATATCTAAATGGTTTGAGATGGAAAATTATTATTTATACCAGGCTTTATGTCTAACTCGAAGTTTTTGTTTCCCCTTAAACTCTCAGGTACTCAATTGATTTTGAGTAGGTTGAAAGTTAAGGTTTTCAGGTGTTCTTTTAGACGAATAAAGCTTCCTAGGACATGTAGGAGGCAAACTAGTTATTAGAGTTCTTGTATTTTCATTGTGTGTTTTGCTTGTAAAGGCAAATTATTTTCTTTCCTATCTATATACTCTGATCTACCAAGGGGGCATCCTCATATGTTACTCTTTGCGTATTTTGTAATATGTATATGTTACCTGAACGTGGTCTACGAATTGGGATTATGCAATCAATGTGGAATATTTTGAAATGGAATGTGGAATTTGTTTACAGTATATTTTTTTTCCATATTCTGGTGTTTCTTTGTATCAATGCATCTAATGTCGTTGTATTTGGTCGTTGAGGACTAACAACTATGGATGACTGCAACATCCGTTCCCTTGATTTTTAGGCCTCCAAGCAGGGGGATGTTACAAATTGGTATTGAAGCGTAGTTTTATGAAACTTTAAAAGAAACTTGAACTAAAATATTTTTCAAACGTAATCCAGTGAATCAGATAATAAGATTGGGCTTTGGGTTAATGCTGTAATAACGTACTTGTATTCGATGTATATATATATATGTACGTATTCCCTACTCTCTTAGACCGTTCTTTTGTATCTTACTAACGCGGCGGTTTAAGCTTTGATACCAAATTGACGCAGCTTATCCAGGACCTTCCTTACGAAATGATGATTTCGTGTCAAATAAACTGATAGAACGATAAATGCCCAATTCCGTTGATCGTGATGATGCCGGAATCTAGCTATCTCCAACCCGTTGATCTCGCAAGATACCGTGTTGAAAGATCTACAATTCGATCGTTGATCACTCGCAAGTGATACCGAGAATTGGCTTCAAATTCGTTGATTCACGCACGAATAACCGAAGATGGAAATAAGAAGGAGGTCACACTCAACTTCAACAATGGTGGCCAAAGCTCACACAAAAATTTTATTCAAAAATCAACTCCCTTTACAATGACATCACGCCCCTATTTATAGGAAATTACAACACACACACATGCAACTCAACCAGCAACATCTCTCACGACCTAACATCACACGAATTACAACCCACACGACTTAACACATGCGCCATAAGGAAATTACAACACGACTTAACTCAACAACATGACATACGACATAACAACATCACAACATACGACATAACAACACAATACAAGTTACAATACCATGCGACATAACATCAGCGACTTAACAAATCTTTCTAGCATCATCAATGACATAACATCAGCGACATAATACCATGCGACATAACATCAGCGACATAACATCAGCGACAAGTTACAAGAAGAATGTGACTTAAGAAGAGCGCGACTTAAGAAATGCGGCTTCAGGGACGACTTAAGAGAAATGACTTACGACATAAGCGACTTAAGAAATGCGGCTTCAGGGAGGACTTAAGAGATGCAGGCTTGATATATTGGGTCGCTTTATCAAGGCAAACGACTTAAGACTTAAGGTCAATTGGCCTAACTCGCTCATCCTGGTGCGCTAATTCGCTAGGTCGCGTATTATGATGCGTTAGCTCGTTAGGTCGTTTATCATGATGCGACTTAAGGAAATACGACTCATAGCAGGCCGAGCGACTCATAGCAGGCGACTTATTATGGTGCGCTGCATCATCCTCCCCTGGTTGAAAAGAATTCAACCCTGAATTCACACTTTCCTCTTCTTCGACATACTTACTCTCATGATATGGAATCAAGTGTTTGACGTTGAAAACGTCGGCAGTATGGATATGATCTGGCAATCTTAACTGATAAGCATTCTCATTGATCTTCTTTACGATTTCCAAAGGACCAATCTTTCTAGTAGCTAGCTTGCTGTAAGCACCAATAGGAAATCGATCTTTAGTCAATACTGCATATATGAAATCTCCTTCTATGAATTCAACATTTCGTCGTTTAATATCTGCGGATTGCTTAAATTTCTCATTCGCCTTAAGCAATCGTTCCTGCACAACCTTGTGGCACTCTTGCAATTCATTCACAAAATCACTAGCTCGTTTGATCACTCCTTTCTGCTGTGGTACTATAGATAAATCCAATGGTCCCTTAGGAATTGTCGAGTAAATGACCTGGAATGGACTGAACCCAGTGCTACGATTAACTGCATGGTTGTGTGCAAACTCAGCTTGACATAGCTTGGAATCCCAACTCTTCAAATTGTCATTCACGAGGCATCTCAATAAATTACCTAGGGATCTATTCACAACTTCTGTCTGTCCATCCGTCTGTGGATGATAAGCACTACTAAATTTTAGCTTTGTCCCGACCATTCTCTATAGACTCATCAAAAAATGACTCGGAAAACGAGTGTCTCTATCCGATACAATGTATTCAGGCAATCCGTGAAGTCGATAGATCTCTCTGAAGTATAACTGTGCGACGTTAACTGCATCTGCCGTCTCCTTGCATGCGATAAAATGTACCATTTTGGAAAACCGATCAACCACCACGTAGATAGAATCATTGCCACGTTGCGTCCTCGGCAATCCCAATACAGAGTCCATACTAACGCCCACCCATGGTTTAGTAGGTATAGGCAACGGCATATATAAACCTGCATTTGTCGCGGTCCCCTTTGAAACTTGACAAATATGGCACCTTTGAACAAACTTTTCAACTTCCTTCCTCATTGACGGCCAAAAATATGACTTTAAGATCAACTGCATAGTACGGTCGCGGCCCACGTGTCCTTCTTCATGTAATTCCTTGATGATTTTCATTCGTAGACTGCAATCCGGAATCCACAACTGATTTCCTTTGAATAGAAAACCTTCAACCAGCATATATCAATCCATGCTTCCCTGTTTGACTTTGTCTAGGATTTCGAAAAAATATGAATCTGAAGTAAGAAGTTCTGGAAGTAAGTCAAAACCCTTCACCTCTACTCGCATGGTTATTAGTAAATTCTCCCTCCGAATCAATGCATCGGCGACGCGATTAGTTACTCCAGACTTGTGCTTTACGACGAATGTAAATTGTTGCAAATAAGCTATCCACGATGCATGCCTAGGTGCAATTTTATTCTGCCCTTGTAAATGTTTCAACGCTTCATGGTCCGTATACAAAACAAATTCTTTGTGGAACAAGTAATGTCTCTAATGCTTCACAGCTTATACAATAGCATAAAACTCCACATCATAAGTATTGTATCTCATCTTTGCTCTAGAAAGTTTTTCACTGAAATAGGCGATTGGACGTCCCTTCTGACTCCACACTCCTCCAATTCCAACTTTCGATGCATCCGTATGTAACTCAAATAGTAACTGAAAATCTGGCAACACTAGAATCAGTGCTGAGGTTAAAAGTTCCTTGATTATCTCAAAAGCAAATCCTGCCTCTTCCGTCCATGAAAACTTCTTTCCTTTCATACAATCAGTAACAAGAGCCATTATGCTACTAAAGTGCAGTATAAATCTTCAATAAAATGAAGCTAACCCATGGAAACTTCTGACTTCTGTTATAGTTTTGGGCTGTGGCCAATTTCTGATTGCGGCTACTTTACTCTGGTCCACTTGTATCCCTTCCTTGGACATGACATAACCCAGAAATAAAACACTTGGCGTCATGAACACGCATTTCTTCGTCGCTGTATAGAACTGTTCTTGACGAAGAATAGTTAACACCTTCCGCAAGTGTTGAATGTGCTCCTCTGTGCTAGCACTGTATATCAAGATATCATCAAAGTAGACTACAACAAACTTCCCGATGTAAGGTCTTAAAATTTGATTCACCACCCTCATAAATGTACTTGGTGCATTAGATAGACTAAACGGCATGACCAGCCATTCATATAATCCTTCTCGAGTCTTGAATGTTGTCTTCCATTTATCACCTGGTCTAATGCGAATCCGATGATAACCACTCTTAAGATCAACCTTAGAAAAGATTACAGATCCACTAAGTTGATCCAATAGATCATCAAGTCTTGGCATAGGAAAACTATATCTGACAATTATTTTGTTGAGTGCCCTGCTGTCGGTACACATTCTCCATGAACCATCTTTCTTCGATACCAACAAAGCTGGTACAGCACAAGGACTGAGACTCTCTCGAACACGCCCTTGCTCAAGAAACTCCTCAACTTGTCTCCTCAACTCTTCATGCTCTTTCGGACTCATACGATAATGTGGCCTATGCGGTAAAACAACACCTAGCACTAGGTCAATTTGATGTTGTACATCCCTCAGCGACGGTAATTCCTTGGGTAATTCCGCAGGAAAGACATCTTCAAATTCATTCAACACCGATTTAACCTCCGCAGGAATTTCAAGAGCTTCACTTGTTTCATACCCAATCAACATAAACAATTCAGCACTATCTTTCACTTCTTCAACAAATTCTTTCGTAGATAATAGACTAGTTGATTCCACTTTCTTCTCTGACTTGCTTTCACTTTGTTCACGCTTCTTAGGAGCTAAAGTAATTTGGGTCCTTTCGAACATGAAACTGTAGCTGTTGGTGCGACCATTATGTTGTAAAGCTTTATCATATTGCCATGGTCTTCCCAATAGTAAATGACACACATCCATGTCTACAACATCACACCATATATCATCTTTGACGTCTTCCCAATAGAAAATGTAACAAAAGCTAGTCTTCCCACTGTCACTTCTCCACCTTTCTTTAGCCATGCCAGTTTATAAGGTCTATGGTGTTTTTCAGTCTTCAAGCCTAACTTCGTTACAGTTCTTCAAAAATAATGTTATCGTAGCTTCCCGCATCAATAACAAATCGACAAACCTTTCCCAAGATAGTACATGTAGACTGAAAGATATTGCTTCTCAACCAACTAGAATCATTCTCATGCTTTAGCACTAAACAAGTCCTCCTTATCATCAAGTTACACCCTTCGTCTCCTGACACGACTTCTTCATCTTCATCAAACTCGATGGTTGAGAATAATCAACTTCAGCTTCCACATCCTCATATTCACATTCCTCTACAACTAATGCTCTCTTCTTTGGCTTCGTACATTCATTACTTTTATGGCCAAACTTCTAACAATTATAGCACTTGATACTGTTATTGACCTTTGCTTTAGTAGCTTCATTGACAATTGGTTTACTGACTGCCTTGGAAACATTAGCACTGCTACTAGCACCCTTATTCTAGTTGTTAGAACCCGTAAACACACCACTTCCTCGTCTCCCTTGTTTCTCCCAAGGTAGAGCATTCTGATGTGCTTCAACAACAGACATTGGATTAAACATATTAACCATATCATGAATTTGCATTCGTAACCCTCCAATATATCTAGCCGTTAGCTGTTCCTCGGTTTCCATAATATCATTCCTTGCAATCAATTGATAGAATTCATCTGCATAGTCATTCACTATCTTCGTTCCTTGTCTCAAATTCTGCAAGCGTTGATACATAAGAGATTGATAATTGTATAGCAAGAAAGTCGCTTTCATCATCTTTCTCATCTTCTCCCAAGTGACAACTTTTGATTTTCCCATTCTCTCCCGAGTTAGTTTAGTTTGCTGCCACCAAGCCATATCTCTTCCCCTTAGCCTCGTAGCAACTAATTGGACTCTGCGATTCTCCGGCACATCTGTGAAATTCAAAATTTCTTCAACATTCGACAACCGATCAATAAATTCTTTTGCTTGCATACCACCTTTGAATTCTGGAATTTCCATCCTCATATCTGATTCCCATTTACGATCATTTTCTGAATTCAGATATTGATTTCGCACTTGGGCTCAATTTCGATAATGAATACTACCTCCATCACCATCCTCCTCAAAATCAGATGTGTTTCGATATCGATCATGACCATCTACGCTCTACGATCACGCATGTCTCTTCTACCCTATCTTTCAACATCACGATAAGGTTCATTGTCAAACCCACGTTGAGTTCTTCTCTCTTCATTTCTGTACCCATGGTGTTCTTGCCTCATTGAAACTGATGATTCTCTCCTATCTCGATAAGACTTGGGGTGACATCCTTCTTTCTCCCGAAACCTATGGTGAAACCCTGTTTCCACTCTGGTTCGAAACTGGTGACATTCTCCATTGATTTCGATTCATGTCATTCATCAATTTCTCCAACTTTTCAATACCCTCCTTGAAATTTTCATTGATACGTTGCTCCATTTGCTCAGCTTCTTGTCTTCTATACAAATCCACAACATTATGATAGCGATTAGCACGTCTCGAAGGCATGATCACTAAACAATCTCGTTTCCGTCTCTAACTAGCTCTGATATGGCTTTGGTCTAGCTCGACTTGGCTCTGAATCTGGCTTTGACACGGCTCAAATCTGATATGGCTCTGATACCAAATTGATGCAGCGGTTTACGCTTTGATACCAAATTGGCGCAGTTTATCCAGGACCTTCCTTACGAAACGATGATTTCGTGTCAAATAAACTGATAGAACGATAAATGCCCAATTCCGTTGATCGTGACAATGCCAGAATCTAGCTATCTCCAACCCGTTGATCTCGCAAGATACCATGTTGAAAGATCTACAATTCGATCGTTGATCACTCGCAAGTGATACCAAGAATTGGCTTCAACTTCGTTGATTCGCGCACGAATAACCGAAGATGGAAAAAAGAAGGAGATCACACTCAACTTCAACAATGGTGGCCAAAGCTCACACAAAAATTTTATTCAAAAATCAACTCCCTTTACAATGACATCACGCCCCTATTTATAGGAAATTACAACACACACACATGCGACTCAACCAGCAACATCTCATGACCTAACATCACACGAGTTACAACCCACATGACTTAACACATGCGACATAAGGAAAATACAACACGACTTAACTCAACAAAACGACATACGACATAACAACATCACAACATCCGACATAACAACACAATACAAGTTACAACACCATGTGACATAACATCAGCGACTTAACAAATCTTTCTAGCATCATCAACGAATAACATCAGCGACATAACATCAGCGACATAACACCATGCGACATAACATCAGCGACATAACATCAGCGACAAGTTATAAGAAGAATGCGACATAAGAAGAGCGCGACTTAAGAAATGCGGCTTCAGGGATGACTTAAGAGATGCGGGCTTGATATATTGGGTCGCTTTATCAAGGAATACGACTTACGACTTAAGGTCAGTTGGCCTAACTCGCTCATCCTTGTGCGCTAACTCGTTAGGTCGCGTATTATGATGCGTTAGCTTGTTAGGTCATTTATCATGATGCGACTTAAGGAAACGCGACTCATAGCAGGCCGAGCGACTCATAGCAGGCGACTTATCATGGTGCGCTGCATCATTTACTAAGGCTCGTATGCAGATTTATGAGAAAGGGGATTTGGAAGCAGGAAAAGGAGGAGGAAATCTTGGTAGGGGAAACACCACAACTAATGGAAATTCTCGACGCACTACCAGGAGAAACTCGGGTTGACCGGTTAATGCTAGCGACCAAAATGCTGAAGCCAATATGGTTGTTGGAAATCCATCAGTAGATATGGGGGCGATGTATTAGTTCTTTATTGGTTTGATGCAAGCAGGGGCTACTGTCGGAGTTGCTGGAAATGTAGGAGGAGCTAATCCTATGGCTCCTGTTGGGAATATTGCTTTACTGAGTAAAGATTACACCAGTTTGGATGGGGGACCAATCTTGGGAACGGAGAGTGCCATTGAGGTTTAGAATTGGTTGTTGCATTACGAGCATACACTTACTGATTTGGGTCTGAATGATGGGAAAAAGAGAAGGTTGGCTTTTAGACAATTGTAGGGGTCAGTACTACATTGGTGGAATAGTGCCACTGCTGGAGTTTCAGAGGGGCAGTTAACTTGGGCTGATTTTAAAATGAGTTTCATTTATTTATCAGTGTTTGGTTGATAGATTATGATTAGAACCCACCTACCTATTTACTTCCTTATTGCGAATCCAATAGGAGGATATGAAACCCTAGGGTTAAGACGTGACCAGTTAAAACTTGATTTGTTGGGTCATAAATTTGCATGTAGTTTGTGTGCTACTGATTTCATAGATTTCAGATCATTTTGGGTATGGATTAGTTGAGTAGGCATGAGACTAGAATATTTTGCTAGGATAGAGAGATATCACTAAGACACCCTGATAGTTTTAACCAAGTGGTATTCTCAATGGAGAAAACTAATCAGAGTGTTGTGTTATGCTTAATGCTATGGAAGTAAAAAATGAGTTAAGTCAGGTTTGGATTGCAAGAGAGTTTGTAGATGTCTTTGAGTCAGTCACTGGACTACCCTCGAAAAGAGCAGTTATGTTTAGAATAGATCTTGTGCCAGAAGATGAACTTTTAAGTAGATCACCTAGTAGGATGACACCAACTGAGATGAAGGAATTGAAGGTGCAGCTAGTGGATCTAGAAGGAAGAAATTTTATTAGACCAAGCAGTTCGCCTTGGGGAGCGACCATGTTGTTCGTAAAGGAACCAAATGGGTCGCTAAGGATGTGTATTGACGAGCACAAGTTAAAAGAAAGGACAATTAAGAATAAGCATCCTTTGCTAAGAATAGATGATCTGTTTGATCGGTTGAGTGGAGCCAGAGTGTTTTCCAAATTGGACTTAGCGATAGGTTTCCAGCAGTTAAGAATGGCGGAGAACAGTATTCCTTTGACAGCATTTCGAACTAGGTATAGTTCATACAAGTGGTTGATGATGCCATTTGGATTAACGAATGCACCTGCTTTCTTTGTGGATTTGATGAACCGAGTTTTCTGAGAACATTTGGATAGGTTTGTATTGGTGTTTATAGATGACATTCTAGTCTACTCTTGGGATGAGAGAGAGTATGAAGTTCATCTTAAAGTGTTACTTGAAACGCCGAGACAGAATCGACTAAAGGCGAAGTTTACCAAGTGTCATTGAGGTAAAATTTCTTGGTGACATGTTTTGAGAGAAAGGATTGTATGTCAATCCAGATAAGATCGAAGCTATGATTAATTGGAAGAGACCAGAGATGGTGACTGAGATCAGGAGTTTTATTGGACTTGCTGGCTACTACCGGAGATTCATTAAGGATTTCTCATGGATAACAGCACCCTAAACTAAGCTAACTGGAAAGGAAGTGAAGTTTGTTTGGTCCGACAAATGTGAGGAAGCATTCCTTAACTTAAAGCATTTGTTGACCAATAAACCCGTGTTAGTAGTTCCAGACGAAAACCAAGAGTTGGTGGTATATACTGATTCCTATGGAACTGGATTAGGAGCATTGATGCAAAATAGTAAAGTTATTGCCTACGCATCTAAGCAGCTTAGATCGCATAAAGTTAGATATCCTACTCATCACTTGGAGTTAGCGGCAATGATCTTCGTATTGAAGATTTGGAGACATTATCTCTTAGGGGAGAGATTTGAGTTATATGCCGATCATAAGTCTTTATGGTATTTATTCTTTTAGAAGGAGTTGAATATGAGAAAGCGGAGGTGGCTGGAGTTTTTGGCCGCTTTTGATTTTGGTATAGGGTACATACCAGGAAAAGGTATTAAAGTCGCTGATGCCCTTAGCAAGAAACATAAGAATGTGGTGTTAGCTATGTTAGCGGAGTGGAAGGATTTAGAAGCTTTAGTTAGTTGCGATGTGCAGTTAAGATTGACTATTGGTTTTAGTCAAATTACTGCAAGGTTGTCTTGTTTAGAAGTTTGACCAGTATTGATTGAGAAAATTGCTTCAAAGCAGAAGGAGGATCCAGTATTAGCTGAAAGGATCGAAAGACTAGAGGTTGGAACAAAGATCAATGATTTAAAGGATTTTAACCTTGACCAGAAAGGAAGGCTAAGAAAGAAGGGATGGTTGTGTGTTCCGAATATGGAGAACAAAAGGAAAGAACTTCTTGGAGAACGTCATTGGTACAAGTTTATGATTCATCCTGGAGGGACTAAGATGTATTAGGATATGTAAAGGAGCTTCTATTAGGAAGACTTGAAGAGGGACGTTGGCTTGTAGGTTAGGAAGTTTTCAAACTGTCAGCAAGTGAAAGTTGAACATCAGAAACCGAGTGGGTTGGTTCAAACTTTAGAGGTTCCAGTTTGGAAATGGGATTCAATATCTATGGATTTTATAGACGGATTACCAAGTTCAATTTGAGATAATGAAAGTATATGGTTATGGTGGACAGATTGACCAAGATTGCCCATTTCATTCCAATTAAGTCTACTAGAATAACACCTATTCTAGCTATGTTGTTCCTGAGGAACATAGTTAGACTGCATGGCGTTTCTAGTAGTATTAGTCAGTGACACGGATACGTTGTTCATTAGTGAATTCTAGAAGAGTCTATAGGAAGTGAAAGGTACCAAGCTTAATACGAGTACTCTGTATCATCCTCATACAGATGGGAAGATAGGGAGAGTCAACAATGTACTCGAGGATCTACTGAGAGATTGTGTATTAGACTTTGGTGGATCTTGGGAGGATCACCTACATTTGGTTAAGTTTTCCTACAATAATATTTATCAAACAAGTATAGGAATGGCGTTGTTTGAAGATTTGTATGGAAGACCATGCAAATCACCAACGTCTTGGTTAGAGATTGGAGGCAGATTAGTCTTAGGTCTTGATTTGATTAGAGAGGCGTTAGAGAAGATTGAGTTAGTCCAAGGAAGGATGAAGGAAGCTTAGTCAAGATAGAAGAGTTACGCAGATAAGAGGCATAAAGACTTAGTATTCTCAATTGGAGATAAGGTTTTCATTAAGATATCATAAACGAAGGGTGTGGTACGATTTGGAAAGCCATGGAAGCTAGCCCCAAGGTATGTAGGTCCATCCAAATTATGGAGAGGATCAGAAAGCATCTAACAGAATAGAGCTACAGAGCAGTTTGGTAGGTGTCCATAATGTATTTCATGTGTCTCATCTTCGCTGGTATGTGCATGATTCAGAGGCTACTATTCTTCCGACAAGGTTGAACGACTTAGTTGTAGGACTTAATTTGACCACTATTAGACAACCAATTCATGTTGTAGCCAGAGATGTGAAAAGATTAAGGAACAAGACAGTTAGGTTGGTGAAAGTTCAATGGAGCAACAACGCGAAGGACTATACTTAGGAGATAGAGGACAGGATTAGAGATACTTGTCCTGATTTTCTTTGAGGGTATGTCTATATTAGATTTATATAGATAGTTTCTAGTCAGTTAGGTTAGTATGATTGTTAGGAGTTGTTACAGTTGATTGCTATGTTTAGTGTTTGGTCCTTATTGAATTTCGAGGACAAGATTCTTTAAGGGGGAGCCTGTAACATCCTTAATTTTTGATCACATTATTCAAAAGATTTAATTAGATAAATTGAATAGAATAATAATGATAAGGTGATTGAGATTTGAATAATTATATGATCGGTCGTGCTTAATAATAAAATTTAATGGGCTTAAATTGGTTTATAGGTTAATCAAATTACACATGGGCATATTAGTAGATTAGCCAACCAATTATATACAGCTATGACCTTTTGTAGTTGCCTATTCACGTTCTATTTTCATCTTTTCACAAGCGCAAATCAAAACTAAATAGAGTCGGCCATTAACAAGGAGGAAAAAGAAGAAATTTCAATCTAAAGCTTAGGAACAAAGCTAGGAAGGATTAATCAACAACAAATCTCGAATTCGTCATCAAATTTAAGGTGAATTATAATTTATTCTATCTTCTTTTGATTTTTATAATCCAATGATTTTGGATTTAAGTATTTATTTTATTTCTATGATATTTTGTGATGGTTATATACTAAAGTTGTGGATTGTTTGATTTAAACAATTTATTTATATGCAAAATTCGAACGGTTTAGGGTCAAAACCATGGTTTATTGATTTTAAAATGCCATGGAAATTTTTTATGTTAAGTAAAACATGATTTTAGAGATGGGTTTTAATTTCCAAAATTTCCAAATTATGGAATTTTATTATGAATTTCTAACGAAAAATATGAAATAATTTGGTTTAAAAATTAATTTCAAGAATTTCAGGTAGAAATTGGGTCTGAGATTTTATTATGTTTGATTACATGAAGAATTTGAACTTCGATGATTTTTTGGGATTTTTCCCAAATGATTACTAGGAAAAACAAATAATTTTAAAAGAGGGACTTTTATGCAAATATTGCTTTTGTTATATGGAAGAGTTTAAATGTTACATTCTAATGATTTAGATCTAGTATATATATGGCAGTTATAGTTTTAAAGTATTTAAAAAGTTTTAT
This sequence comes from Allium cepa, assembly GCA_030765085.1. Classification (NCBI taxonomy): domain Eukaryota; kingdom Viridiplantae; phylum Streptophyta; class Magnoliopsida; order Asparagales; family Amaryllidaceae; genus Allium; species Allium cepa. Next base: position 731,108,159 of record CM060943.1, read on the forward strand.
GGCAGCCAATCAATGGTTTACAATAGGCAAGTTGTTATAAAACAACTACTTAAAGAAGCAATATTTTGGCCTTCAATTCAAAAAAAAGGTGTTCCACATCAATTAGTATCCCCTTTCGACTCTAATGACTCCACCCCATCCTAGTCGAAACCTTCTTAGGCGAAACCCACATAGTCGAAAACAATACACAAGGTATCACCTAGTGATACGCAGTGGATTGGAAGGAAGGAGGAAGCCTTGGTGTCAAAAGGTAAGCTTCCGTTAGGGTTGAAACCAGTTTTATTTTCAAAAGTTAAAGTCTTGCCTTGATTTACTTTAAGCCTTCAACATAGTTGAAACACATGCTTTCGAAAGGGTTTTATAAATAGCTTTCGAAGAAGGTCATCATATTATGATAAAGTATCAGCTTTGGAATGGGTTGGTTCCGACCAAGTCGAAACATGGCTGCTATTTTCCTTCCGAAGTATTGAAGTCATTGATGCCTTCAAAGGTTATCTTTTCTTTTACCTAGGTTAAGCGGATTTCTAATTGCTTTCAAAAGGATTTGAGGGTTCCGAACGTAATGGAGTCGAAAGGGGGTTTCGACTCTGTCCCTTGAAGTTTTAACTTTTAAAGTTTGTTGCTTTCGATTAGATGGTTTCAACACCATCATCTTTTCCCTAAGTTAATTTTTAGTTGGTTTCGAAAGAGATACTTTCATATATAACCACATTGATCCAAATGTTGTGTTTAAAGAGTAAACCCATTAATTTAAAGAAGGGATACTTTCATTTGTTTTGAAGCTCTATATTTTAAAAGGTGATTTGATACCATCGAAAAGTATAATTGGTTTTGAAAGAGAACTTTTACCGAGGGCTTCAAAAGGTATGCAGCTATGTTTTGATAAGAAGTCTTTGCCTTTGAAGCAAGCTATCTAGAGGTTTCGAAAAAGATGTTTTATGATTTCAAACATATACTCTATCGCAAGTTAAAGTATTAGCCATCGCATAAATAAATAACCAAGTGTTTTGAAACGATGAAGTTTTCCTTGATTTAAAGGTTAAAGAGTTTAACCAGTATGTGTAAATATATATAAAGAGGATTTCAAGGATGGTGAACCATGGATGTTGGTAATATATTGTTGTTATGTTTACTTCTTCGTATATTTATTCGCATTGTTATTAACCCATAACTTATTTTGGGGTAAGGGCAGACAACCAATTAGGTTGTCCAGTAGTAAATATAACTTAATAGATATTAAAAATCTTAATATATGATATCGGCAGGGGCCTATAGTTCATAGCAAGCCCATGAAAACTATGGTTTGATACTGGCAAGGGTTAGAAGGTATGTGGTTAGCCCATGAAAACTATATCCGGATTGAGATATTGACAAATAGTCAATAGGTTCCTAGTTGGCCTATGAAAACTAGGATATGTAAAATGATATTGGAGTTACCAATAGGTTCTTAGTTGTCCGATGAAAAAAAATGAAATTGGACAAATAGTCCATAAATATCTAAAAGATTAATAGTAACCCTTAGAACTGTAATTGAGACAGATTGTCAGAATAAATGGGGATGAGTAATTCAGATTTGATATATTTTTCACATCATCATGAAGTTTCTGAAATATTATGTTTTAACCATTGTGGATTCAGGAGCACAGTATATAGTTTTATAAATGTTTTAGGATACTAGTGAGGGGAAAACCCATTCCATTAAGCGGCGTGGTTTCACTAAATATCAAAATGATTAGATAAGGTAAGTTATTATTCATACCAGGCTTTATCTCCGATTTGAAGTTTTTTCCCCCTTAAACTCTTGGGTACTCAATTGATTTTGAGCAGGTTGAGAATTATGGATTCCAGGTGTTCTTTTAGATGAATAAAGCTTCCAAGGACGTGTAGGAGGAATTTTTTTTATTGGAGTTCATTTATTTTCGCTGTGTGTTTCGCTTATAAAGGAAAATTGTTTTCTTGCCTATCTATATACTCTGATATACCAAGAGGCATCTTCATATGTCGCTCTTGGCGTATTTTGTAATAATTATATGTTATATGTACGCTACGAATTGGGATTAAATCAATTTGGAATATGGAATTTGTTTGCTATTTAATTTTTTTTTCCATATTCTGGTGTTTCTGTGTATCAATGTACTTAATGTTGCCTATTTTGTCGCCGAGGACTAATAACTATGGATGACTGCAACATCCATAGCCGTGAGTATTGGGCCTCCAAGTAGGGGGATGTTACACAACTTGGAATGCACTTGAATGGACTTGTATGACTTATGACAAGACCTTGAAAAAAGCTTATAGATTATAAATGAATTTTGGTTTAGATTGGGCCCGGATTTGAAAGTGCACTTACAGCGATAGTCGCTATAGATGCAGTTGTGAATTGCCGTATTTTTGGCGATTGCTATGGAACTTTGTAGAGATATCCTTAGGGGTTTCTTGGAATATTTATAATATTATATATATACATATATTTGTTGCCGTTAAAAGCTTCTATAGTGAAAAGTTAAGTAACATCTCAAAAAAGGGCCAAAACATCACTAGTGCAAAACTACCATGCTTAGACTTGATTTTTGGATTTTTAAGGTTTGAAAAGATATTTAAATTCAAGTATTTTGTTTCATTCTTATTACAAGCGTTTACCAACTCATATTAGAGTATTTTAAAAGTGGTTTAAGACTTTTATGAGTTTTAATAATTAGTTGTGAATTTTTAAAGAAGAGAGATTTCGTTAAAATATATAGAAAACATGTCGTTTTCTAGTTTCTAAGGATTTTAGAAACTTGTTATTTTCAAGTAATATTTTGAGTAAATTTTTAAAAACCTATTATGATTATTATAAAGTATTTTGAAAATAATTTTTAAGTACATAGAGCTTTTAGAAAAGGTGTTGACTATTTTATATCTTATGTAACAAATATCTTCTAAAACAGTTTATTTAATATCTAGTTTTAAAAATAAATTAATATACATATATATCTTTTTAAAGGGTTTTAAAGTACAAAAAAAGGTTTGGAGAGGGTTTAGTAATAGCTCAATGGCCAAATGGTTCAATTGTTTAATTACTTGTTTGAAAAGTAATTAACCATGTTTAACACTAAAAGTCGATGATGTAAGGCTTACCTATTTGTTAGTGTTAAGATTGATGTCGAGTACGGACGGAGCAACAGAGCTCTAACCTACCGGACTTCCCTCTTGACCGAGGAATAGTAAGTCGAAAAATGTCAGAAACGTGTTAACTATGTTGATTTCTTATTGTTTACGGTAACTTTACTTAACAATAAAAGCTGACAAGGTAGACTTATCCATTTGTGAGATTTAAGAATGAAGTGTCTAGGCAAGGCTTTAATGCAACCAGTGCGTTAACATACCTGGTTTCACTCTTGAATGAGGAATGGATAAGTTGGAGTTTTTAGAAATGAGTTAAGCGTACGAATCATGATTTTTATAAGCAATCGTCTTAGAACTAAATAGTTAACTAGTCAAATACTTAACTTGTCCGAATATGAACTTGATTCTTTAAACAAATGTTTGTAAAGATAGAAACATGTATAATAATGGTTTTGGATTTGATGTGATATCGTTTGTCTTTAACCCCTTTTTATTATACCTAGGTATGTAAATAGATCTTTAAAAGAATGACTTAAAGATAAGCATAAGCAAAATGGTCTTAGGTTTATAGTGACAATTTTTAAGTAACATTAGTCTGAAACCTTTTGAATGGATTGTCAAAGTACTTAGATCCTTATAGTTTAAGTAACATTAGTCTTAAACCTTTTGAGTGGATTGTGAAAGTACTTTGATCCTTAAAACGAACATTTTGAGGAAATTAATATTATGGAATCTTTTGGAAAAAGATGGAAAAAGTAGAAGTATATTAGATGGAGGAAGTTTACTAATAAAGGAATTTAAATTAATAAAAGGATTAATTAAATAAAAGGGATGAAGAGTCGCTTAAGTAGTTTAACCAAACTTTGTGGAGCTTGATCGTGCTTTATATGTAGTGTTTTGTATGTTCAATTGTTTATGGAAAGTATACTAGACTTGGTTCCCATTTACAAACATCTATCTTGTACCACATAGTCGATTAGTTGACTATCGAAATTACCTAAATATAACTGGGAATATCTAGAAGAAACATGAGTTCTATATAGTACAGTTATCTTCAAAAATGCTATATGGTATGTATAAACTCGTCTAGCTCTTCTAGGAAAACTGTTAAGGAAAACCATCCAGTTAAACGGCGAGGAGGGGATCTTCGCTCTTATGTATTGTCTGTTTAATTTTGAAAGAACTAGAGTTGAGGATACCAGAAATTCATTGATCGGTTTTGAAGCATTTGATAAGGGGGAAGAGTGTACTTATATAAGATGGCTCGAACCCGTAACCACTTAGAAATCATTATTATCCGGCATTCTGAGCCGGCTATATCCGAACTGACTGGACAAGTTAGATTTGACTTTCATCAAGGCCATTAGCCTAGAGTGATGATTATTGGGTCCAAAAATCAAGCAAATATGATAATATGAAGTAGAAGCATGAACGCTCACTACTCCTAGAAGATGGATTAGGTACGATCCATATTTAACACTATGCATCATACCGTATTGATTCCACAAGTCAATTTTGCAGCAATGATCGGTCAATGACTCAAAATCTACACATGTTATGAACATGAAACTTAGAATACATGCTTACTACAACATGTGGAACACCACCTAGGGATCTCATTCCAATTGGAGGAAGTTGGAGGGATCAGCATAACTCCCTTTAGAGGGATTAACAGAAACCAGAATTCAAGCAACACTACTTCACGGAAAATGCCAACTCTTATAAACTGCACGTAGAAATTGCACGAAATTTGGGAAGAAAATAACTAACATCATGGGAGACCTCTCATAGGGATCACGTCCTATTTGGACACAATAATAGGGATCCGTACCGATCCCAACTGTTGGCCTCAATGGGCCTAGAAATTTTTGGGTGGACTCGTCTTGGTTTTCTGAACCTTCTACCAAAACTTCAGTTCGATCCATGCACGTCTTTCCCTATAAATGCAGTAGACATGGCGACAGAAAAATGATCCTTCTTTCTGCTAAAAAGGCTCTTCCATTTTATTCTTTATTCTTATACTATTGGATCCAAGCTAATCAAAACATTCTCATAATCATAATCAAGTGGAAGATCAATAAAAAATATAAAGTAGACGTAGGACAAGATTGCCGACCCATTATAAAAATGTGTTTATTTATGACATTTGCTATGTTTTAATTTCGTTCTTCATTTAATCTCTACTAGATTCCGTTTGGTGTTAGTGCCCATTTTAGCATCAACAATCATATATGCGATCTATGTTATGGAAGCGGTTGAGAAATGGAATGTTACAGAGTTGAACTGTCCATCCTAAGGTTAAATTCGAGGAAAAGGTTATCGTTAAAGTTCAAACGATGTTATTGTGTGGGACTTTCTATCTTGAGGAGTGTTCCAAAAGAGAAGATGACATTATCATTCATCAAAGGGCATATGCGGAGGAACCTATATAGAGGTTCGAGATGTGTTTGAGATGCTCAAATCCGTGTAGCAATCCGTGATCTGTTCAAGATGTAGGAATCCATATGGGGATTCTTGTTCTGTTTAAGTGATGAAGACTCATGTGAAGGATGCCAAACGTGAACTCAACATCGAAAATGATAGAAAATAGAGTAGGATGCACAACCTAACGTTTTGCGGACCTACGACGAGGTATATCAACTCTATATCTAGAGTATTCTAATTGGTATGTTGCTTGTGGGAGTTGATGGTACTTGGTTCCACGTGGTTCAAGATCGCTCGTTCGTGCATGGGCTAGTTGTGTTTACCTTAATGGTATTTGTTATCTAGAGATATACAGTGCTCGGAAGATACTTTTCGACCCTTGTCAAGAGGCTAGCCTCAGTTTATCTATGGATGTCTCCATTGGGAAATCTATATGCGAACGTGCTTTATCGATTTTTATTGTACCCTTAATATGTTGTGTTGCGACTTATGTCAACATCACAACTATTTCATTTGATTTATGTGCTACACCCTAAGCATTTTCCATCATATAACTATAAGTTAAACTTAATGGATGGTTGGTATCTTTGAGGAAAAAACCATTATGGGAATCCATACGGTCTCAATGGTTACTATTACATGTCACTCATATTTTTGTGTTTTTCTTGCTAGTTTACCAGACTGATCCAGATGTTATTTTCTTATAATGCTCGGGTTAGCTTCGTGTATACTTTTATATTTATCTTTGGATGCTTTGGAGAATCTGGGGAAGAGTTGGAGTTATACCTACTGTAATACTTATTTCCACTACATTACTATTATATCATTAGCATTTGCATTAGCATTTGCGAGGACATGTGATTATAACTATTTAGGTTGATTACTGTAACTCTAAAAAACTTTTCATCTTAGAATGATAGTTTATGCCATCTTTATATATTATATATTACCGTTCCGTTAAGAGATTCTGATAGTGTTCCTTCTTCCTTATTCTATTTCGTTTTCTTTAGTTTTACCTTAACAATATGTCTTTTCAGCACTTGAATGTTCAGCATATGAATACCGTAGATGTATTAGTGTCAACATTTAAGGGTCAAAAAGGCAAGTCATTACACTTGGTATCAGAGCTGAAGGTTAAGTGAGAATCTTGTATTTGGATGGGTATGACTCATTTAGAGATAGGGTAATGGAATGCCTTAGCGTGATTTGAGTGTATTATACATAGATAGTGTATTTGGTAGTGCTATAAATTTGTTTTACACCGTTGAGTGGGTTATGAATTCTAGTCGGTACATGGGACGCTACGATATTGATCGAGATTTCTAAACACTTGAATATAGCAAACCAACATAGTATTATTTTCAAAATTGGTAAATGAAATAATTTTACTTGGGATTATATTTTATATAAAAATATATAATTTTGATAAATTGATATATTAGGAAATGATAATATTCAATTATTTTCATTTATTGTTTAATTAGTATGTTCGGGCAGTTTATGAGCATTTAATATAGTTTGTTGATTTATAAGAAACTTATTTTGTCTACAACATGGGTTGGGTAGATAGTAAATTTATGAAATCATTAAATACGACAATATATGAATTAAGTTCCACAGTTTGACTATATGACGTTCGATGATAATGTTGGGTTAAAAATTGAATTTTAATAAGTGTTGTTTATTATAATATAAAGAAGATATACATTGGTGAAACGATTTAGATAAGAAAGCATTTTTTTATAAACATAGTTTATAAACGAAAAGGATTTAAATAGAGAATTTGAGGACTTAAATCTCGGTATCTTTGAAAATGTTTTTCAAAATTTTGGAGCAAATAGTAGTATTATTTGAAAGTAAGTATTTGGAAAATTGGTTTATGAAATTGAGATCATGGTACTTAGTAACATTTATAAAGTATTTGATACCATTTTGAAATGATTTTGGTTAGGTCCGAAAGGCAGAAATTGGATGTACTGAACTCACTCTTGTCGCCTGAAAATAATTCTAGCGATGACCTAAACATCATCGGATTCATTGCAAGTTTCTAAGTGTGGATTGCTACAAAGTTGTTTTGGTAAAATAGATTTTTATTTAATCCCAAAGTAAGATTTGATATACAAAAGTTAAATGTATATATTTTTTGAATTGAAATGAAAATCGGTGTTCAGTTTCAAAGTTTTCTTATTAAGTTATTTCATGGACACATGTAGCTTATAGACTAGGAAAGTGATGTGCATCGTGATATGATATGTTGTTTTGTAGTTTTCATTTTTTTAAATAAAAGAGAATTTTTGGCGATTTTGAATAGTCAAAAACTTCTGAATCAATATAGAACTGTTAGTTAAGTGTTTTTGAAAATATAAAGTTGAGTTTATATAACACTTGAATTGAGAAGATAGCAAGTTAAAATAAGTTCTAAATTTATTAAACATATTGTTACAAATTTTATGTTTTTATATACGCTCTTAGGATGTAATGGAGTATTATACTAGTGTGGAACTTAAGTTGTAAAATGTTTATAAACCTAAAGTTAGGTTTTCATGAAGTGACTTATAAATGATTAAGTATTGAAGAGACATATAATTTGAATAAATTAATGTGGTTAAAATGGAATTGGTGTAGTTAAGAATCCAATAGGATAAATACATAAGTTGTACGTAGGTCGTTTTATTCGCATGACTTTTCTTGATTCAGTATTCGAGTATGTGATTTTGAGGTGGTATACACCTGTCCAAATAAGGATTTTTCACTAGATTCTTGATGGAAAACACTTTAAATTGATTTTTGATATGATCCCGAAGTTTTATATCATAGTATATGCCTATGTAAGGAGAACGAAGGTTTTTAATCAAGGAACCTAATCGAAGTCCGCAATAGAGATGTCAAGTGATCTATACTAGTTGGGAAGTGAAATTTATGTGATCTAGCAAGTGATCAGATCGGAATTGATATTGCATACGGATTGTTCATGTGCATCGTATGTGCTTTACTATGTATGCATACTATGTTTTATTGACTTATGGAGGGTTTAAGTGATGACTATTCGATTTGTTATGAGTTAGCATGAATAATAGTCTAAGTAATAAGCTAAAGCTGTTGAGCGTAACTTACGCTTAGTAGGTTGTTTATCATTCTTGTGCAATGAGAGAGTTTCTAAACCTTAGCAAACTATGAGCTTTGTTTACTAATGATTGTGAGACTATTATGTATCAATGGGTGGTTGTCTCTTTTGTTGCTGGTGTTGGAATTTCAAGGATGAAATATTCTTACTGGGGAAGAATGTAATGACCTAGAATTTCAGATACTTCGCATTTAAATATCTAAATTATTTAAATATTTGAATCTTGGATTGAATGTTATTAAAATGATTAACAAGCTTGTTAACTCTCTTTTAAATCAAAACTAACGATGGAAAACTTGTTTTGGAAAAATATTTACAAAGATATACCCTTTGGGAAAATATCGATAATGTGTCCGAAAATCGATTTATCGGTAAACGGCTTTTCGATTGATATAAGTTGTTCGAACCCTTGTGCGGTTGTCTAATGATCAAATGAATATATTACCAACTAATTAACACACACTCCTCTTCATGAGACAATGGAAGGTTCTAGAACCTTCCATATGGATAAGATATATTATGAGAAGGGTATAAGGGTAATATGCATAAAGGAGAGTGACATAAAGGAGAAGTGATGGAAGGTGAAGCTTCCATGGAGTGGTGGCATAGTGAGTGCAAGGCTAAAGAGCACTGAGGGGCACACCCTTAGGAATAAATCATAAAACCACAAATGAAAACCAAGCTCCCTTAATGGCTTCTTCATTTTCTTTCTCTCTTATGTTCTAAAATGAAATGGCTACAAATCAATTCAAACTTTTCCATAAGGATTAGTAAAATATTAGAAAACCTTCCATCATGTTAGAAGTTGAAGAAGTGAAGCCACGCTCACCCTATAAGGAGAGGCCTTGATCTATATGGGTGAAATGAAGGCAAACGAGCAAGTGCAAGACAGAAAGGAGGAGGAATAAGGTGGTTGCAAGGATAGGGTTAGGCTTAGGTTCTTAGATCTTGGTTGTTTTTTTGGACAAAGGTGAGTTAACACCTCACTTTCAATGAAAATATAACACATATGTGTTTGTTTTTGATTTTGTTTAAGTTGTTTGAATTGTTGTTGACATAGGTTAAAACATTGGTTTGAATTCTTGCTTTGAAAGTAAGTGACACATGTGATCCATGTATATGGACTTGTATGACTTGTGAAAAGATCTTGAACAAAGCACATAAGTTATAGATGGACTTTGGTTTATATTGGACCCGGATTTGAAAGTTCACTTATAGCGATAGTCGCTATAGATGTAGTTGTGAATTGTTTTGTTTTTGGCGATTGCAATGGAACATTATAGAGAGATCATTAGGGGTTTCTCATCATATTTATAATTTCTTATATATATGTTTATTTCTATTAAAAGCTAGAATAGTAAAAGATTAAGAAACATCTCAAAAAGTGGCCAAAACATCATTAATGCAAAACTGCTCCCATTTAGCCATGATTTTTGAACATTAAAGGTTTGAAAAGATATTTAAATTTATGTACCCTTTTTGTTCTTTTTAAAAATGTATACTAACTCATATTAAAGTATTTCAAAAGTGGTTTGAGATGTTTATGAATTTAAGAATTAGTTTTGAATTTTTGAAGAAGAGAGATTTTGTTAAAAAATATAGAAAACATGTCGTTTTCAAGTTTTTAAGGATTTTATAAACTTATTTCAGGTAAGTTTTAGTAAATACTTTAAAACCTATCATAAGTATTATAAATTATTTTAGAAAGCATTTTTAAGTATATATAGTTTTTAGAAAAGATGTTGACTATTATATATCTTATGTAATAATTATCTTCTAAAATGGTTTGTTTAATATCTAGTTTTATAAAAAAATTACTATATATATATATATATATCTTTTTAAAGGTTTTTAAAATAGTAATGTTTATTACGTTTGGTTAAGTGAGTAGATTTCATTTGGAGAGATCATAGGTTCAATTCTGGTTAACAACATTTATGTTTTCGAACCCTTTAGAAAATCAACAAAAAGATACATGTTCATGGAAAGAATTGTTTGTATATATGAGAGACATATAGAAAAAATGTATGGTTAAACTGCAATCAAAATATATACATATATATGTACATACATACAGATATAAGGATATATATATATATATAGTTACACAGTTAGTCTGATGTAAATATATAAATTTGGCAACTTTGCAAAATTTTGAAATATATAAATTATTGATATATGAGTTATGTATGTAAGTATCTGTGCAGTTAAAGCGCCCTGCCGCTCTATAGCGTTTGAGGTGTGAAAAGTTGTAGTGGCGATATATCGAGGATATAGCAGGATATAGCGGACGACTTTAAAAAGAAGAATGATGAACATTCTACATTAAAAAGAGAAAAAGTATCACTTATTATTTCCCACCAAGCCAAAAAAAGTTATAATAAAGTAAAAATAAACAAAGTTGACACTTAAAAAGTAAGAACTAGTTATAATAACCAATAGCGTATATCATTGTTACATCAACTTTGAAGTTACCATAAAATTTAAAAGCAAGACATCAAACAAAATGCTTATTTATAAGAAAGGGGGATATAGCGGGGCAACAAAATCGGGGATATAGCGGATTATTACCACAATATCGGGGATAATAGCGGATCCGCTATATTGGGCCGCCACATAGGAATATCATTGCCCCAAAAGTCCGCTATAGGATATATCGGGGATATATCCGGGCAATATCGGGGAATTGACTACACAGGTATGTATGTATATAATATGATGAATGTATTCGGTGTGCCTTGATTATTGTACTTATACATATAAATTTTTTGTGCATTAATTTTCTATATTGTAGGAACTAATTGAGTAAACTAGCAATCAACGGCACATTGAATGGCATAGAGTTAAATTACTTATTTATTTTGGGAGAATAATTCCCTAAAGATATTGGGAATCGATCTTCTTTATTTAAAGAGGTAACTTTCTAATAGATTTCAAAAAAAATGTTCATTTTACTCTCTTTAAACGGTATGTTTAAATTTCCTCCTACCCAAGGGTTGGATGAAAATAATTTTTTTTGGACCACAACCCATCTTCACCTCTCTCTACCTTCTTTTCTCCATATGTTCACAACGATTTTATATCCCTAGAGGGCCTAGAGAAAAATCCTAATTTATTCTTAGCCTCCACCTTTCTCTTATTGTTTTAGAAAACTAAAATAGTAGATTTAGAAAATGAAAAGGATTATTCAATAAAAAATAGGCTAGGAATTCATTCAGTAACGTATACAACTGGATTTTTGGAAGCGAATGATGCAGAGAATGAAGGGAAAAAGTTATTCTTCATTGGTTAGGAACAAGTCTATGTTAATCTTCATTTGATGTAAGTATTTATATATCATTTATTAGGTATTTTGATTCCAATTTCTATAATTGAGATTTATTTTTTTAGAAGAAGATATTTTTTGAATGATGTTTTAAAATTTGAGAATAGATGAAATTTATTGTTCGATTTTGTTGGACATGAGGTTTATATATTTAAACTAAGATTTTTGTTGGGTTTGCATTTTTTTTGGGATGGAGTATGAGCTATACATAAAAGAGATTTATTCCTTAAACTAAAGGGTTTTTTTCATGACCAATGGTTTGGAAATTATATATATGAGATTTACTGTTCAACAATGTTTTCGTTGATTTAAATTTGATGTTTTATTGCTGAATATTTTTAAAATATATTAGATACAAACCCATCAATGAAAAGTTTGTATTTATTGATATATAATAAACTATATTGATGATTATTTTATTGTTGCAATATTTGGAATTATTGTCTCTTAATTTGATAGTTTATTGTTATTGATTTACCATTGAATGATGAGTGTATAATTGTTGATTTAAAATGGAAATAATTAATTGAAAATGATTAAAACAGTGTAATTTTGGAAGGTAAGATTATTTACAATCTTGAGAGATATTTGCAAATAATGGGAATTTGGCAAATTGTACTTAAATTAATATGAGAAATTTAATAATGTTACTATTTATTTTTGGGAAATTCATAAATAATAATGAAAAATCTACTTTTAATATAAACCGAGGAGTTTATCACTATCTACAAAATAAGGTAAGTACGGTTTTTGTAAAAATTATATTGTTCAGACTAAATGGTAATATAATTGATTTTTATAGTGTTTATAGAAGAAGATATTATATTATGATTGTCTATGTAAGATATTTTTAGAATAATAATAGTGGTGGTAGATGTGCTTTCAAAAGTTTATTTTCTGTTAAATTATTACTATTTTAAAGTGAATATAATAAAAAGGAGTTTTAAGGTTTAAAATGGAGTAATGTTATTTTTGAGATAAATAGTAGTAAGTGAATTTCGAAAAATATTAAAGAGGTTTAAGTATACTATTATTTAGATATAAAATAATAATATTACCGTTTTGAAAAGTAATATGACAAGAATAATCATTTTTGATCAAATATCGACGTTTAAGAATTTAAAGAAATAAAAGCATAATAAAGGTTTTTTTTTGAAATATATTATCATTTTGAGAAGGTTATTGTTGTTTTCGACATATATGAGTAAAGTTGATATATAATAGATGATGATAATAAAATAATTTTATACATAAGAGAGAAACGTTAGTCGTAAATATACCGTCATGGATGGATGTAATACGTGATTTTTTTTCCTTTATGATGATGAAATCACATTAGGTAGAGTATGAGATGTTTTATCATTATTACTACTAAACGATGGGTTGTTAATTATGGTTGCTTGATGATTAATGTTGTGTTACTAATATTGATTTGATTACTACAAACTTGATGATTGATGTTGAGTTACTATTATGGAGTGATTAATATACATTTTATGAATTATACTTGCATTAATGATGATGTATGAAAGTATATTTGTGTGTTATTTTCTTATTTAATGATTAAGGTTTACATTGTATGCTGTTGATGTTGAATGGTTAAGTATTCTTTTATTATTGTACCCCATATGATGATTTGTTGAGATGAATGAATAGTAATACTATTTTCCGCTTCTACTATTTGCATTGGTTGCATTGATTACGATGGTTGTAATGGTTGCATTAGTTGCACTAATTTCATTGGTTATGATGGTTGCAATAGTTGTATTGATGCTATGGTTGCAATTTACTAACATGTATTTGGATGCGGGGGAAAAGCAAGAAATAGAACTACGTGGGTGTAATCCTCCAAAAGAGGTACATAGGCAGTTATTTCCTATGCAATAAGTATCAGATTCCTTAGGTTGGGCTGGGGTGTATAGGATTGGCACTGTCCTAACATAGTTGAAACCCTTTTCTTTTGCTCTATGTATATGTGTATTTATAGGTTTGTTGGTGAAAGTGAAGAAAGGAGCAAAGGGTCTTGGAGGAATCATATCTACAAGAGTTGGGTATCTCACTTGCATTTTAATTATAAATATGTTGCTTAATAATTGATGTAATAAAATGTATAAATTATATAGTGTATTTTGTTTGAGTAATATTTGATTTCTTAAACTGGTATGTTTATGTATACAATGATGTTTAAATTCCATTATAAGGTTTCCGTTGTATTTATTGTTTTAGATTTTATTTCATTTTTATCTACCTACAGTCCACTTCTTTTAATATTTGAAAATAGTTATCAGCGTATTTTTACATCATTTATAATTGATTTTATATGCCAAAAATAAAAGGTCCTCACACGGGCCCTCTGTAACGAAATCACTAGTCAACTTGCCCTCAGCTACAAAGACTGATGAACCCCAGATACAGCTTTATAATTTGATTTGCCTTATTACTAGTGCATCTCAAAGACATATCCATGGGTCAACCAGCCCACCTCTGAGAAACAAATAAATAATTAAACTTTGAGGCCTTTGCGTATTCCATATGAATTCTACACTAGTGAGAAGCAAAATCCATCAAGGCATAACCCAAGTCTTTGCTAACGGTTGCAGGTAGTCCTAGCCTATATACTAGCCCTACTTTTAAATACCATTTTAAGAACAACCTTGACATAGTCCACCGACCTCCACAGCCAAAATCTCGTTTATACTTACCTAATATAAGACAATAAAAATGCTCATCCCAGTTACTTAATACCTCTTGTTAGAAATGAAACAAACCCATTTCCAAATTAGGTATCGTCATTGGTTATTTAAGACTTCTTATATAGGGTGGAGATAGACCCAACGGCCATATAATACCATCATCCCTAAAGTAAACCCTTGACATCCTTAAAGTTTTCGATCCATTAAATACATCAAATATAAGGCAAACCATTGATATTTTATCCCAAAACTATACGCGAACATATATCCCTTCCCCGTAGGTCCTATAGTTGGGATATCCCACATCAGTAGTACGTATACACAACTGTTGCTAGCCTCTAGGTGACTCGATTGATGTCACATCTCATCCCATACTAAACCAAGCCATTTACCCTAAACCTAAATATTAGGTTAGGCCCACTAGTTTACACTCGTCTTAAACATATTATTGAGACTATAAAATTTCATACTATGGAAATTATATTGCCTTCTATGTATATTTACTAGTATCCCCCTAATTATCATTGTGAAGCAATTTCTATCTTATATGCTTATTTTTTATATTCTTTGTTTTCCTCTTACGTCCCATAAATGTCAACTTTTTTATAATAAATGGTTATTGTTATTCAAATTGAACAATCATAGATAATATTAAATTATCTATTTCAAATTCTACTTGTTATGCCTATTCCATTTTTGTAACGATCCAAAATTTAACCACTTTAAAATATAGTATTTAAATTGATTTTAAATATAAAATATAAATGGTTTTAGGATTTAAATAATACTAGATAGGATTTGGAAATAGAAATATACATAAAAATAGTAACATTTGCTTATATCGACAAAAGTGACAAAATCCTGATTTCAGAAAAGTAAGTTTCAATAGTTAAATAAATTATTTTAATTAATTTATGAGTGTTTATATTTTCAAATGACATTATACAAATTTATTTTTAAATTTTCTTTACATAAATAAATAATTTAACTAAAACGTCAAAATATGACCGGAAAACATTTTATCAAAATCAACGTTTTGTTGATTTAAAGTTATCGCAATGTTGTTGCACCTTTATATATACAATTTGATAAATATGATAATATATAAAGATAGTTAACAATTAACTAAACAATGTTACTTTTAATAATCACACTTAGAAAATTCTAGAAAGTAATTAGCAAAAGTAAACTAAAAAAGACATAACATATGTCACATCAAAAGTGACATAAAGTAAAGAAAGTGACATAAAGTAAAGTAATCATTCTTATTCTTGACTTAACTCTAAAGTATTTGAATTTTAAAAGTGTGATGTGATGTGGATGGTAAGTTTTGAATTAAATAAGTTTACTTAATTCTTAAGGAAGGTTATTTAAGTAAAAACACAAATCTATATTTTATTCTCAAATATTTTCTATAAATACATACCCACTTTCTCACTTCCTTTCATGCTTCTTCTTAAAATTTCAAGCTTCTTCTTACCTCTTTTAATGGCTTCCAACCTTAACAAAGTTATGGCAAAATATTTCCAAAAATAAAATAAAGAAAATATCGACAAAACACCATCCGAACCACTTCAAACTCCTCCTCCTTCCTCACATCGCTCACGTCCCCCTCTTCCTCCATTTGGCCAAGCATTTCTAGCATTCCTCAAGCCAAGGCGAGCCATCTAAGTCGAAGCGTTTAAGGGATCGTAAGCTAAAAACGTCGAGCAGCGAAGCTATAGCCGATTTTACGTTCGCCAAAACCAAACAAAGTGAGAACTCTTATTTATATGTATATATTCGATTATGATGTTGTGATATGTTTTTTAGATGTTAATAATGATGTTTGATAAGTGTTTGAAAAAGAACGCAATCACATTTAAGTCATTCGCAAAAGTTAGTAAGCAAATATGCACATAAATGACACTTATATGACATTGTAATAAAAATGTTGTTAAATTGATATGCAAGTTCATATGACATATTAGAATATGTTAAAATAATTATAAATATTATTTTGGATGTTTATTAGTTGTATATTGAATATATATGTTGAAACAAGTCATGGATTTACACGATGTATAATAACATGGAAACCACTTTGCAAAAGAAATGAAATGTGATATGGAATCATTTATACCTTTGAAATTTTTTTGAAAATGCTTTAGAAATGATTCCTTAGTGTTTAAACTTGTTTCGATAAAGTTTGGATATGAATCTCAAAATACGCCAAAAATTTGACGCGTCGTGTAATGGTAGTTCGCGTTTTCGCGTCAAAAGTTCAAATGAACATACGAAGTGGAATATAATTCGGAATTCTTAGAAGTAAGAATTTTTCGAATCCTTATATCCATATCTTTCATAAAAAAATATCAAGATTTCATCTTGTATATTTTGAAAATATGGCGAAATCAATTTTCAAGGAAAATCTCGTTTTGCACTAAATGACCAAATTGAAAATTGATAAAATAATCGTTTTTAAAAATATGAAATAAATTCTAAAAATATTTTAAAATGTTTTAGAAGTGATTTAAGTTGGAAAGATGGTTTTCTAAATGATATAAAAGTAGTTTTGAAGAATATAGCTTTTCAAGCATTTTTTGTAACACTATTCGCAACACTTTTCGCAACGCTTTTCAATAACTTTTGAAATAAAGATTGAAACTTAACAATTCTTTTCCAAATCCTTAGTAAATGTGTTTAAGTAAATATGCTAGTAAGTTTAACGAATTATCTCGTTTTGGGTCTGGATTGATAGATATGCCCCTAAAAAAGAATCAAAAGTTTATTTCTAAAATGAAGAAGCAATACCATGTCGGGATGACTGGGCATGTGAAAGAACTATTTGTAGACTTAATAGACATGGGATATAGATATGAAGCTTTGTATAAGATAGATCCACCCTTAGTACAAGAAAGCAACAACAATAATTGGTAGTGGGAATAAACATCCATAGATTTCATTGGTGGCTTACCCCGGACAAGGAAAGGAAATGAAGGCATTTGGGTTATCATAGACCGATTAGCCAAAAGTGCACATTTTATTGCAGTTAAGCCAACAAGAACTGCAACAAGCCTTGGAGATATATATACGAAGGAGATTGTCCGATTGCCTGGAGTTTCAAGCAGTATAGTAAGCGATCGTGATCCAATCTTCACTAGTCAGTTTTGGAAAGCACTACAGATAGCTTTGGGAACCAAGCTGAGTATAAGTACTGCATATCATCCTCAAACTAATGGACAGATGGAAAGTGTTGACCGTGTTTTGGAAGATCTTTTGAGGGCCTGTATTCTAGACTTTGGAGGCTCGTGGGAGAATCATTTACATTTAGTAGAGTTCTCCTATCATAATAGCTATCAAGCTAGCATCGGCATGGCACCGTATGAAGCTTTGTATGGTCGTCCATGTAAATCGCCAGTATGTTGGATAGATACCGGAGATGGGTTAGTGCTTGGCCTATATATGATACGAGAAGTTTCAAAGAAAGTTGATATGATTAGAAAGAAGCTAAAAGAAGCCCAAATTAGACAAAAGAGTTATGCAGACCAAAGGCATAGAAATTTGGAATTCTTAGTTGGAGATTCAGTCTTTTTGAAAGTCTCTCCAATGAGACGAGTAGTAAGATTGGAAGAGCTGGAAAGTTAGCACCTCGATATATTGGACCTTTTTCCATTCTCAAACGAATTGGGCCACTAGCTTATCGAATACAATTGCCTGAAAGATTGTCTGGTGTACATAATGTTTTTCACGTATCACATTTGTGGAAGCATATATATGACCCAAAACAAATCATAGAAATAGCTGCTCAGGATGACTTGGAGATAGAACCAAACTTAGCAGTTATTAGAAGACCTGTTCGATTCGTGGATCAAGATGAGAAACAATTAAGAAGGAAGGTTATAAGATTGGTAAAAGTTCAATGGAGCGGGGATGCTGATGATTGCACATGGGAAACAGAAGATTGAATTAAAAAAGCATATCCCGAGTTTAGGATCGATGTATGGACTTTATCGACCGTTTGGGTGTACTCACCGCCTGTGGTGTAATCACTTATTGTATATATTCCATCTTATTGAATATATATTTCCTTTTGAGCTATTTTCTTATTATTTAATTTCGAGGACGAAATTCTTAAAAGCAGGGGAGAATGTAACGACCCAAAATTTAACCACTTTAAAATATAGTATTTAAAGTGATTTTAAATATAAAATATAAATGGTTTTAGGATTCAAATAATATTAGATAGGATTTGGAAATAGAAATATCCCTATACATAAAAATAGTAACATTTGCTTGTATCGACAAAAGTGACAAAATCCTGATTTCGAAAAAGTAAGTTTCAATGGTTGAATAAATTATTTTAATTAATTTATGAGTGTTTATATTTTTAAATGACATTATATAAATTTATTTTTAAATTTGGTTTACATAAATAAATAGTTTAACTAAACGTCAAAATATGACCGTAAAACATTTTGTCAAGAATCAACGGTTTGTTGATTTAAAGTTGTCGCAACGTTGTTGCACCTTTATTTATACAATTTAATAAAAATGATAACATATAAAGATAGTTAACAATTAACTAAACAATGTTACTTTTAATAATCATACTTAGAAAATTCTAGAAAGTAATTAGCAAAAGTAAAGACAAAACATATGTCATATCAAAAGTGACATAAAGTAAAGAAAGTGATATAAAGTAAAAAAAGTGACATAAAGTAAAGAAATGTGACATAAAGCAAAGTAATCATTTTTATTCTTTACTTAACTCTAAAGTATTTGAATTTTAAAAGTGTGATGTGATGTGGATGGTAAGTTTTGAATTGAATAAGTTTACTTATTTCTTAAGGAAGGTTATTTAAGTAAAAATACAAATTTATATTTTATTCTCAAATATTTTCTAAAATACATACCCACTTTCTCACTTCCTTGCACACTTCTTCTTCTTAAAATTTCGAGCTTCTTCTTACATCTTTTAATGGCTTCCAACCTTAACAAAGTTATGGCAAAATATTCCCAAAAATAAAATAAAGAAAATATCGACAAAACACCGTCCGAACCACTTCAAACTCCTCCTCCTTCCTCAAACTACTCACATCCCCCTCTTCCTCCATTTGGTCGAGCATTCCAAGCCTTCCACAAGCTAAGGCGAGCCATCTAAGTCGAAGCGTTCAAGGGATCATAAGCTAAAAACGTCGAGTAACGAAGCTATAGCCGATTTTACGTTCGCCAAAACCAAGCAAAGTGAGAACTCTTAATTTATATGTATATATTTGGTTATGATGTTGTGGTATATTTTTTTGGATGTTAATAATGATGTTTGATAAGTGTTTGAAAAGAAAGCAACAACCTTTAAGTCATTTGCAAAAGTTAGTAAGCAAATATGCACATAAATGACACTTATATGACATTGTAATAAAAATGTTGTTAAATTGATATGCAAGTTCATATGACATACTAGAATATGTTAAAATGATTATAAATATTGTTTTGGATGTTTATTAGTTGTATATTGAATATATATGTTGAAACAAGTCACACATTTACACGACGTATAATCACATGGAAATCACTTTCCAAAAGAGATGAAATATGATATGAAATCATTTATCTTTAAAAAATGTTTGAAAATACTTTAGAAATGATTCCTAAGTGTTTAAACTTGTTTCGACAAATTTTGGATATGAATCTCAAAATACGCTAAAAATTTGACGCGTCGCGTAATGGTAGTTCGCGTTTTCGCGTCAAAAGTTCAAATGAATATATGAAGTGGAATATAGTTCAGAATTCTTCGAAATAAGAATTTTCCGAATCCTTATATCCATATCTTTTATAAAAAAAAAGAAAATCAAGATTTTATCTTGTACATTTTGAAAATATGGCAAAATCAATTTTCAAGGAAAATCCCCTTTTTGCACTAAATGACCAAAGTTGAAAATTGATAAAATAATCGTTTAAAAATATGAAATAAATTCTAAAAACCTTTTAAAATGTTTTAAAAGTGATTTAAGTTGGAAAGATGGATTTCTAAATGATATAAAAGTTGTTTTAAAGAATATAGCTTTTAAAGCACTTTTTGTAACACTATTCGCAACACTTTTCGCAACGCTTTTCAATAACTTTTGAAATAAAGATTGAAACTTAACAGTTCTTTTCCAAATCCTTAGTAAATGTTTTGAAGTAAATAATAAAGCATTTCAAAAGAAATTTGAACAAATTAACATTATTTTGAAGATGTTTAAACAAGAAGTTAAGTGATTTAAAAAGGAAAAATGAGTATGCGGAAACGACTAGTACATTTGTCCCGCTTGTGAGATCTAAAAGTGAAAATAAGGTATGTAACTAAGGTTAGGGATAGAGAAACCATTTCCCTAAACTTATTTGGCCTAAGTTTTCTCTTTTAGGCGAGGGGTGGAATATATCGAAAGAAAAACCCGGATGCCCAACTTGGATTTTATAGAAATAATTTTCTTATACTCATTATTAAAATCCGAAGAGGGAACTTGTCTTATTCGTGGAATTTAAAATGTGATCTCACTGTTATTCCGCCATAGCACTTGTTGAATACGGAAGTTGATTTTGGATAAAAGTAGAATGACTTCTATAATCCTATTTTCTCAAAAGATACTCTTTAAAAATGATTTGAGAAATATTCAAAAAGAGGCTTAAATGATTCCGAATTCACTAAAAGAATATTTTGGAAATATATATCTCTCGAAGATATTTTAGTATGGGAAAATGAATTGATCGAAAAACAATCACCTAATTACATCATTTTTATCGATGATTGGATTTTGAAGGAACCGGGTTCAGATTTGGTTAATTCCTATCCGAAAACCACTTCGAACCAGTTTGCGTTTTCGAAGAATGAAGATGATTGAAGACGGGTCGTCACAATTTTCCAATAAACGTCATATTAAATTCTGCAAACAATCTCATTCAATGCATTTATGTCCCTATTTAATTTCTGTAACTCCCTATTATTTGTACATGTATTGCCCTACTAATCTTGTAATCATTATTTATGATTTTTGGATTTACTGCGTATTTTTCACAATAGTCACATAATCCTATGCTTTACAACACTATTAATATTTGATCATCCTAATTATGACTAGTACGAGCACCATCATATATTTATCTATTACCTATGTGTGTTTATATTTTTAAACGGTGGTCGTGGTTATACGTATATGTGTGTGTATATTCCTATTTCTAATTTGATAATTCCTATGCTTAGGAATTTCATAATATACGCATATACGTACATTATGTAAAGAATATTCATTTTCACATTTTAATCTATTAAAGTTATCCTTCCCAAAAGGATTATAACCATAACTTTACATAAATTATTGAAAGGTGAGACTTTTTCACATTTGAAATTATAAGAAATTATCATGGTTCTTTATTTTGAAATAGACAGTGCAAATTATGGAGAAGAACATCCATACTAGACGCATCTCGTTCAATTTGATATATTCCTTGGTATTCCAAGCGACACACTTTTTATACAATGGAATTAGATCATCTAAGGAAATTTAGATATGGCTAAATTGTATCCACAACGCTTCTAATAGATTAAAACATAGAAGTTCACATTCCTAGTCAAATTAGGGTAATCCAAATGAATTATAACAATTTACAAACCAATTATCATAAATATGGAATAAATTTTACAATATTATCAACATTCTACTTTAAACAAAGTTAGGGAGTAATTTTCAAAATCCCAGATTATGGTATATATACCATTATATTCCAATTACCTAACTTACAAAATATGTGGACGGGAATTCAATTGAATACATCCATTTCAAGCCTACAACTCAACAATCTTACATAGGTATAGTAATTAACTAAAATTTAACGATATAAACTTCAATATCTTATATAAATCATATAATATCACATTCACCGTTATAGTTTTCCAAATCTTCCAACTTTGAATTCATTCCTTTAATTGAATCCTTTTCCTTCCAAATCCAGAAACATTTATAACAAGATGTATACACATACCTGTTAGAATTATAGATTTGAAAGGAGATTTGAATTAAGTGGAATATAGATTATAGTTATAAAATTTACATTTATCCGCAGTATCAATTCACTCCCCCTCTTCTTCTCTTTTATTTTTTGCCCTTCTCCAATATATATATATATATATATATATATTAATACTTGTACAATTTCTAGAAATACCAAAGAAAGAAAAATGGTTGAGCTCCGTTGCTCTGATCGGGAAATATGAGAAGAATAGTGAGGGGCTAGGCCTCTATTTATAGGAGCTCTAATCAATTGTATCCGTTAGATTCAAAGTAATTAAATCTGAGCCATTGGGTCGGGATACAACCCTAGCCACTACTTGTTCAACCGGTCGACCATTCCTTTCTGGGGTTCGATTGCTAATCGTCGATCAGCCCAAGGAGGGGATCAACTGGCAGAGTCTACGCGGTTAATATATTTATTTGCTTTTTGTTTCTTTTTTTAATTATTTTCGATCTGAAAACTTCAAACGCTGATAACGGCTTCTTTTGAACTCCGATCATAAAATTTCGAATATGAGAGTTGCTAAGAAAATCACGACAAACATCATGGTTTAAGCTTCATAGCCAAATTTTGGCGTTTGCTTAAATTTCATTTTTAAGCCTTAATAACTATTTATTAACTCTCTTTAATTAACTACTGTTCATTTTACGGGGTGTTATAGTCTACCCCATAAAAGAATTTCACATCTAAAATTCCCCAAGGGGTTGAGTCATGCAATCATTCTAAACTATCCAACGAATTAGCGTACAACTAATCTTGCAGTCAATCGTGCTGAGTGCACGATGTATCACAACATATATGATATGTATGTATGTATGTTTGTGTGTATCGGACGACTCGAAATTTTTCATCTTCTATATAAATGCATTCTTTTAAAATAATTTAGAAAATGTAATGCAAACAACCAATATATACTGGAAGTTTTATTTATATACAAGTTTTCAAAAACTGAAATCTTTGTTTTCACACAAGTTACAGACCCATACGAATAGGAGTATGGTTAAACCAATTTTGCATCCAATCTCTAATATACAATGCCTAATACACAATTTCTAACATCCAAAAATTTTAAAATCCAGTTTTCCTACATCTATACTCTATTCTGGAAAGGAGTTTCGATGGAGAATTTACATTTCCACCCTTTCTTTGGATATCTATTCTGTTGCACCTTGGAATCTCTTCTTTTTCCCTCAAATCTTTTTCAACTTTTTCAAGTACAATTTGTATAAGGAGGTTTATTTTTGGATGTTAAAGTAGAATTATTTTATATGCAAGTTTTGTTCACTATCAACAAGATATGAAATAGAAATTCCAAAGCTAAAACAGCTTTTTCCCTTGTTATTCTCTATGTTTTGTATATGTCACCCTATGTCAGACAGTAAAACTAATATTCACTAATACATCGACCCTCCATACTCCAAGCATATGGAATTTGAAAATTAAAAAATTTCTCATTTTCGTTAAATATAGTTTCCCTTTTCAACCAAACATGCAAAATAGTTTGAAAATTAAGTCTTTAAAATGCATTTACACCCAAATTTTCAAATGCATTTAAACACAACTTATCAAAAGCATTTGAACATAATTTTTCAAAAGCATTTAAGCATAACTTTTCACAACTATTTGCCTTTCCATCCTTATAGCACATCTAGCCACATCTTAACATAATCAGGATTTAGTCAATAAGTTAATATATATGATTAAACCTACCATTACACATTTAATCTTAGATTTTGGAAACCTTTCCTTTTACTTCAAAACAACAGACAACACACAAGCATATTTGTAAATTTTAGCTCTTAAGGCATATGGATAGTGATACGTGGTATCACAACAACTGTTCCTTATCCTCTGCTTGCTAAATTTTTTTTCCTAAAATTCTAAAGTTTATGGGATTAAAGCATTCTTTACTTCTAGTTGCTAACTTAATTTCCTAATTCATTTTATAAATTTCCAGCCTTAATTACATTGATCGCTAGTTGAGTATCCTTATGAAATTTTCTTATTTACATTGTTTCCTAATAGATATATAGCAGTCAAAGCTTATCCAAAAAATCAACACGGTAATAAATAGAAACAGATTTCATATCATTTTTCAATATCCGAAATGTGATAACTAGTGATTTCAACTCAAATATCATAAAAGAAACAATTGTTGGAAGCTGGCCTCCAACATCAATTGGTGTTAATGATATTGTGGCACATCACTCCTTACTCAATTAAAATGGAAATTTCTAGTATGTCATTCTACTATAACCCACAAGCCTTAACTCACCTTATAGAATTCTAATAAAAGGTACATCCATTACTTCAATTATTACAACCAATTATAGGATGAACTGGGTATTCTCACACTGCGTTGGATAAAAAATGTAAATTATACTCATTTATAATAAATCATTGGAAAATTGATTTAATGGAATAACTTTCCTTCCACCTATCTTGCCTTCTTAAACCTTGAGTCAACCAACATCTTTTATGTTTATTTTCCATCTCATTGCCCTCTTCTCCATCATACTAGCATCTTCTTTCAATCTAAAATCTCTTGATAGTTCTCTTAAATTTTGCTATTTACATTCCTTGTCATTCATCATTCATGGGAGTATACCTTAGGACTCACAAAAGTACAATTCATCGTCCCTTTGAAGGTTCTTCTTATGGATTTCACACATGTATAAACAAACATTCATAGGTTCATACCAATATTCCTTATATTCAATGAGGGGTTCTTTGCTACTACCATACGAGCATTCATAACTAACTTATTTATAGCCTTGATTTTTATCCCGTCCCACCAAGGTAGCCATCTCTATCTACTCTGTATCAAAAATTGGTTTTGTTTTCACCACTCTTTATAAAATTAGATTATCACGGTCATGAAGTACCTAATCCAGAACCTTTGTCTTTGAAAATATAAACTTAGAAATATTTTTATTAAAATATTTTTATTAAATTCAAAAGTACTTGGTTTCCAAAAGGAGCCATGAAATTTTTTGCATTCTAACTAAAGTTTCATTTTCAAAGACTTTCTAGAATAGAGATTCACCTTTCCAAAAGTATGATTTTTAACTTAAAACGTTTATTTACATTCGAAAAATCAATTGTCAGACCAAACAATTTTTCAAAAACATCTTTTATTACTTTAAATAATGAAAACTGGTGTAGACAAGGATAATTTCCATTTTATCATTTTCTTACTACTTATGCTATTTTCGCTTTCAACCATAATTGAGATTCTAACAGCGTATGAGGCTGATTTCTGAAAGATATACGCAATTACTGCACATATTTATGGAAATTATCTAATTTTCCTACGCTTTGCCTCTAATTTTCTATATCGTTCCTAACTAAATTACTAACATTATTTTAATATAAATTCATAACAGCGTTCCTGTTTAATTTCCTAATATTGCTACTATTAAAATTTATCCTACCTAAATATCCTTCAATTGGCTTCTCATTACATAGAACTTTCCTCTTCTTTTATTTTCCCCATTGACTAATTGTAGTGCATGCGCCTACTGCTTTAGTCTTTGGGCTTTTCTTCATTACATGAAAAGAGATATGATAGATCTATTTCGATTGTTTTTCTCTATATTTTCCTTATACGAAATCTTCTTCCTATCTTCATTATCGAATTCTTACCCTTCTATTCTTTTTACCCAATTTCAATCAAGTACCATTTCCATTTATCCACCCCTCTAGAAAGAATTTGAAAAAAGGAACTTTTAAATTTGCAAAAATAGAAAAAATCATCGAGCCAAACATACATTCTCTTTTCCATTCATTTCAAAAACAAAAAACCCCTTTACTGGATATCTTTAAATCAAATTTTTCGACCCAATTAATTTTAAACTTCATTCGAAATCTCTAAATAACTCCTTAATTGAAAACTTGCAATCTTTCATCCTTTTTCAAAACAATTTTTCAATAATAGGGTTCTTTTATTAAAATAAACCGTTTGAAAAACCATTCAAAATGTTTCAAGGAATTTTTGAAATCTTTTTGTCAAATTCTTTCGCATGGAGTCGGACTCAGAAATGGAATTTAATTGCCCTTTCTTTTGGACTTTTCTTCTTTTCTCTTTTTCTATTAAGCTCTTCTTATTAAGAGCATGTACTAAAAGTTCGTTTATTCTCTTGTGGTGATTATTCAATGCCATCTTGCGAGAATCTACTCGATCATTTTTCACATTTTACTTTCGGATGCTTGTAATATATGGGTTCTTACTTGCCATATGTCTGGATGAAATGTACATCTTCAATCGGAAATTCATCGAAATCCACAGTCATAGGGTTGTCCAAGATAATAAAGAGGTCAAGTAACATTCAGCCACTAAGATCCTTCTATATGTCATGCCCATGCTCGTCTTAGTCCACTCCTTACGGTACAACCTCCACCCTATAAGGTTATTGGTGTAGACACATCAATTTGACTCTATTTATTGTTCCAACTCAAATTGTCACATCCATCTTTTTAGAATATCGTCGTAGATGCTTCTGTAGTTGGAGTTATCTTAATGCATCATAATTCTATGACCAACTAACCTAAGCTCTGATACCGAATGTAACAACCCGCACCTTAATTGGCTCGAATTTCGACTAAATCGAAATCCAAGTCTATTTGGATACGGATTATTAGTGTTGGTAACCTGTAATAAACATAAGTATATCAAAGAGCTGTCTACGTAAACTCAGAGCAGAATAGAAAATATTATAAAACATATATATCAACTAAGGCTACTATCACAGAAACAAATTCCTTGGATATCTAGTCGTCTTATTAGTGCCAAGCATGAATGAGAAGATTTCTTCGTTTACCGTTCCGGACTTACACCAATGGCATGTCCCTTTAAATCTATCATGTGTATTGTAATGTGGAGGAGGTAAAAACAATGTTCTGGTGACTGGTAAATTACATGCTTTTTCCGTAACACTAATTTATGTCGATTGATTTGTATTAAGTGTAATGTCTATTATTCACAACCTATTTTTCCAATTTCATCTACGTGTATGATATGTCTAACCTTTTTCGAGGTAATTATATACACATATGTGTGTAAAAATGTTGTACTACCTAAAGAAAACCCCGACAACTTAATACTACTTAAATAGGAAGAAGGTAGACCTAACGGCTATTGAATACCTCAACTCCAAATTGGGTACTCCTTAAGGTAATCATTAGTCAACTGGCCCTCAGCTACAAAGACCGATGACTCCTCGATATTGATCTATAATTTTGTTTGTCGTATTACTAACACATCTCAAAGACTTATCTAAGGTTTAACTAGCCACTTCTGACAAACAAATAATTAAACTTTGAAGTCTTTGTATGTCACATATGAATTCTATTCTAGCAGATGGAGAAATCTATTAGGGCCTGTGCAGTTAATGCCCCACTATTACCTCACTATAACCCTGCTATATCTGTTAGCGGACTTCTACCATTCTATTTTTCCATATAGCCCCAAATATAACCTTTCCACTTTAAACTTCGATATTTCCGCTATATCCCATTAGTCCCGCTATATTCCGCTATTGCTATTTCCACTATATCTTCTTTAAAAGAAATGAATTGAAAAATGACATTTATACATTATAAAAATTATGAAATTAATTAATTTACTTGAATTTTTAATATATTTTCAGAAATGAAAATACTCTAATATTCTACTAAATTAAATTATGTTATATAATAGTTTTACATTTATTTACAGTATATTCGCACATGTTTTTATTTAAAATTATTTATGTATTAATCATAATTCAATTGAATGTTAAGTTTCATTTAATTAATATTTATATATTTGTAAAAGCATTAAGTATGAGTTTTGTATGCTGTTTTAGAGTCATCTGCTATATTTCGCTATATCCTCGTTATATCCCCGCTATGACTTTTTGCACCTCCACCGCATTTAATCTACCAAGCGCTTTTAACTGCATAGATTAGGGCATAACCCAAGTCTTTGTTTACAACTACTCAGGACCACTAATAGTCCAAGCCTTTATGCTACCCTTGCTCTAAATATTCATTTATCAACAACACTGACATAGCCCGTCAACCTCCACAGCCGAAATCCCATTTAAACATAACTAATATAAGTCAAGGAAAATGCTCATTCCAATTACTTAATACCTCTTTTTTGAAATGAAACGGACCCATTTCCATATTAGGTACCGTTGTAGGTTATTTGAGATTTCTTATATAGGGATGAGATAAACCCAATGGCCATTTGATACCTTCCACCCCAAAGTAAACCCCTTGACATCCCTAAAAGTACTGAACCATTTATTACATCAAATCCAAGACGAATCCTTGGTATATTTTTCCAAACCTATACATGAATATATATATCCCTTCCCTATGGGTCTTGTAATTGAAGATATCCCACATTAATAGTACATATACACAACTACTGGTAGTCTCTAAGTGAAGAGCGGACTTCTATTGTGTAACTCCACTGACCTCGCATCCCAACCCATGCTAAACCAAGCCATTTACCCTAAATTTAAGTATTGGGCTAGGCCCACTAATTTACGCTCATACTATACATATTATTAAGGCTATATAATATTCTAACATGAAAATTATATCGCCTCCTAACCTTACTTACTAGTATCCCTCTAATTATTCTCTGTGAAACTATTTCTATCTTTTGTGCTTATTATGTGTATTCTTTATTTCCCTCATACGTCTTATAAATGTCAATTTTCCATAATAAATGATCATTATAATTCAGATTGAACAATAATTAACGACATTTAATTATTCGTTTCAAATTTAACTAGTATGCATATTCCATTTTTCCATAAATGTCATATTAAATTCTGTATTCCATTATATTCAATTAATTATGTCCCTAATTAATTTTTGTAACTTAATATTAATTGCTCATTTATTGTCCAACTAATGTTGCAATCGTTGTCCATAATTTTTGGAGTTGCTACCTTTTTCCCCCACAACGTCCTATGGTTTACTATCAGTTGTCCTAATTATGACTTATACGAGTACCATCGTATATTTATTTATTACGCTTTATGTAAAGACGCAGAATTTCTATCATTTTAAATTCATATATTTAATTGATTTTAAATATTCACAAGTAAATTTTATAAGCTAAATAACTTATATTTGAGTATAGTGATTTAATTGGATAATTAAATTGTTAATTTAATATTGAAATTGCAAAAAAAATTGGAAATTGAAATTAATGTGAATAAAAACGATTTGTAAAGTGATATTAAATTATATTTGAATTAGAACGATGTTCAAGAATTTTCAAAATTAAATTAAAAGTTAATTTGTAAAAAAATTGAATATTTTAATATTTAATTGACGAGTAAAAATAGCCAATTTTCAAATAGTCTCGGATTTCGATGAAACTAGTTTCATTTGATCCGTAATGTTATATTATAGTAAGATTTTAAATTTCTTGTCAATCAGACTTACGGTTTGTCCGATACAAGCTAAAACGTGTAGAAATTTGTTCATGTGAAATTTTAACTTTAAATATTCAATTCGAAAACCTATCTTTCAAATACGATCAAATTGGCTCTCAATATATATTCCGTTGCATTCACAATGGGGGTAAAACATTATAAACAGCAGGCGGCATGCTTTGTTTGGAGTTTGGAAAAATTTCGGGCGAACAGTGTCGCGAAATTTTCTATAAATGGCCAACATTTTATTCTATTTTCACAAAACCCTGCTAGGGTTAGGGCTAGCCACCACCAAACTTCAATGGCCGGTATTTTTTGTTTCTTTTCCTCTTAATTTCTTTCAATCCGTCAAGAATTAGCAACTACTTTCAACTAACAAATCATAGAGCATCGTGAGATCTTCATATCCATATGGATGTGATCGATTTTAGAGCTACAGATTGGCGTATATCTCAATGCAAAGGCCATGCATTTGGGTTCGGCAATTGAGGCCGAGATGGAGCCGAACTTGATGATGCTCATGGCGTTGAGAGAGTGTGGCACGAGCTTTCAAGCGGCGTAGGTTGATCGCATCGTCGATAGGAGGTCGCGTCGTTCGATTTTTTATGTGCATATGGGTTTTGTCGGGCACGTGAAAACTGTTGGGGGAGAAGATAGCGTATACGGCCCATATTTTCTAGATGTAGATCGTGCGGTCGAGATTTAAGAAAGGTTGAAAATAAAATAAATTTGTAAAATTATATATTCATAAAATCTTGTAATCTTTTAAAAATGTATAACTTTCCATACGAGGTCAGTTTCACATGAAACGAATTGCGTTGTGTTCGTATGGACGAGCAATACATTATGGGGCTAGATTGAGATTTATTTGAGCTAGTGAAAATTGTGGGTAAAATTAAACGCTTGTTTAATTTTAATCGGAATTTATCGCTATCGCGACGACTACAAGCAATGTGAGTGCAACTCACTCTTTCAGAGTCACCGATATTTTTATATATGTGAGAATAAATATTATTTATGATAATTGATGATTGTTTGGATGATATATGATATATTGATTGGTATTTGGATATATACCTGCCTAGTAGAGCAAATGACCCTATACGTTCCCGTGTATGAGTGGATGACACTTTGTACGCGCTTTTGCCTTGAAGCAGACATTGTACACATGCTCTAATATGTATATTTGTTGCAGGTGACAGGTTGGAGGGATCCAACTAGATTCCTCAACATTATTGATTTTTTACAGATATTGTTATATATGTTGTTATCATATGATATATGATGTTTGGATGCCGTGATTGATGTATTTAGTGTTGTTGCAGCATTGGGCCATATTTTGGAAATTTAAAAATGTTAAAGTGATGATTTCCAAATTAAAAAGGATTAAAAGTGATTTTGAAAATAGATGTTCTATTGAATTTTAAATGGTTAAAGGAATGGATTTATTTTAAATAAATAAATATTATAATTTTTATTGTTATAAAAATTATGATTTTTGAGAAATATAGTTGAAACGTGATTTTTGAAATCTGGAGTTAATGATTTGTAAATGGTTTAAAATTGAGATTCTGATTCATTATAAATGATTTATATATAAAATTTATAAAAATTATAATTTATAAATCAAAATAATGGAATTGTAAAGGAGTTTTTATAAGTGTTAAAATGAAGTTATAAATGGGTTTTATTAGTAAATAAAATTAACAGATTTATAATTGCGGATGTCATAAAATGAATGATTTTGTAAAATAAATGAATTATAAGTTATTTACTTATAATTTGGCTTTTTGGTGTAATAATGAGTTATAATGGAATTGGTTAGTAAAGGAATTTTGTATGTTGAAGTTTTTATGATATATAAATGAAATTTATAAATATTGTTTTACAAATTCGAAATCAGTTGAATTTGACAAGTTAAGTATAGAAGTTTATTAAAGGAGATAAATCCACGATTTTGGATAGTGGATAATTCTTTAATAAATGTGTAGCAATATTGGATTTGATAAATGAATTATATTCATGATTTTGAACAGTGAATAATACATTAAATAAATGTTTTGGAAAGTCATATTTTAAATGAAGTTAAATGGTTTAAAGATATTTTAAAGATGTGTTAAATATCGAATACATAGATTTCAACATTCACTGTTGAAATAGACGCTACCAAGAAGTAAGGAATGATGGACTACAACACTGTTGTTATAGTAAATGATTTTCAAAAGGAAATGTTTTTGTATAGTGTTGGGATTTATATATCTATCTTATTTTCGAATCCCTGTACTAGTGATTTTGGGTTGTCGTAACGATATTTTACGCAACATCCATTTTGACCCGAATAAATATGTTTAAAAGAATGTTTTCCTTCAAGAATAAAATATATACTTAATCGTGATTTAAGTATATATATAATATTTTCTAAGTGTTGAAAATAAATGTAATTGTGAATTACTTATTATTAAACAAGTATATGGAAATATTTTCCAATATTGAAGTTGAAATGTTTTGAGATTATATCTTTTAAAGATAATTTGAAGTGAATATTTGGCAAGTGGTTTTATTAATAAAAGATTAATTAAAAGGGCCTAGTGATTATATATGGTGCTGAATATTTGTTGTTTGCATTGATAGTTAAATAACCGACTACGTTAGCCAAATTTTAGTTCCTCGACTTGATGTGGGAACTATTTAGTCATACACTTAGTACGTATTCTTCTGTGTAGGCTTGATTATCGTTTGTGTTGAGGATGTTGATTCGTATAGTGCGGAGTATTACTCCAACCTATCGAGCTTCCTTCTTGGCTCGAAGGATAACAGGTTGAAAGATGGCAACGTGATAAGTCTATGACACTTAGTTTCTGTGTGAAGTTGACAAACTCTTTTGCATTGTTGGTGCGAAGAGACCCGGATCAGATTTATCTGAAAACCACTTCGGACCAATGTATATGCGACGATTGTGCAGGTTGCTTGCGATGATATTGTTATTCCGGATTTTCATAGTAGGGGACTGCTTGTTGATTATTTGGGGTTAAAATCCCAATATGCATATAGTAGCAGTGGTCTCTTCATTATGAAATATCCAATGCAAGGACTATTCACTACTAATCCTAGGGACTTCCGGACAGGATATGGTAGGAAAGTACCTTCGGTTTGTCCTGTTCCTGCACAACTTGTATGGATGTTTGTTTGACTTTGCATTTCTAAATATTACGTACATTGGTTTTTACAAACGTACATCAGTGGTGGCGGAGAAGGCAACTTCTCTTAGCTTAACACCCTCCTAGAGACGTATGAGCTTAAGGGTTGCATTCTTATGAAAGGAAATTAGTAGTCAACGGAAATGGTCGTGCGGCATTCAAAGTGATGTAGTTGTGATTGTGAAGGATAATCGTTACCTCTAGCCTCATCAACCGGAAATGACCTAAACAGGGTTTGATGCAGCAGGGCTAAGAGGGTCGCTCCCATTAGGGTATGATCGTCCTCTTCTAAATATATCTTTGCATGCTATGACATCGTGTATCTGATTATGTGGTTTGTATGCTTAAAGGGCCCTCGGTAAAGGTCGGTAATGACCGGAGGATGACATATTTGGTACCATCTAGTTATAAAGGTGGGTCGGTCTTGTGTTGGTAGAGGACAGATGTTCTATGCCTCGGGACATCCATCTAGAGGTGTACCCCTTAGAAAGGTAGTCCATTCATCTGGTCATTTGTATGGAAATCCAAACTCCACTACGTACCTGCCATTTTAATTGTATTACCCAATTGGACTATGTGATGGAATTTAACCAATGTAACAATTTCGGCTATGATTAATATTATTTGTATATAGTAGACACCACTATAATATAAGAGGATTTGATATGATATGTTTTAGTTATCGTAAGGTAAAAACATGTCCGTGTTTATGTGTGGACTTGTCTTACGAGATACTTTTGTTTTGATAAAGGAAAAGTTGTGGTAATTTAATAAATTCAATTGAGTGTGTTTCTCACGCTGGTTTACCAGACTGATCCGGGAGTTCTTCCCTTTCAATGCTCGGGTCAGTCCGAGTATATTTACAGGTTCAGTTTTGGTGCCTTTGGATCTTCAGCAGGAGAGCTAGAGATCTTCATTTTCGTACATCCGTATTTGCTTGATTATCCGCTGCATTGCTTAGTTGTTGTTTTAAATTATCGACATTTGTAAGGACGGGTTATTATAATTGTTCAGGCTGGTAACTATTGATTGATTGTTGAACTCTGATTGATGTGTATATATATAGTTTCTGTTTTGTAAAGATCATTGACATGATATTATATATTTTCCGCTGCGATGTGAGATTCTGTATTGTTCTGTTTGGTTCTATCTTCTCTTCTCTTCTTCTCTCTTCTTTTCTTTCTTTTAACTTTCTATTAGTTTGTGCTTTTTGGGTCGGACGTGTGTGGTTTATTGTAGATTCGAAGGGTACGGCTTTGCGGGTCGTCGCATTTGGTACCAGAGCTTAGATTTTGTATATTCCTAAAATTTGATGTGTACTACTATAGATAGGGACAATAGCACCCTAGATTGAGTTGAGTGTATTATATATATATATATATATATATATATATATATATATAGTGCGTATTTGTTAGTGATATAAAATGTTTTATATTGTGTTTACTTATCCGTTGAGTTGTTTGTGAATTCTGGTCTGCATGTGGGATGCCATATTATCGGTAGGGATTTCCAAACACTTAAACGAGGCAAGTTGACATGGTGTTATTTTAAATTGGGTAAATGAAATAATTTTACGTCGATTATTTTTTATATGTAAAAAATTATTTTTTAGAAAGTATTAAAGTGTATATAAACTGATTGTTTGGTGATTTGAAAATGTAAATATATATAAGTTAAATGAAAGATGTTTGAATAATCTAAATAGAAACAACAATTGTAAGAGAATGAATTATATAAGCAAATGAATTATAAGTATGGAATTATAATTAATATGATTTGCAATTACGAAATAATCTTATATATATAAAGTAGAACTATATGAATATATTTATAAATATAAGTTGTAAACAAAAATGGATATAACTAAGAATTTGTGAAATTTGAATTCCGTTTATTTTGAAAGATATTTTTCAAAGTTAAAGAGGTTAGTTTGTTATAAATCTAGATAAGATAAATAACTTGGAATAAATCTTATTTAAGTAAAGTAAAATGGTGAAATTATATAAGTAAGAAGGTTTATAATTGTGATTTGTAAATAAAAGGATTTTTTAAAGGATAAAAAGTACTAAATTCACTAATGTTGCTGGAAAATCATAAGGGTGATGATTGCAGCATCATCGGTATCATTTTCGAGTTTCTATGAGAAGGATTGTAACGTCCCGCCTTTTCGCATGCTTTAAATCGACGATAAACCACACATGTCAGACTTAAACCATATAGAAGGGCAGATTGTTATGGGCTAAATAAGAAGAAGCAGGGAAAGAAAGAAAAAAGAATCTTACAGCGGAACGATAAAATATAATAATCAAATATACAGTTCATGAAGCTGTTTTATAAACATTTGATTATATTTATACAATACATATCAAAGTTGCACATACCAACGAATAATAATTGATGCAGCGGAATACAGTGTGTAGTGGAGTAATATAATATAATAATAATAATGAAATCTTCGTCGTCGTCCTCCAGAAATAAAGTCTTCGATCCTGAAATGCTCGAACAGACCCGAGCGAATTGAAAAGACAGAACACTCGAGTCAGAACTAAAAGATCTTATGTAAGTTAAATCAACTAAAATAAATATGAGTGTAACGGCGTCGGAGATGTTTACGGGGTTTGACATCTCCTATCCAGTGTCTAGCGTGAGTGCAGTAACTTAAGAGATGCTCGGGATTCACATCTCCTAAGGATACGTTAAACTATTTACTATGTAGTAATATTTCGCTATCATAATAATGTCTATAGTAAAATAAACTTACTTTTAAATAGCGCTAAGGAGTTACCCAATCTCCCCCTTAACACAATAATAGTCCCAGTAGTCCATCCAATATCATAGTCCCTCCTGATCGGGAAGCTACCAGAGGATACCACACGGGCTACGGGAGAAAACCAAACTCGTACAAGGCGCGATAGGGTAGGTGTCACGGCACAACTAGGAAATGCCAGGGTAGATATACCAATTGCTATCCGGGATGGTGGTAACGTGTAGCGCGCAGCTACCGCCCACCTTAAGCCACACCCCCAAATAAAAAAATTCAAAAGTGGCCATTGAATCGATCCAAAAGTCAAAGTATAATGTCGAAGGGATGTGTCCGATCAAAGGTGCTACCTCATTGGCCCGAGAATCGCTCCTGTTTTAGCCACCTTATGCCAACTCATGAGAGTCGGGTCCACGTATTTACCTCAAAGGAAACGCCACCACCATCCTACTTCATTCTGGAATCTCCACCGCGTACATGGTTGCTAAAGTGGTTTTCGTAGTTGGCAGAGAGTATGACAACTTCCGATCCCGGTCTCTTCAACAACCAAACGTTATTATAACACCACAGTCTTATCAAAATAGTTTATACTTTTAAAACCATAATATAATATCCATTTCAAAGCCATGTAAATACGAAATCATTTCTATTTTAAACCCATATGAATATGATATCATTTTTTAATTTCAAATACATCTTTTCCAAAATCATAGCATTTTCAAATCTATATACGTTGAAACCCATAGCTTTGAAAAATACTTAAATGGTTTAAATATTAAATTACTTTATATAATAAAATAGCTTCTTTAATTTCACAAATAAATTCCAAATACCGATTTGAACCCCCAAATAAACCATTTCAATTTCCATATATTTCAAAGCTTTAAATATTCCACCATTTCAAAACTGATTCTTTGGTAATTCCATATATCAATTTCAATTTCTATTATTTAGATTTGAAATGTTTACTTGATAAATCAAATATCATTTATGTAAAACCTTTAAACTTCAAATAACTGGATGTTCTTTCAATTCGATTAACTTGGTATATTCATTTAAATCAACTCGATATTTATTTAAATCACTCTAAACCAAAATCAAGTTATAAAATCATACCCATTAAAATCTCAATTTTTATTTAAATTTCAAATCCATTCATTTCAAGTCTAATTCTTAAATCATTCAATTCAAACCAATTTCATATTTATCTTCCAACTTAATTTTTATTTGAGTCATCAAAACTCTATATATACAATATCTTAAATAGGTACTTATATGATATAAAACAATCAAACTCCATCATTAAGCTTGTTATTATTAACAAATTATACATAGCTTAAATTTAAGAATTTAACTACATATATAATATAATATTTATAGAATATCAAAAATTAATATTTATTAAACCGTATTTTCTTTCCAAAACCATAGAAAATCATTCAAAATATTTTAAATATAGACCACGGTGTCTGTATATAATTTTCTACCCTATGGTCAAGTGATACAGATATTTATCATTTCAATCCATAATTTAAAATAAAAATTATGGTTATATATCATTTCAAACCGCAATCCCGAATGAAATGAAAATGCATAATAACTTGCATTTTATAACAATATAAAATACAGCATCCATTCACCCAATCTCAATAATCAACCATTTATTACAATCATCAACCAATTTAAACAATAACATCAGTATAGAGCATATAATAAATAACAGGTAATTACTGACAGTTTATTTCAATAGTAAATTAAACAATCTATCTAACTGGCAGTTTATATGCAGTAATAAAATAAATAACAATTTAATTTAAATAAATGCAATTAACTGAGATGATGATTTAAAAATATACAAAATAGTCATAAATAAATTTCTAATCACACCATAAATTAATTTAACAAACATAAGAAATTTTATAAGTTGTGAGTGGGTTAAAACACCCACCTTTTGAATTTAAATTGAATTTAATCCAATTTAAAC
Source organism: Allium cepa (assembly GCA_030765085.1). Taxonomy (NCBI): domain Eukaryota; kingdom Viridiplantae; phylum Streptophyta; class Magnoliopsida; order Asparagales; family Amaryllidaceae; genus Allium; species Allium cepa. The sequence continues at coordinate 731,146,248 of CM060943.1, forward strand.
CCAAAATTTAAACAGTCTCCAAATCCATCCAAACTTACGCCAAAATGTTTGGAATTCCAGTACGAACCTAGTGGAGAAAACCGCGCGTGAATTTGATCACATGTGTAACAGTTATGGCAATTAGTGCGTTAAACAAAAATTTAAATTTAAAACAAAAGTTAATAACTCACCCCAACCTAACACTGCCATGTCACCTAATCCACTTCATCACTCTACAGCAACTATCGTGCAAACCCTACACACGAAAACAACTACAGCCGCCTCCAATTCTAGCCGTTGACCACCTATCCCCACTGTTATGGCCACCAGCGCTAAGATCTGAGAGCGCCATCGACTCGAGCATCTCCAGCCGCCCCTATGGCCAAAGGCACGGCCAGCCCGGTCGCCCAATGTGGCTTCATCGTTACGAGCATACATGGCCAATCGTGGCGATTTCGATGCACTTCAACGTGACTAAACCGTTGGATCGTCAAGTCTCGACCTCCTCTATGCTCCTATACAACCCGATCGACGAATGGTGGTCGATCCGCCCTTAAAAACGATAACTCTAAATGAACTGATGTAGATAAAAGGCGAATTTTTGGTCAACCATGTAACAACCCGCATATTTATCGATTTTATATTTAAATATTTTATTTGAATATTTTATCATTAATCGGATTTTGGTCCGAAAAGCTACTTTTTACAAACGGACAAATTAGGACTCGAGACCACTTCCATTGAGTTCGAAATGCTGTTTACAACATTTTTAAGTATAAACATTGATATGATTGGAGGTAGTGGAATTTCACTACTTTTTAACTTGAGACTTTGGGTTGGGCTTTTAGCCTATTAGACCCAATCTTCACCCCTCCTCTTCATAACTTCATTTCTATTTGCCTAAGCCTTCAAGCTTCTTCAAAAATGGTGGAGGGAATGAGAAATTAAAATTCCAAAACTCAAATTCAATTGCAATCCATCTTTCTACTCCAAATTCAAGAAGAAGACATTGGATTTAAGCTTCTTAGAAGAGGGATTGATTCTTGCTTGCTTAAAACTTCATTTTCATTGATATTTGATGCAAAGGTGAGATTTTTATCCCACAAATCTAGTCTATATCTATATTGGACTGTTGAGAATGATTCCCTATCACTTTAGTATGCATATTTGCATTTGGTTTGGATTGGATTGGCGAAAAACTCCAAATTTTAGTGATTTTGGTCAAAAACTTCAACTAGGTCATTCTGGCCATTTTTAGCTCGTTCGGAGTTAGGTCGCTCATCCATAGGTCGTAGGTCGCTTACGAGTTAACCCTAGGTCGTTCTGGCCATTTTTACCTCGTTCGGAGTTAGGTCGCTCGTCCATAGGTCGTAGGTCGCTTACGAGTTAACCCTACGTCGTTCTGGCCATTTTTACCTCGTTCGGAGTTAGGTCGCTCGTTCATAGGTCGTAGGTCGCTTACGAGTTAACCCTAGGTCGTTCTGGCCATTTTTACCTCGTTTGGAGTTAGGTCGCTAACTCGTAGGTCGTGGAGAAGTTAGGTCGTAGGTCGTGGAGAAGTTAGGTCGTGGGGAAGATAGGTCGTAGGTCGCTCGGCCATGCCTATTTCCTTAAGTCGCTCGACCCTGCTTAAGCCATTAGGTCGTTGACCTTTTTAACTCGCTCGATCTGTTCTGCCACTAGGTCGCGTACCTCGCCCTCTCTTAGGTCGCTAGGTCGCGACGTTTTAGGTCGCTGCACCCTATGCCTCTATAGGTCGCTCGACCTCGTTTATGACCATAGGTCGCTCAACCCCTCTTCGTTGAGTCGCTTGGGACGTTAGGTCGCATGGCCCTTACACCGTTAAGTTGTTTACACCGATAGGTCGCTCGGCCTTGCTAACTTTTAGGTCGCGAGTTTTATAAGTCTCTCGCCTCCCTTCGGTCTTCACTAGGTCGAACCCCGTAGTAGGGGCGTTGCCCCCGCACCCCCACCTTGGGGGGTTGCCACCCCCCGGACCCCCCTCCGTAGGGGATCTTATCTGAAAAACATTCAACAGAACTTGTTGAGCTGATTTCCTTGGATTTTTATCACATCTTCGAATGTGATTTTTGTGATTGATTGTTTCTACAATCGCTTCTGTGATTTGTCACTGTAAAATATAAAGGTTTCAATACTAGTAGTAAATATCAAAACTCTTTCAACAAAATGATTTCAACTCTATTTTTAATAACAAAGCTCTTTTCTTAACCCGTTTCCCAATCTATTAGTATATACAATCCTTTACCTCACTCAGATGAGAAATCTAATTAAACGGCTTAGTAAAACAAGTGGTATGAAACGCTTGCGTTTGCTTCGTCAGTTAATTCTTGGACTTGTTCGATTGAACCTCTAGTGACAATTTTACTAGTGAAGATTTACAGTATGTTCGTAAATATTTAAGTTAAGCTAGTGGTTATGGGACATGAAACTAAACTTTTATATTTACTAACTTAGTGTAATTGACACTTCTCGTTGATCATGATGATCATTTTATGATTTAGACTAGCAATTGTGCGATGTCTCTTTGTTGCAAGGTTAGACTAGGCCTCATTGGTGTGATTCCGACTCACACATATCTCTTTGTCCGCAAGGTTAGTCTAGACACCATTTGTGTGATTCCACTCACACATACCTTTTTGTTGCGAGGTTAGGCTAGACACCATTTGTGTGATTCCACTCACACATACCTTTATTCTTTTTGGTTAGCCTAGACCTCATCTGGGTGATTCGGACTCACCCATACGGGGTAGCTCCCCATGGTCTTCGGACCGTCATGTGATAGGCCTCTTTCCCTTTTTTATGTGATTTCTGGATTTCTTGTGTTGATTTCTGGAATTTATGTCATTGACTTGTTATGAGTACAAGTTTAGGGTTTGACGCCCTCTTTGGATCTTTGAGAAGATTCTTGTGATATCGATTTATCTCTTATTGATTGATCTTCTGTTGATCATCATTTTCATACTTATAGTAGTATGTCAGTATGGATATTTTATGTTTATGCCATATCTTTTATTTTATACCATGTCATCTGATATTTATAGCTAGACTGATCTGTTTATTATTTTCTTGAATAATACTCGGGTCAGACCGAGATGTTACAGGTGCTTCTGCTTGACTTCTTCCCGGGATTTACTATTCTGACTTTTGGCTAACTATTTAGATTAGCAGTTTTTGTTGTTGTATACACTTGAGACATAGACTCATAGTTGTATTCTTTTGTATAGCACATGATGCTATTCTTTTGTATTATTGTGGATCTTTTTGACCACTACTCTGATGTACACCTTCATGTGTTAGTTATATATTCATATCTTCTTCCGCCTTTGTGATATGGATGACTGTGACTGATTTGTGTTATGCTTATTTCTATGTTTGTTTCCGAAGATTATTTATAGCCACCGTGTGATAAGCAATTACATGGATGGTCACTCCTCAACAGCCTTATTCTCCACGCTAGTTGACAGCACTACACCGTAGTGTTCTTGGCTAGCGTGGGTATAGAGGTGGGGCGTCACAAACCAGATACTCAAATATAAAAACCGATTGCAAATCTGAGTTACGCTCTTCGAGAGCTTCAAATTGATATAAAATTTGGCATATATAGTGGAATTTGTAATTTTAGCTCTAGATTTGATTTGAGATTGCAATTGGAATTAGGTTTTGTCTGCCATTGAAGTGAGGAGGTGCTGAATTGTATGCACATATAAATGAGAAATAGAGGTAGACTAGGGTTTATAGCAGGGCATTTATAGGTAGGGTTGAAATAGAATGGATCGGACCAATTGGATATACGCGCTAACGACAAAGTGGCCCAAAAAATCCATTTCAACTCCGAAACGAAATTGGGTCAACCCATATATCGAAACAGATGTTTTAAAATTTTTGAACGCAATGGAAAAGGTTTCAAGTCCAAATGTCATCGTATGAAGAAGTTATGCTAAAATCAATATTTTTCAAATTGATTCCAATTGATTTCATTTTCATTGATTTCTAGGCGTTTCGAGCCCGTACGATCAATGACAAATCCGATCGCTACGAAACTTGAAATCCTACAATAATTCACCGATACGATCCGATGAAACTGGTTTTGTCGAAATCTGAGTCAGTGGCCAAAATGGCTATTTTTCCATAAATTAAATAAGTTAAAAATTGATCAGTTAAATCCAACTTTTCAAATTTCAATTCTTAAAATTGACAAATTTCATTATTTTTAATTTCTCAATCATTCACAATGATTTAAACAAATTTAAATGTCAATTTTGAGTTGATTAATTCATCAATTCCAATGTTAACCTCAATTTTAATAATTAATTTCAATTTCATTAAATTTAGAAATTATAAAATAAAACTCCAAAATCCATTTATTAAATTCTTAACCCTTGTTATTCGAGTCTTTTATAATAAGAATATAGCTAACATTGCTTTCAAATCTTGGTTCTTAATATTCTCCTATTTTAACTTAATTCCAATTAACGTACTATTTAATTACCTTTAATTGCAATTAATACTATTATCATACATTAAATTCCCATATAGACAAAACTTTACTTTGCATTCCCTTTTATTCAACCAACTGTCACTTTGTAAATAAAATTAACATTGAATTCATGCTTTATTACATAAATATCTTCAATTTCATCTAAATAAATATTTACGTAATATTTAAATATTATATTTCAATTGATTGCAATTACTCCATTCATTGAATGTTTATTCAAATAAATTGTTTTTATTTGATTACAATCTCTATACCCCATCCAAAAATTTCAAATAACATAGTTAATGCTGGTTTTTACATTACATTACATAAATATACTCAACTTACTTTCATTATTATGTATTAACTATAATTTCCACTAGTATTGAAACCTTTGCCAAATATAACGTTTGCATTACCTCCTTTATTGGGATTTCTTTCAACTTGTTTATAGTCAACTTATATTAACAACACTACCTTTAATTTTAATTATCAATTCATTCATAAACCACAACAATACATTATTACCACATATTACCTTAAATCCACACTAACGTAATATTTAATTCCATTTATTGCAATAGGTTTCAATTAATAGTGACTGCGCTAAATTATTAACGTTATTACATTAATCTACATCCAATCACAATTAATATTCCCAATAATTTTATTTAGCTTTCTACTACACCAATTACTATATTAAAAATAAATTTTCCGTTTGCTTTTTAATTTACACACACACTTTCCATTATTATATTAATTATCATTAAAATACATTTAGTTATTTTCATTCTTCCCAACCAATTACCATCTATTTATTATAACTTTACAATTTTAATAAATTGATTAATTGACATTTCATTCAATCCATTAAGTATTTATCTTAATTAGCACTGGTTATATCTTGATGCATTCTTTTATTACATCATTTATTACTTTACAAAATAAAATAACATTTAAACTCATCAATGTAATACCAAATTTCATTTTAATCCAGCTGATTTCCAAATCAAAGTTTATACATATTTCAAACAACTATTATAATTACTCCCAGAACATTGGTTTTTTTAAATGACCATTTATTATAATTTAATTTCCTTAATTTAATCCAATGCTTACATTTTGTTTTCATATATTCAATATGTAGCTAAGTATATGTCTACATTAGTTCCATTGATTTGCATATCGTTCAATTTATTAATAGTTACTTAGTTAAGTTAACTTAGTTAACATTACGTAATATTAGATTATAATTTTACAATCTTAACAAATTCATAAATTGTCAATTACCAAATATATACATTAATTACTATTAAATGTTCTCAATAAATTCATCTACTTGGTTTCAAACTTTTTTATTCATCAATTATTGTCTTATAAATAAACTTCCGTTTCTAATCAATTTACATTCACCTTTCCGTTATTATATTAATCATCATTAAAGTAACCTTTAATTACTTGTATGTTCATTCTTCCCTACTTATAACACCCTATTACACTATTTCACACATTAATTCAATAATTACATTTTCTTTCTCATATTCCACTTATAACCAAGTCATACATTTAAATTATTTTATTTTATTTACCTTTTATATCCCTTTATAAATTAATGCACACATTAATTAAGATTTTAAATCAAATTAATCGTTTCATCTTGGTAGCATTTTTCATTACAACAAGAATATAATTAACATTTACACTGTTTCACTTATTGGAATTACATCCAAGTTATTAACAATTAACTTACCAATCTTATCCAAGTTATTATTTCCATTAATAATTCACTAAAATTTTATTTTCATCAGTATTAAATTTCAAAAATCTTATTAAATTAACCATTATAATTACTGAAAATTTACGGGTCGTTACACTCTCCTCCACTCAAAACTTTTCTCCCCCGAAAAGGAAAAGAAGGGAAAAGAGGAACTTATAAATTAATATCTGTTATTCAAAACATTATATTCATAACAATAGGTTTACAGAATTGAATAATTTAAATAAAATATATAGTTTTATAAACAATTAAATCTTTTTATATTCAAATTTATAAAGTTGGGAAACATTTTAAAATTTCTTAAGCAATTTCAGAACTTAAACAAATTTAGATGTAAATCAAAGTTGATTAATTCATCACTTTCCGTGTTTAATTTAGATTCCACTAAATTCAGAAATTATAAATTAAATTACCAATAATTCCATTTAATTGACTTTTCATTATTTTATTCACTTCATTGCTATCAAATGGAAAAAATCTAACATTAGATTCAGGCTATTACATTGATATTTTTAAATTTCATCTAAATCTCAATTAACGCAATAATTAAATTCCACTTAATTACAATAAATCCAATTATTAATATAGTTCAAATCCAATAAATTGATAAATATATATTCCCACTTTTGTAATTGAGCAAATTTCCCAATTATGAATAACATTAACATTTTTTCTAAATATTACCTTAATTTATATTAACGTAATATTACATTAGACTTATGGTAATTGATTTTCAATTTAAATTAACAAGCAACAAGAATAGGTAACATACAATAATCGTTACGCTAAATTCTAGTCACATTAATAAGCTTTTATTACTTACAAATAAATGTTACCATTTATTTTCATAGTACTAATTTCATGTAATATTATATTTATTCGCTTATGCCATTTATAGTCAAGTATAACATATCTTCATTAATTTACATTTTATTTCTTACAGTTTCATTTACTTTTATTTATTTCTACCAAAATCTCATTTTCACTTATTCATATCATGAATTTTCTTTTTATTATATTACATTCATTTATTACAGTGTTCATCTTTCTGCTTATTTTCAAAATTAATAACTTCAATCATTTACTTAAATCTTAATTACTTACTTAAGTATATAACAATTATAACATTAAATTCTTATTTGCAAAAGAAAATTCATTGAATACTTTTATTATTTCAAATTTTACTTGTAAAGTTTCCATTACATTTTCTATTTAAGCATTTCAACTTTTTAATATCTTTTGGTAAGTTATATATATGCTTTTAAGAATGTAATTGAAAATTACACAAGTCTATTCTATTTCCTTTAATTAATTTAATGCTCAATAATAATATCTTTTGTTTTATATGTTACAAATTCAAATTTCTTTTTATTTGATTTACAACTTAGCATTAACTCTCTTATTTCCTTTAGAGGTTTCAATTTATTAATTACCTACGTTCCACTTCACTACAATAATTAAAACTATTAATTAATGGAAAATTAAGAACTAAATACCGGGTTAAAACTCAAATCATTTTAAAATAATAGATAAATATATACTTACAACATATACATCCAAATATATTTAAAACAATTAAAATTCATATTTGTTTATCAAAATAAATCTGTAGCAAAACTACTACAGTGGCCTTCCCACTTTGACACTCGAAAATGAATGTCAATGATGCGGCTTCCATCACCGAAATTATTTTCCAGCGACAGAGAGGGGAGTACATAACTTATTCCTTTCCAAAATTTCTTTAAACAATTCTTTCAAATTATATTGAAATATTTATATCAGAAAGTACTTCTAATAATATTATTATCATATTCCAAAATCAATTGAAAGAAATTTTCAAAACCCCGGAACTTAAGTTCTAAAATTTCCAATTTCATTTATTTTGTTTCCAATCTTATTTTAACTATTATTTATAAATTTCATTACCTAACAACTAATATATTGCAACCAAATATATATCTTATTTATAAAATTTTGTTTTATATATAGAAAAATATAATAGGCATAATTATTTCATTCACCTATATTAAAAACAAATATTATGTCGGTCTGTCATATTAAGTGTTTAGAAATCCCTATTGATGTCATAGCGTCACATGCACCAACCAGAATTTATAAATACAAAATGAAACAAATTAACACAATATTAAAACCTTTTTATAACACTAACAAATTATACATAGCTTAAATTTAAGAATTTAACTATATATATAATATAATTTTTATAGAATATCAAAAAATAATATTTATTAAACCGTATTTTCTTTCCAAAACCATAGAAAATCATACAAAATATTTTATATATAGACCATGGTGTCCGTATATAATTTTCTACCCTATGGTCAAGTGATACGAATATTTATCATTTCAATCCGTAATTTAAAATAAAAATTATGGTTATATATCATTTCAAACCGCAATCCCGAATGAAATGCAAATGCATAATAACTTGCAGTTTATAACAATATAAAATACAGCATCCATTCACCCAATCTCAATAATCAACCATTTATTACGATCATCGTCCAATTTAAACAATAACATCAATATAGAGCATATAATAAATAACAGATAATTACCGACAGTTTATTTCAATAATAAATTAAACAATCTATCTAACTGGTAGTTTATATGCAATAATAAATTAAATAACAATTTAATTTAAATAAATGCAATTAACTGAGATGATGATTTAAAAATATACAAAACAGTCATAAATAAATTTCTAATCACACCATAAATTAATTTAATAAACATAAGAAATTTTATAATTTGTGAGTGGGTTAAAACACTCACCTTTTGAATTTAAATCCAATTTAAACCTAAAATTTGAACAGTCTCCAAATCCATCCAAACCAGCCCCAAAATGTCTGGAATTCCACTATGAACCTAGCAGAGAAAACCGCGCATGAATTTGATTACGTATGTAAAAGTTATGGCGATTAGTGCGTTAAATAAAAATTTAAATTTAAAACAAAAGTTAATAACTCACCCCCACCTAACACTGCCACATCACCTTATCCACTTCATCACGCTACAGCAACTATCGTGCAAACACTACGCACGAAAACAACTAAAGCCGCCTCCAATTCTAGCTGTTGACCACCTACCCCACTGTTACGGCCACCAGCACTAAGATCTGAGAGCGCCATCGACTCAATCATCTCCAACCGCCACTATGGCCAAAGGCACGGCCACCCCAGTCGCCCACCGTGGCTTCTTCGTTACGAGCACACACAGCCAATCGTGGCGATTTTGATGCACTTCAATGTGACTAAACTGTTGGATCGTCAAGCCTCGACCTCCTCTACGCTCCTATACAACCTGATCGACGAATGATGGTCGATCCGCTGTTAAAAACGATAACTCCAAACGAACGGATGTAGAAAAAAGGCGAATTTATGGTCAACCGGATACTCAAATGTAAAAACCAATTGCAGATCTGAGTTACGCTCTTCGAGTGCTTCAAATTGATATAAAATTTGGCATATATTATGGAGTTTGAAATTTTAGCTTTGGATTTGATTTGGGATTACTCATATATCAAAACAGATGATTTAAAATATTTTAGACGCAATGGAAAAGGTTTCAAGTCCAAATGTGTAATGTCCCGAATTTTGCCCGCTCGAAAATCGACATCCATACTTCAAATCGTATTCGAATGCCATAGATTCGACCGTTCAAATCCGATTCGCCGGAGCTTATAACAACATTAAGTAAATAACACAGCGGAATAAAAGAATAATACATTGATATACAGCTTTGATACAATATTTGATACAACAGATGATCCAATAGATATCAATATACATCAGAGATATGATACAATAAATAGCAGCGGAAAAGAAAATAGATGACATCTAGCAGCGGAGCAATATAACTCTAAGGTAGTCTTCAAAAGAGAACTCCGAGAACTGCAACTCCATCTCCTAGAGTCAATCCAGCAATAGCTCGAACTCCCAATAACAATGCACCAAGCTCAGCAAGACTGGTGTGATCCAAAGACTGAACTAACTCCAAATAATCCACTATATCTGACTATCTGAAAAACCCAACTCTAGAATGCTCGTGTAGAAATATAATGAGCACCCAGAGTTTAGGAAAGAAACAATAAACTCCGGATCAGTCGTGGGACTGGTGTGAGCAACAAAAACAGTTTATCTTTTAAAACATTCAACAAAAGATTTTCAAAGTCAATTCGCAATGCTTTTTAAAAATGAGACTACCATAAGACCTCCCACCACACACACAATGCAAACGCAGACTTGGAGGAGATTTCTTCTTATGTTAGTCAAAGATGCTTGATACGCATTAAAAAGAAACATTTGATATTATTACTAGTGCATAGTGTAGAACAAATCATTTCGAAAGTAGAATATAAATCTTAGCCAGCATAGGTACCATTATATTATGCCTACTATAGCTACCATATTAGATGGCAGGTTCTACAACTAATACCGTACAAGTCTCGTATTGTTTCTTTGGATTTCCAACGAATGATCAGGCCAAGGAACTTCCCATTGCCACATGAGAATGCCTCTGGATGGACATCCCCGAGAACCAAACCGGATCTCTACCAACACAAGGCCGGGTTACCCCTAACTGAGTAACAACTGACCGAATATGCCATCCCCCGGTCCTTTGGGACCTTTATCCGAGATCTCATAATCAATTCACACAATCATAAAGTGTTTTCAACATGAGTAAGTATCTGGGCTTCATACCATGATACCACCCTTTTCCAGAAGGAAATGCACACATCCTAAAGGGCGCTACCCCTCATAACCTTGCTGCTTCTTTCCTGTTTTGACCATTCACGGGGTGTGAGGCTCGACGAAGTCACGTCCACAAAAACATACTTTATACAAAAGCCATGCTTTGGGGTCAACAAATGATCATAGAAATGATCACCAGGATAGACGATCAAACAAATGATTCTATCACAAATAATCAACACAATGATCATTTCACAGCAACACTCAGCATGTCACATTACCAAATTGGGAATATATCGCTGATAACATTCAATGTGACGCCCCACCTCTATACCCACGCTAGCCAAGAACACTACGGTGTAGTGCTGTCAACTAGCGCGGAGAATAAGGCTGTTGAGGAACGACCATCCATGTAATTTCTTATCACACGGTGGCTATAAAATAATCTTCGGAAACAAATATAGAAGTAAGCATAACATGCGAATCAATCACAGATATCCATATCACAAAGGCGGAAAGAGATATGAATATATATCACATAAAAGTGTACATCAGAGTAGTGGTCTAAGAAGATCCACGATAATACAAAAGAATAGCAACGCGTGCTATACAAAAGAATACAACTATGAGTCTATATCTCAAGTGTAAACAACAAAAGCTGCTAATCTAAACAAGTAGCCAAAAGTCTGAGTAGTGAATCACTGGGGGAGGAGTCAAGCAGTAGCACCTGTAACATCTCGGTCTGACCCGAGTATTATTTATAAGAAAATAATAAACGGATCAGTCTAGCTATAAATATCAGATGGCATGATATAAAATAAAAGATATGGCATAAACATAAAATATCCATACTGACATACTACTATAAGTATGCAAATAATGATCAACAGGAGATCAACCGATAAGAGATAAATCAATATCACAAGAATCTTCTCAAAGATCCAAAGAGGGCATCATACCCTAAACTTGTACTCATGACAAGTCAAAGAGATAAATTCCAGAAATCAACACAAGAAATCCAGAAATCATAAAAAGGGAAAGAGGCCTATCACATGACGGTCCGAAGACCAAGGGGAGCTACCCCGCATGTGTGAATGGAATCACACAGATTGAGGTCAAGACTAACCAAAAAGCAGAAAGATATGTGTGAATGGAATCACACAAGTGGTGTCTAGTCTAACCTTGCAATGAAAGAGACATCGCGCAATTGCTAGTCTAATTCATAAAGCGATCATCAAGATCAACGAGAAGTGTCAATTACACTAAGCTAGTAAATATAGAAGTTTAGCTTCATGTCCCATAACCACTTGCTTAACTTAAATATTTACGAACAAAGTGTAAATCTTCACTAATAAAATTGTCACAAGAGGTTCAATCGAACAAGTCCAAGAATTAACCGACGAAGTGAACGCAAGCGTTTCATACCACTTGTTTTACTAAGTCGTTTAATTAGATTTCTCATCCGAGTGAGGTAAAAGCTTGTATATACTAATAGATTGGAAAACGGTTTAAGAAAAGAGCTTTGTTATTAAAAATAGAGTTGAAATCATTTTGTTGAAAGAGTTTTGATATTTACTACTAGTTTTGAAACCTTTATATTTTAAAGTGACAAATCAAAGAATTCCATGTGTGCTCTCCTCTCATGATAGAGGATCACACATTTTTCTCAAAAAAAAGTGACAAATCAAAGAAGCGATTGTAGAAACAATCAATCACAAAGGTCACATTCGAAGATGTGATAAAAATCCAAGGAAATCAGCTCAGCAAGTTCTGTTGAATATTTTTCAGATAGGATCCCCTACGGAGGGGGGGTCCAGGGGGGGTGGCAACCCCCCAAGGTGGGGGTGCGGGGGCAACGCCACCGCTTACGGGGTTCGCGACTTAACGGGTTATAGGCCTAACTCGTGAGCGACCTACGAGATAGGAAAGTGGAACGACCTAAAGATGAATAGGTCGAACGACCTAACGTGAGCATAGGTAAAGCGACCTATCGGTCCAACGACCTAAGGGGAAAAGGCAACCTAGGTCTAATGACCTAACTGCTCGCGACCTAAGGGTCTAAAGGCCACGCGACCTAGAGGGAAAACAAGGTTAAGTGACCTAAGTGGGTTTGCGACCTAACGATATAAATGGTTGAGCGACCTAACGGTGCAACGACCTAAGGCCAAACGACTTAAGGGTTCCAGTGGAGAGCGACCTAAAGGAGACGCGACCTAAAAGAGGCGCGACCTAAAGTAGACGCGACCTAAATTAGGCGCGACCTAAAGGAGACGCGACCTAAAGGAGATGCGACCTAAAAGAGGCGCGACCTAAAAATATAAAGGTCATGCGACCTAGCGACCTAAGGTCATACGACCTAACGACCTAAGGTCCATACGACCTACGACCTAAGGTCATACGACCTAACTCCGAAGACGTTAGAAATGGCCAGAACGACCTACGACCTAAGGTCCATACGACCTAACTCCGAAGACGTTAGAATGGCCAGAACGACCTACGACCTAAGGTCCATACGACCTACGACCTAATGAGACAACTCCGAGCGACCTAAAGGTATAGGCCATTTTAAGGTCGGAAATGACCTAACTCCAGTGCGACTTTTCACACAGAACGACCTAACAAAGGCAGAACGACCTAGGGGCAGTTTTTCACCAAAAACACTAAAAAGTGGAGTTTTTCGCCAATCCAATCCAAACCAAATGCAAATGTGCGTGCAAACATGATAGGGAATCATTCCCAACAGATCAAGATAGATATAAACTAGATTTGTGAGATAAAAATCTCACCTTTGCACTAAAGTTTATGAAGATGAAGCTTGAAAGCAAGGAGAAGCAATCCAAAGCTTGAATCCAATATCTTCTACTTGAATTTGGAGTTGAATGTTGGATTTGCAATTGAATCTGTGCTTGGAGTTTTAATTTCCCATTCTTTTCACCATTAATGCCCAAGCTTGAGTTAGTTAGGAAATTTATGAAGAGTGAGGAGAAGGGGGTTGGAACTTAGCTTTAATAGGCTAAACTAACCCAAAGTCCAAAGCGGGAAAAGTTAGTGAAATTTCACTAACTCCAAACCTATCGATGTTTATACTTAAAAAAATTATAAACGACATTTCGAACTCAATGGAAGTGGTCTCGAGTCCTAATTTGACCGTTTGCAAAAAGTAGCTTTTCGGACCAAAATCTGATTAACGAGTTAATATTTAAATAAAATATTTAAATACAAACTCGATAAATATGCGGGTTGTTACATACTCCCCTCCTTAAAGAAATTGCGTCCTCGCAATATACATAAGATGGAAATAAAAAGTAACAACCATAAAAGCGTATTAACACAAGAGGAATTTTGAAATAAGAAGTTCACCACGAGGAGCAGGAGTAAGCAAGTCCGGATGTGTACGCTCGATGAATTCTCTAGATTTCCAAGAGCAATCCTTAGGATTTTTGGACCATTGAACCTTCACAAGCGATAATTCGAATAGGATGCTGCTCATAAGTTAAATTCGGCGAAACTTCAATTTTTCCACAACAGCAGGCTCAAGAATAGAATCGGAATCCCGAAGGCATTTCCGTAATTGAGAAACGTGAAATACATCATGCATGACAGAAAACTGAGCCGGCAATGCAAGGCGATAAGCCATGGAACCAATACGTTCAGTGATAGGAAATGGCCCAATATATCGAGGCGCTAACTTCCCCGATCGACTGAAACGTACAACACCCTTCATAGGTGAAACACGAATAAAAACAGGATCCCCAACAGAAAATTCTAATTTCCTTCTTCGATTATCGGCATAGGATTTTTGTCTACTCTGGGCTTCTTTCATCCTATGTCGAATAAGTTCAATCTTTTCCGTGGAATCACGAATAAAGTCTGGACCTAAAACCAGCTTCTCACCGGCCTCAAGCCAACAAGAAGGAGATCGGCATGGCCTTCCGTAGAGTGCCTCGAAAGGTGCCATACCAATACTAGATTGGAAGCTATTATTATAGGAAAATTCAACAAGTGAAATATGATCTTCCCAACTTCCACCAAAATCAAGCACACAAGCACGAAGAAGATCTTCAAGAGTTTGATTCACACGCTCGGTTTGTCCATCGGACTGGGGGTGATAAGCGGTGCTAAAATTAAGCTTTGTTCCTAAAGCTTTTTGAAGACTCTTCCAAAATCCACTAGTAAACAATGGATCACTATCGCTATCGATAGAAGTAGGAACTACATGTAATTTAACATCTCCTTTAACAAAGAGTTTGGGCCAGAAGAGGAACGGTTCGGTTAATCCGAACGGGGAATAAAATGGACGGATTTAGTAAGTCTATCTACTATAACCCATAAGTTATCATGACCCGAACGGGAACGGGGAAAGACATCTATAAAATCCATGGAGATTTGGTCTTACTTCCAAATTGGAATTTCTAAAGGTTGCAATAACCCACCAGGCCTTTGATGTTCGGCCTTGACAAGTTGGCAAGTCATGCAACACTTAACAAAGTTAGCAATATCAGATTTCATTCCCTCCCAATAATAAAGTCGCTTCATATCAGCGTACATTTTACTACTACCGGGATGAATGGTGAATTTAGAACGATGGGAATCTTCTAAAATATCTTTACGAAGATCTCCAATATTTGGTACGATAAGTCTACCAAATTTTGGAATGCCGCCACGAGAATCAATATCAAAGTCTTTCAAACCTTCAATATCAATTTTATCCTTAACATTTTTGCCAAGAAGAGCCAATTCAGAATCTAGCCCTTGAGCTTCAAGAATGCGGTCTAAAAGAGAAGGATAAGCCTCAAGGCTACATAAAACAAGTGATGAGCATAAATCGGATACGCGCTCTCGAATCTCACAAGTAGATATAACCTCGAGATCATTCCATTCGCATATCATCATAGAAACAACAGCTTGTTGTTTACGGCTAAGAGCATCGGCGACTAAATTATCCTTACCGGAGGTATAAAGAATATCAAGATCATAAGGTGCAAGGAACTCGAGCCAATGCTGTTGACGCAAATTAAGTTCCTTTTGAGAAAATAAATATTTCAAAGACTTATGATCCGTGTAAAGAATAAATTTCTCTCCCAATAGATATTGCCGCCAAATTCGAAGGGCGAAAACAATAGCCGCGAGCACTAGATCATGAGTGGCATACCTAGTCTCAATCGGCTTTTAATGATTTAAAAGCACAAGTGATAGCACGTTATCTTATGCAAGAGAACGACATCCAAACCAATCCAATTAGCATTGGTACAAAAGATAAAGTCTTGGTTCCCCTGGGGAATCACAAGAATAAGAGTATCGGAAAGAAAGAATATCTTTTAAATAATCTTCTTTCCTGAAAAGTTAAAACTTTCCAAATTACATTTATCTTTATGTAATAATCTTTCTAGAAGAATTTACGTTTTTACAAGTCAATTTATTGTGTCTGACGGTCTCATCAAAGCGTTTAGGAAATTCCTATCGATAGCGTTGATCAAGCGCATCGACCAGAATTTTTAAAACACTAAATGGGAAATACAACACAAAATTATCTCTTTATAGGAATTTAAAATATCTTCTTAAAAAGATTTGCAAAATTTTAAATTTCAATTTTCATCCAAAATTAATAAATACGAGATTGGAGTTATTGAAATATTCATAGAATACTCGATTTATAAAATGGATGAAATAGACTGGATAAACTGAATGACACAATATGTCATTCATATTAACCATAACGAGTGCGGAATGCGGTATGTAGAAGGCTAACCTCCGCAACTCGTAGCGATTGAAATTCCGTGGCAAGGTCAAACTGGAAAAACCTTAATACCACTCAAAAAGGTTGCTTAGGTGATAATCTTAAGACAAACTCAAAAATACCGGAAAATTCTCAACCGATTAAGAATGAGAGAGATATCTCTTTACTCAACATGTGAGCTAAAAGAGCAAAATGATGCCATCGATTTGAAATCGAAATCACAAAGGAAAAATACGAATCTGCTTAACAGATCGAAAATATCGAAAATGAATAGTCTTTTCGGAAAAATTGGATATGGGCTTTGCAATAAGCCAATCCTTTTACGAAAATCAATTCCGAAACCAAAGCAATGCATAACATGCAAATTGGTTCGGAAAGAAAAATCACATGAAATAATTTTCGATGTCATTAAAAAGCAAGTAGAGTGTTGCAGATCCACTAATCTGGATTCGCAATCCTCAAAGAAGTCCTCAAGCCCTAAGCATAAAAAGAAAGAAAATCAACAAGTTCTTTTGATATAAAAATGATGAGACGAACCTATATAAAAAAAGAACTCGAATCGGATAATCGAAACAAATGTAATCAAGGATTAAATAAGGAATACCTTGACCCAGAGAAGTTTCATTAGAAGCATTTAGCCTTCCTTCTCTCTTGCTAGGTCGCTTGGGACATGTAGACAAGTAATGGCCCGAGCCTTTACAATAGCGGCAATAGAGAGGTTCTGGGCAATTGATTACATAATGGTCTGTGGAACCACAATTGTAACATCGTTTACGACTAGAGGTAGGAGGCTTGGCTACTGAAGTTTCTGGTTCCACCCTCTTCTTTCTTAAAAGTATGGGGCAGACAGAAATATGATGACTGGCATCTTTGCAATAGCGACAAAAGAGTGGCTCAGGACATTCCTTTGCATAGTGGTCCTTAGAATTACAATTGTAGCATCCTCCACGATTAGGGATTGGAGTCTTTGCTACAAAAGTAGTTTGCTTCACTCT
The DNA here is from genome assembly GCA_030765085.1 of Allium cepa. Lineage (NCBI taxonomy): Eukaryota > Viridiplantae > Streptophyta > Magnoliopsida > Asparagales > Amaryllidaceae > Allium > Allium cepa. Next base: position 731,163,949 of record CM060943.1, read on the forward strand.
CTTATTGGGATTAAGGCTCTTGAACTTAATATGCCTCTTCTTGGAAGTCCCAATATCACTATCAATTCCTTTATCAGCCTCTTCCTCTTGTAGAGTGATATCTACAAGCTGGTCGAAAGGAACTTCTAGTTTCAAAAGTAAGATCTTTGTGGTATTCTTACTCAAAGCATAGATAAACTCTTGATTCTTTACAAGATCCAAAAGTTGTTGGGCAGACATGAATGCGCCATCCAGAGAAGGGCTACTGGATTGACCAGCGCTAGGACTGCTAGAACTAACCATTTCTCTTCCTTAAGAAAGAAAGAAGGAAGAAGAAGAAGGTTATTCACAAAATGAATATCAAGCAATCTTGATAGGAAAAACAAGGAATCATAAAGAAAATAGGATGAATCGGTACGAAGACTCGAATTAAATCCTAAGGCACAACTCCTAAGAAAGACTTAGGACATGATCATTGCTAGATTATTCTACATTGTTCCGAAGTTTGGCTCTGATACCAAGCTGTGACGCCCCACCTCTATACCCACGCTAGCCAAGAACACTACGGTGTAGTGCTGTCAACTAGCGCGGAGAATAAGGCTGTTGAGGAACGACCATCCATGTAATTTCTTATCACACGGTGGCTATAAAATAATCTTCGGAAACAAATATAGAAGTAAGCATAACATGCGAATCAATCACAGATATCCATATCACAAAGGCGGAAAGAGATATGAATATATATCACATAAAAGTGTACATCAGAGTAGTGGTCTAAGAAGATCCACGATAATACAAAAGAATAGCAACACGTGCTATACAAAAGAATACAACTATGAGTCTATATCTCAAGTGTAAACAACAAAAGCTGCTAATCTAAACAAGTAGCCAAAAGTCTGAGTAGTGAATCACTGGGGGAGGAGTCAAGCAGTAGCACCTGTAACATCTCGGTCTGACCCGAGTATTATTTATAAGAAAATAATAAACGGATCAGTCTAGCTATAAATATCAGATGGCATGATATAAAATAAAAGATATGGCATAAACATAAAATATCCATACTGACATACTACTATAAGTATGCAAATAATGATCAACAGGAGATCAACCGATAAGAGATAAATCAATATCACAAGAATCTTCTCAAAGATCCAAAGAGGGCATCATACCCTAAACTTGTACTCATGACAAGTCAAAGAGATAAATTCCAGAAATCAACACAAGAAATCCAGAAATCATAAAAAGGGAAAGAGGCCTATCACATGACGGTCCGAAGACCAAGGGGAGCTACCCCGCATGTGTGAATGGAATCACACAGATTGAGGTTAAGACTAACCAAAAAGCAGAAAGATATGTGTGAATGGAATCGCACAAGTGGTGTCTAGTCTAACCTTGCAATGAAAGAGACATCGCGCAATTGCTAGTCTAATTCATAAAGCGATCATCAAGATCAACGAGAAGTGTCAATTACACTAAGCTAGTAAATATAGAAGTTTAGCTTCATGTCCCATAACCACTTGCTTAACTTAAATATTTACGAACAAACTGTAAATCTTCACTAATAAAATTGTCACAAGAGGTTCAATCGAACAAGTCCAAGAATTAACCGACGAAGTGAACGCAAGCGTTTCATACCACTTGTTTTACTAAGTCGTTTAATTAGATTTCTCATCCGAGTGAGGTAAAGGCTTGTATATACTAATAGATTGGAAAACGGTTTAAGAAAAGAGCTTTGTTATTAAAAATAGAGTTGAAATCATTTTGTTGAAAGAGTTTTGATATTTACTACTAGTTTTGAAACCTTTATATTTTAAAGTGACAAATCAAAGAAGCGATTGTAGAAACAATCAATCACAAAGGTCACATTCGAAGATGTGATAAAAATCCAAGGAAATCAGCTCAGCAAGTTCTGTTGAATATTTTTCAGATAGGATCCCCTACGGAGGGGGGTCCGGGGAGGTGGCAACCCCCCAAGGTGGGGGTGCGGGGGCAACGCCACCGCTTACGGGGTTCGCGACTTAACGGGTTATAGGCCTAACTCGTGAGCGACCTACGAGATAGGCAAGTGGAACGACCTAAAGATGAATAGGTCGAACGACCTAACGTGAGCATAGGTAAAGCGACCTATCGGTCCAACGACCTAAGGGGAAAAGGCAACCTAGGTCTAACGACCTAACTGCTCGTGACCTAAGGGTCTAAAGGCCACACGACCTAGAGGGAAAACAAGGTTAAGCGACCTAAGTGGGTTTGCGACCTAACGATATAAACGGTTGAGCGACCTAACGGTGCAACGACCTAAGGCCAAACGACTTAAGGGTTCCAGTGGAGAGCGACCTAAAGGAGACGCGACCTAAAAGAGGCGCGACCTAAAGGAGACGCGACCTAAATTAGGCGCGACCTAAAGGAGACGCGATCTAAAAGAGACGCGACCTAAAAGAGGCGCGACCTAAAAATATAAAGGTCATGCGACCTAGCGACCTAAGGTCATACGACCTAACGACCTAAGGTCCATACGACCTACGACCTAAGGTCATACGACCTAACTCCGAAGACGTTAGAAATGGCCAGAACGACCTACGACCTAAGGTCCATACGACCTAACTCCGAAGACGTTAGAATGGCTAGAACGACCTACGACCTAAGGTCCATACGACCTACGACCTAATGAGACTCCAAGCGACCTAAAGGTATAGGCCATTTTAAGGTCGGAAACGACCTAACTCCAGTGCGACTTTTCACACAGAACGACCTAACAAAGGCAGAACGGCCTAGGGGCAGTTTTTCACCAAAAACACTAAAAAGTGGAGTTTTTCGCCAATCCAATCCAAACCAAATGCAAATGTGCGTGCAAACATGATAGGGAATCATTCCCAACAGTCCAAGATAGATATAAACTAGATTTGTGAGATAAAAATCTCACATTTGCACTAAAGTTTATGAAGATGAAGCTTGAAAACAAGGAGAAGCAATCCAAAGCTTGAATCCAGTATCTTCTACTTGAATTTGGAGTTGAATGTTGGATTTGCAATTGAATTTGTGCTTGGAGTTTTAATTTCCCATTCTTTTCACCATTAATGCCCAAGCTTGAGTTAGTTAGGAAATTTATGAAGAGTGAGGAGAAGGGGGTTGGAACTTAGCTTTAATAGGCTAAACTAACCCAAAGTCCAAAGCGGGAAAAGTTAGTGAAATTTCACTAACTCCAAACCTATCGATGTTTATACTTAAAAAAATTGTAAACGACATTTTGAACTCAATGGAAGTGGTCTCGAGTCCTAATTTGACCGTTTGCAAAAAGTAGCTTTTCGGACCAAAATCCGATTAACGAGTTAATATTTAAATAAAATATTTAAATACAAACTCGATAAATATGCGGGTTGTTACATTCAACTACATAACCTCTGAGCTCGTACGTCTCAGAGAAGGGTGTTAAGCTAAAAGAATAAATTCTTCGCCACCAACAGAAATATATTTGAAAGAAATCGGCTTTATATCTCAATTTGTAATGTCAGACATACAATCCATACAAGTCTGTTCCGGGATCGAACAGAACCGAAGGCACTTACAAAGAAGTCCTTGCAATCCGGATATTCACAATCCCGATCGGATTTCCCATCACTTAGGGAGTCTCTATACCGTTGCAACTCAGTGCAGAGACAATCGATAGGTCATACTATCGTTCTTGCAAATACCCGGTCTTTAACACCGGTCTTCAAATGCTATCCATAACGACGTATCACATATTCGGAATGGGTTATACGACCCAAAGGTCCTTTCCCGGCTAACCCGAATAGTAAGCACGATATTTCAAAAATAAATGGATAATGGGATTTCAATTAAGTCACAACTTATTTCCCAAAACTTTTCTTCAAATGGTTTAAATAAATTACCATTTTCAATCTTTAAACAAAAAGATTCATTTTCACAACCTTTAACGGTTTAAACAATTTTCACATTTTAATCTTTTAAATAAAAGATTCATTCACAGATTTTCCAAATCAATTTTCATTTCAATTTGATTAACTCGTTAAATCTTTAAATCAAATATTTAACTTATAGCTTTCAAAACAATTTCATTTCGAATGGTTTAAATAAATCATCATTTTAAATCTGTTAAAATAAACAGATTTAATTCATAGCTTTCAAAAAGAATTCATTCATAACTTAGGAAAATCATTTCTCTACTCGATCTTGAAATTCCCCTAATTAACTGGAATCTCGGTTCTTATCTAAAATTGTTTATCATTTGAAAACAACAGTTTTCATTTTGGAAATCTGATTCATTTATACGAGTTGAAATCCTTGGGTTAAATTCAAATTCCCAAAAAAAAACAATACTTAAAAGTGGTTTAATCCCTATATAACCAATATAACATCTTTAATCCCTAATTTCAAATCATAGAATTCAATTTCAAGTATTGAATTTAAATTTAAATCAAATTATTTAAATTCCAAAACTTAATCAAGTAATTTAAAAATAATAAATTTTATTTTGAAATTTCATTCTAAAAGCTTTTCACATTTATTCTGATTCCATTTCCAAAACATTTGAATTTAAAAATTCAAACTTAACTATTTCAAAAATCTGCGACTTAATCGATTTCCTCGTGAAATCCATATTGGTGTGTGTATAAGTGTGGTCCAGGGGATTAACACAATAGTGCAACATTATTCAATCATCACAGATTAAAACATAGAGATATAATTGATAAGCGATATAGCTATAACGCTTATCGCTCATTCACAGATTCACAGATAATATACAATGTAAATACATGAATGAATCATACACAGCTCAATCCACAGTACAAAATATTACAATCAGTTAGGACAATCAATTCAAGGCATCACATATAATACAATCATCCATAAGTATGATTAAGTATTCAATAGTCATTTATAAGCAGGATTAATTAATCGTTTAATCCAAATCAATTCTATTTATTTCCAATTAAATTAATTACTTATGAAATAATTATCCAATCCTGATGAATTAATTTCAAATCATTTAATATAAATTAATTGATCAATTACCTTACTTAATTAACCTCTTAATTTATCATATTAATTAAATCAATATTTTAAACCAATTTCCTAATTAATTAACTTTAATTAATTATTTAAAGAAATTAAATCTTTTAATTTCTAATCATTAAGCAACCATCTCATACAAATAAATCATTAATTACCAGTTAACCTTTATCAAAAATTTGATCAAAATATCCAATTTATAATTACAATTCGTAATTAACCCCTTAATTTCTTTCATTAAGTAATCAACAAATTACATTTGATTATCTTTATTTATAAATTCAAATTAATTATCAAAATTAATTACATTAATTTGATTACTTGACAATCTCTAATTAATTATCTTCCTTAACTAATAATATTTCTTTAATTACTTACTTATTTAAATTAACCTTTAAACCAACTTCATAATTAATCATTCGAATTAACTTAATAATTTATGAATTACAAATTATTAAATCTTCATTTACTTAAATGTAAAACTCATATTTATTAATGATTTAGTTAACACTAAAAAAAAACAATATTGGAAACATTGATTTTTCAACTTGCTTTAAATTCATATGTTAAAGTACTACTTTGTTATTAAGAAATTTAAAAGATTTTTGATATTAAATTCCCTTCAAATTTAAGATATTTAAACTTATTTAAAACATCAATTTTAAATTTCATTTTAAACTTTTAAAACACAATAGTACAGGTTATTGTTAAAACCTGTAACAAATAAATTTTACTCGGCATGAACCTAAAAATACACGAGTCTGAACTCGAGCTATCTTGCAAACTTCCCGAGGATTATCTCGAGTCCAAGTTCTTCTTCTTTTTTTTTTTTACCCCATGCCACTGATACACATCAGTGGTTCATGCACCTGCACCGTGACTTCGGCCCACTCCGGTCAACCACACCGACCTCCTCACATTGGCGATCACCCATCCTTACCACCCCGACCTTCAAAATACACAAACAACTCGAAAATCGAAATCGAGTGATTTAGCCAAACCTGGAAACGCACGCACAAATACCACCTCAACCTGTCAACGGCAACTGCTCCCTCCACCGACCACCAAAAACCCTCCACCACTGGCCACGCCTTCGCCTACGACCCTACCACCATCTCCCAAAGGCGCGAGTAACTCGATGCTCGTAAGAGGTCGCGATGGCCAAATTCTCGACCACCCAAAAAATTAGGTTTAGAAACAAATTTTGCCAAACGCCGTTGCCACAGTGAACGTGAGTGTCTCCGAGTATTTTTCCCACCGTCAACGTAAGCTCGTCCATCTCCAGTAGGAACCCCGATCACCATAGTCCCTCTGACCATTCGAAATAGCCAAAAACCCATTCTCAGGTCAAAGTCGAAATGCACATTCAATACTCAACAAAAAAACTTGATTTTTATTCTAAAAATCATAGTTTTTAAAGATACAATAGATTACAGGTCTGAATCTACGATTTAATCATGTTGGAGTTTTTGATAACATCAAGTTTTCACTGTTCTTCTTATTTTCCAGAAAATATTCAAACTTATTTTACTTGAAAATATTTTTAAAATTAAGCTATGATGATTTTAAACATACTTTGTTTTAATATCACTGGCTAAAAGGGATTGAGGAAGGTGGAATTGAATTTTGAACTTTTAAATCTTATATTTGTATGTAAACTAAGAACAGGTATAAATATACCCTATTCACAGACATTCATGCTTATATTTGTAGGTATATACATATATACAACACTTTTACTTCTATGCAAACAATTTTCACCACTTACTTCACATACATCAAGCATGAACCAGGTTTTTTTTTTTTTAAAGAAGTGTTCACTCACCTGGATGGTTTGAATAGCAGAGAACAGACTCTGCATTTGAAAACTGATCTTTGCTTTGAGTTGCCCTCCCTTTTGATCTCTGGTTGTCTTGATTTGTTTGATGTTCTAGTTGAAGTTTACTTTAGATTTTCTCAGCTATAATGGAACGAAATGATGAAAGATGTTTGATATAGGAAATGAAGTAGTTTGATAAATATAAAGAAAGTTTACAGGTTAAAATATTGTTTTATACTCTAGGCATGGTTGAAGTTGTTGTATGTACTTTTGTTTGTAAAATAGGCATGCTGTGGATGTTTGCATTAAATGAAATGGTCCTTTATGTTTTGAATATATACTTGCTGCCTTGTTTTGCCAGCCAATGCATATATATTTTGTTTTGGTATTCTTTTACAAGTGTACATACTTGTATGTATTTTTGTTTTGTTTTAAATTATGTATGTAGTTTGTTTGTGGATATTTTGCTTTGTTTATGTTCATGCAGTATTGTACTTTGCTTTAGTTTTGTTTTACTTTGCTTATTTATTACTGATCTCTTTTATATTTGTTAGCAAGCTTAGTTATATCTCTTATATTTGTATTTGTTTGAATTTATTATTTTGCTTTGTTTCTTATTTTATTTGTTTGAATACTTATTGGTTATATTTTATATATCAATGTTCTTATTTTTATTCATAGCTTAAGTATGAATTATTTTACTTTACAAAATAAGTGAACTTCTATTTTTATTTTACTCTTATTACTTTTGTAGCCTACTCCATTTGTATTATCTTGTATTGATTTATTAATATGAGATTAAGATATATATATATATATATATATATTTACTTTATATTGTTATATCTTATATTTTATTTACTTCTTATTTATTGTCTTGTATTTATTATATATATTTTAACCATCAATAATAAATTAACAATTCACTTATTTATTCATTTCGTACTTGTGTCAATGTATATACTTTAATATATATATTTTTCAAACCACTAATATAAGATTTAAATTCAAGTAATTTAACACATTTTTATTTGAGATCGGGGAAACTCGCATCATTTAAAATCATTTTTTTACAAATTTTAATTCAAAAATTCATTTAAATTATCAATTTAAATTCATAAAAATCTGGGGTCGTTACAAACTTCCCCCCTTAAAAGGATTTCGTCCTCGAAATTCGCAGGCACGAAAACAACACAGAGATAGCTAGATAGAGAAATATCTTTTCAAATCAAGCTGGATATCAATTCTATATTTGGCTCACCAAATCAGAATATCAACAATAGATACAAGAAATTATAATAAAATTTCAAATTTTGGTTTTAAACAAATTCATTTTATCGATACAATTCTAATCATTCTTCATATTCTATTAATCAATTTTAACTCCATTTTAAAATTTCCAATTCATTTAAAATTTTCAATTTCAAATTCATTAAGGTTTAAATCAAAAACTGATAAGAAATCAGTTGAAGATACGAATTAAAAATATCCTACAATGATTCGTAGAGCATCAACGCACCGAACTTCTTTCTGGAGCTGTCACGAAACAATCAAAAAAAATTGGAAACGAATCAAAGAGAGATTGATGGAGAAAGTTATTTCCACTGTTGTTACAGAGTTTTGACTAATTATAGTCGTATTTCCCTGTCCCCTATCTCGTTCTCTTCTTGCACTCATACTTACTATCAGTAGATAGTAAGAGAATTTACTGAGGCACTCAAACAGATATCTTAAGGATTACTCATTCTAGGATTTACTTCACCCTATCTCTAATGAGTTACTTAATGTGTTACACTCCTGAGCTAAAGTTCAACCCTTAGCTCTGATACCAAATGTAACGTCCTAAATTTTGCCCGCTCGAAAATCGACATCCATACTTCAAATCGTATTCGAATGCCATAGATTCGACCGTTCAAATCCGATTCGCCGGAGCTTATAACAACATTAAGTAAATAACACAGCGGAATAAAAGAATAATACATTGATATACAGCTTTGATACAATATTTGATACAACAGATGATCCAATAGATATCAATATACATCAGAGATATGATACAATAAATAGCAGCGGAAAAGAAAATAGATGACATCTAGCAGCGGAACAATATAACTCTAAGGTAGTCTTCAAAAGAGAACTCCGAGAACTGCAACTCCATCTCCTAGAGTCAATCCAGCAATAGCTCGAACTCTCAATAACAATGCACCAAGCTCAGCAAGACTGGTGTGATCCAAAGACTGAACTAACTCCAGATAATCCACTATATCTGACTATCTGAAAAACCCAACTCTAGACTACTCGTGTAGAAATATAATGAGCACCCAGAGTTTAGGAAAGAAACAATAAACTCCGGATCAGTCGTGGGACTGGTGTGAGCAACAAAAACAGTTTATCTTTTAAAACATTCAACAAAAGATTTTCAAAGTCAATTCGCAATGCTTTTTAAAAATGAGACTACCATAAGACCTCCCGCCACACACACAATGCAAACGCAGACTTGGAGGAGATTTCTTCTTATGTTAGTCAAAGATGCTTGATACGCATTAAAAAGAAACATTTGATATTATTACTAGTGCATAGTGTAGAACAAATCATTTTGAAAGTAGAATATAAATCTTAGCCAGCATAGGTACCATTATATTATGCCTACTATAGCTACCATATTAGATGGCAGGTTCTACAACTAATACCGTACAAGTCTCGTATTGTTTCTTTGGATTTCCAACGAATGATCAGGCCAAGGAACTTCCCATTGCCACATGAGAATGCCTCTGGATGGACATCCCCGAGAACCAAACTGGATCTCTACCAACACAAGGCCGGGTTACCCCTAACTGAGTAACAACTAACCGAATATGCCATCCCTCGGTCCTTTGGGACCTTTATCCGAGATCTCGTAATCAATTCACACAATCATAAAGTGTTTTCAACATGAGTAAGTATCTGGGCTCCATACCATGATACCACCCTTTTCCAGAAGGAAATGCACACATCCTAAAGGGCGCTACCCCTCATAACCTTGCTGCTTCTTTCCTGTTTTGACCATTCACGGGGTGTGAGGCTCGACGAAGTCACGTCCACAAAAACATACTTTATACAAAAGCCATGCTTTGGGTCAACAAATGATCATAGAAATGATCACCAGGATAGACGATCAAACAAATGATCCTATCACAAATAATCAACACAATGATCATTTCACAGCAACACTCAGCATGTCACATTACCAAATTGTGAATATATCGCTGATAACATTCAACTACATAACCTCTGAGCTCGTACGTCTCAAAGAAGGGTGTTAAGCTAAAAGAATAAATTCTTCGCCACCAACAGAAATATATTTGAAAGAAATCGGCTTTATATCTCAATTTGTAATGTCAGACATACAATCCATACAAGTCTGTTCCGGGATCGAACAGAACCGAAGGCACTTACAAAGAAGTCCTTGCAATCCGGATATTCACAATCCCGATCGGATTTCCCATCACTTAGGGAGTCTCTATACCGTTGCAACTCAGTGCAGAGACAATCGATAGGTCATACTATCGTTCTTGCAAATACCCGGTCTTTAACACCGGTCTTCAAATGCTATCCATAACGACGTATCACATATTCGGAATGGGTTATACGACCCAAAGGTCCTTTCCCGGCTAACCCGAATAGTAAGCACGATATTTCAAAAATAAATGGATAATGGGATTTCAATTAAGTCACAACTTATTTCCCAAAACTTTTCTTCAAATGGTTTAAATAAATTACCATTTTCAATCTTTAAACAAAAAGATTCATTTTCACAACCTTTAACGGTTTAAACAATTTTCACATTTTAATCTTTTAAATAAAAGATTCATTCACAGATTTTCCAAATCAATTTTCATTTCAATTTGATTAACTCGTTAAATCTTTAAATCAAATATTTAACTTATAGCTTTCAAAACAATTTCATTTCGAATGGTTTAAATAAATCATCATTTTAAATCTGTTAAAATAAACAGATTTAATTCATAGCTTTCAAAAAGAATTCATTCATAACTTAGGAAAATCATTTCTCTACTCGATCTTGAAATTCCCCTAATTAACTGGAATCTCGGTTCTTATCTAAAATTGTTTATCATTTGAAAACAACAGTTTTCATTTTGGAAATCTGATTCATTTATACGAGTTGAAATCCTTGGGTTAAATTCAAATTCCCAAAAAAAAACAATACTTAAAAGTGGTTTAATCCCTATATAACCAATATAACATCTTTAATCCCTAATTTCAAATCATAGAATTCAATTTCAAGTATTGAATTTAAATTTAAATCAAATTATTTAAATTCCAAAACTTAATCAAGTAATTTAAAAATAATAAATTTTATTTTGAAATTTCATTCTAAAAGCTTTTCACATTTATTCTGATTCCATTTCCAAAACATTTGAATTTAAAAATTCAAACTTAACTATTTCAAAAATCTGCGACTTAATCGATTTCCTCGTGAAATCCATATTGGTGTGTGTATAAGTGTGGTCCAGGGGTTTAACACAATTGTGCAACACTATTCAATCATCACAGATTAAAACATAGAGATATAATTGATAAGCGATATAGCTATAACGCTTTCGCTCATTCACAGATTCACAGATAATATACAATGTAAATAAATGAATGAATCATACACAGCTCAATCCACAGTACAAAATATTACAATCAGTTAGGACAATCAATTCAAGGCATCATATATAATACAATCATCCATAAGTATGATTAAGTATTCAATAGTCATTTATAAGCAGGATTAATTAATCGTTTAATCCAAATCAATTCTATTTATTTCCAATTAAATTAATTACTTATGAAATAATTATCCAATCCTGATGAATTAATTTCAAATCATTTAATATAAATTAATTGATCAATTACCTTACTTAATTAACCTCTTAATTTATCATATTAATTAAATCAATATTTTAAACCAATTTCCTAATTAATTAACTTTAATTAATTATTTAAAGAAATTAAATCTTTTAATTTCTAATCATTAAGCAACCATCTCATACAAATAAATCATTAATTACCAGTTAACCTTTATCAAAAATTTGATCAAAATATCCAATTTATAATTACAATTCGTAATTAACCCCTTAATTTCTTTCATTAAGTAATCAACAAATTACATTTGATTATCTTTATTTATAAATTCAAATTAATTATCAAAATTAATTACATTAGTTTGATTACTTAACAATCTCTAATTAATTATCTTCCTTAACTAATAATATTTCTTTAATTACTTACTTATTTAAATTAACCTTTAAACCAACTTCATAATTAATCATTCGAATTAACTTAATAATTTATGAATTACAAATTATTAAATCATTACCTAACAATCTCTAATTAATTATCTTCTTTAACTAATAATATTTCTTTAATTACTTACTTATTTAAATTAACCTTTAAACCAACTTCATAATTAATCATTCGAATTAACTTAATAATTTATGAATTACAAATTATTAAATCTTCATTTACTTAAAAGTAAAACTCATATTTATTAATGATTTAGTTAACACTAAAAAAAAACAATATTTGAAACATTGATTTTTCAACTTGCTTTAAATTCATATGTTAAAGTACTACTTTGTTATTAAGAAATTTAAAAGATTTTTGATATTAAATTCCCTTCAAATTTAAGATATTTAAATTTATTTAAAACATCAATTTTAAATTTCATTTTAAACTTTTAAAACACAATAGTACAGGTTATTGTTAAAACCTGTAACAAATAAATTTTACTCGGCATGAACCTAAAAATACACGAGTCTGAACTCGAGCTATCTTGCAAACTTCCCGAGGATTACCTCGAGTCCAAGTTCTTCTTTTTTTTTTTTAACCCCATGCCACTGATACACATCAGTGGTTCGTGCACCTGCACCGTGACTTCGGCCCACTCCGGTCAACCACACCGACCTCCTCACATCGGTGATCACCCATCCTTACCACCCCGACCTTCAAAATACACAAACAACTCGAAAATCGAAATCGAGTGATTTAGCCAAACCTGGAAACGCACGCACAAATACCACCTCAACCTGTCAACGGCAACTGCTCCCTCCACCGACCACCAGAAACCCTCCACCACCGGCCACGCCTTCGCCTACGACCCTACCACCATCTCCCAAAGGCGCGAGTAACTCGATGCTCGTAAGAGGTCGCGATGGCCAAATTCTCGACCACCCAAAAAATTAGGTTTAGAAACAAATTTTGCCAAATGCCGTTGCCACAGTGAACGTGAGTGTCTCCGAGTATTTTTCCCACCGTCAACGTAAGCTCGTCCATCTCCAGTAGGAACCCCGATCACCATAGTCCCTCCGACCATTCGAAATAGCCAAAAACCCATTCTCAGGTCAAAGTCGAAATGCACATTCAATACTCAACAAAAAAACTTGATTTTTACTCTAAAAATCATAGTTTTTAAAGATACAATAGATTGCAGGTCTGAATCTACGATTTAATCATGCTGGAGTTTTTGATAACATCAAGTTTTCACTGTTCTTCTTATTTTCCAGAAAATATTCAAACTTATTTTACTTGAAAATATTTTTAAAATTAAGCTATGATGATTTTAAACATACTTTGTTTTAATATCACTGGCTAAAAGGGATTGAGGAAGGTGGAATTGAATTTTGAACTTTTAAATCTTATATTTGTATGTAAACTAAGAACAGGTATAAATATACCATGTTCACAGACATTCATGCTTATATTTGTAGGTATATACATATATACAACACTTTTACTTCTATGCAAACAATTTTCACCACTTACTTCACATACATCAAGCATGAACCAGGTTTTTTTTTTTAAAGAAGTGTTCACTCACCTGGATGGTTTGAATAGCAGAGAACAGACTCTGCATTTGAAAACTGATCTTTGCTTTGAGTTGCCCTCCCTTTTGATCTCTGGTTGTCATGATTTGTTTGATGTTCTAGTTGAAGTTTACTTTAGATTTTCTCAGCTAGAATGGAACGAAATGATGAAAGATGTTTGATATAGGAAATGAAGTAGTTTGATAAATATAAAGAAAGTTTAAAGTTTAAAATATTGTTTTATACTCTAGGCATGGTTGAAGTTGTTGTATGTACTTTTGTTTGTAAAATAGGCATGTTGTGGATGTTTGCATTAAATGAAATGGTCCTTTATGTTTTGAATATATACTTGCTGCCTTGTTTTGCCAGCCAATGCATATATATTTTGTTTTGGTATTCTTTTACAAGTGTACATACTTGTATGTATTTTTGTTTTGTTTTAAATTATGTATGTAGTTTGTTTGTGGATATTTTGCTTTGTTTATGTTCATGCAGTATTGTACTTTGCTTTAGTTTTGTTTTACTTTGCTTATTTATTACTGATCTCTTTTATATTTGTTAGCAAGCTTAGTTATATCTCTTATATTTGTATTTGTTTGAATTTATTCTTTTGCTTTGTTTCTTATTTTATTTGTTTGAATACTTATTGGTTATATTTTATATATCAATGTTCTTATTTTTATTCATAGCTTAAGTATGAATTATTTTACTTTACAAAATAAGTGAACTTCTATTTTTATTTTACTCTTATTACTTTTGTAGCCTACTCCATTTGTATTATCTTGTATTGATTTATTAATATGAGATTAAGATATATATATATATATATATTTACTTTATATTGTTATATCTTATATTTTATTTACTTCTTATTTATTGTCTTGTATTTATTATATATATTTTAACCATCAATAATAAATTAACAATTCACTTATTTATTCATTTCGTACTTGTGTCAATGTATATACTTTAATATATATATTTTTCAAACCACTAATATAAGATTTAAATTCAAGTAATTTAACACATTTTTATTTGAGATCGGGGAAACTCGCATCATTTAAAATCAATTTTTTACAAATTTTAATTCAAAAATTCATTTAAATTATCAATTTAAATTCATAAAAATCCGAGGTCGTTACAAAATGTCATCGTATGAAGAAGTTATGCTAAAATCAATACATTTCAAATTGATTTCAGTTGATTTCAATTTCATTGATTTCTAGGCGTTTCGAGCCCGTACGATCAACGACAAGTCCAATCGCTACGAAACTTGAAATCCTACAATGTCACCGACACAGATCCGATGAAACTAGTTTCGTGGAAATCCGAGTCAGTGGCCAAAATGGCTATTTTTCCATAAATTAAAAATTAATTTGTTAAATCCAACTTTTCAAATTTCAATTCTTAAAATTGACAAATTTCATCATTTTTAATTTCTCAATCATTCACAATGATTTAAACAAATTTAAACGTCAATTTTGAGTTGATTAATTCATCAATTCCAATGTTAACCTCAATTTTAGTAATTAATTTCAATTTCATTAAATTTAAAAATTATAAAATAAAACTCCAAAATCCATTTATTAAATTCTTAACCCTTGTTATTCGAGTCTTTTTACAATAAGAATAGCTAAATACTTTAATTGCCATTTTATTAAATATTCTCCCATTTTAACTTAATTCCAATTAACGTACTATTTAATTACCATTAATTGCAATTAATACTTTTATCATACATTAAATTCCCATATAGACAAAACTTTATTTTGCATTCCCTTTTATTCAACCAACTGTCATTTTATAAATAAAATTAACATCGGATTCATACTTTATTACATAAATATCTTCAGTTTCATCTAAATTAATATTTACGTAATATTTAAATATTATATTTCAATTGATTGCAATTACTCCAATCATTGAATGTTTATTCAAATAAATTATTTTTATTTGATTACAATCTCTATACTCCATCCAAAAATTTCAAATAACATAGTTAATGCTGGTTTTTACATTAACATTACATTACATAAATATACTCAATTTACTTTCTTTATTGTGTAATAACTATAATTTCAACTAGTATTGAAATCTTTGCCAAATAAAACATTTGCATTACCTCCTTTATTGGGATTTCATTCAACTTGTTTATAGTCAACTTATATTAACAGCACTACTTTTAATTTTAATTATCAATTCATTCATAAACCACAACAATACATTATTACCATATATTACCGTAAATCCACACTAACGTAATATTTAATTCCATTTATTGCAGTAGGTTTCAATTAATAGCGACTGTACTAAATTATTAACGTTATTACATTAATCTACATCCAATCACAATTAATATTCCCAATAATTTTATTTAGCTTTCTATTACACCAATTACTATCTTAAAAATAAATTTTCCATTTCCTTTTTAATTTACGCCCACACTTTTCATTATTATATTAATTATCATTAAAGTACATTTAGTTATTTTCATTCTTCCCAACAAATTACCATCTATTTATTATAACTTTACAATTTTAGTAAATTCATTAATTGACATTTCATTCAATCCATTAAGTATTTATCTTAATTAGCGTTGGTTATATCTTGATGCATTCTTTTATTACATTATTTATTAACTTACAAAATAAAATAACATTTAAACTCATCAATGTAATACCAAATTTCATTTTAAATCCAATTGATTTCCAACTCAAAGTTTATACATATTTCAAACAACTATTATAATTACTCGTAGAACATTGGTTTTATTAAATGACCACTTATTATAATTTAATTTCCTTAATTTAATCCAATGCTTACATTTTGTTTTCATATATTCAGTTTGTAGCTAAGTATACGTCTACATTAATTTCATTGATTTGCATTTCGTTCAATTTATTAATAGTTTCCTTAGTTAAGTTACCTTAGTTAACATTACGTAATATTAGATTATAATTTTACAATCTTAACAAATTCATAAATTGTCAATTGCCAAATATGTACATTAATTACTATTAAATGTTCTCAATAAAGTCATCTACTTGGTTTCAAACTTTTTTATTCATCAATTACTGCCTTATAAATAAACTTCCGTTTCTAATCAATTTACATTCACCTTTCCGTTATAATATTAATCATCATTAAAGTAACCTTTAATTACTTGTATGTTCATTCTTCCCAACTTATTACACCCTATTACATTATTTCACACATTAACTCAATAATTACATTTGCTTTCTCATATTCCACTTATAACCAAGTCATACATTTAAATTATTTTATTTAATCTACCTTTTATATCCCATTATAAATTAATGCACACATTAATTAAGATTTTAAATCAAATTAATCATTTCATCTTGGTAGCATTTTTCATTACAATAAGAATATAATTAACATTTACATTGTTTCACTTATTGGAATTACATCCAAGTTATTAACAATTAACTTACCAATCTTATCCAAGTTATTATTTCCATTAATAATTCACTAAAATTTTATTTTCATCAGTATTATATTTCAAAAATCTTATTAAATTAACCAATATAATTACTGAAAATTTATGGGTCGTTACATGGATTTGCTACCATAGTAAATTGAAAATTTAAGTTTTTTTTTTCGGATAAACAAATTTGATTTGAAATTTAATTGAAGGGAAGTTAAATAAATTGAATTGAATTTTAATTGGATTAGGTAAGTGATTATAATATGAATTTGGAAGTTTAAATAAACCTAAGTGTAAAGTGATTATATAGCCATGATTTGAAATTGCTAAAATGTGAATGGAAGTATACAAAGGTAAATGTTTATGGAAGTTGAATAAATAAGTTATATAACTTATAAAATGAGAAAATGTAAGTAAAACCAATTGTTAAATGGTTAAACAATTTTGTTAAGCAAAAAAAAAGGATTTGAATGGTGATATGATTTTGACTTAAGTTAAATAAAATTGACTTAAGAATTGAAATCTGACTTAGATTTATAAGTTGAAATTTAAGTTAAGTGAAACCAAGTAATGTTGAATGAATTTGATTTTGATATCGAAGTAAATTAATAAAGTGAATTAATAAAATAAAGTAATTAAATGAATGTGAACTTGAGTTATATAATGAAATTCAACTTTAGGGGAAAAATGAATTAGCACTAAAAATGTTATTGTCAAGAATTGAATAAAACTTAAGTTAAGAAGTTGCGAATTGAATAATTGAATGAAAGTCAATTGAAAGTTAAACCAATTTGAAATTAAAAGTGTTGAACCAAATTGAATGTTGAGAGTAAATAAAATAAATTTGGTTATGATTGAATTTGCATTGGTTGATAGATGGTTGTTAGTTGATTGTAAATAGAAATTCATTAAGTGTTAATGAAATTGAATTAATAAAATTGAAAGCTAAATAATTGAATTCAAATGGGAAGTTAAGTGAATTTATATAGAATTGATTTGATTTGAGTTGGAAGTGAACAAATTGGAATATGAATTAGTGAATGTAAACTAATTGAATATGAATGAATGAATGTTAGTAAATCTAATATTAACAAATCGAATGTGATTATAAATTGAAAATCAATTCAATGAATATTAACGAGAAGTGAATGTGTATTGATTTGGTTATGGATGTTAGTTGGATGATAGTTGGTTGATGGTTGGATTTGTTGTGGTGATTGTGTTTGCTAAATTGGCATATATAGTAGTTTTGGTATATGTTGTATATTGATATTACTTTCATATATACATGTTCTCATTTCTTTTTGAGTGTATAGTAGGTGCGGATGGCGCTTGCTTCGCATTTGGAGCTCGCTTTCACACTATATTAGCCGTATATGCTCGCTAATAATATATAAGGTACATATCCCGGATTACATATCGTACTTTTATACATTTTTCCCTTCCGGATGCCTCATCTTTGATGATGAGATGTATATTTGTGATATATATATATATATATATATATATATATATATATATATATATGTTGTAATCCTACTATGATCGAACCGCGCAAAGGAGATGTTGGCGAATTTTTACGAAATTAAAGGCGCTAGAAAGTTTTTGGGAAAATTGAAAAACTTTTGGTAACTAAAGTTTGATTTTTGAATTAAAAGATAAATGATATTAGTTGGTTTTAAAAGATAACTATGAATGATTTTGAAAACTTAGTAAATTTTTTGTAAGAAGTTTAACAAATGATTTGATTCTAGTTTGAACAAATTATTTTTGAAAAGTTAATGGATTTTAGTAACTTTTTCTTACTTGGTAATTTCGAGGACAAAATTCTTTTAAGTAAGGGGAATGTAACGACCTAGAATTTCTATCATTTGAAATTCGTATATTTAATTAATTTTAAATATTCACAATTAAATTTTATAAGCTCAATAACTTATATTTGAGTATAGTGATTTAATTGGATAACTAAATTGTTAATTTAATATTGAAATTGCAGAAATAATTGAAAATTGAATTAAATGTGATAAAAATGATTTGTAAAGTGATATTAAATTATATTTGAATTAGAACGATGTTAAAGAACTTTTAAAATTGAAATAAAGTTAATGTGTAAAAAAAAATGAATATTTTAATATTTAATTGACGAGTAAAAATAGCCATTTTTCAAACAGTCTCGGATTTCGATGAAACCAGTTTCATTGGATCCGTAATGTTATATTATAGTAGGATTTAAAATTTCGAGTCAATTAGGTTTACGGTTTGTCCGGGGAAAGCTAAACGCGTGGAAATCTATTTAAGTGAAATTTTAAATTTAAATGTTCAATTAGAAAACCTGTCTTTCAAATATGGTCGAATTGGCTCCCAATATATATTCTGTTGTATTCAGAATGGGGGTAAAACATTATAAACGTCAGACAGCACGCTTCGTTTGGAGTATGGAAAAATTTCGGATGAATAGTGTCGCGAAATTTTCTATAAAAGGCCAACATTTTATTCTATTTTCACAAAACCCTACTAGGGTTAGGGCTAGCCGCCATCAAACTTAAATGGCCGATATTTTTCATTTCTTTTCCTCTTAATTTCTTTCAATCCATCAAGAATTAGCAACTACTTTCAACTAACAAATCGTAGAGCATCGTAAGATCTTCATATCCATACGGAAGTGATCGATTTTAGAGCTACAGATTGGCGTATATCTCGATGCAAAGGCCACGCATTTGGGTTCGGTTATCAAGGCCGAAATGGAGAAGCTTGATGATGCTCATGGCGTTGAGAGAGTGCGGCATGAGCTTTCAAGCGGCGTAGGTTGATCGATGTATAGTCGTCGATACGAGGTCACGTCGTTCGATTTTTTGTGCGTATATGGGTTTTGTCGGGGATCATGTGGCCGAGATTTAAGCAAGGTTGAAAATAAAATAAAATTATAAAATTATATATTTATAAAATCGTGTAAACTTTAAAAGTGTATAACATTTTCATACGAGGAACGTTTCACACGAAATGAATTGCGTTGGGTTCATATGGACGAGCACTATGTTATGAATCTAAATTGGCATTTATTTGAGCTAGTGAAAATTTTGGGTAAAATTAAACGCTTGTTTAATTTTAATCAGAATTTATCGTTATCGCGACGACTATAAGCAATGTAAGTACAATTCACTCTTTCTGACTCACTGATATTTTTATATAAATGAGAATAAATATTATTTATGATAATTGATGATTGTTTCGATGATGTATGATGTAATGATTGTATTTGGATATATACCTGTCTAGTGGAGCAGATGACCGTATACGTTCTCGTGTATGAGCGGATGACCCTTTGTATGCGCGTTTGCCTTGAAGCGGACGTTGTACACATATTCTAATATGTATATTTGTTGCAGGTGACAAGTTGGAGGGATCCAACTGGATTCCTCAACAGTATTGATTTATTTACAGATATTGTTATATATGCAGTAATAATATGATATATGATGTTTGGATGTCGTGATTCATGTATTTAGTGCTGTTGCAGCATTGGGCCATATTTTGGAAATTTAAAAATGTTAAAGTGATGATTTTCAAATTAACAAGGATTTTAAAGTGATTTTGAAAATAGATGTTCTATTGAATTTTGAATGGTTAAAGGAATGGATTTATTTTAAATTAATAAATATTGTAATTTTTATTGTTATAAAAATTATGACTTTTGGGAAATATAGTTGAAACGTGATTTTTGAAATCTGGAGTTAATGATTTTGTAAATGGTTTAAAATTGAGATTCTGATTTATTATAAATGATTTATATATAAAATTTATAAAATTGATATTTTATAAATCAAAATAATGGAATTATAAAGGAGTTTTTATAAGTGTTTAAATGAAGTTATAAATGGGTTTTATTAGTAAATAAAATTTACAGATTTATAATTGAGGATGTCATAAAATGAATGATTTTGTAAAATAAATGAATTATAAGTTATTAACTTATAATTTGACTTTTTGGTATAAAATTGAGTTATAAATGGAATTGGTTGGTAAAGGAATTTTGTATATTGAAGTTTTTATGATATATAAATGAAATTTATAAACATTGTTTTATAAATTCGAAATCAATTGAATTTGATAAGTTAAATATAGAAGTTTGTTAAAGGAGATAAATCTACAATTTTGGATAGTGGATAATTCTTTAATAAATGTGTAGAAATATTGGATTTGATAAATGAAATATATTCACGATTTTGGGCAGTGAATAATATATTAAATAAAATGTTTTGGAAAGTTATATTTTAAATAAAGTTAAATAGTTTAAAGATATTTTAAAAATGTGTTAAATATCGAATACATAGATTTCAACATTCATTGTTGAAATGGACGTTTTTGAGAAGTAAGGAAATGGTGGACTACAACACTGTTGTTATAGTAAAAGATTTTCGAAAGGAAATGTTTTTGTATAGTATTGGGGTTTATTTATCTATCTTATTTTCGAATCCCTGTACTAGTGATTTTGGGTTGTCGTAACGATGTTTTACGCAACATCCATTTTGACCCAAATAAATATGTTTAAAAGAATGTTTTCCTTAAAGAATAAAATATATATTTAATCATGATTTAAGTATATATAATATTTTTTAAGTGTGGAAAATAAATTCAATTGTGAATTACTTATTATTAAACGAGTATATGGAAATGTTTTCCAATATTGAAGTTGAAATGTTTTGAGATTATATCTTTTAAAGATAATTTGAAGTGAATATCTAGCAAGTGATTTAATTAAAAAAAGATTAATTAAAAGGGCCTAGTGATTGTATATGGTGGTGAATATTTGTTGTTTGCTTTGATAGTTAAA
Organism: Allium cepa; assembly: GCA_030765085.1. NCBI lineage: Eukaryota > Viridiplantae > Streptophyta > Magnoliopsida > Asparagales > Amaryllidaceae > Allium > Allium cepa. Next base: position 731,185,905 of record CM060943.1, read on the forward strand.
TAACCGACTATCAAACATTAGCCAAATTTTAGTTCCTCGAGTTGATGTGCGAACTATTTAGTCGTACACTTAGTACGTAGCCTTCTGTGTGGGCTTGATTATCGTTTGTGTTGAGGATGTTGTTCGTATAGTGCGGAGTATTACACCAATCTATCGAGCTTCCTTCTTGTCCCGAAGGAAAGCAAGTTGAAAGTTGGAAACATGATAAGTCTATGAGACTTAGTTTCTGTGTAAAGTTGAGAAACGCTTTTGCGTTGTTGGTGCGGAGTGACTGGGATCAAATTTATATGAAAACCATTTCAGACGAACGTATATGCGACGATTATGCAGGTTGCTTGTGATGATATTGTTATTCCGGATTTTCATAATGGGGGACTGCTTCTTGTTTTTTGGGGTTCAAAATCCCAATATGCATATAGTAGCAGCGGTCTCTTCATTATGAAATATCCAATGCAAGGATTATTCGCTATTAATCCTAGGGACTTCCCAACAGGATGTGGTAGGAAAGTACCTTCGGTTTGTCCTATTCCTGAACAACTTGTATGGATATTTGTCTGACATTGCATTTCTAAAGATTACGTATATTAGTTTTTACAAATGTACATCAGTGGTGGCGGAGAAGGCAACTTCTCTTAGCTTAACGCCCTCCTTGAGACGTATGAGCTTAAAGGTTGTATTTTTGTGGAAGACAATTAGTAGTCAACGGAAATGGTCGTGTGGCATTTAAAGTGATGTGATTGTGATTGTGAAAGGTAATCGTTACCTCTAGCCTCATCAACCAGAAATGACCAAAACTGGTTAGATGCAACAGGGCTAAGTGGGTCGCTCCCATTAGGGTATGATCATCCTCTTCTAGATATATCTTGCATGCTATGACGTCGTGTATCTGATTATGTGGTTTGTATGCTTAGAGGGCCCTCGGTAAAGGTCGGTAACGACCGGAGGATGACATATTCGGTGCCATCTAGTTATAGAGGTAGGACGGTATTGTGTTGGTAGAGGGCAGATGTTCTGTGCCTTGGGACATCCATCTAGAGGTGTACCCCTTCGAAAGGTAGTCCCTTCACCTGGTCATTTGTATGGAAATCCAAACTCCACTACATACCTGCCATTTTGATTGTATTACCCAATTGGGCTATATGCTGGAATTTAATCAATGTAACAATTTCGGCTATGATTAATATTATTTGTATATATTAGACACTACTATAATATAAGAGGATTTGATATGATATGTTTTTGTTAACGTATTTTAAACACATGTCCATGTTTATGTGTGGACTTGTCTTACGAGATACTTTTGTTTTGATAAAGGAAAAGTTTTGGTAATTTAATAAATTCAGTTGAGTGTGTTTTGCATGCTGGTTTACCAGACTGATCCGGGCATTCATCCCTTTCAATGCTCGGGTCAGACCGAGTATATTTACAGGTTCAGTTTTGTGCCTTTAGAGCTTCAGTAGGAGAGCTGATGTAATGGCCCACCCTGAGACCCACCTTAGTAAAGAGAATTAACAAGTAATTCCGTATACTAAAGCGGAGAATAGGGCTGGTTAAGGAGGACCATCTATAATTTTGTCTTAAACATCAATTGAATACGTTGATAAATGCATTATAATTTTTTTCAACTCAAGTGGATCGACATACCCAGTAAATGCTTAATCCAAAACTATAGGTGGCTAATGGATCTATCAGAACAAAATACAATAACTGAATGTAAACCACATCAGAGAACAGTAACCAACATCATATATATACATATACACCGGCACACGTTCAGTACAATACAATATGAATACAATAAAGGTGGTATACGACCACACCATATACATCGAATCAAATGTAAAAACATCAGAGTATGCGAAAGAAATAAACTACTCAAGAGAAAGAAGAGCTGATATCCAACATCAACCTCAAGCTAAGCCCAATAGATGATACCTGAAACAACTCAGTCTGACCCGAGTGAAAACACACGGGTCAGGCTAGCTAGAACTTATCAGTAGTAAAGGTGATGATAAGAGATAAGGGGAAAACCATTCTATCATTACCAATGGAATGATATAGGTCATTAATTTATCTCAAGAGTGATACGTCAATGGTTCATCATGATTGCATAGAGGGTTACAATATGTATATTAGATAGACATGGTTTATCTAATTATATATATAACCGAATGAAATGGGTGAGGATATGGACCATAAAGTAAATCTTCATAAGATAATTAAACTTCAAGAATCCATCATAAATAAAACCATCTAATAGAAACTTCTTAATTATTATACCTCATCTCATTGGTATAAATATAAACACATCTCAAACCCATCATTAACCTCATTATAATGGAATCTCCACAATCATTTATACCTCATATCATTGGTATAAATATAAATCTATCTTAAATCTATTATCAACACTCATCATAAAAGCATTACCATAATTTATACCTCATCTCATTGGTATAAATATATATAATGTCTCAAATCCATCTTGATAGAGCCCGAAAAGAATCCAAAACATCATATTTGAAATCACCATAAAACCTTGTATATAAATAAGCCCTTTTCTTACATACGGCTATAATAAAGCATCATCATCAAAACAGTGAAAACGAAACATCTAAACTTCATGGAAAACAGCACGTGCTTTACATCTTGACTAGTACTAGTAATTTGGTACCATACATCGTGATGACTTGGGGTCACATGACATTGTGATTGACTAGTCGGAACATTTTGATGACACCCAGTCACAAATCCGAGTAAAAACATCATGGTGATTGGAGTTGAGTAACAACATCGTGAACATCGTGGTGACTCCAATCATACTCGGTCTAGTACTAGTAACATCTTGAATGTGTCTCAACTATTCGAATAGGAACCCAAAAGGCGAGAATGTATATCCCATCTATACGTTCTCCCTAATGTTTTACTAATCGTTAGTTGGTTCCACATTAGAAAACATCATAAAACATCATAACCATCATAAAACTCACTCTGCCTCATCTCATCGGCGAGTTAATATAATACCATACTCATCTCTTCTCATCGACGAGTAATAGTTCCATCGTGACTTGTCTCATTTCATCGACAAGTAAAAATCATCATAAACATCTTAACTTCATAAATCATCATAAACATCTTAACTTCATGAATACTTCATAAATAGACTTACTTCATATCATCGGCAAATGCAAATAAATCTCATAATGGTTTCTCATAAACCATAATCCTCGAAAAGGGAAATCTCATCTCAAGACTCACCTCATCTCATCGGCAAGTAAAACAACATCTTTAAGTGGTTCTCATCGATTTTTACTCCTATAATAGGAGATCTCGAACACCTCAACTCGCCAAATATTGGCTTCTTGGATAATTCCTATAACAGGAATTGAAAATCTTAAATACTAACTCAAGATACAATACTCAAGAGGTTTCGATCGTACAAGTCCGGTATTGACCGAAAAAGCAAACTCATGTGTCCCATACCACATGTTTTACTAAATCGTTTAATTCTCTTTCTGATACGTCCGAAAAGTGCAAAAACGTGTATCTGTAAATAGAAAATATATTTTTGCTAAATCGGGTTTTGAAATAAATTTCACAAAATATTTAAGAAATCAACTTTGAAAATCTCTTTATAATTTAGAAATATTAATTGTATCTTTTTTTTATGAAATCACTTTGTAAAATATATTTCTTAGAACAATAGCTAGAATATGAACACTATTGGAAAATAGTTTGAAAATACGTACACATGCGCTCGGAATCACAATGAAAACATTACATAATGAATCATTAAAATCCATTAAAATCCCAATGACGGATTCGTGAAAATTCATGGTTCTATATAGTAGAAGCAACCCAAAAATAATCACAAGACGCATGGTTTATCCTTGAATAAGGTATACAACACTCAAGATCTATATTAAAATTCATCATCAAAGACTTGCTCGAACAATCTAAGAAAATACATGATTCAATACCAGAGCATATGTGATAAAAAGCTCTCAATATTTGACTGAAAAGAGCATCAAAACCGTATTCGGAAAGCATAAGAGAAAGCACCAAAAGCTGGTGCAACAATTCAAGATACACAAGAATAAACATTGGTGTTTTGCCCAGGCCTGTATTTTGTTTGTTCAGTTTGCCTCTTTAAGCACATAATCAGAACACGAAAGATAAAAATTGTAGAAGACATCCTAAGATTTCTAGAACATTGAAAATTACCTAATTCCGATAAGAAATGTAAAAGTTGTAGATAAAACAATTCTGAGATTTGAATTTCACAACTTCTGTCATTATGTCTCGGGACAGCGACAAACAATTACGTTTCTGGCCAAGATAACTTTGAAATTTTAGGAAAATCAAAACATAAAAGTTGATGGTGATTTTATTATCCTGAAGTCAGAAAAAGAATCACCAAAATCCGACTTACGGATCAAAAGATACGGCTAAAAACGTTCTTAGGTCACTGATCATTGTCGCTCTCGTTTTGTTCTCGGTATAACAACAAACAATCACATTTTTGACCAAGATAACTTCAAAAATTCAGAAAAATAAATACATAAAAGATTTAGAACAAAGTCTATGCTTTCCAAAAAATCTAAAATTATCAAAATCCGATGAAAAACTAGAAAGTTATGTCTAATTTAGTTTCAACTTCAAGCATAGAGCAAATATAGACTTTGCTCTCGGGTTAGCAGTAGAAAAATCAAATTTTTGACATAGCAAACCTCAAAATTACAAAAAATCTCGAAATATAAAAGTTTTTGCATATGGTTTAAGCTTTCCTAAACATCCAAAATTATCAAATTTCGATCAAAAACGAGAAAGTTATGGCTAAATTTGTTTCAGCATCAAAGATGGACAAAATTCAGTTTTTACAGAAATAAAACATCAACCAAAAATCAATATTATCAAGCTATTTGCATATATTTTTGCATTTGAAGATTTGCTTCAGCTAGATTTGTGAGTTTATTAACTCACCTTACTGCCATAGATGATTATACAACGATTTGAAGCCAAAGATTGCAACTTTAGTCAAGTACAGAGCCTCAAAAACCTGAAAAACTTAAAAGCGGGTACATGCAAAGAAGACAGAGAACTATTAACCGGTTATCTCTGAAAACTTGATTATGATGGAATTTTTGGTTGTAGATAGTGATTACCTGATAGTAGAGCTTCAACTTACTCTTAAAATCCCCAAATTTTCACTTTATTTGATAAGTTTTTACATGGGTTAGAAGATGAGAAAGCTATTGTCATTAATGGTTTTCTGGAGGAGTTTGAGGAGAGGATGAAAAATACACGTACAGGCTATTCACTTCTCATCTTTTTTTCTTTTTAATTACTGACTAGAGAAATAATTAGTGGGGTAAAGTCCAACTAGAATAAGAAGTTAGCCTAAGTTTATTATTTTGCCACTAATTACATATTAACAATGCATACATACAAATAAACATATATTCAAGCTCTATTTCACATTCATAAATTAGGAAACTTTAATTTCATGATAATAAAATACTTTTATACACAAATAAAAGATTATTAATATTATTAGGACATTTTATGATCATATATCTTTAATTTAAAGAAATTGACAATTTTACCTTTTTAATTACAAATCCCTTTGTAATTAACATTATAAATCACACAAAAATCACATTTTTGTGTAATAAAATTTTATAATTCATTTCAAATATAATTTTACACTTAAATTATATTTTTAAACTCAATTCCATCATTATTTTAAATATATCTCATTTTAAAATTAATTACTCCTTTTAAATATCATTAAAAGAAGCAAATAGCAATAATTAACAAAATTATTGCATTACCTCTAAATAAAAACATTTTCCTCGATTTATTATCTCAAATCATCTTAACAAAATTTTCAAAATTTTATTTTCTCATTTTATCCCAAAATACATTGTTTATTCCCAATAAATAATTTAAATTCTTCATTTATTAATTTTTACTATTAAATTATAACTGCCGTTATAATTTGATACTCTCAGGTAATCGCTAAAACCAGGGCTGTTACCGCTGGAGATCTTCATTTTCGTACATCTGTATTTGCTTGATTATCCGCTGCATTGCTTAGTTGTTGTTTTAAATTATCAGCATTTATAAGGACAGGTTATTATAACTGTTCAAGCTGTTAACTGTTGATTGACTGTTGAACTCTTACTGATGTGTGTATATATACAGTTTCTGTTCCATAAAGATGATTGATATGATATTATATATTTTCCGCCATGATGTGAGATTCTGTATTGTTTTATTTGGTTCTATCTTCTCTCTTTCTTCTCTTCTCTTCTTCTCTCTTCTTTTCTTTCTCTTGACTTTCCGTCGGTTTGTGCTTTTGGATTCAGACATGTGTGGTTTATTGTCGATTCGAAGGGTACGGCTTTGCGGGTCGTCACACTTTATTCATTACCCTATGCATATTTATATTTTTAATCGGCGTGCATTGTTATACCTGTGTTTGTGTGTGTATTCCAATTTCTAACTCACTAACTCCTATGTTTAGAAATTTCAGAATATACGCTTATATGTACATTTTATAAAGAACATTCATTTCCACATTTTAGTTTATTAGATTTATCCTTCCCAAAAAAGTTTACCATTATAATTTTTCATAAATTATTTAAAGATGAGACTTTTGTCACATTTGAAATTACATGAAATTATCGCTTTTCTTTATTTTGAAATAAACAATGCAAAGTACGGAGAAGAACATCTATATTTTACACATCTCTTCCAATTTGATATATTCCTTATTATTCCAAATGATGCATATTTTATATACAATTGTGGAATTAGATTATCTATGGAAATTTACACGGAAATAGATACGATTAAATTGTATCCATAACGCTCTTAACAAATTGAAATATAGAAGTCCACATTCCAAGTCAAATTAGAGAAATCCAAATGAATACTAACAATTTACAACCCAATTATCATGAATTTAGAATAAATTTTACAATGTTACATTACTTTAAAGAAATTTAGGGAATAATTTACAAACTTTCCGATTCTACTCAAAAGAGTTAAAAATAATGGATGGTTTGTGGTTTTGCACACACCAAAACGGTTAACTATAAGAGTTGATGACATTGAGTTTCCTACTGCTTATCAATCAGCTTTTGAAGATAACAAAAAACTATAAGACCTTACCAAATGCATATGTTAATATAAGATGTTTTTCTTAATTGAATTGTACCATTGCATTTAATTACCTAACTTACAAAATTATAGGCGAGATTTTAATTGCATACATCCATTTAAGCCTACAACTCAATAGATCTTATAAGCATAATAATTAATTAAATTCAACGATATAAACTTTGTTATATATAAATCGTATTATTTCCCACTCACCTTTCTTTCTTTTCAAATCTCCTAAATATGAATTCATCCTATTAATTGACCTATTTTTCTTTCCAATCCAAAAATCTTTATAACATGATACACACACATATCCATTAATTAGAATTTTAGTTTTGATAGGAGATTTGAATAAAGTGGAATATATATGTATAATTATGAACTTTACCTTTTTCCATAATATCAGTTCACTCCTCCTCTTCTCATCTTCTATTTTCTACTCTTCTCCAATTTATATATAAAATATAATAATCTTATAATTTTTAAAAATAGTGTAGATGGAAAAATGGTAAGGCTTTACTGCTCTGATCAGAAAATATGAGGAAAAATAAGGGGCTATGCATGTATTTATAGGCACTCGAATCAATCATATCCATTATTTTTAAATTGATTAATCCGAAATGTTAGGCCGAGATTCAAACTTAGTCGCAACTTGTTTAATCGGTCAACCGATCCTTCCTAGGGAGTCGACCTTTAGAGGTCGACCGGCTTAATGTAGGAGTCGATCGATAAGGTCCACGCGGTAAATATTATTATTTCCTTTTATATAAAAACTTCAAATGCTAATAACTTTTTCATTTGAATACCGATAGCAAAACTTCAAGTATAAAAGTTGCTAAAAAATTAATACGAACATAATGGTGCAAGTTTCATAGTAAAATTCTGACATTTGCTCAAATTCCATTTTTGTGCCTTAGTAACTATTTATTAGTTCTCTTTAATTGACTGCTTTTCATTTTATGGGGTGTTACACCTTTTCTCATTTCTCTTTTTTAGTTATACTCTATTAGGTCGATAGAGAGGACCGGTGGTGATTTGAAAACGTCATGTTATGGTGGGAGACCCATACATTTATCTATTAGTTATCTACTATTTTATTTCATTCATTCATAAACATTATACTCTTTTTGTTACCCTACAGAGAGATGTCATGTTGGAATCTATTTGATATTACATTGTTTAATTTTTCTAGGATTGTATTATTGATTATATGTTTTATTCCTTCAACTATGAGTTTCAAAAGGTGTAGAATATTATAGATAACTTTGTGATTTTTTCTTATGTTTTAACTCAGAACATTCCACCATCTGCGAGGTCTATGATGTCCATGACACTTTTATGTGCGAATTGAGGCATCATAGATGGTAGGTTATTTTAGATAACAATTATCGATTAACCAATTTACTTTGATAAGAATTTATTGAGGCATCTTCTATTCCGACTTAGTTGTATTAGCCTATATAAGACTCTCATCAAGTTGTTCTATGATTTTTCCAAATAATAATAATTACGTAACACCTCAATGTCTCCCATGGTAATGAGTAATTCATCGTCCATCGTATGAAGAGTGCTACGTATATTAGTCTCAATGGATGTATTAATATCATTTTTTCGATGTAACTTGACAAGGAACATTTAAAAAGTGATTGTGTGTGCGCGTGCGTGTGTGCGTGTGTATGTATGTATGTGTATGTGTGTATGCATATGTATTGATTAAATAATCATGCTTACAAACATATTCGTAATTTCAATTGATAAAATATTTCCTCTAAAGATTTTCTACATATATATTTTTAATGCAATTATTTCACTATTTATATATCTATATAATACACATATAAAAGAAAATAAAACAAAAGGCATACTTTATTTCAAACAAGTTTAGTTACAAAGTTAAGTTATAGAACTAATTACTTAGTTTTCCCTTAAGCACACCCACACTTAACTCTATTACGATTTTAGTTTTCTTAAAGTATGGTAGGTCCACTTTAGCTAGACACCTCACACTTTCAATCATTTAAAGTTTGGAGGATAAATTTTCCATAATTATTAAGGGGATTTATGTAGCCTTTTATGAGGGAATTTATCAAGTGTATAACAAGTGGATGAAATAGCTTTCCACCGCATAATTTAGACATACCAAACTTAAAATGATTGCATTCATCGTATCTTTAAGAGTTGTATTCTCTCACTCGGCTCTTCAATTTATTTGGGCATGTTAAAAGCACTAGTCTCATAAACGATTCCACCTTTCCATCAAAAATTCTTTAAAAAATCAATAATACTCACCACTTTTATCAGTTCAAGCCTTTAATTTCCCACTCCTATTGGTTTTCAACTTCAACAATAAATTTTAAGAATGTATCCATAGTCTCATGTTTAGACCTATGAAATTTAACTTGGGTGTATCTGGAAAGGTTTTTTATGAAGCTTACATAAAAAAATTACCCCTACTAATTATGTTTATAAAACATGTTAAGTTTGGATGTATTAATACTAGTAGTACTTCTCATAGTTATCGACTTAAAAGGTTTATTAGCATATTTGACATCAACACAAAATGAGCATTTAGAAGATTCATTTGCATTTCCTATATTTAGCATATTCTTTATTATAAGTCTCATGATTGAGGCTATAATCACATGTCCTAATCCATTATGTCATATATCAATGGACTCAATCATATAAGACAAAGTACTTTCAATACTATAAAAGATATAGTTTGATACGGACGTACCATCACCTAAGTACCATATTCCCACAAACGCTCTGTTCCTGAGGATTAAAATTTTACTGGATTAAAAATATGTTCAATGCATGCTTTGTTTAGTAACCGGCCAAAACTAAATTAATATGAAGAAGGAGGATGTGCAATAAAACACAAAAAACCAAAGTTTTTACAGAAGTAAGTTTAAGGAAGAACTTTCCTTTATCAATAACTCCGGTAGTGGTAAAATTTTCCATGAAGACAGGCTCATCATCTCCTACATCCTCAAAGTGATGGAAAATCTCTCAGTTTGCACAAAGATGGCTTTCGATAATTAGTAATCAATCGGTCATATTTTTAACCTCCACAATAACAACCATGATATCTTCTTCCTCAACTAGATTTGTCTTCGGTTTGACAGTGGTATTATGATTCTAATTATTTTGTCCTTTCCTTTGTGAGCATTGATGTGTCTTATGATCTTTTTGGCTACATATTTCTAGTTATATAATTGTATTTATAGTAACTTGTATGATATAAAACTGAACAAACAAGACAAGTATTTGTGTCAAATGACTTAGTTATTTATTGCAATACTGATTACAAAGTTTAAATAGAAAGGAACTACAGAGAATGCTATAAAACAGGAAACCCTCCCACGATGTGCATGTCTGACTCCTAAAAAAAAATCTACCACTAAACTTATTCAACCATCACCTACAAAATCTCCATGGCTAGCAGACTGTGTCTTCTTATTTGAAAAAAAAACACGTAACCATGTTTTAAATTATTACCAACAATCTCCCCCATAATTTCAAACATGTCAACCCAGAACCATGATACCCAGTAAGTTCCTCATTCTCTCAAATTTCACAGCAAACAAAGCTTTAGTTAACAGATCCGCCTTCTGGTTCTCACTGCTAATATGTTTGACAATAACTTCCCCACGTTCAATACACTCCCGGATAAAATGATATCTAACATCAATATGTTTGCTTCTCGCGTGAAAAACAGAATTTTTTGCCAAGTCTATAGCAGACTTATTATCGATATAGATGATAACAGGAGGTACTTGTTCACCAGTTAATTCCTTCAGAACGTTCCTTAACCATATTGCTTGACATGCAGCAGCCGTGGCCGTCATGAACTCCGCTTCGCATGATGACAACGCAATACACCGCTGTTTCTGCGAGACCCAAGTGACTAGGCATTCGTTCAGATAAAATACCATACCCCAAGTTGATTTTCTGTCTTCGGTGTGTCCTGCAAGGTCACTATCAGAGTAACCTGTCAAAACGTTAATTCTAGCATCCTTAGTATAAATTAATCCATACTCCAGCGTACCCTTAATATACCGTAAAATTCTCTTAGCAGCATTCAAGTGTATAGTGGTTGTCTTTCCATGTATCGACTCACAATGCCTACCGAAAACGCTATATCCGGTCTGGTATAAACCAGGTACCGTAGTCCTTCCACTACACTCTTAAACTCTGTTACATCTACAGGCTTCCACCTTCATCTTTTGTAAATCATTCCTTTGGATCCATTGGAAATTTACACGGATTACATTGAAACATTCCAGCCCTTTCAAGTACTTTCTTGGCGTAGCCTGATTGCTTCAGCTCTATGAATCCAGCACCTTGCTTAACTTCTATCCCCAAATAATAACTTAATTTCCCCATATCACTCATTTCGAAATTATTACTCATCTGCTCTTTGAAGTTTCGAATAAGAGACATATCAGTTCCTGTAACTAGTAAATCATCCACGTACACGCCAACTATTATTGATTCTTCTCCCTCCCGTTTTACATAAATAGCATACTCGTCGGGACATCTCACGAAAACAAGACTTTCAAGGCACTTATTAAGCTTCGAGTATCAAGCTCGAGGAGCTTGTCTGAGCCCATACAAGCTTTGAGCAGCCTGTACACTCGTTTTTCTTGCCCCTTTTCCACAAACCCCTCCGGTTGAGTCACATACACTTCTTCACCAATTTCGCCATTTAAGAAAGCCGTCTTGACATCAAGATGATGCACCTCGCATGAATTCTTTGCTTCCAATGCCAGTAGTAGACGGACTGTTTCCAAGCGTGTAACTTGTGCAAAAATTTTGTCAAATCAACTCCCTTTTCTTGCACATATTCTTTTGCCACCAATCGAGCCTTATGCTTCACAATGTTCCCATTTGCATCCTTTTTTAATTTGAATATCCACTTCACACCGATTTCTTTCTTTCCTGGTGGCAAATCAGTGAGTTCCCAAGTTCCGTTTTTCTCAATTGACTCCATTTCATTCTGCATAGCTGTTCTCTAGGCCTTGTCTTTCACAGCATGGATATACGAATTTGGTTCATCAATTCCCATAAGGAGAAGCTCGTCTTCTATTTCAATCTCTTCAGTGTCTTGATAAACATCTTCAAGTAATCTGAATTTTCTGGGAGTTGCACTATCATCATAGGCATCTCTGCCAAGACTTGAACTGGAATGTTGCGACATGGGAGTTCTAACTTCTGTTTCTTCTCCGGCGCCAGTATACTCTTGTATGGGGCTTTCAACATCAATACTCTCAACTGCAGGTACTTCTGGCACATCAAAGAAATAAGTGTTGCGGATATTTGACTCCCCCGATTATTCCAATCCCACTCTCTTTCTTCCTCAAAAACAACAACACGGCTAACATATAACTTGTTTTCTCTAGGATCGAGCAGGCGGTAAGCTTTAGTACCGGGTTCTTTGCCAAGATTAACCACCTTCAAGCTTTTATCATCAAGTTTTTTTACTTCATCGCCTGGCATTTTCATATGAGCAACACACCCAAATACTCGGATATGTCCGATATCTGGTTTGAACCCCGTCCATGCTTCATACGGCGTCTGCCCTGACAAAGCTCGAGTGGGCAGCCTATTGAGAACATAAACAGCATGCCTTATTGCTTCGGCCCACATCACAGATGGCATTTTCATTTGCTTCAAATAACTCCTGCCCATTTCAACCATAGTCCGGTTTCTCCTTTCCACCACGCCGTTTTGTTGAGGCATGTATGGTGCCGTAAAGTGCCTGGTAATACCATATTCCTCGCAATAAGAAACAAATTCCTTTGACATGAATTCCCCTCCCCTGTCAGTCCTGAAGGTTCCAATCTTTTCTTTCTGTTCCTTTTCGACTTTGACTCGGAATTTCTTGAAAACATTGAAGGCATCACTCTTATTTTTTAGCATATACACCCACATAATTCGAGTGTATTCATCGACCAATAGAAAAAAATAACGATTCCCGGCTAGAGTTGTGGGTGTGATAGGACCACACAAGTCTTCATGAATAAGTTCTAATGCATGACTTGCTTTAAAGTTTGACCGAGAAGGGAAAAATTTTCTTACTTGTTTAGCCATTAAGCATCCACTGCAAATTCCCTTAGGTTGCGCAATATCTGGCATCCCTTTTACCATTTTCTTTTTGGACATTAACTCCATAGCCTGAAAGTTTACATGCCCGAGACGCGAGTGCCAAAGCCAAGATACATCTTCAGATTTTGAAAGCAAACAAGTATTGTTACATGGCTCGATGACAATTCTGTATAGTCTGTTGTTCGACCTGGTCACCTTCATCAGTAACTTCTCATGGTTATCATATACACGAAGTAGATTTCCACTGATCACAACTTTGTTACCTTCTTCAGAAAGTTGCCCAAGGCTGATGATGTTGTTACACAGAGTTGGAATGTAATAAACATCATGGAGAGTTCTTTCTTCCCCATTCTTGCATCTGAAATTTATCGACCCTTTTCCTTCGATCTTGGTTGTTGACCCATCTCCAAATCTCACATTTCCACTGTTGTCTTGGTTTAAAAAGTTGAACTTTGATTTATCGCCCGTCATATGGTTGCTCGCGCCATTATCCAAGTACCAAGTATTTGGTTCTCCTACTTTCTCGTGACCTGCAGATAAAAGTTTTGGTGTCACCTCTCCTTTGTTCAACAAGACCAGATCTTTTTCATTTTTTTTTTAAATTTTGCCAACAACAAGGCTGACTCTTCATCCTCAATTAATGCGATATTTGCCTCTTGTTTTTAATCTCTTGCTCCACGTGGTTTTCTACACTCCGCCGCATAGTGTCCCAGTATGCTACAGTTATAACACTTCACCTGACTTTTGTCGCTATTCCCACGTCCCTTCTGTCCAGAATCTCCACTCGAGGCCCCTCGACTCGACCTTTTCAACCATTCTTCACGTGTGAGTAACAATTTTTCACCCTCATTGTCTCTCTTTCGCCATTCTTCCTCTGTCAACATTAGCTGCACATCGTTAGTAGTAACCGTTCCCTTCAGTCTTTCTTCATATGCTTTCAGCGCTCTGATTGCTTCCTCAAAAGACAAGGTATCCAAGTTCCCAAATTGTTCAAGAGTAGAAGCAATTTGAAGAAATTTTGGTGGAACTGCCCGCAATAATTTCTTCACTACATACGATTCTGCCACTGCTTCTCCAAGTGCCCGTATGTTTGACACAATGCCATTGATTTTCATGTAGAAATCATCAAGTTGACCTGTGTCCTTTACGCTTAATGCCTCGAATTCAGCCTTCGATGTCTGAACTTTCGCCTGTTTCACCTTTTCTGCACCTTGACTCATGGTTTTGATCGCCTCCCAGGCGTCTTTGGCTGTTTTCTTCTCGGCAATTGACAGCAAGAAATCCTCAGGAATGCCCTGATAGATCATAGCCAATGCGATTTTGTCTGTGTTTCCTTCGACAAGGGCCTTGGGATCATTGTTCTCAACAGCATCCCACACTCCATGTGCCTGCATAAACACTCTCATTTTCATGGACCACACCGTATAGTTCCCCTTTGTTAGAGTCGGGTAACTAAGGCCAATTGAACCTTTGATCTTATCCATCCTAGTCTTTGACATTGACTCGATCACCTGCCTAGGCTTTGATACCAAATCTAGTTATATAATTGTATTTATAATAACTTGTATGGTATAAAACTGAACAAACAAGACAAGTATTTGTGTCAAATGACTTAGTTATTTATTGCAATACTGATTACAAAGTTTAAATAGAAAGGAACTACAGAGAATGCTATAAAATAGGAAACCCTCCCATGATGTGCATATCTGACTCCTAAAAAAATCTACCACTAAACTTATTCAACCATCACCTACAAAATCTCCACGGCTAGCAGATCGAGTCTTCTTATTTGAAAAAAAAACACATAACCATGTTTTAAATTATTACCAACAATATTTAACATACAGTACTTTCTAGATATTTTATTATTAATTGTGTTCTTATTTTTCTAATGATCGAATTTCCAAATCTTCTTATCTTCGTTCCTGAATGTATTTACATTAGAATGATTGCCATAATCCATAGGATTGACACTGTCAGAATCAATAGATAATATAAAATTTATTGGACCAAGGACTAGCTTCTTTGGTCGATATATGATTAATTAATTCTTAGAGAGAGCTAATTCTTTTTTGCTTGTGGTAATTTTTATAATCACTTCAAGATGGTGGAATTTTTTTTTAGTAGACATTAGCCTGCATAATTTTACAAATCTCCACTCTTTAGGTATACCAAATACTCAATTTTCATGCTCATAAATTTGCTCCATAACTGACTTGTATCTACCATACGAAATCGCAATCATTTACCCACCACATATTTATTTCTTCCTGCATCATCTGCTCCATAATTCCTTTATAATACTTTGCGAATGACCTTAGCGCATTTTAATTGACAAAAAGGTTTCATAGTTCATTCGACTTGTATGTGAGCATATCTCTCGAATTTCTTCATGGTTCTGTCATCAATCTTCATTGTTATGATAATTTGTTATGCAATTTCAGTTATAACAGGTGTAATATGTTTGAAACGTCGATAAAAGGAGGTTTAATATACATAATATAATCAACTTTCAATTATTCGAACAAGGTGAGTTGATTTTAGGACTAGCATTTATAGTTGGAGCCATCTAGTGGTTCAACTCTGTAAGGATCGGGAAAGATATGATTGATTAGAAGAGTCGTTACTCTTTGCTGAAGTTTCACATTCAAATTGTTTTATTAGGAATAGTAAAGGGCAAGAAAAAGTTGGTTATGTGGCGTATAGATCACAACCCTAAAAGAAAATTTCCACACTATTATGTTGTGATCATTAATTGTTATTCGCTCTCCTAGGCTAACAGTTCAAAGTTGTGCAGTTATTGCTAGAGAATCCGAAGAAGTACATAATGAATTGACTAGGATTTTTAGAGTATGTTGGAAGATATGCCCGGCCCTGTGTGGTTGTGGGCCCTAGACATGAAGTTATTATCAATAAAATATAACTTTGGGCCCTAAACAATAATTAATTACCTAAATATTATGCACTGATAAAAATGCACAATTAGCGGAATGTAACCTGCAACAAAGAAGTACATATACAACTTGCACCAAATAAACCATATTGCTCTTTAAAATTCTAGTATGTGCAAGATATAAAAAGAAATCCACAAAAACTATGATCCGTTCCTGAAAATGGGCATTGGGCCGTCTCCTAGCTAGACCGAGCTTAGGGCCATCCTTATTGGAATGTGATGTTTTTTCTGAATACTTTCTGTATCATATGAGTGCAAATAACTAGGAATAAGTAGAAACGGGCATTCAGAATACAAAGTTGTAACAAATTGTAAATAATCAAGCATTAGATAAGACAAATTTTTAGCGTATATATCTTGAATGAAATATAATTGCAACAATCAGGTAGATGAGAAAAATATTTCTTTCGAGAAAATTAAGCTGATTGAATTATGATAAAAAGGAAGAACGAAAACAAGGCCCAAGTAAAGCTAACCCTATGCTAGTGTGCTATCAAAACTCATGAGCATGACCCGGCCTAGTAGCTCAGGTGGTTGGGAACAACACCTGTAGGGTAGCACGTGTTTCACAGGCAAGATGTGGATGCTCCATGTTCGAATTCCAACGGCTCCGTTATTTAGGTTGTCATGAAACAAATCTCATGGGGCCTGATGGATTGAAAAGTGTCAAATCCACTGGGACAGCAGCCTGCCGATTTCACTTTGGAATTTCTGGCAAATTTTTATTTATAGAAAGAAAAAAAGACAAAACTTGTGAGGGTGTGATCTTGCATATCCATCTATGTTTCATGCACTTAATCATACATTATTGGAAATGTAAATGTAAATGTATATAGTAGATGAACAACAAATCCCTAACGATGTGTGATAAATGTTATTGTAACATTCTCGGATTTTAGCCAAAATTTATTTGTAATTCAATACAATCTTTGGATAAAATTGTGAAATTATTTGCAAGTATTTCCAAAACAAAAATAAAAGATGTGTTTGGATAGACAGTAAATAAAGAATCTAATTTAGGAACTCAAATGTGGATGTTTTGAAAATAAATTGAACTTGGAAACTCTATATTTTAGAAGTAATGAACATTTGTTTTCTAATTTTAGTGTATATATATGTATTTATTGATTTGGAAAACTTGTTTAAGATTATGTATTTGTGTACAATTGATTTCTAAATCATCTTTCTTTTATAAAGTTATATAAGTATTAATAATGAATATGTGTGTTTATTTATTAAAATATAATTAGTTTTAAAATCAATTTTCTTTAAATTGATATAAATATAAGTAATTAAAATGTATGAATGCAAATGTAAAGCAAGAATTAATAAAAGCTTTAAACTTACATATATGTGTATATATATATCTTTTGAAAATGAAAAAGAAAATTGTTTGTATATATACATGTGAAAATATTTATAAAATTATAGTTCATAAATATAGTTGATAAATAAATACAAAGCTTTGATATGAATGTATATTTTGAAAGTATAAATTTTAAAATACATACACCCATGTGAATATAAACATATGTTACGATATGAAAATATAAATGATTAAAGGTTTAAAAACAAAATTGATAAAATAAATTAAAGTAAGGATATAAACATAATTTGTATTGTTTTAACAAGTGTAAGTATTTAAAAATATATTGAAAACATTTGTAATCAATTTAACATACAAAATTAACAAGTGGAAAAAGATTAATTTTCTCTTTTAATTTGAATTTAGAAAACATTCATGAAAAAGAAAGAACCAGGTTACTTTCACTCTCCCAAGTCTTCATCATGAAACCTGAATATTGAAAACAAATTATAAAGCCTGAAAAAACCAAAGTAAAGTCCTGATTCAACTCAAAACCTTCATCTGTTCAACCTGAATCTAAAGTTTAAGTAACCTGAATCAAAGTAAACCAGGTCCTCACAACAAAGGAAATCAATTCAAGGTTTCAGCTTCAACTGGAAAATCAAAAAACTGAAACAAAGATCATCTCCAAATCTTAAAACCTAGAATGATCAACTCAGGTAATTCAAGTAAAACCATAATTAAAATTTAAATTTAAAATTTGAAGCAATTAAAACCATAATTAACTTCATTATTTTCAACCTGAGGAAATGATGATCAAAACAAAATTCTAGGATCAGATTCCAAACCTGAGATCAAGCTAAGTACTTCAACTTCAAACAGTTCAGATCAAACTCAATTCCAGTTCCCAAACTTCAAACCTAGAGGACAAAACCTGATCAAAAGCAGGGTCTCTGTTCTTTCATTTCCCATCAGGTGAGGAAATCATCATCTTTAAAACTTAGTCTGTTATATATAGGTTTGCTTGTTAACAGGCTTCTCTGTTTCAATTTTCTGTGAGCAAACTTAACCTTATTACATCTTTTGATGATTGAATTTGTATGTGAAATACGTGCTGGTATAATTATGTGAATATTTCTGCATACATATATATATATATGTATGTATGTATGTATATATATAAACATAACATAGAATAATTAATGCATGTGTATACCCAGAAGTATCTCCCTGTTTTAAAATTCACAAGCTAACAAAATATTTAAAAATTAATCCCTTCATCTCCAATAAGTTTTAAACTACGATTTCTAAATGAAAAATGTTTGCAATGATGTAAATTTATTTTAAAAAATAGTTTCAAGCATTGGTATTAAAAATTATTTCTGAAATAAGAAAACTCAGTAATAAACAAACATTAGTCAAAAATTGAAAGAGTATAATTTCACGTTTTGATTTCATAACTTGATTAGCATTGAAAATAAGGATTTTTAATGATATATTATGATTTTTTAAGCAAGTGATGGTCGTGGATTTTTAAGATGATCAGAAAAGGAATTTTCATGTATTGTCGAAGATCGATGGTGAGTTGAAATTCGAGCTGGTGGTCGAGGGTTGTTTGCATGTTGTTGATCATCAGAAAAATGATTGTTGAATTTATTGATGATCGGTGTGGCGTTATGACGTGATTTAATGTTTTAACCTTAGTTTTGGCCGACATTAGGAAATAGGTTGCTAGGCATCAATGTCGCATCGGGTTGCACCGGTCTAGGGGAAAGAAAAGGAGGGAGTCTGGCGAAGTTTGGGTATGGGTCGCGTGACCTTCGGTAGTCAGTGGCGAAGGCTAGAGGTTGATTTCCGATGATGGCATTTCCAGGCTTTGTGTGTTGGGTTCGTTTTTTCGATTCGATGGTGGATCTAGCAATTTAGGTGCGTGTGATGGTCGACGTGGGTATGGATGGTTAGCCGAGTGTCGCCGCGATGGTCTCCGATGGTTGGAGTGCTGGTGTACGTGCACCACGTGCACGTCGTAACTAGGAATTTGAGGCGCTCGAGTTTGGACTCGTGCGATATGAAGTTAGACTCGAAGCAGATGAGGTTGTAAGAGGACTCGAGGCAGGCTCGGGTTTGATGGGGTTTTGGCTCGAGTTTGAGCTGAGTGATGGTCTAGTTTAAAATTTATATTAATTTTCAAGGGCAAAGGTTTAACAAAGTTTTCAAAATAAAGCATCGACAAGTTAAAAACAAGTTTTTCAAGTTTTAAAATGTTTTGAAATTGTTTGTTTAAAAAGGGTAATTATATAATAGGTTAATGTCTAAAAGCTTTTCAAAAGTGATTTAATGATGTGATTAAATAAAGGATTGATTTATTAATGTTATTAACTAAAAGTTAATAAATGAAAGAAATTTAAAAAGGATACTTACCCAATGTATTTAAAAGGATGACTTATTTAATTACTTAAATATTTAAATAAAGTGATCGGTTAAGATAAGAATTTATCTTTGTTTAATCAAGGACTTAATTAAAGGATTATTATTGATGTGTTAATAACAATTAATTTATGTGATTAATTAATTAAGATAATTAATTTGAGAATAATTAATTAATTAAAAATTATTTAATTAATGAAAGTGATTAAGGGTTGTTTTATTAATTTAAAATTAATTAATTAATACAATTAACTAAGGATGATTAATTAATTAAAGAATAAGTAAATAATTAAAGGTTAATTATTTAATGATTAAAGGTTAATTGATTTATTAATCAAGGTTGATTAATTAATAAATTAAGATTAATTAATTCATTATTAATGGTTAATTAATAAATTAATTAAAGGATAACTAATTAAAAATGGTTTCGTAATTATTTAATGTTAATTAACCAAGATTAGTAGATTATTTATAAGTAATCAATCTGATTTAAGTTAATCAGATAATGAATTGATCTTACTTATGGATGTTTGGATTGTATTGAATATTTGAATTGCTTGATATCCCTGATGTGTGATACTCTATTTTGATTTGAGCTATGATGAATGTAATTTATTTATCTATGATTTATTTATTTATCTGTGATGAACTTATATTATATTATCTGTAAATCTGTGAATGAAGATAAGCGTTATAGATTATACAGCTTATCGATATTGATATGCTTGAATCTGTAATGATTGATGATGTTGCACTATTGTGTAAAACCCTGGAATACATTATACACACACAAATAAGGAGTGCACGAGGAAATTGGTTAAGTAACAGATATTTGAATTTAATGAAATGGTTTTAAAGATTGAATTTTGAATCCAAATGGTTTTGGAAATGGAATTGGGTTAAATGTGAAAAGGAGTTTTAAAGATAAAGTTATTTTGAATAACTTGATAAAGCTTTGAAATTTAAAAAATTTGATTTGAATTTGAATTCAAGATTTGAAATTGAATTCTATGTTTGGAAAATTATGGTTTCAAAGGTTATACAAGTTATAGATGTGTTTATATGAGATTTTAAACCATTTTAAAAGTATTGTTTTGAGAATTTGAATTTAACCCAAGGGCTTTAACTTATGCAAATGTAATTGGATTTTTCCGAAACGAAAACTATTTATTTTCAAATAATAATAGCTTTCATATAAAGAAAGAATTTCCAATTTATGTTGAAAAGATTTCAAATTTGAAATAGAATTGTTTTGAAAACTATGAATTAATCTTTGTGAAAGATTGTTGAACTTTGTTTTGAAATTGAAGAAGATTTTAATAGGAGTATCTTATATATAAAAAAATTGAAATGGGAATTGTGAATGAATCTTTGGAGATGGGTTTGAAAGCTATGAATTGAGTTCTTGATTTAATAATTGGATGAGTTAATCCAATTTGAAAAGGAAATGGTTTTGAGGGATATGAATGAATCTTTGTGAAAGATTGGTAAACTTTGTGAAGTGATCTTTTTGTTTGAAGATTTAAAAATGGCATTTTTTAAAACCATTTGAAGAAAAGGTTTGGGGATTTAAAAGTGTAACTTAACTAAGATCCTAATATCCATATGTTTTTAAATATTGCGCTCATTATTCGGTTTAGCCGAGAGAGGACCTTGTGTCATATAACCCATTCCGAATAATGATACGACGTAATGGATAGCATTTGAAGACCGGTGGTGAAAACCGAGTATTTTCGAGAATGATAGGATAACCCGTCGAATGTCTCTACACTGAGTTGTGCCGGTATAGAGATCTCCATGTGTGATGGGGAGTCCGATCAGGATTGTGAATACCCGGATTGCAAGGGCTTCTTTGGAAGTGCCTTCGGTTCTGTTCGAACCTGGAACAGACTTGTGTGGATGTATGTCTGACATTACACTTTGAGACGTAAAGCTGGTTTCTACCAAATACATTTCTGTTTGGTGGCTGAGATTTATTCTCTTAGTTTAACACCCATCTCTGAGACATACGAACGCAGATGTTATGTAGTTGATGGTTACTAGTGATACATTTCCAATCTGGTAATGCGGCATACGAACTGTTGCTGATCATTTGTTGATCGAAGCATGACTTTTGTGAAAAGTATAGCTTTATGGACGTGACTTTGTCAAGCCTCACAACCCGGTAATGGTCGAAACAGGATCGTTGCAGCAAGGTTATTTGGTGGTAGCGCCCCTTGAGGGTATGTCCATTTCCTTCTGGATAAAAAGTGATATCATGGTATGGAGCACAGATATTTACTTATATTGATTTTGAAAGTGGTATCATGGTATGGAGCCCAGATACTTTGCTTTGTGGTTGTTGGTTGAGGGCCCTCGGATAAAGGTCAGTAACGACCGGGGAATGGCATACTCGTGTCAGTAGTTACTTCCAAGCGGGGGTAACCCGGCCTAGTAAAGCAGAGATCCGGTTAGGTTCTCGGGGACGTCCCTCCAGAGGCGTTCCATTTTGTGTGGGAAGTTTCTTTGCCTAACCATTTATTGAAAATCCAATCATCCAATACGCACCTTGTACGATTTTAGTTGTATAACCTGTCATCTACTTATGGTGGTCGCCGATGTTTAGATGGTAGCTATAGTAGGCATAGTTCGAAATGTCTATGTTGGCTAAGATTAATATTATATTTTCGAAAGGTTTTCTGCACTATGCACTAATAATAATATCAAAAGGTTTTCGCGTATCAAGTATGTTTGACTATCATAAGGAGAAATCTCCTCCAAGTCTGCATTTGCATTGTGTGTGCGCAGTAGGAGGCCTTATGGAAGTTTCATTTTTCAAAAAAGCATTGCAGTTTTTAATGTTTTAAATTACTTTATTGTCTGTTTTAAAGATAAAACTGCTTTTGTTTGCTCATATTAGTTTCATGACTGACCTGCAGTTTATTGTTCCCTTCCTAAACTCTGTATTTCCATAATTTTCCACGCGAACAGTTTAGAGTTAGATTTTCCAGATAATCAAATAGTAGGTGTAGATCCGGTAGTTTTCAGTCTTTGGGAATCTTCTTCAATCTTTGGATAACTGATCTTGCTTAAGTCGTCGATGATGGCGGTTCGAGCTTATTGGATTGGAGTCCTCGTAGCTTTTGGGATGAGCTCTGGTTTGGAGTTGTAGATTTTGGATTCATTCTTCATCGAAGATCATATTTGAGTTATCTCTTCCGTTGTTATCATATTCTGCTGTGTATATTTGTCTTTGATATTGTTGTATCATATTGTATCAGATGTTGTATTCATTGTTGTATCAATGATATATTATTCATTTTCTTCCGCTGTGTCATTGTACTTAATGTGTTATAAGCTCCGACGAGTCAGATTCGACGTTTGAATCTGCGGCATTCGAGTAAAGTGAAGTACGGGTGTCGATTTTTGAAGGTCGAGTCAGGGTCGTTATAGTTATTAATGTGGTTATCTAACAAAAGGTGACAATATCGGATTCGAAACTTGTGGTGGTTACAAATTTTCAGTGTAATGAGATCAAAATTAGGGAGATAAACCTTATCTCAACTTCTATGTATAACTTACAGTCCAATATGGACTGTCCGATACATCTATCATTTTCCACGTATAAGGTTTTGAAAAGTGATATAAACAGAAAATATACTTATTTAATTTGTCCTACCACTCAAGAAAAGTTGGAATAGGCCTTAAGTTAATCTAATGTTTAATGGTTGACTCTGTAGTAGCACTACCACTTAAATACACGTTTTATTTATTTTTCTCCTTGCTTGACCATAAAGCATGCCATCTCATTAGAACTGCATCGGACATTGTGTTATTTTGCGCTCTTCTCCCGCACAAAAATGCTCAACTCTCTCCCAATCTTAGTTGTACCATGAACAAATATGCAAAATAGTCTACGGACCCTCGTGCTACTTTAAACAAATTTAACTTGGTTCAATTAGCAAAGCAGATTAATTAATTGAACTGTTGATACTGTGAATAGAAACTATACATTGTTACTATATATGATGCTTCATTAGATCAAATAAGGTTCCCTAAAAACTAATTAACTATTTTTCATATTTTTTTTTTACTGTGGTAGGTGATTCAAGTGCCCACTTTTCAACACCTTCTATTTTCATTTATTTTTTAAAATTATCAAATAAAAAGTTGTCAATACTTCAAAAGTCCATTAACTCTATCTCTCTCTATCTCATTATAACACTTCCACCTCATGACCTCTATTCAATAATCAATTTTTCCAGAGAAAATTATCCTCCTTTTTAATGTCCATGAGTAAAACTCTAGGTCCAATTCTACTACTCCTATGGCTCACATTCATTCTTCTTCTACTCAATGAATTGTATTCAACCACACCAACAAAGATAATATATCATTCATCTTCTATATACATCGCCCGAAAGACACTGGCACAAAATCCATCTACCAAGCATCATCATCATCGCGATCATCATCATAGTAATTTCTATAATGAAGAGAAGGAACCATTAGTGCCAGGAAAGCCAGTCATAAACGAAGGTGACGACGTGATCGATCCACGATATGGCATTGAGAAGAGATTAGTTCCAAGCGGACCAAATCCTTTGCACCATTAATTAATTATGTATGTAGCATTATCCAGTTTTGCTGTTTATGTATCTTGATTAGTGGCCTTCTCTTTGACAGCATTTGTATGCTAACTAGTGATTATCATAGCAGATAGTTGTGTCAAACTTTTGTGCATAGCAGATATTACTAGTTATGTTAATTACTCATGATACAATGTTAAAAAGTGTCCTGGAAAAGTGGAGTATTGCATTTTACGTTACATATATATTGACTGTACATGCCTGCTAAAATGTTGGTTGAAATCGATGCATTGAGTGGAGTGACAGTGAAGGCACGCTATTTGAGTATATGACTGCATGCCTTTGTATCATATATTGATTATGTTATATTATTTATTAGCATTTTGTGAACTAAATGGGTAAAATGCATGATATGCGTTGAATTTAGAAAGATTAAGATAAGATAAAACTAAGTGGTTGACTTGGTGAATGTTGTGGAGGTGTTATGCAATTCACACCATTACTTTGGATTGCTTAGTTATAATGTTGCATAAAGGTTTTTTAGTGGAGAAACTATACATGAGGGATTAGATCGATTTAGGTTGTCTAATAAAATAGTCAACCGCAGGCACTCATTTTTGTTTACATTTTCTTACTTGTTCGACTCTAATTTGAGCAAGCCACGTTTGGGATATGTGAACTTTTTGGCTTGAGAAGAAAGTTTAAAGGGCAGTATTAGGAAATTGTTTTGAACAAAAATAGGTTTACGAATTGTTTAAAAATTAAAAATCTTGGAATAAGTGCATTTATTGTTTACGTCTCATACCATGTGAAATATTCAAAGACTTTTTTCTTTTTGAATGAAGGTTAAACGGGCCAAGCCCAAAAGTTTACAAACATATAAAATCGGGGTTGAAATGTAAATACCAAAACTAACAAAGCATAGAAGTTAAACCTTAACAAGGGCAAACATCTACGTAACACAACCATCTCTCAGAAAATAAGAAAAACTCGAAAATGGCGAAAATGACGGATATCCGAAGCCATTTTCTAAAAATCTCTATCATCCTTTTTAGGACCTTTCCCCTCTCTCCCAATAAGATAAACAATCATTAGATCTACCTCTCAACCCTTCAATATCTGTGTTGTAGTCAACCCAACTCTTATCCCTTCAATGTCTTCGTTAAAGTTATTTCTCTAATTCGAGGGGAATAGAGAGGAATTAGCAGATTTGTAGTCATCACGACTCAGATATGTTAGTTCCCTCTCAAAAGTAGCTTCGCCACTTGAAATCAAGTTCCAGTTCAACTCTCTGACATCAGTTACTTGCTGAGTAGCTTGGAAGTCTTTCGGACGAGAAAGAAAATGATCTAAATGCTTGCTGTCTGCTTCTATGCTCCATTCATCAGCTAAAAAAGAAAACTTGGTTTGATCTTATTTTTTCTCTTAGATTTATGGAGGATAATTCTGTTGTCTGTCTCGATACATATCCATTTCTTCTCTCTATTCATACTACATTTAATATGAGTTCAAAAGCTTCTTTCTTTCCAAATATGAAATACTGCAGTAGCGATTAATATGTGAGCATAATCTCTTTCCGTGGATTTGGCTTTAAATTTATTGTTGATATGTTGAATTGCTTGCATGAGATCTATCTGACCATTGTTTGGAATGCCCAGTATAGTCTGAATGCGACTCATTGAAATAAGAATAACCGCATTCAAAAAACAGATGATTCACACTATTCATTAACTAAATTGCATAAGGAACAAAGTGAGTTATTTATATTGCCCTGCTTGTTTATTTTATCCCAAGTTAGCAATCTTTTATTAATAGCAAAGTATGTACAAAAAGCTATCTTGAGACAATTAACTTTGTTCCAAATACATTGATGTCACTCAATAGTGGGTGGTTTATTTCTGATAGTTTATCAAGTATTTTTAAAAGAAAACTTCCCTCCGTTGCTTGCTTTCCATTTTCAATAGCCACAGTTTGCATAATTATCAAGAGGAATTTGGCAGATATTATGTTTATGAGGATTATCAATTGGATGTAATTGTGGTTGCCACTAATTGTCCATAATTATCATAGACACTGTAGCATTAGCACCATCACAGATAACTAAGTTATCCCACCCAACTTTATTAATAAAAGATTCATTCTTAAACCAAGAGTCAAACCACAAATTAGTTTGCTCACCTAGCTAAAATTTTCTTTCCAAAAAACATTTTCTAATATTCCTCCATTTTAAAATTTGCTTCCAAGCATAAGATTGATTATGTTTTGGCAAAACATTACAGAAATTACCACTTTTAAGTTATTTAGACCCCATCTGTCTGGCGCAAAGAGAATCTGCACTAATAAATCTCGTAAATAAGTTTAAATGACAAGTTAAAATGTGATCATTCATGCTTCTAATATCAATACCCCTTCTATTTTAGGTCTATAAACTTTATCCCAGCTAAATTTATGATATTTACCCCTACATAAAAAGTCAGCGCATCTACTTTCAATTTTTTTAATAGATGTAGTTAGGACATGATAAGTTTGTAACCAGTATAAAATAATTGCATATACAACAGTTTTCATAAGTTCCATTCTACATGCAATAGAAAGTAGTTTGCAAGACCAAGTTTCCATTCCCTCTTGAATTTTTTCAATAAGCATAGAACGGTCATAATCTCAAATCTGATTAATAGATAAAGGTAGACCCAAATATTTAATAGGCAGATTACTCTCTGTAATATCTTGAGATTCTAAAATTTCTTTTTTATACCTACTCTATTTACTGAAATATGCTTTACTTTTGCGTTCACTAAGTAGAAGGCATGAATATTTATACAATTTTTCAAAATTTGTTTTTATAGTTTCTGCACTAATCCTATTTGTCTTAGTAAAAACCATAAGATCATCTGCATATATAAGATTATTACTACATGGCTGGATTCTATTAACTGGAGTAATATTACCCTTGATAGCTTCAATTTCCATTAAGATTGATAAGTACTCCATGACCATAGCGAACAGATAAGGTGATAATGGATCACCTTGTCTAATATCCCTATTACTTTTGATAAAACCATTCGATTTACCTTGAATAAGTATAAAAAAGTAGGAGTATTCATACATTCAAAAATCAAATCATAATAGGGAAACCCATACATTTCATTATATGATAAATAAAATGTCTATTGACTTTGTCATAAGCTTTTTACAAATCCACTTTAATACAAACATTATTTCCACTTTTAGTATTAAAGTTTCTAACCATTTCATGAGCTAGAAGATAGTTCATAAATAAGTCTGCCAGGCACAAAGCACTCTGATTTTCTGAAATAAGAAAAGGCAAAAATACTTTTATTCTATTACTTAACAAAGTAGCAATAATTTTGTAGATGAAATTGCAGTAAGAAATAGGTCTATAGTCACCGATACAAGTGGGGTTTTATTTTGGGGATTAAAGTTGTAAAAGTATGGTTTATACTTTTAAGAATTTAACCTTTATTTAAAAATTCATTAATAACATCTAAAACCTAAGCCTTAATGCTATCCTAGTGATTTTTATAAAATTTTGCATTAAACCAATCAGGACCAAGGCTTTTGTTATCACCAGCATTAAAAACAACATATTTAACTTCTTCAAATGAAACTAGAGAAAGCAATATATCAAATGCATTTTAATTCAGAATATTTTTACAGACAATATTAAGAAAAAAATTAATTATAGACTCAAAAAAATATGGCTTATCATAATAATCAACTGCATCTTTAGCTACTTTATTATAGGCATTCGATAGATTGCATGTATTATAAATAACATTATCAATGTTATTTATATGTTTTCTACTGCTCATTTTAGCATGAAAAAATTTAGTGCAGTCATCATTAGAGTAAGCCAATTTACCTTAGCCTTTTGCTTAGCATTGACTGCATTAATATAAAGCTCTATTGAAATATTTTTCTGATTAGTAAAGAATTTTTTAACAACTTCTACATCCTCTGGATTTTATCAACAATATCATTTAATTGATTACTTCTTTTCTTATTAAGTCCGGCTTATTATTATTCAGAAAATTATTTTTATTTCAGACTTAGACTTTAAGTTTACTTTTGGCATTTTTCGAAAACGTATTGAACTGAGGCTGCTTAGTACCATTACAAGAAAAGTTAAAATATTCTTCCATCTGAGCTTTGTAATTTTCATCTAAAACCTATCCATTCTTAAATCTAAATGGAGAAACTTTTTTACCAGAGTCTATATTATGAAAAGGATCGATAAGTAAAGGAGTATGATTACATGTATTTTGTGCAAGAGTAGAACATGTATATTTAAGAAAAACATTTGAAAGCACTTTGTTAATAAAAACCTTGTTTAATTTATAATGAATATGTCTTTCTAAATCAAATTTCCAAGTAAATATATTATCACTTATATTTATTTCTAGTAACCCAATTTCAGTTAAAAATTTGTTTACTCTATCTAATTTACTTTGAGGGATTTTACTACCCCCATGTTTTTTAGAAGTGTGCAAAACTATATTAAAATCACTCATAGTAATCTAAGGAAAATTGTAATAAATTTGGGGCTTTTAATCTGCACCACATACCATTTCTTTCACTTTCAAGATTGCTACCATATATACTAGTGATTTGCAAAGAGAGACCATCAATATTTTTAAATTGACAGTCAATAATTTTTTTATCCTTATTAGTATTCAAAATAGACCAAATATTGGAATCCAAAAAACAATAATTCTGCCTTTACAACCACAATCGTTATTGTTAATAAATTTTCCAATTACTAGAACAGAACTTCTCAAAATTATCATCATTCGGTTTATTTTCAATCAAGGCCAATACAGAGAGTTTATAAACATTTAGCATATATATAATATCATATTGTTTAGAAGAGGAATTCATTCCTTTAACATTCCATGCAAGAATAGACAATAATCAAATATGATTAAAAAAAAGAGTTTAGATAGTACTTGACACATTAGTGCCTTTTACCTATTCTTTTCTTTTCAACACTTTTAGCATTAAGCCTTGTAGTCATTTCATCCAATTCTGGATTAATTGAAATGTACTTTTGTTGAAAGCTTTCTTCTCTTTATTACCCTTATTCTTACAAATTTCCTTTGATTTTGGAATGTGCAGCTCTGAGACATTGAACTTATCAGCGGCATCCACCATCTCTGATTCAGTTCCATCATTATGCACTATTTTTGGAACTTTAATCAGCGAAATATCAAATTGATTAGTAGTGCAATGCATCACCGAGTCACAATCCTTGGCTACTGCAGCTTGCTCTGGAGGAGGGGCTTTCTCTGTGATCTATCCAGATCTTGCTTCTTTGATTGCAGCAAAACTTTATTATTAATAGTTGTAGAAATACTGTCTGTAATTAAACATGAGTCTATAACTGGGAGGGTTTCAGACTCAAAGACCATTATATTCTTTCCTCCCTCCTCTGTGCTGCTCTGTATGTTTTCCTATGAAATGTTATTTATAATATTTGATGAACTTCCTCATCTGTGACTGATCCTCTTGATCAAAGAGCTCTATAAAATTCTTTCTTTGATTGAAAATGATACCTTTTTCGTTGATTCGACCACTTTCACCAAATGATATTAACTGTTTTTGTGATACTGAAGAATTTCTTAGATAAGAAGATAACTTTTCGGTTTCTTTTTCCTGGCTTTTTTGATTACTAATTTTGGAAATCCATGCTTGTTTTGGACTGCACTGTTCTTTGGTGTGGCTGAGACACTGGCATACATTACACTTCGTTGGAACCCATTCATATTCAACTTTTTGAGTAATTTTTTTCACCGTTATACAAAGAAAGATAAATTTCGTAAGGAAGTTCATCATCTACGAACACTTCAACAAGGAGGCAGCCATAATTCAACCTTGTCTTCATAGTTGTAGCTGCATCCATTTTAACGGGTTTTCTTATGATACTAGCAATGACACTAAATGCATCACGATTCTAGAGATTTAGATTAACACAAGGTAATCTTACCTATTTCGGCATTGTTGTTAATAGATCTCTACCCATTTTCAATGATTCAGACCACCTTCTCATTATAATGAGTTTGTTATTATAGAAATGTGGTCCATTTTTTCAGAACTGGATTGCGAGCTTGAGATTCTTTGAATTTCACTAGAAAGAACCCGTTCTCTCTAGTGTAAATTTCAAATTCACCATCTGGTTTCCATACTTGTTGAATATAAGTTTTGAAATACAAGTAGTATGGTTTGGTACCCACTACATAAACATGAATTGAATTGTTCCATGATTCAATTGCTCTTTTATACACTTCTTTTTTAACCAAGCCATATTTCTTGTTACCGATCTTGATTGGTGCTATGCGGTCAAGATTGCATTAATCTTAAATTGGTTCTTAAGGCTGATCTACAACAATATATGCCTATGTTTTTCAGCCTTGCTCTGAGATGAAAATAGGCTTTCTCTGTTGTGACATCAGATTTCCTTATTTTATCCGCGGAATGGTGGTTTTCTGACCATATTTGACCTTTAGATTGACATTATTAGGAGCCGGTAGCAACCCTGACCTTTCTTGGCCTCTCTTCTCCTTTGTCGCCTGGATTGAACCAATTGAAGTCCATCATTATAAATGATGATATCCCTTATTGGCTTTTTGATGTGAGAAACCACAAGCGGTCTGAGTTATGAGAGGCTCTACTAAACTCAAAATCAAGCATGTTTCATTCTATTTTTTATGTTAACTAATGTAACTAAACAAAATCAATAACAAACAATCAATGATAAAGAATCAAAGTGGATGTTGGAAAAAGATTGCCAGCCCGTTATAATAATCCGTGTATGCTGGATTAATTATTCTTTATGCTTTCTTATATATGATCAGTGTTCTGATATTTATAGTTTAAGTTACATGCCATTTTAATAATAATCTCCGTTGTCTAAAATTTAACTACACAAAAAAACCTAATTCAAACTCTATAAGATCTCCCAAACTCCCTAAATATAAAATTTAGGATTGCATACCGGTTCCTCGGCCCTTCTGGATCCCTTCTTAGGGCACAACCAATAATGGCTTGTTCAGTTGCTAAACAAGCCACGGAGCAACTAGGTGTGGCTTATTCCCATCCCCGTGGCTAGTTTGAGCTAATCTCATGGCTAGTTTAGTGAATAGAGGCTGGTGAGAATAACGGCGAGGACTTTGCCTTATAAAACATTATATTACATGGTTTGAATTTATAAATATTATTTTATAAATTTATAACGGCGAACACTTAAACCCGGTTATTTTTTTCGTTCCGTTCGTAGCTAGCTTGTACCTTCCTTGGTTGCAGAGCTTGTTCGGTTAGTTCAAAAGTATGAGGGAGAATGAACTGACCAAGAGGCATTGTTGGTAATGGTCTTAAAGTGTTGCCCTTTTTTTTAAGGTACCATTTTGCGGCTCACTTAGAACTCAAACCGTGTCCATTAGTATTGTAAGGCATCATAACAACATTCTAGAAAGAAATCCTAAGCCAAATATAAGACAATATCCAATGAAAGTGGATATTTCATATCACTAAGAAAGCCAAGAGTTCACGTTCCATCCAATTCATCTTATATATCTGTTGACCATAGAGCAAATCCGAGGCATGACGGCCACTACTGAGCTAATAGTGTAGTAGAACAGGCAATAAGGGATGATGGAAGAAATCCATCGGTGATAGGAATAATAAGGAAACTATATTAATGATCATGGAAACATCATAGGGAACCCTATTGTTTTGAAAGATGAAATGATCCATAATATATTCAACCAGGGGCTGTAGTATATCGAACCAAGACAAAGAAAGAAAGGCATGGAAGTCGACCCGTAGCCAACATGAATATTCAGATTGAGATCGATTCGAATCAGATCAAGACCAAATTAAATTGGATTAGTACCAATCTTTTGCAATATAAGTGGAAAGGGAGCTTACTGAAGAGGCTTCCATTGTAGTTCCAAACCAAAATGTGAATCTTGAAGCTGTGGGCATCTATGACGAAGTAATGGAGATCAGTGAGTTAATCTTTATGAACAAGAATGAAGAAGCCATTCTCTTTGTCTCTAAAGGCATGGATATCATGTCATACGCCATTTTCCTATTAGCAATGGCCATTACAGTGCTATGCACGATAAATGGTTAGGATTGGATGTTGTTGGCGATCATGCCTATAGGGATGCACCATCTCTGAATGATCAGACTATGACTTCATTAATAAATTAACTACTTCTATAGAGGAGACGTAAATGAGAACACTAAAGCGGGCCTGCATGAGGTAGGATAGACGGTCCTTGTGTGTTTGATCCCTAAGATACGAGGAACAATAAACATGGTGAAAGAGTTAGTAATATGTTCTAGGTGCAATTATGTACTTGTTACATATATTTAACTCAGTGTTCAAACTTGTGCATAATAAAGAAGTTTATTTTTATTTTATATAATTTGTTATATTATGATACAAAGAATAAGAAATTAATTTAAGATATATAATCAAGAAAGTCCTTAAATAAAATATGATGTTATTGTAGTTGCAAATAGTTGCAATCATGAGTAATTAATCAAAACGTAAAATCATATTTTATTTTAAATATTCCTTATCAAGATATTATGGGAAATGATATTGATACATCCATACTAAAGTGTGTAACGCTCTCCAAATGTTCGGTAATGTATTATTCATGATTGTTGATGGCACCAAGGGGTTACGTTTGTTGGAACTGGGACATGATGTAGCGGGTTAAATGAGTGAATTTCAATTTTTTCACCCTTTTAGATTTTATTGGGCCTATGAAATCTAAATTAGTTTAGATCTAATCTAAATGAATTATAAATAAAAACATTATTTTATTTAATTATTTATAAAAGAGTTTAATTGATTATATATGTGTGTGTGTATATTGTTCATATGTGTATCATATACACATGTATGTGTATGTGCATGTGCAATATATATAGTGTACATGGTTTAACATGCATATATTTAAGTGTTCATATTTACAACATAATGGACATGGTAGCCCCTTCATACATATTTGTTGTCAATAATATAGTTTAATAGACACTACGCGCACACCCTATAAAATTAGTTATAGTTATATATACACATATTCAAAGGTTTATCTATAATTTAATGTAAATTAATTTAAAATTCAAATTTAAATATTTTAAAATTCAAATTTAAAAGTAGATCTAGATTAGATTTAAAATTCAAATTTAAGTTTTAGAAGTAAATTATTACATCATATTTAAATACACATATCCAAAATAATTTTTTTAATTTGAAAATACCTATAAATTTGTTTAAGTTATATAAATCAAAATCATTTATATATTTTAACATTATTGTATTACAAAAAATATGTAAGGTTATATATATATAAACATTTATTTCGACTATTAAATTTTTAAAAATCATTTATTTAATTATTTAAATCCGTAAGGATTTTAAGTTAATTTTTTTAATAAAACAGAAGTCCAAAAAAAATTATGCAAAATTTTTATTATATTTTATGTAATATATACATATATAATTTTGTTAACATATATTTATATCTATGCATATTATATATCAACAATTTACTAATTAATATTTTAAAATATACATACATACATACATAATATATTTTTTTTTGGCAAAGCCAGATGGTTTTACATTGGACTGTCCACCTTTTATTACCAACATAATAAAAACTTTTACAACGTAGGAGTAAGGCAAAGCACCTTAACTACTAAAACAGATAAAGGAAAAGACAACACAGGTGTTAGGTAAGGCATCTAAACTACTGAAAATGACCGAAGAGCTAATCCTCCTCAAAAGAGGAAGGATTACATCCGACATCCAAAGATGCCTGACTAACACCACCGAAGCCATCGCCAATGCTATGAGAAAAATGATAGAAATGCAACGCAAGAGAAGGGTCATAGTTCAAGGACTCCGACATGTAAATGAATGACCTATCCCAAGAGGCGTCAGATAACAAAACTTCATTCCTTTCTGCAAGCTGACCATCCTTCGCTAGAACCAGCGAATCACCTAAAATACAATAATACAAACATCTGAGGTCCAAATCTTCATCCGACATAAACTGGAAAAAATAGTCATCAACAAGGCTATATTGCATAGTAGTCTTCACAAAAATCCAACACCTTTCCTTCAAATCCCAATAAAATGGCGTAGATAATGTATCTGAATAGGCGTAAACAGAAGCGACAACTTCAGAAGGAGTGACGATGGATACTGATGTGTCAATAGTAGAATTGACATGGCACGACAAAACATCGGGATTTAGAAGATTAACAATAGCATCAGGCGGAAGAGACGGAACCATTGGATGAATAACAACATCAATAGAAAAACTAGCATTCAAAGCAGGAGCAGGAGGAGGAGACTAGGAAACTGAACCAGGATAAAAATTCCTAGCCTTAGGAACCCACCACCGAATAGGCTGATGAAGGAGAGGAAACTTAGGGATAGGATCCACCAAAGACGAGAAAAGAAGCTTGCAGAATGTGGCAAGATGACCAAGAGAATGACAGGGGGAACAGATACCAGGAGCCTAACCATATCTAACACGAACTTCAACCACATGATCAACATCAATCTGAAATCGCGAAGAAGGGAGAGGCTTATCAGGGGTTATTTCAATCAGTGCCTTCGCATATACCAATTTGTCACGAGCTACTATATTGGACTCAAAACATTTAAACTTACCAATAGCACATGCCAACCAATTTAAACCAACCAAAGGTTGCAATACAAACGGGATACGAGAAAAGTAAATCCAGATAGGATTGGACATTACCTAGACCCTAGCACAAGCAATAGAAGGAGACCAAGTAGTCATAATGAGAGGTTGACCATCAACAAAACCTGGATCAGCCTCAATGACTCGATATAGATACATACATACATACATATATATACATATATACATATATATATATATATATATATATATATATAATAAAAAATTATTCATTCAAAATAATATGTACAAAATATTTAAAAGATTAGTTTATAATATATACACACACACGTTATCTTTATCTAATTTTTTATTTTAATACCTTTTAAATTTATATGTCAATTCAATTTTTTGTAATTATATCAATGAAAGCTTTATGATATATATATATATATATATATATATTATTTTAACAATCGTTTATATGTATAAATTGACAACAAATATATATATAAGAATTCATGATATAGATCTAACCTGTAGAAGCACAATAGCATGATGATTAGGTATATAAATCATTGTAAAATTTGATTACCTCAACTATAACCTTGTATTAACACACTGAATGTTGAATCGAACTATCTTTTAAAATTTGACTCTAATTCTTCTAGAAATTGCTAATAACCAAAGAGATCTATTTACATTTCTTAATTTAATTCGAATTTATGTTTTGTTTGAAAATAATAGATGAGAGGTGGTATGGAATTTTTGACTAGAGCTCAAGGGAGAGGAAAAGCTAAAACTAAAGTATAAAAAGTGAGGAGCGGTGTATTTATATAAGAGAAAATGAAGAGTGGAAAAAGTAGACCAAAATTAATCCTTTTCTCTACCAATACAAACCCGAACGTATCAACACATCCCCCTCCTTCCCTCTTACTTTAGTCAGTAAAATATGGGCCTTATAAGCTTCATTCCATTTCAAACCATAATAGATAATTTACATTTAGATCAAATTCAAATGGGCATAGGTATCGTATAATGATACGTGCATATAGCATTTATAAATGCATTATTTTCATTACTGATCAACAAAAATGAAATAAAATTTTATAATAAATGTTCCAAAAATATTAATTAATTTAATTAATTTATAATAATTATGAATTAATTAAATTAGGTGGTTGTCTGAGTATTCAACATTGCAGTTGTGTGACTCTTAAGTGTAAATTCGATCAACGATTAGCATTGAACAAATCGAATATTAACCTTTATATATCAACTTAACTAGTGGTATAATAGTCTTGCCAAAGTTATTGCTTACATGGTTTCGGTAAAATCCAATTTTACTTATTTTAAGCTATCCTCGGTAACGACAATTATTTAAACCAATTCTCTTCTTCAAAATTATACCACATCAGAACTTATGTAATTTGGTTATGGTCAAAATCCCAATATTGTCCACATTCAAAACTTATATAGTCCAAATAAGAATTCCTTAGTTCAATAATGATAGTTATTATTAACCGAACTACTCTAACTTAAGACTTTAACTTTGAGTTGACTTCAGTTGACAGTGATACTAATTTTATATAGCCGAAGAGACGAAATCTCTATTGAATATTGTTTCACTTCATATTCTTCATTTCGACCAAAATATAGTTGTTTGCTGGATGCCGCACCATGATTTAACTATAAACAGAGTGAATTTTCCGCATTGAACAAAAGTATTCTCAAGTTGAGAGAACTATGTAATATTATCATGCCAATATTTTCTATTTGACCTTGCTTACATTGACAAATCGAAAATTATCGAGTAAGTCATCCCATTGTTATCCAATAACTATCCGTACATAACCCCTTGGGGCCCCCAAAAGCCATGAGTAATAGATCATCCAATATTTGGAAAACGTTACATACCCTAGGCTCAACGGATGTATTGATATCCGATCTTGATAATCTGGTTGAGAATATTTAAAACGATATGTTTTTTATTTTGATAAATTTCTCATGATTACATCACATTGCAATTACTATCAA
The DNA here is from genome assembly GCA_030765085.1 of Allium cepa. NCBI lineage: Eukaryota > Viridiplantae > Streptophyta > Magnoliopsida > Asparagales > Amaryllidaceae > Allium > Allium cepa. Next base: position 731,223,171 of record CM060943.1, read on the forward strand.
AAAACATATCATTTATGGATTTTATATTAAACGTATTTATTAAATGAATTAATTAATGTAACACGTTATATCAAGTATATAATAGAAAGAAAAACACCTTTTATTTCGAAAGAGATTTTATTATAGAGTTAATACTTTATAGTAAATTATAGAATTGCCCCTAGGGCATACCTTAAATCTATCAATCACCTACTTCACTTAGGGCTAACTATGGAATCTAAATCTCATCCCTTCAACTAGTTTGAAAAGAACTGACCGAGCTAGTCCTTTTGTGAATCGATCTGCTATATTGTTTTAATTATACACTAAGTCAATCAACTATCTCTAATGCCAATAAATTGTATTTATCATATAGAACTATTTGAAGTATGTTTTTCGACTTTTAATGAGCTATTATCATGACACTGTTATCATAAAACAATGACGTAGTATTCTCAATACATGGAATCACCTAGCTTAGTCATAAATTCATGCATTTATATTTATATATTTCTTTTATTGTGTCCATTTAAGGAGTTGTACTTAGGTTTTTTAATGAATTGGCTATAACCTTTCGTTTGGAATATTTTCAACTTATAGCTCCTTCATTATGGTATGAACATGAGTATAATATTGACATATTATACTCAATATTACTTATGAAGTTCGAGTTTGAATATATTTTTTATAAGGAGGTCATTGTTTCTATAAATAATTCTTTAGTATTTTGCAAATACTTGAGATCACTCTAAATTACCAATTAATGGCCTTAATTTGGATTTGATACTTGCTTTATGTATCAAATACATAAGTGAATTGCGATATTGTAAACACTAATATATGTATGATAATTCCTATGGCTAATGTATTAGGAATCCATCTATAACGACCCGTAAATTTTTAGTGGTTCTATTTATTTATTTGTTTGAAATTTTTTGAAATTTTAAATATTTTAATTTGAAAATAAAATTTTGATATTTGGTATACGTCTACTTAAACATAACAAAAGGTAAAATTTTATCCGATAATATGACTTATTTTATTGTGTAGTTTTATTTCAGTTTAAATTAGTAAAATTTGATGATAATAAAATATCTTCCAAACCTGAATATTTTTATACAATAAATTGTAAATCATCTTCTAAGTGTGACGTTATATTTCATTTCGCCAAGTTTGGACTGTTATTGCTCCGTCTAACTTATGTTCGACGTTTTAGCAGCATTTTCTATACCGACTATCGATTTTTGATACGATGATCGTACCACTGATACCTATATACTATTTTAATCATCTCATCGTGTTGATCTCTGTGATATATTTAATTCTATGTTTTGAAGTCCGGTACGCGGCAGAATCTGTGAAGTAGTGCACCATATCGGTACTGTTTGAGCTTTTCTGAATTCTTATGTTTATTCATTTGACCTCCATGCAAATATCTGGAGTCACCGGCTTTTAATATTCCAAAAAAACTTTATCATTTGACTTTTAATATTTCTGTCACTTCAATTTATTTATTGTTTCTTTCACTGTTAATTTTCCCATCTCCAGTTTCGTTCACTATTCATTTTCCTGTCTTCAATTTCATTCTCTTCCTCTCTACTCATTTGAAAGACAAAAATAAAAGAGCAAGCACTCATTCTTATATTGTAATTATATTTTTTCGGCTATTCCTTTTGCTTCTGTGGTTAGTGCTTTTAGAGATATAACATTATTAGCCTCAAACCTGTTCATCCTTGTTGCATTATATACATGAAGCCATCTAAATTGCTCGTCCTTGGCCTCTATTGCATGGTTGCTTTTGTTTTAACCTCCCTTTCCATGTCATCGCCTCCACACAGCATGCTCGGCCACTCTTCATGTCACCCCACTCTCTACACCTCGTGGATCCCCACCTCCATCCGCCGAACACCCAAAGCAGCTAAACTCTCCTCCACTTCAGCCGAGATCCCATCAACCCGACACCCCTAATGTGAAGCTTCTTCCCCTACACCCAAGCATGAAGCCTCGTAACCCATCGACTCTCTCCGCCTTGTTCCCTCTGTCTTCGGCCTACGTCTCGTGCCTATCCAGCTTGCACGACCTTTGTTGCGTGCTGTATTTATAACGTAATATACTCATAAACATTTGTTTGCAAAGTTTCTAAAGCTAGAGCAATTTGTTACTTCGGCTATACATATTCTCCTATATATCTTTCACTATTGTATGTAATAATTACTATATATATATTCATAGTTTATAAATATTGTTATATACAAGTTAGTTTAGTTATATACACATTTGTATAAATGAGTTTACAAAGTTGTGTTTATAGATTTCCTTTATAGTTAATATATATATATATGTGTGTGTGTGTGTGTGTGTGTGTGTCTGTTATTTGTTTTCTGTGAATTTATGCATTTGTTTATATATTTTACGTGTAAGTCTGTATATAAAGTGTCATGTGTACAAAGTTAGACAAGTTTGAGTATAATCTATTATTATCTATATATGTTTATATGAGTGCTATATAACAAGTGTGTCTTAAGTTATAAGTTGTCGATTATGTTGTATTTATATATCAAAGTTACTATATATATAAGTTTATATAGGTGGTATTTGATATGTTGTAATGAACATACACTGTATATGTAAGTATTCTGTATTTTTAAGTATACATGTGTATGAATCTCAAAATATATATTGTATATATGTTTTATTTTATATATGTGTTTTAATTTAAAACCATGATCTTTGAAAACCATATATGTTTAATTTATTATATGATTGGACTTAGAATATGACTTTACAAATATATTTATATGTATATATATATATATATATATATACACGTTCACTTATACCAATTATCTTCATTGATCCAGTATTGATTTGAATTCGTCTATTCCTATTTATCAGCTTTGGTAATCGAATTCGTGCCAATCTTTCTTTGCTTTGACATTCATGCTTGGATTCGTAACTCATCTCATTCTCTTTCATCTCTCTAGCCTCGAAAGGTGAGAAATCACTCACGATTATCGTTCTTATATTTATTAAATTTGATTTCAATTGAAATGACAATTGAAATATGTTGCTGTCAGTTATTTACATTGCTATATATATATGATGTTATCTGTATCTATTCACATGTGATACCTGACACCATTATCTGTTATTTATATTGATGATATATGCCTGTTATATTATTATCTTATTTATTATCACTCTGCAAGTTCCCTGTTAGTGTAGAATTTTCCTATGGGTTGAAATGATACACACCCGAACGATCTGTAGAATATGAGAAAATCGTTATGGGTTGAGATGATAAACCCAAGCGATTTTCATATGGATTGAATTTGGGATTGCTGTCTGAAAAGGTATATACCCGTATATATGTTTAAATTGTGGATTGAAATGATATATATCCGTGTCACTTGACCGTGAGATAGAAAATTATATACAGACACCGTTGGTATATATATATTTATTGAAATGATTTCTGTGGTTTTGGAAAGAAATATATGGTTTATAAATATTGATTTCAGGATATTATATGTAAATGTATTTTTTACAGTTCAACTTCTTGATTTTAAAATTATATGTTTTGAAAATTTTAAAATTATAATTTAATTTTGGAATTATAAATTTAAGAATTTACTTATGATTTTACTATTTTAAAATATGTATAAATTAGTTTTATTATAAAATAAATTTGATAATAAGATTTAATTTAATAAATTTTATTTAATTTATACCTAATATGTTCTAGTATTTAGTTAAAATTATATTTAAAATATAGAGTTTATAATAATTTTTAATTAATTAGGACTAGAAAGATTTGAACTTGATTTGAAACGGTTTTCAACTAAGAATTTTATTTAATTAAATCAATTTGAAACTTATTGGATTTGAGATTTTAAAGGATATCATTTTATAACTTGATTTTTGGTTTAACGCAATTAAATGAATATTTCAAGTTCAGATAAATTGAAGGAAATATTTAGTTTATTTGTAATTTGGGTTTATTTAAATGATATTGGGATCTTTAAGTGAATATTTCAAAACTAAATAAAAATGAAGTTAAATTAATCTATATATAAAGTTATCATATATAGTTTTGAAAGTGTGGAATATTTGAAGCTTTGAAATATATTGACATTGAAATGGTTTATTTTATGGTTCAAATATGTATTTGAAATCGATATAATTTGAAATGGTTTATTTAGAAACTGAATTGAATTGAAATTGAGGAATTGAGATTTAATGAAATTTGAATTTTGGAATTCGAGTTGATTTGGAATCGATTTAAGAATTTGAGGAAGCTATTTGTTATATAAAGTATTTTAAATTATATTTAAACTATCTATATATTTAACTTTATAAATTATTTTAATATAAACTATTTTCAATATAAAACTAATTTTATTGTAAACTATTTTAATAGTCTAATTATTTTATGCAAACTATTTTAACTTATAACTATTTTTATATAAACTCTTTTATTTTATAAAATATTTTGTTATATATACTGCTTTTAATATCTAAACTATTTAAGAGAAAAGTATTATAATTTCCAAGGTGTTATGATTTTTAAAGGGTTAATGATTTTGATAGTGCTATACTTTTAAAGTGTTATCATTTTGGAAATGGATATATTTGAAGTGAAAATGATATCATATTGATATGGTTTTGAAATGGAAATGATATTTTTGTTTTGAAGCATAAACTATTTGAAATGACCATGGTGTTATAATAACGATTGGTTGTTAAAGAGATCGAGATCGGATATTGTCACACTCTCTGCCAATACCGAAAACCACTTTAACAACTGTGTAGGTGGTGGAGATTCCAGAATAAAGTAGGATGGTTTGGTGACGATTCTATATGGTATTTACGTAGCTTTGACTCCCGTGAGTCAGCTTGATGTGGCTCAAACAGGAGCCATGCTAGGCCAAGTGAGGTTATTCCTCCTATCGGACACATTTCTTCGACACCTTCTATTGATTTTGTGATTTGATTGGATGCACCCTTTGATTTGGGTGTGTGTCACAAGGTGGACGGTAGTAGCTGCTATGCATTACCATCAGTCTGGATAAGCAAACGGTATACCTACCCTGGCATTGCCTCGAGTGCTGTGTCGCATGCCTTATCATGCCTTCTACGAGTTTGTTTTGTGCTGTACATGTGTGATGTCCTTTCGGTAAACCTCCAGTTTATGGAGGAGCATACAATATTGTATAGACTACGGGAATATATAAAAATGTGTTAAGGGGGATATGGGTAACGCCTTAATGCTATTTTGATACTTTTACTTTACTATAGACATTATTATAATAGCATATATTACTACATAGCAGATAGTTCCATGGATCCTTAGAGGATGATTATCCCAAATATTTTTTAAGTTACTTGTATTGCAGTTGATATTTCACTTGAGTTGGATTTATTGATATAAGAATGTTAATCCTAACTCGATTGTTTTGTGTTTTGCTTTACGCTCGGGTCAGATTGAGTGTCACAGCATTTGAGGCTCACCTTTGGAGTTGGAGCTTCACTTGGAGATCTATCTGTATCTATTCAGCTTTCAGCTATCCAGTGGTTTTGTTCAGAGATGTCATCTGTTTGTATTCGAGACTTCACTGTATTTGAGGTATCCTATTGTATTTTATTTTAGACTTTGATGTTTTATAGTAGCTTCATAAACTACTATTTATCTATTCTGCTGCTTATTATTGTTATATTACTCAGTGTCTATGATTCTATGATTATTTATTTACTGTATATGATGAGTTTTGCCAAATATAAATTAACAATCTGATATTTTGAGCGTTTCAAATCCGACATGTGCGGATACCTATGCACTTGGCGGGTGCAGCATGATAAGGGGTTCTCGCATTTTGTTTGGTAGCGAGCGGATGACTCTTACTCCTAAATGTCCCTATGGGGTTGGTGCAGTCGAGAGGCTGGCGGTAAAGGCAAAACACAGGTACCAATGTATGCTATGGTGGACGTTACCCCACTGGCAGGTGGTCCGTTAGAGTTGGTATTAAAGCTCTGGTTTTAGGAAAAACTTAACATATAAAGTAAATTCAATTACAGAATTGCTTTCGTTCGAGCTTGAGTCTCATCCTTTCTGTTTCCTTTGAATTTTGAAACGTTCCCCTCAGTTCCAAAATCCATTCTTATCTCTCCTCATTCGTGTTTCCTTGATTCTGGAGCATCTCATAACTCCACTATATTATTTGAAAATAAGTGAAACTCCTTTACAACGAGCATTGACTCACCGCAAATTTCTGTATTGTCGATTTAGATGCTACTATCTTTTGATATGCCTGAATTCTATCTCTAGTGATCGAATGTTGATTTTCCTCGGAATTCTATATCGATCTTATTTTGAAGTCACGGTTGATGTGGTTAAGGTCACTCGCGATTAATATCCACACATCCATCTTCCTATTTTGAAGTTTAATTATTTATCTCCCATTCAAACCTATCTTCCTAGCTAGAATTCTCTTTGATTAGGATTACCTTGAATTTGAATATCTATCCTTGTTCTAGAATACATTCCTAAATCTTTGAGTGAGGGAGTGTATTCGTATTAATATTAAAAATGTTTTATATGTTGTGTTGTTTGAGTTGTTAATGTTGATTTGGTGTTTTGATCGATTCCTTTTGATCAACAATATCGATAGGATTTTAAAAACACTTGAAAAGAGCAAACTGACACAATATTGTTTTCAAATTTGGTAAGTGAAATAATTTTCTATGATTACGTTATATATATATATATATATAAGTATAATTTTTCTAAAATTAAATAAGTTAATTAAGTTAGGTGTTAGAAGTGATAATATTTGATTATCATTTATTGCTTTATAAATGAAATTTTTAAGCATGGTTTGTAAATTGATTTGGAATGTAAATGAATTTAAATTAAGGATTTAAGAATTAAATTTCCATTATTTTGGTAATTTGTTTTGGAGCATATTATTTAAAAGTATTTTCGAATAGAAATCGTTACCAAAGAAGCTTTAAATGTTTAAATCAGTACTCTTCTCTATTGTCGCTAGAAATTAATTTCTTTGATGGCAACCATATCATCAACATTCATTTTCGAGTTTCAAAGTGGAGATACAAATTCGTAGCTTTGCTACACTTTTGTTTTGTAAAATAAATTGATTTAAATTTCTTAAGTATGACTTGATTTATTATATATATAGGTATATGATTTTATATTTGATTTGATAAATCGAATATATATATATACACACACAAACACATATACATATCTAAATGGTTTGAAGTGAATCGGAAATTTAACTCTTAAATTTTGTGTTAAAGGAAGATTTCAGTTAAAATAAAGCCAAAATTTTGAATAAATGTTTAAGCTTGAAATAATTAAATTAGGAATTTTCACTTGTAAAGTACCCAATTTCATTCTAATATATAACTTACTTAAATATTCAGAAGTTGAATTTGAAATTGAATAGTATATAATATAAAATAATTTAAAGGAATTTATAAGTTGAAATAAAATCAACTTAATGAAATACCTTGATTTTAAAATAAATTATTGACTATAAATTAATTCAAATAGAAATTTATATGGTATGAACAATTGTTTTATCTTGTTTTTAAATCTATTTTCTTCTGGTTGTTTCCATTCTCCTATCTCATTCCTTTTCGGGGACGAAAAGTTTTGAATGGGGGAGAGTGTAACGATACGTAAATTTTTATTGGTTCTATTTATTTGTTTATTTATTTTAAATTTTGTGAAATTTAAAATTTTTGAATTTGGAAATAAAAATTTGATATTTGAAATATGTCTACTTAAACATAGCAAAAGGTAAATAAAGTTATTTTATTATGTAATTTTATTTCAATTCAAATTAGTTAATATTTGATGATAATAAAATGTTTTCCAAACGTGAATATATTTATATAATAAATTGTAAATCATCTTCTGAGTGTGACATTATATTTGTTTCGCCAAATTTGGACTGCTATTGCTCCGTTTATCTTATTTTCGGTGTTTTAGCAGCATTTTCTGTACTGATTATCGACTTTTGATAGGATGATCATACCACTGATATCTGTATCATTTTAATCATCTCGTCATGCAAATCTCTGCGGTATATTCAATTCTGTGTTTTGGAATCTGCTATGCAGCAGAATCTGTGAAGTAGTGATCCATACCAATACTGTTGAGCTTTTCTAAATTCTTGTGTCGGTTCATTTATCCTCCGTGTAAATATCTCGAGTCAATGGCTTTTAATATTCCAAAAAAAACTTTATTATTTGACTTTTAGTATTCCTATCACTTCAATATATTGTTTCTTTCACTGTTAATTTTCTTATTTCCAGTTTCATTCACTGTTCATTTTCATGTCTTCAATTTTGTTCTTTTCCTCTCTACTCATTTGAAAAACAAAAAAAAGAGCATGCACTCAATCTTATAGGTTGTAATTATATTTTTCGACTATTCCGTTTTCTTCTGTGATTAGTGCTGTTGGAGATATCATACTATTAGCCTCAAACATGTTCATCCTTATTGCATTATACATATGAAGCCATCTAAACTGCTCGTCCCTGGTCTCTATTGCATGGTTGCTTTTGTTTTAGCCTCCCCTTCCACGTCATCACCTCCATACAACATCTCGACCACTCTTCACGTCGCCCTACTCGCCATACCTCACCAATCACCAGTGCACCACTCCTCTACCTGCCGAACACCCAAAGCAGCCGAATCCTCCTCCACTCCGGTCGAGATCACATCAACCCGACACCCCTTGTGAGCAGCTTCTTCCCCTACCCCCAAGCGTGAAGCCACACAACCCATCGACTCTCTCCATCTTGTTCCCTCTGTCTCCGGCCCGCGTATTGTGTCTATCCAGCTTGCACATCCTCTGTTGCGTGCTATATATATCAGGTAATATACTCATAAACATTTGTTTGCAAAATTTCTAAAGCAAGAGCAATTTGTTACTTCGACCGTACATATTCTCCTATATATCATTCACTGTTGTTTATATAATTACTCTATATATATATATATATTCGTAGTTTATAAATACATGTTACATACAAGTCAGTTTAGTTATATATACATTTGTATATATGAGTTTATAAAGTTGTGTATGTAGATTTCCTTTATAGTTAATATATATATATATATATATATCTGTTATTTATTTTCTGTGAATTTTTTTGTACAGTAACTGTCGTATAAAATCAGTAATGTGTTTGTGTGTGTATATATATATATAAGGGTGCATATATAGATGTCTATAAGCAATGTGACATGTTGAGTTATATTCTGTTATTGACATGTGAAAGTGTACATATATTGTGTAAAGTATGTAAATATTTTTTGGTTATATTGGATCTGTAGTGTGTGCATGTGTGTGTGTATATTGGGTTATAGGTATGGTCTAGAAGCTTAAATGGGTCAGTGTTATATTGTTATATATTTACAGTGATATATAGTTTTGATTTTTGTTAGTATATATATATATATATATTATGGGTCATACTGTTATATATAAACGCGAAGGTTCTGGTAATAACTTCAATATATATGTATATAATCTGTTGCATATATAGTCTAGGATATGTATATATATTATATATGTGAATTTATGCATTTGTTTATATATTTTATGTGCAAGTCTGTATACGAAGTGTTATATGTACAAAGTTAGACAAGTTTGAATTCAATCTATTATTATGTATCTAAGTTTATATGAGTGCTATATAACAAGTTTGTCTTAAGTTATAAGTTGTTGTTTGTGTTGTATTTATATATCAAAGTTACTATACATATAAGTTTATAGATGTGATATTTGATATGTTGTAACGAACGTACACTGTATATGTAAGTATTCTGCACTTTTTTAAGTATATATATGTATGAATCTCAAAATATATATTGTATATATGTTTGATTTTATCTATGTGTTTTAATTTAAAACCATGATCTTTGAAAACCATATATATTCAATTTAATATATGTTTTGACTTAGAATATGACTTTATAAATTTATTTATATTTAGTTATTGAAACGACCCGCCTTATTCTCCACAATAAGACGCATCATTATTAAGAAAGAAAGGGATAGAAAAGAGAAAAGATAGAGAAGAAAAAAGAAACAACATCAGAATCTAAACAGCGGAGCAAATAAATTATATTAATCGCATAATATATTACATAGTATCATATACATCAGAGTTACACAGCTTATACAACACATACTAGACAGTTATAAACACCTACCTAGTTATACTACTTAATATACAATACAGACAAACAACTCAGAGAACAGACAGAGGAATACTATATATCTACACGCTGAAGCCTCCTGCTCCAATGCTCCTCCTGAATTCGTCAAACCTAACATGAATCCCTTGGCTACTCGTAAAAATTTGAGTACCCAAGATTTTATGAAAAATAGAAATAAACTTCAGGTCAGACATGGGTCTGGTGTGAGTAAATGGTTAAAATTGCTTAACTTTAAAAACCTTTGAAAGAAAATGTATTACGTAAGACCTCCCACCAATAAACATGGGTAAGTTTTTACCTTACGCTAACCAAAACATTTGATAGGAAATCCAGTGATATTATAATAGGGTCTAAGGTTTTCAAATAAATAGAAAATAGCCGAAATTGTTACATTCATTAAATTCCAGCTACTAGCCACAAAAGTGGGTAATACAATCAAATCCGAGGGCGCTTATTGGAGTTTGGATTCCATACAATGGCAGGGCTACTGGGGTACCGCCCGTCACAGTACGTGGCCTAGATCACCATACCGAGGATCCACCCTAAATCCCCTGCAACACAAGGCCGGAACCATCCCTTATTGGATAGTCCCGAACAAGACAACCCCGGCGGTTGTAGCTATTCAACCGCCCGCACAGCCGAAATAAAAGGGACTCTAGATAGGGGTTCATCTCATCCTACATGGGCATGACCCACTTAGCCTTGCTGCACCTCCCCTGATTTAGCCATTCCCGGTTGATGAGGCTTGAGGCTACGATTACCTTTATAGAACACATCTATCTTAGAATGCTCATCGTCCACCTAACGATGTTCTGAAAGCATTCACTCCATACAAGTTCGTTCCGGGTTCGAATGAAACCGAAGGCATTATCTCGTTGCACTCATTTTGGAATCACCCTCAGAGTTAACGACAATAACCCTTGCACTCTGAATCTTCATCTTCACTTGAGATTCCTGACCTATCATTAATTTGGATCGATGTGGTTTTCGGATATCCAAATCAGAAAACCCGATCCCGGTCTCATCGAAATCCAAAATGCCATCTTTTAGGTCCAAGTTGTTTTAAAGTTAAAATAATTCAATTCAAATCATTATCTATATTCACGCTATTGATAATTCACAATATCACAATAGATAATCTACATTATCATCACAAATAGATAATTCATATTATCATCTCACTTCAATCAAAGCATCCATACCACACAGCATTATTTATCTCATATCTGAGATCTCAAACCATGCAAAGCATCCAATAACAATCGGCGTCCATAAGCAATGATTTATTAATTATCATTCTATAATTAATTTAAAATGAATTAAATTAATTACTTCATCTCTAATTAATTTAAAATAAATTAAATTAATTACCTTCATCACAATAAATCTTGCTTACATAAACATTAATTAAACCAATTAATTAATCATCATCTTAATTAATCAACCTTGATTAATTATCCCTTAATTACATTAAGTAATTAAGCCTTAATTAATTATACAAATTAATTATCTACAAAGCATTAAGTAATTAACCTTAATTACTTCATTAATTATAATTAATCACATAAATCCTTAATTAATTAAAATTAATTAATTACCTTATAATCACTTATTATAAATTAATTAATCTTAACTAATCTCTCATTAATTACATTAATCAATGATCCTAATTAATTACTTCCATTAATCAACTTTAATTAATCATAAACAGTAATTATCAACCCGTAATTACTTATCTTAATTAATTAACTCCTTAATTAATTATACCAATCCTTTGATTAATTACACCAAGTAATTAACCCTTAATTACTTCCACTAAGTAATTATGCTTTAATTACTTCTCATTAAGTAATTCCTTTTAATTAATTACATCCTGTAATTATACATAAATTACTTACCCTAAGCAATTACACTTATCCATCTCATTAAGTAATTATACTTAATCAATCACCAAATGATTATCTTTAATTAATCAACCCATTTGATTAACCCAAATTAATCACACTTATTTGATTGTTTACAATTGGGTAATTCATCCCTTAATTACCCCTTTTAAATAAATAAATTAATCTTTAATTATAGATTAATTAATCCCTAATTATTAATTAATAAACCTTAATTATTAATTAATAAAACTTAATGATTGATTAATTAATTAATCCTTAATTAATCAATTAATCAATCCTTATTAACAATTAATTAACCCTTAATAACAATTAATTAATCCTTAATTAACTTTAATTATAGATTAATAATTTCTTAATTATTAATTAAATAGGCCTAATTATTAATTAATAAAACCGAATTACAAATTAAGTATTTTTTTTACCAATTAAATAATCCTTAATTACAGTTAATTAACTCTTAATAAATCTTTAATTAGAGATTAATTATCTCTTAATAATTAATTAATAAAACTTAATTATTAATTAGTAAAACTTAATTAAGTATTATAAATCAACCTCTAATTACTTGATTAATTAATTTCTAATTACAAATTAATTAATCTTTAATTACTTAATTAATAATCCTTAATTACAATTAATTAAACTTTAATTAATTATTTGTAACCCTCAATTTTAAATTAATTAATTCTTAATCATTAATTAATTAAATTAATTAATTATTCTTAATTAATTCCTTAATTAATCATTTACTATTATTAATTAAATTAATGAATCATATCTAATTTCCTTAATTAGCTTAATTAATTTCAAGATAAAAATACTTTAGTTATCTTAAGATAAAACATTATCTTATTTATGCATTAATTAACATTTACACCTTTAAACTATTATATCTTAACAGTTAACTATACTTAATTAAATCAATAATTTAGATTTTTTTAAAATAAAATAATCATCTTACCTTAATAAATTAAAGTTATCTAAACATAACTTTAAAAATAGCTTAAACATTTATCAGCTAATAGTTTTAAAAGCTAGATTTAAGTTTGAATTTAAAATTTACTTTTTATATAAACCTTTTAAAAATTCCAATTCTTAACTTAATTTTAAAATCACTTTAAATTTACTTAATGAGATTTAAATTTAACAAACTTCAAACTTCTTAATAACGTGTTAAAGGAAACATTTATATTAAAAAAAATAGAATTAAAAAACAAGATTTATTTCAAAGGTTAAAAACTTCCTTTATTCAAATTTGAAATTTGTTTTATAAAAACTTTTAAAAACTTTTGAAAATTTCTTTTAAATCAAACCACTTCAGTTTGAATCCCAAGAACCACTCGAGTCATTCCAAGATCACCATTTTTAAACAAAAGTTAGTTTAAATTTAAATTTAAAAAAAAACTGGAATCAAAACTGTTACAGGTTTTTAAAAATCAAAGGAACTACTCGAGTTCACACTCAAGACACAAACTCAAACGTATGAGCATCTCTTCGAGTCACATCCTAACCTAACCACCAAAATTCTACTGACACCAAAACATTCTCGTACACATGCACCAGTGCCGGAATCACCTCCGGCCTTCGACGAACTCACCGGCACGTCACTCAGCAACGAAGCAACACAAATCCAATCACTAGAACACTCGCACAAGCCATCGATCAAGATCGAACTACCCAGCTGAAAACTGGAACCAACAGTCATGGCCACATCCACCTCGAACTCACAACGCCGATCATAGGACATCGCGCCGTCACGATCACACCTCCTCCAATCATCCACGAACCCGTTCCCGAAGTTCCCACAAACTCGATGCATAAGTGAAGTAGCAGTGATCAAATTTTCCAGTTCGAACAAACAAGGTTTAAAATCCTAAATCACCACGCCGCCGTCGCCATGACCATCAAAAACCTTCCACGACATTTTTGCCAAGCACCCTGATCGTCAACCTAGCTCCCGCAGGAACCACGAACTTCCTAGTCGCTTAGATCTTCAGTATTTACTCAGAAACCCAATTTCAGATATCACTAAAATGCTCAACCAATTCATTATTAAAATTTCTGATTTTCTTTTTAAAATTCAAATTTTCCATAGACAATTCAATCTGTATAATTGATTCATCCAATTACAATATTTAATTTTAACATGATGCTAGAATGGTCACTGGATTCCTTGATTTTCAGATGATTTTCAAACATAAGATACTTGAATCTATTTTTAGTATTTAGATTATAATTAAACTAATCTATTTTGTTTTGAATCTAAGTTTAAACAGTGATTATATAAAAAGATCTTGAGTTTTAATTGTAATCTAGACTCTGAAATAAGAAAACAGAGAAGTGGAATACAATCAAACATGCATACATGAATTCAATCATCTATATACAGTGGCACTACTTATATAAACATGTACATGCGAGCAAAATTTCCAGCCTACTTTACACAAGTTTCCAATCAACAGATCTAAATCCAGAATTTAAAGTACTTATTTATAGTTGTGAAAGGATTAACGGAGATAACATTATACATAGCATGCACACTTCATTTTCCAAACACATACAAATAATATATATATATATATATCAAACATTGATGGTTTAAATCAAGCAACCAGATTTAAGACAAAATATAGTTAAGTTTACTCACCAATTTTGAAAATGCAGAGACTTTGGAAAGAATTGAGACTTGAAAACTGGAATGAAATTTCAGGCTTGATTTTGAAAAAAAAATTGCTTTTCAGGTTGCATGCTTTTGTTTTTTATTCCAGAAAACGTGTATTGCTTGAATCTTTGAAATGGCTTTGATTTTTAAAGCTGGAGTGCTTGATAAACTGGAACATGCTGATGAGGGTTCAAACTTGATTGAGGTAGTTTGCATTTGAAGATGTTACAAACTTCTTAATAAAATGGTTACAGGCTTTAATTCATTTCTAGATTGCATTTGTTTTTGAGGGGATGAATTTCAGGTTTGCAATTTGGTTTGAGAAGTGAATTTCAGGCTTTGATTTGTTTCAGAGAAGATGATAACAGATTTTTGAAAAGATTTACTGATTTTGGTTTTGAGGAACTTCCAGGTTTGAAATATGTTTGAACTGAGAAATGTAATACGGGTTTTTGAATTGCATGAAAATTTATTTGTTTTAGAGGAATGTTTTACGGGTCTGGCTATAGTTTCTTGGTTTGAAAATGAAAGTATAAGGAAAAGGAATGAAGGAAGAAAGTGGAAGTGTTTTATATAGATTAAATTTTGGTTTAATTAATTTTTTTAAAGAAAATAAAACAAGTAATGACACTTGTTTCATACCATTATTAATTATCAAACACTTGTTACTTAAGTGGTTTAGATCTTAACACTTGTAATAATTCATATTTACATTATTTTATATTATTTGTAAATGATTTTAAAAGCTTTTCTGATTAAATTCCTAATAAACAAATACATTTATAAATTAAGAAATGCTTTTCTAATTTTAAATAAATAAAACTTTTGAAAGAAAATAAAATAAAAACCAATTATATTTTAAATAAAATCATATATAATATTGTAAACTCATTTTTAAATGCTAATACAAAAAGCCTTTGTATTTATTCCTATTAAATAAATACTTTTCCAAATTTCTATAAATAAATTTCTCTAAAGGGAATAATATAAAACAAATCTTATTTTTAAATAAAAATTTCTCCTTATGTTTTAAATCCAAACTATATTATTATTTTAAGATATATATATTCCTTTAAATTCCATTTTTAAATTCAAATTCAAAGTCAGTTTAAAATCCAAATTTAAAGTCAATTCAAATAAATATAGATATCAATTTTAAACAAACACATTATTATTTATAAATAATTTATTCTATTTAAAATCAATATATAATCATAATTGAAAACATCACATTATTAATTGTTTGGCTATTTATATTTGAAAATTACAATTTTATCAATTTGGAACAATTTAATTAAGAGATTATCACATTTTAAATTCCCTGAAATTCCAGGATATCACATTCCTCCCCCCTTAAAAGAATTTCTTCCTCGAAATTTAAAACAAAGATAATCCAAAGTTTTATTTTATTTCAACCAATTCAAACATACATATCAGCCATCCATAACCAAACAAACAATTTCATTTAGACAAACAATTCAATCAAACAACTCTAGCTATCTGGACATAGATCCGGATAAGCTTCCTAAAATTATCCAGAGTTTCCCAGGTATAGATACTGGGATACTGGCTCTACTGAATCCAAACAAGCTATACTACTAAGCTATTGAGTTCCTACTCTTCTAGATCTACAATCTACACAGGCTATCAGACCATACTCAAGTTCGACTCAACATCCAAACCCTAACAAAACTACTGGTTCCAAAACCAGTGATGGACCAGACACGTACTCCCTCAGAGACACGTGAAATACCTTGAATTCCAGTCTTCCAAACTATCAATTCAACTCTTCAGACCAAAGCACCGATCCTTACAAAAACTTAGAAGAATCCAATATACCTCGGAGCTGACCTCATAATCTTACCAAATATTATTGCTCCCTTCCACCGGAGAAAATCTCAACAGAAACAAAGTCTCCAACTTCAGATTCCAAATTCCTCCATCTCTTAACCGCAAAAACTCTACTCCATAAACATCCGTAGACTTCACACTTACTTCTCCTATTCGAAAAAGACAGAATAGGATCACTCGCCAACTTGCCTCAGATCCTTAGAAACTCCAGTAGAAACTCTCTAATCCAAAACACTGCAACTTCCGGTTGCTTCCTCTCTAGAATAGCTGCCACAATGCTTCCGCTGCACAACTCTAATCTGGAGCAGATGAGAATGTCGTCGATGAACACGAGCATAGACTAAACGGCACATCCAAAAAATAAGGTTCAACGGAAGTTCTAAGAAATACAGAGCTGCTTCACCAAAACCCCATCCTAGGAGACATCGTTCTACCCAGCTGAATTACCGGTAGCTTCATGAACCAAGTCAATACGGAACACAATCCTTAATGCGGGGCAAATTTCTAACTTCCCTGAAGATATCCGGAAAATATTTGATAATTCCATAACTCCTACATCCTCTAGAGATGCCTCAAACCCAAGCAAAAGATTATCTAAGATAATCACCCAAACTATCGCAAGTCACTTTTGCGATCAACCCAACCTAAATTCCGAAGATACCATTCTCTCTTCACCAATCAGAACAGCTTATCCTTGAGCAACTAATCCATCGAAGAAACGGGTCCTCTCTGCTGCTTCTGATTTCCACCTCTAGGAAACTGCTAAGCTAAAAAGATTCCTGCTGGAACATAAAACACTTCCGAGCTGCACCGTTGACACAAATGCTAAAGACATCTTATCCAAAGCTTGTGAGAAACTCGGACCTTCAACCAAACACATATATCCTACTGAACTCGGCTACAATTACCGAAGCAGACACACTTCCTTAAACTCACTCCAAAAGAAAATATCTTTGAGACATCCATAGTCACTGCGTCTCACCATGTAGCTACTACTTCCAGAGGTTGCCAAGATACCATCACTTGCTTCTGCCTAACCGACAGATCCAAACTCTCAAAAATCCGCTCACACGAGCGCGATCAAACTTACACTTCAATGATAGACTCCGAACCTTAACAGGTTTCCTTCAGAGATCAATGAAATCCTTACACCAAGCTACAAAGCTTACTCGAGACGGTATTAGGTCTACAATCTCGACAGATACACTTCCAACTTCAAACATTCAATATCCAACCATTGGTAGTCGTGCTACACACCACTACCCTATCTACCTTTATAACTTATGTTGGAAAATCCGAACAGGTAACCCCACGGATAGGTAGATATATATATATATATAGTTATATATAAAAATTACAAGTACGCTCTCTCAAGAAAGACACCATTACAGAGCCTAGGTATTCGCTCAACCTACGCTCTGATACCAAATGAAACAACCCGCCTTATTCTCCACAATAAGTCGCATCATTATTAAGAAAGAAAGGGATAGAAAAGAGAAAAGATAGAGAAGAAAAAAGAAACAACATCAGAATCTAAACAGCAGAAAGAATAAATTATATTGATCACATAATATATTACATAGTATCATATACATCAGAGTTACACAGCTTATACAACACATACTAGACAGTTATAAACACCTGCCTAGTTATACAACTTAATATACAATACAGACAAACCACTCAGAGAACACACAGAGGAATACTATATACTACATGCTGAAGCCTCCTGTTCCAATGCTCCTCCTGAATTCGTCAAACCTAACCTGAATCCATTGGCTACTCGTAAAAATTTGAGTGCCCAAGAGTTTATGATAAATAGAAATAAACTCCGGGTCAGACATGGGTAAGGTGTGAGTAAACAGTTAAAATTGCTTAACTTTAAAAACCTTTGAAAGAAAGGTATTACGTAAGACCTCCCACCAATAAACATGGGTAAGTTTTTACCTTACGCTAACCAAAACATTTGATAGGAAATCCAGTGATATTATAATAGGGTCTAGGGTTTTCAAATAAATAGAAAATAGCCGAAATTGTTACATTCATTAAATTCCAGCTACTAGCCACAAAAGTGGGGTAATACAATCAAATCCGAGGGCGCTTATTGGAGTTTGGATTCCATACATTGGCAGGGCTACTGGGGTGCCGTCCGTCACAGTACATGGCCTAGACCACCGTATCGAGGATCCACCCTAAATCCCCTGCAACACAAAGCTGGAACCATTACTTACTGGACAGTCCCGAACAAGACAACCCCAACGGTTGTAGCTATTCAACCGCCCACACAGCCAAAATAAAAGGGACTCTAGACAGTGGTTCATCTCATCCTACTTGGGCATGACCCACTTAGCCTTGCTGTACCTTCCTTGTTTTAGCCATTCCCGGTTGATGAGGCTTGAGGCTACGGTTACCTTTATAGAACACATCTATCTTAGAATGCTCATCGTCCACCTGACGATGTTCTGAAAGCATTCACTTCATACAAGTTCGTTTCGGGTTCAAATGAAACCGAAGGCATTATCTCGTTACACTCATTTTGGAATCACCCTCAGAGTTAATGACAATAACCCTTGCACTCTGAATCTTCATCTTCACTTGGGATTCCCGACCTATCGTTAATTTGGATCGATGTGAATTTTGGATATCCAAATCTAGAAACCCGATCCTGGTCTCATCGAAATCCAAAACGCCATCTTTGAGGTCCAAGTTGTTTTAAAGTTAAAACAATTCAATTCAAATCATTATCTATATTCACAGAGATAGATAATTCACAATATCACAATAGATAATCTACATTATCATCACAAATAGATAATTCATATTATCATCTCACTTCAATCAAAGCATCCATACCGCACAACATTATTTATCTCATATCTGAGATCTCAAACCATGCAAAGCGTCCAATAACAATCAGCATTCATAAGCAATGATTTAATAATCATCATTCTATAATTAATTTAAAATGAATTAAATTAATTACTTCATCTCTAATTAATTAAAAATAAATTAAATTAGTTACCTTCATCACAATAAATCTTGCTTATATAAACATTAATTAAACCAATTAATTAATCATTATCTTAATTAATCAACCTTGATTAATTATCCCTTAATTACATTAAGTAATTAAGCTTTAATTAATTATACAAATTAATTATCTACAAACCATTAAGTAATTAACCTTAATTACTTCATTAATTATAATTAATTACATAAATCCTTAATTAATTACAATTAATTAATTACCTTATAATCACTTATTATTGATTAATTAATCTTAATTAATCTCTCGTTAATTACATTAATTAATGATCCTTAATTAATTATTTCCATTAATCAACTTTAATTAATCATAAACAGTAATTATCAACCCGTAATTACTTATCTTAATTAATTAACTCCTTAATTAATTATACCAATCCTTTGATTAATTACACCAAGTAATTAACACTTAATTACTTCCATTAAGTAATTACACTTTAATTACTTCTCATTAAGTAATTCCTTTTAATTAATTACATCCTGTAATTATACATAAATTACTTACCCTAAGCAATTACACTTATCCATCTCATTAAGTAATTATACTTAATCAATCACCAAATGATTATCTTTAGTTAATCAACCCATTTGATTAACCGAAATTAATCACACTTATTTGATTAATTACAGTTGGGTAATTCATCCCTTAATTACCCCTTTTAAATAAATAAATTAATCTTTAATTATAGATTAATCAATCCTTAATTATTAATTAATAAACCTTAATTTTCAATTAATAAAACTTAATGATTAATTAATTAATCCTTAATTAATCAATTAATCAATCCTTATTAACAATTAATTAACCCTTAATAGCAATAAATTAATCCTTAATTAACTTTAATTATAGATTAATAATTTCTTAATTATTAATTAAATAGGCCTAATTATTAATTAATAAAATTTAATTACAAATGAAGTGTATATTTTTTACCAATTAATTAATCCTTAATTACAGTTAATTAACTCTTAATAAATCTTTAATTATAGATTAATTATCTCTTAATTATTAATTAATAAAACTTAATTATTAATTAATAAAACTTAATTAAGTATTATAAATCAACCTCTAATTACTTGATTAATTAATTTCTAATTACAAATTGATTAATCTTTAATTACTTAACTAATAATCCTTAATTACAATTAATTAACCTTTAATTAATTATTTGTAACCCTCAATTTTAAAATAATTAATTCTTAATTATTAATTAGTTAAATTAATTAATTATTTTTAATTAATTCCTTAATTAATCCTTAATTATTACTAATTAAATCAGATAAAAATACTTTAATTATCTTAAGATAAAACATTATCTTATTTATGCCTTAATTAACATTTACACCTTTAAACCATTATATCTTAATAGTTAACCATACTTAATTAAATCAATAATTAAGATTTTTTTAAAATAAAATAATCATCTTACCTTGATAAATTAAAGTTATCTAAACATAACTTTAAAAATACCTTAAACATTTATCAGCTAATAGTTTTAAAAGCTAGATTTAAGTTTGAATTTAAAATTTACTTTTTATATAAACCTTTTAAAAATTCCAATTCTTAACTTAATTTTAAAATTATTTTAAATTTACTTAACGAGATTTGAATTTAACAAACTTCAAACTTCTTAATAACGTGTTAAAGAAAACATTTATATTAAAAAAATAGAATTAAAAAACAAGATTTATTTCAAAGGTTAAAAACTTACTTTATTCAAATTTGAAATTTATTTTATAAAAACTTATAATTTTTTTTGAAAATTTCTTTTAAATTAAACCACTTCAGTTTGAATCCCAAGAACCACTCGAGTCCTTCCAAGATCACTTCTTTTTAGATACCAAAAGTTAGTTTAAATTTAAATTAAAAAAAAACTAGAATCAAAACTATTATAGGTTTTTAAACATAAAGGAACTACTCGAGTTCACACTCGAGACACAAACTCAAACGCATGAGCATCTCTTCGAGTCACATCCTAACCCAACTACCAAAATTCTACCGACTCCAAAACATTCTCGTGCACATGCACCAGTGCCGGAATCACCTCCGGCCTTCGACGAACTCACTGGCACGTCACTCAGCAACGATGCAACACAAATCCAATCACCAGAACACTCGCACAAGCCATCGATCAAGATCGAACCACCCAGTTGAAAACTGGAACCAACGGTCGTGGCCACATCCACCTCGAACTCACAACGCCGATCACCGGACATCGCACCGTCACGGTCACACCTCCTCCAGTCATACACAAACCCATTCCCGAAGTTCCCATGAACTCGATGCATCAGCGAAGTAGTAGTGATCAAATTTTCCGGTTCGAACAAACTAGGTTTAAAATCCTAAATCACCACGCCGCCGTCGCCATGACCATCAGAAATTTTCCCTGACATTTTTGCCAAGCACCCTGATCATCAACCTAGCTCCAGCAGGAACCACAAAATTCCCAGTCACTTAGATCATCAGTATTTACTCAGAAACCCAATTTCAGATATCACTAAAATGCTCTACCAATTCATTATTAAAATTTCTAATTTTCTTTTTAAAATTCAAATTTTCCAGAGACAATTCAATCTGTATAATTGATTCATCCAATTACAATATTTAATTTTAACATGATGCTAGAATGGTCACTACATTCCTTGATTTTCTTATGATTTTCAAACATAAGATACTTGAATCTATTTTTATTATTTATATTATAATTAAATAATCTATTTTGTTTTGAATCTAAGTCCAAACAGTGATTAAATAAAAAGATCTTGAGTTTTAATTGTAACCTAGACTCTAAAATAAGAAAACAGAGAAGAGGAATACAATCAACCATGCACATATGAATTCAATCATCTATATACGGTGGCACTACTTATATAAAATATACATGCAAGGAAAATTTCCAGCCTACTTTAAACAAGTTTCTAATCAACGGATCTAAATCCAGAATTTAAAGTACTTATTTATAGTTGTGAAAGGATTAACAGAGATAACAATATACATAGCATGCACACTTCATTTTCCAGACACATGCAAACAATATATATATATATATATATATATATATATATATATATATATATATAACATTGATGATTTAAATCAAGCAACCAGATTTAAGACAAAATATAGTTAAGTTTACTCATCATTTTTTAAAATGCAGAGACTTTGGAAAGAATTGAGACCTGAAAACTGGAATGAAATTTCAGGCTTGATTTTGAAAAAAATTGCTTTTCAGGTTGCATGCTTTTGCTTTTTATTCCAGAAAACTTGTATTGCTTGAATCTTTGAAATGGCTTTGATTTTTAAAACTGGAGTGCTTGATAAACTGGAACATGCTGATGAGGGTTCAAACTTGATTGAGGCAGTTTGCATTTGAAGATGTTACAAACTTCTTAATAAAATGGTTACAGTCTTTTAATTCATTTCTGGATTGCATTTGTTTTTGAGGGGATGAATTTCAGGTTTGCAATTTGGTTTGAGAAGTGAATTTCAGGCTTTGATTTGTTTCAGAGAGGATGATAACAGATTTTTGAAAAGATTTACTGATTTTGGTTTTGAGGAACTTCCAGGTTTGAAAGTTGTTTAAACTGATAAATGTATTACAGGTTTTTGAATTGCATGAATTTTTTTTTGTTTTAGAGGAATGTTTTACAGGTCTTGCCATAGTTTCTTGGTTTGAAAATGAAAGTATATGGAAAAGGAATGAAGGATGAAAGTGGAAGTATTTTATATTGATTAAATTTTGGTTTAATTAAAATTTTAAAGAAAATAAAACAAGTAATGACACTTGACTCATACCATTATTAATTATCAAACACTTGTTACTTAAGTGTTTTAGATCTTAACACTTGTAATAATTCATATTTACATTATTTTATATTATTTGTAAATGATTTTAAAAGCTTTTCGTATTAAATTCCTAATAAACAAATACATTTATAAATTAAGAAATGCTTTCCTAATTTTAAATAAATAAAATTTTTGAAAGAAAAGAAAATAAAATAAAAACCATTTATCCTTTAAATAAAATCATATATAATATTGTAGACTCATTTTTAAATGCTAATATAAAAAGCCTTTGTATTTATTCCTATTAAATAAATACTTTTCCAAATTTCTGTAAATAAATTTCTTTAAAAATAATAGTATAAAACAAATCTTATTTTTAAAAAAAAACTTTCTCCATATATTTTAAATCCAAACTATATTATTATTTTAAGATATATATATATATATATATATATTCCTTTAAATTCCATTTTTAAATTCAAATTCAAAGTCAGTTTAAAATCAAAATTTAAAGTCAATTCAAATAAATATAAATATTGATTTTAAACAAACACATTATTATTTATAGATAATTTATTCTACTTAAAGTCAATCTATAATCATAATATAAAGCATCACATTATTAATTGTTTGGCTATTTATATTTGAAAATAACAATTTTATCAATTTTAAACAATTTAATTAAGAGATTATCACATTTTAAATTCCTTGAAATTCCGGGATATCACACACACATATATAAATTCACTTATACTAATTATCTTCATCGATCTAGTTTTGATTTGAATTCGTCTATTCCAATTTATCAGCTTTGATCGTCGAATTTGTGCCAACCTTGCTTTGGTTTGGAATTCGTGCTTGGATTCATAACTTACCTCATTCTCGTTCATCTCTCTAGCCTCGAAAGGTGAGCAATCACTCATGATTAACGTTCTTATATTTATTAAATCTGATTTCAATTGAAATGACAATTGAAATATGCTCATGTCAGTTATTTACATTGCTATATATATGTTGTTATCTGTATCTGTTCACATGTGATATCTGACGCCATTATCTGTTATTCATATTGATGATATATGCCTATTATATTATTATCATATCTGTTATCAATCTGCAAGTTCCCTATTAGCATAGAATTCCCTACGGATTGAAATGAAACACACCCGAACGATTTGTAGAATATGAGAAAATCGTTATGGGTTGAAATGATAAACCCAAACGATTTTCATTTGGATTGAATTTGGGATTATGGGTTGAAAAGATATATACCCGTACGTATGTTTAAATCATGGAATGAAATGATATATATCCGCATCACTTGACCATAGGATAAAAAATTATATACAGACACCGTTGGTATATATATATATACATATACACACACACACACACACACACACACACACACACACACATATATATATATATTGAAATGATTTATATGGTTTTAGAAAGAAATATATGGTTTATAAATATTGATTTCAAGATATTATATATAAATGAATTTTTTATAGTTTAAATTCTTGATTTTAAAATTAAATGTTTTTATAATTTTAAAATTATAAGTTAGTTTTGGAATTATAAATTTTAAGAATTTACTTATAATTTTACTATTTTAAAATATGTATAAATTTGTTTTATTATTAAATAAGCTTGATAATATGATTTAATTTAATAAACTTGATTTAATTTATACATAATATGTTTTTGTATTTATTTAAAATTATATTTTCAAATATAGAGTTTATAATAGTTTTTAATAAATTAAAGTTGGGAAGATGGATTTGAAATTGATTTGAAACAGTATTTGATTATGAATTTTTTTAATTAAATCAATTTGAAACTTATTGGATTTGAGATTTAAAGGATATGATTTTATAACTTGATTTATGGTTTAAGGTAATTAAATGAATATTTCAAGTTGAGATAAATTGAAGGAAATGTTTAGTTTATTTATAATTTGGGTTTATTTAAATGATACTGGGTTCATTAAATGAATATTTCAAAATTAAATAAAAATGAAGTTAAATTAAGCTATACGTAAAGTTATCAAATTTAATTTTGAAAGTGTGGAATATTTAAAGCTTTGAAATATATTGACTTTGAAATGGTTTACTTTGTGGTTCAAATTTGTATTTGAAATCGATATAATTTGGAATTGTTTATTTAGAAACTGAATTGAATTGAAATTGAGGAATTGAGATTTAATGAAATTTGAGTTTCGGAATTCGAGTTGAATTGGAATCGATTTGAGAAATTTGAGGAAGCTATTTATTATATAAAGTAATTTAAATTATATTTATAACAATCTATATATTTTACTTTATAAATTATTTTAATATAAACTATTTTCAATATAAAACTAATTTTATTATAAGCTATTTTAATAGTCTAATTATTTTATATAAACTATTCTAACATATAAATTTTTTATATAAACTATTTTATCTTGTAAACTATTTTGTTATATATAGTATTTTTAATATCGAAACTATTTAAGCGAAAAATATTATAATTTCCAAGGTGTTATGATTTTTCAAGGGCTTATGATTTCGATTGTGCTATACTTTTAAAGTGTTATGATTTTGGAAATGGATATATCTGAAGTGAAAATGATATCGTATTGATATGGTTTTCAAATGGAAATGATATTTTGGTTTTGAAGTATAAAATATTTGAAATGACCACGGTGTTATAATAATGATTGGTTGTTAAAGAGACCGGGATCGGATATTGTCATATTCTCTGCCAATATCGAAAACCACTTTAACAATTGCGTGCATGGTGGGGATTCCAGATTGAAGTAGGATGGTTTGGTGACGATTCTATATGGTATTTACGTAGCCTTGACTACTGTGAGTCAGCTTGAGCGGCTCAAACAGGAGCCATGTCGGGACAAGTGAGGTCATTCCTCCTATCGAACACATTTCTTTGATACCATTCTATTGCTTTTTTGATTTGATTGGGTGCACCCTTTGATTTGGGAGTGTGTCATGACGTGGGCGGTAGTAGCTGCTATGCATTACCACCAGTCTGGATAGGCAAACGGTATATCTACACTGGCATTGCCTCGAGTGTCGTGTCGCATGCCCTATCGCGCCTTCAACGTGTTTGTTTTGTACCATGCCTATATGATGTCCTCTCGGTAAACCTCCAGTTTACGGAGGAGCGTACGATAATGCATAGACTACAAGAATATATAAAAATGTGTTAAAGGGGACATGGGTAACGCCATAACGTTATTTTGATACTTTTACTTTACTATAGACATTATTATAATAGCATATATTACTACATAGTACATAGTTCCACGGATCCTTAGAGGATGGTTACCCCAAACATTCTTTAAGTTACTTGTATTCAATTGATATTTCACTTGAGTTGAATTTATTGATATAAGAATGTTAATCCTGACTCGAGTTTTTTGTGTTTTTCTTTATGCTCAGGTCAGACTGAGTGTCACAACATTTGAGGCTAACCATTGGAGTTGTAGCTTCACTTGGAGATCCATCTGTATCTATTCAACTTTCAGCTATCCAGTGGTTTTTTTCAAAGATGTCATCTGTTTGTATTCGAGACTTCACTAATTGAGATATTCTGTTGTATTTTGTTTCAGACTCTGATGTTTTATAGTAGCTTCATGAACTACTATTTATCTATTCCGATGCTTATTATTGTTATATTACTCTATGTTTGTGATTCTGTGATTATTTATTTACTGTATATGTTTGGTTTTTCCAAATATAAATTAACAATATGATATTTTGAGCAATTCAGTCTGACATGTGCGGACGCAAATGGTTGAAATATCGGGTTGTTACACCATCTTACATTTTTAATACTAAACATTTTAATATTTTACCTATGTATACCATTTGAGACATTCCTAACATCCTTTTATACAAATTATAAAAAGATGTTTTTCAAGTCCTATGTCGAGAATTAAACAATTAAATTAGAATTGATTTTAACTTAGGCACATTATTAACAATTAATAGTATGTTGTTTTCTTATATTTTAGAAATATTTATGTACCTTATTAATGTTCTTTCTCATCGACGATGCTTTCTTTGTATTTTGGCTGAAAATCAAACTATTTGATATTACTATCGAAATACGTATTCAACTCTGTAACATCCCATGATTTTATGACAATTAAAATAATAATACTGAAAATAGAATCTTGACAAACTTCAAAATTTGGTACAAAACTTGCATGTTGGGTTCATGGAGATTTTATAATCAATTTTCATATATAGTGTTTTCCAATCATAGTTCATGCGAAAAAGTTATTAACGTTTGAAGTTTTTTTAATCATAATTAATTATATGTGTAATTATGATTATAGAAGTTAATTAATATTAATTACTAATGTTAATGGAAACTTAAACATTAATAAATGCTAACGTTAAATCAAATCTAAAAATAATAATGGGAAGAAAATTATATCGATTGCGTAAACAAGGAATAAAATATGCAAAATAAACAATGCTAGTTAATCACCGTTTAAGCAAAAGAATGGTTGAATCCTAATGCACCCAGGCCGACAGTAGCGGTAGACTCAAGGGCATGAACGGTCGATTGTTGACGTGAAAAATTGGTAATTTAGTGCATGCGATTAGATGATGTTGATTGACTCAATTATTTTTATTTGTTGCGAAGTTAGTGATGTACATCCAAGATGGGTCTTAAGATTTCCTAGGCTATATCTAACGCTCCAAATCAATCCGTAACACCTTTAAATTAACATCTAATTTAACCTTAGTTTATTTAGAAAACTTATTGCGTACAAAAACTCTACCATTTTCTCTTCTACTCCATATTCTAAAAGTAGTAAAACTATTATATTATATATCATAAATAGAGAAAAGTGGAGAATAAGAGAAGAATATGATTGATTTAAAACACAGAAATAAAGGTAAATCGTGAATCAAACACAAATGTAAATTTATTTCAGTTATTTCCTCAGATCTGAAATTCAAATAGTTATATACCCTTTTTATATTTTAGATTTAAAGTAAATGGAAGTCAAATAAAAATGAAATGGATCTAGATGTAGAGAATTGGAAAATGAAGGAAAGGGAGTGGGAAATTACATATTTTGTAATAATATTGGATTTACGTCGTTGTAAATCTATTCCATTCATATCTAGATATAAATCACGATTTGGGTATTTTATTTATACCCTTAAGGAATTTGATATAAATCACGAATGGAATATTTAATATTATATGCATAATGATTATGGAAGACATGCATATATGTTATGGAAAATCGTAAACTTGATAGTTACTGTATACGTTTAGATTTGGAAAGTCAGAGATATAAATAATCTCCGGACTTTTAAATAACTTTTTAATGAAATCATATTAGGATCTCGGATTTGGTTAGTTTATATAGATGGTTGAACATAAATAAGATTTGATTATAAATTAAATTAGGATTAGGCAATATTTTAATATGTTGGAATAAGCTGTGTAATAATGTGAATTTTTCTAAATTGACTATCAATACAAATAAAAATGTATTGGTTGAAATAATAAGGAATATAAACAAAAAGGAAGAGAAGTACAAAATAAGGAAATCACTATATTTTGTATTATCTATTCTAATTGAAAAATAAATGATAATTCCTTGTTATTTCATACATAACACAAGTACTCTTTGAATTAATTTATAGAGAATTATAGCTTAACAGTTTCCTTTGAGGAAGATATTCCAATGTATTAAGGTATACAAAATCCATTAAGTATAACTAAAGTAACGTAAGTAGGAATAATAACATCAATTTAAATGGGGAACCTAAATTATGTCATTTAAGATGGTGTAGGAAGCAATTTGTAATGATCTCGATTTTTTAGTCAAATTTAATTGGTAATTAATTTAATATTTAGAATTAATTTATGAATTAATTGAGAATTAATTTGGATTTGAAATATAAAAATAAAATTAAATTCAATTTTAAGCTGGAAATTCTAAAAATAAAATATATTGTGAATAGAATTTTGGGTGTATTTGAATTCTCCAAATTTAATAAGATATATGTTCATTTAGTTATATAAATGAATTGTTCTGAAATTTAATAAATATATTGACAATGAATATTGTTGATTTGAAAATATTAAAATGAATATCTTGAAAAATAAATTTGATTTATTTTGGAGTTAATATAGGAATTAAGTTTCAAAACATTTTCTTATTCTTAAAAAGAGTTATATAAAGTATAAATTACATCTACATAAAGAATTAAAAATACATAGCACATATGTGAATATAATTGATAAATAAATTGTAATATATATGTATTTGAAAGTTATATTTTGAATTTGGTATAATAAATTTTCAAAGGCCATTAAACGTATAAATTTGTAAACACAATAAAAAGAGGGATATAAACATAAATTTTATAACAAATGACATTTGTAAAAGAATTAGATATATAGAATTACAAGTGTTAACATGAAATAAAAAATGGCAAACAAAAAGAATTAAAAACATACAAAATATATGAAAAGAGAGAAAGAAATCAGATTTTTCATTTTCATTTTCAAATCTGAGAATAAAATATCAAACAACTCAAACTTGATCAAAAGAAGAAATCAAAAGCTTCAGAATTGAAAACAGAAAGATCAAAACAAAAATCTGCAAGCTTTGAAACTGAAACAAAAGCAAATCAAATGAAAGCAATATTTCAACTCATATCGATCAAGCCTTGAGATCAAACCATCTTCAATTCTGAAAATACAAAACTGAGAAAAGAAGATCAAGGCTGATCTAACTTAAAGGATTTTCAATTGACTGGAATGAAAGCCTGTAATCAAGGAGGATCAAGCAAGCAAATTAAAGCGGCTACAACCTGAGAAGATCTGTAACAACCCGCATATTTAACGATTTTATATTTAAATGTTTAATTTAAATATAGCATCGTTAGTCGGATTTTGGGTCCGAAATGTTACTTTTTGCAAATGGTCGAATTGGGACTCGAAACCATTTCCATTGATTCCAAAATGGCGTTTGCGATCTTTTTGAGTGTAAGCTTTGATATGTTTGGAGTAAGTCGAATTTTTTCTATTTGCTAAGTGGGCTTTGGGTTTGGGTTTCACCCAAACTGTTCTATAAACCAACTCAACCCTTCTCTCCTTCCATTCACTTATTCATTTCATAAAAGCTTAAGCTAAAACTGAAATGGGGGAAGAGAAAGGAAATTAGAAACTCCTAGCCCTACATCCTCTTGCAAATCCAAATTCTTGCTCCAAAATCATAGAGAAGCCATTGGTAATCTCCTCTTCATCTTCTCTATCTCTTTCTCTCTTCAATCTCAGAAATTTCCTAAACCTAATTTAGGAAAATACTTGTATTATTCTTAGGTTGAAGCTACTAGAGTTGAAGTGGAGATTTATTGGTCTTCTCCTTGCAAATTGAACTCCTTCTTCTTTGTTTTTGAATTGGAAGGTGAGATTTTTTATCTCACGTCTATGTTTACAACTATGTTCGGTTGTTAGGTATGAATTCCCAACAATTATTCATGTGCAATTGCTTATGATTCGGATTGGTTTTATGAAAATTGCAAATTTTGGTGTTTTGGAAGTATAAAACTCTAGAATCATAGTTTGAGTTTTGATCATGTGTTTGGAGTTGGGTAAGAGAGCCAATAGCGCTGGGTTGTCATAGGGCATAATTCCCTAGTGTCGTTGCTCTTCGATTGCATTTTGAAGGAGTGTTTCCTTCATTAGAAAGGCTGAGATACAGCCTTAAGGCTCAGTCAGTTGACTGACCTTCTGCAGTCAGTCGACTGGCTGTAGCCAATTGCCATATCAAGGCCGTAAACAGAGACATGAAGTCTCTGTTTCCTGCAACCAGTTGACTGGCCATTTTAGTCAGTCGACTGAATGCAGGATATGGGATTTTTATGTCTCTGGATCAGTCGACTGACTGCAGTGAACCAGTCGACTGACCTGCCTCATTTTACCTAATGTACCTATTTGTTTGTAATTCCCACTTTTATCGATTTAAATTGATTCCAATTAGTTGCTTATGCATATTTGACCATGATGATTCCTTTTAGACTTCATCCATGGGTTTTTTTATAAAATAATCTTCTATTTAAAACACACAATTTCGCACTTCGAGCGAAGTGGAAGGAAGATTAAATGGTTAGGTAAAACACGGACCATGAATCCCTGCGTTTGTCTTTCCGATTAGTCCCTGACCTATTCGATTGATCGTTTTGACCTTCGGTTTGGTTTATCGATGATATGAGGTAAACTTTGTACTGCTTTGAGTGTGAAAGTGGCTGACGGATAGTAAACCGTTTAGTGCGAACGAGTGGTTATGGGACAAACGTTAACACTTTTCGAATTCCTTTTTGAGAGTTATGACACATTCCGCCAGTTAGTGGTGTCCAGTACTGGGTCTCTGACCTTCACCACTACGGTTTGTTGCCTTCGGGTATGTTGCCTTCGGGTTTGTACCTTCGGGTTTGTTGCCCTTTAGTATCGCTTTCGATGTTGGTCGTTATGAGCCGCATGGGTGATATTGGGTTGCCCTTTAGTATCGCTTCCGATGTTGGTCGTTATGAACCGCATGAGTGATATTGGGTTTGGAGTCTTCGGGCTCATGGATCCTTGTTTGTACAGTACTGAGCTCGAGCAAATTTTATGATGTTTCATTAATATGTATATTCCCTTGGTATCGCCCTTCGGTGTTGGTCTTTTTGAGCCGCAAGAGGTGTAGCGATTACCTTGTGGAACTTGTATACCTTATGGGTATTTGTTATTTGCCTTTTGGCTTGATTTGGGATAATTGTATCCTTTGTTTGTCGCCGATGATATGAGGCTTGTTCTATATGATTCATCTTTTGTTGATGATTGTGTTATCTCTTTTAGAGATATTTGTTATACTTAGTAAACTTGCAGGTTTATTGTTGTTCAGTTTATCTAACTGATTTGTTTAGCTAGACTGATCCGTGTATTTTATTCGGGTCAGACCGAGATGTTTCAGGGTAGGTACATTTGGACTTAGACTATTTTGCTTCCGCATGGACTACTCCGCTAGCTTCTTTTTGTCATAGCTTTTTGTGTAGTCTTATTATGTTGTAACTCTGATATTTATTCTTGTGAACTCGTCTGTATATTGTGGTCTGCTATACCACTTGACTTGTATTATTTTGTATACTCTGTTATGTATCAATATATGTGTATACGATGATCTGCTGTTCTGTGATGTATATTACATTTGATTTGTTATATTCTGTTCTGATAGATCCAATCACCTATGGTTTTGTTTTAAATATTCATTGGGTATGTCGACCTGCTTGGTATGACTCTTGTCGATGTATTCAATAGATAATTAGAGCAAGGCTATAGATGGTCGCACCCAACCAGCCTTATTCTCCGTGTTAGCAGACGGTATTATCTATTAATACTCTTTGCTAGCGTGCATATAAAGGTGGGGCGTCACAGCGTGGTATCAGAGCCAGGTTCAGAACAAAATATGATAAACACAGAATAGAGCACGTATACGATACATCAAAGTGTATAAGTGATACAAATCTTTGAATCATCGTGCCTCTCTATTCCATCAAGGTTAGATAGAATTTGGGAATACGTTTAGGAATGCATTTTATTCCGTAGTATTCCATATTGAATTATCTACCTTGTGAATAATTTTATTCTTATCTTAACTTTTAGCGTATGGCTGGAAGAGGCAGAGGACGACGTCCGGATGCTGGGCAATCCAGTGGTTCACATCCGGATGGCGTTTATATGTCTGCCGATCAGTTTTTGGAATTGTTTAGGAGCACTCAGCCTCCAGTTCCTCCTCGAGTATCTCCACCTCGCAAGTCTGCTTTTGCACGTCAGTGCAGTGATTTTTCTCATCTTGGAGGGAAGCCGTTTAAGGGCTCCGAGTCCGTTCTTGAAGTCCAAGCTTGGCTTCGCACGTGCGAGCGTATCTTCTCTCGCATGGATCTTTCCGACCATGATAGAGTTCTTGTGACTTCTAGTTTATTACAAGAGCATTCTCTTGATTGGTATGAGCTTCTTGTAGCTATGAGCCTACTCTTTCTTAGACTCAGTTTCGGGGACGATTCGAACTCAAGTTCGTTCCTGAATCTGATAAAGTTTTATTGACCCGTCGCTTCCTTGAGTTTAAGCAAGGGAAATCTTCTATTTCTGAGTATGTTGCATCGTTCGAGGCTTTATCTCAGTATGGTCTTGAATTCATCAGCACTTCTTACAATAAGAATTTGAAGTTTGTTTCTGGTCTTAAGAAATATCTTAAGAAGTCTTTGTTGCTCCAGCTTAAACTTTCTTTTGAGGACTTGGTTGATTCGGCACTTCATCTCGAGACCGTCGAAAAGGAGTGTGATAGTGATGTTGATGTTGAGGTTTCCAAGAACCCCAACAAGAGGCCGTTTCCAATTCAGAAGAAGCCTTTTCCTTCTAAAAAGAAGAAGACTGGTGGTTCTAGTTCTCAGCCTCAGTCTCCTGGAACACCTTTCGTTCGAAAGTGTTTCAATTGTGGTTCTCCTGATCATATTATTCGAGCTTGCCCTAAGCCTCTCTTCTGCCGTTATTGCAAGAAGGAAGGTCATCATGTTTCAGCTTGCCCTACTGTTCCGGCTAGTGCCAAGTCTAGCAGGCTTTATGATGCTAAGGCTTCAGAAGGTCCTTCTCAGTCCAAAGGTATATCTTCATCTATTTTGGAAGGTTCTATTTTATTTCATGATCATAGTATTCGAGTTCTTTTCGATACAGGTGCATCACATTCTTTCGTATCAAAAAAGCTCGTTGATGATTTATCTTTGGATGTTTCTTGTTTGGTTACTTCTTTAAGGATTGCGAATCCTATTGGGGGATCCGCGACCCTTAGTTTGCTTTGTGATGATGTTGAGATTGTTTTATGTGGCTTCTCTTTCCGTGCGAATCTGCACGTTATTTCTTGTCTGGGATTTGATATGATTTTGGGTATGGACTGGCTAGTGAGATATGATGCCAGGATTATTTGTTCGGAGAGAACCATATATCTTCGACATCGGATTCGCCTACTCAGCTATCTCTTGTTCTTTGGAATGTAGATAATTCCGAGATGGCTTTATATTCTCTTGACTCGCGAGATGATGATGATATATCTCGTATTCCTGTTGTTTGTGACTTTTCTGATGTTTTTGAGCCTGTATCGGGTTTGCCACCCAAACGGGCATTGAGTTCCGCATTGATCTCATTCCAGGCGCGCAGCCAGTTAGTCGTCCTCCCACGAGGATGTCTACAAAGGAAAATGAGGAACTCAAGAAGCAGCTTTTGGAGCTTGAGTCCAAGCAGTTAATTCAGTCCAGTTTTTCTCCGTGGGGATCCGCGGTCGTCTTCGTGAAGAAGTCTGATGGAACTCTTAGGCTTTGCATTGACTATCGCAAGCTTAACGAGTTAACCATTAGGAATAGGTATCCATTGCCTAGGATCGACGATATGTTCGATCTATTGAGTGGTGCTAAGGTCTTTTCTCAGCTCGACCTTGCCACGGGTTTTCATCAGTTATGAGTCGCGGAGGATAGCATACCTCTTACAACTTTCCGCACTCGATATGGTTCTTTTGAGTGGCTCGTTATGCCGTTCGGTTTGACGAACGCTCCTGCTTTCTTTGTCGATCTCATGAATCGAGTATTCCGGGAATATCTCGACAAGTTCGTCCTTGTGTTCATTGATGATATCCTTATTTATTCTAAGTCTGAAGCCGAACATGCTAATCACTTAAGGATTGTCTTGAGTACTCTCCGTCATCATCAGCTTAGAGCCAAATTCTCCAAATGCCACTTTTGGGAGAATAAGGTTAAGTTCTTAGGCCTTGTTGTATCTTCCGATGGCATTTCTGTCGATCCCTCAAAGATCGAAGCCATTCAGAATTGGAAGAGGCCTGAAAATGTTCATGAGATTCGTAGTTTCCTTGGATTGGCGGGATATTACCGTCGGTTCATTAAGAACTTTTCTCGTGTTGTGCTTCCTCTCACCTGCCTTACTCGTAAAGGCATTCATTTTATTTGGTCCGACAAGTGTGAAGCTTCCTTTTTAACATTAAAGGAACTTCTCACTAATGCTCCTATTCTTGTGGTTCCCGAAGGGAATCATGATCTTGTTGTCTACACTGATGCTTATGGTAGTGGTCTCGGTGTTGTTCTTATGCAGAAGGATCGGGTAGTTTCTTATGGTTCTAGGCAACTGCGTCCGAATGAAGTTCGCTATGCCACTCATGATTTTGAGTTAGCCGCCATTGTCTTCGCCTTGAAGATTTGGCGACAATATTTATTGGCGAGCGCTTCATCCTCTATACCGATCATAAATCCTTGAAGTATTTGTTCACTCAGAGGGAACTCAGTTTGAGGCAACAACATTGGCTCGAGTTTCTTGTTTCCTATGACTTTGATATCCAGTATACCCCTGATCAAGGTAATCGTGTTGCTGATGCGCTTAGTCGCAAACATTCGGCTGTTATTTTTATGATCCTTGCCGAATGGGATGTTCTTGAGACTCTATCTTTTTGTGAAATTCATGATTGAGGTTCATCTTCTCATTCTCCTATTCTATTGCTTAGTTTGAGAGCTCGACCCATTTTGTTGGATCGTATTGCCGATGGTCAGCGGCGTGATCCTGAATTGTTGCATCTTATTCAGCTTTGTGAGTCTGGATCCTGTGATGAGGCGTTGCGGGATTTCAGCATTGATTCTCATGGGTGTCTTCACAAGAAGAACCGTCTTTTTGTGCCTTCTGATTTTGCGCTTAGGCATGAAATTCTTGATGACTGTCACCGTTCTAAGTATACCATTCATCCTGGTAGTAGTAAGATGTATGCCGATATGCATCGTCTTTATTATTGGGAAGGCATGAAGCGCGATGTGGCGAGTTATGTGAGTAATTGCATAACCTGTCAGTGTATTAAGGCCGAACATCAGCGTCCTTCGGGTCTTCTTCAGCCTTTAGAGATTCCATTGTGGAAATGGGATCAAATTTCTATGGATTTTATTGACGGCCTACCTCGTTCGAGATCGGGCCATTCTAGCATCTGGGTTATTGTTGATCGCCTCACTAAATCTGCTCATTTTATTCCTATTAAGTCTAATAGAACTGCGTCTCTTTTGTCTAAGTTATATGTCAAGGAAATCGTAAGACTTCACGGTGTTCCTAGTTCTATTGTGAGTGACCGTGATCCTTTATTCACGAGTCATTTTTGGAAGAGTCTCCAGCAAGCCTTGGGAACAAAGCTTAATTTTTCTACAGCTTATCATCCGTAGTCTGATGGACAGACTGAATGGGTGAATCGTATCTTGGAAGATCTTCTCCGTATTTGTATTTTTGATTTTGGTGGTAGTTGGGAAGATCATCTACCTCTTGTAGAGTTCTCCCACAATAATAGTTTTCAATCTAGTATCGGTATGGCTCCTTTCGAAGCCTTATACGGAAGGCCATGACGATCACCTTCATGTTGGTTAGAATCTGGGGAGAAGCTTATTCTTGGTCCAGACTTTGTTCGTCATTCTTCCGAGAAGATTGATCTTATTCGATTGAGAATGAAAGAGGTACAAAGTCATCAGAAATCCTACGCGGACAACCGTAGGAAGCCTCTCGAGTTCTCTATCGGCGATCTTGTTTTTATTCGTGTTTCTCCTTTGAAGGGGGTTATGCGTTTCAGTATGACTGGGAAATTGGCTCCTCGCTTTATAGGACCATTTTCTATTACTGAACGTATTGGCCCTGTGGCTTATAGAGTTTCACTTCCAGCTCATTTATCTGGCATTCATGCGTGTTTCACGTCTCGCAACTTCGGAAGTGTCTTCGGGAGTCGGATTCTGTTATTACTTCTCCTGATTTGCTAGAGCTTGAGATCTCACCCGACTTATCTATTGTACAGCAATCTATTTGCGTGCTTGACATGGAGGTGCGACACCTTCGGAACAAGGACGTGCCGCTCGTTAAAGTTCAATGGTCCACTAATCCCAATGACTGTACTTGGGAAACCAGAGAGTATATCGGGCGATCTTATCCGGGGTTTCTATCTTAGCTTGTGAGCGGTGGGTATGTCCTTTCATCTCAAGCTTATTTCCTTTTTCCTTTGAATGTTGTATGTATGTAGTTGTTACAAATATCGTCTCTAGGAATTGCGGGGACGCAATTTTGTAAGGAGGGGAGATCTGTAACAACCCGCATATTTAACGATTTTATATTTAAATGTTTAATTTAAATATAGCATCATTAGTCAGATCTTGGGTCCGAAATATTACTTTTTGCAAACGGCCGAATCGGGACTCGAAACCATTTCCATTGATTCCAAAATGGCGTTTGCGATCTTTTTGAGTGTAAGCTTTGATATGTTTGGAGTAAGTCGAATTTTTTCTATTTGCTAAGTGGTCTTTGGGTTTGGGTTTCACCCAAACTGTTCTATAAACCAACTCAGCCCTTCTATCCTTCCATTCACTTATTCATTTCATAAAAGCTTAAGCTAAAACTGAAATGGGAGAAGAGAAAGGAAATTAGAAACTCCTAGCCCTAGATCCTCTTGCAAATCCAAATTCTTGCTCCAAATTCATAGAGAAGCCATTAATAATCTCCTCTTCATCTTCTCTACTCTTTCTCTCTTCAATCTCAGAAATTTCCTAAGCCTAATTTAGGAAAATACTTGTATTATTCTTAAGTTGAAGCTAGTAGAGTTGAAGTGGAGATTTGTTGGTCTTCTCCTTGCAAATTGAACTCCTTCTTCTTTGTTTTTGAATTGGAAGGTGAGATTTTTTATCTCACATCTATGTTTACAACTATGTTCGGTTGTTAGGTATGAATTCCCAACAAATATTCATGTGCAATTGCTTATGATTCGGATTGGTTTTATGAAAAATGCAAATTTTGGTGTTTTGGAAGTATAAAACTCTAGAATCATAGTTTGAGTTTTGATCATGTGTTTGGAGTTGGGTAAGAGAGCCAATAGCGCTGGGTTGTCGTTGGGCATAATTCCCTAGTGTCATTGCTCTTCGATTGCATTTTGAAGAAGTGTTTCCTTCATTAGAAAGGCTGAGATACAGCCTTAAGGCTCAGTCAGTTGACTGACCTTCTGCAGTCAGTCGATTGGCTGTAGCCAATTGGCATATCAAGACGGTAAACAGAGACATGAAGTCTCTGTTTCCTGCAACCAGTCAACTGGCCATTTTAGTCAGTCGACTGAATGCAGGAAATGGGATTTTTATGTCTCTGGATCAGTCGACTGACTGCAGTGAACCAGTCGACTGACCTGCCTCATTTTGCGTAATGTGCCTTTTTGTTTGTAATTCCCACTTTTATCGATTTAAATTGATTCCAATTAGTTGCTTATGCATATTTGACCATGATGATTCCTTTTAGACTTCATCCACGGGTTTTTTTACAAAATAATCTTCTATTTAAAACACACAATTTCGCACTTCGAGCGAAGTGGAATGAAGATTAAATGGTTAGGTAAAACACGGACCATGAATCCCTGCGTTTGTCTTTCCGATTAGTCCCCGACCTATTCGATTGATCATTTTGACCTTCGGGTTTGGTTTATCGATGATATGAGGTAAATTTTGTACTGCTTTGAGTGTGAAAGTGGCTGACGGATAGTAAACCGTTTAGTGCGAACGAGTGGTTATGGGACAAACGTTAACACTTTTCGGATTCCTTTTTGAGAGTTATGACACATTCCGCCAGTTAGTGGTGTCCAGTACTGGGTCTCTGACCTTCACCACTACGGTTTGTTGCCTTCGGGTATGTTGCCTTCGAGTATGTTGCCTTTGGGTTTGTACCTTCGGGTTTGTGCCTTCGGGTTTGTTACCCTTTAGTATCTCTTCCGATGTTGGTCATTATGAGCCGCATAGGTGATATTGGGTTGCCCTTTAGTATCGCTTCCGATGTTGGTCGTTATGAGCCGCATGAGTGATATTGGGTTTGGAGTCTTCGATCTCATGGATCCTTGTTTGTACAGTACTGATCTCGAGCAAATTTTATGATGTTTCATTAATATGTATATTCCCTTGGTATCGCCCTTCGGTGTTGGTCTTTTTGAGCCGCAAGAGGTTTAGCGATTACCTTGTGGAACTTGTATACCTTATGGGTATTTGTTATTTGCCTTTTGGCTTGATTTGGGATAATTGTATCCTTTGTTTGTCGCCGATGATATGAGACTTGTTCTATATGATTCATCTTTTGTTGATGATTGTGTTATCTCTTTTAGAGATATTTGTTACACTTAGTAACCTTGCAGGTTTATTGTTGTTCAGTTTATCTAACTGATTTGTTTAGCTAGACTGATCCGTGTATTTTATGCTCGGGTCAGACCGAGATGTTTTAGGGTAGGTACATTTGGACTTAGCCTATTTTGCTTCCGCATGGACTACTCCGCTAGCTTCTTTTTGTCATAGCTTTTTGTGTAGTCCTATTATGTTGTAACTCTGATATTTATTCTTGTGAACTCGTCTGTATATTGTGGTCTGCTATACCACTTGACTTGTATTATTTTGTATACTCTGTTATGTATCAATATATATGTATATGATGATCTGCTGTTTTGTGATGTATATTACATTTAAATTGTTATATTCTGTTCTGATATATCCAACCACCTATGGTTTTGTTTTAAATATTCATTGGGTATGTCGACCTGCTTGGTATGACTGTTGTAGATATATTCAATAGATAATTAGAGCAAGGCTATAGATGGTTGCTCCTAACCAGCCTTATTCTCCGTGTTAGCAGACGGTATTATCTATTAATACTCTTTGCTAGCGTCGGTATAGAGGTGGGGCGTCACAAGATCAACTTAAACAAGATCGGGTTCAAGTTCAAAATCTGAAGCATGTAGTAAATTCAAGTGGGGTTCCATATCAAACAGACAAATGAAAGAAAAAAATATAAAACTGTCTCTGCTTTTTCAAACCCAAGGTGAGCAAACCTCTTAAACCTGTTCTTATCTCTTATGTGTGGTTAACACTTAAATCTGTTATAAAAATGTTGCTTAGTTGTTATGCATATATGTATATGTATGGATTGTTGTGTGCAAGTCTAGTTCCAGACATATATATTCTGTTCCAAACACTTACAGGGTTTAAATTCATGAAAAATTCGAATTCTTCTGCTCCAAATCATGTTAGAGTTTAGGATATGAAGAAAATATGTGTATTCAATCAAAACCTAATTTCCAAAATAATTTTTGAGATAAATTTTAACATAGTTTTAACCTGGGAAATGAATTTACAGTGAAGTTCAACATATGATAAAAATTCAATCTCCTTAATTATTTAATTCGCTTATACAATCGTAATCACCATAAAAGTCATGATTTCGTGAGTTGAACTAAGATGGGTTTTCTGTCGAATTCTGGTGATCGGGGGATGATTGGGCCTTGAGGTCATGGGTGAAGTTAGCTTGGATGTTGGCGATTCCAGGAAAAATACTGGCAAATTTTTTTGTCGATCATGATGGTCAAGCGAAATGATTTTAGGGTTTGGTGAGATGGCTGAGTGGACGATGTGTTTGAGTTTGCTGTGATGTTAGAGGTGGATCAGACTTCGCCGTAAGTGGAGGAATCGAAGCTGGAGACCGAGGTGAAGCTTGGGTCGTGAAGGCGTGGATGATCATGGACGAGATCATCAGCAATGATGGGTTTTTCCGATCGGGTTAGTTCCAGATTTTGGAACGATGGGTTCATTTTCATTTGCGTTTATATTCCTCGATCTGGTTGGTCGTGAGGCTTAGGTTGAACATCGGTGAGGTGTTGGCAGTGGTAAGGTCGATCAGAGTAATCCCGATCATCGGTACATGTGCACATGCACGTTCGTGTTTTCTGGGTTGTGGATTGGAGAAGAAGGTGGATGACTCGAAGAAGGTCACGGGTAAATGGGATCGTGGCTCGAGTGGGTTACTGGGTTCATTCGTGTGAGTATAATAGTTGTATGTTTTAATAAAACAAAGTTAAAAGAGAAGAGGGGAAAATGACTCGTGTTCAAGCTTGGGTTGAACGTCATTTTACTCAGGTCATTTGATTTGTAGCAAAAACAGTTTTGAATTTTAAAGAAAAATCAATTTATTTCAATTAAATTTTGTTTAAACCAATTTTTTTTAGATGTTATCTAAGTTTTTAAAATTGGTTAAGGTGGTTTTCAAATATATTTTTTAATTAACCAAGTTTTAAAATGGTTTAAAATATATATAACCTTTATTTTTAAAATTTATTTTAGATAAACTTAATAATATTGAAGAAGTTAATTGATATAAAAGAATGTTCTAATTGTTAATTAAATTTTACAGTCTAAGTTAATTTATTTGTTAAAGGAAATTAATTACTTAAAGTTAATTAATTAATAAAAGTAATTAAGGTAAATTAATTTAATGATTTAAGTTTGATTTATCATGTAATTAAAGAATAATTAATTAAGGGTAATTAATTATTAATTTGAGTTAATTAATTTATAATTAAAGATTAATTAATTAAAGTAATTGATTAATGGTTAAAGATGATAAAATGATCAAGGATAATCACTCAGTGTAAATTAATTAAGGATTTATTAATTAATGTAATTAATTAAGGATAATTAATTGAAGAATAATGAAATAATTAATGGTTAATTATTTAATGATTTAGGATTGACTCATTTATTAATTAAGGTTGGTTAATTAATTAATTTATTATTAAAGATTAATTAATTAAAATAATTTGTAATTAATTAATTTTAATTAACCTGGATTAGTAATTAATCTGGTTTTAATAAATCAGATAATTTATTAACCATACTTATGAATGTTTGTATGGTATCGAATGTTGTGAATTGTTTGATATCTCTGCTATGTGATGCTTTGTGATATGAATTGTTTTAATTCAAGCTGTGATGAATGTAATTTATTTTATCCGTGATAAATGTATATTATTATCTGTGAATCTATGTATGGAAGATAAGCGTTATAAGAATACACCGCTTATCGATATTGATGTGCTTGAATCTGTGATGTGATGATTGATGTTGTTGCACATTGTGTAAAACCCCTGGACTAAACTATACACATACAAATATGGATTGCACGAGGAAATTGGTTAAGTCACAGATTTTTGAAATGGTCTTAAAAGTAAATTTTGAATTCAAATGATTTTGGAAATAGAATTGGGATAAATATGAAAAGCTTTTGAAAAGAAGTTTTAAGGATAAAAATTATTTTGAATAACTTGATAAAGTTTTGAAATTTAAATAGTTTGATTTGAATTCAAAATTTGAAATTGAATTCTATGTTTTGGAAACTATGGTTTAAAAAGGTCATACAAGTTATAAAGGTGTTTATATGGGTTTTTAACCATTTAAAAAGTATTTTTTTGGGAATTTAAATTTAAACCTAAGTTTTATACTTGAAAGGCTTTAACTTATTTAAATGTAATCAGATTTTTCCAAAATGAAAACTATTTATTTTCAAATAATAAAAGCTTTCATATAAGGAAAGAATTTTCGATTTGTGTTGAAAAGTTTTCATGTTTTGAAATGAAATTTGTTAATTGTTTTTGAAAACTATGAATTAATCTTTATGAAAGATTTTTGAACTCTGTTTGAAATTGAAGTGAATTTTAAATGGTATATCTTTTGTATAAAAGATTTGAATTGGAAATGGTTTTGAAAGCTATGAATTAAATCTTTGATTTGAAGATTGATGAGTTAATCAAATTTGAAGGGAAAATTGTTTGGGAAGCTATGAAATAATCTTTCTGAAAGATGGGTGAACTTTGTGAGGTGGATCTTTTTGTTTAAAAAGATTTAAAATGGTAATTTGTTTAAACCATTTAAAATAAAAGTTTTGGGTTTTATGTTGTGACTTAATTGAAATCTCAATATCCATATGTTTTTAAATATTGCGCTCATTATTCGGTTTAGCCGGAAGAGGACCTTGTGTCATATAACCCATTCCGAATAATGATACAACGATATGGATAGCATTTGTAGACCTGTGGTGAAGACCGGGTATTTTCAAGAACGAAAGGATAACCCGTCGATTGTCTCTACACTGAATCGCGTCGGTATAGAGATCTCCATATGTGATGGAGAGTCCGATCGGGATTGGGAATACCCGGATTGCAAGGGCTTCTTTGGAAGTGCCTTCGATTCCCTTCAAACTCGGAACAGACTTGTATGGATGTGTGTCTGATATTACACTTTGAGATGTAAAACCAGTTTCTATCAAATACATTTCTGTTTAGTGGCGGAGATTTATTCTCTTAGCTTAACACCCTTCTTTGAGACGTACGAGCTCAGAGGTTATGTAGTTAATGGTTACTAGCGATACATTCCCAATTTGGCAATGCAGCATATGAAGTGCTGCTGATCATTTGTTGATCAAATCATGGCTTTGTGAAAAGCGTAGCTTTGTGGACGAGACTGCATCAGGACCTCAATCCTCGGAAATGGTCGAAACAGGAAAGATGCGGCAAGGTTGCAGGGGTCGCACCCCTAGGGTATGTCCATTCGTTCTGAAAAAGGTTGGTATCATGGTATGGAGACCAGATACTTCACTCATGTGGACACTGTATATTTATTATTGCGTGATGTTGCTTTGTGGTAGAGGATCCTCTGATAAAGGTTGCGAACGACCGGGGGTGACATATCTTTAGGTATTACTCCTAGGTAGGGAGGAAACCGGCCTTGTTGGCAGAGAGCTGGGTAAGTTCTCAGGGCGTCCCTCCAAAGCATACCCATGTGGCAATGGGAAGTTCTTTGGCCTGACCATTTGTTAGAAAATCCAATCTCCAATACGCATCCTGTACGGTTTTAGTTGTATAACCTGCCATCTACTTATGGTGGCGCCCCACTGTTTTAATGGTAGCTATAGTAGGCATAGTTCGAAATGTCTATGCTG
Organism: Allium cepa; assembly: GCA_030765085.1. Lineage (NCBI taxonomy): Eukaryota > Viridiplantae > Streptophyta > Magnoliopsida > Asparagales > Amaryllidaceae > Allium > Allium cepa. The sequence continues at coordinate 731,267,543 of CM060943.1, forward strand.
GCTAAGATTAATATTATACTTTCAAAATGTTTCCCACTATGCACTAATAATAATATCAAAAGAATTTTGTGTAGTAAGCATTTTGACTATCATAAGGAGAAATCTCCTCCGATTCAGCGTTTGCATGGTGTGTGCGTCGGGAGGCCTTATGGTGGTATCATTTTGCAAAAAGCATTATGGATTTCAATGTTTTAAAATATTTTGTTGTTTGTTTTAAAGATAAAACTGTTTTTGTTTGCTCATACCAGTCCCACGACTAACCGGGAATTTATTGTTCACTTCCTAAACTCTGGGTGCCCACAATTTTCCACACGGACAGTCTAGAGTTGGGTTTTTCAGATAGTCAAATAGTAAGTGTAGATTCGATATCATTCAATCGCTGGATATTGGAAATCGCATTGGGATAGAGTTTGCTTCAGTACAACTTGATTGGGAGTTCGAGCTTATTGGATTGAAGTCCTCGTAGCTTTGGGATGAGCTTTTGGTTTGGAGATGCAGATTTTGGATTCACTCTTCATCGAAGATCATGTCGTTGTTATCTCTTCCATTGTTATCATATTCCGTTGTGTATATTTGTCTCTAATATTGTTGTATCATATTGTATCAGATATTGTATTCATTGTTGTATCAATGATATATGATACTTCCGTTGTGTTGTTGTACTTGAGGTGTTATAAGCTCCGGCGAACTAGATTCGACGTTAGGATCTACGACATTTGAATACGAGTGACGGATTCAGTGCCGATTTTCGAAGGTAGAGTCAGGGTCGTTAGAATTGGTATCAGAGCTGAAGGTTGAAACTTTAGCTCAGCAGTATAACACGTTAGGTAACTCATTAGTGATAGGGTGAAGTATATCCTAGAATGAGTATTCCCTAAGATATCCGTACATGTGCCTCAGTAAATTCTCTTACTATCCACTGATAGTGAGTATGAGTGCAAGAAGAGGACGAGATAGGGGACAGAGGAGTACCACTACAAATGGTCAATACCCTGCGACAGTGGAGACAACCGAAATAATTTTCTCTATCAATCTCCTTTGTTAATCATCCAATTTCAATTCTTTGATTGCTTCGTGGCAGCTCCAGGAAAAAGATTTGATATATTAACATGGGACATAAACACCAGATGGGTCAGAATTGTTTGTTTGGACGAATTGTTTGCTTTGGTTGCTATGGTTAATAGGTATACCTTAGTTTCTAAACTAAAAAGTGTTGGGATTATATCCATATATCTATCTATTCTTTTGGGTTCAGATATATCCTACGAACGATTAGTCATCCTTTCGAACTAACCAATGCCCTGTACGTCTTCGTTGATCTAGATGACCCGAATATCTTGTAAAGTGTTAAAATAGATCCGTTCTTGTATCTATTGTTGATATTCTGATTTGGTAAGCCAAATGCAGAATAGATATTAAGTTTGGTATGGTGAACCACTCCTCTGTGTGATCATCTGTTCTTTGTTGTCTCCCTGGCAAATTTTGGGGACGAAATTTTCTTAAGGGGGGAATTTGTTATGAATCCCGATTTTTTAGTCAAATTTTATTGGTAAGTAATTTAAGTTTTGGAATTAAATTGTTAATTAATTGAGAATTAATTTGGATTTGAAATATAAAAATAAATGAATTTTAAGCTGGAAATTCTAAAAATAAAATATATTGTGAATAGAATTTTGGGCATATTTAAATTCTCCAAATTTAATAAGATATATGTTCATTTAGTTATATAAATGAATTGTTTTGAAATTTAATAAATATATTGACAACGAATATTGTTGATTTGAAAATATTAAAATGAATATCTTGAAAAACAAATTGGATTTATTTTGGAGTTAATATAGGAATTAAGTTTCAAAACATTTTCTTATTTTTATAAAGAGTTATATAAAGTATAAATTGCGTCTACATAAAGATTTAAAAATACATAGCACATATGTGAATATAGTTGATAAATAAATTGTAATATATATGTATATGTATTTGAAAGTTATATTTTGAATTTGGTATAATAAATTTTCAAAGGCCATTAAAGGTATAATTTGTAAACATAATAAAAAGAGGGATATAAACATAAATTTTATAACAAATGACATTTGTAAAAGAATTAGATTTATAGAATTACAAGTGTTAACATGAAATAAACATGTGGCAAACAAAAAGAATTAAAAACATACAAAATATATGAAAAGAAAGAAAGAAATCATATTTTTCATTTTCATTTTCTAATCTGAGAATAAAATCTCAAACAACTCAAATTTGATCAAAAGAAGAAATCAAAAGCTTCAGCATTGAAAACAGAAAGATCAAAACAAAAATCTGGAAGCTTTGAAACTGAAACAAAAGCAAATTAGATGTAAACAAGATTTCAACTCATATAGATCAAGCCTTGAGATCAAACCATCTTCAATTCTGAAACTACAAAACTGAGAAAAGAAGATCAAGGCTGATCTAATTTAAAGGATTTTCAATTGACTGGAATTAAAGCCTGTAATCAAGGAGGATCAAGCAAGCAAAATAAAACAGCTACAACCTGAGAAGATCAACTTAAACAAGATCAGGTTCAAGTTCAAAATCTGAAGCATGCAATAAATTCAAGTGGGGTCCTAGATCAAACAGACGAATAAAGAAAAAAATATATAAAGCTGTCTCTGTTTTTCAAACCCAAGGTGAGCAAACCTCTTAAACCTGTTCTTATCTCTGATGTATGGTTAACACTTGAATCTGTTATGAAAATATTGCTTAGTTGTTAAACATATCTATATGCATATATGTATATGTATGGATTGTTGTGTGCATGTCTGGTTCCAGACATATATATTCTGTTCCAAACACTTACAGGGTTTAAATTCATGAAAAATTCGAATTCTTCTGCTCCAAATCATGTTAGAGTTTAGGATCTGAAGAAAACATGTGTATTCAATCAAAACCTAATTTCTAAAATAATTTTTGAGATAAATTTTAACATAGTTTTAGCCTGGGAAATGAATTTACAGTGAAGTTCAACATATGATAAAAATTCGATCTCCTTAATTATTTGATTCGCTTATATAATCGTAATCCCCATAAAAAGTCATAATTTTTGAAAGTTAAATCAAAATTTTTAGATTTTGGAATCTCGAGAATTCGTAAGTTGAACTAAGATGGGTTTTCTGTCGAATTCTGGTGATCAGGGGATAATTGGGCCTCGAGATCGTAGGTCAAGTTAGCTTGGATGTTGGCGATTCCTGGAAAAATACTCGCAAATTTTTTTATCGATCATGATGGTCAAGCGTAATGATTTTAGGGTTTGGTGAGATGGTTGAGTCGACGATGTGTTTGAGTTCGGTGTGATTTCAGAGGTGGATCGGACTTCACCGCAAGTGGAGTAATCGAAGATGGAGACCGAGGTGAAGCTTGGGTCGTGAAGGCGTGGATGATCGTGGACGAGATCATCGTTGATGATGAGTTTTTCTGATCGGGTTGATTCTAGAGTTTGGAAGATGGGTTCATTTTCGATTTGCGTTTGTATTCCTCGATCTGGTTGGTCATAAGGCTTAGGGTGATCATCGGTGAGGTGCTGGCAGTGGCAACGTCGATCGGAGTAATTCCGATCATCCGTACACGTGCACGTTCGTGTTTTCTGGGTTGTGGATTGGAGAAGAAGGTGGATGACTCGAAGAAGGTCATGGCTAAATGGGATCGTGGCTCGAGTGGGTTACTGGGTTCATTCGTGTGAACAGTTGTATGTTTTAATAAAAAAAAGTTAAAAAGAGAAGAAGGGAAACCGACTCGGGTTCAAGCTCGGGTAGAACGTCATTTTGCTCGGGTCATTTGATTTGTGGCAGAAGCAGTTTTGAATTTTAAAGAAAAATCAATTTATTTCAATTAAATTCTGTTTAAACCAATTTTCTTTAGAAGTTATCTAAGTTTTTAAAATTGGTTAAGAAGGTTTTTAAATAAAATTGTTTTAATTAACCAGGTTTTAAAATGGTTTAAAATATATATAACCTTTATTTTTAAAATTTATTTTAAATAAACTTAATAATACTAAAGAAGTTAATTGACATAAAGAATGTTCTAATTGTTAATTAACTTTAAAGTCTAAGTTAATTTATTTGTTAAAGGAAATTAATTACTTAAAGTTAATTACTTAATAAAAGTAATTAATGTAAATTAATTTAATGATTTAAGTTTGATTTATCAAGTAATTAAAGAATAATTAATTAAGGATAATTAATATTAATTTGATTTCATTAATTTATAATTAAAGATTAATTAATTAAAGTAATTAATTAATGGTTAAAGAAGATTAAGTGATTAAGGATAATCACTCATTGTAAATTAATTAAGGATTTATTAATTGATGTAATTAAGTAAGGATAATTAATTAAAGAATAATTAAATAATTAAGGGTTAATTATTTAGTGATTTAGGATTGACTCATTTATTAATTAAGATTGATTAATTTATAATTTAAAGGCTAATCAATTTATTATTAAAGGTTAATTAACTAAAATAATTTTTAATTAATTAATGTTAATTAACCTGGATTGGTAATTAATCTGGTTTTAATTAATCGGATAATTTATTAACCTTACTTATGAATGTTTGCATGGTATTGAATGATGTGAATTGTTTGATATCTCTGCTATCTGATGCTTTGTGATATGAATTGTTTTAATTCAAGCTGTGATGAATGTAATTTATTTTATCCATGGTAAATGTATATTATTAAATGTGAATCTATGCATGGAAGATAAGCGTTATAAGAATATACCGCTTATCGATATTGATGTGCTTGAATTTGTGATGTGATGATTGATGTTGTTGCACTGTTGTGTAAAACTCCTGGACTACACTATACACACACAAATATGGATTGCACGAGGAAATTGGTTAAGTTAAAGATTTTTGAAATGGTTTTAAAAGTGAATTTTGAATTCAAATGATTTTGAAAATAGAATTGGGATAAATATGAAAAGCTTTTGAAAAGAAGTTTTAAAGATAAAAGCTATTTTGAATAACTTGATAAAGTTTTGAAATTTAAATAGTTTGATTTGAATTTGAATTCAAAATTTGAAATTGAATTCTATGTTTTGGAAACTATGGTTTAAAAGGTTATACAAGTTATACAGGTGTTTATATGGGTTTTTAACCATTTAAAAAGTATTGTTTTGGGAATTTAAATTTAAACCTAAGTTTTATACTTGAAAGGCTTTAACTTATGTAAATGTAATCAGATTTTTCCAAAACGAAAATGATTTGTTTTCAAATAATAAAAGCTTTCATATAAGGAAAGAATTTCCAATTTGTGTTGAAAAGTTTTCAAGTTTGAAATAATTTGCGAATTGCTTTTGGAAACTATGAATTAATCTTTGTGAAAGATTGTTGAACTTTGTTTGAAATTGAAGTGAATTTTAAATGGTGTATCTTTTGTATAAAAGATTTGAACTGGAAATGGTTTTGAAAGATATGAATTATTCCTATTTGAAGGGAAAATAGTTTGGAAAATTATGAAATAATCTTTCTGAAAGATGTGTGAACTTTGTGAAGTGAATCTTTTTGTTTAAAAAGATTTAAAATGGTAATTTTTTTAAACCATTTAAAAGAAAAGTTTTGGGTTTTAAGCTGTACTTTAATTGAAATCCCAATATCCATATGTTTTTAAATATTGTGCTCATTATTCGGCTTCGCCGGGAGAGGACCTAATGTCATATAACCCATTCCGAATAATAATACGACGATATGGATAGCATTTGAAGATCGTTGGTGAAGACCGGGTATTTTCGAGAATGAAAGGATAACCCGTCGATTGTCTCTGCACTGAGTCGTGCCGGTATAGAGATCTCCCTATGTGATGGGGATTCCGATCGGGATTGGGAATACCCGGGTTGCAAGGGCTTCTTTGAAAATGCCTTCGGTTCTGTTCGAACCCGGAACAAACTTGTATGGATGTATGTCTGACATTACACTTTGAGATGTAAAACCAGTTTCTATCAAATACATTTCTGTTTGGTTGCGGAGATTTATTCTCTTAGCTTAACACCCTTCTCTGAGACGTACGAGCTCAGAGGTTATTTATTTAATGGTTACTAGTGATACATTCCCAATTTGGTAATATGGCATACAAAGTGCTGCTGATCATTTGTTGATCAAAGCATGGATTTGTGAAAAAGCGTAGCTTGTGGATGAGACTGCATCAGGACCTCACTTCCTGGAAGTTGGTCGAAACAGGAAAGATGCGGCAAGGTTGCAGGGGTAGCGCCCCTAGGGTATGTCCATCCCTTCTAGAAAAGGGTGGTATCATGGTATGGAGCCCAGATACTTAACTCATGTGGACACTGTATATTTATTACTGTTTGATGTTGCTTTCTGGTTGAGGATCCTCGGATAAAGGTTGCAAATGACCGGGGTGGCATATCTTTAGGTATTACTCCCGGAAAGGGAGGAAACCGGCCTTATATTGGCAAAGAGCTGGGTAAGTTCTCGGGGCGTCCCTCCAGAGGCGTACCCATGTGGTAATGGAAAGTTCCTTGGCCTGACCATTTGTTGGAAAATCCAATCTCCAATACGCCCCCAGTACGGTTTTAGTTGTATAACCTGTCAGCTACTTATGGTGGCACCCCACTGTTTGGATGGTAGCTATAGTAGACATAGTTCGAAATGTCTATGCTGGATAAGGTTAATATTATACTTTGAAAATGTTTTCCACTATGCACTAATAATAATATCAAAAGAATTTTGCATAGTAAACATTTTGGACTATCATAAGGAGAAATCTCTTCCAATTCTGTGTTTGCATGGTGTTGCGGTGGGAGGCCTTATGGTAGTTCATTTTCCAAAAAGCATTGTGGATTTCAATGTTTTAAAATATTTTGTTGTTTGTTTTAAAGATAAAACTGTTTTTGTTTGCTCATACCAGTCCTATTACTGACCCGGAGTTTATTGTTCCCCTTCTAAACTCTGGGTTCCCATAATTTTCCACACCGGCAGTCCAGAGTTGGGTTTTTTCAGATAGTCAAATAATAAGTGTAGATTCGATAGCATTCAATCGCTGGATATTGGAAATCGCATTGGGATGGAGTTTGCTTCAGTACAACTTGATTGGGAGTTCGAGCTTATTGGATTGGAGTCCTCGTAGCTATTTGTAATATCTCAGAATTTTTAACAATATCAATTTAATATTCTGTATTAAAAATTAAATTGATATTGGTAATTTTGTTAATAATAATTCAAATTGATTTAATAATCTTCTTCAGTAAAAATTTAATTGGTTATTTTATCTTTTAAAAATAATAAATTGGTTTCTATTTATAATATAAATACATAGTTTATATTGTAAATAGATTAACATTGTTTTAAATTTAATAAATAAAGCATATTTTTAATTCTAATATTTTTAATAATTTGGAAAATTTGTTTTTATTTAATATATAAGCTTTTCCAAGTTATTCAATAATTAATCTTGGTTTAAACTTAATAAATGAATCATGATTTTAAATTCTAATATATACATTAATAATTTGGAAATTTTGATTTAATTTAATATTAAGTTTCTAATGCTATTTAATAAATAAATATATGATTTTTAAATTGTTAAGACAAATGTTTAAATGTTTAAAATAGTTTTGGCTTGAGTTTTAAATTTAATTGAATTAACAAAAAGTTTTATAGCTTAATAAAATAGGTAATTTATTAAGAAAGATATAATTTCTTTTATAATTAATTTAAATTTAATAATGAGATATTTCTAAAAATAATATTAATAATGTATTGTTTTACAAATAGGTTTTGAATAAAATAGCAATTCTTATTTCAAAATTTAATTTGTATTCATAACTTGATTTCTAAATATTAGATTTTGAAATTGATTTGAATTTAAAATCCAAAGTATAGATTTTTGATTATTTTAATTTTTATATGTATAAGCTTTATTTATAAGCATAATTTGTTTTTATTTCTTTTAAAAATTTATATACATATTTAATATTAACTAACAAATCAATTAGGCATATATATATATATATATATTAACTTATGAATTCAATACAAATTACATTTTTTTTAAAAAGACAAGTGTTGTATTCTTAAAGCCTCATTAAACAAGTGTTATAAGATAAACATTTCATTTGACAAATGTTGAAATTTTTTACCAGTGTCTTTTTGTTTTAAATTTTCTTTTATTTAATAAAATCTGAAATTACATCTATAAACATGCATTTTCTTCTTACTTGTTTTTTTTCTCATTTCCTAAATCAAAAGAGAACTTCAAAACATCTTCATATCAAAAATCAGTAAATTCCTTATATCAATGATAAAATACTCCTCATTATCAAAAATCAAACTCCTCTTCAAAATCAAACCTTCATTATCAAGAAAAAAATCTACATCATTTTTATAAAATCTGGAAAAATGAATTCTACAAGCAACTGCATTTCTTCCTCTGGAATCAAACTTGCATTTCATTTCAACCTGAGATCAATTGTTGCAAGATCAAAGCCTGCATGTAAGTAGTTTTAGTCAGGAAGTATAAGCATTCCAGTTTCAACAGCATGCAAACAGTTTACAATCAAGCAAGTTCAAAAGCCCTTCAATCAGAGGCCCTGCTTCTTTTAAAAACTGTGAGTAACTTTTTTTTTAAAATTTAAAAGTTTAAAAATAGGTTGCATGTTAGTATACTGAAATGAAATAGAATTATTTGTGTTTATAATCAATTGATGATGTGAAAATAAGTTGTGTGCATGCCTTTTTTTTCTTATTTGCCTGTTCTGTTTTGATTTTCCATGCACAAAACTTCATTAAAATACTTATCTTTAATTAGTTTTCTGATATGATGAAATTTATAAAGTAAAGTTGTTGATTATCTTAAGTTAACATTTAAAATTTTAAGTAAGTTAAAAAAATAGTTATTGTCTGTGGAAACATAAGAAATATCAGTGCATGTTGATTTTTACTAAAATCCAAACATGTTGAATTTGTAATTCGGTTTCATAAATCAAAAGTATTAACAAAAACTTGATTTTTAAATCAAGAATTAGGATTTTTAGGAATAAGTTGAAGTTGTAGTTGGATATTGAACTGAAAATGAATTTTAAGCAAATTCTGGTGATCTTTGGATTGAGGAGGCTCGGGGATCTTCTGGGTGATGGAGAAGGATTAGAGGAAGCTAGGAAAAATCATGAATGGTGATGGATATCATTGTGGAAGGTGCAGATGTACAAATTCATTTCAAACCCTAGTTTTTAATGGGTTTTGAAGAAACGAACATTTCGGCTTGAGGGGTTGATCGATTGTTAAGATGTTTTGGGGATTGGTAGTTGGTGCGTGGTTGAAGGCGAGGCCGGAGTAGCTGATCATCAGGCGGTCGGAGCGCGAGGATTAGGCATTGATAGGTTTGAGGAAGAACCTGATTTCTGTTTTCCAGGTTTGGGATTTAGTACTCGAATTTGAATTCAAGGGTAAGTGTACGATCTAATGATCGCATTTGGTTGTTGGAGTGTTTTTGGATGTAGGACGATCATCTCTGATGATCACAGGTAGCTGGGGTCGCCGTGCATATGCACGGTGATGAATTTACTGATGAAGTTTGGGTAAGTTTTGGTAACAGGGGAAGTTCTTGAGATTGCTCGAAGTAATTCGGAAGTTGGCTCGGGGGAGTTGGGTTGAAGACTCGAAGCAATTTTGTGGAGTCTCAGGTTGAAGAATTGTTGCAGGTTTTATTCAAAACATGTACCCTGTTGTTTAATTTTTTTAAAATCTGAAGCTTTTTATGTTAAGAAATTTTAAACCTGGTTTTTAAATTCAAGTTTAATTTTTAGAATTCAGGTTTAAATTTAAAATCTCAGTTTTAAATAAAAATAAAGTTTTAAAACTTGAACTTATTTAATTACTTTATTTTGGTAAGTAGTTTAAACCTTTTAAAAATAGTTTTTTTAAGATATGAGCAAGATTTGAAATTAAATTTAAATCTGGAAATCTAAAATCAAATATGAACTGCAGTTTTGAAATTAAAAGAAGATTTAAATTTTAAAGATTTAAACAAAATGTAAATTTAAATTATTGAATTTTGAAATGAATTTAGTTTCAAAATTCTTATGAACTTCATTTATAAGACAAGCACTTGTTTGTCTTGTAATTTTAAAAGGTTTTAAATTATTTGAAACTTTGTTTAAGTTTAAATGATATTCATTTTAAATTTCATATTTGAAATGAAATTTCAAAGTAACTTCAAATGTAATTTGTTTCAAATAAATTTGTTAACATAATTAAGAAATGTTTTATCTTAAAATTAAGTTAAGATTAATGTTTTGAAATTAATTTAATTAATAACGTAATTAAGGAATAATTTATTTATTTAATTAATTAATTGAGTAAGGTTTAATAAATGTTGATTAAGGGCTAATCAATTTGTAATTAAGTTCATTAATTAGATTATTAATTAGTAACTAAAGATTTCTTAATTAAGTAATTAAGTAAAAATCAGGGTTAATTTATTTAAATAATTTAAGGATTACTTAAGTGATAGTTAACACTTAATTAATTAAATAATTAGACTTTAATTAATGGATAATTAAAGATAATTTAATTTATGATTTATCTAAGTTAATTACTTAATGAAAATAATTAGAGAAATGGTTAATGAAGGTCATTAACCAAGATTATTTAATAATTAATGAATGTAGTTAATTTTTAATAATTAATTAGATTAATTAATTTAATCATAATCATTTGTGAATTGTTGAGCATAATTACATAATGAAGTAATCAAGAAATTAATTACTTAAGGTAATTAATTGAGTTAAATGTGATTGTTTAATTTAATTAATTAAGTTTAATTAATTTTAAACACTTGATGTTTTAAAGATAATTACTTAATGTAATTAATGGATTGGAAATTACTTAGTAAAGTAATTGATTGATAATTACAGGATGTAATTAATGGAAGGTGTTTAATAATGTAAGTAATTTGGATTAAATTACTTAGTAATTAATCAAGGGATTAATTAAGAAATTAATTAAGGAATAATTAATTTGTTTTAATGAAGTAATTAAGTTAGTTAATTACTGAATATGGTTAATCAAGAAGGATTAATAATTATGGGTTAATTACTTAAGGTAATTAATTTAAGAGGATAATTAATTAAATATAATTAAGGATCATTAATTAATACAATTAATGATGTAATTAAAGTTGATTAATTATGATTAATTAATCAATGATAAGTGATTAAAGGTAATTAATTAATGTTATTAATTAAGGATTAATGTAATTAATACAATTAATTAATTGAAGTAATTAAAGGTTAATTAATGTTTTTGGTTGAGAATAACTAATTTGTGAAATTAATTAAGGATAATTACGTGAATGTAATTAAAATATAATTAATCAAGGGTGATTAATAAGGGTGATTAATTTTAAGTGATTAATTAATTGATTGTAATCAATTAAATTGTTGAGTAAGAAAGATTTATATTGATGAAATAATTAATTTATTTTATTTTAAATTAATTAAATATTAAGTAATTAATTTAATTCATTTTAAATTAATTAGAGAAGGAGGTAGTTAATTTAATTCATTTTAAATTAATTATATTGTGATGAAGTAAATCTTTGCTTATGTATGAATGGGTGATATTGATTGCCTTGAATGGTTGTGATCTCAGAAATGAGATAAGTGATGTTGTGTGATATGAATGCTTGGTTGCATTGTGATGATAATATAGATTATCTATTGTGATGATGATATGGATTACCTTTTTTGATATGGATCATCTGTTTATTTGATAATGTTGATTATCAATTGTGATTTGTGAGTTATCTATCTGTGTGTATATAGATAATTGAATTGTCTTAAACTTTAAAACAACTTGGACCTAAAAGATGGCATTTTGGATTTCGATGAGACCGGTATCGGGTTTCCATATTTGGATATCCGAAAACCACATTGATCCAAATTAACGATAGGTCGTGAATCTCAAGTAAAGATGAAGATTCAGAGTACAAGGGTTATTGTCGTTAACTGTGAGGGTGATTCCAAAATGAGTGTAACGAGATAATGCCTTCGGTTTCATTCGAACCGGAACAAACTTGTATGGATTGAATGCTTTCAGAACATCGTAAGGTGGACGATGATTATTCTAAGTGATGTGTTCACTAAAGGTAATCGTAGCCTCAAGCCTCCTCAACCGGGAATGGCTAAAACAGGGGAGGTGCAGCAAGGTTAAGTGGGTCATGCCCAAGTAGAATGAGATTTTTCCCTGTCTAGAGGTCTCTTTTTATTCGGCTATGTGGGCGGTTGCTAGCTACAACCGCAGGGTTGTCTTGTTCGGAACTGTTCAGTAAGGAATGGTTCCGGCCTTGTGTTGCAGGGGATTGTGAGTGATCCTCGGTAGGTGATCTAGGCCACGTACTATGACGGCTGGTACCCTGGTAGCCCTTCCATTGATGGAATCCAAAATCTAATAAGTGTCGTACGTATTAGTTATGCCCAACTATGTTGGAACGTGAGATGTATGTATTCCAGCTATTTCTGTATTTTACTTGAAAACCCTAGACATTATTATAATATCGTCGGATTTCCTATCAAATGTTTTGGTTAGCGTAAGGTAAAAACTTTTCCATGTTTATGTGTGGGAAGTCTTACGTGATACCTTTCTTTTCAAAAGGTTTTTAAAAATTTAAGCAACCTTAACCTGTTACTCACACCAGACCCATGTCTGACCCAGAGTTTATCTTCTGTTTTCTTAAAATCTTGGGTACTCAAATTTTTTACGAGTAGCCAAGGGATTCAGGTTAACTTTGACGAATTGTGAAGGAGCATTGGAGCAGGAGGCTTCTGCGTGTAGATATATAGTTTTCTGCTGTTTTGTTCTCTCTGAGTAGTTTCTTGTATTGTATTGAGTTATAAAACTAGACAGATGTTTATAACTGTCTAGTATGTGTTGTATTATCTGTGTAACTCTGGTGATGGTTCTAACTATGTAATATTTATGTTATTAATATAACTTATTCGTTCTGCTGTTTAGATTCTGTGTTGTTTCTTCTTTCTCTTCTTTCTTTTCTTTTTTCTATCCCTTTCTTTCTTCAAGATGATGTGATTTTCTATGGTGAGAAAGTCGGGTCGTCTCATTTGGTATCAGAGCATTAGGTTGAGTGAATACCTAGGCTCTGAAGTAGTGTCTTTCTTGAGAAAGCGTATTCGTAATTTTTATATATTACTATATATAGATTTATTTCTACCTATATGTTGGGTTACCTGTTCAGGTTTTCCAATATAAGTTATAAAGGTAGATGGAGTAGTGGTGTGTGTAACACGACTACCATTGGTTGGAGTTTGAATGCTTGAGGTTGGAAGTGTATTTGTCGAGACTGTAGACCTAATACCGTCTCGAGTAAGCTTTGTAGTGATGAAGGATTTCATCGATCTCTGAAGGAAACCTGTTAAGGTTCGGAGTCAATTTTTTGAAGTTGGATGAGTAGATTTTGGATCTGTTGGTTGGCAGAAGCAGGTGATGGTATTTTGATACCTCAAGAAGTAGTAGTTGCGTGATGAGATGCAGTGACTATGGATGTTTCTGAAGAAGTCTTCTTTGGAACAAGTTTAAGGAAGTGAGTCTGCTTCGGTGTTGTGGCTGTGTTCAGCTGGTGTTTCTGTTGCTTTGAAGTCCGAGTTTCTCGAAGAGCTTTGGATTAGGAGTGGTACCGGTGGTTCAGCTTAATAGAAGAATGGTTCCTAGAGATTGGGTTGGTGAAGCAGCTCAGGTTTAGGGGAGTTTCTGAGTTTTCTTTATGGATCTGATGCACCATATTTCTGGGATATGTTGTCCAGTTTGTGCTCATGTTCTTCTTCAGCATTCTCTTCTACTTCAGATCAGAGTTGTGCAGCGAAAGCAGTTTGGAAGTGTATCTGCTTTTCTTTTCCGAATAGGTGAAGTTGTTGTCTTCTGATGTTTGAGGAGCAAGGTTTGATCTTGGTTGAGATTGAGGAGATCATTTTGTTGATTTGATTGGTTTGTTTATTTCTAGAGACATCAGCAAGGGATGAGCTGATCAGTAAGGTTGTAGGCAACCCAGGATCGTCCAAAGATTTTTGTGGATTTGAGACGGAGGAATTTGGATTCCGGAGTCGGAGATTTAATTTTGGATAAGTTTTCTTCGATTGAAGGAGAGCTATAAGGTTAGGTAAGGCTGGGAAGCTAGCTCTGAAGTGTTGGATCTTTTCTGTAATCTTGGAGGTTAAGTAATTGATCTACAGGATTTAATTGTCAGTTTGGATAACTGGGATTCGATGAGTTTCACGTATCTTTGAGGGAGTACGTGTATGATCTATCTCTCGTTGTGGAACCAGCAGTTCTTGATTTTTGGTTGTTGAGTCAGACTCGTCTGTAGTCTGATATCTTGTCTAGTGTTATAGATATAGTTGAATAGGAGCTTTGTAGCTTCATAGTTTTGATTGTTTGGATTCTTTAGAGCGAGTATCCCGGCGTTTGTACTTGGGGAAACTCGAGGAAATTTTATCCGAAATTTTGTCTGGATAATTAGATTTGTTTGATTGAATGAATTGGCTGCTATGGTTGTTAGCATATGTTTGATATATGCTTGTGTTTTAAAATTAAATCTTTAATGAGATTATTAAATTACCTTTGTTTTAAATTTCGGGAACGAAATTCTTTTAAGGGGGGAGGATTGTAATATCCCAGAATTTTTAAAAATATCAATTTAATAATCTGTATTAAAAATTAAATTGATATTAATAATTTTGTTAATAATAATTCAAATTAATTTAATAATCTTCTTCAATAAATATTTAATTGGTTATTTTATCTTTTAAAAATAATAAATTGGTTTCTATTTATAATATAAATATATAATTTACATTGTAAATAGATTAGATTGTTTTAAATTTAATAAATAAAGCATATTTTTAATTCTAATATTTTTAATAATTTAGAAAATTTGTTTTTATTTAATATATAAGCTTTTCCAAGTTATTCAATAATTAATCTTGGTTTAAACTTAATAAATGAATCATGATTTTAAATTGTAATATATACATTAATAATTTGGAAATTTTGATTTAATTTAATACTAAGTTTTCAAAGCTATTTAATAAATAAATATATGATTTTTAAATTGTTAAGACAAATGTTTAAAATAGTTTTGGCTTGAGTTTTAAATTTAATTGAATTAACAAAAAGTTTTATACCTTAATAAAATAGGTAATTAATTAATAAAGATATAATTTCTTTTATAATTATTTTAAATTTAATAATGATAATTTCTAAAAATAATATTAATAATGTATTGTTTTACAAATAGGTTTTGAATAAAATAGAAATTGTTATTTTAAAATTTAATTAGTATTCATACTTGATTTCTAAATATTAGATTTTGAAATTGATTTGAATTTAAAATCCAAAGTATAGATTTTTGATTGTTTTAATTTTTATATGTATAAGCTTTATTTATAAGCATAATTTGTTTTTATTTCTTTTAAAAATTTATATACATATTTAATATTAACTAACAAATTAATTAGGCATATATATATATATATATATATATATATATATATATTAAATTATGAATTAAATGCAAATTACATTTAAAAAAAAGATAAGTGTTGTATTCTTAAAGCCTCATTAAACCAATGTTATAAGATAAACATTTCATTTGACAAATGTTGAAAATTTTTACAAGTGTTTTTTGTTTAAAATTTTCTTTTATTTAATAAAATCTGAAATTACATCTATAAACATGCATTTTCTTTTTTATCAAAAATACTGCTCATTATCAAAAATAAAACTCCTCTTCAAAAATAAAACTCCTCATTATCAAAAATAAAACTCCTCTTTATCAAAAATACTCCTCATTATCAAAAATCAAACTCCTCTTCAAAATCAAACCTTCATTATCAAAAAAAAAAAAAAAACTGCATCATTTTTATAAAATCTAGAAAAATGAATTCTACAAGCAACTGCATTTCTTCCTCTGGAATCAAACTTGCATTTCATTTCAACCTGAGATCAATTGTTGCAAGATCAAAGCCTGCATGCAAGTAGTTTTAGTCAGGAAGCATAAGCATTCCAGTTTCAACAGCATGCAAACAGTTTACAATTAAGCAAGTTCAAAAGCCCTTCAATCAGAGGCCCTGTTTCTTTTAAAAACTGTGAGTAACTTTTTTTAAATTTAAAAGTTTAAAAATAGGTTGCATGTTAGTATACTGAAATGAAATAGAATTGTTTGTGTTTACAAGCAATTGATGATGTGAAAATAAGTTGTGTGCATGCCATTTTTTTCTTATTTGCCTGTTCTGTTTTGATTTTCCAGGCACAAAACTTCATTAAAATACTTATCTTTAATTAATTTTCTGATATGATGAAATTTATAAAGTAAAGTTGTTGATTATCTTAAGTTAACATTTAAAATTTTAAGTAAGTTAAAAAAATAGTTATTGTCTCTGGAAACATAAGAAATATCAGTGCATGTTGATTTTTACTAAAATTCAAACATGTTTAATTTGCAATTCGATTTCACAAATCAAAAGTATTAACAAAAACTTGATTTTTAAATCAAGAATTAGGATTTTTAGGAATAAGTTGAAGTTGTAGTTGGATATTGAACTGAAAATGAATTTTAAGCAAATTCTGGTGATCTTTGGATTGAGGAGGCTCGGGGTTCTTTTGGGTGATGGAGAAGGATTAGGGGAAGTTAGGAAAAATCATGGATGGTGATGGATATCATTGTGGAAGATGCAGATGTGAAAATTCATTTTAAACCCTAGTTATTAATGGGTTTTGAAGAATCGAATATTTCAGCGTGAGGGGTTGATCGAGTGTTAAGATGTTTGGGGATTGGTAGTTGGTGCGTGGTTGAAGACAAGGCCGGAGTAGCTGATCATCAGGTGGTCGGAGCGGCGAGGATTGGGCGTTGACAGGTTTGAGGAAGAACCTGATTTCTGTTTTCCAGGTTTGGGATTTATTACTCGAATTTGAATTCGAGGGTAAGTGTACGATCTGATGATCGCATTTGGTTGTTGGAGTGTTTTTGGATGTAGGACGATCATCTCTGATGATCAGAGGTGGCTGGGGTCGTCGTGCATATGCACGGTAATGAATTTACTGATGAAGTTTGGGTAAGTTTTGGTAACAGGGGAAGTTCTTGAGATTGCTCGAAGTAATTGGGAAGTTGGCTCGGGGGAGTTAGGTTGAAGACTCGAAGCAATTTTGTGGAGTTTCGGGGCAAAGAATTGTTACAGGTTTTATTTAAAACCTGTACCCTGTTGTTTAATTTTTTTTTAAATCTGAAGCTTTTTAATGTTAAGAAATTTTAAACCTGGTTTTTAAATTCAAGTTTAATTTTTAGAATTCAGGTTTAAATTTAAAATCTTAGTTTTAAATAAAAATAAAGTTTTAAAACTTGAACTTATTTAATTACTTTATTTTGGTAAGTAGTTTAAACCTTTTAAAAATAAAGTTTTTTTAAGATATGAGCAAGATTTGAAATTAAATTTAAATCTGGAAATCTAAAATCAAATATGAACTTCATTTTTTGAAATTAAAAGAAGATTTAAATTTGAAAGATTTAAACAAAATGTAAATTTAAATTATTGAATTTTGAAATGAATTTAGTTTCAAAATTCTTATGAACTTCATTTCTAAGACAAGCACTTGTTTGTCTTGTAATTTTAAAAGGTTTTAAATTATTAAAACTTTGATTAAGTTTAAATGATATTCATTTTAAATTTCATATTTGAAATGAAATTTCAAAGGTAATTTGTTTCAAATAAATTTGTTTTTAACATAATTAAGAAATGTTTTATCTTAAAATTAAGTTAAGGTTAATGTTTTGAAATTAATTTAATTAATAAGGTAATTAAGGAATAATTTATTTATTTATTTGATTAAGGTTTAATTTATTTAAGATTAATGTCTTTTCTCTTTTCTACCCCTTTCTTTCTTCAAGATGATGCGATTTTCTGTGGTGAGAAAGTCGGGTCGTCTCACTTTTGGGATGAGCTTTTGGTTTGGAGATGCAGATTTTGGATTCACTCTTCATCGAAGATCATATCGTTGTTATGTCTTTCGTATTTATCATATTCCATTGTGTATATTTGTTTCTAATATTGTTGTATCATATTGTATCAGATATTGTATTCATTGTTGTATCAATGATATATGATATTATCTTTTCTTCCGCTGTGTTGTTGTACTTAATGTGTTATAAGCTCCGGCGAACCAGATTCGACGTTTGGATCTGCGGCATTTGAATACGAGTGATGTATTCGGTGCCGATTTTCGAAGGTCGAGTCAGGGTCGTTAGACAAATGGTAAAAAAAGATGATACAATTAAATAAATATGGAAGTAATAAGTATAAATAGGCAATATAAGAGAGATATTGGTTAAAAAAGAAACAAGGGACTTCATCCAATAAAGTTAAACGAAAGGGAAATAATAAATGACACTTAAGTCAATAAAGTAGAAATGGATAACAAAGAAGAGTAAATGAAAAGAATAAATCAAAAGTAAGATATGGGAGATTTATTGAATAATAATGATTGAAAGTAAAGAAAAGAAATAACTAAATGAATGTACATTCACATATACATTATGATGGGCATGAAATATATATATATATATATATATATATATATGTGTGTGTGTGTGTGTGTGTGTGCGCGCGCGTGCGCGTGTAGTTAAGTATGTATGTATGTAAATAACTTAGTAAATGAGAATGACATAGTCATAAAATGGGTTGAAGTACGAGGTTGGTAGCGTTACACAATAGACGTCTGCACACCGCAAGGTGCTATTGGAAGTTGTATATACGTTATACTGATGTGGGACATATTCAGCCATAGGACCCGTGGAGAGTATACGCTTGTGTATAGATAAAGGAATACCACAATAGAATATGGAGTATGCTTTAAATATAGTAAAGGGGGTATAGCCTTGGTTACTTTAGGAAATCTTAATAGGATGGTAAGTAGCTTGACGCTATGTCGGTAGGTGTGGCACCAAATCAAGAGTAAGAGCTACATAGGTTGAGGCGTTATCGATCCAGAGCGGTCAAAACGGAAAAGATAGAGTTACACCTAATGGGCTACGCCTCCTACTAGGATAGGCCATATTAAGTAATGCATGGCCATACTTCTTTGCTAGTTTGTTTGTTATAGCAGTGCTAGCTAACCTATAGAAGAGTTCTTTCAAAAACGAAGGAGGTAGTTCATGGAGCTAAGTCCACAGTAGGAAGCAAACAAGTAAGTGAACACTTAAGGAGAGATAAAATATGGAACAAAAATTGTGAAGCCATTATTAAGCATTCATGGGAGGTTCTACTTCGTTCACAGGCCATTCGTCCAAGACATTGATGATGATGCCCGGTGGTGCGGAATCATGGATACTAATGGGGAAAGTATCTTGGCCCAAGAAGGACTATGGTACTTCTATATATATAAGTAGCTGTATTCTACTTCGAGTAGATAGGGCATATCGTACGCGAATGTAGAGTCGAGATGACTAAGTAAAATAAAAGACATAACATTTAATGGAAAGCAATCAGCATAAACTAATGTTATGTATAAAGTATGTACTAGTCACTAGAATGTTTTTCTGACCGTCTCCTTATTACAACCTACAAGATAGGTTTAAAAGGTTATAACTTTCTACCTTTTCGACCCTCAGAAATTGACACTAATACATCCACGGTGTTCATATGCTGAGCAACCAAGTGCTGAAAAGACAGACTATTGGGGAAAGAAAAGAAGAAAGAAGACAAGAAGAAACTAAACAACATAGAATCTCACAATGCAGTAGAACAATATATATATTAATTAACAAAAAATATACATAGTCATTTCCAAATTGATACATCAGGGTCATAATAGTACAATTTCTACCATGGGCAGTTATAAATGCTTGTCCCAACTTAACTGATACAAAATACATAAGGCACAGTGGAAACAAAATAAATAACTAACTATCGACGAAGTTACATGCTCTAAGCTCCTCCAAAATGCATCCATGAAAAACCTAAACTAATTGGCTGCTCATACAAATTTGAGCACCTAAGAATTTTAGGGAAAAAATACAAAACTCCGGGTTAGACATGAGTCTGATGTGAGAAAACTCAACCAACTAAATTATTACTTTTTATAAACTCCTTTAAAAATCAAAGGTATCTCATTAGACTATGGCACACATAAACAGGGATGGGTCTTTACTTTACGATAACTTAAACATTTCTATTATAAATCTGGTGATATTATAATAATGTCTAAGGTTTAAAATACCAATAATCAAGTAGCTGTGGTGTGTGTACATGACAGTAATAATAGGTATACAATAAAAAACCGAAGGCTCTTATTGGAGAATGGAATTCCAACAAATGGCAAGGTAAGGGGCTACTTTCTATACAGTGCATCCCTAGATAAAATGTAAAGTGGCCTGCAGTTACCGACTATCTTATCCCTAACTAGATAGTACCGAATATGATTGTCCATAGTTGTGATCAACAACCAAAAATGGGCCCTGATGCATACAAAAAGATATCGATACTAGATATAGGATGGTCATACCCTAATGGGAGCAACCTACATTGCCTTGCGGCAAACCCAGTTTTAATCATTTTCAATGTGTGAGGCTTAAGAGGCTACACTCTTACCATTTCCTTATAGCAATCCATCCTAGAATGCTAATACCACCCTCTAGGCTGAAATGCAATGCTAGCATTCATCCATACAAGTTCGTTCTGGATAAGAACCGAACCAAAAGCTCTTTAAGAAGCACCATCTTCAATCAAGTCTTTAAGAAGCCTTCTATGCGAAAGCATATTTTGGTTCAGAGTGGTTTTCGAATAACATATCTAATCCTGGTCTCTCTAAACCAACAACGATAATTTTCAATTGATAGATTCTCAGTTCTTTTGGAAGTAGACAATAAGTATTCGAGTCCTCATCGAGGAACTTACATATGTAATCATACTTCCTAAATCAAAACTGGTCAAGATTTGATAATCGGTTATTTAACCATAAAATACCAAACAAACAAAAATCTAGAGATTCAATTATGCATAGCAATCACTAAACCTCAAAACAAATATTCATTTATTAAATCTCTTTTCAAAACGTTTGTCAAAATATTCATATACTTATCTCACTCACTTAAGTACATTTACAAACATTTATGAGAGATTTCATATTTCAAAGTCGTGTTAAAAGGATCAAACAAATGTTATTTAAATTGAAGATAAAGATAAGCTCAAATAATATTTCTTCAGTGTTAAGTCTGGAATGAATGCCCATACCATAAGAATTAAGAAGGTTAGTTAAAGGAAATCAAAATCTCAAAGTCTTTTATAATTTACTTCGATAAATCCTTTGAAAAATCTTTTTTATTTATGAAATCTCCTTTATTTAACATTTATAAACTCCAAGTTAATTTACAAAACTCTTTATAAATATCAAAACCATTTATATAATTTACATAATTATCCAAACTCGTTTATAAAAATTCTAATAAAAATTCATTATTTAAAATGAAACTCCTTAAACAACTGCCATTTAATAAAGTTCCTTTTGATAAACGATTATTTAAAACACCTTTAAATAACAAGTTATTATTTAAAGAACATCCTTCATTTAATTTTCTTTAAACTGTATTAATGGAACAATGATTTTAAATGATCGTTTGAAAAGTATTCAATTAACTTCAAAAACGCCTTTAATAAAATCATTACTTAACCTGAAACCATTGTTAAAAGGATACAATAAATTATTTGATTTCACAAAACCAGAGAGAGGTTTGGTGATACTAATAGTTCTTATGTAATTGAGTTTAACTTATCCAAGTTATAACATGGGCATTTACATAATAAGTAGATATGTAAAAAGGATCAATACATCATAATCAATTAACATATAGGTAGATGTCCAAGTTGCCATAAAAACAGCAAACGAGGATCTGTTCTGTTATATGCATGTCAAAACAAATTTAATTAGAAAAACAGTATTTATTTCTACTAAACAAATGTCATTGGGCTTCATATTCAATCGGGGTAGTTAACAAAGAAATCCATTGGATTAAAAATATTCTTTAAAAGATAGTTTGCTTTAAACCAACCGACCATCGGAAATAAAGTGATTCAAAATCAAAAGCATTTATGTCATAATTAAATAACATTTAAGCTCATTACATAATAACTTAACCTTTAAGTAAATCACTAAATCATAATTAATCCTTAATTAATAATTAAATAATAATTTAAACCTTAAACAATAATTTAAACCTTAAATAATAATTAAATATTACATAACATCAATTAATAAATTATATAATCCTTAATTAAAACATAAATAGTAAATTAAACCTATATTAAAAAATATTAAGTCATAATTATGTTTAAATTAAATCTTAACTTAAATTTAACTTGATTATAAATTAAATTAAACCCTTCCTCAAATATATAAATAACTTAATTAACATTAATTAAGTAATAAATTAAATAATAATTAATTCTTAAATAATAATTAACCTTTTATTAATTAAAAAAATATAATTAACTTAGATAAAATTAATTATGCACTAATTAACCTAACTTATTTAATGGTTAAGTACTAATTACCTTACTTAATTACTTAATTAAACAATCATTAAAATATAAATAAAAATTTCTTTAAACACTTAAAAACATGTTTGAAAACCTTTTCAAAAAGATATTTAAGTTAATACATTTTAAATTTAAGTGAAGTTCACTTTTCATGAACCACATTTAAAGCGACTATCGCTATATGACTCATAATTTCAAAATTTCTTTTACATTCCAAAGCACTTTCAAAACTTTTTCTTTATGGGTTGACTTACTTTATAAATATAAGTAAAAGGTTTTTGAAACTAATAAATTTAGAAACTTGTAATCTTTAGTAAATTAAAATAAGTAAAAAAAATTGACCAAAGGACTTCAAAGTCGCAAACTAACCACTTTAATACTAAACAACGTACCACATTCACACCATAGTTTCATGCATAAACAAATGTCACCACTATCCTACACAAACATAGGTTATTAAGTTGAAAACTCAATAACTTAAACTTTTATTTATAGTTTCATATTTCATAACAATTAAGCATACATGTACACATACAAAATCAACTTCTTACATAAGCCATATATGTTTATATACACACCAATAACAAACAAATCAAGCAATAGTTTTTACGACAATGTACACATCAATATAAAGTTTGTAACTTTAAGTAAAAGGCGTACTTTTTTACATTAAAGCTAGCCAATTCCAACTCGAACTCTGCTAATATTGCATACATCTAACAACATATCGTTGCCTTAGTCAAAAATGGATTTTTGGTGGCTTTGTGGTGCTAAAACCATTAGGCCATGGTGGGTTTTGAGGGACTGAGCTTGGTTTTGGAAGGAGGAGGTGTAGGAAGAGGAGGAAGGGTTCTTAGTGAATTTAAAGGCTATTAGAAATAAAAAAGATCATGGGCTTTAAAGTTCAAATCAAGAGAATCCATGGAAAAGTTTTCAAGTGGTCAAAGAAGAAATTGAAAGTTTTCGAAATAAATGAAAATAAGAATGAAAAATAAAACTGAAAATTACTTTTGTACAAAGTGCAAAAGTCAAATTACCAAAAACCCATTTCTACTTTACCCTCTACTACCTTATGCCACCTCATCATGCTTGTCTCCCTCTCTTCACACATTGTTTCCTACAAAAATAAAGACCCCCCTTACCATGAAATAACATATTAACATGAAATTAATGCCTAATGTACTTATGTCTCTCCTAATTTCATTTCACGTGTCTTAAGGCAATTATTATTATTTTATTTTCCATAAAATGTCACATCAATTTTATCTTAACCTAAATAAATATATTTATATAATATAATTCTAACTTATTTATTAATAAATGTGTGTGTATATATATTTACACTAAAGAGTACGTAACATTTCTGAAAACTTTTAGTCGATGAAAAGTCATAAATTTGAAAAACGAACTCCGGTCACATTTTCATTTTTCTTCGAACTAATTACTTTTGTAAACAAATTTGATAAACTATCTCACCATCACCACTTATTATTTATAAGAGCTTTATTTTAATTATAAAGTATATTATTTGAATATTTAAAATTAATTAAATGTTCGCAAATCAACGTGGTGAAATTCCAAGTCGTTACACTCTTTCCTCCTTAAAAGAATTTTGTCGCCAAAATTTTACTACAACCTAACCTAAAAAACAAACCAAACCAAGAATACATAACACTATTCATAAGTCTGTATGACGTACATAGATCATTCTTATGCAAAAATCTGATTCCATCACTCATTTAAATACATAGCTTTTACTTCCAAACTAGTATCGTTCACCCGACTTCCTAATAGGATTCTTAATTAGAAATCTATGTTCTACTTACATAGTCATATATTATGATAAAAAACTTTTGGGTCCAAATTAAAAACCCTCACCAAGTGTCCGTCGTCAGAATTCGAAATATATATCCTTATTTGCAACGATGTGAAACACCTCAAATCTTGTGCTTGAATCTTGGATAGAGAACTATACGGAAAAAGAAAACAATTTATGTACTACTAACGTACTCGTTGAAGAGTCCTTATCTAACCATTTTGTCACGACCTGAAATCCAATGTTCGAAAATTGACATCAAATACCTCACTTGTATTCGACTGCCGAAGATTCAAACATCGAACTCAAGTCGGATGGAGCTTATAACAACATTAGATGAATATAAAAACAGCGGAAACAAAATGAATAACATTCATTTTGCATCACAGATACAACATCATCATCATAATATCCATTACAACATCATCATCGTCATCAGAGTATTTTTATACATATAACACAACTTCAAGATGGAACTCCATAATAGAACAACAAGTGATCACATTCCAAGAAAGTCTTCAAAGAAATAAAGCGGTAGCGAACTTCCAAAACTAAGCACCTTGAGATTCAAAAGCTTTCAAAATATCTCCAAGTCAAAAGCCTTCAAAAACCGATAGCCTCTAAACCAAAAGGCTTTAAAATCCAACTAGCACCAAAACACGGAAAACCTACTACTAGGCTGCCTGTGTGGAAATTACGGGAACCCAGAGTTTAGAAAGGAAACAATAAACTCCAGGTCAGTCATGGGACTGGTATGAGTAAACAAAAATAGTTGCTTGTGTAAAAACAGTTTATAAAGAAATTCGATATGCTTTTGAAAATTGAAACTACCATAAGACCTCCCGCCACACACACAATGCAATCGCAGAATTGGAGGATATTTCTTCTTATAATAGTCAAATATGCTTGATACGAGAAAAATTCTTTTGATATTATTATTAGTGCATAGTGTAAAAAACCATTTCGAAAGTATAATATTAATCCTAGCCAGTATACCACATTTCGTCGTATGCCTATTATAGCTACCATGTTTTGTGGCAGTTTACCGCCACGCTACATGGTAGGTTATACAACTAAAACCGTACAGGGCTCGTATTGTTTCTTTGAATTTCCAACAAATGGTCAGGCTAAGGAACTTCCTACTGCCACTGGGTACGCCTCTGGAGGGACGTCCCGAGAACTTAACCAGTTCTCGGCGAACACAAGGCCGGGTTACCTCTGTAACTAGGTAACTACTACACAACTATGCCATTTCCCGGACGTTTGCGACCTTTATCCGAGGGCCCACAATCGCAAAGCAACAACCACACAGTAATGAGATTGCAACAACCACATAGGTTAAGTATCTGGGATCCATACCATGATACCACATTTTTCCAGAAGGAAATGACATACCCTAAAGGGCACGACCCTCATAACCTTGCCGCATCTTTCCTATTTCGACCATTTCCAAGGTGTGAGTTCCGACGAGGTCTCGTCCACAAAGCTACGCTTTACACGAAAGCCATGCCTTGATCATAAATGATCAACAAATGATCATCAACACAAAGAAACACTTAGCATGCCACACTAACAAGTTGGGAGTGTATCACTGATAACCTTCAACTACATAACCTCTCAGCTCGTACGTCTCAGGGAAGGGTGTTAAGCTAAGAGAATAAATTCTCCGCCACCAACAGATATGTATTTGAAAGAAATCTTCTTTATATCTGAAAGTGTAGTGTCAGACATACAAACATACAAGTCTGTTCCGGGTTCGAACAGAACCGAAGGCACTTCGTCCTATAAAAGGAAGAAGCCCTTGCAAATCCGGGTATCCACAATACCGATCGGACTCCCCATCACAGGTGGAGATCTCTATACCGTAGTAACTCAGTGCAGAGACATTCGATTGGTTATCCTATCGTTCTCGAAGACACCCGGTCTTCATCACCGTCTTCAAATGCTATTCATTTCGTCGTAACACTATTCAGAATGGGTTATATGACACAAAGGTCCTCTCCCGGCTAAACCGAATAGTGAGCACTCAATTTTAAAACACGTGTATGTATCAATCACAAAGATTCACATTCAGGGTTCGATGTGGGTTTCGGATAACCAACTGGAATCCAACTCCCTGTCGCATCAAAGTTTAAATGCCATTTTACGGGCAAAAAGGGTTTTCACATACATACAGAAACAAGTCACAAATCACAGTTCAACACAAAGCAATTCGCATCACACAGTATCACAATCACAAATAGAAATATCAATCCAGTACACGACATTTGATAATAGTCAATCATCTTCAATTAAGATGAATTAATTGTGTGATTTAAATTAATTAACCACATAATTATATTTTCATTAATTATTATTAATCAATGATTAATTATTCTTAATTATAAATTAATTAAATCTTAATTAACTTTATTAATTAATTATTCCTTAATTAATTATCTTAATTTATTAATTCTTAATTGTTAATTAATTAAATCTTAATTACTTTTGTTAATTGATTATTCTTTAATTAATTATTAATTACACAGTAATTACAAATCATTAATTGTTTAATCATTATTTAATCCTCATAAATAAATTTGTTTTAAGTTAACAATTTAAATATTTGATTAACTTCTCAATTATTTTATTAAGCTAAATTTAAAACAACTTTATTTAAAAATATAAGTTTAAAACATCTTTGAACTTAATTAATTTCAAATAATTATTTCAATACCATTAACTTCATACTCTACTTAACAAATAATCATCATTTTATAAAGAATGAATTTAGAAATCATTTAAACATATGTATTTTCAAAATTTTTAAAATTGGAAGTGCTGTTTCAACGACCAACCCGAGGCTATCTCGAGTTACACCCGAGCAATAGTGCTCCTTGCTTTGAGTTTTCCACAGATCGACTCGTTGCGTATAATTTTTTTTCAAAACCCAAAATTTTCTAAGTATAGATCCGTGTGGCCATAATTTGCTTCGAGTTCGAACGCTAGCTATCTCCTTCATTTCTCGAGAGTCGCTTTGAGTCATTCCCCTTCTTTCCCAACTTCCGCCACCTGACATAATTTCGTTATTGTGCATATGCACAACCCCTTCGGCCGGCTTGAATCGGCGCTACTATCGTTGACGTGACGACAATGATCTCCACGCACCACCCAAACGCCCAAAAAACCAATTTATCGAAGGATCGAAATTTTGAACCTGAACCCAACTAGAACAAAACACTGATCACCTAAAAACGCCATGTCCTCCCTCCCCCGACCATCAGAGGTCGCGCGATCGTACCTGAAGCATCAATGATGACTAACATTTCTATTGGCACACGTGCGATCAATCCCGGTCCTCTAACGAACTCGAGGCATACAAATTTTGACAACCTCGTTCAAGTGTGGGTTTAACCCTATTTCGCTGCCATGCGATCGCCACGGCGAATAAAATTTTTTTTAAGCATTTTTCTGATGAACTACAAGCTTCCAGCAAACCTCCACCATGATCTTGAGGCCCATAAACACGCAGATCATCAGAATTTTACAAAATCCCACTTTCTGATCAACTACAATTTCTCAGCCAAAACTATATTAAAAATTTAGATTTAACTTTCAAAAATCATTATTTTCAATGACGATTCAGATAGTATTCCTGAAATTAAAATTTATGATATTCAAATTTTTACATAGTTTGAATTGTAGCTTTGTTTTCAAATTTTCCAGGGAAAACTAAACTGTTTTTGCTTTGATTTATTTTTAAAACATAATGCATGTTAAAACAAACAATTTATTTTGTTTAGATATCAATTCTTGAAGAAAACAGAGAGGGAGATTTGGATTTAAACATGGGTTTACATTGTAAACCTGAAACTAAGAAGAACAGGGATGGATGACCCTGAAAATAAAAATGCTCAGGGATATACATGCACACAAAATTGTTCACGCGCAAAGGTTTCAACATCATTTCAGACATGCTAACAACAAGTAAACTGGATAAATCAGAAGTTTACTCACCTTGTTGCCTGAGAAACTGTTTTTTTTAATTTGAAAGCCTGGATATTGATTTTTTTTCTTACTTTGATCTTGAAATTTCTATATGCAACTTGTTAATACAAATTTGCTTAATCTCTGTTGTATTTGTTTACTTAATTCATCAATAAGAACCAAAAATCCAAGCTTACTTACTGTTTTATTTTAATGCAACAGGGAAAACTTGATCTATTACTTGAAATCCAGAAACTAATTTAGTCTTTGAACTTGATTTTTCTGCGACTGATTGATACAACTTGCTTAATTATTGCTTTATTGCTGATTAACAAATTCAAATTCAAATTTTAGAAAGAGTTTAGTTGCCTTAAATTTAGTTCTGAAGAACCCTGCTCTGCTTCTTAGGGAAAATTGGAGCATTGGTTTCACTGAGCTGCAGTTTAAAACTTTGAAGTTAAAATATGTTTTTCTTGAAATTACTGACTCACTTAATCATGAAGTTTAAAATTTACCTGAGAGATGGAATTAAAACTACTACTTTGATGTTAGAGATGATTCTCAGATTTTAAATTTTGAATTCAAAAATATTTTGCAGTTTCATATTTTTTTCTATTTTCTTTCGTTTTGTGATTTGTGATATTCAAGATTTTTTCTTTTCTTTCAGAAATTTGAGAAGCTAAGGAATGAAAAAGAGAAGCTGAAAAGTTATTTATGAATCTAAATTTTTATTATTATTTTTCAATTAACTAAATTGAATGCCACTTGTTAAAACCAATCATGAGATTACTACACTTGTTCATTTTCACACCATCTTTCTCATGCATGCTTAACACTTGTATTGTTTACAAAGATAAAGAATTTTAATTAAATTCTATATCAAATTCATTTTATTAATAATTACATCCCTTATTCATTTGTATATACAATGTTAAAAGAAGAAATGTTTTTAACCAATCTTTTACATTATATAAATTACGCATTTATGATTTCAAATGCAAATTATTTTTCTAAAACATTTATTTCAAATTTAAATTCAAATTCCAGTTCAAATTTGAATTATAATTTATTGATATCTATACATATACTCATACATATACTTGTATAATTTAAATTCAAATTCAATATATACATTCAAGTCTACTCATATATGCACATACACATATATATTCACAAATATATATATATAAGATTTAAATTCAAATGAATTTAAAAACATTTATTATTTCAATTTTTCAAACACAAAAGAAATTGAAATTTTATTCATATAAATTATCACTTATTTAATTTGTTTTGAAACTAATTCTAAAAGTTCAAATAAATTGCCAAATTTAAATTGATAAATTTTGGGATGTTACAAATATCCCCCCTTAAGAAAATTTCGTCCTCGAAATTTGAAAGAGAGAGAAAAACAAACAGAGAATATACGAATTCAGATAAGAATAGAGAAATGGCTTACCAGTTTAAGCCGAGATATCCACTCTGCAATTGGGATATGATTTCTGCATATTATCTTCAGTTTCCTAAGTGCAGTCCTTTGGATCGCCACTCCACTATACTTTAACCAGTTTCATAATTTTGTTTCCCAATTGCTTTTCATCACGATCCAAAATCTTTATCGGTTCTCTTTTAACTGTTAAATTGGGAGTGATCTCGAGATCCTGTTGAGAAGCTTCTTCAATAATGCTATCTGGATCATGCACATACTTCCGGAGGTTAGAAATGTGAAACACATCATGCACGCCAGATAACCAGCTAGGCAGCTGCACTCGATAGGCTAAAGAACCGATCCTCTCTAGAATAGGAAAAGGACCAATATACCGTGGTGCCAGCTTACCGGTCTTCCCAAACCTTAATACACCACGCATTGGAGATACTATGAGAAAGGCATAGTCTCCAATCTGGAATTCCAAATCCCTTCTTCTGTGATCATAATAACTCTTTTGACGACTTTGAGCCATTTTCAATTTCTTCCGTATAAAATCAACTTTTTCAGTGGCTTCCTTAATCATATCCGGTCCAAGGACGAGTCTATCACCTGCCTCGATCCAGCATGCAGGTGATCATCATGGACGACCATATAAAGCTTCAAAAGGAGCCATCTCAATACTAGCCTGATAGCTATTGTTATATGAGAATTCGAACAGATGTAAATGATCCTCCCAAGAACCACCAAAATCAAGTATATAAGCATGCAATAGGTCTTTTAATATTCGATTTATCCTTTCAGTTTCCCATCAGACTGTGGGTGATAAGCAGTGCTGAAATTCGATTTTGTTCCCAATGCGTCTTGAAATGCCTCCCAAAATCTACTAGTGAAGATCGGGTCACGATCACTCACTATACTGCTTGGAAAACCGTGGAGACGGACAATTTCTTTCACATATAACTCGGCTAAACTTGCTGCCATGCAGGTAAATTTCACTGGCAAAAAGTGGGCTATCTTAGTCAAATGGTCCACAATGACCCAAATTGCTTCATTGCCTTTCCGAATATGAGGTAACCCGTCGATGAAATCCATCGATACTTGGTCCCATTTTCACTTGGGTACCTCTAAAGGCTGAAGTAAACTCACCATTTTCTTTTAATCGCTTTTAATTTGTTGGCAAGTAGCACAATGACTCACATATATACATATGTCCCTTTTCATTATCTTCCACCAGAAAGTTCTTTTGATATCACGATACATTTTATTGACTCCTGGATGGATGCTGAATTTAGACTTGTGACACTCATCTAAAACTTCACGTTTCAGATCAAGGATGTCCGGAACACAGATCCTATCTTTTATCCTTATAACTCCATTATCATCAATTCCAAAACTGGAATTCTCGCCTTGAAGTATTCTTTTACAAATTCCATGAAGGAACTGGTCATCTTTATGCTTGCTGGTGATCTTTTCAAGGAGAGTAGGAGTGACAATAAGATATGCAAGAACAGCATGTCTCCTACTTAAAGAGTCGGCGACTACATTGGCTTTTCCAGGCGTATATTGAATATCTAGGTCATAGGATGCTAGAAATTCTAACCATCGTTGCTGCCGTAGATTTAAATCTTTCTGGGCGAAGATGTATTTCAAAGATTTATGGTCGGTGAATAATTCAAAATTTTCACTTAGAAGATAATGTCGCTATATTTTCAAAGCAAAGATAACAGCTAAGAGTTCCAAATCATGGGTTGGGTAATTTCTTTCATGAGGACATAATTGTCCACTCGCGTAGGCAATCACCTTCCTATTCTGCATTAATACCGCACCCAAACCATCACCACAAGAATCGGCATAGACAGACAAACCCTGGTTCCTGTTGATAATAGCGAGAACAGGAGCGGTGGTTAATCTTTTATCCAACTCCTAAAAAGCTTCGTCAGATTTTGGAGTCCAATTGAATCTTGCATTCTTCATTGTTAGCTTAGTCAAGGGACTAGCTATCTGAGAAAAGTCCCGAACAAACTTCTGGCTATAACCCGCTAAACCCAGAAAGCTTTGGACTTCTTTTGGGGTAGTGGGTTTCCTCCAATCAATAATAGTGGAAATTTTGCTAGGATCAACAGAAATCCTTCTTCATTAAAAATATGCCCGAGAAATTTAACTTCTTTGACCCAAAAATGGCATTTGGAAAATTTGGCGAATAGAATATTTCTCCTTAATATCTCCTAAACGATTCTAAGATGCTCGGCATGCTCCTCTTCGGTCTTGGAATAGACAAAAATATCATCAATAAACACGAGCACAAATTTATTCAATACTTCCCGAAACACACGGGTCATAAGATCTACGAAGTATGCTGGAGCATTGGTTAGCCCGAAAGGCATGACTAACCATTCGTAGAACATATTAGGACCCCTGAAGGCGGTCAAATGTACACAATCTTCGGCAATTCGTAACTGATTGAATCCCTGGGATAGATTCAACTTCGAAAAGAAACGATCGTCGTGCAATTGATCAAACAGATCATTAATTCTAGGTAGAGGAAATTTGTTCTTGAGAGTCAGCTTATTGAGATCACGGTAATCCACACACAATCTCAAAGATTCGTCAGATTAGCAACAAACACGACCGCTGAACCCCATTCAGAAACACTAGGACGAATTAACCCTTTATTTAGCAAATCATCAGTTTTCTTAACTAATTCAACCCTTTCCCTGGGCGCCATCCTACGACTTGCATGAACGACAGGACGAGCATTGGGTACTAGGTCAATTCTGAATTCTATTTCTCGATGTGGAGGTAAGGATTTCACTTCTTCGAACAAGTCTGGAAAATCTCTAACAATGGGTATGGACTCTAGACTTCATTCGGGATAACCCAAGTTATACATCAACCCACCTCTTTTAGGACTAGGGTCCTCACAAGAAATCTCAATGAAATCTTCAAATTTGGTTTTGATCAAAATCAATTGATCGTTACAATCCAATTTGGATTCGTATTTTGTTAGCCAATCTATTCCGAGTAAGACTTCAAACTCATTAAAATTAAGGACAAAGAGACCGATAGGGAATTGATAACAAGAATATGAGATAGGAACGTCTCTATATCGAAGGCAAAGGTTCGCGGGGCCTCCAACTGGATTCTTTACGCATATAGGCTCGTCAACAAAATCAGGTTTAAGATTTAAATCATTTATTGCTTGCTGAGAGATAAAACTATGTGTAGCGCCTGTGTCAAACAGAACTCTAACAACGCTATCATAAATAGTGAGGTTACCTTCCAGAACTCCTTTTCCCTTTTCTTCTTTGGAAGATGTAGGTTTGTCTTTGACTGTGTACACCTTGGCTGTCTGAGCTTGCTTCGTGGTTGGGCAGTCTTTAACCTCGTGTCCCAACTTCTGACAATAATAACATTTCTTGGGTTTTGCTTGTACAGGTTGATTGACTTGTCTCTTAGGCTTCGTACATGTACTCAAATAATAGCCCTTTTCTAAGCAATTAAAGCAAGTAACATTTTCTGCCGGGTTTCCCTGACTGTTCTTCTTCTTCTCCTTACCCTGCCATGGTTTCTTGCCTCCTTCCAATTTTGATTGCTCGTGTTTCTTTTCTCCACCGGAGCTTCTTGCATATCCAGTGTAGCATATCTGTACCCCATATCAATCAGATCTAAAAATGATTCATTGACATTGCCAGTCATCCTTTCGTGGAACTTCTTATTCATCCCACGAATGAACCTTTCATTTTTCTTTAAAGGTGTATTTACCAATTCTGGACCGAAACGAGACAATTCGTTGAATTTGTTTAGATACTCCTCGAATGACAAACTCCCTTGCTTTAAATCCATAAATTACTGGCACATTCGAGAAATTCCTACTGATGGCATATAGCGCTTCTCAAATACTTCTTTAAATCTCTCCCAAGTAAACTCGTCTTCTGCCTCATCTACAGTGACTGTCTCCCACCATGCTAAGGCTTCTTCTTGAAGTTGCCAAGAAGCTATGAGTCGCATCTGATCATCTTGCAACTTTAGCCCTTTAAAGATTCTTTCACATGATCTAATCCATGCTTGGGCCTTGACAATCGACTCCTTGTCGGTGAACGGCTTACCACCTAGCCTTGAGAAGCTCATATATAAATCAGCTAGATTCTGCTGATGCTGAGTAGATAAAGCTACTTTTGCTGTTGGGGGAACTTGACTAGGTGTTGTCGCATTTCCTTGACCCCTAGCTCTTCCTCTTTGTCCACTCATTCTTACTGTCTATAATTAGTAAGAAAACTTGGTTTAGATATATGGACGATATATCTTAAGGAATATCAGCAGTTAAAATAAATAGACTAAGAAAATTTAAGGTTTCGGTCTCGGGTTGTACTCATTCTAGGGTATACTTCACCCAATTTCTAATGAGCCATCTAATATGTTATACTCTGTAGCTAAAGTTCTTACTCAACCTTAGCTATGATACCCCTTGTCACGACTCGAAATCCAATGTTCGAAAATTGACATCAAATACCTCACTTGTATTCGACTGCCGAAGATTCAAACATCGAACTCCACTCGGATGGAGCTTATAATAACATTAGATGAATATAAAAACAGCGGAAAAAAATGAATAACATTCATTTTGCATCACAGATACAACATCATCATAATATCCATTACAACATCATCATCATCATCATCATCAGAGTATTTATATATATATATATATATATATATATATAACACAGCTTCAAAATGGAACTTCATAATAGAACCACAAGCGATCACATTCCAAGAAAGTCTTCAAAGAAATAAAGCGATAGAGAACTTCCAAAACTAAGCACCTTGAGATCCAAAAGCTTTCAAAATATCTCCAAATCAAAAGCCTTCAAAAACCGATAGCCTCCAAAGCAAAAGACTTCAAAATCCAACTAGCACCAAAACACGGAAAACCTGCTACTAGGCTGCCCGAGTGGAAATTATGGGCATCCAGAGTTTAGAAAGGTAACAATAAACTCCAGGTCAGTCATGGGACTGGTATGAGTAAACAAAAATAGTTGCTTGTGCAAAAACAGTTTATAAAAGAAATTCGATATGCTTTTGAAAAATGAAACTACCGTAAGAACTCCCGCCACACACACAATGTAATCGCAGAATTGGAGGAGATTTCTTCTTATGATAGTCAAATATGCTTGATACGAGAAAAATTCTTTTGATATTATTATTAGTGCATAGTGTAATAAACCATTTCGAAAGTATAATATTAATCCTAGCCAGCAAACCACATTTCATCGTATGCCTACTATAGCTACCATGTTTTGTGGCAGGTTACCGCCATGCTACATGGCAGGTTATACAACTAAAACCATATAGGGCTCGTATTGTTTCTTTGAATTTCCAACAAATGGTCAGGCTAAGGAACTTCCTACTGCCACATGGGTACGCCTCTGGAGGGACGTCCCGAGAACTTAACCAGTTCTCTACCAACACAAGGCCGGGTAACCTTTGCAACTAGGTAACTACTACACGACTATGCCATTCCCCATTCGTTTGCAACCTTTATCCAAGGGCCCTCAACCAAAAAGCAACAACCACACAGCAATGAGATTGCAGCAACCACATAGGTTAAGTATCTGGGATCCATACCATGATACCAGCTTTCTCCAGAAGGAAATGACATACCTCAAAGGGCACGACCCTCATAACCTTGTCACATCTTTCCTGATTCGACCATTTCCGTAGTGTGAGGTCCGATGAGGTCTCATCCACAAAGCTACGTTTTACGCGAAAGCCATGCTTCGATCACAAATGGTCAACAAATGATCATCAACACACAGCAACACTTAGCATGTCACACTACCAAATTGGGAGTATATCACTGATAACCTTCAACTACAAAACCTCTGAGCTCGTACGTCTCAGAGAAGGGTGTTAAGCTAAGAGAATAAATTCTCCGCTACCAACAGATATGTATTTGAAAGAAATCTTCTTTATATCTCAAAGTGTAGTGTCAGATATACAACCATACAAGTCTGTTCCGGCTTCGAACAGAACCGAAGGCACTTCTCCAATAAAGGAAGAAGCCCTTGCAAATCCGGGTATCCACAATCCCAATCAGACTCCCCATCACATGTGGAGATCTCTATATCGGAGAAACTCAGTGCAGAGACAATCGATAGGTTATCCTATAGTTTTCGAAGACATCCGGTCTTCATCACCGTCTTCAAATGCTATTCATTTCGTCGTATTACTATTCGTAATGGGTTATATGACACAAAGGTCCTCTCTCGGCTAAACCGAATAGTGAGCGCTCAATTTAAAAAAAAACGTAGATGTATCAATCACAAAGATTCACATTCAGGGTTCGATGTGGGTTTCAGATAACCAAATGGAATCCGACTCCCTGTCGCATCGAAGTTTAAATGCCGTTTTACAGGCAAAAAGGGTTTTCACATACATATAGAAACAAATCACAAATCATAGTTCAGCCCAAAGCAATTCGCATCACACAGTATCACAATCACAAACAGAAATATCAATCCAGTACGCAACATTTGATAATAGTCAATCATCTTCAATTAAGATGAATTAACAGTGTGATTTAAAGTAATTAACCACATAATTATATTTTCATTAATTATTACTAATCAATGATTAATTATTATTAATTCTAAATTAATTAAATCTAAATTAACTTTATTAATTAATTATTCCTTAATTAATTATCTAAATTTATTAATTCTTAATTGTTAATTAATTAAATCTTAATTACTTTTATTCATTGATTATTCTTTAATTAATTATTAATTACACAGTAATTACAAATCATTAATTGTTTAATCATTATTTAATCCTCGTTAATAAATTTGTTTTAAGTTAATAATTTAAATATTTGATTAACTTCTCAATTATTTTATTAAGCTAAATTTAAAACAACTTTATTTAAAAATGTAAGTTTAAAACATCTTTGAACTTAATTAATTTCAAATAACTATTTTAATACCATTAACTTCACACTCCACTTAACAAATAATCATCATTTTATAAAGAATGAATTTAGAAATCATTTAAACTTATATTTTCAAAAAACTTAAAACTGGAATTGCTGTTTCAATGACTAACCCGTGGCTATCTCGAGTCACACCCGAGCAAATGCTCCTTGCCTCGAGTTTTCCACAGATCGACCCGTTGCGTATTTTTTTTTCAAAACCTAAAATTTTCTAAGTATGGACCCATGTAGCCAAAATTTGCTTCGAGTTCGAACGCTAGCTATCTCCTACATTTCCCGAGAGTCGCTTCGAGTCATTCCCCTACTTTCCCAACTTCTGCCACCTGACACAATTTCGTCGTTGTACACAAGCACAACCCCTCCGGCCGGCTACGATCGGCGCTACTGTCGTTGATGTGACAACAATGATCTCCACGCACCACCCAAACGCCTAGAAAACCAATTTATTGAAGGATCGAAATTTTGAACCTCAACCCAACTAGAACAAAACACTGATCACATAAAAACGCCACGTCCTCCCTCCGCCGACCATCAAAGGTCGCGTGATCGTACCTGAAGCATCAATATGACTAACGCTTCTATTGGCGCACGTGCGATCAATCCCGGTCCTCTGACAAACTCGCGGCATACAAATTTTGACAACCTCGTTCAAGTATGGGTTTAACCCTACTTCGCTGCCGTGCAATCGCCACGGCGAACAGAAATTTTTTTGAGCATTTTTCTGACGAATTACAAGCTTCCAGCAAACCTCGACCACGATCTCGAGGCCCATAAACACACAGATCGTCAAAATTTTACAAAAATCCCACTTCCTTATCAACTTACAATTTCTCAGTCAAAACTATATTAAAATTTTAGATTTAACTTTCAAAACTCATTATTTTCAATGATGATTCAGATAGTATTCCTGAAATTAAAATTTATGATATTCGAATTTTTACATAGTTTGAATTGTGGCTGTGTTTTCAAATTTTACAGGGAAAACTAAACTATTTTTGCTTTGATTTATTTTTAAAACATAATGCATGTTAAAAAAACAATTCATTTTGTTTAGATTTTAAGTCTTGAAGAAAAACAGAGAGAGGGAGATTTGGATTTAAACATGGGTTTACACTGTAAACCTGAAACTAAGAAGAACAGGGACGGATGACCCTGAAAATAAACATGCCCAGGGAAAGATACACATGCACACAATTTTGTTCACATGCAATGGGTTTCAACATCATTTCGGGCATGCTAACAAGTAAACTGGATAAATCAGAAGTTTACTTACCTTGTTGCCTGAGAACAGAGAACAGAAGCTTCTTGACTGTTTTTTTTAAATTTGAAAGCCTGGATATTGATTTTTTTTCTTACCTTGATCTTGAAATTTCTATCTGCAACTTGTTAATACAAATTTACTTAATCTCTGTTGTATTTGTTTACTTAATTCATCAATAACAAACAAAAATCCAAGCTTACTTACTGTTCTATTTCACTGCAACAGAGAAAACTTGGTCTGCTACTTGAAATCCAGAAACTAATTTGGTCTTTGAACTTGATTTTTCTATAACTAACTGATACAACTTGCTTTGTTCTTGCTTCATTACTGATTAACAAATTCAATCTCATATTTTAAAAAGAGTTTACTTGCCTTAAATTTAATTCAGAAGTGTAATGACCCGAAATTTTCGAAGCCGAAAATTCTAGATAGTTATGAAAAAGAAGAAAGAGATAGAAGAAGAAGAAGATCAGAAACATCAACATCTCACATTCGTAGCGGATAAAATGTAATAAATAATAATAAAAGTTTACAGAAGAATACTATATCTGTCGATTACATTTAAATACACAAGAGTTACAAAAATATTCAACACTGGACATATACAAATCAACATGTCTCAGATTTACAATATTATAATACAGCGGAAATACTCTACACGTTCCTGTCATCCAGCTCACCTCCTGAGCTCCAGAACATCCTTACCTAAAAATCTTTAATACTCGGTCTGACCCGACCATTACACCAAAGTAACACCCGGGTCAGGCTGGAAACCAGCGTGAGTAAACCCAACTAACATAGAATACCAAGCAACAAAGTATATAAACACGGGATAACTCGTATTAATTTACAAAGTCATAATTTCTTTATAAACATCACTTATTCCATACATCCATTTTCTAAGTACAAAAATTTAGATTTTGATACTCCAATTCATTTAAATCACTTCATTCCAGCCTATAGATTTCACATATCAATTTATAAAAATTCGAAGTGGTTTCGGGTATTTTCTAATACCCGACTCTGGTCTCTTCGAGTCTCATGTCATCCTAACTCAAGTTATCCAAATGAAATACACAACATTTCATAGTCGAGATATCATCTCATTCAAAGCATCTAATACCATTCAATCATTCATAAGCAAAGCTTAATCACTTACAATCAACTCAATTGATTTTAATTGAATTTCGAACCTCAA
The DNA here is from genome assembly GCA_030765085.1 of Allium cepa. NCBI lineage: Eukaryota > Viridiplantae > Streptophyta > Magnoliopsida > Asparagales > Amaryllidaceae > Allium > Allium cepa. The sequence goes on from CM060943.1 coordinate 731,306,787, forward strand.
TCACTTAGATTTCTTCATTAATTAATTCCAAATCAATTAATCAATCAACCCTTCCTTATTCATCTTAATTAATAACCCTGGATTAATTATCTTTCAGTTACATTCAAGTAACTATCTTTAATTAATTTCACCATGTTAATTATTCTTAACCAAAACAATAAGTAATTTTAATCGCTTCATAAATTAATTAACTATATAAATTACATTAATCCTTAATTATTTATATTAATTGATTTCTCATACGTCACTATTTATGGATTAATCAATTTTTTTATTTATCAATCTTCAATTACATCATTGATTTACAATTTAATGATTTCTCATTTACAATTTCAATTTATCCTAATCTAATTTAATTACATTAAATAATTTATCAGTAATTAAATCACAAATATTATCACTCTTGATTATCTCAACCTATAATTAACTATCTTTTTATTTGCTTCAATAAATAGATTAATTATTCCTTAATTAACTATCTTAATTATTCTCTTGATTAATTCCACAAAGAAGTTATATTTTATTTATTTCATTAAGTAATTATTTATTAAACCATCCAAGGATTATTCTGAATTACTTACACTTAATTAATTAACTTAAAACTTAATTTATTTATTAATTCAAACCCTTAATTACTAAATTAATTAACCCAAATCATTTATTAATTGAATTAATTAATTATCCATTTTAATTACCCTACTAATTAAATAAATCACAAATCATTAAGCCCTTATTAACTTTATTATGATTTAAGTCCATAACAACTTAAAACCCAAATACTTCGAGTCAAACCATAGTTAACTCGAGAACCAACCAAAACCAAAGTCTAATCATCATCAATGCACATTCAATCAATTCAACCATTCAACCCATTTATTATTATTTAAAAAAAAATTCAACAGAGTGAGATTTGCTCGCCATTCATTTTATTGCAACCCCTTTACAAACCAGCTTGTCTCTCCATGATTTTAGACCTTGAACAACATTATATACTTTTATTAATATTTGAATAGATCGTACAATTAATTTTCCATTTGATAATTTTAATTAACTAACGATTTAATTAAATTTTTTCTGTTGAGAATATAAAACAGATGCTCTCTTTGCATCTATATATATATATTTATCCTTTCCTTTACTATATATAAACAAATAGTAATTTCTTTACTGTTAAAGTTTTTACCATATATATATTTTCCCCTTTTTTTTTTACTGTTATATACATATAAAAAAAGAGATAATTAAATGAATAACAGGAATGATAGCATATTCACTGTCTCCTCGAATCACCAGCAACATGCCGAACCACATGCACTGTCTCTTCGAGCGCTGCGTCTCCAACCGCGAGTGAAAACAAGCCACCCCGACCCCCTTCTCCTCGCGTTCGATCGCGACTGCTGTTGCTAACAACCAGCCCTTCCTCTTGCGCCGCCGCCCTCATGAACCCCCAAACGCCACCACGTGACCCTCCATGAGCACGCCGCTCAACTCGTTTCCCCCTAGATCTGAATTCGAATGCCCACCTCGATTCGTTCGCGATGCCGAGCCTTTTCCCCATTTTTTTATCGATTTCGGCTTTTGTTAGAAGATGAGAGAGATGGACGAAAAACAAGTATCGATTTGATTTGGGGAGAAAGGTGCGGCCATTTGTTTGTTTTTTTAATGAATTCGATTCCTGTTGAAGGATGGAGAGGGGACGAGGTAAGTTATAGGGTTGGGGAAGCTTCTTGAGTACGTTTGATATTATATAATTAAATATCGAAAATATCTCGTTACGCATAACGCGAAATCTCGAACCTCGAATTAGACATGCCGACAGGCGTTTATAAAGTTTTATTCGTATTCCGAATACAATGGAACGTGTTTCGGAGGCTAATTAGATCGTATGCGCGAGTTTCAAAAGTAAATGATCATAAATCGATTAAAATAGTTTCTAAGCGTTTTGAGCTGCCAGGGTCAAACGACAACTCTGATTGCTCTGAAAATTGAAACCCGATAATAACTAACTATTATGGATCCAATGGAACCGGTTTCATCGAGTTCCGAGACTGTGTCTCAGAAGGCTATTTTTAAATTCAATTTAAACGATATGATTTCAAAACTGAACATATCACCTTTAAATTAAATTTCAACCATTCTATTTTCTTCAGTATCATCGTTATAAATTTTATAAGCCTTCAAATTATTTTAAACAGGCTTAGAGATTTCAGATTCAACAATTTACCTAATTTCAATTATTAAATTCAATATTTAAACTATATAATTCAATGATTTAATTATCAAGTAAATATTGATATCTTGAATTCAAGTTAAAATTAACCTTTAAATATTTATAATCAATTAATTTTTTAAATTTTAAATGGTTAGAAATTCCGGGTCGTCACATTCCTCCCCCCTTAAAAGTATTTTGTCCCCGAAATTACTAGTTAGGAAGAATGGACCAATACCCGTTTACCTTTTCTCCAAAACCAACAGTTTTATCAACATCCTACCAACTGTCTTTTATAAAAGACTTCTTATCCTTCTTACTAACTTCCTAAACTCTCTCACAGTTTTCAAACAATCGCTTTTTACCCAATCATTCAAATTTCAATTTAAAACCAAATTTGGAATTATCAAAATTTTCTCAAAAATTTTCTAACTCCTTAAATTTCCAAATTTTTTTGCCAGCGTCTGCTTTGCGCGGCTAGCTCGGTACAACTACAAAAGGCCCCTACGGGCACCCAAATTCCAAAAGAAAACAAAAGCCAAGTGGCTAGATCCAAAAACCCAATCCAATTTCATATAGAAATTTTAAATACATACCTTTTAGTCGAGCAATTCAAATTATCTCTTGAAATCAAATCAATTTCCTTTTTCCCTTTAATACCTGCATATCTTACTAAGCAACAATATTCAATCGTAACCCTTTAAATCATTTTATACATTTTCTTACAGAAGTTTTCATATCTATTTCTATTTAAATTAGTTTCCCCCCAATTCCATAGGAATTCAACTTATTTTAAATTTTGAATATTGAATCATATCTTTCATTTATAACTGATTCATATCATTACTTTAGGTTAGTTTCATTCATTAGTTTATTTCCATTTTCAATTTGAAATCGTTTTGTCGTTAACAAAAATTTTCCCAAAACTTTCAAAAAAATTCTAACTCCCAAAATTTTTGAAATTTTTTGGCAGAGTCTCCTCTGTACGGAGGAGCTTTTGCAATTTGACAAGAGATATAAATATGTATACATCGACCCACACGGTCGAAAAAAGTAAAAACAGTTCATATTTCCTATTTTTATTGCGTAGGCGTACCTTATTTAGCATTTTAAGCAAGTAGCTTATTGATTTAAGCAATTAGCGCAATCCAAACTAGCCAAACGACCTTCAGGTACCCGTACTTACTCAATTTACACATATAAGCACTATATATATGAAGACTATAAGATTTCTCTTATTTAAACAATTATAACACTTCAATTCTGAAAGAAATGCATTCAAAATAACTTCCTCGAGCAATTTATATGTCTTTAAACTAATTCAATTGCTTTCAACCAATTCATAAGCCATTTTATTCAATTTGAATGGTTTGCACCTCAATTTCTTACATTCAATTGATTTTTAATCCAAACAGGCTCATACTCACTTTAGTTAATTCTAAAACCAATTTATTTAATCTCTATCAACTCACAGAAATTTACTTTTGTTTACGCCAAACGACAATTATTGGTATGCAATTTCGACGATATTCGCTTAATAAAGTATCTATTTTAGTTTATAACTACTTAAAATTAATTTCAACTCATTCTGAATTTAATTCCATTTCATTTCTAATTTATTTACCAACCATACATTGCATTTCATTTCATCTCCGCATTGGATTCATTCAAAATAATTTATTAAGCTTGGCACATTCAACTTAAAAATTAATAACCATTTCCAATTTAATTTAACCCAGACTTTTATAATCTTTTACTTTTGCTCGAAGCCAAACTTCTATTAATTTTAAACTTAAGTTATTTTACTTTCTTCAAATTGTTTCAACCTCATAACTTGAGCTCACATCATTTGCAAATAAATTTTCTTTTCACCTTAACTTGATTTTATTTCATTCAAATCTCATTTTAATCTACAAATTCATTTGATTAGTCATTATAAATTAAACTCCCAAATTCAATTCATTCACGACTTATTTAACTAATTACAAGGCCTTTTCAATTTATTTCTACTTACTTGGGTTTTGTTTGCAACTCAAAACCTGTTTATTATAATTCATGTTCATTTCATACGACAACACGTCTCTTCTTATTTAATTCATTATTAAATCCAAGTCGAATTCTATTTATAATTCGAATCCATCTCCAATTTCCTTTATTAACTTACAATCCATTTAGTTAACCGAGTTAAATTTTATTTATAATTCCAGTTTGGATTTTCTTTCATTTTTCAAAATTCCAACACCTTTATTTAAAAAATTTATGAATGCTTTTAAATTCAGATAATACTATTAAAATAGCTTCTAATAATAATATTTCTTATAACTCGATGTCTCAACCAGTCCATCCTTGTTCTCACAGAAATTCAGTCATACGTTGATCAGGCGTAGGACTGAAAATTTATAAGTACTTGGTAAACCCGTTTTCAACATCCAGTGAAAATAATTGGAAAATAATTTTATTAAAAATATAGAAAACAGTTTTTGAAAATAGTGGAAATATCTTTGGAGAGGATGCTCAGAAAATCATCACCCCTATCCGTGGTCGCAGTTAACCCGATGGTTACGTTGCCATCCCGATAAAATCCATAGATAACTGTAGGCCTCCACGCCCCTCGATTACACCATGGAACCCGCCACAGATTGCAGCTACAACTGGGGTTACGTAGCTATCACAGCAAAAACTCATATAACTGTAGGCATCAGCGCCCTCGAATTTCACTGCCAAAAGAATGAAACTTCTCCACTCCACTCGACCATAGATCGCGGTTTACCGATGTTGCGTTACCTTCCCGGCAAAATCAAGTGTAGACTGTTGGCACTCATCCTCCACACGATTTTCGCTATGGTCCCCACAGTAGATCGTAGTGACATCGAGTTACACTGTCGTCACAGCATAACCCAAATGCCAATGTAGGCATCAACGCCCTCGACGTTCGCTACCCAATAATCCTCAGGAACTAGTTTGTCCGGACTCCTCACAGGATCAATTTTAGAACCCCCCTTCAGGCTCAAGGCAGCACCACCCGGTGGTACTCCTGAGAAGTTCATTTCAAGGGAGTGCCTTTTTCCCCAGAGCCATCATCAAAACACCTTATACTATACATATATAGTTTCTTTCAAATCATACACCTAGTATGATATCATACAAAGCTCCTTTATACAAAATCGATTACCCCAAAATCGATAATTCTCAAACTAGGCTTTCCAAATTTTAATATTGATTTTACCAAAAAATCAAAAAGCCTTTCCAAATCCAAAGGTTTCCAAAACTTTTTACAAAATCCTCATAAGATCCTTTATATGTATGTGTATATATATATATATATATTCAAATATATAATTTTTTTAAAGCTTTGGATCATTATCAAACTTGTATAAAACTCCTTTTATACTTCAAAACACCTTCAAAATCTTTTTCTTCCGGCAATAGATTTAACAAGGGGAGTTTTGTAACAACCCGGATTTTGGAGATTACCGTTAATATTAAATTATAATGCAAATAATAATTTAATATTGTGATTATAAATGAATTGGAGGAATGAAATGTGAGTTAACATTGTTTATTTTATATAAATAGTGTTTTGATGAATAAAACTTGGGTTTTTAATTTATGTGAGTTAATTTATCTCATAAGATGTTATTTCAACATAATGATGGTTGTAATAAATATAAATGAGTGAAAATAAGCATAGAATATTTTATTTGTGAAAGTGAGTTGAAAATAAATGATGTTAGTTATTTATTGAGTCAAAATGGGAAGTATTGAGATTTTATTCCAATAATAGCCTTTTATAGTGAATAAAAAGGGCAAATGAGAAAAAAATGAATTTTTTGAAGTGTATTAATGATTAAAAATAGTGTTGTAATATTTTAAAATGTGTTAAAACATTTAATACACTTATTTGAGTTAAGAAATAATTTTCTGTTATTTTCTGTTTTCTGTTGCCATATTGTTTTGGCCATAACTTCTACAAATTTATCCAAATTTCATAATTTGGGATGTTCTGGAAAGCACGGACAAATACAAGTTTTGTGTTTTCTAAAATTTTGAAGTTTTCTTGACCAAAATCGTGCTTGTTTGTTGCTGTCCCGAGAGAAAATGACATCAACAACAATCACAAGTCTGAGAAATTATTTTTGCCATAACTCATTCGTTTCTTAACCAATTTTGATAATTTTTGATGTTCCTGAAAGCTTATATCATGTGCTACAACTTTCATGCATTGATTTTTTGTAATTTTGTGGCTAGCTATGTCAAAATCTAATTTTTATTCTGTTATCCCGAGAGCAAAACCAATATTTGCTCTGTCCTTGAAGCTGAAACGAAATTGATGATAATTTTTTCTTTTCTTAACCGATTTTGATAATTTTAGATGTTCTGGAAATAATTAATCATGTGTTACAACTTTTATATTTTGAGTTTTCTGTAATTTTCAGGTTAGCTATGTCAAAATCTAATTTTTTTACTGCTAACCCGAGAGCAAAATCAATATTTGCTTGGTGTTTGAAACCGAAACGAATTTGACCATAACTTCTTCGTTTCTTAACCAATTTTGGTAATTTTGGATGTTTCGGAAAGCTTAGGTAATGTGATACAAGTTTCATTCATTGTGGTTTTTGGAATTTTGACGTTTGTTTGGTCGAAATTAAGGTTGTATGCTGCTGTCCTGAGAGCAAAATGACAACAACAATAATCGTTGACCTTAGAATTGTATTAGCTCATTTTGCTCTCATTCTCTTTGGTTTTAATGATGTTTTTGAGAAATTTTCAAAGCTATGATGCCTATTAGTAGGCTAGCTATATTTGGAGAAATTCAAATTCAAATTTTAAATGGAATTTGAATTGATTTTGGGTTAAATTTGAATTGAATTCGTATTGAATTCAAGTTATCGGTTTTGAGATATCCCTCTTAGTTTTCATTGTTTTCGAGCACGGTTTTCATCGAAACCAATTTGAAGTGTTATTTTGAATTTATTTAGAAGTTACCAAATTTTGATGAAGATTATTGGTTTGAGAATTACTCTTTGAGTACATTCGACGACGAACCAATCTAGATGCATTTTGTGACGGCCGATGAAATGAGGCAATATTGATGTTAAGTTTTAATTTGCAACTATGGCTAGAAATAACCATCACGATGTTCTTTTACTTGCCTAGGAGATGAGGAAAGTTGTTATGATGGATTGATGATGATTTCGATATTTATGATGAATTTTTACTTGTCGATAAAATGAGACGAATCTCAATGTCACTCAGAACTCGTCCAAGTAAGAGATAAGAGGAGTTAGGTATCTTACACTCGCCGATGAGATGAGGCAGTGTTTGTTTGATGATGTTTTATGATGGTTTTCTAATGTGGCATCGACTAACAATTAGTAAACCAATAGGTAAGAACGTATGGAATGGGACGTACGTTGATGCCTATTGGGTTTCTATTCAAGAAGATGAGACACATTCACGATGTTACTAGTGCTACAGACCGAGTACTCGATTGGAGTCATCATGATGTTCATGAAGTTATTACTCGACTCCAATCATCATGATGTTATTACTCGGGTTTTTGTGACTGGATGTCATCAAGATGTTTTCGACTATAGTCAATCCAGATGATCACGATGTTATGTGAGCCCAAGTCATCACGATGAATGGTACCAAATAATGGTAGTACTAGTCAAGATGTAAATGCACGTGCTGTTTTCCATGAAGTTTAGATGTTTCGTTTTCTTTATTTTGATGATGATGCTTTATTATAGCCTTATGTAAGAGAAGGGCTTATTATATACATGGTTTTATGGTGATTTCGAATATGATGTTTTGAACTCTTTCCGGTTTCTATTAAGATGGATTTGAGGCATTTTATATTTATATCAATGAGATGAGGTATAAATTATGGAAATTCTTTTGTAAGGAGTTTTAACAGTGGATTTGAGATGTATTTACATTTATACCGATGAGATGAGGTATAAATGATTATGAGATTTTTTTGATAATAAGTTTTAGTGATGGATTTGAGACGTATCTATATTCATACCGAAGAAATGAGGTATGAGTAAGTATGATGCTTCGTTTATAATTGGGTTTTATATTTCCATGAATGATCCTTGGGATGTGCCAATGAGACGAGGCACATCCATATGTGTTTTATTCTACGTATGAAGGATATGTACCTTTAATGTATTGTTATTTTGACAACCGCTTCTAAGAAGATAGTTGAATTAATTGAAGTCATTATCCATATTTCTTTATATTGCCGATGATATGAGGCAAAGGCGATGTTTATTGAGTTTTATCTTTAGAACTTCGCTCGCCGATGTTCCATTTGCTTAAATGTCTTTTATGCCACTTAAGTATGACTTTATCATCATTATCTCTCCTACTTGCCAAGAAGAGATGTTTTCCTTTCTTATGATGTTGAAATCCTGTTTAGGGCATGGCATCCTTTATGAAAAAGGATACCATTGCTTTCACCTAATTATCCTTATCGATTATTCTGTTTAACTGATGATTTTAGCTAGCCTGACCCGTGTGACTTCACTCGGGTCAGACCGAGTTATTTCAGGTATCATCTATTGGGCTTAGCTTGAAGTTGATGTTGGATATCAGTTCTTCTTTCTCTTGAGTAGTTTATTTCTTCCGCATACTCTGATGTTTTTACATTTGATTCGATGTATATTATGTGGTCATGTACCACCTTTATTGTATTCATATTGTATTGTACTGAACATGTATCAGTGTATATGTATATATATGATGTTGGTTACTGTTCTATGATGTGATTTACATTCAGTTATCGTATTTTTTCTGATAGATCCGTTAGCCACCTATAGTTTTGGATTAAGCATTTACTGGGTATGTCGATCCACTTGAGTTGAAAAATTATAATGCATTTATCGATGTATTCAATGGATGTTTAAGACAAAATTATAGATGGTCGCCCTTAACCATCCCTATTCTCCGCTTTAGTAGACAGAATTACTTGTTAATTCTCTTTGCTAAGGTGGGTCTTGGGGTGGGGCGTTACAGCTTGGTATCAGAGTTGTGGTCTGAACAAAGTAGAATAAACACAGAACAATATGTATATCATGATACATCGAAGTACAATATGGGTGAATCATTGTCCTTTATTCAAGTTTGTTTCTGAATCTAGCCTTGATTCTTTTTTGAGTTTTGGGATTGTTAAGATGGAATATGTCCAGGAATATAGATATATTGTATTCCGTAGTATTCCATAATAGTGTTTGATGTCATCTTATCTTATATAAAATCTTATTTGGGATTATTAGATTCTTATTTTTGTCAATATGAGTGAGTTCGTATCGATGGAGCTGATTGATTTCTTTAGGCATTCTTGTTTCCTTTGAGAGTTGTGAATCCTATTGAAGGGATCCACAATGATTGGCTTGTTGTGAGCATTCTGATTTCTTTATTTGTTGCTGTTTTAGTGAGTATTTGTTTATTACTCACCATCTTGAGATGTATCTGATTTGAAATAGATTGGCTTATTTGATGTAAAATCTGATCTTTTTGTTGTTATAGGATCCTATTTATTTTGGCATCCTAATTTGATTAATTTATTATTTCTGTCACTTTGGAATGTTAATGACGATTCCAAATTTTTTGATTTCCCTCTTGAGTATCGATATGATGATGATCTATCTCAAATTCCAGTCATAGTAACTTTGTTGAGTTTTTTGAGTCATTTGGAATTGACATCCAATTGTGCAATCGAGTGTCGAAGTAACCTTGTTCCTGGCTCTGAGCTCTTCGGTTATCCTTCCACGAGAATATACACTGAGGAATGAGGTGAGTTTCTAGATTGTTCGAGTTTGATTGAGTTTATCATTCATTTTTTGAGTTATCCTTTTTAGATACTCAATCAATGTTATCCTTTAGCATCACTCCGTTTGAAGTAGTGATTCATGGATTGTGTGTTTCTTCTCCTTCGAGAAGAATATCTTGCTTATCCTATATCTTGATGTCTTTTGGGAGTGGCTCATGACATCGTAAGATTGATTAACACTCTATCTCCTTCTGTTGATTTTGAGAATCACATATTCTAGGAATATCTCGATGCATTCTCTTAATGTTCTTTGGTTTGAGTTTTTGAAGCTATATATATATATGAGTTTTAAAAAGGGAAATTAGAGTTTTGAGATATTTTAAAAATCAAAGAATGTTTCGAGAATATATTTATATGAGTAGTATTCTTTCATAGAAATAATATGAGAGTGTTGGGTTATCCATCGAGTAGTTAAGAGTTCTGGTCGATACGCCTGATCTATGTTATCGATAGGAATCTCCTAAATGCTATGACGAGGTAATCAGATACGATGGTTTGTGTTTAAAAATTGAGATTTTAAAAATAATATTTTGAGATTAAATATTAAATTTATTTCAAATGGTAATTGCGGCCATTAATTTTAGAGACGAATAATAGAGTGGCGAGGCAGTTTTGATAGTTCGATCAACTCTGCGGCCAACAGATACATTTATTTATTAGAGATTCAATGGCGACGCAAATTCCATTTATTTATTTTTAAATTATAAAGATGAGAATATAAATGAGATTATTTTTGAGTTGCGCTTTATTGGAAGTATATTTTGAGATTTTAGAATCTATATTGTATACGTTGGATGTTTTAAGAGAAGAGTTATATGAGAATTTGAAGATTGTTTTTAAACTACTTAAGTGGTTAGAATTTAAACCCTTAATTTATTTTGCGGAATATTATTATGGATTTACAAATTTCTTTGGAAATTAACTTTGAAGTAATAGAATAAATTTGGACTTTTACTTTGAGTTTTAAATAACTTACTAAGTAATACAGTAAAAAGTTCGATAATTTTCAAATGTTGAAAATTGAGATTTAAAATTTAAAAGATGTTGAGATTTAAAAATTCTAAATATCTTGAATTAAAAGTTAATTCAAGTCTATATCCTTGTTCTTGAGTATATTCTATCTTCGAGCTATTATTAAGGACGTGCATTTTTCATGGTCGTTCGAGTGCGTGGCCTTTGAGAAGCCATCTTGTGATTTATCAATCTTGTCTATTGTGTTTATCTTATTGTGAGGATGTTCTTTCCGTATTATTATGCGAAAAAACTTGTTGATGATCTTCTTTATTGTTTAGAGTTCGGGTTTGAGTGAGTTTGACCCCGACCCTATTCGTGGAGTTTTGAGAAATCAAACATTTTTGATTGATTATTGTTGAGCATCTTATTGAGTTTTGATTCAAGATGGGAGATCTTCGAAATTCTTTTGAGTTGCTTGGAAAATTCGATGGTTTGCTAATCATTATATTAGCATACGATAGGCCATTAAATTAACCAAGTGAGTTTTTTCTTGTTTCTTTCTATCATTCTATATTTAGAGTATGAATGGTTCGAAATTCGAGCTTGTCTTTATCCTTCGATGATTGTATCTTTAGTGTTGTTTACAGCCTTTTCCTCTAGAAATTGCTAGGACGCAATTTTGTTAAGGAGGGGTGTATGTAACAACCCGGATTTTGGAGATTACCGTTAATATTAAATTATAATGTAAATAATAATTTAATATTGTGATTATAAATGAATTGGAGGAATGAAATGTGAGTTAACATTGTTTATTTTGTATAAATGGTGTCTTGATGAATAAAACTTGAGTTTTTAATTTATGTGAGTTAATTTATCTCATAAGATGTTATTTCAACATATTGATGGTTGGAATAAATATAAATGAGTGAAAATAAGCATAGAATATTTTATTTATGAAAGTGTGTTGAAAATAAATGATGTTAGTTATTTATTGTGTCAAAATGGGAAGTATTGAGATTTTATTCTAATAATAGCCTTTTATAGTGAATAAAAAGGGAAAATGAGAAAAAAAAATGAAATTTTCAAAGTGTATTAATGATTAAAAATAGTGTTGTAATATTTTAAAAAGTGTTAAAACATTTAATACGCTTATTTGAGTTAAGAAATAATTTTTATTCGACTCAGATTGTTTAAAATTATGGTTTTTTGTCTAAAAATAACAATATTGTCAAATATTGTGTAAATTAGTAGTTTATTGGGAAACTAATATTTTTAAGTGTAAAAAAAAATATTATTGTGTTAATCATGTTCACCTTATTAAAATATGAAGAACGCATTTTGTCTCATGTAAAAAGAAGTTAATAGAGAAAGTTATGTTAAAAATAGCATAAAACCTATGTATATTAGCCTAAATAATTTTCTAAGTATGAGAATGGACTAATTGGGTATAGTAAACATCCAATAACCCAAATTCTAGAGTTTTCTAATGAAGTACATTCCTTTTCTCCCAAAACTCATTACAGTAAAACCTAAATCAGAAAAGAAAAAGCTTCAAAGTACAAAACAATGGCTACCCACTTCAAAATTTAATCTTCCAAGCTCAATCTATGCAAATTTAAAAGCCTAATTCAAGTTAGAATCATAAAAGAAGGTAATCTCCAACCTATTATATCTTAGAATCCATCTAAAATCCTAGAATTGTTTGCTGTAAATTTTGTTTTGATCAATTTCTTCTTTGCATATATTGTTTTTTTCTATTTTCAAATGTTTAGGGCTCCAATCTTATGCTAAAGGCTCAACCTTGCTTGCGAATCCTTACTTATTCACTGAAAATCAATTGGTAAGTGTAAAAGCTTACAAATGCTAGCCAGAATCAAAGTTTTGAGTTGAATTTTCGTATTAATAAGGTTACGTTTCGTCTTTGTTATTTTCTGTTTTGTGCTGCCACATTGTTTTGGCCATAACTTCTACAAATTTTATCCAAATTTCACAATTTTGTATGTTCTGGAAAGCACAGACAAAGGGCTACAAGTTTTATGTTTTGAGTTTTCTAAAATTTTGAAGTTTCTTGATCAAAATCGTGCTTGTTCGTTGCTATCCCGAGAGCAAATGACATCAATAACAATCACAAGTCTGAGAAATTATTTTTGCCATTACTCATTCGTTTCTTTACCAATTTTGACAATTTTGGATGTTCCGGAAAGCATAAATCATGTTCTACAACTTTCATGCATTTTTTTTTGTAATTTTGTGGTTAGCTATGTCAAAATCGAATTTTTATTCTGTTATCCTGAGAGCAAAACCAATATTTGCTCTGTCCTTGAAGCTGAAACGAAATTGGCCATAACTTTTTCGTTTCTTAATCGATTTTGATAATTTTAGATGTTATGGAAAGAATAAATCATGTGTTACAACTTTTATGTTTTGAGTTTTCTGTAATTTTCAGGTTAGTCATGTCAGAATCTAATTTTTCTACCGCTAACCCGAGAGCAAAATCAATATTTGCTCGGTGTTTGAAACCGAAACGAATTTGACCATTACTTCTTCGTTTCTTAACCAATTTTGATTATTTTGGATGTTTCGGAAAGCCTAGGTAATGTGCTACAAGTTTCATTCATTATGGTTTTTGGAATTTTGAAGTTTGTTTGGTCGAAATTAGGGTTGTATGCTGCTGTCCTGAGAGCAAAATGACAGCAACAATAATCGTTGACCTTAGAATTGTATTGGCTCATTTTTCTCTCATTCTCTTCGATTTTAATGATATTTTTGAGAAATTTTCAGAGCTATGATGCCTATCAGTAGGCTAGCTATATTTGGAGAATTTGAAATTCAAATTTAAATGGAATTTGAATTGATTTTGGGTTAAATTTGAATTGAATTCGTATTGAATTCAAGTTATCGGTTTTGAGATATCCCTCTTAGTTTTCATTGTTTTCGAGCACGGTTTTCATCGAAACCAATTTGAAGTGTTATTTTGAGTTGATTTAGAAGATACCAAATTTTGGTGAAGATTATTGGTTTGAGAATTACTCTTTGAGTACATTCGACGACGAACCAATCTAGATGCATTTTGTGATGGCCGATGAAATGAGGCAATATTGATGTTAAGTTTTAATTTGCAACTATGGTTAGAAATAACCATCACGATGTTCTTTTACTTGCCTAGGAGATGAGGCAAGTTGTTATGATGGATTGATGATGATTTCGATATTTATGATGAATTTTTCTTGTCGATAAAATGAGACGAATCTCGATGTCACTCAAAACTCGTCCAAGTAAGAGATAAGAGGAGTTAGGTATCTTACACTCGCCGGTGAGATGAGGCAGTGTTTGTTTGATGATGTTTTATGATGGTTTTCTAATGTGGCATCGACTAACAATTAGTAAACTAATAGGTAAGAATGTATGGAATAGGACGTACATTGACGCCTATTGGGTTCCTATTCAAGAAGTTGAGACACATTCACGATGTTACTAGTGCTATAGAACGAGTACTCGATTGGAGTCATCACGATGTTCATGAAGTTATTACTCGACTCCAATCATCACGATGTTATTACTCGGGATTTTGTGACTGGGTGTCATCAAGATGTTTTCGACTATAGTCAATCAAGATGATCACGATGTTATGATGTTATGTGAGCCCAAGTCATCACGATGAATGGTACCAAATAATGGTAGTACTAGTCAAGATGTAAATGCACGTGCTGTTTTCCATGAAGTTTAGATGTTTCGTTTTCACTATTTTGATGATGATGCTTTATTATAGCCTTATGTAAGAGAAGGGCTTATTATATACATGGTTTTATAGTAATTTCGAATATGATGTTTTGATCTCTTTCCGGGTTCTATTAAGATGGATTTGAGGCATTTTATATTTATATCAATGAGATGATGTATAAATTATGGAAATTCTTTTATAAGGAGTTTTAATAGTGGATTTGAGATGTAATTATATTTATACCGATGAGATGAGGTATAAATGATTATGAGATTTTTTTTTGATAATAAGGTTTAGTGATGGATTTGAGACGTATCTATATTCATACCGACGAGATGAGGTATGAGTAAGTATGATGCTTCTTTTATAATTGGGTTTTATATTTCCATGAATGATCCTTGGGATGTGCCAATGAGATGAGGCACATCCATATGCGTTTTATTTTACGTATGAAGGATATGGACCTTTGATGTATTGTTATTTTGACAACCGCTTCTAAAAAGATAGTTGAATTAATTGAAGTTATTATCCATATTTCTTTATATTGCCGATGATATGAGGCGGAAGCGATGTTTATTGAGTTTTATCTTTAGAACTTCGCTCGCCGATGTTCCATTTGCTTAAGTGTCCGTTATGCCACTTAAGTATGACTTTATCATCATTATCTCTCCTACTTGCCAAGAAGAGATGTTGTCCTTTCTTATGATGTTGAAATCCTGTTTAGGGCATGGCATCCTTTATGAAAAAGGATACCATTGCTTTCATCTAATTATCCTTGTCGATTATTCTGTTTAACTGATGATTTTAGCTAGCATGACCCGTGTGTTTTCACTCGGGTCAGACCGAGTTATTTCAGGTATTATCTATTGGGCTTAGCTTAAAGTTGATGTTGGATATCAGTTCTTCTTTCTCTTGAGTAGTTTATTTCTTCCGCATACTTTGATGTTTTTACATTTGATTCGATGTATATTATGTGGTCATGTACCACCTTTATTGTATTCATATTGTATTGTACTGAACGTGTATCAGTGTATATGTATATATATGATGTTGGTTACTGTTCTATGATGTGATATACATTCAGTTATTGTATTTTGTTCTGATAAATCCATTAGCCACCTATAGTTTTGGATTAAGCATTTACTGGGTATGTCGATCCACTTGAGTTGAAAAATTATAATGCATTTATCGATGTATTCAATGGATGTTTAAGACAAAATTATAGATGGTCGCCCTTAACCATCCCTATTCTCCGCTTTAGTAGACAAAATTACTTGTTAATTCTCTTTGCTAAGGTGGGTCTTGGGGTGGGGCGTTACAAGTTTCATCTTATGTATAACAAAGATATATAACTTTGTTTATTCAAAATCAAATATTCCAATTTGATTACTCTTTTCAATATCAATTTCATTCAAATCGTACGATGTACACATATCATCCGTACGCTATACCAATCTGATCGCCCACTCGATCACACAATTTCACTTCCGAACTAGCATTGTCCACCCGACTTAGTAGTGCGGACTCAAATCTAGTTGCTTGATCAGGAACCGTCATTCTCCTTGCATAGTCATAACTATGATAGAGAATATCCAGAACCAATCAACAATCCATATCTAGATTCGCCGTCGAAATCGAGTGAAAAATCCCAACTCGGATCGATAAACTATCTCGAAATTCTATGCTCGAATCTAGATCAAATCACTATGCGAATAGAATAATATGTGTACATCCTACGTATTTATTTTCATTGATTATTAACCAATCAATTTCCTTTCTATTCACAATTGCCTCAATTCCATTGAACTATCACTTCAACCCTTATCTCAGTTGGGTATTTAATCAATAACAGTTTGAACTCCGACCAGTTTATATTTAAAAAAAAATAGCTTGAAAATTTTAAAAATAGATAAGTAGTTGAAAAATAATTATTGGTTTGCAAAATAGCTATAAATAGTTAACTAATTGTAAAATAGTTGAAAATAGTTAAATAGTTTCAGAAATTTTTAAATAATTTCCAAATAGTTGTAAAATAGAAATTAGCTTGTGAAATAGTTGAAAAATAGTAATTAGTTCAGAAAACAGTTGAAAAATGGTTAAATAGCTCCAAAAATAATTGTAAACCAAGTATAAAATAATTTGGCTTTAAGAAAGAAAGGTTGTATATATTAATAGTTTAGAAAAATAAGTTTATATCAAAACAATTTATATTGAAAATAGTCAAGAGTCAATTGTTCACTTCCCCAACAATTCAACTTAAATTTCCATTTCCATTTAATTGACTCAATTCTAACTTGAATAACTTCAATTTCTTTTGAAATTTATTTAAACCCAATTCAAGTTGAACCAATCTTGATTCCTTTCCCAATTTAAACCGAATTCCATTTTAAATTATCTTTACTTATGTATTTCAAGGTTCAAATAGGAGTTCAATACAATTTTATTTTAATATTTTAATTTATTATTAAATTTTATCTTCCAGTTTGAAGCCAGTTCTTAAACAATTTTAGTTTACAAACTTAATTATTAAAATTTTCAGTTTAAAGTGATTCCAAATCCTTAATTTCAAATTAAAGTTAGATTTCCCTTTTATCTCAATAATGGATATATTACCACACTTCATTTCTCATTCATTTAAAAAAATCCAATTCGCAATTTAAGGATTTTTAATAACAATAGGATGATATTATCCAATTTATTTTAAAACGTCCATCCATTTCCAATTTCCAGATCTCAAACCCATTTTGAGATCACACAAACTACCAATCTAAATTAACCATTTAACTTTCCAAGTTAAATTCCAATTTCATCTTAAAATTTTCAATTCAAGTTGTTCATTCAAACTTATTTAACTTCTCCCAAGTTAAATTCGATTTACTTAATTCAATCAACCTCATTCAATCCTTAAACTTCACAATAATAATCTTCCCACTTAAAAACTTATCACTTGGGTATCACATCCCATTCCAAATTTCAAACTCAACATTTAGAGTTTATTCAAACTATTTTTTATTTATGTATATTCCTTATTCATACATATTATTTCCTTTACACATGAGGTCATCCTTACATTTTAGACCACTTTTGGTTTTTAATTCAAATCAAATTTTCAAACAACCCATTGTTTGCAACAAGTCCCAGTTATTCAAATAATACTTATTTATTATTTCTCATTACTTTAATTTAAAAATTATACTCATCTTATAAATTTACTTCATTTGGCTTACTTAGTAACACATATATCATTATCAAACACAATAACTATTTATGATAATACCCAAGGTAATCAAATCTAGATACCCATTTCATTTTTATATTATTCTTATTTCTACAAATTCAAGATTAAATTTTAGTTTGAATCCCATTTCAAACTTACCTTTATTTAAAGCTTTTAAAGAACTTAATTTCTGAATTATAATTTTAGAATTTAATTTTCAATTAATTAAATTTTGATTTGGTTGTATTTCCGTTTTTACTTAACTTAATTCCAATTCAAGATTTCAATTTGGTTGTATTATATTACTTCTTAATTTTAGTTTCAATAATTTAACAATCAATCACCTAATAATTTATTAGAAGGGAATATTGCTTTATATATATCAAAATATATTTTATATAAAATCATTTAAAATATTTATATAAGAAAATAACAAGTACGCTCTCATATATATATATATATATATATATATATATATATATGAGAGCGTACTTGTTATTTTCTTATATAAAGATTCTAATTGATTTTATATAAAATATATTTTGATTATATACTCAACTCATTCTAGAGTACTACGGAGTCTATTTAATGAGTAATTCCCACCAGAGCCAAGGTTCTCGCTTAACCTCGCTCTGATACCAAATGTAACGACCCGAAATTTTCGAAGCCGAAAATTCCAGATAGTTATAAAAAAGAAGAAAGAGATAGAAGAAGAAGAAGATCAGAAACATCAACATCTCACATTCGCAGCGGATAAAATATAATAAATAATAATAAAAGTTTACAGAAGAATACTATATCTGTCGATTACATTTAAATACATCAGAGTTACACAAATATTCAACACTGGACATATACAAATCAACATGTCTCGGATTTACAATATTATAATACAACGGAAATACTCTACACGTTCCTGTCATCCAGCTCGCCTCCTGAGCTCCAGAACGTCCTTACCTGAAAATCTGTAATACTCGGTCTAACCCGAGCATTACACCAAAGTAACACCCGGGTCAGGCTGGAAACCGGCGTGAGTAAACCCAACTAACATAGAATACCAAGCAACAACTTATATAAACCCGGGGTAACTCGTATTAATTTACAAAGTCATAATTTCTTTATAAACATCACTTATTCCATACATCCATTTTCTAAGTACAAAAATTTAGATTTAAATAATCCAATTCATTTAAATGACTTCATTCCAGCCTATAGATACATATCAATCTATAAAAATTCGAAGTGGTTTCGGGTATTTTCTAATACCCGACCCCGGTCTCTTCGAGTCTCATGTCATCCTAACTCAAGTTATCCAAATGAAATACACAACATTTCATATTAGAGATATCATCTCATTCAAAGCATCTAATACCATTCAATCATTCATAAGCAAAGCTTAATCACTTACAAATCAAGTCAATTGATTTTAATTGAATATCGAACCTCAATCACTTGATTTCTTCATTAATTAATTCCAAATCAATTAATTAATCAACCCTTCCTTATTCATCTTAATTAATCACCCTGGATTAATTATCTTTCAATTACACTCAAGTAACTATCTTTAATTAACTTCACCATGTTAATTATTCTTAACCAAATCAATAAGTAATCTTAATTGCTTCATAAATTAACTAACTATATAAATTACATTAATCCTTAATTATTAATACTAATTGATTTCTCATAAGTCACTATTTATGGATTAATCAATTTTTTTATTTATCAATCTTCAATTACATCATTGATTTACAATTTAATGATTTCTCATTTACAATTTCAATTTATTCTGATCTAATTTAATTACATTAAATAATTTATCAGTAATTAAATCACAAATATTATCACTCTTGATTATCTCAACCTATAATTAACTATCTTTTTATTTGCTTCAATAAATAGATTAATTATTCCTTAATTAACTATCTTAATTATTCTCTTGATTAATTCCACAAAGTAATTATATTTTATTTATTTCATTAAGTAATTATTTATTAAACCATCCAAGGATTATTCTGAATTGCTTACACTTAACTAATTAACTTAAAACTTAATTTATTAATAAATTCAAACCCTTAATTACTAAATTAATTAACCCAAATCATTTATTAATTGAATTAATTAATTATCCATTTTAATTACCCTACTAATTAAATAAATCACAAATCATTAAGCCCTTATTAACTTTATTATGATTTAAGTCTAGAATAACTTAAAACCCAAATACTTCAAGTCAAACCACAGTTAACTCGAGAACCAAACAAAACCAAAGTCTAAGCATCATCAGTGCACATTCAATCAATTCAACCATTCAATCAATTTATTATTATTTAAAAAAAATTCAACAGAGTGAGATTTACTCACCTTTCATTTTATTGCAACCCCTTTCCAAACAAGCTTGTCTCTCCACGATTTTAGACCTTGAACAACATTATATACTTTCATTAATATTCGAATAGATCGTACAATTATTTTCCGTTTGATAATTTTAATTAACTAACGATTTAATTAATTTTTTTTGCTGAGAATATAAAACAGATGCTCTCTTTGCATCTACATATTTATTTATCCTTTCCTTTACTATATATAAACAAATAGTAATTTCTTTACTGTTAAAGTTTTTACCATATATATATTTTTCCCTTTTTTTCCTGTCATATACATATTAAAAAATAGATAAATAAATAAATAACAGGAATGATAGCATACTCACTGTCTCCTCGAATCACCAGCAACATGCTGAACCACGTGCACTGTCTCCTCGAACGCCGCGTCTCCAACCGCGAGCGAAAACAAGCCACCCCGACCCCCTTCTCCTCGCGTTCGATCACGATTGATGTCGCTAACAACCAGCCCTTCCTATTGCGCCGCTGCCTTCATGAAAACCCAAACTCCACCACGCGACCCTCCACGAGCACGCCACTCAACTCGTTTCCCCCTAGATCTGAATTCGAACGCCCACCTCGATTCGTTCGCAATGCCGAGCCCTTTCCCTTTTTTTCTTTCTTTTAATCGATTTCGGCTTCTGTTGAAAAATGAGAGAGATGGACGAAAAAAAAATATCGATTTGATTTGGGGAGAAAGGTACGGCCATTTGTTTGTTTTTTTAATGAGTTCGATTCCTGTCGAAGGATAGAGAGGGGACGGGGTAAGTTATAGGGTTGGGGAAGCTTCTTGAGTACGCTTGATATTATATAATTAAATATTGAAAATATCTCGTTTTGCATAACGTGAAAACTCGAACCTCGAATCAGACATGCCGATAGGCGTTTATAAAGTTTACCCGTATTCCGAACACAATGGAACGTGTTTCGGAGGCTAATTAGATCGTATGCGTGAGTTACAGAAGTAAACGATCAATTTTAATTTAAATTGATTAAAATAGTTTCTAAGCGTTTTGAGATGCCAGGGTCAAACGACAACTCCGATTGCTCCGATAATTGAAATCCGATAATAACTAACTATTACGGATCCAATGGAACCGGTTTCATCGAGTTCCGAGACTGTGTCTCGGAAGGCTATTTTTAAATTCAATTTAAACGATATGATTTCAAAACTGAACAAATCACCTTTAAATTAAATTTCAACCATTCTATTTTCTTCAGTATCGTCGTTATAAATTTTATAAGCCTTCAAATTATTTTAAACAGGCTTAAAGATTTCAGATTCAACAATTTACCCAATTTCAATTATTAAATTCAATATTTAAACTATATAATTCAATGATTTAATTATCAAGTAAATATTGATATCTTGAATTAAAGTTAAAATTAACTTTTAAATATTTAAAATCAATTAATTTTTCAGATTTTAAATGGTTAGAAATTCCAGGTCGTCACAAGAAGAACCCTGCTCTACTTCTTGGGGAAAACTAGAGCATTGGTTTCACTGAGCTGTAGTTTAAAACTTTGATGTTAAAACTTGATTTTCTCGAAATTACCGACTCACTTAATCATGAAGTTTAAAACTTACCTGAGAGATGGAATTAAAACTACTGCTTTGATGTTGGAGATGATTCTCATATTTTAAATTTTGAATTCAAGAAGATGTTGCAGTTTCAGATTCTTTTTTCTATTTTCTTTGGTGTTGAGATTTTTGATGTTCAAGATTTTTTTTTTCTCTCTGAAATTTGAGAAGCTAAGGAATGAAAAAGAGAAGCTGAAAAGTTTTTTTATGAATCTAAGTTTTATTATTTTTCAATCAACTAAATTGAATGCCACTTGTTAAAACCAATCATGAGATTACTACACTTGTTTATTTCCACACCATCTTTCTCATGCATGCTTAACACTTGTATTTTTTACAAAGATAAAGAATTTTAAGTAAATTCTATATCAAATTCACTTTATTAATAATTACATCCCTTATTCATTTGTATATACAATGTTTGAAGAAGAAATGTTTTTAACCAATCTTTTACATTATATAAGTTACACATTTATGATTTCAAATGCAAATTATTTTTCTAAAACATTTATTTTAAATTTAAATTCAATTTCCAGTTCAAACTTGAATTATAATCCATTTATACCTATACATATACTCATGCATATACTTGTATAATTTAAATTCAAATTCATTATATACATTCAAGTCTACTCATATATGCACATATACATATATATTCACAAATATATATAAGATTTAAATTCAAATGATTTTAAGAACATTTATTATTTTAATTTTTCAAACATAAAAGAAATTGAAATTTTATTCATATAAATTATCACTTATTTTATTTTTTTTGAAACTTATCAAATTATTTTCAAATTAATTCTAAAAGTTCAAATAAATTACCAAATTTAAATTGATAAATTTTAGGATGTTACACAATTTCTTTTAACCCTCCTCAAAAATATTTACCAAAATATTTCAATTTTTTTAGCGTAGATCCAACGTTTTAAAATAACATAACTTTATTTAAGAAACCCATTACATAAAATTATTTTAATTTGTTAACCTGTATAGTACTCTTATACATCCCTAGAGTATATACAAAATATCAGACTTTTAATTTAATTTACTTTCAACTATTCAGATGTAGACCCAAAATAATTTTAGGTCTTAAAACTGAGTTAACCAATACAACTTCTTTAACTATTTGGTTTGGTAAGTAGCTAAGAAGAGTAAAACGCTGGTATTCAAACTCCGTCCTAGACACTACTTTTCTTTAGAAATTCTGGGGTAAAAATATTTATTGGTCGACCAATAACATCAAATAATTATTAACCTCATAAGTGTTAAAATCAAAAGAGACATTTTAATAAAACAAATTTATTAAACCTCCTTGTTAAATTAATTAAATTTTAAAACTCAGTTTATTAACCAAGTCTTAATTAAGATACCTTATTATTTTGAAAAAGTAGGAGCCAAATACCCGATTTTTATTTCAAAAATCCTTTTGAGATGATACTTCATATTTAACCTTTGGGAAACTTACATATAGTCTAAGTAACTCTAAGATGATGTCAAGGAACCTGGTACTACCAAATAGTATCATATATCCCTTTACTAAGAAAGAGAACACCCAAGTGAAGTGTTTACCATCTAAACACATCACTTTCCCATATTTTGTCAATTTCGAGTCACTTGAACTAATTAGTTATAAAAATACTTCTTATTTTCAAATTGCCATTTTGAAATAATACTATAAATATTTTTTTCAGCTAAATCAATTTTAACAAAATTTTTATCATCCACTTGCTTTAGATTCATTCGCGTTCGAACTTTTTTCGATCGTGCAATGACAGAGAAAATTATCTACTAAGTGCTCTATCGCATCTACCTAAGCAAACACCCGAATGTCACTTAAAAGATTATTTAGATCATCACAAAACTAATCGAACCTCATTTGCCGAACTATCCAAAGAAAAAATTTACTCCTAAATTTTCTTTCCAAAATATTTTGAAATCCTTTTAAAAGACATCGGGATTTTAAATTCTTCAAAAATCCTTTCAATTAAAACATATTTTATAATCCTTACTTATAAAATCAACTTTTTTATAAAATCATCTAAAATACTTCTTTTCAATAAACATCTTATATTAAAATTAAAATTTAACCCTACGTATCATCGAGTGCCTTATAATCAAATTGTGAAAAACTTATTCACAAGGTGTTTGTTTCAATGTTCCTACGAATTCTGTCTACCCAACTTTTGATATTTAAAGAGAAAGATTACAGATGAACTGCAACTCTATATAACAATAATAATTTAACATTATCAATTCTAAACAACAAACCACATTATAGGTAAGCATATTTTAGTTTTGAAAATCATTCCTTTATATATAGAAAATGTATTCCTAGGTAAAATTATTTCATTTATCCATTTTAAAACAATATTGTGTTGGATGGCCTTGTTGAAGTGTTTAAAGATCCTGATCAATATGTTAGCTACATATACTGATCAGAATCCATAAGCCACTCAATAGATCAATCAACACAATATAAAATATTTTTATACACTAACAAATATGTGCTCTTGTATATAATATTCGCTCAAACTCGACCTAAAGTCTCACTTACCTTATCTTGAATGAGGCAATCCCACCAAAGCCTAGGTGTTCGCTCAACCTAAGCTATAATACCAAATATAACGTTGTAACACTCCTAATTTTTGATAATATTATTTAGGAAGGATTTAATTAGATAAATTAAATAGAGTAATTTAAATAATTAGAGTGATAAGGGGATTGAGATTTGAAACTAAATTAAGGGTTGTGCTTAATTATTTAAATGGGCTTAAGAATGGCTTATAGGTTAATTTTTGTGCACAAGGGCCTATAAGGAAATAGCCGGACCTTATTACCCTAACCCTTATAGCCCACGTTTCTTTCTTTCTCACATTCATTTTCCAAAAATACAAAACATAAACATAAGAGGAGGCGTCCATTACCAGGAGAAAAGAAGAGAAATTAAACCTAAAGCTAAGGAATTAAAGCAAAGAGATTAATCTCAATCAAATCTCAAATCTTTATCATAACCAAGGTGAATAATAATCTATATCATCTCTATTTTGTTTTTATGATCATTTTTTTGGGTTTAAAATTAAATCCATTTTAACGATGATTTGGATGATGATATGCATGGATTATAACATGTTTAAGGGTTAAAACGATTGAAATTAATTTCGAATGCCATGACAAAATTTTATGTCATGTAAAATGCGATTTTGGAGGCGAGTTTCAATTTTTGTAATTTTCCAAGCTATGGAAAATCTAATATGTATTTTTACAAGAAATATATTTCAATTATTTTATGATGAATTTGGGTCTGAAATTTCCATATGTTAGATAACATATTGATAGTGAAATTCTATAATTTTTGGGGATTTTTCCTACGTAATTTACTATGAAAATAAATTATTTTAGAACGGACTTATTTGATAATGGAAGGGCTTATTTGTTAAATCAATCCTTGATTTAGGTCAGAGATTATGCGGCAGTTATTTTGATAAAGAGTTTGAAAAGTTTATTGCAACCAATTAAATGTTTAAAAATAAGCAGTTTAGTTACAAAAAATTTACTTTAATTAGCATTAATTCAGTCTTGTCCAGAAAAGTTGGTTTTGCCTCCTTTAGAAGCACCTTTCGACCCTGTGCTTCTACCTTCAACCTACTAGGCCAAAACCAACCAAGCCAAAACCAATACACAAGGTATCAATATGATTGGTATGTAGTGGATTGGAGAAAGGTGGAAGATATGGAGTCGAAACTCTTGCTTTCAATGGGGTCGAAACCTTTTTTATTCTCAAAAGATATGGCCTGCCTTGTTTTCAAATGAATGCTTTTGACCTAGTCGAAATCTTTGTTTTACTTTCCAAAGAAAGGCATTTTGCCTGTTTCACTACATGTTTTCACGGGAGTCGAAACATATGCTTTCGAAGGGGTCATTTTAAATTGCTTTCGAAAGGGTTACTACTGTTTTGTTTAAGTATAGCTTTCAAATGAGTACCCATGTTTTTACTAAAGCTTCCAAAAGGGGTAGTTTTGACCAAGTCGAAACACATTTACCATCGTTATGCCTTTCGAAGTTATTGAGGTCATCAATGTTTTCGAAAGAAAGCATTTGGTTTAAACCTAAACTAAGCCACTTCCTAAAGCTTTCCAAAGTTTTCAAGGGTTTCGAAGGCAATGGTTTCGGTAGGGGTTTTGAATCTATCCTTCAATTGTTTTGCCTAAATTTTTTGAGCTTTCGAAAGAATGGTTCTGAAGCCATCAAATTTTCCCCAAACAATTTTATGTGAAGATTAAAGGTTCCAAAAGGGGTACTTTCGCATATATTCACTTTGACCCAAAAGATATTTTAAAGGTAAACCAAATAGTTTCGAAAGAGGTGCTTTCAAATGGTTTCAAATAGGAGATACCCCAACGTTTCCAAAAGGTCTTTAATGAAGGTTTCGATAGGGAGTTACCCCAATGTTTTCGAAAGGTATGTTTAAAGTGTTTTGAAAAGAGAATTTTATTTCTTTCGAAGGAGGTTATCCAATGGTTTCGAAAGCCTTTGTTTTCAGTATAAATAACCCAATCTCAATTTTAAAGAAAAACCATGGCATAAAAAAAACAGTTTTGAAATGGTTTTGAGTATGAAGTTTTTTAAGAAGCTTTCCTTGACAAAGTAATTGGTTAAAGGGATTAACCAAGTTTTATATGAAAGTGATTTCAAGGATATTAAACCATAGGTTTTGGTACTATTATGCTATTATGTTTGCTTCTTCATATACACATTCACTTTAAAATGGA
Source organism: Allium cepa (assembly GCA_030765085.1). Lineage (NCBI taxonomy): Eukaryota > Viridiplantae > Streptophyta > Magnoliopsida > Asparagales > Amaryllidaceae > Allium > Allium cepa. The sequence goes on from CM060943.1 coordinate 731,333,472, forward strand.
ACCATAACTATATTTTGGGGAGAATGGGAAGAATAACTAGCTAGGTGGACCCAATAGTGAATATAACTTGAATAACTCCTGAATGAATAGAATTGCATCTAGGAGGTCAGATAGACCAGAATATAGGATGCCTAAATACTGATTAAAGAATTTGTCAAATAGACAGGTTCATAGTGCACCCATAAAAACTATTCTTAGAAATAATTATTGGCAAGGGTCACTAGTTAGCCCATGAAAACTGTGCTTAAAAAGAGTTATTGAGAAGGGCCAATATGTTTGTAGTGAACTCATGAAACATATATCCGAATTAAGTTATTGACAGATGTTAATAGCAGTCAACCCATGAAAACTAGGATATAAGGGAAGTTATTTGAGATACCAATAGGTTTAGGGAGATCCCATGAAATAATAAAGTTTTTGGCATGGCCAAAAGGTTCTTGGTGATCCTATGAAAACTATAACCAGAGAGGGATTCCACAAACTTTAAACAGTTATTAGTCATCTCATGAAAACTAAAAGGTTAATATTAATCCTAGAAACTATAAATGAGACACATATGAAAAAATGAATGGGAATGGGTAATCAAGAATTGATTTATTTGTTTGCATATCATCATATCTTGAGTTATTATGTTTTAACCATTGTAGATGCAGGAGCACAGTATGTGGTTTATAAATTTTTGAATAAGATACTAGTGAGGGGAAAAATCGTTTCGCTAAGCGGTGTGATGTCACTAGATATCTAAATTGTGTGAGATGGTAAATTATTGTTTATTATAGGATTTATGCCTGACTCGAAGTTTATGTTTTCCCCAACTCTCGGGTACTCAATTGTTTTTGAGTAGTTTGAGAGATGAGGTTTTCAGGTGCCTCTTTAAATGAATAAGATTCTGAAGACGTGCAGGAGGTATGATAATTATTTAGTATTCTTTTATATTTTGATTTCGCTGTGTTGTTTGTGTTGTAAAGGCAAAGTTGTTTACTTGCCTAGTTATTTACTCTGATCATCTAAGGAGGCATCTTTAAATGTTAACCTTGACGTATGTTGTAATAATTATATTTTCTTTGAACGTGGTATAAGATTTTGGAATTATGTAATGAATCTGAAATATGAATTTGAAATATAATGGAAAGTTGTTTTGAAATTTGTGTTTTATTTCTTATCCATGTGTTTCTGCTGTATCAATGAATCTAACATTACTGCATATGGTCATCGAGGATTAATAACAATGGATGACTGCAGCATCTGTAGCCGTTAGTTTTAGGCCTCCAAGTAGTGGATGTTACAACTTGGTATCAGAGCATAGGTTTATGAAACTTAAAAGAAAATTAAATCTAAAAGATTTTTTTATCACATAATCTAATGAAGTATAAAATAAGATCGGGTTTTGGGATAACGCTATAGTAAGACACTTGTATTTGATATATTTATATATGTATGTATGTATATATAAGTACATATTCCCCTCTTTCTTAGACCATTCTTTTGTATCTTACTAAGTCCCCGTATGCGGATTTACAAGAAAGAAGATATGGAACCAGGAAATGGAAGAGAAAATCTCGATGGAGAAAGCACCACAATCAATGGAATCGTTCAGCCCACCAGGAGGAACCCGGGTCAATAAGCTAATGCTGACCAAAATGCAGATGCCAATGTGGGTGTTGAAAATCCATCAGTGGATATGGGGGCGATGCATCAGTTTTTTATCAATATGATGCAAGAAGGGGCTGCTGTTGGAATTTTTGGAAATGTAGAAGGAGCTAATCCCATGACTCCAATTGGGAATAATTATGCTAAGCTGAGCAAAGACTACACCAGTCTTGGTGGGAAACCGTTTATGGAAATGGAGGATGTCGTAGAAGTGGAGAATTGGTTATTGCATTATGATAGATTCTTCACTGATTCAGGTTTGGAGGATGAGCAGAAGAGAAGGTTAGCCTCTAGGCAATTGCAAAGGGTAGCACTTCATTGGTGGAATAGTGTCACTATCGGAGTTCCAGAGGAGGAGTTGACTTGGGCAGATTTTAGAAGGTGATTTGAACAGAGGTTTTTGTTTGAAGTTTCCAAGTTAGCATTGTTGAGAAAGTTTATGGATTTAGTGTAAGGGAATATGTCGGTAGTTGAGTACGCTACTAATTTTGATGAGTTGTCCTAATATGGGTATGCTACTATAGACACTATCATCAGAAGGAATAAGTGGTTCATTCGACAATTGAGGCCCGAGATTGCTAGGGCAACCCTACTACATCTCCTTGATCCATGTAATGTAGTTATGGAGATGGCAATCTTCCATGAGGAGATGCTTGCTATTGCTGCTTGACCGATTGCAGTTGATAAAGGGAAGAATGTGATGGAATGTACGCTTTTGATGCAGGGAATACCAGTTAGGGTACTATTTGATATCGGTGCATCACATTCATTTATATCTTAGCATTTGGTTGATAGGTTATGCTTAGAACCCACTTACCTTGTTACTTCCTTAAGGGTTGTGAATCAAATAGGAGGGTATGCAACTTTAGAGATGAAATGTGACCAGTTAGAACTAGACATGTTAGGTTATAAGTTGTCATGCAGTCTGTATGTTTTCGATTTTGCAGATTTTATGAGTAAGTTTGATGCTAGGATATTTCATCAAGATGGGTAGATATCACTAAAATACCTTGATATTCATAACCGAGTCATATTCTCAATGGAGAATTCCGACCGGAGTAGTTGTTATTTGTTAAGTGCTATTGAAGCGAGCGAAGAGTTAAGTCAGGTTCAATTAGCATATGCAAATGTTGAGCTGGTTACAAGACTACCACCGAAACGACCAGCTGAGTTTCCGATTGATCTTGTGCCAGGAGCTAAACCTATCAGTAAATCATCTAGCAGGATGACAATGACCAAGATGAAGAAATTAAAGGTGCAAAATAGTGGATCTTGAAGGAAGGAATTTTATTAGACCAATCAGTTCGCCTTGGCGAGCGACCGTAGTGTTTGTGAAGAAACTACATGGATCATTAAGGATATGCATTGACTATCATAAGTTGAATGTGAGAACGATTAAGAATAAGTATCCTTTACCGAGAATAGAAGATCTGTTTGATCAGTTATGTGGAGCCAGAGTGTTTTCCCAGTTGAATTTGGCGGTAGATTTTTCGTTATTTAAGAGTGCATAGGACAATATTCCATTGACAGCATTTCGGACCAGGTATTATTTGTATGAGTGGTTAGTCATGTCATTTAGGCTAACGAATGCACCTGCTTTCTTCATGGATCTGGTGAACCGAGTTTTCCAAGAGACTTAGATAGGTTCGTATTGGTATTTACACTGACAGTTTAGTGTACTCTAAGGATAAGAGTGAGCATGAGGATCATCTTAGAGTGGCATTTGAGACGTTGGGGCTTGTCAGTTGATCCAAATAAGATCGAAGCTTTTAGTAATTAGAAGAGACCAGAGATAATGACTGAGATCAGAAGTTTTCTTGGACTTGCTGGATATTACCGGAGATTCATCAAGGATTTCTCGCGGATAGCAGCACCTTTGACTAAGTTGTCTAGGAAGGATGTGAAGTTTGTCTTGTCAGATAAATGTGAGGAAGCATTCTTTCAGTTAAAGCATTTGTTGACCAATGCGCTAGTGTTAGAAGTTCCATATGGAAACAAAGGGTTGGTGGTGTACACTAATGCATATGGGACTGGATTTGGAGCTGTATTGATGCAAAAGGGTAAAGTGATTGCCTACGCTTCACGAAAGCTTAGACTGCATGAAGTGAGATATCTTACTCACGATTTGGAGTTGGCTATGGTGATCTTTGCATTGAAGATCTGGAGATATTATCTCTTAGGAGAGAGATTTGAGCTATGCGCAGATCATAAGTCCTTAAGATGCTTATTCTCCCAGAAGGAGTTGAATATGAGGCAGCAGAGGTCGTTGGAGTTTTTAGTAGCCTATGATTTTGGAATAGAGTATACACCCAGGAAAGTTAATAAGGTAGCGAATGCCTTTAGTAGAAGACAATAGAATTTGGCCTTAGCTACGTTGGAAGAATGGAAGGATTTAGAAGCTTTGACTACGTGTTGTATGTAGTTAAGATCGACTGCTAGTTATAATCATAGCACTGCCATGTTGAATTGTTTAGAAATTCGACTAGTGTTAATCAAAAGGATCGCTTCTAAGAAGAAGGAGAGTCCAGTATTAGCTGAGAAAATTAAAAGGCTTCAGTTTGGAAATAAGACCGATGATCTAAAGGATTTTAGTCTTGATCAAGGGATTTAAGAAAGAAGGGCGATCGTGTTTCGAATGTAGAGGACTTGAGAAGAAAAGTTCTTGGAGAATGTCATCGGTCCAAGTTTACGATCATCCTAGAGGGACTAAGATATATCAAGATACGAAAAGGAGCTTTTATTGGGAAGGTATGAAGAGGGATTTGGCTTGTGGGTTAGGCAGTGTGCATAGTGTCAAAAACTGAAAGCCGAACATCAAAAGCCGGGTGGGTTGCTTCGGCCTTTAGAGATTTCAGTTGAAAATGGAATTCGACATCTATGGATTTTATAGACTGGTTGCCAAGGTCAAATAAAGGAAATGAGAGTATATGGATCACAGAGGACAGGTTGACCAGGAGTGTCCATTTAATTCAGGTTAACTCAACCAAGCGGACACCTGTTTTGGCTATGTTGTTCATGAAGAACATAGTGAGATTGCATGGAATTCACGGTAGTATAGTCAGTGACAGAGATGCTTTGTTCAATAGTGAATTCTGGAAGAGTCTACAGGAAGTATTAGGTATCAAGCTTAAGATGAGTATTGCATGTCGCCCTCAAACAAATGGTAGACAGAGAGAGTCAATAAGGTACTCGAGGATTTACTGAGAGCTTGCGTATTGGACTTTGGTGGATTTTGTGAAGATCGCCAACATTTTGTTGAGTTTTCCTATAATAATAGTTGTCAGACTAGTATAGGAATGATGCCTTTTGAAGCTTTGTTTGGAAGGCCATGCAGATCATTAGTATGTTGGTTAGAGACTGGTGGCTTAGGCCCAAATCTAGTTAGAGAGGCGAAAAAGAAGATTGAGTTAATCCGAGAAAGGATGAAGGAAGCTCAGTCCAGACAGAAAAGCTACGCAGATAGAAGGCGTAAAGATCTAGAATTCTTAGTTGGCAATAAGATTTTCATCAAAGTATCATGGATAAAGGGTATGGTATGATTTTGGAAAGTCAGGAAAATTGGCACTGAGATATGTAGGTCTGCTCCAAATTATAGGGAGGATCGTAAAGCTTGCATACAGAGTAGAGTTGCTGAGTAGTATGGCAGTGTCCATAACGTATTTCATATGTCTCGTCTTTGCAAGTTTAAGCATGATTTAGAGACTACTATTCCTCCGATGGAGTTGGAATATTTGGTTGTAGAGCCGAATTTGACTTTTGTTAGACAACCAGTTTGGGTTGTGCGAGAGATGAGAGAAGATTGAGGAACATGATAGTGAAGTTGGTGAAAGTTCAGTGGAGTGACAACGAAAAAGACTATACTTGGAAGACAGAAGATAGGATTAGAAATACTTATCCTGATCTTCTTTGAGTGTACGTCTATGTTAGATTTATATAAATATTTGCTAGTCAGGTAGGCTAGTATGGTTATTAGGAGTCGTTACAGATGATTGATAAGTTTAGTATTTAATCCTTACTAAATTTCGAGGATGAAATTCTTTAAAGAGGGAAGCCTGTAACACCTCTAATTTTTGATAACATTATTTAGAAGATTTAATTAGATAAACAAATGTAAATAATTAGAGCGATAAGGGGATTGAGATTTGAAAAGAAATCAAGGGTCGTGCTTAATTATTTAAATGGGATTAAGAATGGCTTATAGGCTAATTAATTTACACAAGGGCTAATTAGGAAATAGCGAACCTTATTACCATAACCCTGATAGGCAACATTTCATTCTTTATCACATTGATTTTACAAAAATATAAAACGTAAACATAAGAGGAGCCGACCATTACTAAGAGAAAAGATGAGAAATTAAATCTAAAGCTAAGGAATTAAAGCAAGGGGACTAATCTCAATCAAATCTTAAAGTCCTTATCATAACCAAGGTGAATAATAATTTATATCATCTCTATTTTGTTTTGATGATCATTTGTTTTCGGGTTTAATATTAAATCCTCTTTAACGGTGATTGGATGATGATATGCTTGGATTATAATATGTTTAATTTAAACAAAATTGCTTAAATATGATTTCATACAGATTTAAGGGTAAAACCAACTAAAATTAATTTAGAATGCCATGAGAAAAAAAAAATTCATGTAAAATGTGATTTTGAAGTTGCATTTCAGTTTTTGTAATTTTCTAAGCTATGGAAAATTTAATATGATTTTTTAAAAGGAAAACATGCATAATTAGGTTTAAAATTTTATTTCGATTATTTTATGAAGAATTTGGGTCTGGAATTTTCATATGTTAGATAACATATTGGTAGTGAATTTTTGTAATTTTTGGGGATTTTTCCTAAGTAATTTACTATGGAAATTGAATTATTTTATAAAGAAGGACTTATTTGCATTATTGGTTTTGCATAATGGAAGGGCTTATTTGTTAGATTAATCCTTGATTTAGATTTGAGATTATGCAGTAGTTATTTGGTAAAGAATTTGAAAATTTTATGGCAACTAATTTAATATTTGCAACTAGGCATGTTAGTTTCAAAAAGTTTATCATAATTAGCTTTAATTCAGTTTTGCCCTGAAAAATGGGTTCCACCTCCTTTGGAAGCACCTTTTGACCATATGCTTCCTCCTTCAACCTACCAGGTTGAAACCAACCAAGCCAATTTCGGTGGGGTCAAAACCTTTGTTTATTCTCAAAAGATATGCGCCTGCTTTGTTTTCAAATGAATGCTTTTGACCTTGTCGAAATATTTATTTTACTTTCCAAAAAAGGCATTTGCCTATTTTACTACATGTTTTCACGGGAGTCAAAACATACGCTTTTGAAGGGGTCATTTTAAATTGCTTTCGAAAGGGTTGCTGCTATTTTGTTTAAGTATAGCTTTCAAATGAGTACCCATGTTTTCACTAAAGCTTCTCAAAGGGGTAGTTTCGACCAAGTTGAAACCCTTATGTCGTCCATATGCCTTTCGAAGGTATTGAAGTCGTCAATGGTCTCAAAAGGAAGCCTTTGTTTTAAAGCTAAACTAAGCCACTTCCTAAAGCTTTTGAAAGGGTTCAAGGGTTTCAAAGGCAATGGTTTCAAAAGGGGTTTCGAAGCTATCCTTCAATTATTTTACCTAAATGTTTTGAGATTTTGAAAGGATAGTTCAGAAGCCATCAAATTTCCGCAAACAAATTTATATGAAGATTAAAGGTTTTGAAACGGGTACTTTCACATATATTAACATTGACCCAAAAGATATTTTAAAGGTAATCCATTGGTTTCAAAAGAGGTGTTTTCAAATGGTTTCGAATGGGTGATACCCCAATGTTTTCGTAAGGTATGTTTAAAGTGTTTTGAAAAGCGGATTTTACTACTTCCGAAGGAGGCTATTCAATGGTTTCGAAAGCCTTAGTTTTCAAAACAAAGAACCCAATCTCAATTTTTAAAGAAAAACTATGGCATAAATAAAGGAGTTTTGAAATAGTTTTGAGTATGAAGTTTTTGAAGAATCTTTCCTTGATAAAATAATTGGTTAAAGGGACTAATTATGTTTTATATGAAAATGATTTCAAGGATATTAAATCACATGTTTTAATACTATTATATCATTGTATTTGCTTCTTCGTATCCATATTCACTTTAAAATGGACCCATAACTTATTTTGGGGAGAAAGGGCAAAATAACCAACTAAGTTGAACCAGTAGTGAATATAAATTGAATAACTCCTAAATGAGTAGAATTTCATCCAAGAGGTCGGATGGACTAGAATATAGGTTGCATATACACTGATTAAAAAAGTTGTCAAATAGACATCTTGGTGCTTCCATAAAAACTATGTTTAGAAAACGTTATTGGCAGGGGTCAATAGTTTCGTAGTAATCCCATGAAAACTATTCTTAAAAAGAGTTATTGGTAGGGGCCAATAGGTTAGTAGTGAACCCATGAAAACTATATCCGGATTAAGTTATTACAGATGTAACCGGGCAGGAGTCCATAAACTTTAAACAGGTTTTTAGTCGACCCATGAAAACTAATAGGTTAATAATAATCCTAGGAACTATAAATGAGACAGATAGTCAAAAAATGAATAGGGATGGGTGATCCAGAATTGATTCATTTGTTTGCATGTCATCACAATATCATAAATTGTTATGTTTTAACCATTGCATGTAGGAGCATAGTATATGGTTTTATAATGTTTTGAATAAGATACCAGCGAGGGGAAAACCATTCCGCTAAGCGCGTGATCTCGCTAGATATTTAAATGGTTTTAGATAGTTTGGATTATTATTCATACCAGGCTTTATGTCTGACTCAAAGTTTATGTTTTCCCTTTAAACTTTCGGGTACTCAATTGATTTTGAGTAGTTTAAGAGTTGAGGTTTTTCAAGTACCTCTTTAGACGAATAAGCTTACAGAGATGTGCAGGAGGCATGACAGTTATTTAGAGCTCTTTTCTATTTAGATTCTACTATGTTGTTTGCGTTGTAAAGGAAAAGTTGTTTATTTTCCTAGTTATTTACTCTGGTCATCCAAAGTGACATCTTCATATGTCACTCTTGTAGTAATTATATTTTCTCTGAATGTGGTATACGATTGTGGGATTATGTAATGAATCTAAAATATGGAGTTGAAATGTAATAGAAAAGTTATTTTGAAATCCGTGTTTTATTTCATATCCATGTGTTTCTGCCGTATCGATGAATCTAACATTACTGCATTTGGTCACCAAGGATTAATAACTATGGATGAATGTAGCATCTGTAGCCGTTAGTTTTGGGCCTCTAAGTGGAGGATGTTACAAACACTCCGCCTTTTAGACCCTCAAAAGTTGGCACTAATACATCCACGGTATTTACTTACCAAGCGCCCAAGTGCCAGAAATGCGAACCATTGGGGATAGAAAAGAAGAAAGAATAATTACCATAAGAACAATATATATTAATTAACATAACAAATTCATAATCATTTCTAGAATGATGCATCAGAGTCATAATAATACAATTTTTACCATAGGACAGTTATGACTGCCAGTTCCAACCTAAATGATATAAAATACATAAGACACAATGAAAATAAGGTAAATAACTAGTTATCGATGAAGCCACCAGCTCCAAGATCCTCCAAATTGCATCTGTGGAAAACCTGAACTACTTGGTTTCTCATAAAAATTTGAGCACCTTAGAGTTTTAGTGGAAGAAAATAGAATTCCGGGGCAGACATGGGTCTGGTGTAAGAAAACTCAAACAATTGAATTATTACTTTTTAAAAACTCCATTAAAAATCAATGGTATCTCGTGGGAATACACCACACATAAACAAGGATGAATTTTTACCTTACGATAACTAAAACATTTCAATTATAAATCTAATGAAATTATAATAATGTGTAAGGTTTAAAATATCAATAATCAAGCAGTTGTGATGTGTGTACATGACGACAATAATAGGTATACAATCAAAAACTGAAGACTCTTATTAGAGAAAGGATTTCCAACAAATGGTAAGATAAAGGAGTACCTTCCATACGGTACATCTCTAGATAAAGTATACTATGGGCTGTAGTTACCTTCGCAACCGACGTGACAAAACTGGCCAATCCCATACTAGATATTACCAAATATGATCAGCCCTGGTTGTGATCAACAACTAAAATTGGGCCCTAAATCATACATAGAGATATCGACTCTAGATATGGGATGATCGCATCCTTAAAGGAGCGACCTACTTAGCTTTACAGCAAACCCTGTTTTAACCCTTTTTGGGGTATGAAGCTTGAGACGGTACGCTCTTACCATTTCCTCATTGCATTGGAATGCAAACACTGCCCTTAAAGTAGAATTGTAATGCTAGTATTCATCTATACAGGTTCATTCTAGGTCTGAACGAAACCAAAGGCTCTTTAAGAAGCTCATCTTCAATCATTTTCAAGATGTCTTCCACGTGAATGTAGATATTGGTTTGGAGTGGTTTTCGGATAACATATCAGATCCTGGTCTTTCCAAACCAACAAAGATAATTTGCGGTTGACTCATTCCTAGTTCTTTGGGAAGTATACAACAAGTATTCAAGTCCTCATTAGGGAACTGTCATATACAATCATACTTCCTAATTCAAAACTAGCCAAGATCTGATAATCGGTTATTTAACCATTAAATACACAACAAACATAAATCTAGAGATTTAGTTATATATAGAAACCACTAAGCCTCAAAATAAATCTTTATTTATTAAATCTCTTTTCAAAACATTTATCAAAACATTCACATACCTATCTCACTGACATAGGTATATTTACAAACATTTGTGAAAAATTTCTTATTTCAAAATCATATTAATATGATCAAATAAATGTTATATAAATTGGAGATGAAGATAACCTCAAACAATATTTCTTTGGTGTTAAGTGTGGAACGAATGTCCATACTTTCAGAATTAAGAAGGTTGGTTAAAGGAAATCCAAATCTCAAATTCTTTTATAATTTACTTTGATAAATCCTTTTAAAAATCTCTTTTATTTATGAAATTTCCTATACTTAAATTCCACACCCATTTATATACTCTAAGTTAGTTTACAAAACTCTTTATAAATATCAAAAGCACTTGTATAATTCTTTATAAATCTCCAAAATCATTTATAAAATTCTTAATAAATATTCCTTATTTAAAATAAAACTCTTGAAATAAATTTCATTTAATAAAGTTCCTTTACTAAACAAAATGATCATTTAACACACCTTCAAACAACAAGTTATTTTTTAAAAATATCCTTTGTTTAATTTTCTTTAAACCATATTAACGAAACAATGATTTTAAACAACTATTTGAAAAGTATTTAATTAACTTAAAAATACCTTTAATAAAATCATTACTTAACTTGAAATCATTATAAAAATGATAAAATGAAATATTTGATTTCACAAAACCAGAAAGAGAATTATTGCCGCAATGGTTCTTATTTAATTAAGTTTAACTTAAGCAAATTATAACATGGGTATTTACATAACAAGTAGATATGTAAAGGGATTAACAAATCATAATCAATCAATATATATATGTAGATATATAGGTTGTCATAATAATAGTAGACGAGGATTTGTTCTACTAAACACGTATCAAAACAAATTTAATTAGCAGAATGGTGTTTATTTCTGTTAAATAGATGTTATTAGATTTCATATTCAATTGGGGTTATTTAATAGTAGTCGATAAAGAAATCCCATAGATTTAAAATATTCTTTTAAGATAGTTTGCTTTAAACCAACCGACCTTCGAAAATAAAGTGATTCAAAATCAAAAGCTTTTATTTCATAAGTAAATAACATTTAAGCTCATTACATATTAATTTAACCTTAAAATAAATGTTGTTTAATTTTAATAAATCATTAAACCATAAATATTCTTTAATTAGTAATTAAATAATAATTTAAACCTTCACTAAATAATAATTAAATATTAATAAATCTCAATTAATAAATTAAATATTCCTTACTTAAAACATATTAATAAATTAAAGCTATATTAAAAAAATTAAATCATAATTAAGTTTACATTAAATCTTAACCTAAATCTAACTTGATTACAAATTAATTAATAATCAAACACTTCCTTAAATATATAAATAATTTAATTAATCTTAATTAAATAATTAATTAAATAATAATTAATTCTTAAATAATAATTAACCTTTTGTTAATTAACAAATACTTAAAATTAACTAAGTACTAATTACCCTAACTTAGTTAATGATTAAGTACAATTACCTTACTTAATTACTTAAATAAATAAATAAATAAATAGAAATTTCTTTTAAATGCTTAAAAATATGTTTTAAAAAGCTTTTCAAAAAGATATTTAAGTTTAAACATTTTAAATTCAAAAAGTGTTCATTTTTCATGAACTACATTTATAGCGACTATCGCTATATGACCTATAATTTCGAAACTTGTTTTACATTCCAAATCACTTTCAAAACTTTTACTTTGTGTTGACTTACTTTATAATCACAAGTAAAAGGTTTGTGAAATTAACAAAGTTAGAAACTTGTAATCTTTTAGCAAATTAAAATTAGTAAACAAGTTTTTGACCAAAGGATTTCAAAGTTGCAAACTAACCACTTTAATACTAAACAACATACCACATTCACGACATAGTTTTATGCTTAAACAAATGTCACCACTATCCTACACAAGTATAGGTATTAACTGCAAACTTACTAACTTAAACTTTTATTTATATGTTCATATTTCATAACAACCAAGCATATATGTAGACATACAAAATAAGCGTCATATCCATCCCATACATGTTTACATACACATCAACATAATAGCCAACAAATCAAGCAATGATTTTTACAACAAAGTACACATCAATATAACGTTAGTAACTTTAGGTAAAAGGGGCAGTTTTCTCACCTTAAAGCAAATCAATTCTAACTCAAACTCTCCTAACATTTGCATACATCCTAGGGCATACCCTTGCCTTAGTCAAAAGTGGATTTTTGGTGACTTGATGGTGCTAAATCCATTTGGCCATGGTGGGTTTTGAAGGGGACGAGCATGGTTTTGGAAGTAGGAGATGTAGGAAGAGGAGGAAGGTTCTTAATGAATTTAAAGGCTTTCAGAAATAGAAAAGATCATGATTTTTTAATTTCAAACCAAGTGAAGCCGTGGAAATAATTAAATATTCGCAAATCAAAGTGGTGAAATTATGGGTTTTACACTCTTTCCCACTTAAAAGAATTTGATCCTCGAAATTTTACCATAACCTAACCTAGAAAACAAACCAAACCAAGAATACATAACACTATACATCAGTCTGTATGATGTACATAGATCATTCTTAAGCGAAAATCTAATTTGGTCACTCACTTGAATACATAGCTTTTACTTCCAACTAGTATCGTTCACCCGACTTCCTAGTGCGGACTCCGATCAGGCTTCTTAAATAGGAACATTTGTTTTCATTACGTACCAATATACTATGATAAAATACTTTTGGTTCCAAATTAAGAACCCTTATCAAGTGTTCGCCGTCACTAATAGGGTGATAAATCCTTATTCGGAACGATGTGAAATTTCACACCTCAATTCATGTACTCGAATCTTGGATCGAGAACTATATGGAAAACAGAAATGATTTATGTACAACATGCATACTTATCTGAAGGTCCTTACCTACCCTACTTTTAAACCTCCCCAAAAATATATATGAAAACATTTCACAAAATTTCAACTTAGATACAACATGTTAAAGTGACACAACTTCATTATGAAACCCTTTTCATAAAATTATTTTAATTTATTAACCTGTATAATACTCTACTACATCCTAAGAGTATATACAAAACATCAGATTTTTAATTCTATTTCCTTTTAACTATTCTGATGTAGGCCCAAAGTAATTTTGGATCTTAAAACTATGTTGACCAATGCAAATTCTTCATCCGTTAGGTTTGGTTAGTTACTAAAAAGAGTAGGACACTGCTATCCAAACTCCATCCTAAAATCTACTTTTCTTTAGACATCCAGGTGTGAAAATTATTTATTACTCGGCCCAATAACATCAAATAATTATTAACCTCCTAAGTATTAAAATAAAAAGAGATTTTAATAAAATAAACAACTCTTTACTAAATTAATTAAAATTTAAAATTCCATTTATTAACCTATTCTTAGTCAAGATAGCTTATTATTTTGAAACTAAGGAGCCAAATACCCAGGTTTTATTTCAAAAATCTTTTTGGAATGATACTTTACATTTAACCTTTGGGAAACATACATATAGCCCGAGTAACTCCAAAATGATGTCAAGGAACCAGGTACTACCAAATAGTATCATATATCCCTTTACTAAGAAGGGTAATACGAAAGTGAAGCGTTTGCCATCCAAATAGAAAACTTTTCCATTTTTAGTTACTTTCGAGTCAATCGAGCTAGCTAGACAAGTAAATACATTTTATTTTCAAATCCCCATTTTGAAACTATATATATATATATATATATATATATATATATATATATATATATATATATATATATTCAGCTAATTTTTTTACCAAATATTTTGTTATCCACTTGCTTTGGATTCATTTGGATTCGAACTTGTTACGATTGTTCAATGACAAAGAGAATAATCTACTAATTGCTCTATCACATCTACCTAAGCAAACACCCGATTATATCTAAGAAGATTATTCAGACCATCACAAAACTAATCGAAACTCATTTCCCAAACTATCCAAAAAAATCTTACTCCTAAATTTCCTTTCCAAAATATTTTGAAATCCTTTTCAAAGACATTGGGACTCCGAAAATCCTTTCATTTATAACATATTTTATAATCCTGATTTATAAAAGCAACTTCTACCAAATCATCTAAAATATTTCTTTTCAATAAACATCTTATATCAAAATCAAATTTTAACCCCATATATCATCAAACGCAATACAGCCAAATTGTGAAACTCAATTCATAATGTGTTCATTTCAATGTTCCTACAAATTCTATCTATCCAACTTATGATTTTTAAAGAGAAAGATTACAGATGAATTTACAACTCTGTATGATAATAATTTAATATTATCAATTCCTAACAACAATACAATATAGGTAAGTATATTTTATTTCTAAAAATCATTCCATTATATATAGAAAGTATATTCCTAGGTAAAATTATTTCATTTACCAATTTTAAAAACATATCGTGTTGGATGGCCTTGTTCAACTGTTTAGAGATCCCTACGAATAGGTTAGCTACTTGTATTGATCAAAATCCATAAGCCAGTCAACAGATCAATTAACACAATATAAAATATTTTTATACACTAACAAATACATGCTCTTATATATAATATACTCTCAAACCCATCCTGGGGTCTCACTTACCCTATCTTAAATGAGTCAACCCCACCAAAACTTAAGTTTTCACTCAACCAAGTGCGAGAAAGACGAAATGTTGGGGAAAGAAAAGAAGAAAGAAGACAAGAAGAAACTAGAGAACTGTAATATCCCGGAATTTCAAGGAATTTAAAATGTGATAATCTCTTAATTAAATTGTTTAAAATTGATAAAAATTGTTATTTTCAAAATATAAATAGCCAAACAATTAAAAATGTGATGTTTTAAATTATGATTATAAATTGGTTTTTAAACAAGAATAATTATTTAGTTTGTGTTATTGTATAAATAAATTCTAATTTGACTTATTGTTTTCAAATTTAATAAGTGTGTTTAAATATATATGTCTGTGTATCAAATTGAATTTTAAATAGAATAAATTATTTATAAATAATAATGAGTTCGTTTAAAATTGATATCTATATTTATTTGAATTAACTTTAAATTTGGATTTTGAACTGATTTTGAATTTGAATATAAATTTGAATTTAAGGGAATATACATACATCTTTAAAAAAAAAAATAGTTTGATTTAAAATATATGAATAAAGTTTTATGTAAAAATAAGATTGTTTTATATTATTCTTTTTAAAGAAATTTATTTATAGAAAATTGGAAAAGTATTTATTTAATAGGAATAAATACAAAAGTTTTTGAATTAGAATTTAAAAATGAGTTTAAAATATTTTGTGTGCTTTTTATTTAAATTATAATTAGTTTATATTCTATTTTCTTTAAAGATTGTATTTATATAAATTTAGAAAACATTAATAAATTTATAAATGTATTTGTTTACTAGGAATTTAATTAGAAAAGCATTTATAAATTAAGAAAACATATTAGTTAATTAGAAAATTAATTTAAAAAGCCTTTAAAATCATTTATAAGTAATATAAAAATAAATTAGGACAAGTGTTAAGTTATAAACCTTTTAGATAACAAGTGTTAACATATTAATCTAAGCAAGAGAAAGTGTCATTATTTGTTTTTATTTTCTTTAAATTTTAGTTAAACCAAATTTTAATCTATATAAAACACTTTCACATTCTTCATTTTGTTTTTCTTATACTTTGATTTCAAACAAGTAAGTAACGTTCACAAACCTGAAAACTTCCTCATACTAAAATCAAAAGGTTCCTCAAAATCAAAATCAGTAATTTCTTTCAAAATTTATTATCATCTTCTTTGAAACAAACAAAGCCTGAAATCCACTTCTCAAACCAAATTGCAAACCTGAGATTTTCCTCTAATCAAATCTGAAAACTTCTGTTATCAAAATCTGGAACACCTTCTAAACTACAAACTTGTCAACTGTTCCTTAAAAAAAATAAAGCTTGCAATCGATTTTTCAAACCTGAATTTTCAATATTCTGTGATCATTTTCTCAAATCCTCTCATCTATTCCTCAAACTTCAAATCTCCTCTAAAACAAAAATCAAAAGTTTACAAACATGTAATCAAAAAAGCTGAATTCATTTCTGAAACCAGAAATGAATTTAGGCATGTAACAAACGCATGCAAATTTCTATCCAGTTTCTAAAGCTCTGCATTTCCCATGTCTGCAAACCTTCAAGTGCATGCAAGTGAATCTGGGTCAAAGCAAGAAAGAAACCTGAAGTGAATCAGAGTCTTCTAATATTCTAGTTTCAAGGCAATTTTGTTTTCAATTTAAGCCACCAAAACATTTCAGTTTTTAAGTCACAAGCTAGGCAAAGTTTTCTGGAATAAAAAAAAAACAAGTTGTCCAGTTCTATCATCGAGAACAATCTCTTCATTTAATTAATGAGGTGAGTAAACATCTATTTATAAAGCTTAAGTAATAACTGTTTGTTGCTTGTTAGATTTCTGAAATAATTGATGCTTGCACGTGTACATATAAGTGTATGATCTGTGTATAAGAATTTAAATGACTGTGCCTGTATTTTCTTTGATTGTTCTTCTCTGTTTAAACTACAGAGAATAGGAAAAGAAGAAAATTCAAATCTTCTTATAAGTTCATTGTTTGGTTTTAAGATTTAAACATGATATGTTTGTAAAAACGTTAGTTTAAATTTAAAAATATTATTTAAGTAACTAGATGTGAAAAGTTCTCTAGAATAAAATTTAGACGGTAGGAATTACTTTAACATGTTAAAATCTATGATTCAAATTTACTGATTCAAGATATTAATTTGAATCATCTTTAAAAAAATATGATTTTTAAAACAAAAATTAAAATTTTCAATGGGGTATTAAATGGGAATTTGGGTATTATCTGAAATTTGGTTTCTGGTCAATATCTGGTGATCTCGAGGTTTATGGTGATCGAAATCTTGGGTGGAGGTGGAAGTAGGATCTGGAAGTGTGGCAAAAATGCTGAAAGCACTGAATGATGGCCGTAGCAACGGCGGTGAGGTAATTTGGATTATAAACCTAATTTTGTCCGAACTTGAAAATCGTCCCACTGCTTTTTCTCTGATGCATCGAGTTGCATCAAATTTTGGGGATGGGATCGTGAAGGTTTGGAGATGGAGTGGCCAGAATTTCAAATTATCAGATGGTCGGAGTTGTGATCTCAAGAAGGATTTGGACATGGCTGTTGGTTTTAGTTTTAGCTGTAATGCTCGTTTTTGTTTTGGGTTCTGTGGTGACTAAGGGATGGTCGAAATCGACTGTAGGATGGGTCACTGATGTGCATGAGGTGATGAAGTTGGTCGTGGCGGCGTCAATCGTCAATGCACATGCACAGGGGATGTGTGTGTCAGTGAGTTATGGTAGTTGGGAAGATGTATTATCTCGGGTTGCAACTCAAAGATTTGGGGTAGTTTGCTCGAGTTCAAACTCGAGTAGCGCCTGTGCTTTATTTAAAACTTGTTAACAGTTTTATTTGTTACAGGTTTAAAAAAAAAATTCAACTTAAACTAATTAACTAAAATTTTAGGAAGGAAAAGGGACTTCGGGTTTTCTTGAAGCTAGAAAAAAAGGGTTTTTAAAACTTGTGTTTTGAAATTTAAAAATGAAATAAATTTAAACTTTCTTTATGAATTACTTATATAATAAGTTGATTCTTTAACATTGTTTATGAAGTTTGAAACTTCATTTAATTTTAAACTTTGCTAAATTAAGTTAAGATTAATTAAACTTGTGTAGGAATGAATTTTAAGATTTTAAAAAGCAAGTTTATTAATTTAAATTTATAATGGATTTAAAACAATTACTTGATAATAGTTTAAAGCATTTAAAAATAAGATGTGGTTTGTAACTTTTAATTTATTATGATGAACAAGTATTTAATACATAATTAATAATTTAATTAAGCAAGGTTAATTTTTAAAGTTAGTTGTTTTAATAGGTATAATTAATATAAGGTTTTATCATAAGATAATTATGGTTAAATAATTTGAGATTTATTAAGTTAGTTAAGAAATTTAAATGTAATTAATTAACTTAATTAATTAAATATAAAAGGGTTAATTAAGTAATTAATTAAGGATAATTATTAATTTAATTAACTAATAATTATGATGGATTAATTAATGATCAGAGATTAATTAATTTGTAATTATTAATCGATTAATTAAGTAATTAAGGGTTTATTAAACTAGTAATTAAGAAATGCTTAATAAAGTTTTATTAAGTAATAATTGGGTTTTCTTGATTAATAATTAAAACATTATTAATCTATAATGCAAGTTAATTAAGAATTAATTAACTATTACTAAAGGTTAATTAACCATAATTAAGGATTGATTAATTATAATTATGGATTAATTAATTTGTAACTAAGGTGTTAATTAATGATTAAGAGATAATTAATTAGTTAATTAAGGTTAATTAATTAATTATAAAAGTAATTGGGGATTGATTACTTTGAATTAAAAGATTGATTAATAATCAAGGTTTATTAATTAATAGTTGAAGGATAATTAATCGGTAATTAAGGATTAATTTGGTTAAAGAGTAATTAAGGGATGAATTACTTGGTTATGATTTATGAGGTGAATGTGATTAAGTTAAGTTAATTAATTTGTTAATTAATTAAAGATAGTCATATGGTAATTGATTAAGTATATTTACTTAATGAAATTTGATAAGGTGTAGTTACTTAAGGTAAGTAATTGATGAATAAATTACTGGAGATAATTGAGATAAGGGAAATTACTTAATAGGAAGTAATTTTAAATGGATAATTACTTGGTAAAGTAATTGATGATTTATTACATGGTGTAATAAATCAAAGGATTTATAAAAGTAATTAAGAAGTAATTAAGAGTAATTTATTACCGTTTATAATTATTAAAGTGGATTTAATTAATTTAAGCATGATTAATTAATGTAATTAATTAAGGGATAATGTAATTAATTATATTTAATTAATTAATGGAAGTAATTAATTAAGGTTCATTAATTAATGTGATTAATGAGAGTAATTATGGATTGATTAATTAGGATTAATTAATCCATAATAAGTTATTATAAGGTAATTAATTGTAATTAATTAAGGATAAATGTCATTAATTATAATTAATAGAGTAATTAAGGTTAATTACTTAATGGTGAAGATAATTAATTTGTGTAATTAATTAAGAGTAAATTACTTAATGTAATTAAGGGATAATTAATCAAGGTTGATTAATTAAGATGATGATTAATTAATTGGTTTAATTAATGTTTATGTAAGCAAGATTTATTGTGATGAAGGTAATTAATTTAATTTATTTTAAATTAATTAGAGATGAGGTGATTAATTTAATTCATTTTAAATTAATTATAGATGGTGTGATTGATAGATCATTGCTTATGGATGGCCGATTTATATTGAATGGCTTAGTTTCTTGATATCTCTGATGAGAAACGTGTGATATATGATATGGATGCTTTGGTTGCATTGAGATGATAATATGAGTTATCTATTTGTGATGATAACATGAATTATCTATTGTGATGATAATGTAGATTATCTATTATGATATTTTGAATTGCCTATCTATGTGTATATAGATAATAGAATTGAATTGTTTAACCTTAAACAACTTGGACCTAAAAGATACGTTTTGGATTTCGATGAGACCAGGATCGGGTTTTCAGATTTGGATATCCGAAAACCACATCGATCCAAACTAACGATAGGTCGTGAATCTCAAATGAAGATGAAGATTCAGAGTGCAAGGGTTATTGTCGTTAACTCTAAGGGTGATTCCAAAATGAGTGTAACGAGATAATGCCTTCGGTTTCGTTCGAACCCGGAACGAACTTGTAGGGATTGAATGCTTTCAGAACATCGTTAGGAGGACAATGAGCATTCTAAGTGATGTGTTCACTAAAGGTAATCGTAGCCTCAAGCCTCATCAACCGGGAATGGCTAAAACAGGGGAGGTGCAGCAAGGCTAAGTGGGTCATGCCCAAGTAGGATGACATGAACCCCTGTCTAGAGTCCCTTTTTATTCGGCTGTGTGGGCGGTTGCTAGCTACAACCGTGGGGTTGCCTTATTCGAAACTGTTCAGTAAGGAATGGTTCCGGCTTTGTGTTGCAGGGGATTGGGAGTGATCCTCGGTACGGTGATCTAGGCCCCGTACTGTGACGAACGGTACCCCGGTAGCCCTGCCATTGTATGGAATCCAAAATCCAATAAGCACCCTCGGATTTGATTGTATTGTCCACTTTTGTGGCTAGTAGCTAGAATTTAATAAATGTAACAATTTCGGCTATTTCATATTTATTTGAAAACCCTAGACCCTATTATAATATCACTGAATTCTATCAAATGTTTTGGTTAGCGTAAGGTAAAAACTTACCCATGTTTATGTGTGGGAAGTCTTACGTGATACCTTTTCCTTTCATAAGGTTTTTAAAGTTAAGAAACTTTAACCGTTTACTCACACCAGACCCATGTCTGACCCGGAGTTTAATCTTTTTTTCTTAAACTCTTGGGTACTCAAATTTTTACGAGTAGCTAGGGGATTCAGGTTCGGCTTGACGAATTCTGGAGGAGAAATGGAGTAGGAGGCTTCAGCATATAGATATATAGTTTTCCTCTGTGTGTTCTCGGAGTCGTTGTCTATGTTGTGTATTGAGTTGAATAACTAGACAGATGTTTATAACTGTCTAGTGTGTGTTGTATAAGCTTTGTAACTCTGATGTATATGATATTATGTAATATATTATGTGATTAATATAATGTATTCGTTCCGCTGTTTAGATTCTGATGTTGTTCTTTCTCTTTTCTCTGTCTTTTCGCTTTTCTATCCCTTTCTTTCTTAAAAATGATGCGTCTTTCTATGGTGAGAAAGCCAGGTCGTTTCAACAACATAGAATCTCACAATGCAAAGGAACAATATATATTAACTAACATAAAAATTTATATAATCAGTTCCAAAATGATACATCAGAGCCACAATAGTACAATTTCTACCATGGGACAGCTATAACTGCATGTCCCAACATAACTGATACAAAATACATAAGATAGCGGAAAAAAGAAAACTAACTAGCTATCGATGTAGCCACCTACTCCATGCTCCTCCAAAATGCATCCATGGAAAAACCGAACTATTTGGCTACTCATACAAATTTGAGCACCCAAGAGTTTTAGGAAAGAAAATAAAACTCTGGTCAATCATGGATCTGGTGTGAGAAAAGTCAAACAACGAATTATTAATTTTTAAAAAATCCTTAAAAAAATCGAAGATATACCATACGACCACGACGCACATAAACACGGATGGATTTTTACCTTACGATATTTAAAATAGTTCTGTTATAAATCCAGTGATATTATAATAATGTCTAAGGTATAAAATACCAATAATCAAGTATTTATGATGTGTGTACATGGCAGCAAGAATAGGTATAAAATCAAAAACCAAAGGCTCTTATTTGAGAATGGATTTCCAAAAATGGTAAGGTGAGGGACTACCATCCGTATAGTATACCTCTAGATATAATATATACTGGGTTTTAGTTACCTTTGCAGCCCCATGATAAGACCGGCCTACCCCTGACTGGATAGTACCGAATATGATCACCCTTGGTTTTGATTAATAACCAAAAATAGGCCTCGAAGCATACATAGAGATATCGATTCTAGATATGGGATGATCATACTCTAATGGAAGCGGCCTATAGAGTCTTACGACAAACCCTGTTTTAACCATTTTCAAAGTATGGGGCTCGAAGGCTACACTCTTACCATTTCCTCGTAACAATCCATCTTAGAATGCTAACACTGCTCTCTAAGCAGAAATGAAATGCTTGCATTCATCTATACAGGTTCATTCTGGGTCTGAACGAAACCAAACTTCAAGATATCTTCCAAGCGAATGCATATGTTAGTTCAGAGTAGTTTTCAGATAACATATCCCATCCCAGCTCTCCAAACCAACAACGATAATTTCTGGTTGACTCCTTTGATTCTTTTGGAAGTATACAACAAGTATTCAAGTCCTCATAGGGGACTTGCATATATAATCGTACTTCCTAAGTTAAAATTGGCCAAGATTTGATAGTCGGTTATATAACCATCAAATGCATAATAAACAAAAATCTAGAGATTTAACTACCCACAGCAACCACTGAGCCTTAAAACAAATCTACATTATTAAATATCTTTTAAGAATGTTTATCAACACATACATATACTTGTCTTACTGACATAAGTATATTTGCAAATATTTGTGAAAGACTTCTTATTTCAAAATCATATTAGAAGGATCAAACAGATGTTATTTAAGTTGTATATAAAGATAACCTCAAACATTATTTCTACGGTGTCAAGTATGGAACGAATGTCCATACCACCAGAATTGAGAAGGTTGGTTAAAGGAAATCCAAATCTCAAATTCTATTATAATTTACTTTGATAAATCCTTTTAAAAAAATCATTTTTTTATTAAAATATCCTTTATTTAAATTCCATACCCATTTATAAGCTCCAAGTTAATTTACAACACTCTTTATAAATATCAAAACCATTTATATAATTCTTTATAAATTTCCAAAATTGTTTATAAAACTTCTAATAAATATTCCTTATCTAAAACAAAACTACTTAAATAAATCTCATGTAATAAAGTTCCTTTTGATAAATAAAACAATTATTTAAAACACCTTTAAACAACAAGTTATTATTTAAAAATATCCTTTATTTAATTTTCTTTAAGACGTATTAATAAAACAATGATTTTAAACAATCATTTAAAAAGTATTATATTAACTTCAAAAATACCTTTAACAAAATCATTACTTAACTTAAGATAATTATCTAAAGGATAAAATGAAATATTTGATTTCACGAAACCAGAAAGAGGCTTAATGACAACAATGGTTCTTATTTAACTGAGTTTAACTTACCCAAGTTATAACATGAACATTTACATAATAAGTAGATATGTAAATGGGATCAACAGATCATAACCAATAATATATAGGTAGACGTCCAAGTTGTCGTAAAAATAGCAGATTGAGATTTATTCCGCTAAAACACATGTCAAAAAAATTTAGTTAGCAAAATGGTGTTTATATCCGCTAAAAAATGTCATTGAGTTTCGTATTCAATTGGGGTTACGTAAGGGTAGTCGACAAGAAATCCATTAGATTTAATATATTCTTTAAAGATAGTTTTCTTTAAACCAACCGACCTTTGAAAATAAAGTGGTTCAAAATAAAAAGCTTTTATTCCATAAGTAAATAACATTTAAGCTCATTATATAATAATTTAACCTTTAAATAAATAATAGTTAATCTTTAAATAAATCATTAAACCAAAATTAATCTCTATTTAATAATTAATTAATTATTAAAGCTTCATTAAATATTAGTTAATCTCAGTTAATAAATTAAATAATCCTTAATTAAAACATAAATAATAAATTAAACCTATATTTAAATAAAATAGATTATAATTAAGTTTTAATTAAATCTTAACAGAAATTTAACTCGATTAGAAATTAATTAATAATTAAACCCTTTCTTAAATAAATAAATAATTTAATTAATATATATTAAATAATAATTAACTCTTAAATAATAATTAACCTCTTATTAATTACCAAATTATAATTAACTTACTTAAAAATAATGAAGTACGAACTACATTAACTTAATTAATGATTAAGCATTAATTACCTTAATTATTTCATTAAATAATCGTCAAATTAGTAAATAAATAAAAATTTCTGTTCTGTACCGTAACTACCCGAAATTTTCAAACTCGAAAATTCGACACTGATACGTTCACTGTAGAAGTGCCGAGCAATCGAACGCCGAAAGTTTCAGATTGTTAGAGAAAAGAAGATGAAGGTAGAAGAAGAACAGAAAACAAAACACACACATTCGCAGCGGATTAAAATATAATATCAAATAATAGCATTTATACAAAGAAAGCTGTAATTGTCAGATTACATTCAATATATCATAGTACAACCATTTATACATAAACTGGACAGTTGTACAACATGTCCCGGATTACTAAAAATACAACTCTCAAACACATAGCGGAATACACTCCATACGTTCATGCCATCCAGCTCGTCTCTTGAGCTCCAAAACATCCTAACTTGAAAATCTGTAATACTCAGTCTGACCCGAGCATTACAATTAAGTAACACCCGGGTCAGGCTGAAAACCAGCGTGAGTAAACCCATAACATTTGAAATACTAATCATAAAAATATTTGAAACCCTGGGGTAACTCGTACCTCACTACGAGTTCTTAACTTGACAAAACCAACACTTATTTCACAAATAAATCCCTAAGTACCACTATATAGTTTCAATAGTTCAGTTTCCTTAAATTATTCCATTCCAGCCTATTGATTGCACTTATCAAATCTATAAAGAATTATTGTAGATTGCAAATCGAAGTAGTTTCGGGTATTTGATGATACCCGACCCCGGTATCTTCGAATCTAATGTTATTCTCTATGCCAAATGTTTAAGTTTAAACAATACAATTTATATTCAGGATTTCACATTCACACAATAATTCGTCTCAAATAGATAAACCATAATATCACAGTTCAACTAGATTATCTCCTATCACCAAGCATCCTAAATCACATATCAAAGATATCAAATAATCTAAGTCATTCAATATATCTTAATCATCTATAAGCAAGATAAATTAATTGTACATTTCTAATTAATTTAATTACTTTTAAATCCTGCTTACTTAACATTAATTAATTTCAAACCATTAATTAATTAATCATCCTTTAATTATCCATCTAAATTAATTATCCATAATTACTTTCATTAGGTAATTATCCCATTGGTTAGTTATCCTCAAATAAATTAAACTTTAATTTTTAATTAATTATTCTCTAATTATTAATTAACCTTTAATTTCAAATTAATTTAAACTTTAATTACTAATTAAATTAATTAACCCTTAACAAATTAATCCTTTAATTACTTACATTAAGTAATTATCATTTAAGTAATTAATCTCTAATTACTTACATTAATTAATCTCTAATTACCAATTAATTAATTATAACCCTTAATTATTAATTAATTAATCCTTAATCATAAATTAATTAATTTCTCCTTAATTACTTCATTAATTTAATTTATCATTAATTATCTAAGACCTTAATTAACTTTATGATAAACAATTTATCTTTATTAATTACTTAATTATCATTAACACACAGATTTAAAACACTTTATCTTTTAATCAACTACTTAATTATATTTAAAATTAAGTTTAAAAATATCTTAAGAATTTAACATAATAAATTTAAGTTAAATAAATCTTACCGCTTTTCTTAAATCAAATATTAAAACATTTATTATATAAAGAATTAGATTTAAGAATTAGTTTAAACTAGATTCATTTTAAATTTAAAAACTTGCTTCTATTTAAAACTTAAAACTGTTAAAATACTTACTTCGAGTTCAACCTGATGTCTACCCTGAGTCACACTCGAGAAATCCAGTTTCCCTTTTAAAACTTGGTTTTTAGTTTTAAGTTTTAAAATCTTTTATACAAGAATCACTCACGCAACTCGACTTGAAGCTAAACTCGAGACACAACATATATTCCCCGAGTTCTTCCCCGAGGCTACCAATCTTCCCCAAACCACTGACACATGCAGACCAAGGCATCGTTCCGACTACCAAAGCCACCGTCGAAAGTCGTCGCTGACCTTCCCCTTCGATTCCGACCACCAGATCGAAGAATTGAGCACGAAATCGAATCCGAGCTCAACTAACCTAACCTGGAACGAAACAGGTTGCCAAGAAAATGCCTCAACTCACCGATTACGACCATCGAAGCTCCCGCCACCCTGTCCAAAGAATTTTTAAAGACTCACACTTCATTTCCCATATGATTGATCTTCGACGCCTTGACGACGACACGGCAGCCCACTACTTCCAACCTTAACCAAGCCAGGCTAAAACCCTACTATCTCCTTACCGCACCTCCCCAGTGAAGTACAAGCCCGCCGACCAATATTCCCTCGATCATCGATCAACAAACAACCTTCGACCCAAGCCCCGAGACTACAGAACCATGCGGCCACTTGAAATCGTCGAATTTCCTTTTTCGTTCATCTCGAAAATTACCAATAACCAAAATCTTCAAAATCATTATATTTAAGTCAAAAATCATGTTTTCCAACCACGAATCCAAATTTACAATCAAAACTTGGAAATTTATCAATTGAGTTTTTTACTTGAAATGTTTTCCTCTGTAAATTTTATTCTTGAAATAATTGCTTGATTAAATTACTTCAAACTATTTTTAAAAACAAAATTACATCTATACCATCACTTTTCTTTTAATGATCATGCTCTGAAAAACGTTGGAGCAAAAAAAACTGATTTTCGAACTGGTTTAAGCCGGTTGAAATCAACAGAGGGAAGTATATAGACATGCACAATAACATCTTCATATATATAGATATGCAAGCATATTATTCATTTATGCAAACACTTTTCACAACATCACTACTAATGTTCGTCACATTCATTAAAGCATAAAACAGATTCAACTTAAAAAGGAGTAGTTTACTCACCTTCGATAGAGAAGTAGCTTTAGATTAGAAAACTGGAAATTTTGCTATGATTTTTGAAATTTCTTGATTTAGTTGATGTTTGAGATGACTTTTTGATTTTCTTGCTTCCAGGTTGAAAGTATTGAAATCGAATCAAGTTTTTTCCTGAGATGATCTGATCTTGAACTAGTTGTGTTGGAGTTGAGTTTCTTTTATTTTTGGAAAACTTGAAAAAATTTGTTTAATTTATTTGCTCATTCCTTTGGTTATTGGCTTCTCAGGTTTTGGATCTGAACAGAGGTTGTTTGCTTTTGATTTTTCTCAGTATTTTTCAAATAAAAAAAATGAGAGTAGAAGTAGATGTGTAAATATATACAAAAGTCATTAAAAAAAGAAAGCTAACACTTGTTAAATCTTATACTACATGTTTTACACTTGTTAACCTTCATGCTAAAATACTTACACATGTCAAAATGTGTGTTAAAATCTTCTACACTTGTAATTATGCATGTATTAATGATTTTAATATGTTTTTCTTTTATAATCTTATATTATATTTATTATTTAGTTATATATCTATATATCTGTGCATATGTGTATTTTATATTTTCTTTATGTTTTGTTCTCATGCTTTAAATTTTATATATATACAAAGCATATTTACCTCATGTGTAATGTAATTAATAAAAGAAAATATATTAAATCTTTTTATTAAATTTTATTTAAGCTATCGTACTTTTTAAAAGAAATAAATATTTTTCTTTAGAATTTAAAAGAATATAGGGTTTAACCTTAAATAACCTTTAAAAATTATTATATTGAATTTAAACCAATGCTTCCAAATCACCAATATATGCATATATATATATATATATATATATATATATACATTGTAATTAGAAACATATTTTTACCAGCTTTGAAAAGAAAATTTTGCCAATTAAATAATTATATTAGGAAAATTATCAAACCAATATTTATTCGGATATATATTTTATTATCAGAATTATTTATTCAACTTATAAATAAGTGTTTAAAATCAGTTATTTACCCAATTAACAGATGTCCAAAAATATGGATTATCACATTCCTCCCCTTTTAAATCTTTTTGTCCCCGAAAAGGAACAAAGCCAGAACTTATTAAAATGCTTATTGTCAGTTTAAATTGCTCTTTGATTATTTTGAACTATAAACTCTTTTATTAAGAATTTTTTTTAAACATTTTAAAAATCTACATAATATTACCAAAACAGTTTTTTATAAAAATACTTTTTATAACTCGATGTCTCAACAAGTCCATCTTTGTTCTTACTGAAATTCAGTCATACGTTGATCAGACATAAAACTGAAAATCTATAAGTACTTGGTAAACCGCTTGCAACACCCAGTGAAAATACTTGGAATAACATTTTGTTGAAAAAACAGAAAACATTTTTAAAAATAGACGAAACATATTTGGTAAGAATGCTTTGGAAATCATCACCCCCTCTATGGTCGCAGTTAACCCGATGGTTACGTTGCCATCCCGACAAAATCCATAGATAACTGTAGGCACTCCATACCCCTCGATTATGCCATAGAACCCACCATAGATCACAACCACAAGCAGGGTTGCATTGCTATCACGGCAAAAATCCATGTAACTGCAGGCACCAGCGCCCCTGAATTTCGCTGCCAAATGAAACTTCACCACTTCTACATAGATCGCAGGCTACATCAGTCGAGTCCCAATTTAGCCTTAGGTCTCACTGCCTCACGACTTTCTCTATGTCTTCATAGATTGTAGTCCACCGATGTTACGTTGCCATCATGGCAAAATCAATCGTAGACCATTGGCTCTCACGGCCACACGACTTCCGGTATGGTCCGCAGTAGATCGTTGTGACATCGAGTTACATGTCGTCAAAGCATAACCCAAATATCTCTGTAGGCATTAGCGCCCTCGACTTTCACTACCCACACACAATCCTCAGGAACTTCAGTTTGTCCGGACTTCCTCCCAGGATCCAGTTTAGAGCCACCCCCTTAGGGCTCAAGGTAGAACCACCCCGTGGATCTCCTAAGAAGTTCATTTCATGGAAGCGTCTTTTTTCCCAGAGCCAATCTCAAAACCTTTTATACTATATACATATAGTATCTTTCAAATCATACTCTTTATGATTAACATAAATCTCCTATATCCAAAATTGATATCTCAAATAGATAGTTCCAAACTTGGATTTCCAAATTCCCGAAATTGATTTTCCTAAAAATCAAAATCCTTTCAAATCAGTGAGTTCCAAAAACCCTTTTTCCAGAATCATTCTCATAAAATCATATACATATATATACATATTTAATCTTGAAAAATTCTTTGATCACTTCATACTTATATAAATTCTCTTTTTATACTTCAAATCTTTTCAAAAATCTTTTCTTCTGGCTATAGATTCAAAAAAGGAAATTTATCATATATAACAAATATATTTACCACCTTTTTTATTATGCCAAATCAATATTCAAATTTTATTTCTTTCAAAAATTTATTTACCAAATTACTTACTTTCCAAAAAGTAAATTTCAATAATAGAGATATTCAACTTCCACTTTTAATCATAAAATATTTCTACAATGACCCTGCCTCGACCTTCGAAAATTGGCACTGAATAGTTCACCTGTATTCGAATGCCATAGATTCAAATGTGGAATCTGGTTCGTTGGAGCTTATAACACATTAAGTATAACAACAAAGCGGAAAAAGGAAATGAATATCAATATATACAACATTGATACAATATCTGATACAATATGAATCTCAACAATATCAGAGGTAAATACACAACAGCGGAAAGATAAGCATCAATAGAGAAACTCCAAAAGAGAACTCCAACACGAAACTGCAACTGTAACTCCATAGCTAAAGCTCCAAAAACTCCAAAAGCTATATCCACCAACATGCTTTCCAAACGCGAAGCGAGAAACCCTCAATCACGTTGTATTAAGTAAGATCAGCCCGAATGCTGAAAAGAAGCAAATGTGATCCCCAAATCCAAAAGCGAGATGTTATTGAATTCTACACCTATTATGTGATTATTTGAAAAACCCAACTGTAGACTGCCCATGTGAAAAATTGTGGGCACCCAGAGTTTAGAAAGGGAACAATAAACTCCAGGTCAGTCATGAGACTGATATGAACAAACAAAAACAGGTTTTATCTTTAAAACAAACAAAATAATTTAAAAGTTGAAATCCGCAATGCTTTTTGGAAAATGAAACTACCATAAGGTCTCCCATCGCACACACAATGCAAACGCAGAATTGGAGGAGATTTCTCCTTATGATAGTCAAACCTGCTTGATACGCAAAATCCTTTTGATATTATTATTAGTGCATAGTGCAAAAAACCTTTCGAAAGTATAATATAAATCTTAGCCAGCATGAAACCATTATTGTATTCCTACTATAGCTATCATCTAAACATTGATGACCACCATAAGTAAATGGCAGGTTATATAACTAAAACCATACAGGGCTCGTATTGGATGATTGGATTTCCAACAAATGGTCAGGCTAAGGAACTTCCTACACAAAATGGAACACCTCTGGAGGGACGTCCCCGAGAACCTAACCGGATCTCTGCTACACAAGGCCTGGTTACCTCTGCAACTAGGTAACTACTGACATAAGTATGCTATCCCCCGATCGTTACCAACCTTTATCCAAGGTAACTCTCAACCAACAACCACAAAGTAATAAGTTTTGAGCAACCACAAAGTTAAGTATCTGGGCTCCATACCATAATACCACTTATAATCCAGAAGGAAATGGACATACCCTCAAGGGGCGCTACCCCAAAATAACCTTTCTACAACGATTCTTGTTCGACCATTACCGAGTTGTGAGGCTCGACGAAGTCTCGTCCACAAAGCTTTGATTTTCACAAAAGCCATGCTTCGATCAACAAATGATCAACAACACTTCGTATGCCATATTACCAAATTGGGAATGTGTCACTTGTAACCATCAACTACATAACTTCTGAGCTCGTATGTCTCAGAGAAGGGTGTTAAGCTAAGAGAATAAATTCTCTGCCACCAAACAGAAATATATTTGATAGAAACAAGTTTTACATCTCAAGGTGTAATGTCAGACACACATCCATACAAGTCTGTTCCGGATTCGAACAGAACCGAAGGCACTTCCAAAGAAGCCCTTGCAATCTAGGTATTCACAATCCCGATCAGACTCCCCATCACATATGGAGATCTCTATACCGGCACGACTCGGTGCAGAGACATTCAATGGCTTATCCTTTCGTTCTTGAAAATACCCGGTCTTCACCACCGGTCTTCAAATGCTATCCATTACGTCGTATCACTATTCAGAATGGGTTATATGACATAAAATCCTCTCTTGGCTAAACCGAATAGTGAGCGCTAAATTTAAAAAGCATATGGATATTGGGATCTTAGTTAAATCACAACTTATTACCCCAAACCTTTCTTTTAAATGGTTTGAAAAAAATTACCATTTTCAAATCTTTAAACGAAAAAGGTTTACTTCACAAAGTTCACTCATCTTCCACAAAGGTTCATTCATAGCCTTTCAAAACAATTCCTCTTTCAAATTGGATTAACTCATCCAATCAAAGATTCATTCATAGCTTTCAAAACCATTTCCACTTCAAATCTTTATACAAAAGATACACCTTTTAGATCCTCATCAATTTCAAAACAAAGTTCAACAATCTTTCACAAAGATTCATTCATAGCTTCCAAACAAATTTATTTCAAACTTAGAATCCTTTCAACACAAACTGGAAATTATTTCTTTAAATGAAAGCTATTATTATTTGAAAACAAATAGTTTTCGTTTCGGAAAAATCCAATTACATTTGCACAAGTTAAAGCCTTTTAAGTATAAAACTTGGGTTAAGTCTGAATGCCCAAAACAATACTTTTAAAATGGTTTAAAACCCATAATTTCCAAATATAGAATTCAATTTCCAATCTTGAATTCAAATTCAAATCAAATTTTTTAAATTTCAAAACTTTATCAAGTTATTCAAAATAACTTTTATCTTTTAAAACTCCTTTTCAAAAGTTTTTCATACTCAGTACAATTCCGTTTTCAAAACCATTTGGATTCAAAATTCAATTTTAAAACCATTTCATTAAATTCAAATATCTATGACTTAACCAATTTCCCCGTGCAATCCATATTTGTATGTGTACGATGTAGTCCAGGGGTTTTAAACAATATGCAACATTATCAATCATCATAGATTTAAGCACATCAGTATCGATAAGCGGTATATTCCTATATCACTTGTCTTCCATTCACAGATTCATAGATAAATAATATACATTCATCACAGATAAAATAAATTACATTCAACACAGCTTGAATCCAATAACTCATATCACAAAGCATCATACATCAGGGATATCAAACAATTCAAAGCATTCAAATAATTCAAACATACATAAGTAAGATTAATTATTCATCTGATTAAGTATAAATCAGATTAATCACTTATGATTAAATTATTAATCCTGGTTGATCAATATTAATTAATTACAAACCATCTTAATTAATTAACCCTTAAATACTTATTAATTAACCTTTAATAATATATTAATCAACCTTAAATTATTAATTAATCAATCTTAATTAATAAATCAATTAATCTTTAATCATTAATTAATTAACCTGTGATTATTAATTAATCAACGTTAATTGATTAATAAATCAATTAATAATTAACCTTTAATTATTTAATTCTTCTCTACTTAATTATCCTTAATTAATTACATTAATTAATTAGCCCTTAATTAATTACCATTTTATTAATTATAATAAGTGATTATCCCTAATCACTTTCATTAATTAATCATTGATTAATTAATTATCCTCAAATTAATTACCTTAATCAATTAATCACTCAAATTAATTATCCTTAATAAATTAATCATAATCTTTTAGTTGAATTATGATCTTAATTAACTTAAGGTAAACCTATTATCTTAATTTTTATTTTCCATTTCATCATTAAATTTTATTTTGAAAAACACTCAGGGATCTAAATGATTTATATAAGAATTATTTTTATCAATCAAAGTTAAAAACATTATCATTTTAAAATTTAAATATTTGAAATCTCTTGAAATCTTGTTCCATGCATACATTTTGGAAACTTGTTTAATAATTTGTTGTTAACAAAATGATTAAAACATTTTATCATCATAAAAATTAACTGGATTATTTTAATTTGATAAATTATACAACCTTTCTTTAACCAAACCTTTTAGAACAAATATTATATAGAGACAATAGTTTAAAGTTTAAAAGAAAACTTTAATTTATATTTCAAATTGATAACACAAGTACCCGAGAAAATCTCGAGTAAAACTCGAGCCAGATGTAGGTTTACTTGAGTAAACCCCCGAGCAATTTTTTTTCTTTCTGACTTTAAATTTTAAAACCAATCTAATTAACACTACCCGAGCCCAAGCTAAACCTCCCTCGATCAAATACCCAAGCCATAGTCCAAACCCCCTGTATTCAACTTCGAGCTTCCCACCTTCTTCTTCTTCTTTCAACCATCACTGGTACACGATGACACTTGTGCATATGCACCGACGATCGGAGCTCCTCCGATCAACCCTGCACCCTTCGGCAAGTCAACGAACCTCTCACCGTCGCACACGACCTCCTAGAAGGAAGAACCCGGTAGAAAAATATAATTTGAGCACTCGAATGAAAATATGATTGCCAATCAGATTATCAGAACCTCGCTGCGACGACAAACTGCACCCCTAGAGCTCACGTCCTTCTAACCATAGCTGCACCAGACATCACACAACAATATTCCTTTCCCCGATCAAGCTCGATTCACCACTGATGGCGAACTCGACTCGATTTTAACACTAACCAAAATGAGTTGCTAAACCCTATTTTACCATTGATACGCCACCACGGCCACCAGAAAATTCCTCCTCTATTTTTCCATTGATCCTTGATGCTTAAACCATCTTCCGACCAAATCCTGATGAACTTCATCTCGTCAGTTGACAGAATTTGACGAAAATGTCATTTCTGTTCAACTCAATAATTCACAAGATCTTCCAACTTAAAAATCAAGAATTCAACATTAAAAATCATTATTCTTCAACACAAATTTGTTTATACAATCAAAACTTGAATTTTTAAAGATTAAAATTTTGATTTGAATTTGTTTTTTTACTGATTTTCTTTATTTCCAGTAAACCCATTAGTAATTAGATTTGAAACTAATTTTAAAACTTAATTCCTGATCTTAAAAAATAATTTATTTATACATCAAAGCCCATAAATGATTGTAGGATGAGAATTTGATTTTTAAACAGGTTTGCATCCTGTAAATATTTGAAACAGAGATACTTATATCTGTTTCCCAGACATGCATAACACATTCTTATCAATATTCAAACACATTTCATAACATATGCAAACTTATTCACAAAGATACATCAATACTAATTGTATGCAAATGAGAATGTATATAAGGTTAAGGATTTTCTCACTTGGAATGAAGACAGAGGACATGAAATTCTTTTGAAACCTGGAACCTGATATTTGATTTTCTAAAGACTGGAAAACTTCTTTGATCTGTTATTTGATCTGAGACTTGAATTGATTTGATCTTGATTCTGAAGCCTAATCCTTGCATTGACTTAAACTTGCATGCTTTTATCTGAGCATTTGCTTTTGTTTCTTGAATTGCTAGTGTTTAATAGAGAATAAAAATCTGTAATTGCTTCTAGATTGATTGCTGAGAGGATTTGATCTTACTTTTATTTTGATGCTCTGATCTTCACATCACTTTATTTTGATTTCAGAACTTGATTGATGTCAAGTTGCCATTTGAATCTACATGCTTGAACTTGCTTTTGTTTTCCAATTTTTTTTTTAAACTTGCTTTGTTTTTACATCAGACAAACATATTTTGTTTGATTTTCTTTCTGTTTCTAGGTTTGAGCTGTTGCTTTTGATTTTTGTTTGAAGATGAAGAGTAAAAGGATTGAACTGAAAATGAATGAATGGGTTTCTCTCATTCTTAAGCATGATACTAAATTTTAAATTTAACCAATTTTTCACTTGTTAAATTATGTTAACACTTGTACAAAGTCCTATTATTTTTCTTACACTTGTTAACTATTTAAATTTATGTTTTAAACCCTTATTAGGCTTTTATTTATAAATTATGGTTTAAGCCATATCATTTTTTTGTAATTTGTGAATTAACTTATCTCTAATGTTCTTAAAATTTAATGAATTATATCTTATATTTACATAAGTTTGTATTTTTAAATCTTTATGCATAT
Organism: Allium cepa; assembly: GCA_030765085.1. Taxonomy (NCBI): domain Eukaryota; kingdom Viridiplantae; phylum Streptophyta; class Magnoliopsida; order Asparagales; family Amaryllidaceae; genus Allium; species Allium cepa. The sequence continues at coordinate 731,368,838 of CM060943.1, forward strand.
ACAAACTATTTGTTAGGCCTTTTTATACTTATACTTTCAAAAGATATATTCATACTAAAGCTTTATATTTATTTACATATATACTACTATTTTTATATTTTTATATATTTACAAACTAAAATTTTAAAAGAAATTTTTTCTAATTTTTTATAACCAATACTATTTTAAACTTTATTTATTATACTTTTAAATTTATATATATATATACCTACAAATTACATTTAGTCATATATAAATTTTAAAATTAAACTTAAGTTATTATACTTAAATTTATATAAATAATATTAGTGTTGAAAATATTCAAATTTAACTTTTAGAAAATTATTATATTAATTTCAAAATAAAACTTCCAAAAAATTATATTGTAACTAGAAATCAAATTTTTATTAATTTTGAACATAGTATTTTCTTAATTCAATTTATTTTCTAAAATATTTATTTTAGAGTTTCAAATTCAAAATGCAATTCAAAATCAATCTATATACATATATTTATCCAAATTTTCAATTTATTACACAATTAAATTTATAATCAATATATTATTCAAAATATTTATTTTTGAATTTTAAATTAGAAATTCTGTTTTAAAAAGCATTTTGATATTCATTTATATTAACAAACAAACAAATATCTATTAAATTTGAAAAAATACCAAATTAATTCACTATTTAATTTCAAAAATTAAATTAATTATCAATTTAAATTTGTTTTAAAATCTGGAATGTTACAGATTCCCCCCTTAAGAAAATTTCGTCCTCGAAATTTGCTAAACAGGGAGATAACCAAAGAATAGATGAACACATAGAGAGATGGTTTACCAGATTAAACTGAACATTTATTCCGCGTTTGGCTTACCAAATCAGAGTATCATCAATAATTATGAGAATGAACTCATTCGATACTACACAAGATACTCGGGTCACCTAGTCTATAAATTATGTAGGGCATGGGTTAGTCCGTAGGATAACCATCCATTCGTAGAATATATCGGACCCCGGAGAATAGATAGATTCAATTTTCCATAACTCTCAAACACTAGGTATGGATTCCAAACTCAAGTCAGAATACCCCAAAGAATAGACAAACGAATTCAATTTAGTTCATCTTCAGATTTGATTGACCAATTTCTTTCAATTTCAATTTCTTTAAAGTTGAATTGGAAAAATGATAACGAGAATACGAGATAGGAACTTATCTACACGATTCGCAGGGTCATTATCACACCGAAACTTCTCCCTTGAGCTGCCATGAAGCCATCGAAGAATTAAAACTGGTTCCAAGGAGATTGGTAGAGAAAATTTATTTCCGTTGTTGTAGGGTATTGACCATTTGTAGTGGCACTCCCCTGTCCCCGACCTCGTCCTCTTCTTGCACTTATACTTACTATCAGTGGATAATAAGAGAATATACTGAGGCATAGGAATGGATATCTTACGGATATACTCATTCTAGGGTATACTTCACCCTATCTCTAATAAGTTACCTGATGTGTTATACTCTTAAGCTAAAGTTTCAACCTTCATCTCTGATACCAATTATAACGACCCTGACTCGACCTTCGAAAATCGGCACTGAATACTTTACTCGTATTTGATTGCCACAGATTCAAATGTCGAATTTGATTCGCCGAAGCTTATAACACGTTAAGTATAACAACACAGCGAAAAAAGGAAATGAATATCAATATATACAACATTGATACAATATGATACAATATCTTAACAATATCAGAGGTAAATGCACAACAGCGGAAAGATAAGCATCAATAGAGAAACTCCAAAAGAGAACTCCAACATGAAACTGCAACTCCATGGCTAAAGCTCCAAAAACTCCAAAATCTAGATCCACCAACATGCTTTCCAAACACGAAGCAAGAAACCCTTAATCGCGTTGTATTAAGTAAGGTCAGCCCGAATGCTGAAAAGAAGCAAATGCGATCGCCAAATCCAAAGGCTGGATGCTATCAAATTCTACACATATTATTTGATTATCTGAAAATCCCAATGCTCGTGTGGAAAATTGTGGGCATCCAGAGTTTAGAAAGGGAACAATAAACTTCAGGTCTGTCATGAGGCTGGTATGAGCAAACAAAAACAGGTTTTATCTTTAAAACAAACAAAAGAATTTAAAGTTGAAATCTACAATGCTTTTTGGAAAATGAAACTACCATAAGGCCTCCCACCGCACACACAATGCAAACGCAGAATTGGAGGAGATTTTCCTCATGATAGTCAAACATGCTTGATACGCAAAATTCTTTTGATATTATTATTAGTGCGTAGTGCAAAAAAACCTTTCCAAAGTATAATATAAATCATAGCCAGCATACAACCATTATTGTATGCCTACTATAGCCACCATCTAAATAGTGGTGACCACCATAAGTAAATGACAGGTTATACAACGAATACCGTAAGGGCTCGTATTGGATAATTGGATTTCCAACAAATGGTCAGGCTAAGGAACTTCCTACACAAAATGGAATGCCTCTGGAGGGACATCCCTGAGAACCTAACCGGTTCTCTACTACACAAGGCAGGGTTACCTCTATAATTAGGTAACTACTGACATGAGTATGCCATCCCCCTGTCGTTGCCAACCTTTATCTGAGGCACCTCTCAAACAACAACCATAAAGCAATAAGTTTTGTAGCAACCATAAAGTTAAGTATCTGGGCTCCATACCATGATACCACTTATAATCTAGAAGGAAGTGTACATATCCTCAGGGGGCGCTACCCCTAAATAACCTTGCTGCGATGACTCCTGCTTCGACCATTCCCAGGCTGTGAGGCTCGACAAAGTCTCATCCACAAAGCTACGCTTTTCACAAAAGCCATGCTTCGATCAACAAATGATTAGCAGCACTTCGTATGCCACATTACCAAATTGGGAATGTATCGCTAGTAACCATCAACAACATAACTTCTGAGCTTTTACGTCTCAGAGAAGGGTGTTAAGCTAAGAGAATAAATTCTCTGCCACCAAACAGAAATATATTTGATAGAAACCAGTTTTACATCTCAAGGTGTAATGTCAGACACACATCCATACAAGTCTGTTCCGGGTTCGAACAGAACCGAAGGCACTTCCAAAGAAGCCCTTGCAATCCAGGTATTCACAATCCCAATCGGACTCCCCATCACATATGGAGATCTCTATACTGGCGCGACCCAGTGCAGAGACATTCGACGGTTTATCCTTTCGTTCTCGAAAATACCCGGTCTTCACCACCGGTCTTCAAATTCTATCCATTACATCTTATCAATATTCGGAATGGGTTATATGACATAAAGTCCTCACCCGGATAAACCGAATAGTGAGCGCTTAATTTTGAAAAGCATATGGATATTAGGATCTTAGTTAAGTCACAACTTACTACCCCAAACCTTTCTTTTAAATGGTTTGAACAAATTACCATTTTCAAATCTTTAAACAAAAAAGGTTTACTTCACAAAGTTCACCCATCTTTCACAAAGGTTCATTCATAGCTTTTTAAAACAATTCCCCTTTCAAATTGGAATAACTCATCCAATCAAAGATTCAATTCATAGCCTTCAAAACCATTTCCATTTCAAATCCTTATACAAAAGATACCCCTTTTAGATCCTCTTCAATTTCAAGACAAAGTTCAACAATCTTTCACAAAGATTCATTTATAGCTTCCAAACAATTTTATTTCAAACTTACAATCCTTTCAACACAATTTGGAAATCCGTTCTTTAAATTAAAGTTATTATTATTTTAAAACAAATAGTTTTCGTTTTGGAAAAATCCGATTACATTTGCACAAATTAAAGCCTTTTAAGTATAAAACTTGGGTTAAGTTTGAATGCCCAAAACAATACTTTTAAAATGGTTTAAAACCCATAATTTTCAAATATAGAATTCAATTTCCAATCTTGAATTCAAACTCAAATCAAATTTTTTAAATTTCAAAACTTTATCAACTTATTCAAAATGACTTTTATCTTTTAAAACTCCTTTTCAAAAGCTTTTCATACTCAGTACAATTCCATTTTCAAAACCATTTGGATTCAAAAGTCAATTCTAAAACCATTTCATTAAATTCAAATATCTGTGACTTAACCAATTTCCCCGTACAATCCATATTTGTGTGTGTATGGTATATTCCAATTTCAACGATATTAATCCAATTTCAACGAAACGAAAAGCAGTATTCTTGAAATTAAATCTGTTTTCATAATAAAAGACAAAATTCAAAAATTCAAATATTTAAATTTTAAATTTAAAGGTCAAAGTTTGACCAATTTGACTAAAATCCATTTTTTTGGAATTATTCCATTTATTCAGGTTTGGAATTATAATTCACACAAAAATCTATTTAGAACAACAAAATTTATCCATTTTAATAAATAAAATAAAGTTTTTAAATCAGGAATTTCAGTTAAAATAATTAAAATATAAAATTAAAATAAACACAAAATACAGGGTTGTTACATTATATAAAAATATTTTTAGGAAGAAAAGATAGAAATCAGATTTTGAAAATACAACATACTTGGCATGGAGGAATGGCTAATAAGTTAACTAGTACAGATTTTTCTGTTCGATAGAAGTGATAGCAAAATAAAATATGGTTAGAGATAAGGGAAAAAACTTCTTTTAGCTATGGAGTCATTTCCTCCGTACCTTGTTTATAGGTGAACTAAACTGGTTTTAAAATAATTTTATTTTAAAATTATAAAGTTTTAAAATAAAATCACTTATGCAAACTTACTTGGAAAAGTTTGAAGATAATTGGAGCAAAAGGAGAAGGTTTCAAGGTACAGTAGAAAAAGGATACATAAGGAAAGGATGGGAATATGAAATTTCCTTTTAGACCATTTTTCGGCTTAAAAATATTGATTTAGAAAACTGGATTTTTTCTAAATTTGGATGTTAGCAACGGTGTGCTAGGATTTTAGATGATAGGAATTGGATGCTAAATTGGTTGGGCTATAATACTATTCTTAGAAGTGTGAAAAATTTTGGATTTAAAAACAAGTTTCTGATTTTCAAAATTTGCATGCATGTAGAACTGGCAGTATATTTAGGATGTTAGCATCATATTTTCGAAATTGAATTCAGAATGCATTCATATAGGAAGCACCGATTAGAATTATTCTAGATATGTATCATAGGTATTATGATACACTATGCACCTATACACAATTGATTTCAAAATTGTTTATACACTAATTGATTTGATAGTTTATAATGGTTGTGCATTATGTTATGTTGTTCAGTACTTGTGGAATTTTAGGGAAGAAATTCTTTCAAAATGAAGAATGTCACACCTTGTGATTTTATGAAAATTAATTAGAAAGAATTTTAATAAATAAACAATGTTGCTGAAAAATAGAATTTTTGCCAATTTCAAGAATTCGGCTATGAACTTGCACCTTTTGGTTCGTGGCGTTTTTTAGATCAATTTCATTTATAATGTTTTCCAATCGGAGAAAAAATGAAGAAGTTTTAAATTGGAAATAATTGTATATGTAATTGTGCTAAAAAGTTAATTAATGTTAGCTACTAACGTCAATGAAAATTTAAACATTAAGAAACATTAGTGTTAAATAAATTCCGAGAAAATATATAAAATAGGAAGAAAAATATATTGGTTGTGTAAACAATGAATAAAATAAACAAAATAAAAAACGCTAATTAATCTCGTTTAAACAAAGGAATGGTCGACCCCTGACGCTTTTAGGTTGGTAGGCAGCGGTCGATTCAAGAGCAAGAACTATCGGCTGTTAATGTGTAAAATTGGTAACTAATGCGTATGATTGAATGGCATAGATTCACCCAATCATTTTTCTTCGCTCCCAAATTGACGATGTGCATCCAAGATGGGTCTCAAGATTTTCTAGGCTTAATCTAATACTCCAAATCAATCCCTAACCCTATGAGTTAACAACTAACCTAACCTTAATTTATTCAAAAAACTTATTGCATACTGAAACTCTACCATTTTCTCTTTCCCTCCAAATTCTAAAAGTAGTAAAACTATAATATTATATATCTAACTAGAGAAAAGAGAAGAGTAAGAGAAGAAAAGGATTGATTTAGAGCACAGAAATAAGGGTAAATTGTGAACCAAACTCAAAGATAAGTTTAGCTCAATCCTTTCTCCAGATCTATTTCATTTATGCCTAGAGATAAATTACAATTTGGATATTTAATTTTATATACATAAAGAATTAATATAAATCATGATGAGGTATTTAATTGTGTTGAATATGCGATTATATGAGTTTTGTTTGATGATAATAAACATATATATATATATATATATATATATATATATATATATATTCGTGTAAATGTATTTGTTAATGTACTATTTTATTTTTCACGGATTAAATAAATATTTGCTGAATAAAATTAAATAACACAGAATTTGAATTCAAACTGAAATTTTATTCAAACAAATATTTATTACAATTTCGAATAGTACAAATTCAAGCTCTCACTATACACTATACAACTTTGATACAAATTCAATTACGTCACAATTTTACATTTACAGTTGACCTCACTACATATCACTCACACTCGTATTTTATCTTCAACTTCACTTCAAATTGAATGCAGCATCTGAGCAATCTGCAAAAATAAATAATGACGCAGTAAAATTGAAAAGGAAATATTTTTGCAGTATAAAATAAAATGTGAATTTTGAAAATAATATTTGCCTCAGTTATTTGGGTTGTTCGTCATCATTTAATTTTGAATCCATCATACACGAACAGCTTGTGACATACACAGTGTATCACTGTATATGCCACAAGGCCGTGCACACTGATATATATACACTTGATAAATTTACAGGGACAGGTAAGCATAGGTCAAACCCAAATTATCGGATTCAACTCAAGTGCGATAAAATAATGTTACAACGTTCAGCACAAGGTCAAATCTGAGCTACAAGCTGGATTCAACTCAGGTGTAATCCGAAAAATAAATAAAATGCAAAGGTCAAGTCACTGCTATCATGACTCAACTCAATGCAACATTGATAATATAATTTCAAGCTACAACACATATATACAGTAAGATGGCCAAGTGACAACATGAAGAAACCAGCCCACAAAGTCAGGCAGTGCATAGTGAAACTCAAATGTGCAAGGTTAAAACAATGCAATAAAATACATACATGAATGAATGTATACTCAAAGCAATGCAAGCTAGTTACTTATCATAATTCAAACTGCAATTTCAAACCACTCTCAACCACTTCAGCAAAACTCATTTATGCAGCCTTGACCAAAATCAAAATAAACCAAACTCAAAGAAACAAGACTCAACATGTTTATGAATGGTCAGGCACCATGCATCAGGTTAGAGCATGCAAGCACAGCCTCAAATCAGAGACGATCAAAGACAGAGGCAACAGCAATATAAACCAAACTACATGAAATACATGGAGGCAACTCCCAAACTGTCGCAAGTAACTCAGCAGTTCACATTGCAGTGACAATATACAAAAATGAATCAGTACAGTTTCAATGCTAAAAGCTCAAGTACGCAACCAAGTGAATAAACACAGCAGTGTGCAACTTGAGCTTCAGAAGAATCAAGTGACACAACAATGCTCAAAGACACGGCAATCAAGTGACACAAATCAAAGACTCAGCAATGCTCAATTCACAAGTGGCACAACAACAATATGAACAAAGAAACATAATCCATCATAATGGAACATATGGTACAGTTCGACATTACCACCAGATTTTATTTTAAGATCTCAAGCCAAGGCCGAAGCCAGTAGAAACATGAATTCAAAAATCAAAATTTGATTGTATCAAAAATTAAGTTGAAGCTATGAACAACTGAACAAGTAAAATTCGAAATCGTGATGGCCAAGATAATTGACCGAGTTAAACATCAAAGCCTGTTTCAAATCAAAGTCAACAACGTGATGACCAAGGAGTCGAAATCAATGCCGTGTGAATCAAGTATCACAAAATATACGCATATGAAAAGGTTAGAAATCATCTCAAACATCGAAGCATAATCAAGCGGCAGAGCAAAATTTTTGACGAATTCAAATAAAAAATATACGACGAAAATTTAGGAGTTCGACTCCTATAAATTGCAATCAACATCATCGGCAAACATCATCGAGTTCAAGTACAAAAATCATTGAAGCACAAAAAGGGAAAATTACATACCGAAGCAAACGTTCAACTCGATCAAATAGAAGCAGCAATGAGCATCTCAAAGAAATAATCGATCGGCAAAGAAAGGACTGGAGTCCATCATACGATCGATCAATCTATCGGCAGCTTTTGATTCATAACCCTAATTTGGAACAAAGGGAACGAAGCCCTAATTTAGTTGCAAAGAGGAACGGCCGCCATCTTCACAAAAAGGAACAGAGCAAATAAAAGTGGAACGGGTCCAATTATAAAAGGGGTCGGCCTTATTTTTTAAGAGCTTTTCTTTTTATTATAAAGGGATTTTTATTTTTTAAATTAGGGTTGTCTTTAATTTAAATTTTTTTTAATTGTATTTTCATTTTTAAACCGTTTAAATTTCTAGTCATGTGACTAGGGGACAAACTACGTGGCGTAGTTTGAGAATTCGCAACTCAGTGGCTAAGTTGTGGCAGAGTTTTGAGCGTAGAGTTAGGTTAGTCAGTAGCGGGTGTCGTGAGTTTACGTGTGTAAGCTTGTAACTACTTAATTTCTAGTAGAAACCTTGGGGGTAGCACGTAGGCAGGGTTTTGCCGAAGCTGGGTAAATTCTGTGTCGTTCTATTCTGCATTTTATTTATCTATGCTGCTATTATTCTGTGATCTGTGTTGAAATAATTTTATAAGCTTCCGCAATTTATTTTATAATTAATAGCATCACCCTATTCACCCCCCTTCTAGGGTGAAATCGATCCTACAAGTGGTATTAGACTAGGAACAAAAGCCGTTTTTGTCTTGAAAATTTGATTTTACAAAAACCAATTTTTGTTTAAAAAAGTTGAATTTTTAAAATGGCTTCTTTTAATACTGCTTTTGCTGAGGGTCAATCCATATTTAGACCACCAGTGTTCAATGGTGAATATGCTTACTGGAAAAATAGGATGGAAATTTTTATGAAAACCATTGATGCTTGGAATATTGTTGAGACAGGTTATAGAGCCCCGACTATAATTGTAGATAATCAAGAAATAGATAAACCAAAGGAACAATGGACAGAACTAGAAAAAAAATTACAAAATACTAATGCTAAAGCTATGAATTCTATTATTTGTTCATTGGATCAATTTGAATTTAATCGTGTCTCACATTGTCTAACTGCGCAAGAAATATGGCACACACTAAAAGTGACTCACGAAGGAACATCTCAAGTCAAAGAATCTCGCCTTGCCATGCTAAGCAGCGAATACGAGAACTTCACAATGGCAAAGGAAGAAAATGTCAAAGAGATGCATGGACGACTTTCCAATATCGTATACAAATCAAAAGCTCTTGGAAAATCATATACAGGGTTGGAATAGTCTGAAAAATTCTTAGAGTCCTTCCACGAAGTTTTGAAGCTAAAGTGACTGCCATTCAAGAATCAAAAGATTTGAAACAAATGAAAGTCGAAGAACTCATCGGAAATCTCACCACTTATGAGCTAGAAATGAAATTCAAGGGAGAGCGTGAAGGAGGAGATACTCGAAAGAAATCAATAGCTCTCAAAGGAACAACTGAAAGTGATGGTGATGACGATGATGATGGAGCAACAGAATTGGAGCTGATAATAAAGAAAGTCAAAAGGTGGAATTACAAATACGGAAATCCAGCTCTAAATCGAAAATTGAAAGGCAGAATAAATAAAATATTGGGCAATCTAGAAAAACAAAAAATCATCTGTCATAAGTGCCATCAACCCGGACACATCAAGCCCAATTGTCCTCAAAATCAACGCGACTTTGAAAAGAAATCAAAAAGGAAAAGTTTTACAGCCACGTGGAATACAAGTGATGAAGATAATCAAAGTTCTAGCAGTGAGAGTGAGAAAGCAGATATGTGCCTTCATGGAAATATAACTGATAGCGACGACGACGAGCCAAGCGAGGTATCAAAACTCACACACTCTGAATTACTTATTTATTTCCACGAAGTAAATGGCTGTTTTGAACGACTTAGGGAGAAGTATGCCAAACTTGAATAACAAAAAGATACTTTGATAGAATTAAATGAACAAGTTGACCAATTAGTTAAAAACTATCAAAGTAGGATCCCTAAGTGTGATAAGTGTCCAACATTAGAAGAAGAAATTAAAAAATCAGAAATCAATATAAAATCACTTGAAAAGGAAATTCTGATTTTGAAAGAAAGTGAAAATACTAGGAGAGAAAATTCTATCAACAAGTGCACACAGTTATTGAATGAAAATGAATATCTCAAAACACAAGTCCAACAATTGTCAACGACTTTAGATAAATTTTCAAAATGTAAAAAATCGTTGAATATGCTATTAGGGAAGCAAACTGTTAATACAGTTAGACAAAGACTTGGATATAATCAATCTAAAAATGAGATTAATCAAGTAAATTCAATGTGCACAATTTGTAGAAAATTTGACACAATCAAAATAGTTGTTGGTATGGACCCAAACACGTAAAAACCATTCCAATTTGGGTTCCAAAAGGCACAAATATAAAATCTCTCAAAGTTTAACAAATTTGGGTGCCGAAGGGAACAATTATAAATAGTTTTGGGTCTCCACAAAATTATTTTTATAAATATTCTACCACTAACAACCATGGACCTATAAAAACAAATAGGTCACATAAATCTTTTCCCGTGTAGGTGTGGTGGCAGGCTAAGGAACAACAACAGTGTTCTCTGGATTTTGGCTGTTCCAGAAACACAATGAGCGACAAAGTAAAGTTCCTTGGCCTAGTATAACGGTGATAGAATCACAATGGACAACAATGAAAAATATCGTAAAGGTAAAATAGGTAATGGTATATTTTGAACGATATATTAAATGTGATAATCTGCACCGTATTCTGAATTAAATCAGCCAATAATGATAATGATGATTTTGATTCTGACTCATTCAAACTAGTTGGCCAATTATATTCTTATGCCAAAAAACACTATAAAAATCTACAGAATCTTTGAATTACTTCATATATATTAGTTCGGATTAAAAATTATGTTTTGTTGGATAATAATACATTTGGTTATAATTTGGCTAACCCTATATTCACGGTTTCTGTAACGACCCAGAATTTTGAATAATTTAATTTGAAAATATTTGATTAATTTTAGATATTTGAATAATGGTTTGGATTGAATTTTCAAAATAACTATGAATTAGCGATTAAATTATAGAATTTAATCTATTGAAGTTGAATAAAAATTTGAATCTTCAATTTTAAGCCAATTAAAAATATTTCAAAGGCTTGTAAATTTCATATTGATAATACTGAAGATAATAGAAGCTTCAGAATTGAAATTAAAAGTAAATTGATCAGTTTTGAAAATATATCGTTTGAATCGATATTTAAAAATAGCCGTCCGAGGCACAGTCTCGGAATTCGACGAAAAACCAGTTCCATTGGGTCCGTAATATTGAATTATTGTCGGATTTCAAATTTCGTATTTTTCGGAGTTGTTATGTGAGCGTACGAGAGGTAAACGCGTCGAAATCAAATTGGATTAAATTTAAATTTAAATTTAAATTTAGTCAATGCACACACGTTCTCCCTTAAAGACGCAGAAAATCACGCCTACAATCACGAAGAAAAATCGTGTAAAGCATGCCTCAGTTCGTTTTTAAATACCTTCCCCCTTTTCAATTCTGTTTCGTTCAAAATTTATTCAGAGAAACAAAAAAAAATTTAATGGCCGACACTCTAAATTTTCAAACCCAAAACAAACGGCCGAAGCCTACTTCAATCCCTAAATCAAATAAAAAAAAAAATTAATTAATGGCCGAAGCCAGTGCGAGTCGCGCTCGAAGCATGAGGCGACGTTGATGGACAGTGTCGGCGATCGATTGAAGGCTCGAGATCGAGCAAAGGGGAATCGAGGCCGAGCAAGTGAATTTGGGATTCGCAACTCCCTGTAGCAGCTCGCGACGGCGACGATGGCGTTCGTGATGGAGTGTGAGGTCGTGGTAGCAGTGGGGCGCGTAGGCGTGGGGTTTGCGACGTGATGGTGAAGCTCGACATCATGAACTTGAGCGACGCGATGGAAGCAGATGTCGCGATTCAAAGTGAAGCTCGGCGTGGAGACGAGCACGATGAAAGAGGATGTTGGCGCGTGGCGCAGCGACTTGGGTTTGGGTTGCGAGTCTGGAGTTGAAGTCGAGATCGACCTGGGCTAATAACAGTGAGGTATATGATTTTTGATTTTTATTATTGATTTAATTCAATAAACATTTATATATACATATATATTGAAAAATATATACTGCAAGTTTAAAACAATTTAAACTCTTGAATTATTCAAAAATAAGTATTTAAATTTAAAACAGTAATTTAAATATACTATATACAGTTTTAAGTTAAATTTGATTTAAATAGAAAAAAAAATATTTGCAGTAAAGAAATAATATATCATATTATAAGTAAATACGAGTAAGTTATATTAAAAGAAAATTTTAATTTTTAAAACCAAAATTTTAGTTAAACGAATTTATTAATGGATTGTTTGATAAGTTTATTTGATTCGTTTAGTTACTAGAAATAAATTATTAATGGAAATTTAGTTTAAAATATAATTTTTAGTTAATCACATTTGTTAAAATAAAAGGAAGAATTTAATCATTAGTTAAATAAATTTTTAAAGGGAATTTAGATTAAAACTTAATTTTTTATAATTTATTTAAAAGAAATTGATTTAAAGAATTATTTTAAAAGTAAAATAATTAGTTGAAATAAATTTATTAAAAAGGAAAGTTAGTTTGAAAGTAAAATGTTTAGTTAAATAAATTTATTTAACAGAAATTTGGTTGAAAGGAAAATAATTTTATTAAAAAAAGTTGATTTAAAGATATTAATTTAAAGTAAAATAATTAGCTAAAATAAATTTATTAAAGAAGAAAATTTAGTTTTAAAATTAAATAGTAGTTGAATAAAATTATTAAAGGAATTGGTTTAGAACAAAACCATTGAATAATTAAAACAATCAAAAAAATGAAAATTTATTATTCGATCTGTTCGAATATTAATAAATTGTGTAAATATTTATACAAGGTATAAATCAAGAAAATCGAGTCAAGATGGAAAATGGATTGCAAAATAAAAGCAAAGGTGAGAACTTCTCACTCAAAAGGATTTATTTAAATTCTAAATAGTTAGATTTAAAATTGTTAGTTGTGTTGATTGAATGCTTGTATGATGATTGTTATATATATCAATATATATATATATATATATATATATATATATTGGATGTGAATAGACCCTACACGCCGTTAGTAAGCGGAGGTTATTTATTACACACATATACCGCGATATTCCACCTTCAAGTGGGATTGGTATTATATTATATATATAGCAATATATATATATTGGCATATGTATATATTGCAGTTGATTGATTTCCCGCATTGTATAGCGGACGAGACCACTATACGCCGTTAGTAAGCGGATAATATTTTATAAAATCCCATATACCGCGATATTCCGTCTTGAAACGGAATTGGTATTGTGCTAATGTCTATGGATGCAGGGAAACAGGTTGGAGGGATCCAACTGGATTCCTCACAAATATTTGTTTGATTCATATATTATGATATTTGATGGTTTATCATGGATGATATATGATGTTTGAAAGTCGTGATTGATTATTAGATGTGTTGCATCATCGGATCCAATTTTTGAAATTTAAAAACAACGAATTTAATTTCTAAAATGATTTTTTGAAAATATACGTTTATAAAAATATTTTTGGAATTGATTCATCTTAAATAAATAAACGTTATAATTTTAATGTTATAAAAATTATGATTTTTGAGAAATACAGTTAAAAGTTGATTTTTGAAAATATGGGATTTATGATTTTATAGCTTAAATTGGGATTTTTGAATTTATTAAAAATAGGATTTATGAAATTTGATTTTTTTATAAATCAAAAATGGTGAAATTATAAAGGAGTTTAAAGACGTTTTAAGATAGTAGTATAAATTGATTTATATTAAAAAGGTTTATAAATTGATATTTATAAATTAAAAATATTGGAATTATAAAACGAGCTTTTATAAGTATTAGAATAAATTGTAAATGAATTTCATAAATAGAAATGGAATTATAGAATTATAACGCTGAAGTTATAAATGGAATTTTATAAGCAGTATGTTTATAAAATTTATAAAGTTATTAAAAGAATGGATTTTGGATAAATAAATGAATCTTATAAGTTATAAGATTTATAAATCTGGGAAGTTTAAAAAAACAATTTTGTAAACAAATAAATTATAAGTGTTTGACTTATAAAATGAATTTTAGTATATCATTGAGATATAAATTGAGATAGGTTAATAAAGGAATTTGTAAAAGGAAGTTGATATAAAATAAATAGAAATAGAATTTATAAACGTTGTTTTATAAATCCGCAAACTACTTATTTTGATAAGTAAATTGTATAATTTATTTATGGAGTTATATTCACATTTTAGACAGTGAATAATCCTTTAAAGTAAAAGGAATAGAAATGATAAAATTTGTTAACAAGTATATTCGCGTTTTTGAATAGTGAATAATATGTTAAAGAAATTGTTTTGGATGTGATGTTTTAAATAGAATTAAAACGATCTAAAGATGTTTTAAAATGTATTAACTATCGAAACCATAGATTTCAACATTTATTGTTGAAATAGACGTTTTCGAGAAATAGAAGGAAATGGTAGATTATAACACTGTTGTTATAATAGATGATTTCCGAAAGGAAATGTTTTGTATAGTATTGGGATTTATATATCTATTTTAATTTCAAATCCCTATACTAGTGATTTTGGGTTGTCGTAACGATGTTTTACGCAACATTCGTTTTGGCCCAAATAAATATGGTTAAGTGAATGATTTCCTTAAAGAATGAAATATATACTTAATTTCGATTAGAGTATATTAAATGTTTTCTAAGCGTAGAAAATAAAAAGGCTTGTGAATTACTTATAAATAAATAAGTATGGAAATGTTTTTTCCAATATTAAGTGAATATTTTGAATTTATCTTTTTGAAGATAAATTGAAAATGAATATTTGAAAACGAATGGAAATCGTATATTCATAAATATTTTGGAAATGTAAATTCAATATGGAATTTATAAATGAAATTGGAAATCGGGTTTAAAAATAAATATTGATTTATTTTTGAAGAATGGAAAATATGTATATCTTGTAAAGATATTTTTGGGAAATAAATAATTTGGAAAATTATTTGGAATCTGGTGATGTTGTGCATATCCATAGATAGTTCAATAAACGACTATCGATATTTACCTTTGAATGGTATTTGTTGTGATTTGCTTGAAATTGAATGCCACACTTATTTTTTTTAAATAAGCGCTCACTATTCGGGTTAATCGGGAAAGGACCTTAGGGTCGTATAACCCATTCCGAATATGTGATACGTCATTATGAATTGCATTCGAAGACCGGTGTTGAAGACCGGATATTTTCGAAAACGAAAGGGTTTCTTGTTGATTGTCTCTACACTGGCTGATCCCCGGTATAGAGATCTCCATATGTGATGGGAAATCCGAACGTGATTAGAGATTATTCGGATTGCAAGGACTTCTTTGTAAGTTCCTTCGGTTCTGTTCGATCCCGGAACAGACTTGTATGGATAGTATGCCTGACATTACAAGTTGAGATATAAAGCCGATTTCTTTCAAATATATTTCTGTTGGTGGCGGAGAATTTATTCTCTTAGCTTAACACCCTTCTCTGAGACGTACGAGCTCAGAGGTTATATAGTTGAAGGTTATCAGCAATATACTCCCAATTTGGTAATGTGACATACTGAGTGTTGCTGTGAAATGATCATTGTGTTGATTATTTGTGATAGGATCATGTGTTTGATCGTCTATCCTGGTGATCATTTCTATGATCATTTGTTGACCCAAAGCATGACTTTTGTATAAAGTATGTTTTTGTGGACGAAACTTCGTCGAGCCTCACACCCCGGGAATGGTCAAAACAGGAAAGATGCGGCAAGGTTATGAGGGGTAGCGCCCTTTAGGATATGTGCATTTCCTTCTGGAAAAGGGTGGTATCATGGTATGGAGCCCAGATACTTACTCATGTTGAAAACACTTTATGATTGTGTGAATTGATTGCGAGCGCTCGGTTAAAGGTCCCAAAGGACCGGGGGATGGCATATTCGGTCAGTTGTTACTCAGTTAGGGGTAACCCGGCCTTGTGTTGGTAGAGATCCGGTTTGGTTCTCGGGGACGTCCATCCAGAGGCGTTCTCATGTGGCAATGGGAAGTTCCTTGGCCTGACCATTCGTTGGAAATCCAAAGAAACAATACGAGACTTGTACGGTTTTAGTTGTAGAACCTGCCATTTAATATGGTAGCTATAGTAAGCATACTATAATGGTACCTATGCTGGCTAAGATTTATATTCTACTTTCGAAATATTTCATTCACTATGCACTAGTAATAATATCAAATGTTTCTTTTTAATACGTATCAAACATCTTTGACTAACATAAGAAGAAATCTCCTCCAAGTCTGCGTTTGCATTGTGTGTGTGGCGGGAGGTCTTATGGTAGTCTCATTTTTAAAAGCATTACGAATTGACTTTAAAAATATTCCTCTATTTTTATTTTAAAGAAAAATAAACTGTTTTGAGTTCCCACACCAGTCACATGACTGACTCGGAGTTTATTGTTTTCCTTCCTAAACTTTGGGTGCCCACTAATTTCCACACGGGCAGTCAAGAGTTAAGGTTTATCAGGATATTCTGGATATTCTGGAGTTGCTGGAGGCAAGATGGATGTCATGGCGTATTACTAGTATATAGTAGTTCTTTTTCCGCTGTATTGTTTGATGTAGTACACTCTGATGTAATGTAATAAAATGTAATGTAATAACTGATATAGTCCTTTGCTTAAAGATTATTCATTTATCTATTATATGTTGTTCCGCTGCGAATTGTGAGATTCTGATATTGTTGTGTTGTGTTCTGTTCCGTTCTATTTTCTGTTTTCTTTTCTCTCTATTTTCTATCTTCTCTCTCTCTGCTACTTCTTTCTTTTTCTTTTCTCTTTCTTAAAACCCCTAACTATTCGGTTTTTCGGCAACGAAAAATCGCAAACGTTACATTTGGTATCGGAGCTGTTGGTTAAGCGACAACCATGGTTCTGTTGGGTATTACTCATTAGAGATAGAGTCAGTAGTACTCTAGAATGAGTTTGAGTGTAATAATAGATATGAGCGCGTATTTGTTAGTGAATATAAAATTGTTTTTAAATCGGGTGAATAAGGTAATTTTGCCCAAAACTTTTTTTGATAAAAAGGAAATGATTTTCTATGAATTATTATAGTATATGGTTGCATGGTTGTTAATAATATTAAATTATTATCATTAGTAAATGGAATTAAATAATAAAATAAAATGGATTGAATCAAGTAAACTAACTTGATAAATTATTAATTCTTAGACTAATGAATTTGAATTTGAATTGGTTAAATTAAAGTTTAGTCGTGAGCTAAATTTGAAGATAAATTTGAATTTGTAATAAATTCAAGTAAGTAAAAGAAATAAA
This sequence comes from Allium cepa, assembly GCA_030765085.1. Lineage (NCBI taxonomy): Eukaryota > Viridiplantae > Streptophyta > Magnoliopsida > Asparagales > Amaryllidaceae > Allium > Allium cepa. The sequence continues at coordinate 731,386,558 of CM060943.1, forward strand.
TTGAAATTCCCTTTGTTAGTAATTAAGTAAATTCGAGATGAATTGAATATGGAAATTGAAATTTAAAATGAATAAGTGAATGTACTAATTGAAAAGAATTAGTGAATGAAACTAATTTAAAGTAGTAATATGAATTAGCAAATGAAAGTTAATCGATAGAATTCAAATAGAATTAAATTGTGAATTGAATTCAAATAGAATTGAAATTGTGAATTAAATATGAAATGTAAAATTGAATGAAAATGAATATGTAACTTCAATAGTGAAATAAAAATGTATAAGAAGCATATATATTGAAAATTTTGTAATAGAATTGGAAAAATGGTTTGAATGTTGGAATTGGATATTTTGGATGCTACTGTTAGCAGGATATACAGGTATTATAAAGGAATTGGATTTTGATTTCAAAGATAAAAAATTGAATTGCTCGACAAAAAGGTACGTATTTGAATTTAGTATGAAATTTGATGATTTTCTTCTCCAGCCACTTGGCTTTCTCTTTTCTTTTTGATTTTGAGGGGCCATGGTGCCATTTTGTAGTCGTACCGAGCTAGCCGCGCAAAGGAGACGCTGGCGAAATTTTTCGAAAATTTAGGGTGTTAGAAAAAATTTTGAGAAATTTTGAAAGTTTGAAATTGAAATTTGAATTTAAATTTGAATTGTTAGGAGAACAATGTTGTCTGAAACTTATAATTGAAGTTGGAAAGCTAGTTGAAATGATAGTGAATCTCTAGTAAAAGGATTTAGGTTAGTAAGTTGATAAAGCTATTTGGATTGTGAAAAATAATAATCGAGATAAGGGCATTCTTCTTAACTTGTAATTTCGGGACGAAATTCTTTTAAGGGGGGAAGATTGTAACGACCCAGAATTTTGAATAATTTAATTTGAAAATATTTGATTAATTTTAGATATTTGAATAATGGTTTGGATTGAATTTTCAATATAACTATGAATTAGCGATTAAATTATAGAATTTAATCTATTGAAGTTGAATAAAAATTTGAATCTTCAATTTTAAGCCAATTAAAAATATTTCAAAGGCTTGTAAATTTCATATTGATAATACTGAAGATAATAGAAGCTTCAGAATTGAAATTAAAAGTAAATTGATCAGTTTTGAAAATATATCGTTTGAATCGATATTTAAAAATAGCCGTCCGAGGCACAGTCTCGGAATTCGACGAAACCAGTTCCATTGGGTTCGTAATATTGAATTACTGTCGAATTTCAAATTTCGTATTTTTCGGAGTTGTTATGTGAGCGTACGAGAGGTAAACACGTCGAAATCAAATTGGATTCAATTTAAATTTAGTCAATGCACACACGTTCTCCCTTAAAGACGCAGAAAATCACGCCTACAATCACGAAGAAAAATCGTGTAAAGCATGCCTCTGTTCGTTTTTAAATACCTTCCTCCTTTTCAATTCTGTTTCGTTAAAAATTTATTCAGAGAAACAAAAAATAATTTAATGGTCGACACTCTAAATTTTCAAACCCAAATCAAACGGCCGAAGCCTACTTCAATCCCCAAATCAAATTAAAAAAAAAATTAATTAATGGCCGAAGCCAGTGCGAGTCGCGCTCGAAGCATGAGGCGACGTTGATGGACAGTGTCGGCGATCGATTGAAGGCTCGAGATCGAGCAAAGGGGAATCGAGGCCGAGCAAGTGAATTTGGGATTCGCAACTCCCTGTAGCAGCTCGCGACGGCGACGATGGCGTTCGCGATGGAGTGTGAGGTCGTGGTAGCAGTGGGGCGCGCAGGCGTGGGGTTTGCGACGTGATGGTGAAGCTCGACATCATGAACTCAAGCGACGCGATGGAAGCAGATGTCGCGATTCAAAGTGAAGCTCGGCGTGGAGACGAGCACGATGAAGGAGGATGTTGGCGCGTGGCGTAGCGACTTGGGTTTGGGTTGCGAGTCTGGAGTTGAAGTCGAGATCGACCTGGGCTAATAACAGTGAGGTATATGATTTTTGATTTTTATTATTGATTTAATTCAATAAACATTTATATATACATATATATTGAAAAATATATACTGCAAGTTTAAAACAATTTAAACTCTTGAATTATTCAAAAATAAGTATTTAAATTTAAAACAGTAATTTAAATATACTATATACAGTTTTAAGTTAAATTTGATTTAAATAGAAGAAAAAAATATTTGCAGTAAAGAAATAATATATCATATTATAAGTAAATACGAGTAAGTTATATTAAAAGAAAATTTTAATTTTTAAAACCAAAATTTTAGTTAAACGAATTTATTAATGGATTGTTTGATAAGTTTATTTGATTCATTTAGTTACTAGAAATAAATTATTAATGGAAATTTAGTTTAAAATATAATTTTTAGTTAATCACATTTGTTAAAATAAAAGGAAGAATTTAATCATTAGTTAAATAAATTTTTAAAGGGAATTTAGATTAAAACTTAATTTTTTATAATTTATTTAAAAGAAATTGATTTAAAGAATTATTTTAAAAGTAAAATAATTAGTTGAAATAAATTTATTAAAAAGGAAAGTTAGTTTGAAAGTAAAATGTTTAGTTAAATAAATTTATTTAACAGAAATTTGGTTGAAAGGAAAATAATTTTATTAAAATAAGTTGATTTAAAGATATTAATTTAAAGTAAAATAATTAGCTAAAATAAATTTATTAAAGAAGAAAATTTAGTTTTAAAATTAAATAGTAGTTGAATAAAATTATCAAAGGAATTGGTTTAGAACAAAACCATTGAATAATTAAAACAATCAAAAAAATGAAAATTTATTATTCGATCTGTTCGAATATTAATAAATTGTGTAAATATTTATACAAGGTATAAATCAAGAAAATCGAGTCAAGATGGGAAATGGATTGCAAAATAAAAGCAAAGGTGAGAACTTCTCACTCAAAAGGATTTATTTAAATTTTAAATAGTTAGATTTAAAATTGTTAGTTGTGTTGATTGAATGCCTGTATGATGATTGTTATATATATATATATATTGGATGTGAATAGACCCTACACGCCGTTAGTAAGCGGAGGTTATTTATTACACACATATACCGCGATATTCCACCTTGAAGTGGGATTGGTATTATATTATATATATAGCAATATATATATATTGGCATATGTATATATTGCAGTTGATTAATTTCCCGCATTGTATAGCGGATGAGACCACTATACGCCGTTAGTAAGCAGATAATATTTTATAAAATCCCATATACCACGATATTCCGTCTTGAAACGGAATTGGTATTGTGCTAATGTCTGTGGATGCAGGGAAACAGGTTGGAGGGATCCAACTGGATTCCTCACAAATATTTGTTTGATTCATATATTATGATATTTGATGATTTATCATGGATGATATATGATGTTTGAAAGTCGTGATTGATTATTAGATGTGTTGCATCATCGGATCCAATTTTTGAAATTTAAAAACAACGGTTTTAATTTCTAAAATGATTTTTTGAAAGTATACGTTTATAAAAATATTTTTGGAATTGATTCATCTTAAATAAATAAACGTTATAATTTTAATGTTATAAAAATTATGATTTTTGAGAAATACAGTTAAAAGTTGATTTTTGAAAATATGGGATTTATGATTTTATAGCTTAAATTGGGATTTTTGAATTTATTAAAAATAGGATTTATGAAATTTGATTTTTTTATAAATCAAAAATGGTGAAATTATAAAGGAGTTTAAAGACGTTTTAAGATAGTAATATAAATTGATTTATATTGAAAAGGTTTATAAATTGATATTTATAAATTAAAAATATCGGAATTATAAAATGAGCTTTTATAAGTATTAGAATAAATTGTAAATGAATTTCATAAATAGAAATCGAATTATAGAATTATAACGCTGAAGTTATAAATGGAATTTTATAAGCAGTAGGTTTATAAAATTTATAAAGTTATTAAAAGAATGGATTTTGGATAAATAAATAAATCTTATAATTTATAAGATTTATAAATCTGGGAAGTTTAAAAAAACAATTTTGTAAACAAATAAATTATAAGTGTTTGACTTATAAAATGAATTTTAGTATATCATTGAGATATAAATTGAGATAGGTTAATAAAGGAATTTGTAAAAGGAAGTTGATATAAAATAAATAGAAATAGAATTTATAAACGTTGTTTTATAAATCCGCAAACTACTTATTTTGATAAGTAAATTATATAATTTATTTATGGAGTTATATTCACGTTTTAGACAGTGAATAATCCTTTAAAATAAAAGGAATAGAAATGATAAAATTTGTTAACAAGTATATTCACGTTTTTGAATAGTGAATAATATGTTAAAGAAATTGTTTTGGATGTGATGTTTTAAATAGAATTAAAACGATCTAAAGATGTTTTAAAATGTATTAACTATCGAAACCATAGATTTCAACATTTATTGTTGAAATAGACGTTTTCGAGAAATAGAAGGAAATGGTAGATTATAACACTGTTGTTATAATAGATGATTTCCGAAAGGAAATGTTTTGTATAGTATTGGGATTTATATATCTATTTTAATTTCAAATCCCTATACTAGTGATTTTGGGTTGTCGTAACGATGTTTTACGCAACATTCGTTTTGGCCCAAATAAATATGGTTAAATGAATGGTTTCCTTAAAGAATGAAATATATACTTAATTTCGATTAGAGTATATTAAATATTTTCTAAGCGTAGAAAATAAAAAGGCTTGTGAATTACTTATAAATAAATAAGTATGGAAATGTTTTTTCCAATATTAAGTGAATATTTTGAATTTATCTTTTTGAAGATAAATTGAAAATGAATATTTGAAAACGAATGGAAATCGTATATTCATAAATATTTTGGAAATGTAAATTCAATATGGAATTTATAAATGAAATTGGAAATTGGGTTTAAAAATAAATATTGATTTATTTTTGAATAATGGAAAATATGTATATCTTGTAAAGATATTTTTGGGAAATAAATAATTTGGAAAATTATTTGGAATCTGGTGATGTTGTGCATATCCATAGATAGTTCAATAAACGACTATCGATATTTACCTTTGAATGGTATTTGTTGTGATTTGCTTGAAATTGAATGCCACACTTATTTTTTTTAAATAAGCACTCACTATTCGGGTTAACCGGGAAAGGACCTTGGGGTCGTATAACCCATTCCGAATATGTGATACGTCGTTATGAATTGCATTCGAAGACCGGTGTTGAAGACCGGATATTTTCGAAAACGAAAGGGTTTCTTGTTGATTGTCTCTGCACTGGCTGATCCCCGGTATAGAGATCTCCATATGTGATGGGAAATCCGAACGTGATTAGCGATTATTCGGATTGCAAGGACTTCTTTGTAAGTGCCTTCGGTTCTGTTCGATCCCGAAACAGACTTGTATGGATAGTATGCCTGACATTACAAGTTGAGATATAAAGCCGATTTCTTTCAAATATATTTCTGTTGGTGGCGGAGAATTTATTCTCTTAGCTTAACACCCTTCTCTGAGACGTACGAGCTCAGAGGTTATATAGTTGAAGCTTATCAGCAATATACTCCCAATTTGGTAATGTGACATACTGAGTGTTGCTGTGAAATGATCATTGTGTTGATTATTTATGATAGGATCATGTGTTTGATCGTCTATCCTGGTGATCATTTCTATGATCATTTGTTACCCAAAGCATGGCTTTTGTATAAAGTATGTTTTTGTGGACGAAACTTCGTCGAGCCTCACACCCCGGGAATGGTCAAAACAGGAAAGATGCGGCAAGGCTATGAGGGGTAGCGCCCTTTAAGATATGTGCATTTCCTTCTGGAAAAGGGTGGTATCATGGTATGGAGCCCAGATACTTACTCATGTTGAAAACACTTTATGATTGTGTGAATTGATTGCGAGCGCTCGGTTAAAGGTCCCAAAGGACCGGGGGATGGCATATTCGGTCAGTTGTTACTCAGTTAGGGGTAACCCGGCCTTGTGTTGGTAGAGATCCGGTTTGGTTCTCGGGGACGTCCATCCAGAGGCGTTCTCATGTGGCAATGGGAAGTTCCTTGGCCTGACCATTCGTTGGAAATCCAAAGAAACAATACGAGACTTGTACGGTTTTAGTTATAGAACCTGCCATTTAATATGGTAGCTATAGTAAGCATACTATAATGGTACCTATGCTGGCTAAGATTTATATTCTACTTTCGAAATATTTCATTCACTATGCACTAGTAATAATATCAAATGTTTCTTTTTAATACGTATCAAGCATCTTTGACTAACATAAGAAGAAATCTCCTCCAAGTCTGTGTTTGCATTGTGTGTGTGGCGGGAGGTCTTATGGTAGTCTCATTTTTAAAAGCATTGCGAATTGACTTTAAAAATATTCCTCTATTTTTATTTTAAAGAAAAATAAACTGTTTTGAGTTCCCACACCAGTCACATGACTGACTCGGAGTTTATTGTTTTCCTTCCTAAACTCTGGGTGCCCACTAATTTCCACACGGGCAGTCAAGAGTTAAGGTTTATCAGGATATTCTTGATATTCTGGAGTTGCTAGAGGCAAGATGGATGTCATGGCGTATTACTAGTATATAGTAGTTCTTTTTCCGCTGTATTGTTTGATGTAGTACACTCTGATGTAATGTAATAAAAGGTAATGTAATAACTGATATAGTCCTTTGTTTAAAGATTATTCATTTATCTATTATATGTTGTTCCGCTGCGAATTGTGAGGTTCTGATATTGTTGTGTTGTGTTCTGTTCCGTTCTATTTCTGTTTTCTTTTCTCTCTATTTTCTATCTTCTCTCTCTCTGCTACTTCTTTCTTTTTCTTTTCTCTTTCTTAAAACCCCTAACTATTCGGTTTTTTGGCAACGAAAAATCGCAAACGTTACAGTTTCTGATTATTTACACGGCTTCAATTAAAATTCAAGAGAATGTCATTTAAAAAGCTGTTAAAATTGATTTTGAAATTTTTGTTGCACACTTCATGGTTTATCAAATTCAATTAATAATAATTTTGAGTGAAAAAGAAATTCAGATGCAGATTACACTGGTAATCTAGTTGATAGAAAAATTACTAGTTGAAACATTTAGTAACTACATCGTTTTTCAAAGAAAATATCTGCATATTTTGCAATTCAAATAATTTTCAAATAGCCGAAATTTTTCTCATATAACCCCCTAGAGAAAATCATTTTTGACCATATTTTCATATTAGTCATTTTGAAAATTTGATTTCATCATTACTTTTGAATTTTTATTTTAAATGACTATTTTGACTAATCTGACTCCCTAATAATTATCGAAAAGATAAATAGTGATTGAAAAAGTGATGAGTGTTGATATTTATCATATATTATGACTCGAGATGGTATAATTAGTAAATTTATTTAGAAATTTAAATGAGAGTTATAAAACTTTTGTTGGTAAAAATTCGATGACCATCTCTATTTCTATCATATTTCTAACGACCATCACTAATCAAAATTCAATATAGTTTGTCGATATGTGGTACTTTAAACAGGAATCATTCGTTTGTCATTTTACATTTTTTAAAATAATAGAAAATTTTATATAGTAAAAAATAAAAATAAATAAATACCAAAGTATTCACTCTCATTTAAAAGTCCTCACGGTTATGCATGGGTAAATTACTTGGAATTTATTATGTGCTCCCATGCTCATTTAAAAGTCCTCATAGTTATGCATGTATGGAACGCATATCAAAAGTTGATTTTTAAAATAAATAAGTTGATTCTAATCCCATTTAAAAGTCCTCACGGTTATGCGTGGTTAGAAGAGACTTGAATTTTTTTAAGTAAAATTGGAATACTACTAATCTCATTTAAAAGTCCTAACGGTTATGCATGGTTAGTAGATATTCAAATTCCTGATATAAATATACCACAAATAGACACAACTGTATGGTTTTATACGATGACATAATTCCCATCATTCTAAAAGTGGAATATGCGCCTAACAAAATATTTATGATTTTTGTTTGATTTTTTATTGAAATTTAATATTTATATTCAATTGAGTTCTAATGTTGAATTAATATCGATCACCTTATCTCTATTTTCTCTAACACTATTATTCTTTTGCTGATAACAAAAGAGGGAGAGAAAAGTTAAGATTTTGATCAAATAAAATCGAGCAAAGGTCAAAGATTTTCTATTTGCATCAGGCTCATTTGCATATTTTTAATTGTATGCATATATGTAGGGGGAGCTTTGTGTAGAGAGGAAGCATTTAAATAGGGGGAGCAATTAAAGCATATCAATGATCAAATACATTTAACATATTCAAAATCTTAAATATATGTTTGTTATCATCAAAAGGGGGAGATTGTTGAATATGCGATTATATGATTTTTGTTTGATGATAATATATATATATATATATATATCCGTGTAAATATATTTGTTAATGTACTATTTTATTTTTCACAGATTAAATAAATATTTTCAGAATAAAATTAAATAACACAGAATTTGAATTCAAACAAAAAATTTATTCAAACAAATATTTATTACAATTTTTATTTGATGATAATAAACATATATATATATATATATATATATATGCGACTATATGATTTTTGTGTTGAATATGCGATTATATGATTTTTGTTTGATGATAATAAACATATACATATATATATATATATATATATATATTCGTGTAAATGTATTTGTTAATGTACTATTTTATTTTTCACAGATTAAATAAATATTTGCCGAATAAAATTAAATAACACAGAATTTGAATTCAAACAGAAATTTTATTCAAACAAATATTTATTACAATTTCGAATAGTACAAATTCAAGCTCTCACTATATACTATACAACTTTGATACAAATTCAATTACGTCACAATTTTACATTTACAGTTGACCTCACTACATATCACTCACACTCGTATTTTATCTTCAACTTCACTTCAAATTGAATCCAGCATCTGAGCAATCTGCAAAAATAAATATTGACGCAGTAAAATTGAAAAGGAAATATTTTTGCAGTATAAAATAAAATGTGAATTTTGAAAATAATATTTGCCTCAGTTATTTGGGTTGTTCGTCATCATTTAATTTTGAATCCATCATACACGAACAGCTTGTGACATACACAGTGTATCACTGCATTTGCCACAAGGCCGTGCACACTGATATATATACACTTGATAAATTTACAGGGATAGGTAAGCACAGGTCAAACCCAAATTATCGGATTCAACTCAAGTGCGATAAAATAATGTTACAACGTTCATCACAAGGTCAAATCTGAGCTACAAGCTGGATTCAACTCAGGTGTAATCCCAAAAACAAATAAAATGCAAAGGTCAAGTCACTACTATCATGACTCAACTCAATGCAACATTGATAATATAATTTCAAGCTACAACACATATATACAGTAAGATGGCCAAGTGACAACATGAAGAAACCAGCCCACAAAGTCAGGCAGTGCATAGTGAAACTCAAATGTGCAAGGTTAAAACAATGCAATAAAATACATACATGAATGAATGTATACTCAAAGCAATGCAAGCTAGTTACTCATCATAATTCAAACTGCAATTTCAAACCAGTCTCAACCACTTCAGCAAAACTCATTTATGCAGCCTTGACCAAAATCAAAATAAACCAAACTCAAAGAAACAAGACTCAACATGTTTATGAATGGTCAGGCACCATGCATCAGGTTAGAGCATGCAAGCACAGCCTCAAATCAAAGACGATCAAAGACAGTGGCAACAGCAATATAAACCAAACTACATGAAATACATGGAGGCAACTCCCAAACTGTCGCAAGTAACTCAGCAGTTCACATTGCAGTGACAATATACAAAAATGAATCAGTACAGTTTCAATGCTAAAAGCTCAAGTACACAACCAAGTGAATAAACACAACAGTGTGCAACTCGAGCTTCAGAAGAATCAAGTGACACAACAATGCTCAAAGACACGGCAATAAAGTTACACAAATCAAAGACTCAGCAATGCTCAGTTCACAAGTGGCACAGCAACAATATGAACAAAGAAACATAATCCATCATAATGGAACATATGGTACAGTTCGACATTACCACCAGATTTTATTTTAAGATCTCAAGCCAAGGCCGAAGCCAGTAGAAACATGAATTCAAAAATCAAAATTTGATTGTATCAAAAATTAAGTTGAAGCTATGAACAAAAATCGTGATGGCCAAGATAATTGACCGAGTTAAACATCAAAGCCGTGTTTCAAATCAAAGTCAACAACGTGATGACCAAGGAGTCGAAATCAATGCCGTGTGAATCAAGTATCACAAAATATACGCATATGAAAAGGTTAGAAATCATCTCAAACATCGAAGCATAATCAAGCGGCAGAGCAAAATTTTTAACGAATTCAAATAAAAAATATACGACGAAAATTTAGGAGTTCGACTCCTATAAATTGCAATCAACATCATCGGCAAACATCATCGAGTTCAAGTACAAAAATCATAGAATCACAAAAAGGGAAAATTACATACCGAAGCAAACGTTGAACTCGATCAAATAGAAGTAGCAGTGAGCATCTCAAAGAAATAGTCGATCGGCAAAGAAAGGACTGGAGTCAATCGTACGATCGATTAATCTATCGGCAGCTTCTGATTCACAACCCTAATTTGGAACAAATGGAACGAAGCCCTAATTTAATTGCAAAGAGGAATGGTCGCCGTCTTCACAAAAAGGAACAGAGCAAATAAAAGTGGAACGGGTCAAATTATAAAAGGGGCGGGCCTTATAGTTTAAGAGCTTTTCTTTTTATTATAAAGGGCTTTTTATTTTTTAAATTAGGGTTGTCTTTAATTTAAATTGTTTTTAATTGCTTTTTCATTTTTAAACCATTTAAATTTCTAGTCGTGTGACTAAGGGACAAACTACGTGGCGTAGTTTGAGAATTCGCAACTCAGTGGCTGAGTTGTGGCAAGGTTTTGAGCGTAGAGTTAGGTTAGTCAGTAGCAGGTGTCACGAGTTTACGTGTGTAAGCTTGTGACTACTTAATTTCTAGTAGAAACCTTGGGGGCAGCACGTAGGCAGGGTTTTGCCGAAGCTGGGTAAATTCCGTGTCGTTCTATTTCTGCATTTTATTTATCTGTTATTCTGTGATCTGTGTTGAAATAATTTTATAAGCTTCCGCAATTTATTTTATAATTAATTGCATCACCCTATTCACCCCCCTCTAGGGTGACATCGATCCTACAAATTGTATATGCGCAACGATTATGAAAATCCCTAAACTTGATAGATATTGTATATGTTTGGATTTGGAAAGTTAGGGGTATAAATAATCCCTAGATTTGTAAACAACTTGTTAATGAAATCATATCGGGTTTTTGATTTAGTTAGTTTATATAGATGGTTGAACATAAATAAGAATTGATTATAAATTAAATTATGGTTAGGCATATTTTAATACATTGGAATGAGTTGTGCAACAATGTGAATTTCTATAAATTACTAACAATATAATAAAAATGTATCGGTTGAAATAACAAGGAATGTAAACAAAAAAGAATAGATGCATAAAATAAGAAAATCGTCGTACTTTAAACTGTCTATTCCAATGGACAAACATAAGATAATTCCTTGTTGTTTCACACATAACACAGTCCCTTTTTTGTAATTTATAGAGAATTATAGTGTTAGTAATTTCCTTTAAAAAAAAGAATTAATTCAAATGTATCAACATATAAAACCCCTTATATAAAACTAAAGGAATGTAAGTAGGAATTATAACAGCAGTTTAAATGGGGAACTTAAAGTATTTAATTTAAGGCGGTGTAGAAAACAAATGGTAAACAAAAGATACAATTAAATGAACAGGGCAATAATAAGTCTAAATAGGAAATTAAAGAAAGATATTAGTTAAAAAGAAAAAAGGAGATCACATCCAATAAAGTTAAACAAAAGGGAAATAATAAATGACTCTTAAGTCTATTAGAAATGAATAAATAATGGTAGTAAATGACAAGAATAAATCAAATGCAAGTTATGTAAGATTTATTGAATAATAATGATTTAAAGTGATGAAAAGTAATAATTAAATGAATGTATATCCAAATATACATTATGATGGGCATGGAATATATACATGTATGTAAATGACTTTCTAAACTAGAATGACATAGTCATATGAATGGTTTCGAATGTAAGGTCAGTAGTATTACATAATAGAAGTCTGCTCACCGTCGGGGGCAACCGGCAGTGATGTATTGTAGCATTTTGGTATTTTCAACCATTCGCATCTACACATGCCGGATTTTATTTGCTCAAAATACCAGATTGTAAATTTGTATTTAGCAAAACTCAGAATATACAGTAAATAAATAAATCATAGAATCACAGACATAGAGTAATATACAATATGCAGCGGAAACAAAAGGATAGTAATTCATGAAGCTACTACATAAATATAACATAGTTAAATAAGATACAGCAGAAGTCTCAAATACAATAGTCAAATACAAGATCAGAATACATCATAGGAATCAACTAAATAACTGCAAGCTGAAAAGATGCAGATGGATCTCCAAACTAAGCTCCAACTCCAAAGGTGAGTCTCAAAAGCTGCATCACTCAGTCTGACCTGAACATAAAGAAAAACATAGAACACTCGAGTCGGGATTAACATTCTTATATCAATAAATCCAATTCAAGTGAAATAACAACTGAAATAAAAATAACTTAAAGGATGTTTTGGGATAACCATCCTCTAAGGATCCTGTTAAACTATCTACTATGTACTAATATATGCTATTATCGTATTGTCTATAGTAAACTATTAAAATAGCGTTAATTCATTACCCATTTCCCCCTTAACACATTTTATAGTTCCAATAATATATACAGCACCGTAATACCTCCTAATCGGGAGGCTACCAGAGGATACTCCATAGGTACGACACAAAACAAACTTGTAGAAGGCACGTTAGGGTATATGACACGACACTTGAGGCAATGCCAGGGTAGATATGCCATTTGCACTCCCTGACTGGTGGTAACGCATAGTAGCTACTATCGCCCACCTCATGACACCTCCCAAATCAGAGGGTGCACCCAATCAAATCACAAAACCAATAGAATGGTATCGAAGAAATGTGTTCGATCAAAGGAATGACCTCACTTGGCCCTGTATAGCTCTTGTTTTAGCCACATCAAGCTGATTCACGGGAGTTAAGGCTACGTACATACCTCATATAGGATCGTCGCCACCATCCTACTTCATTCTGAAATCTCCACCACGTACACGGTTGTTAAAGTGGTTTTTGGCATTGGTAGAGAGTATGACAATATCTAATCATGGTCTCTTTAACAACCAATCGTTATTATAACAACGTGGTTATTTCAAAATAGTTTATACTTCAAAACCAAGATAACATTTCAATTTCAAAAACCATATCAATACGATATCATTTCCATTTCGAAACCAAATCAATATGATATCATTTCCATTTAAAAAATATTCACTTCCAAAATCATAGTACTTTCAAAGTTAAATTTCACAAATCGTTTCAAATCAACTCGAGTTCAAAATTAAAATTTAATTCAATCTCAGTTCATCAATTTCAATTCAATTCAGTTTCTCGATAAACCATTTCAAATTATATCGATTTCAAATACAAATTTGAACCACAAAATAAACCATTTCAATTTTAGTAAATTTTAAAGCTTTAAATATTATTTCGTTTTGAAATATTTACTTAATAAATACAATATCATTTAAATAAAACCTTAGATTTCAAATAACAAAATATTTCCTTCAATTTATTTAAACTCGAAATATTCATTTAATCACCTTGAACCAAAATTAAGTTATAAAATCGTATCCTTTAAAAATCTCAAATTCAATAAGTTCCAAATCGATTTAATTAAATAAATTTCTCAATTAAATACAATTTCAAATAAATTCAAAATTTTCTTCCCAAACTTAACTTATAAAAATCACTACAAAATCTACTTTATAATATAATTTGAATAAATATTTAAACGTATTACATATTAATTAAATCAAACATTATTAAATTAAATCTTAGTATCAAACTTAGCTTATATTAAAACTAATTTATACATATTTTAAAATAATAAAATTATAAGTAAATACTTAAAATTTATAATTTCAAAACTAACTTCTAATTTTAAAAAAATTCAAACATAAAGTTTTAAATCAAGAATTCAAACTTTATAAAATACATTTATATATATCTTAAAATCAATATTTATTAAACTATATATTTCTTTCCAAAACCATAGAAATCATTTTCAAAATATTTATATATACAGACCAACGGTGTTTGCATATAATATTCAATCCTATGTTCAAGTGATATAGATATTTATCATTTCAATCCGCATTTTATACATATACGGGTATATATCATTTCAACCGACAATTCCAAATTTAATTCAAATAAAAATCGCTTAGGTTTATCATTTCGATCCATAATGATTTTCTCCTATTCTATAGATCATTTGGGTATGAATCATTTCAACACATGGGGAATTCTATACTAACTGGGAACTTGCAGAGCGAGAACATATATGACAAAATATAACATATAACAGTAGACATATATCATCAATGATTAAATAAAATATAAACAATAGGATATGGTTTCATATCCCACAGGTGAACAGTTCCAGATAATAGCATATACTTAACAATTTAAAAAAATAACATCAGCATATTTCAATTGTTGTTTCAATTGAAGTCAAATTTAATAAATATAAGAACGTCAATCATGAGTTATTTCTCACCTTTCGAGACTAGATAGGTTTGACAAAGAAATGAGTTACGAATCCAAGCACGAATCTAAGCATGAATTCCAAAGCAAAGCAAGATTGGCGCGACTTCGATGGACAAGCTGATAGATAAGAAATAGACGAAATCAAATCAGCACTGGATCGATGAAGATAAAATCGAGACAAAAGTATATTATATTATTATTTTTCTTAAACCAATATTCAATTTGAATTACATATTATATTTCAAATCATAATACATACCCAAATAACTTTATATATTATATTTTAGAATCTAAAAGAAACCAAAGTATTTATATAATATATATATAGTATATACATAACACAATATTCAAAATCTGGAGAAATCTAAATTTGTACTTAAAGAGAAATAACTTCTACTAGTTTCCAAAATGCGAAAACTACCTTTATAATAAATAACTATATAATAATAAGCTACCTATATATATATATATATATATATAAATATACATGTATATATAACTTTTACACAAAATATGTGTGTGTGTGTCTATATATAACAGGACAGATATAAAGTTTAAACACGTATTAAATTAAATATCGTCATATTATAAAATAAACAAATTTATATACGATTTATCATATATAATGTAATAGATAATATAAATCAGCAAGCAAATCCACCTTTACGTTATCTTTAAAAGTCAAACTGTAAAGACCCTAACTCGACCTTCGAAAATCGACACCAAATACATCACCCGTATTCGAATGCCGCAGATTCAAACGTTGAGTCTATTTCGGCGGAGCTTATAACAACATTAGTTGATAACAACGCGGGGGAAATAGAATGAATAATTTTATTGACACACAAAATTTGATACAACAATGATACAAATGAAATGATCAACATATATCAAAGATAGATACAACAGCGAAAATAATAAGACAACAACAGCAGCGGGAAACAACATCTTCATATGCCAAAGCTTCACACTAAAAGCTCAAACCACTATCATGCTGAAGTTAAGCAAAACTCGATGCACAAATGCGATTGCCAAATCCAAAAACTGAATGCTATTGAATCTACATCAACTTGCTGACTATTTGATAACCTGATTTTAGGCTGCCCGTGTGGAAAATTATGGGCACCCAGAGTTTAGGAAGGGAACAATAAACTCCAGGTCAATCATGAGACTGGTGTGAGTAAACAAAAACAATTTATTTGGACAAAAACAACAACGAGGAAGTAAAAAGAAACCTGCAATGTTTTATGGAAAATGAAACTACCATAAGGCCTCCCGACACACACACAATGCAATCGCACACTTGGGGGAGATTTCTCCTTATGATAGCCAAACATGCTTGATACGCAAAAACCTTTTGATATTATTATTAGTGCATGGTGTAGAAAAAATTTCGAAAGTATAATATCAATCATAGTCAGCATACGTATCATTATAGTATGCCTACTATAGCTACCATGTTAGATGGCAGGTTCTAGAACTAAAACCGTACAAGGCACGTATTGGATGATTGGATTTTCGATAAATGGTCGAGCTAAGGAACTTCCTCACCGAATGGGAACGCCTTTAGAGGGACGCCTCGAGAACCTAACCGGCTCTCTACCAAAATAAGGCTGGGTTACCTTTGTATCTAGGTAAATACTGACACGAGTATGCCATCGCCCAGTCGTCACCGACCTTTATCCGAGGCCTCGACACCAATAAATTCCAACAACCACATAAGTTAAATATCTGGGATCCATAACATGATATCACTTTTTATCCAGAAGGAAATGCACATACCCTAAAGGGTGCGACCCTCATAACCATGCCGCATTCTTCCCGTTTTGACCATTTCATGGTTGTGAGGTTTGATGAAGTCTCATCCTCAAAGCTACGCTTTTCACAAAAGAAATGCTTCGATCAACAAATGATCATCAGCACTTAGCATGCCACAGTACCAAATTGAGAATGTATCACTAGTAAATATCAACTACATAACCTCTGAGCTCGTACATCTCAAAGAAGGGTGTTAAGCTAAGAGAATAAATTCTCCTCCACCAAATAGAAATTTATTTGATAGAAACCAGCTTTACATCTCAAAGTGTAATGTCAGACATACATCCATACAAGTCCATCCTGGGTCTGAATGAAACCGAAGGCACTTCAAAAAAGCCCTTGCAAATCTAGGTATTCACAATCCAGATCGGACTCCCCATCACATATGGAGATCTCTATATCGGAGCAACTCAGTGAAGAGTCATTCCACAGGTAATCCTTTCGTTTTCGAAAACACCGGTCTTCACCACCGTCTTCAAATGCTATCCATTTCATCGTATTATTATTCGAAATGGGTTTATGAAAAAAAGTCCTCTCCTGGCTAAACCGAATAATGAGCGCTTATTTTAAAAAGTATATGGATATATTGGGATCTTAGTTAAGTCACAACCTTTAACCCAAAACCTTTCTTTTGATTGGTTTAAACAAATTTCCGTTTTTAATCATTTTAAACAAAAGATTCACCCTGATGATCATCTTCAATTTGAAAACAAAGTTCACCAATCTTTAACAAAGATTCATTCATGGCTTTCAAAAATATTTTCAATTTTATTCACTAAAAACTTGAAATCCTTTCAACAAAAATGGAAATCCTTTCTTTATATGAAAGCTATTATCATTTGAAAACAAATGCTTTTCATTTCACGAAAATCCGATGTAATTTGCACAAGTTATTGCCTTTTAAAGTAAAATCAGAAAAATCAACGAACTGCCGTATACTTGGCAAGTTCTATTTAAATTTAAATTCCCAAAATAATTTATTCAATATACTGCAAAATGGTTAAAAATTGTATAACTTGTATAACCCTTCCAAACTGTAATTTCCAAAATACTTTCAAACTTAAACAAGATATATTATATTCAATCTAAATTTTCAATTTCAAACTTCCTTTCCAAAAGCTTTTCAATTTTAACTTAATTTCACTTTCAAACCATTTGGATTCAAAAAGCAACTTTTAAACAAAATAATATTTAAATTTAAAGTATCTGTGACTTAATCGATTCCTCATGAAATCCATATTTGTGTGTGTGTGTGGTGTAGTCCAGGGGTTTGACATACAATAATGAAATATCACAACCATCATGCATTCAAGCATATCATATCGATAAGCGGTATAATCCTATAACGCTTACCTTCATTCACAGATAAATATGTAAATTCATCATAGATAAATAAATTACAGTTCACAACTCAATTTAAAAAATTCATATCACAGACAATGCACTTCAGATATATCAAATAATTCAAAGCATCCAATAGAATCCAATCATTCATATGCAAGATCAATTTATCACCTGGTTAAAATTAATTTAACCAGATTAACTACTTATGAATAAATTACTAATCTTGGTTAATTAACACTAATTAATTACAAACTATTGGATATTAATTAATGGAATTCATAAATCAACCTTAATTATTCATCATAATTAATTTTCGTTAATTAATTATTACTCCTTAATTAATCACACAAATAAATTAACCTTAAGTTAATTACAAAAAATTAATTAGCCTTTAATTAATTACATAAATAAATTTACCCTTTTAATCAAGTAATCATACCATAATCACTTGATTAATTAACCGTCAATCATTAAATTAATTATCCTTCAATCATAAGATAATTATCCTTTAATTAATCAATTAATTAACCTTTAATTACTAAATAATTATCCTTTAATTATTTAATTATTCTTTGATTACTTGATTTATCCAACTTTAATCATTAATTAATTACTTTCAATAAGTAATTTACCTTTAAGTATTAATTACCTTTTAATCATCAATTAAGAAATTAATTAGTTATTATTTAATTACTATAATTAATTAATTATCCTTTAAGTAGTTATTTTTTAATTACCGTCATTAATTAATTAATCTTTAATTACTTAAACTTTAATTAATTAAAAGATAAATCCTTTATTTTAATTAATCAGTTAACTATCATTAAAAATATTTAATTAATAAACCTTGGTAATAAATCATCATTAAAAAATAAATTAACTTAAACTTTAAGTTAACAATTTAAAAACATTTGATTAACTTCTTAATTTCATTATTAAGTTTATTTAAAATAAACTTTAAAAATAAAGGTTATATATATATATATTAAAACATTTTAAACTTAATAATTTTAAAATGATTTATTTTCAAAACCCTTCACTAATCCTAAATTTAACAAAGTATTAATTTTTTTCAAATGAATGATTTAAACATGTTTAAATTTGAATTTGTTTTGAAGTCTGAAAATCTGTAACACCACATACCCGAGGTTAACTCGAGTGTCGCCCGAGCCAAAAACCAAATCCCCCGAGACTTCCCTAAGCCATCCTATTTTTTCTTTGTTTTGGTTTTTAAAATTTAAAACATGTTAAACTCTTGAGCAACTACCCGATTGCAGACCCGAGCCATAACAAAATTTTCCTGAAATCGATTTCGAGGCACGAACCTTCTTTCCCAACTCAACCTTACTGACACAACCATGACACCGTGCACATGCACAGGTGCTTCGACTACCTCTGGTCTATACTCCGACCATCTCTGGTCTATACTCCGACCACCTATGTCAACGACAACCTTCCTAATGAACCTGAGCACCTAGTTCCATCAATTCACCTGGAAATTAAAATCGAGCAAGTCAAGCTCCTAACTAGAACTAACTCGACCAACTGGAAACGCCTCGTGCCACCACCACAGGCCATCAGAGGCCTCGCGATCATGACCATAGTTACGCCACTGTCCCATGCTTCTTTTCCCTTTGGTCCCGTCCATTCTGATGCATTGTCGATAACAATCAAGCCTCAAAACCCATATTGACTAAACCAAGCCCTTAACCCTACTTTACCATTGACCAGTCACCATGGCAACTTAGAAAGTCTCTGGCAATTTTTCCCAAGTTCCTCGGTCTTCCCTCTACCTTCAGGTACAATCGCGACCCTCCATCCTTTACCAATCGTCGGAAATCGATCAATGTTTAATTTTCGTTCATCTCAAGAAATCTTGATATACCCAACACTAAAATCATAATTTTCACATTAAAATTCATTATTTTCCCATGCAAATCAGATTATAAAATCCAAACGTGAAATTAATTCATTTGATTTTCTGACTTAAGTTTGATCATTACTATAAATCCTTGTTTTTGAGATAGTTACTCAATAGATCCACTTGAATCCATTTTAAAAATGATGTTACCATGTTATAAATATTTTTCATTCAGAGGTTAAGGCCTAAAAATCATTTAAATGGAATGATTTGAATTTTTTAAACAAGTTTTAAAACCTGTAAACAAGACAGAGGCATATTTTCTTGTTATCAGACATGCACAGGTATATATTCATATTTTCTATATACATGCAACTAGATTTCAATGCTTCATTTCAACATAAATCACCATATCAAGTCGAAGATCAGATCAAAGAAATTTGCTCACCTAAAAAAAAAGAGAAGCCTCGGATTTGAAAACAGAGAATAGGCTTGATCTTTAAATCTGGAATATTGTTTTGATTTGATTTGAAGCTTTGAATTGTTGAGATCAATCTGAAGCTTGATCTTTGTATTTCATTTGCTACTTCAGGTTTGAATTGAAAAACTGAGAATTTGATTTTGTTGAACTGCTTTGATTCAGGTTTAGATCTTCTCAGGTTTAAATGCTTTGAGTTTTATACTTGCTTTGTAATTTTTTTAATTACCAGGTTTAAGATTGTGACGACCGCCCATGACTCCTGCACCAAACAAAATAATAGTGCGCTGAGAAGTGTGCCAGGCCGCCATGGACGACCGTCAAGGTAAGGTAAAACACAGAATAATGTATCGTATAACTCACAGCGCATGGATAAAATACAATAGAGAAATATATGTATAGTGAAGCTCCTCAAATCAGAAATTCATCAATACACTTTGTAATAGTTTGATACAAATATCTGAATAGTCAATACATCAAGCCTCACTACATATCACTCAGAGAATACAAACAGCGGAACTTCCAGTACATATAGTAAGAAAACAATATGCAAAAGCCTCCAGCTCGTCTTCGTAATCAACAGCGTTAGCACTAAGAACAACACCTGTCACCTGCTACCTAGTCTGCCCATCCCAACATGGATGAACAGCCCAAGGTAATAAGAGTTAAACATAAAACCTTGAGTAAGACAAAAGTCTTAGTGAGCAGTAAATCAACTATCAAACATACCAAAAGAGCATAAAGGGTAAAAGGAATAGGAACCCAACCATCCCACTCCACCTCTTTCTACAGTCATAGCCCTAGACACACTAAGCAGAAGCAAACATAGCAATTCAGACATTCAAAGAAAAGCAATTATCACTCGAGTCAAGGTCGATGTTTTCCAAGTACAAATCCCCAAGGCCTAAACCAAGATCAGATAAGCACTCTGAAAACATCGCTCTTGGCCCAAGCGACAATACAACCAAACATCCAAACATTCATGACTCTGGCTATCACTATTACCATTGCCTTGATATCACCGTTAATTGAATGACTGGCACATTCTTTCAGCCGTTCGTCAAGGGCTAATGGTAACCCCGGTTCTAGACATAACTTCGCACGTCGTCGTAGCCCGTGCCTAGGACTATCGAATCTGCCCAGAATACTAGCACGTCGTCGCAGCCCGTGCTTGGAACGTCGTCGCAGCCCGTCCCAATGTACTCTTGCTTTGAGCATGCTAGAACCTTCAATAACGATGAGATCTCAGCCTCCTGGTCATCCCCCTCGACGACTATTTTCATACTAGCTCAAGCGCCTCTCGAGCTATCCATTATCCACAAACTCGAACCATATCACCAGTTATCGACATGCTTGGGATGATCCCGTCTGGATTAAACCAAGACTTTCTCACATCTTACTTTGCTTCTTCGCATCATAGCAAAGTTCCATCTCAACATCATGGTTTGCCTCATCGCATCATGGCAAAGTCCCATCTCAACTAGATCATCAAGTCTATCCATATGAGCTTCAACATCCGCTTCATATGCCACAAGCAGCTTTCCTTATTCAAGAGCCTTTCTACTTAGCTTTTGAATCATCTTCGACCAACTTGTCCAAATCAAGTTATCAATCAACTAATCAATCAAATCAAACATTAATCCAAGTAATCAATCAAACAAGATCTAAATAAACAATTACAGCAATAATGGCAATTTCGTAAATAAAGAGTCCAAATCTAATAAGTATGAGTTCTAAGCAACATCCCTACAACTTAATGAATGAACTTGCATAGGTGAACATATAGTAAAATAGGTGTTGAATCATCATGAACCATAGATCTACATGCAGACTTAAGGAAAAAGCATGGAATCACTATCTTTAACACACAAACAAGCCACCGATCCAATATACTCTTTTGGGTCCGTGTGAGAGATAACCACCGCTCACCGAATCACCTAAACACCTCAAAAACAACCAACTTCAGATCTGGACAGCGAAGAACTAAGCTTGATCCGACAAGATTCCACTTCAAATGATGAAATCTCTCTTAGTTGGATGAAGATCTTCAACTTTGGCTCTTGAATCTTTGATCTTGATCTTTGATCTTGGATGTGTGTTAGCACTAGATTAGAGTGGAGAAAAGAAGTGAAGAAATGTTGTAGTCGAGCTCTCAAAATGGCAGTACTTCGTCGCTTCAAAATCCGGTGCCAAAATAGTGAGATAGGCGCCTCTATTTATAGCTGATCCTTAACTCGTCCGCCCCATGAGTCGTCCACGACCTAAAATCCACGACCTACGACTTAGCATAGCTGCCGACTTACGACTCAAACAGACATAGGGTCACACGACTTAACAACTGCCAACCTACCAATCTCCACGACCCACGACCTAACCAGCAGCCGACCTAACAGCTTACGACCTATCTGGTTAAAGAACTCATGCGGCTTAACGACTTAACAAACCCAACGACCTAAAACATACGCGCGACCTAACGACTTAACCCTATATGCGACCTAACACTCTAACACAGCCGCATCATTTCCTAAGTTGCCTGGTCGACTTACGACCTAACATAGGTCGTCCCACGACCTAACTAAGACACGAGACCAACAAACATGTGGCACAACCGACCTAACACAGCAACGACTTAACGAGTACGCCTTCACGCGACCTAACAGGTATACTTCCTAACGACCTAACACATCAACCAGATATAGGTCGCTCACGACCTAACTACACCATAGGTCGCTCACGACCTAAACTACAACAACCTATTATATAATCCTTAAGTCGCTAACTACTATGGGTCGCTTCCTGCATTTAAGTCGTCTCAATCTATAAGCCGTAACTCGTTAACTCTCTTAAGTCGTAACATGTCAACCTACTTCAACTACTAACTCGTTAACGAATTATTCCTTAACTCGTTAACTCGTTCTAACACACTAACTCGTAATCCCTTAAGTCATCTACGACTTAAAAATGCCCGACCTAAGCTATCTACGACTTAAGCACCACACGAGTTAACTTCCATACGACTTAAGCTATGGTCGACTCAAACTTTAAACGACTTAACAACAATACTAACGACTTGATGGCATCTATTTTACGATTTATCGACACGTAAAATACGGGTCGTTACATTCTCTCCCCCTTAGGAATTTCTCCCCTGAAATTCCAAACAAACAAGAGCAACCAAAGTTATTCCGCATGCCTACCATCCATAGCAATCAACAAACCATGCATCCAATTACTAGCCTAGCCTGCAGAATTCTAAGACTAGAACAAGTTACAAATTCATGAGATGTCACGACACCTTAGGGCCATACCTCGAAGAGTTCAGGATGAGCTGCTTTCATCCTCTCTTCCTCCTCCCATGTACAGTCGTTAACATCATCACTCCATTGTACCTTGAGCAACTTAACCGTCTTCCTCCTAAGTTGTTTCGTGTCGGTTTCCACAACACGAAGCGGCTTACGAGGTCTCGTAACAACTGGATCAACCTTTAAATCTTCACAGCTTTCAGTAGAAACCACCGTATTCGAGTCGTGCACATACTTCCGTAGATAAGATACATGAAAAACATTGTTCACACCCACCATCTTTTCTGGTAACTCCAATCTATAGGCGAGCTTTCCAATTCGCTCGATGATCGGGAATGATCTAACAAATCTCGGAGTCAATTTTCCTTTCTTCCCGAATCGAATAACATTCTTCAGAGGAGAAATCTTCACGAAAACCATATCACCCACGTCGAATTCCAAATCCTTACGACGCTTATCGGCATAACTTTTCTGACTGTCTTGGGCTGCCTTCATTCGTCGCCGAATGGTCTCTATACAATCCGAAGTCTGACGAATCATTTCTGGCCCAAGTATCAATTTTTCTCCAGTTTCCAACCAACATGTCAGAGAGTTACACGGTCTTCCATACAATGCTTCATACGGTGCCATACCAATACTTGACTGGTAACTGTTATTATATGCAAATTCCACCAAATAAAGACGATCTTTCCATGATCCTCCGAAATCTAAAACACAATCTCTAAGGAGATCTTCCAAAACTCGGTTGACTCTCTCGGTCTGACCATCTGTTTGGGGATGATAAGCTGTACTCAAACACAACTCGGTCCCCAAAAATTCTTGGAAGCTCTTCCAAAATCCACTAGTGAACAATGGGTCTCGATCGCTCACTATACTCTTCGGAATACCATGTAATCGAACTATCCACTTAACATACAACTCAGCCAATTTCGATGCAGTCCTAGTTGATCGAACAGGAATGAATCTTGCACTCTTAGTCAAACGATCTACGATGACCCAAATCCCTTCATTTCCCGCTCTGGTTCTAGGTAGTCCATCAATAAAATCCATCGATATTTGCTCTCATTTCCATGTAGGAACTTCTAATGGCTGAAGCAATCCACTTGGCTTCTTCTGTTCAGCTTTTACCAACTGGCAATTCATGCACCTGGAAATAAAATTTCCAACATCCTTCTTCATACCTACCCAGTAGTAGGTTCTCTTCATATCCCGATACATCTTATTTCCACCTGGATGAATTGTCAACTTCGAGTGATGACTTTCCATAAGAACTTCATCTCTCAATCCATCTATATCGGGAACAACTAATCGTCCTTGCTTCCGAAGCCAACCCTCTCGATCGACTTCAAATCCTTTATCCTTTTCTGGGTCTACTCCAGATTCCACATCACGGATAATCTTGACAATCTTATCGTCTTGCTTTTGGCTCTTGCTAACTCTTTCCACTAGAGTAGGTCTTATCGATATGTTTGCCAACATCTCAGGTTCTAATTCACATCTAGGCCTGAAGTCAAATCCAGCCAAATACTCAAGACTCTTCCATTCTGAGAACATGGCTCCCAAGTCTGCATGTCTTCGACTTAACGCATCTGCCACTGCGTTACCTTTTCCCGGAGTATATGCTATACCAAAATCATATGATGCTAAAAACTCTAGCCATCGTTGCTGTCGAAGATTCAAATCCTTTTGGGAGAACAGATACTTCAATGACTTATGATCTGTAAACAACTCAAATCGAACTCCCAATAGATAATGTCTCCACATCTTCAGAGCAAATACAGTCGCCGCTAACTCTAAATCATGAGTCGGATAATTCCTTTCATGCGGCTTTAGTTGTCGAATTGCATACGCAACAACTTTATCCTTTTGCATCAGCACTGCTCCAAGTCCAGTACCACATGCATCGGTGTAAACCACCATCTCATCATTCCCACTTGGAATAGTCAAAACAGGAGCACTTGTTAGTCGCTCTTTCAGGATTCCGAAAGCTTGCTCACACTTAGCATCCCATCTGAATACTTGGTTCTTTTTCGTCAATCCTGTTAACGGTGCAGCTATCTTGGAAAAGTCTTTGATAAACCGATGATAGTATCCTGCTAATCCAAGAAAACTTCTCACATCAGATGCATTCTTAGGTCTAACCCAATCCTGGATTGCTGCCACCTTGGCAGGATCAACCGCTATTCCATTTCCAGAGATAACATGACCTAAGAACCTCACTTCACTCTTCCAGAAGTGACACTTCGAAAACTTAGCCTTCAGCTAATGTTCTCGCAAGATTTCCAAAACAATCCGCAAGTGTGTCTTGTGTTCCTCTTCAGTTCTGGAATAAATCAAAATATCATCCACGAACAAATGTACAAACTTGTTCAACTTCTCTCTGAACACCCTATTCATAAGATCCACAAAATATGCTGGTGCATTGGTTAATCCAAACGGCATTACCAGCCACTCATAAAAACCGGATGGTGTCCTAAAAGCAGTCTTCGGCACACTATCCTTTGCCACTCTCAACTGGTGAAATCCCATTGCCAAATCCATCTGAGAAAACACCTTAGCTTTGTGAAGCTGATCAAACAAGTCATCTATTCTCGGTAATGAATACTTGTTCTTCTTAGTCACTTTATTCAGCTCACGATAATCCACACACAACCTCAATGATCCATCCGCTTTGGTTGCAAACACAACCGGTGCACTCCATTCGGACACACTACGCCGAATGAATCCTTTCTGAAAAAGGTCATCAACTTGCACCTTCAACTTTTGCTTCTCCCTAGGCGCCATCTGCCTAAGAGGCATCACAACAGGTCTTGCTCCCTCAACTAGATCGATACGAAACTCGATCTCCCTATGCGGTGGTAACCCTTTGACCTCGTCAAAGACATCCTCAAATCCATTCACAATAGGCACTGATGACAGTCCATCCCGTGGAACAACCAGCGAACACATGAAGCTCATGAAGACGCCTTCCTCATGCTTACATCGTATCACAACCTTTCGCCTCTCCACATTCTCGACTGTCACCTCAAGCCTCTCACAATCAACCTTTGCCGCATACTTCCTAAGCCAGTCCATACCCAAAATAATTCCAAAACCCGCAAAGTTCAGAACAAAACAATCACAAACAAAAGAGAAATCATGACTCGAAACAACTAGACCATGGCATATCATACACAAACAGGACGAATCCCCAACTGGATTAGTCACAACCAATGGTCTATCAACAATATCCGGTTCCAAACCCAACCGGCATACAAGTTCATTACAAACAAAGGAATGCGACGCCCCAGTATCAAATAACACTCGAACTGGAACACCACAAATGGAAAGAGTACCTTGAACCACCACACTCTTCCCCTTCTCTTCAGTAGTAGGAGCTTTCAAAGATGATGGCACAGCCCCCAAAGCATAAGCTTGCACAATCTGCTTGTCCTTCCTCGGTTCCGGACAATTCTTCCTGAAATGCCCCGGCTTATCACAGTTGTGGCACTTCGCCGGCGCCTTCTGATTCTTACAATCCCTGGAGAGATGGCCCTTCTGCTGGCAATTGTAGCAGGTCATTTCACCCTTCGGCTTCTTTTGGCCTTCCTTACCCTTCTGCTGCTGCTGCTTCCTCTTCTTGTTTCCACTTTGCTCCTTGGTCACAGCAACAACAGATCTTTCCTTAGGAAACAGATTCTCATGCCTGCGAGCCTTCTCCACAAGCTTCTCAAATGGATCGTCCAAATGATCCACCAACTGCCTCCCAAGATAAGTGTCCAAGCCTGTCACAAACTTCTCATTCTTCTGATAAGGAGAGTCAAAATACGATCGAGCATACTTGGACAAGGCTTCAAACTCAGAAACATACTCAACAACTGGTCTTCCACCTTGCTTGAGTTCCACAAACTTCTTGAACAGAACAGATTTCTGAGCTGTAGAAATGAACTTAGCTTCAAATCTGACTTGGAATTGCTCCCAAGTGATCTCTTCCTCTGGAGTATCAATGGTGATAGAGTTCCACCAATCAGAAGCTCTTCCCTGAAGCTGTCTTGATGCAAGCTTCCTTTTAGTTGCATCCTCAATCCCCAGATCACCAATGATCCTTCTACAAGCGTCTATCCATCTCTGAACTTCTATGGTTGATTCTGTTCCTAAGAAAACCTTTCCTCCAAGAGCAGTGTAGTCCTTACACAACTTAGCAAAATCTACTGGTCTTGGGGCTTGAACCTGAACTCCAACGTCTACCGATGGCCCCGGAGCTGGCATCCTTCTCATGATCGAAGTCATCATAGCCTCGAACATAGAAGCATAATCAGCAGCCCCCTCAACAGCATGGCCTCCCCTAGCAGCTGGTCTCCCTCTTCGACTCATTCCTAATATCTAAAAGAAATGATTAATATACCCTGAGAAACAACTGCATAAGAAGTTCAAATCCTTCTAAGCTACTATATTATATATAGTAATCATCCACCAAAATTACAATTACGTCTCTCATACGTAGTTACGTCAGCGAGCGTTGGCTAAAATCGATTAACCAAAGCTCTGATACCAAATGTGACGACCGCCCATGACTCCTGCACCAAACAAAATAGTAGTGCGCTGAGAAGTGTGCCAGGCCGCCATGGACGACCGTCAAGGTAAGGTAAAACACAGAATAATCTATCGTATAACTCACAGCGCATGGATAAAATACAATAGAGAAATATATGTATAGTGAAGCTCCTCAAATCAGAAATTCATCAATACACTTTGTAACAGTTTGATACAAATATCTGAATAGTCAATACATCAAGCCTCACTACATATCACTCAGAGAATACAAACAGCGGAACTTCCAGTACATATAGTAAGAAAACAATATGCAAAAGCCTCTAGCTCGTCTTCGTCATCAACAGCGTTAGTCACTAAGAACAGCACCTGTCACCTGCTACCTAGTCTGCCCATCCCAACATGGATGAACAGCCCAAGGTAAAAAGAGTTAAACATAAAACCTTGAATCAGACAAAAGTCTTAGTGAGCAGTAAATCAACTATCAAACATACCAAAAGAGCATAAAGGGTAAAAGGAATAGGAACCCAACCATCCCACTCCACCTCTTTCTACAGTCATAGCCCTAGACACACTAAGCAGAAGCAAACATAGCAATTCAGACATTCAAAGAAAAGCAATTATCACTCGAGTCAAGGTCGATGTTTTCCAAGTACAAACCCCCAAAGCCTAAACCAAGATCAGATAAGCACTCTGAAAACATCGCTCTTGACCCAAGCGACAATACAACCAAACATCCAAACATTCATGACTCTGGCTATCACTGTTATCATTGCCTTGATATCACCGTTAATTGAATGACTGGCACATTCTTTCAGCTGTTCGTCAAGGGCTAATGGTAACCCCAGTTCTAGACATAACTCCGCACGTCGTCGCAGCCCGTGCCTAGGACTATCGAATCTGCCCAGCGTACTAGCACGTCGTCGCAGCCCGTGCTTGGAACGTCGTCGCAGCCTGTCCCAATGTACTCTTGGTTTGAGCATGATAGAACCTTCAATAACAATGAGATCTCAGCCTCCTGGTCATCCTCCTCGACGACTATTTTCATACTAGCTCAAGCGCCTCTCGAGCTATCCATTATCCACAAACTCGAACCATATCACCGAGTTATCGACATGCTTGGGATGATCCCGTCTGGATTAAACCAAGACTTTCTCACATCTTACTTTGCTTCTTTGCATCATAGCAAAGTTCCATCTCAACATCATGGTTTGCCTCATCGCATCATGGCAAAGTCCCATCTCGACTAGATCATCAAGTCTATCAATATGAGCTTCAACATCCGCTTCATATGCCACAAGCAGCTTTCCTTATTCAAGAGCCTTTCTACTTAGCTTTGAATCATCTTCGACCAACTTGTCCAAATCAAGTTATCAATCAACTAATCAATCAAATCAAACATTAATCCAAGTAATCAATCAAACAAGATCTAAATAAACAATTACAGCAATAATGACAATTTCGTAAATAAAGAGTCCAAATCTAATAAGTATGAGTTCTAAGCAACATCCCTACAACTTAATGAATGAACTTGCATAGGTGAACATATAGTAAAATAGGTGTTGAATCATCATGAACCATAGATCTACATGCAGACTTAAGGAAAAAGCATGGAATCACTATCTTTAACACACAAACAAGCCACCGATCCAATATACTCCTTTGGGTCCGTGTGAGAGATAACCACCACTCTCCGAATCACCTAAACACCTCAAAAACAACCAACTTCAGATCTGGAAAGCGAAGAACTAAGCTTGATCCGACAAGATTCCACTTCAAATGATGAAATATCTCTTTGTTGGATGAAGATCTTCAACTTTGGCTCTTGAATCTTTGATCTTGATCTTCGATCTTGGATGGGTGTTAGCACTAGATTAGAGTGGAGAAAAGAAGTGAAGAAATGTTGTAGTCGAGCTCTCAAAATGGCAGTACTTCGTCGCTTCAAAATCCGGTGCCAAAATAGTGAGATAGGCGCCTCTATTTATAGCTGATCCTTAACTCGTCCGCCCCATGAGTCGTCCACGACCTAAAATCCCCGACCTACGACTTAGCATAGCTGCCGACTTACGACTCAAACAGACACAGGGTCACACGACTTAACAACTGCCAACCTACCAATCTCCACGACCCACGACCTAACCAGCAGCCGACCTAACAGCTTACGACCTATCTGGTTAAAGAACTCATGCGGCTTAGCGACTTAACAAACCTAACGACCTAAAACACACGCGCGACCTAACGACTTAACCCTATATGCGACCTAACACTCTAACACAGCCGCATCCTTTCCTAAGTCGCCTGGTCGACTTACAACCTAACATAGGTCGTCCCACGACCTAACTAAGACACGAGACCAACAAACATGCGGCACAACCGACCTAACACAGCAACGACTTAACGAGTACGCCTTCACGCGACCTAACAGGTATACTTCCTAACGACCTAACACATCAACCAGATATAGGTCGCTCACGACCTAACTACACTATAGGTCGCTCACGACCTAAACTACAACAACCTATTCTATAATCCTTAAGTCTCTAACTACTATGGGTCGCTTCCTGTATTTAAGTCGTCTCAATCTATAAGCCGTAACTCGTTAACTCTCTTAAGTCGTAACACGTCAACCTACTTCAACTACTAACTCGTTAACGACTTATTCCTTAACTCGTTAACTCGTTCTAACACACTAACTCGTAATCCCTTAAGTCATCTACGACTTAAAAATGCCCGACCTAAGCTATCTACGACTTAAGCACCACACAAGTTAACTTCCATACGACTTAAGCTATGGTCGAGTCAAACTTTAAACGACTTAACAATAATACTAACGACTTGATGGCATCTATTTTACGATTTATCGACACGTAAAATATGGGTCGTTACATTCTCTCTCCCTTAGGAATTTCGCCCTCGAAATTCAAACAAACAAGAGCAACCAAAGTTATTCCGCATGCCTACCATCCATAGCAATCAACAAACCATGCATCCAATTACTAGCCTAGCCTGCAGAATTCTAAGACTAGAACAAGTTACAAATTCATGAGATGTCACGACACTTAGGGCCATACCTCGAAGAGTTCAGGATGAGCTGCTTTCATCCTCTCTTCCTCCTCCCATGTACAGTCGTTAACATCATCACTCCATTGTACCTTGAGCAACTTAACCGTCTTCCTCCTAAGCTGTTTCGTGTCGGTTTCCACAACACGAAGCGGCTTACGAGGTCTCGTAACAACTGGATCAACCTTTAAATCTTCACAGCTTTCAGTAGAAACCACCGTATTCGAGTCGTGCACATACTTCCGTAGATAAGATACATGAAAAACATTGTGCACACCCGCCATCTTTTCTGGTAACTCCAATCTATAGGCGAGCTTTCCAATTCGCTCGATGATCGGGAATGGTCTAACAATCTCGGAGTCAATTTTCCTTTCTTCCCGAATCGAATAACATTCTTCAGAGGAGAAATCTTCACGAAAACCATATCACCCACGTCGAATTCCAAATCCTTACGACGCTTATCGGCATAACTTTTCTGACGGTCTTGGGCTGCCTTCATTCGTCGCCGAATGGTCTCTATACAATCTGAAGTCTGACGAATCATTTCTGGCCCAAGTATCAATTTTTCTCCAGTTTCCAACCAACATGTCGGAGAGTTACACGGTCTTCCATACAATGCTTCATACGGTGCCATACCAATACTTGACTGGTAACTGTTATTATATGCAAATTCCACCAAATAAATATGATCTTCCCATGATCCTCCGAAATCTAAAACACAAGCTCTAAGGAGATCTTCCAAAACTCTGTTGACTCTCTCGGTCTGGCCATCTGTTTGGGGATGATAAGTTGTACTCAAACACAACTCGGTCCCCAAAACTTCTTGGAAGCTCTTCCAAAATCCACTAGTGAACAATGGGTCTCGATCGCTCACTATACTCTTCGGAATACCATGGAATCGAACTATCACTTAACATACAACTCAGCCAATTTCGATGCAGTCCTAGTTGATCGAACAGGAATGAATCTTGCACTCTTAGTCAAACGATCTACGATGACCTAAATCCCTTCATTTCCCGCTCTGGTTCTAGGTAGTCCATCAATAAAATCCATCGATATTTGCTCCCATTTCCATGTAGGAACTTCTAATGGCTGAAGCAATCCACTTGGCTTCTTCTGTTCAGCTTTTACCAACTGGCAATTCATGCACCTGGAAATAAAATTTCCAACATCCTTCTTCATACCTTCCCAGTAGTAGGTTCTCTTCATATCCCGATAAATCTTATTTCCACCTGGATGAATTGTCAACTTCGAGTGATGACTTTCCATAAGAACTTCATCTCTCAATCCATCTATATCGGGAACAACTAATCGTCCTTGCTTCCGAAGCCAACCCTCTCGATCGACTTCAAATCCTTTATCCTTTTCTGGGTCTACTCCAGATTCCACATCATGGATAATCTTGACAATCTTATCGTCTCGCTTTTGGCTCTTGCCAACTCTTTCCACCAGAGTAGGTCTTATCGATAAGTTTGCCAACATCTCAGGTTCCAATTCACATCTAGGCCTGAAGTCAAATCCAGCCAAATACTCAAGACTCTTCCATTCTGTAAACATGGCTCCCAAGTCTGCATGTCTTCGACTTAACGCATCTGCCACTGCGTTACCTTTTCCCGGAGTATATGCTATACCAAAATCATATGATGCTAAAAACTCTAGCCATCGTTGCTGTCGAAGATTCAAATCCTTTTAGGAGAACAGATACTTCAACGACTTATGATCTGTAAACAACTCAAATCGAACTCCCAATAGATAATGTCTCCACATCTTCAGAGCAAATACAATCGCCGTTAACTCTAAATCATGAGTCGGATAATTCCTTTCATGCGGCTTTAGTTGTCGACTTGCATACGCAACAACTTTATCCTTTTGCATCAGCACTGCTCCAAGTCCAGTACCACATGCATCGGTGTAAACCACCATCTCATCATTCCCACTTGGAATAGTCAAAACAGGAGCACTTGGTAGTCGCACTTTCAGGATTCCGAAAGCTTGCTCACACTTAGCATCCCATCTGAATACTTGGTTCTTTTTCGTCAATCCTGTTAACGGTGCAGCTATCTTGGAAAAGTCTTTGATAAACCGAAGATAGTATCCTGCTAATCCAAGAAAACTTCTCACATTAGATGCATTCTTAGGTCTAACCCAATCCTGGATTGCCGCCACCTTGGCAGGATCAACCGCTATTCCATTTCCAGAGATAACATGACCTAAGAACCTCACTTCACTCTTCCAGAAGTGACACTTCGAAAACTTAGCCTTCAGCTGATGTTCCCGCAAGATTTCCAAAACAATCCGCAAGTGTGTCTTGTGTTCCTCTTCAGTTCTGGAATAAATCAAAATATCATCCACGAACACAAGTACAAACTTGTTCAACTGCTCTCTGAACACCCTATTCATAAGATCCACAAAATATGCTGGTGCATTGGTTAATCCACTAGGCATTACCAGCCACTCATAAAAACCGGATGATGTCCTAAAAGCAGTCTTCGGCACACTATCCTTTGCCACTCTCAACTGGTGAAATCCCATTGCCAAATCCATCGGAGAAAACACCTTAGCTTTGTGAAGCTGATCAAACAAGTCATCTATTCTCGGTAATGGATACTTGTTCTTCTTAGTCACTTTATTCAGCTCACGATAATCCACACACAACCTCAACGATCCATCCGCTTTGGTTGCAAACACAACTGGTGCACCCCATTCGGACACACTACGCCGAATGAATCCTTTCTGAAAAAGGTCATCAACTTGCACCTTCAACTCTTGCTGCTCCCTAGGCGCCATCCGCCTAAGAGGCATCACAACAGGTCTGGCTCCCTCAATTAGATCGATACGAAACTCGATCTCCCTATGCGGTGGTAACCCTTTGACCTCGTCAAAGACATCCTCAAATCCATTCACAATAGGCACTGATGACAGTCCATCCCGTGGAACAACCAGCGAATACATGAAGCTCATGAAGACGTCTTCCTCATGCTTACATCGTATCACAACCTTTTGCCCCTCCACATTCTCGACTGTCACCTCAAGCCTCTCACAATCAACCTTTGCCACATACTTCCTAAGCCAGTCCATACCCAAAATAATTCCAAAACCCGCGAAGTTCAGAACAAAACAATCACAAACAAAAGAGCAATCATGACTCGAAACAACTAGACCACGGCATATCATACACAAACAGGACGAACCCCCAACTGGATTAGTCACAACCAATGGTCTATCAACAATATCCGGTTCCAAACCCAACCGGCATACAAGTTCATTACAAACAAAGGAATGCGACGCCTCAGTATCAAATAACACTCGAACTGGAACACCACAAATGGAAAGAGTACCTTGAACCACCACACTCTTCCCCTTCTCTTCAGCAGTAGAAGCTTTCAAAGATGATGGCACAGCCCCCAAAGCATAAGCTTGCACAATCTGCTTGTCCTTCCTCGGTTCCAGACAATTCTTCCTGAAATGCCCCGGCTTATCTCAGTTGTGGCACTTCGACGGCGCCTTCTGATTCTTACAATCCCTGGAGAGATGGCCCTTCTGCTGGCAATTGTAGCAGGTCATTTCACCCTTCGGCTTCTTTTGGCCTTCCTTACCCTTCTGCTGCTGCTGCTTCCTCTTCTTGTTTCCACTTTGCTCCTTGGTCACAGCAACAACAGATCTTTCCTTAGGAAACAGATTCTCATGCCTGAGAGCCTTCTCCACAAGCTTCTCAAATGGATCGTCCAAATGATCCACCAACTGCCTCCCAAGATAAGTGTCCAAGCCTGTCACAAACTTCTCATTCTTATGATAAGGAGAGTCAATATACGATCGAGCATACTTGGACAAGGCTTCAAACTCATAAACATACTCAAGAACTGGTCTTCCACCTTGCTTGAGTTCCACAAACTTCTTGAACATAACAGATTTCTGAGCTGTAGAAATGAACTTAGCTTCAAATCTGACTTGGAATTGCTCCCAAGTGATCTCTTCCTCTGGAGTATCAATGGTGATAGAGTTCCACCAATCAGAAGCTCTTCCCTGAAGCTGTCTTGATGAAAGCTTCCTTTTAGTTGCATCCTCAATCCCCAGATCACCAATGATCCTTCTACAAGCATCTATCCATCTCTAAACTTCTATGGTTGATTCTGTTCCCAAGAAAACCTTTCCTCCAAGAGCAGTGTAGTCCTTACACAACTTAGCAAAATCTACTGGTCTTGGGGCTTGAACCTGAACTCCAACGTCTACCGATGGCCCCGGAGCTGGCATCCTTCACATGATCGAAGTCATCATAGCCTCGAACATAGAAGCATAATCAGCAGCCCCCTCAACAGCATGGCCTCCCCTAGCAGCTGGTCTCCCTCTTCGACTCA
The DNA here is from genome assembly GCA_030765085.1 of Allium cepa. Taxonomy (NCBI): domain Eukaryota; kingdom Viridiplantae; phylum Streptophyta; class Magnoliopsida; order Asparagales; family Amaryllidaceae; genus Allium; species Allium cepa. Next base: position 731,422,068 of record CM060943.1, read on the forward strand.
TTCCTAATATCTAAAAGAAATGATTAGTATACCCTGAGAAACAACTGCATAAGTAGTTCAAATCCTTCTAAGCTACTATATTATATATAGTAATCATCCATCAAAATTACAATTACGTCTCTCATACGTAGTTACGTCAGCGAGCGTTGGCTAAAATCGATTAACCAAAGCTCTGATACCAAATGTGACGACCGCCCATGACTCCTGCACCAAACAAAATAATAGTGCGCTGAGAAGTGTGCCAGGCCGCCATGGACGACCGTCAAGGTAAGGTAAAACACAGAATAATCTATCGTATAACTCACAGCGCATGGATAAAATACAATAGAGAAATATATGTATAGTGAAGCTCCTCAAATCAGAAATTCATCAATACACTTTGTAATAGTTTGATACAAATATCTGAATAGTCAATACATCAAGCCTCACAGCATATCACTCAGAGAATACAAACAGCAGAACTTCCAGTACATATAGTAAGAAAACAATATGCAAAAGCCTCTAGCTCGTCTTCGTCATCAACAACGTTAGTCACTAAGAACAGCACCTGTCACCTGCTACCTAGTCTGCCCATCCCAACATGGATGAACAGCCCAAGGTAATAAGAGTTAAACATAAAACCTTGAATCAGACAAAAGTCTTAGTGAGCAGTAAATCAACTATCAAACATACCAAAAGAGCATAAAGGGTAAAAGGAATAGGAACCCAACCATCCCACTCCACCTCTTTCTATAGTCATAGCCCTAGACACACTAAGCAGAAGCAAACATAGCAATTCAGACATTCAAAGAAAAGCAATTATCACTCGAGTCAAGGTCGATCTTTTCCAAGTACAAACCCCCAAGGCCTAAACCAAGATCAGATAAGCACTCTGAAAACATCGCTCTTGGCCCAAGCGAAAATACAACCAAACATCCAAACATTCATGACTCTGGCTATCACTGTTACCATTGCCCTGATATCACCGTTAATTGAATGACTGGCACATTCTTTCAGCCATTCGTCAAGGGCTAATGGTAACCCCAGTTCTAGACATAACTCCGCACGTCGTCGCAGCCCGTGCCTAGGACTATCGAATCTGCCCAGAGTACTAGCACGTCGTCGCAGCCCGTGCTTGGAACGTCGTCGCAGCCCGTCCCAATGTACTCTTGCTTTGAGCATGCTAGAACCTTCAATAACGATGAGATCTCAGCCTCCTGGTCATCCTCCTCGACGACTATTTTCATACTAGCTCAAGAGCCTCTCGAGCTATCCATTATCCAAAAACTCGAACCATATCACCGAGTTATCGACATGCTTGGGATGATCCCGTCTGGATTAAACCAAGACTTTCTCATATCTTACTTTGCTTCTTCGCATCATAGCAAAGTTCCATCTCAACATCATGGTTTGCCTCATCGCATCATGGCAAAGTCCCATCTCGACTAGATCATCAAGTCTATCCATATGAGCTTCAACACCCGCTTCATATGCCACAAGCAGCTTTCCTTATTCAAGAGCCTTTCTACTTAGCTTTTGAATCATCTTCGACCAACTTGTCCAAATCAAGTTATCAATCAACTAATCAATCAAATCAAACATTAATCCAAGTAATCAATCAAACAAGATCTAAATAAACAATTACAGCAATAATGGCAATTTCGTAAATAAAGAGTTCAAATCTAATAAGTATGAGTTCTAAGCAACATCCCTACAACTTAATGAATGAACTTTCATAGGTGAACATATAGTAAAATAGGTGTTGAATCATCATGAACCATAGATCTACATGCAGACTTAAGGAAAAAGCATGGAATCACTATCTTTAACACACAAACAAGCCACCGATCCAATATACTCCTTTGGGTCCGTGTGAGAGATAACCACCACTCTCCGAATCACCTAAACACCTCAAAAACAACCAACTTCAGATCTGGACAGCGAAGAACTAAGCTTGATCCGACAAGATTCCACTTCAAATGATGAAATATCTCTTTGTTGGATGAAGATCTTCAACTTTGGCTCTTGAATCTTTGATCTTGATCTTCGATCTTGGATGGGTGTTAGCACTAGATTAGAGTGGAGAAAAGAAGTGAAGAAATGTTGTAGTCGAGCTCTCAAAATGGCAGTACTTCGTCGCTTCAAAATCCGGTGCCAAAATAGTGAGATAGGCGCCTCTATTTATAGCTGATCCTTAACTCGTCCGCCCCATGAGTCGTCCACGACCTAAAATCCCCGACCTACGACTTAGCATAGCTGCCGACTTACGACTCAAACAGACACAGGGTCACACGACTTAACAACTGCCAACCGACCAATCTCCACGACCCACGACCTAACCAGCAGCCGACCTAACAGCCTACGACCTATCTGGTTAAAGAACTCATGCGGCTTAGCGACTTAACAAACCCAACGACCTAAAACACACGCGCGACCTAACACCTTAACCCTATATGCGACCTAACACTCTAACACAGCCGCATCCTTTCCTAAGTCGCCTGGTCGACTTACGACCTAACATAGGTCGTCCCACGACCTAACTAAGACACGAGACCAACAAACATGCGGCACAACTGACCTAACACAGCAACGACTTAACGAGTACGCCTTCACGCGACCTAACAGGTATACTTCCTAACGACCTAACACATCAACCAGATATAGGTCGCTCACGACCTAACTACACTATAGGTCGCTCACGACCTAAACTACAACAACCTATTCTATAATCCTTAAGTCTCTAACTACTATGGGTCGCTTCCTGTATTTAAGTCGTCTCAATCTATAAGCCGTAACTCGTTAACTCTCTTAAGTCGTAACACGTCAACCTACTTCAACTACTAACTCGTTAACGACTTATTCCTTAACTCGTTAACTCGTTCTAACACACTAACTCGTAATCCCTTAAGTCATCTACGACTTAAAAATTCCCGACCTAAGCTATCTACGACTTAAGCACCACACGAGTTAACTTCCATACGACTTAAGCTATGGTCGACTCAAACTTTAAACGACTTAACAACAATACTAACGACTTGATGGCATCTATTTTACGATTTATCGACAAGTAAAATACGGGTCGTTACAAAGATTTTTGGGAAGAGGTTGTTTAACTTTTTTTCTTTCTTGGTTTTTTCCTCTCAAGTTTTAGTTTTAAATTAAACAAAGAAATGAGGAGGAAGGAATTAGGTATATTTATAGCCTTAATTTCCTATATTCTTATTATTTTGAAAAATGAAAATAAAACTTAATAACATGGCACTTGTTAATTCCAAGTAATACTATGCTAATATTTTTCATATGCATGATATTCTTATTTTACACTTGTTAAAAACAAATATTTTTATGTTTTAAACCCTTACATTATTTTAATTTATGAATCATGTTTTATGTTTTTTTATATATACAATTTCTATTATTTAATTAATGCATTTTCTTTTATATAATCTTAATAAAATGAATTTTAAAACAAACTATACATAAATAAATAAACATACATATTATATATATAAGTTTCTTAAAATATAGTTTTTAAATTTAAACAACCTTTCAAAATTATTTATATCAAATTCGAAATGTAACCTTCAAATCACAGTGTGTGTATATATATTAGTTTTTTTAAAATATATAATTTAACTTACAAATAGCTTTTGAAAATTTATTATATTATATTTAAATCATAACTTCCAAATATATATTACATACATACATACATATACATATATATATTATAATTAGAAAACAAATTTTATTAATCTTAAAATATAGAGTTTTAAATTCAATTTATTTTCTAAAATATTTATTTTTGAGTTTCAAATTCAAAATTCAATGAAAAATCAATTTGTATACATATATAAATAAACAACATATATTGATTTAAAATTACAATCTATTTGTATAAATAAACAAGCATATATCTTATTTAATTTGAAAAAATCAAATTAATTCACAATTTAATCCCACAAATTTATATAAATCTTCAAATTTAATTTGGCTCAAAAACGGGATCGTTACAGATTCCTCCTTAAGAAAATTTCATCCTCGAAATTTGCTAGACAGGGAGAAAACCAAAGAACAGATAAACATACAAAGATATAGCTTTCCAGATCAAGTTGAATATTTATTCTGCATTTGGCTTACCAAATCAGAATATTATCAACAAATACGAGAATGATCTCTACAATACTTCACGACATATTCGGGTCATCAGGTCTACGAAATATGCAGGGGCATTGGTTAGTTCGAAGGGATAACTAACCATTTATCGAATATATCTGGACCCCAAAGAATAGACAAATGGATACAATCCAATTTGGCTTCATATTTTATTAATCAATTTATTTCAAATAAAATTTCATATTTATCAAAGTTAAAAACGAAGAGCTGATAGGGAACCTATGAAGAGAATACGAAATAGGAATTAGAACCTTTTCTACAAAGGTTCACAGGGCCACCACACACCAAAGCTTCTTCTTGTAGCTGCCAGTAAGCCGTCAAAAGAATTGACATCGGATGATGATCAAAAGAGACTGATGGGAAAAACTGTTTCCTTATTGTTACAGGACATTTACCATTTGTAGCGGTACCCCATGTCCCCTAATTCGTCCTCTTCTTGCACTCATACTCACTATCAATGAATAGTAACAGAATTTACTGAGGCATACGGACAAATATCTTAGGGATATACTTATTCTGGGGCATTTATATCCCTTTCTCTAATGAGTCACCTAATGTGTTATGCTCCTGAGCTAAAGTTCTTACTCAACATTCAGCTCTGATACCAATTGTAACGACCCTGACTCGACCTTCGAAAATCGACACTCAAATACATGACCCGTATTCGAATGCCGCAGATTCATACGTTGAGTCTGGTTCGTCGGAGCTTATAACAACATTAGGTGATAACAACGCAGCGGAAACAGAATGAATAATTTTATTGATACATAACATTTGATACAACAATAGTACAAATGAAATGATCAAGATATTTCAGAGATAGATACAATAGCGGAAATAATAAGACAGCAACAGCAGGGGGAAACAACATCTTCATATGCTAAAGCTCCACACCAAAATCTTGAACCATTATCATGCTGAAGTTAAGCAAAACTCAATGCATAAATGCGATCGCCAAATGCATAAACCGAATGCTATCGAATCTTCATCTACTGGCTGACTATCAGATAACCTGATTCTAGGCTGCCCATGTGGAAAATTATAGGCACCCAGAGTTTAGAAAGCAAATAATAAACTCCAGGTTAGTCATGGGACTGGTGTGAGTAAACAAAAACAGTTTATTTGAACAAAAACAAACAACAAAGAAGTATAAAGAAACTTGCAATGCTTTCTGGAAAATGAAACTACCATAAGGCCTCCCGGCACACACACAATGCAATCGCACACTTGGGGGAGATTTCTCCTTATGATAGTTAAATATGCTTGATATGCAAAATCCTTTTGAAATTATTATTAGTGCATAGTGCAGAAAACATTTCGAAAGTATTATATTAATCTTAGCCAACATGCGTACTATTATAGTATACCTACTATAGCTACTATGTTAGATGGCAGGTTCTACAACTAAAACCGTACAAGGGGCATATTGGATGATTGGATTTCCAACAAATGGTCAGGCTAAGGAACTTCCTCACCGAATGGGTGCGCCTCTGGAGGGACACCCCGAGAACCTATCCGGCTTTCTACAAACACAAGGCTGGGTTACCTCTGTAACTAGGTAACTACTGACATGAGTATGTTATCCCCTGGTCGTCACCGACATTTATCCAAGGCCTCGACACCAACAAACTCCAACAACCACATAAGTTAAATGTCTGGGCTCTATACTATGATATCACTTTTTATCCAGAAGGAAATGCACATACCCGAAAGGGTACGACCCTCATAACCTTTTCGCATTCTTCCTGTTTCGACCATTTTCAGGTTGTGAGGTTCGACGAAGTCTCATCCACAAAGCTATGCTTTTCACAAATGCCATGCTTCGATCAACAAATGATCAGCGACACTTAGCATGACACTTTACCGAATTGGGAACATATCACCAGTAAATATCAACTACATAACCTCTGAGCTCATATGTCTCAGAGAAGGGTGTTAAGCTAAGAGAATGAATTCTCTGCCACCAAACAGAAATTTATTTGATCAAAACCAGCTTTACATCTCAAAGTGTAATGTCAAACATGCATCCATACAAGTCCATTCTAGGTTTGAATGGAATCGAAGGCACTTCAAAGAAGCCCTTGCAAATCCAGGTATTCACAATCCCGATCGAACTTCCCATCACATACAGAGATCTCTATACCGGAGCAACTCCATGTAGAGTCATTCGACAGGTAATCCTTTCGTTCTCGAAAACACCCGGTCTTCACCACCGTCTTCAAATGTTATCCATTTCGTTGTATCATTATTCGTAATGGGTTTTATGACATAAATTCCTCTCCCGGCTAAACCGAATAATGTGCGCTTATTTTTAAAAATCATATGGAAATATTAGGATCTTAGTTAAGTCACAATCTTTAACCGAAAACCTTTCCTTTTGAGTGGTTTAAAAAAATTTCCACTTTTAATCTTTTTAAACAAAAGATTCACCTTGAAGATCCTCTACAATTTGAAAATAAAGTTCACCAATCTTTAACAAAGATTCGTTCATAGCTTTCAAAAATATTTTCAATTTGATTCACCAATAACTTGATATCCTTTTAACAAAAACTGGAAATCCTTTCTTTATATGAAAGCTATTATCATTTAAAAGCAAATGCTTTTCATTTCAGGAAAACCCGATTTAATTTGCACAAGTTATAGCCTTTTAAAGTAAAATCAGAAAAATCAATGAACTGCCATATACTTGGAAAGTTCTATTTAAATTTACATTCCCAAAATATTTATTTAATATATTTCAAAATAGTTAAAAATTGTGTAACTTCTATAACCCTTTCGAACCATAATTTCTAAAATACTTTCGAACTTAAACAAGATATATTATATTCAATCTAAATTTTCAATTTCAAACTTCCTTTCCAAAAGCTTTTCAATTTTAGCTCAATTTCATTACCAAACCATTTAGATTCAAAATTCAACTTTAAACAAAATAATATTTAAATTTAAAATATCAATGACTTAATCGATTCCTCGTGAAGTCCATATTTTTGTGTGTGTGGTGTAGGCCAGAGATTTTACACACAACAATAAAATATCACAACCATCATCAATTTAAGCATATTATTATCGATAAGCGCTATAATCCTATAACGCTTATCTTCATTCACAGGTAAATATGTAAATTCATCACAGATAAATAAATCACAGTTCACATCTCAATTCAAACAATTCATATCACAGACATCACACATCAGAGATATCAAATAGTTCAAAGCATCTAATAGAATCCAATCATTCATAAGCAAGATCAATTAATCACCTGATTAAAATTAATTTAACTAGATTAATTATTTATGAATAAATGACTAATCCTAGTTAATTAACATTAATTAATTATAAACCACTTGATATTAATTAATGGAATTTATAAATCAACCTTAATTATTCATCATAATTAATTATACTTAATTAATTATTACTCCTTAATTAATCACATAAATAAATTAACCTTAAGTTAATTACCAAAAATTAAAGTAACCCTTAACTAATTACATAAATAAATTTACCCTTTTAATTAAGTAATTATACCATAATCACTTGATTAATTAACCTTTAATCATTAAATCAATTATCCTTTAATCTTAAAATAATTATCCTTTAATTAATCAATTAGTTGACCTTTAATTATTAAATAATTATCCTTTAATTATTTAATTATTCTTTGATTACTTGATTTATCAAACTTTAATCATTAATTAATTACTTTCATTAAGTAATTTACTTTTAAGTAATTAATTACCTTTTAATCATCAATTAAGAAATTAATTAACTATTCTTTAATTACTATCATTAAGTAATTATCCTTTAAGTAATTATCTTTTTTAATTACCGTCATCAATTAATTAATCTTTAATTACTTAAACTTTAATTAATTAAAAGATAAATCTTTTATTTTAATTAATCACTTAACTATCATTAAAAACCTTTAATTAATAAACCTTGGTAATAAATCATCATTAACAAATAAATTATATTAAACTTCTAAGTTAACAATTTAAAAACATTTAATTAACTTCTTAATTTCATTATTAAGTTTATTTAAAATAAACTTTATAAATAAAGGTTATATATATTTTAAAACATTTTAAACTTAATAATTTTAAAATGATTTATTTTCAAAACCTTCACTAATCCCAAGTTTAACAAAATATTAAATTTTTTTCAAACGAATGAGTTGAACATGTTTAAATTTGAATTTGTTTTGAAGTCTGAAAATCTATAACACCATACACTCGAGGTTAACTCGAGTGTCGCCCGAGCCAAACCCAAATCCCCCGAGACTTCCTCGAGCCATCCTATTTTTTCTTTGTTTTGATTTTTAAAATTGAATACTTTTTAAACACTTGAGCAACTACCCGATAGCAGACCCAAGCCACAACCAAATTTTCCTGAGATCGACTTCGAGGCACGAAGCTTCTTTCCCAACTCAACCTTACTAACACAGCAATGACACCGTGCACATGCATAGGTACTTCGACCATCTCCGGTCTATACTCCAACCACCTATATGTCGACGACAACCATCCTGATGAACCCGAGCACCCAGTTCCATCAACTCACCTGGAAATCAAAATCGAGCAAGTCAAGCTCCCAATTGGAACTAACTCGACCAACTAGAAACACCTCGTGCCACCACCACAGGCCATCAGAGGCCTCGCGATCGTGACCATAGTTACGCCACTGTCCCATGCTTCTTTTCCCCTAGGTGTCGTCCATTCTGATGCATTGTTGACGACGATCCAGCCTCGAAACCCATGTTGACCAAATCAAGCCCTTAAACCCTACTTTGCCATTGATCAGTCACCATGGCAACTTAGAAAATCTCTGCCCATTTTTCCCAAGTTCCTCGGTCTTCCCTCTACCTTCAATTACAATCGCGGCCCTCCATCCTTTACCAATCGCCCGAAATCGATCAATGTTTAATTTCACTTCATCTCGAGAAATCTTGATATACCAAACACTAAAAATCATAATTTTCGCATTAAAATTCATTATTTTCCCATGGAGATCAGATTATAAAATCCAAATGTGAAATTAATTCATTTGATTTTCTGATTTAAGTTTGATCATTACAGTAAATCCTTGTTTTTGAGATAGTTACTTAATAGATCCACTTGAATCCATTTTTAAAAATGATGTTACCATGTTACAAACATTTTTCATTTAGAGGTTGAGCCTTAAAATGGAATGATTTGAATTTTTTTAAATCGGTTTTTACAAGCTATAAACAAGACAGAGGCATATTTGCCTGTTATCAGACATGCATAGGTGTATATTCATATTTTTGTATACATGCAACTAGATTTCAAAGCTTCATTTCAACATAAATCACCATATCAAGTAGAAGATCAAATCAAAGAAGTTTGCACACAAAAAAATAGAGAAGTCCGGGATTTGAAAACGGAGAATAGGCTTGATCTTTACATCTGGAATGTTGTTTTGATTTGATCTGAAGCTTTGAATTGTTGAGATGAATCTGAAGCGTGATCTTTGTATTTCATTTTCTAGTTTAGGTTTGAATTGAAAATTTGAGAACTTGATTTTATTGAACTGCTTTGATTCAGGTTTAGATCTTCTCAGGTTTAAATGCTTTGAATTTTATCTCCGGTTTGTAATTTTCTTAATTACCAGGTTTAAGATTTTTGGGAAGAGGTTGTTTAACTTTATTTCTTTCTAGTTTTTTTTCTCTCAGGTTTAGTTTTAAATAAAATAAAGATATGAGGAGGAAGTAATTAGATATATATTATAGCCTTAATTTCCCATATTCTTTTTATTTTTAAAAATGAAAATAAAACTTAAAAACATGACACTTGTTAATTCCAAGTAATACTATGCTAACATATGACAATGCATGATATTCTTATTTTACACTTGTTAAAAACGAATATTTTTATGTTTTAAACCCTTACTTTATTTTAATTTGTGAATCATATTTTATGTTTTTTTATATATACGATATCTATTATTTAACTAATGCATTTTCTTTTATATAATCTTAAGAAAAATGAATTTTAAAACTAATTATACATAAATAAATAAACCTTCATATTATATATATATAAGTTTCTTAAAATATAGATTTTAACTTTAAACAGCCTTTGAAAATTATTTATATCAAATTCCAAAAGTAACCTTCGAATCACAATGTGTGTGTGTGTGTGTGTATTAGTTTTTTTAAAATATAGAATTTAACTTTAAAATCGCTTTTGAAAATTTGTTATATTATATTTAAATCATAACTTCCAAATACATATTACATATATATATATATTATAGTTAGAAAACAAATTTTGGTTAATCTTAAAATATAGAGTATTTAAATTCAATTTATTTTCAAAAATATTTATTTTTGAGTTTCAAATTCAAAATTCAATTAAAAATCAATTTCTATACATATATATAAATAAACAACATGTATTATTTATTTTGGAAAATTTCAAATTCAAATTTCAAATTACAATCTATTTATATAAATAAATAAGCATTAACTTATTTAGTTTGAAAAATTCAAACTAATTCACAATTTGATCACATAAATTTATATAAAATTTCAAATGTAATTTGGCTCAAAAATGGGATCGTTACACAAACAGACTACAAACCTTACATTATATATATGTAGGCTGTACATAAACTTATATATCTCTTTACAATATTTATTATAAAACAATACAACTTACTTTATGTTAAATCAACACTTTAAATAAATCAAAATTTAGTCTGAATAAACATGTATGTACACCCTACAGACTTCGTATACAGAAGACATATACCTCAGCATACATTGTATATATTTTTATAAAACAAACAAAAAGAACAAACTTCCTTTATATATATATTGTATATAGATATATATTCAGATATATGGCTGATAACACACATAGGAAATTCATTTTTAAACGTATATATACAACCAAATATATATAAACACTATACATTTTATTGAAAAAACTATTTTGTACGACATAGCCTTAGTTATTCCTCAAATATATATGTAGACGAATGCACAGTATATATGTATCTTGTATAAAATATGAATAAAACATATCTACATAGAGATATAACAAAAAAATATAGTTAATATAACTTACAGAAACCCACTTAGCTCAAATATATGATCTAATGCATATTCATACAAAAAACAAAATATATATAACTAATAAATATAACTAACAATTGATTTATATAAAACAGACACACTCATATAATACAAAACAGCATATAGCTTATAAATTCCAAATATATAATAATATATAACGCATATGGCTTACATATAACGGTATATATGAACTAATCAGCAGAATAGAAGTACCTATAAACATTTCAAAGCAAGGACAAGAAGGCCGAGCAGCTGCTAAATAATGGACATTGGCATTAGCGTCGAAGTATTGGAGATCTGGGTTGATAGCATGTGATGGGACAACTAAAGAGGAGGTGAAGTGCTCGGCTTGGTTGGTTGGAGGTTGAGGTGCAAGGTCGGGCATGGGTGGATGGGGACATTTTGTATATTTCACTTGAAATAAAAAAAAGAAAGGAAAAATAACATAGAAGGTAACTGGAAACGTGTAGCCATTATGGCCATATATTTTATTTCGTATAAAACAATAGCAGAGAAGAAGCAATAATCCAGAAGATAATAAATTGAACAGTGAGAAAAGTGATGGTCACGTATTGATTTATGGACTCATTAATTCTTGATGACTATTGATTTGCACTATAGGCAATGAATGGACATAAAAAGTTAAAAAGTTTCAAAAAGGGTACCGATTTGGGTAACGGTGTAGCGGATTTTTGTCGTGTATCGTACTTTTAAACGCAGAAATAAATATACCATAGAGATCAGCACGACGAGACGACCAAAACAGTATACAAATTTCTATGGTATGATCATCCTATCAAAAGTCGATAACAGTTATCGAAAATGTTGCTAAAGCGTCGAAATAAAGATAAACGGAGCAATAGCAGTCAAAATTTGACGAAACAAAATATGACATCTCACTTAGAAAATGATTTACAAATTTTCTATGTAAAAATATTCAAGTTTCGAAAATATTTTATTATCATCAAGTATTAAGTGATTTGAATTTAAATAAAATTACATAATGAAAGAAACTTCCATATTTTTAGATGAAAATTTACCATTTGCTATGTTGGAATAGATGTATTTCAAATATCAAATTTTTATTTCTAGATTTTATTATTTAAAATTTTATAAAAATTCAATTAATTAAATAAATAAAACCACTAAAATTTATGATTCGTTACATGTAAACATTATATTGATGTTAGACATACCCAGTCGCAGGACCGGTGGAGAGTATACACTTACATATAGATAATGAAATACCCTAATGAAAGTGGTGTCTGCTTCAAAAATAGGAAAGGGGATATTGCCTTGATTGCGTTAGGCAATCTAAATAGGATGGTGAATAGCTCGTTATTATGTCAGTAGGTATGGCACCAAATCAGGAGCAGAAGCTACATAGGTTGAGCGTGTTAATGGTCCAAAGCAGTAAAATATGGAAGATAGGGTTACACCTAACAATCTATGCCTCCTACTTGGGTAGACCGCGTTAGGTGATGCACAGTCACAACTATTTGCTAGTTTGTTTGTTAGGCAAAGGCTAGTTAACCCATAAAAGAGTTCTTTCAAAAATGAATGGGGTAGTCCGTGGAGCTGAGTCTATAATAAGAAGCAGACAAGTTAGTAAATCCCCAAGATGGGAGAGAATAAAGCTAAATTTTTGTGATGATGTTATTTGGCACTAATGGGAGGTTCTAGTTTACACATGGGCAATTTGGCCTAGACATTGATGATGATGCTTGACGGTACAGAAAAATAGGTACTAGCGGGGAAAGTATCTTAGTCCAAATGAGGACTATGGTACTTATATATTTGTGTGTGCACACACACAAACACACACACACACACACACACACACACATATATGGTCAACTTCAGCTATATGGGGTGTATCATATACGAACGTGTAGTTGAGACAACTAAGTAAAATAAAGGCAAAACATGTAATGGAAAGCAATTGGCATAAACTAGTGTTATGTACAAAGTGCATAACTTACCAGTCACCAGAATGTAGTTTTGACCACCTCCTCGTTACAATCCACAGGATATCTTTAGAGGGACATGTATCGCTACAAGTTGAGAATAATGGAAGGCTTGGTTTACTAATGCATATTTGGCACTAACAATGACACTGGATCTTGGAAGTGTCAACTTGGTCGGTGATTATATATTTTATTATACTTTACTATTCCACTGTGAGTTACATCAATAGTGTTTTTATATGCATTTATTCATTTACTTGCAGGATACCAAACCAACGATCTATACTTTGGTAGACTTTGGTTTTCGATTTAGCATAAATTCAGACCCATTGGGATGTGTGTTGTTATAAACTCTTAAGCTTATCGAAATATATTTTCACATCCGTTCTTGGGTCAAATGCAAAAACCAACAAATTCAATATCGCTCACACTAACTTCGAGAAACTTTAGTTGCTACGTGCAAACTGTCTATTCTAAATCATTATTTAGAATTTTCTATTTCAACATATATGTATCAAAACTCAAAGTCATACTAGATGATAATTTGGCGAGTAAAACCAAAACTAACTTGGGCATGTGGAATGATGAATCTATTATAATAATTTCAACAATTGAAATTTACAATTGTAACGATCCGATTTTTCAACGCTCGAAAATCAATATCAATACGTTCATTGTATTAAATGCTGAACAATCGAATGTTGGAAAACTAGAACGTAAGGGAAAGAAGAAGGAGGTAGAAGAGAAAATAGAAAACAATATAAGAATCTCACAATCGTAGTGGAACAATATATAATAGATAAATGACCGATCTTTATACAAAAAAGAACTATATCTGTTTTATACATTACATCATCAGAGTACAACACAATTAATAGCAAAATACTAGACAGCTACATTAACTTGTCCCTACAAATGAATACACAGCAAACCATACATAGCGGATAATACATCAAATATGTGTGATACGTTTCGCCATCCACCTCGTTTCCTGAGCCCCACAGCATCATATCCTGTATTCTATAATACTCGGTCTAATCTGAGCATTATAATAAAATAACATCTAAGTCAGTCTGGAAAATCAGCGTGAGAAAACACACTCAATTAGATTATTAAAGTTTTCAAAATCCTTTAAAAATCGAAGGTGTCTCGTAAGACCACGTCACACCTAAACATGTCGGGTTTTTACCTTACGATAACCAAAACATTTTCTTATCAAATCCTCTTATATTATGATAGTGTCTAAATACATTTACTTATTCAAATAGCCTAAATTGTTAAATTCATTAAATTCAAGAATAATAGGTATACAATCAAGTTCGAAACACTTATTGGAGATTGGGTTTCCATCAATTGCTGGGCAACTGGGGTACCACCCGTCATAGTACCTGGTCTAAATTTGAGTATCGAGGATCCACCCTGATCCCTTGCAACACAAGACCGGAGCTACCCCTTACTACATAGTCCGAATAAGATCACCCCACGGTTGGGATCAACAACCGCCCACACAACCGAATAAAAAGGGACATCTACACAGAGGCGACCATACCCTAATTGGTTGCTAGCCACTTAGCCTTACAGCACCTCTCCTATTTTAGCCATTCCCGGTTGGTGAGTCTCGAGGCTATGCGCTAACTTTTTAGAACATATCTCACTTAGAATGCTCATCGTCCTCCTGACATTGTTTTGATAGCATTCATCCATACAAGTCCGCTCCCGTTCCGAACGGAACCGAAGACACTACTCCTACTACATCCATTCTTTTAAAACAACTTTAAACTTCCAATTTATATATAAAAATCTCCCTTGAAAATATACTTGGTTTTGCAGGGAAATACACTTCCATTTTAATATAACCCATATAATCCTTTATAAATTCTGCTTGATTTATCATAATTTAATTTACGTCCCAATCCCGTAAATTTCTTTCAACACTTTAAAAATAAAACCACTTTTTATTTTTAAAACACATTTCCTATCTCATTATAATCACTTTCAAATATATATATATATATATATATATATAAATTATTTACATTAAGGCTACTATAATTAATTAATTAAAAATAATACTTAAGAAATTCTATAAGAGTTTCTAAGTAGAACTTAAACCAAAATTTCCTTTTAAAAATAAAGCTATTATATCAAATATTTATGTTAAAATTCCTTTTTAAAAATCATAATACTAGTCTACCTTCAAAAATGATTAACTATCATAATTAACTTAAATAATTATTTACTTTTCACTTAAAAAAAGTAATTAAAATAATAAATTTTATAATACATTCTTAAACTTCTGGTTATACTTTGAAATTTTTTCTTTAAAAGCGTACTTAGTTTTTCAGGAAAATTATACTTTCCAGCCTTTAAAAATAAAACCACCTTTTTATTTCTAAAATGAATTGCACCTTTTCTTATAAATTCTATCGGACTCTATACTTTCAATTTATCCACTGATAAATATTCCACTTCATTTATAAACCAGTTTACAAATTTTCATTTCTCATTTTCCTTTAAATCTCAATTTCCAAATCACTAAATTGGTTTCAAACTAATTTCCTGGTTTTAAATTCCATTAAAATTTATTACTCGATTTATCCAATTCCCAATAAATATTTACTTAAGAATTTTCATTTGATATCCTTTAAAAAAAATCCAAACTTTATATATATATATATTCCATTTCTCAAAATACCCATAAATATTCAACTAAGCATAACATTTGATAATTTCGATCCCCAACATGATCAATATAATCTATCAAAAATCATTAAATAAGTCACATCGTTAAATATAAAATAAATTCAACATTTTGAGGAATCCAGTTGGATCCCTCCAACCCGTTTCACTGCATTCACAGATGTTAGCACAATATAAAATACCAATCCCACTTTGAGGGGGACATCGCGGTATAATGGGTCATCCGCTGTTATGCGGGGCGCATAGGGTCTCATCCGCTATATAATGTGGGAATCAATCACTCCAATATCTATACTATTATATATAATATGGCATCCAGACTGATAATAAATTATCAATTCAAGCAACAACCAATTATTTAAATTTAACTGTTTAAATTTAGATAGTGATCCAAATAAGTGAGATTAAATCACCTTTGATTTTGTTTGCAATCCACTTCAAACCGGCGTGCCTCTCCACTATTTTTAACGTTGTATAAACGTTATACGGTTTATTAACATTTAAAATAATCGGACAATCTATTCCCATTTCAATTCAATTAACTAAATTTGAATGGTAATTAGACTAACCAAATTTACGTTTTCCTTTTTTCCAACTATTAATTTTATGACAGATCATATATATATATATATATATATATATATATATATATATATATATATATATCTTAATTTTTCAAATAAATATTCTAATTACCCTAAAAGTTAATTGGTTCAAAATACATCATCATTATTATTATTTTCCTTTTCTCTACAGTAAATGGCAAAGTAAAGCGTTATCTTGCTGTAGTAAATTTCTTCCCTCTTTTTATTTTTATTTTTCTAAAATTTGATTGGGTAAGAAAATAACTTAGGCTAAAGAAGATCACCAGAAAATCACTTGGCCTTCTACTCTGCCAAAGAAGCCGCACCTTGCTCCAAACTGCCTTCTCCGACCTAGCTTCACCAAAGCCACCACCAGCACCAGACATCACTGCAATATCCCCTTCGCCGCGCTATCTCAGCCTGCAACACCACCCTCGATCAACGAACCCAAACTTAGCCGACCCCTACATCCCACGCAAGCCCTAAGCCTTGCGCCTCCAGCTTCTATGCATCACCTTACCGTAGATCGAACCCCCCACGGCGCTGCCCTCCACAGCCCTTTGTTCCCCTGAGCAACTCGAATCCCATCACCAACGGCGCTGCATGCCTCGCATATACGTCAAACAGATGTCGATATCTTGATCGAGTTCGATCTCCTTCTAATCTTGAATCGACTTAAACTTTCGATCTACCCAAGTGCCTACTGCTCGAATCGATTTCAAGAAATCGATTGAAGGAAAGAACAACATATGAGGATTTATTCTTTTACTATCAAACGAATTCTCCTTTTTTTGACTTAATTTGATTTTGCTTTTGATTTAAGCTGAAATGAAGAGGAGAGGATTTCGTTCTATTTGAACTTGAAAGAGGAAGAGGCAGTATCGCCATTTTTTTCTCTCTAATTTTAGTTCGAAAAGAAAAAACTTGGTTTTACCGATTGCATGAATGTGACAGATGGCATGACATAGAAGATAAATGGCTATACTATGAAAAGATATAGTTCTGATGCGAAGAAATTTTTGGCCAGTCAAATTATATTTAAATTTTAAATTCAAACCGTCTCAAAATCGTAGCTCAAAATCTTGATTTCCTATTGAGGGGTGCCGCTAGGCGTTTATAATGTTATAACCCTATTACGAAAGGAATGGAATAGGTTTCGAGTCCTAACTCGATCGTATGGAGAAGATAGCTTTTTGAACCCAGTTATTATATTGAATTTCCGATATAGATTTTAGCACGCTTACCTATCTTACGATCACACGATAACTTCGATTGCTACGAAATTTGAATTCCGATAATAATACAATATTATGGATCCAATGGAACTGGTTTCGTTGAATTCCAAGACTGTTCCTCGGAAGGCTATTTTAAATATCAATTTAAATGATATATTTTTAAAACTGAACACAATACTTTTAAATTCAATTTCAAAGGTTCTATCACCTTCAGCATTATTAATATAAATTTTATAAGCGATTGAAATATTTTTAACAAGCTCTAAATCCCAAATTCAATACTTTACCAATTTCCACTTATTTAATTCAAAAGTTTACTTATCCAATAAATGGAGATATTTGAAATTTATATTGGACTTGCTTTTCAAAATATTTAAAAGAATATTTAAAATCAATTAAATATTCCAATTCCAAATGTCCAAAATTTCGGGTCATCACATTCCTCCCCCTTAAAAGAATTTTGTCCTCGGAATTACTAATTAAGGAGAATGGTCCATAACACGTTTATTATTTTTCCCAAAGCCAAACAGTTCTTAAAAACTTCCCCAAAACAATCTTTTCATTAAAGATACATTATCACTTTTACTAACTTTCCAAACTCACCCATAGGTTTCGATTACTCTTATTTACTTAATAATTTAAATTATAGTCTAAAACCAAATTTTAAACTATCAAAATTTTCTCAAAATTTTTCTAACTCCCTAAAATTTTGAAAAATTTCACCAGCGTCTCCTTTGCGCGGATAGATCGGTACAACTACAAAATGCCTCTACGGGCCCCTAAATTTTCAAAAGAAAACAAAAGTCAAGTGGCTAGATCAGAAAACCATCAAATTTCATATGACAATTTAAATATATACCTTTTGTCGGGCAATTCAAATTTATCTTCCAAAATCAAAAACACTAATTTTTCCTTTGCTCATAAAACACCTGTATGTCCTACATAGCAATAATATCCAATCACAGTCTCCAAAAACCCTTTTCAAAATATCTATTCCATTCAAGCCCATATGATGTCCGTATATCATCCGTACACAATACTAGAGCTGATTGCTCACTCAATCACACAATTTCACTTCCGAACTTGTATCGTCTATCTGACTTTCTAGTGCGGTCACAGATCTGGTCTCTTGATCAGAAACCGTCATTTTCCTTGCATAGCCATATATTATCATTGGGAATTTCCATAATCAATAAAAAAATCCATATCCAGGGTCCCAGTCAAAAATCGAGTGAAGAATCCCAACTTGGATCGATACAACTACCTCGAAATTCTATGCTCGAATCTGGATCAAATCGTTATGCGAATAAAATAATATACGTACACCCTACGTATTTATCTTAATTGATTATTAGCTATATCAATTCTCTTTTATTCACGTTTGATTTCCATACTCCTATTCTCAAACCATTTCACTCTTTACATAATCTTCATTCAAATATTAACTTGGAATATTTTTCCAATACCAATTTTTACTTGAGAATTTTCATCATTTACCTTCCTTAAGTTTATTATAAGTATTATATATACTTTAATATTTATTTTTACTTTACTACTTAAGCTTTTATATCTATTTTTATTTGACTCAAAGTTTCAATTTCATTCTGAATTTAATTTACCTTTCATTTTTTTATTGAATTCTATTCACTTTTATCTCAAACCATATTGAATAAATCATTTTTTTAATTATTCAACTATATTTTAAATCTCAATGTATTTTATTTTTTCCAAACTCTTAGTATCTAGTTCACTTCGAACTAATTCTACCACTTTACTTACTTAACCCAATCCAAGTTGAGTTCTAATATTCAGGTTAAATTCCATTTACTCACAATTCAAGTTATTTTGTTTCATTCCCGCATTAATTCCTAACTTAATGAATTTTTATTTCAAGGACCACTTTACTTATTGATGCATCGCGAGCTACAGATTCACCAGGCTTAAGTCGGCCATGACCTAAAGGAGGAATTTTGGGGCATCTGCGACCTAAGGAGTCACGAGACAATAGGCCACGACTTAACCAAGTCTTAAGTCGCTCGGTATCTTTAGGTCATTTACGACCTATAGCAACGGGATCTATCAAAGAGACAGCACGAGTTAACAGCCAACGACCTAACGGTGAAGACTTAAGTCGCTCAGAAGGTGGGGACGAGCTACGACCTAAGTTGAACGACCTAACTCATAGGTCGCCTGAAGAATCTTTGTTACCGCTTCTATAGGTCGTTAACCCGACCTACCAACCTATGACGAGTCGCTGAAGAGTTAAGCTGCTTGGAAGTTAAGTCGCTGATGGTTTAAGTCGTGTATTTTTTTAAGTCGTAAGTCGTGTCGTTTGTTTGTACTGTGTTGTACTTTAGTCGTGAGTCGTTTAAGTCGTGAGTTGTTTGTATTGTGTTGTAACGTGTCTCTTATACCATTAAGTCGTAAGTCGCTGGGGTGTGATAAGTCGCTGCCGACTTATGATAGGACGTGGGTCGCCTGATTTTTTTAGGTCGTCCGGTATCTTGCTTGTAAGGTCGTGTACGACCTAAATGTGGCGCGTAGTGTTGAAGCCTATAAATAGGCATGGGGTTCATTTGTAGTTTTAGGTTATGTTGAATAAAAACTTTGTTTGATTGCTGTGTGTTTTCATCTAAATTGGTAGCTGAGTGTGATCTCATATCTCCACTTTCGGTTATTCGAGTGCGCTCGAATCAACGATCGTTGAAGCCAATTCACGGTATCAAGTGGGCTTGATCAACGTTTGAAGAATTGTAGATCTTCTTTCACGGTATCGTGCGTGATCAACGTGTCGAAGATAGCTAGAATTCGGTATCTTTGTGATCAACGAATTTGGGCATTTCAGTATTTTCAATCCACCGTTTGCTACTTTCATCGATCTATATCGTCTTGTTATTATCCGCTGCGTCAATTTGGTATCAGAGGTAGACTTAGCCAATCATAGCTAAGCCGAGTCTTGGAGCCAAGGAGTTTGAAGTTGGTGTTCATCGTGTTCATAGTTTGTTGCAACAAGAGGAGAACTTTCGATCCATTCCACTGTGGATCAAAGTGTGGAAGTTTTTTGAATTTGGCCGTGAGAGTTTGCGCGTCAAAGTTTGATATTGAAATCGTGCTTTGTTGAAGCCGAGCCGACCTAAGCCTTAGGTCGTTGGCTATTGCCGAGTTGAGTTGAACCGAGCTAAGAAGTTTGTGCGAGCTAGGGTTGAGCCGTGCTTAGTTTTGTTGAATTTTGGTTTGAAGATTTTTGAAGTTTTGAATCTTTTGGTATTTAAGTTTATTGAAATATTTGTGAATTGTGTTGAAGAATATTTGATTCAATCATGCCACCGAGAAGAGCTAATCGTCAACAAAATGTTGAAGCGTTGTATAGAAGAGAAGAAGCCGAGCAAATGGAACAACGTATCAATGAAAAATTTGATGAAGGCATTGGAAAGTTAGGGAAACTGATGATTGACATGAATGAAGGTCAAAGAAGAAGGTCGCCAATCTCAAACCATGGAGGAAACAGAGTTTCGCCATCGGTTACGGAAGCGAGGAGGGTGTCACCACAACTTTTTAGAGAAAGAAAAGAAACGTCAATTTCATCGAGAAGAGATCACCATCAATATAGACATGAAGAGAGAAGAACTCCACGTGAGTTTGAAGAGGAGCCATATCGAGATGAAGAGAGATATAGTAGAAGGGACATGCGTGATCAAAGGGATGTTGATAGTCGAGATCGATATAGACATACATTTGATTTTGATGAAGATGGTGATAGAGCTAGCGTTCATTATCGAGATCGAGACAAAGTTCGAAATTCATATCGGAATATAGATGATGATCGTCGATGGGAGTCGGGTATGAATATGGAAATTCCTGAATTTAAAGGTGGGATGGTAGCTGAAGAATTCTTAGACTGGATGTCAAATGTTGAGGAGATCTTTGATTTCAAGGAGGTTCTGGAGAATCGTAGAGTGAAGTTGGTTGCTACTAGGTTGAGGGGGAGAGCTTTGGCGTGGTGGCAACAAACTAAACTTACAAGAGAGAATGGGGAAGTCAAAGGTTGAGTCATGGGAGAAGATGAGGAAACTGATGAAAGCTACATTTTTACCTTACAATTATCAGTCACTCATGTATCAGAGGTTGCAGAATCTGCGGCAAGGGACAAAGACTGTTAATGATTATGCTGATGAATTTTATCAACTGATTGCTCGAAATGACATTATGGAGACAGAGGAACAATTGAATGCTAGGTTTGTTGGAGGGTTGAGAATGCAGATACAGGATATGGTGAACATGTTTGATCCTAGATCTGTTGCAGAAGCACATCAGAAAGCGTTGGCTTGGGAAAAACAAGGGAGACGTGGAGGTGGTGTGTTTACAAGTTCCAATAATCAGAACAAAGGTGCTAGTGGGAGTTCCAATGTTTCTAAAACTGTCAGTAAACCAGTTGTGAATGAAGTTGCGAAGACGAAGGTCAACAACAGTTTCAAGTGTTATAATTGCCAGGAAGTGGGTCACAAGAGTAATGAATGTCCGAACCCGAAGAAACGAACTATGATTGCTGAAGTTGAAGGTGAGGATGATGGTGAAGGTTACTCTAGTCTAGTTGAGGAGGATGAACAGGATATCGCGTCGGGAGATGAAGGATGTAATCTTATGATGAGGAGATTATGTTTGACACTGAAGAAGGAAGAAGAGGCTAGTTGGTTGAGGAGTAATATCTTTCAGTCGACATGCACTATACTGGGGAAGGTGTGTAAATTTGTGATTGACGTGGGAAGCTGTGACAATATTATTTCTACCGAAGCTGTGAGAAAGTTGAAGCTGAAAACGGAGAAGCATCCAAATCCTTACAAGTTAGCATGGTTGAGAAAAGGAGGAGAGGTGAAGGTGGACAGGCGAGTACATGTTCCATTTTCTATTGGGAAGAAGTATAAAGACGAGAATTGGTGTGATGTTGTGGAAATGGATGTTTGTCACTTGCTTTTGGGAAGACCATGGCAGTATGATCGAGCAGTGCAGCATGACGGTCGGACCAATAGCTACAGCTTTATGTTTGAAGGTGTTAAGATCATTTTAGTTCCAAAGAAGAGACAGCAAGAAGAGAGCAAATCATAGGAGATTGAGGAGCTGAAGACTTTGTTGACTTTGAAAAAATTTGTTGAAGAAGTAGAAGAGAGTCCAGAGGTATTTTTGTTGATTGGGCGTGAAGTAACTGAATCTGTTGAAGTCCCAGGAGAAGTGAAGCCGGTATTGAAAGAATTCAGAGATGTGTTTCCTGAAGAGTTACCAACGGAGTTACCACCGTTGAGGGATATTCAACATCAAATAGATCTTGTTCCAGGAGCTGTGTTGCCACATCGACCACATTACTGAATGAGTCCAAAGGAACATGAGGAGTTGCGAAGGCAAGTAGAAGAATTGTTAGGACAAGGGCGTGTGTAGGAAAGTCTAAGTCCTTATGCGGTTCCAGCCTTGTTGGTGCCGAAGAAGGATGGAACATGGAGGATGTGTACCGATAGTCGGGCGCTGAATAAGATCACTGTGAGGTACAGATTCCCAATGCCCAGATTGGATGATTTGCTAGATCAGTTGAGCGGGGCTACTATCTTTTCAAAGATTGATTTGAAGGGCGGATATCATCAAATTCGAATTAGACTAGGGGACGAATGGAAGACAGCTTTCAAGACAAGGGAAGGGTTGTATGAATGGCTGGTTCTGCCGTTTGATCTTTCGAATGCACCAAGTACGTTCATGCGGGTGATGAATCAAATCTTTAAACCTTTTATCGGGAAATTCGTGGTGGTGTATTTCGATGATATTCTGATATACAGTGGAAGTCCGGAGGAACACTTGCATCATTTGAAAGAAGTGTTGATGGTACTACGACAGGAATAATTTTATGCTGCAACGAAGAAATGTGTGTTTATGGCAAGGAGTGTTTTATTTCTGGGATATGTTGTGTCAGGAGAAGGTATCCAGGTGGACCAGAGTAAAGTTGAAGCAGTCAGAAATTGGCCACAGTCGAGGACAATTACGGAAGTGAGAAGTTTTCATGGGCTAGCGTCATTCTAGCGAAGATTCATTCCACACTTCAGTAGCGTGATGGCACCACTTACTGATTGTATGAAGGGGAAACAATTCGCTTGGACGGAGGAAGCTGGGGTTGCTTTTGAGCGAATCAAGGCATTGTTGACGTCAGCACCAATTCTTGTTTTACCAGACTTTCAGTTGTTGTTTGAACTACAAACTGATGCATCTAAGGTTAGGATCGGAGGGGTGTTGAGTCAGAAAGGGCGTCCTATTGCATATTTCAGTGAGAAGTTATCAGGGGCAAAGATGAGATATAGTACATATGATGTAGAGTTTTACGCGATTGTTCAAGCTGCGAAGCACTGGCGACATTACTTATTTCAGAAGGAGTTTGTTCTTTACACTAATCATGAGGCATTGAAACATCTCCAAGGGCAGGACAAGATTTCAACGAGACATGCTTCGTGGATAGCATATCTACAACAATTTACTTTCGTTGTAAAACACAAATCAGGGGTGACAAATCGTGTAGCGGATGCTTTGAGCAGGAGGAATCACTTGTTGACAACGTTGAAAGTTGAAGTGACAGGATTCGAATTATTGCCAGAGTTGTTTGAGGAGGATCCTTACTTTGCAAAGTTTGTTGAGAAAGTTAAGGATGGGGATACTGATGAATTTGTGTTGGTTGATGGATTCTTGTTTAAAGGAAACTGATTATGCATACCAGACTGTAGTTTGAGAATGAAGATTGTTAAAGAATTACATGAAGAAGGCCATGTAGGCAGAGATCGTACATTGCAGTTGATTTCTCAATCTTATTTTTGGCCGTCAATGAGGAAAGAAGTAGAGAGATTTGTGGAAAGATGTCATATCTGCCAGGTTTCGAAAGGAACAGCGACGAATGCGGGATTATACATGCCATTACCAGTACCTACTAAACCATGGGTTGATATTAGTATGGATTTCGTCTTAGGTTTGCCTAGAACTCAAAGGGGGAATGATTCTATATTTGTTGTGGTGGACAAGTTTTCGAAGATGGCACATTTTATAGCCTGTAAAAAGACAGCGGATGTAGTGCGAGTGGCTCAATTATTCTTTAAAGAGGTGTATCGATTACATGGTTTACCAGAATCTAATGTTTCTGATCGAGATACTATATTTTTAAGCCATTTTTGGTTGAGTTTGTGGAAGATGGTTGGAACAAAGCTGAAATTTAGTAGCGCTTACCATCCGCAAACTGATGGGCAAACAGAGGTAGTTAACAGATCGTTGGGAAATTTATTGAGTTCTCTGGTGAGAGATAATCTGAAAAGTTAGGATGTGAAGTTATGTCAAGCTGAGTTTGCTCATAATCATGTGGTGAATCGTAGTACAGGTTTCCGTCCATTCCAGATTATGTATTCAAGCTTACCGAAGGGACCGTTAGATTTGACAACAGTGCCATATCAGAAGGGAATTGTTAAGCGGGCTAATGAATTCGTAAATGAGTTACAGGAGTGTCACAGAACTGTTTATGAACGGTTGCTTGCATCAAATGAAAGGTATAAACAACTGGCAGATAAGAAGCGGAGAAGTGTGAAATTCGGAGAAGGTGATTTGGTTTATGCAGTGTTGATAAAAGATCGTTTTCCGATGGGAACGTACAATAGATTGAAGGCGCGGAAAATTGGTCCAGTGGAAATTTTGAAGAAAATCAATGAGAATGCGTATCAATTGAAATTACCAGATGATGTTCATACTTCTGATGTTTTCAACGTCAAATACCTAATTCCGTATTGTGGGAATGAGACTGTTGTGGAAGAAGATGGTAAAAATTCGAGGTCGAATTTCTGTCAACCAGGGGAGGATGATACAGCGCGAGCTACAGATTCACCAGGCTTAAGTCGGCCACGACCTAAAGGAGGAATTTTGGGGCATCTGCGACCTAAGGAGTCATGAGACAAGAGGCCACGACTTAACCAAGTCTTAAGTCGCTCGGTATCTTTAGGTCGTTTACGACCTATAGCAACGGGATCTATCAAAAAGACAGCACGAGTTAACAGCCAACGACCTAACGGTGAAGACTTAAGTCGCTCAGAAGGTGGGGACGAGCTACGACCTAAGTTGAACGATCTAACTCATAGGTCGCGTGAAGAATCTTTGTTACCGCTTCTATAGGTCGTTAACCCGACCTACCAACCTATGATGAGTCGCTGAAGAGTTAAGCTGCTTGGAAGTTAAGTCGCTGATGGTTTAAGTCGTGTCTTTTTTTTAAGTCGTAAGTCGTGTCGTTTGTTTGTACTGTGTTGTACTTTAGTCGTGAGTCGTTTAAGTCGTGAGTCGTTTGTATTGTGTTGTAACGTGTCTCTTATACCATTAAGTCGTAAGTCGCTGGGGTGTGATAAGTCGCTGCCGACTTATGATAGGACGTGGGTCGCCTGATTTTTTTTAGGTCATCCGGTATCTTGCTTGTAAGGTCGTGTACGACCTAAATGTGGCGCGTTGTGTTGAAGCCTATAAATAGGCATGGGGTTCATTTGTAGTTTTAGGTTATGTTGAATAAAAACTTTGTTTGATTGCTGTGTGCTTTCATCTAAATTGGTAGTTGAGTGTGATCTCCTATCTCCACTTTCGGTTATTCGAGTGCGCTCGAATCAACTATCGTTGAAGCCAATTCACGGTATCAAGTGCGCTTGATCAACGTTTGAAGAATTGTAGATCTTCTTTCACGGTATCGTGCACGATCAACGTGTCGAAGATAGCTAGAATTCGGTATCTTTGTGATTAACGAATTTCGGCATTTCAGTATCTTCAATCCACCGTTTGCTACTTTCATCGATCTATATCGTTTTGTTATTATCCGCTGCGTCACTTATTCTTCTTATATTTTTCTTTAAATTCACCTTTATTTTCCTTGATTCAGTTACACTTCAATTAATTCAAAAAATTTAACTTCTATAAGTTTCCCAACTTATTTACTTTTCATTTGCTAACTTCATTAATTTACTTCATTTAATTGGCTTACATTCTAACTTATTTTGTTTTCTTACTTCAAGTTTTTAACTCTTCTTCAAGTTAAATTTTATCCCAAACAATTTTTCAAATTTTTATAAGTTATCAAACCCATTTACATTTCTATAAAGATTTTTAAATAAACTTCTAGAGTTTAAACAATTTCTCAACATTTCAAAATCATTTTTGATTTCAATTATATATACATAATTCATTCGCATATCAAATTATCCTTTGAATTTGAAACCAAACCCAGTTTGTTGCGACAACTCCAATTTAAAACATTTTGGTAGCAATTTCTCTCTTGGAAACTCGAAAATGAACATCGATGATGCTACAGTCATCACCGAAATTATTTTCCAGCGACCAAAGTGAATAGTGCTTTTACCCTTTCAAATATTTCAAATATTTTTAAATTCCAAACCTCACCATATTTCATATCCAATTCAAAAATATTTTCCAAATAGTATCGCCATTATTTCTCCAAAACCTTTGATAAATCATTTCAAATCCAAAGGAAATTAAATTTCCTAAATTTTCAAATTTCAAATCCTTTCAATCTATAATCATATATTACTCTGGAGTTTTAAACCATTTCAATTTTTAAATCCCAATTATAAACTCACATTATAAATTCAATTTTGTTATATAGATTAATTTCTTAACTTTAGTTATGATTTCAATTCTTATTCCATTTCCACACAACAAGGATAATAATTTAATATTATCATTTCCTAACAGCCCAGCAACCATATATAATTACAATATCTTCTGAAAATTATTTCTTTCATATATAAAAATAATTTGGGCAAAAATATTTCATTTACCCTATTTTAAAATAATACTATGTCGCATTGTTCCATTCCAATGTTTAGAGATCCCTATCAATAATGTTAATTACTCGACCACTCAACAAACCAATCAACACAATAAAAATCAATTTTATATTCACTAACAAATATACGCTCGTATCCACTAATACATTCAAACTCATTCTAGGGCACTATTGAGTAATTCCCACGAGAGCCAAGGTTCTCGCTTAACCTTCAGCTTTGATACCAACTGTAACAACCCGATTTTTGGATGCTCAAAAATCGACATCAATACGTCCATTTTATTAAATGCCGAACAATTGAATGCTGGGAAACTAGACCGTATGGGAAAGAAGAAGGAGGTAGAAGAGAAAATAGAAAACAGTACCAGAATCTCACAATCACAACGGAATAAAATATAATATATAAATGACTGATCTTTATACAAAAAAGAACTATACTATTTCATACATTACATCATAAGAGTACAACAATCAATAGCAAAATACTAGACAGTTATATTAACTTGTCCCCACAACTGAATACACAACAAACCATATATAGCGGATAATACATCAAATACGTGTGATACGTCTCACCATCTAGCTTGTCTCCTGAGCTCCACAGCATCATATCATGTATTCTATAATACTCGGTCTAACCCGAGCATTATAATAAAATAACACCCGAGTCAGTCTGGAAAACCAGCGTGATAAAACACATTCAATTGGATTATTAAAGTTTCCAAAATCCTTTAGAAATCAAAGGTATCCCGTAAGACCACGTCAAAAATAAACATGTCAGGTTTTTACCTTACGATAACCAAAATATTTTTTTATCAAATCCTTTGATATTATGATAGTGTCTAAATACAATTACTTATTCAAATAGCCGAAATTGTTATATTCATTAAATTTCAGCATAATAGGTATACGAACAAGTCCGAAGGCACTTATTGGAGATTGTGTTTCAATCAATGGCAGGACTACTTGGGTACCGCCCGTCACCGTACCTGGTCTAGATCAAAGTACCTAGGATCCACCCTGATCCTCTGCAACACAAGACCGGAGCTACCCCTTACTGGATAGTCCGAATAAGATCACCCAGCAGTTGGGATCAGCCACCGCCCACATAGTCGAATAAAAACAGACATCTAGACGAGGATGACCTTACCCTAATTGGTTGCTAGCCACTTAGCCTTGCTACACTTCTCCTGTTTTAGCCATTCCTAGTTGATGGGGCTCATGGCTATGTGTTACCTTTTTAGAACACATCTAACTTAAAATTCTCATCGTCCTCCTGATGTTCTTCTGATAGCATTCATCCATACAAGTCCGTTCCAGTTCCGAAAGGAACCGAAGGCACTACTCCTACTACATCCATTTTGGAATCACCCTTAGGATAAGTAGCAATTTTCCCTTGCACTTCCCTGCTCCATCTTCGACTCCAAGCTCTTGTCTTCCTCATGAAAATGTTCAAACCGGATCGAAGTAGTTTTCAAAAAATTAATCCTGGTCTCGGTCTCTTCAAATGATCAATGCATTAGCAAATACTGATAGTTGGTTATTTAACTATCAAATCACATAATCATCCAAATAATTGATTTATTTCTACTAATTTTTTTTAATACTTTAGGTTTTCAAATAATTTAAATCGCTTTATCCAAAAATATATATTTAAAAACACTTAAAATAAAAACTACTTAGTACACTTTATTTAAAGATACTGGTTATGAAATTTTGTAATAATTTCTCATGTAAAACTTAAAACAAAACTAATTTTAAAATAAAATTTATTCTATAAGGTATAAATATTAAATAATTATCTTTTAAATCATAATACTAATTAAACCTTTAAAAA
The DNA here is from genome assembly GCA_030765085.1 of Allium cepa. Lineage (NCBI taxonomy): Eukaryota > Viridiplantae > Streptophyta > Magnoliopsida > Asparagales > Amaryllidaceae > Allium > Allium cepa. The sequence goes on from CM060943.1 coordinate 731,451,489, forward strand.
AATCACTTTTATAATTAACTTAATAAATATTTACTTTTAAAAGTGTTAAAAATATTAAATAAAAATTTCCCTCAAACATTCTTTTAAAACAACTTTAAACTTCCAATATATATATGAAAATCTCCTTTGAAAATATACTTAGTTTTACAGGGAAATACACTTCCATTTTAATATAACCCATATAATACTTTATAGATCCTGCTCGATTTATCCTAATTTAATTTACATCCCAATCCCATAAAATTCTTTCAACACTTTAAAAGTAAAACCACTTTTTATTTTTAAAACACATTTCCCATCTCCTTATAATCACTTTCAAAAATATATATACTTACATTATTTACATTAAGGCAACTAAAATTACTTAAATAAAAATAATACTTAAGAAATTCTATAAGAGTTTCCGAGTAGAACTTAAAACAAAATTTCCTTTTAAAAATAAAGTTATTATATCAAACATTTATGTTGAAATTCCATTTAAAAAATCATAATACTAATTTACCTTAAAAAATAATTAACTATCATTATTAACTTAAATAAATATTTACTTTTCACATAAAAAAATAATTAAAATAATAAATTTTCTAAAACATTCTAAAAAACATTTTTAAACTTCTAGTTATTCTTTGAAATCTTTTCTTTAATAGTATACTTAGTTTTCCAAAAGTATACTTTCCAACCTTTAGAAATAAAATCATCTTTTTATTTTTAAAATGAATTGCACATTTTCTTATAAATTCAACCGGAATCTATACTTTCAATTTATCCACTGATAAATATTCCACTTCATTTATAAACCAGTTTACAAATTTCCATTTCTCATTTTTCTTTAAATCACAATTTCCAAATCACTAAATCGATTTTAAATCAATTTCCTAGTTTTAAATACCCTTTAAAATTTACCACTCGATTTATTCAATTCCCAATAATTATTTACTTAAGAATTTTCTTTTCATATCCATTAAAATAATCCAAACTTTATATATATATATATATATATATATATATTCATTTCTCAAAATACCCATATATATTCAGCCAAGCATAGCATTCAATAATTTCAATCCCCAATATAATCAATATAATTTATCACAGATCGTCAAATAAATCACATCGCTGGATATAAAATAAATTCAACGTTTTGAGAAATCCAGTAGGATCGCTCCAACCTATTTCCTTGCATCCACAGACGTTAGCACAATATAAAATACCAATCCTACTTCAAAGGGGATATCGCAGTATAATGGTTCATCCGCTGTTATGCAAGGCGCATAGGGTCTCATCCGCTATTCAATGCAGGAATCAATCACTCCAATATATACATATATATGTACTATTATATATGATATCGCATCCAGACTGATAATAAATTATCAATTCAAGCAACAACCAATAATTTAAATTTAACTATTTAAATTTGAATGGTAATCCAAATGAGTGAGATTAATTCACCTTTGTTTTTGTTTGCAATCCACTTCAAACCGACGTGCCTCTCCACTATTTTTGACCTTGTATAAACATTATATGGTTTATTAACATTTAAAATAAACGGACAATCCATTCCCATTTAATCAATTCAATTAACTAAATTTGAATGATAATTAGACTAACCTTATTTACATTTTCCTTTTTCCCAATCTATAAATTTTATGACAGGTCATATATATCTTAATTTTTCAAATAAATATTTTAACTACCCTAAAAGTTAACCGGTTCAAACATACATCATCATCATTATTATTTTCCTTTTCTCCACAGTAAATGGCGAAGTAAAGCATTACTTTACTTTAATTAATTTCCTTTCTCTTTTTATTTTTATTTTTCTAAAATTTGATTGGTTAAAAAAAACTTAGGCTAAAGAAGATTACCAGAAAATCACTCGGCCTTCTACTCTACCAAAGAAGCCGCGCCTCGCTCCATACTGCCTTCTCCGACCTAGCTTCGCCAAGGCTACCACCTGCTCCAGATATCACTCCAGTATCCCCTCCGCTGCCCTATCTCATCCTCCGACACCACCCTTGATCAGCAAACCTAAACCCGTGTTTGTCGACTTCGCCTCACCGCCCAATGCCTCGCCATCGCGCGAAAACCTAGCCGACCCCTACATCCCACGCGAGCCCTAAGCCTCGCGCCTCCAACTTCTACGCCTCACCTTATCGTAAATCGAATCCTCCACAACGTTGCCCTCCACATCCTATCGTTTCCCTAAGCAGCTCGAATCCCATCACCAACGGCGCCGCATGACTCGCGTATACGTCAAAAAGATGACGATGTCTCGATCAAGTTTGATCTGCTTCTAGTCTCGTATCGACTTAAACTTCCGATCTACCTAAGGCCTACTGCTCGAATCGATTTCAAGAAATCGATTATAGGAAAGAACAAGGTATGAGGATTTATTCTTTTACTATCGAACGGATTCTCCTTTTTTGACTGAATTTGATTTCGATTTAGTTTTAAGCTGAAATGAAGAGAAGAGGATTTCGTTCTATTCGAACTTAAAAGAGGAAGAGGCAGTATCGCCATTTTTCTCTCTTTGATTTTAATTAGAAAAGAAGAAGACGTGGTTTTACCAATTGCATGAATGTGACAGATCGCGTGATATAGAAGATAAGTGGCTATAGTATGAAAAGATATTGTTCTAATGTGAAGAAATTCTAAATTTAAACCGTCTCAAAATCGTAGCTCAAAACCACGATTTTCTATTGAGGCGTGCCGCTAGGCGTTTATAATGTTATAGCCCTATTATGGACGCAATGGAAAGGTTTCGAGTCCTAACTTAATCGTATGGAGAAGATAGCCTTTTGAACCCAGTTATTATATTAAATTTTCGATGGATTTCAGCGCGTGTAAATATCGTACGATCACACGATAACTCCAAAAGCTACTAAATTTGAAATTCGATAATAATATAATATTACGGATCCAATGGAACTAGTTTCGTTGAATTCCGAGACTGTGCCTCGGAAGGCTATTTTAAATATCAAATTAAACAATATATTTTTAAAACTAAAGACAATACTTTTAAATTCAATTTCAAAAGTTCTATCACCTTCAGTATTATTAATATCAATTTAATAAGTCATTGAAATATTTTTAACAAGCTCTAAATCTCAGATTCAATACATTACCCAATTTCCACTTGCTAAATTCAAAAGTTTAATTATCCAATAAATGGAGATATTTGAAATTTAAGTTGAACTTGCTTTTCAAATATTTAAAATCACTTAAATATTCCAATTTCAAATGTCCAAAATTCCGATTCGTCACAACAATGTTATTCTTATTAACATCGCTCACTATATTCCAACTACATTCAAAATTAGTATGACTTCCTTATTTTGTTTACATGTATCAATCTTACATTGTGATATAATTCAATGGGCAAAGAACCCATTCAGTTGTAAACAAACATTGTTTTGAATGTTATAAAATGCGTTCAAAATTTTAAAAATGTTATTAAGAAATTAAGAAATTAATTTTTTAATTTTGAAATTTAATTAATATGATTAAGTAAATGAAATAGTTAATTAAAAGTTGACTGAATAAAACATATATATATATATATATATATACATACATACATATAACTATAACTATTATAGATATTTATTTATCTTAAAACTGTTTATGCTAAATTAAATGTCAGATTAATTAAAATATATAAATAACTTATTCGATTAAATAAAAGTAGTCAAATAAAATTAATTAAAATATAAACATATATTGATATATGCACATAAACAACCTATAAATGTTATAGTTGATTAATTATCTTAAATGGTTTAAGGCAAGTAATATAATTTTTTTGGAAATTCTATATATAAAATAAAATAAAATAATTAAAAAATATTTAAGCAATAAGAATTAAAATTAAATAAATAAAATTTAAGTAATAAGATACACATATATATTATATAAGTGAGTTAATTATAAAGGATCTAAATAAGTTAATACATATATAACTATATATTATAAAATTAAATGAAACTGAAAATAACCAATTTTTAGAATAAATACATACATATGGTATGTATATCATGATTTTAGATGTGTTTGACACTTGAATCATGGGGTTGTTTTCATGATAAACATATTTTGCCATAGATCGATATCGTTGAATACACACACATATATAATCTTGAATCCCTGATATGTATGAGTTGTCGTCCACATTTATATGTTAATAGATCACTTGCATACTCTTTGGTTCTTGAGAAAAATTAAGTTGGAGATATTATTTGTAGTATTATTAGTATATCGTTAAATGAGGTAAGATACATGTACGTATTTATAGTTCAAACTCAAGACACATGCATTATAATTTGGCCATTACCAAATGGTGGGTATGATTGAATAATCTCTTTTGATTTTTTGAGAAAACTCATGGTCATGGTTAAGATTAGGATAAAGACCACGAGTTATGCTACAATCGATAAAATGCAACCATTACTTGCGGGCCTATGATTTGTTGAGCAAATTCAAAGTCAGAATTCTAAGGCAAGCGAGTCCTGATGCCCTCTAGAATAATCAAAAGATCTGTATGTTTTTCTTAATGTTTTGAGAAACATAAAAATATAATTGGAGTCTTACTAAAAAATGAAATGAGTAAATTTAACCTTTCTAATATTGTAAGATATATGTTATATAAAGTTCAAATAATCTGCTTACATAAATTTATGAAAATATTATAATTCATAAAATGTTTGTCGGTTAAATATACAAATAAACCAAATTAAGATTGACATAGAAATATAAAATATATTTACCAACATATCATTTGGCACATTGTCACTTCAAGACTCACGCAATAACCAACTTATACAACCACTAAACATTTTTGCATCGGTCGCTTAAGTTTTTATTTGTATGAGACTATGTATGGTCTTGTATGAGTTTTAAACTCTTAAGAAATACAAGAATATACATGTTATCCGTATTTGATCATATATAAATGTTATAGGGTGAATAGTTGTTATACGTAAGGTACGAATCTTTTATGAAATTAGTTTACTTGAAATAAGAAGGTAATTCATAATGCGAGATTGTGTACTCGATATGATTGATTGCAGTAAGGAACTTCTTTTATTAGATGTATCACTGATCCAACAGCTACAAGATGTAACAATGAATTTGATCACTAGAATGTTAATTTGATCAGTTTACGTAAAGCGCGGCTTGTTTTATATATTAAATTTTAAGGATGATCGAATAAAATTTTGTAAAGATTTCATTATGGCATTGTAGCAAGGGTTTTCTTTTGAATGATTTAACCATTTGGAATGAAAAGAGAATGTACGATAGTGGATATGACTTAGGCACGATTGGGATGAAGAGAGTGAATGGTCAACTATGGTTCATAAAGTGACATTGGAAAAGGTAATATAACATACTAAAAGATACTTCATATGGAATGAGAAATGTGATTTCTATTCCAAATGTATTTTCGTATAGAATTTTTTCTATAAAAGTTATTTCTTCAAGTCTAAGATATTTGATCTGAATCTCTCGATTGTAACTATTTACACTATATGAAATAAAATTCTCTAATAAGTGGTTGAACGGAGCTTCTTATTTCATACACGATTATAATAGTGGCAGAAACAGTGGGAGCATACCATACAACACTTCTTAATGGACATATCGAAAATACACTGAATATTATTTTTGAAATAATATGTTTTTTATTAACTAAAAATAGATATAGTTTTTTCGATATGCTTATGAATATTCATTGCAAAGTCAATCTATAATAATGTTTTTTATAACAAAAGTGATGCATAAGAAAATACATAAGTATCAGGAATTATTACAATTATTTTGAATTACAGACTAAACCATAATTTTGAGAAATTATTCAATAATCATATGACTATCTTAGAATATTAAGTGTGAAGCACCTATTCAGCAGGAGTGAGAAAAGAGTTAATGAATTCTTCATGATACATAAAGTGATAGAGTTAGGGGTATGCCTTAGGGCAATTATGTAATTTGTTACATATATCTAATTCGTTGACCAATCTTGTTTGAAATAAAGGTATTTTCTTTCTATTATATACTTGATATAATGTGGTTATATTAATTAATCAATTTAATTAAAATTATATTTAATAGAAAATCCATAAATGGTATGTTTTGTGATAGTAGTACAAAGTTTTATAACCGTAATGATGAATTCTTTGAAAATCCATATGATTTAATTGATTTATAAAATGTTGTAAATTAATTAAATTAATTGATATTTGATAAATATTAATTGTTATTTATTTGATGTTTGGAAGTTTTTTGTAGTTATTTTGATGCATTTATAAAAGTTATATTTACGCGCATTGATATACGTGGTTGATGTAATTTAGTGATAATTGCATGAAATGATTTATGGAAATTTATGTCATTTGATGAAATGGTTTATCGAAATTTTATGTCATTTGATGACATGATTTATGAAAATTTTATATCCTTTAATGACATGCAAGCAAAGAAAGGATTGGAGAGAGAAACAATCAAGGGAATTAATTAGGGAAATTTTAATTAAAGAACGGAAAATGTTTCAATCTATGAAATAAAACATATTCTCTAATTCAATATGTACGTACAATTCATTCTTTCTCATTCAGTCTTTTTCTTTCTCTTCTTCTAACTTTTCATCGCTAAAAACAAAAAATTAAACTTCCAAAATTCTTTCAACTCTATATGAAAACATCAAAAAAACAAAACAAAAGTGGTTCATTCATCCCTTACAAAGATAAGATGAGGATCTGAGGAGATATCATCACTCAAGGTATGACTTCTAGGCAACATCCTTAGGGGAGTCCATTTTAAAGATGCGGTTCAAGGCTTTGGGTATCAAGGTATGTTCTTTTAATAGATAATGATGTCCAATGTAATGTTTGTTGAAAGAGAAACTTAATTACCATAATTTGTATGTGCATATCAATGCCTCATTTAAGTTTAAAATTATTTGTGTAGCTTGAGTTGTTTGTTGAATGAATCAATTGGTGTTTTATTCAATGCATCAAAATTAATATTTGCATATGTTTAAATATAATGTTTTGTTTTGGAACTATGTTCTAAACATTTAATTTAGAGTCTAAATTTTAGATCAAAAATTTATATGTCCAATTTATCAATTGGGTTCTTATTTTGTTAAATTAAAATTCTTATATATTTGAATACAATGTTTTATTATAGATATATATTGTAAACATTCAATTCAAAGTATAATCCTTCAGATCTAAAATTTTGTACATTCATATTGTTTTCATTCGATTTTACTTTAACAAATTAAGCTAATTTTTTAATGAATATTACTATGTTTTATTGAAGATTCATGTTTTAAATCATAAACAACAAAATGTAATTTTAGATTTAAGAGTTTACATGTATTCATTTCGTGTTTTTATTGTTTTGGAAATAAAAAAGGAAGATATTTTGCAAATAAATCTAAATTTTAATTTGATTACTATAGTCTTTAATTTGTATTAATTAGAGATGTTTTATTGAATATTACATACATGCAATCAATGTTTTGACAATAAACCTACTTTTAAATTATTGTTATAAATCTCTAATTTTTATTAAGCAGAAATACATTATTTAATCTTATATACACACAATTAATTTTATATGTGTGTTTGCGTATATAAAATTTATTGCATGTATTTCATATTGTCAAAGTATAATTAGATTCCTTTTCAAAACTAGGAAACAATTTAAATGAGGCACTAATATATACATACATTTATTTTCGACTGTTTATATTCTTATATTATGATGCCTATAATTTTTAATTTATATGCTATATTAATTAAGTTTATGAAATGGGGAATTGATTCAATCATCTTTGTTAGCCTTTATTATTTCCTATTTTTTCCCTTTTTGTGATTAGCTATCCATTTAATTTTGTTTATATGCCAACACCTTGCCATCAATTGATAGCACCTATCATATGTCGTACTTATAGAATTTACACCGTAACACACACACATACATATATTTTTATACTTACATTCATGCCATCTACATGTTGCAGATTAACGACATTCATATGATTAATCAATTAAATTAAAGAGCGAGTTTTCTCTCTCTACATAAATAATGTGTCCCTACATTAATTGAATAAGTTGAGAGATAGAAATGAAAAGTTTTTTTCTCTAAATAAATTTATACCCCATCATTAATTGAATAATTTAAGAGAAAGGAAATGAAAAAGTTTCCTTCTCTAAATAAATTTAGTAAGTTACTGTTACGCACAAATATATACATAAGAGTATATTTGATATACTCTAATTTACATATATATTAAATTAAAGATAAATTTTATTTATAAAATAAAATATTGAATTTATTTAAAACTTGAAATTTTTTGAAGTATATTTAGACTTCATATGCCCATTAAAGATCCAAAATGGCTAAAATCTTTGAAATTCGTCCATTTCATCTAGTGTAGGATGACCTAGTTCCTTTAAATAGATGTATAGAGTTTAAAGTCCAATTATACCAAAACTAATCCACTTACTTTATCAAATTAAAAGTTGAATTATCATAGAAATAAACAAGTGTATTTGATACAGAAGTAATGTATTGACGATAACTTTTCTGAATATAACGGAAGAAGAGGACATCATTCAAAGAAAATAAATATTACATTTGATTGAATAGGTGAGCGTATTGGAAAGGTTTTCAAGTACCTTAAAGTGAGTAAGATTCAATTTTAGAACACACTCCTCCTTATGGTATATAGTGAGGTGTTGTTAAGTATTAATTTGACTATGTTGGAATAGAAAATTTTATAGTGGTTGAAGTTAAGTTAACTTCTTTATGTTAAGAGGTGTACTTAAGGGTAAGTACATAGGTTAATATTAAATTCATCCAAAGCATAGTTAACTAGATCATATAGGATAAAAATTTATAAGAAACCCTACTTATCCTAGGTCAAGGAATTGACATGGTGTGTAAGTTAAGAGAATGCATATAGAATTTTTTTGAAGGATCTTGAGTGGATCGCCCCAAAGCAGTTTGGAGTAGGCCAATATTGATTAAGCAACTAACGTTATGGACATAAATTTTTGTAAACTCAAACAAAACCATTTTTGTATACAAAGGCATATCATAAAATGTTTCTTAATGCATGTTGCGGTATACCGAGACGCAACTATTGTTTTAAGAATCGCCCACTTCATGATGAAGTAATTTCTTTCAGTGATTATTGGTAGAAAATGGATTTGGATATGATCCATAGATAATAATGGTTATGAAGAATGAAATTAAACAATCAAAAATAGACATGACTCATTAGAATGTCAAATATACACTCTTACACATTAAAGACGAATTAGTTTTTTCATATTATAGAATTTCCTTAACAGTCAAATGAGCCATTAAGAGCATTGACTATGCTATATGTCACAATGCACAAATTCGATTAATTCCAAGTACATTATTAAAATATATGATTTTAGTAGTGGTTCCTTAAAGGATACGATCTACCGACCGCAAAGTGTTCTTTGAGAAAATGAACAAAGTAATTAGAATATAGAAATCTACATCGATAAGAATAAAACAGTAAATTTCAAATGTTGAAATTAACATAACAGATTCATTATTCAACTGCTTAACTTAATTCAGATTTTACTCGCAAAATTATCACTCAATATGATTTTGAGTTTTGGTACACATATGTTGAATCATAAATTCTAAATAATGATTTGGAATAATCTGATTTCATACAACAACCAAACTGTCTCGAAGTTAGTAGGAGCGATACTCAATTTGTGGGTATCAGATAGGATCCAAGAACTAATATGAAAATATCGTTCAATAAGCATCAGAGTTGAGCAAAAATTTTGACAAGAATAATAGTTTGAACTTCAATTAAAATATAAAGGAAGCATATGTTTATAAAAAAGAACAATAAAGGTACTGTAATATTTCTAAAAACTATAAGTAAATAATAAAATCATGATTGTTATCGATGTTCCCGTTTTAATATTGCTATAGTTGGTTGTTTAATTCTTGATATTAGATTTGAAAGGACGTCTTTTATTATCAATATAAAAAGGATGAAGGGAATGTCCTAAATGATATACATAGGCACAATAATAAAATGTTTAATATAAAGCATGTAAGATGGATTCCTTATGCATTGGTAATAGAAATTATCCTGCATATCATATTGTCTACAATATCACATTTTTCTTATGTATTTAACACATAAAGAAAGTATCAAATTCTAATTAAGATCACTAAATGATAGTTAGTGTTCTGGAGTATTTTCAAAGTACTATAGAATTTTTCATAAAAAACAATGTACATCTTATGAAGGGGTATTCGAATTTGAAACTCATAAGTGATATCGAGTACAATATGTCAATCCTATATTCATGATTGATCTTAGTTAAGAAGCTTTAAGTTGAAAATATTACAAACAATAAGCTGCGGCTAATTCAACTAGTAGGATATGGACATTACCTTGAATGAGGGCATCAATAAAATCGATGTGTGTATACATACATATTTATATTTATATTTATATATGAATGCACAAATTTATAACTAGGCTGGGGATGATTGCAAATGTTGAGAATCCCATGATATTATTACATGATAAAAATTTCGTGATACATATAACAAAAGAACCCATAGATCATTATAAGTCGAGAAACATACTCTAAAAAATTTCACATTATAAGGGCTGTTTATCGACATCTGAGGGTGTTGATTGACAGAGTAGATAATTAAAACAATATAGCATATCCATTCACTAAAGTATAGCTTAATCATTTTGAGAAATTTGATCGAAAGGATAGGACTGAGATTCCGAAACCGACCACAAGTGCAAGTGAAAGATTGATAGAGGGGTACTCCCTTGGGGTAATTACTGTAATTTGTTACATGTATCTAACTCTATGATCGATATTGTTCATAATAAAGGCATTTGATTTCTATTATGCTTTTTTGTTATATAGTCATATAATTAAATAAGTAATTAATTAAAGTATATAAATATGAAAATCCTTAATGAAATGTTATATTATTGTAGTTGTAAATAGTTACAATCGTAAGTAATTAATCACAATACAAATGGCATTTTATTTTAAATATTCCCAGTTATGAATTTTTTAAAATGGATATCAACATATCCGTTGAGATTAGAGAAGGCAAAGCTCTCTAAATGTTCGAGGTGTATTATTCATGGCTTTTGAGGCACCAAAAGTTTACGTACTCAAGGTTATTAGATAACTATGGAATGACTCACCCAAGAATTTTCTATTAGTTAAAAATAGCTAGGCTAAATATGAATTTCAAGATAACAATGTTACCATGTTCCTTCGAATTGAGAATATTATGTAACTTCAACGTGAATATTCCACTTTGATTATAGTTAAATCATGATATGGCGATCCATCGAGCAACTATAGCTGGATCTTAGTTAAAGCATTTTGAAGTGAAACATTTTTCAACAGAGAATTCGTCTCCTTAGTTATGGGAGATCAGTATCACAGTCAGTTGTAGCAAACTCAAAATCAAAACATTTAGCTAGAGTAAAACAGTTAATAATAAATGATATTATTGAACTTGGGAAGTCTATTATGAATTTACGGAGTTGAATACGGATGACGTTGGAATTTTGATCAAAACTAGATTCGATAAGTCCTAATGTGATACGATATTGGCAAAGAGAATGTGTTAAATAATAATTACTAAAGGTGACACTTAAGTGATTGTGAAATTTTATTTTACAAAAAGACCTGTAAGTGATGAATTCAGTCAAACTGTTCACCGATAGCTATAGTGATGTCTAAATTTTGATATTTCAGTTGTCCATACTAATCTATAACAACCCATATTTTCGGGTCTTCAAATTTGAATATTTAATCTATTCAAATATTCAATTTTGAATTAAATTATATAAAATATATGTTTCAAATTTAGATTTGATTTTTGATGACGTATTTTTAATTTAATTTTGAGAAATTTTCGATAATTTTTAATTTGGAAACTAAGCAATTCGATGTATTTTACGACAAACGCTGGTATTTTAAAACTTACAGAATTTAATAACTTGTCAATTGTATTGTTGTTTCATGGTCGCATTCAAATTCTATACGCGATCGCAATTCATTTTTTGTCAATCGTGGCTCATAATCGAACGCGATCTAGTGTGGCGTGGTACCCAAGTTTAAGTTAAAGTCAACCCCAAGTATACACAGTACACTGCCTTTTTTCCTTTTCGCCACCATCATATCCCTTTTATCTTGCCTCCAGTGTCCTTTTTGCCTACCTTCCACCGTTCCAGCCACCCTTGTCTCCTTGATTTGACATGAAAATGGATTTTTGATTTTTGATCTGACCAGGTAAACATGCGTATATATGGGTATGTCAGAAAGACAGTCTTCTTCTTCTCCATTCCTGGATTTGCCTCCTCTGTTAATTTCATAAACCAAAGAAATTCAAAACTTTTCCTCATTCAAAAATAATATCTCCAAAACCGCTGACTATTTATTAAACTTCAAACATGAAAGTTGTAAGTTTCTCTGTCTAGTATACGCTAAAAATGATTTCATGGGTTTTCATCAAGTGGTTTAAGAGATATCTTTAAATAATGACAAGTGGTTGCGAAAATGATCATTTTCGACAATCACGAATTGGCGAATGGAGGATACAGATGGGATCGTAGCAGTGATTAGGGATTATTAAAGGCGTTCTTGTGTTTTTTTGTAGTTTGGTTTGGCATAGGGAAAGAGATGACCAAAAATCATTCGTAAATTAATTTCTAGTGAACTAGAGGTCGAGGAGATGATCGGAGAGGTCGGGGAGGAGCTTTGGGGCAAGGCAAAGGTCATGACCATCGTGGATTTTATACTAGTGGTCTGTGGTGACATGGCGAAGCAAAAATATGGTTTTAAGGCATTCCTTTTGGTGGTGTCAGGTTATGATGAACTGCGGAGAGGTGGAGCGGTCGATTGGCTTCGCACTTGGCATAAAGGTAGAGTCGGATTAGGAAAAGATAGTGGCAAGGTAGCGGCTGCCTACAGATGTCATAGTGGCGTTAGTGTAAAATTATGTGGACTGAGATTCAAATTGCAACAGACACGAATTTGGGCATGATCGGTCAAAATTGGATTTGAATGGGCTAGGGCATCTAAGGGTGGCAGTCGAGTAGAATAGGGCGAGGCAGACTTGGTAATGTTATCATACTGGTCGTAGGTGGCTTCGAACATGCATGCACGTGCATGAACTTGTTTATTGGAACGAGAGAAGTGATTTGGGAAGAAGGAAGGGAAGCTGTAGCTTGTGGATGCAGGTCTTGTGGGCATTGGGCCGATCGCCTATGGAGGGTGCTTATTTTATATTATTTTGTTTTAATTATATATAGATTAACATATTAACTTTAAAAATTCGTATTGTACTCATATGGAATCCAATTGATCTGAAAACTACTGCTTTGTACTCGTATGGACAAGTACAACATAGTAGTGTGGCTTATTGGTAGCTTTGGACAAATACGCTTTTATGATATATGAAAACAAATAGGATTTAAATTTCGTTATTTCAATTAAAAACGTCGTTTAAATTTATAACACTAATTATGGATGTTCATTGGCCAAATAAATTACCGTTGAGCTAAATTGGATCGAATATGGTAATTATACATTGGTTTAGCGGAATAAAACACCGTTCTGCTAATTAAACTAATTTGGCAATTTATTAGAAGACTAAATCCCCATTCGGCTATTCTATAAATTTGAACTTTTGATTATATATCGTTAGTTGATATGTCAGTTGGGATATGTGATATGTTAAACCATGATGGATAAGTATTAAATTTATTTACACAGTTGTTGAATATGTAAATATCTGTTATTAACTTGAAAGTTAAATTGAGTAATATGGTAGCTTATTTAAGTAACGTGGTGATAATTAAGCCTCCTTCAAAATTTGAAAAGCAAATTACTTATTTGGAAGTTATTAAAAAATAATTATTTTTATTATAAGGTTTAAAGATAATTATTATTTAATAATAAGATTTAAAAAGGTGATAACTTATTAGAATTAATATTTTAAAGATAATTTATAATTGCTTAATAATAAGTTAAAGTTAATTATTTTATTAATAGGGTTCTTAAAAGTTATTTGTTAAATGTTATTTAAGAATGCTTAGTTATTATTTTCAAGTTATTAAGTTATTGTTTTGAAATGTTTTAATTTCACTTTAATTATTTATTTAAAGTGATTTAACTATGCTTAAATTTTTAATTAAAGTTGATTAATTATATATTTTTAAGTTATTTAAATATATTTAAAGGTTAACTAATTATTTTTAATTATCAATACAATAATAGTGTTTGAAATTAATTTAATATGTTGTTAATAGATTTTAAAGAATTATTTTAAATAAGGTTTTATTAGAATGAAATAGAAGGATGTTTAAATAGTAATTTGTTACTTAAAGCTATCTTAAATAACTAATGGTTTATCAAGAGGGCCTTATTGACATAAAGAGTCTATAAATGAGTTGGATTAAATATGGAAAGAGTTTATAAATGGATTTTGATAGTTATAAAAGAATTTATAAATGAGTTTTGAAGAACTGAGAAGGGAGAGGTTTATAAACGGGGTATGGAATATATTAAGAATGTTTTATATAGGGATTGGTGTTTTTGGTTTCTCTGTTTTAAATAACATTTTAGGTTGATCATTTAAATATGATTCCAAAATAGAAAATCGTTCTAAGTTTTATGCGGATATACTAATATCATTATATAAGTATATGGAGAAGTTCCCAAGTTTTGAAAGTAAGATGGTTTCTGTATATACTTATACCATTGACATAAGTATATTATTATATTTTCTAAGTATTGAAAACATAGTGGTTTGCGAATATACTTATCCTATTGAGATAAGTATATGAAAGTGATTTCCAAGTATTTGAAAGGTGACTTTACATTAATTAAAGATTAGTTTAAGAGGCTTAGTGATTTCCGTGGGAAATGTAATCTTGTTTTGAATGTTTGTTTATTTGATAGTTAAATAACGAACTATCAAATCTTGGCCTAAATATGTAATCCTTTTAATTTTTGTGGTAGGAAAATATTCCCTACTTAACACTGAAGGATTTTAACTCTGGAAATATCTAGGGAAAAATCAAGGATTATATGGTACAGCTACCATCGATGGTGCTATACTATACATATAATCTCGTTTCATTCTTCTAGGACAAATGATAAGGAGATCTGTTCACTTAAATGGTTAGGGGGTAATCCCTGCTCTTATGTATTGTCTGATTATTTCTTAAAGAACTAGTATTGAGCATTTCGAAAATTGACATTTGGTTTTGTGGAGCACCCGAGAAACGGAAGAGTGTACTCATAAGAGATGACTCGAACTTGTGACCACTTTAGAAACCATATACTGTTCTATGGAGGAGATTCATGAGATATTGAGATATTGGGATCCATATGTGATTTCAAAACCCGTTAAAGTATGGGAATGTAGGTATGATCCCAAGATCTAATTGAGATATGGGAATCTATGCGTGATTCCGAGACCCATTCGGGTACTAGAATCCATGTGGAATTCTATGATCTATTTGGTGGCAGTACGTAAGTTGGAATGCTGGAGGTACCTCATCAGCGGGAATGACTAAAACTAGAGATATGAGGCATGGCCAATAGGGTTGGCAAACCTATAGGGTGTAGTCGGCCCCACCAAAACATTACCTATAGTTTTTGTGCATGCATGGAGCGATGCACTCGATCTTAGCAAGACCAGCTATGTTTTTCCTATGGTACATCACTGGGATGTATGCTGCTTTAGAAGGATATTTCTGATCTTTGTGTAGGAGGATTGTTTCTCGAAGTACTGAGGCACCTACTTGAAAATCCTACATAACTATCGAACGTGCCTTATCGGTTTTGGATTATATCTATTACTGTAATGTACACTCATGAACATCACAGCTATTTGATTATTATTATTTTCACCCTTAGACATTATTATAATATATCACTAGATTTTTTGATATAAAAGGTTTTGGTTATCATAAGGTAAAAACCCATCTGTTTATGTGCGGCATGGTCTTACGAGATGCCTTTGATTTCAAAAGATTTTTCAAGTTAAAATAAATAAAATTCCTTGTGATTTGAGTTCTCATACTGGTTTTACCAGGATGACCTGGACGTTTTTTCCTATAATTCTTGTGTCAGACTGAGCATATTTAAGGTTTAGTTGAATGTTCGGAGCTTTAGGAGGAAAGCTGGAGGCCAAAAGACGTACTCACATACATGGTTATTTTTTCCGTTGCATTCATTTCTTGTGTTTATCTGCAAGTGTAAGGACAGATTGTTATAACTCTATGTGTTGAATAGATTTGTATACTCTGTTTGATGTATGTATATACATATATTACAATTTCGTTTTGTGTAATGATTTGTTCTCTATTATAGACTATTCGTTCACTGTGAGGTTCTATGTTGTTTAGTTTCTTCTTATCTTCTTTCTTTTTTCCCTAACTATCTGCCTTTCCATTAAATTTGGGTTGGACATGTATGATTTATTGTCAACTTAAATTCTATGAAAAAGTGGGTCGTTGCAGTTGGTATCAAAGCTTAGGTTAAGCTAATACCTAGGCTAGTCGGGATTGACGTAAACGAGGCCCTGGGATGAGTTTGAGAGTATATAAAGAGCGCGTACTTGTTATTTTTGTAAAAATGTTTTATATTGTGTTGTTTGATCTATTAAGTGGCTTAAGAATTCCGGTTGATGCATTTGGTTAACGTTATCGATAGGGATTTTCTAAACACTCGAACAAAACAAATTGACACGATATTGATTTAAAATTTGGGAAAATTAAATAATTTTACCTAGGAATATATTTTTTATGTATAAAAGAATAATTTTTATAAGTAAAATTTAGTATAGTTTTTCTTGGTTGTACTTAGTTGTTAGGAAGGATAACATTCCATCATTATCATATAGGATTTTGATCGGTCATGCTCCCCCATTTTTGAGCATTGATTATTGTCCACTAATCTATCTGGATCTTCCTTTTTGAAATCTGGGTTGGATAGATAGGAAATTTGGGAACATTGAAACGAATAACTTGTGAATTAAGTTTCACAATTTGAATATAAGGCGTTCGTTTATAATATTGAGTTGAAATTTAATTTCTAAAGATTGTTTATCTAAAAGAAAAATTGAATATTTTGGAACGAATATTTTAGAAACGAATTTATAAAAAGGGTGATTTAAAAGAATTTGGTTTTAATAAATTTTATTATGCAAAAAGAAATTGGAATATTTTAAAATAATCATTTTGAAAATGATTGAATATAAAAGTTGGTTGTAATTAAATTAGGATTTTGCAAAACAAATTTATTAAAAAGAAATCTCAAATATTGATAAAGTTAATACTTTAAAAATGATTTATATAGGAAAGCTAGAATATTTTTGAAATAAATATTTGAGGAACGATTTCCTTTAAAAGGATATATTTTATAAATTTGATGTATTAAACTACACCTTATTAATAAAAGAAATTCAAAAATTTAAATACCGGTGATTTTTGGCAAAATGGTTTTTGATGTTTAAAGGTTAATAATAGTTTTATTTGAGATAATTCTATAGTATAAATGATTTTGAAAATGGTAATAATAATTATTTAAAAATATATTTTAAGTACAATTCTTTTGGAAAGAGAATCTAAAAAGAAAGAGGTATATTTTCTTTGGATTGGATTAGGAAATGAGTTCCGATTTTTTTTGTGTTGATCAGAATAATCTTCTAAGTGACGATCGGATGTTTGCTTCTCTTCGTCATTGTACGGTCAGGAAGTGTTTGAATCTAGACGAATGCAAAGTAAGTTGGAAATGGATAGCTTGTTTAAAACCATTTATTTGGAAATATAATTGGTATGATTTTAAGAGGGGGATTCTGAAAATTGGAAATTTTCTTTTAAGTTAACTAGTTCAAGTGGCTCGAAGATAACTAAAATGGATAAGGGATACGTTTGGATGGCAAACGTTTCTCTTGAGTATAATTCCTTTAGTAAGGAATTGCATGATATTATTTAGCCGTACCCAGTTCCTTGGTATAATTTTGGGGTTACTCAAGCTATATATATATGTATGTTTGTATATATATATATTTGTTATGGATTAAAATATATCTAATATCATTTCAAAAGTTTTGAAATAAATAACCTTGTATTTGACTCTTAAGTCTCCCAAATATATAGTATTGTTTCAAAAAGTGCTTTGAATGAAGACCTTGGTATCTAAAAATTATTAAGTGAATTAAAAATAATTTTTTTGAATTTAGTAGTTGTGCATATCCTTGTAATGTGGTAGAGTGTTTTATAAGTTTTACAAATCCAATAGAGTTATACGAAAAAAATTCATAAATATTTTAATGGGAATAGGATTGGTATTGGAACAACCAATTAAATAAGTATGTAGAATGGATGTAGATCATTTCTCGATTTTTGATGACGAGCACTTGATGAGGGTTCTTAATATGAAGCCAAGGTTTTCTATCATAGTTTTTGGCTATGTAAGAAGAATGGAGGGTTCTAATTAATAAACTTAAATAGGGTCCGCACTAGAAAATCACGTGAGTGACACCGGTTGGAGGTGGAGTCATGTATTCGAGTGGTGATCGACTCCGATTCTGTATATGAATGATCTGTGAACATCATGCGGGCTTATGAATCGTATAAAATGTTCTTATGCTAGAATTTTGAGGACGAAAATCTTTTTAAGGGAAAGAGTGTAATAACCCGTATTTTTGGGTCTTCGAATTAGAATGTTTAACTGTTTAAATATTCAAATTTGAATTAAATTATGAAAAATTTATGATTCAAATTTAGATTTGATTTGACGATGTATATTTAGTTTATTTTTTATAATTTTTCCATAATTTTTAATTTGGAAAAGAAACAAAATTTCCATTTTACATATTTTATGACAAATGCTGGTTTTTTGAAACTTCATAGAATTTAATAACTTGTCTATTTTATTATTCTGTTGTGATCGCATTCAAATTCTATATGCAGTCATAATTCATTTTCTGTCAATCGCAGCTCATAATCGGACGCGATCTGGTGTGGCAGGGTATCCGAATTTAATTTAAAATCAAAACCTAGTATACACTGTACACCGCCTTTTGTTCCTCTTAGCCACCATCTTGTCCCTTTTTCCTTGCCTCCAGTGTCCTCTTTGTCTTCCCTTCCTCCCTACTAGCCACCCTTCTCCTCTTGATTTGACATGAAAAAGGATTTTTGATTTTTGATCTGACCAGGTAAACATGTGTATATATGGGTATGTTAGAAAGGTAGTCTTCTTTTTCTCCATTCTTGGATTTGCCTCCTTTGTTAATTTCATAAACCAAAGAAATTCAAAACTTTTCCTCATTCAAAAATCAACATCTTCAAAACCTTTGACTATTGATTAAACTCACAACATGAAACTGTTAGTTTCTTTGTTTAGTTTACTCTAAAAATAATTTCATGTGTTTTCGTCGAGTGGTTTGAGAGATATCTTTAAACAACAACAAGTGGTTGCAAAAACAATCGTTTTCGACAATCACGGATTGGTGAACGTAGATTATAGATGTGCTCATAGCAGTGAATGGGGATTTTTAGAGGCGTACGTGTGTTTTTTAGTAGCTTGGTTTGTTGTATGGAAGGAGATAATCGAAAATCATTTGCAAATTAATTTCCGGTGAACCACAGGATGAGGAGATGATTGGAGAGGTCGAGAAGGAGCTTTGGGACAAGGCGAAGGTCATAACCATGGCGGATTTTGGTCTAGCGGTCTGTTGTGGCCTGGCGAAGCAAAAATAGGGTTTTAGGGCATTCTTTTGGGAGGTGTTTGTTTTTGATGAACTGCGGCAATGTGGAGCAGTTGAGTGGCTTCGCGCTTGTCATGGAGGTAGAGCAGGCTTAGGCGAAGATAGTGGCACGGCAATGATAGCTGCAGCATGTCGTATTGGAGTTGGTGGAAGATTATATGGACCAAGATTCAAATTGCAGTAGGCAAAAATTTAGGGGTGATCGGCTGAAATTGGATTTGAATGAGATGGGCATCGAAGGGTGGTCGGTCGAGTGGAGCAGGGCAAGGCGGACTTTGGGGTGTTATCGCGGTGGCCGTTGGTGGTTTCGAAGATGCATGCATGTGCACGTGTGCATGAACTTGTTTGTTCGAATGAGAGAAGCGATTTGGGAAGAAGGAAGGGAGGCTGTAGTTTAGGATGCGGGTCTTGTGGGCATTGGGCTGGTTGACTATGGTGAGGTGCTTACTTTATATTATTTCGTTTTAATTATACATAGATTAGCATATTAACTTTGAAAATTCATATTTTACTCGTATGGAGTCTGATTGACTTAAAAACTTTTGCTTTGTACTCGTACGGACGAGTACAGCAAGGTAGTGTAGCTTATTTGTAGCTTTTGAAAAGTACAAATTTATGACATATGAAAACAGATAGGATTTATATTTCATTACTTTAATCAACAGTGTTGTTTAAATTTATATACACTAATTATGGATGTTTATTTTCCCAAATAAATTACTATTGAGTTAAACTGGGTCGAATATGGTAATTGGATATTGGTTTAGTGGAATAAAACACTGTTCCTATAATTAAACTAATTTAGCCAGTTATTAGCAGAATATATCTCAGTTCTTCTATTTTATAGATTTGGACATTTGATTATATATCGTTAGTTGATATGCCAGTTGGAATATGCGATATGTTAAACCGTGATGGATAAGTATTGAATTTATTTACATAGTTGTTGATTATGTAAATATCTGTTATTAGCTTGAAAGTTAAATTGAGTAATATGGTTGCTTACTTAAATACCATGGTGATCGTTAAGCCTCCTTCAAATTTGAAAAGCAAATTATTAATTTGAAAGTTATTTAAAAATATTATTTTTATTATAAGGTTTAAAGATAATTATTATTTATTAATAATATTTAAAAAAGGTGATAGCTTATTAGTAATAATATTCTAAAGATAATTTATAATTGTTAAAAAATAATTTAAAGTTATTATTTTATTAATATGGTTCTTAAAACTTATTTCGTAAATGTTTTTCAAGAATGTTTAATTATTATTTCAAGTTATTTAGATATTGTTTTGAAATGTTTTAATTTTACTTTAACTATTTATTTAAAGTGATTTAACTATACTTAATTTTTTAATTAAAGTTAATTAATTATATTGATTTAAGTTATTTAAATATATTTAATGGTTAATTAATTATTATTTTAATAATGTTATAAAATTAACTAATTATTATATTAGTTTTGTTTTGAAGTTAACTTATCAATACAATAATAGTGTTTGAAATTAATTTAATATATTATTAAATAGATCTAAAGTATTACTTTAAATAAGGTTTGATTAAATGAAATAGATGGATGTTTAAATAGTAATTTATTATTTAATGCTATTTTAAATAACTTAGGTTTTTCAAGAGGGCCTTATTTACTTAAAGAGTATATAAATGAGTTGGATTAAATATACGAAGAGTTTATAAATGGCTTTGGATAGTCATAAAAGAATTTATAAATGAGTTTTGAAAAACTAAGAAGGGAGAGGTTTATAAACAGGGTTTGGAATTTATTAAGAACGTTTATAAAAGGATGGGTGTTTTGGGTTTCTCCATTTTAAATAATATCTGGGTTGATCTTTAAATATGATTTCAAAATAGAAAATCTTTCTAAGTGTTTGGTGCATATATTTATGTCATTGTATAAGTATATGGAAAAGTTTCCATTTCTTGAAAGTGAAATGGATTATGAACATACTTATATCATAGAGATAAGCACATGTTATATTTTCTAAATGTCGAAGATATCATGGCTTGTGAATATACTCATCCTATTCTGGAAATCAATGTTTCGATTTGTAGAGCGCACGAGAAACGGAAGAGTGTACTCATAAGAGATAACTCGAACTCTTGACCACTTCAGAAACCATATATGTTTCTATGGAGGTGATTTGTGTGATATTGAGATGTTGAGATCCATGTGCGATTCCAAAACCCATTAGGGTATGGGAATCCGGATGTGATTCCAAGATCTAATGTAGGCATGAGAATCTATGTGTTATTCTGAGACCCATTGGGGTATTGGAATCCATTTGGGATTCTGTGATCTATTTGGTGGCGATGTGTAAGCTGGAATGTCGGACCTAACCTCATCAGTGGGAATGACTAAACCAGAGATATGAGTCATGGCCAATAGGGTTGGCAATTCTATAGGGTGTAGTCGGCTCCGCCTAGATGTTACCTATAGTTGTTATGCATGCATGGGGGGTGCACTCGGTCTTAGCGAGACCAGCTGGAACATTACTAGAGATGTATGCTGCTTCGAAAGGATATCTCTGATCCTTGTGCAGGAGGATCGTTCCTCGAAGTACGAGAGCACTTTTATAGAAATCCTACACAATTATCAAACGTGCCTTATTGGCTTTGGGTTATATATCTAGTATTGTTGTGATGTACACCCACGAGCATTACAGCTACTTAATTATCATTATTTCCATGCTTAGACATTATTATAATATCACTAAATTTTTTGATATAAAAGGTTTTGGTTATCGTAAGGTAAAAATCCATCTGTGTTTATGTGTGGCATGGTCTTACGAGAAATCTTTGATTTCAAAGGATTTTACAAGTTAAAATAAATAAAATTCCATGTGATTTGAGTTCTCATTTGGTTTTACCAGACCGACTCGGATGTTTTTTTCTTATAATGCTCGGGTCAGATCGAGCATATTTCTAGGTTTAATTGGATGTTTGGAGCTTTAGGAGGAAAGCTGGAGGCCTAGAGACATATTCGTCTACATGGTTATTTTTCTGTTGCATTCACTGTGGTATCTATCAGTAATTGTAAGGACAGGTTGTTACAACTGTTCGTGATGAATAGGTTAGTATACTCTGATTGATGTGTATATATATACATATATACATATGTTACAGTTTTGTTTTTTGTGTAAAGATTGTTATCTATTATAGATTATTCGTTCTGCGATGAGATTCTGAGTTGTTTAGTTTCTTCTTATTTTCTTTCTTCTTTCTTTTCCCTAACTATCCACCTTTTTTATTCAATTTGGGTTGGACATATGTGGTTTATTATCAACTTATACTGTATGGAAAAGTGGGTCATTACATAATTGCTAATTTAATTTACACCTCCGAGTAGCACAATCGCATTTATAATTTCTCCAAAAACCACACGATTTAATTAATCTGTAAAATGTTATAAACTGACCCAATTAATTAATATTTATGAAATATTAATTGTTATTAATTTATTTGATGTTTTGAGTATTGTTGGTACTTTTTAAATGCATTTATAGAAGTTACATGTGCATATCTCGACATACGATATCGGCATATTCTAAACAAGGTTTAAATAATGAAATCATTACATAGAGGTTTCCTTTGGAAAATTTGCGCGTAAAGGAATGTACTAGGGCTGGCCATGCATTGGAAGGTAGAGGAATCAATTACTTGAAACTTACAAAAGAGTTAAAAAAGGAATATTTTTGTTAGGAGATTAGGAAATGTTCATTTGATCCTAATAAAATAAAATATCTTCATTTAATTCTTTTCCTACGAAAAATACACTCTTCCTCCTCCGTTTCTAGGTTCAGCCACCTCTCCATCTCTAAAAAAATTATGAAACACATTCAGATCAACTATCAAGTTACATTTTACATAGGTGGTTTATCCTTCTCTTGCAAAGTGGAGTGCTATTTCACTTGTGTAGCGACCTATAATTTCGAACACTTTGTCTTCAAATATCAAAACGTTTTGAAATATAGTTAAGTATTATAAATGTGATTTTATAACCTTGTTAAACATCTTTTAATTAATTAACAATGATAAGAAACACGTTATTGAAATTTGTTTACAAAAATATATATTTGAAGAAATACCGATAATGTGATCGAAAATTGATTTATCAAAGATATATACAAATGAAATCAGGTTTGAGGTAAACATGCCTCAATAACTAATATAAACAACAAGACTAAGCTAATGAACATATGAACACATTATCAACTAAATAACACACTTTGCTTTATAGGTAATTATAATCTTCTAGAAGCTTCTTAGGGATAATAGATATTTGTATGTCGGGATTAGTTTAGTCATTTTCTTAAGATAAGAGGTGTAAAGGAGAAGAGATGGGCATGTGTAGGGATGAGGCTTCCATGGTATGATATGGGGGATGAATGGAAGGGTAGGCAATACCCACATGAAGCCTATATAAGTGGGTACACACATCTTTGATTTACTTTTGAAAATATAAAAGTTAAAAGTTGTGCTCTTCACATCTTTCTCCACATAAATTTTATAAGCAATATAATTTCAAAATACATCCAATCAACTCAAAGTTAGATAAGAGCCTTATGACAACTTCAAAATACCTTCCATCAAATTGATCTTGGAGAAACAAAGCAAAACTTCTCGTACACTTGAAGGTCGTGAACAATTTTGAGGGTTAATTTGGCTTAGGGCTAGTGCAAAGGTAAGGAAGGGGTGGGAAGTGAAGTGTTAGCAAGGTTAAGGTAGGAATTGGTTGGTTAAACTTGCTTGTTTACTTTCTTAAGGAGGGGTAGCTCACCATTGAATGGAATTATATTATGTACATGTGCTTATGATTGATTATTTCTTTGTAATTAAATTGATATTGATATATATTGTAACATAATATTTTAATTCTTGCTTTGAAAGAAAATGGCATATGCAATCCACATGTATGGACTTGAATGGACTTGTGTGACTTGTAAAATAGCCTTGAAATAAAGCACATAGGTTGTAGTCAAACTTTGGTTTAGATTGAATTTAGATTTTAGAGTGCTCTTATAGCAATTGTCGCTACGGATGTACTTAGGAATTGTCTTGTATTCCGCAATTTCTATGGAACTTTATAAGGAGATCCTTAGGGTTTCCTTACCAAATTTTTGATTTTTATTATGCATGCTTGCTTTAATAAAAAGTTTGAATGTTAAAAAGTTAAGTAACATATCGAAAAGTGGTCAAACTTACATATGCAAAACTACCCTCGTTTTAGCCTTTATTTTGAAATTTAAAGGTTTGAAAATATATTTAAGTGTTTTGTTTCATTCTTTTTACAAGTGTTTTCAAACTCTTTTTAGAGTATTTTAAAAGTGATTTGATATTTGTATGAATATTTAATAAGTAGTTATAAATTTTTAGGTAGAAGGGTTTGTTTTAAACACAAGGAAAACTTGGTTTTTCCATGTTTTAAATATTTTATGAAGTTGTTAATTTCAAGTAATATTTTGATTAAATGTTTTAAATAATTTTTAAGTATATATAGTTTTTAGAAAAGTAGTTAACTATATTTATTAATATCTTTTGTAAATATCTTATCTTTTAAATTGTTTTTTAAATACCTGGTTTAATAAATAAATTGCTATACATACATGTGTGTGTATATGTATATCATTTCTAAAACGGTTTTAAAAGTGAAAACAAATGATTTCTAAAGGGGCTATAAATTGCATAGTGTCTAAACCATTATTTGTTTAATTACTTCTTTGAAAATAATTAACTTTGCTCAATACTAAATGCCGACGAAATAGGTTTATCTATTTGTGACTGTTAAGATTGATGTTCGAGTAGGGATAGACGCAATAGTGCTTCAACCTACTGACTTCACTCTTGACTGAGAAATAGTTAAGTTGGGAAGGTTGGAAATGTGTAAATCGTGTTGATTACTTACTCCTTTACGAAAAATCGTTAATATTATGCTTAACACTAAAAGCCGACAAATAGACTTGTCTATGTGTGAGAGTCAAGAATGAAGTGTTCGGGTAAGGTTTTGATATGCAACTAGTGCTCTAACTTACCTTGCTTCACTCTTGACTGAAGAATACTATAAGTTAGAATGTCGAAAACGTGTTAAGTATATGAACCTTGATTTCTATAAGCGGTCGTTTTAACTAGATAGTCAATTAGTCGACTATCGAACTTGACCAATTATTAACTTGAGAAGTATCTAAAAGCTTCACAACTTCATATGCTTTGAGATCCCAAAAGAAGGAGCATTCCAATGAAATGTCTCTAGCTTTAAGAACATATATATACAAGATCCCCTGGGGAGGACTCCTCTTTATATAGTTTTCTTACTTCTAAAACAACCGGAATTGAGTTTACTGGAAATTTCTCGAATTAGTTTTGAAGAGTCCGAGATTGCTAAGTGTTTTACTTACTGAATACCACTTCAAAACTAGTATACGAGTCTATATGTTGGGAGTGGTTGTGAAGTGAAGTGCTATAAAGTTAAACTATCTATCCTAAGGTCAAGTCCAAGGGAAAGGTCTACGTTCAATCCAGACTTATGCTATAGAGTTGAACTGTCTATCCTAAGGTTAAGTCCAATAGAGAGGTCAATGTTATCATTTGCCAAATGAGCTTGTATGGGAATCCCCAGAATGATTCATGTTTTGTTTGAGTGATGAAAAATCGTGTGAGAGATGCAGAATGTGATCTCGACATCAAAAATGACTAAAGACAAAGTAGGATGCACAATTTTGGGTTTAGCTAGCCCATGAGGGCATACCAACTCCAAATCTAGAGATGGTTCCGATTATTGGGCACCAAGAGTTTTTGATACTTGGTTCCATGCAGTTCACCATTGGGTCAATTGGGTTTACCTTATGCTACATCCTATTTGGAGATATATAATGCTTCGAAGATAGTTTTTGATCCTTATCATGGAGTTCGAATTTGGTTAGACCAAAGAGATCTCCGTGGAAAAATCCATATGTGAATGTATCTTAGAAATATTGATAGTAACCTCAATATTGTTGTGGTGTGATCAATGTAAGCATAATAGATTTATTTTATATTTATATTCTACACCGTAGACATTATCTATCATATTACTATGTTAACTTAATAAAGGGTTGGTTTCTTTTGATGGGAAAACCATTATGGTAATCTGTATGGTCTCAATAGTTACTGTTACATGTTGCATATATCTTAGGTTTTCTCATATTGGACTTATGTCAGCACTTGGTTTCGTTTTTCCTAAATTTCTCATGTACTCTTTTGAGTTGGTTGAGAAAAGCAAGTTTTATTTTGGAGCTTCAGAGTTCAGGAAACTAGCCCGAGGCTTTCGTTATCTATCTATTTCTATTTCTGTTGCACTGTATTATATATGTGTGTATCAACATTTTGAGGATAGACAGTCATAACTGTCCAGGCTGGTGATAGTACTTAGTTTTTATACCTCTGAAATTTATGTATTCGGAGTAACCCTTTGTATTATTCTTTTGATATTATATATTATCATTCCGTTGAGAGATTCTGATGTTTTGTCCTTTCTTTCCGTTCCATTCGTTTTCTTTTATTTTTCCCTAACTATCTGTCTTTCCGACACTTGGATGCACGACACATGAATATCGTGGATGTATTTAGTGTCGACATCCGAGGGTCGAAAACTTGGGTTGTTACAACTTGGATATCGAAGGAGAAGCCATAAATCAATATGTGACAATAGGCAAGGTTTTTTAGACATGTTCTTCTTATTTGTAATTTATTCATGATGCTTAAAAGGTTGTTGTTTACATATATGTATATTGTGGCCACTTATTAAGATCTAGTTTAA
The DNA here is from genome assembly GCA_030765085.1 of Allium cepa. Lineage (NCBI taxonomy): Eukaryota > Viridiplantae > Streptophyta > Magnoliopsida > Asparagales > Amaryllidaceae > Allium > Allium cepa. The sequence goes on from CM060943.1 coordinate 731,479,148, forward strand.
AATTCTTTTATGTATTGTAATTAAATGTGAACTCTATTTGTGTATGGTTTTATTGAATGTTACCTTTTCTAATTGGATCTTAAATGATTAATTATTACGGAATTGATTTGTTAAAAAATTTCTATCTATTATTATAATTGATTAATTATTAGTTTAATGAAGAAATTTCTATCTTAACTCATTTAAGATCTAAAACAAATCGTTTTTCTTATTAGATGTAAGATTGTACGTTGCTATTAATCTATTATGTTTTAGTGAATTACTGTTGTTGTCATAATTTATTCCCTTCAAAAATGGATCTATTTTAGTAGACTGAATTATGAATACACACACAACACACGCACACACACACACACACACACACACATATATATATAATTCATCTTTCAGTTTCGAATTTTTAAATCAACATCAAAAATTAATCTTTTGTTTGGTTGATTTATTTCAAATTAATTCAAGTTCTTGTTTTGTAATTAAATCATAATTTATTACATGTATGTATGTAGAGAAATATAAATGTTATGTTTTAGGTTCAATTATGTCTTTAGGGACAATAATTAAATTTTAAAAAAATCTTCTTTATGTTGATTGGGTGCACTTTCGTATTTATAATTTTAATGGTTTGGTTGTTTTATTGTAACTAAGTTTAGAATTTATATGGCATTGGATTAATTGTTGATTATAGAATAAACATAAATTGAGATTTCATTTGATGCGTGCTAAAGAATAAACCTCTCATCCTTCATGTATTGATAAGAGGATGCATCAAAACTACTCCTTTTATATGGAGATCCTCAAGCGTATAATCGATCACAGCCTTTAAATTACTTTAGTGATTGTTTTTAAGCATTTGAACATACCAAACAACATACAAATATGCAAACAATCATCATACCATCACAAATTCTTATCAAAACATATTCATAACCTATCCTAACATTCATTTGAACAAACATACATCAAAATAACTTGTTTAAATCATTTTAAATTCGTTTTTTTACTTTAGTTTTATAACGAAGAAAGCTGTAATTCATATTTTTGACTTTAAAAATGGATCTAAAATATATCAAAACATATATAAAGACATTCTGAAGGTTAAAGATGATAAATCACTCGTCGAACACACAATAAAAAAATCATAATCGTAGAAAATGAGGTAAAATTGAAAATAAACAGCAAAGGTCTAAAATTTCTTCTCTAAAATTGTTGATTTTAAAGTCTCTCATTAATATCTTTGCCATTCTACTATTATTCTCTTAATTTGTCTTGATCTAGAAAAGTTTTAGATTCATTTTGGTTGGTTATATGTTAATGGAGTTTTAGATCAAATTTGGATAAGATGGGAAATGGTTTAGGGCTGCTAGAGTGGTTGTTATTAGCACAAATCCCGAAATTGGGTTAAGGATTAAGTATAATCTTATATTTATTACTGCAAAAAGCTATTCAAAAACTTTCAAACTTCAAAAAGCCATATATTTGGACCCATATGTCTAAAAATCTACCACAACCACTCTGTGGAAAAAGAAGCCATCATATCTTTCATTTGGAAGTGGTCTCATACCTAAGTCCGCCTTCTATCTAAAGTCATAACCTTTAGAAGTTTTAGCGGTCAAAATTTACCAATATTTATAATGGGGGTTTGTAATGTCGATAATCAATATTCTCCAAAGTTAAATTTTATTTCGACCCAAAGTGATTGTAAAAGTAATATTTTTATAATTTGCTAATATGTAAAAATTTGGACCGCTACATTCTCCCCACTTTAGGAACTTCCCTCACGAAATTCCAACCAAACAAATAAAAGCACAACAATAATGATATCCAACATGGTTATCAACCAAATAAGCATAGCAAACATCAAACATGCATCTATAGTAGCAATAAATCCTATGCATCCCTTGCAAAGTACTAAGTTAAGTAATTTGAAATATCAAATGTGAAAGCTAACTATAAAATTGAAATCTTACCAAGCAAAGAGCTCAGGATAAGTAGTCCTCATGCTTTCCTCGGTCTCACATGTGATGTCGCCTTTAGTTTCACTCCATTAAACCTTTTCCAACTTCATTGTCTTCCTCTTAAGTTACTTTATATCATGTCTAGCTATACGAATAGACCTACGAGATCTCGATGCTTCATGTTCAAGTTCAATATCATTTAGTTGATTCAGAGCCACAATTATGCTTGGGATGTGCATAAACTTCCTAAAATGAGAAACATTCGTGCTATAAACACCCATCATTTTCCAAGGTAAGTTTATTATATATGCTAGGTTCCCAGTCTTCTCAAATATCCGAAAAGGACCTATGAATTTTGGCATTAATTCCCATTAGTAACAAATGAAATATATTCTTCAATAGAGAGATCTTAATAAACACCGTATCCACGACAGAGAACTCCAAATCTCTATATCTCTTATCAGCATAGCTCTTTTATCTGTCCTGTGCAACTTTCATTCATTGTCAAAAATTCTTTATCTTCTTTTAAGTCTCCCGAATCGAATCTAGCCTAAGTATCAAGTTCTTGCCCAATTCCTATTTACATGAAGGGGCGTTGCATCGTCGACTATATAATGCATTGAATGGTGCCATACCAATGCTCGACTAATAACTGTTATTGTCTACGAACTCGACAAGATGCAAACGATCATCTTATGAGCCTCTAAAGTTAAGTATGCAAGCTCACAATAGGTCCTCTATGATACAATTTACTCTCTTGGTCTGGTGTCAATTTGTGGGTCATAAGTCACACTCAAATGTAGCTCCATCCTTAATGCCTCTTGTATGCACTTCCCAAACTCGCTTATGAATAATGGGTCTCGATCGCTTACAATGCCCTTCGGCACACCATGAAACCATATTATCCATCTCACGTACAACTCAACCAACTTTGATGATGTTGCACTAGACTTCATAGGTATAAGTCGACTGCTCTTCATCAGTCTATCGAGTATGACCCAAATGCTATCTATCCTCCTCTAGTCCTTGATAGTCTTTCGATGAAGTTCATCGATATACATTTCCAGTTTCACTAGAGAATCTCAAGTGGTTGCAGCTAACCACTAGATTCTTCTACTCAGCCTTCACTAGTTGAGAATTCATGCACTTCAATATGAATACGCAATGTCCTTCTACATCACAATAAAAAAAATTCTTCATATCTCGATACATTTGTTTTCCTATGGGATGTGTACTCAATCTTTAATGATGGTGTTCTTGCACACATCATATCTCAACCCATCAAAATCACATACAAACAATCCATCATTATTAAGGAGCCAACCATCTCGATTGAGTCTGTACTGCCTTATCTCTTCCGAATTTACCCTCGTCTCAATCTTAGCCATTATTTTTGCTAGTTTAGCATTATTTATCTGACTACTACAGAACTACTGCATCAGAGTAGGTCAAATGGTCAAACTTTCCAACATAACCAGCTCTAGCTCACATCTCATTCATAAATCATAACCAAATATATACTCTAATTGCTTTTTCTCTAGTAGCATATCCCAAACTTGCATGTCTCCTACATAATGTATTAGTGACTGTATTCCTCTTATTAGGCCTAAAATTTTAAAGTCGTAGGAGGCTAAGGAATTAATCATCGATGTTGAGAAGGTTAAGGTCCTTTTGTGAGAAAAGGTGCTTCAACTATTTGTGGTTGATGAACACCTCAACCCTCTCTCCTAGTAGGTAACGGCTTTATATCATCATGCAAACACTATCACTGCTAACTCCACTTCATAGGTCACGTATCTTCTCTTATGTGGCTTTAGTTGCCTACTTGTGTAAGTGACAACCTTACCATTCTACATTATTACCACGCCTAATCTAGTATTATAAGAATCGGTGTATATGGCTATCTCCTCTTAATTAGGAAAGTCCAATATATTTTTGGGAGGGACAATTGGTGTACTCGTCAATAGACTAATGAACGCAAGCTCACACTTCATGCCCTAAGAAAAATTATGATTCTTCTTCGTCGGGCTGGTTAATGGTGCTGCTACCTTCTATAAGTCCTTTATGAATCATCTATAATATAGTGATAATTCAAGAAAACCCTCATATATCTAACATTCTTAGGCTCTCCCAATCATGAAATGCTACTACCTTCATGAGCTCTACAACAATGCCCTATGAAAAAACAACATGACCTAAGAATCTTACTTCCTTTCTCCAGAAGTGAAACTTTGAAAACTTTTAACCAGTGCTTCCTTAACACATCTAGCACAATCCTAAAGTGCATTATGTGTTTCTCTTACATTTGACAATAAACATCAACGAACAAAAGTAAAAACTTATATAAATGATCCCTAAAAACACGATTTGTGAGATCAATAAAGTATGCCGATGCATTAATTAGCCTGAATAGCATAACCAACCACTCATAAAGTCCCAACGGAGTACGAACTGCAGTAATTAGCACACTCACCTTCACCACTCTCAATTGGTGGAACTTCATAGCCAAGTACAACCGAGAAAGAACCTTTGAACTATAGAGCTAGTCAAAAGGTCATCAATACATGGGGGTGAATACTTATTTTTTTCTTGTTACCTTGTTCAGCTCATGGTAATCCATACAAAGTCTCAAAGAGCCATCCACCTTCATTGCAAATACTAAAAGTGTACCTTACTAAGATATAGTCCTTCAAATGAACACTCTTCTCAATTGGTCATTTTCTTCCACCTCTAGTTCCCTCTGCTCTTTGGGAGCCATATGCCTCAATGGCATGACTACTAGCGTGGTATCCTCTACAAAACTAATATGGAACTTAATCTCTCTGTATGGCGTTAATCTGGTCATATCCTCGAATATGTTTAGATACTCTATATTGTTAATTACTAGTGACAACTCATCATGTGGGATCTGGAGCGAACATAGAAAGTTAGCCATCACCTAATCATTCGATAGGTAGCCTAACTCTAACCTCCGCTCACAATTTGCACTACTGTTACGAATAACCTCTTGCAGTACACCATGACTCTTCTTCATAAGGCCAGTCCATTCTCAGTATAAAACCAAAAATAAAACAATCACATGCAATCATGTATCCATGACTCGAAAATACTACATCTCGACAAATCATAGAAAAATTAACTAAACCACCCACGGGATTCAACACCATCAAAGGTCTATCTACTAGGTCGTATTTTAATCCTCGTCTGCTAAACTGGTCACTATATATAAATGACTTTGAAGCCCTAGTATCAAGCAAAACATGAATAGGTACATCATAAACAAAAAGAATACTTTTAATAATGATGGTTTCCCCTTCTCCTTTGTTGGTGGAGGACTCGACGAAGCAAGAACAACATTCAAGGCATAAGCCTTCACCACCTGCTTCTCTTCCGCTGCTTCTGGACAATCCTTCTTAATATGCCAGAACTTGTTTCACTTGTGTCATTTCGTCTCATCATTCTTGTAGTTCTTACTCAAATAACCTCAATCACCAAAGCTTATGCGAACGGGCTCCCATTTTCCCTTTCTCTTAGTCATCCTTTCTTTAAACCTGCTTCTTATTCTTATTGTTCCATTTTCTCTTCCCACTACTACCATCTTACGGTTCAAACTCCTCCTTAGGAACAACAACATCCCTCGACTTTGGGTAAAGGCTCTCGTACCTCAAAGCCCTCTCGACCACCTTTTAAAAGCTTTCATCGATGTGGCCAATCATCCTTTTCCTTATGTAATCATTCAAGTTGATTGTAAATTTTTCTTTCTTATTTAAGGGGGGTTGATCAAGGACATCCCATACTTTGATAGTGTTTTGAACTTAGCTACATATTTTGAAACAAATAAATCTTCATGCTTCAAATGGATAAATATTCTAAACAAAACTGACTTTGAGCTATTGATGTGAAATTCTCCTCAAACCTAGCTTTGAATTGCTCACATGTAAATTGATCCTTAGGAGTATAAATATTCACATTATTCCAATAAGTCATTTCCCTTCCTTGAAGTTTCCTTGAGGCCAACTTACTCTTCTTTGCATCTTCAAACTTCCAGCCCTCGATAATGCGTTCGAGATGTCAAATCAATCCTGCATTTCAATAACTGACTCCGTTCTGAGAATTGGTTTGCCGCCAACACTGAAAATGTCTTTGTTCAACTTAGCAAAGTTAGATCTTGGTGCTTGCACTGGAGCACCACAATCCACAACAACTGGAGCAATTCCAAAGGCATTCTATAGCATGTTCCTCGTCATATTATTGAATATAACATGCATTTGGTATTTGTAGTTTCCCCAGTGCTTGCTTCTTTCTCTATACCAAAAACAGAAGTCCTATCTGCATTGTTTATTTGCCAAATCATTTTTATAACTTGTAATAAGTACGACCAGACTCTCAAAATGAAATAAGTGGTACTATATTATGCAGTGCGACTTGCCATTACATATATACGATATAGGTTTGAGAACCAAAATATATAACAAGTACACTCTCTCATATCATTCCCTACATTCTAAGGTGATAAATCCTTGCTTGTCTTTAAAAGATCCTAACATCATCTTAGTTTAATCATCAAACCTATGCTTTAATACCAAATGCGACGACCACATACACCTTTTGGTACCCAAATACACATCTGATACAACATGAAGTCTACTGCAAGGATATCTGGTTGGTATATAGTAGTGGTTAATGGTGAAATAACATTAAACATCACATAACGTGTAGAACATCTCACAGTTCATAAACAAAATATAATATCTAACAGATGTAAAAACAGCATAACAGTAGTATAATCAAATGAACTAGGATAAATATCATATTAGAATGCAACCACATTCAGTAGGTTATACAAAACAGAAATAATAAAGTTTGTGCATTCCAATACATAAAAATAAACTCTAATAACTATCTCTATACATAATAGTCATGCCATATAGCTCTATATCAGTACAAAACTGAAATAAGCGATAACGACTCCAAATATAGATATATAAAAATGTAGTCTCCCTCTCATCCTCTGCATAACTCCATGTATTGTCTCACATAAGGTACACCTAATCCACTCATTTTATAGTACCTGAGATATTAAGAAGAAAAACATAAAATATTGGGTTAGACAACAGTCTGGAGTGAATGATAAATCATCTTCAAAATAAATATAAAAACTGAATATAATAATAGGAACATAGGGGCGTAGAATTATACCTGGCCTGTCCCTGCACCCAACAAGTTAGCACATATAATTGGTGTATGCTAAACTACATCATAGGGGTATACTTCAAGTCAAAGTACAACATGGGGGTCTAGATATCTAACATTGATTGACAAAACCTATGTCATGTGACATCCACAACGAACAAAACAAACTTAGCAACCATTAGGAAATCTCATTCCTCTGTCAATGTCAACGGATATATTATAAACACAAATGATCATATCAATAATTAGAGATCATTCGAAATCTCAGCTTCTAATATGCTCCAATCCATTCCTCTTTCAATGGTCAGGATACTAGACCCCACATATATTGATGGTCTGGGATCATGTATTAATAATCCAGGTAGGCATCCCCATATACACCATCTCTATGACCATACCTCAGAACCTTTAAGTTACCAACGATCCCTTAATTGCTTCGACAGTAGAACACGATGCATATTCCACTGCATAAATTCACATCATCAAACTCGCTTCCTCGGACCAACATTCAATATCATTAGCACTTCGTCCTTGAAGTACTCAACTTCACTTATATTGTCGAGTTATAAAAGTTTCAACACCTCATCGTTTACCCAGAAGACCCTGAAATAACTTCATGGAAGTCCCCAAGTAATACCATATCATGCACGACATACCACTTGCATTAGTCTTATGTCGTGCTCAAAGTTCGCTCAAACTTCCTGGTCCAAGACTTAACCCTTAAGCCTGCTCGGTGTTGTACCGAAGTTCCTTTGGTGTTAGATCGAAGTAGTGCTCGTTTAGGCACCGGCAAAAAATTATGTTCAGTGCCTTACTCTTTATCCTACACCGAACCAATTCCCCGTCATAATAAAACTTGACCTTCTTTTGCCTCGCATATCTCCAACTCCAGTTCGAAGTTTCCCATGGTTAAGCCATATTTAAACCAATTTATTGAACCCAACATACAAACAAGCAAACAATCATCGCACCATAGCAAATTCATATCAAAGCACAGTTCAAACCTTGCTAACATTATATGAACGAACATACATCAAAACAACATGATTAAATCACATTGTATCATTTTAATTCATTTTTACTTCAGTTTTAAACCAAAAAAGTGGTGAATCATATTTTTTACTTTGATAACCGATCCAAAACATGTCAATATGTATAGAAATAATTATATTAGGTTTAGGGATGATAAATTACTTATTAAACACCCAAAAAGGATCAAAATCACACTAAATAAGGTGAATCCCAAAATAACCAGCAAAGATTTGAAATTTCTTCTTTAAAAACATTGATTTGGAATTCCTTCACTAGTCTTCTTGATAATCAATGATTATTCTCTTAATTTGGCTTGAGTTGCAAGGGATTTAATTTTGGTTGGCGATATGTTAATGGAAGTTTAGGTCAAATTTGGGGAACATGGCAATAGTTTGGAGGGGGGGCACTTAGTATTAGCATAAATCAAGAAATTTAGTCATGGGCCTAGGTATGGGCTTCTGGTAATTAACACAAAAAGTTATCCAAAAACCATCAAACTTCAAACAATCGTATCTCCAAAACCGTAGGTCCAAAAATCTAATATAATCTCTCTAAGGAAAGAGAAATCGTCATATCTGTCATTCAGAAGTGCTTTCAAATGCTAATTCAGTTACTATCAAAGTTATATCCTTTGCAGTTTTTGAGTTAAATCGTCTAATATTATTCGTAGGGTCAAAATTATCAATACTCAATATTTCCTAGAGTTATATTTAATTTGGACTAAATTTTATTATAAATACAAAACTTTTATGATCCTCCGATACCTGAAAATGTAGATCATTACAAAATGTTTATATATAAACAATATACACATATCATATTATATTCAAACATATACACATACATACATAAACTACTCTACTGATATTCATACGAAACTATCAATGCATATTTAAGTATAATATATTTGGATATATAATAGATATAAATCATAATATTTATATGCATACGTAATTACATATATAGTTGTACACATGTTTATAGATCATCATATTATCATGTCGTGTTATTAATATATGAGATATATTCAAAGTAATCATAGAATAAATTTAATTAATGCGATTAATTAGTTAAATGTAAAATATTTTTTAATAAAATATGCTACTATTTGAAAAGATAGATTAGATGTAATGTTAGTTAATTGACTTCATATGCCATTAAGATCCAAATAGGGATTTATTTTTGAAATTTACTCATTTCGGCCGGTGCTAAACATGTGTCAGAGCAACAATGGTATTAGAGCCCATATATCTACATAGTCTAATTAGCCAGCATTAGGAGCCAAATAATACACTTTCTGTCTAATGAGTATCTAGGATGGTAGTGTCAAGGCTTGGGATTGGACAATAAGTATTCTCCTCTCCTTAGCTCTGGCCTGGCCTAAAGGGTAAGTAATTTCAAAGGTTGACCTAAATGTAAGACCAAGATTCATTTTGGGTGTTGGGTTAATTTTCAAATAATGATTTGAAAATTTAAAATATATTCTAAATTTAAATGTAATTTGAAAATATAAAAGAAAATTTTATAAAATAAATTTAAAAATTTTCAAAACTATTTTTAATAACTAATTTAATAATTTTTTAGAATTTTATGAATTTTAGTTTAATATCATTAATTAAATAATTAATTAAAAGTTAAATAATCATATATGTGTATGTATATTGATATATATGTATATATAAATTGGTTATATTTGAATATTTACCTTAAAATTGTTTAAATTAAAACGAATAAAAAATTCAAAATTTACCAGTATATTATATTGACACATATATATAGGTTATAGTTGAATATTTACCTTAAAATTGTTTAAATTAAAACGAATAAAAAATTAAAATTTATCAGAATATTTTAGTAAAATCTTTGATTAAATAAATAATTTATTTGATAATTAATTAATTAAATGTTTGTAAATTATATTTTTTATTGGTATATGTTTATGTGTAAATTAAAATTATTTATAATGTCTTGATTTCCTTTAGTTTATTTTGAAAATTTAAATTGAATAAAATTTTGATATTTATTAAATATTGAATTAAAATGTTTGGCTGAATAATTAATTAAATGGTTAATAAGTTTATATATGTATATGTATTGTATATTATTTATTTATACTAGTATGTGCCCGTGCTTCGCACATGGGCTGTTTGTGTTATTGTATACGTTGATATTTTGTTTGAGTGCAAATATGTAAACGGAAAGCAAGGGCATTTTTGGAAATTCAAAAAGACACCGAGTAAATTAGTTCAACTATTTTTCTTTATTAGTAGTAGATATATATGTATATATATAACTACAAAGGTATTATCAAGTATTCTTCTTAAATAGTTTAAGATGAATAAATTAAAACTTTGAAATTTTGAAATAAATTTTAGTTAAATTAGTTAATTGAGTTAAGAATTAAAATCAACTAAATATGATTTAATTAATAAGATGTGTGTATATATATATTATATAAATTGGTTAAATTTTAATAACTATAAATGAATTGGACTTATATAATTATATTTATAATTTGAATTTGAGTGGAACTAAAATAAACGTAAATAGATTTATAAAGTAAATACATATGTATGGTATGTATATGGTGATTTCAGATGTTTTTAATACTTGAATCACGAGGGTATTTCATAGGAAATACATTATTCCTTAAATCGATGTCACTCAAGGTATATTAAAGATTACGAATCTTCACTATAATTGCCCTCTACAATTTATATATTTATGAATTACTTGCATGCGCACATTATTGAGGAAACTTAAGATAGAGATGTTATGTGTAGTATAATTACTATATTGCCTAGACAAGAAAAGATACAAGCATGTATTTATTGAGAAAACTCAAGATATGTGCATCATATGTAGGCCATTAAGAAATGATAATTAAAAGTGAATAATCTCTCTTGATTTGTTAAGCAAATTCAAGGTCAAGGTCGAGATCGGGGCAAAGGCCATGATTAGAAGTTGTACATCATATAGCTAATAAAGATGTATCCATTGTTAATAAGCCTATGATTTGTGGAGAAAATTCAGGTTAAGAATCCCAAGGCAAGCCAGTCCTAATACTCGCTAGAAAAGTCAAACGATTTCTAAATTTCTCATAAGGTTTGAGGAATATAAAAATCTAGTGATCTTTATTAGAAAAATGAAACGATTACATTAAGTATTCTACTATTTAAGAATATATGCAGTGCAAAATTAAAATTATCTACTTCAATAAATTTGTGCAACCAGTCTGATTGTTAAAATTGTTTAGTAATTAAATTATATAAGTGGAACGAATTAGGATTAACAAAGAAATATGAAAAATAATATATACTAGTAAACCTTTTGACATGTTGTCACTTCAAGACCAGCGTAAGAGGAAAAAATTATACAACCACTAAAACATTCCTATCATGGTTACTTACATTTTTATTTCCCTGTATGTCTTCTATTGGTTTTGAACCCTAAAAAATACAAGAACATGGATATTTGATCCATATTCGAGCATGTACAAAAGTTGTATGGTGAACAGTCGCATCCTAACATACAATATCTCATTGAAATCTATTCATTCGAAATGATCAAGTAAACAATAATGCAAGATAATATATTCAATATGATTGAATATAATGAGAATCTTATTGTGTTGAAAATAACTAAAGATCGAGCTTGGAATTTGATCACTAAATCTTGTTGTGTCTGATTGCACTTTTGTAAATTGTTCGATACAATTGGGATGAAGAGAGTGAAATGTCACTTCTACTTCATGAAGAGACATTGGAAACAATAATTGTACAAAATACCAAGTATATACTTAATATGGAATCATAAATATGATTAAAATTCCAAATGTAATTTTTCTAGAAAATTTCTTATATAAAAGCCACCTCTTTGAGGTTATGACATTTGATCTAAAACTCTCGATTGTAAGCTTTTAGAGTGGATGAAATGAATTACACATAATAAGTGGTTGATTGGAGCTTCATACTTCATGCACCATTATAGTAGTAATGGAAATTATGGAAGCATAATATGGCACTTATTAATCGATGCATCAAGTTGTGAAAGATTGCTTTCATACATATACCAAATACTATTTGTGAAATAATAACTGTTTTCAATATTAACTGCAAAATAGATATAGTTTTACTTTAATATGAATATTTGTTATAAAATAAATATACTATGATGGCTGTATTTTTTCCATAACAATAGTGATTCATTAGCTACAAAAAATAAAGAAGTATCTATAATTCTTTTAGAATTATGGACTAAGCCGTATTTTTTGAGAAATAATTCTTTAACCAAATTAACATGAATCGCATGGTACTTGTGAATTATGTCTCAAAAGGTTATAGGCAAAGCACTCATTCTGTGGGGGTGACAAACGTATTAACGAACTCTTTGGATTGATGCGTAAGCAATCCAATGTCCAATGATACTAAAACATATCACTTACTTCATTAAATTCACCCATGAATTATCATAGATAAGAATATATGTATTTAATATAAAAGTAGTACATCTACGAGAAGTTCGTAGAATAAAAAACGAAGTAGCAAAAACAACATGCAAAGGAAATAAAGCAATTCAATTTGATTGAATATGTGAGTATATTAGGAAGGTTTTCCAAAAGTACCTAAAACTAAATCCAATCTCAAAAGTCACTCCTCTTTATGATACATAATGATGTGTCGATAAGGAGTAACCGAAATTTATTGGGTAAAGTACGACTGATGATGGGTGAAGTTGAGATTATTTTTTGTAAGGAAGTGTAAGAGTAAGTACACATGCTAAATTTAGCTTCATCTAAAGAGAAGTTTATGAAATCATATAAGGTATGAGTTGATAAGAAAACCTTACATGTCCTAGGCCAAGGAGTTGACAAGTTTTTTAGGCAGAGAGATTGCATATAAAATTTACACACGAGGAATCTTTTGTGCACCACCCCAAAGGAGTTTGGGATCGACCAACAATGTTGACTAATTTATTGTTATAAATATAACTTTCATAAACCTAAAATTGAATCGGTTTTATGCAAATATTGGATACAAACCAAATATTCTGATATAGAAATGGATTGCATAAGATGAAATGAAATTAACCAAACCTAAAACACACATGACTCATTAGAATGTTTAATAAGAGTTCTTGTACATTAAGGAGATATTATGAATTTATCATCAATATCGAGAAAAAGAATTGTTAGTGATAATTATTGAATATGCTAGTATAAGATTTTTGTTTGATGATAATAAACATATATATATATATATATATGTATATTCTTTAAAACGCATTTGTAATTGTACTATTTTATTTTCCACATAATTAAATAAATATTCGATGAATAAAATAAATAACACAGAATTCATATTCGAACAAGTATTTTATTCAAACAAATATTTTATTACAAATCCAAATAGTACAAATCTGAGCTCTTACTACATATATACATTTTTCAATTACATTACAATTTCGATTACATCACTAGTTTCAATATACTATTTATCATCTCACTACATATCACTCAATCACTCGTATTTGATCTTCAACTCTATTCCAGCTTGTATCCTGCATCTGAATTATCTGCAAAATAAACACTTATGCGGTAAGATTAAAAAAGAAATAATTTTGTAGTGTACGATGGAGTGTGTGTTTTTGAAAATGTTATTTGCCTCAGTTATTTGGGTTTTTCATCATTTATTTCTTTTGAATCCATCTACATGAACAACTTGTGACATGCACAGTGTATCATTGTACATGCCATAAGGCCATGCATACCGATATATACTTGCGTGTTAGAACTATAGGGACATGTGAGCACAAGGTCAAACCTAAGCCGAGGTCAGATTCAACACAGGTGCAGTCCAAAATACAAAACAAAACCAGTACATCAATGAAAGTACACAAGCAATGGTCAGGCTTACAAGTTCAAGTGGTCAAACTAAAGGCAGTAGGACAAGCAATTCAACATGATGACATGACCGGTAATATGACCGGACCACATAACAATGAAGATCAGGATAAACAAATCAATGAACCCAAACCACCAGTAAAACAAAAGCACAAAAGAGAACACATGATATCCAGACCGAAAATGTATACCATGAATACAAGCAAAACCATAATGCAAAACGATATGTGCAGTGCAAAGAAACATGAATGAAAATGGAAACAGACTCAAATGCAAAAGAAAAATCAACCAAACACAGCAACCAGACCAGACAAGGTCATTAAAGAATCCAGACCAAATCAGAGTATATGGAACTAAACCCAATGCAAACTCAAGTGAAACAAAGTCAGAAAAGGTCATCAAGCAATGGGTCATCAAGGAAACCCAGTTCAAATAAATGCAAATGAAAATGTACACAATTACATATGCAACTGAATGCAAGTCCACATGCTCAATGCACATGTATAAGGTGATGTACACATGGTTGGTTATATGTACAACAAGCTCCACATTCAAAGAAATAGCATGTACATTCATATGCAACAACAATGATCAAAACAAGGCATCTCAATACATACACACACATACATATGTATGTATATACATGGTGACAAACATGAATCATTTCAGGCATGAATAAGAGCAAGACTTCTCAAATCGAAATTAGGGCAGTGCATATGTAACCAGAACAAAAGCCAACCATGTAACCGTTTTGAAGACATGAAACCACACATTCAACACACAAATGTACGACCCAGTACACAAACAAATGAACACATTATGAACAAAAATGCAAGAACAAGTAAGAGCATCAAACTGTTATGAACCATAATACAATAACCAGAGGTACGTATGCCCACCAAACTTCAATGGAGTTAAGGCATGAAGCCACAACAAAGTGCTCACAACTCCAAATGAACTCAATAGAGACCAATGTCATATACACATGTATACATATATGCATATATATGTATACATGTATATAGTTTCAGAAACTCTCATGTGAAAAGCTTTAACAAACAAACCACAACACACAACACAATGCAAAGATTTCACCAGACCAAAATGTATGCATTCAGACATGCGTACATGCACTACAGCAACATCAGTTCAGGTATGGAGTGCAACCAGACTAGGTAAATGAGATGGCTCAAAATAGCAATGAGCATAGTGAAGACAAGACAAGGCGAACTTCTCCAGTTAAATAAAATGACAAATAAACAAAGCTTGAATGGTTCAGTGTACAAAACAGTGAAGCAGCAGTGTACACAAAGCAAGGAGCGGGTTTGAAAAAGAAATTATCAAGCCAAAAGATAATGGAGTAGCAATTCTAAAATAGCCAGCAAAGAATGGAACATATGATTAAGTCGGATTTTATATCAAAACGTAAAATACCGAAGACATAGGAAAAAGAACCAAATTGACTCAAGAATTTCAAATCCACCAACTACTGAACAAGTCGGTGCAATCACCATGGTTCAAGAAATTATCTAATGGCCAAACAAAATCATGAAATATTCAAACACATTTATACGTACGAAAATATAGGGTGTTCGAACCCTATAAATTTATAACCAAAAATCGTCATTGGCATTAACGAGTTTGAGCCCAAGCAATTAATCAGAGCATAAAGTTGAATATATAAAAATCAAAAAGGGGCGAATATCATGTACAAAACTATCATTCAAACTCAAACTACATGTATGCAAGAATCCTTAAGAAGCATCGAATCATATTTGTGAATCCAGAGCATACCAGTATTTTATTCGAGCTCAATTTTTTAAAGGCGACGACTTAAAATCAAAAACCCTAAATTTTGTAAAGAGGAAAGAAAAGAAACAAAGCGACCGATAATACAAAAGATGGGGAGATATCCTTTGTCTCAAGTTTTAAATATTTTGGGTCGGCCTTCTATTTTGTTCTTATTTTTTAATTAGGGTTTTAATTGTTTTTAGTTTTTAGTTTTTATTTTGAATTCCGTTTAAACTTGTAATTTTCTAGTTGTGTGACTAAGTATAAACTACGGGACATAATTTAAGAATTCACAACTTAGTGGTTGAGTTGTGGCAGGGGTTTGAGCATAGAGTTAGGTTAGTCGTTAGCGGGTATAGCAATTTCACATATGTAACCGTATGACAACTTAATTTCTAGTAGAAACCTTAGGGGCAGCATGTAGGCAGGTTATTGCCGAAGTTGGGTAAATCTGTGTTGTTCTTTTTCTGTTTTTATTATTCTACTATTATATGTGATACAATTATTATATGTATTTCTGCATTAATTATTATTATTATTATTATCATCATCACTATACTCCCCCCTCTAGGGTGAAATCAATCCTACAATAATAATCTCCTTAATTGTCAATAACCAATGAAGAGTATAGACTCTACCATATGATATGATGCTTAAATCCAAAATAGATTACATGTACACTACCGAAATACGGTAACGATAGCTTTACCCAAAGGGATATAATCCATCAGCTATATGTATGTCTTTAAAAGGAAGGAAACTGTAATTGTAATATAGTAAGTAGCATTGATGATAATAACGTCGTAAAATTCAACTACTGAAACTAATGTGTTAAATTCATCAGTCAACATGTTTGAGTTAATTCAGATTCTACTCGCAAAATTATAGTCAATATATCTTCTAATTTTGATGCATCTTTGTAGAAACGATAATTTTGAATAATGATTTTGAATAGACTGTTTGTACATGAATGTCATGACATCACTGGAAGTGATAATTGAATTAGTAAGTGTTGTACAAGATCCAAGAACTGATATGATAGCATCGTTCAACAAGCATCATAATTAAGAAAACATTTTAAGATAGAATACAAAGAGGTACTAAATATCTCTAAAATTTAAGTAAACATTATAATATTGATTGGTAGTCATGTACTCATATTAAAATCAGTTCTAGTTTGGTTGTTTAATTCTCGATATAAGATTTGGAAATAACATAATTTATATTCAGTCTAAAAGAACTTGGGATTGTCCCAAACGATATACATATAAACCATATTAAAATGTTTAATATGGAGCATATGAGATGTATTCCTTTTGCATTAGCAATAGGAACTGTCATATATGCTATGATAATATTGCATTTCACTTATGTACTCGGTATGCCAAGTGAGTATCAATCCGAATTAATATCGCTAAATAGGCTTGTGAGTATTCTCAAGTATTTGCGAAATTCTAAAATATTGTTTATTTAAATAATGATCTCCTTGAAGGAATATTCATATTTTAACTTTGTAAGTGATATCAAATATATTTTGTAAATCCTAAATTCATGTTCAATCATAGTAAGAAGATTTAAGTTGGAAATTGTCCAAATAAGAGGTGGAGGTTAGTTTAATCGAAAGGCTAAGTATGTTACCTTGAATAGCACCACAATAAATGTAGTATGCGTAAATGCACAAATTTATAACTGTGCTAGGGACGATTCCAAATGTTGAGAATCGCATGACTTTTTTTTTGAAAAAATAATGTCATGATACAGGATGTGAAAGAGCTAAGGGCTCACAAGATGTCAAGATACATACTCCTAAAGTTCTACATGATAAAGACCGTTTATCAATAATAAAGAGATGTTGGATAATGGAGTAGATCGTAGAATGTATTGCAAATTCGTTTACTAGGGGACTAGTTTGATTAGTTCTGAGCTAATCGAAGGAATAGGATTATGATTCCATAGTTGACCTTAAGTGCGATTAGGATATTGGAGTGGGTCAATCAATAAGACAAGCTCGGACTGGAAAAGGGAGAAGTCCAACTTCCAACCTCCTTCAAATAGCGAGCGACAAGTGGTTACTATTGCGAAAGATCCTGATTATTTAGCAGATTAGATTCACCTTGGAACCTTCCCTATTCTATGATATTTCAAGTAAAATTTCCATGGGTTAATGGTCTTCCCTAAATGAGATTATGAAATTGTTACATATCTCTAACTTTATAACCAATCTTATTAGTAATAAAGGAGTTTGTTTTTCACTTATATACTTCATTGCATTGTGATTTAAATAATTAAGTAATTAATAAAAGGTATATATATTAAAAATACCATTAAATAAAATGTTATGTGACTGCAGTTGCAAATATTTGCAATGACGAGTAAATAATCACGAAATGAGATAGTTTTTTTTAAAATATTCCTAGTCTGTATGAAAGGATATTGATACATTTATTGTAACCATAGTGTGTAACACTCTCTAAATATATGGCAACGCATTATCCGTGAAATTAGGGGCAGAAATGGGTTACATGTAATTTGTAGGTAACTATGAAATGACTTGCTTGAGAATTTCATGTTGGTACTAACAACCAGGTCAAACAAGAAATCTCAATGTGACGATGTTACACGGTTTTGTCGACTTGAGAATACTGCTGAACATCAATGTGGGTACTCCACTTTGATTATAGCTAAATCATGGCATGACAATTCACCGAGTGACTTTATTTGGTTTTAAGTTAAAGCATTGGAAATGAAACATTATTCAATATAGAATTCAACTCCTCAGTTATATGGGGTCAGTATCATGGCCTATTGCAGTCAACTCAAAGTCAAAATAACTAGCCTGAGTAGAACAATTAATAATTCATGTTATTATTAAACGAAGGACTTTCTTTGCGGACTTTTTAGTTGAAAGGGGATAATATTAAAGTTTGGACCAATACCAAATTCCATACATCTTAATGTGATATTGGCAAATAGAATGTGTGTAAATTATGTTTATAAGTACCACTTAAGATAATATAAAATATGAATTTACTGAAGAGATCTGTAAGTGATGAGTTCAGCCACACCATCACACCTAAAATTAATATTTGAAATATTCAGTATAACTCATTGATTGAAATCTCACCTATGAGTCAAACAATTAGGATAATTGGAAATTAAAAAGGGGGATTTAAAGAGAGAATGAAAAAGATTTTTATTATCTCTTTAAAATAATATCTTCTCATTTATTTTAAATTTAGTTTTCTTTTACACTTTTATCCTTCATCCATGGCCACTGCCCTTATTCCATCTCATGGCTGAAAAATATTCACCTAAAATTAAATCAAAGAAAGTAGAAGTACGATGGTTCGTTTGATTCTAGCAAGATTGGTTGGTGATATAAGGAGACTAGGAAGCAATTTATAAATTAAGATGTTACAAAGGGCTAGATATACTGAGGTAATTATTCATCTCTTAAATTTAATATAACATCTACTCTAAAATATAGTTATATTACCAAACACTTGTTTATGTATTTTTTAATTGTTGAAATATTTGTTACAACCTTTGACATGTTTTATATTAAAAATTGTTGCAATTACAAATGAACAAATTACATACATGTATACTGTTATTGTTTGGATTTTGTCATTAATTTTGCAAGATTAAGTTCAAATTTATTTAGATTGTTAAAAAGAAAAATCTATTTGTCAAAATTGTATATACATACATACATATATATATATATATATGCATGTGTGTATTTAAATACATATAAACATTTATATACATTTAATATATTAAATTATGTTAAGTGTTATGATAATTAATATTATTTATTTTTTATAAACAACCACATATTTAGATCAGAAATATTTCATGCTTAATTTGATTCCACGTTCTATTTGTATTTTATTTATATTTTTCAAAGGTTGAAATCGTTTACGAATATTGATATGAAATGTTTAAATATTTGAAAAATCTTAGTTTCACTTTGTTTAAATAGTGATTTGGCTTATAACTATTTACTTGATATCTCAAATCTAAGAAGTTTAATGTCAACATAGTTTTGTTTATGGATATTTGAGGAATAATATTTCCTTTTCATTCTAAAAAATTATATCTCATTATAATTAAAAGGTTGAAATTGAGGAAGGTGTTAGACACTTTACTTTTTCTTTTCAACTACTAAATCTTCCCATATATTTTAAGATATCTAATTTAATATATTGATTTATTTTCAACCTGTGTACATAAATAAATACATGGCAATACACAGTATACATATATGATACATATACATACATACATACATACATACAGACACACATACAGACACACACGCAGATATATATATATATATATGTGTGTGTGTGTGTGTGTGTGTATGATACTATAGATATTTGTATACAAACAATATACACATAATATACTATACTCAAACATATATATACTTAGGCATATACATTCCTGATATTCATACAAAATTAACATATGCATATGTATGTATAATACATATGTATACACAATACATATAAATCCCTATATCTACGTGTGCACATATACAGTTATACACACATTTATAAATCATCATACTACATGTCATGTTATGAATATAAGAGTATATTCAAAATAATCATTAAATAAAATCAATTAATGTGATTAATTAATCAAATATACAACATATTTGATAAAATATTATTTTACTTAAATAGATAGACTGGATCTAATGCTGGTTAATTGATTTCATAGGCCTATTAGGATCTAAATATGGAGTTTTTTTTCAAAATTTATCCATTTCACCTGATGTCAAATGGATTGGTTCCAACACAGAGATGTGAAAAATCCCTTTAATGACTTGATATGGACAATAATCGACAAGCTCGAAGACCTCAATGGATCTCGCTTGAATTCAAGAGATAGAGACCGAGTCATCGATTGTTCACCTCTGGATAGTGATCATTTGACACATGCATAATCAATGTCACCATTAGGGTGCGGCCGATGAGCAGGACTATCAAAAAAGAAATCCATCTACAAAAGTGTGCATAATCGAAACAATATAGAGATTAATTCGTGAAAGGAATCCTGGTATGTATCCAGAGGAGGTTAATTGATTTCTATTCTCTTTGAATATTCTATACGCTATGAATTAGCCTGAGTTTGAACTACCAATAATGGAGCCGTATGATGGAACTAACTATCCATGGTACGTTTGGTATGCTACATCAAGAATTTGGTTGCTCTTAGAACTTTAATTGAAGTTATGTTATAATTATTTCCCCTATATCTGAATAACTAAGCTATTTTATGGTTCTACCGGCTCAACCGAGGATCCATGTAACATCTCGATTTTATCGGGATCCGAAGGTCGGCATTCTTATGTCCACTGTATCAAATGCCGCATAATCGAATGCCGGAAAACCGAATTATTAGGGTTAAAAAGAAGAGGTAGAAGAAAAAGATAGAAGAAGTAAGGAAACAGAACAGAAACAATATCAGACTCACAGTCGCAGCGGAATAACATATAATAGATAAATGAATAATCTTTAAAACAAAGAACTATATCAGTTAATACATTACATTACATCACCATCAGAGTGTACAACAACAATATACAACGTAATAAAACAATGGACAATTGTACAAGCATGTCCTCACAAGAAAATTCTACAGCGGAAAGATAATATCATATATAAGTAATAGTCTCTCCATCCAGCTCGCCACTTGAGCTCCATGGCACTTCTGAATCCAGAATGACCAGATAACCTGACTCTAGACTGCCCGTGTGGAAAAACTTTTGGGCACCCAGAGTTTAGGAAGAGAACAATAAACTACAGGTCAATCATGCGACTGGTGTGAGAACTCAAAACAGCTATTTATCTTTTAAAACAACAACAACAATGGAAGTGAAAAATATCCGCAATGCTTTTGGAAAATGAAATGACCATAAGGCCTCCCTGCACACACACAATGCAAACGCAGAATTGGAGGAGATTTCTCCTTATGATAGTCAAAGATGCTTACTACGCAAAACAAATCATTTTTGATATTATTATTAGTGCATAGTTATGAAAGCATTTCGAAAATAGAATATAAATCTTAGCCAGCATAGGCATTCTGAACTATGCCTACTATAGCTACCATCCAAACAATGGGGCGCCACCATAAGCGAATGGCAGGTAATACAACTAAAACCGTACAAGACTCGTATTGTTTCTTTGGATTTTCCAACAAATGGTCAGGCTAAGGAACTTCCTACCGCCACATGGGATCGCCTCTGGCGGGACGTCCCGAGAACCTAACCGGATCTCTGCCAACACAAGGCCGGGTTACCTCTGTAACTAGGTAACTACTACTCGAGTATGCCACTCCCCGGTCCTTTGGGACCTTTATCCGAGGGCCCTCTATCACCAAGAAACAACCACATCTAAAATGAGATTGGAGCAACCACATAGGTTAAGCATCAGGGCTCCATACCTGACACCACCCTTTTCCAGAAGGAAATGACATACCTTAAAGAGAGCGACCCTTATAACCTTGCCGCATATTCCTGTTTCGACCATTTCCGGGGTGTGAGGTCTGACGAAGTCTCGTCCACAAAGCTACGCTTTTTCACAAAGCCACGCTTTGATCAATAAATGATCAATAAATAATCATCACACAGTAACACTCAGCATGCCACATTACCAAATTGGGAGTATATCGCTGATAACCTTCAACTACAAAACCTCTGAGCTCGTATGTCTCAGAGAAGGGTGTTAAGCTAAGAGAATAAATTCTCCGCCACCAACAGAAATGTATTTGAAAGAAATCTGCTTTATATCTCAAAATGTAATGTCAGACACGTAACCATACAAGTCTGTTCCGGGTTCGAACAGAACCGAAGGCACTTCTAAAGAAGCCCTTGCAATCCGGGTATTCACAATCCTGATCGAATTTCCCATCACAAAGGAAATCTCCATACCGTAGCTAACGGTGCAGAGACAATCGATAGGTCATCCTATTGTTTTCACAAATACTCGGTCTTCAACACCGGTCATCAATGCTATCCATTACGTCGTATCACTATTCGGAATGGGTAAACCGAATAATGAGCACAATAATTTAAAAATAAGTGTAGCATTCAATTTCAACCAATTCACAACAAATAGCCATTTAAGGGTCAATATTGATAGTTGGTTATTTAACTATCAATC
The DNA here is from genome assembly GCA_030765085.1 of Allium cepa. Taxonomy (NCBI): domain Eukaryota; kingdom Viridiplantae; phylum Streptophyta; class Magnoliopsida; order Asparagales; family Amaryllidaceae; genus Allium; species Allium cepa. The sequence continues at coordinate 731,502,199 of CM060943.1, forward strand.
AATATTCACAACATCACCCGATTTCAAATATTTCCCCAAATTATTTATTTTCAAAGATATCTTTACTAGATATAATTTCCACACTTCAACCATTTGAAAACAAATTTCAAATCACTTTTCACCTTTACAACTTTCATTTCAAAATGGTTCAATTAAACAATTAAAATAAATCCTTACCGATTTACTTTAAATTTACGTCTCAATTCGTAAATTTATTTCCACACTTTTAAAAATAAATCAATGTTTATTTTTAAAACAAATCTCCCTTTCCTTTATAAATTCCATGGTGAATTTAAATTTTCAAATATCCATTGATATATGATTTTCAAATCGTTTTCAAATATTCACTTCCTATTTTTCTCTAAAAGATATAGTCTCAAAACATTCACTTCATATTGGAAAACATTTCCATACTTATTTAATAATAAGTAATTCACAAATCCATTTATTTTCAACATTTGGAAAATATCCAATATACTTAAATCCAAATTAAGTATATATTTTATTCTTTAAGGAAAACTTCTCTTAAACACATTTATTTGGGTCAAAATGAATGTTACGTAAAACATTGTTACGACAAACCAAAATCACTAGTATAGGGATCCGAAATTAAGATAGATATATAAATCGCAATACTACATAAAACATTTCCTTTCGGAAATCATTTACTATAACAACAGTGTTATAGTCCACCATTTCCTTCTATTTCACCAAAACGTCTATTTCAACAATGAATGTTGAAATCTATGGTTTCGATATTTAATACATTTTAAAACATTTTTGAATCGTTTTAATTCTACTTAAAATATCACTTTCCTAAAATATTTCTTTAATATATTATTCACCGTACAAAATCGTTAATATACTTCGTTAACCAAATTTAATTTCTACATATTTTATTTAAAGGATTATCCACTGTCCCAAAATCGTGGATATCTTTCCTTTAATAAGCTATAATAATTAAACTTATCAAAATAAGTCGATTTCAAATTTATAAAACAACGTTTATAAATACCATTTATACTTTATAAGCACTTTAACTCATAAAATCACTTTATTAATAAATTTCTATCCATATCCCATTTACACGCCAAAACCAAATTTATAAGTTACTTACTTATAAATTTTTTATTTTACCAAAATCTATTCATTTTATAACTTCACAGTTTATAAATCTATAGATTTCATTCACTTATGAAATCCATTTATACTTCATTTTAATACTTATAAAAACTCGCTTTATAATTTCAATATTTTAATTTATAAATATCAATTTTATAAATCTTTTATATAAATCATTTATAATAATTCAAAAACCCCAATTTAAACAATTTTATAAATAAATCAACTTCTTATTTCACAAATCACATTTCGGTTATGTTTCACAAAAAATCATAATTTTTATAACATAAAAATTACAACGTTTATTTATTAAAATGAATCAATTCCAAAATTAAATTTTATTATGAATTTTCAACTTAATTTTCAAAAATCAAACTTTATTTATTTTCGGCATCTAACGATACCAAAAATATATTCGGCTAAATTTTAGCCTTTAATGATTTCAATCACAAAGATAATCACGCAGGTTATAAGTAGATCAACACACAACATTGAAAAAATTCAAATGTTTGAGGAATCCAGTTGGATCCCTCCAATCTGTTTCCCTGCATCCAAAGATGTTAGCACAATACCAATTCCGCGTCGAGACGGAATATCGCGGTATATGGGATTTATAAAATACTATCCTCTATTATGCGACGCAATAGGGTCTCATCCGCTATATAATGCGGGAAATCAACTCCAAATACATATATGATACCAATTCCATACAAGTTGGAATTATCGCGGTATATGTGTTTAATAAATAACATTCGCTTAATATACGGCGTATATGGTCTATTTCAATACAACAGATAATAACTATCATCCAATCACATAATCAAGCAATTTTAAATCTAACTATTTAAAATTTACATCGAAACTAATTCGACTGAGTGAGAAGTTCTCACCTTTGCTAATGCATGCAACCATTTTTTCCGTTCTAATTCGTTTCCTTCATGTTTTTCAGACCTTGTATAAATAATTATATAATTTTATTAATATTCGAGATAAATCGAATAACCCATTTTCATTTGGTATTTTTATTTTATCTAACAATTTTATTTTCAAACAAATTTTCTTTTAATAAAAAAAATATTTTTGGTAACTGAAATAATTTAAATAGATTAGTAAAACAAAGAATTCACCATATCTATTATTTTTTTAAAAACAAACTAGTAGGTTAAAAATGTATACATATATCTATATTTATTATTACTATCATTTTCAAACTATTTATAATCAATATCCTTTTAAATGAAAATATAATTCATGATTATCTACATATTTATAAGCGAAGATATATATATATATATATATATATACACATTTTTTTTTAAAAACTGACAGAATTATCATATCCATCTATAAATTAAAATCAAAATTTTATATCTTTACTTCAAGGTTTCTGAATAAACCTTATATGCATGAAAATTTAAATTCAAATTGAATCTACAAAAATACCGCACATTGCTCGCTACTGACAAAATTTCGAATACGCCTGCCTCGCGAATGCCTTGCTCGAGCACAACATCGCCACGCCATTACCCAACATCGCGAACGCGACCCACACCCATCACGTCGCAATCGATTCCATCGCTGCTGCCTTGAACACTTCGACATTAGCTGTCGCCCCAAAATACTCCATGTCGATTGAACGAATTCGCCACAGCCATGGCAAAGATGCCGCACCCAAAATCGCCTCTCACAAAATCAAGCAGTCGCGCCTGGAAGCCACATGCTCGAGCTCGCCCTTGCTCGATCGCGGTTCGTTGCCTCGCCTTCGAGATTGCGAAAACCCCACGACCTCATCTGCTTCGATTCGCTATTCAATTTCGCCATCGCGATGCTCGAGATCGGCTTTGGTCTTTAAATTCAATTGCTCTGCCATTTTCTTTCGTTTGTTTTTATTTATTTATTTTGGATCTGGGTTTGATTTCGATTCGTTTATTTTGGGGAGAAAAGAGGAGCGCGACCATTAACAATTTGAACGAAGATTTCTTTTTTTCCTTCTGCATTCGAAATGATTTTCTTTTCTTTGCGTGAGATTTGTAAAGAAATGGGGGGACAGCGTACGTGATTAAGCAGAGAGTAGGTCTGTTTGCTCAGGAGTAGGATGGCTGAGTTGAAAGGAATCTCAGCTATTGACTTTAGTTATAAAAATATATTTTAATTTAAATTCAAATTGTCTCGATCTACGTTGTCTATAATCGCGAACTCCTATCGAGGCGTGCCGCTAGGCGTCTATAGTGTTATACCCATATTCCGAACACAATGGAACGTGTTACGGATGCTAATTCGATCATATACGCAAGTTACGGAAGTAAATGATAAATTTTAAATTAAATCGATTAAAACAGTTTTCTATGCGTTTTGAGCTGCCAGGGTCAAATGAAAACTCCGATTGCTAAGAAAATTGAAATCCGATAATAATTAACTATTACGGATCCAATGGAACTGGTTTCGTCGAATTCCGAGACTGTGCCTCGGAGGGCTATTTTTAAATATCGATTCAAACGATAAAAATTTAAAACTGAACAAATCATTTCCAAATTCAATTCTGAAGCTTTTGTTATCTCCAGTATTATCAATATGAATTTTACAAGCCTTTAAAAATATTTTTAATCAGCTTAAAACTGAGGATTCAAATTTCTATCCAACTTCAATAAGTTAAATTCAACAATTAAATTGTCGAATTCATAGTTAATTTTGAAATTCCAGTTTAAAAACAACTTCCAATGTTTAAAAACGTTTAAATATTTCATTTTCAAATGTTCAAAAATTTTGGATCGTCACATCCTTTCCCCCTTAAAGGAATTTCGTCCCGAAATTACAAGTTAAGAAGAATGATTCTCAACACGTTAAATATTTTCCCAAAACCAAACAACTTTGTCAATTTATCAACCCAAATCTTTTTATTAAAGATTCATTTCAACTAACTTTCCAAGTTCAATTATATGTTCCAAACAACATTGTTTTCCTAACAATTCAAATTTCAAACTTCCAAAATTTTCTCAAAAATTTTCCAACACCCTAAATTTTCAAAAAAATTCGCCAGCGTCTCCTTTGCGCGGCTAGCTCGGTGCGACTACAAAATGGCACCATGGGCCTTCAAATCCCAAAAGAAAACAAAAAGCCAAGCGGCTGGATAAGAAAATCACCAAATTTCATACTGAAATTGAAATACGTACCTTTTTGTCGAACAATTCAATTTTTTATCTTTGAAATCAAAATCTCAATTCTATTTCCTTTAATACGCCTGTATATCCTGATATTTATAATATCCAATTACAATATTCAAATATCATTTTACACATTTTATTATAAAGTTTTCAATATATCTTCTTATACTATTTTTCACTTCACTATTGAAGTTATATATCCATTTTCATTCAATCTTGCATTTTCAATTTTATTTGAATTCGATTTACACTTCAATTCTATTTGGATTCAATTTATCTTCAACTCTGATTACTGAATTTTTATCTTTCAATTATAACTGATTCATATTATTATTTTAAATTAGTTTCATTCAATAACTTACTTCAATATCAATTTTTTGAAATCGTTTGTCGCTAATAAAAAAAAAATTCAAAAATTTTCTAACTCCCAAAATTTTCGGAAAATTTTGGCAGAGTCTCCTTTGTACGGAGGAGCTTTTGCAATTTGAAAAAAGATATAAATATATATACATTGACCCACCCGGTCGGAAAAAACAAAAACAGTTCATATTTCCTATTTTTATTGCGTAGGCGTACCTTATTTAGCATTTTTAAGCAAAGCGGCTTATTATTAGCATTTTAGCGCGACCAAATCCAGCCAAACGGCCCTCCTGTACCTGTACTTACTCAATTCAACCTCATAAGTAACATATATAGGAAATTCATTTACATTTTACTTATTTTCAATAGTAAATACATAGTTTTCACAAGCAAAATATTCAAATCTATTTCCATTAGCAATTTACAAATTTAATTGCTTACAACTCATAAACACACGAAAACCTATATATAATTCCACACTCACACACCGTCTGTCATGCGCACATATAAACGAATATACACACACATGCACACGAAAAATAGAACAGAGCCACCAACATAAAAATATATATAACACTTGCCCCATGATATGATGCAGACACACACATACCAAATGCATGCATCTGTACCCAGAAATAATACACGTAATCACTGAATATATTTATGCAAAATTACCATACTTCTATAAAATGAGAACTAATACTCATTTTAACAACACAAACTAACTTACTTTGTTTGTTTATTAACAGATACTCACATTTATGCATGTCTTATAACTGATAGGTATATGAGTAACAGTTATAACTTTCATAAGTTTACAAATATAAAGTACTCACATTCTCATATACTAGAAGTAGTAACACTATTATATATATATATATATATATATTGTATGATAACAATAACTTTGTGTTAGTAAAACAATTGAGCTACTAGAATTAACATATGAAGATAATATAGCAGTAAAAGATCAATCTTTGAAAGCATATAAATTTACTTGCATAAGTATAAGTAATAGCAGACCTAACAATAAGTTATGTATACATATTCAAGTATACCCATGTTATCAAGTGAACGCGCATGAATAATTATGCACTCAAAATCACATGAACAGGTAGAAAACATAGGGCGGCAGACAAAAAGAAACACACATGAAAATACCTACCCAGACCAACACACAAGTGCGTACTGACACGGCTACACACATGCAAGAAAGCCAAGGATGCAAGGTCGAACAAATTTAAGTCAAATCCATATTTAATTTATTCATATACGAATTGGATTTATTTTCATCTCAAATCATTTCTATTTTAATCCAATTCCATACAACTTCAATTCATATTTAATTCACTTACAATTCCAAGTTGAATTTCTATTTATAACTCAAGCTTCATTTCCAAACTCTATTATTTATTCACAATTCAACTTTGAATTAACAACTTCGAGTTCCATAGTTCATTTACTAATTTATTCCAATTTTAGTTTATTTCTCACTTTTAATTCAATGTTTGATTTTATTTTCAAAAATCACTTGAATTCAATTTTTATTCAATATTCTCTATAACTCACTGAATTTTTAATTCAATTCATTGTCATTAACTTTGCTTAAGTTAATTTGATTCTATTTAATGTTTTATTTAACTTAGCTTATGCTAAATTCCACTTCATTCCATTCTCTTCAGTTCACAAAATTCATTGACTTTGATGAAGTAAACGTGTCTAATTCATTCTACTTAATTCAATCTCATTTTAACTTAATTCCAATCAAATCCCAAATATTTTATAAGTTATCAAACTCCTTTTACATTCCATAACGTTTATAGAAATTCTGTTAATGAATTCAGTTCCAAATATTTTCTAAAATTCTATACCAAATTATAAACCACATTTACATCTTATATTCACAAATTCTATTTGTATATGTGGATTAATTTCTTAACTTTTTTTTTAATTTCAATTTCTTATTCAACAACCAATGATAATTTAACATTATCAATTCCTAACATCCAAGCATCCATATACTATAATAATTTACAGAAAATCATTTCTTTTATAACAAAAATAGTTTTGGGTAAAATTATTTCATTTACCCTATTTTAAAACAATACTGTGTCAGTTTATCTTGTTTTAAAGTTTAGAAACCCCTATCGATACAGTTGGCCAGACTGCACCGACCAGAATCTATAAACAATCAACCAATAAGTCAACACAATACAAAACAATTTTATATTCACTAACAAATACGCGCTCATATCTGTTATTACACTCAAACACATTCTAGAGTACTACTGACTCTGTCTCTAATGAGTAACATCCAACAGAGCCAAGGTTGTCGCTTAATCAAATGCTCTGATACCACTTTGTAACCCCCAGGCTTTTCAACCATCGACAGCGGCCTCTCTCGACTGGTAGGCTTTTCAACCATCCAAGCCCCACCGTGGCATACACTGGTATCCCAAACTTGCTTTTACGGCTATCCTTTCGACTGTCACGTCTTATGCCTAACCAACCCCTACTCACGAAGAGAGGACATGTAGGGGTAAGAGTCTCTAGCTCGCCACCAAACAAAAAGCGAGAATTCCCCATCATGTTTCACCTAGATAAGCAAGACTGGTGTGAGAACTCAAAACAGTTATTTATCTTTTAAAACAACAATAACAATGGAAGTGAAAAATATCTACAATGCTTTTGGAAAATGAAACTACCATAAGGCCTCCCCGCACACACACAATGCAAACGCAGAATTGGAGGAGATTTCTCCTTATGATAGTCAAAGATGCTTACTACGCAAAACAAATCATTTTTGATATTATTATTAGTGCATAGTGATGAAAGCATTTCGAAAATAGAATATAAATCTTAGCCAGCATAGGCTATGCCTACTATAGCTACCATCCAAACAGTGGGGCGCCACCATAAGAGAATGGCAGGTAATACAACTAAAACCGTACAAGGCTCTTATTGTTTCTTTGGATTTTCCAACAAATGGTCAGGCTAAGAAACTTCCTACTGCCACAAGGGATCTCCTCTGGCGGGACGTCCCGAGAACCTAACTGGATCTCTACCAACACAAGGTCGGGTTACTTCTGTAACTAGGTAACTACTACTTGAGTATGCCACTCCCCGGTCCTTTGGGGCCTTTATCCGAGGGCCCTCTATCACCAAGCAACAACCACACAGAAAATGAGATTGGAGCAACCACATAGGTTAAGCATCAGGGCTCCATACTTGACACCACCCTTTTCCAGAAGGAAATGACATACCCTAAAGGGAGCGACCCTCATAACCTTGCCGCATATTCCTGTTTCGACCATTTCCGGGGTGTGAGGTCTGACGAAGTCTCGTCCACAAAGCTACGCTTTTTCATAAAGCCACGCTTTGATCAACATAATGATCGATAAATAACCATCACACAGCAACACTCAGCATACCACATTACCAAATTGGGAGTATATCGCTGATAACCTTCAACTACAAAACCTCTGAGCTCGTACGTCTCAGAGAAGGGTGTTAAGCTAAGAGAATAAATTCTCCGCCATCAACAGAAATGTATTTGAAAAAAATCTGCTTTATATCTCAAAATGTAATATCAGACACGAAACAATACAAGTCTGTTCCGGGTTCGAACAGAACCGAAGGCACTTCTTAAGAAGCCCTTGCAATCTGGGTATTCACAATCCCAATCGAATTTCCCATCACAAAGGAAATCTCCATACCGTAGCTAATTGTGCAGAGACAATCGATAGGTCATCCTATCGTTTTCACAAATACCCGGTCTTCAACACCGGTCTTCAATGCTATCCATTACGTCGTATCACTATTCGGAATGGGTAAACCGAATAACGAGCGCAATAATTTAAAAATAAGTGTAGAATTCAATTTCAACCAATTCACAACAAATAGATATTTAAGGGTCAATATTGATAGTCGGTTATTTAACTATCAATCAATATTCACAACATCACCCGATTTCAAATAATTTTCCAAATTATTTATTTTCAAAGATATCTTTACAAGATATAATTTCCACACTTCAACCATTTGAAAACAAATTTCAAATCACTTTTCACCTTTACAACTTTCGTTTCAAAATGGTTCATTTAAACCAATTAAATAAATCCTTACCGATTTACTTTAAATTTACGTCTCAATTCGTAAATTTATTTCCACACTTTTAAAAATGTATCAATGTTTATTTTTAAAACAAATGTCTCTTTCCTTTATATATTCCATGGTGAATTTAAATTTTCAAATATCCACAGATATACGATTTTCAAATCGTTTTCAAATATTCACTTTCTATTTATCTCTAAAAGATATAGTCTCAAAACATTCACTTCATATTGGAAAATATTTCCATGCTTATTTAATAATAAGTAATTCACAAATCCATTTATTTTCAACATTTGGAAAATATCCAATATACTTAAATACAAATTAAGTATATATTTTATTCTTTAAGGAAAACTTCTCTTAAACACATTTATTTGGGTCCAAACGAATGTTACGTAAAACATCATTACGACAACCCAAAATCACTAGTATAGGGATCCGAAATTAAGATAGATATATAAATCCCAATACTACATAAAACATTTCCTTTCGGAAATCATTTACTATAACAAGTGTTATAGTCCACCATTTCCTTCTATTTCACCAAAACGTCTATTTCAATAATGAATTTTGAAATCTATGGTTTTGATACTTAATACATTTTAAAACATTTTTGAATCATTTTAATTCTATTTAAAATATCACTTTCCCAAAATATTTCTTTAATATATTATTCACCGTCCAAAATCATGAATATACTTCGTTAACAAATTCAATTTCTACATATTTTATTTAAAGGATTATCCACTGTCCCAAAATCGTGGATATCTTTCCTTTAATAAGCTATAATAATTAAACTTATCAAAATAAGTCGATTTTGGATTTACAAAACAACGTTTATAAATTCCATTTATAATTTATAACCACTTTAACTCATAAAATCGCTTTATTAACAAATTTCTATCCATATCCCATTTACACGCCAAAAAAAAATTTATAAGTTAATTACTTATAAATCTTTTATTTTACAAAAATATATTCATTTTATAACTTCACAATTTATAAATCTATAGATTTCATTCACTTATGAAATCCATTTATACTTCATTTTAACACTTATAAAAACTTGTTTTACAATTCCAATATTTTAATTTATAAATATCAATTTTATAAATCTTTTATATAAATCATTTATAATAATTCAAAAACCCCAATTTAAACCATTTTATAAATAAATCAACAACTTATTTCAAAAATCACATTTCGGTTATGTTTCACAAAAAATCATAATTTTTATAACATAAAAATTACAACGTTTATTTATTAAAATGAATCAATTCCAAAATTAAATTTTATTATGAATTCTCAACTTAATTTTCAAAAATTAAATTTTATTTATTTTCGGCATCTAACGATACCAAAAATATAATCGGCTAAATTTTAGCCTTTAACGATTTCAATCACAAAGATAATCACGCAGATTATAAGTAGATCAACACACAACATTGAAACAAATTCAAATGTTTGAGGAATCCAGTTGGATCCCTCCAACCAGTTTCCCTGCATCCAAAGATGTTATCACAATACCGACTCCGCTTCGAGACGGAATATCACGGTATATGGGATTTATAAAATACTATCCGCTATTATGCGGCGCAATAGGGTCTCATCCGCTATATAATGCGGGAAATCAACTCCAAATACATATATAAAACCAATTCCATATAAGTTGGAATTATCGCGGTATATGTGTTTAATAAATAACATCCGCTTAACGGCGTATAGGGTCTATTTCAATACAACAGATAATAACTATCATCCAATCACACAATCAAGCAATTTTAAATCTAACTATTTAAAATTTACATCGAAACTAATCCGATTGAGCGAGAAGTTCTCACCTTTGCTAACGCATGCAACCATTTTTTCCATTCCAATTCGTTTCCTTCATGTTTTTCAGACCTTGTATAAACAATTATATAAATTTATTAACATTCGAAACAAATCGAATAACCCAATTTCTTTTGGTATTTTTATTTTACCTAACAATTTAATTTTCAAACAAATTTTCTTTTAATAAAAAAATATTTTTGGTAACTGAAATAATATAAATAGATTAGTAAAAAAAATAATTCACTATATCTATATTTTTTTTAAAACAAACTAGTGGGTTAAAAATGTATACATATATCTATATTTATTATTATTATTATTATTATTATTATTATTATTTTCAAACTGTTTATAATCAATATCCTTTTAAATGAAAATATAATTCATGATTATCTACATATTTATAAATGAAGATATATATATATATACCTATATACATTTTTTTTAAAAACTGACAGAATTGTCATATCCATCTATAAATTAAAATTAAAATCTTATATCTTTACCTCAAGGTTTCTGAATAAATCTTATATACATGAAAATTTAAATTCAAATTGAATTTGTAAAAAAACCTCACATTGCTCGCTACTGACAAAATTTCGAATACGCTTGCCTCGCGAATGCCTTGCTCAAGCATAGTGTCGCCACGCCATTACCCAACATCGCGAATGCGACCCACACCCATCACGTCGTAATCGATTCCGTCACTGCTGCCTCGAACACTTCGACATTAGCTGCCACCCTAAAATACTCCATCTCGATCGAACGAAGTCGCCACAGCCATGGCGAAGATGCCGCACCCAAAATTGCCTCTCACAAAATCAAGCAGTCGCGCTTGGAAGCCATGTGCTCGAGCTCGCCCCTGCTCGATCGCGGTTCTCTACCTCGCCTTCGAGATCGCGAAAACCCCACGACCTCATCTGCTTCGATTCGCTATTCAATTTCGCCATCGCGATGTTCGAGATCGGCTTTGGTCTTTAAATTCAATTGCTTTGCCATTTTCCTTCGTTTGTTTTATTTATTTATTTTAGATCTGGGTTTGATTTCGATTCGTTTATTTTGGAGAGAAAAGAGGAGCGCGACCATTAACAATTTGAACGAAGATTTCTTTTTTTCCTTCTGCGTTTGAAATGATTTTCTTTTCTTTGCGTGAGATTTGTAAAGAAATGGGGAGAGAGCGTACGTGATTAAGTAGAGAGTAGTCTGCTTGCTCAGGAGTAGGATGGCTGAGTTGAAAGGAATTTCAGCTATTGACTTTAGATATAAAAATATATTTAAATTTAAATTCAAATTGTCTCGGTCTACGTGGCATATAATCGCGAACTCCTATAGAGGCGTTCCGCTAGGCTTCTATAATGTTATACCCGTATTCCGAACACAATGGAACATGTTACAGAGGCTAATTCGATCATATACGCAAGTTACGGAAGTAAATGATAATTTTTAAATTAAATCGAATAAAACAGTTTTCTATGCATTTTGAGCTGCCAGGGTCAAATGACAACTCCGATTGCTAAGAAATTGAAATCCGATAATAATTAACTTTACTGATCCAATGGAACTGGTTTCGTCGAATTCCGAGACTGTGCCTCGAAGGGCTATTTTTAAATATCGATTCAAACGATAAAAATTTAAAACTGAACAAATCATTCCCAAATTCAATTCTGAAGCTTCTATTATCTCCAGTATTATCAATATGAATTTTACAAGCCTTTAAAAATATTTTTAATCAGCTTAAAACTGAGGATTCAAATTTCTATCCAACTTCAATAAGTTAAATTCAATAATTAAATTACCGAATTCATAGTTAATTTTGAAATTCCAATTTAAAGACAACTTCCAATATTTAAAAACATTTAAATATTTCATTTTCAAATGTTCAAAAATTCTGGGTCGTCACAATCCATCGGCATACAGTTTGAATTAGTGGTAAATTTTAGTTATGAACTAAGTCGGACTCCACATTGTCTAGCCCGAGGATATTATATTATTTGCTAATTTAAAAAATTGAGATAGAGAATATCCTCGAAGCTATCTAATTGTTTCAACATTATTGTGGCCGCCACTTGCAATCTTGGTGAGCATCTTTTCCAAATAGTGGTAGTCGATTTTTTATTCTTTCCGGTTAAAATACCCAGTAAGAATAAAATCTAACGAAAAAAATAGTGGATTCCATTTCTTCTATAGTTACTTCATAAACGGTGAGGTTCGTTCTACACACCAGAATCTTTTCTTTCATTTAACCAAATGTTATTGTGAACTTGTAAAGCCTACACTCCTTAGTTTAGCTCTACCAATTAGTAATAGTTCTTTTCACAAAAGGGTTATCCGTACAGTAATGGCATATAATTATGAAAGTTGGCTAGGTAGCTGATTTTGTTAGTTCGTTCATTCATGAATAGGAACATAACCTTCAGAGTAATCAAGAGAATAGAATTTTTAAGAGAATTGACGAAGGAAAAGATGGTTGATTTAAGGAACTTGTACTACCAAGCCGATAAATACATCCTCTTATACGTTGGCATGGTCGCACAATTCCATAAGTTCTTTCAATGGAATATTCTCTTCAAATTTTTATAAGTTTGTATGTTCTCCATGGAATATCTATTCTCAATGGAATATAAGTTAGTCTATTCTCTCAGTCAAAGGAACTTATGCTACCAAGTCGACATATAGCCCATAAAATCCAAAACTAAAACTTAGATAAAATATTCCCATATACGTTTATCTATATACTTATATGCATCCAACATTATTATTAATCTACATGTTTTTCCTAAAAACATAGAAAAATTAAAATTAAAACTAAATGGAAAGAGTATCGCTTTTTGCTCCTTTTCTTTGGTCTGTTTTGATTAACCAACTATTACCGTGAAACACATGTTTGCATCCTCAATGTCTGATGTATTGTCGCTTAAGGAAGTATCTGAATCGTCGAACGTTGTTATGTATGCCCTCTTTCTTTTTCTGGATTAATCAGTAACTGGTGAGATCTTTGATTTATTCTGATGCAGACAGTCTCTTTGTAGATGACCAAGTTCATTGCAGTTCCAGTTCCAAGTGTACTATTTTCAGGTCTTCAAAAGTTGCTCGTCTTTCTATACTTCAGAAACTTTCTGAAATTTCCAGCCATGAAATCAATTTCTTCATCATTATCATCGCTTGAATCCTGATCATTAGTTATTACATTGAAAGTGATGGATTTCTTTTCGGTTGCCTTGCTTTCTCTTCTTCCCTGCAATAGTGCTTCATAAGACATTAAATGGCATATTAACTCTTCAATTCTCAAAGTACTAATACCACTAGCCTCTTATATTGCTAATGTCTTTTGATCCTACTCTAAAGAGAGTGAATTGAGGATTTTTCCAACTTGGTCCTCTTTAGAAAAGTTTGTACCTAATGCTACTAAAGAATGCACTATAGTTTGAAATCTACAATACATGTCAGAAGTAGACTCATTTGGATTCATTTTAAATAATTGAAATTGATTAGTTACAATGGAAATTTTGTTTTTTTATCTTTACTAGTGCCCTCATGTGTAACTTGTAGTGTTTTGTAAATTCCATATGCAGACCTTACAAATAGAGACTCTTTTAAATTCATTTTTATATAGTGAGTAAAATAAAATATTCATGGCTTTAGAATTATTCTGTTCAACTGTCTTTTGGTCAGTAGCCCATTATGCAAAATTAATCTAGGGTCCAATGTATTCATTTTGTGTGACATTCCAAATATCAAAACCATTAAACTGTAACAAATTCTTCATCCTACATGACCAATAAGTGTAATTACTGCCATTAAAAAGTTGGGGTCTAGCAATAGATTGTCCTTCAACAGAAGTGTTAACAAATGTACACCAGTGTTGCTTGAGTTTTTTTGAAAACCTAGTGCTTTGATACCAAATGTGATTTGTGGATTCATAAATCTTTAGGCTAATTAAACACTTGAAAAGGGTGAATAGTGTTTTCTAACTTATGTGGATCTTTTTAAATTTCTTTCAAGTTAAATATTAAATCAAAGATTAACAACATAGAATTATAATATCAAACAATCACAGATGCAATCACAAACAAAAATAAAAGCAATAAAGTAAAGAGTTATAGAGTAGATAGCGGAGATTTTATATTGATTTGGATTTCTCCTACATCTAGACCCATAAAATTGCTTGTACATATTTCTTTTCAAATGCTAATCTCTAAAAAGGTGGAAAACATCCAAATACAATCTTGATTCCAAGCCACCTACTTGATTTGAACATGCTACAAGCATACGCATTAGATTTTTAGACTACTAAGCCACCACTTGATCTGAATAGGCTATAGACAGACCCGAAGCAAATACAAATAGAGTTGATAGTTTTTCCAAAGGCAATTTCTTGAACTTTGGATATAATGGATTTTATAGCCTCTTGGACAACATTTTGATCTTTGAATTGAGCAAGAGATGTTTCCAAAACAGTAAGTAAGTAGTATTGAATCATATAAAGAAGTATGAATAGATTCTATTTGATTTTGAAGATAATAAAGTACATTTTCAATGGAGTTTCAAGAGAGTAAGAGGAGGGAAGAAAATAAATAAGTAGTTATCAAAAAAATTATTTGAACCTCACTTTATATAGTGAATAAATATGTGTGTCCGTTCGAGAAGAGTTGCGGTGAATAGACACTTCCTTTCAAAATTCAAAAAAACACTTGGCGGCACATATGATGTATAGGTATGTCGACATACCCTAGTTAAAATTGGAATTTTGTTTTGTTTTAAAATGTTTTAAATTTTATACTTTGTAAAATATTTTAATATTTTGTAAAATAATTTGAACATAGTTTATAAACATTTTGAACTTTGAAAAACTTCTATAAAATATTTTGAAATAATTTTTGAAAATTTATTTTGTTTAAAAAGTATAAAAGATAGAAAATAGGAGATAGAGATCAAAGATTGCTACCATGGACTTTAAAAATATAAACTCCGACTCTATATACTAAATTATAACCTTGAGATCTTCATATCTTGGTCTTTGTACTCATGAGTCTTCATGTCCATCTTTTAAATCTTTATATTGTACAGTCTTCGATTTAACACCTGTGTAATATTCTGCACTATATTATATAACATGGAAAACATTAATATCTATATTTTATATGATTGCATATGGTTATTGTTATCAAAATAACTAACTGAGGTATTAATAATAGAGAGCCACATTAAAGAGAAGAAGTTACACCCGTATGTTAAGAAGCCAACGATAGGTGATACAGCAGTCTCGGTGTTATAGTTAGGGCAACTCCCTACTATTATAGTAAACCCCTAGTGTAGTGAATAAGGGCTCAATTTGAAAACGTGCATCTTGTAATAATAGAGGGACAAAGCCTTGATTTATTCCATGTTTCTAGTTGAATAAAGTTTTGGAGTGACCCTCATCCCACTTATGCATGTAGGATTAAGTAAAGGTGCTGGGGGAATCTCAAAGTCAAGCCATTTAATTTAGATTTTTTCGGCATTTTCATTCGATTTAATAAAGTTGAAGAACAATTTGATGAATAACAGTTCTATAAACCAATTTCTTATGTCTACTATATGTATTAACATCAAATAATCGTTATATACTTTTGATTAATTTTAGGAAGAGATTTATCTCTTACCAATGAGAAAACATTGGTGTGTTTTTCTTTTACAATAGAACTAAGTTATATGCAGTCCTAATGGGATGGATTAACCTAAGGAGAGATAATCAAACATGGCGGAATGGTGATTGATCCCACTATGTGTATTCATTAATCCTTATGTTATGAAGCATTCATGCACTACAACACATATATAGGCAGAATTTCACAAATGATAAAATGATTGCTTGATATTGAACGATATGGTATATCAAGGCATTGGTTTACCTTCCAAAATCTAGAGATACTTATCTACTTTCAGGATGGTAAACCACTTGTGATCGATTGTGATAGTTCGGCTTGGTGATGCATTAGCCATCCAAATGTTTAAAGATAGATGTTTTAGAACATGAACCTTGCTCGATAGGAGTAGATAAACTTATGTTAGGTGTTGGGATCGAACATGATAGTTGGATAATAATGTAACATACCTGAAATTTTAGTTAAAATAATTTGATAATTAATTTAATTTTTTGAAATTAATTTGTGAATTAAATAGAGTTTTTCAAAATAAATATTAGTTGTTTATAAAATATTAGTTGTTTATAGATGTATTAGTTGTTCATAGATGTTAATTTTAAATATAATTTGAAAATGTGAATTTGAAATTCAAATGTTAATATATTGGAATTTAATTGTGGATTAATTTGAAAATTTGAATGAATAAATATATCAAAAGATTGTAAATAAAATTAATTGATTTGAAATCAAATGGATTATAAATAGAATTTGATTTGGAATTTAAGAGAAACAAATGATAAATGGAATATAAAAATATATTTATAAAAAGGCATTTGATTATTTATTCATTTATAAGTATAAATTGATTTTATATTAAATTTTGAATTTGAATTTAAGATGTAAAATTAGATTTGAATATAAAATTAGATTTTATAAAAAAAATTAAAAACATTGGAACATGTAAACAATAGTTGTATATTCATGAATATAAAATGTACAAACATTTACATATATATATATATATATATAAATGTAATTAATTAAAGGATTTAAAATACAAATTTTTTGTTTTATGAAATAAGGGTTTAAAACAAATTTAGAAAACATTTATAAATTTATAAATGTATTTGTTTATTAGGAAAATTGATTTAAAAACTTTTAAAATCATTTTAAAAAAATAATATAGGCATAAATTATTACAAGTGTTAAAATTATAAACCTCTTAAGTACATATGTTAACATAAATGCACAAGTGTAAGTTTATTTTAAACTAAATGAGACAAGTGGCAAATTGATTTAAATTAAAATTTAATATCATGTTTAAGAAAATCTATTCATTCCATTCTTTTACTCTCCATCTAAAAATCAAAAAACAAGAATTGTCTCAAAAATCAAAAGTAAAGTAAAACCAGACCTGAAACAAAAAGAAAAATCTAAAGCCTAAATACATTTCAAAATTTATCAAGGCAAAGCAATAAATAACCTCAAAAAGCATCAGGATCAAAGCAGAATCAAACTGAAACAAGAATTTGAAACCTGAAAGTTTTTAAATCTCAAACTGTAAAACCTGGAAACTTAAGCCTGTGAAGAATGAAGCAAAACAAATACAAGAATCATCCCAGGAATCAAATCAGTACAACCCTGGAAATAAAAATAAGTTTAAGCATGTAGAATAAAATCTACAACCTGATCATTAGCAAGTAAAAGAAAAAGCTTAACTCAAACAACACAAAGATCGGATCAAGTTTCCAGGTTGATTTGTTCTCTATTCTAAAAAAAAATAAAGGCTGAAATAAGCAAGTAGTCATGCAAAATTCAAAGTGATAGTTTGAGTTCAGGTCTGGAAATCAAGGCATGTAAATTCCCAGATTCAACTCAAATACAATCATAGTGAAGATCATCTTAGCAATCCTCTGATTCCAGTTTGAAGTTAATAGGTTCCTGATCAATGTCTTCTGCCTTCATTAACATGTGAGTAAAACATTTTTAAAAAAAGTATTAAGTAAGTAAATGTTTATTTCTTGTGAAATTGCAGTGATGATGATGCCATGAATGTGTGTCTATATAAGTATAAAATATGTGTATATAAGTATGTTTATGTGTGCATGACTGGTTGCATTCACCTTCTTTGCTTCCTTGTAACAGAATCTATAGTATAAAAAAAAATTCAAGATC
Source organism: Allium cepa (assembly GCA_030765085.1). NCBI lineage: Eukaryota > Viridiplantae > Streptophyta > Magnoliopsida > Asparagales > Amaryllidaceae > Allium > Allium cepa. Next base: position 731,520,587 of record CM060943.1, read on the forward strand.
TTTTATTTAAATAACTATTAGGACTTGGATTCAAAACAAAATAGTTTAGTTTGATCAAAATCTAAGAATAAAAATAGATTCAAGTATCTTATGTTTGAAATTTCTCCGAAAATCAAGAAATGCAGTGACCATTATAGCATCATGTTAAAATTAAATATCAAAATTGGATGAATCAGAATTTTTAACAATGTATTGAGTATGCATTTTAGTGGTAATTGGAAATTGGGTTTGGGCCAATTTCTGGCGATCTATGGGTGAAGAGGCTTCGGAGTTTTATCAGAAGCAAGGTTGGTGATTGGAGTGTTGGGAAAAAATAGAGGAAGTGGCAATTAGAGGCCATGGCGACGGCGGTGAAGCAATTTGGTTTTTAACCCTAGAATGGGTCAAGTTTGGAAATATGGTTGTGGCGGCGTCTACAAGGCATCGAGTTGCATCGCGTTGGGGTGATGGCTGTGTGGAAGGTTTGTGGTGATGTGTATGAAGTTTCAGATGTTCATATGATCGGCGATGAGGGTTTGAGGCGTTGTTCTTACATAGATTTGGTTCCAGCTTAGCGTGTGAATGCTCGATTTCGACTTGAGGGAAAATTTGAATTTCTGGGTGCTTGTGAAGCTTAGGGGGGTCATCGTCGACTTGGTAGTGGGTGGCAACTTGATCAGTGATGGCAAGATTGGTGTGCATCGTGCACGCTGTGTTTTGTGTATCAAGAAATTTGGGGAAGGAGGAAGAAGGGTAGAACTGGGTAGGGGATCGAAGTCGAACTCGAAGCATGTATCGTGCGTGAAGGGATCGAGCTTGAGTTATAACTCGATAAATATGTTAGTGCGTCGTTGTATAAATACTTAGAAAAACTTTTAGTTGGAAAACGTGGCTCTCGGGTTGAATTTGCAAAAACTCGAAGCAAGGGGTAATCGTCTCGGGTAATACTCGAAGCTGTCTCGGGTGTTAAAACTTCCAGTTCAAAACTTAAAAAAAAAAACTAAGTTAACATGATTCCTAAACTATTTTTTTTAAAATTAATTATTGTTGTTAAGTTAAAAGAACATGTAATTAAAGGTTTTAGAATAAGGATATTTTAATTAATTAAGTTTAAACTGTTTAAAATTTTAAATTTAAAAAAAGTTACATTTATATAAACTTAACAAAGAAATTATTTTTAGTAAATTTATTAAGGGTTAATTACTTAATGCAATTAATTTAAGATTAATAAAAGATAATTAATTTAAAGATAAATTTATTGATAGAAGTAAATTGAATATAATATTACTTGGAGTAAGTAAATAAAAGCTAATTACTTATTGAAAAAAATTAAGGATAATTAATTAATAAAGGTGATTAAGAAATGAAAATTTATTGAGGAGTAATTAATTAATGAAGTTAATTAAGAATAATTAATTGAAGAAAAATAAATTAATTAAAGGATAATTATTCAATGATTAGTGTTGTTTAACTAATAATTTTAGTTTAATTAATTTATTATTAATTGTAAATTAATAAATGATTAAAGAATAATTAATCAAAATAGTTTGTAATTAATTAACACTAATTAACCAAGATTAGTGACTAATTCTGATATAAATTAGTTAGATAATTAATTGATATTACTTATGGATGTTTGGATTGGATGATTTAATTGTTGATATCCCTGATATATGATGCTTTGCGCAATGAATTATCCTGATTTGTGCTGTGATCTACGATGCAATTTATTTATCTGTAATGTAATTTATTATCTACGATGAACTTATATTGTTCATCCATGATCTGTAAATAAAGATAAGCGTTATAGATTATACCGCTTATCGATATTTCTGTGTTTGAATCTGTAATGATTGATGATGTTGCATCATTATTGGGTAAAACCCCCGGACTAAACTATACACACACAAATATTGATTTCACGAGGAAATCAGTTAAGTCACAAATATTTGAATTTAATATTTTGAAATGGTTTTAAAGTTTGAACTTTGAATCCAAATGATTTTGGAAATGAAACTGGGTTAAATTTGAAAAGGAGTTTTTGAAGATAAAAGTTATTTTAAATAATTTGATTTAGTTTGAAATTTGAAACATTTTGATTTGAGTTTGAATTTAATATTTGAAAATGGAATTTAGTGAATTGGAAACGAGTTTGAAAACTATTAAACCTTTGATTTAAAGATTGAATGAGTTAGTCCAAACTGAAATGGAAATTGTTTTGAAAGCTATGAACGAACCTTTGTGAAAGATTAACAAGCCTTGTTTTGGAATCGAAGAGGATTCTAAATGGTGTATCTTTTATATATTAAAGATTGAAACAGTAATTATTATGAAAATTATGAAGGAATCTTTGGAAATTATTTTAAAAGTTATGAAATAAGTCTTTGATTTAAATATCGGATGAGTTAATCCAACTTGAAATGGAATTGTTTTGAAAGACTAGAAACGAATCTTTGTTAAAGAATGGTGACTCTTGTTTTAAATTTAAAGGGTCTTAAAGAATAAATCTTTTGTTTAAAAGATTTAAGTGTGGAAATGGTTTAAGCCATTGAAGATTTTTTTGAAATGAATCTTTATGTTTAAAAGATTGTAAATGGTAATTTGTTTAAACCATTTGAAAGAAAATTTTTGTATTTTAAGTTGTGATTTAACTGAAATCCCATTATCCATATGTTTTTAAATATTGCGCTCATTATTCAGTTTAGCCGGGAGAGGACCTTTGTGTCATATAACCCATTTTGAATAATGATACGATGATATGGGTAGCATTTGAAGACCGGTGGTGAAGATCGGATACTTTCAAAAGCGAAAGAATAACCTATCGAATGTCTCGGCACCGAATGGCCCCGGTTTAGAGAATTGAGCACCCATTGTGATCGGGAGTCCGAAAGTGATTAGAAATTATCCGGATTGCAAGGGCTTCTTCGGAAGTGCTTTCGGTTCTGTTCGAACCCGGAACACACTTGTATGGATGTATGTCTGACGTTACACTTTGAGATGCAAAGCTGGTTTCTATCAAATATATTTCTGTTTGGTGGCGGAGATTTATTCTCCTAGCTTAACACCCTTCTTTGAGACGTACAAGCTCAGAGGTTATATAGTTGATGGTTACTAGTGATACATTCCAAATTTGGTAATGTGGCATACGAAGTGCTGCTGATCATTTGTTGATCAAAGCATGGCTTTTGTGAAAAGCGTAGCTTTGTGGATGAGACTTCATCGAGCCTTACACCCCGGAATGGTCAAAACAGGAAGAATGCAGCAAGGTTATAGGGAGTAGCGCCCCTTAAGGTATGTGCATTTCCTTCTGCATAGAAGTGGTATCATGGTAAGGAGCCCAGATACTTAACTTATGTGGATATCGCAAATATATATTACTTTGTGATTGTTAGTATTGAGGATCCTCGGATAAAGGTTGTTTACAACCGAGGGATGGCGTACTTGTGTCAGTAGTTACCTATTTTTGCAGAGGTAACTCAGCCTTGTGTTGGCAGATATACGGTTAGGTTCTCGAGGCGTCCCTTAGAGGCGTACCCATGTGGTAATGGAAAGTTTCTTGGCCTGACCATTTGTTGGAAATCCAATCATCCAATACACGCCTTGTACGGTTTTAGTTGTAGAACTTGCCATCTAATATGGTAGCTATAGTAGACATACTATAAGGGTAAATATGCTGGCTAAGATTGATATTATACTTTCAAAATGTTTTCCAGTATGCACTATTAATAATATCAAAATGGTTTTCGCTTATCAAGCATTTTTGACTATCATAAGAAGAAATCTCCCCAAGTGTGCGATTGCATGGTGTGTGTGCCGGGAGGCCTTATGGTAGTATCATTTTCCAAAAAGCATTGCGGAGTTCAAATTTAAATTCTTTTGTTTGTTTTTAAAAGGAAAAAATGTTTTTGTTTGCTCATACCAGTCCTATGACTGACCCGGAGTTTATTGTTCCCTTTCTAAACTCTGGGTGCCCACAATTTTCCACACGAGCAGTCTAGAGTTTGGTTTTTCAGATAGTCTGATAGTAGATATCGATTCGGTGACTTTTAGCTTTCTCTTTGGTATTCTTTAGAGATCTTGGATATTGGAGTCTTTGGATTCACGGACCTGACTTGCTTATCTTTATGCAATGTGATGGTGGTTCGATCTAGTGGTTTGGAGTTTTGGCTTTGGAGCATTGGATTGGAGTTGCAGTTTGATATTGGAGTTATCTCTTTTGCTATTCGTTTTCCGTTGTTGTTTATGGTCTCTGATATTCTTGTATCATATTGTATCGGTGTTGTACCATATTTGGATATTGTATTCATTGGAGTTGTATATGATATTCATTCTGTTTCTTCCGCTGTGTTGTTATACTTAATGTGTTATAAGCTCCGGCGAACCAGATTCGACGTTTGGATCTGCGGCATTTGAATACGAGTGTCGTATTCGATGCCGATTTTCGAAGATCGATTCAGGGTCGCTATAATTTGGTATCAGAGCTGAAGGTTGAAACTTTAGCTCAGGAGTATAACACATTAAGTAACTCATTAGAGATAGGGTGAAGTATACCCTAGAATGAGTATATCCCTAAGATATCCGTCTGAATGCCTCAGTAAATTATCTTACTATCCACTGATAGTGAATATGAGTGCAAGAAGAGGACGAGTAGGGGACAGGGGAGTACCACTACAAATGGTCGATACCCTGCTATAGCAGAAACAGTCTTTCTCTATCAATCTCCTTTGATTCGTCTCTTCTCAATTCTTTGATGATTCATGGCAGCTCCAGGAAGAAGCTTTGATATATTTGCATGGGACATAAACTCCAGATGGGTTAGAATTGTTTCTTTGGATAAATTGTTTGCTTTGGTTGGTAGGTATATTTTGGTTGTTTAAAATAAAAAGGTTTTAGGATTGTATCCATATATCTGTCTATTCTTTGGGGTTCCAATTTATTCTACGAGTGGGTAGTTATCCCATCGAACTAACAAGTGCCACTGCATACTCGTAGATCAGGTGACCCGAGTGTCTTGTATTTTATGAGTTCATTCTCATAATTATTAGTGATATTCTGATTTGGTAAGCCAAATGCAGAATAAATATTTCGATCTGATTTGATAAATTATTTCTCTATCTATCATTTGATCTTTGTTATCTTCCTACTTTCAAATTTCGAGGACGAAATTTTCTAGGGGGGGGGGATTTGTAACATTCCTGAAATTTTAGTTGAAATAATTTGATAATTAAGTTAATTTTTTGAAATTAATTTGTGAATTAAATAGAGTTTTTCAAAATAAATATTAGTTGTTTATAAAATATTAGTTGTTTCTAGATGTATTAGTTGTTTATAGATGTTAATTTTAAATATAATTTGATAATGTGAATTTGAAATTCAAATGTTAATATGTTGGAATTTAATTGCGGATTAATTTGAAAACTTGAATGAATAAATATATCAAAAGATTGTAAATAAAATTAATTGATTTGAAATCAAATGGATTATAAATAGAATTTGATTTGGAATTTAAGAGAAATAAATGATAAATGGAATATAAAAATATATTTATAGAAAGGTATTTGATTATTTATTCATTTATAAGTACAAATTGATTTTATATTAAATTTTGAATTTGAATTTAAGATGTAAAATTAGATTTGAATATAAAATTAGATTTGATAAAAAAACATTGGAACATATAAACAATAATTGTATATTCATGAATATAAAATGTAGAAACATTTACATACATATATATATATATATATATATATATATATATGTGTGTGTGTGTGTGTGTGTGTGTGTGTAATTAATTAAAGGATTTAAAATACAAATTTCAAATTTTATGAAGTAAGGGTTTAAAACAAATTTAGAAAACATTTATAAGTATGTAAATGTATTTGTTTATTAGGAAAATTGATTTAAAAACTTTTAAAATCATTTAAAAATAATAATATAAGCATAAATTATTACGAATGTTAAAATTATAAACCTCTTAAATACATGTGTTAACATAAATGTACAAGTGTAAGTTTATTTTAAACTAAATGAGACAAGTGGCAAATTGATTTAAATTAAAATTTAATATCATGTTTAAGAAAATCTGTCCATTCCATTCTTTTGCTCTCTATCAAAAAATCAGAAAACAAGAATTATCTTAAAAATCAAAAGTAAAACCAGACTTGAAACAAAAAGAAAAATCTAAAGCCTGAATACATTTCAAAATTTATCAAGGCAAAGCAACAAATAACCATCAAAAAGCATCAAGATCAAAGCAGAATCAAACTAAAACAAGAATTTGAAACCTGGAAGTTTTTAAATATCAAACTATAAAACCTGGAACTTAAACCTGTGAAGAATGAAGCAAAACAAATACAAGAATCATCTCAGGAATCAAATCAGTACAAGCCTGGAAACAAAAGTAAGTTCAAGCATGTAGAATAAAATCTGCAACCTGATCATCAGCAAGCAAAAGAAAAAGCTTAACTCAAACAACACAAAGATCGGATCAAGTTTCCAGGCTGATCTGTTCTCTGTTCTAAAAAACTTAAAGGCTGAAATCAGCAAGTAGCCATGAAAAATTCAAAGTGATAGTTTGAGTTCAGGTCTGGAAATCAAGGCATGCAAAGTCAAAATCCAGATTCAACTCAAATACAAACATGGTCACAAATCATCTTAGCAATCCTCTGATTCCAGTTTGAAGTTAATAGGTTCCTGATCAATGTCTTCTGCCTTCATTAACATGTGAGTAAAACATTTTTTTAAAAGCATTAAGTAAGTAAATGTTTATTTCTTGTGAAATTGCAGTGATGATGATGCAGTGCATGTGCGTCTATATAAGTATAAAAATCTGTGTATATAAGTATGTTTATGTGTGCATGACTAGTTGTATTCACCTTCTTTGTTTCCTTGTTACAGAGTTTATAGTATAAAAAAATTCAAGATCTTTTATTTAAATAACTATTAGGACTTGGATTCAAAACAAAATAGTTTAGTTTGATCAAAATCTAAGTATTAAAAATAGATTCTAGTATCTTATGTTTGAAATTTCTCTGAAAATCAAAAAATGCAGTGACCATTATAGCATCATGTTAAAATTAAATATCGAAATTGGATGAATCAATTATATAAACTGAATGGTCACTAGAAGATATGAATTTTAAAAAGAAAATCAGAATTTTTAACAATGCATTGAGTATGCATTTTGGTGGTGACTAGAAATTGGGTTTGGGCTAATTTCTGGCGATCCATGGGTGAAGAGGCTTCGGGGTTTTCCCTGAAGTAAGGTTGGTGATTGGAATGTTGGGAAAAAATAGAGGAAGTGGCAATTAGAGGACGTGGCGACGGTGGTGAAGCAATTTGGTTTTTAACCCTAGAATGGGTCAAGTCTAGAAATATGGTTGTGGCGGCGTCTACAAGGCATCGAGTTGCATCGTGTTTGGGTGATGGTTGTGTGGAAGGTTTGTGGTGATGTGGATGAAGTTTCATATGTTCATATGATTGGCGATGGGGGTTTGAGGCGTTGTTCTTACATAGATTTAGTTCCAGCTTAGCGCGTGAACGCTTAATTTCGACTTGAGGGAAAATTTGAATTTCTGGGTGCTTCGGAAGCTTAAGGGGGTCATCATCGACTTGGTAGTGGGTGGCGACTTGATCGGTGATGGCGAGACTGGTGTGCACCGTGCACGCTGTGTTTTGTGTATCATGAAATTTAGGGAAGGAAGAAGAAGGGTAGAACTGCATAAGGGATCGAAGTCGAACTCGAAGAATGTATCATGCGTGAAGGGTTCGAGCTCGAGTTATAATTCGAGTAATATGTTAGTGCATCATTGTAGAAATACTTAGAAAAACTTTTAGTTGGAAAATGTTGCTCTCGGGTTGAATTTGCAGAAACTCAAAGCAAAGGGGTAATTGTCTCGGGTGATACTCGAAGCTGTCTCGGGTGTTAAAACCTCCAATTCGAAACTTAAAAAAAACCGAGTTAACATGATTCCTAAACTATTTTTTTAAAATTAATTATTGTTGTTCAGTTAAAAGAACATGTACTTAAAGGTTTTAGAATAAGGATATTTTAGTTAATCAAGTTCAAACTGTTTAAAACCTTAAATTTTTAAAAAAAGTTACATTTAAATAAAGTTAACAAAGAAATTATTTTTAGTAAATCGATTAAGGGTTAATTACTTAATGCAATTAATTTAAGATTAATAAAGGATAATTAATTTAAAGATAAATTTATTGATAGAAGTAAACTGAGGATAATTACTTAGAGTAAGTAAATAAAATCTAATTACTTATTGAAAAAAATTAATGATAATTAATTAAAGGATAATTAATTAATAAAGGTGATTAAAAAATGAAAATTTGTTGAGGAGTAATTAATTAATGAAGTTAATTAAGAATAATTGACTGAAGAATAATAAATTAATTAAAGGATAATCATTTAATGATTAGTGTTGTTTAACTAATAATTTTATTTAATTAATTTATTATTAATTGTAAATTAATAAATGATTAAAGAATAATTAATCAAAATGGTTTGTAATTAATTAACACTAATTAACCAAGATTAATGACTAATTCTGATATAAATTAATTAGATAATTAATTGATATTACTTATGGATGTTTGGATTGGATGATTTAATTGTTGATATCCCTGATATATGATGCTTTGCGCAATGAATTATCCTGATTTGTGCTGTGATCTACGATGCAATTTATTTATCTGTAATGTAATTTATTATCTGCTTGAACTTATATTGTTCATCCATGATCTATAAATAAAGATAAGCATTATAGATTATACCGCTTATCGCTATTTCTGTGTTTGAATCTGTAATGATTGATGATGTTGCATCATTATTGGGTAAACCCCTGGACCACACTATACACACACAAATATGGATTTCACGAGGAAATAAGTTAAGTCACAAATATTTGAATTTAATATTTTGAAATGGTTTTAAAGTTTGAATTTTGAATCTAAATGATTTTGGAAATGAAATTGGGTTAAATTTGAAAAGTATTTGAAAAGGAGTTTTTGAAGATAAAAGTTATTTTAAATAATTTGATGTTGTTTGAAATTTGAAATATTTTTATTTGAGTTTGAATTCAGTATTTGAAAATGGAATTCAATCAATTGGAAACGAGTTTGAAAACTATTGATCCTTTGATTTAAAGATTGAATGAGTTAGTCCAAACCGAAATGAAAATTGTTTTGAAAGCTATGAACGAACCTTTGTGAAAGATTGATAAGCCTTGTTTTGGAATCGAAGAGGATTCTAAATGGTGTATCTTTTATATATAAAAGATTGAAACAGGAATTTTATGAAAATTATGAAGGAATCTTTGGAAATTATTTTAAAAGCTATGAAATAAGTCTTTGATTTAAATGCCGAATGAGTTAATCCAACTTGAAATGGAATTGTTTTGAAAGAATAGAAATGAATCTTTGTTAAAGAATGGTGACTCTTGTTTTAAATTTAAAGGGTCTTAATAGATAAATCTTTTGTTTAAAAGATTTAAGTGTGGAAATGGTTTAAGCCATTAATTTTTTTTTTGAAATGAATCTTTTTGTTTAAAATATTGTAAATGGTAATTTGTTTAAACCATTTGAAAGAAATTTTTTGGTTTTTAAGTTGTGACTTAACTGAAATCCCATTATCCATATGTTTTTAAATATTGCGCTCATTATTCGGTTTAGCCGGGAGAGGACCTTTGTGTCATATAACCCATTCCGAATAATGATACGACGAAAAGGATAGCATTTGAAGACAGGTGGTGAAGACCGGATACTTTCGAAAGCGAAAGGATAACCTGTCGAATGACTCTGCACCAAATGGCCCCGGTATAGAGATTGAGCACCCATTGTGATGGGGAGCCCGAACGTGATTAGAAATTATCCGGATTGCAAGGGCATCTTCGGAAGTGCCTTCGGTTCTGTTCGAACCCGGAACAGACTTGTATGGATGCGTGTCTGACATTACACTTTGAGATGTAAAGCTGGTTTCTATCAAATACATTTCTGTTTGGTGACGGAGATTTATTCTCTTAGCTTAACACCCTTCACTGAGACGTACGAGCTCAGAGATTATGTAGTTGATGGTTACTAGTGATACATTCCAAATTTGGTCATGTGGCATACGAAGTGCTGCTGATCATTTGTTGATCAAAGCATGGCTTTTGTGAAAAGCATAGCTTTGTGGACAAGACTTTATTGAGCCTCACTCCCCAGAATGGTCAAAACAGGAAGAATGCAGCAAGGTTATAGGGAGTAGCACCCCTTAGGGTATGTGGATTTCCTTCTGGATAGAAGTGGTATCATGGTATGGAGCCAGATACTTCACTTATGTGGATATCGCAAATATATATTACTTTGTAATTGTTGGTATTGGGGATCCTCGGATAAAGGTTGTTTACAACCGGGGGATGGCATACTCATGTTAGTAGTTACCTATTTTTGCAGAGGTAACCTGGCCTTGTGTTGGCAGAGATCCGGTTAGGTTCTCGGGGCGTCCCTCCAGAGGCGTACCCATGTGGTAATGGGAAGTTCCTTGGCCCGACCATTTGTTGGAAATCCAATCATCCAATATGCGCCTTGTACGGTTTTAGTTGTAGAACCTGCCATCTAATATGGTAGCTCTAGTAGGCATACTATAATGGTACGTATGCTGGCTAAGATTAATATTATACTTTCAAAATGTTATCCACTATGCACTAATAATAATATCAAAATGGTTTCCGCGTATCAAGCATCTTTTACTACCATAAGGAGAAATTTCCTCCAAGTGTGCGTTTGCATGGTGTGTGTGCTGGGAGGCCTTATGGTAGTTTCATTTTCCAAAAAGAATTGCGGATTACAAATTTAAATTCTTTTGTTTGTTTTTAAAAGGATAAAATGTTTTTGTTTGCTCATACCAGTCACATGACTGACCTGGAGTTTATTGTTCCCTTCCTAAACTCTGGATGCCCATAATTTTCTACACGGGCAGACTAGAATTTGATTTTTCAGATAGTCAGATAGTAGATATCGATTCGGCAGCTTTTAGCATTCTCTTTTGTATTCTTTGGAGTTCTTGGATATTGGAGTCTTTGGATTCACGGAACTGACTTGCTTATCTTTGTGCAACATGATGGTGGTTCAAGCTAGTGGTTTGGAGTTTTGGCTTTGGAGCATTAGATTGGAGTTGCAGTTTGATATTGGAGGTATCTCTTTTGCTATTCGTTTTCCGCTGTTGTTTATGGTCTCTGATATTCTTGTATCATATTGTATCGGTGTTGTACCATATTTGGATATTGTATTCATTGGAGTTATATATGATATTCATTCTGTTTCTTCCGCTGTGTTGTTATACTTAATGTGTTATAAGCTCCGGCGAACCAGGTTCGACGTTTGGATCTGCGGCATTTGAATACGAGTGTCGTATTCGGTGCCGATTTTCGAAGGTCGAGTCAGGGTCGCTACAAATAAATTGTGATTTGAACATAAGTCCCTTCACCTGATCATGAGATGATGGACTTACAATGGTTATCATGATTGAACAAGATAGTTTGGTAGCATGATTGTGACTTAAGCATGAGTACCCTCGCTTGATCATGAGTGGATTTACTTACATCGGCTATTGCAATCGAACATGGCAATTTATAAGTACCACTGTTACTTGAACATGAGTCTCATCACTTGATCATGAGTTGATGGACTTACATAAGGTGCCTTGATTAGACATGATAGCTTAATAGTGTGCTTATGAACGTGATTCCCCACACTTGATCATGACTAATAGACTTCAATGGAGTGTCATGATCGAGCATGATAGTCCAAATTTATTTTTGCACTTGATTCCCTTCATTTAGTCATGAGTGGATTGACTTGAACCAGGCGCCATGACCGAACACGATAGTTCGGTGGTAGTGATTTGAAAGTATGTCCACTCACTTAACATGAGTGGATGGAGTAACACCAGATGCCCAGATCGATTATGATAGTTTAGCGATATGATTGTGGCATAAATGTTTTTGACTTGATTTTGAGCCTCTCAATTGGCTGTAGGTGGATGGACTTATTGGGGTGCGACAATTGGAATGATAGTTTGACGATATGACTATGATCTGATTGAACATGATAGTTTGGCAGTATGATTGTGACTTAAGTATAATTACCCTCACTTGGTCGTGTGTGGATGAATTTATATCGGATATCTTGATCGAACATGGCAATTTGATTGCTTGACCATGACCTGAATATGAGTCGCCTCATTTCACCATGAGTGGATATACTTGAAAGGAGTACCACAATTAAACATGATAGTTAGATGGTAAAATCGTGATTCAAATATTTGTCTACTCACTTGATCATAAGAGGATTGAGTTATGTACGATGTCGCTATTGAAAATGATAGTTCGATTGTTCACCTATGACTCGGAATGAAAAATCACCTCACTTGATCGAGGTAAAGTAGTGACTCGTTTAGACTTTAGGACAAGCTCATTCACAAGAATGCAAGAGGATCGTTTTCTCTTAAGTTTAAAGAAATACCTTTATAGCTTAATTTGCATTTAGACTTCAAAATATGAGTCACAATGCGATCATGAGAGCATGGACTTATGATGCAAAGGAAGTACCACTCACTTGACTGCTAATGAGATGTTGGTAATATACGATGGAGCCCTAAGGAAAGGCCAGATGCTTCTTGATAATCCCCATGCATTTGATCCTATGTGGCTTAGCAAGAGAATAGATCACCTAAATACTTGTCTATATGCGACTTAGTCTAAATATCAGATATACCAATGAACATGCTTCCAACAATTGCTTTGTTTTTGAACACTATAGATTAATATGATGGAAAATACTGCTCCTTAATATTCTATTTGTAATAAATCCTCATAGCTTGACACGTGACAAATTGTCCTTTCCTGGTTTAAATGTGATTGAACTAAATGGTTCAATACATTGACAAATAGTCTCTCAGCAATGTTTTCCCAACTATAATTCTATACACTCACTCGATAGTTCAACAAGATGTTGAATGGATGGTATAGACCGATAAAAGATCAAGCGTGACAACTTGGCTTAAGATGGTTTCCTAACTATAATTCAAAACCCTTGGAGAAATGCACTCATGACCGAGATGACATATGATGGTTAATACCACATAAAGGTATGTTTGCTTTGTGTTAGAGTCTGATATCTAGAATATGACTTTTACATATATTGTTGAGGCATGATTCTTGTAACACCCTTGTTTTTAATACACATTACTATGGGAAATTTAATTTATTAATCATAGATGGCAATGTAGGAGAAATAAAATAACATTGAGAAATGCTAAAGTAATTAATTTCAAATTCCCTTAATTGGAAAGGGAGTAATGAAATTTCATATGAAGAAAGAATTTATATTTTCGCTAATGTGGATATAAGTTAAGAGGGAAAACTATGGACTGACCTACTTAAATATCCCATATCAGCTCTCTCTCTCTCTCTTCAACTTCATTCATTCTTCGTTACATAACGAGAAAATGTAATAGAAAGAAAACTCTACCAATAATCTTTTATAAAGAAGATAGATAAAAAAGCTTGAAAGAAAGTTTAAGGCTGTTTTCTCCCATATTTTGGTCGGTCAAGGTGAACATATCATTATCCCTCTTTATTTTGTGATTTCATATTCTAATTTGGTAGAAAATGAGATGTTAGTGATGATAAAAACATGGGGTTGGATTGGTGGATCATTTATAATGATGATAACACAAGCACAAACTTATTCGATTGATCTCTGAAAACATAGTTCATTAGATCCACAAAATATGTTGTGCATTGCTTTGCCCGAATAGAATAATCAACCCTACATAAAATCCAGATGGTTTATAGAACATTGTAATCGGTGCACTATATTTTCCACCCTCAATTGGTGAAATCCCATCCCAGGATCCAATTGAGAAAACACTCTAGCACCATAGAGCTTATCGAACAAGTGATCAATACATGGGAGTGGATACTTTTTTTCTTGTCAGCTTCTTCAACTCACAGTAATCGACACATAGTCTAAGGGAACTGTCCACCTTTATAGAAAATACCATAGTCCCTCTCCACTCAGAAATACTCCTTTGAATGAACCTCTTCTTTAATAGGTCATTCACTACACCTCGAGCTCTGTTTGATTCTTAGTACCCAACCTCCTCAAAGGCATCACTAATGTTCTAACATTCTTTACCAAATCAAGACAAAACACTATCTCTCTATGTGGAAAAAGTTTAGTCATCTCCTCAAATATGTTCGGGTACTCCCTAACAATAGGCACTGATGATAGCTTTTCATATGGGATATCAAGCGAATATAGAAAGATAACCATCTTTACGACATCTGGTAGGCAGCCTAACACTAGCTTCTGCCCATTATCTATCCTTATCGTTACCAATGACTTCTCATGAACCACCACAACTCTGTACCTCTGAAGTCACTTCATCATCAATATAAAATTGAACCCTACTAAACCCAACACAAAACAATCATAAGAACATCCATGACTCGATATGACCAAACCAAGATAAAGCTTACACAGGCTTGTGGAGCCTCCAATTGGGTTTTCTACAATCAAAGGTCGTCAATAATATTGGTTCCAATCCTAGTCTATCTATCAAGTCACTAGATGTAAACGAATGTGAAGCATTAGCATCAAACAAAACACATATAGGAACATAATATATAGAAAGAATACTTTGGATAATGATATCCTTTCCCTTCTCTTTCACTAATAGAGCACTCGACAAAGTCAAATAAAAATTAAGAGCATATGCTTTCACCACTTAATTTTGCTTTAGCGGCTTTGGACCGTCCATTTGAATATGCCTAAACTTATTGCGGTTAAAGCCCTTCTTTCCTTCAACCTAGCAATCTCTACTGTAGTGGCCCTTTTTACCGCAACTGTAGAAAATTGGCATGGTTTTGCCCTTTTTTTAGCCATCCTTTTTTTGAAATTGCTTCTTATAGTGCTGTCCCACTTCCTCCTGTCTCCTCTGCTCGATTGTGGCTTTGGCTCATCCTTTAGAACAACATTCTTCAACTCTGGATAAAGGCTATCATATCTCAAAGCCATCTTGACTATCTTCTTATAGGTCCTATCAGTATGGACCATGAGACTCACTCTTAGATAGTAATTCAATCCAATGATGAACTCCTCATTCTTCTTTTAACAGAGTGTCAATGAAAGACATCTCGTACTTCAATAATGAATCGAACTAAGCTACATACTCAAAGACATGCAAGTTTCCCTGCCTGTGCAGTTAAAGCACTTAGTGGTTCTATAGTGGTGGAAGTGCAAAAGGTTAGAACAAGGATAAAGTGAGAATATAGAAAAAATAGTGGATGTGTAAAAAGCTTTATTAGAAATAAAATTAAATCGCTAAAATTAAATTATGCTCGATCTCACATCATTTGTGTAGGAAAAGAAAATATTTTTTAATCTTATACAACAAAATGGAGAATATCATAATTTATGCAATCTTGACTTGGTTATTAAAATAGATTTCTTAATTATGTTGAGCATTTAGGCCTTAGGCTTATGTCTTTAACCTAACTTTGTTAATTTGGTTTAAAAAAGAACCAGTCAATTAAAAAATTTGCATTAATGTTGCTAAAGAAGATGCTAAAAACTATTGATTTAGTAGGTGTAAAAATATATAGCAGGTCTTTAAGTGGATCTACTATTTAATAGCGCCAAAATTGAAAAAGCACATTAGCAGAAAAGCGTTATGCGCTTTAATGGGGATTTAGCAAGGCTTTAGCGGGCTTTGGCTGCATAACTCCCTCCTTGCAAATTTATGGAGTAGAGCTAACTTCAGAGTTACTGATATAAACTTCTCAAATCTAGTTTTGGACTAGAGCTAAGTGAATTGATCCTTGGGAGTTGTAGCTCGAAGTGTATTCCACAAATTCATAGCCCTTCCATGGAGTTTTTGATGGCTAACATTATCCTGATAACATCATCTAACTCCAAGTCATCAAAGATTCTTTCGCAAGTATCAAGTCAATCCTACACATCCATAGTCAACTTTTTCCTTGGAGTGGTTGCCACCAAGACCGGCAAAGTCCTTTTTCATCTTAGCAAAATTAGCTCTTGGTGCCTGCATTGGAGCACCACCAACAACAGCAACATTCGAAGCACCCACTTGAGCATTTTGCAGCACGTTCCTTATCATGGTTTGAACATCATCTATAATTCAATATTAGCAACTCCTAAGCCAACTTTTTCAACTCCGAAGGTGGATTTCCTAGTTGCATTTCTTATTTACCATTACATTCTTAAACTGTAATAAGAATGATCGATCTCTCAAAAATAAAAGGCTACATCAAAGATATTTGTGTGTGCAACATGGTTTATATACTATATATATTACTATATTACTATATAATTTTTGAATTAAAACATATTAAGTACGCTCTCTCATAATGCTTAATCCATACTAGATTTTGTTCCTCTTATTCTATCTATAACGGATCATGTATTAACTTTCAATTAAGCAAGTTAACCTAAGTTGAACCACTTGACCTCACTCTGATAGCAAGTGTGACAACCGCCTTACACCTTCGATACCCAGTGTAACTTGTAGACTGCACTACCACGATGCTCAATCAATGTAGGACGACTGGCAAATGGTAAAGTACTAAAGTCTCCAAATCAAAACTCATCGTAGATCTCACAATGCATCATATAAAATATATATCAAATGTAGATGTAAAATAGGCGAGATGGTAAATAGATGGAACAAAATAATATTAGAGTGATAGATGGAACAAAGTTATACAACATAAGTGATAGAGTTATGCATCTAATAATAACTCAAAGGAAACTGTCTCTAAATAAATAAAATCATGGATAAGCTCTACAGTTCTGCATAGCGGAACAATAAGTGGTAATAAGCCAAAATATAGCATATGGAAAGAGTAGCCTTCTTCTCCTCAATTGTATTGCTTCACGTGGCTCACCTGACTTGGTACCCCTAGTCTACTCTTTTATGAGTACTCGGAATGATAAGAAGAAAATAATAAATTCCCAAGTTAGACAATAGCCTAATGTGAGCTGTAAATAATATCAAAGTATTACAAAAGTTTATATATTAGGACATTAGCTATGGAGAATCATACCTGACTTATCCCTGCATTTAAAGAGTTAGCATATAACATAACATACGCTGCTCTACATCATAATCATTATGGGTATATTATGCATCAAAGTACATATGGATGTCTACATATCTACGTCATTGATACCTACATCATGTGGCATACCTATCAAATAAAGTAACCATAACATCTATCATCCATCCTCACATCACTTACTCAGTGTGTTGGATATATGATATCATCGAATGATAGCCCATTAAAAAAGCAACCAAAGAAACCATAGCATCCATCAAGAAATACTCACTATTACTCATCCACGTGCTCTGAATATGTTATAACTTGTATGGCCTCTTTACTGATCTCGGATTTCGTTGTACTCACGTATCATGCAACTAAAGCTTGATATTATCTTGTAGCCCAAAGCTAGACATTATACCCAAAGCCATCGGTCCAAGATATACAGATACATACATGATCCACAAGCATCCACACTTACAATACCGCTGCTTCGAATACAACAGAAAACACTTCGAGTATCAGTGATTCCTTAGCATGAAAATCCGAGCCATCCTTTCTGCTTAATCCAATTTCCATTATCCAGGAACCCACCATTCTTCCCCTTTTACGGCTTTCCCCTTTATCGAGCCGAGATCTTCCGTATCTTTTCCCACCACGAGTTACAAAACGAAGCCATAAAGCTTTTACCATGTTGTGATATCATCATCCAACTTAATGCAAATGAGTCTATACCTTCAGCACGATCTATAGAACCTCTATTCCATTCCCTAGAATTTCCACCGTCACTAGACCCACTAGAACATCTGTTTACTTAGCCAATCTATAGGTAACTCATGTTCTTTGCTTCTAGTACTCCATATCTAAGTGCTCTGGACCCCATCTTGTCCATCAAACATCTCGGTCCTCTCTTCAAAACATTCAACTTCACATTCTAGAAACAAGTTTGTATAGCCTCCAACCCTTATTCAATCACCTATCTCTTGCCTTCAGTCACCATTACTAGCCTTGCCCTTGAGTTCTTCCAAAACCACTAAGCTATCAGACCGACAAAAATATGTTGACACCGACATAAAAAAGTCAGTACTGACTTGTGCACTTAATGAATTGGAGAATAACTGACTTCCTCCATACTCCAAAGCCTCCCCATCAAGTTTCATCCAATTTCGACCATCTTAGCCTTTAATTTGCCAAATTCACCCACCTATCTTTTAACATCCAAACACTAGCAAACGAAATCAAAGCACAACATACAAACAGGTAATAACATGAAATTACATTCATTCGAACAAACAATGCATAGAATTAGCAATCAAGCATACTCTAGTCCAAATCTAACAATCAACAAAAAATGGATATGAACAAGATGGATTTCAAAGCTATTTCTACAAATCATATTAAAATTCATCAATTTAGGTCACAAACATATGTTAACATATAACTAAGGTTAGAAAAGGATTTTTATGGTCAAAATCACATTAAGACATATAATTCTACCATATAAACATGCATACGATAGTAAGAAGGCTTAAACCACTCAACAATTATCGAATTCAACCAAATCGAGTGCAGATCTAATATGAATAGCAACCAAAAGCATGCCTACCAATCAAAATCAACCATCAAACATCTCAAACAAGCATTCATTCAATCAATAATATATGTGAACTTACTCTAGCATGAAAAATACTAACCAATCAAATATAATATACAATGGTGAAAGTAGAAACGATAAATGATGGATTTTACCATTTAAAGAGTTTCGGACATGTAGTCCTCAAGCTCTTGTCAGTATCTCACGTACAATCTTTATCACTCCTGCTTCGTTATACTTTTACTAGCTTCATTGACTTTTTCCTAAGCTGATTACCTAATATAAAGCGACTTACAAGACCTAGAAACTTCTGGTTCTTCCTCAACATCTTCTAGCTGATCCGATGTAACCATCATGCTTAAGTCATGAACAAACTTCCGTAGATGAGAGGCATGAAAAATGTTGTGCATGTCCGACATCTTCTGAGGTAAGTCAACCCCATATGCTAACTTCCTAATCCTCTAAACTATCGAAAAAGGATCTATGAATCTTTGTGCCAACTTCCCCTTCTACCAAATCGAACTACATTCTTCAAAGGAGAAACCTTTTCAAATACCATATCTCCAACCATATCTTCGATAGAAAAATATAAGTCTCTACGTCTTTTATCAATATTTCTCTTCTATGGATCCTAAGCAGCATTCATTCATTGTTGAATGATCTTAATCTTTTCTGAAGTCACTCTAGTCATATCTGGCTCAAGTATCAGTTTCTCGCCCGCTTTCCATCAACATGAAAGGGCGTTACATAGTCGGCCATACAATGCTTCATAAGGAGTCATACCAATACTTGAATGATAATTATTGTTGTATGCAAACTCTACCAGATGAGGATAATCATCCAATGATCCTCTAAAATCTATAATGCTTGCTCATAGGAGATCTTCCAATATACAATTTACTCTTTCGGTTTTCCCATCCATTTGTAGACGATAAGCTTTATTAAGGTGCAGCTCGATCCCTAATGCCTCTTGTAAGCTCTTTCAAAACCCACCAGTGAACAATGGGTTTCGGTCGGTCATAACGTTCTTTGGAACACCATGAAATCATACTATCCAATTTACATACAACTTTACGAGCTTAGATGTCGTTCTACTTGACTTGACCAGGTATGAATCTTGCACTCTTGGTCAACCGATCAACTATGACTCAAATGTCATCGTACTCTGCTCGAGTCTTCAACGGTCCATCTCTCTTTAGTATTAGTTTATATTAAATAGGAATAATTAGGGTTTTGGTTTTTAATTTTTTTTTTAAATTGTTGTTTTTGTATTTTCTCCTTTAAACCATTGTAATTACTAGCCGTGTGACTAGGGGACAAACTACGTGGCATAGTTTGAGAATTTGCAACACAGTGGCTGAGTTGTGGCAGGGTTTTGAGCGTAGAGTTAGGTTAGTCGGTAGCGGGTGTCGCGAGTTTACGTGTGTAAGTGTGTGACTACTTAATTTCTAGTAGAAACCTTAGGGGCAGCCCGTAGGCAGGGTTTTACCGAAGCTGGGTAAATTTTATGTCGTTCTATTTCTGCATTTATTATTCTGCAATTATCTGTGCTGCTATAATTTTGATATATCTGTGTTGGAATAATTTTATAAGCTTCCGCAATAATTTTTATAATTAATAGCATCACCCTATTCACCCCCCCTCTCTAGGGTGAAATCGATCCTACAATAATATGCACACTCTCCTTAGCTAGTCTCAACTAGTGAAATCCTATTGCCAATTCCATTTAAGCGAACAACTTCGCACTGTGAAGTTGATCAAGCAAGTCATCAATATGTGGAAGTGGATACTTAGCTTCTTCGTCACCTTATTCAACTCATGATAATCCATACACAACCTCAAAGTGTCATCTGCCTTAGTTGCAAATACTACAGGTGTACCCCATCCAGATATGCTTCTTCGAATGAACCATCTCCTTAATAAGATATTCACATGCACCTTTAATTCCTTCTGCTCTCTAGGTGCCATGAGCCTCAAAGGCATAACTATAGGTTTGGCTTCCTTCACTAAGTCTATCCAAAACTCAATCTCTTTATATGACGGTATTTCGATCACTTCCTCGAAGACATCCGGATACTCTCTAGCAATTGGCACAGATGACAACCCCTTCCATGAATTCGCTAATGAATTTAGAAAGCTAACTATTACCCCATCCTTTGATAGGCAACTAATCACTACCGTTCACCGTCCACGTCTCTGATTATCACCAATAACTTCTTACAATCACTGTTTTTGCATACCTCTTAAGTCAGTCCATTTCCAAGATAATTACGAACCAACATAAATCAAGACAAAGCTCACAAAAAAAGGGCATCTATGACTTAATAAGACTAAACATTATAAACCATGCATAGGGTAGTAGAGCCTCCAACTGTGTTAGTCACGATCAAGGGTCTATCCACTATCTTAGGTATCAATCCTAATCTGTCTACTAGGTCACTACACGTGAATAAATTTAAAGCCCTGATATCAAATAAAAGTCAAACAGGTACTTCACTAATAGAAAGCAAACCTTGAATTATGACTCTCTTTCTCTTCTCCTTCACCGAGGGAGCACTTGACGAAGTCGATATTGCATCTAAAGCATGCGCTTTCAAAACCTGCTCATCCTTCATCAGTTTTGGACAATCCTTCTTCAAATGCACAGATTTATCACAGTTGTAGCACTTCTTCCTATCGCTTGCTTTGCAATCCTTGATCAAATGACATTTCTCTATGCACCCATAGCAAGTAGGTGCCTATTATCCTTCTTCTGGTCATTCTTCCCTAGAGGCTGCTTTCTCTTTACATTCCACATCTTCTTGCCTCCACCACCTTGCTATGGTTTTTTTTTTACTTCTCAATGGAAACAATTACAGTTGTCCTAGCTTTAGGATTCAGATTATCATGATGAAGCGCTTTCTCAATGAGCTTCTCAAATGGCTCATTAATGCGATCTATCAGCTTCTCTCTAGGATAGTCATCTATTCCAATGACGAACTTCTCATTCTTTCTCAAAGGAGTGCCGATGAATGACATCCCATATTTTAACAAAGCATCAAACTCTACCACATTCTTAGAAATCGACATCTTTCCTTACTTAAGATTAGCAAAATTCCTAAACAATATTGACTTCTAGGCAGTAGGAATGAACTTCTCCTTGAACCTTGTCTTAAACTGTTCCCAACCAAATTGGTCTTTAGGCATAGCAATAGTCATGGCATTCCACCAATTCTTGGCCCACCACTAAAGTTGTATAGAAGCTAACTTTCTTCATAGCGTCATTCACTTCCATATCACCGAAGATGAGCTTCCAATCTTGCACTTCTATGGTTGATTCCATTGAACTGAATGGCCTTCCTCCTAAAGTAGAGCAATATTTGCTCAACTTAGTGAAATCAGCCCTGGGTACTTAAATAGAAGCACCTCCACCAACAGCCATACTAGGAGCATTCCTCATCATCTTTGTCATCATAATATTGATCATAGCTGGAAAATCAGGTGTAGCAGTTACTGGTATTGCTTCTTGTTCAACTTCTAAAGAAGATCTTACAGTATTCCTTGTATGTTGGTTCATTCTTATCTATGACGAGAATGGTTAGTCTCTCATAAAGAAAACTATGTCTATAGTGCTCGTGTGCATGGAACCTGTTTTATATAATACTATTATATAGTTTTAAAAACCAAAGTTCATAAAAGTTATCCATTCTCTCGTATATATATATACTTTTGATCCAGTATAATGCACTAACACCTTTTATATCCCTACTGGATCATGATATCAACTTTGGTTACTAGTGTAACCAATGCTCTGATACCAAATGCGACGAATACCCCATACCACCGACACCAATAGTATATAAATTATATGTTGCAGTTGTGCTCGACCAATATAGGACATCATCAAGATGAATAATAACATAGAGAGCATATAACCTATCGTATATCTCATAGGGCATGGATAAAATATAATAACACGGATGCAACAAAAGAGACAATAATAACAATGTGAACTAATTATTAGAGTATAATATCCATAGAGTTACATCAAATGTCATAGTATACAACAAGATTAACTCAATAAACTGTCTCAACAAATAGAAATAAGCAAGCATTACCATGGGCTCCATAGTGTTGCTCAGCGGAAACATAGAAATCCATATATGTATATAAAACAAGATAGCTCCGTACAGCTCATATTCTGAAAAACTATTATGTAACCTAGACCTATTATCTAGTCTACTCATTTAAGAGTACCCAAGATAATAAGAAGCAAAGCATAATACCTTGGGCTAGACAACTGTAACACCCCATATTTTGATAACATTATTTAAAATATTTAATTAGGTAAATAAAACAAAATAATGTTTTGATTGAGAGATTGAGATTTGAATTATAGTTAAGGGGTAGTTGTGCCATTAAGCAATGAATTAAAAAAGTATTTAAAATGTAATAATGGAGGGGTAAAATAGGAAAGGGACCATTCTCATATCTATAACCCATGGCCTTGTATTATACTACACGTTCATTTCATTTTGAAAATTTTAAAAGCTAAGGCAGCAAGCATTAACAAGGGATAGAGAAAGAAATGGGAAGCTTAATCAACATCAAATTCATTCAAATCTCGTATATTTGAACTCTAAAGCTAAGGTGAATAAAGTTTATATCTCTCATTTGACTTCTTTCAGTTTTAAGGTGAAAACCAAAATGATTTGCAATGTTTTTCCATGTTTTTTAATGATGGAATGATTATATATACTTTCTGATAATTTATACATGTTCTTATTTATTTTATGATATATTTTAATGTAAAAATCCTATTAAGTGACATCTAAATGTCTTGCGAATTTTTATATAGACCAGAAATAATATTTCGCTGATGGGTTTCAATTTTCAGAATTTTTGGATTTTATATGAATTTTCTAGTAAAGAAAAGGTTATTTTGGGCTATAAATTATTTACGGTTAAATAATAAAAGTTTAGGTCCAAAATTTTTATATGTTAGAAAACATATTAAAACAGATTTTTGGAATTTTTGTAGAATTTTCCCAAGTGTTTTAAAGGATAAATAGAATTATTTAAGGTATGGGACCTAAATGTTTTATATATTTATAAAAGGAGAAGAGGCTCTTTGCAAATAATTTGAGTTTGTTATTTCTAAAGATTGGCAGTACTTCTGAAATGGTACAATGGCAACTAATCAGATTTAGATAAACAAGCCACGTTAGGTACAAAAGAAATAGTTTAAAGGACAAATAAATAGGTTTTTAACTATTTCGACACTTTCGGCACAAGGTTCCACCTTTCTATCTTCGCCTCCAACACTATCGAAAACAATGCACATGGTATTAGGGAACTGGTATGTAGTGAATTGGACATAGGCGGAAGATATAGAGTTGAAACCAGGGGTTTTGAAGGGTTGAGGCATTACTTTGCTTTTTAAAAGAAAAGCGCTTGTTTACTTTCGACTAAGATGCTTTCTACTTGGTTAGCTTTCGACTAGGTCAAATGGTTTAAAAGGGAATGGTTTCGATTGGGTTGCACCTTTGTTTTAAATGATTGTTTTCAACTAAGTCGAAACCTTTTTGTTGCCGCCTTGTACCTTTCGACCTAGAGTGTTTTGAAAGGGTTACTTGTTTTCTGAAATTTGGCTACATTCTGATGCTTTCGAAGTGATGATTGGGCACCATCACTTCTTTACTTAAGAATTCTTTCAAAAGGTAGGCTTGTGACTTAAATGGTTTTAATGACCCTTTTGCTCAACTGAAGTATAACCCAAAATGGTTTCAATAGAGTCAGTTTTGAATGGTTTCGAAAGGCATTTTGCCACATGTTTTAAATTGAACCCTAGTGCTTTCAAAAGGTTTAAGTTTATCAAGGTTTAATGCTTTCAAAAGGTTTTAAAGGAATGTTTCGAAGAGGTGGTTCCCCAATGGTTTCAAAGCAGTTAAAAGGTTTGGTTTTATGATTGCTTCGAAAGGATTATAGGAAAAAGGTTTTTCCAAGGGTTTCGAAGGGCAATGTTTAAAGGTTTTAAAAGAAGGATGTCTAAGGCTTTTAAAGCTTTTGAAAGGAAGGATTTCTAGTGGTTTTGAGAATGGTTTCAAAAGGAAGGTTTTGGCCTTTCGGCCTAGATAATAGAAAGGGTTTTAATTGGTTTCAAAAGTGGTACTTTCAAAGGTTTTGAAAGGGGTACTTTCAATAGATTCGAAATGGGTACTTTCAAAGATTTAAATGTTTTCATCAACTTGATTTGGGTAAAGTATACATATGCTATACTCAGATATTAGATTACCAGATGGGACTGGTACAGGGATGCACCCTATACATTAGCTATTAGCTCCAGCTAATTTTGTCCAAAATTCCAGTGTGTAAAGCTTTGTTATAGGTAGACTAAAATTATGAATGCACATAGAAAGGAATATATGTTTGTATACAGATAGGTTATTGGTGAGCCCGCAAAACCATTTGGGTCAGGTGACCCTAGCAGATGATAAGTTAAGGACAGACCGTACAAAAGTGAAGTATTTAATAGATAGTCATGGACAGACCATCCAGTAAAAGAGGAGTGTTTTACAGATGTTAGATAAATTTAGATATTGTCTGTAGGTCCGAGTGAGCCAAAGGTTAATGGTTAGCCAAACAAAACTAAAGTGCATGAACAGATAGTTCATTTATTACCTGATATGGATGTTTACATAATAATGCTTTATAGATTTTAACCAGTTTTGGTTGCAAGAATTTTTTTGCAAAAGATATGTTTCGAAAGAATGTTAGTGAGGGGAAACTCATTCTGCTAAGAGGCGTGGTCTCACTTAACATAAAATAACAGAGATGAACATTATTATTCACACCAGGCTTTAAGTCTGACTCGAAGTTTTTGTTTCCCCTTAAACTCACAGGTGCTCAAAATTGATTTGAGTAGGCCGAGGGTTGAGGTTTTCACATTTCTGAAATTTTGGCGAATAAAGCTTCAGAGACGAGCGGGTGGATGATGAATAGCTAATTAGGAGTTTCAGTTTATTTTCTTTTGATTCTGCATATATTAAGTCAGATGTGACTATATTTCTCTGATCAACCAAAGGGGTATCATCATATGTCGCTCTTGGCATATTACTGTAAATAATATTTGATCATTGCCTAGGAAACGTTTTGGGATTTTGTAATCTGGATATGGATTTGTTTTGAAATGTAATCGGTAAAATGTTGTTTTTTAGAAATCTATGATTTTTTACACATTTAAGTGCTTCTGATATTATGGATACCATTAGCATTACCGTATTTTATCATCAGAAAATTAGTACCATGCATAATTGCAGCATCTATAGCGCTTAGTTTTTAGCCTCCAGATACGGGATATTACAACAATAGTCTTGTGTGAGCGATAAATGAATCTCAGAGTATTGTACATGTAAATACGGTAAAGAACAAGAGTACACAAACCATACTTGACATGTCCTTGCAGCCAAAGAGTTAGCACATAACACTATAATATGCTACTTTACAATATCATAAATGTACGATATAAATAGAATAGTGGATATCCAGATATTCCTATCTCTGATACTTACTCCTAATGATATACTCAAGTGATAGCATACTAAAGAAAGAAACCGTAGCATCCATCATGCAATACTCACTATCACTCATCCATGTGCTCTAAATATATGATAAGTCGCATGACCTCCTTACTTCCAGGGACTAATGAAAATCCTGGTTTTGTTGTACTCTCATGTCATGTAGCCTAAAGCTCTATATGTGTCCCGTAGCCCAAAGCTAGACACTAGACCCAAAACCACCGGTCTAGTGCGTACAAATCCCTACATGGTCCATGGGTGTCCCCACTTTCGATACCTCAGCTTTGAGTACAATAGAAAACACTCGAGTATCAACGATTCCTTAGCTCAAACATTTGAGCCCTCCCTTCTGCTCAATCCAGTTTCCATTATCCAAGAACCATCAACGTTCCCTATTTTACGACTCTCCTCTCAATCGAGCCACTATCTTTGGTACCTACTCCCACCACAAGTCAAAACTGAAGATACAAAGCTTTTATCATGTTTTTGCATCGCTATGAAAACTTGATGCGAACGAGCCAACACCTGCAGCACGATCTATATAACCTCTACTCCATTAAAAGTTCCATCATTATTGGACCTACTCGAACATCTCGCTACCGATATGAACAAGTCAGTACTGACATGTCTGCTTAGCTAATCTATGGCTAACAATAATTCCTTGCTTATAGTACTCTATCTCTAATAGCTCTAGACCCCAGCCTATCCAAATATCTCGGTCCTCTCTCCAAAGCATTTAACTTCACGTTCTAGAAAGAAGTTGGTGTAACCTCCAACCCTTAGCCAATCACCTATCTCCTGCCTTGGGTCATCTTTACTAGCCTTGCCATTGAATTCCCCCAAAACCACCCAGTTACCTTACTAACACAAACATGTTGGCACTGACATAAACAAATCGGTATCGACTTGTGCACTTAACAAATTGGAGCTTGAAATTTTTGCTACCGGCTTCCTCCATACTCAAAATCCTTCCCTTCAAGTTTCATCCAATTCCGACCATCTTTTCCTTCGATTTTTCAAATTCACCAACTTGCCTTTCTAACATCCAAAACACTAGCAAACAACAACAAAGCACAATACGCAATCATGGAATAACATGCTATTGCATTCATTCAAACATACAATGCACATAATTATATCAATCAAGCATATTATAATCCAAATCTAAATAATTAATGAACATATGAATATGAACAAGGTGGATTTCAAAGCATTTCTACAAATCATATTAGAATTCATCAACTTAGGTCATAAACATACATTAACATATAATTAAGGTAAGAAAAAGATTTTTGTCATCAAAATCACGTTAAAACGTATAATTATACGATATAAACATGCATAGGATACTGAGAAGGCATAAACCACTCACCGTTCACTGAATTCAACAA
This sequence comes from Allium cepa, assembly GCA_030765085.1. Lineage (NCBI taxonomy): Eukaryota > Viridiplantae > Streptophyta > Magnoliopsida > Asparagales > Amaryllidaceae > Allium > Allium cepa. Next base: position 731,548,224 of record CM060943.1, read on the forward strand.
AATCGACCATAGATCTAATATCGACAATGACCAAAAGAAATGCAAATCGGCCAAATCAATGACCTCTACCTTCTAATCATTGATCTATTCACTATTGTGATGACCGCCCTACACCTTATATACCTAGCATATTGTATAATGCACTGTGGAGGAACCCTGCCGATGGTGGATAGTAGCCAAGGTTATAAAGTAGAGAAGTTCCAAAATACATAACTTATAGACATCTCAGATATCACTACATACAGATAAAATATAGTGTAACAACATAGATGTAAAACAGATGAGACAACGATACAATCAAAAGAACCAAAAATATGAACATTAGAGTGCGTTAGGTCACAGACTATAAAAACTAAAATAAAGCGTTTATACATCTGAAATCTCCCAAAATAAAATTTCTAACTGTCTCTCTAAATACAAGTACTAACATAGCTCTATAGTTCTGCACAACGGAACATAAGCGACAATAAGTTCCAAGCATAGATATATGAAAGCGTAGCCTTCTGCTCGTACTCTGTACAGCTTCATGCGCTATCCATACTTGTTGTCTCTAATGCACTCATTTAAGAGTATCCAAGGTAATAAGAAGCAAAGCATAAAGCCTCGCGTTAAACAACAGTCTGGTGTGAGCGATAGATTATCTCAAAAATACTATGAAAATAGCTTATAATAAATATAGTCGTAAGATATATAGAACCATACCTAGCTGCCCATTCATACAAAGAGATAGCTTATAATAGTCAATATATGTTATTCTACTATAAAATTTAATTGTACGAAAATCAAAGTCTAGGTATATGGTTGAAATCCCTACATCGTGTGATACCCTAGAGTGATAACAGCCATGGAAAACAGAGTATCCTTCAAATATTCCTCGCCATCACTTATATGCATTGAATATATGATAACTAATATGGCACGATTGCAAACCAGGCACCCAATCATAATCCCAGATTCATTGGTGCTAGAATCCATGCTACTTCCAAAGGCTAGGAACCAAGCCTACAACCGTAAAGCCCAGGGTAATCTACCATCGTAAGATCCAAACACAGTCGTAAACTAGGTGGGCACCACCACATAAGAGGGTATCCTAAGCAATTGCAAGAATTGGGTTCATTGGTATTCCTGGTATAGTAGATGCTACCACACATACAGTCATACTCCATTCGATGGAATTGTTTGATCTTAAGGGAGATCTTCTATAATTTCGCATGTGAGGGGTTATTTCTTGGTTTCGTCTCTGGTAAAAGCATGAAAAAAGGCTCGAATGGTATGAGCCCTCCGTCACCCCATAATGAAAGGGGCGATCTCGTAGTTCTTGGTCTGTGAAAATGCGTTGTTAGGTGCTCCATTTTCCCATTGAGGCCGAACCTAAATCTGTGCCCTTTCATTACGAGCATAATAGAAGCCTCTCAGTTATCAGTGATTCCTATGCATTTGTCTCCATACTGAATCTCAATCATTATTTCATCATGGCTACTTTCACAGTAGGACACGGTCGCAAATCCCACTTACAAACCCTCATCGTTAAACTTGCCCTTATGGATCGTCTCCACAACTCCCATCGTTAAGTCGTCATCTTTGGAATGCCTCTAGACACCCATCATAAGTATAAAAGCCATCGTACAAACGTTCTGAAGTCGTCGTCGTATCGAAGTACCACTCCATTGCCTCTCTAATCGCCACCCAAGATTCAAACTCATTCTGAGTCATTTGGAGTTGCTCACTCCACTCCGCATCACCCATGAATGCATCACAAAGATATTCCCAAAGTATCGCTACGGCACAATGAAAATCTCTAATTTTCATTTATGATTCAGTTATACTTGAGTCGAGCCCCAAGCAAACCATCCCGTGACTACAAATAGCACAATGCCTACCGAACATTGAGCTGACTCACAAAACAATCGGGCCCTACTTCATTTATCCATAGACCAATAAAATATGGTCCGCCATCGATCCGACACTAAGCCGACCCACAAAATTTCCATCCACGGTTCCAAGTAACCGCTGACCCTTGAAACATGGTCAATCACCGACCGGCATCAAGTCGACCAACAAAATATCTAGCATGGCACCACGCAACCCTGACCCATGAAACACGGTCAGTCACTGACTTGACACCAAGTCAACCTACAAAATTTTCATGCACGACTCCAAACACAAAACAGAAATGTTGTTATTTCTCTAAACTCTAATTTTTCTCCAATTTCATCGCTACACTATGTTCTTTGACTCATGTGTCTTCCATATACATGGATATAATTCCAAACATCCTAGAGCCTATCCATCGAAGTCCGGTTTCACATTTTCTAACTCTAAGTCGTGCCGATGAGTGTTTTAACCATAAAGCATTTGCATAAACACAACATACACACAATCGTATCCAAACACACATCAAACCATGGAAAATCATCATGTAATTACATCCTTAATGTAGCCTATCATATACGAAGGCAATCATACTTCAAACCAACATGAATAAAGTGCTTTAAAAATTTTAGAATTCATTTTGCTACAGATTTGACATTGAAAACAATTTTAAAACCTTATTTTGACTTCAAAAATGAGTTTAAAACATATCAATATATATATATATATATATAGTAAGGTGAGAGATGATAAATTACTCATAAAAACACCAGAAATTTAAGTTTTACATGCAAATTGACATAAATCCAAATATAAATAGAAAATCTAAGATTTCCTCTTCTCTAAAATGTAGATATGAAGATCTCTAATGAATCCACTTGTTAATCTAACCTAATATATGATTTAGACTTGATTTGGAGGAGGAAAGAGAAAGTTTTGAATAGAGAATGAGTTAATGGAGGCTTAGATCTATGAAAGTTGTAAAAGTGATTTTGGGATGATGGTTCAGCCCTATATACTCTCTAAAGCTAAAATGGGTTAGTAGGCTTTCCCCCAAACTCATTAATTACTCACTAAGCTGCTCTAAAAACCAGCAATCTTCAAAGAGTCAAACCCTCTAGTCAGAAAGTCCAAATCACTATTATGACCACTCTACGGAAAGGGAAACTATCATATTTTTCTAATGAAGTAGTCTCACGTGCTTACTCGGCTCCTATCAAAAGTTACGGACAATGAAAGTTCTTAGGGGAAAAATCATCTGAAATTTTTTTAAATATAGGAAATGTCTCTAGTAGGCATTTTCCAAAATTATGGAGTCATGCGATCTCATATGAATTTAAAAATAATATTTTACGATCCTTCAATATGTAAAATATGAACCGTTACACTCTCCCCTTAGGAATTTTGCCCCCGAAGTCCCAAATATAACCAAGTTAAATCAAACTTAGCTACCTCACATGCCTACCATCCATGATTAAACATGTCAAACATCAAACATGCACACAAAAGCAATAAATGGTATTTATGCCTGTCCAGGCATGCACGATACTAAACTACCCTGTATAATACCGAAAGTGAAAGTAAATACTATAAATGGAAGTCTTACCAAGCAAAGAGCTTTGGATAAGTGGTCCTCATGCTCTCCTCGACCTCTTAAGTACAATCTCGCCTTCGCCCTCACTCTACCAAACCTTCACCAGCTCTATCATCCTCCTCCTAAGCTACTTGGTATCATGTTCAACGTTTTGAATTAGTTTACGAGGCCTCGATGATTCTGGTTAAATATCGATATCATCAAGCTGATTTGGTTCGATTGTCACGCCTACGTTATGAAAAAATTCCGCATGCGAGATAAATGGAACACATTATGCATGCTTGATATCTTCCGAGGCAAGTCAACCATACATGCAAGATTTTTGATCCTCTTAATTATCGAAAAAGGACCAAAGAATCTTGGTACCAATTTCCCCTTAGTATCGAATCGAACAACATTCTTCAACAAAGAGATCTTAGCAAACACCACGTCACCGATGGAGAATTCTAAATCACATCTTAACCTATCAGCGTAACCCTTTTGTTTGTTCGTGGCAGCTTCCATTCATTGTCGAATAATCTAAACCTTCTTGAAGTCTCTCTAATCATCTCTGGCCTAAATATCAGTTTCTCGCCCACTTCCCACCAACACAGAGAAGCGTTGCACGATCGACCATAAAATGCCTTAAATGGTACCATACCGATGCTGGACTGATAATTGATGTTGTATGCGAACTCTACTAAATGCAAATGAACATCCCACGAGACGCTAAAATTGAGAATGCAAGCCCATAAGAGATCATCCAAGATACGATTCACCCTCTCGATCTACCTATTAGTTTTTAGATGATAAGCTATACTAAGATGAACCTATGTCCCCAATGCCTCTTGTAAGCTCTTCCAAAATTCGCTAGCAAACAAAGGGTCTTGGTCGCTTGCAATGCTCTTTGACACACCATGAAATCACACAATCCACTTCACATATAATTTAGCTAATTTGGATGCCCTTCGACTTGACTTGACGGGTATGAATCAGGCACTCTTTGTCAAAACTATTGACTATGACCCAAATGTTATCATAACCACCTTTAGTCCTTGGCAATGCATCGATGAAGTCCATCGAAATTTGTTCCTATTTCCACTCAAGAATCTCGAGAATTTGCAGCAAACCACTTGGCTTCTTATGCACTGCCATTACCACTTGACAGTTTATGCACTTTGAGGTGAATGTCCAAACATCCTTCTTCATACCTTTCCAATAAAATGTCTACCTCATATCGCAGTAGATTTTATTGCTATCGGGATGTTTAGTCAATCTAAAATAATGCCATACGTGTAGCACCTCATCCCTCAACCAATCAACTTCAGGAACAAATAAACTCCCATCCTTATGGAGCCAATCATCATGATCGAGCCCATATTGCTTCATCTCCTTAGACTCTACCCCTTCCTCTATCTTTGCCATGATCTCCGCTAGTCTAGCATCTCGCCTCTAACTAGTACCGATGTTACGACCCGATATTTTCAACCATTCGCATCCACGCACATCGGACTTGAATTTCTCAAAATATCAAATTGTTAATTTAAATTTGGCAAGACTCAGCATATATAGTAAATAAATCAATCAAAGAATCACAGATACAGAGTAATATAAACATAATGCAGCGATATAGATAAATAGTAGTTCATGAAGCTACTATATAAACATAGAATTAGAAATAAAATACAGCAGAATATCTCAAATACAGTGAAGTCTTCAACACAAACCGATGACCTCTCTGAACAAATTAACTAGAAAAGCTGAAAGCTAAATCGATAGATGGATCTCCAAGCGAAGCTCCAAACTCCAAAGGTGAGTCTCAAATGCTGAATTACTCAGTCTGACCCGAGCGTAAAGAAAAACACAAAACACTCGAGTCAGGATTAACATTCTTATATCAATAAATGCAACTCAAGTGAAATATCAACTGAAATGCAAGTAACTTAAAGGATGTTTGGGATAACCATCCTCTAAAGATCCGTGAAACTATCCACAATGTAGGAATATACACCAAAACAACGTGGTCATTTCAAATTAATTTATACTTCAAAACCAAAATATCATTTTCATTTCAAATATGTCTATTTCCAAATTATAGCACTTTCAAAAACTAAATTGATAATTTCATATATATCTCATTTAACTTCTTATTATTTATTTTTTGAAATATTCACTTAATAGATCCATTATCATTTAAATAACCCTTAATTACATTTTTCCAAATATTCCTTCAATTTATTTAAACATGAAATATTCAACAAAATCAAGTTATAAAATCATATCCTTTTAAATTATCAAATTCAATAAATCTTAAATCGATTTAACTAAATAAAATTCTTAATTAATTGCAATCTTAATTAAATTCGAATTTGTCTTCCCAACCTTAACTTATAAAATCATTAAAAATTCTATTTAAAATAAAAATTTGAATAATCCTTAAACATATTTAAACCAGACTTTAATAAATTTAAAGCTTGTTATAAATTTTATTTATTATTTTTTAATATCATAGCTTATTCATATACATAATATTTTCAAATTTAAATAAAACCATATATATTTCCTTTAAAACCCATAGAAATCATTTTCAATTTATATATATAGACCAACGGTGTCTGTACAAAATTTTCTATCCTATGGTCAAGTAATATGGATATTTATCATTTCAATCCGTAATTTAAATTTATATACGGGTATATATCATTTCGAACCGTAATCCTAATTTCAATTCACTAAAAATCGCTTGGGTCTATCATTTCAATCCATAACGATTTCTCCTATTCTAAAGTCCGTTCAGGTATGAATCATTTCAACTCATAGGGAATTCTATACTAACAGGGAAGTTGCAGAGTGATAACAGATATGATAATAATAATAGGCATATATCATCAATAATAATACAATATAAACAACAGGATGTGGTGTCATATCCCACAGCTGAACAATTACATATAAATGCATATCGTATATAACAATTTAAAATAACTAGCAGCATATTTCAATTGTCGTTTCAATTGAAATCAAATTTAATAAATATAAGAGCGTTAATAATATAAACAACAGAGAGAGTTACGATTCCAAGCACGGATTTCAAAGCAAATTGGATTGGCACGAATTTGATGTTCAAAGCTGATGACAAAGAATTGAGTAAGTCGAGCTAGAACTGGATCGTTGACGATAAATAGTATGAGTGAACTTATATCTATATATGTGTATAACTATGTATATAACTATTTATATGTATATCAAAATCACATTCTAAATTCAATGCAAATTAAATTTTAATATATACATATTTTTCAAAATCATTGTTTAAAATAAAACATATATAATAAAACAAACACATCTATATATACTTTGAAATAAATACATATATATACTTTCCGACTATTAAGATGAATGTAAGTATAACTTATTATATAAATTACATAATTTTCAAAAACACTTATACAACCAGTATATATATTATTTATATAAAATTTACCTAAATTTTACATACTTAACATATATATGTATAAATTGACATAATACACATAAAACACCTATATATAACTGCATGTATAAAAAACAGAATATGTACCAGTAATTAATATATCATTTATATAACTGTAAAAAAACTGCACAGTAGAAACTATACATATAAATTATTTAACAACTTAAAATATATAATCAACAAACTAGATACGCATATAACAATCAATATTTCATAAAAATAATAGTCTTACACATCACACAACAAATATCAACTATGAAATATATAAGTATGCTACCTATATAGACTATACTCATCAATATATATTCACATCATATATATATATATATATATATATATAACAAATGAACTTATATATATACACGTACAATACTTATATTAAATATGCAGACCTAGGAAAAAGAAAAAAATATGTCGACAACTCATGTACTACTTATATAACTTATTTTATATAATTGACCAAATATATATATATATACCATATAACACAATATATATTAAAACTGTAACTAGTTATTCAAATATATATAATATATTCGTACCTTCTCAAACTCAAGGCCAAGGAAGGAAGGAAACGGAGGCGAGAGCGGCCGCTCGGCACTTGGTGGCTGAGTTCAGATCTAGAAAGGTGGCAGTCGGAGAGATGGGAAGGGAGGAGCGGCTCGCAGTGGAACTCAGGCACGAGGGAGGCTCGGGTCTTGGTCAGTCAGAGGTGATGATAGGCGTGTTTAGCACGGTAGAAGGGGAAAAGGCGGAGCTCCGGCATGGTGCTGCTTTGGCGAGATGGTTGTGGGTGTGGAAGGGTTCGTAAGAAATAAGTGGAAGATCGCGCGAGAATTGATGAAGGAGGGAGAGGGTGGAGCAAAGGCACGGGTAGGAGAGATGGAGGATAAGTTTCTCTTTTTTTTTCAAAAGCAACAGTGAAAAAATGGGAGAGGAGGAGAACCAGAATAGACGTAGCAGATTTATATTATTTCTTGAGCAGTGGAAAAATGAAACGAAGCGTAACGGTTGGGCTTTGATTTAGCTGAAATATTTAAAGTAATTTAATACTGTGATCCAGCCTGTACAGTCCAGCTTGTACGTTTCAAATTTTGAAACCAAAGGAAATTGTAAAGTCACATACTGGTACCGGTACGGTTATCGCTTTTCGTGGATTCCACTGTGAACCGGACATCAACACGCATAAATAAATACACTACTGAGATCAGCATGACGATACGAACAAAAGGTATACAGATATCAGTGGTACGATTATTCGATCAAAAGTCGATATCGGACATTGATATACGTTGCTATTCCATATGGAAAAATCCAAACAGAGCTAGAAACTTTTGAGATTTGCAAAATGAATCACACAGTCTTATTTAGAGTGTTCTAAATAAATTTTCTCATGTTGACACATTAAGGTTTCAGAAAACTTTTAAATTCAACTGTTATTAACTGATTTAAATTTAAACAAAACTTTACAATAAAATAAACTTCAATATTATCTAATGAAAATTTATCATTTTCTATGTCTAAATAGACGTATTACAAATATTAAATTTTCAATTCAAAATTTTATTGTTTAAAATTTCACAAAATTTCAGTTAATTACATTATTAAAACCATTAAAATTTTGGGTCGTTACAACCGATCCGCTCAATCAAGGTAGGTCTGATTGTCGGGCTAGCCAATACTTCTAGCTATAGCTCACATCGATGTCTAAAATCATAGCCAACAATAAACTCCAACTTCTTACACTCTAGGAACATCACTCCTAAGTTATCATATCTTCTACTCAATGCGTCAACCACCAAATTTCTCTTACCAAGCGTATAAGAAATGTCAAAGTCATAGGTGGTCAGGAACTCCAACCATCGCTGCCGACGATGGTTATGATCCTTTTGGGAGAATAGATACTTCAGCAACATTAGTTCTTATACAACTCAAACCTTTCCCCAATCAAATAATGCCTCTACATCTTCAAACAAATACTATCACCACCAACTCCATATCATTGTTGGATACTTCCTCTCGTGTAGTTTCAGCGGTCGACTAGCATAGATGACAATCTTTCCCCTCTGCATCAACACTACACGTAGTCCAGTACCAAGGCGTTTGTGTATACTGTCGGCTCTTCATTCTCGCTCGCAATAACTAACACTGATGCACTCATCAACCTCTCCTTCAAACTTACGAATGAATGCTTACGCTTGCATCCTAAATAAAAGTCTAATTCTTCTTTGTCAAGTTGGTTAACGACGCTGCTACCTTAGAGAACTCCTGGGTAAAACATCTATAGTATTCTACCAAGCCAAGGAAACTTCTCATGCCTATAGCAGTCTTGGTTCGATCCCAAACTTGCACTGCTTCCAACGTTGCTGGACCTACAGCAATGCCCTGCTCAGAGGCAACGTGACTTAGAAATCATAGTTCCTGCCTCCATTAGTGACAATTGGAAAATTTTCCTTCAATTGGTGCTTCCTTAACACCTCAAGCACAATCATCAATTGTTGCTTGTGTTCTTCCTCCTTCTCTGAATAAACAAGGATATCATCTATGGAACAAGTACAAATTTATTTAGCTTATCCCTGAAAATACGACTCATCAATAAAGTATGTCGGCTCATTGGTTAGCCTGACGACATAACCAACCAATCATAGAATCCAGAGGGCATACGGTATATAATCGGCACACTCTCCTTACCGCTCTCAGTTGATGAAACCTCATCGCATGGTCCGACTGAGAGAACAACCTAGCACAGTGTAGCTGATCGAACAAGTCATCAATACTGGGAGTAGGTACTTGTTCTTCATAACCTTATTCGGTTCACAGTAATCTATACAAAATCTTGGAGAGTCATATACTATAGTGGCGAATAGTACATGTGCTCCCCACTCAGATATGCTCCTATGAATGAACCCTTGCCTCAACAGGTCATTCACTTGTATCTACAACTCTTTCTTCTCTTTGGGTTCCATATACCTCAAAGGCATAACTAATGGTCTAGCATCCTTTACTAGATCTATATGGAACTCTATCTCCCTATGTGATGGTAATCTGATCATCTCCTCGAATATGTCCAAATACTCTCTTGCTATAGGCATAAATGATAATTCGTCGTGTAGGATCTCGGGCGAATGTAGAAGGCTAACCATCACCTTGTCATTAGACAAATAGCTTGTCTCCAACCTATTCCTATCATCCATTTCTATCGCCACCAACAGCCTCTCATAATCCACCACTTCTTCATACCTCTGCAGCCAGTCCATCACTAGTATAATATGAAACCCACAAAATTCAAAACAAAGCAATCATAAGCAAACAAACATCCGTGACTTGAAAATATTAGGTTTAGACAAACCATGAAAAGGCTAGTAGAGCATCCAAATAGGTTCGCCACAATCAAAGGTCGATCAACAATTCCAGGTCTCCATCTGAATTTATCTACCGAATCACTAGATATGAAGGAATGTGAAGCTCCGGTATCGAATAAAACACGTTTAGGTGTATCGAAAATAGAAAGCATACCATGTATAGCGTTGCTCTTCCCTTTCTTCTTCGTCTATGGAGCAATCAACAAAGCCTGAATAGCATTTCAAGTGCAAGCAGACGCAACTTGCTTACTCCTTGGCAGTTCTAGATCATCCTTCTTGATATGCCCCGGCTAGTTGCAGTTGTAGCACTTCTCAGACTCTGCCTCAAAGACTCCGATAAAATGGGCATTCTCCCTATAATTATAGCAAGTAGGCTCCTACTTTCCTTGCTTCTGGTTACCTTTTTGAAACCGCTTCTTCTTCTTATTATCCTACTTCCTCTTCTCACCCTACCAACTTGCAGCTTTGGACCATTATTGAGAGCAACAACCAACTTAAGCTTAGGATACAAGTTCTCATAGCGAAGAGCTGTAATGACCCTAATTTTGATTAACATTATTCAGGATATTTAATTAGTTAAATTAAATGAAATAATATAAATGGTTAAGTGATTGAGATTTATATATCTAGAAGGTAGCCGTGCCTAATGAACTAAAGGGGAATTAAAATGAAAATAAGTAAGGCTAATAACTAAGTGTAAAATAGGAATAAGAAATATTCTTATACCCTAAACCCTCATGCATTCCCATTTTGCACGTTCACAAACTAAAACTAAACTAAGAGGCTGGTCACCTTTAAGAGAAAGCAAAGGGGAAGATAGGCAAGAATTAAAGGAAAGGATCTCAATCAAGTTCATTCAAGAGAAAATCTCAATACCTTAACAACAAGCTAAAGGTGAATAATATGTTACATCTCATATTTTCTTATTTTCAATTCTAGATCAGATCCGTATATAATTTGCAAAGTTTATTGCCATTTTTGAATGATAATTAGATATATATGCATGTTGATAAATAATGTTTGTTCGTATAGATTCGTTTAGCAAGTTTTAATTTGGAAAACCTATCAAATAACTTCCAAATGCCTTGCGAATTTGATATATAGTCAGGAATAATATTTTGAAGATGGTCAAGTTTCATTGTTTTCTGAGTTACAGTGGAATTACTCTAAATTTTCTTGTGAAGAAATGGTTAAATTGGGCTTAAAATTAATTGTGGTATTATATAGTAGCTTTGGGTTAGAAATTTAAATATGTTAGAAAATTTATTAAAAGTGATTTATTTTAATTTTTAGAGAATTTTTCTACGTGTTTTAATAAGTATATAAAATTATTTAAAGTATGGGATTTAAATGTTTTACATGTTTATAAAAGAAGAATTGGCAACCTGTAAATGTTTTAAATTATTAATCTTTGAAATTTGGTAGCACTTTTAGAAAAAAATTTGGAAAAGAAAATGGAAACCAATTATATGATGACAAATAATTAAGTTAGTCGGAAAGAAATTGCTTTTTAAAGTAAAAAAACCAATTTTACAAGGTTTTGCTATTTCGCCACTTTCGATAGCTACCTTTCGACATCATACTTCTGCCTCCAATTAGTTCAAAACCAATACGTATGGTATCAAAGACTTGACACGTAGTGGTTGGAGATAAGAAATAGGTATTGAGTGAAACAGGTATTTTGAAAGGGTCGAGACGTTGTTTTACCTCTAAGAGGAGATGTCGCTTGTTTTACTTTCGGAAAGAATGCTTTTGAATGAGATAGCTTTCGACTTGGTCAATTGTTTTAAATAAAGGTATCGAAAGAGGTTGCCGCCTTTATTTTAAGTAGAAGCTTTCAAAGGGGTCAAAACCCTACTATCACGTCCTACCATTCGAAGCAATGCCTTCGAAAGGGTTATTTCGCTTTAAGCCCTAAGCCGCTTCTTTAATGCCTTTGAAAGGTTTGGTTTCGACACTATCCACTTCTTTTACTTTGGAAATTTCTTTCGAAAGAGTTGCTTTCAACTTAGTTCTTTTAAGACCCTTATTATATTTTTGAAGATAAACCTAAAGATTTCGAAGGGAATGGTAAAGGTTTCGAAAATATATTTCACATAATTTTACTAGAACCCAATGCTTTTGAAAGGTTTGCTTTAAGTAAAGGACTTTAGTACTTTCGGAAGGTATCAAATGGAGGTTTCGAAGGGGATCTTTTCCACTATTTACGAAAGGCAAGTTTGAATTATTTTAAGAGAGGATGTCTAAGGTTTTATAAAGCTTTTGAAACGGGTATTTTTAATGGTTTCGAAAGGTATGTTTTGGCCTTTCGGTCAAATGTTATAAGATAAAGTAGTCAACATGTTTTGAAAGGGGTATTTTCAATAGTTTCAAAAGCGGTACTTTCAAAGGTTTTAAATGAGATTGTTTAAATGTTTTAAACAAATGTTTTGAGTGTTATCATCAACAATGTTTCGAGTAAAACATATACCATGGTGAAGAGATTTGAGTAAAGCAAATAGTATGTTTTCCTTGTTTAAGTAAGATTTAAAGGGATTAATCAATTTGAAAGGTTTTCAAGGAAAATTTAAAGGGTAGTTAACCCTAAGAGAAATGACTTGAATATTTGAATACCAGATGGGACTGGTAGAGTTGCACCCTATACATTAGCGATAGGCCCTAGCTAATTTTAATCCAAAATTCCAATGTGTAGGGCTTAGTCACAGGTAAGGCTTAAATGATGATTGATGTGCATCTAAATGTGCATATTTTTACCACCATATTTAATCTATTTAAATTAAATAAACGATCATATATTGGATATTTTCACATGTTTAAGCCAAAATTCAAATTATTTTCTAAACGTCTTATATTCATCTTCATATATGGGCAAAATGGTCATTTTTGTGCATATAATAATTTGCGAAAATTTATTTGGAAATTTTTAAATTATTTTGTAAGAGAATTGGATGGAAATTACAAGTTGTTTCATAAAGATATGCATGCACAAAAGGAAATAAAGTAAACGAAAATGAAAATAATTCAAACTCATGAACATGGAGGGTGCTACCTACCCACTTAACTTGATTTTCAATTAGGAGCTAATGCACATACTAAAAGACCATTAAAGCTTCATGCACATTTAAATGGAGAATTAACATATGCTAATGATTACTTGGTGGCCACACTACCTCAAGGGCAATTTGGACATTCCCCAAATATAAGAATTAGGGTTTCATACATGCATAAATACCCCTTATGTTTCATGTAACCCTCCTCTTCCTTTAATCTCTTCTTTAGGCTCTCTTCTCTTAACTAGTTTAGATCAAAAAATAATATGAAATAGCATAAAAAAGAATTACTCAAAAGAAGAAATGACTAAGTAGCCATGAGAAAAAAGAGAACTCTCACATTATTTTTGATCTAAACTAACTAAGAGAAGAGAGTCTAAAGAAAAGACTAAGGGAAGAGGAGGTTTACATGAAACATAAGGGGTATTTATACATGTATGAAACTCTAATTCATATTTTTTGAAAAAATGCCCAACTTAGCCTTAAGGATTGTGGCCACCAAGTAATCATTAGCATATGTTAATTCTCCATTTAAATGTGCATGAAGCTTTAATGGCTTTTTAGCATGTGCATTAGATCCTAATTGAAAATCAAGGTAAGTGGGTAGGTGGGGTCCTCCATGTTCATGAGTTTGAATTACTTTCATTTTCATTTGCTTTATTTCATTTTGTGCATGCATATCTTTATGAAACCACTTGTAATTTCCATCCATTTCGCCTATAAAATAATATAGAAATTTTCAATTAAATTTTTTCAAATTAATATATGCACAAAAATAGCCATTTTTCCCTATATGAAGATGAAAATGTGACGTTTTGAAAATAATTTAAATTTTGGTTTAAAAATGTGAAAATACCCAACATGATCAATTCAAATAGATTAAATATGGTGGTAAAAATATGCACATTTACATGCACATCAAATGTCCCCACACTTATCTTTTTATTTATCCTCGAATAAAAAAACTAAGATAAATCCGTTTTTATAGGGAGCACTATTGCATTGAGCATACACAACAAGCCGTTAAACCTCTGGGTGTCCCTAGTAGGACGGTGTTGTCTCATGAGAATTTTCAGTTGATACTACCCATAAAACTCAAATATAGAATGAAAATATTTACAAAATGCAAGATTTATTTACAAAGAGATGAATGCAAGTTTTTAAATTTTTTTACAAATAAAGGATTTACTTTTAAATTGACACAAATAAGTTAAATATAAGTTTTGGTAATTATCAAGAAATTTAAATCTTTTTACTTCTCAAAATTTCCACCAAAAATCAAGTTGTCATAACAAATAGACTATAGTTTAACTCGTTTCGGTTGATAACGCAGTGCAACTATAAAATGGATCCTTAATTAATTATCAAAGTTTTTCAAAGTGGCATTTTCATTTCTTTTCAATAGCAAGTTAAATCAAACAAGTTAAAATAGTGCTTGGATTTCAATTGCTTGCTCTCTCTTATTTTTGAAAATTTTATTGATATTAACAATAATTACATATGCCTAACATAGATAAACTGAGGGCATATATATTACCCGTGCACTACCTTTCGGATTTAAGTGAGGGGAACACAAAGCGTAGCAAGTGAATATACAACTTTACACACTTATCGACTGTAGGCATTATTAAAAATAATTTTTTATATACATACAACAAACTCAAACTGAGGCCAGATATACTGATTGTGCACTGCCTTTCGGGCTTACGTGAGAAGGGTACAATGCATGACTAGTGAACACACGAGTGTGAATACATGAGTGTGAACACATGACTCTGGGTGTTTATTAAGAAAAATACATACATATATGGAGGAGATTTTTTTTGAGGATAAAGTTTTGCAAAATCATATTAGCACTATTTAACTTAGAAGACAAAAAAAATGTTATTTCCTTTTATTTGAATTCATCATTTTTTAAAACAAAGATTTTCAATTAGGGTATTTCATAGTTAACACATATGAACCTTCCTATATACTAGTTAAACCATCGTTATTTATAATCAAACTTCATTTTTATTTTTGTTGAGACAAATAAATTTATAAAAAATTTCAATTTAATTAACCAAAACCATATATTCATCCTATAGTGTTTCTTTAAAAATAGATCAAAATGCTTTATAAAAAATTTCTTTGAGATTTTTTTTAGAAAACAAATTTGGAAAGAAAATGTAAAAACAAACCATGAAAAATAAAAAATGATGACGTATCTCCCCCCACACTTGATTTTGACTGTGTCCCCATAGTCAACCCAAGTGGAAGGAGAAAAATAAAATAATAACCTATATTTACAAATGAACGGTATTTACATGAGATCGAAAAGTATATCGTCAAAAAGTAAATGAAACGATTTTTCAAAGACCGATTCATTTGTCTTGTCGAGTTTGCGAGACACAGCTTAATCTTGAAAAACCAAACCATAAATGATTTCAAAGTTGAATGTTGATTTTTGAAAACGAATGTTGTTTCGTATAAAATCTTACAAGCTGCTTTTTTTCGATGATTTTCGAGGTTGATACAACAATTAATTGAAGTTCAAGTTTATTTTCACCAATTTGAAATTCAAGCTTATTATTGAAAACTACATCTGAATTATCGATTTCAAAATCAAAATGATGATTTAAATCATCCCCGGTGAAATTTAACAACTCATTTTCAAAAAGTCCAAGGAATTTATGCTCAGAAAATTCATCTTTCTTATTTGGATTATCAACAACTTCAACATATATATCTTTTTCAAAATCCAAAGTTGTTGTATTCAAATTTTCAAAATCGAAACAAGGAAGATCAAGTTTTAAATCGAGTTTCATACCCTCAAAATAATTGAAATCCAACTCAATTACCGTGTTTTCAACAACTTCATTAAGATTGTTATTTTCAATTTCAAAAGTTGTTATTTGAAAATCGTTGATTTGGGCAAAAGATGGATTATTGTTTGACTTGTCACACACTGGTATTTGATTTGTTTATCACGTTGTTTCATATATGTTTCAATCAACAAATCCATGTGATAATTGTAAATTTCATCCATTTTCTCAACAAAATCTAATTTATAGTTAATAACATGAGGATTTTCACTTTGAAATTGTTGAGAACAAAGATTTTCAATCGTAATGTGGTTAAGATTTTTTCCATAGCCAAATTCGTTTGAAAAGTTTTTTCCATTTTCATTTTGAGTTTGAAATTCATTTTGGAGTTCGAAATTGAATTGGCATGGGTTATAATCGAAATCGTTTGATTTTTGAACTGAATTCAAATTTTGAAATCCTTGACTCGAGTTATTACACAAATATGAATTACACAAATCATTTATACTGTTTTTGTTGTGTAGAGAATTTAAGTAATGATGAAATGCTATTTTCAAGAGTCATGGGTTGGTCATCCTTTTGAAAACTTTGTTGTTCAAAATTCAAATTATTTATAGAGTATTTGTCGCAAAAATATCCTTACGAATTTGGAGTGAAATCATATGAATTATATTGATTTTTACAACTATTGTAAAATTCAAATGAATATGGAAATTCAGACATTTTCAAGAATTTTTTTTATTTTTTTATAAAGGAAAAATATTAACAAAAATAATTTATCTTTCAAAAAAGGGAAATTTGATTTTCTGTTTCATTTTTGGATTTTCAATTTTTTTTATATTTTTTTGGATTTTTTTCTAAATAAACCAAGTAATTTTTAAATTTTTTTATTTTTGATTAAAAAAATATTCAAAAGAAAGGATTTTAAAAAAAATTAAGAAATATTACAATTTTTTTAGTTTTGAATTTTGAAATTTTTTTGCTTTTTTAAATATGCATGAACTAATGCAACTAAATGAATGCAAGGGTTTAATTACAAATTATTTATCCTAAGTAGTTCCTAACCCAAAATTGTGTAATCACACTTTGTCTTAAATCAACAAGTTAGTTCTCAACTAGGTAACATATAAGATTTATCAATGCACCACGAATCACCATAGCAATACCGAAGGTTTAAGTGACTTCAAAGGAACAACCACTATAATATTTACGAATCTTCGTAATATTTATAAATGATTATTACTCTGCCGTAGCCTAGACACCAAGAAATTAAATTATTCAAAGAAGACAACTTGTCAATATACAATTAAGTTTTATCAAAATCGTTATTATTAATCAAGGTATAAGATGAAATGCAAAATAGAAATTACACTTGTATTAACAATGCAACTACAATGAATTTTGTTTTTGTTTTTGAAATTTTTTTAAAAAAAATGCAAGCAACCAACAATGCAAAAAAAATAAAAATAAGGGCTAAGAGCATGATAGCAGAGCGTGCACAATTTATTAGTAATTTATTTTAAAAGCAACAAAAATTTTATAAGCAAGCAAGCAATTTATTTTAGCAAGCAGAGTAAGCAAACAACTTTCCTTTTGAATTTCTGCTTTGCAGCCTAAAAAGAAGTAAAAAAACAAAATATTTACAGGTTTTTTTTATTCATGTCAAATAAGAAACTAAAAGAATTGAAAAACAAAACAAAAAACAAAAAAAAAATTCAAGCACTTGTTGTTTTTTTCTTTTTTGTAAATAAGAAATAGTATAACAAAAGTAATCTTATAACAAAGGAAAAACATAACTAAACAAATTGGAAAAACAAATGAAAAGCAAAACAAATGTTTTTCTATACATACCAAGGAAACTAAACAATTAAAAAACAACTAAAAAAACTAAAAAGAAAGAAACTTAGCCCGTTTGTCTTTTCTATATTTATTTTTTAAGGGCCCGGCCCAATAAAATAAACCGCATGAAATGATTTCACTTCCTCAATCTAAAATCATGAAATAAAACAAACAGAACATCCAAATTCCCAATTCACTAAGTCTCACGAATTCTTGAAAATTCCCCAGCAACAGTGCCAAAACTTGTTTAATGACGGAAATTCTATCGAATTAGAAAACCATCGAAAAATTTATAATAAAATTTATACCACAAGCGCACGGTGTACGATTGTAGCATGTATGTGAGTACGGGTCGATCCATAGGGAATTGTTTAGATTTTGAAATTCTATTCAATCAAATTAAACCAAAGTCGAGCGATTATTAACTAACTAAAAAAAGAAGTAAAAATAAACTAAAACTAAGGAGAATAAAAATATGAGATTAAAGAGCAATTTAGAGGCACATCCCCTCTCATGATCACATAAATCAACATAATGAAATTATGGTCTCTTTTTGGTCATTTATGAGTTTAGTTAATGCATTTATCATAGGCACGGCCTAATTGTGTTATTAATTAACACATTTAAACCATTAAACTTTAATGCACTCTCTAACCCACTTACTAATTTAATGCAAATGACAAGAAAATAAAGTAGAATCTATTTTAAGCATAGTTTATTAACTATTTGAATTAGAAACATAAACCATCAAATTTTGATTCTACATCCACTTCCATTACCATGATCATATATAGACGAAGAGGTAATTAGTGATTCATATGACTATGCATAGCCTATTTGTTTTGAACAACATAAGCTATTAAACTCAATATTAAACCCAAAATCACACAAATAACTAACTTTCCATTAAGCACAAAAGAGACATAAATGAAAAATTATGTTGCATCTGCATGATTCAAGAGAGCTTCATTACCCCTAAATTGAAGGGGTTTAGCCTCTCATATTTGTTATAGTATCAAAAAATGTAGAAAGCAAAATGAAGCAAGATGAAAAGAAAAATGCAAATTAATGAAAGCCAATTGAGAGCTACTCTACTTGCATAAATATGAAGAGCATGAAATAAAAAGATATGAAAAAAGAATTACATAAAAGAAGAAATGG
Source organism: Allium cepa (assembly GCA_030765085.1). Lineage (NCBI taxonomy): Eukaryota > Viridiplantae > Streptophyta > Magnoliopsida > Asparagales > Amaryllidaceae > Allium > Allium cepa. The sequence goes on from CM060943.1 coordinate 731,567,378, forward strand.
CTAAATAGCCATGAAGAGAAAGAGAGCTCTTATATTATTTTTGATCTAAACTAACTAAGAGAAGAGAGCCTAAAGAAGAGACTAAGAGAAGAGAATGGTTACATGAAACATAAGGGGTATTTACACATGTATGAAACCCTAATTCATATTTTTTAGGGAATGCCCAAATTACCCTTGAGATAGTGTGGCCACCAAGTAATCATTAGCATATGTTAATTCTCCACTTAAATGTGCATGAAGTTTTAAAGGCCATTTAGTATGTGCATTAGCTCCTAATTGAAGATCAAGGTAAATGGGTAGGTGGGGTCCTCCATAGTCATGAGTTTGAATTATTTTCATCTTTGTTTGATTTGTTTCCTTTTGTGCATGCATTTCTTCATGAAACCACTTGTAATTTTCATTCAATTCTCCTACAAAATAATACAGAAATTTTCAATTAAATTTTCACAAATTAGTATGTGCACAAAAATGACCATTTTGCCTCTATATGAAAATGAATATGTGACGTTTTGAAAATAATTTGAATTTTGTTTAAACGTATGAAAATACCCAATATGATCATTTATTTAATTTAAATAGATTAAATATGGTGGTAAAAATATGCATATTTACATGCACATCAAATACTCCTACACTTATCTTTTTATTTTTCCTCGAATAAAGAAAAATTAAGATAAATTTGTTTTCGTATAGAGCATGATTGCATTGAGCGTATGCAACAAGCCGTTAAACCTTTGGGTGTCCCCAGTAGGATGAGTGTTGTCTCGTGAGGATTTTTAGCGGATACTACATGCAAAATCCAAATGCAAAATGAAAACATTTTCAAAATGCAAGATTTATTTTCGAAGAGATGAATGTAAGATTTTGAAAATATTCACCAATAAAGGATTAACTTTTAAATTGACACAAATAAGTTATATATAGGTTTTGCTTCTTATCAAGAAATCAGTCTTTTCACTTGTCAAAATTTCCAACAAAAATCAAGTTATCAAAACAAATAAACTATAGTTAACTCGTTATTTCGGTTGATAACGCACTATAACTATGAAATGGATCTTAGTTGATTATCAAAGTTTTTTAAAGTGGTATTTTCATTTCTTTCCAATATCAAGTTAAATCAAACAAGTCAAAATAGTGCTTGGATTTCATTTGCTTGTTCTCTCTTATTTTTGAAAATTTTATTGATATTAACAATATTTACATATACCTAACTTAGATAAACTGAGGCTAGATATATTACCCCTGCACTGCCTTTCAGACTTATGTGAGGGGAACACAGAGCATGACGAGTGAACACACAACTGTGAACACTTGTTGACTGTAAGCATTATTACAAAGAATTTTTTATATACATACAACTAACTCAGATAAATGAGGCCAGATATACCGATGGTGCACTGCCTTTCGGGCTTACGTGAGAAGGGTACAGAGCATGACGAGTGAACACACGAGTGTGAACACATGACTCTAGGTGTTTATTAAGAAAAATACATACATATATACAGGAATTTTTTTTTTGTTTCTGATTTTTTTTTGAAGAGAGAGTTTTGCAAGATCATCTTAGCATCATTTAACTTAGAAGACAAAAAAATTGTTATATCCTTTTATTTGAATTCACCACTTTTTACAACAAAGATTTTCAATTAGGATATTTCATAATTAACATGTATGAACCTTCCTATGTACTAGTTAAACCAACATTGTTTGTAATCAAACTTCATTTTTATTTTTGTTGAGACAAATAAATTTTTTCAAAAATTTCAATTGAATTAACCGAAACCATATATTCGTCCTATATTGTTTCTTTACAAATAGATCAAAATGCTTAAAAAATATTATTTTTTGTTTTTGAGATCTTTTTAGAAAAAGAATTTGGAAAGAAAATGTAAAAATAAACCATGAAAAATCGAAAATAATGATGAATGGTTACAAATAGGAAGGAATATATATAGAGAATAAGGATTGGTAATTGGTGAGCCCAAAACCATTAGGATCAGGTGACCCAGGGAGAAGTAAGTTAAGGACAGACCAACCATAAGTGTGTCTAATAGGTGTTTGATAATTTGTTATTTTTTTGGTAGGCCCGAGTCGGTCAAAGGTTAGTAGTTAGCCAAACTAAACTGCATTGTCCGGACAGATGGTCCATTTATTACCTGATTTATGAGCATATATGATATTGCTATTATTGCTATAATCATTTTGATTAATCAGTTTGTAGGATTTTGATTTGCAAAAAGATATGTTTTAAAGGGATATTAGCAAGGGGAAACCCATTCCGCTAAGCGAGGTGGTCTCACTTAATATCAGTAAACCGAAATGTAATATAATATTATTCACACTAGGCTTTATGTCTGACTCAAAATCTATGTTTTTCCCTTAAACTCTCGGGTGCTCAAAAATAATTTGAGTAGATTGAGAGCTAAGACTTTCATGTTTAATAGGTTGGACGAATAAAGCATCTGAAGACGTGCAGGAGGCAAAGCTAGCTATGTAGAAGCTACTTAGTTTATTTCCACTGTGATGTATTAAGACCGATATGTCTATTTAGCACTCTGATCATCTAAGGGGGCATCTTCATATGTCGATGTTGGTGTATTTTGTAATAATTTTATTTGATCAAAACCTGGGATGATGTTTCGGATTATGTAATGGAATATGAAACATGATTTTAAAATGTAAGCAGTAAAATTTGTTTTTGCAATCTGTGATTTTATTTCATACTAATGTTCTTTTTATATTTTGGATACCATTAACATTACTGTATTTTGTCACCGGAAAGTTAATATTATAGATGACTGTAGTATTTATAGCACTTAGCTTCTTGCCTCAAGATAGGGGATGTTATAAGAGCCTTCTCCACCAGTCTCTCAAATGTCTTATCAATATGACTCACGAGCTTTTCTCTAAGATGATCATCATAATAAACTTCTCATTCTTCTTAAGCAGAGTGTCAATAAAAGATAAACCGTACTTCAACAGTATGTCAAACGCGGTTACGTACTTCGACATGGATATATTCCCCTGTCTCAAGTCAACAAACTTCTAGAAGAGCACCAGCTTCTGTGAGGCTGGTACATACTTCTCTTCAAATCTTGTCTTGAACTGCTCCCAAGTAATCCGGTCCTTATGAGTAGTAATTTTGATGGCATTTCACTACCACATAACTCTTCCCTGAAGCTGTCTAGAGGTTAGCTTCCTCTACATTGCACCCTCTAACTCCATATCCTTGAAAATGCGTTTGCAGGTGTCTATCCAATCCTACACTTCGACGGCTGATTCCATTCTAATAAATGGTCTGCCACCCTAAGTGGAGAAATTCTTGCTTAAAATTGGTGAAGTCGGCCCATAGCTTGCACTGAAGCACCACCACCAACTGCTATAGCAAGAGAAACTTGGGAATTATGGACAATGTTCCACTCTATCTTAGTGAACATGTTCTGCAAATCAGGATTAGCAGCCCTAGGTACACGTCCTTCTCAATCTAGAGATGGAGCTCCTAATAGCGTTCCTTATTAGCTGGCTCATTCTTTAAGCTGTAATAAGAATGACCGGTCACTATAAAAGGAATAAGTTGTGTCCATGAATGCAATGCGACTTATAGACTATATATACATTACTATATATTTTGAGAACCAAAGTATAATAGATACACTCTCTCATATATCACTATATCTATTATAAAGTGGTAGCTCCTTTCTTATCACAAATTGATCCTAGTATCAACTTAGATCGTCTATGCAACCTGAGCTCTAATACTAGATGTGATCATCACCCAACACCTTCGGTACCCAATATATTGGTATGATGTACTGTGGAGGTACTCGGTTGACGAAGGATGGTAGCCATGGTGAAAAGTAGAGAAAGTCCAAAATACTTAACCTATAGAAAATCTCATAGCACATGGATAAAATATAATATAACAATATAGTTGTAAAACATGCAAGACGGTGATATAATTAAATGAACCATAAATACGAACATAAAGGTGCATTAGGTTCACGTACTATACAAAAACTGAAATAAAGAATTTATGCGTCCTAAATCTCCCAAAATAAACTCTATAACTATCTCTCTAAATACAAGTATCGACATAGCTCCACAATACTTCACAGCAGAATATAAGAGATACTAAGCTTCAAGTATAGATATATGAAATTTGTTTTTGCAATCTCTAATCTAATTATTTAAGAGTATGTAAGGTAACTAGAAGCAAAGTATGAAATCTCGAGTCAAACAGAAGTATGGTGTGAGCGATATATCATCTCAAAAATACTATAAAAATTGATATAGTAAATATGGTCATAGGGTATATAGAACCATATCTAACCTACCCGTACATCCAAAAAGTTAGCATATAACAGTTGATATATGCTAATCTACTATCAAACCCATATAGGTGTATTATAATCGAAGTACAATGTCCAGTGTTGTGACGACCCCGCCCCAACACCCTTGGCTAAGAGTCAAGATGTTACTTCCTAAAACATGGTGCTATCACAATACTATCACAACTAAACAATAAAATATCGGAATATAAATCATTCAGGGAACATGATTTCAAACAGAAATGACTTTATACACTCACACTGTAAATACAATAGTCTTACGTAAGATCCATTGGTCTAATAACCACGTAATTATACATTAAGTTCACTAAGAAGATACTATACATAACATGAGTCTTCACTGCAACGCATCCAAACATCTTCCAAGTTCGAACTACTGACCATCTAAACCTAAAATGTTTTAGCATAGCATCATGAGCAACACAAACCCACTTAGAAGGCAATCTAATCTATAGCCTCCAAGTCGAGTCACAATGGGTCATTTTTTAAGGGTTTCCATGTTATATCTCAAAATTATTTCTCAGAAAAATCATTATATCAAAGTCAAAGTAATATTCAAGACAAATTTCCAAACAACCAAACTAGTTTTCAATGATAACTTCATCATGAAATTATTTTACAAAAAAAAAAAATCATATCTTTTGAAATACATGTTAACACTTATTTATGAATCTAAATCGCACACTCGGTTTGGATTAGATCGCAGTATATTTTATCCTATTACGGTCGGCATCCGAACACTAAGTAAGGAAGAACTCTACTAGTTGCAGTACCGGTTTGTACCATAGAGTAATAATGCACTACCTAAGATCTATTGTCTTATACCACATTTTCAAAGATAACCATAATTACTAATCTTACTCAAAAGTTCTTTAACATGTAAAGTGGTTCCAAAAAATACCAAATTTTTTATATGCGTCTTCGATATTTTAATCGCATTTCTATTGAAGATACAAATCTTCAGTTTCGAAAATAATTTAGAGGCATATTATTCATAATAGTAGCAGTAAATAAAATAATATCTCCAAATCATTTATCGGATTTCAAAGATATTACATAAGTCAACAGTTATGGTGTTTACATTGAAAGGCGTAAATTATGTCGAAAACATGTAACTGTTTGTGATTGGTTTTTGGGATGATAAATATTTGAATTGGAAAAGTGTATAAATTAAAATTTGTAGGTAATTGAACTAGCTTTACAACAAGACAAATTTCGATAAAATCCATTTAAGGAATCAAAAGTTATGGTTAATATACCACATGATGTTTTTGATTGGCCTTCTTCTTCATTTTGGCTTGTGCACATACCCTAATTTGCACAACATTTTCAGTTATTAAGATGTCTGAGTTTGAAAAAGTCATAAACAAAAGGTTGTAGCCATGTGAGTTAACTTTCCAGATCATCAAGAAAATCCAAATTTCGATAAGAATTGCAGAAGTTATGGGCTAATTACAAAAGGGTGTTTTCTAATTTCGGACATCAATATTATCAATGTTTAAACAACTTGATTACCACATCATGGAGTGAACATAAATTAAATAGCATTTCTCACCCCAAATGTTGTATAGTTTTTGCTTTAATCCTTTTGGTCCTCCTTATTAGCTTCACTTGTGTTTACTAGTGATAATACTTTGTTTGAAATGAAGATGGTGGTTTAGGAAATGAGAAGAAGAAGAAGAAGAAAGATGCAAGAATTTATATGCTTTTTTTTGGCGTGGAACTATATTTATAAAGTGATAAAGCATACAAGGGAAGCTATTAGGACAAGCTTTCAAAGGCAAGCTTTATTTAAGAATCCCACCCAAGCTTCCAAAAGAAACTTTATAAAGTTTAATAAAATAAAGCTTCAATGAGAAGCTAGCATGATAAGCTTTTCTTAAAAGCCTATTAATATTTAAAATAAAGTATTCAATGATACTCTAAATTACATGAAGGGTGCATAGAGGCCTAAGATAAGATTGGATTTTTTCAAAAAGATAACAAAACTTTCAATCGAAGATGTTAAAACAGGATCCACTAATGTTATACTCTTCTACATAAATTCACCTCCGTGTATGAAACATGAACAGAAACAAAAATATGATTATTATAAAAACTTATAGAAACTCCTCATACCTGATATTTCAAGTCAGGACGTTACATTCCACCCTCTTTAGAAAAATATTTCATCCTCGAAATGTTTCAAACAATTCTGGATAATCTCTATAGATTTTTTATTCAACCTCCCAAGAAGCTTTGTCCCCATTATGATGGTTCCATTGTACTTTTGCATGGGAATTTCTTTCGTTTGTAGCTTTTTAACTTTACAATCAAGGATCAAACTGGTCTTCCATGTATTTTGTACCTTTCTTAACTTCGATGCCATCTAAATCAATCACGTGAAATGGATCATGAATATACTTTAGCAACATTGATATATGGAAAACATTATGAATGTCTGATAATTTCTCAGGTAGATCGAGTCGGTATGCAACATTACCAACTTTTTCGGTAATATGAAATGGTCTAATAAATCTATACGATAATTTTTCTTTTTCTTTCCAAATCGCATCACCCCTCATACTGGAGAAACCATTAGAAGGACTTGGTCCCCCACTATGAATTCCAAATCCTTTCTTCTCTGATCCGCATAACTCATTTGTCAACATTGTGCAGCATGCAATCGTTCCCTAATGATTGAAACTTTCTTTGTTGTCTCTTTTACTAAATCTGGACCAAGAAGCTCACTATCTCCCACTTCTACCCAGCATACTGGTGAATAACAAGGACTTTCATATTGAGCTTCGTGTGGAGCCATACCAATTCTTACATAATAGCTATTGTTATATGCAAATTCTATTAGTGGTACGTGAGTTTCCCACGTGGTTTCAAATTCCATTATACATGATCTTAACATATCTTCTATGACTCGATTTAACCTTTCAGTATGTCCATCTGTTTGAGGATGAAAGGCTGTGCTTAAACTTAATGATGTACCTAATGCTTTTTGAAGACTTCTTCAAAATCCTGAAGTGAATCGCTGGTCTCTATCTAAAACAATGGTAACTAATATACCATGTAGTCGACGTATTTCTTTCAAGTAGATTTTGCTCAATTTCTTCATTGAGTAGGTCATGTTGTAAGGTATGAAATGCGCTGACTTGGTTAGCCAATCCATCATATCCATATCGCATCATGACCTTGCTTTATCATTAGTAATCCAATGATAAAGTCCATTGTTATATGTTCTCATTTCCATTCAACGATAGGAAGCGGTTGTAGAAGCTTGGCCAATTGCTGCTGCCTTGCTTTTATTTGTTGGCATGTAAAACATTTAGCCACAAAATCAGCAACATCCTTTTTCGTTCCATTTCACCAAAACTGTCGTTTAAGATCCATAAACATCTTTGTGCTTCCAAGGTGCACTGTGAGCCTTGAGCGATGCGCTTCACTTAGAATTTAATTTTTTTAATTCAACTTTATATGGAACACAAAGTCAATTCTTGAACCTAAAACCTCCATCTTTACCAACGTTCCAATATGTAGGTTCTTTGTCCATCATTTTTATAAATAATTCTTTCAGCTCATTGTCTTGCTCTTGGGCTTGTAAGATTCTACTTACTAAAGTTGGTTGAACAATAAAACTACATAAAAGTGCTACCTTGTTAACCATTGCCTCCTTATTCATCCTTGTGCAAGCATTCATTTCAGCTAGAGTCACTAAAGCTCTCCATCCCTTATCATTAAACTGGCTACTAATCCATAGGGTTTTCGATTTAATGCATCTACAACTACGTTTTCCTTTCCTGGATAATAATGCAATGTAAAGTCATAATCCTTAAGAGACTCCATTCATCTCCTTTGTCTCATATTTAATTCTTTTTGAGAGAATAAGTATTTTAAACTCTTATGGTCTGAGTAAACATGAAATTGTTCTGCACAAAGATAATGCCTCCAAAATTTTAAAGCGAATGCAATTGCAGCCAATTCTAAATCGTGAGTTGGATAATTGATTTCATGTGGCTTTAGTTGGAGAGAGCCATTAGAAATAACTTGTCCTCTAGCATCAATACACATCCCAATCCTTGTCCACAAGCATCCGAATATACCTTATATAAAACTCCACTCCTTGGAAAGGACAAGATTGGTGCTTCTGTTAACCTTTTCTTTAGTGTTTCAACCTTTTCTTTAGTGTTTCAAATGCTATTTCACATTTTTCATTCCATATAAATTTAGTTTCGTTACGAGTTAAACTTGGTTAGTGGGGATGCTATTTCGAAAAATCTTGGATGAATTTTCGATAATAACTAACTAATCCTAGAAAACTCCAAAATCTGATGGGCTTGCTGGAGGGTTCAATTTCAACACAGCTTCAACTTTTGATGATTCTACTCCTATCCATCCTTTTAGACAACATGTCCAAGAAATTTTACTTCCTTTAACCAGAATTCACATTTACTTTGTTTTACATATAGTTGATTTTCTTTTAGTGTTTGGAGACAAGAACGCAAGTGATATTCATGTTCCTCCTTTATCGTAGAGTAGATTAGAATGTCATCTATAAATACTATGACAAATTGGTCAAGGAATGGGGGGAATACACGGTTCGCTAAGTCTATAAATACCGTTGGAGCATTGGTAAGGCCAAATGGCATCACCAAAAATTCATAATGTCTATATCGGGTTTGGAAAGTCGTCTTCAAAATATCTTCCTCCTTTATTCTTAATTAATGATATCCAGACCTTAAATCAATCTTTGAGAATATTGTAGCTCCTTGGAGTTGATCAAATAAATCATTAATTTGAGGTAATGGGTTTTTATTCTTAATTGATACCTTATTAAGCTATCGATAATCAACACATATATGTAATGTTCCGTCATGTTTCTTTACAAATAACATCGGTGCTCCGCATGGAGTTTTACTAGGTATTATAAATCCTTTATCTTCCATCTCTTTGATTTGTTTCTTTAATTCCTAATTTTCCGCAGGATTCATATGATAAGCTGCTTTATCAATAGGGGTGGCACTAGGAACTAGATCAATACAAAACTCAATTTATCTTTTCGGTGGCAATCTTGGTACATCCTGAAAGACTTCTTTGAATTCCTTTAACATAGAAATTTGGTCCATCAATTGACCCTTATCCTCTATTGATATGTGCTACATATGCGGATATAAAAGTATCTTTAAATTTATCACATGTGTAGTCAAAGGTTTCATGTTTGCAAATAGCAAAACTTATGGTTTTGTCATGCAATTCAAAATAGGTTGATATTTGGAAAGCCAGTCAATTCCAAGGATGATGTCAAAACGTAATATGGGAAAAATAATTAGATTTGCTATCATATCCTTGCCCCCAATGTTAAGGATAAAGTTCTTACATATACTTTTGAGTTCAATATTTCCTCTTACTAAATTGTCTACTAATAAAGGGTTCGGTAGTTGCTTAGTAGGTAATCCTAACTTAATAGCAAACATTATTGACGTAAGAGAATGTGTAGCATAGGTATCAAATAAAACTTTAGCTTGAAAATCAAAAATAAATATGGTACCTTACACCTGGGCTTGTTTAGAATCTACCGCATATACTCTTCCTTGATTTTCTTGTTGCATCCTATTATCCTTTTTTGGCTTCTTGCAATTTCGACTAATGTGTCCAGGCTCATTGCAATTGTAACACACAATAGCCTGTCTTGGACAATTAGGAGCAATATGTCCTTTCTCACTACAGTTGTAACATTCCTTTAGATTGTCAGGTCTCTGATATTTTCCTGCTGATCCTTTACTTTCTCCATCTTATTTCTTCCTCTTCCAATCCTGTTTCTTTTGATTCCTATTCCACCCTTTGCGATTTGGTTTCCTCTTGTTTGAATTGATTTCTTTCTTTCTGAAATTCGACATAATCCTCCTCCAGATTTAAAGCTTCAACGACTATCATCTCATATGTCTTACGTCGATTACCAATAACAACCTTCTTGCTCATTTTTCAAGTATATCAATCAAATGGTTTCCATATCGGGATAGCGCTTCAAATTTGTTTTGGTACTAAGCTACCGTCATATCTTCTTAGGTAAGACCTTGAATTTTGTTTCTATTTTCTAGGAAATATTTTTCCAAAAATCTTTCCTTAAAGCTTTCCCATGTCATCCCTTCCAGCTCTCCAGAGTTAGTGATGGTTCGAACTAATTCCCACCAATTTCAAGCTTATTCTAATAATTGGAAAAGTACCAACTTCCTTTTATCAACTTCGATACATACCAAAACTTCAAAAATATCCTCCAAATGTTGGACCCAGTACTCTTCTTTAACTGGGTCAGCATCTCCAACAAACTTTTCTAGTTGCAAACTTCTAAAACGGCTCAACAGGTGGTTGGATGAAGATGTCAAAGAGATGTGCTCCATTTTCTTGATAAAATTTGCAAACAATTCCATAGTGTTCGGTTGTGTAGAGGATTGAGCCTCCCGACTTTGAGTCATCGAGTTATTTTGATTCGTCGTGACCGTCAATTTACAAAACTATTGTTATGGTCATGAATAAGAATCAAATATATCTATAATTATTATAGACAAAATGAATTAGATGACACACTCAAGCCAAGTACGCACAAACTTTTTATATTACTTATAACCCTTACATCTACAAACAAAACTGGGTATTAGTCTATAACCTCCAAATATATATACACACATACACACACATATCTTTATTAATAGTTGACTTGAAAGCGCAATCTTTTGGTCCGACTGTGAACTTCCCAAAATACCCCTATATATACCTTTTAGAATATTAAATTATTATTTCATATGATCTTCCCAATAAATTAGGAGATAAAATCTCCCAACAATTATTTAGGACATATTTTTAAATGTAATCATAATTAGACTTCAGAGAACGAGTCAAATATATATGGCTGCATTAGGATAGGTAATGCAAGATCTTCCTATATAACCAACCAATCTATAAATCTTTATTAATAGTCAAAGTAAAATTACAATTTTTGGTCTGACCGTGAAATTTCAAAAAAGTCCTTCCATGCAAATAAGAGGACATGAATTCGAATCTCACTGTGAACCAATATTAACATCTATTCAAATGGAAATTTTAAACATAAACAATGTTACAAGTTCAAACCCTATTCCAACAAAAAAAATTACATTTTTCTTTATGTTTTTCAATTTATTTCTATCAAACTACATAAAACTTTCAAAGTTAATAATTTAATAAAGAGCTTATATGCACGTGCATTACATGTGCCAACATATATGTATATATATTAACAAACATACACATATACACAAATATAATTGTTAGACATAGTCTCTATTAATAATTGAAATAGAAGCGCAATCTTTTGGTCCGACCATTAAGTTTCAAAAATTAGACATGATCTCAATGCAAAATATGATTAAATATTTATGCTTTTTTAAATGTGCTAAAACATATGCAATTTGTGAAAAAACAACTCAAGCGCGAAAGCCGTAACGCTCGTATATATATATATATATACATATCACACTATATCTACTTAATCCACTAACTAGATTTTAATTTCTTAATGCATATTCTTTCTATTCTATCTATCCATGCATCGGCAGAAAATTGCCTTCTATATTTGCATGATGAGGTTCAGTAACTTCTTGAGAGTAATTATAGGAGCCAACTGACTCCGACTCATTATCATACTGGGCCACTATCTTATTTGGGAACCTTTTATGTTTTTCATTTTTTGCTGGTGGTGGGAGCCTTCCCTTCTGTCTTAGAAATTCTCAAACCTTACCATAGTCGGTCCTTTCCGCCATCTTTAGTTCCTTTTTTATTTGCTTCTTTTTCTTACGTATACGATAAACAACTAAATCCCTTCATAAATCTTCTTCATAATTATTTGCCCTATTAAATACTTCGTACATCTCATCAAGAAGAATCCTCCATGATCTTCTCTTGAGTAATTGCTTTTCCATCGTTGGACTCGTAGCAATCAGCCCTTCGTTGGGTTTAATAGTGCACTTAACGCCACCCCATGAATCACCTGTATTCCAGGTTTATTGGCTAGCCATAATTTATAACTGTAAATAGTTATCAATATGTCAATGAAATGTATAAACTTCCTATTCCGATAAAGTAAATTGTGATACTATAGCGTTTCCTAAAAATCATCCCTTAACCTAGGCTCTGATACCACTAACTGTAACGACCTTGCCCCAGTACCGTCTGTTAGGAGTCGAGATGTTAATTCCTAAAACATGGTGCTATCATAATAGTATCATAGCTAAAAAAAAATAAAATATCTGAATATAAAATCATTCAGGGTACATGAGTTCAAACGGAAGTGACTTTATACATTCACACCATAAATACAACAGTCTTACATAAGATCCATATGTCTAATAACCACATAATTATATATTAAGTTCACTAAGGAGATATTATACATAACATGAGTCTTCACTGCAACGCATCCAGCTATCTTCCAAGGTCGAGCTACTAAACATCTAAACCTGAAATGTTTTAGAGTAGCATCATGAGCAACACAGACTCGGTGAGAAGGTTATCTAATCTATAGTCTCCAAGTCAAGTCATAATGGATAATTTATTAAGGGTTTCCATGTTATATCTCAAAATTATTTCTCAGAAATATTATTTTATCAAATTCAAAGTAATATTCAAGATAAATTTCCAAAAAATCAAACTGGTTTTCAATGATAACTTCATCATGAAATTCTTTTACAAAATTAAAACCATATCTTTCCAAATACATGTTAACACTTAATTATGAATCTAAACCGCACATTCTGTTTGGATTAGTTCCTAGAATATTTTATCCTATTGCGAATGGCATCTGAACACCAAGTAAGGACATACTCTACTTGTTGAAGTATGGTTTGTACGATAGATTAATAGAGAACTATCTAAGATCTATTATCTTATACCTCACTTCCAAAGGTAAACATAATTACTAATTTTACTCAAAAGTTCTTTAACATGTAAAGTGGTTCCACAAAATACCAAATATTTTATAAGCGTCTTCAATATGTTTAATCGCATTTCTGTTGAAAATCCAAACCTTCAATTTAGAAAATAATTAAAGTGGAAATATTTATACTAGTAGCTGCCACTAAAATAATATTTCCAAATCATTTATCGGATTCCAAAGATATTACATAAGTCAGTAGTTTTGGTGTTTGTATTGAAAAGTGTAATTTATGTCTAAACATATATCTATTTGTAGGTAATTGAAGTAGCTTTCCAGCAAGACAAATTTCGAGAAAGTCCAATCAAGGAATCAAAAGTTATGGTCAATATAGCACAGGGTGTTTTTGATTGGCCTTCTTCTTCATTTCGGCCAGTGCACATACCCTAACTTGCACCACGTTTTTAGTTATAAAGATTTCCGAGTATGGAAAAGTCATAAAAATAAAACTTGTAGCCATATGAGCTATCTTTCCAGATCATTAAGAAAATCCAAATTTAGATAAGAATTGCATAAGATATAGGCTAATTACAGAAGGCTGTTTTCTAATTTCGGACATCAATAGTATCAATGTATTAACAACTTTATTACCACATCATGGAATGAGTTAAACACATAAATTAAATAGCATTTCTCACCTCAAATGTTGTGTAGTCCCTGCTTTAGTCCCTTTAGTCCACCTTATTAGATTCATTTGCATTTACTAGTGATAATTCTTTGTTTGAAATGAAGATGGTGGTTTAGGAAATGAAGAGAAGAAGAAAGATGCAAGAATCCCTATGCTTTCTTTCTTTCTTTTTTTTAGAATGGGACTATATTTATAAAATGAGAAAGCTTACAAGGAAAGCTATTAGGATAAGCTTCCAAGGAAAGCTTTTTTTAAGAAGCCCACCTAAGCTTCCTAGAGAAACTTTGTGAACGTAATAAAATAAAGCTTCCATGAGAAGCTAAAAGCTAAGCTTTTCTCAAAAGCATATTAAGATTAAAGATAAAGTATTCCATGATACTCTAAATCACATGGAGGGTGTACAAGAGGCCTAAGTAAGATTGGATTTTTTTTGAAAAGATAACAAAACTTTCAAGTGAAGCTGTTAAAACAGAATTCACTATGTCATACTCTTCTACATAAATTCATGTTCGTGTATGAACCATGAACAGAAACAGTAATACGATTATCATAAATTTTTATTGAAACTCCACATGCCTGATATTTCAAGTCAGGCCGTTACAAGTGTCCAGGTATACGGTCGAAATACTTACATCGTGTGACATCTTAGAGTGATAAACAATCATAGTAAATATAGGATCCATCAAACATTCCTCGCCATCACTCGTGTGTATTGGATATATGATAACTCGTATGGCACATTGGAAAACCTGTTACCCAATCATAATTCCAGCTTTATTTATACTCAAATCCATACCATTCTGAAAGACTAGGAACTAGGCCTACAATCGCAAAGCCCAAGGTTATCTACCATCACAATATTTGGACACAATCGCAAATCCAGTTAGACGTCCCCGCAGACCCCCTCTTTACGAGCACATTAAAAGCCTCCAAGTTATCAATGATCCCTTTTCATGCGTCTCTATAATGACTCAATCATTGTTTCATCACGACAATTTCCATAGTCGGACATAGTCTCAAATCCCACTCGCAAGCCCTCATCGTTAAACTTGCTCTTGTGGATCACCGTCACAACTCCCATCGTTAATTCATTATCTTCAGAATGTCTCTAGACACCCATCATACGTCGTAGAGCCATCGTACAATGGTTCCAAAGTATGCATCATCATTATCGGCGCCATCATGTCGAAGAATCATGCCGTCCCCACGCTAATCACCACATAAGATCCAAGGTCATCTGGAACAATTTAGAGTGATTTGGGTGAAATTTGGGTTAATATGGGTTTAGATCTAAGATAGAAAAGTTTTAATTTGATTCTTTAGCCCTCTATTTATGGTGATTCTTAAATTAGACAAATGGACTTACCAACGGGTTTAATTAATTGTACATTAATCCTGGCCAGCATCTACTAAAACTTAAAGCAGACATAACTCTCTAACCATAAATCCGTTTTTCTATTATGACCACTCTATGGAATGAGATTTCATCATTCTGAAACAATGGAACTAGTTTGAAACTCGAATTCAACTCCTATCAAAAATTACATCTCAAAAACGTTTTTCAAGGTCAAATTGGTCACATAGAAATTAAGAAAAAATCATAGGTATGTAATGTCCTTACGAATCATATCCTAAAATAATAAAATCATACAACCTTATATAAATAAAATAAAAATATTTTACGATTATCTGATACATAAAATATGAGTCATTACACCAACTCTTTTTATCATTTGTTCTACCAAACTGAGTCATCATCATTTGTGAAACGACAAATATGCATTAAACTCAAATCAAATAGGATATCCTAATTCTAAGTTGCCTTTCAATCGGCATTGGTAACCAAACAAGAAATCTCAATCCCTTAACTATCTTCATTACTTCATTTAATTTATCTAATTAAATGTTTTAAAATGATGTTGGTCAAAATTAGGGTCATTACGGACTCCCCTCCTTAAAGAATTTCTTCCTTGAAATTATGATATGGTACTCATAACGATCAAACATAAAAGTTAAACATACCATGAAGCAAGCCCGGATAAGTATCTCTAATCCTGCTCTCGGTTTTCCAAGTACAGTATCTCTGGTTGTCACGCCATTGGACTTTGACTAATCTGACTATCTTGTTCCTTAATCACTTGTCATCTCTCACGACTATATGAATTGCTTTTCTAACTATAGTCATATCTGGTTCCACTACTAGATCATCTTATCCAATCAGTGTAACAATAGTCTTCGGATCTCGAATACACTTCCTTAGATGAGAAATATGGTAAACATTGTAGACTACAGCCAAACTATTCGGTAAATCTACTATATACGCGAATTTATCGATTCTTTTTATAACAGGAAATGGTCCAATGAATCTTAGTGACAATTTCATGACTTTCCAAATCTGATTACACCTTTCATCGGTGACACCTTGATGAAAATACTATCTCCGACTGGGAACTCTAAGTCTTTCAGTCTTTGATCAGCATAATTCTTCTTCCTAGATTGAGCTTCCTTCGTCCTATCTCGAATTAACTCAATCTTTTCTGCAGCTTGTAACCAAACGAGAGATTTGCATGGCCTTCTATACGAAGCTTCAGAAGGTGTCTCCCTATACTAGTCTGATAACTGTTGTTATACAAAAACTCGACTAAATGTAGGTGGTATTCCCATGATCCTCCAAAATCTAGCACACACGCTCTTAACAAATCCTCTAAGACTTTGTTAACTCTCTCTATTTGACCATCTGTCTATGGAGGTTAAGCGGTACTCATTTTGAGCTTGGTACCTAAAGTCTCCTGTAGACTCTTTCAGAACTCACTGGTGAACAAAGAATCTCTATAGCTTACTATACTAACAGGAATTACATGCAGTCTAACGATATTCCTCATGAATAACTTAGCTCAATCTGGTGTTGTCCTAGTCGATTTGATAGGTATAAAGTGTGCACTCTTTGTCAATCTGTCCACTATAACCCATATACTCTCATTTCTTCTATTCGACCTTGGCAACCCATCTATAAAATCCATTGAGATGGAATCCCATTTTTAGACTGGAACGTCCAAAGACTGAAGTAACCCACTTGGTTTCTGGTGTTTAGCTTTTACATGTTGACGGTTTAAACACTGCATTACCCATAAGCCTGTGTCTCTCTTCATACCCTTCTAGAATAAATTCCATTTCATATCTTGATACATCTTAGTTACTCCTGGATTAATAGTGAACTTCGAACGATGGAATTCTCTAACAATTTCCTTCCTAATGTTTCCCACACTAGGAACACATAGTCGTCCTATCTTCCTTAACCATCCATTTTGATCAAGACTGAAATCACTAAGGTCATCGCTCTTTGTTCCATTCCTTAACTTTTTGATCTGTTCAGCTAATAATGGATCCTCCCTTTGTTTAGAAGAATCTATCGTACTTCACATGTAGTCAATGCTTCTAAATCTTTCCACCTGGCTATCATTGCCAATACTGCATTCTGATATTTTCTGCTAACAGCATCTACAACCTTATTTCCTTTCTTGGTGTGTACTCAATACCAAAGTCGTATGCATCTATGAATTCTAACCGCCTCTTTCTTCTCATATACAACTTTTTTTGAGAGAATAGATATCGTAGTGACTTATGATATGTATACAAATCGAATCTTTCTCCGAAAAGGTAATTTCTCCACACCTTCAATACGAAAATTACCACAACTAATTCCAAATCATGAGTTGGATATCTAATTTCGTGCGGTTTGAGCTGTCGAGAAACATATGCAATCATTTTACCCCTCTGCAATAACACATCTCATAATCCTATCCCACATGCATCCGTGTACACCACTAAGTCTTGATTCTCCTCTAAAATAGCTAATGAAGGTGCATTAGTCAACAAATGTTTCAGTTTCTGAAATGCCTCCTTACACTTATCAATCCAAATAAACTTCACATCTTTCTGAGTTAGCTTAGTCATCAGTGCCGCTACCCTTGAAAAATCCTAAATGAATCGCCGATGATACCTAGCTAATCCAAGAAAACTCTTTATCTTAGTCGCTATCTTGGGTTTCTTCCAACTATTTACTACCTTGATCTTAGCCGGGTCTTCTAACAACCCTTTCTCCAAGACGACATGATCAAGAAACTTTACTTCCATCTTCCAGAAATGACACTTTGAAAATTTCACTTTCAGCTGATGCTACCTCAACGTCTCAAGCACTATCCTAAGATGAAATTCATGTTCTCTTTCATCCTTAGAATATATCAATATGTCATCTATGAATACCATCATAAATCTGTCCAAATGCTCCCGGAAGATTATGTTCATCAAGTCCATGAAAAATGGTGGTGCATTAGTTAGACCAAATGGCATCACTAACCATTCGTATGAACATTATCTGGTCCTAAATGTCGTCAAAGGAATACTATCATCTGCTACTCTAAGCTTATGGAATCCAGTTATCAAATCCAATTAGAAAAATACTTTGGCTCCACTCAATTAGTCGAATAAATCATCAATCCTAGGTAATGGATATTGGTTATTTATGGCCGTCCCATTCAGTTTACGATAATTGATACACAACCTTAATGATCCGTCCAGTTTCCTTGCAAACACTATGGCGGCTCCCTAAGGAAAATTATTTGGCCTGAAAAACTCTTACCTTCTAAATACACCAATTGCACCTTTAACTCCTTCATTTATGTTGGAGTTAATCTACTTGGTAGTCTACACATAGGTTCAGCTCCTGGTATAAATTCTATTTGAAATTCAATGGCTCTTTTCAACGGTAGTCCTATCACGGGCTCAAAGACATCTATGGATTCTCTAATAATGAAAAATCAGTTCAACTCATCTTCTATCTCCATAACATCGAATAAAGCATTAACCTCAAAACTAGAGTTTTCTATGAAGCATCTAATCCGATCACTGCAATTGGGGTGTCTAAATGATATTTTCCTATCATGGAAAAATATCCTAGCATCGTACTTAACTAATCCATACCCAAAATAATTTTAAACCCTACGAAATTAAATACATGCAAACTGCAAGTAAATATATGACCTAACAATTCAAATACTAAGTGGTCGCATCTTATCCCAAGAGTCACATACCCTCATATTAGATTCGCAACCCTTAAGGATGTAACTAGGTATGTGGGTTCTAAGTTAAGTTTATCTACGAAAAATGGGATATAAAAGAATGATGTGCACCAGTATCAAATAGAACTCTAAATGATACACTATGAATCAAAAGCATACCTCCCAACACAGCTTTTCCTTTTTCCTCTATTATTGGTCTTGAGGCAGATGGTTCTAGTACAAACACTTTGCCCTTTCCATCATTGACTGGTTCCTTGCACTAGTTCTTATAATGTCCAATCTGATCACAATTGAAGCATTTGATATTCTTCTTCCCGATCATCTTCTTTCCATCTCCTAAGCGACATTCATTAGCGAAATGTCATTTCTTGTCACATTTGTAGCTGACAACTTATGTCTTTCCTTTCTTGATTGCTCCACTCTTCTAAGCTCGCTCTTATGAAAAACTTTCTCTTTAAGTTCTGCCCACTTTCAGTTTCCTCTACTTTGTTTCCATTAAAGAAAGCGAGTATCTCCTCATTTCTCAAAGCCATCTCAATAACTACATCGCACGGATCCCTAATATGTGGCAGAGATGTGTAATGACCCTGATTTTTAGTTAACGTTATTTAGGATATTTAATTAGGTAAATAAAATAAAATAATGTGATGATTAGGGATTGAGATTTGCGTTTAATCATGGGTAGCCATGCCATGATAACAAATGAACTAAAGATGAGTTAAAATAAAACAGAATGGGGGTAAAATAGGAAAGAGAGATAACCATATTACCTAAACCCTCATGTAAATCATGCTATATGTTCATTTCATAATCTAAAATTTCAAAATAGAGGTCGACGACCATTAATAAACTAAAGAAAGAGAAAAGCTAAGGTAGAAGCAAAATCAAAATCAAATCCACTTAAATCTCGAACTCCTTAATCTCAAAGCTAAGGTGACTAATGACTACGCATGTATTTTTATATCTTTGGTTTTAGGATGAAATCTGAAAATATTTTGCAATGTTTTGCCTATACTTTGATATTTAAAATGCATTTATATGTTTGTTGATGATTTATGATATTTCATATGGATCTTATGGCAAGTTTTAATGTTAAAACCCTATTAAATGACATCCAGATGCCTTATGAATTTAAATTAAGATCAAAAATGATATTTTAAAGATGGATTTCTATTTATAGAATTTTCTGAATTACTGTAGATTTTATGTTAATTTTCTATTGAAGAAAATGGTTATTTGGGCTTAAAATAATCTATGGCTAAATTATTTATGCTTTGGGTTTGAAATTTTTTTATGTTAGAGGACATATTAAAATATATTTTTTGGAATTTTTGTAGAATTTCCTAAGTGTTTTAATGGATGTATAATTTATTTAAGGTATGGGACTTAAATGTTTTATATATTTATAAAAGGAGAACGGGTAATTTGCAAATAATTCAAATAGTCTACCATTATGTTTCGATAATACTTTATAAATAAGGAAATTAGCAACCAATCAGACTTTGACAATCAAGGCTGGATAGTTGAAAATAACTATTTTAAATGTCAGTTCACACTGTTCTTATTTCGTCCCTTTCTACACCATGCTTTCGACCGTGTTCCCTCACCACCATCACTATCGAAACTAATGCGTATGGCATCAAAGATTTGCTATGCAATGAATTGGATATAGGTTGAAGGTAGTTGTCAAAACAAGGAGTTCTGATGGGATTGAAGCGTTATTTTTCTTTTAAATGGAAATGTGCTGCCTTGTTTTCGATGAAAATGCTTTCGACTTGATTGGCTTCCGATTGGGTCAATTTGTTTTAAAGGAACAGTTTTGAAAGACGCTGCACCTTTTGTTTTAAATTAATGCTTTCGAAAGAGTCGAAACCCATAAATACCGTTTTTCTTATCTTTTGAAACAAAGGGTTCGAAGAGAATACTTTATTTCTAAAACTAAGCCACTTACCAATGCTTTCGAAGGGACTAGTTTCGACATCGTCACTTCTTTACTTAGGAAATAACTTTCGAAAGAGTGCTTTTGACTTAAATGTTTAACGACCCTTTTCTTCTGTTGAAGGTAGGAGCCAAAGGTTTCAATAGATATAATTTTTAATGGTTTCGAAAGGTTGTTCTATATTGTTTACTTGAACCTAAATGGTTGCGAGAGGTTTGATGGTTTAATTCTTTTGAAAGGTTTTAATGAAGGTTTTGAAAGGAGTGGTTCCCTAGTGGTTTCAAAAGGTTTGAAAGGAAAGGTTTTTCCTATTTTCGAAATGCAATATTTATGTGATTTAAAGATAATATGTAAAAGGTTTTAAAGCTTTCGAAGGAAAGGTTTTTCAATAAATTTAAAATAGGTACTTTCAAGGGTTACGAAGGGTACTTTTAATGGTTTGAAGAGGGTTGTTTAAAGGTTTTAAACAAAGGTTTTGAATGTATTACTTCGGCAATATATCCTTTTTAAAGTTAAAAAGGGTTTTAACTTCTTTTGGAGGGATATATAATCCTCACTATATTTCATCAACATTATTTGTGTAAAGAGTATATAACATTGCTAATAGCTTAAAGTAAAGCAAAGAATGTATTTTCCTTGTATAAGTACGATTTAAAAGGTTAAATCATTATGAAAAGGTTTTCAAGGACAATGATGAAGGGTACTTAACCATAAGAAAATGACTTAGATTGGAAGACTGGATGAGACTGGTGTAGGGTCGTGCCGTATACCCATTAGCTATCAGCCCCTAGCTAATTTAGCCCAAAATTATAGTGTGCAGGGCTTAGTCACAGGTAATACTTAAATGATGGTTACAAATGGAAAAGAATATTTATGTACAGAGAAAGGTTGATGGTGAGCCCGCAAAACAATTAGGATCAGTTGACCCTTGGAGAAGTAAGTTAAGGACAGACCGTCCAAAAGTACAGATGTTGGACCATTTATGATTTTGTGTAGTAGGCTAGAGTCAGCTAAAGGTTAGTAATTAGCCAAATAAAACTACAGTTTTTTGGATAGATAGTCCATTATTACATGTTTTATTAACATAAATGATATTTCTATTATTGATATAATCAGTTTGATTGGCCAGTTTGGTTGCAGGATTCTGATTTGCAAAATATATGTTTTTAAAAGGATATTAGTGATGGGAAACCCGTTCTGCTAAGCAGCATGGTCACACTTAATATCAGTAAACCAAGATGTAATAGTGTTATTCACACCAGGCTTTATGTTTGACTCGAAGTTTCTGTTTTCCCTTTAAACTCTCGGATGCTCAAAATTGATTTGAGTAGGCTGAGGGTTGAGGTTTACATGTTTTAGTAGGTTGGCGAATAAAGCTTCTAGAGATGAGCAGGTGGCTGATGGATAGCTATTTAGAAGTTGTAGATTTTGTTTATTCCGCTGTATTGTATTATGTCAGTATGACTATATAGTACTTTGGTCAACCAAGGGGGTATCATCATATGTTGCCCTTGGTGTATTTATGTAATGGTTATATTTGATCTGAATCTAGAAAGGAGATAGGATTATGTAACTGGATATGAAACATGCTTTATGAAATTTAATCATAAATGTTATTTTTTGAAATATGTGATTTTTTTTATGTTCAAGTGTCTCTGATATTACGGATACCATTAGCATTATCGCATTTTGTCACCAGAAGTTAATACTATAGATGACTGCAGCATCTATAGCATTTAGCTTTTGGCCTCCAGATGCAGGATGTTACAACTTGGTATCAGAGCATAAGTTTATGAAAAACTATAAACTAAAATGATTAGTAACGTACTTGTATTTGCTATATATAAGTATATGCTTTACCTATAGTCTCCTACCTCTATTAGGTTATTCTTCTATTTCTCATGAGGTTTGAATACAAACAAGGATACTAGAATAGGAAGATTTAATCCCGGAGGGGAAGGCACTGCTGCAAATGGAAATGCCAAACCTAATACGAGGAGAAACCAAGATCAGGCACAAGCAAAAAATATGGGTGCTGGAATCCCGCAATTAGATATAGAGGCTACGTATCATTTTTTGTGAATATGATGCAAGTAGGTGTTACGAATGGAGTAGTTAGAGAAAATGTTATAGGAGGAGTTCAGGAAGTTCCAATGGTCAAAAATTATGTTGTTCTGAGTAGAGACTATGTTAGGTTTGGAGGAAAGCCATTTATTGGAACTGAAGATGCTATTGAGGTAGAGGATCCGTGGTTGCATTGTGAGAGGATCTTTGTAGACTTGGAGCTCAATGATGAGCAAAAGAGAGGACTTGCATCGAGGCAGCTTCAAGGAGAAATTTTATTCTGGTGGAATAGTGTGACGGTAGGAGTGAATAAGGAAGCCATGACATGGGCTAAGTTCAAGAGGAGGTTCGAGGAGAGGTTCATATCTGTGGTGGCGAGGTCTACCTTGATCAAAAAATTTGCTAAGTTGGAACAGGGGGACATGACTGTGTTAGAGTATGCTAAAATGTTTGAGGAGTTGGCCAGGTATGGATACGCCTCTGTGGACACTGTGATGAAGAGAAATGAGAAGTTTATTAGGGGTTGAAGCCTGAGTTGGCAATGGCTACATTACCTCATATTAGGCATCCTTGTGATGTTATAGTGGAGAAGGCGCTGAGGCATGAGGAGATGCTTGCTTCTTAGGAGAAGAATAAGGCAAAGGAAGTCTGGGTGGGATAGGGTCGGTAAAGGAAGTTCTTTACTAAGAAGGGTTCTCGGAAGTGTGGAGCCATAAAGAAAGGGAAGTCGGAGGTTATTTGCTTTAAGTGCAATAAGAAAGGACATTTTGCTAATGAATGTCATGCACGAAAGGCGAAGGAAGTGATCAGGAAGACGAGTATCAGGTGCTTCTAGTACGATCAGATTGGCCATTATAAGAATCAATGCAAAGACCCTTCTAGGGTTGGAAGGGGCAAAGTATTTGCATTGGAGCATGCTACTACGAGACCAATAATGCAGGAGAACGGGAAGGTACCATTAGGAGGTACACTTCAGATACATAGTATGTTTGTTGGCGTTTTGTTCAATACTTGTGCATCACATTCTTTTAAATCTCATTGTCTGGTAGATAATCTTAACCTAAAACCCTAATATATAGTTACTTCCTTAAGGGTTGCAAATCCGATAGGAGGGTATGTGACAGTTGGGATGAAGTTTGACCACCTAGAGTTCGATTTGTTAGGTCATGTCATTGTTTGCGGTTTGCGGTTTGCATGTGTTTGACTTTGTAGGGCTTCGAATTATATTAGATATGGGTTGGTTAAGTAAATATGATGCTAGGATATTTTGCCATGATAGGAAAATATCGTTTAGACACCCTGACTATAGTGATCAGATTGTGTACACCGTAGAAAACCCTAGCTGTGGGGTGAATGCTTTATTGGGGTTATGGAGGTAAAAGACGAGTTAAATCAAGATTTTGTGGTTAGAGAACTCCCAGATGTCATTGAACTTGTAGTAGGATTGCTGCCACAACGAGCTATTGAGTTTTAGATAGATTTGCTGCCTCAAGCAGAACAAGTGAGTCGATCACCAAGCAGAATGACACCTACTGAGATGAGGGAGCTAAAGGTGCGGTCAGTGGATTTGGAAGGCAAGAATTTTATTAGACCAATCAGTTCATCTTCGGGAGCAGCCATAGTGCTTGCTAAGAAGCTGGATGGGTCATTGAGGTTATGCATTGATTATCGCAAACTGAATGAGAAGACGGTAAAGAATCGATATCTATTGCCTAGAATCGATGATTTATTCGATTAGTTGAGTAGAGCCAAGGTATTTTCCTAGTTGGATTTGACTATAGGTTTGCGTTAGCTTAGAGTAGCAGAGGATAGTATTCCTTTGACCGCGTTTAGAGCCAGATGTGGATTATACGAATGGTTAAAACGTCGTTTGTACTAACTAATGCGCCAGCATTCTTGTGGATTTAATGAACAAGATTTTCCAAGAGCACTTGGATAGGTTCATAATGGTTTTCATAGATGATATTTTGATATATTCTAAAGATGAAAGAGAGCATGAAGTTCATCGTAGAGTGATGCTTGAGATGCTGAGACAGAATCAACTGAAGGCGAAGTTTCTGAAGTGTCATTTCTAGAGGAAGGTAGTGAAATTATTTGTTCATGCAGTCTCGAAGAAAGGGTCATCTGTAGATCCGGCTAAGATCGAAGCAGTGAATAATTGGAAGAAACCCAAGACAATGACAGAGATAAAGAGTTTCCTTGGATTATTTGGTTATTGTCGGAGATTCATTAAGGATTTTTTGTGGATAGCAGCACCAATGACCAAGGTAACGCGAAAGGATGTGAAGTTTGTTTGGACTGAAAAATGTAAGGAAGCATTCTAGAGTTTGAAATGCTTGTGGACCCATGCACATGTACTAGTTGTTTCGGAAGGGAATCAAGATTTGGTAGTATATACAGGTGCATGTGGAACTGGGTTAGGAGCTGCGTTAATGCAGAAAGATAAAGTGATAGCCTATGCTTTTCGACAGCTTAGGTCGCATGAGGTTCGATACCCAACCCACGATTTTTAATTAGCCTCCGTGATTTTTGCATTAAAGGTGTGGAGACACTACCTTTTGAGAGAAAGGTTTGAGTTATATACGGATCATAAGTCTTTAAAGTATTTATTCTCCCAGAAAGAGCTGAATATGAAACAATAGAGGTGATTAGATTTTTTAGCCGTTTATGATTTTAGAATTGAGTACGCACCAGGGAAAGGCAACAAAGTTGCCGACGCACTTAGGAGAAAGCATCAGAATGCAGTATTAGTGATGATAGTTGTGTGGAAAAATTTGGAAGCATTGTCGACTTGTAGAGTGCAGTGGAGATCTAAGGCTGGGTCTAGCGGAGAAACTGCAATGTTGTCATGTTTGGAAGTTCGACCAGTGATGATCGAAAAGATTTATTCTAAACAGATGGGGGATCCAATATTAGCTGAAAGGATCAGGAAATTAAGAGATATAACTGAGAGCGATGACTTGAGGGATTTCAGTCTTGACCAGAATGGATGGTTGAGAAAGAAAGAAAGATCATGCGTTTTGAATGTCAGAGACATTAGGAAAGAAGTTTTGAGCAATGCCATTATTCAAAGTTCACTATTCATTCAGAAGGAACTAAATATGTTAGGATATGAAGATAAGTTTCTTTTGGGAAGGCATGAAGAGGGATGTAGGCTTATGGGTGAAGTGGTGTTTGAACTGTCAACAGGTAAACCAAACATCAGAAATCAAGTGGGTTGCTTCAACCATTAGATATTCCGGTACGGAAGTGGGATTCTATTTCTATGAAATTTGTTAATGGGTTTCCAAGGTGTAATAGAGGGAATGAAAGTATATGGGTCATAGTGGACAGATTGACCAAGAGTGCCCATTTCATGCCAGTTAAGTCAACCAGGACGGCATTTGTTTTGGCAAAGTTATTTATGAAGAATGTAGTTAGACTGCACGAAATTCCTAGTAGTATAGTGAGTGACAGAGTTTGTTTATTCACTAGCGAGTTATGGAAGAGTCTATCGGATACCTTAGGTACCAAGTTCAAGATGACTACCGTTTATCATCCGTAGACTAATGGACAAACGAAGAGGGTTAACAAGTCCTGGAGGATTTGTTATGAGCTTATGTGCTAGATTTCGAGGGATCAAGGGAAGATCATCTACACTTAGTTGGATTTTTGTATAACAACAGTTATCAATCTAGTATAGGGATAGCATCATTTAAAGCTTTGTATGGAAAGACATGCAAATCTCTCATTTGTTGGTTAGAGACCAGGGATAGGTTGATTATTAGTCCTGAATTGGTTAGAGAAGCTGTAGAAAATATTGAGTTGATTCAAGCTAGAATGAAGGAGGCTCAGTCTAGGCAGAAGAGTTATGCAGATAGAAGATGGAAAGACTTAGAGCTCTCAGTTGGAGATCAGGTATTCGTAAAGGTTTCACCGATGAAGGGTTTAATTAGATTTGGAAGGCCAAGAAAATTGGCACCTAGATTCGTTGGACCATTTCCTATTATAGATAGAATCGGGAAACTTGCATATAAATTAGAGTTACCGAGTAGTTTGGCAGGAATCCATGATGTATTTAATATTTCTCATCTAAGAAAGTATGTTAGAGATTGAGAGTCTACTATAGCATCGACCGTGTTGGAAGATTTGGTAGTAGAACTAGATTAGACTATAGTCAGAAAGCCAGTTCGCATAGTCGCAAGAGATGAGAAAAGGCTAAGGAACAAGACGATTAGACTGGTTAAGGTCCAGTGGAGTAAGGACGAGAGAGACTATACTTGGGAGATTGAGAGCTGGATTCGAGATACTCACTTTGACTTGTTTGATGGTATGTCTTACATTTTTGATTAATTTGTTGTGTAACTTATCGTAATTTCGAGGACGAAATCCTTAAAGGACGGGAGTTTGTAATAACCCCAATTTTTGGTTAACATTATTTAAGATATTTAATCAGACAAATTAAATAAAATGATGTGATGATTAGAGGATTGAGGTTTGTGATTAATAAGGGGTAGTCATGCCATGATAACAAATAAACTAAAGATGAGTTAAAATGAAGTAAAGAGGGGGTAAAATAGGAAAGAGACATAACTATATAAGCTAAACCCCCATGTATCGCATGCTACATGTTCATTTCATAATCTAGATTTCAAATTAGAGGTCGGCCACCATTAACAATCTGGAGAAAGAGAAAAGCTAAGGAAGAAGAAAAATCAAAATCAAATCCACTCAAATCTCAAACCCTTAATCTCAAAACTAATGTGAATAATGACTACATCTCATGTTTTTGCTTATCTTCTGTTTTAGGATGAAATCCGAAAATATTTTGCAATGTTTTACCATATTTTGATATTTAAAATGGGTATATATGCTTGTTTATGATTTACGATATTTCATACAAATTTTATGATATGTTTTAAATATGAAAAACTTATTAAATGACATCCAAATGCCTTTAAATTTAGATCAAAATTGATATTTTAAGGACGGATTTGTAACGATCTAGAATTTGAAAACACCTTAAATATACTATTTAAAATGATTTTAAAAATAAAATATGTAAGGTTGTATGATTCAAATAATATTGGATAGGATTTGGAAAGAGAAGTATAAACAAAAATAGTAGCATATGCCTATAATGACAAAAGTGACAAAATGCATATCTCAAAAAATAAGTCTCAATGGTTAAATAAATTATTTAACTTTAATTATGAGTGTTTATATTTTTAAATAGCATTATAAAAATTTATTTTTAAATTTGGTTTACATAAATAAATAGTTTAACTAAAACGTCAAAATGTGACCATAAAACATTTTGTCGAAAAACGACGTCTTATCGATTAATAGTTGTCGCAACATCGTCGCACTTTTATTTTCTTATATATGAACATATATTCAAATAGTATAAGTATTAATTAGTTCACTAATCAAGTTTACTTTTACTAAACATACTTAGAAAATTCTAGAATATAATTAAGAAAAAATAAGCACAAAAAGACAAAAATATCATTTCAAAGCATAAAGTAAACATCAAATCAAAGAAACATAATTATTACTTTATTTACTTAATATCTAAGTGAAAATGACATAAAGTGATGATTTGAAATATGATGTTAAGTGTTGAAAAAAATATGGTTACTTAAGAAGTAAGTAGAGTTATTTTTGTAACTTGATAAAGGGATATTTTGGTAACTTAACACTTCATTTCCTTTTCATAAATACCAAACATTTTCTCACCTTTTTTCACACTATTTCTAGCGTTTTCATCTTCCTCTTTGAAGCTCTCTTTAATGACTTCTTCTTTTCTTCCAAATCTTTACTAGCTTTTTCAAAACCATATCAAATAAAGCTAAAACACCACCAAATTTTACCAAAGATCTTAGAATAGCATTAAAACATGGTTTAACATCTAAGAATTGAAGAAATTATGGAGGAAGAGGTAGAATAGGCTGTGGCCAAACCTATACAAGAAAATGAAGCAAGTCGTGAAGCTCCGGAGCAGGAAAAAGAGAAGGAAATGCCACCGATTTCATTCCAAGGAGTTAGGAGAAAATTCAAGGTACTACGGAAGCTTTGTTGGATTTTCGGGAGTTTGGAAGAAGAGGTAGATAGCATTAAGCAAAAGAAATGGAGTAGAAGTTGATTGGTTGAAGTTTAAGTGAAGTGTTGTTGCATATGAATGTTGGCAGGATGAATTGATTAAGTTAAAGGTGAGTACTATTATGTACTAGTAAATCCTTAAATTATTTCAAGTGTATTGACTGAGAAGTTTACATATATTGAACGATTAAATGTTTGATAACTTGGTTGCAAATTGGTTGATTATATGATTGTTTATTTGGTTGATAACTTGTTTGATAAATGATAAGAGAAATGATTAGTAAGCGTAGTTAATTAAATGAGAATTAAATCCACATAAATGTGTGTATGGAAGTTATTCAGCCTCTTAATGATTTTAAATAAGTTAAAATAGTTTAAATATGGTTAAAATAAATTTTAAGTGTTCCGGACAAGTTCTGAAACAATTCACAAAATTGGTCAAAATCGAGCTCGTCGAGCAACGACGGTTCGTAAATTTCGACCCGTAACTTCAAATTGATGTAGAAAATGATTTATGTGTCGGATTTCTTCGATATAAAATTTTTTTGGTTCAAAATTATAATATTTTTCCAAAAAAGAAAGAAAATCAAGATTTCATTAAGCAGATTTTGAAATATGTCTAAAACAATTTTATAAAAACATCGCGTTTTTGTAATTGGGAATCCAAAACTAAATTTCTTTATAAATGATATTTTTAAATGATTAAAAGTATGAATAAATTTGATAAATCTATTCAAATAGTTTAAAATAGATTTGAAATGGAAAATATATATTATCAAATGTTTAAAAAGTTGTTTAAATCAAATAAGCTTATATAGCACTTTCCGTAGCACTTTTATGATGTGAATTATATAACGTTTTGAATACGTCTTTAAACTTAACAATTCTTTCCTAAATTTTTTGTGAATGATTTCAAAAAAAATTAAGTAATTTAAAGGTGGTTTGGAAGTGTTAATAAGAGTTTGAATAAATGGTTAAGAGGAATTGTTTGTACCACTTAAACAAAAAGAGAAGAATATTGAATGCAATGACATATTGAGTATGCCGAAAGGACTAGTACATTTGTCTCGTCTGTGAGATCTGGTAAGATAAAACAAGATGTCTAACTAAGCTTTGGGATGGAGCAACCAATGCCCTGAACTTACCTTGCCTATGTTTTCTCTTTTTAGGCGAGGGGTGGAATAGATCGAAAGGATAGCCCGGATGCTCTAAAAGATCATATTTAAGTTTTTTCAAAATTAGAGAAAAGAAATAAATTATTTGAATGTTTATTAACCAATTAATATCCTTTATTCGATAATTGGTATGAAGGAACCGAGATCGGATCTTGGTGATTCCTATCCGAAGAACCCATATTAGTTTTGTTTGATTATGTTCAACATGATAAGGGGCTCTCGCTTCTTGTTTGGTAGTGAACGGATGATTCTACCCCTACATGTCCCTAGTGTGAAAGGGTTGGTTGTAGTCGTGAGGCTGGTTGTAAAAGAAAACCGCGAGGTATTGGGAGCTACAATGGAGTGAACCATTGTCTATAGACCGTTACTTTGGTATCAGAGCTGAAGGTTAAGCGAGAACCTTGGCTTTGGTAAGGTAAAGACTCATCAAAGATTGGGTTAGTAATACCCCAAGATGAATGCCATTAGAGATAGGGTTAGTAACACCCTTTAATTAGTTTGAGTGTATTATATATGAGCGCGCACTTGTTATTGGATATAAAAATGTTTTATGTTGATTAATCTGTTGAGTGGTATATGGATTCGGTCGATGCATGAGAGCTCCATGTAATCGATAGGGTTTCCTAAACACTTAAATAAGGCGAAACGACACACTGATTTTGAAAAAATTGGTAAATGAAATAATTTTACCTAGGATCATATTTTGAATATAAAGTATACATTTTGAAAAGTTGTATAGTTAAAAATCAGGATTAGTGAAATTTAATTATGAACATCTTGTGATTAGAATTTCACAGTTTGACTATAAGATGTTTCATAAAGATAATAGATAAGTAAGAAATCTGATAAGGTAATTAAGATCTTTAATACTTATTCCAAATAATAAATTAAGAAATTATAATGTTAAGTTACTATCATAAATCGATCAATTTTTTGATTTAAAAGTTTAAGTACGAATACCTTGTGAATTAAGTTTCACGATTTGACAATAAGGTATTTGATAATTAGATTTGTTTAAGGAATGAACATATAAGATAAAAATGTATTTAAATGATTGTGTAAAAAGATAAATATAAAAGGAATAAGAATTTAAATTCGAGTAAACGAGTTGTGGAAATTTAAATGAAGTTAATTAATAAAAGGTGAATTTATAAAATGAATTTATAAAATAGGTGTTATAAAGTAATATCTAAAGGGTTTTGAAAATTGTATTATTTAAAATAAAATGAGGTATTTTATGATAACTAATTCAATTGGCTCAAAAATAAACAAAAAATGGGCAAGATATGTATTCTGATTGTAACAACCCGGTATTTTTGTGATTGTTTTAATTGTATATTTTAATTATTTTAAATTTAATTTCCTGATTTAAAAACTTTATTTTATTTATTAAAATGGATATTTTTGTTATCTTTAAATATAAATTTTGATTTGTATGTGAACTATAATTCCAAACATGAATAAATAGAATATTTTCCAGAAATGTGAATTTTTATCAATGTGGTCAAACTTTGACTTTTAATTTTAAAAAATTTGAAATTTGAACTTTTGAAATTTATCTTTATTTTATGAAAGTGAATAAAATTCTAAGTATACTGCCTTTTTTTGTTGAAATCTGATTAATATTGTGAAAGTTATGCTTTTTAAACTATTGTATGTAATTGTTTTATTTAAAAAATTGATTATTTTAATTTATATAAATAATATTTTTGTTTATCAAGTCATGTTCTAATTTACGTTTACATGTGTAACAAGACATGTTATGTATATATATTTTATTTTTAAAACATTTTATAAGTGTAGTTGAAATTTTCTAATGTTAGTTGTATTTTGTTTACAAATTTTAATTCTAGTTTTAATTAAATAGAGTATTTTCATTATTTATTTTCTATTTTACCAAAAATTATTTAGTTATTTTTCATAATATCTAACTCTACCTTATCTTTCTATTTTATTTATTTGGGCATTCATTTATTAATTGAATAGTTATGTGTTTAGATCCCTTATTTATTTCTTGGAAAGAAATTTCAAATAGATATACGTTATTGATTTAAATGCATATCTTTTAAAATTTATTTATTAAATGTTCTTGTATTTATTTGTTTTGTGAAGGATTTTTTTGTATACATCTTTCCTTAATTTATAGGAAGCCGAATCAATTAAGATAAGTTACTTGTTTTAATTATAGGCAAACGTTTCATTTGATTTCTTGTCTTTATATTTTCCACCCTTTTGATTTCCTACCATAAATTCTCCAAAATTTTAGCCGTTCCATTGTGGAAATGGGATCAGATTTCTACGAATTTCATTGAAGGCCTACCTCGTTCGAGATCAGGCCATTCTAGCATTTGGGTTATTGTTGATCGCCTCACCAAGTCTGCTCATTTTGTCCCTATTAAGTCTAATAGGAGTGCTTCGCATTTGGCTAAGTTATATGTCAAGGAAATCGTGAGACTTCACGGTGTTCCTAGTTCTATTGTGAGTGATCGTGATCCTTTATTCACGTGTCATTTTTGGAAGAGTCTTCAGCAAGCTTTGGGAACAAAGCTTAATTTTTCTACAGCTTATCATCCGCAGTCTGACGGGCAGACTGAACGGGTGAATCGTATCTTGGAAGATCTTCTTCGTATTTGTATTTTTGATTTCGGTGGTAGTTGAGAGGATCACTACCTCTTGTAGAGTTCTCCTACAACAATAGTTTTCAGTCTAGTATCGGTATGGCTCCTTTCGAAGCCTTATACGGAAGGCCATGTCGATCACCATCTTGTTGGTTGGAATCTGGAGAGAAGCTTATTCTTGGTCCAGATTTTGTTCGTGATTCTTCCAAGAAGATTGATCTTATCCGGTTGAGAATGAAAGAGGCACAGAGCCACCAGAAATCCTACGCTGATAGCCGTAGGAAGCCTCTCGATGTCTCGATTGGTGATCTTGTTTTTATTCGTGTTTCTCCTTTGAAGGGGGTTATGCGTTTCAGTACGACTGGGAAATTGGCTCCTCGCTTTATAGGACCATTTTCTATTACTGAACGTATTGGACCTGTGGCTTATAGAGTTTCACTACCAGCTCATTTATCTGGTATTCATGACGTGTTTCACGTCTCGCAACTTCGGAAGTGTCTTCGGGAGTCGGATTTTGTTATTACTTCTCCTGATTTGCAAGAGCTTGAGATCTCACCGGACATATCTATTATACAGCGGCCTATTCGCGTACTTGACACGGAGGTGCGACACCTTCGAAACAAGGACGTGCTGCTCGTTAAGGTTCAATGGTCCGCTAATCCCAATGACTGTACTTGGAAAACCAGAGAGTTTATCGAGCGATCTTATCCGGGTTTTCTATCTTAGCTTGGGAACGGTGAGTATGTCTTTTCATCTCAAGCTTATTTCCTCTTTCTTTTGAATGTTGTATGTATGTAGTTGTTACAAATATCGTCTCTAGGAATTGCGAGGACGCAATTTTGTAAGGAGGGGAGATCTGTAACAACCCGCATATTTAACGATTTTATATTTAAATGTTTTATTTAAATATAGCGTCGTTAGTCGGATTTTTGGGTCCGAAATGTTACTTTTTTCAAATGGCCGAATTGGGACTCGAAACCACCTCCATTGGTTCCAAAATGGCATTTGCGATCTTTTTGAGTATAATCTTTAATATGTTTGGAGTTTGTGAAATTTTGACCCTTTTTCCTATTGGGTTTTGGGTTTGGGTTCAGCCCGCTAGCTTATCTAATACTCTAACTCAGCCCCTTCTCTTCATTCATCTTCATTTCATTTTCATTTCTTAAGCTTAAACTGAAAATGGTAGAAGGGAAGAGGAAATAGAAATTGCAAGCCCTAGTTCCATTTGCAAACTCCAAATTCTTGCTCCAAAATCAAAGAGAAGCCATTGGTAAGCCTTCTCTTCATCTTCTCCAACTCTTCTCCTCTTCAATTTCAGAAAATTTCCTAAACCTAAATTGGGAAATATGTGTTTTATTCTTAGATTGAAGCTTGTTGGGTTGAAGTAGAGTTTGGTTGGTCTTCTCCTTGCAAATTGAACTCCTTCTTCTTTGTTTTGAACTAGAAGGTGAGTTTTGAACTCACATCTACTTCTCTTGGTTTCATTGATGTTGGGTATGAATTCCTAGCACTTGTTCATATGCTCTTGCTTTTGGTTTGGATTGAATTGGAGAATATCCAAATTTTTAGTGTTTGGGTTCAATTCTTTAAAGATCCTAACTTTGATGTTTGAACATGTTTTTGGTGGCGAATCGGAGAGCTAATGGAGCTGGGGTATCAATTGGCTAAGGCTCCTTAGGTCCATTGCTCGAACGGTCGCGTTTTGGAAGAGTTTGCATTTCGATGAGAAAGGGCAAGAACTGCAGAAATTTGCAGTTCGGCCGACCGAGTCCTGTAGCCGGTCGACCGACCTGCTATCCCGAGCTTTTTTTTATTTTCTGCATCTGGCCAGCCGACCGAGCCCTGTAGTCCGGTCGACCGACCTGCTCCTATTTTGCTGTTTTGCCTATTTTTACTCATTTTGATTGGTTTTCCAAATTTTATCGATTCAAGTTGGTTTTTGATGGTTGTCATTGCATCTTTGGCCTTGATAACTTATTTTTGACTTCATTCACAGGTTTACATACATAATCCCTCTAAATCTTATTAAAAGTTTCCTTCTCCGATTTATAAATTCTATTTAAAACACACGCACAATTTCGCACTTCGAGCGAAGTGGAAGGGTGATTAAATGGTTGGGCAAAACACGGACCATGAATCTGTGTGTTTATCTTGCCGATTAATCCCCGACCTATTCGATTGATCGTTTTGGCCTTTTGGTTTGGTTTACCGATGATATGAGGTGAACTTTGTACTGCTTTGAGTGTGAAATTAACTAACGGATAGTAAATCGTTTAGTGCGAACGAGTGGTTATGGGACTCACGTTACCACTTTTCGTATTTCTTTTCGAGAGTTATGACACATTCCGCCAGTTAGTGGTGTCCAGTACTGGGATTTCGACCTTCACCACTACGGTTTGTTGCCTTCGGGTTTGTGCCTTCGGGTTTGTTGCCCTTTAGTATCGCTTCCGATGTTGGTCGTTATGAGCCGCATGGGTGATATTGGGTTGCCCTTTAGTATCGCTTCCGATGTTGGTCGTTATGAGCCGCATGGGTGATATTGGGTTTGGAGTCTTCAGGCTCATGGATCCTTGTTTATACAGTACTGAGCTCGAGCAATTTTCTGATGTTTCATTCATATGTATATTCCCTAGGTATCGCCCTTCGATGTTGGTCTTTATGAGCCGCATGATGCATAGCGTTTACCATGCGGAACTTGTATACCTTATTGGTATTTGTTATTTGCCTTTTTGGCTAGATTTGGGATATTTGTATCCTTTGTTTCTATATATTGCCGATGATATGAGGCTTGTATCATATGATTCATCTTTTGTTAGATGATTGTGTTATCTCCTTTAGAGATATTTGTTATACTTTGTAACCTTACAGGTTTATTGTTGTTCAGTTTATCTAACTGATTTGTTCAGCTAGACTGACCAGTGTATTTTATACTCGGGTCAGACTGAGATGTTTCAGGTTAGGTGCTTTTGGACTTAGCCTATTTTACTTCCGCATGGACTATTCAGCTTGTTCCTTTTTGCCGTAGCTTTTTGTGTAGTCCTTTTATTTGTAACTCTGATATGTGTATTCTTTTGACTCGTCTGTATATTGTGGTTTGCTATAGCACTTGACGTGTATTATTTTGTATACTCTGTTATGTATCAGTATATGTGTATATGACGATCTACTGTTCTGTGATGTTTATTACATTTGAGTTGTTATATTCTGTTCTGATAGATCCTCCAACCACCTATGGTTTTGTTTAAGTATTCATTGGATATGTCGATCTGCTTGGTATGTTTATTGTCGATGTATTCAATAGATAGTTAGAGTAAGGCTATAGATGGTCGCTCCTAACCAGCCTTATTCTCCGTGTTAGTTGACGGCATTACCCTATAGTGTCCTTGGCTAGCGTGGGTATAGAGGTGGGGTGTCACACGTAGGTTGTGTTCTATTAGCTATTATATATACATTTTGTTGTTTTGGAAAGAGAAAAGTCTGTTGTTATATGTATAAAGTTTGGACAAGTTATATTAAAGTGTTGTATATACCGCTATATATAACGATTGATAAGTATATATATTAGATTTTAAAATGATGTAAGTTTTATATATATGCTTGTGTACTTTAAAGTATAACCTTTTACTGTACTTTATATATATATATATATATATATATATATGTTTAGACCTCTGCATATTGGTTTGTAAATATATATTTTTAATAAGTTTATAGTATAAGCATATGGTTGATTTCAAAGTATATATGTATAGAGGTTTGTAATAATATTTATTTTAGAATTTGTATGTGTTTTATTATATATTATATAACGATTTTGTTAACACGTTGGTTTTGAATATATGTATATAGAAATTCTATTTATATATGTATTGAAATTGATTTTGAAACAAATATATATTTTCTGTATATATCAAGTTGATTCTGATTTGTTCTCGTCAATTTCTATTTATCAGTTGCCTGTCGAATTCGTACCGAATTTGTTTTTTTGGATTCATGCTTGGATTTCGTAACACAATTTCATTGTCTATCTCTCTAGCCTCGAAAGGTGAGCAATCACTCACGATTAACGTACTTTATTTATTAAATTTTATTTCAATTGAAATGACAATTGAAATATGCTGCTGTAATTATTTAAATTGTTATATATGCTATTATCTGTAACCGTTCACATGTGATATGACACCATATCCTGTTGTTTATATTATATTGTTACTGATGATATATGCCTGTTGTCATATTTATATTATTTTTATCACTCTACAAGTTCCCTATTAATATAGAATTCACTATAGGTTGAAATGATACATACCAGAATGGACTTTAGAATAGGAGAAAATCGTTATGGGTTGAAATGATAAATCCAAGCGATTTCCTTTGAATTGAATTTAGGATTGCGGGTCGAAATAATATCTACCCGTATATATTATGGATTGAAATGATAAATATCCGTAACACTTGACCAAAGGATAGGAAAATATATAGACACCGTTGGTCCATATATAAATGTTTGAAAATAATTTCTATGGTTTTGAAAAGAACTATATGGTTTTTAATAAATATTGGTTCTTAAAATATTATATATATATATATGGTAATTTTATATAAAGAGTTAATAATAATATTATTGAGATTGATTCAATACATATAAAATGATAAGTCTTTATTTAAATCTATATATAAAGATAGATTGTTATAATAATTTGAACAAGTTAAGGTTGAGAAGATAAAGCTCAATTAATTGAGATTGTATTTAATTAAGAATTCTACTAAATTTAATCGATTTGAACTATTGAAGTTGAAGTTTAAGATTGATTTTATAATTTGATTTTTGATTTAAAGTGACTAAATGGATATTTCAAATTTAACCAAATTGAAAGGAACATTAGTTTAAGGGTAAATTAAGGTTATTTAAATAATGTTGAATTTATTCAGTGAATATTTCTAGACTAAATAATAATGAGTTAAATCGAGATCTATATGAAACCGTTAAATTGAATTTTGAAAATTTGAATACTAAAGCTTTGAAATGCTGGAATTTAAAGCTTTATTTGTGAT
This sequence comes from Allium cepa, assembly GCA_030765085.1. Classification (NCBI taxonomy): domain Eukaryota; kingdom Viridiplantae; phylum Streptophyta; class Magnoliopsida; order Asparagales; family Amaryllidaceae; genus Allium; species Allium cepa. Next base: position 731,605,315 of record CM060943.1, read on the forward strand.
CTAGATCTGTATTTGAAATCAATAAAATTCGAATTTGTTATTTAGAAACTGAATTGAATTAAAATGGATAAGTCTAAATTGAATTAAATGTGAATTTGGAACTCGAATTGATTGGAATATATTTGTGAAATTGAGGAAATATATATATTTAATGGAAATGACAATTTGGTTTTGAAGTATAAATTCATTGAAATGACCACGGTGTTATAATGTATATTTTCTGCATTGTAGATAGTTCCACGGATCCTTGGAGGATGGTTATCCCAAACATCCTTTAAGTTGATTGTAATTCAGTTGATATTTCACTTGAGTTGGATTTATTGATATAAGAATGTTAATCCTAACTCGAGTGTTTTTTGTTTTGTTTAATGCTCGGGTCACTATAGCATTTGAGACTCATCTTTGGAGTTTGGAGCTCATTTGGAGATCCAACTATCAATTTAACTTTCATTTTTTTCCAGTTGATTGGTACACGGATGTCATCTGTTCGTATTCGAGACTTCAGTGTACTTGAATTATCCTGCTGTATTTTATTTCTAAGTTTGATGTTTATATAGTAGCTTCATGAACTACTATTTATCTATTCCGCTGCATTATATTACTCTGTGTTTGTGATTCTGTGATTGATTTATTTACTATATATGCTAAGCTTTGCCAAATTTTAAATTAACAATCTGATATTTTGAGCAATTCAAGTCTGACATGTGTGGATTATTTTCGATTTGAATGGTCCAAAATATCAGGTCGTTACAGTTGGTATCAGAGCTTTGGCTCTAGGCAAGCTTAGCATATATAGTAAATTTATTTGCAGAATCACTTTCGTTCGAGCTTGAATTTCTTCCTCTTGATTCGGTTTTTTCCTTTGGACTTTGGAATGTGACCTACGGTTCCAAATCCATTATCTTCTCTCCCTATTCGTGTTTCTTGATTCTGGAGTATCCTATAACTCCACTTCAAATGATCTCTATAAGAATAGGCGATCCCGCCAATCATTGAATGATTTGTTAAGGGGTGAAACTCCTTTACAACTGGCATTGATTCACCGGAGAATTCTATACCCTCGGTTTAGATGATCCAATCTTTGTTATGGAAAATCATTCTTGAATCACCCCTTGAAAAACATGTTTGTTTGTATTTTAGAAATTGTTTTATATATCGAATTATTATTTTGATAAGTATGATTTTATCCTATATATAAAAGTGAAAATGTTTTCGACAAGGATTATATACCTTTTAAAAACTAGAATTTGAAATTTCGAAAGGACTTGAAATTTTGAAGATTTTATGTAAGAAATGGACTTGTAAAAAGTTATTAACTGAAGGGTTTTAATTTGAAATTCAAGAGATTGAATTTCGGTGTTTTGAAGTTGGTTTTAAGATTTTGGAAAATATGTAATAATACGATTTAAAAAGTATTTTTTTTGAATAAGAAATATTTCAAATGACTTCAAATGAATTCCAATGATTTCGAAGAAATTTTAAAAGAAATCTTCGAGAAAATAGAAGTCATGAACCCACTTATGTCGTTGGAAAATAATTTCGATGATGAATGCATGCATCATCGACATTGATTTTCAAGTTTTTGAGTGGGAGAAAGGTCACTTCGGCAGCTTTCCTATGCGATTGATTTGCGCTACCAATTTTGATTTCAAATACCGAAGTATAATTTGATTCTCGAAAAGATATGCATATATATGTGACATAGTTTTGAAATGAGCCGGTATTCAGTTCTTGAGTTTCGAATTTGATTGATATAACCCTATCTTTTGGAATTGATTTACTGATTTGTTGATGATTTCAAACTCTTGGATTGAAAATATGATTTCTTCGACTATTTTGAAGGTTCGAGCACTTCCAAATCAAGGTTAACTTTTCAAAGCTAAGTAATTTTGAAAAGTATAAATTATTTGATAAAGTATATAAGTATAGTTTTGTACGTTTAAGTATGAAGTAATATGATTTAAATAAGTTTGAAACTGGTTTGTTAAGAAATGAATAAAACTATTTTGAATTATACTAATATGAAATTTAGTTTTGAAATGTTTGGAAGAAAAATTTAGTTTTCAAAATATTGTGAATAAAATTTAGTTTAAATGTTTTAACTTAGTAACATCTTTTATAATATATATAGATAATAATAATAATAATAATTTTCAAAGGTATAGAATTGTAATCGTTTTGAGGATAAGTGATTCTAGAGGAAAAGATTTGGTTTTGGAAATAGATAGAAATTTAAAACACAGTATATTTATGATGATTTTTGGGAAATGGATTTGTTTGACATAAATTATGTTGATTTGGATTATTTTCTGAACTTATTATTTTGGAAACTTGAAATTGAAGATAATTAATTTGGAAAAAATGATTTGGTGAAATCGTATATGTTTTTCCTTTTGAAAATTATAATGATATTGAAAGGAATTGAAATTGAGAACCTTGTTTTATTAAATACTTGATTTGGAAGTTATCGAATGTAAAGACCCATAAATCCATACTCCTTGAATAGACACTAATCTCCAGTGATTAACTCAAGATGAACGGAAATAAGAACCCTTAGGGTTTTAAGAAGAAGAAAGAGGTAGAAGAAGAAAGAAAAAGATAGAACAGAACAATATCAAAATCTCACAATTCGCAGCGGAACAACATATAATAGATAAATGAATAATCATTAAAACAAAAGAATTGTATATTTTATACATTACATCACATTACATTCATTATCAGAGTTTACAACAACAAATAGCGGAAAAGAAATACTATACTTAGTAATATGCTACGCCATCAAGCTTGCCTCCAGATTCTGTAGCAACTTCCGAATCCAGAATGACTTGACAACCTTAACTCTAGACTGCCCGTGTGGAAATTGGTGGGCACCCAGAGTTTAGGAAGGGAAACAATAAACTCCAGGCCAGTCATGTGACTGGCGTGAGAACTTAAAACAGTTATTTATCTTTAAAACAAGAACAGGAAAATTTTAAAATCAATTCGCAATGCTTTTTGAAAATGTAACTACCATAAGACCTCCCACCACACACACAATGCAAACGCAGACATGGAGGAGATTTTTCCTATGTTAGTCAAAGATGCTTATTATGCAAAATCACATCATTTTTTATATTATTATTAGTGCATAGTGTAGAAAACATTTCGAAAGTATAATATAAATCTTAGCCAGCACAGGTACCATTATATTATGCCTACTATAGCTACCTCCAGAGGAAGCAGGTTCTACAACTAAAACCGTACAAGGCTCGTATTGTTTCTTTGGATTTCCAACAAATGGTCAGGCCAAGAAACTTCCCATTGCCACATGGAAACGCCTCTGAAATGACGTCCCGAGAACCAAACCGGATCTATGCCAACACAAGGCCGGGTTACCCCTAACTGGGTAACTACTGACACGAATATGTCATCCCCCGATCGTAACCGATCTATATTCGAGGATCCTCGATTTCCAACAACCACAAAGCAATAAATTTGCAGCAACAACATAGGTTAAATATCTGGGCTCCATACCATGATACCACCCCTATCCAGAAGGAATGACATACACTAAAGGGGCGCTACCCCCTAATAATCTTGCCGCATCCTTCCTGTTTTGACCATTTTCGGGGTGTGAGGTCCGACGAAGTCTCGTCCACAAAGTCACGCTTTATACAAAAGCTGTGCTTTGGGTCAACAAATGATCAAAGTAATGATCACCAAGATAAATGATCAAACAAATGATCATATCACAAATGATCAAACAATGATCATCCCACAGCAACACTCAGCATGCCACGCTACCAAATTAGGAGTATATCACTAATAACCTTCAACTACATAACCTTTGAGCTCGTACGTCTCAAAGAAGGGTGTTAAGCTAAGAGAATAAATTCTCCGCCACCAACAGAAATATATTTGAAAGAAATCAGCTTTATATATCAACTTGTAATGTCAGACATACAATCCATACAAGTCTGTTCCGGGCTCGAACAGAACCGAAGGAACTTACAAAGAAGTCCTTGCATTCTGGATAATTTCTAATCACGTCCGGACTTCCCGTCACTAAGGGTGATAAAACCTCTATATCGAAGATCAGCCGATGCAGAGTAACTCAACGGTAATCCTTCCGTTTTCAAAAATATTCGGAATGGGTTATACGACCCCAAAGTCCTTACCCGGCTAACTCGAATAGTGAGCGCTTATTTAAAAAAATAAGTGTAGCATTCAAATTCAAGCAATCACAACAAATACCTATTTAAAGGTAAATATTGATAGTCGGATTTTTTTAACTATCAATAAGTGTGTTCAACATCACCAAATTCCAAATAATATCCCAAATTATTTACTTTCCAAATTATCTTTACAAGATATATATATATATAATTTCCATAATTCAAAAATAAATCGATATTTATTTTTAAACCGATTTTCCCAATTTCATTTATAAATTCCATATTGAATTTACATTTCCTAAATATCTATGAATATATGATTTTCAAGTCGATTTCAAATATCCACTTTCAATTTATCTTTAAAAAGATAATTCTCAAACGTTCATTTCATATTGGAGAACATTTCCCTACTTATTTAATAATAATAAGTAACTCACAAATCTATTTATTTTCAACGCTTGGAAAATATTCAATATACTTAAATTAATATTAAGTATATATTTCATTTCTTAAGGAAAACATTCTATTAAACCCATTATTTGGGTCAAAACGAATGTTGAGTAAAACATCGTTACGATGACCCAAAATCACTAGTATAGGGATTCGAAATTTAGATAGATATATAAATCCCAATACTGTACAAAAACATTTCCTTTCGGAAATCATTTACTATAACAACAGTGTTATAGTCCACCATTTCCTTCAATTCCTTGAAAACGCCTATTTCAACAATGAATGTAGAAATCTATGTTTTCAATACATAATACATTTAAAACATCTCTAATCGTTTTAATTCTATTCAAAATATCATTTTTCTCTAAAACATTTCCTTAATATATTATTCATTATCCAAAATCGTGAATATACTTCGTTAATCCAAATTCAACATTTTCACATATTAAATTAAAGGATTTTCCATAGTCCAAAATTGTGGATATAATTCCTTTTATAATTTCTATGTTTACTTATCAAATTTGATTACGGATTTATAAAACAACGTTTATAAATCCTATTTCTATTTCATAACTACTTTGATTTATACATCTCCTTTAATGACCAATTCTATTTATATTTCGTTTACATGTCGAATCCAACTTATAAGTAAATTACTTATAATCCATTTATTCACAAATCCATTTTCTTATATCATCATTAATTTATAAATCTAAAATTCTTATTTACTTATAAAACTAGGTACAGCTTTATTTTAACACTTATAAAAGCTCGTTTTATAATTCCAATATCTTTAACTTATAAAATATCAATTTTATAAATCCTTTATATAAACCGTTTATAATAATTCAAAAATCCCAATTTGAACTATTTATAAATTTATCAACTATTTATTTCAAAAATCATGCTTTGGTTATATTTCACAAAATCCTAATTTTTATAACATAAAAATTTATAACGTTTTAATTATTTAAAATGAATCAATTTGAAAATTTAATAAACGTATAATTTCGAAAATCACTTTAAAAATTCCTTAAAAATTAAAATCGTTATTTTTAAACTTCAAAAATGGATCCGATGATGCAACACATCAGATAGTCAATCACGACTTTCAAACATCATATAACGATATGATAATCAATCAAATATCACAATATATATAAATAAATAAATACGGTTGAGGAATCCAGTTGGATCCCTTCGACCCGTTTCTCTACATCCATAGATGTTAGCACAACACCAATCCCGTTTCAAGACGGGATATCGCGGTATATGGGATTTTATAAAATATTATCCGCTTAATAGGCGGTGCAATAGGGTCTCATCCGCTATATAATGCGGGAAATCAATCAACTCCCATATATACATATGCCAATATATATATATATTGCTATATACATATATCCTACTATATCTAATATCACAACCAAACAGCAATCAATAACTGCAATCCAAATTTTCAATTTGAGTGAGAAGGTCTCACCTTAGCTTTTTATTTGCAATCCATTTCCTTCTTGACTCGATTTTTCTTGATTTATAAACATTGTATAAACAATTTATACAATTTATTAATATTCGAATAAATTGAATAATAAATTTTCGTTTTGTAATTTTAATTATTCAATGGTTTTGTTTTAAACCAATTACTTTAATAAATTTATTTAACCAAAAATTATATTTTAAACTAATAATCTTGGTTTAAACTAATTTCGTCTTTAATAAATTGATTTAACTAGAAATTAAATTTGAACTAGATTTCCATTAATAAACTATTTTTAGCGACAAAAATAAGTTTCTAAATATGTTAACTACACAAACAATCACCTTTAAAAATTTATTTTAGAATAATTAATAAATTGAAACACATGTATATATATTTATAATTAGAAATTTCTATAAAAATAAAACAGGAATTAACTTTACTGTTTATAAATTTTTCTTTACTGTAAATATTTAAATACTGGTTTCAAAGATAAGGCTTTATCACCGATTTAATTTTTTATTCTCTAATGTTCATAAAAAAAAATATACCTTACTGCTACATGTCGATACTCTACTGCTCACCTACTTGAGCATCATGGCCATCAACATAAAACCCTAGCCGCGTGCCGCCGCTATCCCCTAGGTTGCCGCCGTGCTTGAGAACCCACGCGACCCTCCATCGATCGCGCGCGAAACCCCACACGAGCCACTGCTCCTCCCTCTACTTCGCGACAACACGCCAAGCCATCTCATGCTCGAAACTCCATCCCAATCGCCGCCTTCTCTTCTCGCGACCCTAACGCGAATTGTCGCCGCGACCCCTCCCAGTCAATCGCGAGCTACATCCCTCAAGTCGACAAAGCCGGCGTGCAAGAGCATCTCGAGTGCGATTCTGTTCGCTTAAATTTATATTTTGTTTTCTGATTTCGAAATTGGATTGAAGAGAAGAGAAAAGTGATGGTTCGGCCATTTGATTTTGAATCTGAGAGGAGCCAAATTGAAGACGGGTTTGATTTTGAAACCGAAGAGGTGTATTTAAAATTTGAAGGAGGCATGCTTATCACGATTTTTTTGTGATTCTAGGCATGGGTTAAGGCGTGATTTAAGGAGAAGCTGAAAGTAGCTGATGTTGACAAATTTCAAAGTTAAATTTAAATTGAATTCAATTTAAATTTCAACGCGCTTTCTTAACGTACGCTCACACGGCAACTCCGTTCAGTACGAAATTTGAAATCCAGTAATAATTCAATATTACGGACTCAATGGAACTGGTTTCGTCGAATTCCGAGACTATGCCTCGGACGACTATTTTAAATTCAATTTAAACGGTATAAATTTTAAAACTGAACAAACTACTCTCAAATTAAATTCTGAAGCTTCTATTATCTTCAGTTTTATCAATATAAATTTTACAAGCCTTTAAAATATTTTTAATCAGCTTAAAATTGAAGATTCAAATTTTTATTCAACTTTCAATAGATTAAATTCTATAACTCAATTGCCAATTTCAAAGTTATATTGAGAATTCAAGCTAAACAATTATTCAAATATTTTAAATTAATTAAATATTTTAAATTTAATTTGTTCAAAATTCTGGCTCGTTACTATCTTCCCCCTTTAAAAGAATTTCATCCCGAAATTACAAGTTAGGAAAAATGCCCTTATCTCGATTATCATTTTTCACAATCCAAATAGTTTTATCAACTCACCAACCTAAATCTTTTATTAAAGATCAATTTCAATTAATTTTCCAAAATCAATTATAAGTTCCAAATAACATGGTTTTCTTAACAATTCAAATTTAAATTAAATTCAAATTTTAAACTTTCAAAATTTTCTCAAAAATTTTCTAACACCCTAAATTTTCGAAAAATTTCGCCAGCGTCTTCTTTGCGCGGCTAGCTCGGTACGACTACAAAATGGCACCACGGCCCTCAGATTCAAAAAGAAAACGAAAATCCAAGCGGCTGGATAAGAAAATCACCAAATTTCATACTGAAATTGAAATACATACCTTTTTGTTGAGCAATTCAATTTTATCTCAATTCCATTTCTTTTAATACACCTGTATATCCTTCTAGTAGTAGTATCCATAATATCCAATTATAATATTCAAACCATTTTGCCAATCCCATTACAAAATTTCCAACATATGCTTCTTATACACTTTTACGTCACTATTAAAGTTATATGTTCATTTTCATTCAATTTTGCATTTCAATTTCATTTGAATTCAATTCATCTTCTATTTTGAATATTGAATTTTATCTTTTAACTTTCATTTACAATTGATCCATATCACTATTTTAAATTAGTTTCATTTACTAATTTACTTCAATTCGCAAATTTCGAAATCGTTCGTCGTTAACTAAAATTTTCTTTTTTTTCAAAAATTTTCTAACTCCAAAAATTTACGAAATTTTTTGGCAGAGTCTCCTTTGTATGGAGGAGCTTTTGCAATTTGACAAAAGATATAAATATGTATACACCGACCCACTCGGTCGGGAAAACAGAAAAACAGTTCATATTTCCTATTTTCTATTGCATAGGCGTACATTTTTAGCATTTTTAAGCAAAGCTGTTTATTTTTTACATTTGCGCAACCCAAAATACAGCCAAACGGCTTCCAAAACCTGCACTTACTCAGTTTAAACATGTCAGTGACAAATATAAGAAATCTATTAACATTTCATTCATTTTCAATAACAAATATATAGATTTCATTAGCAATACATTCAAGATAAATTCCATTAGCAATTCATCTTTAGTCGCTTACGACCAATTCACATGCCATTTCCATTAAATCAAGTGGTTTACAACTCATTCTATTCATTTCTAAGCAAAACGAATTCATACCATTTTAATTGATTCAAAACTCAATTTTAATTGATTCAAAAATCAATTTTATTTGCTTTCATTAACTCATATAATTTTATACAATCTCGTTTGTGTCAAACAACAATTATTTCTATGCAAATTTAATGATATTCACTTAATAGAATATCCATTCTAGTTTATAACTAGTTTAAATTGATGCCAACTCAATTTATTTTAATTCCACTTCATTTGCAATTAATTCACAAGATTTTTCTTAAGTCGAGTATTTATTTAATATTTACTTAAGCTATTTCACTTCAAACTCAAGTTTATCTTTTATTTTTTTTATTTTTTTTCCTTTATAAACAATTTCCAATTTATTTTCTTTGATTGGTTTTCATTTATCAAATCTATTCCATTAATGAATTTTATTTAAAATGTTTTCCTGGAATTCTATTTCTAATTATAAATCACATTTACCATTTATATTCACAATTTTGTTCATATATGAGTTCATTTCCTTATACTTTCAATTCATATTTATAAATTTTATTTGTTAAATGAATTTATTTTCAAATCTTTGGTTATACCATTTTATTTCTTATTTAATTCCATATAACAATGATAATAATTTAATATTATCACTTCCAAACTACCAAACATCCATATACTATAATAATTCGTAGAAAATCATTTCTTTCCTATACAAAAATAGTTTTGGGCAAAACTTTCTCATTTACCCGATTCAAAAACAATACTGTGTCGGTTGATCTTGTTTAAGAGTTTAGAAACTCCTATCAACACAGTTAGCTAGACTGCATCGACCAGAATCTACAAACAATCAACCGATAAGTCAACACAATACAAAACAATTTCATATTCACTAACACATACACGCTCATATCTATTATTACACTCAAATTCATTCTAGAGTACTGCTGACTCTATCTCTAATGAGTAACACCGAACAGAGCCATGGTTGTCGCTTAACCATATGCTCTGATACCAAAGGTAAAGACCTATAAATCTGTACTCCTTGAATAGACACTAATCTCCAGTGATTAACTCAAGATGAACGGAGATACGAACCCTTAGGGTTTTAAGAAGAAGAAAGAGGTAGAAGAAGAAAGAAAAAGATAGAACAGAACAATATCATAATCTCGCAATTCGCAGCGGAACAACATATAATAGATAAATGAATAATCATTAAAACAAAAGAACTGTATATTTTATACATTACATCACATTACATTCATTATCAGAGTTTACAACAACTAACAGCGGAAAAAAAATACTATACTTAGTAATATGTTATGCCATCAAGCTTGCCTCTAGATTCTGTAGCAACTCCCGAATCCAGAATGACCTGATAACCTTAACTCTAGACTGCCCGTGTGGAAATTGGTGGGCACCCAGAGTTTAGGAAGGGAAACACTAAACTCCAGGTCAGTCATGTGACTAGTGTGAGAACTTAAAACAGTTATTTATCTTTAAAACAAGAACAGGAAAATTTTAAAATCAATTCGCAATGCTTTTTGAAAATGTAACTCCATAAGACCTCCCACCACACACACAATGCAAACGCAGACTTGGAGGAGATTTCTTCTTATGTTAGTCAAAGATGCTTACTACGCAAAATCACATCATTTTTGATATTATTATTAGTGCATAGTGTAGAAAACATTTCGAAAGTAGAATATAAATCTTAGCCAGCATAGGTACCATTATATTATGCCTGCTATAGCTACCTCCTGAGGAAGTAGGTTCTACAACTAAAACCGTACAAGGCTCTTATTGTTTCTTTGGATTTCCAACAAATGGTCAGGCCAAGGAACTTCCCATTGCCACATGGAAACACCTCTGGAATGACATCCCGAGAACCAAACCAGATCTCTGCCAACACAAGGCCGGGTTACCCCTAACTGGGTAACTACTGACACGAATATGTCATCCCCCGATCGTAACCGATCAATATCCAAGGATCCTCGATTTCCAACAACCACAAAGCAATAAATTTGCAGCAACAACATAGGTTAAATATCTGGGCTCCATACCATGATACTTCCTCTATCCAGAAGGAATAACATACACTAAAGGGGCGCTACCCCCTAATAACCTTGCCGCATCCTTCCTGTTTTGACCATTTCCGGGGTGTGAGGTCCGACGAAGTCTCGTCCACAAAGCCGCGCTTTATACAAAAGCTGTGCTTTGGGTCAACAAATGATCAAAGTAATGATCACCAAGATAAATGATCAAACAAATTATCATATCACAAATGATCAAACAATGATCATCCCACAGCAACACTCAGCATGCCATGCTACCAAATTGGGAGTATGTCACTAATAACCTTTAACTACATAACCTTTGAGCTCGTACGTCTCAGAGAAGGGTGTTAAGCTAAGAGAATAAATTCTCCGCCACCAACAGAAATATATTTGAAAGAAATCAGCTTTATATATCAACTTGTAATGTCAGACATACAATCCATACAAGTCCGTTGCGGGCTCGAACAGAACCGAAGGAACTTACAAAGAAGTCCTTGCATTCTGGATAATTTCTAATCACGTCCGAACTTCCCGTCACTAAGGGTGATAAAACCTCTATATCGAAGATCAGCCGATGCAGAGTAACTCAACGGTAATCCTTCCGTTTTCAAAAATATTCGGAATGGGTTATACGACCCCAAAGTCCTTACCCGGCTAACTCGAATAGTGAGCGCTTATTTAAAAAAATAAGTGTAGCATTCAAATTCCAGCAATCACAACAAATACCTATTTAAAGGTAAATATTGATAGTCGGATTTTTTTAACTATCAATAAGTGTGTTCAACATCACCAAATTCCAAATAATATCCCAAATTATTTACTTTCCAAATTATCTTTACAAGATATATATATATATATATAATTTCCATACTTCAAAAATAAATCGATATTTATTTTTAAACCGATTTTCCCAATTTCATTTATAAATTCCATATTGAATTTACATTTCCTACATATCTGTGAATATACGATTTTCAAGTCGATTTCAAATATCCACTTTCAATTTATCTTTAAAAAGATAATTCTCAAACGTTCATTACATATTGGAGAACATTTCCTACTTATTTAATAATAAGTAATTCACAAATCTATTTTTTTTCAACGCTTGGAAAATATTCATTATACTTAAATTAATATTAAGTATATATTTCATTTCTTAAGGAAAACATTCTTTTAAACCCAATATTTGAGTCATGACGAATGTTGCGTAAAACATCGTTACGACGACCCAAAATCACTAGTATAGGGATTCGAAATTTAGATAGATATATAAATCCCAATACTGTACAAAAACATTTCCTTTCGGAAATCATTTACTATAACAACAGTGTTATAGTCCACCATTTCCTTCAATTCCTTGAAAACGCCTATTTCAACAATGAATGTTGAAATCTATCTTTTCAATACTTAATACATTTAAAACATCTCTAATCATTTTAATTCTATTCAAAATATCATTTTTCTCTAAAACATTTCCTTAATACATTATTCATTATCCAAAATCGTGAATATACTTCGTTAATCCAAATTCAACATTTTCACATATTAAATTAAAGGATTTTCCACAGTCCAAAATCGTGGATATAATTCCTTTAATATTTCTATGTTTACTTATCAAATTTGATTACGGATTTATAAAACAACGTTTATAAATCCCATTTCTATTTCATAACTACTTTGATTTATACATCTCCTTTAATGACCAATTCTATTTATATTTCGTTTACATGTCGAATACAACTTATAAGTAAATTACTTATAATCCATTTATTCACAAATCCATTTTCTTATATCATCATTAATTTATAAATCTAAAATTCTTATTTACTTATAAACTAGGTACAACTTTATTTTAACACTTATAAAAGCTCGTTTTATAATTCCAATATCTTTAACTTATAAAATATCAATTTTATAAATCCTTTATATAAACCGTTTATAATAATTCAAAAATCCCAATTTAAACTATTTATAAATTTATCAACTATTTATTTCAAAAATCATGCTTTGGTTATATTTCACAAAAATCCTAATTTTTATAACATAAAAATTTATAACGTTTTAATTATTCAAAATCAATCAATTCGAAAGTTTAATAAACGTATAATTTCGAAAATCACTTTAAAAATCCCTTAAAAATCAAAATCATTATTTTTAAACTTCAAAAATGGATCCGATGATGCAACACATCAAATAGTCAATCACGACTTTCAAACACCATATATCGATATGATAATCAATCAAATATCACAATATATATAAATAAATAAATACGGTTGAGGAATCCAGTTGGATCCCTCCAACCTGTTTGCCTGCATCCACAGATGTTAGCACAATACCAATCCCGTTTCAAGACGGGATATCGCGGTATATGGGATTTTATAAAATATTATCTGCTTAATAGGCGGCGCAATAGGGTCTCATCCGCTATATAATGCGGGAAATCAATCAACTCCAATATATACATATGCCAATATCTATATATATTGCTATATATAGATATATCCTACTATATCTAATATCGCAACCAAACAGCAATCAATAACTGCAATCCAAATTTTCAATTTGAGTGAGAAGGTCTCACCTTAGCTTTTTATTTGCAATCCATTTCCTTCTTGACTCGATTTTTCTTGATTTATAAACCTTGTATAAACAATTTATACAATTTATTAATATTCGGATAAATTGAATAATAAATTTTTGTTTTGTAATTTTAATTATTCAATGGTTTTGTTTTAAACCAATTCCTTTAATAAATTTATTTAACCAAAAATTATATTTTAAACTAATAATCTTGGTTTAAACTAATTTCGTCTTTAATAAATTGATTTAACTAGAAATTAAATTTGAACTAGATTTCCATTAATAAACTATTTTTAGCGACAAAAATAAGTTTCTAAATATGTTAGCTACACAAACAAATCTCCTTTGAAAATTTATTTTAGAATAATTAATAAATTGAAACACAAGTATATATATTTATAATTAGAAATTTCTATAAAAATAAAACAGGAATTAACTTTACTGTTTACAAATTTTTCTTTACTGTAAATATTTAAATACTGGTTTCACAGATAACGCTTTATCACAGATTAATTTTTTATTCTCTAATGTTCATAAAAAAAAATATACCTTACTGTTACATGTCGATACTCTACTGCTTACCTACTCGAGCATCACGGCCATCAACATAAAACCCTATCCGCGCGCCGCCGCTATCCCCTAGGTTACCGCCGTGCTTGAGAACCCACGCGACCCTCCATCGATCGCGCGCGAAACCCCACGCGAGCCGCTGCTCCTCCCTCGACTTCGCGACAACACGCCAAGCCATCTCGTGCTCGAAACTCCATCCCAGTCGCCGCCTTCTCTTCTCGCGACCCTAACGCGAATTGTCGCCGCGACCCCTCCTGGTCAACCGCGAGCTACATCCCTCGAGTCGACAAAGCCGCCGTGCAGGAGCATCTCGAGTGCGATTCTGTTCGCTTAAATTTATATTTTGTTTTCTGATTTCGAAATTGGATTGAAGAGAAGAGAAAAGTGATGGTTCGACCATTTGATTTTGAATCTGAGAGGAGCCGAATTGAAGACGGGTTTGATTTCGAAACCGAAGAGGTGTATTTAAAATTTGAAGGAGGCATGCTTATCACGATTTTTTTTTGTGATTCTAGGCGTGGGTTAAGGCGTGATTTAAGGAGAAGCTGAAAGTAGCTGATGTTGACAAATTTCAAAGTTAAATTTAAATTGAATTCAGTTTAAACGTCAACGCGTTTTCTTAACGTACGCTCACACGGCAACTCCGTTCAGTACGAAATTTGAAATCCAGTAATAATTCAATATTACGGACTCAATGGAACTGGTTTCATCAAATTCCAAGACTGTGCCTCGGACGACTATTTTAAATTCAATTTAAACGGTATAAATTTTAAAACTGAACAAACTACTCTCAAATTTAATTCTGAAGCTTCTATTATCTTCAGTTTTATCAATATAAATTTTACAAGCCTTTAAAATATTTTTAATCAGCTTAAAATTGAAGATTCAAATTTTTATTCAACTTTCAATAGATTAAATTCTATAACTCAATTGCCAATTTCAAAGTTATATTGAGAATTCAAGCTAAACAGTTATTCAAATATTTAAAATTAATTAAATATTTTAAATTTAAATTGTTCAAAATTCTGGGTCGTTACATCGAACTTATATTAAGGTGATTTGTATAAGTATGAAGTGACTCGATGTACTATTGATTTTGGAAAGTACTCGATTTGAAAATGAAATCTTATATATAATGGACTTTATATAAGTATGGTATTTGAAATTGATTTGAAAGGTACTACATGATATATAATTTTGGAGTAAAGATATGGGAAGTGCCTTCTGCTTGATATCCGCTCTGTGGCCACATTGTGGATTCATTCTATCGATATTATTCTCCCTGATTTTGGTTTTCCGGATGTGATACTCAAGTGTCCGACCATGGCGTAACCCATGGTCTTATGAGCGCGACTGCATAGCGTAATTCGCCTAGCTGAGATGGCCTACAGGTACGGATGTTTCCTAAGGGATCCAAACGTAACCATTATGTATCTGCGATCTATGTAGGTCGTTTTTAGTAGCGAAATCCGTAGGGCTAAGAAAGCTTTCGGACACGGATTTTCCTGGGGGATCCAGGCATAACCATTGTGTATCTACAGTCTACTCGTCATCATGGCGTAATTCGTAGGGCTGAGAAAGCTTACGGAGACGGATGCTTCCTTGGGGATTCAGGCGTAACCATTGTGTATCTGTGATCCGTGGTTAGACAATGATTCGATCGATTTGTTTGGATTGTACTATCCTTATCTATTTTTAAAGGTTTTTCCAGTATTTTCACTGGGTGTTGAAACAAATCTACTAAGTACCTGGAGAATTTTAGCTTTGCGCCTGATCAACGTATAGCCAGAGCCTACAGGAACAAGGATAAACTTGTAAGACATCGAGTCATAAAATTATTTTTATAAAGCATTATATTGGCTACTTCAAACTAACTAATTTGAAAATGACTGTTCATCATATTATAAAATGTTTAAAATATTATAAATGTTAAAATTCTAATTGAAATCTATATTGTTTTAAATAATGGTTCACCCTTGACTTTCAACCTATTTTCTTTCCTAGATATTCCTATTCTCCTATATTCCCTTCTAGCAATTCCTATTCTCCTACCTTCTCTTTTTTTTAGGGATGTTTTTCAACCTATTGTTCGATCTAGTTGTTTCTTTGATTTCTTTTCCTTTCCGAGGACGAAAAGTTTTGAGTGGAGGAGAGTGTTACAACTCGGTATTTTTGTGATTGTTTTAATTGCATATTTTAATTATTTTAAACTGAATTTCCTGATTTAAAAACTTTATTTTATTTATTAAAATGGATATTTTTTTTATCTTTAAATATAAATTTTGATTTGTATGTGAACTATAATTCCAAACATGAATAAATAGAATATTTTCCAGAAATGTGAATTTTTGTAAATGTGGTCAAACTTTGACTTTTAGTTTTAAAAAATTTAAAATTTGAACTTTTGAAATTTATCTTTATTTTATGAAAGTGAATAAAATTCTAAGTATACTACTTTTTGTTTCGTTGAAATCTGATTAATATTGTGAAAATTATGCTTTTTAAACTATTGTATGTAAATTGTTCTATTTAACAAAATTGATTATTTTAATTTATATAAATAATATTTTTATTTTTCATGTCATGTTCTAATTTACGTTTACATGTGTGACATGACATGTTATGCATATATATTTTATTTTTAAAACATTTTATAAGTGTAGTTGAAATTTTTCAATGTTAGTTGTATTTAGTTTACAAATTTCAATTCTAGTTTCAATTAAATAGAGTATTTTCTTTATTTATTTTCTATTTTTCCTAAAATTATTTAATTATTTTTCATAATATCTATCTCTACCTTATCTTTCTATTTTATTTATTTGGATATTCATTTATTAATTGAATAGTTATGTGTTTAGATCCCATATTTATTTCTTGGAAAGAAATTTCAAATAGACATACGTTATTGACTTAAATGAATATCTTTTAAAATTTATTTATTAAATGTTCTTGTATTTATTTGTTTTATGAAGTCTTCTTTTGTATACATCTTTCTTTAATTTATAGTAAACGAATCAATTAAGATAGGTTGCTTGTTTTAATTATAGGCATACGTTTCATTTGATTTCTTGCGTTTATATTTTCCACCCTTTTGATTTCCTGCCTTAACTTCTTCAAAATTTTAGTCGTGCATCCTTAACCCCAACCGCCTCCAACTCATTTTCATGTGAAAATTTACTTCTCATCTTTCATTTCTCATGGCTACAAAAAAATCTGTAAGTAATGGCTACTTCCATTCTACTTTTCTTCTTTTTTTCCATTTGTTTTGCCTTGCTTCCTCTTGTTTAGCTCAGCCTCAACCACCACCATCTTCTTCGACCACCACCATCATCTCCTCTTTTATATATGGGTATGTTATATTATTTATATTATATTATGTGGTATATACTGTACATTTTACAAAGTTGCAAAAGTGTATATATATGTCAGTAAGTATATGTATTAGTTTATTTATGTGTATATAAAATTTACAGTCGTATATAACTTCAGTTTATGAAATCATACACACGCATACATATATATTTTTTATATATATATATATAGTATGTTAGTTTATAATATAAAATATTATATATAAGTTAAATAAATATATATAAGTTATATATTCTGTTTATATTATACAGTTATATATATGTGTTTATATTTCGAAGAGTTTACATAACCTGTAAGTTACAATATTTTTTATAAATATCTTCTTTGCACTAGTATAACGTGATATAAGCACTGGTGTTAAAAAAAGTATAAAGGTTTGCATATGTCTGTAGTTGGTACATTAATCATATATATGTATATATAAGTATTCATAGTTTTGCAGTTGTATTATTTCATAGAAAATGTTGATTTATAATATATATTCTGGAAGAAAGTATATATTAATTTATAAAAGAAATATTATGCCAATATATATATCATACTTTAAGACGTAGGCTGTGTTCTATTAGCTGTTATATATACATTTTGTTGTTTTGGAAAGAGAAAAGTCTGTTGTTATATGTATAAAGTTTAAACAAGTTATATTAAAGTGTTGTTTATACCGCTGTATATAATGATTGATAAGAGTATATATTAGATTTTAAAATGATGTAAGTTTTATATATGTGCTTGCGTACTTTAAAGTATAAATTTTTACTATACTTTATATATATGTTTAGACCTCTGCATATTGGTTTGTATATATATATTTTTAATAAGTTTATAGTATAAGCATATGGTTGACTTCAAAGTATATATGTATAGAGGTTTGTAATAATATTTATTTTAGAATTTGTATATGTTTTATTATATATTATATAATAATTTTATTAACACATTGGTTTTGAATATATGTATATATAGAAATTCTATTTATATATGTATTGAAATTGATTTTGAAACAAATATACATTTTCTGTATATATCAAGTTGATTCTGAATTGTTCTCGTCAATTTTTATTTATCAGTTGTCCATCGAATTCGTGTCGAATTTGTTGTTTTGGATTCGTGCCTGGATTTCGTAACTCAACTTCATTGTCTATCTCTCTAGCCTCGAAAGGTGAGTAATCACTCACGATTAACGTTCTTTTATTTATTAAATTTGATTTCAATTGGAACGACAATTGCAATATGCTGCTATAATTATTTAAATCATTATATATGATATTATCTGTAACCGTTCACATGTGGGATATGACACCATATCCTGTTGTTTATATTATATTGTTATTGATGATATATGTCTGTTGTTATATTTATATTATTTGTTATCACTCTGCAAGTTCCCTATTAGTATAGAATTCACTATGGGTTGAAATGATACATACCTGAACGGACTTTAGAATAGGAGAAAATCGTTATGGGTTAAAATGATAAACCCAAACGATTTCATTGAATTGAATTTGGGATTGTGGGTCGAAATGATATCTACCCGTTTATATTACGGATTGAAATGACAAATATCCGTATCACTTATTCATAGGATAGGAAAATATATACAGACACCATTGGTCCATATATAAATGTTTGACAATAATTTCTATGGTTTTGAAAAGAAATATATGGTTTTTAATAAATATTGGTTCTTAAAATATTATATATATGGCAATTTTATATAAATAGTTAATAATAATATTACTGAGATTGATTTAATACATATAATATGATTAAGTATTTATTTAATATATATACCAAAATAGATTGTTGTAATAATTTGAATAAGTTAAGGTTGAGGAGATAAAGCTGAATTAATTGAGATTGTATTTAATAAGAATTATACTAAATTTAATCGATTTGAACTATTGAAGTTGAAGTTTAAGATTGATTTGATAATTTGATTTTTGATTTAAAGTGATTAAATGGATGTTTCAAGTTTAAACAAATCGAAAGGAACATTTATTTTAAGGGTAAATTAAGGTTATTTAAATAATACTGAATTTATTAAGTGAATATTTCTAGACTAAATAATAATGAGTTAAATCAAGATCTATATGAAACTGTTAAATTAAACTTTGAAAATGTTGAATATTAAAGCTTTGAAATGCTGGAATTTAAATGGTTTATTTGTGATCCAGATTTGTATTTGAAATCAATAAAATTTGAATTTGTTATTTAGAAACTGAATTGAATTAAAATGGATAAATCTGTTTGCAGAAAAAAATAGGCAAACACCTCCAAGTCGTATGATTTAGTCGATTTTATGTTGTTCTTAGTGATTTGGGTGATTCATGCAAATATGTAAAAGGCAGGTACTAAACTGTAAAAGACACACAGATTTATAGTGGTTCGGCTAGAATGTGCCTACGTCCACTTTATATGTTATTCTCCTTCACTCTTCAGATTACAAGTACAAAGCTTTGATTACAAGTGTATGAAAAATTGTTTGAAAGTTCTATCCCTACTTGAGCTCTCAAACTTGTCTACCATTGTTGTACCCCTGCCCCTCTATTTATAGAGTGAGGCTGGGGGTAAGGGTTCTGGATGTATATAGCTGCTGGTGGGCCTGGGCTGATGCAATCTGGCCTGGCAACGTTGGTTCGGCAACACTTTGGTTTGGTAGTAGATGGTTGGAGTTGAGACCTTGGTCCGGTAGCACTTTGGTCCAGTAGTACATGGGAGATGGGTTGGTTCGGTGGCAGGTAGAGTGGCTTTGGTTCGGTGGTAGGTATAGTGGCTTTGGTTCGGTGGTATATGGGAAGTGGTTGGTTCGGTGGGACTTGGTCCGGTAGGTTTATGGGAAGTGGTTGGTTCGGTGGGACTTGGTTCGGTAGGTTTTGGTTCGGTGGTGAGTGGTGAGGCAGGCCTTTGTTAGTGGGGGAATGATCCGGTCCGGTAGAGGGTTGGTGTTGGTTCGGCTAGGCGTTGGGAGTGGGTTGGTTCGGCCCTGCCTTGGTTCGGTGGTGAGAATACGCCCAACATTTGCCCCCCAAAGTGGGGCATATGCCTGCATATGTCGCGCTTTGTTTTCTTCCCGTTCGGCCTAAGTGCCGAACCATGTGGTCCGGTCATTTTATGCTTGCCTATAAGTAGGGGCTTCATGCTTTCGTTATTCCTTACTACCTAAAATAGCCGAACCAAATTCTTGCCTACCGAATCAGTCATATCACCGAACCATCTTTGATTACCGAACAAGGTGAGTTTCCCTTCTGCCGAATACACTTTATGCTCGAACTACCCAATGAACATAGTGTGAGTGCCGAATGAGCTCTAAGGTTTGAATTACCGGGTGACACTTATGGAGTATGAGTGCCGAATGGACTTTATGTTGGGAATACCGAACGAGATCGGGGAGTTTGAATGCCGAATGAACTTTGAGCCTTTTATGTTTTGAATTGCAAATGAAATTCCAGACTATACGCACTTGCTTGTTTATATCCCTTCTTTCGTTGTTCTAACAATATGTTTTCTCATGTTGCAGATAAATGTCTCGCAAAGTGGAAACTCAATCAGATAAGAAGAAATCCACGGACAGAGAAGAGTCCTCCACAGTGCCCCCAGCTCAGTCAGGATCGGGACGTCATGGACCTCCCCCGAGATCACTAGTAGATGGGTACGGCCCTCAGGAGCTCCTGAACTGGCCACCTGACTGCTTTCCTAGCTCCCTTAAAGAGGAGCAGCTTGATGTTATATCTCGTTCTTTCGGGATTGACAGAGCACACATGGTGCTGCCAGGGAATGGAGTTATGCCGTATGACCCCTCTGAAGGATATTTCGCTTATAGTATGTACCATTGCATGTGCGGGGCCATTCCCCCGATCAATGCTTGGATAGTCAGCTTCATTACCTATTTGAGGGTGGCCCCATTCCAGCTTCATCCCAACTCCTACGCTATCTTGGTGAGTCTATTCATCATTTTGCAGAGAAAATACGGGCGTCCCCCTTCCAACCGGGAGATCCGATATTTGTACAATTTGAGAGGTTACAAGAAGGGGTCTCCATATATCAGCTTGGAATCGGCCGTGGCCTTCAAGCCGGTCCTGGACTTATATTCGAAGTTCAGCATGTTCAAGAAAGAATGGTTTTTCGTCAAGGATGACTCTGTTTCTATCCGTCGCTTCACCTCCGGCTGTAAGTTGAAGCTTATCTATAATTTCTGTTCTGACTACAGTGCTTCTTCTTATGTGTTTTTATTTCTTGCTAGCGATAGGTGGCTTTGCGGTCGTGGAGAACGATCGCTTGGTTCAGATGGCTACGGAGATAGAAGCCATTTCGGAAAGGGAGAAATCGGCATCTTACCTGATCAGGAATGCTACTCTTCTGCAGCACAACTTGATTCTACCACGTCAGTCTGTGGTCAAGCAGAGAGACACGGCTAAGGAGAGGGCTGTCAAAGCTAAAGAAGGGGCCACGACGAAGAGCAGCAAGAGGAAACCCTTCTCGATACCTCCAGCCACCGGAGGGAAGAAGCTCAAGAAATCCGATGGACCCTCCCCTAGCACATGTCCAGATGCTCCGGAGGAGGAAAACGTAGAGGAGGAAAGAGGCGAGGAGGAGAGCAGAGGTGATGGAGAAGGTGATGGTGGCGAAGCACAGAGCGGTGATGGCGCCAAGGCTTTGTCTTCTGGGCAAGCAGGAGAGATCCAAGAGTGGACAGATGATGCTTTCTGCCAGGCTTTTGAGGGGTTGGAGGAAGGATCGGCCTTGGTGGAGAAGCTAAAGAAAACTGATAGGGCTGGGACTGGTGCCGGTTCACCTTCCAAGAGCATTTCAGCTAGGGAAACTCCGGCGATTCAAGGTGAATTTTTGACTTCTCTTGTAACTTCACATGTTCCTTGGATTATAGTCCCATGCATGCTTGTGACACTTGGTTTTTATTCCAGGAACGGGTAAGGTGGCAAAGACATCAGACATTCGGCACCGTCTCGAACAGTTCAAACTCCTCAAAGCTTCCGCTAAACCAAAGCCTCCGACCAACTGTTCTGGGGACGTAGTCGGTTACCGTCCTCTTCTCGGAGTTATTGAAGAGGATATTCAAAATAAAAAGAGGAGGCGCTCCTTATTCGAACCTTCACCTGGACCTCAGCCCCCAACCCAGCCTATTCATGATATCACAGGGGAGGATACTAAGTTCATACCCTCTCCGCATCCATCTGAGAATCCTACCATTACTCAGATTGACAGCCCCGGCTTGGCTCGTAATCCATTTGCGGGTCATCCAGATCTGGATTCGGGTTCTCATGATATTTCCTTTGACGAGGTTACTGGTGAGCACCTTCTCCCTCGCAATCCTATGGTAAGGGTGCTTGATGAGGCCAAGTCCATGGACCTTGATTTGCTTACTACTCGGATTGTAACTATGGGGGATGAAGCCAAGGCAAATATCGACCGGGTTGCTGAGGAGACTAGGAAGTTGATGGGGCATCATCCCCGACTGGTCAAGGCCGGGGAGGAAATTGGGAGTGCCAACATAAGATTGCAGTTAGTGGTTTCCGACCAGGCCAAGAAACTCACCGATCAGGCCATCCAGATCTCTCAGCACGAGGCTGCCTCCAGACGGCTAAATGGAAGAGGCTAGCAGAGCTGAGCTGCGGAAAATGGAGGCCATGTGCAAGGAACGGATCGATATGGCCATTGCAACGGTGGATGAGGTTCGGAGAGCGGATCTCGAGCGGGTAGAGGAATTATCTGGGAAGCTTGAAGCCGCGGAGCTTGCTCAAGCCAAGCTGAAGGAGGAGATGGAGGCGATGAGGAAATCCCTTCAGGCTGACCGCTTGCGATACCGATCGGAGAGGGATGCTGCCGTTGCAAAGCTGTTGGCTTTTGAGGTCCAAATGAGGGAGTTTGAGGAGAACGAGGGGATGATGTATGAGATGCTCCAGGATATGTATTTCCATACTTGGAAGCAAGGCAACTTGTCCTGGATGGATGATTATCCCCGGATCATGGCCAGGATTTATCTCCGGGCACTGGAGGAGGCCAAGGCTAATGAAGATAAGGAGGGTGGCACGACCTTCAGAATGGATGTGGTTACGGCCCAATTCACTAAGGAGGAGAAAGTGGCGGTGAAGGAGGGCATGCGGCTGCTCGCTGCTGAGGAGGTAGGTGTGCAGTTGGGGGATGATGATCAAGGAACAGATGCTGGTAAGTCTTCCCTTTTAGCCTTTTTATAGCTTGGTTGCTTATTGTTTATTCAATGAATTCTTCTCCTGAATTGGACAGGTGTGACCTCTGAACTGCCAACTACCTCTGGTCAGCATGTTGGGAGTTCTGATCTAGCGTTTAAGTAGACCTCGGAGGGCCAGCAGGATAGAGGTGAATCCCCGATGCAGTCGGCTCCTTGGCTTGATCTGGACATTTTTCAATTTACTTGACATTGCCATCTATTTCAGTCTTAAAACATTAATGTAATTCTCAGGCTGTAATTATGTAACGAACAACTTGATTTTTAGCATGTAACTTTATAACATAAGCTGATTTTGTCATGTTTGAATGCTGTCGTTATTTTGATGTGTTGCATAAAATACAGCTGTGCATGTGTTAGTGATTCAATTTTGTTTGACGCTAAGTTATTGGTTAAAATATAACTTCATGTCTTGCAATGTTAGTGTGATGTGCGAATAAATTATAGTTACATATTTATGTTCAAAAGAAGAAAGTACTTCCCTTCAAGTTTTAGTTTCAGACGGTAGCTTTGAATGCTTTATGTAATCGAATATGGAATGCAGCTGAGTGACCTGCCATCCAGCTGTAAGTTCTTATTCCCATTAGTGAGTGTCTCCTATTTTGTGTCCTTTACTTTAGTGATTGTTATAGAGGATAGGAGGAAAGTTTTTATAAACAAAATGGAAATACAAGAAATAGTAAAACTTCCAATCACGGAAGGCCTTCAACGCGCTTAAGTTCGTGGCAAACGGGCTTTGTAGTCACTTTCCCTAGCTGTGGGTCTTGGAGACATTTGTCACCCATCTTACGCCTCCACGGGAAGTTTTCTTTTTTACCACAGCCGTACTTAAGACACATCGGAGCCGAGATCGCGCACGGTAACTACCTGGGCCATTATGGCCCGTAATTGTGGGTATTATTCGATTTACCATGGTCGGCTAGCGTGGGTGCCGATCGTCAACCGTGAACTACCCCTGGCTGGCCACACCTTATGTTGGGGCTTATAATCGGTTCACGGTTGTCGGCGAGCCGAACGCTGTAATGAGCTGGCTAGGCTATGGTTGGCCTTCTCGACGGCTTATAATCGACCCATTACAGTTGACTTTAAGGGCCGTCACGAGCAATGAGTTAACCAACAGCAGAGGGATGCCGGAGCAAAAGTGTCTCATTGGCAAGGGCATAGATTCGTATAGTACCAGTTAGGTTTTTGTCCAGGTGAAGTTGTGTTGTGATGCCCTGGATGGAGATGCCATCTATACAGGATTTTATTCAACAGAAAAAGATAAAGCTCAGCAAGTAGCCAAGATATAAAGGAACAAGTTAAAAAAAAGACAAGTTTTTAAAGTGGTTCGGCACGAAAATGCCTACGTCCACTGATTCTCTTTGTTAATTCACTTTATATGGGCAGTACAAGTTAAGAAAAGTATCGACGAAGGTGTTGGATGTTCCATGCCCTCTGGAACACCTCTCCGTCCACTGTTGACAAAATATAAGCTCCGTTGTGGAGATCTTTATGAATCACATATGGTCCGTCCCAGATGGGATTTAGTGCTCCGGGGCGCGGGAAGATTCGCTTGAGGACATGATCTCCTTCTTGTAAGCTGTGATACTTGACTTTGGAGTTGTATTGTGCTGCCACTTTTTTCTTGTGAGCTGCTGCTTTAAGTGCTGCATCATTTCTTCTTTCTTCGATTAGATCCAAAGACATGTGGAGGAGTTCTTCGTTCTCTTCTGGGTTGTAGTGAATCCTACGGTGGGATGACACTACAGTTTCAACTGTGAGTATGGCCTCCGATCCGTATGCCAAAGAGAAAGGAGTATGCCCTGTTGACAATCTGAAAGACGTGCGGTAGGCCCAAAGTGCCGTAGGAAGTTCATCCACCCAAGCGCCTTTTGACTTTTCAGGCTTCTTCTTGATTAGAGTTTTAAGAATTTTGTTGATAGCTTCGACTTGTCCATTTGCCTAGGGATAAGCCACAGATGAGAAGCTTTTGTGAATTCCGTGCTCTTGGCACCAGTCGGCGAACTCCTCGCTGTCAAACTGAAGTCCATTGTCCAATATGATTTTGAGTGGAACCCCGTACCTGCATAGAACATATTTGATCAAGAAGTTAATAACTTTTGCCGAAGATATTTTATTTAAAGGTTCTGCTTCCACCCATTTGGTGAAATAGTCGACCGCCACTATAACATATTTGTTTCCGCCTCGGCCCATCGGCAGTTCGCCAATCAAGTCGATTCCCCATACTGAAGGCCAAGAGCTGGTCATTGGAGTAATCTCGTTTGTTGGTAGTCGAGGAATCTTAGAAAATTTCTGACATCTGTCGCATCTTTTGACGAAGTCTAAGGCGTCTTTGTTTAAAGTGGGCCAGTAATATCCATATCGGAGCGTCTTCTTTGCCAGAGTCTGCCCACCAGTGTGATTTCCGCAGCTCATTTGATGGATGTTGGATAAGATTTTCTTGGCTTCCCTTCCAGCAACACACCTTAATAAGGGGTTAGAGAAGCCGCGTCGATAGAGGACGCCTTCTTGTATTGTGTAGCGGAAAGCTCTCCTTAAGATTTTCTTAACTTCGTTACGCCCGTCGGGTAATGTGCCATCTTGTAAGTATTTCCGGATAGGAGTCATCCAAGTTTCTTCTTCGATTGCAGCTATCAGATCCCTTTGTTCGAAACTTGGGGCTAGTTGTTTTGAGATGGATACTATTCCGGAAATGGTGTTGTTCTTCATGCTAGCTTGCTGTGCCAGCTCGTCGGCCTCTCGATTCTCTTCTCGAGGAATGTGCTTGATTAAATGGTGATCCAATTGATCGAGCAGCAGCTTGGTCTTCTTTAGATATGCTGTGAGTCGTTCTCCTCGAGTCTGAAACTCTTCTAGTACTTGGTTTACGATAAGTTGAGAATCACTATGAAGACATAAAGAACTGACTCCAATTTCTAAGGCAATTCTAATCCTGCTATTACCGCTTCATATTCTGCATCGTTGTTGGTGGCAGCGAATTCCAACCTTAGGGCATAGTGAAACTTCCTTCCCCTGGGGGTGATTATCACAATACCTGCCCCCGAGCCTTGTTCGTTTGATGCTCCATCTACAAAGAGATTCCACTTGATATCTTCTGTTATTTCAGATTGCTCCTTACCTTCATTGGTAGTGAATTCGACAATGAAATCGACCATGGCTTGTCCCTTGATGGCGGTGTGAGGATGGTAGGTGATATCATATTGACTCAGTTCAATGCACCATTTAAGTAGTCGCCCAGAAGTGTCAGGGCGATGGAGTACCTGCCTTAGCGGTTGATCGGTTAAAACTCTGATGGAATGAGATTGGAAATAGTGTCGTAGTTTCCGTGACGTTATTAGTAAACAGTATGCTAGCTTCTCAAGTTTAGGGTATCTGGCTTCTGCCCACGTAAATCTCTTGCTTACAAAGTATACAGGCCGCTGCGCGCGGTTGGCTTCTCTTACCAAAGCGGCGCTTAGAGCATAAGACGATACAGCAAGGTATAGGTATAGTTCTTCGCCTTCATTTGGAGTTGAGAGTACTGGTGGTCTCTGGAGGTATTCGATTAGGTTAAGGAAGGCTGTTGAGCATTCGTCAGTCCATTCAAACTTTCCTTTGTCTTTCTTTAGAGCTTCGAAGAAAAGGATGCATTTGTCGGTTGCTTTAGAGATGAATCTGCTTAGGGCGGCCACCTTTCCATTTAGGCTTTGCATCTCTCTTCGAGTGGATGGTATCTTGATATCTTGTAAAGCCCGGACTTGTTTGGGGTTTGCTTCAATCCCCCTGGCATGGACGAGGAATCCGAAGAACTTTCCCGACGATACTCCAAAGGAGCACTTTAGAGGATTTAGCTTCATTCCATATTGGCGAAGTACTTGAAACATCTCGTCTAGGTGGCTTACATGATCGTTGGCTTTCCTCGATTTTACCAGCATGTCATCCACATAAACTTCCATAGTTCGTCCTATTAGTCCCGCAAACATCTTGTTGACGAGGTGCTGATAGGTAGCTCCGGCGTTTTTAAGTCCGAAAGGCATTACTCTGTAGTAGTACAATCCTCGGTCAGTGATGAAACTGGTGTGGTCTTGATCGGGGGTGTGCATAGGAATCTGGTTATATCCTGAGTATGCGTCCATAAAAGATAAGAGTTCGTGCCCGGCTGTGCTATCCACGAGTTGATCGATTCGGGGGAGTGGGAAACAATCCTTCGGGCAAGCGTCATTTAAGTTGGAGAAGTCAATGCATGTTCGCCACTTCCCATTAGCCTTCTTTACCAGTACAGGGTTGGCGATCCATTCAGGGTAGATGGCTTCTAATATGAAGTTATTGGCAAGTAGGTTCTTTACTTCCTCCTCGAGGGCTGCTGATCGTTCTGCCCCCATACTTCTCTTTTTCTGCTTTACTGGCACCTTGGTGGGATCGATGTTCAGTACATGGCATGCTATGTCTGGGGAGATTCCAGTCATGTCAGCGTGCGTCCATGCAAATACATCCAAGTTGTGACGAAGAAAATCAACGAGCTGATCCTTCAACTCTGCTCTTAACTGAGACCCGATTCTCAGCAGTCTACTTGGGTCGTGTTTATCTACAGATACAAATTCCATAGCCTCTGCAGGCTCGGCGGTGGCCTCCTCCTCTTTGTCCTTGCGGTATAATTCATTGAAAGGATCACTGGTATACCGAAGAGGAGGGGCTTTCTTTAGTTGCTATGCTTCCAAGTTTTTCTTGCAGAGAGTAGTCTCTGCATCCTTCCCTTTATCCTTCCTGCGGTTATTGCGAAGTTCAATTACATAGCAATCTCGAGCGGTGTCTTGATTTCCTTCTACTTCCCCTATCCCATTATCTATTGGAAATTTCATCTTCAGGCACCAAGGGGCCAGGACAATCTGGAAGTCAGACAAGGCTGGTCTTCCTAAAAAGGCATTGTAGGCTGAGTGGTTATCTATTAGCGTAAATGTTGGTTTCCACACAACGGAGCGGGGATGACTTCCTATTTCAACAAAGAGGTCCAATTGCCCGAGGGGCATCTTTGCATCTCCAGTGAAACCGTGCAGTGGTTTGTTGCAGGGAGACACATCCTTCATTGACAGCTTCATTTTGTCGAAAGCATGCTTGAATAGAATGTTTACGGAGATTCCAGTATCCACCAGAATTCGAAAAACTTCGGCTGGGCCGAACCAGGTAGAGATAACCATAGGATCCATGTGAGGGTACTGCCTTCCTTCTAGGTCTCGCCTACTGAATGTGATGTCATTATCCTCTTTCCGCTTCGGGCGGCGTTCTTCCATGATGGAATTGATGCAGTCTTCATTGTTTCTAAGTGACTTTCCATATCATTCCATTTCTGTCCAGTTTCTGTCGGCGATGTGTGGTCCTCCCGATATTGTATGGACCACTATCTTCTCTTGACTGGAACCGCTGGTGTTGTGATTTCTTCCGCCTGTCTCTGGGTGGAGTTTCCTTGGGTTCTCCTTGGCAGGAGTTGGAGTCCTGTCCTGACCCTTTACATAGTGTTCCAATCTCTTCCTTCTGAGGTGTTCTTCAATCAGGTCCCGAAGATGACGACATTCATTGGTATCATGCACATGAGATTCGTGGAAACGGCAGAACTTCCCAGAGTTGATTGCGTGATCTGATTCCTTCTTGTACGGGGGACGTTTGTATTTAAGCTCGTCTTGGGTGGCCAGGAAGATGTTTTCGACTGTTTCATTCAAAGGAGTGTAAGCGTCAAATCATGATCCTGACCTATATAGGCGTTTTTCTCCCTTCCTGCCCCCAGTATTGTCGCGAGAGTCATTTCTTCCGACGCCCTTTGCTGCAGCGGGTGCGTTGCCATGAGCTGCCTTGGCTTGTTGCCCTGTCTGCCTTTCGGTTGCAGCGTCTTCAAGTTTCATGTACTTTCCGGCTTCATGGAACAAATCGGGTAAGGTAGCTGGTTTTTCTTTCGTTAATCTTCTAGCAAACTTGGTATCCGGATGTACGCCACTACAAAGAGCCATTAGGATAAGTTTCTCATCGGCATCTTGGACTGCTGTCGCTGCGGTGTTGAATCGGGTCAGATATTGTTGCACTGTCTCTCCAGGCTTCTGTCTGATACTAGATAGGGAATAAGCGTCATTGGGTTGTTCCACATGAATGCGGAATTGGCTGATGAACTTTTCTTTCAACATTTCCCATGAGCTGATGGATCCTTGGGGTAGATGGCAGAACCAGGAGGTAGCTAGATCTGCCAAGAATAGTGGAAAGCATTTACACAACACTCCCTCTGTTGCTCCGCTCATGAGCATATGCTGTGTGTATCTCTGCAAGTGTACAACGGGGTCAGAGGCTCCCTTGTAAGGTTCCATTGTCGGCATTTTCCATTCCCGGGGGGTGATGGCAGTTTCGATATTGCGGGTGAATGGGCTGGTCACCCTAGCGCCTATCCCCCGATCCCTTTGGTCCTGTTGGACACACTCTCTGAACAATCGCGCCATCCTTTCATCAGAACTTGGAGCAGACAGAAATGAGTTTGGTTCTTCTCTGCGGGATTGATTCCGTCCAGATGACCTGTAGGGATGGTATCGTCTATTACTCCTAACATTTTCTGATGGCTCTCTTCAGTCTTTTGGGAGCATGCTGTGGTCAGCCACAGTCGGCCCTTGCGTCGATCTCCCCCTGTTGGGCTCTGTTCTAAGCATTCCCTCGGGTCCAACTTCGAGCTGGACTCCAGTTCGGCGCCGTCCATTGGTGTTCCCATTGTTAGGTAGCATGACAGGCTCAGCCATATCCGATCCCTGCCTGGTACCTCCCCTGTGGGGTTCGGTTCCAAGTGTCTCCTCGGGTCGGAATTCGGGCTGAGTCTGGACTCGGCTCCTACCATTGCTGCTTCTGTTGTTAGCCTCTTCGAAGAAGAAAGATCTTTGTCGCCTAGCAGATCCTCCAGACTGGGACTTACCCCATGACTCGGTGTTGCGGTTGGATTCTTCAGCATCCCTTAAGCGTGACATGAGCTGGTCCACCAAGGCTTCTTGTTGAGATGCGAAGCAGTTAGTTACTTCAGCCACAACCCTCTCCAGATCTGCCCTAGTAATTGGTTGTTCCATGGCGGGGGCTGTCGGATTTGCCTGATTTCCATTTGCTATTGGAACAGGACGATTCTCTTGATCTCTAATTGCTGGATCTGGGATACTGCTAGTTGCGATATTCTTTCCTTTGCTAGCATCCTTCCTCTGCCTGGGAGGCATGTTTTCCAAGTAATGAACGATGCTGTTGGGAAGAGGGTTGAGTGGGAGAAGCTGAAGCTTCTAGCTCGAGTTCTCAGTGAAAGCACCAAAAATGTTTGCACGAAAAATGGGCAAACACCTCCAAGTCGTATGATTTAGTCAATTTTTGTTGTTCTTAGTGATTTAGATGATTCATGCAAATATGTAAAAAGAAGGTACTAAACTGTAAATGACACACAGATTTATAGTGGTTCGGCCAGAATGTGCCTACGTCCACTTTATATGTTATTCTCATTCACTCTTCAGATTACAAGTACAAAGCTTTGATTACAAGTGTATGAAAAATTGTTTGAAAGTTCTATCCCTTCTTGAGCTCTCAAACTTGTCTGCCATTGTTGTACCCCTACCCCTCTATTTATATAGTGAGGCTGGGGGTAGGGGTTCTGAATGTATATAGCTGCTGGTGGGCCTGGGCTGATGCAATCTGGCCTGGCAACGTTGGTTCGGCAATACCTTCGTTTGGCAGTAGATGGTTGGAGTTGAAACCGTGGTCCGGTAGCACTTTGGTCCGGTAGTACATGGGAGATGGGTTGGTTCGGTGGCAGGTAGAGTGGCTTTGGTTCGGTGGTAGGTAGAGTGGCTTTGGTTCGGTGGTATATAGGAAGTGGTTGGTTCGGTGGGACTTGGTCCGGTAGGTTTATGGGAAGTGGTTGGTTCGGTGGGACTTGGTCCGGTAGGTTTTGGTTCAGTGGAGATTGGTGAGGCAGGGTTTTGTTAGAGGGGGAATGATCCGGTCCGGTAGAGGGTTGGTGTTGGTTCGGCTAGGCGTTAGGAGTGGGTTAGTTCGGCCCTGCCTTGGTTCGGTGGTGAGAATACGCCCAACATATAAATCTAAATTGAATTAAATGTGAATTTGAAACTCCAATTGATTGGAATCTATTTGTGAAATTGAGGGAATATATATATTTAATGGAAATGACAATTTGGTTTTGAAGTATAAATTCATTGAAATGACCACGGTGTTATAGTGTATATTTTCTACATTGTAGATAGTTCCACGAATCCTTAGAGGATGGTTATCCCAAACATCCTTTAAGTTAATTGTATTTCAGCTGATATTTCACTTGAGTTGGATTTATTTATACAAGAATGTTAATCCTAACTCGAGTGTTTTTTTGTTTTTTTTAATCTTGGGTCAGACTGAGTGATACAGCATTTGAGACTCACCTTTGGAGTTTGGAGCTCATTTGGAAATCCAACTATCGATTTAGCTTTCAGTTTTTTCCAGTTGATTGGTTCAACGATGTCATCTGTCTGTATTCGAGACTTCAGTGTATTTGAGTTATCCTGTTGTATTTTATTTCTAACTCTGATGTTTATATAGCAGCTTCATGAACTACTATTTATCTATTCTGCTGTATTATATTACTCTGTGTCTGTAATTCTATGATTGATTTATTTACTGTATATGCTGAGCTTTGCCAAATTTTAAATTAACAATATGATATTTTGAGCAATTCAAGTCTGACATGTGTGGATTATTGTCGATTTGAATGGTCCAAAATATCAAGTCGTTACCCGGATGGTAAGCACTTCTCTTAAATATTACTCTTTTGGTTAAGAGGATACATGATACTATTGGAAATACTAAGTTCCTTGGATTTTTTTGGAGTTACTCGATTTATATAATTTTCTTTTAAATAAATAATGTTAATCATTGATTAGTAATCTTTATAAAAGTGTTTAAACTAGAGATAAATTTGGAATCACTATTTATAAGATAAAGCGGGATTCTCGACGATTTTGGACAGTCGAAAATTTTCAAATCATACCAAACTCAAAGCTAAGAAATTTGTGAAATTTTTTGGTAAAAGATTCTGAAATACTTTAAGTAAATGAAATTGGATAAGTATAATTTATAAATATGATTATAAACAAAAAGGAAATTATAACCTGGGAAATGTTTTATTAATGAATTCCAGCATTAATCAAGGGTTTGGACTTAAATCTTTAAAATATGATTGATTTACATAGATTATAAAATGAAATAAACTTAACTAATCATTTTATGAAATGATTCATAAATAATATTAGTGTTAAAGGAAATATACCGAGTTAAAAGATCGTGGGAAAAAAAATTTAAAGATAAATAAACTTTTGAGTGAAAAATGGTTTCTTTGGAATATTTTTCTTTAGTAAAAATATTTGAAAATCGATAATAGTGGGATTATATCAAAAAGCACCTTTATAAAATGTTTAACTTAAGATAAAAGTTTATGAAAGTTTTGAGGGTTAATAAATACATATGTTGTATGTTGATCATCTCATCACACAATTTTGATCTAAGAATCGAGTTCAGAACTTTGAGGTGTTTACACCAATCTGGAAAAGGATTTATCACTCGATTCTTAACGATGAACATTGATGACGATTTTTGATTAAGCACTTGCATTTTCTGTCATAATTGAGAGTTATGCAAGGGGAACAAAGTTTGCTGAGCAAAAATCCTGATCAAAGTCTGCATTAGAGGATTGGAGGATCGATAATAGTTCAAAAATAAAGTTGTGTATTCGAATAAGTGATCGAATAAGATATTTCATACAAATGATATGTGTATATAATATGGAATTAAGTTTGAAGATAAATGATTTGGACAAACTTTTGTTCGGGGTAATTTCGAGGATGAAATTCTTTTAAGTAGGGGAGAATATAACGACCCAGAATTTGACCACCTTAAAATATACTATTTAAAATGATTTTAAATATAAAATATGTAAGGTTATTTGATTAAAATAATACTAGATAGGATTTGGAAAGAGAAGTATACACAAAAATAGTAACATTTGCCTATAACTACAAAAGTGATAAAATGTTGATTTCAAAAAAAAATAAGTTTCAATGGTTAAATAAATTATTTTAATTTATTTATGAGTGTTTATATTTTTAATTATAAAAATTTATTTAAAATTTGGTTTACATAAATAAATAGTTTAACTAAAACGTCAAAATGTGACCATAAACATTTTGTCGAAAAACGATGTTTTGTCGATTAAAAGTTGTCGCAATGTCGCCGCACCTTTTTTTTCTTATATGGAAACATATATTCAAATAGTATAAGTATTAATTAATTCATTAATAAAGTTTACTTTTACTAAACATACTTAGAAAATTCTAGAATATAATAAAGAAAAAGTAAGTGTAAAAAGACAAAAATGTCATTTCAAAGCATAAAGTAAACGTCAAATCAAAGAAACATAATTATTACTTTTTTTAATTAATATCTAAGTGAAAATGACATAAAGTAATGATTTGAAATGTGATATTAAGTGTTAAAAAAAACAAGATTACTTAAGAAGTATGTTAGGTTATTTTGGTAATTTGGTAAAGGGATATTTTTGTAACTTACCACTTCATTTCTTTTCTATAAATATAAACCACTTTCTCACTTTTTTTCACACTATTCCTACATTCTTCTTCTTCTTTCCTAAAGCTCTCTTTAATGGCTTCTTCTTCTCTTCCAAATCTTGACTAACCTTTCAAAACCATATCAAATAAAGCCAAAACACAACCAAACTTTGCCAAAGAACTTAGGATATCATTAAAACATGATTTATCATCTAAGAAGTGAAGAAATGATGGAAAAAGAGGAAGAATAGGGGGTGGCCGAACCTACACAAGAAAATGGAGCAAGCCGTGAAGCTCCGGAGCGGGAAAAAGAGAAGGAAGTGCCGCCGATTTCATTCGAAGGAGCTAGGAGAAAAAACAAGGTGCTACGGAAGCTCTGCCAAATTTTTGGGAGTTTGTAAGAAAAGGTCGATAGCATTAAGCAAAAGAAATGGAGTAGAAGTTGATTAGTTGAAGTTTAAGTGAAGTACTGTTGCATATGAATGTTGCTAGAAAGAATTAGTTAAGTTAAAGGTGCGTACTCTTATTTCCTAATAAATCCATAAATTATTTCAAGTATAATGATTGAAAAGTTTAAATATGTTGAATGATTAAATGTTTGATAACTTAGTTGCAAATTAGTTGATTATGTGACTGTTTATTTGGTTGATAACTTGTTTGATAAATGATAAGAGAAATGATTAGTAAGCGTAGTTAGAAATAAATCCATATAAGTGTGTGTATGGAAGTTATTTAGCCTCTTAATGATTTTAAATAAGTTAAAATAGTTTAAATATGGTTTAAAACAAATTTGAAATGTTTCGAATAAGTTCTGAAATAATTCACAAAATTTGTCAAAATCGAGCTCATCGTGTTGGCGGCAGTTTGTAAATTTCGACCCATAACTTCAAATTGATGTAGAAAATGATTTGTACGTCGAATTTCTTCGAAGTAGAAATTCTTTGGCTCATAGTGATAATAGTTTTCCAACGAAGAAAGAAAATCAAGATTTAATTAAGTAGATTTTGAAATATGTACAAAACAATTTTCTAAAAACATCGCGATCTTGTAGTTCGAAATCCAAAACGGGATTTCATTATAAATAATATTTTTAAATGACTAAAAATATGAAATAAATTTGATAAATCTATTAAAATGGTTTAAAAGAGATTTGAAATGTAAAATATGAATTATTAAATGTTTAAAAGGTTGTTTAAATCAAGTAAGCTTATATAGCGCTTTCCGTGGTACTTTTATGCTGCGAATTCTATAACCTTTTGAATATGAGTTTACACTTAACAATTCTCTCCTAAATATTTTTTGAATGATTTCAAAAGAATAATTATTTAAAGATGATTTGGAAGTTTTAATAAGAGTTTGAATAAATGGTTAAGAGGAATAGTTTATACCACTTAAATAAAAAGAGAAGAATATTGAATGTAATAACAAACTAAGTATGCAGAAACGACTATTACGTTTGTCCCGCCTATGAGATCTAAGAAAATAAAATAAGGTGTGTAACTAAGGTTAGGAATGGAGCAACCTGTGCCCTGAACTTGCATGACCTATGTTTACCCTTTTTAGACGAGGGAAGAAATAGATCGAAAGAAAAGTCCAGATGCTCTAAAAGATCATATTTAAGTTTTTCCAAGATAAGAGAAAAGAAATAATAATTTGA
Organism: Allium cepa; assembly: GCA_030765085.1. Classification (NCBI taxonomy): domain Eukaryota; kingdom Viridiplantae; phylum Streptophyta; class Magnoliopsida; order Asparagales; family Amaryllidaceae; genus Allium; species Allium cepa. The sequence goes on from CM060943.1 coordinate 731,641,266, forward strand.
ATGTTAACTAACCACTTAATATCTTTTATTCGATGATAGGTATGAAGGAATCAGGATCGGATTTAGGTGATTCCTATCCGAAGAATCAGGATCGGATTTGGGTGATTCGTATCCGAAAATCACTTCAGACTAATTTTCGAACCCCATATGAAATTAACATCTTTTATCACTGATTGATACGAAGGAACTGGGAAAGGATTTGGGTGATTCCTATTTGAAAAACAGGGATTGGATTTGGGGATTCCTATACGAAAACCCCTTCAAACTAATTTTCGAAATAAAACGTTTTGAAGACACATCATTGATAACAAAGATCTTCATAATGTAGGATTACTTGTCGCTAGTCCCTGGAGGTGAAATTTACCATATTTAAAGTGGCAATGGTGCTCTGTTGTGAAAATCTTCGATTTGTAAATGATTTGAAGTTAAGAAAGAATCTTTGATTAAGACTCAATGAATGAGTTGGGAATATTTTCCTTAAGCTAATAGTTATAACTTGAATATAAGAAATATTTAATTAAGATTTAATGAATGATTTGGAAAGGTTTTCCTAAGTAAAAGAGAAAATAATTTAGAATTATTTCAGGATTTAAGAAAGGTTTAAATAAATCAAATGATTTGATAAAAGAGGCTTAATGATTCCATATACTCTTGAAAGAAAATGGAATAAATTGAAAAGAATATATCTAAGAAAGATATCTGATTAGATAAAAAAATGAAGTAATTGATTGATGGTTGATATCCACTTATGAACTAAACATCTTTTAAAGCGATGATTGGCTTCAAATGAATCGGAGCCAAATTTGGGTGATTCCTATTCGAAAACCACTTTAAACCAATGTATACGTTCGAAAGTGAATAAATGTTGAAGATGATGATTATTAAAGGCTGTGGATCTTCATAGCGTGAGGACTGCTTGTTGAACATACTCTGGGTTGCTCCTACTATAGAGTTATTTATAGCATTGGTCTCCCCGTTGTGTAGTTTTTTTTGGATTGCAAGGACTACTCGCTACTAGTGGTAGTAGGAGAGTTCCTTCGGTTTCGTTCAGTCTCAGAACGTACATATATGGACGAATGCCCGAAGTTGCAATTCTAAGACACGATGTTTGACTTTTACAAATGTATATTTGCTTAGTGGTGGAGAAGGCAACTTCTCTTAGCTTAACACCCTTCTTTGAGACATACGAGCATAGAGGTTGTATACTTGTGGGAGTCGAATAGTGATCAAAGGAATGGTAGTGTGGCATTCAAAGTGGAACTTGTTATTATCAAAGCGTGGTTTTGTATGAAAAATATGGCTTTGAAGAAATTGATCGTAGCTTCACGAGCCTCATACCCCGGTTATGATGGGATGCTATATGGTCTAACAGACGCAAATTCGGAATAAGTGAGTATGTATGGTGGTGTCAAATACGTTTGTCCCTTTGGGGGATACGTCCCTCAAGGCATTTAGGCCCCATGTGGATAAAGTGGTTAGCTTGATAAAAGCAGGGAATTACCGGTTATCAGTTGTAGTGTAGCAAGTATAGTTCCAAGTGACAAGCTTGAGAAATGCGATTAAGGCACCGTAGGAACTATGTTTGTTATGCGTGGATCGGAGGAAAGGCCACTAGTGCCCTATCATGCTACAAATCCAACACCAATACGTGATTTACGATTTTTATTGTATTTCCAAAATAGCTGTAATGACTTGCAAACATTTTCAACCACCCCTACTGGTATCATATGTTCCGTTCGATGTATTCCGTTGATCCAGTTCGGATATGTTACCTTAGACTTAGTCCAAATATTGATACCTTATTTGCATAAGTTTATTTGAAAAGTGTTTTCAAAAGAATATCATTAAAAATAATATCTAGCGTATTTTGGTATAAAGTGTTTTGATTATCATAAGGTAAAAACCCGTCCATGTTTATGTGTGGGCGTGGACTTATGAGATACCCTTCTTTTCAAAGGTTTTGATAACATCGTCATGATCTATGCATCTTAAATTTTGAGTATCTCATGCTGGTTTATCAAGCCTGATCTAGGTATTTTTAATACTCGGGTTAAATCCGAGTAATTTCAGTTTAGTTGAAGACGGTTGGAGTTTCCAGAGGAGAGCTAGAGATCTTCATCATCGTATGGACTTATTCTTTTATCCATTGTGGTTTGTTCGTTTTAGTTTGATGTTTATCAGCAATTGTAAGGATAGACGTTTGTAACTGTCCAGGCTGAATTTAAGTTAGACTCTGATATTGTATTTTAAAATTTTCCACGGTAAAGATTATTATTGAAATAATATATGTTATTCCATTCGTATGAGATTCTGTTCTGTCATTATTTTCTTTCTACCTTTAATGATCCGCTTATTTATGCAATTTGAGTTTGACATGTGTGGTTTATTGTCGATTCAAAGGGTACGGAAAAACAGGTTATTAGAGGGTTTCAATTTTCAAAATTTTCTGAATTACTTTGGATTTTGTATTAATTTTCTAGTAAACAAATGATTATTTGGGTTTAAAATATTTACGGCGAAATTATTTATTTATTGGGTCTGAAATTTTTATATGTTAGAAAACATACTAAAATAGATTTTCTGGAATTTGTGTAGAATTTTCCAAAGTATTTTAATGGATACATAAATTTATTTAAGGTATGAGATTTAAATGTTCTATATATTTACAAAATGAGAAGGGGCAATTTACAAATAATTCAAATGGTCTGCTGATGTGGTTTAGGTAGTAATTTTTATAAATAAAGAAATAATCAACCAATCATATTTTGACAAACAAGGCTGGGTAGTTAAAAAGGCTATTTTAAATGTCACTTCATACTGTTCTTGTTTTGCCTCTTTCGGCACCATGCTTTCGACCTCGCTCCCCCGCCACCATCTATCGAAACCAATGCGCATGACATCAAAGATTTGGTGCGCAGTGAATTGGATATAGGCGGAAGGTATGCCGTCAAAATAAGGGGTTCTAATGGGGTAGAAATGCTATTTTGATTTAAAATGGAAATGCGCTGAAACGACCTGACTTTCTTACAACAGAAAATCGCATCATTTATTAAGAAAGAAAGGGATAGAAAAGAGAAAAGAAAGAAGAGAAGAAAGAAACGACATCAGAATCTAAACAGCGGAATAACATAAACATTACATAGTTTACAACCATTATCAGAGTTACATTGATATACATCACATACTAGACAGTTATAAATACCTGTCCAGTTATACAACTCAATACAACACAAAAAACTACTCGGAGAAAACTACACAGCGGAATACTATATATATCTACACGTAGAAGCCTCCTGCTCCATTTCTCCTCCACAATTCGTCAAAGCTAACATGAATCCTAACCTGAATCTATTGGCTACTCGTAAAAATTTGAGCACCCAAGAGTTTATGAAAACAAAGAATAAACTCTGGGTCAGACATGGGTCTGGTGTGAGTAACATGTTAAAATTGCTTAACTTTCAAAAACCTTTTGTAAAGAAAGGTATCACGTAAGACTTCCCACACATAAACATGGAAAAGTTTTTACCTTACGCTAACCAAAACATTTGATAGGAAATCCGATGATATTATAATAGGTCTAGGATTTTCAAATAAATATGAAATAGCCGAAATTGTTACATCTATTAAATTCCAGCTACTAGCCACAAACGTGGGTAATACAATCAAAACCGTTGGCACTTATTGGATTTTGGATTCCATACAATGGCAGGGCTACTGGGGTACCGTCCATCACAGTATGTGGCCTAGATCAACGTACCGAGGAGTACGCCCGCTCCCCTGCAACACAAGGCCGGACTTATTCCTTACTGAACAGTTCCGAACAAAACAACCCGTGGTTGTAGCTAGAAACCACCCACACAGCCGAATATAAAGGGCCTTCTAGACAGGGGTAAATCTTGCTCTCCAGTGGGGGCTATCCACGAAGCCTTGCTGCACCTCCCCTGTTTTAGCCATTCCCGGTTGATGAGGCTTGAGGCTATGATTACGTTAATAGGACATATCACTTAGAATGCTCATCGTCCACCTGACGATGTTTTGAAAGCATTCAATCCATACAAGTCGTTCCGGGTTCGAACGAAACCGAAGGAATAATCTCGTTACACTCATTTTGAAATCACCCTCAGAGTTAACGACGATAACCCTTGCACTCTGAACCACCCTGTCGAACCTATAAGAACTAGTCCGTCAACTCATTACGGAATCACCCACAGAGTTATACTGACGTATATTCCCTACACCTCGAGTCTTCACAAAGCTCCACTTTGATTACGACCTAACGTTAATTTGGAATCGATGTGGTTTTCGGATATACAAATATGGAAACCCGATCCCGGTCTCATCGAAATCCAAAGCGTGTCTTTTAGGTTCAAGTTGTTTTAAAGTTTAAAACCATTCAATACCGTATCTATATACACACACATAGATAATTCATAAATCATAATTGATAATCAACATTATCAAATAACCGTTAATTCACATTCAATATCAAAATAGATAATCCATATATCACCATCCCAATTGATAATCTATGTTATCATCACAATGCAACCAAGCATTCATATCACACAACCATACTTATCTCATTACTGAGATCTCAAAGCATCCAAGACAATCAATGTCATCCATACATATATAAGCAATGATTTACTCATCACAATATAATTAATTTAAAATGAATTAAATTAACTATCTCCAATCTCTAATTAATTTAAAATGAATTAAATTAATTATTCCATCTTTAGTTAATTTAAAAAAAAATTAATAACTTCATCAAAATATATCTTGCCTACTCAACCATTTAATTGATTACAATCAATTAATCATCATTCAAAATAAATTACCTTAATTAATCACTCTTGATTAATTACCCTTAATTACATCAATGTAATTATCCTTAATTAATTACAAATTAATTATTCTCAACTAAACAGTAATTAACATTTAATTACTTCAATTAATTAATTGATCATAATTAATTACATTGATTCTTAATTAATTACATTAATTAATTACCTTTAATTACTTATCATTGATTAATTAATCTTAATTAATCATCTTTAATTACATCATTAATTATAATAATTAATGACCTTTAATTATACTTAATTAATTATCCTCTTAAATTAATTACCTTAAGTAATTAACTCATAATTATTAATCATTCCAGATTAACTACATTCAGTAATTAACTAATTTAATTACTTTATTAAAATAAATTAATTATCCTTTAATTAATTTCTTAATTAATTCCTTGATTAATTACTAAATAACTAATCCAAATTACCTCATTCTTAAACATCTCCACTTAATTACAACCTGTAATTATTAATCAATTACTTAACTAAGTAATTTTCAATCCATTAATTACATACAGTAATTATCCTTAAAATCAAGTGTTTGAAATTAATTAAACTTAACTAATTAAAATAAACAATCATATTTAACTAAATTAATTACATTAAGTAATTAATTTCTTAATTACTTCATTAAGTAATTATACTCAAACTATTCACAAATGATTATTAACAAATTAATTAAATTAACTAATTTAACTAATTATTAAAATTAACCATATTAATTAATTATTAAATTATCCTGGTTAATGACCTTCATTAACCATTCTCTAATTATTTTTATTAAGTAATTAACTTAGATAATTACAAATTACATCATCTTTAATTATCCATTAATTGAAGTTAATTATTAAATAAATTAACCTTGATTTAAAACTTAATTATATAATTAATAATTCATTAATAATTAATTTAAAAATCTAATTAATGATCTTAATTATAAATTGATTAATCATTAATCAATTATTAATTCCAAATTCAATTAATTAGTTAGATTAATTAATTAATCTTGATTACCTTATCAATTAAATCAATTCTAGAACATTAATCTTAACTTAAATTTAAGATAAAACCATTTTCTAAATTGTGTTTTAAAACAAACTTGTTTGAAACAAAGTACTTTTGAAATTACTTTTAAATTTCATTTTAAATACAAGTTTTAAAATAAGAACTATTTTAACTTATCAAAGTTTTAGACAATTTAAAACTTTTTAAATTGCAAAACAAACAAACAAGTGCTATAAAAATTTTAAAATCAAATTCATTTCAAAATTTTAATAGCTTCAATTTATATTTAGTTTAAAACTTCAAATTTAAACCTTCTTTTAAATTTAAAACAAAAATTCAAATTTAACTTTTAAATTTCTAGATTTAAATAAAACTTCAAATCATACTCATATTTTAAAAACCTCATTATTAAAAAGGTTTAAACTATTTCACCAAAATAAAATAGTTAATTAAGTTTAATTTTTTAAAACTTTATTTTCGTCTAAAAACTGAGATTTAAATTTGAATTTAAATCCAAAAATTCAAACTTGAATTTGAATTTAAATTTAAACTTTTCTTTAAAAATAAAGCTACAGATTTTAAAAATTTTAAAACCCAGATTTGCAGGTTTTCTGTAACCTGAAGGAAAACAAAGCAAACCCGAGAACAAACAAATCCGCTTCGAGACAAATGCTGCTCTACTCCGAGTCTTCCACCCATCAACTTCGAGGAAACCCAACACCTTGCCTGCAACAAACCCAACCCAATACATTTCACCAGAAAACTCATCGCCGTGCATATGCACGGCGACCACCGCCTCCACTGATCATTAGAGATGATCGAACTACCCCCAGAAACTCATCTACACCCATATGTGATCAATAGTTCAATCAAATATTCAAAGAATCAAGATTAACCCCTGAGAGCAAAACCTGAAACACATATATCAGGTTTTCTTCAAAACCTGTCAACGATGAATTACGCCTCTCCGAACACCTGACGTTCAACCCCTCCGGCCTCAAACTCCTTCACACACCATCTACCCATCCCCCAAACATCACAACACTCGATCAACTACCCAGATCAAATTGACCCATTCCATAAAACCCATCAAAACTAGGGTTTAACACTGAATTTCAAAACTGCATCCAATCTTATAATTTCAAACCACAACTCTGATTTTTCTGAGCATCTCCTATACCTAATCCATCACTCAGAAGAATCCCAAAACTTCTCAATTCATAAATCAATAGAATTTGCTAAAAATCTATTTTTAGTTCAAGAACTAACTGCAACTTAAGCCAAACTCTAAAAATCTTAAAACTTGATTTAAAAATCAAGTTTCAATTAATACTATTGTTTACTGATACTGAAATACAAAATTAACTTGTTTAATTTTGGTAAGAATTTACATGCATGGATGTTTCTGGTTTTACAGAGGCAATATCATGTACATTAACTTGCTTAAAACTTTTAAATATTAACTTAAGAAAATAAACAACTTTGCTTTATAACTTTCATATTATCAGGAAACAAATTTAGTGATAAGTATTTAATAAAATTGTGGGTGCTTGGAAAATCAAAAAGAAACAGAACAGGCAATTGAAAGAAAAATAGCATGCACACCATTTATATTCATATCAACAGTTATCTATAATATAAGAAAATGGCTATTCCATTTCAATAAACTAGTATGCAACCTATTTTAAGATTTTAAAGTTAAAAAGTTACTCACCTTTATTTAAAAGATGCAGACCCTCTGTTTTGACCTTTTGAATTTTGCAGAAGACATCAAAATGCAGGCTTGACCCTTTTTACTTCATGTTAAATTGATATGCAGATTTGCATATGTTTTCCCTGACTTAAATTACTCGCATGCAGATGCATTTGACAAGCTTCACATTTGAAATTGTGCAGAGAGTAGATACAGACTTGATCATTTCCAAGTAAACAGAATGCAGGCCCTTCTTCTTCCTTTTTTTTAAGTGACATGCAGATTTATTTACAGATTTTGGTGAATCAATGTAGATTGATGTTTGAATTTAAGGAAGTGCAGACCTTCATGATAACGGGTTTTGATTTTTGAGGAATTTGTGTATGCAGATTTGAGCATGGTTTTGAATATGCAGGCTTTGATTGTTAATATGAAGATGATTTTGATTTTTGAAGAGGTGTTCTTGATTTGGTGTTGAATATGCAGGAATTTGAAGAAGTGTTACTGATTTTAGAATTTTGCAGTTTCTTTTCTTTTGATTAAGGAAATGAAAAACATGTATGAAAGAAAATACAAGTTCATATAAATGAAATTTTCAGATTTAATTTAATAAAAGAAAAATTAAAACAAAATTTTACACTTGTGCAATTTTATACATTTGTCAATTTGTATATTTATCTTTCAACACTTGTTAAATGAATGTTTTAAAAAATGCAACACTTGTCTTTTTAAAATAATTAACACTTAATTTACAAACTAATGTGTGTATTAAGCCTAAATTTTAATTTGTTAGTTTATATTTGAATATGTATATAAATTTATAAATGAAATAAAAACAAACCATGTTCATAAATTAAAACTTATACATATAGAATTAAAACAATTAAGATTTATACTTTGGAATTTAAATTCAAATTAAATTCAAAATCGAATATTTTCAAATCAAGTTATGTATATAAAAATTTAATTTTGAAATAACAATTGCAGATTTTATTCAAAATCCTGTTTATAAAGACAATACACTATAAATATTGTTTCTATAAATATCTTATTATTAAATTAAAAATTATTTTAAAAGAAATTATAATTTTATAAATAAATTATCCATTTTATTAAGCCATAAAACTTTTTTGTTAATTCATTCTAAATTTAGAACTCAAGCCAAATCGTTTTAAAACATTTAATATTTTCCTTATCAATTTTAGAATCATATATTTATTTATGAAATAGTTTTAAAAACTCAATACTAATTTGTATTAAAATTTCCAAATTCAAATGTATATATTAGAATTTTAAAACATGATTCAATTATTAAATTTAAACCAAGATTATTTATTTAACTTTGAAAAGCTTAAATATTAAATAAAACAAAATTTCCAAATTACTACAAATATTAAAACTAGAAAATATGCTTTATTTATCAAAATTAAAACAATGCCAATCTATTTAAAATATAAACCATATATTTATATTGTAAATAGAAACCAATTTATTATTTTTAAAAGATAAAATAACCAATTGAATATTTATTAAGGAAGATTATTAAATCTATTTGAATTATTATTAACAAAATATCAATATCAATTTAATTTTTAATATAGATTACTAAATTGATATTGTTAAAAATTCTGGGATATTACATGCGCCCACCTTGCCTTCGATGGAAATGCTTTAGACCTAGTTGGCTTCCGACTAGGTCAATTTATTTTAAAGGAAAGGTTTCGAAAAATGTTGCACCTTTTGTCTCAAGTAAATGCTTTCGAAGGGGTCGAAACCCCTAACTGCCACTTTTCTTATCTTTTAAAACAAAAGCTTCGAAAGGAATACTTCGTTTTCAAAAATAAGCCACTTTTTCAATGCTTTCGAAGGGAATGGTTTTGACACAATCACTTCTTTGCTTAGGAAATAGCTTTTGAAAGAGTGCTTTCGACTTAAACGTTTTATGACCATTTTCCTCTGTTGATGGTAGGACTCAAATGTTTCAAAAGATATGATATTTAATTGTTTCAGAAGGTTACTCCACATTGTTTACTTGAACCCAAATAGTTTCGATAGGTTTGATTGGTAATGAAGGTTTCGAAAGGTTTTAATGAAAGTTTTGAAAGGAGTGGTTCCTTACTGGTTTTGAAAGGTTTGAGAGAATTCCCACGTTTTCGAAAGGCAATATTTAAATGTTTTAAACATAGGATATCAAAGGCTTTGAAGCTTTCAAAGAAAAGGTTTTTCAATGAATTTGAAAGGGGTACTTTCAATGGTTTCGAAAGGGTTAAGTTAAAAAGGGTTTTGACCTATTTTGGAGGGATAGGTAATCCACATTATATTTCATCAACGTTATTTTAGGTAAAGTATATATAACATGGAAAATAGCTTAAAGTAAAGAAAATGTATTTTCCTTGTATAAGTATGATTTAAAAGGTTAAATCATTTTGAAAAGTTTTCAAGGAAAATGGTGAAGGGTAGTTAGCCCTAAGAAAATGACTCAGATTAGAAGACCAGATGTGACTGGTGTAGGGTCGTGCCCTATACCCATTAGCTTACCAGCCTCTAGCTAATTTAGCCCAAAATTTTGAGCACCTGAGAGTTTAAGGGGAAAATAGAAACTTTGAGTCAGACATAAAGTCCTACACACTAGAATTTTGGACTGATATTAGCTATGGGCATATTAGCTAGGGGCTACTAGCTAAAGTATAGGGTGCGACCCCATGCCAGTCTCATCTAGTATTCTAATATCCGAGTCATTCTTTTACAAAACAAACTTTGCAAATGCTTTACCCTTGAAATCATATCTTTTCAAAAAAAGGAAATTTATACTCTTTGTTTACTCAAAATACTTATGTCATGTTACAGCTTTACACAAAACAATGTTGATGAAAATCTAAATCCATAGGGTTATCTATCCCTTTAAAATAAGTCAATGCCCTTTTTAACTTAGAAAACTTTAGGCTATAAAGCCAAACAACACCTTTGAAACCATTATTTATTACCTTAAACAATCTCTCTGGTAATCATTAAAATTTACCTTTTCAAAATTATTGCTTAAAATGTTAGACGTCCTCTTTCGAAACCATTTAAACGTCTTTCGAAATTCTTAAAAAATTTCCTTCTGAAACACACAAAGCATACCTTTCTAAAGCATTGGGATCTTTCCCTTCGAAACACTTAAAAAAAAACCTTTCGAAAGCATTGATCTTAATTAAAAGAATTAGGGAAGAGTTTAGTTTCAAAACCATCCTTCTCAAAACCATTTCCTTCGAAACTACTGACAAAAACGGCTAAAAGGACCCTTTTGAAAGCATTGGGAGGGCGGCTTCAAAATATAAAAGACGAAAGCTCCCCTTTCGGATACATTATTATAAGGCTATAAAGAAAAGTGGTCCTTAACTAATTCGGAAGATATGAATGCGACAGATAGGTATCGAATAGGTTCAAAAGCGACAGCTCCTTCGAAATCTCCTTTTAAAAACAAAGACAAGCGGCAACTCTTTCGAACTTGCTTTACAGAACAAGGACAAGTTAATGGGCTCGAAAGCTAATAAAATTGGATTCAACCCCTTTGAAAGCATGCCTTCGACACGATCCCTTCTTCCTTTCTCCAATACACTACGTACCAATTGCTTAACAGCATAAGCATTGATTTCGAATGGATGCGAAAGGCCTGCTAGGCATGTTAACAAAAGTAAGCAATGGAAGTAGTGAAGTAGTAATTTGAAAGGAAACTGGTTTTATGCCTTTCAATGTAATTCCTTCTCACCTAAGTTGCCTAATTCGTAAAAATATGATGGGTTGCCAATTCTTTATCAAAATCTTTTCCAAAAAGGCTGCTAAATTCAGTCATTAGTAATTGAAATCATTTTAACAAATAAGCCATTCCCTTCAGCAAAACATTTAAAATATTTAAGTTCTCCAACTTAAATAATTTAATAACCATACTAAAGCTCTTAGGAAAAATCCCCAAAAAACATTATAATTCAATTTAAATATGTTTTATAACATATATAAATTACAGATCCAAATACAATGTTTAATTGCCTTAAATAATTTAAACCCAATATTAACTATTTTCTCTCATAGAAAATCAGTACTAAATCCACAATCACTTAAAACATTATAAAACTTGGAACCCACTTCTAAAATAATTTTCTTGATTATATATCTAAAACGCAAATTATATGGACGTCATTTAATGGGTTTCCTAATCTAAACATATCATAAAATCCATATTAAACAATACGCATCATCAACAAGCATATATATCCATTTAAACAAACATAAAATGGCATATAACTTGCAAAATAGTTTGGATCTAACCTGACACCGAAGATAATATCAAAAGTGATATAAGTCAATTATTCAACATAGCATTGTGTTAAGAAGGTTGAGATTTTCCCTTAGATTGATATGCTCAAGCTTTCTACTTGAATCCTAGCTTTTCTTCTCTTTGAATCCTCTTGATGGTGGCCGGCCGAGTTCAATGGGGTTTTAGTTTTGTTTGTGATGGTTAAAATGAGTAAGGAATAAAGGATATAAAGGTTTAGGATACAGGAACAAAGGCTATTCCCATTTTATCCTTCTATATTACTTCTACTTACTTGTTTTAATTCTCTTTTACTAACACATTCATTAAGGCACAGCTCCTTCTTAATTAACAAATCCAAATCCCTTAACTGTCTTCATTACTTTATTTAATTTATCTAACTAAATGTTCTAAATAATGTTAGTCAAAATTAGGGCCATTGCAATATTATTGTATAAATATTGGTTAACTCTTTAATGTAATAGAAGAACTAGAACCTTATAGTTATGAATTTTCCAACTCATATTATTTCTATTTACTTTTAATTGATTATATTCTATATTTATTATGCCCTTCTACTATTATATATATGTACTATCTCTTTGATCCAGTGAAGAGCAGGGTCAGTTATGATTTCTAAACCATCCCATGGATTAGTTAGTAGATGAGAAAAGAGCTACATGTGATGGATCTTATAATGGGTTTGTAAGTAGCCACATTAGTACTGTAACATAGTCCATTTAATATATATCATGTGTTATATATATATATATATATATATATATATATATATATATATATATATATATATGTAAAATTATATTACAGGTTAAAGTTGATATTAATTGCTACACCATTGTGAGTGTTACATGTGATTAATATGATTTTATATTGCAAGATTATTAAAGTTCATTTGTTAAGTGTACAACTATACACCACCCTGATACATACATATGTATGTATGTATGTATGTATGTATGTATGTATGTATGTATGTATGTATGTATGTATGTATGTATGTATGTATGTATGTATGTATGTATGTATGTATGTATGTATGTATGTATATGTCATCGGCTAGGTATGTCCTTTCTCATTTTAGTTGATTATTGTACAAGTCATATCATATCTCACTACTATATTGGTTGGTAGAGTCATTTGTTTTTGGTCCTACTCTCACTTTTTCGAAGCTTTACCATGGCCGAAAACTAGTATGTTACAACCTCTCATCAGCTCATTTGTAAATAAGAAACCATATATATTGAGCACCTCCTTATAGGGACTCTACACCATTCTACGGTTTATAGATCGAAAACTGTATATTCATTACCAAAACACAAACAATTCTTTAATCATAGTCACACGTTTGCTCTAAGAGTACACTCACCATCCACTCTCAACTGACTAACAACACAAAAGACCACTCATTTGGTAAATAGGACCACCAACATATCTCATAATAAACCACTTATCAAAATAACATTAAGGGACATCCTCTTATGCTTTTATCTTCTCTTTGGGTAACACCTCTCCAAGTGATCACAATATTTTTGAAGCCACTCATCGAACGTAGTATATGACTCCATCACCTATACTTAGTCAAGGATCTTCTCATCGGCACCTAGATAAATGTTGGATCAACATCTGTATTATCACTTAATATTTTATGGAGCTAGTTACATATCCACCCAAACTTTAAGCGATCCGCATTTTGCAATTATCGCCTATTGTTAGCATCCAAATTTGGTTTAACACTCCGACGAAGGAGCCCACCTTAAACTCATTGATCTCCTAAACTCATAGAGCTAAAATGCTCATCTTACACAATAGAGCTACACTGCATGCTTAGAGAACTAGAATGTTTCAACTTCGGACCTGATGCTTGTGAATATTGTAACTCACACATATTCACATGATAAAACCCATACAAAATCAAGTAACTTGTTAATGGTGTCCAATCTTCCTCTCCCTTGCCTACCTCCTCACCTTTAGCCATATCTGTCCAATCTCCTTCCCTGTCCCCCAGTGCTACCTCTTGCCCTATTCCTATCCAGTCTGACCCTACAGTCCCTGTTCCACCACCTCTTGACCCAGCCTTAGCATGCCTCTCCACGGCTCTTGACCATCTCCCTTATCCACCCACGATTCTCCTTGTCAACCAACTTCCAAAAATACTTGTCTTGGCTGCACTATTATGTAAGCTGATGAAGCTCTACAATTTGTCTTACTAACCCTTGTATTCCACTTTTCAAATCACGTCCAAGGAATGCATACAAAATTGTGACTAAGAACTTCAATATTTCTTATCATGGAAAGCCCCACTCCTTCTTAAGAAGTTCATGATTAGGAATGACAATGAGGCAGATTGGGGTGGTTTTTTCACTCCCCGTATCCATCCTGGGTTTTCTAAACTCTGCCCTAGACTGCCCAACATGGCATGTGTCAGTCCAGTTTTTGCCGTGTACCCGAAACTCATACGAATCAGGGTAGACCCACCCCATCCTAAAATCTGATGAGGCTCTATGTATAAATTTAAATTATGTCCTAATGTACACATATTTATTTATTTTTGATTGTAAAGTGATTGTCACTAAATGATATATTAAATACAAATAACAATGTGTTTATAGTGATAAGATAAGATAATAAAAATGAAATGTACATTAGCAGTTAAAAAATATACATATGTTATTATATAGTTATCATTGATGCAACTTAATACTATAAAAAAATTATAGCTTGTTGGATGGAACATTGTAATATCCATATCACAATTTCTTATATCTAAAAAAGATAAGTAAATCACCAATATAATAATAAAGTGATTTCATTGGATCTTGGTAATGTAGGTCGAGTTGGGGCGGGTCAACCGAGCCCGGATTCGACCCTATGTCCGAAGCTCTCGAGAATGGATCATGGATCTCTTTGTCCCAATGACCAAATGGGGTGGGTTTTGATAGGTCAAAACAAGGGCGGTTCTACAGGGTTTGGACCTTAAACCCGCTTCATTGTCATCTCTACTCAAGATGAAGGGATTAAATACTGACAAAATCATTTGGTTGGCTTCTCTATAGGCACAAAACTTTCATACATGACCATCACAACTAATTTAAACATAATTTTCAAATTGAAAGGAGACTTGGATGTTAAATCTGGCAATGTAAACTTCTATCGTGATTTCATGTGTGAGGAGGATAAAAAACATGTATTACAATCATATCCAATTTTCATTACAGGGCAAATGTTTACTATTATGTGAAGAAATTTGTCTTTTGGTAGCGCACAAGCTCAAGTACGTGGACGCTTTTAGGCATAAACCAGCTACCATGTCATTTGGGTCCTTTAGTCTGCTTTGATCAATCCACCAAAATACTAAAATGCCAGAGTATGCGAAATGACTGACTGAAATAACATCGTACAAAGAACTACATGGATTCCTAAATGTGGGAGAATCTTAAGAAAATAATCATCATGTGAAGCTAGAGATGGTGGAAAATGAATGATTTTAAGAAAGAACGCTGAAACAAAAGCTTTATTGATTAACTGAATTATTTAATACAGGGAGATAATGATTATCATTATACATTGCTTGCGATATTGCTTGCTATATATATGCAAAGTTTATATGCCAAGTAAGCTTGCAATTGGGGAGCCCATATCCGTTATACCTCTTCTGTAAACAAAGGCTTGAACGAGAGCCGTTGAAATCTGATTGCATGGTTGAGATTGTTTTGAGTATAACTGTGTCTTTATATACTTATCTATTCTCATTCTCTTATATCCCCCTCAAACCTGATGTCGGCTAGGGTTTGTAAGAGAGAAATGAGATTCGTCTCCTCCAAAAAATTCATGAAAAGGATCGATGGATTAGAGTCGATCTTTGATACGATGGCATTCTCCTTCACTTATTTGTCTTCTGATGAATTGAAGATAGCAACTTGACCAAGGAATAAAGAGAGACTAAAGGAAATATTGCGAAGGACTTCAGGTTGACGTCTTTTCGAGATGTTCATTTTCGTTATTGTAACGACCCGAAATTTTCGAACCCGAAAATTCCAGATAGTTATGGAAAAGAAGAAAGAGATAGAAGAACAAGAACAGAAACACCAAACATCTCACATTCGCAACGGATAAAATATAATAATAAATAATAATAACTTACAAAATAATACTATATCTGTCGATTACATTTAATATACATCAGAGTTTCACATTATATACAGTCACTAAATATTTACAATTACATGTCTCAGATTATCAATAATATAAATACAGCGGATGTATTCTAAGCGATACTGTCATCATGCTTGCCTCTTGAGCTCCAGAACGTCCTAACCTGAAAATCTGTAATACTCGGTCTAACCCGAGCAATACATCAAATTAACACCCGGGTCAGGCTGGAAACCAGCGTGTGTAATTTCAATTAACAAGGAACACTAAAGAAATCATCTTATATAAACCCGGGGTGACATCTAACAATTTAAAAAATTCGCAATGAGCTATAAACAATACTTATTCCATCATCAATTTGCTAAGTACCAAAACTTAGATAAAATAACTCAACTTAAATCGTTTCATCTCATTGTGTTGATTTCACAAATCAATTTATATAAATTCGAAGTGGCTTCGGGTATTTCTCAATACCCGATCCCAGCCTCTTCGCGACTCATACCATCATTTGTCAAGTTGTCCAAAAGAAAATCACAACATTCCATATTAGAGGTATAAACTCATTCAAAGCACCCAATACCAATAAATCATTCATAAGCAAAATGTATAGCTCCCAAATTATTTCAATTGATTCTAATTGAATTTCAATCCCCAATCACTTGGATTACTTCATTTAACATTAATTAGTTCCAATCAATTAATCAACCATTCCTTCATAATTCAACTTAATTAATTACCATAGATTAATTATTTTCAATTACCTTGAAGTAAATTCCTTTATTTAATTTTATGATATTAAGTATCCTTAACTAAATCAATGAGTAATCTTTAATTACTTCATAAATTAATTAACCATAATCAATTACACTAATTCATAATTACTTACATTCATTAGTTTCTCATGAGTCACTTATGATTAATTTATCTTAATTAATCAATCTTTAATTTCGTCGTTGATTATATAAATTAACGATTTCCCATTGTGTTTTGATTTGTTCTAATCTAAACTAATTATTTTAATTCAATCCCAATATTGATCATACTCAATTAATCTAATTCTGTAATTAACTATTCCTATTATTTACTTCGTTGATAAATTAATTATTCCATAATTAATTATCTTAATTAATTCTCTAGACAAAATTTCACGAAGCAATTATATTTTATTAATTACATTAAGTAACTTTTTATCACACCTTCACATGATTATTCTGAATTACTTATACTTAGTTAATTAACTTACAACTTAATTTATTATTTACTTAAATACCTTTAATTACTGAATTAAATAACCCAAATCATTAATTAATTGAATTAATTAATTACCCATTCTAATTACGCTACTAATTTAATGTATCACAAATCATTTAGCCTTTACTAACTTTAAACATTTTCCTATTTATTGTTTTAAGTTTAAAACAACTTAAAATTCCCAATACTTCGAGTTAAACAACCATTAACTCGAGAACCATCCAATACCTAAATCACCAGTACATCAATTCACATTGCATATCAAATCAATTCAATCATTCAACCACATATTAAAATTTAACCATTTAAATTTAAATAGAAATCCAACAAAGTGAGATTTACTCACCTTTGATCCCTGAATTTGCAATCCACTTTATTCTTGACTTGGTCTATCCACATTTTGACCTTGTATAAATATTTATATAGGTTATTTACATTCAACAAATTGAACTATCCATTGCCATTAAATAATTTAATCCTAACTAATAAATTTCCTTTATATTCTTGAAAATACATATATTCCTTAATTAACTATCCTAATTTATCTATTGGTAAATTGCCAAAACACATTCTAAAACATTTACCTTTAATTAACATTTAACGTATTTTAAAGAATTAAATGATTACAACAATTCATTTCAGTCTTTTCCCTTTTCATCATTTTTTTTAAGTTTAAGTTTAAAGCAAACAAAGCAGCAAATAAGTTACTCACCGGATTCCAACGCGAGAGAAGCCTTCACGCATTCGAGCGAGCCTCCTACCACAGCCCCACGCCTCCGCATCACCTCGCTTCGAAATACACTCTCACGCCATGCGCGGCGACACCCAAAAAGAACACAGCCCTAACCCTGCACTGCCCCGACTTCGCGTTGGGCCTAATCTCCCCTCGACATCGCGCCGCTGCCGAGCTTCCACTGACGAACGCCTCCCTCTCCTGGCCTCGCATGCGCCAACGCCAATAACTACTGTTGTCGCGAGTGCGAGCGCGGGCTAATGTTGCCGACTCCTCCACCACCAAGCTCAAACGAACACCAATCGAGTACCTACCTTAACCCACACGGCGCCGACCCTCTTCCTCCGTGCGCGACTCAAGGGTGTGATCGATTGATCGATCGATTTCGTGCCTCCTCTTTTTTCGACTTCATGAGAATGCAAGGGTTTCGGTCAATACTAATTAACTGAGGGAAGCGGCACTTGATTCCATTTTTGTTTTTTCTATTAATATTAAGATTAAGGCTTCGGCCATGATTTTCAATTTTTTTTTTTCGATGTCTACTTCTGGATTTGAGAGCAAGACAGGGAAATAGATAATGATAAGTGAAAGCTTCTTGAGAACGTTTTGTAAATAAAAATATCTCTGAGCGATTAGACCATAATTTATTATATTATGAAATTTCCAAAACGCCCTGTTAATCTACTAGAATTTCAAATTCCTGTTAAGGAATGCTGCTAGTCAATTACAAGGTTTTACCCGCGTTTCGAACACAATGAAACATGTTTCGGAAGCTAATTCAATTATATGCGCGAGTTACGGAAGAAAACGATCAATTTTAAATTAAATCGATTAAATAGTTCTACGCGTTTCGAGCTGCCAGGGCCAAACGACAACTCCGATGGCTATGAAAATTGAAATCCGGTAATAACTAACTATTACGGATCTAATGGAACTGGTTTCATCGAATTCCGAGACTGTGCCTCGGATGGCTATTTTTAAATTCCAATTTAAACGATATATTATTAAAACTGAACAAATCATCTTTAAATTAAATTTCAACCATTCTATTATCTTCAGTATCGTCATTATAAATTTTATAAGCCTTCAAAATAATTAAAACAGGCTTAGAAATTTCAGATTCAATAATTTACCCAATTTTAATTATTAAATTCAAACTATATAATTCAATAATTTAATTACCAAGTACATATTAATATTTGGAATTCAAATTATTAATTTTTAAAGATTTAAAATCAATTAAATATTCTAATTTAAATTGTTAGAAATTCCGGGTCGTCACATTCCTCCCCCCTTAAAAGAATTTCGTCCCCGAAATTACTAATTAGTAAGAATGGACCAATACCCGTTTACTTTTTCCCAAAACCCACAATTCAACAGTCTTACCAACTTGCCACAATATATTCTTTATTAAAGTTCTATTATTACTTCAACCTATTTCCCAAAACCTTCTATAGTTTCAAACGATACCCTTTTGCCCAATCATCTAAATTTCCATTTAAAGCCAAATTTTGAATTATCAAAATTTTCTCAAAATTTTCTAACTCTCTAAATTCCCGAAAATTTTTGCCGGCGTCTTCTTTGCGCGTCTAGCTCGGTACTACTACAAAAGGCCTTTACGGGATTCCAAATTCCAAAAGAAAACAAAAGCCAAGTGGCTACATCAAAAACCCAATCCAATTTCATACAGAAATTAAAATACATACCTTTTTGTCGGGCAATTCACATTTATCTTTTGGAATCAAATCCAACTTTCTTTTCCCTTTTTAATACCTGCATATCTTGTTCAGCAACCATATTCAATCGTAACTTACAAATCGTTTTATACATTCTCTTATATAGGTTTCCATATCCATTTTTATTCAAACTAGTTTTTTCCCACTTCTATACGAATTCAATTTACTTTAAATTTTGGATGTTGAATTTAAGCTTTTATGTATATCTGATTCATATTAGTTTCATTTACTAGTTTACTTTTATTCCCAATTTGAAATCGTTTTGTCGTTAACCAATTTTATTTTATTTTCAAAAACTTTCTAACTCTCAAAATTTTCGGAAAATTTTGGCAGAGTCTCGCTTGTACGGAGGAGCTTTGCAATTTGACAAGAGATATAAATATATATACATCGACCCACCCGGTCGGAAAAAGAAAAAACAGTTCATATTTCCTATTTTTAATGCGTAGGCATACCTTATTTAGCAAGTTAAGCAATTAGCTTACCTATTTTAGCAATTAGTGCAATCCAAATCCAGCCAAACGGCCTTCAGGTACCTGTACTTACTCAATTTAAATATGTAAGTGCCATATATAGAGTATTTATCAGCATCTCATTTACTTTAATAGCAAATCACAAGCATCTCACTTATATTCAATAGTTAAACACATGTATATCATAAGCAACAAGCACCAAAACGCTTTCCATAAGCGTTTTATATAACTTTAAAGCTGATTCAATTGCTTTAAACCAATTCATATGCCATCTCACTCAATTTTAATGACTTGTAACTCAATTTCTTATATTCAATTTATTTTAATCCAAACAAGCTCATATTTACTTCAAATGATCCAGAATCAATTTTATTTAAATCTCTATCAACTTATAGAATTTTAATTACTTTTATTTACGCCAAACGACAACCATTTTATGCAATTTCGACGATATTCGTTTAATAGAGTATTCATGTAGTTTATAATTACTTAAATTAATTTCAACTCATTCTGAATTTAATTCCATTTCATTGCTAATTTATTTACCAAGCATTTATAGCATTTTATTTCATTTTCGCAATTGTTCCATTCAAACAATTTGTTAAGCTTGGCACGTCCAATACTTATAAATTAATAACCATTTCCCAAATTAATTCAATCCAAGTTTTTATTGAATGGGGTTTCATCCTTACTCGAAGCCAAGCTTCCATAAATTTTAAACTTAAGTTAATTTATTTTAATTTATTCCAATATCGACTTAAGCTTACTTCTATTTGATTCTCATTTAATCAACTTCTATTAAATTTAGTTAGCCCATCTATTTTAAATTTAATTTCAAATTCACCTTCTCAATTTATCAAAATAATATTAAATCACAAACTCAACTCATTTACACTTCAAATTAATATGCCACCGAACTTAAGTTCAGGCTGAGAATCCAACTCCAATCCCAATTTAGGTTTAATGTTTTATTCTATAAGACTTCATCCATTTATTATTTAACTCAATTAACCCATTTTAAATTTTTCTTTATTTACTTAATTCATTGTTGAGTTTATTTTATTAATACAAGGCCATTCTCAATTTATTTCTATTCACTTGAGTTTTGTTTTGCAACTCAAACCATTTCTATTATAATTCTCTTCCATTATATCCAATTTACTTACAAATTTCATTAAATATTATTCAAATCACACTTGAATTTTATTTGTAATTCAAACCATCTAATTTTCAATCCAACTCTATTTTATTTTTATTTTACAACATCTCTTCTTATTTATTTCATTATCAAATCCAAGTCAAATTCTATTTACAATTTGAATTCATTGTCGAATTCCATTATTAACTTACCATATATTTTATTTCCCCAAGTTAAATTTTATTAATATACTCAATCAAACAATTATTTAACCAATTAGCTTATTTCCAACTTCTAAATCAATATTCGATTTTAATTACAAAATCACTTCATTTAAAATTCCAGTTTGGATTTCCTTTTATTTCCCAAAAATTCTAACATCTTTATTTAAAAGTTTTAGAAATGCTTTTAAATTCACATCATACTTAATAATATAGCTCTTTATAAAAATACTTCCTATAACTCGATGTTTTAACCAGTCCATCCTTGTTCTCACAGAAATTCAGTCATACGTTGATCAGGCGTAGGACTGAAAATCTATAAGTACTTGGTAAACCCGTTTTCAATATCCAGTGAAGATATTTCGAAAATAATTTTATTCAAATATAGAAAACAGTTTTTTTTTTTAAAAATAGAGGAAATATTTTTTTGTGAGAATGCTCTGGAAATCATCACCCCCATCCATGGTCACAGTTACATACCAGGGTTACGTTGCAGTCACAACAAAAGTCCATGTAACTGCAGGCTCTCCACGGCCTCTCGATTGCGCCATGGAATCCACAAAAGATCACAATTACACCCAGGGTTACGCTGCCGTCACAGCAAAAGTCCATGTAACTGCAGGCTCTCAGCGGCCTCTGATTTTCGCTATCGAAATGAAGCCTCTCCACTCCTACATAGGTCGCAATCTGCCGATATAAAATCAAACGCAGATTGTTGACTCTCAGCGGCATACACGACTTTCGCTATGTTATACCGTAGGTCGCAGTCTACCGATATAAATCAAACGCAGACTGTTGGCTCTCAGCGGTACACACGACTTTCGCTATGTTATACCATAGGTCACAGTCTACCGATATAAATCAAACGCGGACTGTTGGCTCTCAGCGGCACACACGACCTTCGCTATGGTATACACTACTCATAATCCCCAGGAACTAGTTTTGTCCGGACTCCTCACAGGATCAACTTTAGAACCCCCCTTGGGGCTCAAGGCAGCACCACCCGGTGGCACTCCTGAGAAGTTCATTTCAAGGGAGCGCCTTTTTCCCTAGAGTCATCATCAAAACATTTTATATTATATACATATATAGTATCTTTCAAATCATACACCTAGTATGAATTTTATCAAAGCTCCTTTACACAAAATCGATTATCCCAAAATTGATAATTCTCAAATTAGGCTTTCCAAATTCCAATATTGATTTTACTCAAAAATCAAAAGCCTTTCCAAATCCAAAGGTTCTCAAAACCTTTTCCAAAATCCTCAGAAGATCCTTTATATATATATACACACACATACACACACACACACACACAGATATATATATATATTTTTAAAACTTCGGATCATTTCAAACTTGTATAAAACTCCTTTTATACTTCAAACACCTTCAAAAATCCTTTCTTCCGGCAATAGATTTAACAAGGAAAGATTTATCTTATATAACAAAGATATATAACTTTGTTTATTCAAAATCAAATATTCAAATTTGATTACTCTTTCCAATATCAATTCCATTCAAATCCGTACGATGTACACATAACATCAGTACGCTATACCAATCTGATCGCTCACTCGATCACACAATTTCAATTCCGAACTAGTATTATTTATCGACTTCCTAGTGCGGACACAGATCTGATTTCTTGATTAGAAACCGTCATTTTCCTTGCATAGCTATAACTATGATAGAGAACATCCAGAACCAATCAACAATCCATATCCAGGTTCGCCATCAAAAATCGAGTGAAAAATCCCAACTCGGATCGATAACTATCTCGAAATTCTGTGCTCGAATCTGGATCAAATAACTATGCGAATAGAATAATACACGTACATCTTACTTATTTATTTCCATTGATTATTAGCCAAATCAATTTTTCTTTCTATTCACATTTCCTTAAATTCCCCTTCACTTATTTACAATTGCCTTAATCCCCATTTAAATTATCACTTTAATTCTTATCTCAGTTGGGTATTTAAATCAATAACAGTTTGAACTCCGACCAGTTTATTTTTAGAAAATAGCTTGAAAATTTCAAAAATAGATAAGTAGTTGAAAAATAATTATTAGTTTGCAAAATAGCTATAAAATAGTTAAGTAATTATAAAATAGTTGGAAAATAGTTAAATAGTTTCAAAACTTTTAGATGATTGCAAAATAGTAATTAATTGTAACATAGTTGAAAAATAGTAACTAGTTTAGAAAGCAGTTGAAAAATGGTTAAATAGCTCCAAAACTAATTGTATGACAAGTATAAAATAATTTAGCTTAAAGAAAGAAAGGTTGTATATATCTAATGGCTTAGAAAAAAAATAAGTTTATATTAAGACAATTTATATTGAAAATAGTCTAGAGTCAAAACTGTTCACTTCCCCAACATTTCAATTTAAATTTCCACTCCCATTTAAATTGACCCAATTCCAAATTGAATAATCTTCAATTTCCATTGAAATTGATTTAACCCAAATCCAAGTTGAATTGATTCTCAATTTCCTTCCAACTCCAAATCAAATTCCGTTTGATCTTTAAACTTGTACAACTTTAATTATAATTTCAATTTTCAATTTCTATTAATAGTCAATTACATTCACATTTTGCTTTTAACTCGGAATTATACATTTTATTTAGCCAATATATTTTTATTATTCCATAACATTTTAATCAAGATTCTAGAGTTTAAACAAATTTTCAAAATTTCAATATCACCTTAGAATTCAACTATATCCAAAATTCCTTGGCAAATTCAATTACCCCTTTGAATTTCAAAACCAAACCCAGTTCACAAACAATTCCAATGTAAAACAATTTGGTAGCAATTTCTCTTCTAGAAACTCGAAAATAGACATCGATAATGCTGCAGTCATCATCGACGTTATTTTCCAGTGACCAAAAGAGTTCAATGCTTTTATCTCTTTAAAAACATTTCCAAATATTTTTAATTTCAAATCTCCAAGATTTCAGATTCAACACAAAAATATTTTTGAAATAATACTATTATTTTTCCAAAACCTTTGGAAACCACTTCCAAATCCGAAGGAATTTTAAATTTTCCCAAAAATTCCAAATTCCCAATCCATCCAATTCATATTTAAACATTACTCTGGAATTTTCATCTTACTTTATTTTCACATATTCTCTGGAATTCTATTTCAAATTATAATCTCATTTATTTATGAAGTTTATTTCAATTTATAAATTACGTTCACAATCTATATTTCAAATTCCATTTTGTTATATAAGTTTACTTTGGTTATAAGTTTCAATTTGGTCGTATTTTATATTACTCTTTAACTTAATTCCCATAATTTAACAACCAATCACCTAAATAATCGTTAGAAGGAAATATTGCTTTATACATCAAAATACATGTTTATATGAAATCATTTAAAACTCTTATATAAGATAATAACAAGTACGCTCTCATATATAAATACTCAACTCATTCTAGAGTACTACGGACTCTATTCAATGAGTAATCCCCACCAGAGCCAAGGTTCTCGCTTAACCTTTTTGCTCTGACACTAAATGTAACGACCCGAAATTTTCGAACCCGAAAATTCCAGATAGTTATGGAAAAGAAGAAAGAGATAGAAGAAGAAGAACAGAAACACCAAACATCTCACATTCGCAGCGGATAAAATATAATAATAAATAATAATAACTTACAAAAGAATACTATATCTGTCGATTACATTTAATATACATCAGAGTTTCACATTATATACAGTCACTGAGTATTTACGATTACATGTCTCAGATTATCAATAATATAAATACAGCGGATATATTCTAAGCGATACTGTCATTCTGCTCGCTTCCTGAGCTCCAGAACGTCCTAACCTGAAGATCTGTAATACTCGGTCTGACCCGAGCATTACATCAAAGTAACACCCGGGTCAGGCTGGAAACCAGCGTGAGTAATTTCAACTAACAAGGAATACTAAAGAAATCATCTTATATAAACCCGGGGTGACATCTAACAATTTAACAAATTCGCAATGAGCTATAAACAATACTTATTCCATCATCACTTTGCTATGTACCAAAACTTAGATAAAATAATTCAATTCACTTAAATCGTTTCATCTCATCGTGTTGATTTCACAAATCAATTTATATAAATTCGAAGTGGCTTCGGGTATTTCTCAATACCCAATCCCAGCCTCTTCGCGACTCATACCATCATTTCTCAAGTTGTCCAAAAGAAAATCACAACATTTCATATTAGAGGTACCAACTCATTCAAAGCACCCAATACCAATAAATCATTCATAAGCAAAATGTATAGCTCCCAAATTATTTCAATTGATTCTAATTGAATTTCAATCCCCAATCACTTGGATTCCTTCACTTAACAATAATTAGTTCCAATCAATTAATCAACCATTCCTTCATAATTCATCTTAATTAATTACCATAGATTAATTATTTTTAATTACCTTCAAGTAAATTCCTTTATTTAATTTTATGATATTAAGTATCCTTAACTAAATCAATGAGTAATCTTTAATTACTTCATAAACTAATTAACCATATCAGTTACACTAATTCATAATTACTTACATTCATTAGTTTCTCATGAGTCACTTATGATTAATTTATCTTAATTAATCAATCTTTAATTTCATCGTTGATTATATAAATTAACGATTTCCCATTGTGTTTTGATTTCTTCTAATCTAAACTAATTACTTTAATTCAATCCCAATATTGATCATACTCAATTAATCTAATTCTGTAATTAACTATTCCTATTATTTACTTCGTTGATAAATTAAGTATTCCATACTTAATTATCGTAATTAATTCTCTAGACAAAATTTGACGAAGCAATTATATTTTATTAATTACATTAAGTAACTATTTATCACACCATCACATGATTATTCTGAATTACTTATACTTAGTTAATTAACTTACAACTTAATTTATTATTTATTTAAATACCTTTAATTACTGAATTAAATAACCCAAATCATTAATTAATTGAATTACTTAATTACCCATTCTAATTACGCTACTAATTTAATGTATCACAAATCATTTAGCCTTTAGTAACTTTAAACAGAAACATTTTCCTATTTATTGTTTTAAGTTTAAAACAACTTAAAATTCCCAATACTTCGAGTTAAACAACCATTAACTCGAGAACCATCCAATACCTAAATCACCAGTACATCAATTCACATTGCATATCAAATCAATTCAATCATTCAACCACATATTAAAATTTAACCATTTAAATTTAAATAGAAATCCAACAAAGTGAGATTTACTCACCTATAATCCCTGAATATGCAATCCACTTTATTCTTGACTTGGTCTATCCACATTTTGACCTTGTATAAATATTTATATAGGTTATTTACATTCAACAAATTGAACTATCCATTGCCATTAAATAATTTAATCCTAACTAATAAATTTCCTTTATATTCTTGAAAATACATATGTTCCTTAATTAACTATCCTAATTTATCTATTGGTAAATTGCCAAAACACATTCTAAACATTTACCTTTAATTAACGTTTAACGTATTTTAAAGTATTAAATGATTACAACAATTCATTTCAGTCTTTTCCCTTTTCATCATTTTTTTTTAAGTTTAAGTTTAAAGCAAACAAAGCAGCAAATAAATTACTCACCGGATTCCAACGCAAGAGAAGCCTTCACGCATTCGAGCGAGCCTCCTACCACTGCCCCACGCCTCCGCATCACCTCGCTTCGAAATCCACTCTCACGCCATGCGTGGCGACACCCAAAACGAACACAGCCCTAACCCTGCACTGCCCCGACTTCGCGTTGAGCCTAATCTCCCCTCGACATCGCGCCACTGCCGAGCTTCCACTGACGAACACCTCCCTCTCCTGACCTCGCATGCGCCAAGGCCAGTAACTACTGTTGTCGCGAGCGCGAGCGCGGGCTAATGTCGCCGACTCCTCCACCACCAAGCTCAAACGAACACCAATCGAGTACCTACCTCAACCCACACGGCGCTGACCCTCTTCCTCCGTGCGCGACTCAAGGGTGCTATCGATTGATCGATCGATTTCGTGCCTTCGCTTTTTTCGACTTCTTGAGAATGCAAGGGTTTTGGTCAATACTAATTAACTGAGGGAAGCGGCCCTTGATTCCATTTTTGTTTTTTTCTATTAATATTAAGATTAAGGCTTCGGCAATGATTTTCAATTTTTTTTTCCGATGTCTACTTCTGGATTTGAGAGCAAGACGGGGAAATAGAAAATGATAGGTGAAAGCTTCTTGAGAACGTTTTGTAAATAAAAATATCTCTGACCGATTAGACCATAATTTATTATATTATAAAATTTCCAAAACGCCCTGTTAATCTACTAGAATTTCAAATTCCTGTTAAGGAATGCTGCTAGTCGATTACAACGTTTTACCAGCGTTCCGAACACAATGAAACATGTTTCGGAAGCTAATTCAATCATATGCGCGAGTTACGAAAGAAAACGATCAATTTTAAATTAAATCGATTAAATAGTTCTACGCGTTTCGAGCTGCCAGGGCCAAACGACAACTCCGATGGCTATGAAAATTGAAATCCGATAATAACTAACTATTACGGATCTAATGGAATTGGTTTCGTCGAATTCCGAGACTGTGCCTTGGAAGGCTATTTTTAAATTCCAATTTAAACGATATATTATTAAAACTGAACAAATCATCTTTAAATTAAATTTCAACCATTCTATTATCTTCAGTATCGTCATTATAAATTTTATAAGCCTTCAAATTAATTAAAACAGGCTTAGAAATTTCAGATTCAATAATTTACCCAATTTCAATTATTAAATTCAAACTATATCATTCCATAATTTAATTACCAAGTACATATTAATATTTGGAATTCTAGTTATTAATTTTTAAATATTTAAAATCCATTAAATATTCTAATTTAAATTATTAGAAATTCTGGGTCGTCACAGTTATGCTCTTGAATGGTCTCTGGCATGTATATTGGAGCTTGACATCTTTGATTGATGTTGGCTACATCAACATTTAGTTCATGTCTGAATTTTGTAAAGCTTTGTCTTGAAAGAGGCTGATGAGCACATTGTCTTTTTGGTAAGTTGAAGGTATGTAGTCAACTCTAATTTTATTTTTCATGACCTGTTCTCTGATAAAATAAAGATCAAGTTCCATATGTTTGGTTCGAGAATGTAGAACTGGACTAGCAGTGAGTGATATTGCACTAAGGTTGTCGCACCAAATAGTTGCCTTGCTGTTAGTACTAATTTGTAGCTCACTTAGTAACGATTGCATCCACATGATTTCTGCTGCTATTCTGGCACTACTTCTGTACTCAGCTTCATTACTTGATCTAGATACAGTTGATTGTTTTTTAGCACACCAAGATAGTGGATTCTTCCCTAGAATAATGCAATAACCAGTAGTAGATTTCCTATCATCATGATCATTGGCCCAATCTGAGTCTGCATAGGCATTGATATTCAGTGATTTGCTTGATTGAATGATTAAATCTTGATTCAGAGTACCCTTGAGATATCTTAGAATACACTTGACTGCTCCAGTGTTCGTCTAATGGTCTTTGCATAAACTGACTGACTTTATTCACACTGAGAGAAATGTCTGGTCTTGTTATGGTGGCATACTGTAGTGCACCAACTATACTTCTGTACTATTTGTCATTAGATATGCATTCACCGTTGTATTTTGATAGATGCAAGTTACTTGTCATAGGTGTAGGCAGTGGATTGGCTTTGTCCATGTTGGCTCTTACTAGAATCTCTGTGATATATTTTCTTTGATTCAACTATATTTCGTTGTTTGGTAGTCTTTTAACTTCAATTCCAAGAAAATAATTCAGGTTTTCCAAGTCTTTGATTGTGAAGTCCCTATGTAGATACCGTATAGTCTTTTCAATCTCTGACTTGTTATTTCCTGCAATGAAAAAGTCATCAACATAAATCAGTACATATATAATAATATCATTGGAAAATTTAATAAATAAAGGGTTGTCTGATTTTGTTGGATTGTATCCAAGCTTAGCAAGTGTTGATTTTAGCTTTTCAAACCACACTCGTGGTGCTTGCTTAAGTCCATAAATAGCTTTGTTTAGTCTGCACACAAGATTTTCATTGCCTTTATTTATGAAGCCATGTGGCTGTTCCATGTATACTTCCTCCTGCAAGATGCCATTCAAAAAAGCATTATTAACATCTAGTTGTCTGATATTCTAGTTCTTGTTCAAAGCAATAGTCAAAATAATTCTAATGGTTGAGGGTTTTACAACAGGAGAAAAAGTTTCATTAAAGTCAAATCCATTCTGTTGTGAATACTTGCTTTGTACTTAAGAACTGAACCATCTGAGTTTCTTTTAATTATGAATGTCCACTTTGCACGCAATCATAATTTTATGCATTGGTAAGGATACAAGATCCTAGGTTTTGTTCTTCATTAATGCATTATACTCTTCCTTCATGGATGCTCTCCAATTAGTATCCTATACTGCTTGTTGATAAGTACTAAGCTCAGTGCAGTCTAACACAACACTGTAAATTTTTGGTTTAAATATGTCACTCTTGGCTCTTGTTATCATGTGATGTCCAGTGTTTACAGGTTGAGCAGGTTGAGCAGGTTGAGCAGATTGATCACTGTTGTCTTCAGTGACACTTTGTTGTGTATTGAGTGATGGAGTATCATTCAATATTTGACATGTGTCAAAATGTTGACTGGTGCTGGATAGAGAAAGATCACTTGATCTTTCAGAAATATTGTCTTGCTCTTGCCCTGTTTCACTTGTTGACCTGTAGAAATTAGTACTGGGACCATTTCTTCCCTTATTATCAGTGGTGTGAACAGAAGCAAACTCTCTAGAAAAGAGTGTTATTGGAGGTAATGAGTATCTAGCATTATATATTTTTTCAGATGTCTTAATTATTGCGTTACTAAAAGGAAATTCTTGTTCATTAAAGATTACATGTCTTGATATGTATATTCTTCCTTTACTGTCAAGACACTTGAACCCCTTTTTATTTGATGCGTATCCTAGAAATGTGCAAGGTTGAGATCTAAATTCTAACTTATGTTTATTATATGGCCTTAAGTAGGGAAACCATAGGCGTCCAAATACCTTTAAATTTTGATAGTCTGGCTTAACTTTAGTTAGTGTCTCCAATGGACTTTTATAATTCAATACCTTTGTGGGTAGTCTATTGATCAAACAAACTGCTGTAGAGAAAGCATCATGCCAAAAATTTAATGGTAGTGATGCCTGAGCCAATAAAGTCAAGCCAATTTCTACAATATGCCTATGTTTTCTTTCTATAAGACCATATTGTTCAGAGGTATATGGACAGGTGGTTCTTTGTTTGATTCCCTTTTTTTGAAAGTAATTTTTCAGTGATAGAAATTCCTTACCACCATCTGTTTGAATAACTTTTACCTGACAGCCTGTCTGCCTTTGTGCACTGGCTACAAACTACATTACTGCATTGTTAGTTTCAGACTTTGCCTTTAAAAAATATATCCATACATGTCTAGAGTATGAATTAATGAATGAGATATAGTATTTATAACCATAATCACTACATATTGGGGCTGGTCCCCATAGATCAGTAGCAATTAGTTCTAATGGTTCATGATAAACAGTCTTAGAATCTGGAAATGCAAGCTTATGACTTTTACCCATTTGACAAAATGTACAGTTATAAGAATTTGGAATTTTATCAACAGAGATATCCCTGCAATTATTTACAACATGTTTTAAAAAAATTATACCGGGGTGACCCAGTTTACAGTGCCAAATATCAAGACTTTTACAACTATCATCAGTATTCAATTCAGAAACATGGTACCAATTTTCTTTATTATCATCATGTCTTGAATTTGCAACATCAAATTTGTACAATCCCTTATATTCTTTACCCTGCAAGAGAGTTTCTCTTGTTAATATGTCTTTTACAAAACAATGATTTGGGTAGAATTCAAAGTAAACATTATTATCTTTGGAAAACTGTGATACATTCATTAAATTCCTTTTAATAAGTGGTATTCTCAATAGATTGTTGAGATAAAGTTTCCTTATACCTCTTAAGCTTGCATTCCCATTGTGGTGGATGAGAATTGGTTTACCATTTCCTAAATATAGTAATTGTGTATCTTTGTATTCCCTATTGCCAAGATTCAAATTGCTCAGGTTGTTGTTACATGGTTGGTAGCTTCTGAGTCAGGATACCAACTGTCATCATGTACATCTTTAATCTTGGCTCTGTCATCATTTAATTTTTTAGTCTTGACTTTTGTTTGGGTATTGATCAAGTTTGCACTAGGATTTGAAGCTTTTGAACTGTTACTGCTGTGTTGAGAAGGAATGAAATTAGCATCAAATCTGAAGTAACATCTATTTGCTATGTGCCTATATTTTTCACATATTTAGCATCTTGGTCTGTTGTTATAGCTCTGCCTGCCTCCTCTGCCTCTGTGCCTGTTGGATTGACCACCCCTTTGATTATTGTTATGTTGATTTTTGGTTCCATTGCTACTTTCTTGATTTCTGTTTCTGCTGTTTGCAATGTAATTGATGGAATATTCTAAATTGGTTGACTTCTTTTGCTCTAATATGCCCTCATGAGAAAGAAGTATTGAGTGTACATATTGTAGTGATGGCAATACTTCATTAGAAGATATTACTTCCACCACTGATTCATATTCTTTATCAAGGCCATTTAATACAGATAGGACTTGCTCTGTGTTAGAAACTTTGTGTCCAGCATAAGCAAGTTGATCACATATTGTTTTAGCCTTTGATAGGTATTCCCTCATATTTAGATTGTCTTTCTTTAAATGATGAAACTGCCTCTTGTAATGTATGATTCTTGCAGCAGATTGAGAAGTAAACACATGTTCAATAGTATGCCATATTTCATGCGTTGTTTTACATCCAACAAGTTGTGGTAACAAACTTGCACTGGTAGATGATAATAGCCATGAACTAATCAAACTGTCTTGTCTCTGATATGTTATATAATCTTATTACTTGTGAGCTTTCCATCTTGATCTGCAGTGAACTTGGGTGGAACACTTATGGTTCCAAGAACATAATCCTCAATTCCATATCATCTGATTGCAGTTTCCATTTGAAATTCCCACATCAAGTAATTTGATTCTTCTAATTGAATAGTGAAGGCTTGACTTTGTGGCTTGATGATGGAATTCATGAGTTCTTGGGTGATATTGGATTGAGTTTGAGTAGTTCTTGGAGTGGTTCTTAGTACAGAGGTTGATGATACAGCAACATCCTCTTCGGCCATGATGATCAGATTAAATCAAAAATCAAGAACATGGATAGGTGGTGTATACAGGTGAAAATGATGAACAAACTTCTCTGATTCACCTTTCTGGCTGGTACATATCAGGTAATTTCTATAATTGATGAACTTCTTTGATGAACACTGATGCAGCCAGTTCAATGGTGAATGATGAGTGCTGATACCTTCAAACTTGGCATGGCATAGTGATCAGATTATAAGAGCAGTGATGGATTCTTGAATCTCAGATGATGATCTCTGATCTGATGAGAACCGATCATGCAGCCTATTCTCAGATGATGAGATAGACTATGATGGGTGTATGGCAGGGCACAACGCTGTTAAGCGAGTTTCGGCTCCGATACCATGAAAGATTTTAAGAAAGAATGCTGAAACAAAAGCTTTACTGGTTAACTGAATTATTTAATACAGAGAGATAATGATTTTCATTATACATTTCCTGCGATATTGCTTGCTATATATATATGCAGAGTTTATATGCTAAGTGGGCTTGCAATTGGGGAGTCCATATCCTTTATATCTCTTCTGTAAACAAAGGCTTGAATGAGAGCCGTTGAGATCTGATTGCATGGTTGAGATTGTTTTGAGTATAACTGTGTCTTTATATTCTTATCTATTCTCATTCTCTTATAGAAAACATCGATATGCACAAGATGTAATTTATTTGGTCATGCTACAAATATTTGCCTCAATAACACAATAAAGGAAACAAGGACTAATGTCGTGAATGGAAAGACTAAAGTTAATGAGCAAGTCTTATTTCAAGTTTAGGGTAAGCAACAAAGGGTGAAAAGGGATAACCTTAAAACAATATAGGAAATAGTGCTCTAGTTATTAACCATGTTAAAAATCAAGAACAATCTGTTGCTTCAAATTTGGATTTTGATCAATATGGATTAATATTGCACAACTTCAGCTGCCTTACCTCCATCGTCATCTAATAACCTGAATGCTTCACTTAGCAGTTCATCAAAAATTTCTCATCCTCTTAAACCAAACACTCACCAAACATGTTATCTTCCAATCCTTTTATTCGTCTGCAAGAATGCTCTGAAATATTGGATGAAGAACATGGGGAGCTTCAAATAAATTAAATACTGGCCTCAATAGGTTGCAAACAACAAGAAATAATCCACATTAACCATGCAACAAGCCCAGGGAAAAAATGGAAGGAAAAATAAAAGGAGTAGAAAACTTATCTCAAAGAGCAACACTAATGAGGAAGCAAATCACACGAAGGAAACCCCAATTTCTTCTTGCAGTGGCAAAAAATGTGTAACTGGTACACAAAAACATGCACCATATGAAAACCTAGACAACTTAAGCTCTCCCAATGTCAACACACCATGCAATGACCCCCCGTAATCCTTCATTCCACCATCTCCAAACCATTCAACTAGCCCTTATCTTTATCTACAACCACCTCACCTTTACCTACCTCTTCCAAACGCATCCTTACTTCCACCTGTTTTTTCATTGAGCAACAAGAAACTCAACTTTCTAAGCAAGAAAATAAATCTAAAAAGAAGAAGAACAGAAGAAGCCAAGTGCAAGTGACTGTAGCAGTGATGAAATTGAGCTTAATGAGAACCTACACAAACATATGGAATTTAGGAAACCTAAAACTGCAATCAAAACCATAAGAAATGAGGATAAAACTGTTGTAATTTTCGGCATCCCCTCGCATTTTCCGCTATGCGCGCACTTTAATTCAGTGTAGATGAAGCAAGACTACTGAACGAAGATCTTTTGGTGCCAGCGTCGTGATTGGATATCCCTACATCCGCCTAGAGCACATACATATTCATAGCAACATTTATTTGTAACAAAAGGAATCTTTTGTTGTTACAAGCTACCAATCACATATATATGTTGATCTCTTTTAGAATATCTTGCGATGTGGGACTAATCATAATCCAATCTACGCAACCACTCTAATACAATGCGAGCCATACCTAACAGATCTCCACCTTGGCGAGTATTTTTCTCAATTCAACTTGAAGTTATATAGAGTCCTCAAACACTTGGAAAAGGTCGCTAACACCACTAGCAGTTTAGATTGGGTCACTACCACCTCTAGCAATTGGGCCAAGCTGTTTCCAAAGAGTTCTCTTTCACACGGTTGGAGCATGCCACATTCTAACTTATAACTCCACCTTAATGAGAATCCCGAGCTCATACCACATATTGGAGCATACTTAGGTCAACGATGCATCATATTGGTCCCATCGAGCGATCGGCTTTGATACCATGTTGTAATTTTCGGCACCCTCTCGTATCTTCTGCTATGCATACACTTCATTTAGTATAGAAAAGCAAGACCACTGAACGAAGCTCTTTTGGTGCTAACGTCATGATTGGACATCCCTACATCCCTCTAGAGCACATATATATCTTATGCTTTGAATGTTGTGGAGCTTGTTGATGAGTCTACTGATGTTGAATTAGGAAAGTCTAGCAAAATTCTTGTGGAGGAGATTGAAGTAGATAATATTGAATATGTCCTCACTCAATTTGGAATGGAGAAGGTGAAGCAGGCTGTTAAATCTCCATTGGTCTCTTGAAGATTAGTATCTACATATTCGTCTCAAACATTAGTTTTGTTGAAGAATTTTGGTACTTTCTCGTATGCATTATGTTTTTTGATGTGCAAACTATCTTTCTTGTGCTTGGGAAAGATTTGGAAGCTCTGTTTGGGCAATATTGCCCAAAATAGTTCACATTGAGCTTGTTGATGTAGACCCAATAATTTGTCAAGATGTGGTGATGTAGATAGATTGTTATATTTGAATCAAGGTGGGGTGTTGAATTTATGTGATTCAAATATTTTCCAAAGAAGACAAGAAAATAATTAATTGATTCAGTCAATCAATTAATTAGGCCATATATGGAAAGATAAAGAGGAAGAATATATGTGATAACTTTTAGAGAAGGGAAACTAATTAATTGCTAATCAATTAATTAGTCAAAGAATTTGTTATTTGAAGAAAGAAAGATTGCTGATGGAGATTTATTCAAGTAAGGAAAATAATGAAAACCAAGATCATCATTATCCATTTACATGAAAATCAAATCATGGATATTTGAAAAGGTTTCAAACATAATCTGAAAATTAATTTTATTAATATCTAAGTAACTCCTTCATGAAAAAAGTTCATCTTCATATGTATGTGAGCGTGTGAGAGAGCATCCACCATTATCCTCTTCTTCAGTAAACCCTAATTTCTACAGCCAATCAATTAGGGGTTTTGAGCGCAAGTCTTTGGATAAATTGATTATTATATTTGTAATTATAGGTTAGTCTCTCCATTACTACCTAAAATTTTGTAATCTCTCTCTCTTTTGTACTCTCTTTCTTCAGTAAAATAAAGAATAGTTGTTGAGTCCATGGACGTAGGCAATCTACCCGAACCACGTTAAATCTTTGTGTTCTCCGCTCTTTTCTATTTCTTTTTTTGGTGATTATTTTTCACTGAATTTGTAGTTGGTAATTAATTGACAAGCTCGATTCTTCTTTTGATTGTTTCCGCACATTAGCATTCTGCTGTATTTTTGGAGTTAGTGCAAATCAATTGAATTTCCGCACAACAAAAACCACTCCATTATCTACCAAAAGATTAATAATGCAAACTACCAACCTCCTCAGTTTAGCAAATCCTAATGTCAGTTCAGAATATGGCATCTTGGAATATAATGGGAGAAAATTTTCTCTACAAGCAAAAAGAAATTAAAAAGCTAATTGATGATCAGTCTAATTTCTGTTTCTGAGTATAAAGTTAATCAATCAAGAATTGACAAAGTTACTCACAACATAGCTCCCCTTTGGGATCTTGATCATCACACATCAACTGCACCATATGGTAGAATGATGATACTATGGGATAACACTCTGCACTAATCATGGAATCTCATCAAATTCTACACTATGAAGTCCTTCACATTCCTTCACAACAACTCAACGCTTCCTTTACATGGAACAACAAAGCTCATGTTGGGCAAAGAATATTTTGCAAATTGGACAATTCAGTCTACAACTCTCTTGCTCTTCTCCTATGGCATCATCGGATAACTATTATATCCCTCCTTTTTACCTAACCACTCTCCTCTTGTCCTTAAAATGTAATGGAACATCAGTAGCAAGCTCCCATGTTTTAAAATTTCAAACTTTTCGGTTGAATGCTATGAATTTAACTTTATTCTGCAACAAATTTAGAGTCAACCGGCTCAAGGGGATCCAATGTTCAGGCTTCAAAGCAAGTTGAAAATACTAAAAATCAAACTCAAAGAATGAAGTTTAACAAATTTTGGGAGGGTTGCTATGAAATCAGGGCAGATTGGAATAAACATATAGTCTACTCAAGCACAGCTTCAACTGGGTCCTGATAGTCAACTGCTCTTTAATTATGAACATCAATTAAATCCAGATCTTATGCAAGACTTATTTTTTGAGGAGCAAGCTTCATGGAAAAAAAATCTGACTACATGAATGAAATTGTTAATGACAGAAAAAGTAAGATCCCGGTTGGTTTGGCATTTTTAGTTTTGGATTTTTGTCCGCATAAAAATGCGTAGGGCATATGTATTTTGTGAAAGACAACCAATTTAAAAAAGGAAGTTAATATACAAAATAGAAAACAAATTTATTTTATTTTCTTTGTTTTG
Organism: Allium cepa; assembly: GCA_030765085.1. NCBI lineage: Eukaryota > Viridiplantae > Streptophyta > Magnoliopsida > Asparagales > Amaryllidaceae > Allium > Allium cepa. Next base: position 731,678,820 of record CM060943.1, read on the forward strand.
AGAAATAACATAAGTATAGAAAACAATTCATCTTTTATCATCCCCTCAATCCTCTTTGCTCTCCTTCCATTATCATCACAGTGTCTTTGAATTTTAAATCTTTCACCCGCTCTACTCATATTTTATGATGAATTCTAAAAACACAAAACACAAAACTCAAAATGTAAGTATTTTCATCAAGCTCATAAAGCTAAACAAGCTAACAAAAATATACATTTTATTCAAGGCATGAATGGCAATACTTACAATAATTTGAATGATATTTCTATTGTCTTCATAAATTAATTCTTTGGAATTTTTGGGAAACACTAACATTTTGCAGGTGAAAGATGGTATTCTTTCTAGAATCAACCTTTCCTACATATCAAAAGTGCAGAGTCGGGACTTAATTCAACAAATATCGAAAAGGGAAATTAAAGAAGCATTATCCTCATTGAATACCAATAATTGTGGTGGGCCTGATGGTTTTAATGCATTTCTCTTCATCGACTCTTGGAATGCAATCTGTTTTGAATTCCTTAAAGTAGTTCATAATTTCATAAAAACTAGGAAAATGCTTGGTGGAGCAACGTAACAAATATAGCTCTTATTCCAAAATAGCAATTCCTAAAAAGGTCAGTGACTTTAGACCAATTAGTAGTTGCAATGTAACATACAAATGCATAGTTAAGATCATAGCTAGCAGACTAAAAAAGTTCTACATAATATTAGTGTATTACTAAAGGCATCCTGAAAAACTCTTCCAACTATCATAACTATTGACCACCATACAAATTATGTTTACATGCTTACCAAATGAAATGTATTTGGAAATATCGGTTTGGAAATATTATATGAAGGAAACATCATCTCCTATCTCAACCATACAAAACCAGATCTAAGGATAATATAGCAAAAGACTTCATTACATAATGTATTGGGCTATGGGCCATGCCAACCCAGTAGCATATAGAGTCATATATATTACAGACTATTGTATCAAACGAAGTAACAATATTTCATTTTCCTCTATTTGCTTCAAACATCAAAGATTGTAATAGAATCATATGTTCAAATAAACTCTGCTTCATTTCTTCTTTTATATCTGAATCGCTTCATTGCAAAATTCAATTTGGTATCATAGCATAATAAGCTTAACAGCTTCAAGAAGTGTTCAAAAAAGCAAAGAAAGAAAATCATCAGTAGAATAAATTTTTGATTTTCTTCTCATCAGATTAGATTTCATCACTTGACAAGAAGATTCAACCAATAAATATTACTACCTCGCCGGTTTTCATTATCTACCTGCAATAATATTCATGAATCAAGTTTTTTTTGAAACAGAATCAAAAATCAAGAAATCAGAGTCAAGAATTCTGAAAACATCAACACAAACCAAAGAAAGTGCCATTCCATAAAAAAAAATCATCAGAGGAGCCTCATCACTTGAGTCTTTTGGGTGCAACAAACCTGTTTGCGATTAGCCCCTCAGTCTTGATTCTAATTCCTATAAAGAAGATACTTTTTCTGCCCTCTTTTTCTGTTTTTGGTGAATTTCTGTAATCAACATGTCAGAAGAACACTCAGAAACTCCAATCAGTGGAAGTGAATCCCAGCATATCACCAGCAATGTGGAGAAACTGGTCAAAACTGTAATTAGTCCCTAAAGTCAACTGATTACAGTACATCTGAATAATGATAACTATCTCTTGTGGAGGCTGCAAGTGGAGACAGCCATTCAAGGGTATGGTCTTGAAGGATTCATCCTTGGAACCCTTCCAATTCCTCCAAAATGTGTTACTGATCAAGAAAACAAGATTGTTAGTGATGAAGATTATGTTCAACATTACAGACAAGACAAATTAATACGCTCATGGCTACTATCCCCAATCAATGCAAACTTGTTACCACATGTTATAGGTTGCAAAACTGCAAGTGATATATGGTCAACTATTGAAAAGGTCTTTAATTCTCAATCAGCAGCAAAGGTATTGTTTCATAAAAGATAGCTTCACAATATTAAGAAAGATAATCACGGTATGAGAGAGTATCTATTCAAGATTAAGTCTATATGTGATACATTAGAAGCAGCTAACCAAAAAGTATCTGGATTCAGAGTAGATCGTAACTATACTAAATGGTCTAAGTGATGAATATGAAGTCATGGTGGCTATTATAACATCTCAAAGAAATTTACCATCAATAGATGATGTGCATTCTATCTTGTTGTCACATGAGGCAAGAATAGATATAAAGAAACCACAAGAGTCTGATCTATTTGCCAATTTTGCTGCAAAATACAAGAGAAAAGGCCAGAACAACAATAAAAGTGATCAGTCCACACAAAGAGGAACATACTCAAACAGATCAAGAGGAAGGGGAATATGGAACAACAATAATAGACCTAAATGCTAGATTTGTGAAAAACTTGGTCACACAGCAGCAAAATGCTACTTCAGACCGAATCTCAATCATGTTCCAGGTCAAGGGTCTAATAATCAAAGAAACTCAAATCATAGTGCCAATATGGCACATATGCAACAAGACACAAGCAGTTCATCAGATATGAAAGCATCACAAACTGAAATAGCAAGAGCAGAACATGTTCAGGATGAAGATTGGTACCCTGATTCAGGAGCAACCAATCATATCACTAACAATCTGACTAATCTCAATCTTGAAAACAAGGAGTACAAAGGCATGAATACAATACATATGGATAATGGCAAATTTGTTGCAATTACACACACTGGTAGGTCCTATATCATGGGTAAAAGACAATTGTATCTTAATAATCTGTTGAGGGTACCACTTATCAAAAAGAACTTACTAAGTGTTACCCAATTTGCAAGAGATAACAATGTCTATTTTGAATTTTACCCTCATCACTATTTAGTTAAGGATATCCTAACAAAGGAAATACTTTTGCAAGGTAAAAAGTGTAGAGGACTGTACAAGTTCAGTTTGGATAATTCAAGAAAATCAGGCTTTAAAAGAAATTGGTGTAATAACTCAGAAGTCAAACAGTATGAAACTAGTGAGACATTTGATAAGTGGCATTGTAAACTTTGACATCCAAATGTCACAATTGTTAAGCATGTATTGAATAAGAGCAATATTTCTGTTGATAATATATCTTTGCCATACATATGCACATACTGTCAAATGGGCAAGAATCATAAGCTACCATTCATAGATTCAAAGACTCAATACAACAAACCACTTGAATTGTTAGCTACTGACCTATGGGGCCCTGCTCCAATACACACAGATTATGGATATAAGTATTATATTTCTTTTGTTGATGCTTACTCTAGATATGTGTGGATATATTTCTTAAAGTCAAAATCTGAAACTCATAATGCAGTTTTACAATTCATAGCACTTGCAGAAAATCAAACTAACTGCAAAGTTAAAAACTTTCAGTGTGATGGTGGAACAGAGTATCTTCCTTTAAGAGAGTTCTTTCAAAATAGAGGGATTAATCACAGGACAACATGTCCCTATACATCTGAACAGAATGGTCTCATTGAAAGGAGACACAGACAAATTGTTGAAACAGGCTTTACTTTATTGGCACAAGCATCTATGCCATTAAAATTTTGGCCTGATGCCTTTGCTACTGCAGTCTACTTAATTAATAGACTGCCATCAAAGGTTTTACACTTAAAATGTCCTATTGAAGTGTTGTTTAATATTAACCCAGATTATCCAAGCCTTAAGATGTTTGGGTGATTATGTTTTCCTTACATCAGATCCTATAATACTCATAAATTAAACTTTGGATCATTATCATGTACATTCTTAGGATATGCATCAAATAAAAAGTGATATAAATGCTTAGATAGTAATGGCAAAAAATTTATCTCGAGACATGTGGTATTCAATGAAAAGATTTTTCCTTTTAGAGAAGAGAAAATCAAAACCACATGTAAAGTGTATAATACAAAAGAGTCGTTACCACCAATATCTTGTCCACCACTTGTAGTAATGCAGCCACAGAAAGAAACTGCTTATCAAAGTAAGAGACAGGAAGCAAGCTATACTGACTTCCAAAGTCATGAGTTTAGACATGAATCAGATGATACTCAAACTGAGTCAGTGCCTGTACCTGATCAATCATCTCAACAAGGGACAAGTGCACAACTTATATCCCATCAAACTCAAGTCAATTCACAAATCAATGATACTAATATTCAATAAGAAATTGAGAGGTCCGGTCATCAGCAAAAGCCAGATGATACCAGGCATCACATGATTACAAGATCAAAGAGTGGTATTTTCAAACCAAAAGTGTTCAATGCAGTTCTAGATACAGTGGAACCAAGCACACATGAGCAAGCCATGTAAAACAAAAACTGGAAAACAGCAATGCTCAATGAATATGAGGCACTAATGAGGAACAAGACGTGAAATCTTGTTCTCAAGCCAAAAAATAAAAACATTATAGGCTGCAAGTGGACTTATAAGTTAAAAAGAAATACTGATGGTTCAATTTCTACGCACAAGGCAAGACTAGTAGCTAAAGGTTATTCACAACAGCATGGTTTTGATTTTCATGAGACATTTTCTCTTGTTGTGAAACCTACTACTATCAGAATTGTTATTACAATTGCCTTAGAAATGAAGCATCAAGCAATTAGATGTTAACAATGCTTTTTTGAATGGTGTTTTGCAGGAAGAGGTATATATGGAACAGTCACATGGCTTCAGACAGAAAGGAAAAGAAGACTATGTTTGCAAACTGCATAAAGCAATATATGGTTTAAAGCAAGCACCAAGAGTGTGGTTCAAAAAACTAAAGGATACAATGATCAGATTGGGGTATCATCCAACAAAATCTGACAACTCATTATTTACTAAATTCAGTAGTAACATAATAATGTATGTGCTAATATATGTTGATGATTTCATTATTACAGGTAATAGCAAGCAAGAGGTCAATAATCTTACAAAGCATCTAAATCAAATATTCACAATCAAGGATCTAGGTGATCTGAATTACTTCTTGGGCATAGAAGTCAAAAAGATATCTGCCACAACTGTTCAACTAAATCAAAAAAAGTATATCACAGAGATAATGGACAAAGCCAAAATGAATCAAGCCAACTCAATCTCTACACCAATGATAAGCAATGTCCATTTGTCCAAGTACAAAGGTGAAACTATTCAAAATGACAGTCAGTACAGAAGCATAGTTGGTGCTCTTCGGTATGCAACAATTACTAGACCAGATATTTGTTACAGTGTTAATAAGGCAAGTCAATACATGCAAAGTCCAATAGATATCCATTGGAAGGCAGTAAAAAGAATCCTAAGATATCTTAGAGGCACACAAAACTTTGGCCTAACCTTAGAATCAAGCAAAGTTATAAACGTCACAGGGTATGCTGATGCTGACTGGGCCTCCGACCCAGATGACAGAAGATCAACTACAGATTATCGTATTTACTTAAGTCAGAATCCTGTTTCTTGGTGTTCAAAGAAACAACCAACTGTGTCAAGGTTGAGCATAGAGACAGAGTTCAGAAGTGTAGCTAATGCTACAGCCGAGATTATGTGGATACAATCACTATTAAGTAAGTTGCAAATCAAGACAGGGAGCAAAACAATCATATGGTGCGATAATTTAAGCACAACACGTCTAACTGCCAATCTTATATTACATGCAAGAACAAAGCATATCGAACTGGATTTATACTTCGTTCGAGAGCAGGTAAGCAAAGGACAATTAAGCGTAAACCACAAACCTTATACTTACCAAACCACAAACATTCTGATAAAACCTCTATCGAATAAAAACTTTACTTGGTTCAGACAGAGGCTTAAAGTTGAAAGCTTTGACAATATCTCTCAAGCTACTAATCAGAAAAGTGATAAAGATGAAGACTTTCATTCCGTACATGAAGAAGCTCACTCAATATAAGAAGAAGCTCACTCAATACAAGAAGAAGCTCAAAGTCGAAGACTTTGACATCTGTTGACTAGTTCTCCATCAGAAAAGCAATGAGGATGTAATTTTCTGAAGATCCTCAGATTATCAAGCATATTAATCGAGCAAAGAGTCGAAAATTGTAATCTTTGGTTTCAATAAGAGAATCGCACATCAAGTTTCACCATATCTTAGTGCAAAAGCAGGATCCCTTCAGATCTCATCTCGTCACTTAATGTTCAGAGGAAATCTTCGTGAAAAGATCATATAATTTGAGCAATCGAGACTGAAAAAGCAAATCGCCGCAAACCCTAGATGAGGTAGGGTTTGAGGGAGAGAAATGAAATGTATCTGTAAATATCGGTCTGGAAATATTATATGAAGGAAACATCATCTCCAATCTCAGCCATACAAAACCAGATCTAAGGATAATATAGCACAAGAGTGCATTACATAATGTATTGGGCTATGGGCCATGTCAGCACATTAGCATACAGAATCATATATATTACAGACTATTGTATCAAACTAAGTAACAATATTTCATTTTCCTCTGTTTGCTTCAAACATCAAAGATTGTAATAGAATCATATGTTCAAATAAACTCTGCTTCATTTCTTCTTTTATATCTGAATCACTTCATTGCAAAATTCAATTTTACCAATACCACATATTATTTCGTTCTATCAAATAGGCACACAATTATTGTTCGGTTGTTTCATTGTACGGCTGTGAACCGCTGTTGAAACTAAAGTTACACGGTTGGTTTTTCACCATAGAATAATGAACGACGTTGAAAATCAAAGACAAACGGCTATTTAAAAAAATTGAATTTGGTGTTGAGTAACATAAATAAATAAAAAGTATTTATTAAAATTTTCTTGGTAGCCAAAAGCATAATATTGGGTGCCAATAGTAGCATGCTACTATTATTTCTCCTAGTCAAGCAGCATTTTTCTCCTCTAGAAGCATGAGTGATAATATTCTATTGACATAAGACCTAATTAAAGGATACTCTAGAGCTAATATATCTCCCAGATGCATTGGTAAACTGGATATTCACAAGGCATTTGATATTGTACAGTGGTCCTTGATTGTTGCTATTCTATCCAAAAAGAACTTTCCCAATCCACTCATCACTTGGTTGTATGAATGCATCTTTTTACTACCCTACTCAATCACTATTAATGGGTCTAACCACGGCTACTTTAAGGGAGCCAAAGGTATATGACAGGGGACCCTATCTTGCATATTTGTCTGTTTCAGTAGTGGAGCTTCTAGATTATTTGATTAATAAAGTAGTCCAAGATAAGTTATTTGATAAACACCCTATGCGCAAAGAACCAGCTATTACTAACTTGAGCTTTGCTGATGATATAGTGGTTTTTAGTAAGCCTGATAAAAAATCAGTTTGACTCTCTCTCATGCTCTTTCAGTACTTTTAAAAGAGTAACAGTTTTATTAATAAAGAAAAGTCTACTATTCTAATAGCAGGTTTAAATCAAAGTGAGAAACTTCAAATTTTATACCTCTCAGGGTTCACCGATATGCCAAGTAATTCTTCCTATTTAGGCATTCCTCTCATTACTGCTAGAATAACTATTGCTCAATGTATGCCTCTATATGAAAGAATAACTAAAAGACTGGTTACCTGGCCTAATAACCAACTTAATCGAGTTGAAAGGCTAACCATTCTATGTTCTGTAGCTTCAGCAATGACCACTTATTGGTCTAAGCACTATGTTCTGCCTAACAAACTGTTACGTATGCTAACTGGAGCATTCAATCACTACCTTTGGCATGGAAGCCCTTAGTCAAAGAAATTGACTTCTATTGCGTGTGACAAAATACAGTTAACAAGGAATAATGGTGGCCTAGTAATAATTGATATTAAAGCCTGTAACAAGGCTGTTGTTTCTAAATACATCAATCAAAGTTTACAAAACAAGAACTCTCTACTGATTTCTTGGCATAGAGCTCACTATATTACAAACAAGAAATTCTGAAGTTTAGAAGTACCACCTAGCTGTAGTTGGCTATGAAGAAATACTCCAAAGTTAAGAGCTCAAATTATCCCCCCTGTTCGGGCTTTTCCTTCTACAAACAACATCCCATTTTCGCACTCAACCTGGGCCGGTAGGGGTCTCATTCTCAACAACAATTTTAGTCATAGCTAGAAAGCTCAAATTGGAATACCAGAAAATGCAGAGGCTCTTATATATATTCACAATGGTCACATAATTTTTCCACATACCATCTCCCCAACAATTAGAAGATTATGGGATACCATCAGCTTGAAGAGCATTCCAATACACTACTATGGGGTAATGTGGCAACTCCCAAACTCGAACGACTCCATTTCTGGTGTTTACAAATTCTTTCGAGAATTTCAACAAACGCCTTCTTTACCTTAGTCCAAACGATTGTGGAGTTGGTTCAATTCTTTATCTGATAACCTTATGCTATAGAAAACGATGTCCAATGCAATGTACACTCTGAAGAAACTCAAATTAACTGGTATCATGGACAGTGATTTATGTGTTCTTTGTGGAGTTGACCAAGAGAAAAATACTCACTTTTCCTTTGAGTGCTGCAATGTGAGAAACGTTTGGAAATGTCTCCTCGATCATGCGAACTTTAGAGGGCCTAAACAGACCTTTCTTGAGTAGTGGCACAGAATTTTTAAGGCCACAAGCTGGCGAATACTTGAGTCAAGATGCTGTTATCTTTGCGTACGAAGCTAATAAGGGAAGTTTGGAAGGAGATAAAATAACAGGGTGTTCAATGGGATGCACACTACAACGACAGCGATGGTGAGCAGAGTGAAGATGAAGATGAAGATGTAAGAGAAAATCGGCGAGCTTAGGGAGTCAAACAAATCTAAACTCCATGTTCGTGTAGCTTTACTTCGTTATTGGGTTTCTGGGCCTCGGGCCTAAAGTTCCTATTTCCTTTATTTTAATGCTTATTTATCTATCTATTTATTTTTATTTTTTTCGTCTTCTTATTTTTTCTTTCCCTCTATTATACGTCAAGATTTTAGCTAATAAAATTCTGGTAATTGAACACCTCATCTAGCATGTATGCTCATGTGTGTATATTACATATCATTGTTCATATATTATTGCATACCACTATTGTAACGTCTTCGAGATTTTCGACTTCCGAAAATCGACATTAATACGTCCATTGTATCAACTGCCGAGCAATCGAAAGCCGAAAAACCGAATTGTTAGGGTTAAAGAAGAAGAAGTAAAAGAAGCAACAGAAACAATATCAGAATCTCAAAATCGCAGCGGTACAACATATAATAGAGAAATGAATAATCTTTAAATCAAAAGAACGGTATATTTTATACATTACATCATCAGAGTCAACTTACAACGCAACACAACTGGACAATTATATGAACTTGTCCTTACAAGTGGATACCCAGCGGAAAAAATAGTATCATATACAAGTGATACGTTTCGCCATCCAGCTTGCCTCTTGAGCTCCATAGCACCTCCTGAATTCCAAAATATCTTGATAACCTGACTCTAGGCTGCCCGTGTGGAAAACGATGGGCACCCAGAGTTTAGTAAGGGAACAATAAACTACATGCCAGTCATGGGACTGGTATGAGAACTTAAAACAGTTTATCCTTAAAAAAAACAAAGAAATATTTTAAAATAGATCCGCAATGCTTTTAGAAAATGTAACTACCATAAGGCCTTCCGCCACACACACACCATGCAAACGTAGAATTGGAGGAGATTTCTCCTTATGATAGTCAAACATGCTTGATACGCAAATTTCTTTGATATTATTATTATAAGTGTATAGTGTAAAACCTTTCGAAAGTATAATATAAATCTTAGCCAACATACGACCATTATCGTACGCCTACTATAGCTACCATCTAAACAGTGGGGCGCACCATAAGTAGATGGCAGGTTCTACAACCAAAACCGTACAGGGCGCGTATTGTTTCTTTAGATTTCCAACAAATGGTCAGGCTAAGGAACTTCCTATTGCCACATGGAAACGCTTCTGGCGGGACGTCCCGAGAACCTAACCGGATCTCTGCCAACACAAGGTCGGGTTACCTCTGCAAAAATAGGTAACTACTGACACGAGTATGTCATCCCCCGGTTGTAAACAACCTTTATCCGAGGATCCTCAATACCAACAAGCACAAAGTAATAAATTTGCAGTAAAAACATAGGTTAAGTATCTGGGCTCCATACCATGATACCACCTCTATCCAGAAGGAAATGAACATACCCTAAGGGACGCTACCCCCTAAAACCTTGCTGCATTCTTCCTGTTTCGACCATTTCCGGGTGTGAAATCTGACGAAGTCTCGTCCACAAAGCTACGCTTTTCACAAAGTCATGCTTCGATCAACAAATGATCAGTAGCACTTCGTATGCCACATTACCAAATTGGAAATGTATCACTAGTAACCATCAACTACATAAGCTCTGAGCTCGTACGTCTCAGAGAAGGGTGTTAAGCTAAGAGAATAAATTCTCCGCCACCAACGGAAATGTATTTGATAGAAACCAGCTTTACATCTCAAATTATAACATCAGACACACATCCACACAAGTCCATTCCGGGATCGAACGGAACCGAAGGCACTTCTAAAGAAGCCCTTGCAATCCGGATATTCACTAATCACATCCGGACTTCCCATCACAAAGGGTGATAAAATCTCTAAATCGGGGATCAGCCGATGCAGAGACATCTGACGGTAATCCTTCCGTTTTTGAATATATCCGGTCTTCAACACCGGTCTTCATATGCTATCCATACGACGTATCACTATTCGGATGGGATTTATGACCCAAAGGTCCTCTCCCGTCTAAATCGAATAACGAGCGCTTATTTTAAAATAAGTGTAGCATTCAAATTCAAGCAAATCACAACAAATGCCCATTTAAAGGTAAATATTGATAGTCGGTTATTTAACTATCAATAGATATACACAACATCACCAGATTCCAAATAATTTTCCAAATTATTTATTTTCTAAAGATATCTTTACAAGATATATTTTTCCACACTTCAACCATTTGAAAACAAATTTCAAATCACTTTTCACCTTTACAACTTTTGAAAACAAATTTCAAATCATTTTCCTTACGCGAAAACACTTCCAAATATTTATTCATTTTCACTGGAAAACTGCCGAGTTCAAATACTTTAAAATAATTTATAACACTTATCCAAAATATATCAGGAAAACACTTTGAAATAAAACTATTTTTCTTTAAACACTTTACTTAGAATATTAGTTATAAAAGTATTATACCAATATTACATATAGCTTAAGTCCAAACTAATTTTCAAAATAAAAATTAGTAGATAGAGTATAACTATTTAAATAACTATTTTTTCTCTAAAACAAATATTGATTAAATCTTAGAAATAACCATTTCTATATCAACTTAATAAATATTTACTTAAAGTATTTAAAACAAATTAAGAAGTTAATTTCTCCAAAGTATCCTTTTCAAAACCAATTCTAGAATCTTATATATATATATGTATGTATGTATCTTTCAAAGCTATTCAGAAATTTTATTCGGCCTTCCAGGGAGAATACACTTTCATTTCAAAATGGTTCGTTTAAAACAATTAAATAAATCCTTACCGATTTACTTTAAATTTACGTTCTAAATCCGTAAATTAATTTCCATACTTCAAAATAAATCAATGTTTATTTTTAAACAAATTTCCCTTTCCTTTATAAATTCCATGGTGAATTTAAATTTCCAAATATCCACTGATATACGATTTTCAAATCGATTTCAAATATTCACTTTCAACAACAATTAAATTTTTCAATCGATTTCAAAAACAACCAAACCAAATTCCATATTGATTTCCCAAGAAATTAAACACCAAGTGAATTTCATTCAAATCTCAAATTGAAATCAATTTCTACTAAACCCCAAATCAATTTTCAAATTGATTCCAAATTCTTTTCAAAACACCTAATAAATTTCCAAATGGATTTTCGAAAGATTTAAATTCAATCACCAAAAATCAATTCCCAAATGGATTTCAAATTTTATTTCCTTTTAAAAATAAATTCCTTTTAAAGAAAACAAATTCTTTTCTTTTTCAAACTCTTAAAAATCCGTATTTTGAATAAATTCTTCAACCTTTGAATAATATTACCCGAAATCCATTTATTAAAGCTTTTCCCATATTTTGAAATTTTATTCAACAAGATTAAAATAAAACTTTATTATTTTAGAATTCCTTCTCTTAAATTTATCCAATTCTCAAAAATAAATTTTAATATAAACTTTCAACCTGAATTTTCAAAAATCAAATTTTTATTTATTTCCGGTGTCCAACGATACCAAAATTATATTCCGCTTAATTTTAGCCCTCAACGATTTCAATCATAAAGATAATCACACGGAGATTAGAAATACACAACATTGAAACAAATTCAATTATTTGAGGAATTCGGTTGGATCCCTCCAACCTGTTTCCCTGCATCCACAGATGTTAGCACAATACCAATCCTGTTTCAAGACGGTATATCGCGGTACATGGGTTTATATAAAATATCATCCGCTATTATGCGGCGTAATAGGGTCTCATCCGCTATATAATGCGGGAAATCAACTCCAAGTACATATATAATACCAATTCCACTTCACGGTGGAATATCGCGGTATATGTGTTTAATATAATAACCTCCGCTTAATATGCGGCGTATAGGGTCTATTTCAATACAACAAATAGCAACCATCATTCAATCACACAATCAAGCAATTTTAACTTTAACTATTCAAAATTTAAATCGAAACAAATTCGATTGAGTGAGAAGTTCTCACCTTACTTCCAATAGCGGTTTCAGCGTTTTATTGCAAATAAAATTAAACGCGCGTTTAATTTTACCCAAAATTCACACTAGCTCCAATCAATCTCAATCCAGCTCCATTGCGTAGTGCTCGTCAATACGAACCCGATGCAACTCATTTCGTGCGAAACGGACCTAGTATGAAAAGTTATAGCTTTTCAAAGTTTATACGAATTCATACATAAATTAATTTCAATTTTTTTTATACCCTAGAATAGATCGTGACCGTTCGAAATAGCTGCAACACATCAGGGCTGACCGCTTCTTCTTCTCCCCCCTTCATTTCTTAAGCAAGCAAACCCTTATGGCCGCCAATTTTGAACGAATTTTCGCACCCACATCTCACCGTTTGAAGACGATCGAACACCACAATATCGAAGCGCTACTCGAGCTCCACCATCGGCCGAAGCAAGGTTGAACTCGGTTGCCTGTAGACTTCGAATAGTGCATCGAAACGTGCGACCTTCCAATATGAATTTTCGTCGATTTACTTTGTTTTAAACGATCATAGCCGTTGGATCGATGGATCTTCATGTGCTCTTGAAAGTTGTAGTTGAAGATTCCTCAAAATAATGTGTGGATTAGAAGAAAAACGAGGAGGAAGAAGTGAACATTTTCGGCCATTGAATATGGGTGGCGGCTGAATCTTGAAACCCTAGGGTTTGTGCAAAACATAGAAAATGAGGTCCTTATATAGAAAATATTCGCGCACTATTCACCCGAAATTTTTCTAAACTCCAAACGAAGCGTGCCGCCTGGCGTTTATAATGTTTTACCCCTATTCCGAATGCAATAGAATATATACCGGGAGCCAATTCGATCGTATTTGGAAGATAGGTTTCCGAATCGAATTATTTAAATTTAAAATTCACTTAAACCGATTTCTACGCGTTTTAGCTTACCCGGACAAACCGTAAATCCGATTGACACGAAATTTGAAATCTTACAATAATTTAACATTAGGGATCCGATGAAACCAGTTTCGTCAAAATATGAGACTGTTTGAAAAATGACTATTTTTACTCGTCAATTAAATATTAAAATATTCATTTTCCACAAATTAACTTTTAATTCAATTTTAAAAGTTCTATAACATCATTCTAACTCCAATATGATTTAATACAACTTTACAAATCAAATTTAATCACATTAAACCCAATTTCCAATTATTTCTGTAATTTCAAATATTAATTTATCGATTTAATTATCCAATTAAATCAAGATATTCGAAATATAATTTATTCGACTTACGAATTTTACTTGTTAATATTTAAAATCAATTTAATATACGAATATCAAATGATAGAAATTCTGGGTCGTTACAAATGCATTTAATCTGCATAGGAAACTTTCACCTGTAATATGAGAAATTCTAAACTACCAACAATCTGCTACATCAATTATTTTCGTACTACTTAATCACTTGAAATGTGCACAATCATCCAATGCCCAAGAGATATCCTTGCACATCAATTATCTTACGTCGGCTCAACCATATATATATCGAGCCATTCATTGAATATGGCAACATCCACCTTTCTCATTTTTACACAAATTAAACACATAACGCATGCACAATGCAGTAGGCCTTAACTATAAGGCCAAATCAACATTAGTTTATCGGTTAGCTCCTCGATTTCACTAAATCATCATGGAAACCCACATCAAAACATTGTTCTCTCAAAACCAATCATTTGGTTTACATTTGATTTATTACTTAACCAGATTGCAATATATTATCAACAAAACAATAGAAATCTTGGCAAACATAAACGTACACACCATGTTATCAACCTTAATACCACTAACAAATTATCTAAACGCAATACCAAGATAATTCAATCGTAGGCAATCGAGACGTTTTGAGTGGGAATAACTTGCTAGTTTCACCTATTAATTCATCTTCAAAAGCCACTGTAATCGATCTATGAATCTCCAATCCAAAATCTACATCTCCGCTCCTCCACTAGCTCCCACCATCTACTTCTTTCTCAACTATCACCTTTTGCTTGCCAAACCCTCTCATTCTCCTTTTTGTCTTATTTTTTGAATTGGTTTGTAACAACACCACATTGGTATCTATGCTTTTAAACAAAAAAAATGCAGCTAAATATAACTGCGGGCAAGTTGATCAGGAAATGGCAGCCGAGGTGGATTTTGGTCATGTCAGGGAGGAGCTGCCAGTTAAAGATGATGAGGAGTTGGACCAGAACTAGGGGTGGAAGGCTGTGTCACAGTATGTATCTGTGCACGTGCACACCTCGCGAAGAAAGCTGCTGTTGTAAATAAATTGTATTAAGGATTTTTATTAAATTGTGTTGGTTTAGCTGTAATGTGCTGGCTAATATAGCCTTTGTAAGCACTAGTATAAAAGAGAAAGGCTTTTATGTGAAAATGTAGGCATGAATAAAAGAAATCAATTCATTTCTATTCTGTTACATTATTTTCAATACAATTCTTATTACATCTCTTATTCTCACTACTTTTCCTTAAATCCCCGATCTTTTTAACCTTCTTCTTTCTCCCGTTCTTCTTCCTCGATCTTCTGCACCTTTCTTCAAAACTTCTACAACCCTAGCCTCACCAATTCTTGATCAAGAAATAGCCATTAACACCATCCCTGACCATGATTGACTCACCGAGCTTACCTGCACCCCACACGGTGGTATCAGAGCAAACAACTGGGCATGTTTCAGACCCCCAGTTCAACCCGATCACCTCCTCTAACAATCAAAACAATGAAGCTTCAAATCGTGAGCAAGAAGAAGTATGGCAAAGGCAAGAAGAAATCAATAGAAGAACTAATTGCTCTTTGAGGAATTTGGAGACCAAATTTGACGGTATACACAACGTACTATCTGCTTTAGCATTAGTCATGCAACAATTAAAGATGCAAACTACCACTGCCAATTCTGCCTCAACTACAGTAATGAACATGCAAGGAGTCTTGGCCTCCACTCCTCAAAATATAGCAAATACATCCACTAATCCATCTCCTGTAGCATTGAGAAACCCTCCTATCAACCCAAGATTTAACAGCAACTCGTTGAACAGTTCCCCTACCATCAATCCACCTATAATAATATTCACAACAACGCTGAACCACCTCACAATAACCGACACTCCCCATATCCTTCCCTAAAACTCGATTTTCCTACCTTCAAAGGAGATGAAATGGTTCTTGAATGGGTGGCTCAAGTATAACAGTTCTTTAAGTCTAATCAAACTGAAGAGCAATATTGGGTTGAGGTGGCTTCTTTTTATCTCAAGAAGGATGCCTTTAGATGGTATAACTAGTATACCCGTAATGTTTCTAATAATGAATCTTGGCAAGTCTTCGAAGAGGAAATAACAACCAGGTTTATCCCAGAAGAAATGGACAGACCCTATGAAACTTTGGCTAAACTTAAACAACAGACCACTGTATCTTCTTATCTCACAAAGTTTGAAGGGTTGCTAGCTACTATTGACACACTGCCACCCAGATGCTTGCTTGACAGGTTCATTGGGGGAATCAAAGAAGAAATTAGGTATGATGTATTAACCTCAAGACCAACTGATTTTAAGGAGGCAATTTCATTAGCTAAAATGTATGAAAGTGTAAGGAACCAGACTAAGAATGGAAGCAAGGTCACTAAACCCTTCTCCTTCTCCAAGAAGAATTCCAACCAGATTATTCCTTTTACAAGAAAGCCTAAAGAGTGGAGTATCTCTAACATTGAAGACTTAGCCAGGAAGAAGGATCTGACACCTAGCCAATTGATTGACATAAGAAGGCAAAATTTATGTTATGGATCTAGGGAGCCATGGCATAAAGATCACAAGTGTAAAATCCCCCAAGTTTATGTTATTGAAGGAATCATGGATCTTGATGAAGAAGTGGAAAGCAAAAACACCATATCAAAAGAAGAAAATGAAGACTACCACCAAGAAGACAAGGAAACTCTTGAAATTACCTTACAAGCTATGTGTGGTATTCCAGCTTTATCCACTGTGAAGGTACAATGGTTCATCAAAGGTAAGCCAGTGCAAGTATTATTAGACTCGGGCTCCACCCATAGTTTTATTGATGATCAGCTTACCAAAAAGTTAAAGCTCAGAGTAGATAATTCCAAGAGTTACGAAGTTATGGTGGCTAATGGGGAAAAATTACAACGATCAGGAGTCTGCAGGGATATCATGTTAAAATGCCAAGGCTGCAACATGCCAGTTGATCTCTTGACTCTTCCTCTTGAAGGATACCAGGTGGTTTTAGGAGCCCAATGGATGAAGAGGCTTGGAGATGTTACCTTAAATCTTGACAAATTACAAGTAAAATTTACATGTGATAAAAAGCCTTATATATGGCAGGTGATCAAATAGGAAGGCCTCAAGGTTGTAGATAAAGAGATCATAAACAAGGAAAGCTCTCAAGTACAACTAACCATGATGTTATGTACTCATAAGAAATCTACAACTCCAATAAATCAAGGAGAATCACCACAGCTACCACTAGAAATAGTCAGTTTACTTGATCAATTTCCTGAAGTCACTACCGATAAGGCCTTTTTACTACACAAAAACTACAAGATCATAGAATTCCCTTAGTTCCTGGAGCCAATCCCGTATGCTTAAAACCCTACAGACATTCTTATCATATAAAGAATGAACTGGAAAAGATAATTTAGGAATTGTTGGAGTCGGGAGTCATCAGACACAGTACCAATGCCTTCCCTTCACCAGTGGTAATAGTAAGAAAAAGGGATGGAACATGGAGGTTGTGCATAGACTATAGAAGCCTCAATTCTCTCACCATTAAAGTTGAGTATCATATTCCATTAGTAGATGATCTTTTTGATGAATTGCATGGTTCTAAATATTTTTCTAAATAAGATTTAAAGTTAGGTTATTGTCGAATTAGAATGTTTGAATAAGACATACATAAGACTGCTTTTAAAACACATGATAGGCACTACGAATTCACTGTCATGCCATTTGGCCTTGCAAGTGCCCCATCCACCTTCCAGTCCCTTATGAATAACACTTTCAGGCCTTATTTAAGAAAGATTGTATTAGTTTTTTTTGATGATATACTGATATTTAGCCAGACTATGTCTGAGCATATAGAGCATCTTAGATTGACTTTTCAGATACGTAAAGATAATCAACTAGTTATAAAGGTCTCAAAATGTAGCTTTGCACAATAATCTAGTGAGTACCTTGGTCATATTATTTCAACAAATGGTATAGCAGTGGATCCAAACAAGGTTAAGGCAGTTATGGAATGGCCACTTCCTAAAAATTATCACTGAGAGGGATCTTTGGCTTAACTGGGCATTATAGGAAATTTATTAGAAATTATGGTCTCATTGCCAAACCATTCACCAACATGTTAAAGAAAGATTTGTATGGACAGTTGAAGCCACTGAAGCCTTTCAACAACTCAAGCAATGTTTATCTTAACCTTCAGTATTGGCAATGCCAGATTTTTCTCAACCCTTCATTTTAGAACGTGATGCCAGTGGGCATGGAATTGGGGCAGTTCTACAACAAAATGGCAAACCTATTGCATTTTTCACCAAGGCACTTCAGGGGAGGAATCTGAACCTCTCTACCTATGAAAAAGAATTGATGGCAATAATTATTGCAATAAGAAAGTGGGCTCAATATTTATTAGGACGGCAATTTGTGATCAAAACTGACCACCAGAGCCTCAAATATCTTCTAACTCAAAAACTACATGCTGGGCTTCAAAACAAATGGTTAGCAAAATTGCATGGCTTTGATTGCAAAGTTGAATATAAAAGTGGGAAGGAAAATATAGTTGCAGACACTCTATCTAGAAGGGAAGACTACTCTAATGATACATTACAAGTGCAAGCCATCTCTACAGTTCAAACACCTTGGTTGCATGAATTAAAAAACACTTCAATGGCCTCTGACTGGTATCAGCAGCAAATAAGGAAGATCTGCAATAAGGAATTGGCTGAAGGCAGGTATAATATAGTGGATAATTTAATATTCTACAAAGGAAAATTATTGGTTGATCACCATTTGGAATCACTGCTGCAAATAATCATTAATGAGCATCATGCCACTCCACTGGGAGGTCACTCTGGTATCAAGGGAACCATAAAAAAACTAAAACAAGTTTTTTATTGGAAGCATATGAAAAGAGCTGTGGAAAAATTTGTAAAATCTTTTGATGTCTGCCAACGAACAAGAGTGAGAATGTATTGCAACCTAGGTTATTAAATCCTCTTCCCATACCTGATAGAATATGGGAGGATATATTCATGGATTTCATAACGTGTTTGCCGAGGAGCCAGAAACGTACGGTGATATATGTGGCGGTGGATAGATCAAGTAAGTATGCACATTTCTACCCTCTCACACATCCCTATACGGCTCAAGAAGTAGCCAAAGTATTCTTTAATGGAATTTTCAATCTTCATAGACTGCCTAAATCTATAGTGAGTGAAAGAGATACCATGTTTACAAGTCATTTCTGGCAAGAACTCTTTAGATTGCAAGGATACAGTTTAAAATTAAGTTCCTCTTATCATCCTCAAAGTGATGGGCAATTATAAATTGTTAATAAGATTCTAGAAGGATATCTTAGGTGTTTTGTCAATCACAAACTGCATGAATGGGTAAACTGGCTATCCTTAGCCAAGTATTGGTATAATGCTTCTTGGAAAACTTCAACTAACACCACACCCTACAAGGCTGTGTATGGAATTGATCCCCCACATCTGTTGTCATATATTCCTAATATGGCTAAGGTGTAACAAGTAGAGGACATGCTGTAGCAGAGACATGGCATTAGAGTTTTTAAAAGACAGTTTAAAATTGGCACAAAATAGGATGAAGAAATATGCTGATTTAAGGAGAACTGATAGAGAATTTGAAGTAGGAGATTGGGTCTTATTAAAACTCCAACCCTATAGGAAAATTACTGCACGAAATAAAAGAACACATAAATTATTACCAAAATATATGGGCCATACCAAGTAGAAGCAAGGATTGGTAAAGTTGCATATAAAATGCAAATACCAGACCACATACAAATCCATCCCATCTTCCATGTATCCCAGCTAAAGAAAAGAATAAGGGAGCATGTGATAAAACAAGATGATGTTCCTAGCTATGTTAAAGAAGAAGTGGTTCAACCTGAAGTGATGTTAGATAGGAGAATAATGCCAAGAAATGGAAAGGCTGTGGTGCAAGTTTTTGTTAAATGGAGGAAAATACTCGAACAAGAAGCTGAAAGTGTGCTATGGATCGTGTAATATGGATATATGATAATACAGAGTATAGTGATGATAGCAATATAGTAAATAGTGCAGAATATAAAAGCAGTATAATAAAATAACACCAGAGATTTTTATACTAGTTAGGAGCTCCGTCCTATATCCAGTCCCAGACTCCTTCTGGAATTTCAATAAAACAACAATCCTCATTTAACATGGAGGAATAGGTCTATACAACCCCTGAGAAGCCGAGCAGGGATCTGTGCAACAGAACAGGATTTCGCCTCAACAGCGGAAGAGGACTTCTCACGCCTAAGCAGCAGAAAAGGACTTCAACAAATACAAAAGATTGTTTTGACCTTATGTATTCTAATAACATGGATTTGTCACTCGTAGTACACCCTTCCTATAATCTTTTCCTCAAGTATGATGTGTGTAGTTGTGTGTATACGAAGATTAGGAAGTTTCAAATTGCTTGAAGAATATGGAAATGAATACGTAAGCAATGAATATATGAATTCAAGAGAGTAGTTAATTTAGAAAATGTGATTCATTTAAAGCAAGTAAGTGAAGTGATTTGATCTTGAAATTCATGCATATATATAGCATTTAAGTTGCAACTATTGGTGAAGAGATCTCTGTGAATAACAACGGTTGCAACCCTTGGGGAGGAAGACAACTATTCAGAAAAGGAAGTGTCTTTTCACAAAAAAATGACTGTTGCAGAATTCAGTCGACTGACTCAGGTCATTCAGTCAACTGAATTTAAGAACATGCATATATATGTCAAAATGCAAAGATTCAGTCGACTGACTGTATTCAGTCGATTGAATTCTCTTGTTAAGCAAGAATTACAGTAGCTCATTTGGTTAGAGTACTTGCCTTCCAAACTAGTGACCCGGGTTCGAGCCCCGCTCCATGCATTTTTTGAAAATTGATTTTGATAAAAATATGCACGTAAGTTTATTAGAATATGAATGATGATTCTTAAGGAAAGATTTCAATAAAGCACTAAACTAGACTTTATATACACATTTGATGACTCTTGTTAAAATATATAACTATACAAACCATATATTGAGCCAATGAGTCTGGATGTTATCGTAGTCGTAGATTCGTGAATTGCTGTGCCTTGTCAGCAATCAAAACCTATGATCCAACAGAAGCAACATGGGAAGATTACTGGCCATTATTAAGGAGATTTCCCACTTTAGACCTTGGGACAAGGTCAATTATTGAAGAGGATGGGAGGTGTAACACCCCCACATTGATATCTATGCTTTTAAACAAAAAAACTGCAGCTAAATATAACTGTGCGCAAGTTAATCAGGAAATGGCAACCGAGGTGGATTTCGGTCATGTCAGGGAGGAGCTACCAGTTAAAGATGATGAGGAGTTGGACCAAAACTAGGGGTGGAAGGCTGTATCACAGTATGTATGTGTACACGTGCACACCTCACAAAGAAGGCTGCTGTTGTAAATAAATTATATTAAGGATTTTTATTAAATTGTGTTGGTCTACCTGTAACGTGATGGCTAATATAGCCATTGTAAGCACTAGTATATAAGATAAAGGCTTGTACATGAAAATGCAGGCATGAATAAAAGAAATCGGTTCGTTTCTATTCTATTACATTATTTTCTATACAATGCTTATTACAACTCTTATTCTCACTACTCTTCCTTAAATCCTTGATCTTCTTAACCTTCTTCTTCCTTCTGTTCTTCTTCCCTAATCTTCTGCACCTTTCTTCAAATCTTCTACAACCCTAGCCTCACCCAATTCTTGATCAAGAAATAGCCATTAACACCAGTCTCGATCATGGTTAACTCACTAAGATTACCTGCACATTTGAGTTTGAATATTATTCAATTCAAGAGCATATGGGAGGTAAGTATTTTGTAGCCTTTATTAACTACATGCCTTAATTTGAAAATTTACTTTCCTGCCCTTTGTTTCATTTTCCTCCCAAACCAAACAGGAGCAGATACCGTTTTCGTTTACCGAATTTGCTCTCCACTCTATTTTGGACTGCAACTCAAAGGTTTTTATACTATATCTCACCTCTAACCAACCCTAAAAATTTTCAAAGTCACTTCTCAAGCTCGTGTCTTACAAGGTAAATGATATTTTATATCAACTTCGTACCACATTTTTTTCTCATTGTCATAATCTCTCCTTCTTGTAAAAATTGCTTCCTCGTGATTTCCTATGCTAAAGAGTTACTTGCTTATGGCCATGCAATGAAACTAAAAAAAAGTGTACAATCGAATAAAAAGAGTTGCATATAACAGGAAATTTATGAAAGCGTTCATTCAAACATGTAATCAATCAATAATTTATATATATGTATATGTGTGTGTATAGTAAAATACAACTATTCCTCACTCATTTCGCTTGTAATCCCTTAAAAGTTATGGATGTGCATGATTCATTTGTTTATACATCCCGTATATACGATCTTTAGTGTCCTCACTATATTATATAAGTAGACTAAATGCATCTGCTTCTATTGGAACCAGATCAGCAAGTAGCTGGTTAAATTGGCGAATTTCAAAAAAAATTAACCATTTTAAATCTTATTGGGCCTATAAAGTTTAAATTAATTTATATCTTATCTAAATTTATTTTAAATAAAATCAGTATTTTATTCAATTTATGAATAAGGTATTAATTACTATTAGATTCGCATGTATTTAGTATAATATATGTATCATCTACGCATACGTGTGCACGCGCACGTGCTGCATAAGTCATGTATATGCTTTCACATGCCCATGTATGTTGTCTAATACTGTGATGACCGCCCTACACCTTTGATGCTTATATAATAAGTGCACATTCTCTTATATTCATATACTCTATATCTAGTCTAAGGTGACAACTTCTTATTAAATTTTGATGATTTAAATCTATTTAAAATTTAAAAGGAAGAAGATATTAATTAATTCTCGCATTCAACCAAATATGGGAAACGAATAAGAAAGATAATCAATTAATATCAAAAGATATGTTAATTGATTTGAGGAATCAATCAAATAAGAATGTAAATGGAAATAAACACCAATATGCTAAATTTATGTTGACATCAAATTAAGTAAATCTGATTTCATACTTGTCTCCATGCAGTCTTCATCCTTCAAACTATATAAATAAAGACATTTGTTCTTCTTTTTATCAACAAAAACAAAAAAGAGCATTCTCCACCAAAATATCCTCAATAAGATACTTATTTTGTATTTTTGAGTGGGTGAAATTTATTGAGTGATTCATACTCTTCCCATAATGTACTCTCTCTCGAAGTGAAGAAATAATAAAGGGTTATTAGATTTCCGTGGACATAAGATGCAAATTCGAACCATGTTAAATCTTCTTTATCTATCTTCTATCTATTGTTTAATTGTGTAATATCATATTTGATTTTGAGTTGCATTAGCATTCAAGTAGGTAAAAACTAGATCCTGATTAAATCGCTTTTGCTCAATAATTTTTCCACCACACTTTGGTATTAGAGCTAGCATTCTTATTCTGTTTGGATATTAACGGTTACTTCTAGAAAGTCTATTGGTGGATCTGGTATCAATTATGTTGTTACACGCTTTGATGGAAAGGGAGATTTTGAATTTGGAAGATGAAGATGGAGGCACTGTAGAAGAAGAAGACTTTTGAGGTTATTTCGATGTTTGATAAATTAAAGGACATTGAAGCGGATATTTTAGAAGAAATGGAAAATGAAGCTCTTACATAAATCCAATTGAGTCTTTCAGATGAAGTTCTTAGAGAATTCTCTCACAAGAAGATGGCGAAGGAATTATGGAATGCATTATCCGATGAACATTAAGACAAGTCTCTCACCAATCGGATTATTCTTCAAAAATAACTTATACGTTTAAGATGAAACCGAAAGCCGATCTCATGGAGCATGTAGATGCTTTGACCACTTTGATTATGAACCTAAAGACAAAGGAAGTTGATATTATTGATGAGGCTCAGGCAGTGATCCTTTTATGTTCCTTGCCTAAGGAGTATACTACTTTCATTAATTCCATGATATATGGTCGCAGTAAGATTAGTCTATTTGATGTAAAGGCTAGTCTTCATAATGAAGTGTTGAAAGGAAGATTAGCGAGCACTGTTTTGAATAGTGACATGGATGGTTATCTGTTTAGAAAGGTAGAAGTCAAAGAATTGTGGAGGTAGATATAATTCAAGGTCCCAGTCTAGGGGCCTATGTAACATCCCCCAACTTGGAAGCCCAAAACTAACGGCCACGGATGCTGCAGTCATCCATAGTAATTAATCCTCGACGACCAAATACGACGGTATTAGATACATTGATACACAGATCACAAGAATATGGAAAAAAATTAACCAATTAGAAACACAATTCCACATTTCATTCAAAACATTTCATGTTCATTACATAACAAAAGCGTTAGCCACGTTTAGAAAAATATAATTATTACACATACACCAAGAGCGACATATGAAGAAGCCTCCTTGGTTGATCAAAGTATATAATAAGGCTAAAAGTCTGCCTTCACACCCAAGATACACATCGGAAAAAGATAACTCTAAATAACTAACAGCCTCCTACACACCTCCTGGAAGCTTTATTCGTCTAAGAAGAGAACCTAAAAACCTTAAATCTCAAATTACGCAAAATCAATTGAGCACCCGAGAGTTTAAGGGGAAAACAAAAACATCGGGTTAGACATAAAGCCTGATATGAATAATAACCTAACATTTCAAACCTTTTAGATATCTAGTGAGACCACGCCACTTAGCGGAATAGGTTTTCCCCTCACTAGTATCCTAAAACCCATTTTATAAAACCATATATTGTGCTACTGTATCCACAATGATTAAAACATAACATTTCAAAATATGATGATGATATACATATATAAACATCTTGGATTTTCCATCCCTGGTTTAATCGACTCCCTATCATGAATATAGTTTCTAGGATCATTATTAACCTATTGGTTTTCATGGGTTTACTAATAACCTTTTTATAATTTCTAGACACCTTGTCCTATTCCAGAATTTTCATGGAATCACTAAGAACCTATATGCCCCTGCCAATTAACTTAATTAATTTATGGGTTCCCTTGAACCTATTAGCCTCTCCCATAACTCCTAT
Organism: Allium cepa; assembly: GCA_030765085.1. Lineage (NCBI taxonomy): Eukaryota > Viridiplantae > Streptophyta > Magnoliopsida > Asparagales > Amaryllidaceae > Allium > Allium cepa. The sequence goes on from CM060943.1 coordinate 731,703,978, forward strand.
TTTTATTCTAGTTTTCAAGGGTTGACGAGGAACCTATATATTATTCTAGTAACTCTCTTTTTTGCCTAGTTTTCATTGGTCGACTCAGAAGCTACTACTTTCTTATCTTAGTTTTCATGGGTTGACTAGGAACCATTTAACTGATGTCAATACTTGATCTGAATATAGTTTTCTTGGGTTCACTACAAACCAATTGGCCCCTGCCAACCATCGTTTATGCATAGTTTTCATGCGTTTACTATGAACCTGTTGGTTACCCCAATAACTTCCTAATCATAATTTTCATGGGTTTACCATGAACCTATCTTCCAGACAACTTCAAAGTTTAGGCATCCTATATTCTGGTCTCCTTGACTCTTTGGATGTAATTCTAATCATTTAGAAGTTTATATTCACTACTGGGTTAACCTAGCTGGTTCTTCTAACCCTTTATCCCTCAAATTACAGTTATGGGTCATTTATCATGAGAAAATATTTATATTTGAAAAGGTAAATATAATAACCAAACAATACCACTCCTGCAGATTTAAGATCCTTGAAATACTTTTTCAAATTTACATACTTGAAATCCTTTCAAAATTACTTTATTTAGCCAGAGTTTTTCCTTTAAAAATGAGTATGGGTTTAAAAACCTTTCGACACCTTCGAAACCCAGCTTCCAACTTCATTGGATAATCTCCTTCGAAAGCACAAAATTCTATCTTTAAAATATTAGGCTCTTGCCTTTCAAATGCTTTAAAATATCCCTTTCGAAACCTTTTGATTGTATTAAAGCATTAACCTTTAACTTTGGAAGCATAGCTTCGAAATCAAGCGAAAATACCCCATTTCAAAACCATTGGAAGTATACCTTTCGAAAAAATTGAAAATACCTTTCAAAACCATTGGGTTTATATTTAAAATAATATTTTTGGGTCGAAGTGAACATAAGAGAAAGCACTTCTTTCGAAACCATTCTTTACTTCAAAAATTACTACGGAGATTGATGGTGTCGAAACCATCCTTTTGAAAGCATTAAAACATCTGAGTAAAACATTTAAAGGTTGGCGTCCAAACCCCTTTCGACGGCATCCCCTTCAAAACCCCAGCCTCTTTCGAAAGCAGTAGGAAGTGGCTTATATTTATAAAAACAACAGTACCTTTCAATAGCATTGATGTCTTCGATACCATCGAAAGGCATCAATTCACAAAAGGGTTTCGATTTGGTCAAAACTATCCCTTCCGGAAGCTTTAAGTGAAACCAAAGTAACTCCTTCGGAAGCTACTTCTTTAAAACAATGATGGCAGCTCTCTTTTGAAAGCTTCTTTTGAAATACCTTTCGCAACCATAGGTTTCATCTATGTCAAAACCCCTTCATAATATGCAAGCACTTTTTCCTTTAAAATAAACAATGGAATCAACCCTTTCGGAAGCTATGTTTCGGCACCCTACCTTTTCCTTATCTTCAATCCACTGCGAGCCATCTAAATGATACCATGTGTATTGGTTCGCTGGTTTCGACCTAGAAGGTTTTGACTAGGTTGGAGGCGAAACCTCGGGGTCAGAAAGTCTTTCCAATGAAGGCGAAGCACCTTTTTCTGAATAAAAGGTTGTTTTTACCAAATAAAGTAAACCTTTTATAACTACCCTGCCCACTTTTAAACTCTTAATTGGTTATAATAAACTTTCAAATTATTTTACTAAAATTTTCCGCATTTTCTCAAATCTAAAACCAGTTAACTTTTAACAAATAATCCCTTCCCATTAACAAAACAATTAAATAATTTTGGTCCACCTTTCAAAATAATTTAATTTCCATACTAAATCACTTAGTAAAAATCCCCAAAATTTCTAGAAATTCACTTTAATCATGTTATCTAACATCTCAAAATTTTAGGCCTAAATTCTCAATATTTCCTAAAATAAATTTATAAATCCAAATAACCATATTTTCCTTTGAAAATTCATAATTAATTCTCCATGGATTTGAAAAATTATGAAAATTAAAATCCAACTCCAAAATAATGTTTCTCATAACATAAAATTTTCCCATGGCATTTATAAATCATTTAATCACATTTCGTGCATATTCTCTTTTAAACAATCTTGTTTAAATCATAAGAATTTTAAATCAGGCATATCATCATCCAATATATCATAATAAAGAATTTACCCTTAAATCTGAAAAGTTATGATTATATAAACCAAAATAGAGGTGTTGTAATTATTATTCACCTTAGATTGGATGAGGAAATGGATGATTGATTGAGATTGATTTCTTCTAGCTTGAACCCTAAGCTTTACTTTGATTTTTTTTCTTCTTCTCTTCTTCCTAATGGCCGACCTTGCTCTTCCTTGTTTACGATTTTAGTTTTTCTTATGATAAATGAAAGTGTATGGCTAAGGAGAAAATATTATAAAGGTGGAAGATGACATGACAATGACCCTATTGCTCTTATGGTTTATTAGCTAACATTTACCATTTATAAGTTCAATTATTTTAATAAGCACGACCACTGCATATTTATTAATCAACCTTAATCTTCTTATCTGCATTATTCTATTTAATTTTATTTAATTAAATCTCCTGAATAATGTTATTAAAAATTAGGGGTGTTACAAGCTCCCCTCCTTAAAGAATTTCATCCTCGAAATTCAGTAAGGATTAACTAGCAAACATAGCAACCATATGTACCATCTCCTATCATCCATACTAGTCCGCCTGACTAATAACTAATATATATAAATCTAATATAGACATACCACCAAAGCAGATCAGGATAAGCCTCTCAAATCATGTCCTTCGTCTTCTAAGTATTGTCCTTCTCATTGTCGCTCCCTTGAAATTTCACCAACTTCTCGGTCCTATATCTTTTCTCATCTCTCGCCACAACCCAAACTGGTGGTCTAGCATACGTCAAATCAGGCTCCACTATAAGTCTTCCAACTCTATCTGGGGAATAGTAGCCTATGGATCATGTACATACTTCCGAAGATAAGACACATGGAATACATTATGTACACCTTCCATACTACTCGGTAACTCAACTCTGTACACGAGCTTTCCAATCCTTTCTAAAATCTGAAATGGTCCAACATATCTCAGGGACAACTTTCACGACTTCCCAAATCGTACTACTCCCTTCATCGGGAATACCTTAATGAAAACTGGTCTTCCATTGAGAATTATAGATTTTTACGCCTATTATCTGCGTAACTCTTCTATCTGGATTGATCTTCCTTCATCCTTTCTCGAATCGATTCAATCTTCTCTGACACCTTCCTAACCAGATCTAGACTTAAGACTAATCTGTCTACATTCTCCAACCAACATGCAGGGGGTTTTCATAGCCTTCAATACAAAGCTTCAAAAAGCGTCATTCCTATGCTAGGCTGATTATTATAGGAAAACTCAGTCAAATGTACGTGATCCTCCTAAGATCCACCAAATTCCAACACATAAGCTCTCAACAAATCCTCGAGCACCTTATTGACTCTCTCTATCTTCCCATCCATCTAAGGGTGATATGAGGTCCTAACACATCTTATATACTCTTCCAGAATTCGCTAGTGAATAAAGCATCTCTATCATTGACTATGCTATTAGAAACTCCATGAAGTCTAACTATGTTCTACATGAACAACTTTTCCAAAACTAGTGTTGTTCTAGTCGACTTTACCGGAATGAAATGGGCACTCTTTGTCAACATGTCCACAATAACCCATATACTCTCATTTGGTCTGCTTGACCTTGGCAACCCATCTATAAAATCCATGGATATCGAAAATCATTTCCAAACTAGAATATCTAAAGGTTAAAGCAACCCACTCGGCTTTAGATGTTCAGCCTTCACTTATTGACAGTTCATGCACTGCCTAACCCACAAGCCAACATCCCTCTTCATGCCTTCCCAATAGAAGCTCATCTTCATATCTTGATACATCTTGCTCCCTTCAGAATGAATCATGAACTTCTATCGATGACATTCTTCCATAACTTCCCTCCTGAAGTTCTCAACATCCGGAACCATAATCGTCCCTTCTTTCTCAACCATCCTCTCTGGTCAAGACAAAAAACTTTCAAATCATCGATTTCTGATCCTACCTCAAGCCTTCTAATCCTCTCAACAAAAACTGGATCTTCCCTCTACTTAGAAGCTATCCTCTTGACCAGCACCAGTCAAACTTCTAGATAAGACAACATGGCGATACCCTGACTAGAACTAGCAGTAGATCTCAATTACACACCACAATTAGCTAAAACTTCTAGATCCATCCATTCTGCCAACATCGCTAACACCACATTCTGATGTTTTCTACTAAGAGCATCATCCAACTTATTTCCTTTTTCAGGAGTATACTCTATATCGAAATCATAAGCAGCCAAAAACTCAAGCCATCTCTGTTGTCTCATATTCAACTCCTTTTGAGATAATAAATATCTCAAAGACTTATGGTCGGTACATAACTCAAATCTATCCCCTAAGAGATAGTGCCTCCAAATCTTCAAGGCAAAAATCACCCAAGCAAACTCCAAGTCATGAGTAGAGTATCTTACTTCATGCGGTCTAAGCTGCCAAAATGCATAAGCAATGACTTTTCCCGTCTGCATTAACTCTGCTCCTAATCTAGTCCCACATGCATCAGTGTATACTACCAACCCTTAGTTTCCATCGAGAACTACCAATACTGGAGCATTGGTCAACAAATGTTTTAACTTAAGGAATGCTTTCTCACATTTGTCGGACCAAACAAACTTTACATCTTTCCTGGTCAACTTCGTCAAAGGTGCTACTATCCACGAGAAGTCCTTGATGAGTTTTCGGTAATAACCAGCAAGTCCAAGAAAACTCCGAATCTCGGTTACCATCTTTGATCTCTTCCAATTGTTCACAGCTTCGATCTTATCTGGATCGATTGACAATCCTTTCTTTGAAACCACATGACCAAGAAAGTTAACCTCTTTCTTCCAAAAGTGACATTTGGAAACCTTTGTCTGTAGCTGATTTTGCCTCAACGTCTCTAGTGCAACTCTAAGATGATCTTCATGCTCTCTCCCATCCTTAGAATATACTAAAATGTCATCTATAAACACCAACAGAATCAATCCAAATATTCTCGGAAGACTCGGTTCATCAAATCTACAAAGAAAGCGGGTGCATTTGTCAATCCAAATGGCATCACTAACCACTCATACAAACTATACGTAGTTCGAAATATTGTCAAAGGAATACCATCCTCCACCACTCTCAACTGATGGAACCCCGTCGCCAAATCCAATTGGGCAAACACTCTGGCTCTACTCAACTGATTGAATAGATCATCTATCCTCAGTAGAGGTTACCTATTCTTGATCGTCCTTTCATTCAGCTTATGATAGTACATACACATCCTTAATGACCCATTTGGTTTCTTCACGACTATCAAGGCCGCTCCCTATGGGAAACTACTTGGTCTAATAAAATTTCGTCCTTCTAGATCCACTAGCTACACCTTCAATTCCTTCATCTCAGTCGGTTTCATCCTGCTAGGTGGTCTACTCATAGGTTCAGCTTCTAGCATAAGATCTATCTGAAACTCAGTCGCTCATTTCGGTGGTAGTCTTATGACTGGCTCAAAAATATCTGCAAATTCCCTTACCACTCGAACCTGACTTAGATATTTGCCTACTACCATTGCGCTTAACAAAGCACAACTATTCCTGTCAAAATTTTCCACTGAGAAGATAATTCGATTATAACTATCAAGATGTTTTAAGGATATCTCCCCATCCTGAAAAAATATCCTAGCCTCATACCCCTTTAACCAATACATGCCCAAAATGATTCTAAAATCTATGAAATCATAAACATATAGACTACATGCAAACATATGACCTAAGAAATCCAGTTCTAACTAGTCACATCTCATCCCCAGAGTTGTATATCCTCCTATTGAATTCGCAACCCTTAAGGAAGTAATAAGGTATATGAGTTCTATGCATAATCTATCAACCAAATCTGTGATATAAATGAATGTGTTGCACTGGTATCAAACAGTACCCTAACCGGAATACTCTGAATCAAAAACGTACCTTCTATCATAGTTTTCCCTTTCTCTGTTGAAGTAGGCCTAGAAGAAGATGGTGGTCCAATAGCAAAAACCTTCCCTCTGTCTTCCCCGATTGGCTCTGAACACTGGTTCTTGTAATGCCCAACTTGGTTGCAGTTGAAGCATTTAACATTCTTTTTCTTTGCAGGCTTCTTCCCTTCGCCTATTGTGCACTCGTGAGTGTAATGCTCCTTCTTATCACACTTGAAGCACACCAAATCAGCCTTTTCTTTCTTGGCAGCTCCCTTTTTTGGGCTCCCTTCTTAAAGAATTTCCTTTTTTCCCTAAGGACCTTGAGATTCAACTGGCTTCTCTCTAGTTGAAATAGCAAGCATCTCTTCATGGTGAATAGCCATCTCCACTACCACATTGCCAGGATCTTTGATATGAGTCATGGTCATTCTAGCAAGAGCAGGTCTCAATCCTCGAATGAATCTCTCATTCCTTCTGATATCAGTGTAAACCAATGCATATCCATATCGAGACAGCTCATCAAATTTTGCAGCATACTCGACCATTGACATCCCTCCTTGAACTAGATCCATGAACTTCCTCATTAATACCGACTTAGCAACCTTAGACAGAAACCTCTGCTCAAACCTTCATCTAACTCAGCCCATGTCAGCTCTTCCTCTGGTACCCCAGTTGTCACACTATTGCACCAGCGAAGCGCTACCCTTTGCAACTGCCTAGAGGCTAGCCTTCTCTTCTCTCATCATACAAGCCTACATCGGTAAAAATCCTCTCACAGCTCAACAGCCAATTCTCAACCTCACAGCATCCTTCATTCCCATAAACGGCTTTCCTCCCAGACTGGTAGTCTGCTCAGCCTAACACAATTATATCCAGCGGGAGCTACAAGAATAGCTCCTCCAACATTACCAGCAGCTCCTCCTTGCAAAAGATTATCCAACAACAGATACACCATCCTCGCATCTACTAGTGAATTACCATCACCTACATTGGCCTCGGCATTTGGATTAGCATTAGCCTGTCGACCTTGATTCCTCCTAGTGTTAGGTCGAGCATTACTATTTGTTGTGGTGCTTCCTCCACCTAGATTTCCTCTTTCGTTTCCTACTTCCATATCCTCTTTCTCGTAAATCTGCCTACGAGCCTTAGTAAGATACAGAAGAGCGGTCTAAGGGAGAGGGAAACATGTACTTTGATATATATACATATATATAAAATACAAGTATGCTATTATAGTGATAACCCAAACCCCGATCATATTTTCAAATTCATTGGATTATGTTTGAAAAAGTTTTTAGGTTTACCTTTTTTCAAAGTTTCATAAACCCATGCTCTGATACCAACTTTTAACATTCCCCTACTTCGAGATCCAAAATTAATGGTTATGGATGTTACAGTCATTCATAGTTAGTAATCCTCGACTACCAAATATGGCGGTGTTAGATACATTGATACGTAGATCATAAGAATATGGGAAAAAATTAAAAAATTAAAAATAAAATTCCACATTCCGTTCAAAACATTTCATGTTCATTACATAATTCCAAAAGCATTAGACACGTTCAAAAAAAAATATAATTATTACACATACGCCAAGAGCGACATATAAAGATGCCTCCTTGGTTGATCAGAGTATATAATAAGGCTAAAAGTCTACACTCTAAATAGCTAGCTACCTCCTACACATGTCTGGAAGCTTTATTCATCTAAGAAGAGAACCTGAAACCTTAAATCTCAAGCTACTCAAAATTAATTAAGCACTCTAGAGTTTAAGGGGAAAACAAAAACTTTGAGTCAGATATAAAGTCTTGTATGAATAACAATTTAACATCTCAATCCTGTTAGATATCTAGTGAGACTATGCCTCTTAGCAGAATAGGTTTTCCCCTTATTAGTATCCTAAAACCCTTTTTATAAAACCATATAATTTGCTCTTGCATCCACAATGGTTAAAACATAGTATTTCAAAATATGATGATGATATACATATAAAACATCTTGGATTTCACATCCTCGGTTTAACCGACTCCCTGTCATAATTATAGTTTCTAGGATCACTATTAACTTATTAGTTTTCATGGGTTTACTAATAACCTTTTTGTAATTTCTAAACACCCTGTCCTATTTCAAAGTTTTCATGGGATCACTAAGAACCTTTAGGCCCTACCAATTAACTTAATTAATTCCTGGGTTCTCCTAAACCTATTAGCCTCTCCCATAACTCCCTTTTTTATCCTAGTTTTCATGGGTTGACTAGGAACCTATGGATTATTCTAGTAACTCCCTTTTTTGCCTAGTTTTCATGGGTTGACTAGGAACTTTCTACTTTCTTATCCTAGTTTTCATAGGTTGACTAAGAACCATTTGATTGATGTTAACATTTAATTCAGATATAGTTTTCTTGGGTTCACTACAAACCAATTGGCCCCTGCCATCCATCATTTATATATAGTTTTCATGGGCTTACTATGAACCTGTTGGTCACCCCAATAACTTCCTAATCATAGTTTTCATTGGTTTACTATGAACCTATCTCCTGGACAACTTCAAAATATAGGCATCCTATATTTTGTTCTCCCTAACTCTCTGGATGCAATTCTACTCATTCAGGAGTTCAATCAATTTATATTCACTACTAGGTTAACATAGCTGGTTCTTCTACCCTTTTATCCCCCAAATTACAGTTATGTGTCCTTTATCATGTGAATATATTTATATTTCAAAAATTAAACATAATAACCAAACAATACCACGCTTGTGGATTTCAGATCCTTGAAATACTTTTTCAATTTTACACACTTGAAATCCTTTCAAAACTCCTTTATTTTGCTAAGGTTTTTCCTTTAAAAATGAGTTTGGATTTAAAAGCCTTTCGACGCCTTCGAAACCTAGCTTCCGACTTCATTGGATAACTCCATCGTAAGAATAAAATTCATCTTTAAAACATTAGGCTCGTGCCTTTTGAATACTTTAAAACATCCCTTTTGAAACCTTTCGATTGTATTAAAGCATCAACCTTTAACTTTAGAAGCATAGCTTCGAAACGAAGCAAAAATACCCCATTTCGAAACCATTAGAAATATACCTTCCGAAACCATTGAAAGTGCCCCTTTCGAAACCATTGAAGGTTACCCTTCGAAACAAATACCTTTCGAAACCATAGGGTTTATATTTAAAATAATGTTTTTGGATCAAAGTGAACATAAGAGAAAGCGCCTCTTTCGAAACCATTCTTTACTTTAGAAAAGTACCGGGGAGATTGATGGTGTCGAAACCATCCTTTCGAAAGAGTTAAAACAACTGGGTAAAACAATTGAAGGTTGGCGTCGAAACCCCTTTCGACAGCATCCCCTTCGAAACCCTTAACCCCTTTCGAAAGCAGTAGGAAGTGGCTTATGTTTGTAAAAATAGCAGTATCTTTCGACAGCATTGATATCTTCAATATCATTGAAAGGCATCAATTTAAAGAAGGGTTTTTGGCTTGGTTAAACTATCCCTTCCAAAAGCTTTAGGTAAAACCAAAGTAACTCCTTTGGAAGTTACTTCGTTAAAACAAAGACGAAAGCTCTCTTTCGAAAGCTTCTTTTGAAATACCTTTCGCAACCATAGGTTTCGTCTATGTCAAAACCCCTTCATAAACAGGCAAGCACTTTTACCTTTAGCACAAAACAATGGAATCAACCCTTTCAGAAGCAACGTTTCGACATCCTACCTTTCGCCTATCTCCAATCCACTACGTACCATCTTAATGATACCATGTGTATTGGTTCACTGGTTTCGACCTCGAAGGTTTCGACTAGGTTGGAGACAAAAGCTCCGGGTCGATAGGTCTTTCCAAAGGAGGCGGAACCCCTTTTTCTAAACAAAAGGCTGTTTTTACCAAATAAAGTAAACTTTTTAGAACTAATTTTCCCACTTGTAAACTCTTAATTGGTTGCAATAACTTTCAAATTTTTACTAAAATTTGCCGCATTTTCTCAGATCCAAAACCAGTTAACTTTTTAACAAATAAGTCATTCCCATTAACAAAACAATTAAATCATTTAGGTCATCCTTTCAAAATAATTTTGATTTCCATAGTAAATCACTTAGTAAAAATTTCAAAAATTCAATTTAATCATATTATCTAACTTATCAAAATTTTAGACCTAAATTCTTAATATATTTCCACAAATAAATTTATAAACCTTAATAACCATATTTTTCTTTGAAAATCATAATTATTTCTCCATGATTTGGAAAATTATGAAAATCGAAACTCTACTCCAAAATAATGTTTCTCATAACATAAAATTTTCCCATGGCATTTAGAAATCATTTAATTGTTAGTCTGTAAGATGATGGTTTTGATGACAACAACCTTAGAATAGGATTATAAAATATAAATACTAACATTATAGTTTAGAAATATATGTATAAGCAGGATTTAACCATGCAGCTACCAAGAATGAAAACTATACAGTATAGAGATTAAAGATATCAAGATTGAAGGCTTATGAGTATCAAGAAAATCAAGATTATCAAGAGTTCAAGATTTCAAGTAATTTATTTTTTAGTTAGGAATTTTGTTAAAACTCCTAGAAAAGCACTGGCATCTTAAAATCCAATTTATTCGTGGAATGGTATCCACTTCGAGCCTGTTAAAGGGATGGAACCCTAAGTATGATGGAACCTACGAAAAATCTAATGGAACATTGTTTTGTATCCGCTAACTTTTATTCAAAATGATTTTACAAAATTATATCTTGTTTTCAAAACCTTCCTTTTAAAAGAATCAAAATCATCTATCTTGGTTTTAAATACTTTTAGCCTCAAAATAATATTTAATTTCAAAATCAAATTATCTTTAGTTTTAAACTATCTTTTAATAATAATATATTTAACTTTTAATATTTATACTTAGATTTAAATATAAAATTATAGTAAAATTTTATATGTACCAAAATATTATTCTCTATATTTATTTATGCATTTTAACTATAGTTAAGTATATTTATAAAAGTTTAAAATAGTTTTAATATAAGATAAAACATATTTTCAAAGAAAAACAAAACACCAAAATTTCCTTTGGGATGTCGACATGCTCAATACAACCATCTCGACATAGTGTCAGTTAATTTCAAAATTTAAATTTCAAAAGAAGTATCTATTCGTCATATCTCTTCACGAATGGACATGGATGTTGTTCTTCTATAAATAGGGGTTGTTTTCAATGAATTTTTAATCATATTTTCTGGTTTTCATTTCTCTTCTTCTTCCACATTTCTTTATACTTATTCCTACCATTACTCTGCCGAAATCAACATTGAATCTAACTACGTTATCTCTAGTTTGATTCTCTGTCACTATCTCAACAAGATCCTCAGTACTATTCAGAGTTATAGGCTTCTTTGTAATCAATTAAATGAGAAAAGGTGTGATTGTGGCCTTGGAAATCAATCAAGCAAGAAAAGGTGTGATTGTAGCCTTGGAAATCAATTGGGTGAACTTGTTGCTCGTGAAATCAAGTATCTCTACCCAGAGGATTGTGAATCTGGAGGGGGTACCTCGAAGCCTTGAAATCGAGGGTGTAATTGTACAATTTCTTTTGAAAGGAAATCCGTACTTGTGTGCGGGACTGGATGTAGGGTAACTCCGAACCAGTATAAAATCCAATATGTTCTTTTCTTTACTGCTTTTACTTTATTTTTGCATGTTTGTTTGATTCTGTGATCATATTTGTGTCTGAATATTACATACATTTGTGTTCAAATTAATAAAAACTCAAAAAGATTTAATAATTCCTTAAAACACTATTCACCCCCTCTAGTGTTTATCCTAGCCTTAAGGTCCGCAATCCACATTTCTCACATTAATTACAGTTTTGACCTAAAACCGTGCATATGCTCTTTAAACAATCTTGTTTAAATCGTAAGAATTTTGAATCAAGCATATCATCATCCAATATATCATAAAAACGAATTTACCCATAGATCCAAAAACATATGATTATATAAACCAAATAGATATGTAGTGATTATTATTCACCTTAGATTGGACAAGGAAATTGATGATTGATTGAGATAGATTTCTTTTAGCTTGAACCCTAAGCTTTACTTCAATTTTTCCCTTCTTCTCTTCTTCCTAATGGCCGGCCTTGCTCTTCCTTGTTTATGTTTTTAGTTTTGCTTATGATAAATGAACGTGTATGGCTAAGGGGAAAATAGTATAAGGGTAGGAAATGGGATGAAAATGACCCTAATGCCCTTATGATTTATTAGCTAACATTTAACCATTTATAAGTTCATTTATTTTAATAAGCATAGCCACTACATATTTATTATTCAACCTCAATCTCGTTATCTATATTATTATTCTATTTAATTTATTCTAGTTAAATCTCCTGAATAATATTATTAAAAATTAGGAGATTTACAGCCTAAAAGTTTGACTTGCCATTATGGCAAGAAACCGAGGCACTTTTGGAAGGGGCAACTTATAGCTTATTGATTCTGGTGCATCCTATCATATGACACTTAATTGAAACTCTTCTCTATAAACCATGAGATTGATGGAGGAGAACTTCTAATGGGCAATGATACTTCTTACCATATGGTTGGTGTTGGTAAGGTGAAGGTCAGAATGTTTGAAGGTGTTATAATATTACTAATGTTAGACATGTACCTGATTTGAGAAGGAGAATGATTTCTATTGTCGCTTTGAATATGCTTGGATTGAAGATTATAGTCGAGGGAGAGAAAATGAAGTAATTGAAGGGTTCCATGATTGTTATAAAAGGAGTAAGGGCAGGAAATATTTATTTATTGAATTGTAGTACTATAATTGGTGAATCATCCGATAGTACTTCTGCTTGTTCACATTCTTCCAGATTGTGGCACTTGTGGATGAGGCATATTGGTAAATGCAATTCGGTTGACTTGAGAAAGCGAGGTTTGGTTAATGGTATTCAACATTCAATGCTTGGCTTTTGTGAAGAATGGATGAGCAGACAAAGATTTCTTTTGGTACTGGTAAGCATAAAGCACATGTTATCCTAGAGTATGTTCATATAGATGTTTTGGCGCCCTTCCCTTTCCCATCCTAGTGTGTAGCCAAGTACATCATTTCATTTATAGATAATTTCTCTCGTAATGTATGTATATACTTCCTACAGTCTAAGAGTGAAATCTTTGCCGGATTTCAAAAATGGAAATCTATAGCTAAAAAGCAGTCTAAGAAGAAGTTGAAATTCTTCGTTCTGATAATGGTAGTGAATTTATATTACAGAAATTCATCGACTATTGTGAATCCGAAGGCATTAAGAGGTATTACACCACACTCAATGACCCTTCGTCTAATGGAGTTGTTGAAAGAATGAATCGGACATTGTCGGGGAGAACTGGTTGCCTCAAATGAACTGCTAAGTTGAATAAGTGATTTTGGGCAGAAGCTTTATCTATGGTGGCTTTCCTCATCAGTCGCATATCTTCTACTGCGATAGATATGAAGATCCCTAAAGAAGTATGGAAAGGAGAGCCTATTAGCTATTCATTTCTCATAGTATTTGGATTTCCAGCAAATGTACATGAGAGCAAAGGAAAGATAGAACCTAGAGCTCGCAAGTATATCTTTCTAGGTTATATAAGAGGAGTGATGTAGGTTGTGGTGTCCTATCTGCAAGAATATTATTGTCAGTGAGCATGTGACTTTTGATGAGAAGGCTATGTTGAAGGTAGAGCCTTCCTCATTTGGTGACAGTGTGAGGACAGATTTAGAATACCAAATACAAAGCAAGTCATCTTCAGATCTTTCCATAGAGATTCAGATGGTTTTTCCGTTGACGCCGTGGTTGATGAGGATAGTACAGATGTTGGCACAGAGGACAAAATTCAAGTTAGAGCTCATTTAGAGACTATGCTTGTTAGATAGAGAACGAAGCCTAAGTAGCTTGATAATTTTGTTGGATTGAGCATCAAAGACATTGACTTCAATGACATGGATATATATATATATATATATATATATATATATATATATGCATTGATTATTGTCCATGATAAGCCTAGTGATTATAGGGATGCTATTGCATGAGTTGATAGTTCCAGTCAGTTAAATGCTATTGAAGAGGAGAATGAATCTTTATAGGAATATCATAATTGATATTTGGTGCATCATTCCACCGACAAGAGAGCTATTGGATATAAGTGGATCTATAGAGTAAAGGATGGCGGCAATGGTGATCTCAAAAACAAAGCAGGGTTAGTAGCAAAAGGGTATGTCCAGAAGGAAGGGGTAGAGTATTGTGATATCTTTGTTCCAGTTGTTAGGCATACATCCATTCATATTCTTTTGGCATTAGTTTCTCATTATAATATGGAACTCGAGTAACTAAATGTCAAAACTGCATTCTTGCATGGTGATCTAGATAAGGAAATTTATTTGAGCCAATCAGAGGGGTTCATTGATAATAGCAGGCCAGATTATGTTTGTAAACTTAAAAAATCTCTATATGGACTAAAATAGTCTCCTAAACTATGGTATAAGAGATTTTATAAGTTTATGCTTTCATAGGGATCCTCTAAAAGCTTCAAAGACCAGTGTGTTTATTTCAGGAGATGTGATGGAGATATGGTATATCTTTTGTTATATGTTGATAATATGTTGATTGCATCTCGGAGTATGATCAGAGTATGGATTTGAAAGTGGAGCTCAGTAAAGAGTTTGATACGGAGGATTTGGGAAATGCATAAAGAATTTTAGGAATAGAGATATTCAAAGATGGAGAGTTGGGACTCAACCAGACGCGGTACATCGAGAAGGTTCTTGCTCAATTTGGTATGGAGAAAATTAAACACATTAGCACTCCATTATGCTCTCATTTTAAGTTGTCGAAAGACTTATCTCCTCCATTGGATGAAGACAAGAGGTATATAGCTGATATACCTTACTCTAGTGTTGTTGGTAGTTTCATATATCCTATGGTATGCACAATACCAGATTTGGCCCATGCAGTGAGTGTTGTGGGTCGATATATGTCTAACTTTGGCAAAGAGCATTGGCAAGTAGTAAAGTGGATACTCGGATATTTTCTTGGCACTTCTTTATTTGGCTTGTTATATGGTTGAGTAGGTGGTGACATCTCTCTTAAAGGATACTGTGACTTAGATAATGCTAGGGAAAGAGATGCACGAAAGTTGGTGTTAGGCTATGTTTTTACACTTGGCATAGGTTTGATCTCAGATCAAAGTTGCAATCTATAGTAGCTTTATCGACTATTGTGGCCGAGTTGATATCAGTTGTAGAAGTGACTACGAAGGGATTGTATTTACTTCAGCTATTGGGTGATCTTTCTATGGTGAGTGGACAGTAGAGCTATTTTCAAACAGTCAGAGCGCAATCATCTTGTAGAGAATCAAGCTTATAATTTTTTGGAAGCACATTAATGTTAGAGGATTCTTCCTCATGCTTGAGAAAGAAGGAAGCAATATATAGTTGGTGAAGGTCAATACTATGGATAAGCCTTCATATATGATGACAAAGTCACTTCCTATAGACAAGTTTAAGCATTGCTCAAGCTTGATCGGTTTGATTTCAGCGGCTTGAGCACCATGGGACACTGACCCAACAACTAGTCTTTTGTTGATTGACGAATATATTTAAATCGAGGTGAAGTGTTGAATTTGGACGATTTAAATCTATTCCAAATTTAAAAGGGAGAAGATATTAATTGATTTCCATAATCAATCAAATATGGGAAACAAATAGGAAAGATAATCAATTAATATCATAAGATATGTTAATTGATTTAAGTAATCGATCAAATAAGGATATACGTGAAAACGAACACCAATATGCTAAATTTTTATTGAAATCAAATCAAGTTAATCTAGAAAGATTTCATCCTTATCTACATGCAGTCTTCACCCTTGCGCTTATAGAAATGAAGACATTTGTTCACCTTTTCATCAACAAAAACAAACAAGAATGTTCTCCACCAAAATATCCTCAATAAGATTCCTATTTTTATATATTTTTTTAGGTTGAGTGAAATTTATTGAGTGAATCATACTCTTCCCATGGTGCACTCTCTCTCTCTCTCTCTCGAAGTGAAGAAATAATAAAGGGTTGTTGGGTCTCCGTGAACGTATGATACAAATCTGAATCATGTTAAATCTTCTTTATCTCTCTTCTATCTATTATTTATTTTGTGTGAAATCATATTTGATTTTGAGTTGCATTGGTATCCAAGTAGCCAAAAACTATATCCTGATTAAATCGCTCCTGCTCATTAATTTTGCACCGCACTTCTTCCCTATTGCTATTGGATCATGGTATGAACTTAGGTTAATCACATAACCTAAGATCTGATACCAAATGTGATGACCGCCCTACACTACGATCCTTATATAACTGAATAATGTGTCATTGGATCATCCAGCCGATGTAGGACGATTTTCCAGGGAAAAAAAATAAAAGTAATGAAGAGGAATAGAAAAGAAGAGAATAGAAGAGAAGCGAAAGAAAGAAAACATCACACAATCACATAACCTGTCGTATATCTCACAGCGCATCAGATAAAATATAATAGTCATCACAAATATAAAACAGACGAAACAGTAGTAACCACATGGACCACAGATATGGTGTAAATTTTGTACGATTGTTCGACGTTCAGCTCGGTCCAAGACTGTAAGGCATCTGACCCGTATACGTACGATTCTCATTTAGGACATGAATCAGGACAACAAAAAATGTAAGAAAAAAATGTTTGTCCGGAAATGTCCAATTTTGTTCTATTCTCCGAACATTGTCCATCAATTTTCCAGCTTATACATATAATATGTGAGTTTAATGCTTGCTTGGTCTGTGTCCATCCGAATCTCTTATTTGATAGGATTAGGACACACCTTTGTCCAGTCCGGTTCGATCCATTTACACCCCTAAGTATAGAATAAGAGTACATAGGCTTATATAGTTATACAAAACAATAATGAAGTTCATATAAATGATAAATAAACTCAACTGATAATTTGTCTCTAATAATAGTAAGTCGAATACTGTCAAGGCTCCATAGTATTACGCAGCGGAATAAACAATAATAAGCCCAAAAATATAAGTATGAGAAAGTGTCGCCTCCTACTAGTCCATCTGCAGGATTATATGTACTGCTTTCTACTTTACTCATTTAAGAGTACCCAATAGGATAAGAAGCAAAGCGTAAAACCTTGACTCAGATAACAATCCGGTGTAAGAGATAAATAATCTCAAAATACTATAAAAGTTGGTATAACATATGGAACAGAGAGTATAGAGAATTATACTCTACATGTCCCTACATCCAAATAGTTAGCACATAACGAATACAATATGCAACTCTACAAATATCATAAGGAGTACTCCATACTAAGTAAAATGTCAGGGCACCTAAGTATCCCTATCTATAATACCTACACCATGTGATATCCTTAGAGTGACACGTGGCTAGTAAAACAGCAATAACAAACATAGCATCCATCAGACAATACTAACCGTCACTCAATGTTCTTTGGATATATAATAATTTGTATGACCTATCAACTGTCAGGGATTTATAGCTAAATCTCGATTTTCAGTAGAACTCTTGTATCTCATAGTCTGAAGCTAGATACGTGTCCCACAGTCTGAAGCTAGACACTAGACCCCAATCAACCAGTCCAATGTATACGAATCCAATCAACTGATCTAGGGTAACCAACCAAAGTACCATGGGCGTCCCGACAATACCCTTGCTCTAAGTGCAATAGAATACACTTTGGGTATCAATGATCCCCTAGCACGGATCATACGTTACCTCTAAATATTCGGATTGTTTTCTTTTATGATTAAAGCAGAGGTATTGTGTGGACACCCATAGGTACTTTGTTTGGTTACCCTAGATCGATTAATTGGATCCATATACCTAGGACGGTTGATTAGGTCTAATGTCCTACTTCGGGTTGTGAGACATGTATCTAGCTTCGAGCTACGAGATATGCGAGTATAACTGAAAACCAGGATTTACCCACAAATCTCTAGCAGTTAAAAGGTAGTATGAGTTATCATATATCCAAAGCACATTGAGTGACAGTTAGTATTGTTTGATGGATGCTATATTTTTTATGGTTTTTTCACTAGCCACCTGTCACTCTAGGGATGTCACATGATACAGGTATTATGGATAAGGTAATAGAGTTAGAGGTATGTCCTTTGGGCAATTATGTAATTAGTTATATACATCTAACTTGGTAACCAGTCTTATTTAAAATAAAAGACAATCTCTTTCTATTTATACTTGATATAGTGTGTTATATTAATTAGTTGACTTAATTAAAAGTAAGTCTAATAGAAAATCCATAAATGGTATGTTTTGCGATAGTAGTTACAAAGTGTTGTGACCATGTGTAATTTATCATAATGAAAATAAATATACCATTTTAAATATTCTTGTTCAAAATGTATCGAGACTGAATATCAATACATCTATTGAGACTAGAGTACGTAATGCTTTTCAAATATTGGGTAGTGTATTACTCATGGCTGTTAGAGGGCACCAAAGTATTATGTACTGATAATTATTAGATAACTATAGAGTAACTCACTCGATAGTTTTCTACCGATTAATATAATCAAGGTCAAGCATGAAATATTGTTGTTACTAATTTACATAGTTCTCTCTTCTTAAGAATATTTTTGATCTTTAATATGGAAGTTCTTCTTTGATTATAGTTAAATCATGGCATAGGGTCCATCGAACAGCTATAGTTTAGTCGAGTGGAATCATTAGAAATAAAACACTATTCAAGAAAGGATTCTTCTCCTCAGTTATAAAAGGTTAGTATTACGATCAATTGAAGTCAACACAAAGTCAAAGTCTCTAGTCAGAGCATTTTGGTTAATAATAATTGCTATTATTGAACCAAGGACTTTATGTTTGGACTATAAAGTTGAATGTGGATGATAGTGGAATTTTCACCATTACCAAATTCCATAAGTTCTAATGTGATATAATTTTGATCAAGAGAATTGGTGAAATATTTACCACTATCAAGTACCATTATAATAAGTAAAATTGGATTTTACAAAAAGATGTTTAAGCGATAAATTCAGCCAAAAATATCACACAACTAGCTAAGGTGACGTGTAAAACGTTAATTTTTGAATTGTTTAATATTAATCGCTGGCAGAATTTACACTTTTGAGTCGCATAACCGTAATTATGAATACTCCAAAAAACAACATGATTTAATTAGTTTATAAATTATTATATATTAATTGGTATTTGATAAATATTAATTTTTAAACTTTGTTTGATTTGTTTGAATACCATTAGCATTTAATAAAGTGTGTCTATAAAAGTTATAAATAAGCGTTTTTATATTCATATCAGTAAAATATTTAAATTGGATTAAGCTAGATTAGTTACTAAGTGGTTTTGGGAATAAAGGGGAGATTTTCAAATGTGATTTAAAAATCCTAAGCAGTGATTAAAAGGAAGAAATAAATCTTCTCTTTATGGCTCGCTAAAATATCATTTATGAAATGAGTTTTGCCCTTTTCTCTATATATCTATTTATTCTGAGGTAAATATGAAGAGGAGGGAAAGGATTTGTTTAGATTTAATTAGGAACTTAATATGGAGGTTTTAAAAAGAAAAATTGAAAGTTTGAATGTTTCCTTTAAAACATATCCTCTCTTATTCAATCATTCAATTATTCTTTCCCTTAGAAAAGACATATCATCTTCTTTCTCTTGCTCTCCTTTCCCTTAATGGCCCCATGAAAAAATGTATATCTAAAACAAATTCAAACAAAACAAATAATTCAAGGTGGTTCATATTTAGATCCTTGCAAAATCCAGAGGCTGATTCAAGTGAATCATACTTTTATTCATCATTTAATGTGCAAATCACTGGCTTCATTTTTGGTAATTCTAATTTTATTTATTTGTATACTAATCAAGTTGAAATGGTTTAGATTTCATTCATAGTATATCTCTTCTACGTTGTGTGTTCATCTTGTAATATAATTCAGATCCCCCTTTTGTTCACTTCAATTAATTATATGTTCATCAAGTAGATTTAATTTGGATCTCTCCTTATTACATGTCCATTGACTATATATTTGTTGTGGTTGACATAGTTCTAACCCTTTATCCCTTTAACAACTTGTCCACTTGTAAGTTAGGTCCGAATTATCGTACAATGAATTTGTATATGCCCAAGTGTTCGATTTTTTTGTCATTTTTATGAAAATGTGAAACTATTTTATTATATTGAATATAAAATTTTATAACAATTGTATACATAAACGTTAATAAAATATATTTGTTAATTGTTTAAAATTACATTAAAAATTGATTTCTAATGTTTCATAATTACTTTCCAAAATGATTTCTTTTGGTTATTTTATTCATAAAGGTAAAAAGTTTTCTTTTGACTGAGAATTCATGAGTAGTCATTTATGTAAAATTATAGACTTTCATTTCCTACCAAAGTTAAAAGATTAAATTATATTTGTTAGCATTAAACTTTTTTTTTAAACTTGGATAAATTTTATTGCAATCTCAACCAGGCTAAAGCCCAATTACATACAGCCTCAAATCCGATCGCATAAAATACAATATCAACCTTTATATAGAAATTACACTTTAACTAAATATTCCTATTTTAGGGCAGATGCTTCATGATGGCTCCCAGGACATTGCTTGACCTTCTGCATGCTCAACCTTCAAGTTCATCCTCTCCGATGCTAGTTTTCTTATGCCGTCAAGTTGGTGAGTTTTCTCTTAGCAATTCATTCCATAATTATACTTGTGTCTCTGTTAATTTGGCATTTTAGTGACAAGATCTCTTTTTTATTATTATCGAAAGCTCGGTTATTCCTCTCGCACAAGATATATCATATTGAAGTTGTGAGGCAAATTTTGAGCAACTCCCGCACCAAGTTTGACATGTTACCCTACTAGTTTAGGTAATCTATTTCTTACTTCAATGATTTTACTTCTTCTCTAAGCACACATTTTATCTTTTGGAGACCCTGAATTCTTTTACTGTAAGAACATTCGAAAAAGAGATGGTCATGACTTTCAATTTCAGCATTACATAGATTGCATGTAGTTTCTTCCAAAATCCCCTAGTTGTGCAGTCGGTCCTTTATAGGAATTTTGCCTAGCATGGCTTTGTATAGGGTGTGAGCCATTTTTGGATTGTTTGAACTACTCCACATAGTTTTATGCCAAGCTACCGTAGGATATTTTTCTCTAATATCATCTCATACATTTCGCACTATTAATTGGCTTAAGGAGAGTTTTTCATAATCCAAGTGTCCTCTTCTCTTTCACTATATATTGGGATACTACATATTTCATCTTTGAAATTTCTTGTAATTAATTGATATCACATTTCAAGTTTGCATCTTCGGTTATGCTAGAGACATAACATATAGGGTTTCCGTAGGCCAAGTAACCTTCCCATCCCACCCTATCTATAAGACTTTTGTTATTGGGTCAGGGTCTCTCCATAAATAAGTTTTTAAACCATTTGAAATTTTCTTTTCAATTTGGGGTTTCAAATCATTTCTGATTTTTAAAATACATTTCCATGTAACTAATGCATTATTATCAATTTTGGTTGTCCATAAATTGTCCTTTAAATGTCTTTCATGCATCCACCTTGGCCATAGGTTGTTTGACACTAATATTTTCCAAGCCATCTTCATACCATAGACCTTTTTCAGCTCAAATAATTTTTTAGTCCAACTCCACCTTCCCTTTTGGTTTTACAAAGTTCCTTGTAGCTAACCTTATATAGTTTACCTCTCCATATAAAATTAGCACAGATAGCATTAATTTTTCCAATTGAACAACTTGGAATTTGGAATGTTTGCAACTGGTATTTGACTTTTGATGTGATTACCGTGTGAACAAGTTCGATTCTACCTGCAAAAGACAAATTTTAACCTCCAGCCTTGAGGTTTATCTCTGATATTATCAACAAGCTTCCCACATTCCTTATCGGTAATGGTATTATTAGACAATGGAATTCCAAGGTATTTAACAAGAAGTGAACCCTTTGAAACTCTAACACTTCTTAATAAGTTTTGTTTGTCTCTGCAGTATGTGTTAAAGTAGCATTTGGTTTTCCCTTCATTGAGCTTTAATCCAACAATTGTTTCTAAAAGGTGGAAATTTCTTTAAGTGTGTCCACAATAGTTAAGAAGGCTTTAGTTATAATTATAAGATCATCTGCATATATTAAATGTGTTACTTTGGGCTCAATGTTGTAGATTGGACTAACCTTGTTTTGAAAGCAAGCTATTTCCTTCTGTAATGTGAACTGCTCCGTAGCTATTGCAAATAGATAGGGGGTCCACTTGCCATATTCCTCTGTTACTCTGAATATAGCCTTTAGGAACTCCATTAATTAGGATAGAGAAGGTAGGGGTAGATAAATAGTTGTCAATTAATTTCAAGAGTTTGTCTGGTATTCCCATTGACCTTTACATGTGAATTATAAATTTCTTATTCACCTTATCATAAACTTTGTGTAAGTCAACCTTTAAGCACATTTTTTCTGCACCTGGCTTATTGAAATCTCTGATTAGTTCATGACCCAATAGAGAGTTTTCAGATATGAATCTTCCCTTAATGAAAGCACTTTGACAATGAGAAATTAGATCTGGAAGAACTTTATTTAATCTCATACATATGATTTTGCCGAGACTTTTGTAAGTGACACTGCAATAGGCTATTGTCCTATATTCCTCAATTCTTTAGGATTTTTAACTTTAGGGACCAAGGAAATAAAAAAGTGGTTTATTTCTTTATAAACTCACCATTATCAAAGGCTTCCTGATAAGCTTTTAACATGTGAACTTTCAGGTTTATCCAGTGCATTTTGATGCTGCCCCCATTCCATCCGGCCTAGGGCTGGAATCATCATGAATGGAGAAAGTAGCTCTCCTCAATTCCCTTTCATTAACCCCAACTGTCAACATGGTGTGTCCTTCCTCAGGGATTCTTCTTCTGTAGTGAATTGTTCAACGGCAAAATTTCTATCGATTAGAAAAATGCCGAAAAATTTTCAAATTAAATTTAAATAAAATGGCATACTATCATAGTACGTGGCGAGTATGAGTCAATTTGAAGAGAATTGCTAGATTTTAATTCTCTATTCAATCAAATTAACCAGAGTTGAAAATGCGATTAGCTAAAAATGTAGAAAACTAACAAAAGAAAATTGATAAAAATTATGAGATTAAATAGAAATTTAGAGATAATTCCACTCTCTAGATCATATAGTTCAACAATTTATGAAATTATGATCTCTCTTTATTTTTGTCATAAGTGAGCTTAAATGATGTGTTTATCACAAATATGGCTCATTTGTTCTATTAATTAGCTCACATATGCCATCAAACTATAACACAACCTTTAAACCACTTTTAATTCTCATGAAAAATAATAAGAAGTTGAAAATGAAATCTATTTTATGCATGACGTATTAAATATTGATTAGAAATATAGACCATCAAACTTTGATTTAATTTCACTTCATTGCCATAATCATATGTAGATGAAGAGACAATTTATGATTCATATGACTAAGCATAGCCTATTTGTTTTGAACAACATAGGCTATCAAACTCAATACCAACCACAAAATTACATAAACATCAACTTTCCATGAAGCACAAAAAGAGAGCAAAGATTATCAAATTGTTGAAGCTACATGATTAGAGGCTTCATTACCCCTAAATTGAAGGGATTATCCTATCATTTGTGTTATTGTATCAACACAAGTAACAAGCAGCATGAAACTAAAAAGAAAGAAAAATGAAAGGTAATGAAAAACACAACTAATCTAATTGCATAAAGGAAAATCTACACTACTAGTATAAATAAACAGATCTACACTACTAACATGAAAGGAAATAAACAAAAGAAAAAAAGAGCATGTATTGAAAATTGCATAAAAAAAGAATTACATAAAGGAAATGGCTAAGTAGCCATGAAAAGAAAGAAGAGAGCTTGATTTATTTTTGAGCCTAAACTAAAACTAAGAGGAAGAGGAAGGTTACATGAAGATATGAGGTATTTATACAAGTTAGAAACCCTAATTCATTTTTTGAGAAATGCCTAAAGTACCCTTGAGGTAGTGTGGCCACCAAGTAATCATTAGCAAGCCTTAATCCCCCACTTAAATGTGCATTAATCTTTAAGGGTCTTTTAGCATGTGCATTAGCTTCTAATTGAAAATCAAGGTAAGTAGGTAGGTAGGGTTCTCCATGTTCTTAAGTTTGAATTATTTTTATCTTCATTTGTTTTGTTTCCTTTTTGTGCATGCATATCTTCATGAAACCACTTGAAATTTGAATTTAAATTCCTACAAAACAACATAGAAATTTTTAGTTAAATTTTAGAAAATTAATATATGCAAAAAATGACCATTTTGACCTTGGATGAAGATGAATATGTGACGATTTAAAATAATTTGAATTTTTGATTTAAACAAGTTAAAACACCCAATATGATCATTTATTTAATTTAGATAGATTAAATATGGTGGTAAAAATATGCACATTTACGTGTACATCAAATACCCCCATACTTATCCTTTTATTCATCCTCGAATAAAGAAAACTAAGATAAATCCATTTTCATAGGGAGCACGATTGCATTGAGCGTATGCAACAAGCCGTTAAACCTCTTGGAGTCCCTAGTAGAATGAGTGTTGTCTCGTGGGGGTTTTCAGCGGATACTACCCACAAAATCCAAATTAGGATGAAAATATTTACAAAATGCAAGATTTATTTATAAAAA
This sequence comes from Allium cepa, assembly GCA_030765085.1. NCBI lineage: Eukaryota > Viridiplantae > Streptophyta > Magnoliopsida > Asparagales > Amaryllidaceae > Allium > Allium cepa. Next base: position 731,728,837 of record CM060943.1, read on the forward strand.
TATGAATGCAAGTTTTTGAAAATATATACAAATGAAGGGTTTACTTTAAATCGACACAAATAAGTTAAATATAGGTTTTGGTCATTATCTTGAAGTTTAAGTCATTTACTCGTCAAAATTTCCAATAAAAACGAAGTTATCATGACAAATATACTATAGTTTAAGTCGTTGTTTTGATTAATGACACAGTGTAATTATGAAATGAAACCTTAATTTATCATCAAAGTTTTTATAATTGGTATTTTCATTTCTTTTCAATAACAAGTCAAATCAAACAAGTTAAAATAGTGCTTGGATTTCATTTGCTTACTCTCTCTATTTTTTAGTTTTTTTGTAAATTTTATTTATATTTACAATATTTACATATGCCTAACTTAGAAAACTAAGGCCAGATATACTACCCATGCAATGCCTTTCGGGCTTATGTGAGGGGAATACAGATCATGGCAAGTGAACACATGAGTGTGAACACTTATCGACTATAGGCATTATAAATAAAAGAATTTTTATATACATACAACAAGCTCAGATAAACTAAGGCCAAATATACCGTTCATGCACCGCCTTTCGGGCTTACGTGAGAAAGGTACAGGGTATAGCGAGTGTACATACAAGTGTGAACACCTGTCGAACGTAGGTGTTAATAGAAAATATTTAAATATATACAAATGTTTTGTTTTTTTATGTTTTTTTCAATTTTTTTATTTTTTTATTTTTTGGAAAGAGAGAGTTTTGCATAATCATCTTAGCACCACTTAATGTAGAAGACAAAAAAGTGTTATACCCTTTACTTTAAATCAACCACTTTTTAAAACGAAGAATTTCAATTAGGATTATTTCATAATTATTACGTATGAACCTTCTTATATACTAGTTAAACCATTGTATTCATAATCAAACTTCATTTTTATTTTTGTTGAGAAAAATAAATTTTCAAAATTACAATTTAATAAACCAAAATAATATATTTATCCTATAGTGTTTCTTTAAAAATAAATCAAAATGTTAAAAGAAAATTTGTTTTTGGGTTTTCTTTTTTTTGATTTTTTAGCTTTAGAAAGAAAATGCAAAAATAAATAACGAAAATTAAAAAAAAAAAAAATGAAGATGAGCTCCCCCACACTTGATTTTGGCTGTGTCCCCACAGTCAAACCAAGTGAAAGGAAAGTTTATAATTATTTATATGAAAATGAAATGTATTTACACGGCATCAGAAAGTATATCGTCAAAAAGTAAATGAAACGGTCTTCCAATGACCGATTCATTTGTATCGTCTAGTACAGGAGATGCAGCTGAAGCTTGAAAATCCAAACCTTCAAAGATTTTAAAGTTGAATGTTGGTTTGGAAAAATGAATGTCATTTTATTGAAAATCGTATGAGTTGTTTTATTTTCGATTGTTTTCAGGGTTAATAAAATAATTGATTGAAGTTCAAGTTTATTTTCACCAAATTGTAATTCAAATTTATCAATGAAAACTTCTTCAAAATTGTTGATTTCAAAATCAAAATGGTAATTTAAATCTTTCCCTTGAGAATTTAACAACTCATTTTTGAAAAGTCCAAATAAATTGTGTTCATTAAATTCGTCTTTCTTTATTGCATTATCAACAACTTCATTACATATGTCAAGTTCGAAATCAAAAGTTTTTGCGTTCAAATTTTCAAAATCGAAAAAAGGAAGATTGAATTTCAAATCGAGTGTCTCACTGTCATAAGAATTGAAATCCAACTCAATTACCGTCTTTTCAACAACTTCATTAAGATCATCATTTTCAGCTTCAAAAGTTGTTGTTTGAAAATCGTCGATTTGGATAAGAGGTGGATTATCATTTGACTTGTCACATGTTAGGATTTGGTTTTGTTTCTCACGTTGTTTCGTATATGTTTCGAACAACAAATCCATGTGATCATTGTACATTTCATCCAGTTTTTCAACAAAATCCAATTTGTAGTTATTAATTTGAGAGTTTTTGATTTGGAGGTGTTAAGAAAAAAATTTCAGTCGTAACGTGGTTAACATTACTCCCATTGCCAAATTTGTTAAAACATTGTTTCCATTTTCACTTTGACTTTGAAACTCATTTTGAAGTTCGAAATTGAATTGGCATGGGTTATACTCGAAATCCTTTGACTCGAGTTATTACGCAAATATGAATTACACAAATCATTTATATTTTAAATTTGTTGTGCAGAGAATTCAAGTAAAGATGAAATGCTATTTTCAAGTTTTGAGGGTTTTTCGTTATTTTGAAAACTCTGTGGTGCAGAATCCGAATCGTTTGAACAATAGTTGTTAAAATATCCATATGAATTTGGTGTGAAATTATATGGATTACATTGATTTTCACGACTATCGTAGAATTCATGTAAGTAGGGAAACTCGGACATTTTCAAGAATTTTTTTTTATATATAAAGGAAAAATATTTACAAATATTTTTTTTTAAAAGGGAAATTGATTTATTCTTTTTGTTTTTCAAATTTTTTTCTTTGTTTTTGAAAAGGTTTTATAATTTTTTTTGGATTTTGGTTTTTCTAATTTATTTTTTTGGATTTTTGAAATTTCATAGATAAAAGATTTAAAAATTTCAATGGAAAGGAATATTTACAATTATTTTAGTTTTTTATTTGAATTTTTTTAAATATGAATGTACTGATGCAACTATATAATTGCAAGGGTCTAATTACAAATTATTTATCCTAAGCTAAACCAAAATTGTATAACCATAATTTATCTTAAATCAATAAGATAGTTCTCAACCAGGTAACGGGCAGGAGTTATCGGTGCACCATGAATAACCGTAGCAATGCAGCCGAAGGTTTAAGTACCTTCAGAGCTATAATATTTACGAATCATCGTAATATTTATAATTAGTTATTGCTCTGCCGTAGCCTAGACACCGAGAAATTAAATTGTTAAAAGAAGATAAATTGTCAATATACAATTAAGAATTATCAATTTCTAACCGTTATTATTAATCGAAGCTCCAGGATGAAATGCAAAGCAGAAATTAAACGTGTATTAATAATGCAACCACGAATGGGTTTTTGTTTTTGAACTTTTAAATTTTTTTATTATATAAATGCAAATGCAAGCAATCAACAATGCAATTCAAATAAAAATAGAGATGAAAGCAGCAAAAAAATTTATAAGCAAGCCAGCAATTTATTTTTGGCAGCAGAGCGAAGCAAGTAACTCTTCCAGTATGCTTTGGCAACCTGAAAATAAAGACAAGATATATATATATATATATATATATATATATATATATATATATATATATATATAGACACACATACACACACAATTTTTTTTGTTTTTTTAATTTTTTTTATATATATGTTTATCAAAGAAGAAAATAAAACAAGTAAAAAACAAAATAAATGAAAGTAAAACAATTAAAAAGAATTGAAAACTTTTTTTTAATATATAAGTGGAACTTAGACAATTTAAAACAAAACAACACAATTTTTTTTTTAAAACGTCATACATAAACTAAAACTAAACAATTAGATCAAAAGAAAACAACCTAAAAGAAAGAAAATTTGTAGTCAATCCTAAAAGCTCTGCCCAAACTTTTTTATTTTTTTAGAAAGAAACATAACAAAACTAAAATCAAATTGAACAAAACAACAGATCAAAAAGAAATAATAAAAGAAAAATTCACAAAGGCCCACACCACAATACTTATAACCCGGCCCGTTAATACTAATTCACACGTTCACTAATTCAATACTCGAAAAATCGATCAAAGCTCCAGTTAACAAACTCTATAAAAACAAAATTCACACGTTCACTAATTCACAAATCCTGTAAATAATTTTCTCAACCAAACTCAACTTTACTTTCAATCCCCAATTATAAATTCCGAAAACAAAAGTGATTCGCAATGGAGGTGTTATAGTGATGTCACAATGAGGTTGCGTGATGGAGTTGCGGTGGTATTTTCGATTGGGGGTTGAGGACTGGGTGGCAATTGACGCTGAGGGTGGCCGATTTGAAAATTGATGGCAGCGGATTCAATATCGAATTGAAGGTGGTTTTGAAGGAGTGGTGTTGTGCAGTTTCGTATTGAGGTGGAGTGGCTTGTTTGTTGTAGAAATGTGGTATGCGTGATTTGGCAAGCAGGGCAGGTTGCTTGTACGGATGACAGAGGCTATGTCAAAATTGCAGTAAGGTTTGATGGTTCGAAGGTTTGATGCCTTGATGAACTTGCAGTTTGAGAAGTGATTTAATGTAGTGATCGGCAGTGTCGGTGAAACAGTGAAGCAAGACAGTGGGTTTGTGAAGAGTGTTGTTCTCAGTGGAGTGATGAAGGCTGGTAGGAGATGCAATATGGCCAGTTGTTTGTGATGGCTTGGAATGTTTGTTGCTGTCATGTACTAGAAGGAAGCAGTAATGGGATTTGAAGGTGTTCAACGTGAGTCTCGTTTGTAGAAATGCACAATCGGTAGTATATTCTGTAGGGAGTGGATGTGCAAGCAGTGTGGTAGAGGAATGTAGTTGTGGTTGATTTGTTTGTGGGTTGTTTGATGGATGGCACTATGCAAGCAAATGATGGAGATGGTGCAAGTAAATGTGAAGTCACTGTTCAGTAGAAGTAGAAGAGTGGGAGGTTGATGTTTTGGTGAATGGAGTGTAAACAGCAGTCAGGGGAGATTGTAGGCTTGTAGTAACAGTAGGTTTGGAAATGTAAGTTTGAAGATATAAGAAAGCAAGTGAGTTTGTGGGGTGAAGTATTGAAATGGTGAAGGAGGTTGAGTGGTTAGAGTGATTGAAACTGTGATTGTTTTGGTTTGTATGGGGAGGAGGGCAGGGGCAGTCTGATGTGGTCGAGCAGTTGTGGTTGTGAAGTCGTTTACAGGATGTAGTGTGGAAGGTAGTGTGCATAGGGTAAGCACTAGGTGGTGATCACTGTTTGATTTACAGGAAGGCAGCGACGAAGTGCCAAGTTGTATGGGATAGATTGGAGCAATTGAAATGAAGCAATTGAAGTTCGATGGTCTGTGGTCGATGTAGTAAGAACGGAAGGGTGGAGCAGTGGTTGATTGACGTGGTTGTGAACAGAGATGTTTGTTGTTGTTTATGAAGTGGTGGTTTTACTGTTTTGTACACGGTAAGGGTGGAAGTATAACAGCAGATGTAGTAATGAAGTGTGGAGATGAACGTTGAATTGGTCAGTTGATACTGTTGTATGAATTGAATTTTTTCGTCCAGTGGAATGGTGTAGATATGGATGATGCGGGCAATTGCAGAGATGAAGGAAGCAGAGATGAATGGTTGGGATATTGTGAAACAGAGAAGCACAATTTTGAGGTGATGCAACTGGGTGAGTTGTTAAGTGGTATAGTAGGCTGTGGTGAAGGTGCAGCAGCACAGTAGAAGTATGAAGCGGAGGAAGGCAACAGTAGTGATGCAACAGTATGAAGAAATGTGCACAGATGCACAGTGAGATATGCACAGTTAACAAAAAAAATGAAATAAATGGCAATGTAAATTTAAGATGTAAATTGTAAATAAAATGAATCGCAAATTGGAAAAGAAATAAAATATTTTTGTTTTTGTTTTGAAATTGTAATGTGTTATTTTTTTTAAATAATATGCAATGCAAATGGAAAAGAAAAAGAAAAACACAAACAAAATGGCAACAAAAATCACTCAACACACAACACACAAAATTAAAAACACACAAGAAAATAATTCAAAGAATAGAAAATCAAAATCAAAACTAATTCACCGGTAACGGGGCCAAAAACTTGTTCAACAGCAAAATTTCTATCGATTAGAAAAATGCCGAAAAATTTTCAAATTAAATTTATACCGCAAGCGCACGGCGTACTATCATAGTACGTGGTAAGTACCGGTCGATTCGCAAGAAATTGTTAGATTTTAAATCTCTATTCAATCAAATTAACCAAAGTTGAAAATGCGATTAGCTAAAAATGCAAAAAACTAACAAAAGAATAATGATAAAAATTATGAGATTAAATGGCAATTTAGAGATAATTCCACTCTCAAGATCATATAGTTCAACAATTTATGAAATTATGATCTTTTTGTTGTCACAAGTGAATTTAAATGATGTGTTTTCACAAGTATGGCTCATTTGTGCTATTAATTAGCTCACATAAGCCATCAAACTATAACACAACCTTTAAACCACTTTTGATTCTCATGAAAAATAACAAGAAATTGAAAATGAAATCTATTTTAAGGATGACCTATTAACTATTTATTTGAAATATAGACCATCAAATTTTGATTTAATTTCACTTCATTGCCATAATCATATATAGATGAAGAGGCAATTTGTGATTCATATGACTGAGCATAGCCTATTTGTTTTGAACAACATTGGCTATCAAACTCAATACCAAACACAAATTACATAAGCGTCAACTTTTCATGAAGTACAAAAAGAGAGCAAAGATTATCAAATTGTTGAAGCTACATGATTAAAGGCTTCATTATCCCTAAATTGAAGGGATTAGCCTCTCATTTGTGTTATTATATGAATATAAGTAGCATGCAACATGGAACCAAAAAGAAAGAAAAATGAAAGCTAATCAAAAAGACAACTAATCTAATTGCATAAAGGAAAATCTACACTACTTGTATAAATAAACTAATCTACACTACTAACATGAAAGGAAATAAACAAAAGAAAAAAAGAGCATGTATTGAAAATCGCATAAAAAAATGAATTACATAAAGGAAATGACTAAGTAGCCATGAAAAGAAAGAAGAAAGCTTGATTTATTTTTGAGCCTAAACTAAAACTAAGAGAAAATTGAAGGTTACATGAAGATATGAGGTATTTATTCAAGTTAGAAAATCCTAATTCATTTTTTTTGGGGAATGCCCAAAATACCCTTGAGGTAGTGGGGCCACCAAGTAATCATCAGCAAGTCTTAATTCCCCACTTAAATGTGCATGAAACTTTAATGGCCTTTTAGCATGTGCATTAGCTCCTAATTCAAAATCAAGGTAAGTTGGTAGGTGGGGTCTTTCATTTTCATGAGTTTGAATTATTTTCATCTTTATTTGCTTTGTTTCCTTTTTGTGCATGCATATCTTCATGAAACAAAAGAATAGAGTAGTTTAAAAGATCAGAGCAACGGATCTATTAAACCACTTGTAATTTGAATTTAAATTCCTACAAAACAACTAGAAATTTTCAATTAAAGTTTAGAAAATTAATATATGCACAAAAATGACTATTTTGAGCTTGGATGAAGATGAATATGGGACGATTTGAAATAATTTGAACTTTTGGTTTGAACAAGTTGAAATATCCAATATGATCGCTTATTTAATTTAAATAGATTAAATATGGTGGTAAAATTATGCACATTTACGTGCACATCATGAAAACTGGTAAGCTTTATTCAGAATCTCCATTATATAAGTTCAAGAAATAAGACATAGCCTTTTCTTTTACTTCCTTTAAATTGTCAAAGGCATTGCCCTATTCATTCAAACAATTTAGTAAGTTGTTATGATGTGATCTCTGGGACAATCTAGTGTAAAAAAAATTATTGCATTCATCCATTCCCCTAGGTAAGCCATTTTTCTTTGGCTTTTTGTTTGAGTTTAGCTGCATGTTTTTTGAGTTCTTCCTTCAGTTTTCTTTGAAGAGGATAGTAATCTACATTTAGACCTTCCTGCATTGGATCCTCATCCAATTTTATTTTGATCTCTTCAAGTTGACTTTGAATTTTAAGTACTTCATCATTATGCTTTGCCCTTTTATTATTCCATTCCTTCAGTATGTTTTTCATCATTTTAACCATCATGATAAATTTATGCATATGAGTACCATTAGGGAGTGTGATAGCATTGAAGTTAACTACCTCATTATATCCCTCCATCATAATCCAGTGATTAGCATATCTAAAAGGTTTTCCTTTTAAATTATTTGTATCATTGTTAAATTGGACTAGAAGAGGACTGTGATCCCTTGTAGAGTTAGGAAGAACAATGGTTTTCAAACTTGGAATTTTATTTAGCAAGTCTGCATTGCAAAGTGCTCTATCTAATCTTGATGTTGTATACTTCAGGACTGAGTGGAATGTTTCCATTAATCCGCTAGCAAGCGCAAAGTTATTAAACTCTTCTACACAGGATAGCTTCAGCATAATACCTCCTCTCTTTTCTCTAGTACTTGATACTGCATTAAAATCTCCCATTACCAACCATGTCTTATTAATAAGTTTGGAGTTTGTAATTAACCGTTGCCAAAGAGAACTCCTTTCTGATGCCAGGTTCCTGGCATATAAAAAAGTGATAGTTATCTCCAATCCTTCTATATTTTTAAAAAACATAATCATTTGTTGGTCATCCTTATTTATTATTGTGCCATGTTAGACATTATTTTACCATAGTATAAGAATTTGACCTTTAGTTTGCTGTGAACTATCGTGGGTTAGATTCCACTGACTCCCCAATTGCTATTTAAATACTTCTATATTATCATCAGTAAATTTGTTTTCAAGTAGTGTGATTATTTAAGGCCTAAACTTGGCCCTAAAATTGTGGAGGTCTAATTGACGAATGTCATTATTTAGACCTCGTACATTCCAGTATAGCGCTGCCATTCAATGTTTAATGGTTTTGCTCCTAGTCATAGTAGCAGAACTGATCCTTGATGTTTAAGTAGCAAAACCTCCTCCTATAGTAACAAATTGCTTATCATATGGTTCATTCACCTCTATGTTTACTTATATTTTCCTCCTTATCTTCATTTTCTTCATCAGATGACTCTAGCTGGATATTCAGCTATTGGGTTTCCTTTAGAGATTCAAGTATATGTTGAATATGCGCTTTGCGCTTATATGATTTTTGTTTGATGATAATAAACATATATACATTCGTTTAAATGTATTTGTTAATGTACTATTTTATTTTTCATAGAATAAATAAATATTTGCTGAATAAAATTAAATGACACAGAATTTGAATTCAAACGAATATTTTATTCAAACTAATATTTATTACAATTTTAAATAGTACAATTTCATGCTCTCACTATACATATACATTTTTTGATTACAATCACATCACATTTCACATTTACAGTTAACCTCACTACATATCACTCACACTCGTGTCTTTGTCTTCAACTGCATTCCGGTTTTAATCCAGCATCTGAGTAATCTGCAAAAATATTCTCAAACGCAGTAAAATTGAAAGAGAAATATTTTTGAAATTTGAAAGAAACGATGATTTTGAAAACATTGTTTGCCTCAGTTATTTGGGTTGTTCGTCATCATTTTTGACTGTGTAATATCTGTGCATATCAGTATTTTTTATCAGGGACAGGCAATTATAAGTGGCTGCAGTACACACGTGTACATTCGTATACGTGTGCACTGCCCCGCCAACTCGTGTTCACAAATCAAACAAAAGCACTACTAACAATTCAACACAAGGTCAAATCCAAATAACACATGAATTCAACTCAGCATGCAAACATGATTTCAACATCCAAGCATAAAGATCAATATGCAGTGACACATGCAGTGGATACACAAAACCAAATACACAACCGAGTTCCCAACATTGTCCAGACTGAATTCAAGTGCAGACCAAGTGCGGGATCGAAGTCAACAACTCAAGTGCTACCAGTGAAACACAAATGAACAAATATCACAATGAACCAACAATACATGCAGGTGAACAGAAGTTTTGAATCAAAACATAATCAAGGCCAGTTGATAACAGGGAACACAAGTGTGGCAAATGCAAACTGTGGTGAAGCAACAAAGATGAACCAGAGCTAGTAATACATGTACAGGCCGCAACAGTATGCATCAGTTCAAACATTTATCAGAGAGTATATGGAAGGGTCAGTGATACAAGGCAATACACAAGAGCATACAAGTGAAACACAAGAAACAGATAGAAATGAACTTATGAAGCAGTGCAAGTGCAAATCACCAACTACAAGACCTCAAGTGATATGGTGAAGCAGCATGTAATGACATTATATACAAATGTAAAGAACAATGGTGATGCACTGTAGATATCCAGACAGCAAGCACATGTATCCAAGTACAAGTTCGTGTCGAAGTTACCGAAGTCAGCATGAAATTTTACAAGGCAATCAACAGAGATGATCAAGTGACCAAATTTAAAGCTAACACACACACACACACACACACACACACACACACACATATATATATATATATATACACATGATGCAAATGCACAAGTACAGGCTGATCAAAATTTCAAAAATGACCAAAGCCAAATGTGACAGTAGTTTTAAAAAAAAATCAAGTCAAAGCCGACCACAACAAGAAATAATCAAACAGCCAAGCAAATCGAACCAAGTCAAGATCAACACCGTATTGACCAAGCAAATTGAACAAGTCACAAGGGAGTTCAATATCGTAGTCAAAAACCAGTGCTACCAAAAGTCAAGAACATAGCCGAGAAATTCATCACGAAATCAACAGAACAGAGAATTTTCAAAGCAAGTCAATCATCTCAAAGCACATGGTAAACAAATGTCTCGAATTCAAAGCATATTGCAATCGGGTCAACAGAGAGATTCACGGCCATAGTCAATCAACACAAATTCAAAGGCCAAAGACAATTGTGAACCAGTCAAAAATCAAAACCGTGTCAACCAAGCATCAAAAATACGAAATTGACAAAGTCAGATTTTATCACAAGCATCCAAGTGTAATCGAGTGGCCGAGATAAACAAATTGGCAAATTCAAACACGAATAAACGAACGCAAAAATAGGATTTCAAATCCTATATAAGCCCAATCATCATCGGCATAACTACAATTGAGTTCGAATACAAGTATCAGAGAAAAAAATTGTTACCGAATCAATAATCGAACTCACCGAAGCAACCGAAGGAAGCAACACGAAATCGATCAAGGCAGGATAAATCACGAACAATCAACAAAGATCGAAGTAGTATCGGAACTTCGCAAAAGCCCTAATCTGGAATAGAGAGCGCAAGGACGAGATCCCCAAATTTTAAAGAGACGAGAAGAACAAACGGCCACCATTATCAAGAGAAAAAGGAACGGGCCGAAGTTTATCAAAAGGGGAATTAAAAAATACTATTTTTTTTTTGGGCCGGCCTTATTATTAAAAGGAGGGGTTTTAATTTTATAATAGGGGTTTTAGTTTTTAATTTTATAATAGGGGTTTTTAGTTTGAGCAAAAATCACGTGTCCAAAGTTCATATTTTAATTTTTTGCTCCTGGTTGTATTTTTGAAGTTGTTTTTTCTTTTCAAGTCAAAGGAGTAGTAAATCACCACCTAGGTTAGGTAGTGTCAGATTGCCTATTTTGAATTAGTTCAGTGAGCAGAGCGTGCGAGTTTGCAAAGCTCTATAGGCGGGAGCAGTGTTTGCGAGTGAGCGAAACTCTATAGGCGGGAGCAGGGTGTGCGAGTCTAGTAGAGTGTTTGTGAGCGGGAGCAAAAGGGTCTGCGAGTCTAGTAGAGTGTTTGTAAGCGTGATACTGTTTAATTCTAATAGAAATCTGTGAATGCAGCAGTAGGCAGGGGTTGCCGAAGCTGGCTAAATTTTGTGTGTGATTTACTTTTCAGCATATTTATTTCTGCTATTATATTTCTGTGTTTAATTCGAGAAAATTTGCTATAACCCTATTCACCCCCCCCTCTAGGGTTAATCTAGATCCTACAAGTGGTATCAGAGCCCGGTATATTTTTTATTTAACTCTAGAGTCATGAGTCTACAAAATAATGCTTTTTCTGAGGGGCAATCTATTGCTAGGCCACCCATGTTTAACGGGAACGATTATGCTTATTGGAAAGTTAGGATGAGTATTTATCTTAGTTCCATTGATTATGATGTTTGGGATATTATTGAAACTGGCTATAAACCTCCCACTATAATCGTTGGTGGTACTGAGATTCCTAAACCTAAGGATAGGTGGGATGCTAACGATAAGAGATTGAAAACAACAAATGCTAAAGCCATGAATGCTTTGATATGTGCTCTTGATAAAAATGAATTTAATAGAATTTCTCATTGTACAACAGCACAGGAAATTTGGCACACTTTGGAGGTGACACACGAAGGAACTTCTCAAGTCAAAAAGTCTCGTTTAGCCCTATTCAGCAATGAATACGAGAACTTTGTAATGGACAAAGGCGAGAGCATAAAGGACATGTTTGGACGCTTTTCAACTTTGGTGTACAACGCTAGAGCACTTGGGAAGGTATTCACTGAGGTAGAGCTTGTGCGGAAGATACTACGAGTTTTACCAATGAACTTTGAGGCAAAAGTCACAGCAATCCAAGAATCAAAAGATCTGAGCAAACTAAGCATGGAGGAGTTGATTGGCAACTTGATGACATATGAGCTTGAGTTAAAAGCAAAGGAAGAACGCAACAACTCTGAACCAAAGAAGAAGACGATTGCCTTAAAGAGCAAAGAAGAAAGCGATGAAGAAGATCCAATTGAAGAGCTTGCAATGGCTGTCAATAATCTTAGAAGATGGTCTAGATTCAAGCCACGCAAGAAGAAAACAAAAGACAATAGGTCAAAAGATTCCGAAATTCCGATAATGAACTGACGTGTTATAACTGCAACAAGCCTGGCCACATCAAACCAAAATGCCCACTTCTCAAAAACAACAAAGAAAAGAAAAAGGCGAAGAAGGTATTTGCAGCAACTTGGGATGATGAAGAAGGAGAGGAAGCATCTGATAGCTGCTCAGAGGAGGCTAACTTGTGTTGCATGGCAAAATCAGAATCAGAAGCAACCTCCGACGAATCTAGTGAGGCAGGTGAGTTTTCTTATAAAGAACTTGTTTTATGTGTTCTGATCTTACTAAAGTAGTTGATACTCTTGAATCTAAAATTGAAAAACTGAAAACTGATGGGAGAGAACTTGCTCGTAAAAATTTTAGGTTAGAAACTGAACTTGAAAATATTCAAAACCTAGAATGTAAAAAATGTAAGATTTTAGATTCAGAATTATCAAAACTGAGGAATAACTTTGAAAGTCTTGAAAATGAAAACTTGAATCTTAAGGAAACCATCGACACTAGGAGAAAGGATTTTATTAATCGATGCACCTCACTTGTCACTGAAAACTCAACATTAAAAACCAAAGTCCAAAATCTTGAGAAATCCCTGAATAATTTTTCAAAAGGAGAAAAATCTTTCAAAATGTTATTGGGAAATCAAATTTTTTCTAACAATAGAAAAGGACTAGGTTTTGGAAAATCACAAGATGATGATAAAAGTAAAAGTGTTTTTGCTCGATCTGAAATAATTGGAAATCATGTTGAAAATCATAGTCATAGGAACACAAAATTTAATCAAGTCAATTTAATGAGCTCGTTTTGTAGAGAATTTGGACATAATCGAAATAATTGTTGGTATAGACCCAAACACGTGAAAACTATACCAATTTGGGTTCCAAAAGGCACAAATATAAAATCTTTGAAAGTCAAACAAATTTGGGTGCCAAAAGGAACATATATAAATAGTTTTGGGTCTCCAAAAACATATTTTTCATATTCTGCCACTAACAACAATGGACCTATAAAAACAAATAGGTCACATAAATCTTTTATCGTGTAGGTGTGGTGGCAGGCTAAGGAACAACAACAGTGTTCTCTGGATTTCGGCTGTTCCAGAAACACAAAAGGGCGACAAAGCAAAGTTCCTTAGCCTAGTTCAAAGGTGACAGAATCACAATGGGAAATCACGAAAAATTTATCGTAAAGGTAAAACAGGTAAATTTGTTTTGAACGATATATTAAATATGATATCTGCACCATATTCTGAATTAAAATCAGCCAATATTGAGATGAATAAAAGATGATGATTTTGATTCTGATTTTTTTCAAAATGGTTGGCCAATTATGCTTTTATGCCAAAAACACTACAATCCTTGAAATACTTTATATCGATTAATTTGGATTGCTGATGGTGCTTTTATTGATTGACGATAATATTTTTGGCTAAATCTATATTCATGGTTTCTTCTATTTACATGGCTTCAACTTAAAATCCTAATGAATTCTATTTAAAAAAAAAATTGTAAAAAGGATTTTAAGAAATTTTTGACTTGTTCTTATTTATGACATTGATTTGTGCTTAATTGATGACCAATCAGATTTTCAATTTTGAACTAATTTATATAAATTTGTTCGGTCAAATGCTGGTTACTCATGCTACACATAGATATATTTGTTTTGATATTTTGGTCACTGCTTGTAAATTTGCACGATTTCAAATTCATGTGAAAAAGGATTTTAAAAAATTGTTGAAACTTTATGAAATTGTTGAAAATTCAAGAAATTGTTTTTGAAATAATTATGATGATGATTGATTGTTGATTACTCATGAATATAATTGTTTATCCTATGGTTTCTGAAATTAACATCATGATATTTGTTTGAGTGTTAGCACGGCTTCAATTCAAATTCAAAAGAATGTCATTTAAACTGATGTTAAGTTTGAAATTCTTGGTGCACATTTCATGGTTTGATTCAACGAGTGAATATTGAGTGAAATTTAAATTCAGATGCAGATTACACTGGAAATATAATTGATAGAAAAATTATTAGTGTAACGTGATTAATTCGTGAAACATCCATTTGCTGCATCGTTTCTCAAAGAAAATATCTGCATATTTTTCACTTGAAATAATTTTCAAATAGCAGAAAATTTTCTTATAAAACCCCCTCGAGAAAATCATGTTTGACCATATTTACAGCTTAATCATTTTTGAAAAATTGATTTTATAATTTTTAATTTGATTTTAAATGACAAATTTTGACTAATCTGACTCCCTTTGATTATCGAAAAGATGAATAGTGATTGAAAAAGAGATGAGTGTTGATATTTATCATATATTATAACTCGAGAAAGTATAATTAGAAAATTTCTTTAGAATTTCATAACAAGAGTTATAAAAACTTTTTGTTGGGTAAAAATTCCATGACCATTTCTATTTCTATCAACTTTCTATCGACCATCACTCATCAAGATCATATTTAGTATGTAAATTTGTGGTAGTTTACAAAGGAAATCATTTGTTCTTCAATATCTTTAAATCTGTGAAGGAAATTATTTGTGCTTCAACTTATTATATTTAGCAATAAAATAAATATCCAAAGTATTCACTCTCATTTAAAAGTCCTCACGGTTATGCATGGGTGAATTACTTGGATTTTTGATTATGTGCTTCCATGCTCATTTAAAAGTCCTCACGGTTATGCATGTATGGAACGCATATCAAAATTAATTGATTCAAATAGACAAGTTGATTCTAATCCCATTTAAAAGTCCTCACGGTCATGCGTGATTAGAAGATACTTGATTTCATTTTTTAAATAAAAATTGTGAATACTACTAATCTCATTTAAAAGTCCTAACGGTTATGCATGGTTAGTAGATATTCAAATTTCCTGAAATAAATATACCACAAATAGACAGAATTGTATGATTTTTGATTATTTTATCCCCATCACTTCTGAAAGTGGAATATGCGCTTGACAAGGGTAATTATGATTTTTGTTTGAGTTTTATTGAAATTTGATATTTATATTTAATTGAGTTAAATGTTTGATTCATGTCTATCACTTCATCCCTATTTATAACACTATTATTCTTTTGCTGATAACAAAAGGGGGAGAGAAAAGTTAAGATTTTGTCGAATAGAATCAAGCAAAGGTTAAATAATTTTCAATTTGCATATAGGCTCATTTACATATTTTTATTTGTATGCATATATGTAGGGGGAGTATTGTGTAGAGAGGAGCATTCAAATAGGGGGAGCAAATTGAACGATCAAATACATTTAATACATTCAAAATCTTAAATATATGTTTGTTATCATCAAAAGGGGGAGATTGTTGAATATGCGCTTTGCGCTTATATGATTTTTGTTTGATGATAATAAACATATATACATTCGTTTAAATGTATTTGTTAATGTACTATTTTATTTTTCATAGAATAAATAAATATTTGCTGAATAAAATTAAATGACACAAAATTTGAATTCAAACGAATATTTTATTCAAACTAATATTTATTACAATTTTAAATAGTACAATTTCATGCTCTCACTATACATATACATTTTTTGATTACAATCACATCACATTTCACATTTACAGTTAACCTCACTACATATCACTCACACTCGTGTCTTTGTCTTCAACTGCATTCCGGTTTTAATCCAACATCTGAGTAATCTGCAAAAATATTCTCAAACGCAGTAAAATTGAAAGAGAAATATTTTTGAAATTTGAAAGAAACGATGATTTTGAAAACATTGTTTGCCTCAGTTATTTGGGTTGTTCGTCATCATTTTTGACTGTGCAATATCTGTGCATATCAGTATTTTTTTATCAGGGACAGGCAATTATAAGTGGCTGCAGTACACACGTGTACATTCGTATACGTGTGCACTGCCCCGCCAACTCGTGTTCATAAATCAAACAAAAGCACTACTAACAATTCAACACAAGGTCAAATCCAAATAACACATGAATTCAACTCAGCATGCAAACATGATTTCAACATCCAAGCATAAAGATCAATATGCAGTGACACATGCAGTGGATACACAAAACCAAATACACAACCGAGTTCCCAACATTGTCCAGACTGAATTCAAGTGCAAACCAAGTGCGGGATCGAAGTCAACAACTCAAGTGCTACCAGTGAAACACAAATGAACAAATATCACAATGAACCAATAATACATGCAGGTGAACAGAAGTTTTGAATCAAAACATAATCAAGGCCAGTTGATAACAGGGAACACAAGTGTGGCAAATGCAAACTGTGGTGAAGCAACAAAGATGAACCAGAGCTAGTAATACATGTACAGGCCGCAACAGTATGCACCAGTTCAAACATTTATCAGAGAGTATATGGAAGGGTCAGTGATACAAGGCAATACACAAGAGCATACAAGTGCAACACAAGAAACAGATAGAAATGAACTTATGAAGCAGTGCAAGTGCAAATCACCAACTACAAGACCTCAAGTGATATGGTGAAGCAGCATGTAATGACATTATATACAAATGTAAAGAACAATGGTGATGCACTGCAGATATCCAGACAGCAAGCACATGTATCCAAGTACAAGTTCGTGTCGAAGTTACCGAAGTCAGCATGAAATTTTACAGGGCAATCAGCAGAGATGATCAAGTGACCAAATTTAAAGCTAACATATATATATATATATATATATATATATATATATATACATGATGCAAATGCACAAGTACAGGCTGATCAAAATTTCAAAAATGACCAAAGCCAAATGTGACAGTAGTTTTAAAAAAAAATCAAGTCAAAGCCGAGTACAACAAGAAATAATCAAACAGCCAAGCAAATCGAACCAAGTCAAGATCAACACCGTATTGACCAAGCAAATTGAACAAGTCACAGGGGAGTTCAATATCGTAGTCAAAAACCAGTGCTACCAAAAGTCAAGAACATAGCCGAGAAATTCATCACGAAATCAACAGAACATAGAATTTTCAAAGCAAGTCAATCATCTCAAAGCACATGGTAAACAAATGTCTCGAATTCAAAGCATATTGCAATCGGGTCAACAGAGAGATTCACGGCCATAGTCAATCAACACAAATTCAAAGGCCGAAGCCAATTGTGAACCAGTCAAAAATCAAAACCGTGTAAACCAAGCATCAAAAATACGAAATTGACAAAGTCAGATTTTATCACAAGCATCCAAGTGTAATCGAGTGGCCGAGATGAACAAATTGACAAATTCAAACACGAATAAACGAACGCAAAAATAGGATTTCAAATCCTATATAAGCCCAATCATCATCGGCATAACTACAATTGAGTTCGAATACAAGTATCAGAGAAAAAAATTGTTACCGAATCAATAATCGACCTCACCGAAGCAACCGAAGGAAGCAACACGAAATCGATCAAGGCAGGATAAATCACGAACAATCAACAAAGATCGAAGTAGTATCGGAGCTTCGCAAAAGCCCTAATCTGGAACAGAGAGCGCAAGGACGAGATCCCCAAATTTTAAAGAGACGAGAAGAACAAACGGCCAGCATTATCAAGAGAAAAAGGAACGGGCCGAAGTTTATCAAAAGGGGAATTAAAAAATACTATTTATTTTTTTTGGGCCGGCCTTATTATTAAAAGGAGGGGTTTTAATTTTATAATAGGGGTTTTAGTTTTTAATTTTATAATAGGGGTTTTTAGTTTGAGCAAAAATCACGTGTCCAAAGTTCATATTTTAATTTTTTGCTCCTGGTTGTATTTTTGAAGTTGTTTTTTCTTTTCAAGTCAAAGGAGTAGTAAATCACCACCTAGGTTTAGGTAGTGTCAGATTGTCTATTTTGAATTAGTTCAGTGAGCAGGGTGTGTGAGTTTGCAAAGCTCTATAGGCGGGAGCAGTGTTTGCGAGTAAGCGAAACTCTATAGGCGGGAGCAGGGTGTGCGAGTCTAGTAGAGTGTTTGTGAGCGGGAGCAAAAGGGTCTGCGAGTCTAGTAAAGTGTTTGTAAGCGTGATACTGTTTAATTCTAATAGAAATCTGTGAATGCAGCAGTAGGCAGGGGTTGCCGAAGCTGGGTAAATTTTGTGTGTGATTTACTTTTCAGCATATTTATTTCTGCTATTATATTTCTGTGTTTAATTCGAGAAAATTTGCTACAACCCTATTCACCCCCCCCTCCTAGGTTTAATCTAGATCTTACAGTATCCTTTCTTCCTCTGTGTTCTCAACAAGACGGGCCTCAGTTAGGGATTATTCCTCAGGAGGAACAATTGTTGGGGGGTGAATTGCTTCAAGCGGAGGTGCTTCAACCTTTTGATCTGGATTTGGAGGAGTTTTTTCCTCTGATCCAGAGCCCTCCACACTAATTTCAGTATGGCTAGTTGGTAGAGTGGTACTAACTGCATCATTTTGTATGTAGTCTCTTGTTGCTGCTCTATTATTTAGACAACTGATAGGTGGTATATTTTGTGTTTCAGTTGGTAGGATGGGTTTTTTTAACCCAAACTTGCGCAGGCTTCTCTATGTAATTATTGCATTGTTGATAGGTATGACCAAAGCACTTACATTCATTGCATTTACGAGGCACAAACTCATATACAATATCATGCATGTATATATTGCCATGTTTGTCCACTACTTAAATTGTTTTTGTTAGATCATTATCAGCTTTTATCTCCATCAGGACATTAGCAAATTAAATTCATTTAACCAGCCTTTTGTTTTCATCCATGTCGAGTGGTTTACCTACCAAACTTGCTAATTTGCTAATGCATCTAGTATGCCATAGGGAAAGATTAAGGTTATGAAGTTTGATCTAGAGCGGGTAGGATGATAGCATTTCTCATTCAAAATTAAAGTCAGCTTCCCGATTATGTAGAATGATGAGTTTGTTATCCAAGAACCATGGACCTCTATATGAGATTCTATTATAATCCTCTTCTTGTTCAAACTTAATCAGGAAAAATCCATTTTCCTTGGGAAAAATATCCCACGCACCTTTTGGATTCCAAACTCTCTTGCACATGCATTAAAGTAGATATAATATGGTCATTTTCCTGCCATGTATACATAAATAGAGTTTTTCCACATGTTTCTGGCTTCCGCATAGTTTTCATCATCGATTAACTGGTAAATCTCATTACCATCTGATATAGGTTCAAAGTAATCAATGCTACATGTCATTTCAATTTTGTTACCCAACGCCTCCACCTACGATTTAGGGTTTAGTGTTATTTATTCAGGGTTTTTAAATATATCCGCAAAGGATAACTTTCTTTTATCCTTCTCCTTCCCCTTTCTCTTAACCTCTTTCCATCCATCTCCTTCATCATCTTCAAGTTCTCTTGCTAGGGCGGAGGTTTCGGAAGTGACTGTCGCCATCATTAATTTCTGACCCAAAGCGTTACCTTGTGATTAAAAGTTGCTTTATTACTCTGACTTTGAGTAATTGATTTTTTGTTAGCATTAAACTTAAACATATATGGTACTTAAACTGAAATATTCACTTATATGTGTGTGTGTGTTATTTTAAATTTAGTGCATAACTTGTAATTATTTACACACACGCACACATGCACACACACACACACATATATAGGTATACATTTGTTTATGTAATTTTAACTTAAATCAAAATACCCTTCTGTGTGAAACTGTAGAATTTCTTTTCAAACTCCTCATTAATTGAATTTATTATTACAATTTTTAATTCTTGTTTTAACAAACTTATATATATATGTATGGAAACTTATTTTAACAAGTATATATGTAAACTTATCGATTATTATACACTTATATTTTATTACTCAAAAAAAACTTGGATAACAAAGGCATATGCAAATTCGGTTATAAACGACATTTTATATGTCATTCAATCTAATTAAAGAGAGAAGAGAAATGAAAGGGTTTCTCTCTCTACCTCTATAGCCTCATCTTTCCTCAATTATTTATACATGTCAAGGAAAAGAAAATCAAAAAGTTTTCCTTCTCTAAAAATTTCTCACGCTTAGTTACACAAATATACACTACTTTTATGCTACACTTATATTTCACATCATAATGTATGTGATACATTCATTACACACATATTTAAATTAAATTTAACATTTCACTTATGGTTTTATTTAAAATAAAATTTAGAAAATTTCTAAATATATTCAGACTACGTAGGCCCAATATAGATCTAATAAGGTAATTTTTGGAAATTCACTCATTTCTTCCACTGCATGCTGACCTAGTTCCAACAATGGTATCGTAGCTCAATAGCCTATGCAGTCTAATTTAATCATATTAAGGCTAACTAATTAAGCTTACCCATTTAGTATGATGTTTAGAATGGTAATGTCTAGGATTGGAATTGGGTAATCAAGTACCTTATCCTACCTGTTTACTAGCATGGTCTGAAAGGTGAAATGAGCCCAAAGGTTGCCTCTAACAGAAAAGGCCCAATTTGAATGGGGCCTTATGCTAATTTTCAAAATTGTTTTGAAAATAAAATAAAGATTTTAAATGAAACAACCCGCAGTTCCGAACCCCTAGAGACGACACTATTCACCATCAATTAGCTCAAAGTGAACGGAAATACGAACCATTTAAATTAAAGAAGAAGAGGTAGAAGAAGAGAAAACAGAAAACAACAACAGAATTTTACCATCGCAGCGGAATAAAATATAATAGATAATAACAGATCTTTACACAAAAGAAAACTATATCTGTTTTATACATACATCACCAGAATTCATCATCAGAGTTCAACAACATCAATAACATACAACTGGACAGTCATATAAACTTATCCTCAACTGAATACACAGTGGGATAATAATCATGTACGGAAGTACGTATCGCCATCCCGCTCGTCTCCTGAACTCCACAGCATCCTTTCCTGTATCATATAATACTCGGTCTGACCCGAGCATTATAGTGAAATAACACCCGAGTCAGTCTGGAAAACCAGCGTGAGAAATCCACACTCAATTGATTATTAAAGTTTCAAAATCCTTTTAAAAAAAAGCATCTCGTAAGACCACGCCACAATAAACATGTCGGGTTTTTACCTTACGATAGCCAAAACACTTTTTATAAAATCCTCTGATATTATAATAGGGTCTATGTAGGATCTAGATTAACCCTAGAGGGATGGGTGAATAGGGTTATAGCAAATTTTCTCGAATTAAACACAAAAACAAACTGCAGAGAAGTAAATATGCTGAAAAGTAAATCACACGCAAAATTTACCCAGATTCGGCAACCCCTGCCTACTGCTGCATTCCCAGATTTCTATTAGAATTAAACAGTCTACCGCTTACAAACACTCTAACAGACTCGCACACCCTGCTACCGCCTATAGAGTTTTGCAAACTCGCACACCCTGCTCACTGAACTAATTCTAACTAGACAATCTGACACTACCTAAAACCTAGGTGGTGATTTACCAAGATTTGATTCAAAAAGAAAAACAGACTTCAAAAATAAAAGCAAGAGCAAAAAGTAAATAAAAACTTGAGTACTAATTTTTTTTGCCCTTAAACAAAGAAACCTAATTAAAAAAAATTAAAAGGTTCTTAATATTATAAAGCCGGCCCCTTTTATTATTTAACCCGATCCTTTTTTTCTTTGTGAAGAATGGCGGCCGTTGCTTTCTTTGTTCGATCTGAATTAGGGCTTCGGTGGTCTTTGATGATGCCGATCGAATTTGTTGCTCTTTGCTTCTCCGATGATCGGCGGCTTGCTTTACTTGAGGTTGTTCGCAGCTGCTCCTCTGTTGACCGAGTTGATCGAGTTCAACGTATGCGTCGGTATGTAATTTTCACTTTAAGTGCGTTTACGATTTTCGTATTCGAACTCGATGCCGATGATGAATTTGTTGGGTGAATATTTATATGGATTCTGAGACCCTAATCAATTCGATACTTTCCTAATATTTGTGACTACTTGATATGCACGGTCTTGATTTTGAAACGTTCGATTTGTTCTTGAGTCATACGGCAAAAACCTTCCTCTTTTGATTTGCATTGATTATTTCAAAGATACGCATTTGAATTTTTTGACATGGTCAACACAGTATTGTTGAATTTCGTTCATCCACTGTTTCGAACTGTACCATCTGTTCCATGATAATGAATTTTATTACTTGACTTCATTCTCAGCTTTATACTAATTATGGCATGTCTTCATTGTTATTCTTCGATTTGTTTAACATCTTGATTGCCATGATTCTTTTTAAACTGCTACTCGGCTCAGCATTGATATTTTCCATGGTTCTGATCATGTTGCCACTGGGTTGCTTATTGTTTTGACCTCTGTTTGATCATTGAAGTATTGCTATATCTATTTTGTACTGAGTCTTGATATAATTTGCTTCTACACGCTTGTAGTTGTGTAGTTGCACTGCACTGTTGCCTTGAGTAGTTGTTGACTGCATCATTGAAGTATGTGTGTCTGACCATGTTGCTTGCTGTTACTTACTTGGTGCATTGTGCTCTGTTGTTGTCTCTGGTTCATTGGGCTGTAATCTTCATTGTTGTGTCTTGTTGCAGTTGTTATGCAGTTGCTATGCCTTGTACTTGTAGTCGTTCAACCTGATTTGGGATTAAACTTGAGCTTTGTACATCCATTTCAATGCTGAATTAGTTCACTTGTGTTTCTCACCATGTTCATGTGTGTCTGGTCATGTGTTCATCCCTGAGTACTTTTCGACCTGCTGTTTGATATTGTACTTGTGTAGTTCGCTATTGTCTGGTCTTTGACATTTTAGTCTTGGCCTTGAGTCTCTTTTCTTTGTAGGCACTGGCTGTTGTTGAGTTGATATACTTATGGTGCTCTTGTAGTCGAGTCTGCATATGTGTATTTTGTAACAGCTTGTTGTTCTGTCACTTCGAATTGCACTTGCTCGCGGCTTCTCTGTTTTCACTGTTCTCACATGTACATGCTTCATGTCATACTTCCATGGTAGCATTTGGTCTTTCTGGCCTTGTACCTGTCCACTGCCCTTTTTCCATATTGCTGGTTTCAATACTTGTTTGCAGTCTTGTGTCATATGTGTACTGTATCTTTCAGCATTGTGTCATCTGGATGCATTCATGTTGCATGCATTGAGTAACTGATTGATATACTTTTGCATTTCAGCTTTACTTGTTGTCTTCACGTTGTGCTTTCTATTTTGAGTTACTTCCATACTTGGTCATGCTTTGGTTTTTCTGTTTGCATGCTTGCTTTTGTTGGCTGCGCACATGAGTTGGTGATGCAGTGCACACGTGTATGAATGTACACGTGTGTATTGCAGCCACTTATGATTACCTGTCCCTGATAGGAATACAAGTGTATATATCTATGTGCACGACTTTGTGTGTGGTGAATTCAAATGTAAATGATGACACACAACCCAAATAACCGAGGCACCAATAAATTTTTTTATATATTTTTGCAAATTCAAATTTTTTTATTTTCAGATTACTGCTGTAGTTGCTAATTATATAGGTACACAGGAGACAGGACTAGAACTAGAGCTGGACAATGCAGATAGATGCAGATTAATGGTTTTGTAAAATGTACAGTATTGTGTGTTGTAGTGAGAGAAAATATGAATATGAAATGTATAAACAAGTATATGTATATAGAGAGAGCTGAAAACATTGTAAAATATTGTATTGAATAAACATACTGATTGAATTATATAAATTCTTTGCAATAGTATTATTATTCAATATGAATATTTATTCCTATATGTATATAGTACAATCTGCAAACACATATTGATATATATATATATATATATATTTGTTATCATCAAACAAAAATTCACATCAAACAATCTCCCCCTTTTGATGATGACAAACATATATATATTAAAGATTTTGAAATTCTAATAAATGTGTTTGAGCATGAAATATTTTGCTCCCCCTATATGAATGCTCCCCCTACAACTGAGACCACTCCCTATTTACAAGATTTAGAGAATTACAGAAGAATAAAAGAACTAAAGAAAATTAACTAACAACATTTAACAAATTTGTTGAAGTATTCCAAAAAATATTTATTTCCTTATCAAAATCTTGTTCTTCTCCCCCTTTTGTCATTATCAAAAGACTGACAAAAAACAATGGAACAATAGGAACAA
The DNA here is from genome assembly GCA_030765085.1 of Allium cepa. Lineage (NCBI taxonomy): Eukaryota > Viridiplantae > Streptophyta > Magnoliopsida > Asparagales > Amaryllidaceae > Allium > Allium cepa. The sequence goes on from CM060943.1 coordinate 731,753,476, forward strand.
AAAATAATATATCATAACGAGATAACAATTTCCACATTATAGAGAATGGATCGATGATTCGGTTTTTGTATAATAAGAAGAAAGATATTTTAAAATTAATTTGACCTTTAAGCACAAAAAATAAGCACTTACTAACCACGCATAACCATAAGGACTTTTAAAAGGGATTAGCAGTTACTTATTAGTCTAAGCATCCAGACTTTTAAGTGAGACCAGAATACTTAGTTACCATACTCCATCCATGCATAACCATAAGGACTTTTAAATGAGAATGGAGTAATGATAAAAATAATTCACTCACATGCACCATCCATGCATAACCATAAGGACTTTTAAATGAGAATGGATGCATGAGAGTTATTATCATTATTAAAAAAAAATCAAAAAAAAAATCCACTCTTCTCATTTTAAAAAACCATTATGAACGATAGAAAGATGGTAGAAATAGAAATGATCGTGGAATAAGTTACCAAGTTAATTATATTATGTAATATCCAATACTGAATACCATATTCGAATCAATCTTTGGATAATATCCAAAACTGGTTTGAATCCTAGAAATTGAAGTTGAAAGTATATATCCAAGAATATTTCAACTAAAAAATGAAAAATGATTAGTCAATTTCTATAATCCCCAAATCCAAACGTAATATGGAAACTGTCTTAGGGGAGGGGTTTTGTGAAAATATCAGCAAGTTGAGCCTCAGTTGAAATATATTCAATGCAAATGTCTTCCTTAGCAATGTGATCTCTAAGAAAGTGGTGTCTCACATCAATATGTTTTGTGCGTGAATGATGAACAGGATTATTTGACAAGTCTATTGCACTTTTACTATCACATTTTAATGGAACTTGTTTATAGACTAAGCCAAAATCAGAAAGAGTTTGCATCATCCATAAAATTTGAGCACAACAACTTCCTAAAGCAATATATTCTGCTTCAGTGGTGGATAGTGCAACATAATTCTGTTTTCGACTTGACCATGAAACTAATGAATGTCCTAGCATGAAACATGTCCCACTAATGCTTTTCCTGTCAACCAATGAACCAGCATAATCAGCATCAGAATAGCCAACTAAGTCAAAATTTTCACAAGAAGGGTACCATAATCCAAATTTGTGTGTATGTGAAAGATATCTCAAAATTCGTTTAGTGGCTTTCAAATGAGATTCTTTAGGATTAGATTGAAAACGTGCACACAAACACACAGAAAACATAATATCAGGTCTAGAAGCAGTAAGATAGAGAAGTGAACCAATTATCCCTCGATATTTCTTCTGATCAACAGCAATTCCTTTTTCGTCTTTATCCAGCTTTGTTGATGGGCTCATAGGAGTTCTCAATGGTTTGGAGTTCTCAATTCCAAATTTCTTCAACAGTTCCAACACATACTTGGATTGTGAAATAAAAATACCATCATTGCTTTGCTTGATTTGGAATCCAAGAAAATATTTCAATTCTCCAACCAAGCTCATCTCGAATTTAGCCTGCATGACTTGTTCAAATTTCTCGCACAAGAGTTCATTAGTAGCACCATAAATAATATCATCCACATAAATCTAAACAATCAAAAATTCACTTCCATTATGTAATAGAAATAGTGTCGTGTCAGCACTCCCCTTTTTAAAGCCATTTTCCAAAAGATATGTACAAAGGCAGTCATACCAAGCTCTAGGAGCTTGCTTAAGACCATATAATGCTTTTTCTAGTTTATACACATGATTTGGAAATTCATGATTTTCAAATCCTAGGGGTTGTTCAACAAAAACTTCTTCTTTCAAATCACCATTTATAAAGGCACTTTTTACATCCATTTGTTTAAGTTTGAAACCCTTATAACATGCAAAACTTAGCAAAATCCTAATGGCTTCTAACCTAGCAACTGGAGCAAATGTTTCGTCAAAATCTATGCCTTCTATTTGGTTATATCCTTTTGCGACCAACCTAGCTTTGTTTCTAATTACATTTCCTGATTCATCAAGCTTATTTTTGAACACCCATTTAGTTCCAACAATTGGATAGTCATTAGGCCTAGGAACTAATTTCCAAACTTTATTTCTCTCAAATTGATTAAGTTCATCTTGCATTGCTAAAACCCAACTTTCATCATTAAGAGCCATTTCAACAGAATCAGGTTCAATCTCAGAAATAAAACCACTGTGGCAACAAAACGCACATAAATTTTTATCAAATGACGAGCGAGTGCGTATACCTTCCGTAGGATCACCTATAACCAATACAAGAGGATGATTGGATCTGAACTTCAATCTACCAGCATCAACAGTCCTACTTTCAGCTTTCTCACTAGATGTTCCTTCTTCAATGCCTTCATAATCTACCCCATCGTCAACCGTCTTTTCAGTCGTCCTTTCCAAATCAGATTCATCGAATTTCACATTGATTGATTCAACAATTGTTTTTGTTTGTTTGTTGTATATCCTGTAAACCTTGCTCCTTTTTGAATAGCCATGAAAATTCCCTCATCAGCCTTTGATTCAAATTTTCCAAGTTGATCACCTGTGTTAAGAATGAAACAAGGACATCCAAATACACGAAAATAAGAAATGTTAGGTTTCCTTTCATGCCACAATTCATAAGACGTTTTGTCAAGAATTGGTCTGATCATTACTCTATTCATTACATAACACGAAGTATTCATTACATAGCACGAAGTATTCACTGCCTCTGCCCAAAAGGTTAGAGATAGTTTATACTCACTTAACATGGATCTAGCCAATTCCTGTAATGTATGATTTTTTCTTTCAACCACCCCATTTTTTTGAGGTGTTCGTGGAGTAGAAAATTCATGTTTTAAACCATTTTCTTCACAAAAGCTTTCAAATTCCAAATTTTCAAATTCGCCTCTATGATCACTTCTCAAAGTTTTAATTGAAACTCTTTTTCATTTTGAACAAGTTTTGCAAATTTTGAAAAATACTCAAAAGATTTAGACTTTTTGGCTAAGAAATAAACCCATGTAAATCTAGAATAATCATTAACCAATACATAACAATAACGTTTTCCATTCAAGCTTGCAATTTCATTTGGTCCAAATAAGTCCATGTGAATTAATTCAAGAACCCTTGGTGTGCTAACAATATTTTTAGGGCTAAATGATGGTCGACTAAGCTTGCCCAAGGAACATGCTTTACACACTTTATTATTTTTAAATTTCTGATGTGGTAACCCTTTGACTAATTCTTTCGTTTCAAGTTTTTCGAAGAGGCTCATGCTAGCATGTCCAAATCTCCTATGCCATAAAGATGCCTCTTCGTTAGTGGCTACCAAACATCTAGAAAGATTTAGATTATCAAACGAAAGTGAGTAAACATTTCCTTTTCTTTTACCCATAAAAACAATGTTATCAGAAGATTTATCAATGATTTTGTAAGTATCACTATCAAAACTCTCTTATAGTTTCAAATAATACTATTTGCTCAATCATTCAAATTTCAGTTTAAAACCAAATTTTGAATTATCAAAATTTTCTCAAAAATTTTCTAACTCCCTAAATTCCCGAAAAATTTCGCCAGCGTCTCCTTTGCACGGCTAGGTCGGTACAACTACAAAATACCTCTACAGGCTCCCAAATTCCAAATGAAAACAAAAAGCCAAGTGGCTAGATCAAACTCCCAATCAAAGTTCATACAGAAATTTAAACACATACCTTTTTGTCGAGCAATTCAAATTTTTCTTCTGAAATCAAAAATCCAAAATTTTCCCACTTGCTTTTTAATACCTGTATATCCAATTTAACCATATCCAACTACAGATTCCAAAATCATTTATACGCTTCTTTATAAAATTTTCAGTATTCATTCCATTTAAGCCCATACGATGTACCTATATCATTCGTACGCAATACCGAATCCGACTGCTTACTTGATCACACAATTTCACTTCCGAACTAATATCGTCCACCCGACTTGCTAGTGCGGACTCAGATCCGGTTTCTTGATCAGAAACTGTCATTCTCCTTGCATAGTCATAACTATGATAGAGAATTTCTAGAATCAATCAAAATCCATATCCAGGGTTCACCGTCGAAAATCGAGTGAAAAATCCTAACTCGGATCGATATAACTATCTCGAAATTCTGTGCTCGATTCTGGATCAAATTGCTATGCGAATAAAATAATATACATACATCCTACGTATTTATCTCAATTTATTATCAACTATATCAATTATCTTTTATTCACATTCATTTTTTTAAGTTCAATATAAGTATTTTATACGCTTCTTATATTTATTTTCACTTCACAACTTTAGTTTATATCTACTTCTATTCAAATTGGTTTTTCCATTTCCATATGAATTCAATTTACCTTCAACTTTGAATATTGAATTTTATCTTCCATTTATAACTGATTCATATTATTATTTTAAATTAGTTTCATTCACTAATTTGCTTCAATTTCCAACTTGAAATCGTTTGTCGCTAACAAAAAATTTCCCAAAATTTTTTCTAACACCTAAAATTTTCAAAATTTTTTGGCAGAGTCTCCTTTCTACGGAGGAGCTTTTGCAATTTGACAAGAGATATAAATATATATACATCGACCCACCCAGTCGAAAAAACAAAACAGTTCATATTTCCCATTTTTATTGCGTAGACGTACCATTATTTAGCATTTTTAAGCAAGCGGCTTATTATTTTAGCAATTAGCACGTCCAAATCTAGCTAAACGGCTTTCCGGTACCTGTACTTACTTAATTTAAACATGTAAGTGCCAAAATCATGTAATTTAACAACATTTAAAATATTTAACTAGCAAACATACGAGTTTCTATAAGCAATGCAGGTTAAACAATATTTATAAGCCACTTATAGGGTTCCAACATTAATTTTAATTGTTTACAACCAATTCGTATACAACTTCATTCAGTTTAAATGGTTTGCAACTCAATTGCTTACATTCAATTCATTTTTAACCCAAACAACCCATATTTATTTCAGTTGATTCCAAAAATCAATTTTATTTACCTCTATTAATTCATAGAATTTTATTAAATCTCGTTTACGTCAACGACAATCTTTTCTACGCAATTTCATTGATATTCACTTAATGGCATATCCTTTTTAGTTTTTAACTACTTTCAATCGATTCCAACTCAATTTCATTTAATTCATTTCCATTTTAATTTACATTCCATTTCATCATTCAAACAGGTCCTATTCAAAACCATTTCATAAAGCTCTCTAACAACCATTTAATAATTTTCTTAAGTTAACAACTTAAGCTCATCTCCATTTCCAACTAAATTCCATTCTATTTAATTCAATTTGTATATTTATTCAATCCATTTTAACTTTATTAAGAACTTAATTTCATTTAATGTATCCACCACGTGATACAATTTCATCTCAATTATATTTCAACTTTAATTCAAATCTAATCACAATCTATTATTAAACTTAGCTTAAGTTCATTTAATTCGACTTACTCTCCTAACTAATTTCATTTCCATACTTATTTTAAATTAGCTCCATTTACTAATTTATTTCAAATTCGAATAAATTTTTAATTCTTAGAACTTTGTTCTTTTAATCCACCCAAATTATATTTTTCAATTCCATTTTACTAACCTTTTTTAATTTACCTTATTGATTGTCTTACCTTTCTAACTTTATTAACTTTTTACAAGTAAATTTCATCCTAGGAAATTTCAACCTTTATAAATTTCCAAACCTGCGTATAATCCATAAAATTTTCAGTTAAACCTTCAGAGTTTAAACCATTACTTAGACACTCGAAACATTTTAAACCAATTCCAGAGCCTTCAATAATCACTTAAGTATTTCAAAAATCATTTGAAATCAATTATATCCAAAATCCTTTGCATTTCTAAAATCAGCCCAATTTTTGTAAACAATTTCAATTCAAAAACAATTTGGCAGCAATTTCTCTCTTAGAAACTCGAAAATGAATACCAATGATGTCGCGGTCATCATTGGAATTTATTTCCCAGTGACCGAAAAAAGTTTAATGCTTTTATCACTTTAAAATCCCTTCAAATATTTTTAAACCCCAAATCTCACCAGACTTCAAATCCAATTCAAAATATTTTCGAATAATACTCCTATTTTTCCTTCCAAAAATCTTTGAAAATCATTTTCAAACCCAAAGGGATTTAATTTTTAGATTTTCAAATCCTTTCAATCTATATTCAAATATTATTCTGAAATCTTATTTCAATCTATAAATCACATTTACAGTTTACATTTACAAATTTCCTTTGAATATGAATTTATTCCTTAGCTTTAGTTATAATTTCAATATCTTATTAAATTTTACACATTAATGATAATAATTTAATATCATCATACCTAACAACCAAGCATTCATACATAACTATAGTAATTTACGAAAAATTATTCCCTTTATATATGAAAATAATTTGGGTAAAATTATTTCATTTACCCTATTTAAAACAATACTGTGTCGGTTTATGTTGTTTAAGAGTTTAGAAACCCCTATCGATGACATGGCATCCCACCCATCGACTAGAATCCATAAATACTCAACCGATAAGTCCACACAATATAAAACAATTTTATATTCACTAACAAATATGCGCTTATATCTATTAATACGCTCAAGCTCATTCTAGAGTACTATGGACTCTATTGTATGAGTAATTCCCACCAGAGCCAAGGTTCTCGCTTAACCCTTCAGCTCTGATACCAAGTGAAACAACCCGCAGTTCGAAACCCCTAGAGACGACACTATTCACCATCAATCAACTAAAGGTGAATGGAAATACGAACCATTTAAATTAAATAAGAAGAGGTAGAAGAAGAGAAAACATAAAACAATAATAGAATTTTACCATCGCAGCGGAATAAAATATAATAGATAATAAAAGATCTTTACACAAAAGAAAACTATATCTGTTTTATAAATACATCACCAGAATACATCATCAGGGTTCAACGACATCAATAACATACAACTGGACAGTCATATATACTTGTCCTCAACTGAATACACAGCGGGACAATAATCAAGTACGGAAGTACGTATCGCCATCCTGCTCGTCTCATGAACTCCACCGCATCCTTTCATGTATCCTATAATACTCGGTCTCACCCGAGCATTATAGTGAAATAACACCCGAGTCAGTCTGGAAAACCAGCGTGAGAAATCCATACTCAGTTGATTATTAAAGTTTCAAAATCCTTTGAAAACAAAAGCATCTCGTAAGACCACGCCACAAATAAACATGTCGGGTTTTACCTTACGATAGCTAAAACACTTTTTATAAAATCCTCTGATATTATAATAGGGTCTATATACAAATATTTATTCAAATAGCCAAAATTGTTACATTTATTAAATTCCAGCTACTAACCACAAAGTGGGTAATACAAACAAAAACCGTAAAAGCGCGTAGGGAGAATGGATTTCCAACTAATGACTAAGCACTGGGGTACCACCTGTCACGGTACCTAGTCTAGATCAGCGAATTGAGGCTCACTCCCGACCCCCTGCAACACAAGACCGGGACTACCCCTTACTGGATAATCCCGAGTAAGATCACCCCACGGTTGGGATCAGCAACCGCACCACTAAGCCAATATAAAAGGGACATCTAGACAGGGATGACCTCACCCTAAATGGATGATACCCACCTAGTCTTGCTGCATAACCCCTGATTTTCAGTCATTCTCGGTTGATGAGGCTTGAGGCTAAGCGTTACCTTTAGAGAACTCATCTCTTAGAATGCTCATCGTCCACCTGACGATGTTCTAAAAGCATTTGTGATATCCCGAATTTCTAGACATCTATAATTGATAAATAATTGGGTTAATTAATAAAAATACTGATTTATAATTGAACTAATAAATGAGTTAATCTTCTTTATAATTATTTAAAATTATTTAAAATTGATTATTTTCAAAACAATAATAATAATGCGTTATTTTTTATATATATAAACAGGTTTTAAAAAAAATTGAATTTGTGTTTGTTTAAATATATGTATATATCAAATTGATTTTTTTCAAATTAGATTTGAAATTGAATTAGAGTTTGGATATTTAAATTTGAAATTCAAAAGATAGTTATGTATATCTTAGATTATACTTTGATTTTTAAAATGTAATTTAATTAATTTTATTGAGAACATAAATTGTTGTATTATTTTCTTTTTAAAAGAATTTACTTATATAAATTAGAATATGTATTTATAAATTAGAAAATTAATTACAAAAGCTTTATAAATAAATAAAGTCATGCATAATTACACATGTTAGTTAAATGTGCATAGTTTAACAAATGGAAGAATATTAACACATGAATGACAAATGTTAGGAAGTTTAACATGTGTCACAAATTTATTTTATTTTTTCTTTTATATTTTAAAAATCATAACTGAATCTATATATACATCTTTCTCTTCTCTTCCTTTCTTTTTTTTCTTCCTATCCTCAAATTTTCAAAAGCAAAGAGAACCAAAGGTCTGTAAAACAAAATACAAACCAGAAAAACAAAGCCTATATATATTTTCAACTACCTCAAATAATCAAGCAATCAACTATATTTTCAACCTAAATCATCAGCAAGCAAGATCATCTCAACAACAAGTTTCCAAAGATCATAGCATTAAATTTTTTGAAATCAAAGAGGCATTCTAGTTTTCCAGATCCAAAACTGTTTCAAGCTCTGTTCAACAGTTTCCAGGTGAGTAAACAAAGGAATAACTCTATTGAAAATCTTACTGCATGCAGTAAAATTTAAATTTAAATTTGTAATAATGGTTAGCATGGTTGATTAAATGGTTATAAGTATTTATATGAATGGATATAGTTGTGTGCATGTCAGTATTTCAGTGTATTGCCATGTTCATCAATTACTGGGTGAAAATATGATTCAAAAAAATAACTGATATTTCTCTAATTTGTTATATGTCTTGGTGTTTAAACAGAAATGTCTAGAAATAGTAAGATTTAAATTTTAAAAATATTTTAAATAGAAGTTGATAACAGTTTCAACTGCGATGTAGAATTTACAGTAAAAACTTATGTATATCAAAATTTCGATTGATAAAATTTGTGGATTCAGGTGTATTATCTGAATTGTTATAAAAAACTAGGATTTTTAAAAGTGGAATCATGAATTTTAAATTGGTAATTGATGAGGAATTGTATGATGAACAGAATTCATGTTTGATTCGATTTCTGGTGATCGTGGTGATTTGGGTGGTCGAGGCTTTTACTGAAGTAAGAAGGGAGGTCGGGGATCAGGGTAAAAATGGTCGTAGGGTTTTATGATCACCGTGGCGGCATGAGAGGGTCGAGCTAGCGTTTTGTCTTAGTTTTTGGACGAGGAGGAAAATCATGCTTCCGCGCTAGCGTCGACGCATCGGAATTGTCTAGTCATAGAAGGAGACGTGCGTAGAGCATTGGTGAAGCTTTGGGCGAGATCTGGAGAATTCTGGTGGATGGCGTTGCCAGGTTGAGGTGATCTTTGGTCGGAGTATTGGGTTCCAGCAAAGTTCGATCCAGTCAAATTTCGATTGCGTGATCATTTTGGGTATCAGGTGGTAGTGATCGAAGGAGGATATGATAGGGGTCTTGTGGGTGATGGTCCTGGATGCCGGAGCATAGTCGGCGATCGGTGCATGTGCAACAGAGGTCGGTGCACTTGAGTTTGGGTTTTTGGGAATGAAGGATTTTCCTTCGAGTTGGTCTTGGGGAAAATTGAGTTGTCTCGGGTTCATGATCGTGTGGTTCGCGTGTGTATTTAGGCTCCACAGTTAAAAACTTTAATAAAAAAGGAAACTCGGTTTTGTGAGGAAATGCTCAGATTTTGTTCAAGTAAACCTCGGGATTTGTCTCGGTTTATTCATCAGTTGGTTAGCAAGTCTTAAGTTGACAAAATTTAAGTTTAAAATTTATTAGCTTTAAACTACTTTAATAGTAATTGGTTATTAGATGTTGGTTTATTAAAGTTGAAGAAAAAAATTATTATCTTAAGTTATTAATTAAGTTAATCCTTAGGATATTTTTTTTAAAAGCTTAATTAATCTAGTAGTTTAATTAAAGGATTAAGTGTTTGAAAAATTATATTAAACTTAATGCTTTTTAAGTTAACGATAATTTATTCCAAGTTTTACCAAATTTCGATGATGATTAAAAAGGTGTTTAAGATAAATGAAGCATCTTAAATCAGTTAATGTTGGATGATTAGGTTTATTAATTAGTTAATTAATTGATTATTAATTAAAGGTTAAATAAATGAAAGGTAAGTAATTATTAATTAAGAAAATTAATTAAAGGATAATTAATGGAAATAGTTAAGGCTAATTAATCTGGGAGATAATTAAAAGTTAATTACTTAAGGTAATTAGCAAATGATTAATCAATAATGATTAGTTAAGATGGATGATTGAAGATCATTAATTAATTAGATTGTAATTAGTTAATGTTTATTAAGCAGGATTTAAGATAATCTAAGTAATTAAAGTAAGTAATTAATTAAATTGGAGGTTGATTAAATTAATTAAGAATTTTATATCTAATTAATCTTGCTTATAAATGATTATCGGGTATTGAATGCCTTCGACTATTTAATATTTTCTGATATGAAATGTTTTGTGATATGATTGGGTTGAACTGTGATAACATGGTTATCTATCGAGATAAATTGCTTTATGTAGTGAAATCCTGTGTTTAAGTTTGAATTGTATTTCACTTGAATTACTTGGGTTAAGAATGTCATGGGACTCGGAGAGACCGGGGTCGGGTATCAGTAAGTACCCGAAACCACTTCGATTTGAAAATCTTCTATAATTTCTAATAGATTGATATGTGAATCAATAGGCTGAAATGGAATAATTTAAATGACTGGACTATTTTAAAATAAGTAAAGGTACCTAGAGATTGATTATGAATATAAGTATTGACTATAGCAAGTAGTGAACTTATACTAATGATCGAGTTATCCCGGGTTTTAAATAAGTTCTATACATTGGAATTTCATGTTAGATGAGTTTACTTACGCTGGTTTCCAGCCTGACTCGGGTGTTATTTTGATGTAATGCTCGGGTCAGACCGAGTATTATAGATTTTCAGGTAAGGACGTTCTGGAGCTCAGGAGGCGAGCTGGATGGCAGGAACGTATGGAGTGTTTCCGCTGTGATATATAGTTGTATATCTGGGACATGTTGTTTAAAACTGTCTAGTGTTATGTAAATGTTGTAACGCTGATGTATAAAAATGTAAATATACTAATACAGTTCTTCTTTGTAAACTGTTATTTTATTTGATATTATATTTATCCGCTGCGAATGTGAGATGTTGGTATTTCTGTTCTACTTTTTCTACTTTCCCTAACTATCTGGAATTTTCGAGATCAAAAATTTCGGGTTGTTACATTTGATATCAGAGCTGAAGGTTAAGCGACAACCTTGGCTCTGGGGGAAATGGCACTCATTAAGGATTGGGTCAACGGTGCCCTAGGATGAGTTGAGTGTATGTGTGTGTGTGTGTGTATGAGAGCATACTTGTTATTTTCTTATATAGAGATTTTAAATGATTTTATATAAGAATATATTTTGATATATAAGGCAATATTTCTTTCTAATAAATATTAAGATAATTGGTTGTTAAATTATTGGAATTAAATTAAGTGGTAATAGAAATACAACCAAATTGAAATTAAATAAAGATAAATTTGAAATTGATTCAAACTGAAATTTTAAATCTTGAATTTGGAAAGGAGTTTTAGAATAAGATAATAATGAATTGGTTTCCAGATAGGATAAACTTGATTATTATCATAAATGGTTGTTGTATTTAATAGTGAAATGTTGTAAGGAAGTAAAACATTTGGGTAAATATAACTTATAATTTGGAATTAAAGATGATTTAAATTGTGAAGTTTTAAATCCAGGTCCAAAACTTGAAAATTGTTTTAAAGTGATAAAGAAAAAAATAAATGTTATTTAATGTATTTGAATAAGGGGTCCTGTTTCAAACAAGAGTTGTTTGAAAACTTAAAGGAAGTTGTTGAGAATTTAAAACCAAAGGTGGTTTAAATCTTAAAGTATATCTAGGTAAGCAAATTGAAATATAAGAGTTGAATTCTTCTAATCAAGTCTAATTTATAGGTTAGGATGTCCCTCTAGAATTCAGTCTTTGAGAGAAATGGCTAAGAGTGAAGAATGGAAAGCAAGGCGCAGAGAACGAAGAGCAGCCGCACGTAAGGAACGGGAAATAGCAATTCAAGAGTATGAAAGTCGGATTAAGGAAAGAAATGAACCAGGACCTTATGATAATGTCACATGTTATAGATGTTTCAATAAGGGTCATTACGCAGCCAAGTGTGGTAAAACAAGGAAAGAATTAAAGGGTACATTCCAACGATTTCGCTCCGAGATATTATGCTTTAAGTGCCATAAGAAGGGACATTTCCTTAACCATTGTCCTGAAGTGAGGAAGGTGAAGCGTAAACCAATGGAACTGATCAATGAGTCAACCATTTTCTATCATTGTAAAGGGCTGGGACATATCGCGAGAAATTGTCCAAAGAGACAGAAGAAGAAGATTAAGGTTGTGGAACATCCAGTAGGAAGCATGGAGGTCATCCATACTGTGAGAGGGTAGAAACTTTTTGTGGAAAATGCTATAAGTGGGGACATCCTGTTGAAAAGTGCATGTTTGGGCTTTGCTCATTGGAAGGAAGTCCATAAGAAGGTTTCTGATAGAGAATGCTAGGACTTTAAAACCTAGGTGATGGTGTAAACATCTTAATTATGACTTTGTAAGACTTTTATTGTGACGAATGGATGTAATGTTGAACTGCTAGTGTGCAGTTTATCAATGTATGAAATATTTTGTGGTGGTATGATCTAATAAAATCACCTTATTTTATTTGAAATGGAATTTGAAACTAATTCAAACTGAAATTTAACTTGGGAAAGTTAATGGGTTGATTTGGTAGAGAATTATATGTGATCTCAAACCGGGTTGAGATTTTGAAATGGATAGTGGATGATGAATGATTTAAGTAAATTGGATGTTTACTTACTTTGATATCATCCTATTATTATAAATGACTTATAAAACTGTGAATTGAATTGTTTAAAGACTTTAAAAGTAAAGGTAAATTGATTTAAAGGAAGTAAATCGACATTTGAAGTATTAACTCGAATTTATATAATTCGAGATGGTTTATAGTGAACTGGAATTTGAAGTGGGTTCCAATTGAAATTTGATTTAAATAATTTGATATTGTGGTTAAAAATTGAATAGTTTTAAATTCAAATAGAATTTGAATTGAATTTGGGAGGAAATCAAGAATAATTCAACTTGATTTGGAAATGGAGTTTGGAATTGGGATTAATTCAAACTAGAGTCAAAAGAACTTAAATTGGAACTAGTTCAATTTGAAATTTATTTGAATTAGTAGAATTTGAGATCAAAGTTGAATAAAGTTAAATTTGGAAAGAAATTGAGATTAATTCAACTTGAATTGGGGTTAAATCAATTTCAATGGAAATTGAAGTTATTTAAATTGAAATGAGTAAATTTAAATGGAAATGGAAATTCAAATCGAATTGATTGGAAATGGAGTTTCGAAAGTTGAACAGTTTGACTCTGGACTATTTTTTAAATAAATTGTTTTGATATAAATTTATTTTTCCAAACTATTTACTATACAACTTTTCTTTTTAAACCTATAACTATCTTGTACTTGTTTTACAATTATTTTTGGAATTATTTAACAAATTTTCAATTGTTTTAAAAAACTAATTACTGTTTTTCAACTACTTTATAACTAATTACTATTTTATAGTTATTTTGCAATTATTTAAAATTTATATAACTATTTGACTATTTTCTAACTTTTTACAATTATTTAACTATTTTACAGATATTTTACAAACTAATAATTATTTTTCAACTACTTATCTATTTTAAACTTTTTAAGTATTTTCTAAATCTAAGCTGGACAGAGTTCAAATTGTTTATGATTGAATACCCAATTGAGATAAGAATAGAGGTGATAATCCAAATAGGATTGAAGCAATTGTGAATAAGTGAATGAAAATTAAAGTGAATGTGAAAAAGAAAGAGAAATTGATTTAGTTAATAATCAATGAAGATAAATACGTAGGATGTACGTATGTTATTTTATTCGCATAGCGATTTGATCCAGATTCGGACACAGAATTTCGAGATAGTTTATCGATCCGAGTTGGGATTTTTCCCTCGATTTTCGACGACGAACCTGGATATGGATTGTTGATTGGTTCTGGATATTCTCTATCATAGTTAGGCTATGCAAGGAGAATGACGGTTTTTGATCAAGAAACCAGATCTGAGTCCGCACTAGGAAGTCGGGTGGACGATACTAGTTCGGAAATGAATTTGTGTGATCGAGTGAGCGATCAGATTGATATAGGGTACGAATGATATGTGTACATCGTACAGGTTTGAATTAAATTGATACTGGGAGTTTGAGGATAAGAACTGTAAAATGGTTTTTGAAGTGAAAAATATATTTTGTGAAATATATGATGAAATAAAATAGAAATTGGATATTTCTATGGTAGAAATTTACTTATAGAAGAAAGTAAACTGGTAAGTGACTTTATAATCAAATTTGAATATTTGATTTGGAAATAAACAAAGTTATATATCTTTATTATATAAGATAAATCTCCCCTTGTTGAATCTAGCTAGAATTTAAGGGTTTTTGAAAACATTTGAAGTATAAAAAGGGATTTATACAAGTTGGAAATGATCATAAGATTTTTCAAAGTTATATATATATATATAGGATCTTGTGAGAATGATTTTGAAAAAGGTTTTTGGAACCTTTGGATTTAGAAAGGCTTTTGATTTTTGGGTAAAATCAATATTGGATTTTGAAAAGCCTAGTTTGAGAATTATCAATTTTGGGATAATCGATTTTGAGAAAGGAGAATTATTTGAGATTCATACTAGGTGTATGATTTGGAAGATACTATATGTGTATAGTATAAAGCGTTTTGAAAATGGCTCTAGGGAAAAAGGCGCTCCCTTGAAATGAACTTCTCAGGAGTGCCATAGGTTTACTGCTTTGAGCCTCTAAGGGGGAGGTTCTAAAGTTGATCCTGTGAGGAGTCCAGACAAACTAGTTCCTGAGGATTATTGGGTAGCGAAAGTCGAGGGCGTTGATGCCTACAGAGGCATTTGGGTTGTGCTGTGACGACAATGTAATTCGATGTCGCTGCGATCTACTGTATGGACCATAGCGAAAATCGTGTGGAGGTGAGTGTCAACGGTCTACGCTTGATTTTGCCGGGAAGGCAACGTAACATCGGTAGACTGCGATCTATGGTCGAGTGGAGTGGAGAAGTTTCATTCTTTTGGCAGCGAAATTCAAGGGCGCTGAGGCCTATAGTTATATGGGTTTTTGCTGTGATGGCAACGTAACTCCAGTTGTAGCTGCGTTCTGTAGCGGGTTCCATGGTGTAATCGAGGGGGGCAGAGGCCTACAGTTATCTATGGATTTTGTCAGATGGCAACGTAACCATCGAGTTAACAGCGACCATGGATGGGGGTGATGATTTCCAGAGCATTCTCACTAAAGATATTTCTTCAATTTCAAAAAGGTTTTCTATATTTTCAATAAAATTATTTTTCAAATATTTTCATTGGGTGCTGCAAATAGGTCTGCTAAGTACTTATAGGTTTTCAGTCCTACGTCTGATCAACGTATGACCGAATTTCTATAGGAACGAGGACGGACTAATTGAAACATCGAGTTATAAAAAGTAGTTTTATAAAAATATTTGGCAATATTATAGTTTTTAAAAGTGTTTTAAAATGATCAAAGAATATTTTAACTGGTTTTAAAATATTTAATAAATTCTGGCTTCATTCCTTTTCGAGGACGAAAAGATTCAAAGGGGGAAGGAATGTGATATCCTGGATTTCTAGACATCTGTAATTGATAAATAATTGGGTTAATTAATAGAAATACTGATTTATAATTGAACTAATAAATGAGATAATCTTCTTTATAATTATTTAAAATTATTTAAAATTGATTATTATCAAAACAATAATAACAATGTGTTATTTTTTATTATATATAAATAGGTTTTAAATAAAATTGAATTTGTGTTTTTTTAAATATATGTATATATCAAATTGATTTTTTTCAAATTGGATTTGAAATTGAATTAGAATTTGTATATTTAAATTTGAAATTCAAAAGATAGATATGTATATCTTAGATTATACTTTGATTTTTAAAATGTAATTTAATTGATTTTATTGAGAACATAAATTGTTGTATTATTTTCTTTTTTTAAAAAATTATTTATATAAACTAGAATATGTATTTATAAATTATAAAATTAATTACAAAAGCTTTATAAATAAATAAAGTCATACATGATTACACATGTTAGCTAAATTTATATAGTTAACAAATGGAAAAATATTAACACATGAATGACAAATTTAGGAAGTTTAACATGTATCACAAATTTAGTTTATTTTTTCTTTTATATTTTAAAAATCATAACTGAATCTATATATACATCTTTCTCTTCTCTTCCTTTTTTTTCTTCCTATCCTCAAATTCTCAAAAGCAAAGAGAACCAAAGGTCAGTAAAACAAAATACAAACTAGAAAAACAAAGCCTATATATTTTTCAACTACCTCAAATAATCAAGCAATCAACTGTATTTTCAACCTAAATCATCAGCAAGCAAGATCATCGCAACAACAAGTTTCCAAAGATAACAGCATTCAGTTTTTTGAAATTAAAGAGGCATTCAAGTTTTCCAGATCCAAAACTGTTTCAAGCTTTGTTCAACAGTTTCCAGGTGAGTAAACGAAGGTATAACACTGTTGAAAATCTTAATGCATGCAGTAAAATTTAAATTTAAATTGGTAATAATGGTTAGCATGGTTGATTAAATGGTTATAAGTATTTATATGTATGGATATAGTTGTGTGCATGTCAGTGTTTCAGTGTATTCCTCCGTTCTTCAATTACTGGGTGAAAATATGATTCAAAAAAATCAACTGATCTTTCTCTAATTTGTTACATGTCTTGGTGTTTATACAAAAATTGCTAGAAATAGTAAGATTTAAATTTTAAAAATATTTTAAATAGAAGTTGATGACAGTTTCAACTGGGATGTAGAATTTATAGTAAAAACTTATGTATATCAAAATTTCGATTGATAAAATTTCTGGATTCAGGTGTATTCTTGTTATCAAAAACTAGGATTTTTAAAAGTGGAATCATGAATTTTAAATTGGTAATTCATGAGGCATTGTATAATGAACAGAATTCATGTTTGATTCGATTTCTGGTGATCGTGGTGATTTGGGTGGTCGAGGCTTTTACTGAAGTAAGAAGGGAGGTCGGGGATCAGGGTAAATATGGTCGTAGGGTTTTATGATCACCATGGCGGCGTGAGAGGGTCGACCTAGGGTTTTGTCTTAGTTTTTGGACGAGGAGGAAAATCATGCTATCGCTCTAGCGTCGATGCATCAGAATTGTCTAGTACCAGTAGGAGATGTGCGTAGAGCATTGGTGAAGCTTTGGGCGAGATCTGGAGAATTCTGGTGGACGGCGTTGCCTGGTTGAGGTGATCTTTGGTCGGAGTATTGGGTTCCAGCAAAGTTCGATCCAGTCAAATTTCGATTGCATGATCATTTTGGGTATCAGGTGGTAGTGACCGAAGGAGGAGATGATAAAGGTCTTGTGGGTGATGGTCGTGGATGCCGGAGCATAGTCGGCGATCGGTGCATGTGCACCAGAGGTCGGTGCACTTGATTTTGGGTTTTTGGGAACGAAGGATTTTCCTTCGAGTTGGTCTCGGGGGAAAATTGAGTTGTCTCGGGTTCATGATCGTGTGGTTCGCGTGTGTATTTAGGCTCCACGGTTTAAAACTTTAGCCAAAAAGGAAACTTGGTTTTGTGAGGAAATGCTCAAATTTTGTTCAAGTAAACCTCCAGATTTGTCTCGGTTTATTCATCAATTGGCTAGCAAGTTTTAAGTTGACAAAATTTAAGTTTAAAATTTATTAGCTTTAAACTACTTTAATAGTAATTGGTTATTAGATGTTGGTTTATTAATGTTGAAGAAAAAAAAATTATTACTTTAAATTATTAATTAAGTTAATCCTTATGATTTTTTTTAAAAGCTTAATTAATCTAGTAGTTTAATTAAAGGATTAAGTGTTTAAATTTTTAAATTAAACTTAAAGCTTTTTAAGTTAATGATAATTTGTTCCAAGTTTTATCAAATTCTGATGATGATTAAAAAGGTGTTTAAGATAAATAAAGTATCTTAAATCAGTTAATATTGGATGATTAGGTTTATTAATTAGTTAATTGATTGATTATTAATTAAAGGTTAAATAAATGAAAGGTAAGTAATTATTAATTAAGGAGATTAATTAAAGGATAATTAATGGAAATAGTTAAGGCTAATTAATCTGGGAGATAATTAAAAGTTAATTACTTAAGGTAATTAGAAAATGATTAATCAATAATGATTAGTTAAGATGGATGATAGAAGATCATTAATTAATTAGATTGTAATTAGTTAATGTTTATTAAGTAGGATTTAAGATAATCTAAGTAATTAAAGTAAGTAATTAATTAAATTGGAGATTGATTAAATTAATTAAGAATGTTATATCTAATTAATCTTGCTTATAAATGATTATAGGATATTGAATGCCTTCGACTATTTAATATTTTCTGATATGAAATGTTTTGTGATATGATTGAGTTGAACAGTGATAATATAATTATCTATCGAGATAAATTGCTTTGAATAGTGAAATCCTGTATTTAAGTTTGAATTGTATTTCACTTGAATTACTTGGGTTAAGAATGTCATGGGACTCAAAGAGACCGAGGTCGGGTATCAGTAAGTACCCGAAACCACTTCGATTTGAAAATTTTCTATAATTCCTAATAGATTGATATGTGAATCAATAGGCTGAAATGGAATAATTTAAATGACTGGACTATTTTAAAATAAGTAAAGGTACTTAGAGATTGATCATGAATATAAGTATTGACTATAGTAAGTAGTGAACTTGTAGTAATGATCGAGTTATCACGGGTTTTAAATAAGTTCTATACATTGGTATTTCATGTTAGATCAGTTTACTCACGCTGGTTTCCAGCCTGACCCGGGTGTTACTTTGATGTAATGCTCGGGTCAGACCGAGTATTACAGATTTTCAGGTAAGGACGTTCTGGAGCTCAGGAGGCGAGCTGGATGACAGGAACGTATAGAGTGTTTCTGCTGTGATATATAGTTGTATATCTAGGACATGTTGTTTAAAACTGTCCAGTGTTGTGTAAATGTTGTAACTCTGATGTATAAAAATGTAAATATACTGATACAGTTCTTCTTTGTAAACTGTTATTTTATTTGATATTATATTTATTTGCTGCGAATGTGAGATGTTGGTATTTCTGTTCTTCTTTTTCTTCTTTCCCTAACTATCTGGAATTTTCGGGATCGAAAATTTCAGGTTGTTACAGCATTCATCCATACAAGTCCGTCCCGGGTTCGAACGGAACCGAAGGCACTATTCCTACTACATCCATTTTGAAATCATCCTCAGGATTAGTAGCGACTAGCCCTTGCACTTCAATGCTCCACCTTTGAATCCAAACTTGTCTTCCTCACGAAAATGTACAAACTGGATCGAAGTGGTTTTCGAGAAATAAATCCCGATCTTGGTCTCTTCGAAACGATCAGCGCATTGGCCAATATTGATAGTCGGTTATTTAGCTATCAATTATCATTCACAAACAACCATCCAACATAAATAATTTCACCAAATTATTTATTAATTTCCAGAATATCTCGCATGATATATTCCCATTTTCAACCCTTTTGAAAATAGTTTTCAAACCACACTCTTCTCATGGAATGAATTTCCAAATATTTATTTCCACTGAAAACCCCTAGTACAATACTTTAGATTTTTAAAATAATTTGAAACACTTTATTAAAAATTATACTATAAAACTTTTAAAATAAAAACCACTTTAATACCTTATTCAAAAATATATACTTTAAGAATATTTAAAATAAAACTACTTCAATACTTTATTAAAAAAATATACTATAGGAATATTTGAAAATGAGGTTACTTTATAAAATATAAAACTAGATTTTCTCTTTTTAAAACAAAATACCAAGTCATCATTAAATAATTACTACGATAATAGATTTGAAAAATATTTATTTTAGAATTTTAAACACTTAGAAATAATATATTTTCTAACACATGCTTTTTAAAACAACATAACTTATATTTAAAAATTTACTTTGAAAACGTACTTGGCTATCCAGGGAAATCTACTTTTCTTCACACCCCTTAAAAATAAATCACTGTTTATTTTTAAACAAATTTTCTCATTCCCTTAATAAATTCCCACCGTGAATTCATTCTCCAAAATATCCACTGATATAACACTTTACTTTTATAATCCCAGTTTATAAATTTCAAATCTCGCTTCTCCTTTAAAGTTCCAACTTCAACCACTTAAATCAATTTTCAAATTGATTTCCAATTTACTCCATTTTCAAATAAATTCCTTTACTTACTCATTTTTTTCAAAATCCATTAACTTTAGATTTTATTCTCTATTTATGATTTAAAATCTTTTTAACTGAAAATACCAATTTCAGATTTCCAAAATTCCTTCTTTATCCTTTTAAATAAATTTAAAACTCGAATTTTAAAGTAAATTCTTTATTCCTTTAAATGATATCACTTAAGTTCACAATTCATTATTTTCTGTTTATTTAAAATCCTCTTTTTCCCTACTCGAAATTATTTACCGGCATTTTAATATCACTTTCATTCTTTTCCAATTCATTCTTGAATTTATTCAAATTTTCTATAATTATTTACTTAAAAATTCACTCTTTTTATTTTCTTCTCAAAAATCCAATTCTTTATATTTTGATAACTCAGTGTACCGAAATATATTCAAGCAAACCATAGCATTCAATATTCCAATTATCAATATAATTCATCACAGAATATCAAATATTCATAACACAGAATATTAAATAATATAAATAAATGTTGAGGAATCCAGTTGGATCCCTCCAACCTGTTTCCCTGCATCCATAGATGTTAGCACAATACCAATTCCACTTCGTGGTGGAATATCGCGGTATATGGGATTAACATAATATCATCCGCTATTATGCGGCGCATAGGGTCTCATCCGCTATATAATGCGAGAAAATCAATCATTCCAATATATACCATATAATATATCTCATTCAATCAATTCAATCAAATATTTAAATTTAACCATATAAATTTAAATAGCAACCAGATGAGTGAGATTAACTCACTTTTGTTTTGTTTGCAATCCAATCCAACCCTGACTTGTTTTCTTCACCGTATTGGACCTTGTATAGACAATTTATATGATTTATTAATATTCGAATTAACCGCACAATTTATTACCATTTAACAAGTTTAAATTTACTAATGATTTAATTTAATTTAAGCTAAAAATTTCTCTTTAAAATCTTTTAGTACTATTATAATTAACAAGTTAATTAACCAATTTAATTACCCCAAATACATTATTTTGAAATAAGCAAGTAAATTAAAAATGTGCATTCATTGTGCGAAAATAATCTATATAGATAAAAACCTCATCGTTATATAAATCCCTATTTTTTTTCAAAGTCTTTATGTATATATATAATTCCTTCTCAATAGATACACATATAAAAATAAATAACTAACTAAATAAATAAAACTGCATACCTCTCTGTGCTAAACAAAACCCTAGCTCGACTACGGATATCGAGCTCGACTTCGAGCGTCGGCCTTCCATTGAATTCGCCGCCGCAATATTGGAATAGGGACGCCGCCCCATCGATGCCAGTCGACGATGACGTCGGCCCTCCCTCCCTCGAACTCACGACACGATCCTCGCTCGCGACCTTCCAATCATCATGCAAGCCTCAGTCGCTTGTCGGCAAAATTTCTTTTGCATGTCGGCTATTCTAAAATGTAGAGGGGGAAAACTGCATGCTATCACCTGGGAAGGGGGAATAAGATGGGATGGCAAAAAGAGCAGATGTGAATTATTTTGACCAAGACAAAATATATTTAAATTTTAAATTTAAACCATCTCAAAATCGTAGCCCAAAACCCCGACCTTCTATGGAGGCACGCCGCCAGGCGTTTATAATGTTATACCCCTATTTCAAACGTAATGGAAAATGTTTCGAGTCCTAATTCGATCGTATGAAGAAGATAGCTTTTTGGACCCAGTTTTTATATTAAATTTTCGATATAAATTTTATCGCGTTTATATATCTTACGCTCACACAACAACTCCAATCACTACAAAAATTGAAATCCGATAATAATACACTATTACGGATCCAATGGAACTGGTTTCGTCAAATTCCGAAACTATGCTTCGGAAGGCTGTTTAAATATCAATTTAAATGGTATATTTTCAAAACTTAACAAAACACTTTCAAATAAAATTTTAACACTTTTACTATCTTCGGTACTATCATTACAAATTTTACAAGCCTTTAAAATATTTTTAGCAAGCTCGAAACTCCATATTTTATATTTTACCCAATTCCCAATTATTAAATTAAATAGTTATATCATTCAACACCTCTATATTAAATTCTAAATCTATTTTATTGAATAAAAACCAAACTTTTCATATTCAAAATAAATTTATAATCCAAATTAAATATTTAAATCCATTTAAATATTCCAAACTCATCGTTGAAAAATCTGGGTCATCACATTAAATTTTAAAGTTAAATTTAAAATAAAAATATGTTTATTATAAAATTCATAGTACAACATAACTTCTTAAAACGATTGAAAAGATAATGATATTTCCAAAATCTTTGATAATATTTAAATACTAATTTCAAATTTTAAAGTTTATAAATTAGATTAATAAAACAAATTAATTAAATAGGTTAATTAACTAATACTTACATACATGTATTATACATACATACATACATACATACATACATACATATATATATATATATATATATTGATACATTTATGTTGTTTTAAAGATTTTTAAGATAAAATAAGTGTTATGTATATAAAATAAATCTTAAAATTAATAAAATTTAATTAAATAAATTAATTAAAGATTAATTAATCAAGCAAATTAATATGATTAATTGGACGAATTAGTTAAAGGTTAATTATTGAAATAAAAATACCCATATATGATATATATGTGTGTTATACTATAAAGGTTATAGAAGGCATGTCCAATATAAAAGTTGTATTGGAATACTGATTAAAATTAATGAAATAAGATTTAATTAATAAAATATTATACGTAAGACTATTATATAAGTAAAATGAAATATAAAAGTTAAATAATAATAAAACTTATATGATATGAACGTATAAACTAGAGGTTGAACATTAAAGAAACCCAAATAAATTTAAGGATTAAATATATACGTAGATGTACATGTACCATGATTTTTGATGTGTCTGACACTTGAATCACGAGGGTATTTCATAAGAAATATACTATTCCACAAGTCGATATCAGTCAATATAATATATTAAGGATTATGAATATTTAATATAATGTTGTCCTCTACCACACACACACATACATACATATATATTAATAAATTACTTGCATACTCCATGGTTATTGAGCAGACTCAAGCAGGGGTCATGTGCAGTATTATTAATACATTGAATAAATAAGGTAAGATAACTATATGTATTTATCTAGCAGACTCAATGTACATATACTATACTTAGGCCATTGCGATATCGTAGGTACGAGCGAATAATTTCGTTTTGATTTATTGAGCAGACTCAAGATCAAAATGAGATTAGGACAGTGATCCATTGTTAGGAATTGTATATGATACCATCAAAAAGAAGTTATCCAGAGCAGATCCACGGTCAAAATCCCAAGTCAAACAAGACCTAAAACCCACTAATGAAGTAAAAAAGACTTATTTGTTTTATTTTAGGGTTTAGAGAAACATAAAAGACTAGTGGAAGCCTTATTAGAAAAAGAAATGATAACATTTAACCTTTCTAATATTGTAAGAACAATTGCTATATAATGTTATGATAAATTACGTTGATGAATTTGTGCGTTTAAAATGATTGATAAAATGTTTATCAATTAAGATATACAAATGAACTGAATTGAAAATTGCCAAATAGAAATATGACATATACTCACTAATAAATGATTATTGCATGTGAACATTTCCATACCCATGCAAATGTCTAATTTTACAACTACATAATACTTACATAATTTGGTCGCATACGTATTTATTTAATTGAGACTGCATGTTGCATTCTTTAGTTTCGAACCCAAAAGCAATACAATATTTGATCCATGTATAATTGATTATAAATGTTATATGGTGAATAGTCAAAATTTGTAATGTACAGTATTTTGATGAAATTAGTTCATCCGAAATAAGAAAATAAACCATAATGCGAAGTTGAGTATTCAATTTGATTGATTACAAAAGGATCGTATTGGTTAAATATAACACCAAACGAAAAATGCAAGAAAGGTCTAAGAATTGACCATTGAAACATCAGTTTGATCGGTTTACGTAAAATACAACATATTTGATGTCCTTAATTGTTAAGGATAATCGAATATGCTTTTGTAAAGAGTTCATTATGATGTTGTAGTATGGGATTTCTTTTGAACGGTTTGACTATTTTAAAGGAAAATGAATGTATAAGAATAGAGGTAGTTTAAGGTACAGTTAAGATGAAGAGGGTGAATAATCACTTCTTCTTCACAAAGAAACGATAGCAATGATAATTGTAATAATAATGATTGATATTTAACATTAGAATAAGAAATATGATATCTACTTCAAAATGTATTTTAGTATAGAAAATTTCTTTTTATAATATTTATTTCTTTAAGTTCAAGATATTTGATCAAGGAACTCTCCAATATAAACTAGTTGCAGTATATGAAACAAATAATTTATATTAAGTGAATGATGGACCTTCAAATTTGTATGCTATTATATTAATAGCAGAGATAGTATGAGCATGCCATGTAGCACTTATTACTTGCATAAAATTACAAAAATTGTTTTCGTAAAATATACCAAACATTATTTATTAAATAATGACCATATCGACTGAAAAATAAAAGTAATTATATCACAGTATAAATGTTATGAATATTCGTTATGAAATAGAACTTAATGTAGTATTTGTTTTCATAACAAAAGTGATGCACTAGAAAATACAAAAGTATCTAAAGTTATTTACAATTATTTGGAAAAATAGACTAAGCCATAGTTTTGACAAATAATTTTTACTATATGATTGTGAATCATATGATACTAGTCAATTATATCTCAAACAATTAAAGGTTATGCACCCATTTAGTAGAAGCATCATAAGAGTTGATGAACTTTTTGGATTGATATATGTTGATGTATACAATCGCAAGTCTATTAATACCAAATCGGTTCCACGTACTTGGTTATACTCATCAACGATTTATCATCAACATGGATTTATGTATATGATACATATGTAGTATGTTTATGATAATATCATAGAGTATAAAATGAAAGTAACTAAAATAACATGGAGTGAATAAAATGTTCTGATTTGATCGAATATGTGAGTATATTGTAAAGAATTTCGAACGTACCTAAGAATGAATAAAGATTCAATCTCAAAAGTATCTCCTCCTTGTGGTGCATAATGATGTAACGAAAAGGAGTAATCGAACTTGGCAGGATAAAGTACAATTAATTGTGAGTGAGGTTGAGTTAACTTATTTCTATAAGGTCATATATTTAAGAGTATCACACAAGATTAATATTACTTCATCTAAATAATAGTTTACAAAATCGTATAAGAAAAGAGTTTATAAGAAATCCAACGTATCCTGGACCAAGGATTTGGTAGGTTGTAGAGTCGAAAGTCTGCACTTAATAATTATTCGTGAGGGATCTTGTATGAATCTCCCCAAAAAGATTTTGGAAAAAAACAATCATTATGACATATTTATGTTTAAACATAATTTCTGTAAACTAGAAACAAATCAATTTCATAAATAAGAAAATTCATCAAGGTTTATGAATACCAATTCCGTTGCACTAAGGAACAATTGTTGTTTCAAGAAATACCAACTTTATAGTGAAGGAATTTCTTTGAGAAATTATTAGAAATAAAAAGGAATTGGATGCGATCTAAAGATTAGACTAACTACGTGGGATGAAATGAAACTAACTAAACCAAAAGAACACAAAGCATTAGAATGTCTAATAAGCATTCTCGCACATTGAAGAGAAACTATAAGCTTTCTATCAATGACGAAAATATATAATCCTCGATTTTTTAATTAAACCACTCGAGTATTGACTATTATGATATGGTGTGATGCGCAAATCCAAAAGGATTCCAAGTATGTTGTTAAAATATGATTTTGCTAGTCGTATCTAAAGTGATGTGATCCATCGGCTGTGATTGTGCCTATAGGAGACTAATTGTGACGACCCAGAAATTTTAATGAATTAAATTGGAATAATTAATTGATTTTAAAATATTTAAAAGTCAATTTTAACTTGAATTCAAGATGTCAATATTTTCTGAATAATTAAATCATCGAATTATATATTTAAATGTTGAATTTGGGTAAGTTGTTGAATCTGGAATTTCTAAGCCTGATTAAAATAATTAGACGACTTATAAAATTTATAATGATAATACTGAAGATAATAGGATGATTGAAATTCAAGTTAAAAGTAATTTGTTCAATTTTAAAAATATATCGTTTAAATTGAATTTCAAAATAGCCTTCCGAGGCATAGTCTCGGAATTCGACGAAACTAGTTCCATTGGATCCGTAATAGTTAGTTATTATCGAATTTCAATTTTCGTAGCAATCGGAGTTGTCATTTGACCCTGGCAGCTCAAAACGCTCAGAACTATTTTGATCGATTTTATTTAATATCGATCGTTTAATTTCGCAACTCGCAGATACGTTCAAATTAGCTTCCGAAACGTGTTTCCTTGTGTTCGGAACGTGGGTAAAACCCTATAATCACCTAGTGGTATTCCTTAAGGGGAGTTCGAAATTTTATGGTAGCAATTTCGAAGGCATTTTGGAAATTTTATAATATGATAAAATTTGTAGTACATTAGGCAGAGATATTTTTGATCCGTAAACAAGCGTTCTCCGAAAGCCAGTTCCAAACCTATATTTTATCTCCCCTCCCTATCTAATCTGGACGAACAGAATCGAATAAGAAAACAAAAAGAACCAATCTCGAATTCCCCTGATTCTCGATCAGTCCCAAGGGAAAATAGAAAATCTCAATTTCTTAAAATCAAAATTTTGAAACCGTAGCTCGTGCGTGTGAATTTAGTCGAAGTTGCGGTTTTGAGTTCGTCACGATTGCGGTTGTGAGTCGTGATTCCTGGAGGGAGAATGGCGAACACTGCCACTTTGAATAGACGTGGGGAAAGTCGAGCGACCTCACGCATGAGTGACCGAGGGGTGTAGAATTTGGAGCTGGAGGTGATGGGCTGGTACGAGGAGCGGTTTGGGTTAGGGATTGGAGCTCGAGTCGTCGTCGCGAGAGTCGATGGTTGGAGGCGTATTTGGGGTAGTGACGAGTGGGAGAGGTGGCGAGAAGCTTTGTCAGGATCGGGTCGCTTATAGGGGGGATGCTGTGAGTTTTCTTTTTGAGGTAATTACAGAATTGTTGACTCCTAATTAAATTTTATTTACAACAATACAAGTATGAATAATTTGAATAGCTGATGAAATTAGCGGTCAATTTTATTTTAAGATATTTCAGAAAGTTATTTTTAAAATTTAATTTTTAGATAAATTAAATTTTATTTTAAATTGGATTAAATTTATCAAATGAAATTATTATTCAAGTTATTAGATAGATTAAAATCAATAAATAGGGATGGATTATCTGATTATTCCAGATATTAATAAGTTATGTAATATTTATACAAGGTCGTAATCGAGGAAACAAATCGAGATCAGATTTGGATTTGCAAAATCAAGGTGAGTAAACCTTACGTTTCTGAATTTTTATTTATATTTAAATGGTTAAATTTAAATGATTGGTTGAATTGGATTGATGTGCTATATTATATAGTACTATATAGTACATACTAGAATGATTGATATTCGGTGATGAATATTTTTGGTAATTGGACTGCTGAATGTCGTGGTTTGCTTGAATATTTCGGTACACTAAGTTATCGAGATATATAAATTGGATTTTTGGAAGAAATATAAGGGTGATTAAATGGATAATTAGTTAATTGAGTTAATTAATGGTTTGGATTGATTAATTAAGAAATTCAGGGTTTGGATTAATTAATGAAGGTTTAAGTTAATTAGAATAATCATTTGGTGGTTTAATAATTAATCACTTATTGTAATTAATAAAAATAGAATTACTTTGTGTAATTAATCAAGAGATTAATTGAAATAATGAATTACGGAGTAATTAATTTATTAATGAAGTAAGAAAGAAAATAGTTAGTTACAGGTTGTGGGTGATCGAGAATGGTTAATGTTGGGTCGAGTTAAGGTAAAATATAATTGGAAATCATTAAATTATATAATTAATGAAGTAATTAAAGATTTGATTAATTGTGATAAATTAATTCATAATAAGTGACTAACGAGAAGCCAATTAATATAAGTAATTAAGAATGAACGGAATTGATTATAGCTAATTAATTTGTGAAGAAATTAAAGATTTCTCATTGATTTGATAAGAGAAATTAATATCGTGAAATCAATTAAAAATAATTACTTAAATGTGATTAATTAAGTTGAAAATGAAGGGTTGTCAAATTAATTGATTTGGATTTAATTAATGATGAATAATAAGTGATGGAGGTTAGAAATTCAATTAGAATAAATTGAATTGAATTGGAAGTGATTAAATGTGCTTATGAATGAATGAATGGTGATGAATGTTTCGATTAAGTTGATATCTCTGATATGAAAGGTTGTGTATTTCATTCGATTAACGTGGGTTAGGACGACGTGAATTTCGAAGAGACCGGGGTCGGGTATTGGGAAATACCCGAAACCACTTTGAATTTTTATAGATTGATTTGTGAAATCAATAGGCTCGAATGAAATGATTTAAGTGAAGTGGATTATTTTATCTAAGTTTGGAACATAGAAATTTATAAGTAAAATAAGCATTGTCTATAACAAATTGTGAATTGGTTAAATTGATATAAGTTACCCCGGGTTTATATAGGCTGTTTGTTTTGATATTCCATGTTAGTTGGGTTTACTCACGCTGGTTTCCAGCCTGACCCGGGTGTTACTTTGATGTAATGCTCGGGTCATACCGAGTATTATAGATTTTTTCAGGTAGGTACGTTCTGGAGCTCAGGAGACGAGCTGGATGACAAGTACATGAGTTGTTGATGTTTCTGTTCTTCTTCTTCTATCTCTTTCTTCTTTTTCATAACTATCTGGAATTTTCGGGTTCGAAAATTTCGGGTCGTTACATTTGGTATCAGAGCTGAAAGGTTAAGCGAGAACCTTGGCTTTGGTGGGGATTACTCATTAAATAGAGTCCGTAGTACTCTAGAATGCGTTGAGTGTATATATGTATGAGCGCGTACTTGTTATTTTCTTATATAAAGGATTTAAATGGTTTTATATAAAATATATTTTGAAATATAAAGCAATAGTTCTTTCTAATAAATATTAAGGTGATTGGTTGTTAAATTATTGGAATTAAAATTGAGAAGTAATATAATACAACCAAACTGAAATTTAATAAAGATAAGTTTGAAATGGATTCAAACTGAAACTGAAGTTTAGAATTGGAATTAAATTAAGTAGGAAACAAAAATAATATAACTAAATTAAAATTTAAGTGATTGAAAATGAAATTCAAAATCTAATCCCGGAATTTGAAATATAGATTGGAAATGAAATTTATAAGTCGAAATAAATTTCATAAATAAATGAGATTATAATTTGAAATAGAATGCCAGAGAATAATTGAAAATAAAGTAAGATGAAAATTCTAGAGTAATATTTAAATATGAATTGGATGGATTGGGGATTTGGAATTTTTGGGAAAATTTAAAATTTCCTTTGAATTTGAAAGTGGTTCCCAGATGTTTTGGAGAAATAATAGTATTATTTCAAAAATATTTTTGTGTTGAATTTGAAATCCGGGAGATTTGGAGTTAAAAATATTTGGAAATGTTTTTAAAAGAGATAAAAGCATCGACCTCTTTCGGTCACTGGAAAATAACGTCGGTGATGACTGCAGCATCATCGATGTTTATTTTCAAGTTTCTAGAAGAGAAATTGCTACCAAATTGTTTAAAATTGGAATTGTTTGTAAACTGGGTTTGGTTTTGAAGTTCAAAGGGATAAATGGATTCGCCAAAGAATTTTGGATATCGTTGAATTCTAAGGTGATATTGGAATTTTGGAAATTTGTTTAAAACTCTGGAATCTTGATTAAAATGTTTATGGGATAATAAAAATATATTGGTTAAATAAAATGTATAATTCTGAGTTAAAAGCAAAATGTGAATGTAATTGATTATAAATAGAAGTTGTAAAATTGGAAATTATAATTTAAGTTGTAAAGGTTTAAAAATTAAAAGGAAATTTGGAAATTGAACTCAGAAATTAAATTGATTAAAAACTTTAAATAAAAGTAATTTGGTTTAAAGAGTTAAACCAACCTTTGAGAATTCAACTCGAATTTATATAATTCGAGATGGGTTAAAGTTGAAATTTAGATTTCATTGTACCAATTGGATTTAGTTTGAATACATTAAAATTGAAATTGAATTAGTTCAAATTTTAATTTGGTTTAAACTAATTGAATTGGTGATTGAAGATGTATAGGTTTAAGGATTTAAATGAGGAATTGAATTGGATTATGTTGAAATGATTTGAATTTGAAATGGATTCAATTGATAATAATTCAAATTGATTGGAATAATATGAAATCAAAATTAAAATCGAACAGGATTAAAATCAACTAGAATTTGATTTAAATTGGGGAAGGAATCAAGATTGATTTAACTTTAATTGGGAATAAATTTCAACAGGAATTGAAGTTATTCAAGTTAGAATTGAGTCAATTAAATGGAAATTAGTTGGGGAAGTGAACAGTTTGACTCTTGACTATTTTCGATATAAATTGTTTTCATATCAACTTATTTTTTAAGCTATTAAATATATACAACCTTTCTTTTTAAAGCTAACTTATTTTATAATTGTTTACCATTATTTTGGAGCTATTTGACCATTTTTCAACTGTTTCCTAAACTAATTACTATTTTTCAACTATTTCACAAATTAATTACTATTTAACAACTATTTTGCAATTATCTAAAATTTCTATGACCATTTAACTATTTCTCAACTATTTTATAATTAGTTAACTATTTTACAATTATTTGCAAACTATTGATTATTTTTCAACTACTTACCTATTTTTAAATTTTTCAAGCTGTTTTTCTAAACTAGTCGGAGTTTAAAACTATTATTGATTAAAATACCCAACTGAGATAAGGATTGAAGTAATTATCCAAATGGGGATTAATGTAAAGATGAATAAGGAATGTGAAATGGTTCTTTTGAACTGAAAGAATATTTTGAGAAATATGAAATGAATATAGATGGAAATTAGATATTTCTATGGTTTTTGAAAGTGTTTGGAGTATAAAAGGTGTTTTATACAAGAAAGTAAGGATCCAAAGTTTTAAAAATTTATATATATCTGAATATATATATATAAAGGATCTTATGAGGATTTTGGGAAAGGCTTTTGATTTTTGGGTAAAAATCAAATATTGAAATTTGGAAAGGCTAGTTTGAGAATTATCGATTTTGGAATAATAGATTTTTGTGTAAAGAGCCTTATATGAAATTCATACTAGGTGTATGATTTGAAGATACTATATGTATAGTATAAAGTGTTTTGATGATGGCTCTGGGGAAAAAGGCGCTCCCTTGAAATGGACTTCTCAGGAGTGCCACTGGGTGGTGCTGCCTTGAACCCCAAGGGGGGTTCTAAAGTTGATCCTGTGAGGAGTCCGGACAAAACTAGTTCCTGCGGATTATGAGTAGTGTATACCATAGCGGAAGTCGTGTGTGCCGCGGAGAGCCAACAGTTTACGTTTGATTCTATATCGGTAGGCTGCGACCTATGGTATAACATAGCGAAAGTCGTGTGTGCTGCTGGGAGCCAACAGTCTGCGTTTGAGTTTATCTCGGTAGACTGCGACCTATGTAAGAATGGAGAAGTTTCATTTTGATAGCGAGATCGAGACGCCGCGGAGAGCCTGCAGTTACATGGACTTTTGTTGTGACTGCAACGTAACCCTGGATGTAACTGTGATCTGTTGTGTGGGTTTCATGGCGTAATCGAGAGGCCGCTGAGAGCCTGCAGTTACATGGACTTTTGTTATGACTGCAACGTAACCCTGGTATGTAACTGTGACCATGGAATGGGGGTGATGATTTTCAGAGCATTGTCACCAAAGATATTTCCTCTATTTTCAAAAACCGTTTTCTATATTTTTAATAGAATTATTTTTCTAAATATTTTCACTGGGTGTTGAAAACGGGTTTACCAAGTACTTATAGATTTTCAGTCCTACGCCTGATCAACGTATGATTGAATTTCTGTGAGAACGAGGATGGACTGGTTGAGACATCGAGTTATAAGAAATATTTTTATAAAAGGCTATTTTAATTGTATTATCTGAATTTAAGGCATTTCTAAATCTTAAAATAAAAAGGGGAATCCAAATTGGAATTATAAAATAAAATTGGACTCAGGAAGTTAAAATGATGCGATTCTTTGTAATAAAATCGCATATTGATTTAAAAGTTTGAAGTAAGCTAATTAATAAAATAATTATTTAATTGAATATGTTAATAAAATTTAACTCGGTTAACTAAAATGGATTGTAAGTTGATAATGAAGTTTGGAAATGAATTCGAATTATAAATAGAATTCGACTTGGGTTTAATAATGGATTAATTAAGAAGAAATGGTGCAAAAATAAAATAGAGTGGGATCGAAGTAGAGATAGATAAACTGCAAATTAAATTCAAGTGTGATTTGAATAATATTTAATGGAATTTGCAAGTAGATTGGATATAAAAGAAGTGATGTCATATGAAATGGAAGTGAATAATAATAGAAATGGTTTTAGTTGCAATCAAAACCCAAGTGAATAAAAATAAATTAAGAATGGTTTTGTATAAATAAAGTAAATTTGGAAATGAATTAAGAAGATGAATTCAAAAATCTAAAATGGTTTAATTGGATTAAATAAGTAAATTAAATTTAAAATGGGTTAATTGAGTTAAATAATAAATGGATGAAGTGTGATTGAATAAAAACTAAATCAAAGATGTTATTGGAATTGGCTTATCAGACTGAACTTAAGTTCGGTGGTACATAAATTTGAAGTATAGATGAGTTAAAAACTGTGCTTGGATATTATTTTGATAAATTATGGAGGTGAATTAAAATGTAATAGATGGGCTAATTGAATTAAATGGAATTTGATTCGATGAGAATCAAATTGAATGGAAGTAAACTTAAGTTGATGTTGGAATAAATTAAAATAAATTAATGTAAGTTTAAAATTTATGGAAACTTGGCCTCGAATAAGGATGAAAGCCCATTAAATAAAAGCTTGGATTGAATTAATTTGGGAATGGCTAGTAGTATACAAGAATGGAACGTGGCGAACTAAGTAAATGAGTGTGAATAAATTTAAAATGAATTGAATGTGAACAATGGCATTGTAAACCATTAAAATTGAGTGTAATGGCACATAAATTTGGTTGAAAGCAATTGGATTAACTTTAAATTATATAAATCGCTTATGGTAAGCGTTTGGTGTTTGTTGTTTTTGAAATGCTTGTGTTTAGACATTAAAAGTAAGTGAAATGCTAATAGATTTTCTATGTATGGTACTTATATGTTTAAATTGAGTAAGTACAGGTATCTGAAGGCCGTTTGGTTGAATTTGGATTGCACTAATTGCTAAAATAAATAAGTTGTTTCCTTAAATGCTAAATAAGGTACGCCTACGCAATAAAAATAGGAAATATGAACTGTTTTTGCTTTTTCCGACCGTGTGGGTCGATGTATATATATTTATATCTCTTGTCAAATTGCAAAAGATCCTCCGTACAAATGAGGCTTTGCCAAAAAATTTTGAAAATTTTGGGAGTTGGAAAATTTTGGTTAACGACAAACAATTTCAAATTGGAAATTTAAGTAAACTAGTAAATGAAATTAATATGAACCAGTTTAAATGAAAGATAAAACTCAATATTAGAAATCGAAAATAAATTGAATTCATATGAAACGGTGAAAAACAATTTGAATAGAAATGGGTATGAAAACATCTGTAAGGAAAAGTATGTAAAGATTGGAAGGGCTATGATTGGATATTATTGCTAAGTAGGTTATGCAGGTATTAAATGGGGAAAAGGAATTGGATTTGATTCCAAATGATAAATTTGAATTGCCCAACAAAAGGGTATGTATTTTAAATTCTGTATGAATTGGATTGGGTTTTTGATGTAGCCACTTGGCTTTTGTTTTTCTTTTGGAATTTGGGAGCCCATAGAGGCCTTTCTGTAGTAGTACCGAGCTAGCCGCGCAAAGGAGACGCTGGCAAAAATTTTCGGAAATTTAGGGAGTTAGAAAAATTTTGAGAAAATTTTGATAAAAGAAAATTTGGTTTTAAATTGAAATTTAGATAATTGAGCAAAGGAATAATATTTGAAACTATAGAAGGTTTTAGGAAGTTGGTTAAAGTGATAGTGGATCTTTAATAAGAGATAGTTGGTAGAGAGTTGAATTATGAGTTTGGGAGAAGAAAATGGGTATTAGTCCATTCTTCTTAACTAGTAATTTCGGGGACGAAATTCTTTTAAGGGGGGAGGAATGTGACGACCCAGAAATTTTAATGAATTAAATTGGAATAATTAATTGATTTCAAAATATTTAAAAGTTAATTTTAACTTGAATTCAAGATGTCAATATTTTCTGAATAATTAAATCATCGAATTATATATTTAAATGTTGAATTCGGGTAAGTTGTTGAATTTGGAATTTCTAAGCCTGATTAAAATAATTAGACGTCTTATAAAATTTATAATGATAATACTGAAGATAATAGGATGATTGAAATTCAAGTTAAAAGTAATTTGTTCAATTTTAAAAATATATCGTTTAAATTGAATTTCAAAATAGCCTTCCGAGGCATAGTCTCGGAATTCGACGAAACCAGTTCCATTGGATCCGTAATAGTTAGTTATTATCGGATTTCAATTTTCGTAGCAATCGGAGTTGTCATTTGACCCTGGCAGCTCAAAACGCTCAGAACTATTTTGATCGATTTTATTTAATAACGATCGTTTAATTTCGCAACTCGCAGATACGTTCAAATTAGCTTTCGAAACGTGTTTCCTTGTGTTCGGAACGTGGGTAAAACCCTATATTCACCCAGCGGTATTCCTTAAGGGGAGTTCGAAATTTTATGGTAGCAATTTCGAAGGCATTTTGGAAATTTTATAATATAATAAAATTTGTAGTACATTAGGCAGAGATATTTTTGATCGGTAAACAAGCGTTTTCCGAAAGCCAGTTCCAAACCTATATTTTATCTCCCCTCCCTATCTAATCTGGACGAACAGAATCGAATAAGAAAAAAAAAACCAATCTCGAATTCCCCTGATTCTCGATCGGTCCCAAGGGAAAATAGAAAATCTCAATTTCTCAAAATCAAAATTTTGAAACCGAAGCTCGTGCGCATGAATTTAGTCGAAGTTGCGGTGCTGAGTTCGTCACGATTGCGGTTGTGAGTCGTGATTCCTGGAGGGAGAATGGCGAACACTGCCACTTTGAATAGACGTGGGGAAAGTCGAGCGACCTCACGCATGAGTGACCGAGGGGTGTAGAATTTGGAGCTGGAGGTGATGGGCTGGTACGAGGAGCGGTTTGGGTTAGGGATTGGAGCTCGAGTCGTCGTCGCGAGAGTCGATGGTTGGAGGCGTATTTGGGGCAGTGACGAGTGGGAGAGGTGGCGAGAAGCTTTGTCAGGATCGGGTCTCTTATAGGGGGGATGCTGTGAGTTTTCTTTTTGAGGTAATTACAGAATTGTTGACTCCCAATTAAATTTTATTTACAACAATACAAGTATGAATTATTTGAATAGCTGATGAAATTAGCGGTCAATTTTATTTTAAGATATTTCAAAAAGTTATTTTTAAAATTTAATTTTTAGATAAATTAAATTTTAGTTTAAATTGGATTAAATTTATCAAATGAAATTATTATTCAAGTTATTAGATAGATTAAAATCAATAAATAGGGATGGATTATCTGATTATTCCAGATATTAATAAGTTATGTAATATTTATACAAGGTCGTAATCGAGGAAACAAATCGAGATCAGATTTGGATTTGCAAAATCAAGGTGAGTAAAACTCACGTTTCTGAATTTTTATTTAAATTTAAATGGTTAAATTTAAATGATTGGTTGAATGGTTGAATTGGATTGATGTGCTATATTATATAGTACTATATAGTACATACTAGAATGATTGATATTCGGTGATGAATATTTTTGGTAATTGGACTGCTGAATGCTGTGGTTTGCTTGAATATTTCGGTACACTAAGTTATCGAGATATATAAATTGGATTTTTGGAAGAAATATAAGGGTGATTAAATGGATAATTAGTTAATTGAGTTAATTAATGGTTTGGATTGATTAATTAAGAAATTCAGGGTTTGGATTAATTAATGAAGGTTTAAGTTAATTAGAATAATCATTTGGTGGTTTAATAATTAATCACTTATTGTAATTAATAAAAATAGAATTACTTTGTGTAATTAATCAAGAGATTAATTGAAATAATGAATTACGGAGTAATTAATTTATTAATGAAGTAAGAAAGAAAATAGTTAGTTACAGGTTGTGGGTGATCGAGAATGGTTAATGTTGTGGTCGAAGTAAGGTAAAATATAATTGGAAATCATTAAATTATATAATTAATGAAGTAATTACAGATTTTATTAATTGTGATAAACTAATTCATAATAAGTGACTTATGAGAAGCCAATTAATATAAGTAATTAAGAATGAACGGAATTGATTATAGCTAATTAATTTGTGAAGAAATTAAAGATTTCTCATTGATTTGATAAGAGAAATTAATATCGTGAAATCAATTAAAAATAATTACTTAAATGTGATTAATTAAGTTGAAAATGAAGGGTTATCAAATTAATTGATTTGGATTTAATTAATGATGAATAATAAGTGATGGAGGTTAGAAATTCAATTAGAATAAATTGAATTGAATTGGAAGTGATTAAATGTGCTTATGAATGAATGAATGGTAATGAATGTTTCGATTAAGTTGATATCTCTGATATGAAAGGTTGTGTATTTCATTCGATTAACGTGGGTTAGGACGACGTGAATTTCGAAGAGACCGGGGTCGGGTATTGGGAAATACCCGAAATCACTTTGAATTTTTATAGATTGATTTGTGAAATCAATAGGCTCGAATGAAATGATTTAAGTGAAGTGGATTATTTTATCTAAGTTTGGAACTTAGAAATTTATAAGTAAAATAAGCATTGTCTATAACAAATTGTGAATTGGTTAAATTGATATAAGTTACCCCGGGTTTATATAGGCTGTTTGTTTTGATATTCCATGTTAGTTGGGTTTACTCACGCTGGTTTCCAGCCTGACCCGGATGTTACTTTGATGTAATGCTCGGGTCAGACCGAGTATTACAGATTTTTCAGGTAGGTACGTTCTGGAGCTCAGGAGACGAGCTGGATGACAAGTACATATAGAGTATTTTCCGCTGCAATATATTATTATATATCAGATACATGATTTGTATATGATTAGTGACAGAATGTATGTGAAACTCTGATGTATATTGAATGTAATCGACAGATATAATATTCCTTTGTAAACTGTTATTATTTATTATTATATTTTTATCCGCTGCGAATGTGAGTTGTTGATGTTTCTGTTCTTCTTCTTCTATCTCTTTCTTCTTTTTCATAACTATCTGGAATTGTCGGGTTCGAAAATTTCGGGTCGTTACACTAATGCAGTTAAAATTTAATGAGCAACGTTGATAAGAATAACCTTGCAAATTTCAATTATTGAAATTAGCATAATAGATTCGTCATTCAACGTACTCAAGTTAATTCAGATTTATTCACAAAATTATCACATGATATGACTTTGGGTTTCTTTATAAATGTGTTGAAATAGAAAGTTTTAAATATAGATTTAGGTTAGACTATTTGCACATAAAGAACCAAAGTGTCCCGAAGTCAGTGAGAGTGATATTAAGTTTGTCGTTTTTTGGATATGATCCAAGAAATGATAGAAAGTATCATTTTATAAGCATCCAAATCGAACAAATGTTTTGATAGAAATATTAAATAGTTTGGTTGCCAATCAAAGTGCAGAGGAAGCATGTGCTCATAAGAAAGAAAGCCAAAGGTACGTAGATATTCCTAAATCATAAGTAAACAAAACGCTACTTATTATTAACAATGTGCTTGTGATAAAATCAGTTTTAATTGTTTTAATACTCAACATTGGATTCGTAAATGACGTCTTTTACAAAAAGTATAGAAATATGGGGAATGTCCCAAAATGATATGCAATGACACCTCATTAAAGTGTTTCATAGGGAACGTGTAAGATGGATTCCATATGCATTGGTAGTAGGAATTGTCATACATGTTATGATGTCTACATCATAATTTCTTTGTGTATTTGATACATGAAACAAATATCAAATCCATATTGATATCACTAAATGGTTATTTGAAATGCTCTCTTGTATTTATAAAATACTAGAGAATTGTTTACATAAAAAAATTCCTTATGAAGGAGTATTTTGACTCAAACTCACAAATGATATTGAATATAATATGTCAATAGTAAGTTCAAGTTATGAATCTTTAAGTTGGAAATGTTCCAAAGAAAGGCTGTAGCTGATTCAATGGAAAAGGCTAAGTACATCACCTTAAACAGGCAACAAGAAAGAAATGTGTATAAATGCATAGATTTATAACTAATCCAATTTCAAATGTTGAGAATCCCATAACATTGTTATATGATAATAAAGTTGCGATATAGTTCGTAATAAAACCTAGTGCTCATTAGAAATCAGAGACACACTCCAAACTATTCCACGTGATAAAATAGTTTATCACTATCAGAGAGAGTTGATTGACAGAGTAGATAATTGAAACATAATAGCATACATATTCACTAAGTGACTGACCCACTTTATTTTGAGGAAATCGATTGGAGAAGTTGGAATAAGATTCCACAATTGACCCGAAGTGTAAGTGGGAGAATGATAAAGTTAGGGGTATGCCCTAGGACAATTATGTATTTCGTTATATATATATATATATATATATATATATATATATATATATATATATTGAAAACCAATTTTTTTTTCAAAATAAAAGGTGTTTTCTTTTATTATATACTTCATGTAATGTATTATATTAATTAGTTAATTTAATTAAAAGTACATTTAACAGAAAATCCATTAATGGTGCGTTTTGTAATATTAGTTACAAAGTGTTGTAACAGTAAGTAATTTATCACAATGAAAATAAACATACCATTTTAAATATTTCTAATCAAGATGTATCAAGATTGGATATCGATATATATTTTGAGATAAAGTACGTAATGCTCTCAAAATGTTGGGCAGCGTATTACTCATGGCTACTGGAGGCACCAATGGGTTGCATACCGATAGTTATTGGATAACTATAGAATGACTTACTCGATGTTTTTCTGTTGGTTAATATAACTAAGTTCAAGTAAAAAATAACGATATGGCTAATATACACAATTCTCTTAACTTGAGAATAATGCCGATCTTTAATGTGGAAGCTCCACTTTGATTATAGTAAAATCGTGGCATGGAATCCATCAAACAACTATAGTTACGTCGAGTGGAAACGTTGGAAGTGAAGCACTATTCAAGAGAGGATTCGCCTCCCCAGTTATATGAGGTTAGTATCATGGTCAACTGAAGTCAACTCAAAGTCAAATTCTCCGGTAAAGCATTTTGATAAATTATTAATATTATTGTTGAACCAAGGACTTTGTGTTTGGACCATAAAGTTGAAAGTGGACAATATTGGAATTTTAATCATTACCAAATTCTATAAGTGCTATTGTGATATAGTTTTGACGAAGAGAACTAGTGTAAATAATTATCAGTATCGGGTACCGCTTATTATGAGTAAAATTGGATTTGACTAAAAGATGTGTAAGCGATAAATTTAGCCAAAATGTCACAGCTACTAGCTAAGGTGATGTGTGAACATTAATTTTCGAATCATTCGATATTAATCACTGACTGAATTTACACCTTTGAGTCGCATAATCATAATGATGACTACTCTAAATAAACACATGATTTAATTGATTTATAAATTATTGTAAATTAATTAAATTAATTGGTATTTGTGAATTGTTAACTATTAAACTTTGATTTGTTTGAATACCATTATCATTTAACAAAGTGAATCTATAAAATTTATAAACTCGCGTATTGATATTTGATATTAAAAAATATTTAAATTGGATTTAAATAGATTAATTACTAAGTGGTTTTAAGAATTTTTTTTACTGAGGTCCACATGCATGAAGAAAAGGGGAGATTTTTCAAATGTGATTTGAAAAATCAAAGGAAGGATTAAAAGAAAGAAATAATCCCCTCTTTATGACTCGCTAAAATATCATTTATAAAATGAATTATGTCATTTTCTCTTTATATCAATTTTTTTGACATAATATGAAGAGGTGGGAAAATGGTTTAATTGGATTTAATTAGGAATTAAATATGGAGGTTTTGAGAGGGAAAGTTGAAACGTTTCAATGTTTCCTTTAAAACTGTAACAATCCAAAATTTGAGCTATAATAATTAATAAATTAATTAAATAATAAAATAGGTTTGTAAAATTGTCAAAATAGAGCTTCGGGAGTTGCACCATTGGATCCATGGCAATTTTTTGATCAATTTCCACAATATAACTTGTCAAAATCCGAGCAAATATAAAGAAGTTACGAAAGAAACTAGAAATCAGAATTTGATAAAAAGATATATATACATATATATATATAGGTCGACCCTTGTTTTGGTCAGTTTGACCTATAGGTCAAGCCCCAATGTACATAGGTCGACCCTTGTTTTGGTCAGTTCGACCTATAGGTCGCGCCCCAATATACATAGGTCGACCCATAGGTCGGCCCGCCTTTGTTAATGGACGACATTTCGTCCAAGTACGTGCCATTAAAATTAAAATTTGATTTTTGAGCAATCTCGTGCGTTCTTAGCTACATCCGACGATTCCCAATGAGTGTATGATGTAGTTGTACCAGATTTAATCTTCAAATCCAATAGCCTGAGATCCCTAAGTCACATTATAAATAAGACCCTAGACCTAGCTATTTTTCTCATTCAGATTTTCTCCCAATTGGGTTCTTTGCTTGAAGGTGTACCCTAAATAGAAAATTTTACTAGAAAGAAGATCTTTTTAATAAAAATATTCTACACCCTAGTAGCAGATCCAGGAAGGCCCCAGGATTAGAGCAAAGGACCACAAGTGAGTGTTTTAGAATAATTTTAGATTTGTAAGCAATTTAAAATAATAGGGTTCTCAATAGTTGTAGTTTTTCTACAATTTTAAGATAGTTTTTATATAAGTTAATTTACAGTCAGTTTTTAAGTAAATTTCAAAAGTTCTTTTCAGTCCATTTTATTCAGCTATTTTATTCAGTTATTTACAGTTATTTACATCTGTTTTAAGTTGGAATTAGCCTAGAAATGTTAGTTTCTTTTTATAGAGATTTAATCCCTTTTTATGCGAATAAATTAAAAAGAGAAGAATTCGTTAATATGGATTAAAATAGAATAACACTAAATTTACAGAAATCAGATGTAAAACAAGAAAAACTGAAATAAAAATAGAGATGGACTGAAATAGGCAAATTTAAGATATTTTCAATCATAATTATAATAAGTGGTTATAACTGAAAAGAGAAAATAGAAGAATAACAGCTGCAAGAACAATTATAACACAGGTTATAATTAGAAAAAAAGAAATAATAGAAGAGGCTTATTTTAAAACTTAGATCTTGGATTCAGTTACTAAGCAAATATAGCAGAAATAATAGAAGAATCTTATTTTAAAACTTAGATTAAGTTAATACGCAAATACAGAAGTAGCGACCCGTACCGGCAGCATTCCCTTTCAGATCTAGGACTGATGGTCTCACAATAATAGGTGAGGCTGGGATACACTTATGCTGATAAGGGTAAATAAGTGGCCAATGATAGAGGCTCAAATCTGGAGATTTGGGCAAGGGGAGCAAAACTAGAAGATTGTTTGTTAAGACCAGTACGGACAACATTCCCTTTTAGGTCTAGGACTAATGGTCTCACAACAGTTAGGTGAGGTGGGACAACATTCCCTTTAAGGTCTAGGACTTATGGTCTCACAACAGTTAGGTGAGGCTGAGCATGCTTATGCTGATTAGGGTAAATAGAATGGTCAAATAGAGGGCGACAGTTAGTGTGCACCGGCGTTGATCGGCCGTGCGACATTAATTAGCGTAAATAATTTGCTACTGCTTCCTAAGCGCTAAAGAGGCGTCTTTTGGTGTGACCAATAGGATTGGTTCACAGTGGCACAACTGAGGTAGATAGACCAATCTAAGGGTGGAATTAGTATTTCAGCCTAATCAATTTAGCAGTTGAGATAGGATTAAGGTTTCATCCCAATCGCAGTAGTTTAAGAAAAGTGCAAACGATCAAACGATCAAAGCAAATAGTCAAACAAAATCAGAAACAGTATTTTACCCTAGTTTTATCTTTTCTGTATTTTCCTTTTAAGCTAGAACTATTGCTTAGTCTATTATCTTTATCTTTCTTAGAAATGCTAGTAATTACTTTCACTCACCAGACTTATTGTCTGACCCACTCCTTTATTTCCCTCTTCCCTTCCCCTCAGGCCAGCAGATTTGAGTTTATTTAGGTTGCTTGGAGATCCACTCCTGGAGTTTTCTCATTTTAGATGTATTTTTCTGCTTTTCATCTTTTTCATTTGGCTTATGATGGATGGACTTGAACTTGTAAGAGGGATTACTATTATTATTGTTACTTTTGTACTTTGATCATATGAGAATGAGATGTATTTTCATGAGACATGAGGAAATTTTTGAGACAAGTTATGTTTTTATGACTTATTTTGAAATGATGTTTAATTTTGAATGATAAATTATTATTTAAATGTTTTCACTATTTTTACTTATTTGTCTTGTGAATCTTAGCCTCTATGATGCATTAGTTGTACCTATATGCACCTCATCCTTTATTGTGCCCTTTTTGATTACATTAAGTGGTGTGGGGTGTTTTACTTGGTATCAGAGCCTAAGGTTACAGGATTCCTAAAATATTATTTTAAAAGTAATGTATTTTTCAAAGGCAACATATTTTCAAACTATTTTTCAAAAAGAAACTTTTATTATAGAAATAGTTTTCAAGTATAAGAGTGTTTTTATAAAATCCCCTCAAAGTCCAGTTTAACCTTCTTTCGACTCTTTCGAGCCTAAATTTTCTTTTCTTTGTATA
The DNA here is from genome assembly GCA_030765085.1 of Allium cepa. NCBI lineage: Eukaryota > Viridiplantae > Streptophyta > Magnoliopsida > Asparagales > Amaryllidaceae > Allium > Allium cepa. The sequence continues at coordinate 731,797,258 of CM060943.1, forward strand.
GAATGGCGGACATCCCAAATCTTCCAGAGGGTGTCCAAGCCACTGCGTGGTTCCGTAGATACCACCAAGCTTCGACACCAGAGGTGCAAGGGAAAACGCCCAACATAGCACCGGCGGGGGGAGATCACATTAATCCACTTGCTGCAGCCAATTTTTCTAAGCTATGCAAGGACTTCGCTAGTCTTGAAGGTAAGGTATTTCCTGGCACAGAGGATTTCATGGAGGCACTAACTTAGTTGAGGAACACGGAGAAGATATTTGGACTGTTGGGATTGGAGGACCGACGGAGAGTTCGGCTTGCATTTGGCAGCTGAAAGAAGAGGTTAAGGAGGTTCCTAGATCAAAAAAATCTAAGAAGTAGTGGTGGAAGAATAAGAATGATAATGACAAGAAGAAAGGAAGATGATCTCAAAAGGGACAAATCAAGAAAGGCGAGAAATGTCATAGTTGTGGATTGGTTAGGCATTTCACAAAGGACTGTAAGAAGGACACGATGAAGGGGAGGTGTTACAACTGTGGGCAGCCTGGACACCTTAGTAGAGCTTGTCCTCAGAAGATAGGGCAAAGAACAGACACACCTACGGTGCAAGTATAGGCTTTGAATGCAGCACCTTCTAGCAGTGGATCGGATTGAGGTAGAAAAGTCTCTATAGAAGGTTTGATCTTTATTTTAGATTTTCCTATTCGAAGAATTTTTTACTTTGCACCATCGCATTCTTTTATTTCTAATTCCTTGATTGATTGTTTACACTTATATCTTTCTCTAGTTGTAGACGCTATAGTTGTTTCAAACCCCATAGGAGGATCTACACATTTATCCATCGTTTATAGGGGTTCAAAAATTTTATACTGGGCATATATTTTGACTGTGATGCCTATGTACTGGGATTTTTGAGATATGGGAAGATTCGAGGATGGACTGGTTATCCACTTATGGTGCGATATTAGACTGCGAAAGGAGAGTCGTCGGACTAGGGACATGTAGCGGAAGGAGTCTCGAGGTTTCATGCGACCCATAGGGGTCAGTTATGTTGATCTTCCTTTATTCCCTTGAATCATCACCAGAAGAGTTAAATCCAGTTCCAGTCGTTAGAGATTTCCCAGATGTGTTCGAAGAGGTTAGGGGACAACCCCCTAAGGGAGAGATCGAATTTAGGATCTATCTGAATGACAATGCTAAGCCAGTGGCATTGCCCATGAGACATATAGCTCTTAGAGAGAGGAAGGAGTTAAGTAAGCAGATTGGTGAGCTATTGGAGAAAGGCTTCAACAAATGAAGCATATCTGAGCGGGGAATGCTAGTCGTCTTTGCTACAAAGACATGTGGTTCCCTTCAACTTTGCGTAGATTGTAGAGATTTGAATAAGCTCACGAAGAAGAATTATTACCCAGTTCCTAGGATAGATGATCTTAGTTTGTTTGATCTTCAGTATTTTCTCGGCTTGACATAGCCACTAGATTTCACCAGCTTAGGGTCACCGACGATAACATCGATATGACAGCATGTAGGACACCCGATGGATTCTTTGAGGGTTGGTTATGCCATTTGGGCACATCAATATCCCAGCCTATTTTGTAGATTTGATGAGTCATTTTTTTCGCGATGTCCTAAATAAGTTCGTTGTAGTGTTTGTGGATAACATTCTGGTGTATTCCAAGAGTATGGAAGAGCATGTTATTCGTCTTGAGGAGTTTCTTCGCACATTTCTTGTTCAACATCTGAAGGAAAAGTTCTCGAAATGTCACTTTTGGCGTGAGGAGGTGCATTTATTTGGGGCATGTAGTCTCAAGGGAGGGTCTAGCGATAGATCCCGCTATGGTAGTAGCGGTCAGAATTGGAAGGCCCCTAAGAATGTTACCGAAGATAGAAGCTTCCTAGGTTTAGCTAGTTACTATAGAAAGTTTATTAGAGATTTTTCTTAGATTTCAGCACTAGAGGTTAAGCCAACCCTCATAGATCAGATTGGCTTGAGGCTGCGAGAAGTTTCAGAGCTTATGGATATTGTACAGAGGATTAGCAGAGAAGAGGTCTCTAGACATCTCCAGCGCTATTCCATAAATAGTAAAACGCGGCTAAGGAGAGACTTTGTGTCCCTACACTGGTGATTTGATGAGAGAAGTTCTAGCAGAAGCATACCATTCTCGAATGACTATTCATCCAGGTGGTGATAAGATGTTTAAGGACATGAAGAGTGTTTTATTGGAGCAGCATGAAGAAGGATGTGGAAGAGTTCATAGCTAAGTGTCTTGTTTGCCAAAGGGTTGAGGCAGAGAAGCAGAGGCCCGACAGATTGCTTCAACCATTGGATGTACCTAAATGGAAGTGAGATGGTGTTTCGATGGACTTCAAAGATGGTTTACCCTAATCTAAGAAGGGGAATACCAGTATTTGGGTGATTGTAGATCGTTTGACTAAGAGCGCCCACTTCATTCCGGTCAAGAGTAAGAGGACGACACCTTATTTGGCATCTTATACATTCGTGAGATAGTCCGACTTCATGGAGTTTCCTCTAGCACAGTGAGCAACAAAGACCCTATCTTTACTAACAAGTTTTGGAGGAGCTTGCAAGAGGATTTAGGGACACAGCTTAGATTGAGCACGGCTTATCACCCTCAAATAGATGGCCAAAGGGAGAGAGTTAATAGAGTTATTGAGGATTTGTTGAGGATGTGCATTCTTGATTTTGGAGGGACTTAGGAGGAGCACCTTCCTAACAATTGTTTTCAGGCTAGTATCGGGATGGCTCCTTTTGAAGCCCTTTATGGAAGACCTTGCAAGTAGCCTTCGTATTGGTTGGAGTCTACAGAGAGATAGGGTGAAGTATATCCTAGAATGAGTGTATCCCTAAGATATCTGTTTGAATGCCTCAGTAAATTCTCTTACTATTCACAGATAGTAAGAATGAGTGCAAGAAGAGGACGAGATAGGGGACAAGAAAATACGACTATAATTGGTCAATGCTCTGTAACAACAGTGGAAACAATCTTTCTCTATCAAATTTTCTTTTATTCGTTTCCAAATTCTTTTGATTGCTTCGTGACAGCTCCCGAAAGAAGTTTCAGTGCGATGGTGGCCCTACGAATCGTTGTAGAAAACTTTTACTTCATATTTCATCAGTTTCTTTTCAGTTTTTGATTTAAACTTTAATGAATTTGGAATTTAAATTAAATTGGAAATTTAGAAGAATAAATTGAAATTTTAAAATTGAGTTAAATTGGTTAATGGAATATGAAGGATAAATTTACATAGTATCGATAAAACGATTTCGTTTAAAACTAAATTTGAAATTCTATTATAATTTCTTGTATCTATTGTTGATATTCTGATTTGGTGAGCCAAATGCAGAACTGATATCCAGTTTGATCTGAAAAGATATTTCTCTATCTTTCATCTATCTTTATTGTTTTCATGCCTGCGAATTTCGAGGACGAAATTCTTTTAAGGGGGAAGTTTGTAACGACCCAGGATTTTTTATGAATTTAAATTTATAATTTAAATGAATTTTTGAATTTAAAAATTGTAAAATTGATTATAAATGGCAGCGAGTTTCCCCGATTCAAATAGAAATTATATTAAGTCGTATGAATTTGAAATTTTGTATATATGTGAATATATATGTATATATTGGATTTGAGATAAAATCTTAAATAAATGGTTTTTAAAATAAATAGAAATAAAAATACAAGACGATAAGTATTTAAGTTGAAAATTAATATGTAAGTCATAAGAAAAGAAAAGAAACGACATTTAAATATGAAACAAAGTTGTAGATAAATATGCAAAATAAAAAAACAAAAGTATAAATAAAAGAAGTTAGGCATAAGCTTATAAAAACAAAGCAAAGTAAACAAAACAAAGTAAAATAACAAGACAACGCAATAGAACAAAAGTAGATAGTTAAATGCATTCAAAAATGAAGCAAGTGTGTTCAAACAAGAATATAAATATATGCAACTGGGCTTGTAAAACAAAATAAAGAAACAAAGAATACAAAGCATAAAATAAATATAAAAAAGTAAAAAAATAAAATGCAAGTATGCAGGCAAATAAAATAGTAAGTAAATAAACATAAAATAAAATAAACAAGGTATAGAAACAAAACAAAATAAATAAGTTTGTACACTTAAAACAAAGCCATCAGAATACCCTCTCAGCCGAGCTAAAGAAAGGTAGGCAAATATAATATGTAGCCTGTAATGAGTAAGTACAAAGTAAGCTAGGCAAAGAAATGAAAATACAAGTACTTAAGCAATAAATGCAACATATCTTTAGTACACAATATCACCTCCAACACAACTTAGATCATCTCTAGCCCATAACTAAAAAATCATTTCAGCCTCCTTGAAATCTCTGGTTCCTATTTTACAAAGATAAAATAATGGCACCTATTGTACAAAATAATAGTAACATACTGTCAACTTCTTTCCTTATATATCAACTTCACTTTTATATATATATCAACCTCATTTCATTTCGTTCATCTCAAGCTAAAAACAAAAAAAACAAAAAAACTGAAGCAACTCATTCAAACATCAAGAATAAACATCAACAAATAAATCAAGTCAAGCCAGGGAATTAAAGTGAGAACTTCAGCAAGCAAAATTCAAAAAAAAACCAGGTTCAACAAATGAGCTCTGTTTATTTCTTCATAACAAGGTGAGTAAACTCCTACCTAAACATACTCTATTTTGTTTGTTTATGGATGCTGTGAGTAAACAAATTTAAGTCCAACTGAATATATAATTCATTTGATGATATTAAAGTCTGGGGTTGAAGTTGTTTTGTATATAGGTATATATATACACATGAAATCTCCTCTATGCATAACATTTTCTTTCTTTCTTTGAATGCCTGTATATGTTGAACCATCTCTGTTTCTAGTTTCAGAACATCATGCTCGATCAAAAATTCCAAATATTAAATCACTTGATCATTGTTAGACGTTGATTTCTAAACAAAACATGTGTATTTAAGTATGAAATATAATTTAAAAATAGTTTCAAGGAAACAAAAGAATATACAGTATGAATAAATTCATTTTTACAGAGAAAATCCAAATGCTGATCAAATTCGAGTATAATGATTTACAAATTCAATTATATAACTCGAATCTACATTCAAAGATAGGAATTTTAAAACGAATTTGAGGATTTTTAGCTAAGCATTCTAGGAGCAGTTCATAGTTGAACAATTCTTGCATTTTAACCATTTCCTAGGGATCAAATCAATTTTAAATGATATGGTTGTGCTGGAAGCAAGTTTGAACATGGAGAATGTCAGGAAAATTGTTGAATAAATTTTCTAATTCACGAATTGGTTGAACGAATCGAAGATAGGGTTTAACAGCCTGTTTTATCGTAGAGTTTTCAAATGGGTTTCACGACGTCGTGACGCAATCGGGGTCGATCGCGATTGGTGTCGTGGTTGCTAGAAGGTGCGGCGTAGCTTCGGGAACGATAGCAAGGTGCCTGGTGGTCACAGGCGGCGGCACGAGGCGTTTCAAATTGATCAGATTGGTTCCAGTTTGAGTTCGAACATCTCGATTTCAAAACACGGCGAACTTGAGGGTGTTAGTTGGTCGGTGTGGTCGAGAGGGTCACTACTGACTTGTCGACGGTCCTTGCGATCATCGGAGTCGCACCGATGTGATGTGCACGTGCACAACGTCGAAGTCGTGCACGGCGTTGGTTTGGGTAGCTAGAATTTTCGTGTGTGGCCACTCGAGTCCACTTGAGTAAAATGGTGAAGACTTTGGGGAGGAACTCACGTTCACGAGCGTGCTCCTGTTGCCTAGTTAAATATTTACGTTTAAACTGAAGAAAGAAAACTGGAAGTAAAAGAAGAAGGCAGGATCTTGTAAGTGTTTGGGCCTTGGGCCATTGAGTTTGGATGGAGGCAGTTGCTTGCGGTAAGTATGGAGTTGTGTTGGGCTTCAGTGCTTGGGTAGGTGAGATTTTATAGTGTAGTAAACTAGTTTGGTTAAGTTGTTTTAGTTATTTTAAAATCATTAGTTTAGCTTAAATCTTAAAAGTAAATTTAAAATGAATGTTTTCAAACTTAAGAAAGTAATAAATAAAATCATTCATAAGAATAAATTATCTTTATTGTTAATGAAACATATTGATTTGTAATTCATAAATTATTAATTTAATTTGAATGATTAATTATTAAGTTGGTTTAAAGGTTAATTTAATTAATAAGTAATTAAAGAATGATTTATTTAATTTATAAATAAATAATTAGATTAAATTATAATCAGAAATGATTAATAATGAATTAATCTAAGATAATTTTCTAGAAAGTAATTAAAGAAATGTTATTAGTGAATGAAAATAATTAACTAGAGATTATTAAGTAATTAAACTAATGTGATAAAATTTGATAATTAATCAGATTTATTAATTCAGATAATCAATTATGCATTTTTAAATGTAATCACCGAATAGAAGTAATTAAGAGATTTATTACTTATTGTAATTAATAAATCAGAATGGAATAATCAATTCATAAATAAATAAATTTAATTGGGAATAAAATCGAATTAATTTAGATTTAACGATTAGTTAATCCTGCCTATAAATATTTATTAAATGCTTGACCTTACTTATGAATGATTATATTGCATTGTATTGTATGAGAAACCTTGAATTGACTGTCTTATCTGATCAGTAATATTTTGTTCTGTGACTGTGTATGATTTATCCATTTATTTACATTGTTATATTATCTGTGAATCTGTGAATTGACGATAAGCGTTCTAGTTATACCGCTTATCAAAGATATCGTTGTACTTAAATCTATAATGATTGAATGATATTGCACTATTGTGTTAAACCCCTTGACCACACTTATACACACACCAATATGGATTTCACGAGGAAATCGATTAAGTCACGGATTTTTGAAATAGTTTTAAATTTGAATATTTGAATTCAAATGTTTTGGAAATGGATTGGGTTTAAAGTGAAAAGCTTTTGAAATGGAATTTCATAGATGAAATTTATTTTGAATAACTCGATAAAATATGAAGTTGAATAATTTGATTTGGACTTAAATTCAAGATTTGGAATTGAATTCTATGATTTAAAACTAGAGATTAAAAATGTTATACCAGTTATATATGAGTTAAACTATTTTAAAAGTATTGATTTGGGGATGTGAATAGAATTCAAGGGCTTTAACTCGTGTAAATATAATTGGATTTTTCTGAAACGAAAACTGTTTGTTTTCAAACAATAAAAGCTTTCACATGAAAAATGAACGTTCAATTTGTGTTAAAAAGAATTTCAAGGTTGAAAATGAAGAAAATTTCCAAGTTATGAAAACGATTTAAAAGCTATAAGTTGAATCTTTGATTTAAAAGATTCAACAAGTTAATCGAATTTTGAAAGCTATGAGTTAAATCTTTGATTTAAAGATTTAACGAGTTAATCCAATTGGAATGGAAATTGTTTTGAAATTTATGAATTGATCTTTGTGAAATAAATCTTTATGTAATATAAAGATTTGAAATGTTAATTGGTTTAAACCATTTGAAAAGGAAAGTTTTTGGGTTTTAAGTTGTGACTTAATTGAAATCCCAATATCCATATGTTTTTAAAATACTGCGCTCACTGTTCGGTTTAGCCGGGAGAGGACCTTTGTGTCTTATATCCCATTCCGAATATGTGATATGTCGTTATGGATAGCATTTGAAGACCGGTGTTGAAGACCGGATATTTTTGAAAAGCGAAAGGACAACTCTTCGAATGTATTTGCATCGACTGGTCCCCGGTATAGAGACTCCATATGTGATGGGAAGTCCGAACGTGATTAGTGAATATCCGAATTGCAAGGACTTCTTTGTAAGTGCCTTCGGTTCTGTTCGATCCCGGAACAGACTTGTATGGATTGTATGTTTGACATTACAATTGAGATATAAATCTGATTTCTTTCAAATATATTTCTGTTGGTGGCGGAGAATTTATTCTCTTAGCTTAACACCCTTCTCTGAGACGTACGAGCTCAGAGGTTATGTAGTTGAAGGTTATCGGTGATATATTCCCAATTTGGTAATGTGGCATGCTGAGTGTTGCTGTGAAATGATCGTTGTGTTGATCATTTGTGATAGGATCATTTGTTTGATCGTTTATCTTTGTGGTCATTTCTATGATCATTTGTTGACCCAAAGCATGGCTTTTGTATAAAGCGTGTTTTTGTGGACGAGACTTCGTCGAGCCTCACACCCCGGAATGGTCAAAACAGGTAAGATGCGGCAAGGTTATGAGGGGTAGCTCCCTTTAGGGTATGTGCATTTACTTCTGGAAAAGGGTGGTATCATGGTATGGAGCCCAGATACTTACTCATGTTGAAACACTTTATTTATGATTGTGTGATGTTGATGACGAGCGCTCGGTTAAAGGTCCCAAAGGACCGGGGCATGGCATACTCGTGTCAGTAGTTACCCAGTTAGGGGTAACCCGGCCTTGTGTTGGCAGAGATCCGGTTTGGTTCTCGGGGACGTCCTTCCAGAGGCGTTCTCATGTGGCAATGGGAAGTTCCTTGGCCTGACCATTTGTTGGAAATCCAAAGAAACAATACGAGACTTGTACGGTTTTAGTTGTAGAACCTGCCATCTAATATGGTAGCTATAGTAAGCATAATATAATGGTACCTATGCTGGCTAAGATTTATATTCTACTTTCGAAATGATTTTCCCTACACTATGCACTAATAATAATATCAAATGTTTCTTTTTAATGCGTATCAAGCATTTTTGACTAACATAAGAAGAAATCTCCTCCAAATCTGCGTTTGCATTGTGTGTGTGGTGGGAGGTCTTATGGTAGTCTCATTTTTAAAAGCATTGCGAATTGATTTTTAAAATATTTCGTTGTTGTTTAAAAGATAAACCGCTTTGTTGCTCACACCAGTCCCACGACTGATCCGGAGTTTATTGTTTCTTTCCTAAACTCTGGGTGCTCATTATTTTCTACACGAGCAGTCTAGAGTTGGGTTTTTCAGATAGTCAGATGTAGTAGATTATCTGGAGTTAGTTCAGTCTTTGGATCACACCAGTCTTGCCCAACTTGGTGCATCGTTATTGGGAGTTCGAGCTATTGCTGGATTGGTTCTTGGAGATGGAGTTGCAGTTCTCGGAGTTCTCTTTTGAAGACTATCTTAGAGTAATATTGTTCCGCTGCTAGATGTCATCTATTTTCTTTTCCGCTGTTATTTATTGTATCATATCTCTGATGTATATTGATATCGACGGGATCATCTGTTGTATCAGATATTGTATCAAAGCGGTATATCAATGTATTATTCTTTTATTCCGCTGTGTTGTTTACTTAATGTTGTTATAAGCTCCGGCGAATCGGATTTGAACGGTCGAATCTACGGCATTCGAGTACGATGTAAAGTATGGATGTCGATTTTCGAGCGGGAAAAATCCAGTTCGTCACATTTGGTATCAGAGCTAAGGTGAAACTTTAGCTCAGGAGTATAACACATTAAGTAGCTCATTAGAGATAGGGTGAAGTATATCCTAGAATGAGTGTATCCTTAAGATATCTGTTTGAATGCCTCAGTAAATTCTCTTATTATTCATAGATAGTAAGTATGAGTGCAAGAAGAGGACGAGATAGAGGACAAGAAAATACGACTATAATTGGTCAATGCTCTGTAACAATAGTGGAAACAATCTTTCTCTATCAAATTTTCTTTGATTCGTTTCCAAATTCTTTTGATTGCTTCGTGACAGCTCCCAAAAGAAGTTTCAGTGCGATGATGGCCCTACGAATCATTGTAGAAAATTTTTACTTCATATTTCATCAGTTTCTTTTTGGTTTTTGATTTAAACTTTAATGAATTTGGAATTTAAATTAAATTGGAAATTTAGAAGAATAAATTGAAATTTTAAAATTGAGTTAAATTGGTTAATGGAATATGAAGGATAAATTTGAATAGTATCGATAAAATGATTTCGTTTAAAACTAAATTTGAAATTCTATTATAATTTCTTGTATCTATTGTTGATATTCTGATTTGGTGAGCCAAATGCAGAACTGATATCCAGTTTGATCTGAAAAGATATTTCTCTATCTTTCATCTATCTTTATTGTTTTCGTGCCTGCGAATTTCGAGGACGAAATTCTTTTAAGGGGGGAAGTTTGTAACGACCCAGGATTTTTTATGAATTTAAATTTATAATTTAAATGAATTTTTGAATTTAAAAATTGTAAAATTGATTATAAATGGCAGCGAGTTTCCCCGATTCAAATAGAAATTATATTAAGTCGTATGAATTTGAAAATTTGTACATATGTGAATATATATGTATATATTGGATTTGATATAAAATCTTAAATAAATGGTTTTTAAAATAAATAGAAATAAAAATACAAGACGATAAGTATTTAAGTTGAAAATTAATATGTAAGTCATAAGAAAAGAAAAGAAACGACATTTAAATATGAAACAAAGTTGTAAATAAATATGCAAAATAAACAAAAACAAAAGTATAAATAAAAGAAGTTAGGCATAAGCTTATAAAAACAAAGCAAAGTAAACAAAACAAGGTAAAATAACAAGACAAGGCAATAGAACAAAAGTAGATAGTTAAATGCATTCAAATATGAAGCAAGTGTGTTCAAACAAGAATATAAATATATGCAATTGGGCTTGTAAAACAAAATAAAGAAACAAAGAATACAAAGCATAAAATAAATATAAAAAAATAAAAAAATAAAATGCAAGTATGCAGGCAAATAAAAGAGTAAGTAAATAAACATAAAATAAAATAAACAAGGTATAGAAACAAAACAAAATAAATAAGTTTGTACACTTAAAACAAAGCCATCAGAATACCCTCTCAGCCGAGCTAAAGAAAGGTAGGCAAATATAATATGTAGCCTGTAATGAGTAAGTACAAAGTAAGCTAGGCAAAGAAATGAAAATACAAGTACTTAAGCAATAAATGCAATATATCTTTAGTACACAATATCACCTCCAACACAACTTAGATCATCTCTAGCCCATAACTAAAAAATCATTTCAGCCTCCTTGAAATCTCTGGTTCCTATTTTACAAAGATAAAATAATGGCACCTATTGTACAAAACAATAGTAACATACTGTCAACTTCTTTCCTTATATATCAACTTCACTTTTATATATATATCAACCTCATTTCATTTCGTTCATCTCAAGCTAAAAACAAAAAAACAAAAAAACTGAAGCAACTCATTCAAACATCAAGAATAAACATCAACAAATAAATCAAGTCAAGCCAGGGAATTAAAGTGAGAACTTCAGCAAGCAAAATTCAAAAAAAACCAGGTTCAACAAATGAGCTCTGTTTATTTCTTCATAACAAGGTGAGTAAACTCCTACCTAAACATACTCTATTTTGTTTGTTTATGGATGCTGTGAGTAAACAAATTTAAGTCCAACCGAATATATAATTCATTTGATGATATTAAAGTCTGGGGTTGAAGTTGTTTTGTATATAGGTATATATATACACATGAAATCTCCTCTATGCATAACATTTCCTTTCTTTCCGTGAATGCCTGTATATGTTGAACCATCTCTGTTTCTAGTTTCAGAACATCATGCTCGATCAAAAATTCCAAATATTAAATCACTTGATCATTGTTAGACGTTGATTTCTAAACAAAACATGTGTATTTAAGTATGAAATATAATTTAAAAATAGTTTCAAGGAAACAAAAGAATATACAGTATGAATAAATTCATTTTTACAGAGAAAATCCAAATGCTGATCAAATTCGAGTATAATGATTTACAAATTCAATTATATAACTCGAATCTACATTCAAAGATAGGAATTTTAAAACGAATTTGAGGATTTTTAGCTAAGCATTCTAGGAGCAGTTCATAGCTGAACAATTCTTGCATTTTAACCATTTCCTAGGGATCAAATCAATTTTAAATGATATGGTTGTGCTGGAAGCAAGTTTGAACATGGAGAATGTCAGGAAAATTGTTGAATAAATTTTCTAATTCACGAATTGGTTGAACGAATCGAAGATAGGGTTTAACAGCCTGTTTTATCGTAGAGTTTTCAAATGGGTTTCACGACGTCGTGACGCAATCGGGGTCGATCGCGATTGGTGTCGTGGTTGCTAGAAGGTGCGACGTAGCTTCGGGAACGATGGCGAGGTGCCTGGTGGTCACAGGCGGCGGCACGAGGCGTTTCAAATTGATCAGATTGGTTCCAGTTTGAGTTCGAACATCTCGATTTCAAAACACGGCGAACTTGAGGGTGTTAGTTGGTCGGTGTGGTCGAGAGGGTCACTAGTGACTTATCGACGGTCCTTGCGATCATCGGAGTCGCTCCGATGTGATGTGCATGTGCACAACGTCGAAGTCGTGCACGGCGTTGGTTTGGGTAGCTGGAATTTTCGCGTGTGGCCACTCGAGTCCACTTGAGTAAAATGGTGAAGACTTTGGGGAGGAACTCGCGTTCACGAGCGTTCTCCTGTTGCCTAGTTAAATATTTACGTTTAAACTGAAGAAAGAAAACTGGAAGTAAAAGAAGAAGGCAGGATCTTGTAAGTGTTTGGGCCTTGGGCCATTGAGTTTGGATGGAGGCAGTTGCTTGCGGTAAGTATGGAGTTGTGTTGGGCTTCAGTGCTTGGGTAGGTGAGATTTTATAGTGTAGTAAACTAGTTTGGTTAAGTTGTTTTACTTATTTTAAAATCATTAGTTTAGCTTAAATCTTAAAAGTAAATTTAAAATGAATGGTTTCAAACTTAAGAAAGTAATAAATAAAATCATTCATAAGAATAAATTATCTTTATTGTTAATGAAACATATTGATTTGTAATTCATAAATTATTAATTTAATTTGAATGATTAATTATGAAGTTGGTTTAAAGGTTAATTTAATTAATAAGTAATTAAAGAATGATTTATTTAATTTATAAATAAATAATTAGATTAAATTATAATCAGAAATGATTAATAATGAATTAATCTAAGATATTTTTTTTTGAAAGTAATTAAAGAGATGTTATTAGTGAATGAAAATAATTAACTAGAGATTATTAAGTAATTAAACTAATGTGATAAAATTTGATAATTAATCAGATTTATTAATTCAGATAATCAATTATGCATTTTTAAATGTAATCACCGAATAGAAGTAATTAAGAGATTTATTACTTATTGTAATTAATAAATCAGAACGGGATAATCAATTCATAAATAAATAAATTTAATTGGGAATAAAATCGAATTAATTTAGATTTAACGATTAGTTAATCCTGCCTATAAATATTTATTAAATGCTTGACCTTACTTATGAATGATTATATTGCATTGTATTGTATGAGAAACCTTGAATTGACTGTCTTATCTGATCAGTAATATTTTGTTCTGTGACTGTGTATGATTTATCCATTTATTTACATTGTTATATTATCTGTGAATCTATGAATTGACGATCAGCGTTCTAGTTATACCGCTTATCAAAGATATCGTTGTACTTAAATCTGTGATGATTGAATGATATTGCACTATTGTGTTAAACCCCTTGACCACACTTATACACACACCAATATGGATTTCACGAGAAAATCGATTAAGTCACAGATTTTTGAAATAGTTTTAAATTTGAATATTTGAATTCAAATGTTTTGGAAATGGATTGGGTTTAAAGTGAAAAGCTTTTGAAATGGAATTTCATAGATGAAATTTATTTTGAATAACTCGATAAAATATGAAGTTGAATAATTTGATTTGAACTTAAATTCAAGATTTGGAATTGAATTCTATGATTTAAAACTAGGGATTAAAAATGTTATACCAGTTATATATGAGTTAAACTATTTTAAAAGTATTGATTTGGGGATGTGAATAGAATTCAAGGGCTTTAACTCATGTAAATATAATTGGATTTTTTTGAAACGAAAACTGTTTGTTTTCAAACAATAAAAGCTTTCACATGAAAAATGAACGTTCAATTTGTGTTAAAAAGAATTTCAAGGTTGAAAATGAAGAAAATTTCCAAGTTATGAAAACGATTTAAAAGCTATAAGTTGAATCTTTGATTTAAAAGATTCAACAAGTTAATCGAATTTTGAAAGCTACGAGTTAAATCTTTGATTTAAAGATTTAACGAGTTAATCCAATTGGAATGGAAATTGTTTTGAAGTTTATGAATTGATCTTTGTGAAATAAATCTTTATGTAGTATAAAGATTTGAAATGGTAATTGGTTTAAACCATTTGAAAAGGAAAGTTTTTGGGTTTTAAGTTGTGACTTAATTGAAATCCCAATATCCATATGTTTTAAAAATACTGCGCTCACTGTTCGGTTTAGCCGGGAGAGGACCTTTGTGTCATATATCCCATTCCGAATATGTGATATGTCGTTATGGATAGCATTTGAAGACCGGTGTTGAAGACCGGATATTTTTGAAATGCGAAAGGACAACTCGTCGAATGTCTTTGCATCGACTGGTCCCCGGTATAGAGACTCCATATGTGATGGGAAGTCCGAACGTGATTAGTGAATATCCGGATTGCAAGGACTTCTTTGTAAGTGCCTTAGGTTCTGTTCGATCCCGGAACATACTTGTATGGATTGTATGTTTGACATTACAATTGAGATATAAAGCTGATTTCTTTCAAATATATTTCTGTTGGTTGGCGGAGAATTTATTCTCTTAGCTTAACACCCTTCTCTGAGACGTACGAGCTCAGAGGTTATGTAGTTGAAGGTTATCGGCGATATATTCCCAATTTGGTAATGTGTCATGCTGAGTGTTGCTGTGAAATGATCATTGTGTTGATCATTTGTGATAGGATCATTTGTTTGATCGTTTATCTTTGTGATCATTTCTATGATCATTTGTTGACCCAAAGCATGGCTTTTGTATAAAGCGTGTTTTTGTGGACGAGACTTCGTCGAGCCTCACACCCCGGAATGGTCAAAACAGGAAAGATGCGGCAAGGTTATGAGGGGTAGCTCCCTTTATGGTATGTGCATTTCCTTCTGGAAAAGGGTGGTATCATGGTATGGAGCCCAGATACTTACTCATGTTGAAACACTTTATTTATGATTGTGTGATGTTGATGACGAGCGCTCGGTTAAAGGTTCCAAAAGACCGGAGGATGGCATACTCATGTCAGTAGTTACCCAGTTAGGGGTAACCCGGCCTTGTGTTGGCAGAGATCCGGTTTGGTTCTCGGGGACGTCCTTCCAGAGGCGTTCTCATGTGGCAATGGGAAGTTCCTTGGCCTGACCATTTGTTGGAAATCCAAAGAAACAATACGAGACTTGTACGGTTTTAGTTGTAGAACCTGCAATCTAATATGGTAGCTATAGTAAGCATAATATAATGGTACCTATGCTGGCTAAGATTTATATTCTACTTTCGAAATGATTTTCCCTACACTATGCACTAATAAAAATATCAAATGTTTCTTTTTAATGCGTATCAAGCATTTTTGACTAACATAAGAAGAAATCTCCTCCAAGTCTGCGTTTGCATTGTGTGTGTGGTGGGAGGTCTTATGGTAGTCTCATTTTTAAAAGCATTGCGAATTGATTTTTAAAATATTTCGTTGTTGTTTAAAAGATAAACTGCTTTGTTGCTCACACCAGTCCCACGACTGATCCGGAGTTTATTGTTTCTTTCCTAAACTCTGCGTGCTCATTATTTTCTACACGAGCAGTCTAGAGTTGGGTTTTTCAGATAGTCAGATGTAGTAGATTATCTGGAGTTAGTTCAGTCTTTGGATCACACCAGTCTTGCCCAACTTGGTGCATCGTTATTGGGAGTTCGAGCTATTGCTGGATTGGTTCTTGGAGATGGAGTTGCAGTTCTCGGAGTTCTCTTTTGAAGACTATCTTAGAGTAATATTGTTCCACTGCTAGATGTCATCTATTTTCTTTTCCGCTGTTATTTATTGTATCATATCTCTGATGTATATTGATATCTACGGGATCATCTGTTGTATCAGATATTGTATCAAAGCTGTATATCAATGTATTATTCTTTTATTCCGCTGTGTTGTTTACTTAATGTTGTTATAAGCTCCGGCGAATCGTATTTGAACGGTCGAATCTACGGCATTCGAGTACGATGTAAAGTATGGATGTCGATTTTCGAGCGGAAAAATACAGTTCGTCACAATTAAGGTGTCTCCGCTAAGAAAGGTAGTGAGGTTTGGATGAAGTAGGAAACTTGCTTCCAGATTTGTAGAACTGTTCTCCATTATGGAAAGGGTAGGGAAGATGGCATATCGGATAAAGATACCTGAGAGGCTCATGGGAGTTCATGATGTTTTTCATGTTTTACAATTGAGAAAGTGCTTACATGATTCAGTAGAGGCAGTGGAACCTAACTTACTTGAAGAAGTTAAAGTGGAGAGAGAAGGATCGGTTCATCGCATTCCAACCAAGATCGTTGAACATGACACGAAGAAGCTTAGGAATAATGAAGTCCCTTTGGTTAAGGTATAGTTGGGAGATAGTATCGAGAGCGCTGCGTGGGAGGCTGAGAAGAAAATATGTAATTCTTATCTGCATCTCTTCGATGGTACGTTTTGAATTTCATATTTCCATCTTTAGCTTTAAATTGGTTCTTTCCTTTAGTATCATTTGGGAGGTTAGATATAAGGATTTGATCTATTGATGGTAGGACTAAATGTAAATATGTTACTATAACATGTTATGTATGTTGGACGCTGCAAGTGTCTGCTAGTGGATGCTAATGGACGCATACACACACTAGGCACTATTATCTCTTAGGGATCGGCCTAACTAGGTCAATAAAGCATATGCATATGGATATGTGTGCACTTGCATTTTTATTTTATGGTTGCTATAATGAGTGAATATCATATGATTGTTGCATTTGGATGATGATTATAGCATGCATATAGAAACTATAAGTTACCGTTAGGAAATCTGCATTCATTTGGATACATGGCACGGACATGATTGCATAAAAGGAGGTCGACTGAATCACTAGACCACCTAATCTTTTGCATTAGTTAGGGACATTGACACTACACTATTACATATAACATAAGTTGCCCTAGAAAGCTTAAGGACAATGGATGTAATGGATGATGGTTGAATATGTGGTTTTATAATTTGGATGAAAATATTTATTTCATTCTACTGTCCTTAGAGATTTCGGGGACGAAATCCTTTAAGGAGGGGAGAATGTAACAACCAAAATTTAAGCTATAATAATTAATTAACAAATTAATTAAATAATAAAATAAGTTTGTGAAATTGTTGGAATTGAGTTACGGGAGTTGCACTATTGGTCCGTGGCGATTTTCTAATCAATTTCTATATATAACTTGTCAAAGTCCGAGCTAGTATAAAGAAGTTACGAAATAAATAAGAAATCGGAGTTTTATAAAAAGAAAAAGGAAATATATAGGTAGACCCTTGTTTTAGTCAGGCCGACCACCAATATACATCTTTCGACTCATAGGTCGACCCATTTTTATGCATGGATGCCATTTCATCCATGTACGAGCCGTTGACATTAAAAATTGATTTCTGAGCAATCTCATGCGTTCTTAGCTGCATCCGACGGTTCCTAGTGAACTTATGATGTGGTTGCAACAGATTTAATCTTTAAATCCAATGACCTGAGATCTCTAAGTGACATTATAAATAAGATCCTAGACCTAGTTATCGTTCTCATTCAGATTATCTCCCAATTGGATTCATTGCCTGAGGCTGAACCCTAAATAGAAAAAATTTCTATGAAGAAGATCTTTTTAATAAAAATATTCTACACCTTAGTAGCTGATCTAGGAAGTCCCGGGATTAGAGCTAAGGACCACAGGTGAGTGTTTTGTAATTATTTTAAATTTATAAGCAATTTAAAATAACAGGGTTCTCAATAGCTGCAGTTTTTCTACAATTTTAAGATAGTTTTTATATAAGTTTATTTAAAGTCAGTTTTTAAGTAAATTTTAGAAGTTCTTTTCAGTTTATTTTATTCATCTATTTTATTCGTTTATTTACAGTTATTTACATCTGTTTTAAGTCGAAATTTAGCCTGTTATGTTAGTATCTTTTTGTTAGCGCCAAAATTGATCACTAACACCCAAATCCAAGTGAAAGTACCAAACAACAATCACAGTTCACGGTAGGATGTATGTAGAGGATATTTAATATGAAGAATAATAGAAATTAAAATGAAAGCGGTAAAGACACGGAATTTATAGTGGTTCGGCTAACTCTGGCCTACGTCCACTCCAGCAATTTCTTTTTATTGCTGTAACAATCGATTAGAGTTACAAAGTGATAGGCTAGCCTTAGCCTTAGAATATAGAAAGTCCGAAAGCAGAGGAGAAGAAGAAGAAGAAGATAAAAATGAAGTCCCTTTTTCTGAAGCTCTACGTGCTCTATTTATAGACACGTCCAGGTAGATGTTGGGCTCTCTGAATGATTCCGGCCCACCAAGGCCATATGCCGAACCGTGCTTCCCATTGTAACCGAACTACTTGTGCCGAACAACAACCATGGCCGTACCATCCTTTGCTAAACCCTCAGGCCGACCTACCTCCTAATGCCGAGCCAACCTCCTAATGCCGAGCCAACCTCCTAATACCGAACCAGGACCTTATGTCGAGCGGCATCTGTCGTCCTCCTCCTTATGCCGAGCCACCATCGGATGCCGAACCATCCAAAGGCCGAGCCACTAATGAGTGCCGAACTACCCCGATGCCGAACGATGTCTGATGCCGAACGAGGTTGGATGTTGAATGATGCTTCCATGTCGAACACTCGTCCAATGCCGAACGATGCCATCATGCCGAACGCTAGTCTAATGCCGAACGCTACATCCATGCCGAGCGCTGCTAGGATGCCGAGCGATACATCTAATGTCGATCGATCCCTGATGCCGAATGATCCATCCTGCCGAACGACCTACCATGCCGAACGATCCCTGATGTCGAGCGACCTACCAATGCCGAACGATCCAACGTGCCGAGCGACCTCGTATGCCGAACGATCCATCGTGCCGGTCGACCTACCATGCCGAATGATTGCCAATGCCGAACCATATTTCCTAGACCCAAACTATATTTTATCCATCTTTATCCAGTCATATTTCCATCTCTTAAGCACGTTGCGTCATCCATCCATCCAGTCGACTGAATCTATCGTACACCAGCCTTGACTAACGTGCAACCGATTAAGTTAAACCCGCATGTCCATGGCCTGGTAAAAAGGCGGGTTAACACTTGCCCCCAAAAACATGCCTTGCTATTGGAAGGTGTGTTTTGAATAGCCTCAAATCTGATATCCAAAGTCCACATCCTTTTTGTAACCATATCATCAAATCCATGACCTCTCCGGGCTTAATCTTGATTTTGTAGAACTCGCCGCGTCGTGTTATCCTGTTCCAGCTTTGACTTTTCCATCATGGGCTTGTATGTTCTCCAGCCTCGACTCTCCGGTCAAAGACTTTGATATTCACCGGCCTCAGCAATCTGGCAAAGGATTTTGATATTCTCCAGCCTCGGCACCCCGGCCAAGGACTTTGATATTCACCAGCCTCGACTCTCCGGTCAAGGACTTTTTACATTCTCCAGCCTGGACTCTCCGGTCAAGGACTTTTTATATTCTCCGGCCTTGACTCTCCAGTCAAGGACTTTTTATATTCTCCGGCCTCGACTCTCCGGTCAAGGACTTTTTATATTCTCCGTCCTCGACTCTCCGGTCAAGGACTTTTTATATTCTCCGGCCTCGACTCTCCGGTCAAGGACTTTTTATATTCTCCGGCCTTGACTCTCCGGTCAAGGACTTTTTATATTCTCCGGCCTTGACTTCCGGTCAAGGACTTTTTATATTCTCCGGCCTCGACTCTCCGGTCAAGGACTTTTTATATTCTCCGGCCTCGACTCTCCGATCAAGGACTTTTTGACTCTCCGGTCAAGGACTTTTTATAATCTCCGGCCCCGACTCTCCGGTCAAGGACTTTTTATATTCTCCGGCCTCGACTCTCCAGTCAAGGACTTTTTATATTCTCCGGCCCCGACTCTCCGGTCAAGGACTTTTTATATTCTCCGGCCTTGACTCTCCGGTCAAGGACTTTTTATATTCTGCCCGAGTCCATTTCTCCGATCTCCGGCGAAGGGACTCGTAACTTGTGACCATTGCCCCGTCTCTCCGGTCGGGGCAGTAATTATAAAACCCGAACTATTTATTACATTGATCCAAAACCAAATATAAAACCAGAAATCCGTATCAAAAATCAAACATCCAAACCAGAATAGGAAACCAAGAAAAAACCAACCAAATCGGGAGTTCAATCCAAACTCCAAAACAATACCAAAGAAAAGTAAATGTCCGAAATACGAAAAAGAGAAGCAATATGTCAGAAAACTAGAAAGAAAGCAGAATTTCATAGACTCAAGTAGTACGGTTTTCAGTTATCTCAGAGCACGCCTAGGGACCGTCCTCAATCCCGTACATGTGTAAGTGGCCTAGCCATATTACTTTGAGTTCTATTACTTATTCAAAACCATGAACCTGTTTAGTTGATAGTAAACCGGCGTTGACCAGACCCAATGCCGCCATTGCTAGAGGTAGGTGGTGGCTGCTCTTGCTCCCCTGCCGTAGTTCGATTCCTGACATATTGCTGTAGGTGACCATTCCTTACATGCTCCTCAATGATATCCCTCAAATGCCTACAGTCGTTTGTGTTGTGCCCATCCAGCTCATGGAATAGGCAATGCTTTCCCGATGTCCGTTCGTATTCTGAAGGCTCTCTCTTTGCTGGCCTTCGGTATTGGAGCCGCCCTCGAGTGTCCAAGTAAATCCTTTCTAGAGTCTCAGTTAAATCTGTGTAAGAAGAAAACTTTGACTCCCTCCGAGGTTTCTTCGAAGTGCCACCATTTCCATTCTTTTTCCTTTTTCCTTTATCATCTTTACTTAGATCCTCCCTGGATGGACCTCCACCCCTCACTGCATAAGCTTCAGCCTCTCTCCCTACTCTCTCGGCCTGCACATCCTCCTGTCTCAAGAACCTTTCCTTCTCATGATAGAACTCCCCGAGATCCCTCGATGGGTCCCATTCCAATGATATTTTGAAATCCGAGTTATCCGCGATTCCCGAGACGGCTGCCATCAAAAACATTGACGGATCGGGTCGATCCACTGAGGCTACCGCTGCGTTGAATCTGGTTAAGAAGTCCCTGAGCGATTCCCCTTTCCATTGTTTCATAGATGTCAGAGCCTTCACGTTCTTGGGTCTAACTATGTGGACCCGAAACTATCTCAAAAACCTCTCAATTAGCTCCGTCCATGTGCCGATAGAACCATTCTCCAGCTGTCTAAACCACATAGCTACGATATCTGCCAAATACAATGGGAAGCATCGAGCCATGACCTCATCCGATGCCCCCAGTACCTCCATATGCCTTATGTATTTCGTCAGATGAACCGTTGGATCCGCCTTCCCGTTATACATTTCTAGATTTGGTAGCTTAAATTCGGGTGGGTTCCTAGCTTGCCTGATAGTAGGAGTAAAGGGACTCCTATTTACATCCTCCAAGTCTCTATTTACCAATCCACCTCTCATAGCCCGTCTAACCATCTCCGCTAATCTGTTGTTGCCCCCAAGATGTAATCCTTGTCCATCGCCTCTGGTCTGCCCCCCGAGTTTATGAGGGAATTCTGGCACATACTCCTCATCTCGTGCTCCTGCACTCCTGTTGGTGTCGGGTTGCACAACATCGTCTGGTATCCCTCCATGGGTTGGTCCAACATTTCCTGGTGGTATGCCCCCAAGTCTAGATCCATCTGGATTGGTAGCTGTTTGCTGATTGGGGGTTGCCCCCTGCCGAGCTATTCCCTCTGCTGGCTGGTTGAGTGCTTCTGATCCAGCTCCACGGATCTGAGCTCCTGCATTTTCTGTTTGTGCAAATTATCTGAGAAGAGTCTGCATCATCTCCTCTTGTCTTTTGATCATCGCCTCCATTTCCTCTCTAGTGATGTAAATGGATGCTCCACCTGCTCCATCTCCAAAGGAAGCCTCTTGACTTCCCTCCTGGTTGCTCCTTTCCATTACTTGTTTCCTTTCTGATGGTCTAGCCATTGCTCTTTTAAATCCAAGTTTCTAACTCCAAAATTCCTGAGTTCAATTCTCAGTGAAAGCACCAAAATGTTAGCGCCAAAATTGGTCACTAACACCCAAATCCAAGTGAAAGTACCAAACAACAATCACAGTTCACGGGTAGGATGTATGTAGAGGATATTTAATATGAAGAATAATAGAAATTAAAATGAAAGCGGTAAAGACACGGAATTTATAGTGGTTCGGCTAACTCTGGCCAACGTCCACTCCAGTAATTTCTTTTTATTGCTGTAACAATCGATTACAGTTACAAAGTGATAGGCTAACCTTAGCCTTAGAAAATAGAAAGTCCGAAAGCAGAGGAGAAGAAGAAGAAGAAGATAAAAATGAAGTCCCTTTTTCTGAAGCTCTACGTGCTCTATTTATAGACACGTCCAGGTAGATGTTGGGCTCTCTAAATGATTCCGGCCCACCAAGGCCATATGCCGAACCGTGCTTCCCATTGTAACCGTACTACTTGTGCCGAACAACAACCATGGCCGTACCATCCTTTGCTAAACCCTCAGGCCGACCTACCTCCTAATGCCGAGCCAACCTCCTAATACTGAACCAGGACCTTATGCCGAGCGGCATCTGCCGTCCTCCTCCTTATGCCGAGCCACCATCGGATGCCGAACCATCCAAAGGCCGAGCCACTAATGAGTGCCGAACTACCCCGATGCCGAACGATGTCTGATGCCGAACGAGGTTGGATGTTGAATGATGCTTCCATGCTGAACACTCGTCCAATGCCGAACGATGCCATCATGTCGAACGCTAGTCTAATGCCGAACGCTGCTTCCATGCCGAACGCTGCTAGGATGCCGAGCGATACATCTAATGTTGATCGATCCCTGATGTCGAACGATCCATCTTGCCGAACGACCTACCATGCGGAACGATCCCTGATGCCAAGCGACCTACCAATGCCGAACGATCCAACGTGCCGAGCGACCTCGTATGCCGAACGATCC
The DNA here is from genome assembly GCA_030765085.1 of Allium cepa. Taxonomy (NCBI): domain Eukaryota; kingdom Viridiplantae; phylum Streptophyta; class Magnoliopsida; order Asparagales; family Amaryllidaceae; genus Allium; species Allium cepa. Next base: position 731,820,340 of record CM060943.1, read on the forward strand.
ATCGTGTCGGTCGACCTACCATGCCGAATGATTGCCAATGCCGAACCATATTTCCTAGACCCAAACTATAGTTGATCCATCTTTATCCAGTCATATTTCCATCTCCTAAGCACGTTGCGTCATCCATCCATCCAGTCGACTGAATCTATCGTACACCAGCCTTGACGAACGTGCAACCGATTAAGTTAAACCTGCATGTCCATGGCCTGGTAAAAAGGCGGGTTAACATTTTTATAGAGATTTAATCCCTTTTTATGCGAATAAATTAAAAGGAGAAGAATTAGCTAATGTGGATAAAAATAGAATAACACCAAATATACAGAAATCGAATGTAAAATGAGAAAATTGAAATAAAAATAGAGATGGACTTAAATAGGAAAATTTAAGATATTTGCAGGCATAAATATACCAAGTGGTTATAACTAAAAAGAGAAAATAGAAGAATAACAGCTGTAAGAATAATTATAACACAGGTTAAAATTAAAAAGAAAGAAATAACAGAAGAGGCTTATTTTAAAACATACATCTTGGATTAAGTTGATGAGCAAATATAGTAGAAATAATAGAAGAGGCTTATTTTAAAACTTACATTATAATAAGAAAATGTAGAAGTAGTGACCCGTACCGGCAGTATTCCCTTTCAGATCTAGTACTGATGGCCTCACAATAGTAGGTGAGGCGGGGACATGCTTATGCTGATTGGGGTAAATAAGTGGCCAATAGATAGAGGCTCAAATCTGGGGATTTGGGCAAGGAGTGCAAAACTAGAAGATTGTTTGTTAGGACAAGTGCCGGTAGCATTCCCTTTCAGGTCTAGGACTGATGGTCTCACAACAGTTAGGTGAGGCTGGGAAGCATTCCCTTTTAGGTCTAGGACTAATGGTCTCATAACAGTTAGGTGAGACTGGGCACGCTTATGCTGATTAGGGTAAATAAAAGTTCAAAATAAGGGGCGACAGTTAGTGTGTACCGACGATGACCCAGCATGCGGTATCGATTAGGGTAAATAATTCGCTAGTGTCCTAAGCACTAAAGAGGTGTCTTTTGCTGTAATAAACAGGATTGGTTCACAGTGGCACAACAAAGATAGATAGGCCGATCAAAGGATAGAATTATGGTTTTAGCCTAATTAAGTTAGCAGTTGAGATAAGATTAGGTTTTCAGCTTAATCACGACAGTTTAAGAAAAGTGCAAACAATCAAACAATCAAAGCAAACAGTCAAGCAGAATCAGAAACAGAATTTTACCCTAGTTTTACCTTTTCTGTATTTTCCCTTCAAGCTAGAACTATTGCTTAGTCTATTATCTTTATCTTACTTAGAAATGCTAGTAATTACTTTCACTCACCAAACTTATTGTCTGGCTCATTCCTCTATTTCCCCTTCCCTCCCACCCACCCCTTCCCCCACAGGCTAGTAGAGTTGAGTTAATTCAGGTTGCTTGGACATCCATTCTCGGAGTTTTCTCATTTCAGATGTATTATTCTACTTTTCATCTTTTTCATTTGGCTTATGATGGACTTGCACTTATGAGAGGTGTTACTATTATTATTGTTATTTTTGTACTCTGATTATATGAGACTGAGTTGTACTTTCATGAGACATGAAAGATTTTAAGTTTTTGAGATATGTTATGTTTTTATGACTTATTTTGAGATGAAGTTTAATTTTTAATGCTAAATTATTATTTAAATGTTTCCGCTATTTTTACTTATTTGCCTTGTGAATCTTAGTCTTTATGATACTTAATCTATACCTACAACGCACCACATTCTTTAATGTGTCCTTTTTAGGTACATTAAAGGGTGTGGGGTGTTTCAAAAACATACCCTCTCTTATTCAATCATTCAATTATTCTTTTCCTGAGAAATGATATATCACCTTCTTTCTCTTGCTCTCCTCTCCCTTAATGGCCTCTATGGAAAAAAAATGTCTAAAACAATTCAAACAAAATAAAATAAATTCAAGGTGGTTCTTATCTCTAGATCCTTACAAAATTCAGAGGCTGGTTCAAGCGAATATAGGTTTTATTCGTCATTCAAGGTGCAAATCATTGGCTTCATTTTTTGTAATTCTAATTTTAATTTTTTACATACTCATCATGTTGAATGGTTTAGATTTAATTCATGTTACATCTCTTCTATATTGTTTGTTCATCTTGTAATATAATTCAAATCCCCCTTTTGTTCACCTCAATTAATTATATGTTCATCAAGTAGGTTTAATTTGGATCTCTTCTTATATACATGTCCATTGACCATATGTTTATTATGGTTGATATAGTTCAAATCCTTTATCTCTTTAATTGCTTGTCCTTTTTGTATAATTAGATCTGAATTATCATACAATGAATTTGTCTATGCCCAAATATTCGATTTTTTGACGTTGTTTTGAAAATGTGAAACTATTTTATTATATACCATATAAAATTTTGTAACATTTATATATATAAACATTAATAAAATATATATATATGTCGATTGTTTAAAATTACATTAAAAATTGATTTCCAATGTTGTATAATTACTTTCCAAAATGGTTTCTTTTGGTTATTTTATTCATAAAAGTAAAAAAGTTTTCTTTTGTCCTAGAATTCATATGTGTTCATTTAGTAAAATTACAGACTTTCATTTCCTACCAAAGTTAAAAGATTAAATTAAATTTATTAGCATTGAACTTAAACATATATGGTACTTAAATTGAAATCTTCGTTCATATATATATATATATATATATATATTTGTGTGTGTGTATGTATAAGTGTGTGTGTTTTTTATTTTAAACTTAATACATAACTTGCAATTATTTATACATATAGATATACATGACCTTTTGTGTAACTGTAGAATTTCATTTCAAACTCTTCATTAATTGAAACTATTGTTACAATTGTTAATTCTAGTTTTGAAAAACTTATATGTATGTATGTATATATTGAAATTTATTTTAACATGTATATATGTAAACTTGTCAATTATTATACATGTGTATTTTATTACTTCCACAAACTAGGACAATTAAGGGATATGCAAATTTAGTTGTAGATGTCATTCAATATGTCATTAAGTCTAATTAAAGAGAGAAAGAGAAAAGAAACGGTTTCTCACTCTACATTTATAGCCTTATCTTTCCTAATTAATTATACATGTCGAGAGAAAGCAAACCAAAAGTTTTCCTTTTCTAAAAATTTCTTATGCTTACTTAGACAAATATACACTACTTATATAATACACTTATATTTCACTTCATGAATGCATTTGATACATTCAATATATCACATACATATTTACGTTAAAATTAAAACTTATTTTGTAAATCTAAACAAAATAAAGATTTCATTTAAAAGAAAATTTAGAAAATTTCTAAATATACTTAGACTACATATTCCTAATAAAGATTTAAAATGATTAACTTTTTGAAGTTCATTCATTTCTTCCGCTACGGACTTGCTTAATTCAAAAATAGGAAAATTAGGATCCCAGACATTTCACTTAGCATGGAGTACCCCTTTCGTAGAGTACCATATGGTGTTCGTTATGTGCTAACTCTTTAGGTGTAAGGATATGTCAGATATGATTCTCCATATACTTTGTTTCATATCCTATACCGACTTTTATAGTGTTTTGAGATTATTTATCGCTCACGCTGGACTATTGTCCAACTCGGGGTTTTATGTTTTACTTCTTATTAACTCAGTACTCTTAAATGAGTAGACAAGAAAGTAGGTGTAAACGGTACATGGAGTTCTGCAGATTGATTAGCAGGAGATGATGCTTTCTCATACTTATACTTTAAGCTTATCACTGTCTATTCGGTTATGTGACACTGTGTTGCCTTGATGGTGTTTGACTTGCTATTATTAGAGACATTTTATTAGTTGATTTTACTTATCATTTACATAAACTCTATTACTATTTTCGATAACTATATGAGCCTGTGTACTCTGATTAGATGATTCATGTAGTCATTACTATCTAGCTCATTTTATATCTATAATGACTATTATATTTTACCTAATGCATTGTGAGATATATAACAGGTGATGTGATTGTGTGATGTTTTCTTTCTCTTCTCTTCTTTTCTATTCCTCTTATTTACTTATATTTCTTTCCCTTGACAATCATCCTACATCGGTCGGATGCTCCAGCGGCATACTATTCGATTATATGAGCATCAGAGGTGTAGGACGGTTGTCACAAAATAGATGTGTGTATAGATATATAGTTTTATAAATAATATTAAATAATGTTTGTAAAATATAAATGTTTATGTGTGTGTACGTATAGTTAAAAATATAATATAAAGTAATTATAATTATTGTTATAAATGACTTGAATATAAAATCAAATTCAAAATTCAAAATTTGAATTTTAGATCTAGATATATAATAAAATATTGAAATATTTCAAAATCAAATTAATATATTAATGTTAAATATATATTATGTATATTTCGAAATAATTATATATATATTTATTTAATTCATATATATATATATATTAAATTAATATTTTTGCAAATACATATATGTATAAATATATATAAGATTTTGAAAATGAATAAATAATTAATAAAATTTACGCGTGTGTATATATTTACATATACATAACATAAAATAAATAAATAAATTGAAATAGTTTTTTTTTTTTTTAAATTATTTTTTACTAATGCTTCTTTATGGAAATCTTGATAAAAATTATTTTTTTAAAACTATTTAATACATCAATAATTTTATTAAATAATTGTATTTATATATTTTACAATATATATTTTTTTTTGGAGAAAGACGGGTATGTAGCGCGAGACTACATAGCCGGTTATATATATATATATATATATATATATATATATATATATGAAAAGCAGTATAATAGCCGATCAACATGCTTGATCGGTAGCACCATCAGCAAAATAAAAACTACATCAAAACCCCAAAGTCATATTACGAACAAGCAAAAAGAACCAGAACATCAAAACAAAACAGCAAGCTGTTAGGGAGATAAAGTCTTCTGCTATCAAGCACCTCCGGGAGGAAAATCTGTACTACTGCATTGTGAGTTAGCCGGCGACGGACTGCGATAGGGTAAGCGAAGCCTGAAAGGCGCTGAGTGGCTGCAACCTGTATATAGATTGAATAGGTGAGATGTTACAATATATATATATATATATATATATATAAATTAAGTATAATAACTAAAAATGAATAAATATGTATATAATATAAATACTGATTTAAAACAAAAATATATAGAAATTTTTTTTTTTTCAAAAGCTATAATGTACATATACTAATAAAATAAATATACATATATTTTATATAATTATATACGTATTTTAAAATCAATCTTTGTATAAAAAATCAAATTTTTAATATTATTTAAAAAAAATAATTATCATCCTTGAATTATAAGTTATTATATGCATAAAAAAAATTGAATATACATACATATATATATTATCATCAAATGTTAACAGCATAAACATATATGGATTCGTGGTATTCATACTCTATATCTAAGCATATAATGACATATGAATAATTGTATATAAATGTATGTTTAAATAAAAGGTTTACCTTATCATAAGCTTAGATGTTAACACTTTGAAACATGAATCAATCGGTATCCAGAATCCAAAAAGAGCAACTAATCTAAAAGCAGCAACCACCGGTCTTCAAATCATACTTATTATTGTTTTGATGGCTTGAAAATTTAAAGGAAAGGTGGAAAAGAGGTCAGCCCTGCTAGTCTTAGAGAAGCAAAAGAGATCAAGATCGAAAGTGGGTAAAGAGATGATTGAATAGCCAAAATCCAAAGGTGTGAAAAAGGGATCTAGATTTACCTTTTGCTCTTACCAAATCACCTCTATTTGAATCAAAATTCTGCCCACAACTCCCTGATATGGCTGGCAACTACATGCCCATTTTGGCCTCAAAGTCACTTCAAGCCTGATCAATAAAAGTTACACTTAAGCCTAATTCAATTGTACATCGATATCATATATCGATACATTTGTTTATAACTATTATATCCACACTATTTAATATTTATTAAAAAAAAATTGTATAATTAATATTTCATAAATATTAATTTATTTATAACAATTATAATTAAATAAATCATGCGATAATAGATGTATTCAATGTTTCGGTTGTCCGACTCTTAGGTGCAAATTTGATCAGTGATTAATATCTAACAATTCGAATATTGAAGATCACGGTTACTTAACATGTGGTGTGCCATTATGAATAAATTTACAGCTAACATAGCTTTGGAAAAATCCAATTTTACTTATTTAAGCATTATCCAGTAGTGACAAATATTTACACCAATTCTCTTTGTTAAATCCTATCACATTAGGATTTACGGAATTTGGTAGTGGTCGAAATTCCAAAATCATCCATATTCAACTTTATAGTCCAAATACAAAGTACTTACTTCAATAATTATTATTATTATTAACTGAACTACTCTAGCCAGAGACTTTTACTTTAAGTTAACTTCAGTTGACAATGATATTAACCTCATATAATCGAGGAGAAAAATTCTATCTAGAATAGTGTATCACTTTCAATGCTTCCACTCGACCCAACTATGGTCGTTCAATTGACGCCATGCCATGATTTAGCTATAACTAAAATGGAGTTTTTGCATTGAAGCTTGATGGTATTCTCAAGTTGAGGAAATTATGCAATATTGTCACATCGATATTTTGAATTTGACCTTAGTTACATTAGCCAAGAAAAACTATCGAGCGAGTCATTCCATAGTTATCCAATAATATCAGTACGTAACCCCATGGTGCCCCCAGTAGCCATGAGAGATACGATACCCAATATTTGGATAGCTTTACATAATATAGTCTTAACGGATGTATCGATATCCAATCATCATACATCTTGACTAGGAATATTTAAAATGATATGTTTACTTTATTGCAATAAATCATGCACGGTTATAACACATTGTGGCTACTATAAAAAGCATACAATTTATGGATTTTGTATTAAATATACTTTTAGTTAAATTGGTAGATCTATATAAAACATTATATCAAGTATATAATGGAAAGAAAGAAAAATATTTTTGGTCAAGGTTATCGAATTAGATATATATATGTAACAATTACATAATTGCCCCTAGAGCATACCCCTAACTCTATCAATCTCCCTTTTGCACTTAAGGAAAATTATGGAATCTCTATCCCATAACATAATGGTTCTTCTTATAGTCACAATGAGCTAGCACAACTAATATAATGCGACTGAAATGTAACAACATACTATGATTAGGGTGACCTAATGTACCAATGCAAGAGTAATTTAATTGCATTAAGTCCAACATACAATGTTCAATAATAATAATCAACCAACCAATATAACATGCACAATCAAATGATAAGAGACAGAGAATAAATTGATATCCAGCGTTTCTAATGTGTGGAGTCCGCTATGGACAACAATCGATTCAATGGTCCCTATCGACGCATCTGAAATGTAAAATAAATACAGCGATATAACAATGCTACCAACATTTGATCTCCATACCCAAAACAAAAATACCGATATATTTAACTAATACCTAACCCAAATTGTTATTAACTACCAAAAAGACCTATCGAGAACCACAACTATATTATGGATTCCCCTTGAAAGCTAACATCCCAAAAGATGTTAGCCTACATGCCCTGTCGTAGTAGCTATTCGTAGAATGCAACAGTGTATGACCTGCTCTAGATTGGTGTCCCAACCCCCCTTCAACCATGCTCCAGAACAACATCTGTAGGCCACGCATCCTAATAGTACAATGGATTCCTTCTTCAAAGCCGATATCATTCAATTGTCTATGAATACACAATCTGGATTTAAGCTACCCCATGTACACCATTCTCACACATATACACAACATCAAAGTATTGTTGTCCCCATATGGATCACGATTCATTCTTGAAGTGCCTCACACTGCTCTGTTGATGCAAATCAGGCATACCAAACCAATATATATAAATCACCCAAACTATGCATCTATAATCATATATATATCACTTAAATCACTATATCTACATAATATATTTTGTCCATTATTCAGTAATCCTAAGTTGAGCATACTGAAACTATGTATAAACTCAAATTGTGTATCAAAAAATCATGTCGAATTGATATTAGCTACTAAAAGGGACCTATTGAGAGCTACAACTATATTGTGGACTCCGCTGAAAACTAACAACTCAAAATAAGTTTGTCTGTAGGTCTTGTCGCAACACTCATCTGTACAATGCAACTGTATATAACCTACTATAGATTGGCATTCCAACCTCTCTCCGTCCTTACTCCGGAACCACGTCTTTAGGTCGTTCATCTCAATAGTATAACGGATTCCTTGCACCAACCGATAGCCCCAAGTCGGATATACCTAAACTATATTTAAACACTTTAAACTGCATATCGATAAATATATATATAATATTTTGTGCATCTCCTAGTAGCCAAAAGCTGAAATATAACACCCCATATTTTTTATTAACACTATTTAAGATATTTAACTAGATAAATAAAATAAAATAATACGCGGATTAGGGGATTGAGATTTTATTTTAACTAAGTGGTAGCCATGCTATTTAAACAATGAATTAAGAGAAGAGTTAACATGAAATAGGGGAGGGGTAAAATAGGAAAGAGCCCATTTCTATATCCTTAAACATTGGCTGTGTATCTCCATGCACGTTCATTTTTCATTTATCAAACTTTTTACACTTGAGGCCGGTCACCATTAACAAGAGAAAGAGGAAGAAGATTAAGAAAAGCTGAGGAAGAAGCTTAATCAAATCAAATCCATTCACATCTCAACTCTTTAATCTCTAAAGCTAAGGTGAATAATGACGACATCTCAAATTTCCTAGTGCTTTCGATTTTAAGATGAATCTGAACTTATTTGCAATGTTTTGTCATGTTTTTGAACGATGGAATGATCATATATACTTGTTGATGATTTATGCATGTTCATATTGATTTTATAATATGTTTTAGTGTGAAAACCTTATTAAATGACATCCAAATGCCTTGCATATTTTTCTATATACCAAAAATAATATTTTAGAGATGGGTTCCAATTTTCAGAATTATTATGGATTTTATATAAATTTTCTAGTGAAGAAAAAGTTATTTTGGGTTAAAAATTATTTATGGTTAAATAATTAATGTTTTGGGACCGAAACTAATATATGTTAGAAAACATACATTTTACTAAGTGTTTTAATAGGTATATAAAATTATTAAGGTATGGGACTCAAGGGTTTAATATATTTATAAAAAGGAGAAGGGGTACTGGAAATTGGTAGTACTTTCAGAAAAGAGAAACTTGCAACCAATTGCAATTTGATAAACAAGGCATATTAGGCACCAAGAAATAGTTCAAAAGGACAAATATACCCGTTTTTCTCTGTTTTGATGCTTTCGGAACTAGGCTTTCACCCCTTACCTTCGCCTTTGACTCCATCGAAACTAAGGCCCATGGTATTAGGTAACTGGTACGTAGTGAATTGGATAAGAGGCAGAAGGCATTGATTCGAAACTAGGGGTTCTGAAGGGGTCAAAGCATTTCTTTGCTTTTAAATGAGAATGCGCCTACTTGCTTTCGAATGAATGGCTTCCAACTAGGTTGGCTTTCGACCAGGTCAATTGGTTTTAAATGAATGGTTTCGATTGGGTGGCACTTTTGTTTTAAATAACAGTTTTTGAGTAGATGGAAACCCTTACTACTGCTTTTACCTTTCGACTCAGATTGCTTTCGAAATGGTTGCCTTGCTATTTAAATTTGACTACTTCTCCAATGCTTTCGAAGGGATGATTTTGACACCATCACTTCTTTACTTAGGAATGCTTTCGAAAGAATGGCTTTCGACTTAAATGATTTTAAATGGACCTATTTCTCTGTTGAAGGTAGAACCCAATGGTTTCGAAAGAGATGATTCAAATGGTTACGAAAGGTGTTTTTCCACATGTTATAAATAGAATCCAAGTGCTTTCGAAAGGTTTGATGCTTTCGAAAGGTTTTTAAGAAAGGTTTCGAAGGGGTAGTTCCCCAGTGGTTTTGAAGGAGTCGAAAGGGAAGGTTTTCTAGTTGTTTCGAAAGGTTTAAAAGGAAAGGTTTTCCTAAAGTTTCGAAAGGCAATGTTTAAATATTTTAAGGGAAGTATGTCTAAGGTTTTAAAGCTTTCAAAAGGAAGGTTTTGGTCTTTTGGATTAGATTAAATAAAGGGCTTTACTTGGTTTAGAGAGGTACTTTCAATGGTTTTGAAAGGGATACTTTCAATGGATTTGAAAGAGGGTACTTTCAAAGATTTAAATGTTTTCATTAACTAAGATTTAGGTAAAGTGTATATATATATATAACATGCAAGGTGATTTTGAGTAATGTATAGAGATTATATAATTTCCTTATTTGAGTTTGATTTAAAAGTTTTAAATCATTTTGAAAAGGTTTTCAAGGAAAATTTAAGGGAAGAGTTTTCAAAGTAAAATGACTCAGATATTAGAATACCAGATGGGGCTGGTATAGGGTCGCGCCTTATACGTTAGCTATTAGCCCCAGCTAACATTACCCAACATTCAAGTGTGTAGGGCTTTCTCAAGGGTAAGACTAAAATTATGATTACACATAGAAAGAAAATATTTTTGTATACAGATAGGTTATTGGTGAGCCTGCAAAACCATTAGGATCCGGTAACCTTGGGAGATGTTAAGTTAGGGAAAGATCATCTAGAAGAGAAGTATTTAATAGATATTTGAGGGCAGCCGTCTAGAAGAGGAGTCTCTAGCAGATGTTAGATAAATTTTGATATATTGTCTGGTAGGCTCGAGTCAGGCAAAGGTTAATAGTTAGCCAACAAAACTATAATGTTCGAACATATAGTTCATTTATTACCTGATATGTATATTTAAATAATAATGCTTTACAGTTTTTAACCAGTTTTGGTTGCAAGAAAAGATTTGCAAAAGATATGTTTTAAAAGGATGTTAATGAGGGGAAACCCGTTCCGCTAAGCGGCATGGTCTCACTTAACATAAAAATAACCGAGATGTATAGCATTATTAAGCTTTATGTTTGACTCGAAGTTTCTATTTTCCCTTAAACTCTTAGGTGCTCAAAATTGATTTGATTAGGCTGAGGGTTTAGGTATTTAGGTTTTAGTAATTTTGGCGAATAAAGCTTCCGAAGACGAACAGGTGGCTGATGGATAGATAATTAGGAGTTAAATTTATTTTTCTTTCATTCCGCTGTGTATGTTAAGTAAATATGACTATATTGACTCTGATCAACTAAGGGAGCATCGTTATATGTCGCTCTTAGAGTATTTTGTAATTGATATATTTAATCATTGCTTGGGAAACATTAAGGGATTTTGTAACTTGGTTATGAATTATTGGTTTTAAATGTAATCGGTAAAATTTGACATCTGTGATTTGTTCATATTCAAGTGCTTCTGATATTATGGATACCATTAGCATTGCCGTATTTTGTCACCAGAAGTTAATACTATAGATGACTGCAGCATATGTAACGCTTAGCTTTTGGCCTCCAAATATGGGATGTTACAAATTGGTATCAAAGCATAGGTTTATGAAATACTTTAACTAAAAATGATTTTTGAAAACATAACCTTAAGGAATTAGAGTAAGATTAGGGTAGGGATAACGTTATAGTAATGTACTTGTATTTGTTATATATAAGTATACGCTTTATCTCTAGTCTCTTATCTTTGTAGATTATTCTTTTGTATATCATAAGGTTTGAATACAGATATGGATGGTAGAAGAGGAAGAGTTAACCCAGGAGAGGAAGGCACAAATGGAAATGCCAAACCTACTATGAGGAGAAGCCAAGGTCGGGCATGAGAAGAGAATGTGGGTGGTAGAGTCCTGCAAGTTGGAATAGAAGTCATGTATCAGTCTTTCATGAATTCGATGCAAGTGGGAATTGCTGCTGAAATAATGGAAGGAGGAGTTCAAGAAGCTTCAGTTGTCAATGATTATGCAAAGCTGAGTGGAGATTATACTAATCTTGAAGGGAAGCCATTTATTGGAACTGAGGATGCTATCGAGGTGGAAAGTTGGTTGATGCACTATGAGAGGATATTTGTTGACTTGAGGCTCAATGATGAGCAGAAGAGGAGGTTGGTATCAAGGCACCTTCAGGGAGCAACTTTATTTTGGTGGAATAGTGGGACTGTGGCAGTGAATGAGGAGACTATGACATGGGCAAAGTTTAAAAGGAGGTTCCAAGAAAGATTCATGTCAGTGATGGTGTAGTCTGTTTTGATTTGCACGTTTGCTGAGCTAGAATAGGAGGAGATGACTGTTCTGGAGTGTGCTAGTTGGTTTGAAGAGTTAGCCAAATATGGGCATGCTTCAGTGGACAAGGTGATGAAAAGGAATGAGAAGTTTGTCAAGGGATTGAAGCCTGAGTTGGCCAGGGCTACCTTACCACATATTAGAGATCCATGTGATGTGGTTATAGAGATGGCTTTGAGGAACGAGGAGATGCTTGCTTGTCAAGAGAAGAGTAAGGTGAAGGAGGTTTAGGCTGGACAAGGCAAAAAAAGGGAGTTCTTCCACAAGAAGGGTGCTCGGAAGGGTGGAGCAGCTAAGAAAGGAAAATCTAAGATAGTTTGTTTTAAGTGTAACAAGAAGGGTCATTTCGCCAATGAGTGTCGTACTAGGAACGCAAAGGAGGTGATCGAAAAGAAGAACATCATATGCTTCAATTGTGATCAGATAGGCCACTATAAAAATCAATGCAAGGAGCCCGTTAAGGATGGAAAAGGCAAGGCGTATGCTTTAGAACCTATTGCTTTGAAGCCAACAGCTCAGAATAAAGGAAAGACAGTTTTAGGAGGTACACTTAAGATCCATGGTATGTCTGTTAGCGTTCTATTTGATATTGGTGCATTGCATTTTTTATATCTAGATGTTTGGTAGATAAGCTTAACCTATACGCTACATATATAATTACTTCCTTACGGGTTGCGAATCCAATAGGAGGGTATGCAACTCTAGGGTTGAGATGTGATCAATTAGAGTTTGACTTGTTAGGCCATACTTTTGTTTGCAATTTGCATTGTTTGATTTTGTGGGGTTTGAAATTATTATTGGTATGGATTGGTTTAGTGAGTACGATGCTATGATATTTTTCTATAATAGGAAAATATCTCTTAGACACCCTAATTGTAGCGATTGGATAGTTTATACCATTGAAGGCTCAAGTGGTGAGATAAATGCCTTATTGGGTGTTGTTAAATTGGAAGATGAGTTGAGTCGAGTTTTCGAGGTTAGAGAATTCATGGATGTTTTTGAGCCTGTAGTAGGATTGCCATCGGAATGAGCCATTTAGTTTCGGATATATTTGGTTTCAGAAGCAGAACCGGTGAGTATGCCACTAAACAGGATAACCCCGACAGAGATGGAGTCAAAGGTGCAGTTGGCGGATTTATAAGGCAAGAGTTTTATCAGGCCGAGTAGTTCACCTTCGGGAGCAGCCGTAGTGTTTTCTAAAAAGCCAGACGGAACGTTGAGGCTATGTATTGATTATCGTAAGTTGAATGAGAGGACAATAAAGAATTGATATTCACTGCCAAGAATTGATGATTTATTCGACCATTTGAGTGGATCCAAAGTATTTTCTCAGTTAGATTTGGCAATAGGTTTCCATCGGCACAGAGTAGCGAAGGATAGTATACCTTTAACGGCATTAAGGACCATATATGGATTGTATGAATGGTTAGTTGTGCCGTTCGGACTAACAAATGCATTGGCATTCTTTGTGGATTTGATGATCCAAGTTTTCCAAGAGCACTTGGATAGATTCATATTGGTTTTCATAGATGATATCTTAATATACTCTAAGGATGAAAAAGAGCATGAAGTTCATCTTATAATGGTGCTTGAGACGCTGAGGTAGTAGTAGCTGAAGGCGAAGTTTTCGAAATGTTATATTTGGAAGAAGGAAGTGAAGTTTCTAGGTTATGTAGTTTCAGAGAAAGGGTTGTCATTAGGTCCGACTAAGATTGAAGTGGTGAATAATTGGAAGAGAACCGAGACAGTGACTGAGATAAATAGTATCCTTCGATTAGCTGGTTATTATCAGAGATTCATTAAGGATTTTTCATGAATAGCAGCACCGATGACCAAGCTAACAATAAATGATGTTAAGTTTGTGTGAGCCAATAAGTCCGAGGAAGCATTCCAGAATTTGAAACACTTATTGACCCATGCACTAGTGTTGGTTGTTCTGGAAGGGAACCAGGATATGGTGATTTATACAGATGCGTGTGGAACATGATTAGGAGTTGTGCTGATGCAGAAAGGTAAAGTGATTGCCTATGCTTCTAGACAGCTTAGATCGCATGAGGTCAGATATCCGATGCATAATTTGGAATTGGCTATGGTGATTTTTACGTTGAAAGGGGTGGTGACATTACCATTTGGGAGAGAGGTTTGAGTTATATACAGATCAAAAGTCACTGAAATATTTGTCCTCTTAAAAGGAGCTCAACATGAGATAGCATATATGGTTAGAGTTCATCGCTGCTTATGATTTTGAGATTGATTACACACCAGGAAAAGGAAATAAGGTGGCACACGCACTTAGCAGGAGATATCAGAATGTAGTATTGGCGATGATTGATGAGTGGAAAGATTTAGAATCATTGTCGGCTTGCAGTGTAGTGGAGATTCGAGTTTGGGTCTAGTGAAGAGATTGTTGTATTATCATATTTGGGAGTTCGACCAGTGATGATCGGAAGGATTTCTTCTAAACAGGAGGATGATCCTGTTTAGAAAACGGATCAAGAAGTTAAAAGATGGAACCAAGAGCGATGACTTAAAGGATTTTAGTCTTGACCAAAATGGATGGTTGAAAAAGAAAGGGAGATTATGGGTTCCGAGTGTAGGAAACATAAGAAAAGAAGTTTTGGAGGAATGTCATCATTCAAAGTTCACTGTTCATCCAGGAGAAACAAAGATGTACCAGAGTATGAAGAGAAATTTCTTCTGGAAAGGTATGAAACGGGATATTGGCTTATGGGTAAAGAAGTGCTTAAATTGCCAATAGGCAAAGGCCGAATACCAAAAGCCAAGTGGATTGCATCATTCGTTGGAGATTCCGATATGGAAATGGGATTCTATTTCTATGAATTTTATTGATGGGTTGCCAATGTCAAATAGAGGAGATGAAAGCATATGGGTCATAGTGGATAAATTGACCATGAGCACCCATTTCATTCCAGTTAAGTCAACCAAAACGGAACCTCTTTTGCAAAATTGTTCATGAAGAATGTGGTTTTACTGCATGGAGTTCTTTGCAGTACAGTAAGTGATAGAGATTCCTTATTCACTAGCAAGTTATGAAAGAGTGTACAAGATGTTTTGGAATGCAAGCTCAAGATGAGTACCAATTACCATCCCCAGATAGATGGACAAGCGGAAAGGGTTAACAAGATCTTCGAGGATTTGTTAAGAGCTTATGTCCTAGATTTCAGGGGATCATGGGAAGATCATCTGCATTTAGTCGATTTTTCATATAACAACTGTTATTAGACTGGTACAGGTATGGCATCATTTGAAGCTTTGTATGGAAGGCCATGAAAATCTCCCATTTGTAATTGGACACCTGAGATAGGTTGGTTCTTGGTCCATATTTTGTAAGGGAAGTTGCAGAGAAGATTGAGTTGATTCGAGCTAGAATAAAGGAGGCTTAGCCTAGAAAGAAGAGTTATGTAGATAAAAGATGAAAATACTTGAAGTTCTCAGTTGGAGATCAGGCTTTCATCAGGGTATCACCGATGAAGGGTGTGACTAGATTCAGAAGATCGGGGAAGCTGGCACCGAGGTTTGTTAGACCTTTTCCTATTGTTGAGAGGATCGGTAAACTTGCATATAAAGTAGAGTTACCGAGCAGTTTGGTAGAAGTCTACGATGTTTTCCATGTTTCTCCTCTCAGAAAGTAAGTTAGAGGCCCGAAGGATACTATAGCACCGACGGTGTTAGAAGATTTAGTAGTAGAACCGAACTTGATTATAGCTAGAAAGCCAGTTGGTATAGTTGCAAGATATGAAAAGAGGATTAGGAACAAGATAGTCAGATTAATGAAAGCACAGAGGAGTGACAATGAGAGAGACTGTACTTGGGAGACTGAGAGCAGGATTAGAGACACTTATCCTGACTCATTTGATGGTATGTTTTACATTTTTGATTGATTTGTTGTGTACCTTATCGTAATTTCGGGGATGAAATTCTTTAAGGAGGAGTCTGTAACACCCCAAATTTTTTAGTAACATTATTTAGGATATTTAATTAGCTAAATTAAATTAAATAATGTGTTGATTAGAGGATTGAGATTTTATTTTAACTAAGGAGCAGCCGTTCCATTTAAACAATGAATTAAAAGAAGAGTTAACATGAAATAGGGGAGGGGTAAAATAGGAAAGAGGCCATTTCTACATCCTTAAACCTTGGCCGTGTATCTCCATAAACGTTCATTTTTCATCTATTGAAATTTTTAAACTTGAGGCCGACCACCATTAACAAGGGAAAGAGGAAGAAGATTAAGAAAATCTATGGAAGAAGTTTAATCAAATCAAATCCATTCACATCTCAATCCCTTTAATCTCTAAAGCTAAGGTGAATAATGACTACATCTCAAATTTCCTAATGCTATCAGCTTTAAGATAAATCCAAACTTATTTGTAATGTTTTGCCATGTTTTGAATGATGGAATGAGTATATATAATTGTCGATGATTTATGCATGTTCATATTGATTTTATGATATGTTTTAATGTGAAAACCCTCTTAAATGACGTCCAAATGCCTTGTGAATTTTTATATTGACCCGAAATAATATTTTAAATAGGGGTTTCAATTTTCAGAATTTTCTGAATTTTTGTGGATTTTATATAAATTTTGTAGTGAAGAAAATGTTATTTTGGGTTAAAAATCATTTACGGTTAAACAATTAATGGTTTGGGTCTAAAATTAATTTATGTTTGAAAACGTATAAAAAGAGATTTTCTGGAACTTTTGCAGAAGTTCCCTAAGTGTTTTAATAGATATACAAAAATATTTAAGGTATGGGAATTAAATGTTTTATATATTTATAGAAAGGAGAAGAGGTATTTTGTAAGATAATTCAATTTGTTATTTCTGGGAATTGGCGGTACTTTTGGAAAACAAATATTTACAACCAATCACAATTTGACAAACAAGGCAGGTTAGGTACAAAGAAATGGTTTAAAGGACAAATATACATGTTTTTCACTTATTCAATGCTTTTGGTACCAGGCTTTCCCCTCCTTACCTTTGCCTCCGACTCCTTCGAAACTAATGCACGTGGTATTAAGTAAATGGTAAGTAGTGAACTGGAAGAGGTGGAAGGCATTGAGTCGAAACCAGGGTTCCGAAGGGGTTAAAGCATTTCTTTGCTTTTAAATGAAAATGCACCTGCTTGTTTTCGACTGAATGGCTTTCGACTAGATTGGTTTTTGACCAGGTCAATTGGTTTTAAATGAGTGGTACCAATTGGGTTGCGCTTTTGT
This sequence comes from Allium cepa, assembly GCA_030765085.1. NCBI lineage: Eukaryota > Viridiplantae > Streptophyta > Magnoliopsida > Asparagales > Amaryllidaceae > Allium > Allium cepa. The sequence goes on from CM060943.1 coordinate 731,837,927, forward strand.
TTTAAATAACTGCTTTCGACTAAATCAAACTCTTACTGACGCTTTTCACCTTTTGACCCAGATTGTTTTGAAAGGGTTGCCTTGATTTTTAAGTTTGACCACTTCTCCAATGCTTTCGAATGGATGGTTTCGATACCATCACTTCTTTACTTAGGAATGCTTTCGAAAGAATGGCTTTTGACTTAAATGATTTTAAATGGCCCTTTTTCCCTATTGAAGGAAGAACCAATGGTTTCAAAAGAGATGATTCAAATGGTTTCGAAAGGTGTTTTTCCATATGTTTTAAATTGAACCCCAAGTGCTTTCGAACGGTTTGTGCTTACAAAGGTTTGATGCTTTCAAAAGGTTTTTATGATAGGTTTCGAAAGGGTGGTTCCCCAATGGTTTTGAAAGAGTCAATAGGGAAGGTTTTTCTAGTTGTTTCGAAAGAATTAAAAGGAAATATTTTCCAAAGGTTTCGAAAGACAATGTTTAAAGATTTTAAGAGAAGGTGTCTAAGGTTTTATGGCTTTCGAAACGAAGGTTTTAGCCTTTCGGCCTAGATTAAATAAAGGGTTTTACTTGGTTTAGAGAGAGGTACTTTAAATGGTTTTGAAAGGGATACTTTCAACGGATTCGAAAGTGGTACTTTCAAAGATTTAAACAGTTTCATCAACTAAGGTTTAGGTAAAGTATATAACATGGCAAGGTGATTTTGAGTAAAGCACGGAGATTATATAATTTCTTTGTTTGAGTTTGATTTAAAGGTTTTAAATCATTTTGAAAAGGTTTTCGAGAAATATTTAAGGGAAGGGTTCCCTAAGAAAAATGACTCAGATATTAGAATACCAGATGGGATTGGTATAGGATCACGCCCCCAACTAATTTTGTCAAAAATTCCAGTGTGTAGGGTGTTGTCATACGTAAGGCTAAAATTATGATTACACACAAAAGAAATATATCTTTGTATACAGATAGGTTATTAGTGAGCCTGCAAAACCATTAGGATCAGGTGACCTTGGGAGATGTTAATTTAGGGACAGATCGTCCAGAAGAGAAGTATTTAACAAATATTTAAGGGCAGACCGTCCAAAAAAGGAGTGTCTAGAAGATGTTAGATAAATTTTGATATATTGTCTGGCAGGCCTGAGTCAACCAAAGGTTAATAGTTAGCCAAACAAAACTATAATGTTCGAATAGATAGTTCGTTTATTACCTGATATGTATGTTTACATAATACTGCTTTTTAGATTTTAACCAATTTTGGTTGCAGGAAAAGATTTGCAAAAGATATGTTTTAAAAGGACTTTAGTGAAGAGAAACCCGTTCCGCTAAGCAGTGTGGTCTCACTTAACATAAAATAACGAAGTTGTATAGTATTATTCACACCAGGCTTTATGTCTGACTCAAAATTTCTATTTCCTCTTTAATTCTCGGATGCTCAAAATTGGTTTGAGTAGGTTGAGGGTTGAGATTTTCAAATTTTAGTAATTTTGACGAATAAAACTTCCAAAGACGAGCAGGTGGCTGATGAATAGATAATTGGGAGTTATAGTTTATTTTTCTTTGATTCCGATGTGTATATTAAGTCAAATATGACTATATTGACTCCGATCAACCAAGGAGGCATCGTCATATGTCGCTCTTGGCGTATTTTGTAATTGATATATTTGATCATTGCTTGGGAAAGTTTAAGGGATTTTGTAACTTGGATGTGAATTATTGTTTAGAAATGTAATCAGTAAAACTTGACATCTGTGATTTTTTCATATTCAAATGCTTCTGATATTATGGATACCATTAGCATTTTCGTATTTTATCACCAGAAGTTAATAATATAAATGACTGCAACATCTGTAATGCTTAGATTTTGGCCTCCATATACAGGATGTTTCACGAATATACTAGAACTATATTTATACATATAAACAAATAAAAATCATATAAAGTGTATGCATACACACGCACACACAAATATATACATTTATACACATATATATTCTTATTTATAACTAGTCCAACTATGTGGGACTAATAAACACATATCATGCACATTTACATACGCAAAGGAAATATACAACTAAAATAACAAATCTATCGTTTAAATATCAATAACAATTCAAACGTACAACCATATAAACAATTCAACAAAATGCATCTTACTTAAGTAACCAATCTAACAATTACATCTTGTTCATATTATTTTGTAGAAGTCTCAAACTTATATAAAATAACGCACTTGCAAACCAATCATACTATAACTTACTTTAACTTAATTCTTATATTTAAATTAAGTCTAGCTATCAATAAGGCCTCAAAATATTATACAGCTCATGTATATAATTTCTTTATATATATACCCATATATCTCAAACCATTCCTTAGGGTCTAAAATTAATAAATCATGTTATTATAATGTTTAGGATTTTATAACCTTAATCAAGCCCTATTAAATAAAACAATACTACTTTGAAATTTTGAACTTCTCACATCATCTTTATAGAATTTCACTTGTTAGTTAATTATTGATTTAAAGTATAATAAACCAATATTAAGGCCAGATAAATTTCAATGCCATTTTTAATAAGTTTAACATGCCTAAATAATTATTTTAGCCTTGCACCTTATGTTAAAGGTTATACTTCTAATTTTTGATTGGAAATAAAATATATAGCAGTATTTCTATCATTAATATAACCATAAATTAGAGTTCTTGTTAATTTACAACCATATTATAAATTAAAATCAACATTATCTAATTATATTCGATATGAATAGAGCACAAATTTTATATATACAGAATCGCAATCAATTATCCTATATATCAGCAATAAAATATATAATAATATTTCTATCGCTGATCTAACTACAAATTAGTGTTTAATAATTTATAACCATGTTATAAATTAATATCAACTCTGTCTAACTCTATGCGTTGCTAATAGAACTCAAATTTTGTTTATACACAAACACACACAGGGGATCTTAATCAATTAACCCATATATAAATCAAACCAATCAAATAGGGAAATAATTACTTATCTATATTATTTTACCTCTACTAGGTAATCGTTTTCAATATATTTTTGTGGGGATTTATACTGGAATGAAAGTTCAGAGTTATAATTCAACTTACCTTTACCGTAATTTCTCAAGTGTCTGGATCTACTCCAAACCTTAGCTAGTACATAGATAATCTCTATAAGAGTGCAACGATGAAGACCGCCTCTTAATTGGACCTTGTATGCAAGAGATATGGATTAACTATGAAACGAGATTTAATAAAATAATTAATTCCTTAATTACTTCAGGTATTTTAATAACTTTCTTCCCCAAATCCAAATGTGCCTATACATGTGCACAAACCCATTGTGCACCACCTCTCACCGATTTCTCTACCTACACTCAATGAATTGACAAACTGTCGATTCCTACGCCCTCCACGTTGTATGAACTTTGTAACACACCCCAACATGACATCTCTAGAGCTCCTAAGAAAATTGCAATCTAGCACTCTCACCACGGCCATACAACGTTGCAAACCCTCCCAGACCACTGAAATGCAACCAACCATCTCCAACGAGTTCCTGTTGCCGCCACGAGTCCAATACCCCCATTGAATATGAGCCCAGTCACCATTGGCCACAACCAGAAACCCTTAACCTGACTTTGACTACTCTTACCCGATGTCACAACTTCCACTGGCCTACGGCACCTCCATCGAGCCACTCTCCCAGCCAAGTTGGACCACCCTAAACCTTTCTTTCCACCTATAACTTGCCTTCACTAGACCACAAGCCAAGTCCTTTATCCCTCCTCCAATACATCCCTATATCATTACCACCACTCATATGATCACATGGCACATTAGATTGCCACGAAACTCCACGACACACATCACATCAATTTTTGGCCCGACGGTATAAATTTTATCACGATTCGAGATAACGCACCACGATGATATTTTCACGCATTTCGATGTTGTTTTGGTCATTAGATCGCCCGATACCAAAATTCCTTAACCGTGTTTTTCATTGTGAAGTTCTCATACAAGAATAAAAAGTCATCAATCGAGATCCCACTGGACTCAACTATGCACGTATTTCTACAAAATACATATAATAATACGTAAATTGTAAAAATATCATGACTTCAAATATAGCGATATTTATCCTCATATTAATTCTCAACGTCGATCCCAACTCAACGAAACTGGTTTCGAGTATCGATTCAATTATATGCTAAAAATCAAATTCTAGACCTTCAATTAACTAACAATTGAATATTTAAATTATTCATTCAAATATAATGTCGTTAAAATGCGAGTTGTTGCATTTTTCCCTCCTTAAAATAGTTTCATCCCCGAAATTACTATGAGTATGACAATGTAACCCACCTGGCCAAAATTCTAAGTATGGAATACAACTCCTAACCCTTAGGATTCTAAAACCCCTTTCATTTTGGAAAAATTCGACGGCACCTCTTTTGCTCGGCTAGCTCTAAAAAAAATCCTAATACATATACACACCTCATATCTAAGGCATCCTATATCCGAGGCATCTCATTTTTGAGGATATATAAGCATATATATATATATATCCATACCATCTACACTATAGATCTTATGTACCTCTTTCATGACAAGTGCATGCTATTTAGATGGAAATGTGAGCGAATAAGCATCTCAATAGCTCATAACTACTTCCATATACCTAATTATGTCCTCAACAAAGAGGATCATGCATAACTGTAATCATTAAATCATGGATTTAAGTATGCTAAATCATATGTAGCATTTATCTCAAATAAATATGCTATATCAAACCATACAATAAGCATCTCAAATGATTATGTTATAACTAATTGTGCAACAAAGACATCTAACCAAACATGCTTCTCTAATGCAATAAACTTCTTGAATAAACATCCTATAACAAAATGTGCAATAGGCATCCCTAATGCAACAAGCATTTTAAATGAAACAAGTATCTCTGACAAATATGTTACCATTAAAAACAATAAGCACACTTGTAAAAGACAAGTAACAAAAAAGCAAGCACTACACTATGCTTTCTTACACTTTAACAAAATAAAATTTTCCTTCAGTAATTGGAAGCATACTAGTACAAAAATGAATGGGTCATTGAGATCTAAAGCCGCATCTTGTTTACTTCCACCTTCCTTAGTTAACCCATAACAAAGACATCACTAGAATTACACACTTATAAAAACAAAATTCAAATAATATTCTGGTTGTAACAATCAACAAATGATCAACTAATAAGAAATAACAAGCGGTAACAACCAACAATGATAACGAGCAATAAAAATCAATCAACAATCAACCAATAAAAAAAAATGATCAATTAATAATCAATCAACAAAAGTAAACAATTGATCAAAAATAAAGCAACAGTAAGCTATTAATAGCAATAAAAATCAATCAATAATCAATAAACAAAATAAACAACCAATCAAAATCAAGTAATCAACAAGACTACATACAAACTTCCAATCATTTAAAACGAGACTATAACAACACACATGGTAAACCACAATAGTCGTAGCATGCATGCCAAGTTGTAAATTCGTTGAGCCTTTTCGACATCCAAGACGACCCTATTGCTTATAAACTAGAACTCTCTTTCATGAATACAACACAAAATAGATTATCACACCACCCGCTCTAAAGAGGAAAACTTATATGATATGCTGGACCACCGATCCCCCAATCTCTCAATTAAACCCAGTGATCTAAGTCTTTACTTTTCTTTCCTTTCAAATAGGACTCATTCTCCAAAGAAAATTCATTAATCAAATAATTATTAAATGAAAATCTAAAAATGTTTGGGATCCCTCAGGTTCAAACTCACCTCAACCGCATTATGTTACTAAGGACCATATGCTAGGTGTACCACGATGCTTAACTAGGTAAGTATCATATTGCCACATAGAAGATTATCGAATCTTTACAAAACTAGTCAAGAAGTCCTTCCTCATACTACTACAAGCTATCTTAATTATATTTTACTGTAAGTATTTGACAACGAATAGAGATCATCCAAAATAAATATGATACCGTATCTAATCCTTCATTTTCTTGCAAGGTTCCTTCATTAAGCTAGGGTCGGCCAACTAAGTCCTCTCATGCGAACTTTCATCCAGTTACTTGGTTTGACCATTGAAATTTCCTCGCACGCCTAGAGCCGCAATTCAGAATCTCGAAGTCATTTCAAGAATTTGATTTAACTGCTCAACTTTAAGAATCGAGTGAAAAACCGTTGCCCAACTGGTGCAAATCACCTAGCAACTCTTTGCACAAACTAGGGATTAGGTACTGGTTATGAATAGACCGATCCTTAGAAAATATCTCAACGGTTCGTGGATTAACCCCACAACCAAAGGTTTCTAACACAAGAACAAACAACTTCTAACATGAATGACTCCATACACAAAGCATATAAGTCATTCGCTTGGTCCTTGCCTATTACTAAGCATCCACCAAATCATACTTGCATTTAAATCCAAGTCACACTTCATCGACCGACCCCACTCAACTTGAAAGCTCATGCATCAAGTTTGAATTGAAATACTCTCGATCGCTACATCACCTCTAAAACCTACCGCGGCTACTAGAATGTCAACATGGCAGCGGAACATCCCTTGCAGTATCCAAATAGCCTTTGAAATAATCAGGCATCTCAATTGCCTAATTCGCAGTCGCTCATGAACTCTGTCAACTAATATAAATAGCTTTAAATGAAGATACCTCAACTACTAGTGACTATATAAATCAAAGTTTAGGAGACAAGTGGTGTAAATAATATTATATAGTAGAATATACAAGTACGCCCTCTCAACGTATCACTAACTACCAGGTTGCTTAACTCAAACTGATTTACTTGGTCCTAAGTGTTGAGCCTATGCTCTGATACTAACTATGACGACTCGTCCTTTATAATAACTTGAGTCGGCGTTAAATGACAACATCTAACTTCTGAATACCATAAAAGACAGCTTGCCAAGATAAAATGAAAAACAAAAACTAAGACGCAGCGATAGAATCTCACAGTATAATGATAATATATAATATACTGAATATATACGAACATAACAAGATAACTAATATATAAGAGACTGTACTAATGGAAGTAACTAATAAATACATATGAATACAATATCTGATACAACATGCCTCTTATATAAATATCATATCTATCACGTATAACCACAATACTAAGTATATACTTAAAGTGTGGATTTCGCCTCAAAAGTGCTCCAGATGTCCTGAAAAGCATAGCTCAAAAGTACATGGCTTCGAAACTACTCAATTGAGTACTCGAGAGTTTCCATGACATAAACAGACAAACACAAAAAGAGGGTCGGATGTAAAGCCTGGTATGAAGGGAACTATCTCAAAATATCATATATCAAAACCACATATAAATAAACCAAAAACTACTAAAGTACACCAGATCCTCTCCACAGACAAGGTATAGGGATAATCCAGACTGTGCATAAATAAGTAAAGTAAACCTAACTCAAAGGTAGGGAATCCTACCATAACCATTCTTCTCATGTAATAAGTGAGTTAGCACAACTAATATAATGTGATTGAAATGTAACAACATGCTATGATACGGGTAACCCAATGTGCCAATGGAGGATAGTATAAACATCACAATATAAGTCTAACACACGGTGTTCAATAATAATTAACCAACCAATATAACATGCATGATCATAATGCCAAGAGACATATAGAGAATAAATTGATGCCCATCATCGTTGATGGGTGGAGTCTGCTCTAGATACCAATCAATTCGATGATCCCTATTGAAGGATCTAAAAAACAAAAAAATAGCAATATAACTATGCTACTAACATAGCATCTCCATACCCAAAACCAAAATATGGATATCTATAACTAATACCTGTCTCGAATTGTCATTAGCTACTAAAGAGATCTATCGAGTGCCATAATTATATTATGGACTCCCTTGAAAACAACACCTCAAAAGAAGTTGGCGTATAAGTCCTATCGCAGCACACTTTCGTACAATGCAATAGTATACAACTTACTCTAGATTGGCATCCTAATCTCTCTCCTTCCATGCTCTGAAACCACATCCATAGGTTGTGCATCTCAATGATGTAATGGATTCCCTTTTAAAGCCAATATTATCTAATTGTTTATGGATATATAATCTGGATTCACGGTACCCCACGTACACCATTCCTATACATATACACAACACTGAAGTATTATCGTCCCCTTGTGTATTGCGATTCGTTCTTAAATTTCCTCACACTACTCGGTTGACCCAAGTCAAGCTTACCAAAAGAATATATAAAATTTCCAAACTGTGCATATATATCACTTGAATCACGTATTTATATATCTGCATAATATATTTTATCCATTAATCAGTCCTTAAGTCAGGCGCACCAAAACTGTTCACACACTTATCGAGAGCCACAACTATATTGTGGACTTCCCTATAAATTAACACCTCAAAAGAAGTTGTTCTTTAGGTCTTATTATGGCATTCGTATGCACAATGCAAAAGTATATGACCTACTCTAGATTAACATCTCAATCTTTCTCTGCCCTTGCTACGGAACCGCATCTACAAGGCGTGCATCTCAATGGTACAATGGATTCCTTGCATCTAGGAATTACCCCAAGTTGGACATACCGAAACTATATATAAATACTTTAAACTGCATATCAGTAAATATATTTAATATTCTGTGCATCTCCTAATAGCCCCAAGTCATACGTAATAGAATTATATTTATACATATGGACATATAGAAATCACATAAAATGTATGCAAGAATATATATATATATATATATATATATATATAACTAGTCCAACTATTTGAGACTAATAAATACATATCATGGGCACAAAGGAAATACACAACTAAAGCAACAAATCTACCATCTTAATATTAATAACAATTTACACAAACAACCATATAAAAAATTCAACAAAATGCATCTTACTTAAGTAACCAAGCTAACATTTGTATCTTCTTTATATAATTTTATAGAGGTCTCAAACTTATATAAATAATGCACCCGCTTATCAATCATACCATAGCTTATTTTCATTTAGTTCTTCTATTTAAATTAATTTTAGCTATCAATAGGGCATCAAAATATTATATAGCTTATGTATATAATTTCTATATATATGTATATGCATATATCTTAGACCATTCCTTAGGGTCTAAAGTTAAAAAATTACGCTATTATAATGTTTAGGATTTTATAAACTTAATCAAGACTTATTAAATAGTACAATACTTCTTTGAAATTTCTAAATTCTCAAATCATATTTATAGAAATTCACTAGTTAGTTATTGATTTACACTATAATAAACCCATATCAAGACCAGATAAACTTCAAAGCCATTTTAATACAAGTATAACCTTCCTAAATCATTATTTTAGCCTTACAACTTATTTTAAAGGTTATACTTCTAATTTCCAATTAGCATTAATAATATAATAATATTTTTATTGCTAATATAACAACAAATTAGAGTTCTAGTTGATTTATAACCATGTTATAAATTAATATCAACTCCATCTAATTCTATTCAATACGAATAAAACACAATATTTATATATGGGATCGAAATAAATTATCATATATACCAGTAATAAAATATATAACAATATTTTTATCACTAATATAACTAAAAATTAGAGTTTAATTAATTTATAATCATGTTATAGATTAATACCAACTCTATCTAACTCTAATCATGTTGTAATTCTGTTCACCTGAACCATAATTTCTTAAGTGTCCGGATCTAGTCCAAACCTCAACAAGACGTAGATAATCTCCATACGAGTGCAACGGTGAAGACCATATCTCAATTGGACCTTTTATGTAAGAGATATCGATTAAATATGAAATGAGATTTAATTAAAATAATTAATTCCTTAATTACTTCAATTAGGTTAATACCTTTCTTCCCCAAATCCAAATGTGCCAACACATGTGCATATACTTATGTCGTGTAACATCTCCCATAGATTTCCCTGCCTACACTTGATGAATTAGCGAACCATAATTCCTAGGCACTCCACATTGCATGCACTTCATAACGCACCCCAAGCCGATAACTCGAAGCACCCAAAAAAATCGCGACATGGTATTCCCGTCATGGCCATACAACGTCCCAGCCCCTCCTGGATTACCGAAGTGCTACCAACCATCATCACCGGCTACACTTGCCACTATGAGTCCAATGCCCCCATCAACGTTGAGTTCGGTCACCATCGACCACAAGCTGAAACCCTTGTCCCAACTTTGACTACTCCACCCCAACGTCAAAGCCACCGCTGACATATAGTACCTCCAACGAGCCACTCTCCAAGCCTAGGTGACCCACCCTAAACCCTTCCTTTTACCTATAATTTACCTTCACCGAACCACATGTCGAGTCCCTTATCCCTCCTCCACTGCAACTCTACATCGTCACCACCTCTACCAAGCTTTAAGGTATGAATGATGTGGAGAAAATAAATGTTTTGCAAGGAAGTGGATTCTGACTTTTTCTTGAGGGGATATGTGTTGTTGAAATAAAGGAGTTATAGAGGAAGATATTATATTAGGAAGGAGAAAAAGAAGTAAGGGGAAGTATACATACTTACGTACATACTTACATACATACATGCATATATATATATACATTACTTAATTTCTTATATAAAATATCCTCACGTTTTGAGCTCGTATAATTACATGGCACATCGGATTTCCACGAAACTCTTCAGCGCACATCACCTCAATTTTCTTGTCTCGATGGTATAAATTTCATTTCTATTCAAGAAAGCACTCTGAGATGATAATTTCATGCATTTGGAGGTTGTTTTGACCGTTAGATCGCTTGATTCCAAAAATTGCTCAATTGTATGTCTCGTTATGAAATCAACATCCCAGAATCACAAGCTATCGGTGGAGATCCCATTGGACTCAACTACGTATGTATTTTTACAAAATATGTATAGTAATACGTAAATCATAAAAATACCATGACTTCAAATATAGCGATATTTATAATCATATTAATTCACAATGTTGATCCTAACTCAATGGAAGTGGTGTCGAGTCCTAATTCGACCATATGCAAAAAATCAGATTTTGGACCTTCAATTAATTAACGATTCAATGCTTAATTAACTATTTAAATATCCTATCATTAAAATATGAGTTGCTACAATCTTGCTCTTGAAGAAACATTTATAAACGATGGATCGTATATGTTTAGGTACAACTACAAAAATCATAGTTTGCTAACGTATTTGGAATTATTTTGGATTTGTGCACCATACATTATGGCAGAGTCAATATTCCTAATAGTTTATCGACAACTAAGGGTTTCTTTTCTCAACTCTAATAAGAAATTCATGGTTTCTCTTTAAAATACGAGAATACTTATTAGACATGCTAATATGTTGTGTTCATTTAGGTTAGATTAGCTTAATTTTATCTCACATAATCAATTTTATCCTTGGATCGTATTCTAATCCATTTCACTATCAGTAATCCAATTGAAATTCTTGTGACGACCCGGGATTTTTAACAATCTAAATTTGGAATAATTAATTGATTTTAAATATTTAAAGGTTAATTTTAACTTGAATTCCAGAAATCAATAATTACTTGATAATTAAATCATTGAATTATATAGTTTAAATAGTGAATTTAAATAATTCAAAATTGGGTAAATTATTGAATCTTCATGTTTAAGCCCGTTGAAAATAATTTGAAGGCTTATAAAATTTATAATGACAATACTGAAGATAATAGAATGGTTGAAATTTAATTTAAAGATGATTGGGTCAATTTTAATAACATATTGTTTAAATTGACATTTAAAAATAGCCTTCCGAAGCACAGTCTCGGAATTCAACGAAACCAGTTTCATTGGATCCGTAATAGTTAGTTATTATCGGATTTCAATTTTCGTAGCAATCGGAGTTGCCGTTTGACCCTGGCAGCTCAGAACGCTTCGAAATATTTCAATCGATTTAATTTAGTATCGATCGTTTAATTTCGTAACTCGCATATACGTTCAAATTAGCCTCCGAAACATGTTCCATTGTGTTCGGAACGCGGGTAAAACCTTATGAACGTCTGTCGATATGTTTGATTCGGATTTCGGGATTTCGCGTTATGCAACGAGATATTTTTAAGTATAAAATTATTTAATAAAGGTATATTCACGAAGCTTCTCCAACCTATATTTTCCCGTCCTCTCTCTCACCTTTAACAGAATATCAAACTCGTTCCTTCCTTTCCTCATTTTTCAATCAAGATTAAATCGATCCGAGTTTTAAAATATAAAAAAATTATCATCAGAGAAGAAAATTAATGGCCGAACAAAACTTTCCCTTTCCAAATTCAAAGCAACGTCCCCCATTCTTATTCGAGCTCACCCCTTCATTCTAATTCACCGCCCGCCTTCAAATCTCGAAATCCATGTCCTCCTCTAAATCGTGATGATTTAGGTGAGGCCACATGAGGAGCGCTGACTAAGGCGATGGCAGCGAGCATGAGGAATGGTGAGCCGTGGCTCGTCGAGCATGGAGGCGGCGACCTCGCGCTTGCGAGGGGGTGGAATGGCAACGAGGGCGGCAAGTCATGGTGGATAAGGCCGAAGCCCTCTTGAGGGTGAAGCTACTGTAAGAGTCGGCGAATTCTAGGTCGTCAACATGGAGCTCGCGCGCAGTGATGCGTTCTTCGAGGCCGTTGCGATTGGAAACCTTGATTTGATTTTGTGGGTAACGTCCTGGTATCACGCGATCGATGGTAGAAGTCGCGAGTTTGGGTTGCGTTCGAAGTGAGTAATCCTTTCACTGCTATTTTCTAAATCCAAATTTTTATGAGTGAATTAAATTGAAGTCTCTGCAATTTTATTTTTTTTGCGGTGTGTGATTCCCATGCGATCCTAGTCCTTCTTTGATTTCTTGCTGCATGTATAAAACACATTACAGTGTATGATTATGGTATCATAGTTATTAACTTATTAGTGTATCCATTAATAATTGTTTAGTATAACTATTGTTTAAACCTGGTAAGTTTCCTGGTTTAGAAACTATATTTATAACCTTTAAACTATAATTATATTCAGGTAATCTAGTTAGTGCAGCAGCACATCTAAGTCATATCTTGTTTAAACTGGTAAGTTTGATTGGTATGCTTACATTTTGGATGTTTAAGTTTTGTAATAAAAAGTATACATAAGTTTAGAAATTTTCATGCACTAGTTTATAGTCTGGTAGTATTAACAACCACTAGCAATGATTAAGGTGAGTTAATTATTCTCAAAAACAATCTTTGAAATTCTAAGCGTTGATCAATTTTAAGCTCTGCTTTGATTTTATGCCTTCCTGCCCTGTTGGTTCGTAATCACTCATGTATATGCCTTGTTGTTTGAAATTTTGTCAAGCCTTTAGCCTACATTTGCACTGTCATTTATTACAACAAGCTGCCTAGACATTGTTCGTTGTTCATATGCTCCGATAGTTTGAAATATGTTGAATCCCCATTACCTGCTGCCTTTACTTTGTGCATCCCAAGGCATTAATTGTTGCCTTAGTATGTACTTCCCTTTCTATGCATAATTGACTATACTTGCATGGACCGATGTGCAAATCTTTATTGGTAAATAGCGTTGTTTTGTTATTTTGATTTCCCTTGACATGTTCTTCAGTTTTCCTACTACTTTGACATTTTTATGTATTTGATTTCTCTGCACTTTAGAATCCTGCAATTAATAAGTATATTTTGATTAATATAAGTAATTAAGGATTAACGTAATTAATATAGGTAATTAATTTGTGAATTAATTAAAGATAAATTATTGATTTTGGTTAAGAATAATTAATTTGTGAAATTAATTAAAGATTATTACTTGAATGAGATTGAAGAATAATTAATCCAGGATGATTAATTAAGATGGAAATGAAAGGATAATGGATTAGTTGATTTGAAATCAATTAATGTTTAATGGAGAAATCTAAGTGGATGAGATTAGTAAATCAAATCGGGATTAATTCTAATTCAATTTGTATGTGATTAAGCTTTACTTATGGATGATTGGATGGTATTGGATGCTTTGAATGAGTTGACATCTCTGATATGGAATGGTGTGTATTTCATTTGGATATCTTAGGTTAGGATTACATCAGACTCGAAGAAACCACTTCAAATTTTTATAGAATTGATATGTGAAATCTATTGGCTGGATTGAGGAAATTTCAAGGAGTTGGACTATTTAAATTTAAACTTTGGTTCTTAGAAAATTGATGTGTGGAATAAGTGATGCCCATAGTTAATTGTGTTTGGAGAATTAAAATGAGATCCCCTGGTTTTTATAAGTTATATGCTCTGTATTCCATGTTAAATGGGTTTACTTACGCTGGTTTCCATCCTGACCCGGGTGTTACTTTGGTGTAATGCTCGGGTCAGACCGAGTATTGCAGATTTTCAGGTAGGACGTTCTGGAGCTCTGGAGGCGAGCTGGATGGCAAGAACGCATAGAATATTTCCGCTGTAATTATATTATTGTAATTTTGCGATAAATTGATTGTATATGACCAGCATTTGAATATATGTGAAACTCTATGTATTAAAATGTAATTGAAAAATATAGTATTCTTTTGTAAGCTATTATTATTTATTATTATATTTTATCCGTTGCGAATGTGAGTTGTTGATGTTTCTGTTCTTCTTTTTCTTCTATCTCTTCTTCTTTTCCATAACTATCTGGAATTTTCTGGTTAGAAAATTTTGGGTCGTTACATTTGGTATCAGAGCTGAAAGGTTAAGCGAGAACCTAGGCTCTGGTGGGAATTACTCATTGAATAGGGTTCGTAGTCTCTAGAATGAGTTGAGTATATATATATGGGCGCGTACTTGTTATTTCTTATAAAAAGATTTTAAATGATTTTATATAAAATATATTTTGATATATAAATCAATATTTCCTTCTAATAAATATTAAAGCGATTGGTTGCTAAATTATTGAAAGTAAAATTAAGAAGCAATATAATTCAACCAAATTGAAGCCTTGAATTGGAATTAAACTTAGTAGAAATAGAAATACAACCAAATTAAAATTTAATGGATTGAAATTAAAACTTTAAATCTAGGCCCAGGATTTGAAAATTTTGTTTCAAAGTAATGAGAAATAATAAATATTAGTTAAATAACTGGGACTTGTTGCAAACAATGGGTTGTTTGAAAATTTGATTTGAATTAAAAACCAAAAGGTGGTTTAAAATTTTAGAATATGGCTGGGAGGGCCAAGAAATAAATATGTATGTATGTATGGATATACATGATATCAAAGATAATTTGAAATAAACTCTAAGAGGTTGAGTTTTGATTTTTCTCTGAAGCGATGTAAAAACCCAAAGTGATATAGGTTTTGAACTTATAAGAGGGTAATAATTTTGAAGTTTGAAGCGGGAATTCAAATTTAGTAAGGTTGACTAGATGAAGTATATTGGAATTTAACTTGGAAAGTTAAATGGTTGATTGGAATTAGGAATTTGTGTGATCTCAAAACGGGTATGAGTTTTAAAAATTGAAACTGGATGGACGTCTTAAAATAAATTGAACGATAAAAATCTTTAAATTGAGAAGGGTATTGTATAAATAAAATAAATTTGAACAATTGAATTGTAAAATAAATTTGTTTAAGAACTGGCTTTAAAACTGAAAGATAAAATTTAATAATAAATTAAAAAATTTAAAATAAAATTGTATTGAACCATGAAATACATAAGTAAAGATAATTTAAAATGGAATTTTGAGAAGTGAACTCAGAAATTAAATTGATTAAATAGTTTAAATAAATGTTAATTTGGTTTAAAGAGTTAAATCAACCTTTGAGAATTTAACTCGAATTTATATAATTCGAGATAGTTTAAATTCAAGATTGAAATTGAATTGGTTCAAAATTTAATTTGGTTTGAAGTAATTGGATTGGTGATTGTAATGTATAAGTTTAAAAAATTTAAATGGGAAATTGGATTGGATTAAATTGAAGTGATTTGGATTCTGAAATTAAACTGATAATAATTCAAATTGATTAGAATAATATGAAATTATAATTAAAATTGAACCGGATTAAAATCAACTAGAAGTTGATTTAAATTGGGAAAGGAATCAAGATTGATTCAACTTGAATTGGGAATTAATCAAGTCCAATGGAATTTGGAGTTATTTGAATTGGAATTGGGTCAATTTAAATGGAGATTTAAATTGAATTGTTGGGGGAGTGAACAGTTTGACTCTTGATTATTTTTAATATAAATTGTATTGATATAAATTTATTTTTCTAAGCTATAAAATATATACAACCTTTCTTTCTTAAAGCCAAATTATTTTATATCCTTGTTTTACGATTATTTTTGGAGCTATTTAACCATTTTTCAACTGTTTTCTAAACTAGTTACTATTTTTCAACTATGTTACAAATTAATTACTATTTTACAACTATTTTACAATTATCTAAAATTTATGAAACTGTTCAGCTATTTTCAACTATTTTACGATTAGTTAACTATTTTCTAACAATTTTACAAAACTAGTAATTATTTTTCAACTACTTATCTATTTTTAAATTTTTCAAGCTATTTTCTAAATAAACTGGTCGGAGTTCAAACTGTTATGGATTTAATACCCAACTGAGATAGGAATTGAAGTAATAATCCAAATGGGGATTAATGTAAAGGTGGATAAGTGAATGGAAAAGAAACTGATATTGAAAAGAGTAATCAAATTGGAATATTTGACTTTGAATAAACAAAGTTATATATCTTTGTTTTATTTAAGATGAAACCCCTTTGTTGAATCTATTGCTGGAAGGAAAAGGATTTTTGAATGTGTGAAGTATAAAAGGAATTTTATACGAGTTTAAAGTGATCCAAAGTTTTAAAAATTATATATATCTGTATATATATAAAGGATCATATGAGGATTTTGGAAAAAGGGTTTTGGGAACCTTTGGATTGGAAAGGCTTTTGATTTTTGGGTAAAATCAATATTGAATTTGGAAAGCCTAGTTTGAAAATTATCGATTTTGGGATAATCGATTTTGTGTAAAGGAGCTTTGTATGATATCATACGAGGTGTATGATTTGAAAGATACTATATATGTATAGTATAAAATGTTTTGATGATGGCTCTGGGGAAAAAGGCGCTCCCTTGAAATGAACTTCTCAGGAGTGCCACCGGGTGGTGCTGCCTTGAGCCTAAGGGGGTTCTAAAGTTGATCCTATGAGGAGTCCGGACAAAACTAGTTCCTGGGGTTTATGAGTAGTGTATACCATAGCGGAAGTCGTGTGTGCCGCTGAGAGCCAACAGTCTGCGTTTGATTTTATATCGGCAGACTGCGACCTATGTAGGAGTGGAGAAGTTTCATTTCGTCAACGAAAATCAGAGGCCGCTGAGAGCCTGCAGTTACATGGACTTTTGCTGTGACAGCAACGTAAACCTAGATGTAACTGTGATCTGTTGTATGGGATCCATGGCGTAATCGAGAGGCCGCGGAGAGCCTGCAGGTACATGGACTTTTGTTGTGACTGCAACGTAACCCTGGTATGTAACTGTGACCATGGATGGGGGTGATGATTTTCGAAGCATTGTCACCAAAGATATTTCCTCTAATTTTCAAAAACTGTTTTTTTTCTATAAAAAAAAATTTCAAGTATTTTCACTGGATGTTGAAAACGGGTTTACCAAGTACTTATAGATTTTCAGTCCTATGCCTGATCAACGTATGACTGAATTTCTGTGAGAAAAAGGATGGACTGGTTGAGACATCGAGTTATAAGAAATATTTTTATAAAAAGCTATTTTAATTGTATTATCTGGATTTAAAGGCATATCTAAATTTTAAAATAAAGGGGAATTATAAAATTAAACTGAACGCGGGAAAATTTGATAAAGTGATTTTTGCAATAAAATTGAATCTTGATATAAAATTGAAAGTAAGCTAATTGGCTGAAAATTGTTTGATCGAGTATGTTAATCAAATTTAACCTGGGTAAATAAAAGGATTAAATAAGGAGAGATGGTGTAAAAATAAAATTGAGTTGGCTTGAAAGGGTGATGGTTTGACTTGCAAATAAAATTCAAGTGATTTGAATAATATTTAACGTAATTTGCAAGTAAATTTGATATAATGGAAGTGTTGTCGAATGAAATGAAAGTGGATTATAATTGAAATGGTTTGGTTGCAAACAAAACCCAGGTGAGTAGAAATAATTGAGAATGGCCTTGTATTAATAAAATAAATTCGATAATGAATTAAGTGGTAAATTAAAAAGTTAAAATGGGTTAATTGAATTAAATAATAATGGATGAAGTCTGATTTAATAATGACTAAATCAAAGATGTGATTGGAATTGGATTATTAGACTGGACTTAAGTTGGTGGCATATTAATTTGAAGTATAAATGAGTTAAGTAGGTGCTTGGATACAATTTTGATAAATTGTGGAGGTGAATTAAAATGAAAGAGATGGGCTAACTGAATTAAATAAAATTTGATTTGATGGGAATCAACTTGAATGGAAGTGAACTTAAGTTGATGTTGGAATAAATTAAAGTAATTAACTTAAGTTTAAAATTTATTGAAGCTTGGTTTCGAATAAGGATAATAGCCCATTAAATAGAAGCTTGCATTTAATTAATTTGGAAATGGTTATTAATTTAGAAGTATTAAATGTGCCCAGCTTAATAAATAGTTTGAATGAAGTCAATGCGGAGATGAAATGAAATACGTATGTATGGTTGGTGAATAAATTAGAAATGAAACGGAATTAAATATAGAATGAGTTGAAAATTAATTTAAAATAGTTATAAACTAAAATAGATACTCTATTAAGCGAATGTCGCCGAAGTTGCATAATAATAATTGTCGTTTAGCGTAAACAAAAGCAATTAAAATTCTATGAGATGATAGAGATTAAATAAAATTGATTTTGAATCATTTGAAGTGAATATGAGCTCGTTTGAATTAAAAATCAATTGAATGTAAGAAATTGAGTTGCAAATCATTAAAATTGAATGCAATGGCTTGTGGATTGATTGGAAGCAACTGAAATTAGCCTTAAATCATATAAAGTGCTTATGAGAAGCGTTTGATGCTTGTTGTTTATGTTGTGCGTGTGTTTAACTATGAAAAGTAAGTGAAATGTTAATAGATTCGCTATATATGACACTTACCTATTTAAATTGAGTAAGTACAGATACAGGGAAGCCGTTTGGCTGGACTTGGGGTATGCTAATTGCTAAAATAAATAAGCTGCTTGCTTAAAATGCTAAATAAGGTACGCCTACGCAATAAAAATAGGAAATATGAACTGTTTTTGCTTTTTCCGACCGTGTGGGTCGATGTATGCATATTTATATCTATTGTCAAATTGCAAAAGCTCCTCCGTACAAAGGAGACTCTGCCAAAATTTTCTAAAAATTTTGGGAGTTAGAAAATTTTGATTAGCGACAAAATGATTACAAATTTGAAACTTAAAGTAAACTGGTAAATGAAACTAGTATGAATCAGTTTAAATGAAAGATAAAATTCAACATTCAAAATTTAAAGTAACTTGAATTCGTATAGAAGTGGGGAAAACTAGTTGAATAGAAATGGATATGAAAACATATGTGAGGAAATGTATGGAATGATTTGGAAGGTTATGATTAAATATTGTTTCTTGGTAAGATATGCAGGTATTAAAAAGGGAAAGGAAAATTGGATTTGACTCCAAAAGATAAATTTGTATGGCCCGACAAAAAGGTACGTATTTAAGTTTCTGTATGAAACTGGATTGGGTTTTTGATGTAGCCACTTGGCTTTTGTTTTCTTTTGGATTTGGGAGCCCGTAGAGGCCTTTTGTAGTAGTACCGAGCTAGCCGCGCAAAGGAGACGCTAGCAAAAAATTTCGGGAATTTAGAGAGTTAGGAAAATTTTGAGAAAATTTTGATAATTCAAAAGGTTGGTTAAATTTAAATTTTAATGATTGAACGAAAGGGTAGTATTTGAAACCATAGAAGGTTTCAGGAAGTTGGCTAAGGTGATAGTAGACCTTTTACAAAAGATAGTTGGTAAGAAGTTGAATTGTGAGTTTTGGAAAAAGTAAACGGGTATTTGTCCATTCTCCCTAATTACTAATTTCGGGGACGAAATTCTTTTAAGGGAGGAGGAGTGTGACGACCCGGGATTTTTAACAATCTAAATTTGGAATAATAAATTGATTTTAAATATTTAAAAGGTTAATTTTAACTTGAATTCCAGAAATCAATAATTACTTGATAATTAAATCATTGAATTATATAGTTTAAATAGTGAATTTAAATAATTCAAAATTGGGTAAATTATTGAATCTTCATGTTTAAGCCCATTGAAAATAATTTGAAGGCTTATAAAATTTATAATGACAATACTGAAGATAATAGAATAGTTGGAATTTAATTTAAAGATGATTGGGTCAATTTTAATAACATATTGTTTAAATTGATATTTAAAAATAGCCTTCCGAAGCACAGTCTCGGAATTCAACGAAACTAGTTTCATTGGATCCGTAATAGTTAGTTATTATCGGATTTCAATTTTCGTAGCAATCGGAGTTGTCGTTTGACCCTGGCAGCTCAGAACGCTTCGAAATATTTTAACCGATTTAATTTAATATCGATCGTTTAATTCCGTAACTCGCACATACGTTCAAATTAGCCTCCGAAACACGTTCCATTGTGTTCGGAACGTGGGTAAAACCTTATGAACGTCTGTCGGTATGTTTGATTCGGATTTCGGGATTTCGCGTTATGCAACGAAATATTTTTAAGTATAAAATTATTTAATAAAGGCGTATTCACGAAGCTTCTCCAACCTATATTTTCCCGTCCTCTCTCTCACCTTTAACAGAATATCAAACTCGTTCCTTCCTTTCCTCATATTTCAATCAAGATTAAATCGAGCCGAGTTTTAAAATATAAGAAAATATCATCAGAGAAGAAAATTAATGGCTGAACAAAACTTTCCCTTTCCAAATTCAAAGCAACGTCCCCCGTTCTTATTCGAGCTCACCCCTTCATTCTAATTCACCGCCCGCCTTCAAATTTCGAAATCCATGTCCTCCTCTAAATCATGATGATTTAGGTAAGGCCACGTGAGGAGCGCTGACTAAGGCGATGGCGGCGAGCATGAGGAATGGTAAGCCGTGGCTCGTCGAGCATGGAGGCGGCGACCTGGCGCTTGCGAGGGGGTGGAATGGCAACGAGGGCGGCAAGTGATGGTGGATAGGGCCGAAGCCCTCTTGAGGGTGAAGCTACTGTAGGAGTCGGCAAATTCTAGGTCGTCAACATGGAGCTCGCGCGCAGTGACGCATTCTTCGAGGCCGTTGCGATTGGAAACCGTGATTTGATTTTGTGGGTAACGTCCTAGTATCACGCGATCGATGGTAGAAGCTGCGAGTTTGGGTTGCGTTCGAAGTGAGCAATCCTTTCACTGCTATTTTCTAAATCCAAATTTTTATGAGTGAATTAAATTGAAGTCTCTGCAATTTAATTTGTTTTTGCGGTGTGTGATTCCCATGCGAGCCTAGTCCTTCTTTGATTTCTTGCTGCATGTATAAAACACATTACAGTGTATGATTATGGTATCATAGTTATTAACTTATCAGTGTATCCATGAATAATTGTTTAGTATAACTATTGTTTAAACCTGGTAACTTTCCTGGTTTAGAAACTATATTTATAACCTTTAAACTATAATTATATTTAGGTAATCTAGTTAGTGCAGCAGCACATCTAAGTCATATCTTGTTTAAACTGGTAAGTTTGATGGGTATGCTTACATTTTGGATGTTTAAGTTTTGTAATAAAAAGTATACATAAGTTTGGAAATTTTCATGCACTAGTTTATAGTCTGGTAGTATTAACAACCACTAGCAATGATTAAGGTGAGTTGATTATTCTCAAAAACAATCTTTGAAATTCTAAGCGTTGATTAATTTTAAGCTCTACTTTGATTTTATGCCTTCCTGCCCTGTTGGTTCGTAATCAGTCATGTATAAGCCTTGTTGTTTGAAATTTTGTCAAGCCTTTAGCCTACATTTGCACTGTCATTTATTACAACAAGCTGCCTAGACATTGTTCGTTGTTCATATGCTCCGATAGTTTGAAATATGTTGAATCCCCATTACCTGTTGCCTTTACTTTGTGCATCCCAAGGCATTAATTGTTGCCTTAGTATGTACTTCCCTTTCTATGCATAATTGACTATACTTGCATGGACCTATGTGCAAATCTTTATTGGTAAATAGCGTTGTTTTGTTATTTTGATTTCCCTTGACATGTTCTCCAATTTTCCTACTACTTTGACATTTTTATGTATTTGATTTCTCTGCACTTTAGAATCCTGCAATTACATTAATAAGTATATTTTGATTAATATAAGTAATTAAGGATTAACGTAATTAATATAGGTAATTAATTTGTGAATTAATTAAAGATAAATTATTGATTTTGGTTAGGAATAATTAATTTGTGAAATTAATTAAAGATTATTACTTGAATGTGATTGAAGAATAATTAATCTAGGATTATTAATTAAGATGGAAATGAAAGGATAATGGATTAATTGATTTGAAATCAATTAATGTTTAATGGAGAAATCTAAGTGGATGAGATTAGTAAATCAAATCGGGATTAATTCTAATTCAATTTGTATGTGATTAAGCTTTACTTATGGATGATTGGATGGTATTGGATGCTTTGAATGAGTTGACATCTCTGATATGGAATGTTGTGTATTTCATTTGGATATCTTGGGTTAGGATTACATCAGACTCGAAGAAACCACTTCGAATTTTTATAGAATTGATATGTGAAATCTATTGGCTGGATTGAGGAAATTTCAAGGAGTTGGACTATTTAAATTAAAACTTTGGTTCTTAGAAAATTGATGTGTGGAATAAGTGATGCCCATAGTTAATTGTGTTTGGAGAATTAAAATGAGATCCCCGGGTTTTTATAAGTTATATGCTCTGTATTCCATGTTAAATGGGTTTACTTACGCTGGTTTCCATCCTGACCCGGGTGTTACTTTGGTGTAATGCTCGGGTCAGACCGGGTATTGCAGATGTTCAGGTAGGACGTTCTAGAGCTCAGGAGGCGAGCTGGATGGCAAGAACGCGTAGAATATTTCCGCAGTAATTATATTATTGTAATTTTGCGATAAAGTGATTGTATATGACCAGCATTTGAATATATGTGAAACTCTATGTATTAAAATGTAATTGACAAATATAGTATTCTTTTGTAAGCTATTATTATTTACTATTATATTTTATCCGCTGCGAATGTGAGTTGTTGATATTTCTGTTCTTCTTTTTCTTCTATCTCTTCTTCTTTTCCATAACTATCTGGAATTTTCGGGTTAGAAAATTTCGGGTCGTTACAATTCTTCATTACGAAGTTGGTATTTCTTGAAACAACAATTGTTTCTCAGTACAATGGAATGGGTGTTCATAAACATTGTATAATTGCCTTATAAAGCTGATTTCGTTTTTAGTTTGCAATACTTATGTTCAAAACATAAATTGGTCATCCAATGACTATCATTCTTAAATTTCTTTTGGGGTGATCCATACAAGGTCCCTTATAAACCAATTACTACATATATTCTATCGACTCGCACAACCTATCAACCCCTTAACCTAGGATATGTTAGGGTTTCTTATATACCCTTATCTTATATGGTTTTGTAAAGAATTATTTGGATGAAATTAATTTTAACCTTGTATACTACTCTTAAGTACAAGACCTTATAGATAGAAGTAAACTCAACTTCAGTCATCATCAATCATACTTTTTTCAACAAAGTATGATTACACCTTATCGATACATCATTATGTACTATAGGGAGGATTCACTTTTGAGTTGAATCTTTATTCATTTTAGGTACATTCAGAACTCTTTCCAATATGCTCACCTATTCGATCGAATTACTTTATTTTTTTATTGCATATAATTTCTTTTACTTTCGTTTTATATTCTATGAACTTATCGTATACATGTTACATGTGTATCAAATGTACATGTTCACGTTTGTGATAATTTATCAGTGAATTCAATGAAGTACATGGAAATCTTTTGGTATTATTAGACTTATGATTGCATACATTTATATATATATATGCATACACACATATATACATATACACACACACACACACACACACACACATATATATATATATGTAGAATAATTCGAAGGGTCAACTCCTATGTCACTCCTACTGAATGGGTGTGTTGCCCTTAATTGTTTGAGATATAATTTATTAGTACCATATGATTCATAATCATATAATCAAAAATTATTTCCTCAAACTATGGCTAGGTCTATAATTCCAAAATTATTGCAAATAAGTTTTGATGATTTTGTAATTTCCAGTGCATCACAAATGCCGCTAAAATAGTTTTATTTTACAATGAATATTCATAATATTCATATTAAAATAAAACTATATTTATTTTTCAATTAACATTGAAAAATAGTTATTATTACATAAATAATGTTTGGTATGTTCCACGAAAACAATTTTCGTAAATTGATGCAACAAATATGAGTAATATGGCATGCTCCCACTATTTCCGCCATATCTATGATAGTGTATGAAATACGGCATTCCATTCAACCACTTATTATTGTTAATTTGTTCCATCTACTGTAACTAGTCTACAGTTGAGAGTTTTTAATCAAATGTCTTAAACTCAAAGGAATAAATCTCACAAAAATAATTTTCTATAGGAAAATACATTTCAAATAGAAATCATAGTTGTTATTGCAATATTAAGTATCTATTGTTATTTTACAATTCTCATTTTTTATTTTTCTTTATGAAGCTAGACTGACCATTCACTTTTTTCATCCCAACCATGACTTAAGTTATACCTACTCTTTTACATTCACTTTCCTTTCTAAATGGTCGAAGCATTCAAATGAAACTCTTACTATAATATCATAAAGCGCTCTTTACAAAAGTTCATTTGGTTATCCTTAACATTTAAGGATATCAAATATGTTGCACTTATGTAAACTGACCAAAGTGACATGTTAGTGATCGAGTTCTTGTATCCATCTTGTAGGCTTTTGTCTATTGTTACATCTACCATGACGAGATCATGATTGTAAACAATCATATCAAATACACAATAAGACACTATGGTTTACTTGCTTATTTCAAATGAAATAATTTCATTGAGGTTTCGTATGTTACAAATTGCGACTATTCAACATATAACATTTATATAGATCGAATATGAATCAGATATCCATATTCAAGTATTCATTCTAAAGTTCAAAAATCATAAAGGACCATACATAGTCTTAGACGAATAAACATACAAGTACTGAATACGAATGTATTTAATAGTTATAAAATTTAGTGGTTGCATGAGTATTGAAATAATAACATGAAAATAAATATTTATTAATAAGTATGTTTTATATTTCTACTTGTCAATTTTAAAATCAGTTCATTTGTATATATTAATGATAAACATCTTATAAATTATATTAACTGCATAAATTTACCAATGTAGATTATTATCTTTATATAGCAAATGTTCTTACAGTATTTGAAAGGTTAAATGTTGTTGTTTCATTTTTCTAACAAGGCTCCAACCAGTCTTTTATGTTTCTCGAAATTCTGATATAAACATAAAAGCATTCGACTTCACTAGTTGACGTTAGGACTCATCTGTCTTGAGATTCAGATCTTGAGTTTGCTCAACAAGTCATAGCCCCACAAACGATGGATAAGTCTTTATCGGTTGTATTGTGTAAAACTCCTAACCCATGGTTACTTATCTTAATCTCATTTTGACCTTGAGTTTGCTCACCAATTGAAAGAAATAATTCACAAGTACCCACCATTTTGCGACGACTTAAATATTAGTAATACTACATATAACATGCCTAGCTTGAGTTTGCTCTAAGACTAGAGAGTGTGTAAATAATTTATTAATATATAAGTGGTAGAGGATGACTCTTATATTAAAGATTCATAATCTTTAATATATTTAATCGAGTGATATCAACTTATGGAATAATGGATTTCTTACAAAATACCCTTGATATTCAAGTGTCGGACACATCAGAAATCACAGTATATGACTATATGTATGTATTTATCCCTTATGTCTATTTGGGGTTTCTTATTGTTCCATATTTAATTTATACTTTCATATTGTAAAAGTATTAATTATTATATTTATAATTAAATTAAATTATATAATAGTCTTATGTATAACATTATATTAATTAAATCTTCTTTAATTAATTAACATTTTAATTAGTTTTATATTATTCGTTTTATACATTTTAAATTGAACATGTGGACAAAAACAATTATAATCGTACACGCACACACACACACATATATATATATCACGTATATATGCATTATATTGTTTATTAATTAACAATTAATTTATTTATTTAACTAAAACAATTTTATTAATTATAATTAATTTCAAAAATTATATATATAACCTTAATATTTTAAGATAATGTTACATACATCAGTATACTTGTTACCTAATTTAAGTAATTAACTTTTAATTAATTAATTAATTAATCTAATTAATTAATTAATAATAATTTTTGAAAATAATTATTTTATTTTCAAAAAAAATTAAAAATAAAATCATTGCTTATTTTAAATTTAACCTTTTAAATTTAAAATTTTATTTCAATTTCTAAATAGATTTTGAAAATTAGCCAAATGCCCAAATCAGTTTGGGCCTTTATATTCGGGATAATTTTGGGCTTACTTCATCTTTTCAGGCTGGGCCACTAGCCAAGTAGGGCAGCATACTTGATTATCCAAACCCAACCTTAGATGCTACTTTTGTAGACATCATACTATATGGTTAGGCTTTAATAAGTTAGTCATAATACTGCTAATTTAGACCACATGGGCTATTGAGCTCTGATACCATTATTGGAATTGAGCCAACATACAGTAAGTTAATGGGTAAATTTCAAAAAAAATTAACCATTTTTTATCTTATTGGGTCTACGAAGTCTAAATTAATTTAAATCTCATCTATATTTATTTTTAATAAAATCAATAATTTATTGAACTTATAAATAAGGTTTTAATTATTATTAGGTTTAGATATTATATAGTATAACTTGTGTATCATATACACATATATGTGTGCACGCATGTGCTATATAAGTCGTGTACATAGTTTAACATGCCCATGTATATATACTGCGATTTACACCATAACAGGCATATTAGACCGTCCATATACATATTTGTTATCTAATATATATGTATATATAGAGAGAGTTTTATAAAAACTAATGTTTGTAAAATATGAATGTATGTATATATGTATTTATAGTCGAAATTATAATATAAAGTAACTATAAATATTATTACAAATGACTTGAATGTAAAATCAAATTTCAAATTGAATTTCAAATTCAGATCTATATAATAAATATCTAGATATTTCAAGTTAATATATTAACGTTATATATATATTACGTATATTTCAAAATAATTATATATATATATATATATATATATTATACACACACACACATATATCAAAATTAATATTTTCGAAAATACATATATGTATACATATAAGCTTTAATATGAATAAAAAATTAACTACCGTGTGTGTCTACATTTATTTACTTACACGCTGGCCTAAAATGTATTTTTTTTGAAATGGTTTTTGGCTTTGAATTTTATTATTATTATTAAGATTTCCACACAAAATACTGATAAATCTTTTAAAAAGCTATTTAATACATATCTATAATTTTTTAAATAATTATATTTGTATATTTTACATTGTATATATGTATTTATAATATATAGGTTAAGTATGATAACTAAAAATGAATTATATAATATAAATATACAGATATAAAAAATAAATATATACGTATAAAAAAATTAATTTTAGAAACTATAATATGCATATACTAATAAAATAAATATACACATATTTTATCCAATCAAGTATTTGTTTTAAATTCGTTTTTATATAAAAATTAATTTTTTAATATTATTTAAGTAAAGAAATCAAATTACCATCCATGAACTATATGTTATTATGCACATATATAACTTTTAAAAAATATATATATATATATATCATAAAATGTTGATGGCACAAACATATGTGGATTCGTGATATTCATATTTTATTCGAAATATTTAATGACATGCGCACAATTGCATATAAATTTAGGTTTAAATAAAGGATTTACCTTTTTCTAAAATCTAGAAGTAACACCTGGAAACGCTGAATCAAAGAACTTCTTAAATCAGTATCCCAAATCCAAAAAGAGCTACCAATCTCAAAGTAGCAACCATTGATCTTCAAATTATATTTAATTAATATTTTAGTGACTTGAAAATTTGAAGGAGGAGGAGAGGTAGAAAGGGTACCGGCCTTTCTAGTCTTATAGAAGTAAAAGAGATCAAGATCTAAAGTAGGTGAAGAGATGATTAAATAGGCAAAGTCTTAAGGAGCGAAAAGGGGATCTAGATCCACCTTTTGCTCTTACTAAATCATCTCTTTTCGAATCAAAATTCCACCTACAACTCCTTGATAAGGCCGGCCACTACATGCCTCTTTGTGGCCTGAAAATCACTATACTACTAATCAATAAAAGTGGTACCTAAATCTGATTCAAATGCACATCAATATCGCATATCGATATGTGTATACAACTTTTATATGCGCACTATTTTCTATACACGCAAATAAAATAAAATTTTATAATTAATATTTTACAAATATTAATTAATTTATAACAATTATAATTTAATTTAGTTAGGTGATACTCAAAGTATTCAACATTTTGGTTGTGTGACTTCTAAATGTAAATTCGATCAGTGATTAATATTGAATAATTCAAATAATAATATTCATATGTCACTTAGCAGGTGGTATGATATGGCCGAGTTATCGCCAACATAGCTTTGGTAAAATCCAATTTTACATATTTAAGCCCTACCCGGTAGTGACAATTATTTACAGTAATTATTTTCATCAAAACTGTATCACATTAGGACTTATGGAATTTGGTAATGGTCAAAATTCCAATATTGCCTATATTCGACTTTATCATCCATATTCAACTTTATAGTCCGAATACAATGTCTATGTTTAATAATAAATTTTTAGTCTAAATACATTGACTCTGAGTTGACTTTAGTTGACTGTGATATTAAACTCACATAACTAAGAAGAAAAATTATTTCTTGATAGTTCTCACTTCCAAGTTCCAATGCTTCCACACGATCTAACTATAGCCATTCAATGGATGCCGAGCCATGATTTAACTATAACTAAAGCAGTTTTCACACTAAAGCACGATAGTATCCTCAAATTAAGGGAATTGTGTAATATTATCACATTGATATTTTCTGTTGGACCTTACTTATATTAACTAACAGAAACTATTAAATGAGTCATTCAGTAGTAATCTAATAACCTCAGTATGTTACACTGTAGTGCCCCTAGCAGCAATTAGTAATGCACTACCTAACATTTAAAGAGCGTTACGTGCTCTAGTATCAATTGATGTATCAATATCCAACCTTGATACATCTTGACTGTGAATATTTAAAACAATACGTTTATTTTATTGTGATAACTCACTTATAGTTACAACACATTGTAACTAATATTAGAAAACATATCATATATGGATTTTCTATTGAATATAACTTAAGTTAAATTAATTAATTAATATAAAACATTATATCCAGTATACAACAAAAATAAAACATCTTTTATTCTAACAAAATATGTTATCGAGTTAGATATATATGTTACAATTACATAATTTTTCATAGGGCATACCCATAACTTTATCAGCTTCATCCATAACATCTTCACATCTGACTCTAGAATATTAATCATCTTACTTGTAAATGTCAAATCATGTGCAATTTCACGTTCATTCGGCTCAACCACTATTTCATTGCCTATAAACATTTCCTTAATTGAGATATATGTAACACATCATATACTCTAGCCAGCTTTGCTACTAAATTTAGACTAGTAGTAAGCTTCTCGTTTCGCTCAGTATCTGGATATTACCTATTATACCTCAGCGTTAATGTTAGCCTGCAAAAATACTTCAACCACTAATTTGAGTTCTAACACCCTCCTTCTTTTATTGCTATTTCCTTTTTTTCAATGTTATATTATTTGAAAATGTGATTGTAATAAGGAAAAAATTTCATTAGATTCTCCAATAAATTCATACCCTGACAGAACTTTATCGCCGACTATCAACAAATAGCTTAGAGAATAACATGACTTCCCATACATAGCTTGAAATGATTCTATTTTAATGCTCACTTGGTAATTATTTTTATAAGTAATTCTTCTAAATAAGTACGATCCTCTCCCGATTCATAAAAATCAAGTACACTATCACATAACAAATTCTGTAACTATGATTCACCCTCTCTTTTTTTGTAGTACCCTTATTTATGGCATATTTTTCTAGACATTTAGTTAATTATTAATTAAATAAATAATGTGTGAAGTAGATTAAATATGAAGATTTTCCATGTAAAATAAATTTTGAATATGAATTTACATATGGAGTAGTGTTTTATAAAGAAAACAAATTTAAAATGTAAATAATTAATTAAGAAAGCGCAAAGAGGGAATGTCAACCCATAACATTGCTCTCCTTTATAGGAAATGCGGATTACGGATCTTAAGGCTGGATTAACACTGGAGGGTGGGTTAATTGTGTTCAATGGATTTTATAGAATTTTTGAAATCTTTTCAAATTAAACAGAAACAGATGCAATTCACAAACACAGAGACAATCATAGAACCAGACATAGATGCAAATACTAAATAAAAGCAGTAAAAGAAAGAACACACTAGAATTTTATACTAGTTCGGAGTTACCCTACATCCAGTCCCACACAATTTCTTAAGCGGATTTCTTTTCAAATATAATGTCGATGTTACCTCGTTTCAAGGCCACGAGATACACCCTTCTGTCTCTGAGTCCAGGGAAAAAGCTCTTGATTTAACCAGGCTACAAGATCACCTAATTGATTTACAGGCTACAATCACACCAATTGATTTATGGGCCACAATAACACCATCCAATATCTCTTTGATGGATAGAGAAACTCGATACACTTCTTTGATTACAAATGATCCTATCACTCTGAATAGCACTGAGATCGTTGAGAGAGAGTGGTAGATTATCAAACTAGAGATAATCGAGTTTGACTCACATGGAATTTCGAAGAGTTTTGTTAAAGCATTTGAAATATAAGAGAATATTTGAGTGGTGAAGAAGAATGAAGAAATGAAGAAAAATTAACTTAAAATTCTTTGAAAACAATCGGTATTTATAGGAGAACAACGGTCATGTCCATTCACGAATGGTTATGATGAATAGACACTTCTTTGAAAATTTGAATTTTAAATTCTATGGCTGCCATGTCGACATAGGGGAATAGGGGATGTCGACATGCCTATGTATTTTTTGAAAATTAATTTTTTCTTTAAAAATGATTTCTATTCTAAAACTTAGCAAAACAATTTCTAAACTTTGTAAACCATTTTGAATATAGTTTAAACTTATAAAAGAGTTTTAGAAAATAATATATATATATATAATCTATAAAAAAACTAAAAACTAAGTACAGATATATTTTTGAGATTTAAAGCTAAAATATTAAATCCAAGTGATAGTTTAAAAACAAGAGATGATTTTGAAATTTAAAAATTGTTTATGAATTAAGGCTAAAATATTTAAACCAAGAGAGATATCTTTTTTAAAGGATAGTTTTGAAATAATCTTTAAAATAAATCATTTTGAAAACTTCGTGGTCTCCATTTCACTACAGAAGGCCGTGGGTTCCATCCCACGAAAGAGGTTGTGGGTACCATCCCACTATTAAAGCGAGAAGGTGGATTCCATTCCATAATTAAAAAACAAATAAAGATTTTAGTGCTATTATGAAATTTTAACATAAATCAAGACTCTATTACTTATCTTGATATCTTGAACTCTTGATACCCATGAGTCTTCAGCCTTGATTTCTTCAATCTTGAATTCATCAGTCTTGAATCTCTATACTGTACAGTCTTGAATCTCTATATTGTACAGTCTTCATTCTCAGTTCTGCGTGTATATATATATATAATATACATCTGGACAAGAATATTAGTATTTATACTTTATAACAAGTCCTAAGGTTGTTGTCATCGAATCCATCATCTCAGAACTAACATCCTTCTCTTTAGCCTTCATTCATTCACTTATACTAAACTGAAGAAAAGAAACTAAACTCCATTAAACTCTCTCCATAAAGAAGAAAAGATAAGGCTTGGAAAAGAGGGATCTAGGCAAATCTCTATACACACAATTAATCAAGGTGAATAATATTAATATCCTAACTCATTTTGGTTGTTCATTCTGGATTTGATAGAGATCCAACCATGATGTTGTGATAGAACATGTTTAGTTTTGAGATATTCATCTATATAAATTTACAGATGTTATTTGTGAAATTATGGAATTTATTTAAAGGGCTTCAACATTTAAACTTATGTCAATGGTCTTCAAATGTTTAGAAATTTTGATATGTTGTGTAAAATATTAATTTGGATATGGTTTTTAGTTTCATAATTTTTTGAGTTTATTTGGATTTTTTATGAATTTTCTAAGTTGAGATAATGCTGAAGTTGGATTTTAATTATTTAAATAATGGAAAATAATTATTTTAACCTAATTTTTTATATGATGTTAACTATAGAAAATTTGATTTTTGGTAATTTTTAGATATTTTTCCATAGAATTTTCATATTGGTATTACTCATTGATGAAGGGAAATTTTGATCACAGATGGTAATTAATTAATATTTTAGGTGCAAGTGAAAATATATCTTTGATTTTCCTGAAAAAAATTCTATAAAGGTTTTGAGTAACCAATAGAAGTTCAACATATAGTATTATTTAGTAAATAGTTATAACTTTTAAAAGTAATAAATCAGTTTTAAAGATATCCACGATAAAGCCATCTTGATTTTTGATAATACCCATTTCATTGATTTAGGATATCCCTTATCTTATTTTATGATAGCTTTTGAAATTTATAAGTGTGATTACAATGTATTTTGAACTTAAGGTAGCTCTAATTTTGATGTTTACGATTGTTATTTTTCTTGATTTACGATAGCTACGTTTTAAGAATTATGATCATATGTTTTGCGATTTACGATAGCTATATTTTGAGATTTACGATAGCTATGTTTTTAGATTTACGGTAGCCATGTTTTGAGACTTACGATAATTATGTTTGAGATTTACGATAGCTATGTTTTTAGTAACTACATTTTAGGATTCATGATAGCTATTTCTTTGATATACAATAGCTATTTCTTTATTTTACAATAGGTATGTATTCCTCATTTTGCAATAGCCATTTCAAAGGTGCAATAGCATATGGCTTTATGATCTACGATAGCATTTGTTTCATGATAGCTATGTACATTTTGATTTATGATAGCTATGTCGAAAAATTGGTTTTAAAAATGCGATAGCATAAAGTATTATACGTATGATTGATAATTATTAAAGGTGTGATAACATAAGTTTTAGAAGTGCGTTAGCATTATGATTTGAGAGGGGTGATAGCCTTATTTTAATATACACAATAACACATAAACAAGTGTTTGGCTAAACTTTTTCCTTGTAATAAATCCTATTTTTTTAATCTTATTTAAAAAAAATGATGATATTTTCTAAAGAAAGGAAGATACTTTAGCTTATTTTACTAGTGGAATAAAGTAAAGCCTGATTATAAGTATTCTCCGTATAAAATAGCTATCCTGTGAACATATTTATAAGGTGGATGACAATGTAGATGATTAATTTTGTATCTTGATCGGTTGACATTGCATATGTAAATTGTGGACATGCTCAATTATTGTGTGGGACGGTGTAGTGACTTGTGAACTAATCTTAAGGCTATTTTAACACTAGATGGGGGTGAATAGTGTTTTATAACTTTATTGAACTTTTTCACTTATTTTAATATTTGAATCAAAACCTAGATATTCAATCATAGATGTATATACTAGCTGGCAATCGTAGAAATATATGTATGCAGTAAAGTAAAAGAATGAGTCAAAGAGATGACACCATAAATTTTATAGAGGTTCAGATTTCTCCTATATCCACTCCAATATAATTTCTTGTATAGGTATCTTTTTAATCACTTACTTTGAATAGGTAGCAAGCAAACTAGAATACTGTCACGATTTTAAGGCAACGAGATACACCCTCCTAATTTTCGAGTCAAGGTAGACTCTCTTGATTTAATCGGGCAACAAGATCACCTGCTCGATTTAAACGGGCCATTAGCATACCCACTTGATTTGAACAAACAATAAGCACACCCACTTGATTTGAATTGGCAACAAGCACACCCAAACAAATAGTGGTAGAGAGTTGTTAATTTTCAAAAACAAATTGTACTTTGATGCAAGATATCATACAGCCCTTTTGGTAGTACTTTGAGTTGATGAGAGAGTACTTGAAGATGAGTGAGTAGTTTGTAGAAAGCAAAGTAGAATATGAATTTGAGAGAATATGCAATGAGCGTTCAAAGCAAGAAGAAGATAGAAATGTTAGTTAAAAAATTCATTTTCTAGCCCTTTATATAGTGTTTGAAAAGATGTTTCTTGTGACACCCCACCTCTATACCGACGCTAGCCAAGGACACTACGGGGTAATGCCGTCAACTAGCGCGAAGAATAAGGCTGTTGAGGAGCGACCATCCGTGTAATTGCTTTGTGCGAGCGTGGATATGTCAGATAGTATAACATGCATATCATTTCAAGAAGAAATTCCGACATACCGACACAAACTCAAAGCTACTACACAAAGGCTATAATATCTTTGGAAATAAATATAGAAATAAACATAACACAAATCAGTCACAGAAGTTCATATCAATAGATATGAATATAACACATAAAAGTGTTCATCAAAGTAGTGGTCTAACAAGGTCCACAATATCGCAAAAGAATAGATACAAGTGCTAGACAAAAGAATATGTATACATCAAGGAGTCTCTATCTCAAATGTATACAACAAAATAAACTACTAATCTAAGTAGTTAGCCAAAAGTCAGAATAGTAACCCCGGAAGAGGAGTCAAGTAGAACACCTGTAACATCTCGGTCTGACCCGAGTATTATTTAATAAGAAAATAATAAATGGATCAGACTAACTATAAATATCAGATGAAAAGATATAGAATGAGAGATATGACAAAAACGTATAATAACCAAAATGTCATACTGCGATAGGTATGTAATTAAAAATCAACAAGAGATTAATCAATATCACAAGAATCTTCTCAAAGATAAAAAGGATTGCCATACTCTTTATTTCATTTACTAAACCACAAATATTGACAGTATATCAAAGCCAATAACAAAAGTTAATGACACACAAATTCACCAATGCACAAATATTGATAAAACATATCAATGAAACCACAAAAATTGGTGAAACATAAATTCCAGAAATCGTCAATAGAAATCCAGAAATCTCAAAAAAAGGGAAAGAGGCCTATCACAAGAACGGGAGCATGAAAACTCCCAACACGTGTATCGCAAAACGAGCCGAAGCTCCTCCAAACGAGCAGAATCTCCACAAAATGAAGTATCGTCCTCGACGTGGACAAAGAGACATCGCACATTGCTAGTCTAAATCACAAAATGATCATCATTGATCGATAAGTGTAAATTACACTAAGCTAGTACATATATGAGCTTAGGTTCATGTCCCATAACCACTAGCTTAACTTAATATTTACGAACAAATTGTAGATCTCCACTAGAAAATTGTCACAAGAGATTCAATCGAACAAGTCTAAGAATTAACTGACGAAGTAAACGCAAGCGTTTCATACCACTTGTTTTACTAAGTCGTTTAATTAGATTTCTTATATGAGTGAGGTAAAGGTTTGTATATACTAGTGGATTGGAAAATGGTTTAAGAAACGAGCTTTGTAATAAAATAGTTTTGAAATCATTTTGATGAAAGAGTTTTGATATTTACTACTAGCATTGAAAACCTTTATATTTTTAAAGTGACAAACCATAAAAATGATTGTAGAAACAATCAATCATTAATATCCACATACGAAGACGTGAATCAAATCTAAAGAAACCGATAAAGAATCCATCAAAATGGATATTCAAAAATCCCTAAAAAGGAGTCATCAAAGTCGTAACAACAAATAGGATCATCACGAATCGATTCAAATTGGAAATTCAATCCCAAAAGGCAAAGTGGGCTGAAACAACAAATTCAGTTCGCTAAACAGAGATTTCAGTTGACTAAACAGCACATTCAATTGACTAAACAGAGATTTTCAGTTGACTGAATTCTACCTGGAAACATTCTGTTTACAGGTTCAGTCGACTAAACAGAGAATTCAGTCGACTAAACAGCAAATTCAGTTGACTAAACAGAGATTTTAAGTTGACTAAATTCTGCCTGGAAACTTTTGGGTTTCAGATTCAGTCGACTAAACAGAGAATTCAGTCGACTAAATCATGTCTGAGCTGTTTTTCAGCCTATCCAAATGAAGAGCAAACTCTTCCAAAATGCAATCGGCCGAACATTGGCTCTAAGGGTTTATGCCAATAAGCAATCCGGACCTATATGCTCCTCGATGCATCATCAAAACATGATCAAAACATCAAAGTTGGGATTTTAAAGATTTGAACCTAAAACACTAAAAATTGGAATATTCGCCAATTCAACCTAAACCAAAAGCAAATGCACATGAATAATTGTTAGGAATTCATACCTAACAACCAAAGATAATTATAGTCATAGATGTGAGATAAAAATCTCACTTTTGAACCCAAAAACAATGAATGAGAAGCTTGAAGACAAGCAAAGATCAACCACACTTCAATCCCAACTCAAGGAACTTGAATCTAAGCTTAAAAGAGAAACATTTTTTAAGTTAGGTTTAGGAAATTTCTGAAATAGAAGAAGGAAAGAGTTGGAGAATATGAAAAGAAGGCTTACCAATGGCTTCTCTTTGATTTTGGAGCAAGAATTTGAGTTTGCAAAGGAACTAGGGATTAGGAATTCTGATTTCCAATCTATTCCCCCATTATTCTCTTGAGCTTGAGAGAGTTAGGAAATGAGGAATGAATGAAGAGAAGTGGAGAGGGGTTGGGTTGATATAACAAGAATTGGGCAAACGGGCTGAACCCAAACCCAAAGCCCTATAGAAAAAGTAGCAAAAATCAACTTACTCTAAACATATCGAAGCTTATACTCAAAAAGGTTGCAAATGGCATTTTGAACTCAATGGAAGGGGTCTCGAGTCCTAATTCGACTATTTGCAAAAAGTAGCTTTTCGGACCATAATTCGACTAACGATGAAATATTTAAATAAAATATTTAAATATACAATCGATAAATATGCGGGTTGTTACATTTCTATTCGCGAAAAGATGTAATAAATAACGACAACTTTTTAAAATTAAAAAAGAAACTTTTCTCGAGTTTATACAGTATTTAAAAGGATATGTCTATTTGTGAAGAGATATGATCAAAAATCAAAACTTTCCAAAATCTGAAAACCATCTCTCCAACAATCTATATGTCAACATATCTACGTAGCATATGTCGACATAATATGTATGTTTTGAAAAATAAACTCTTTTAAGATTTTGCGAAATTATTAAACTCTTGTAAAATTATTTAACATAATTTCTAAAATATTTTAATATAAAAAATTCATAAATTTTTTGTAAAAATATATATTTTGAATAAAAAATAAAATATTTTGATAACAAAATAATAATAAGTATTTATAAGAAATTATTTTGGTTATTACCAAGGACTTAGAAATATTATTCTAATGTTTATTTATTATAAACTATAGTCTTGAACTCTTCTTGTCTCTATGTCTAAACTCATGAATCTTCAATTATCTTAATCATATCTGAATCTTGATCTCTAATCTACTAATTAGTTTTCAAACTCGATTATTCTATTCTTATATACACCAATACAATATCCTACAAAAATACTCTATACTACTTGGGGAAACATTGTACTTATATTTATATAGTTGTTGTCATCAAAATCAATATATGTAGAATTAACAATCTCCCACATGATCATGAAAGCCATGTAAATATATTTTATATCTAAAATATAATGTAACTCCCCCTAAATTGGTTAACTCCCCTTATTTTGAATAACTCCCACTCGGTCTGTGCATGTATTGTGTATTGTATTTTGTGCCACTTTGTCATCAACAAAAATAGGCAAAGAAACTGCAACAAAATATGACATATTTATATGATGATGTTTTGTAAATGGAATCAAATCAATAATAGCAGTATATTATTTTTGAGAAACAATGATATAAATACAATTATATACACACAAAAGACAATTATCCATATCAAACATTTTTTTAGAATAAAACCAAACTATTTTATTAAATGTATATGTTTTACACATATTATCCACACAAATTATATAAATGTATAAATTAGTAAAATTAAACATAAACTAAAAAATTTATATGTTCTTGGGAACTTTGTCCCATCCTTCTGATCCAAAGATTGCATTAGTGTTGATAACTTTCCAATCTTCATTGTCCACTTTTGCTTTACAGTTCAAGCATTCAGGAGCATTGCTTTGAACTTGTTTAGTAAAACTAGAAATTAAATGACGAAGAGAGTCGAATTATTTTTCCCGTTCTTTGATCATTTTCATTTGACTCAACTCCAAGTGCCTTTGATTGCGTAGAATGAAGCAAAGTGCATTCTTAAACGATGGGAGAGTTTCTTCTAGATTTTTACTAAGTTTTCGACTTGAAAATTTTGTTTTTAGATTTATTTTTATGAAAAGAGATGAGTGGAGAGGAATAGAATAAGAAGATGAATTAGTTTTTGAGTTTTTTTGGAAGAAATGGCCCTTTATAGAAGTGAAAGGTCGGATTAGTAACTAATTCTCCAAAAATTAACAAACCTTTTGAATTTCAAAAATAAGAAAAACTATCATGCATATGTTAGCATACCTATGTACCATATATCGACATATACGCAGAAATTTGCATTTGTTATTGTTTTAGTTTTGTTTATATTTTATACTATCTCAATTTTTGAATTCTAAATAATATAAAAACATAATTGAACAGTAAAATTAAATCTCTGAGTAATTTTCATTAATAAAAGAGAAGTACATGGACATAATAGAAAAATACAAGAAAATAACATGAAATAAAACTAGAAAACCATACAAATAAGAGATACAAAGGTGGATAAAAGATTTTAAAAAGATGATGATGATGAAGAGTTTCCACCAAGCTTTCTATTGATCTTCCAAAGTATTTGTCTACTTTGTTCGAGAGAGAAGAGAAATTTGTACCAAAGAAACATTTAAGCTTCTTTTGGTTATTGAGAAGTTTTTATTGGTTCTTGAGAATTTCTTTGTTGAAATAGCAAGATGGTGTGTCAAAGCTTTCTAGGGAAGTGTTTATTTCCTCCTTTTCTACTTCTTGCTCTTCCTCCTCTTCAATTTCCATTACATCACCTTCTTCTTCTTCTTCTAGAATATTTTGTTCTTCTTCCCTTGGCAATCTCTCTTTCTTTTCAAGAAAAGATTCATGAGGTTCGAATTCAAAAGGAATATGCATTAGAGAAAAGATGGTTTTGTCAAAAACTTTGTAAGGCAAAATGTTATCAGCTCTTAGATCGATCCAAATTAATTGAAAATACTAGTAAAATACACGACCATGGCAAAGTGTGTTCTCATGCCTAGAGATTTTCTTTTGAAAAATGTCATCCAAAAATCACTTGAGCATAGTCTATATCATATTTTCTAAAAATAGCAAAAGGAGCTTTGAAATTTTTTTGAGTCGGGTCCATCCTCGGTGTAATATTTTATTGTAAACTAAGACTCGTTAGTCTTACTTTAGGCCTAAGATTCTTCCCTTTCAAATCATACTCTTCGTTGTTACAAAACAAATTGCGCATAACTTCTCTATTACGATAATCAATTTCAAAAATGGAGAGGTCATTTCCACTAATATTATAACCAAAAATTTCATAATCTAAAACAGTAGTGTCATTTACTACGACGACCCACCTTTTTTAATGGTTTAAATCGACAATAAACCACACATGTCTAACTCAAACCATTCAAAAGGGAGGATTGTTAATGAGGTAAATAAGAAAATAAGAGAAAAGAAAAAAAAAACACAGAATCTCACAGCAGAATGACAAAATATAGTAATCAGATAAACAGTTCATGAAGCTGTTTTTTAATATACATTTGATTACATAATTTTTAAAACAATCAGAGTACAAACAATGACATACCAATAATGATGCAGGGAAAAATTACTAATAATATAATATGCCAAACACCGTCTTTGTCCTCCAGAAATAAAGTCTTCAATACTGAAATGCTCAGGCTGACCCGAGCATAATGAAAAGACAAAACACTAGAGTTAGAACTAAAAGATCTTATATAAGTTAAATCAACAGGAAATAAATATGAGCGTAATGGCTTCAGAGATGTTTACGGTATTTTACATCTTCTATCCAGTGTATAACGTTCGTGCAATAACTTAAGAGACATTTTGGGATTTTTCCTAAGAATCCGTTAAACTATCTAAATGTAGTAAAATACGCGATATAAATATAGTGTCTAATCAGCAAAGTAAATATTTTTCTTTGCGTTAAGATTTTTGTATAGGACTGTATCTTCATTCCCTTTGAGTAGACAATAAATCACACGTATCCCACTCATATTGAATGGAAATACGAATCTTTAGGGGTTAAATAAGAAAATAAGAGAAGAAAAATGCAAAAATTCGTAGTGGAACGATAAAATATAATAATTAAATAAACAGTTCATGAAGCTGTTTACTATACACTTGATTATAGTTTATACAACATTTATCAGAGTTATACATATATATCAGAATAAAATATAATGCAGCAGACAACATGATGTATGAATAATAATAGTAATAATATACCAAGTCTTTGCCCTCCAGAATAAATCTTTAATAAGCTGAAAATTTTAGGACTGACACGAGCGTAATGAAAAGGAAAAACACTTGAGTAAGGACTAAAATATCCTTATGTAAGTCAAATCGATGTTGCATATAACATGAGTGTAATGGCGTTAGAGATGTTTACAGGATTTCACATCTCTTATCCAGTGTATAACGTGCGTGCAATAACTCAAGAGATGTTACGGGATTTTCCATCTCTTAAGGATCCATTAAAATATTTATATGTAGTATAGTATGCTATATATATATATTGTATAATTAGTAAAATAAATATTTTCTTAGCATTAAGGCATTATATTAATCCCCCTTAATGTGTTTTTAAGCATTGTCGTACAGTTTTCATATAAAACACCAGTTAAACGGTAGTGGAGAGGGATGCGCTGTGATAATATAATGCTAAACCAAAATCGTATGGGTCTCGTTTAGGGATAAAAATCTGATAAGACACGTGAGAAAATGCCCAAGGTAGGATACTAAAAGTTTACCCTTTTCAGCCAGTGGTAACGCATCATAGCCATGTTCGCCCACTGCATCCAACACTCCCATTATCTGGAGGGTACGCACCAAACAATCACAATGTATATGATGGTAATTCGAAGAAGTGCATCCGCTGTAACCCACTTGGCCAGTATGGCTCATGTTTTAGTCATTTCAAATTGGCACAAGTACCAGGTTAATCCATCATCGTTCTCTTACGCCAAATCCAGCAAATGACGCCAAATCCAACCACTTCATTCGGGATCATCACTCCACGTACACAATTGTTAAAGTGGTTCTGGTATCGATATAAGTATGCCCATATCCGGCTCAGTCTCTTTAACAACCAAACATCGTTTTTCACACCAGTTGGTACTTTCACATTTCGAACAGTTCATACTTGATATCAAAATATCATACTTGCTTCGAAATCAAATCCATTTCGAAATCATCACATCTACTCAAAATATTCCATTTCAATTCACAATCATGTTCGTCTTAATATCTTGAATTGGCTTCCAAAATCGTTTCGAATTTCGATTTCGGTTATAACTTCATTTTAACCCAATACGTATTTAAATCCAAGATTTAATTATAAACATTTCACCCTTGACCGGTTTGAATTTCTGAAAAATAGTTTTAAAATAGTTTAAATAACTAAAATAGTAAAAAAAAGTTTAAATGGTTAAAATAGTTAAAAATAGTTTAAAAGGTTAAGATAGTTTAATATAAAATAGTTTAAGTATTAAAAGGGTTTATATAGCAAAATCGTTTGGAAACTCCAAAATAATTTGAATAATTGAAAGATAGATTTAAATAGTTTGTATCAAAATAATTTACTTGAAAATAGTTTCAAAGTCAAACTGATTCAATTTTCGAATTTTCCAATTCAAATCATTTTTAAATTTCCATTTCGATTTAATCGATTAATTCAGATTTCAGGCCGAATTTTACTTCGATTCCAAATTAATTTCGATGTCAATTTCAAAATAATTTCAATTTCAAATTGGAACAATTTCAATACTTATCAATTACGAGTTCGATTTTAAAAACATCGATTCAAAACACTTAAGTCAAATTTACCTTCAATACCCGATTTGAAATCCAAATCCTCAAATACAATTCAATTCCAAGCTCAATTTCGAAATAGTTTGATTTCCATAAATTCGATGTTTCATTTTCTTAAAATCAAATCATTTAAATAAATTTTAAATCAAAAATTTTAAATTTATTTAACTTAACCAATTCGGTATCCGTATATAATTTTATATCCTATGGCCAAGCGATCAGTTATCTTAATTTAATTTCAGGGATGGATATATATATATATCATTTCAATCTAAGTCCAATGTCATAGGTATATACCATTTCAACCTATTTCTTAATTTATTCAAAATAATTCAATTTACAGTTTTTTTACACTGTAAATAATATACAGGATGATAACAGGATATATATATATAAACAAATAAACATCCATATATCAACCAATTTGCATCCATCACAATCAATGATACAAACAGACAATATAATTTCCAACAGTTTCATAGTTATATTGGGCAATTTACTGGCAATTAAATTTCAATTTTAAAATTAACTGTCAATTTTAATTTTAACAGTTAATTTAAATGGAAATCAAATTTATCAAGCAACGACTAACAAATTTCAAACCAACTCTGCAATGTCGCCATCGTTGATACGATTCCAATGCCACCTCTTTCATCAGAATCGGACCTCGTACGAGCAAGTTATACAATTTTTAATATACGGTATACTTTCAAAGGTTATTTAACAAAATTAAAATAAAAAACATTACCAGAATGCCTCTCTCTCATGCACCAACTACCATCGCGTCGTAACCCATTATCATTGTTCGAACATCCATAAGCACGCATCGCCAAGCGATCGAACGACGATCAGGAAGCATCGT
Organism: Allium cepa; assembly: GCA_030765085.1. NCBI lineage: Eukaryota > Viridiplantae > Streptophyta > Magnoliopsida > Asparagales > Amaryllidaceae > Allium > Allium cepa. Next base: position 731,881,525 of record CM060943.1, read on the forward strand.
CGCATGCGCCATGTGTTCCTCCACCCACGTCGGAGGTGCGACCACCACTGCGGCAGCCATCGTCAAGAAAATCAACAAAACACGTGCAACCTTCAATCATAGATCTAGGAAAATCTAAGATACTTCGGCAGAATCAACCGTTGGATGTGCAGAGCTCGTCGAGATCTACAACTTCGCTTTTGAAAGATTTTAATTTCGCTGAATGGATTTGGAGATATCAAGGAGAGAAGGAAGAAGGATTTTCGGCCATTAATCATAAATTATGACTGAAGCTTCATTTGCGTGAATGAATAATTAATATATAATGCGTGATTGATGATGTGGCAGTACATTGTGCCATTATGTATTAGAATTTGACCACTTAACGTTACACCAGACAATAAATGCAAGAATAAATATACCGTGAAGTTCAGCGCGACAAGAGAAATTTAATGATGTAATAAAATCTGTGCTATGACAGTCGTATCAAAAATCCATTAAGGTCGCCAATTACGCCGACTCAAAACATATTCGATTGTAAATCGCAATAGATAGAGCTAGAAAGGTCAGAGTTAGATGGAAAGAACTTCGCCATTCGAATCAGAGAATTTTTTAGATCTTTTCTACGTAAAATATTTACATGTCAAAAAATGATATTTTTACCCTTAAATTTATTAATCAGTTTCTACTTAAATTTGTACGACTTAAATTTTCATAAAATTTGAAATCTGAATTCATAGATTAAATTTATTAAAAAAAATGTTTTGATTATACAACTTCAATTTATTGAAATTTATTAGTTTATGAATTAAAATAAATTCCATATAGATCATGGTTGCTTTTCAATGAGCTTAAAATATTGTCTCCAAAACCAAAATTTCTTTTTCTTATAAAATTCTACTTGATTGTAGGATGAAAATGTATATTTTATTTTCCTCAAATATTATTTTGTTTTCATGAAAACATTTATTTCATTTCAACACAAACGCGCGATAAATTTCATACTAAATGTAAATGTTTATTGTTCAATTTCTATTATTATCATCTTTTATCATATTACACATTCTCTCACTTTTATTTGTTTTTGTAACATCTTAATTTTTTTAAACCATTTTTATACAAAAATTATATTAAATTAATAATTAAAAATAGTTAAAAATACGGGTCGTTACATTCTCTCCCGCTCAAAAATTTTCGTCCTCGAAAAGGATTAGTACGAAATTTAAGACTTGACATATTTAATTCAAAACAATCAACTTGTAAAACATTAAAGTCTTATTTACAAAACCATTACTACGCTCCTGCTATGACACTTCGATATCGGTTTTGCGTAAATTTCAACTTATATAGAAAAAAGTTATAAAATTTTCAAAACCTTAGAATTTTCCTAACTCCGGGATTTACGGAAAATTTCAACAGAGTCTCCTTTGTGCGGCTCAATCGGAAAAAATTCACAATTCAATATATAACCCAAATATATTGCAAATATACATCTCATATCAATAATGAGGCATCCCATAGGGAAAAATATAAAAACCTTGTATGTAATCCGAGATATGTCCCTTATTATTATTAATACGAACAAGTTCGCTCGTATTAAGAAAGCAAAAGCAAAATATAATCAGCGTATACGTCCAAACGGTCTTCATATGTATCTATCTCAACTCAATTTATAATATTATTCATTTATATAAGACATGGAACATGTATGAGTTTTATAGAAGCATAAAACATGAATTTTAAATCTAAACCATAACATAAGCATTAATACGTTCGGAACTGGAGATAGTGGTTTTGATGACAACAACATTTGTAACTTATTTTATTACAACTTATTTTATTACAACTTATATACTAACACTATTGTCTATATATATATATATATATATATATATATATATATATATATATGAATGTAATTATGCAGGATATATACTAATTATTGAAGACTGTACAATATAAAGATTAAGAATGAATAATCAAGTTTGAAGACTCATGAGTATCAAGATCAAATCAAGATTTCAAGATAAGTGTCTAGTTTTGTTAAAACTTCATAATAGCATGGAAATCTTTATTCCAAATTTCATTTGGGATGGAACCCATTTCTACCTTCTTAGTGGCGTACAAACCCACGACAAGTAGCTTACAAACCTATGACAAGTGGCTTACAAACCCACGAACATCCTGATTTTGTCCAAGTTCTCGAGTCCTGATGTGCTGAAATATTCTATAGGAAGAAGCTTGCAAAACTACTTCAAAATGGTGTTTAAAAATTATTTTCAAATCTGTTTTTTTTTAAGTTTTAGCTTTATAAAATTATCTTTTCAAATGATTTTCAAAAGGATGTTTTAGCCTTAAAATATTCTTTTTTTTATTTCCAAATAAACTCTTGTTTTAAACTTCGTATGTTTTTAAATGATCTTTCGATTTTTAAAAATTCTTTTATAATATATACATACTTGAGATTTAAAATCAAATTTATATATATATATATATATATACATTCTAAAAATATATTTTTCAACTCTTCTTTATTTTAAAACATGGGAAAATTAGTTTATTTAACTTCAGAATCATTTCATCTTGTTTTTCTTTCAATACCATTTTCAAAACAAATTTTACATTGTTTTTAACTAAGGGATGTTGACATCATGGGATACCCCATGTTGACATGGTGGCCGTTAAATTCAACAGTTTCAATTTTCAAAATAAGTGTCTATTCATTTAAATCTCTTCACGAATGATTATGACTGTTACTGGTCTATAAATAGCCTTCACAAATGAATTTTTTAACTAATTTTTTTTCTTATTTTCTTCAGTTCTTCTTCTCCACAAACCCATATTCTAAAATTTTCATATTTTTAAGATCGTGCCGAAATTATACCGAATTCTCAAGTGAATCAAATTAGAATCTCATTCTTGTTTGATTCTCTGCCCTCTCTCGAAGATCAAAGTGCTATACAGAGTTATAGGATCAATTTGTGATCAAAAGTTTATCGAGTCTCTTATAAGGTGTGGTTGTTCCTGGAAATCTGGAAATCAATTGGGTAATCTTATGTCCCATAAATCAGGAGAGTTTGTCCCGGACTCAAAATAGGAGGGTACTTCAAGGCCTTTAGAAATTGAGGATTGTAATCTCGACATTGGTATAATAAAAATCTGTACGAGGTGTTTTCATTGGTGCAGGATTGGACGTAGGGTAACTCCGAACTAGTATAAAATGCAACGTGTTCTTTCCTTTTACTGCTTTTTATTTATTTTTTGCATATGTATTTGATTCTATGATTGTTCTGTGATTAAGTTCTGCATTTGTTTATATCATAATTTTCAAATTAGTTCGTATAAGTCTTAGAATCCATTAAAACACTATTCACCCCCCTTCCCCTGTAGTGTTAAATTAGCCGTAAGATCCTTAATCCGCACTACCTTTCATAATATACGACAAACAACAATCATATATAATAAAGCTGTTATAATGAAGATTACAACAACAAAAAACCATTCACATATTAGTATTCATCCAGTTAACTCATAACGATATGCATTTACGTTATCCAATGTCAATATTTAATTTATACACTTCATTTCTTATCATCGTTCAATTTTTATCAACATTTAATTGATTTACTTCCAATTTATTCAAATCTATTTCATTTACATTCCATTTCATTCAATTCAATATGTTATATTTCAATTGTTTCATTTTTCGTTTAGCAATACCTCATATCAATTAATTTATTCACATTCATTCTACACTTAAATTCATTTTTATTTTAAATCAATTTTATTTCATTTACTCATTTTATTAATACAATTAACTAACTTCTTCCATTTATTCATTTTGGTTAGTTTTTCATAAGTTAAAGTTCAATTCATAATTCAATATTAGCTTCCTTCCTTTAACATCTATATTCAATTAGTTTAACATCTTGTTTAACTAACACTTGTCAAAGTTGTAAACTATACACTTTGTTTTACATTTTGCGAAACATTTGAATTATAATGTTCATATCTCCATTTTTGGCATCCACATCATTAATGAATTAATTCTTATATCTTTACTTAGGTTTCTTTACAACTTAATTCACATTTTTTCACAATTTCATTTAATAACAAATTTATTTGTGAAACACTTTATTAATCATCACTTTAGTTTATAACCATTCTATAAAAGTCCAATTTTTTATATATGACTTGTCTGAGTTTATAATTATGTCAAAAGTTAGAAATTCAATTTCAAATTTTCTCTGTAAATTTATATTTAATTCTATAACCAATTTGCAAAGATATTATTTAATTCATTTGTCTGCTTTCTTAAGTTCCGCTTACTTATTCCATTTAGTCATTAACCATTTTCTAATGTACTAATTAAATATAACATTTATTATTACAACTAAATTTCCATTTATATACATTTTAATTACTTTTAAGTTTTGCATACTTGTATAATATCCCATTACATCTCCAAATGGTCTTTTTAACTTTTATCATTTGGTAGGTCTTATTATATGTTATTAGAGTTCAATTTGGAATTATAAAAATTAGTCTGATTCATTTTACTTAATTTGAATGTTCACTATTTTAACTTGTTTAAATTTTCTTGACTTTCAATTTAACTCTGAAGTTTCTTAAACATTTAGTTCAGATTTCTAAATTTTCTTATTTTATAAGTTCTGGTTATTTAAATATTTCATCTCATTCGAATAATTTGGAGATTATTAATTAACAGAAATTAAATATCTTAAATACCGGGTTCATTTCAAACATTTGAAATAAGTATGTATACTTATATTTTATATATCAAATTATACTTTTGGAATTTAAACCAAAAATCCGTTTATTAGAATAATTTTGAAGCAAAGATTCTCAGAAGTCTCCCCACTTTGGGACTCCAAAATGAACGTCGATGGTGTTGCGCAGTCATCACCAAAATTATTTTCCAACGACAAAAGAGAGGAGCACTGAGTTCATTCCTTTTTAAAATTTATTTGAAAACACTTTGTATTTGTATATACTTTTAAATAATACTAATATTATCTTCCAAACCTTGAAAACCTTTTTCAGAAACGTCGGAATTTAAATTTCTCAAATTCTCGATACTATATTCATTTTCCTTCAAATTATATTTTATAAATCAAATTTGTGTAGTTTTATTTTCTTATAGTCATATAATAGCTAATAGTTTAGGAACATTGACTAATTAAATAATAAACGATAATGGTCAATATTATCATTTCTAACAACCAATTCATTTAACTATCTAAATTTTGAAAACCATTCTTTTATATATAATCTAATCCTAGGTAAAATTATTTCATTTACCAAATTTCGAAAACAATATTGTGTTGGTTTGCTTTATTCAAGGGTTTGGAATCCCTATCGATATAGTGGCGTCCCACATACCGATCTGAACCCAAATTCAAACTTAACAATTCAAACAACACAATTTAAAACATTTTATACAACACTAACAAACAAGCATTCTTATACATATATATACACACACACATACACACAAATAAACTCATTCTAGGGTATTACTACCCTATCTCTAATGAGTCAAACCCCTATAAATCTATGGTTATCGCTAAACCAAAGCTCTGATACCAACTGTAAAGGCATGTATCTTCGTTCCCTTTGAGTAAACAATAAATCACACATGTCTCATTCATATTGAATGGAAATACGAATCTTTAGGGGTTAAATAAGAACATAAGAGAAGAAGAAGAAAACAAACATAGAATCTCACAGCGAAATGATAAAATATAATAATCAAATAAACAGTTCATGCTGCTGTTTACTATACATTTGACTATAGTTTATACAACATTTATCAAAGTTATACATATACATCAGAATAAAATATAATGCGGCAGACAACATGATGCAGGAATAATAATAGTAATAATATACCAAATCTTCATCTTCATCCTCCAAAATAAATCTTTAATAAACTGAAAAACTCAAGACTGACCCGAGCGTAATGAAGAGATAAAAAACTTGAGTCAGGACTAAAATATCTGTATGTAAGTCAAATCGATATCGTATACAACATGAGCGTAATGGCCTTAGAGATGTTTACGGGTTTTCATATCTCCTATCAAGTGTATAACGCGCGTGCAATAACTTGAGAGATACTATGGGATTTCCCATCTCTTAAGAATCCATTAAAATATTTATATGTAGTAGAGTACTCTATATATAACATCTAATCAGTAAATAAATATCTTTCTTAGCGTTAAGGCTTTACATTAATCCCCCTTAATGCATTTTTAAGCATTGTCGTATAGTTCCTGTATAAAACACCAATTAAACGGACGATGGATAGGGATGCGCCGTGATGCGACAACACTAAACCAAAATCGTATGGGTCTTGTTTAGGGATAAAATTATGACAAGACATGTGAGGCAATGCCCAAGGTATGATACTACAAGTTTACCCTTCCCGGCTAGTGGTAACACATCATAGCCATGATCGCCAACTGCATACATTACTCCCATAATCCGAAGGGTGTGCACCAATCAATTACAATGTGAATGATGGTAATTCAAAAAAGTGTGTCTGCGCGAGGTGGCTAACCCACTTGGCCGGTACGGCTCCTGTTATAGTCCTTTCATATTTTCACAAGTGCTAGGCTGATCCATCATCGTTCTCTTTCTTCAAATCTAGGAAACGATGCCAAATCCGACCACTTCATTTTGGATCATTACTCCATGTATACGGTTGTTAAAGTGGTTCCGGTATCGACAAAGAGTATGCCCATATCCGGCTTCGATCTCTTTGACAACCAAACGTCGTTTTTCACACCGGTTGGTACTTTTACATTTCAAACAGTTCATACTTGATATCAAAATATCATATCTGCTTCAAAATCAAATCCATTTCGAAATCATCACATTTACTCAAAATATGCCATTTCAATTCAAAATCATGTTCGTCTTAATATCAACCAAAATCGTTTCGAATTTCAGTTTAGGTTATACTTTCATTTTAACCCAATACGTATTTAAATCCAAGATTTAATTATAAACATTTCACCCTTGACCAGTTTGAATTTTTGAAAAATAGTTTGAATATTTCTAAAGTAGTTTAAATAATTAAAATAGTAAAAAATAATTTAAATGGTTAAAATAGTCAAAAAAGTTTAAATAGTTAAGATAGTTTAATATAAAATAGTTTAAGTATAAAAAGGGTTTATATAGCAAAAGCGTTTGAAAAATCCAAAATAATTTGAATATTTAAAAGACATATTTAAATAGTTTATATCAAAATAATTTACCTGAAAATAGTATTAAAGTCAAATTGATTCAATTTTCGAATTTTCCAATTCAAATCACTTTTAAATTTCCATTTCGATTTGATCGATTCAATTCAGATTTCAAGTCGAATTTTACTTCTATTCCAAATTAATTTCGATGTCAATTTCAAATTAATTTCAATTGCAAATTCAAATTAGTTTAGTTATAATTCCAAAAGAATTTCAATTTCAAATTTTGAACCATTTCGATATTTATCAATTCCGATTTCGATTTTCAAAACACCGATTCAAAACACTTAAATCAAATTTACCTTCAATACCTAATTAGAAATCCAAATCGTCAAATATAATTCAATTCTAAGATCAATTTCGAAATAATTTGATTTCCATAAATTAGATTTTTCATTTTCTTAAAATCAAATCATTTAAATAAATTTCAAATCAAAAATTTTAAAATCATTTAATTTAACCAATTCGGTATCCGTAAATAATTTTCTATCCTATGGCCAAGTGATCAGTTATCTCCATTTAATTTCAGGGATGGATATATATCATTTCAATCCAAGCTACAATGTCATATGTATATATCATTTCAACCTATTTCTTAATTTATACGAAATAATTCAGTTTACAGTTTTTTTACACTGTAAATAATATACATGGTGATAATAGGATATATACAAACAAATAAACATCCAAATATCCAAATATTAACCAATTTGCATCCATCACAATCAATCATACAAACAGACAATATAATTTCCAACAGTTTCATCGTTATTAATATTGGGTAATTTACTGGCAATTGAATTTCTATTTCAAAATTAAATGTCAATTTTAGTTATAACGGTTAATTCAAATGACAATCAAATTTATCAAACAACGACCAATAAATTCATATCACTTTATAAATTTAAGTTTAACTCGTATAAAAACATTCTAGTACGTTTTGAGCATTATAAAACACTCACCTTTTTATTTGAAACCAAAAAAAAATTCAGCTTCAAATAAATTTCAAACCAACTCTACGATGCCGCCTTCGTTGATACAATTTCAATGCCACATATTTCGCTTGAATCGGACCTCGTACGAGGAAGTTATGCAATTTTTAATATACGATATAATTTCAAACTTTATTTAACAAAATTAAAAAAAAGTTACCAGAACGCCTCTCTCACGCACGAAGTACCAGCATGCCGTACCCCACAATCATCGTTCGAACATCCATACACACGCATCCTCAAACGATCAAATGATGATCAGGAAGCATCGCCGCATGCGCCATGTGCGCCTCCTCCCACACCGGAGGTGCGACCACCACTATAGTAGCCATCGTCGATAAAACGCGTGCAACCTTCAATCGTAGATCTAGGAGAATCCGAGACACTTGGGCACTAATCAACCGTTGGATGTGTAGAGCTCGTCTAGGTCTACAATCGCTTTTGGAAGATTTTAATTTCGTTTAGTGGATTTGGAGATATCAACACAAACGGGCGACAAATTTCATACTAAATGTAAACGTTTATTATTCTATTTCTATTATTATCATCTTTAATCCTATTACACACTCTTTCAATTTTATCTGTTTTTGTAACATCCTAATTTTTTTAACCATTTTTATTCAAAATTTATATTAAATTAATAATTAAAAATGGTTAAAAATATGGGTTGTTATAGCTTTACATCAAACCCCCTTAACCATTTTTAAGCATTTTCCTACAATTTGCCTTTGACACCACCAGTAACACCAGTAGTCATGAAGGCGCCATTATAAGATAACAGTAAAACAAAATTGTAGTGGTCACGAATAAGGATAAAGAGTATGATAAAACACGTGAGGCAATGTCCAAGGTAACCCCTAATGGCCCACCGCGCCCAACACCCCCATAAAATTAAATCAAAGTGCATCGATCAAGCCAACATCAATATAGTATTATGAAGAGGTATGTCCACTAGAGGTAGCTAGCCTCAGTGGTCAGGTACGGCTTCTGTTTTAGTCATTTCAATTTGACAAAATTATCGGGGCCATCCATCATCGTTCTCTTTCTTCAAGTCCAGCAAACACCTCCAATTCAACCTCTACATTCTGGATATCATCCACCACATATATAGTTGTTAAAGTGTTTTCAGTATTGATAGAAAGTATGTCAATAAGAGGCCCCGCTCTCTTTAACAACCAAACGTCATTTTTTACACCGGTTGGTTCTTTTACATTTCAAAACCAATTCATATTTGATATCAAAATATCATATTCAATTCAAAATATCATTCATTTCGAAGTCATCATATTTAGTCAAGAAAATATCATTTCAAATTCCAACTTAGGTTATACCCTCATTTAACTACTTTTGCATTTAAATCAACGATTTAAATATAAACATTCCAACTTGCACAGTTTGAAATCTTTAGAAATAGGTTGAATAGTTATAAATAGTGTAAAATGGTTTAAATAGTTTAAGTAGTTTAAAATAGTTAATATAAAATGGCTTGAGTATTGAAGATGGTTTATATAGTAAAATAGTTTGGAAAATCTAAATAATTTAAATATTAAAAATAATAGATTTTAAATAATTTATATAAGAAAAAGAATTTATTTTGAAAATAATATCAAATCAAACTGTTTCTTTCATTTCAACAAATCTGGACCCATGTCCGATTTCAAATCAGCAAAACTCAGTGTCTAATCTTCCAATTCAATTGACTAAATTTCGATTTAGTTTCAAACCAACTTGATTTCAGTTTCACTTTGAAATAACTTTAATTAACTTCAAATTCGATTCAACAATCCAATTCAATGATTTAAAATTTCGATTCCATTCTTACTTTAAACCTTTTCAATTTTTATCAATTTCGAGTCTAATTTCAATTTACAAGTTTTAAGCACCTATATCGGATTAAACCTCATTGTTCAATTTTAAGATCCAAATCCTTAAATAATTAAATTTCCGAAAGTTAAGCATATATAATTATAACTTCACATTTCCAATTCAGTTCTTAAAAACATTATCTTTTTAACTAATACTTTTTAACCAGTTTCAGCTTCAACATTCAAAGCTTGAATTAGGAAATAATTCAGTTCATATAAATCCAAAATTTATTTCCTTTAAAGCAATAACATTTAATCAAAATCCAAATTCAAGATTTTTAAACCATTTAGTTTAACCAATACAGTGTCCATATATAATTTTTTACCCTATGGCAAAGTGATCAGTTATTTCAATTTTAATTAAAGGAATGGATATATATCATTTCAATCCAAATCAAAGTGTCATAGGTATATATCATTTCAACATATTTCTTAACTTATTCGAAATAATTTAAATAATAGTTTATATGCTTTCAATTAATATACAGAGTGATCACATGGATATATAAAAATAAATAAACATCCAATCATTCAAAATGTCAACAAATAGACATTCATCACAGTCAACATCCAAATCAGCCAATAAATCACAACAACTAACTAGTCATCAATATCAGGTACTTAACTAGCAACTAAATGCAATATTAATTTAAATGTCAATTTAATCCAATATAAATTCAAATTAAGATTAAAATGGCAATTTAAAATACAATAGCACTCAATAAAATTCTTATCACGTCATAAACTTGATTTAAGTAACATAAGAAGGTTTAGTATTGCGTGAGTGGGTTAAATCACTCACCTTTGAACTATAATCTATTAAAAATCCAAATAAAGCCCAAAATTTGATCAGCCTCCAAAGTGAACCAAACCATTTGCATATTTTCCAAAATTTCGACACGATCCCAACTGAAGAAACTGCGTCCAAATACGAGTTCGTATGAAAAAGTCGTGATAATTGGAACGTTTAATTTTAAAATTTAAATTAAAATAAAAAATAGGGCAAAACCATAATTACTTATCTCCAAAACCCTACCCAGAGCACAAACAAGAACGAATAACCCACTGTCGTCGCTCTTACCATTCAAAAGTCGATGCTATGTTCATCAAATCATCGATCCACCATCACCAATGGCCACGCCAACTACAACCGCACCTTACTGTGGTTGCACGACCCTCTCCGCCACCCTGGTGGGCCAGCACTGCCGACCTTTGAAGCCCATTTATGGCGAATCATGGCCACCTTCTTATGAACGGCCACCGTAGATCGCCTCCATTCGCTGCCCTCTACGCCGTGGTGCCCTCTAATCGTCGTATAATCGACAATCCATGGTTGAAAACAAAACCCTAATATGGACGGTCGAAACTTCTTCACCAAATTCTATCCAACGCGAACCTCCAATCGAAAAACGAATTGTAGAGAGAAATTACGTTCGTCGAGAACTTTCCAACAATATATAATATGACATAGTTTGGGCGGTCTGAATTTTCAAATTTGCTTTGAAATTGGAATTAGGGTTTGGGTTATTCACCATAGAGAAGGAGCAGATAAGAAATGAAACGTACATAGAGAAAATGAAAAATAGAATATAAACATAAGCGGTTAGGGTTTACAACGATATATATAGGCAACGATGGATAAGAATGGATGGTACATATCGAATTGGGTCAAAACGATAACAACGACTCGAAAAGCTTATTTCATTCTCGAAACGAAAATAGGTCATCCAATATATCAAAATATATGTTTTCGATATTTTTAAGCTTAATGGAACTAGTTCAAACCCTAGTTCTAATGTATATAGAAGTTAGCTTTTAAAATCAAAGTATATTCGTTTAAATTCCTTTAATTGATTCCTACGCGTTACAAGCTCACACGATCAAACGATAAATCTGATCGCTACGATACTTGAAATCCTATAATAATTCACTATTATGGATCCGATGAAACTGGTTTCATCGGAATTCTAGACCGTCACCAAAAAGGCTAATTTTACACGTTAATTAAATACTAATTATTTTAAGATCAATTTAATCACCTTTAAATTCTAATTTAAAAGTCAACAATTTTCATAATTCTTAATTGCACAGAGATTGCTGATCTTTTACAATTAAATTTTCCATGTTAAATCCAATATTTAAATATTACATTAATTACATCGTTCTATCACAACTGTAATAAAATCCTAGTTTATTATAATTTAAATTACAAACAAATTCTTTTAATTTGATTTACATTCTTGTTATTAAATCAGTTATTAGCTTATGAATTAATTAAACATAAGTTTCCATCTTATTATTCTCATTTTCTACAGCTAACGTCTTTTACCCTACTAACTGCAATATTTAATTACATTAAATTTCATTGATTATAAAAATTAGTATTCAAACTCATTAAATAATGAGATGATAACTAAAATAATTGTTTTACAATAATAATTCATATCTATCAACTTATTGTCTACAACTAAGGGTTATAAATTGCTTACCAAAACTGATTCCATATTCTATATTAACTAATCTCAATTAAATACATATTATTTCCATTCTTAATATAACATTTAATTTATTTCTTATTAACCTATCATTATAGCCAAATTAACCTCTGCAACTACGTTTCAAATTAATTTTACCAGTACAATTGATTGAATTTACATTAATAGTTGTTAGTTTCATCCAATCAACATTATTAAATTCTATTCTAATGTATTTTTTCCATTTATAAATCAAAATTTTTAATTTTTGACAATATCAAATTCTGAAATCTTATTAACTTGAATATCTTTTATTATAGAAAATATGGGTTGTTGCATTTACGCTACTTCAAATTTGACCTTCTTTTCGTTGAAAAAAATTTACATGCAAATTAGTATAAAACATTTTAACTAAATCAAGATAGCAATCAAAATCATTTTGAGATAAATCAGTTAAACCAAAAGAACCATTTTCTAAAGCAAGGTCTTGTAAATCATAAAAATTCATTAAGATTTACAAACCTTGTTGAAATACTTTTTTATAAGTAGCATACTTAATACAAGTTTCACTGGACTCTTGATTTAACTTGAGGTTGACTTTTGATCATTTTGATAAGCTTAATAGCTTTGGATAAGGTGGGTAGGTTCGAGGAAAACATTCTTGATTTGATTTTGAAGGAAAGAGAGTGAAGATAAGTTTGAATTTTGAAGTTATTCGTGTGTAGAAGATGAGATAAGATATAGTAAATAAATAGAGATTAAGCAGCCATATAACAGGTGAAAAGGTGAAAATTCAAATTTTGAAATTAATGCAAGAAAGGGAATTTCAAAAGTTTGAATTTTTAAAAGATTCTCAAAATTCTACCAGGTATGTCGACATATCCATGTGACATATGTCGACATATGGGCCAAACAAAATTCAAAATTAAGAAGATTATGTGTACATATATTCATACATATATACATATACATGTGTGTGTGAGCATTTATTTATATTTATATATACTTATTATTATATTCTATATAATTTTCAAAAAATAAGAAATAAAAACATAAAATGTAAAAAGTACCGCTTTTGTCATTGCCTTATCCCTTTTGATTAATCTTCCATCGCCGTGAAACACATATTGATATTTTCTGTATCTGGTTCACTGTAACTTAACGTAGTATTAGAATCATCCGAAATCGCATTATAAGCTCTTTTCCTCTTTTTGAATGAACCGATGTTTGGTGTTTTCTATTGATACGGGCAATCTCTTCGTAGACAGCTTGATTCACCACAATCGTAATACTTAAACACATTTCCATTCCATAATTTTGGTTTTCAGTTTTATAAAAGTTGTCAATCTTTCTGTACTTCAGGAATTTTATGAAATTTCAAGTCATAATAGTAATCTCATCATCATTTTCATCATCATGTAAATCCCCATCATCAGTAGTAGTGTTGAATGCAATTGATTTCTTTTCGGTTGCCTTGCTTTCTTTTCTACCGTACAATTGTGTTTTATATGATATTAGATTACTAATAATTCTTCAATTTTTAATGTATTAATATCATTGGATTTCTTTATTTATTTCTAATGTCTTTTGATCCTATTTTGAAGATAGTGAATTAATAATTTTTCTAACTTGATCCACTTTAGAGAAATTTTTACCTGATGATACTAATGAATGCACTATATCTTGAAATATGGAACACATATCAGAAATAAACTCATTTGGTTTCATTTCAAACAGTTGAAACTGGTTTGTTAACATTAAAATCTTAGTTTATTTTACTTTACTAGTACCCTCATATGTAACTTGCAACAATCTCCAAATATCATATGCAGACTTACAAATAGAAACTCGATTAAATTCATTTTTATCTAATAAATGAAATAAAATATTCATGGCCTTAGTATTATTAAGTGCTTGTGTCTTTTTTGGTTAGGTGTCCATGTTGAGTATTCAGTTTGGAGTTCGGTGTACTCATTCTTTGTAATGTTCCATATATCTAAACCATTGGATTATAAATGAATTTTCATTCTACATAACCAGTAAGTATAATTACTACCATTTAATAGTGAGGGTCTAGCAGTTGTTTGTCCTTTAACAAAAGTGTTAAAAAGAATACTACCAGCGTTGATCATTTATACTTTTCAAAAATCAAACAAAGAGTTTTTGAAAACCTAATGCTCTGATACCAAATGTAGAGAATGGTGTAGTGACTTGTGAACCGATCTTAAGGGTATTTTAACACTAGAGGGGAGGTGAATGGTGTTTTATAACTTTTATGAAACTTTTTCACTTGTTTTAATATTGAATTAAAACACAGATGTATAGACTAGCAGGAAATCGCCAAAAAATTATAAGCAATAAAGTTAAATTGTAACGAGTTAGAGAAAGGACACCATTAATTTTATGCTAGTTCAGATTTCTCCTACATCCAGTCCTGTACAATTTCTTATGTAGATTTCTTTTCGCTTGCCTAGGTTGAACATGTAGCAAGCAAACCAAAATACAATCTTGATTTCAAAGCAACAAGATACACCCTCCTAATTATTGAGTTCAGGATAGACTCGCTTGATTTAATCGGACAATAACATAATCCACTTGATTCAAACGGGCTACAAGCACATCAACTTGATTTAGATGGACAATAAATACACTTACTTGATTTGAACGGGCAACAAGCATCCCAAACAAATGGTAGTAGAGAGTTGTTGATTTCCAAGTACAAACAGTTGTACTTTGATACAAGATATCATATAGCACTTTGATAACACTTTGATCATTGAATTGATGAGAGAGTACTTGTGGATGAGTGAGTAGTTTGTAGAGAGCAAAGTAGAATTTGAATTTGAGAGAATATGTAGTGATAGTTCAGAGTACAAAGAAGATAGAAAATTTAGTTAAAAAATTCGTTTCCTAACCCTTTATAGAGTGTTTGAAAAGATATGTCTATTCGTAAAAAGAAGTAATAAACAATCACAACTTTTTAAAATTAAAAAACATCTTTTCTCTAGTTTAAACAGTATTTAAAAGGATGTGTATGTTCGTGAAGAGATGTGATCAAAAATCATAACTTTTCAAAATTTTAAATCCATCTCTCCAAAGGTCTATATGTCGAAATATCTATGTAGCATATGTTGATACACATGTATGTTTTGAAAAATAAAAACTCTTTTAAGATGTTACAAAATTCTTGAACTCTTGTAAAATTATTTAAGCATATTTTCTAAAATATTTTAATATTAAAACCTTAATTAAAAAAAATTAAAATATTTTTTTTGAATATAAAATAAAATATTTTAATAATAAAATAATATTAAATATTTCATAAGAAAGTGTTCAAAGAATCAAATGGTTGTTATACAAGGACATTGATAAATTATTTTAATGTTTATTTATTATAAACCATAGTCTTGAACTCTTCTTATCTCTGTCTCTAAACTCATGAGTTTTCAATTATCTCGATCATCTCTGAATCTTGATCTCTAATCTTTATACTAATCGGTCTTCAAACTCGACTATCATGTACTTGTATACAACTATATAATATCTTGCAAAAATACTCTATACAGCTTTAGAAAACATTAATACCTATATTTATATGGTTATTGTCATCAAAATCAATATCTACATAAATAAACACTTGTATAATTTACTCTAAATTAGATTTAGGGGTTTTCCCTAGTGGAAATTCTGTAATTTACTCTAAATTACTAACTCTGATCGTATTCAAAATAAAAAGTGTTTTTTTTCCTAGTACATACTCGATATAATATATTATATTAAAATATTTATTTAATTTAAGTATATTTAATAGAAAATCCATAAATGATATGTTTCATGATAAAAATTACAATGTGTTGTAATCATGAGAAATTTATCACAATGAAAATAAATATATTGTTTCAAATATTCCTAATCAAATTGTATTAAGACTGGATATCGATATGTTCGTTGAGACTAGAGTACCTAATGCTCTACAAATATTGGGCAGTGTATTTCATGATTGTTAAGGCACCAAGGATTTATATGCTTATGATTATTGGATACATATAGAATGGCTCACTCGATATATTTCTGTTGGTTAATATAACTAAAGTTAAACGGAAAATATTACGCGATAATATTACATAGTTTTCTCGGCATGAGAATACCATTGAACTTCAATGTAGACATTCCACTTTGATTATAGTTAAATCGTGACATGATGTTCATCGAACGACTATCATTAGGTCTGAATTGAAGCACTGGAAATGAAACACTATTCAATAGAGAATTTTCCTCCTCGGTTATATGATATTAGTATCACGGTCAACTAGAATCAACTCAAAGTCAATGTCTCTGACTAGAGCGGTTCAGTTAGTAATAATTCTTATCATTGAACCAAGAACTTTGTGGTTGGACTATACAAGTTGAATGCAGATGATATCAGAATTTTGACCAATACCAAATTCTATAAGTCCTGATGTGATATAGTTTTGACGAAGAGAATTGGTGTAAATAATTATTACTACCGAGGACCGCTTGAAATGGTAAAATTGGATTTTTATAAAACTATGTAAGTGATAAATTTGGCTAAACTGTCACACCACTAGCTAAAGTGACATGTAAACATTAATATTTGAATTGTTCGATATTAATCGCTGACTGAATTTACACCTAAGAGTCACAAAATCGCAATGTTGAATACTCCAAATACCACCTGATTTCATTAAATTATAATTGTTATAAATTAACTAATATTTGTTAAATAATTAATAATTATAAAACTTTATTTGGATTATTTGGATCAGTATTGAAAATAGTAAGTGTATAAATGTTATATATACGCATATCAATATACAATATCGATGTGCATTTGAATTTGGTTTAAATGCAAATTTATCGATATGGTTTGAAACTACAACTAGGCCCATTAGCCTAGTAATGATTATCGGCCAAGTATGGAGAGATGGGGAGGTGATATTTTTTAATATTTTGAGTTTGCATTAGTGGAGAAAGATGGGGTAAAATACCGGATCAAGATCCCATTTTTCCTCCCATTCTTTCCTTATTTAAACTCACTACTCCCTTCTATTTTGGAGATACTTTCTTCTAGCCTCCTCATTCTATATGGGCCACAATTGTCATATCCTTTTCCTCCTCCATTTTCAAACCAAATGCAAACTTAAATCAAATTAAATAAAGATGTGTAAATCTCTTCGATTGGTAGCACTTTCTAGAAGAGAACGAACCAGATTTAAGGAGTGGTTTTGATTCAGCATTAGAGGCCTTACAAATAAGCCACAATCGGGGTAACACTTATTTCATATCAATTTATACATGTAAATCATCATGTCATTGTACTATATAGGTTAAGTTATATCACGACTCCAGATATGTATTTGATTTTGATCTACACAAGAATATGCTGTATAATATAAAAAAACATTATTTTGTACGTGTGTGTGTGTATAACTTTCGACATGCTAATAAAACAAATCTTTTTTCCGAATTCAAAAAAATTTGAAAAAACATTTAAATTAAATTTTGATTTTTTTCCTAGTATACATATACAAATATATTTGCAATTTATTTTAATAAGTTCAAAGCAAATTTTTTTGTATGCATATGGAAAAAAAATTAATTTTCTTTTCATATTTTAGTTTAAATACATATATGTTTTAATTATATTAATTATTAAAGTAAAACTTATTAATAAAAATAATACACATGGAATTAAAAAAGAAAAAAACACTTTTTCATTTTATTTTCCGTATAGAAATTTAAACAAAAAATTAAAGCATTTAATCCATATGAATTATTAACTAAAAAAATTGATTTTAACAAAAATTAATTTATGATCGAAACAATTATATTTATATATAGTTATATTTTACAACTAATTATACTATATTATATATATAATTAAAATTTTATATAAGTTTAAATATATTTATTTGTATATTTTATGTATTTCCAAAAAAAATAATACATATATGGTTATATATATACACTTTGCATCATACTCATGTCTCATGTCGCATGTCTTTGAGGTTAATACTGGTGATAACATAACTCGTATGGATTACCAATCAAAAAATTGAATTTAACTAAAATTAATTAATGGCATAAACAAATATATTTCTGTATATTTATATTTTACACTTAATTATACTATATTATACACACACACACATAACCAGAATTTTATATAAGTTAAAATATATTTATGTGTATATATTATGTATTTCTGAAAGAAAATCTATATGTGCGTGTGTGTTCTTATATGGTATCATATATACATATACATATACATACATATGTATGTATGTATGTATGTATGTATGTAAAATGAACGAGTTTCCATGCACCTCCACTACACCGGGTTAATTTACTAAGGGGAAATAGTTGCTTAGATAGGGATCGAACCCGCCTCCTACTACCGGGAGAAAGCCCCCTTTCCACTGAGCTACTACGATGGACTTATATGTATGTGTGTGTATGGCAAATTAATTACAAAATGCTTTGATTTGAATTTGAATTTAGGAGAATACTTTTAAACCTAGATCTAATTTCAAATTTGAATTTTTTTTAAATATTTAATTTAAATTTTGAATTGTTTTATATTTAAATTTATATAATATCTACTTATATTAAATATGTGTACATAATAGGTGTATATATTTACTTTTATACTTATGTTTGTTGTATTTATTTATATAATTATATATTATAATGACATTATATAAAACATATGGCAAAAATGTATATGGAGAGACTAACATATCCATTGCAGTGTAAATCCCAGCACTTCGGGATGGGCATGTTAAACCAAGTACACTTTATATGTTGGATGTGCATGCATATGTGTGTGTGTGTGTTTGATATACATACACACATTATAAATTAATAACTTAAACAAATAATATCAATCATTTAAATAAAATAATGATTTTGTTTAAGAATTATTTAGATTATAAATTAATTCGGACTTCATGGGCCTAATAAGATCCAAATGATTAAAAAAATCACGCGTTTAACCAGCTACATGCTGGCCTAGATCCAACAATAAAATGTACAAAATATTAAATGGTCTGGCTAAGCTGAAGATTGAGTATATATTAAAGTGATATCATTTGCATCAAGGCTGGGTGTTGTGATTTGTACAAAATCACATTTTGTGGAAATAAATATAAAAAAGAAAAGCATATATCTACAATTACTGTAGATAATATTTGCATGTATGAATATGCATATTATAATAAAAGAGAAAATTCCACTCTATTAAACTAATGCAACAATTCACTTATTTCAACATAACGATATTAATATCAAGTAATTGATTGTTATAAATAGATAGATGCACCATTTTTCCTTAGGTCAACAGAATTATTGGTTTTGGCATTGAGTTTGGCACTCAATTTCAATATTTTGTAATTGCTTTTGGTGGACGGAATAAAATTTTGTTTGAAGAAAATGATTTGTATTCTATTTTTTTCTTTTGTTTTGTTGTTCCTCTCAAGTCTAGTAGTGTAAATGTAACCCTAACATATAACACAATTTCAATCATAATCACACCAACTCCTAAGGAACAAAGAAAATTCAACATTTTGAAAAAGGACACAGGGACACCATCGAATATTGATTTTTCACTAATATATATACTTAAAACAGATTATGAACTTATAATTTAATAGTAGGATATGATTTTGATTACAGGAAAATAGGCTTTAAGAACAAACGTTGAAAAAAATTTGATCCTAAGGACATCAAATTTTTATTTTAGCATCAAGTCTGAACTTCAACGCAAATTCATGAGAAACCAATTTTTGTGTCAAATCCAAGGATCAATAACTCTTCGGTTCTATTTTTTGCGAAAGGTATATGTAAGACAACTCAAATCTGTATCCATTAACAGGCCTATGCACATTTTTTCCATTACGTCACATCCACCGAATGGTTTTCTAGTTATAGTTTTGAAGATGAAGTAATGTTTGGTGGAAGAATGAAGATGGTTTGTGAAGGTGCAAAGATGACTGTCTAAGGTGGTACAGCAATGTTGATGGAGGGGATGATTAATATGTAGAGTTTAATGTGACATAGAAGATGGAAGTTACAGCCCATAATACTAGTATTACATAACATTTTGTGAACTAAAATTTTGCATAACGCTACATTCATGCATCTACTTAATAAGGATTTTTTTTATTTTTTTTTTATTTGTTGTATTGTAATGCTACATTGATATAGTACTCGGTAAGCACTATCGAAATTGTCAAAGATAAAGATTGAAGAGGAAGAAGCGATAGTGAAAGCGGCAGAGGTAGCGAGGTGCCCCCAACAAGTAGATGGTAGTGGCAAGAAGGAGAACGTGGGTGAACTTGTCCTTGGAATCAATATTCAGAGTGGTGCCATTGAGGATAATTTTGTAGTACCTCCTTTCATTAACAGAAAAGTGTTGATAAAATCCTATTTACAATCTTAATAAGCACCCCCTAATGTATCATTTTTTGTATTGATCAGCTGTACATCCATTTATTTCGTCAGTCAGTAGCAACACAACACCTATATGGTTGATTATTGTAAACATGAACAATATCCTAACCATCATTATTCTTTTTCATTGATCAATTATTTGATAAAGCATTGAATCAGACCTATACACCATGTAATTAAGATATGATTCTTACTAATTAATATTAATTGTGCAATATCACATACCCCTCACCGTTTTCGACACACTTTGAACTGTCAAAGCACATAGTCAAATTCTCGTTCTTTATCCAAATTACAACTACCATTGAAATCCTCACTTTGCATATACCAACTACATATACGTTGTACGAATCTATTGCATCAAACGCTTAAAGAGTTTTAACATATGAAAATGAGTTCACGGCAGCTTAGCCTCCTTCAGAAGGCAAATTGCGATGCGGACAATGTAATCAAATAATACAGCACTAAATTTCACTCTTAGCATCTCCTCCAACAAACTACCAATAACTTCATTATCGACATTCATGGCAACCGAATAATAGACAAAAGATTTATAACAAAAAGCCATTACACTGCTTGTGTATTTCCATACTCGCGTTTTTCAGGACCAAACTCAGCCATTCCTACACCTGAATCATTTTGATACTTCACCCAACCTCCAGTGTCTGCCTTTGCATAGCTATAATAATATGATAACAGTGATATTAAAGAGATCAGAATCATAGCAGCAGATGCTGCAAATACACCTTTTCTAAGTGTTGCGCATGAAGATAGGTCCTTTTTTGCATAGTACCCTACATATTTGGTGTGGTATGCATTCCTTGCTGATCCTGCCATCAGGCACACTTCTGCCACCATAAAGCTCAACCTATATAACAATAAAGTTATGTCAAGTTTTTTTTGGCCATTTTTCTATGTATATACACACACATATGCATATGCGTGTGCTTGTAATGTATCTGTGTATGTGCGAGACATAAGGTCACAAGTTCAAATCCTGAAACTTACCACCGTGTAGCAAGTACATGAAGTATGTGTTTGGATTATACATACTTAGTATTTAAAAACAAAGCATGGTTCCATGGGTAATTCAACATACGCATGTACGTATATACATAAATACATACACACATGTACTATATAATGAGTGCAATTTTCAAAATTGTACTACATGCATGAATTTGACTATATTTTGAGTAATTTATAATGTATTAATGGAGACATTGTTGATTGATATGGATGATCTGGGCAAATTGTACTTTCTGACCCTCCCCTACTAAGACTTCAAGTGGTATTATTGTCAAAGTTGAACTATAACAAAATACGGGAGTTCCAACTCGTATTAATTGAAGAGCTGAATGGTTTCTAAACTGAAGCTGTTGACCAAATGTCTATTAACCTGAATCTATGGATCAAACATGATCTTCTCTTATTTTCTTGAGAATTAGGTTGGAAGGTATGCATTTAGTTTATATAATCATATAGCTATGTTAAGAATTTTCATGTAAATGGCGATTTGGAGGTATAAAAATAAAGGCTAAAATTACACGACTTGATGTTATGTAAATGCAACTAGTTTGGTTCTCCATATACCAGTTCGGTATAAAAATAAAGGCCAAAATATACAATTTCAAGGGGAACAGCCGAGCAATTTAGAACAACCTCTGGGTTAATAGAAGAAATTGTAAAATGTTAAACAAGTGTGTTGTACTTGGTAAAATAATTGTATAGCTCGAATCGAGCTAGTTGGCAAAAATATCTACTGTTTAACAATGCTAATGTCAAGAAAATAGAAATTCTTGCTTTCTTAAAATGATATCATTTATAACGCTAAATAATAGTAATTGATATATTTTAATGCTATCTCAAAACAATAGAAATAGTAGCTACGATATTAGAAATACAATAAAAATGTAACTAAGGAATCAAGATATGATATGATCTTATTTAACAAATAAAATTTTGTGATGGTAGTAAAATGGGAATATTGATTTTTCAGAAGTTGTAACAGGTTGAAGTTCGGAATTGAAATCATCACATAAACTAAGCCAATAGACCACCATGAATATTGTAAAACAACCAACCAGCTGAAATCAATCAACCAAACCAATCCAATCAAACAGATCGTAATGATGAATCAAAACATATGTGAGAAATACTGCACACAAGTTTATGGTGATTCCAATACTTCGAGAATTGTTTACTATTTTCGAGAGAGATTACGAATACGAGGAACGAATAATGACTAAAACCCTTATTCGATTTAAATAATACAATTAACCAGTAGTTATTTTATGAAAAGCATGCACAAGCAAAATATACTGCTTGGCACTTAATTATGTAAGATTTTAATATCAAAAAGCGGAGGGAGCTTAAGCATCATATATTACCACCTCGCCTCGCTTATTCTAAGTGCTTAAGCAATCAAAATTACCAAAAGAGGAAAGAATAGTTGCTTTTCTACATTAGATCAAAAAAAACCTCGCAACAAATAAAGAATACTAAAGGGGGGAATATATAACTCATGATGAATAAATACGTGTATTTTTAACATCGCAAGAAAATGAAACCAAAGTTTTCTTTCTTCCAGATTCGTCATGTGTATGTGTGAGCTAGAATCAATGGCACCTTTATTCAGTACCATTATGTAGCCTCCGATATCAGCCGCAAGTTTCTATTTAAATATTTGTTCTTTCTCTCTCTTGTCACATGGATCAAATATTTAAATATAAACTTGTGGTTGATACCAAAAGCTACAAAAGATGCTAAATAAAGGAGGCTATTGATCTTAGCTCTCGCTCCATGTGTGTGTGTATACATAATAGAACATAAAAATAGACAACGGTGCTGCCCGGCCTCTACCTTGTGATAAAACAGGCCATAAGATTGATAAATGCAACTCCACACTTTCAAATGCCTTATATTAACTTACAAGTCATCTGAATTGTTAGGCCGCACAAAAAAAAAAAAAAAAATCAAGGCTCGAGAACATACTAAAACCAGAAGCAAAGCCTAACAACGATTTCCCAACACCTCCCCTCCCCAACCACCCCCCCCCCCCCCACCCCCCCCAAAAAAAAAAACCCCTCCCATCCCCACACACACAGCAAGCCTTATGGTAAATGAACAAGGATTACGCCAACAAGACCATGATTCTTACACACACACGTACGTACATATGCATATGCATATACATAGGGCAAGAATCGGTTACACCTTAAACCCTCCTGAATATCAGCCACAAGTTCCAAATTAAATAATATATTTTTCCTCTCTTGCCACTTCACTCTATTGTTTAATTTGAAATTTGTGCCTAATATTCAGAGGGATTTGAAGGGTAGCAAAAGTGAGGGGAGCCAATCCTTCTAAATATTTGTTGCTTGTATCTTGTCACATCATACAATTAATTATATACAAAACGGTGGTTACAAAATAGGAGCGTTAAAGGAATGCAACAAAAGAGTGGTGTCATTGAACCTTCCTATACATATACACATACATACGTGTGTGTAATTAATGAACTCTTGGCATGTCAAGTTGTTGATCGTAGTGAAAAACTCCTTGAATATATGAATAGATGTTGTGGATTCTATGCATATTTCCTCCAAAGTTTACAAACAATACTCAATTCCCTTGGCATTAAAAAGAAATTATCGAGTAATATAATAAAACTTTGAATTTTTTTCGATCCAAATCTATTTTGACATGTTAAGACTAGAGAAATTTGATTTCAAATAATAAGCAACTCATTGTAATAAAATGCTAAGCTTGTTTTCATTTGACACTTGATGCAGTACATTAACTTTCATTGAAAAAACTTGAGATTATATTGTATAATTCAATAATTTTAACAATTCAAGAATTATCCAAGTTCCTCCTATGTCTCACTAGCCATGATATGATAGCGATGCATAATACAGTTAAATTTCACTTAAACCTAATTTTCCACAATTCTCCATTAACAAGTGATGGACTGGAACGTCCTTGAAATTAACGGACAATGATACGATACGTTCTTCTTAAACACTCATAGATGATAGATTTGAACAATACGGATAAGATAAAATGCTTGGACACATTGACGGATGCAGCATGGGCATAGAGCAGCTTCAGTCCTCCTAGATTTTGCAGCCAAAAGTCACTTTACCCTTCATTTATTAATAATTACACTGATGCCATTGGCCCTTTTAAATCCCACTTAGTAATTTGTTACTGCCATCTTTCCACCCATTGCCAATATTAGAGTTGCTGCCACTGCCTCTGCCATAATTGGACCTTCTTTGATCATTAACTAATCATAAATTTCATTGACAACTCAACCGATCGTTGTTAAATATTTCATATTTATATTTTAGCATTTCCATATTTTCACACCTAGATATGATTACAGTTACTGTTGAAAATAAGCGATCATACTCATTTTGACGAGGAGATGATGTGGGATGCGACGAAGAAGACGATTTGCAAAAAGGAATGTGAAAGCTACAAGCAAATTAGTGTTTAAAATAAATAAATAAATTTCAAAAAAATTTGTTGCATACAAGGTCAAAGCTAATATTGGAAAATATCAAAAGCTTGTGATGTGGAGATATATTACATATGAAATCCAATCAAAATCAAAACTAACCACATATTTTGCTTTGAAGCAGGTTTGAATATCCAAAATATATGCTCAATCGGCACCTATATAAAGGCAATAAAATCTCAATCATTTTATCATCATCAAAAATTATCTCATTTAGTTTTTTTTATAGAGATTATAGTTTTGTTTGCTCCACTTTGGTACCTATAATCATGTAATAAGAAAATCTTTTGTACTCTCTTCAAATTATAGTGAGTTGTTGGGTCCATTGATATAGGTCAATTAGACCAAACCATGTTAAATTTTATCATCTACCTTTATTTTCTATTTTGTTTATTTATTATTGAGTAGTAAATAATTGTTATTGGATTGAGAGGTGTTCAATCGGCAAATCTAGATATTGACGTTAGATTATTCCGCATTAATGGGAAAAACGAATTTTTTCACTAAAGATTGGTATCAGAGCTAGTCGATTTGTTTTAGATTTGAGCATCTATGGCTTCGAGAAAGATAGGTAGATCTGTTAGTAATTACCTCGTTACTCATTTTGATGGAAAAGGGGAATTTGGCACATGGAAGATAAAGATGGAGGCCATGTTAAAAAAGGAGAAAGTTTTTAATATTATTTCTAAGCCAGATAAACTGAAAGATCAAGAGATGAATGTATTGAAAGAGATGGAAGAAGAAACTCTTACAACCATCCAGTTGAGTCTTTTAGATAAGGTTCTAAGAGAATTCTCTCATCATCAGAAGATGACGAAGGAATTGTGGGATGTATTATCTGATGCATATTAAGACAAGTCTCTCACAAATCGGATTATTCTTCAGCAACAACTTTATTCGTGTAAGATGAAGTCTGGAGCAGATCTTATGGAGCATGTAGATATTTTGATCACTTTGATTATGAACCTGAAGGCAACGGAAGTTGATATTACTGATGAGGCTCAAGCGGTGATACTCTTATGTTCATTGTCTAAGGAGTATACTATTTTTGTTAATTCCATGATATATGGTCGCAGTAAGATTAGTCTAACATAAAGGCCGGTCTTTATAGTGAAGTGTTGAGAGGTGGATTGACGAGCGCTAGTTTAAATAGTGATACACAGTATAAAGAGGTAAAAGCCAAAGTTAAAAAATGGTGGAGGTCGAAGTAATTCAAAGTCTCAGTCTAGAAGGCATAAGTGATTGATATGTCATTATTGTAAGAAGCCAAGACATTTTATAGCTCAATGTCCCAAGCTCGAAGGAAGTAGAAAAAATCCAAAGTAAGCTTCAGCATCTACTACAGTGAAATTAGATACGGAGAGTGATACCGATGTATTTACAGCTTCTGCCTCTTTAGGAAAAAGCAACTTATGGCTGATTGATTTTGACGCATCCTATCGTATGACACCTGATAGGAACTATTTTTCCACTTACCATGAGACTGATGGAGGAGAAGTTTTGATGAGCAATGATGCTTCTTGTCGTATGGTTGAGGTTGGTAGTGTAAAGGTCAAGATATTTGACGGTGTTGTTCGTACTATTACTGATGTTAGGCATGCACCTGATTTGAGGAGCTTGATTTCTGTTGGGGTTTTGAGTATGCTTGGTTTGAGGATTGTACTTGAGGGAGAGAAAATGAAGATATCGAAGGATTCCATGATTGTTATGAAATGAGTAAGGGCATGAAATCTTTATCTATTAAAGAGCATTATTGTAGTTGGTGAATCAGCTTCAGTTACTTCTGTTGATTCAGATTATTCTACATTGTGGCACTTGCGGATGGATCACATCAGTGAACGCGGTTTGGATGAGTTGAGAAAGCAAGGTTTGATTGATGGAGTGTAGTATTCAAAGCTTGGCTTTTGCGAAGAGTGTGTTCTTGAAAACAGACGAAGATTTCTTTTGATATAGGAGAGCACAAAGCAAATACTATCTTGAAGTATGTTCACACAGATGTGTGGGGACTCTCTCATTGTCCATCATTATATGGAACCAGATATTTCGTTTCATTTGTAGATGATTTCTCTTGCGAAGTATGGGTGTCTAAGAGTAAAACTTTTACCAGGTTTCGAAAGTGGAAATCTATGGTTAAGAAGCAGTCAGGAAAGAAGCTGAAAGTTCTCCGTTCGAATAATGGCGGTGAAATTGTATCACATGAATCCATCGATTATTGTGAGTCTGAAGGCATTAAGAGACATTACACACCAGACGACCTTCGGTCCAATGGAGTTGCAGAAATGATGAATCAGACATTGTTGAAGAGAACTCGTTGCTTCAGATTGACTGCTAAGTTGAATAAGGAATTTTGGGCTGAAGCCTTATCTATGGCGGCTTTCATCATCAACCAAACACTTTCTACTGCCATAGATACGAAAATTCCTAAAGAAATATGAAAATGATAGTTTGTTAACTATTCATTTCTCAGTGTTTGATGTCCGTCTTATCTACATGAAAGCAGATGAAAGCTGGAACCTAGAGCTCGTAAGTGTATATTTCTAGGTTATAGAAGATGAATGAAGGAATATAGGTTGTAATGTTCTATCACCAAGAAGATTATTACCAGCAGTCATGTGACTTTTGATGAGAAGACTAGGCTGAAGGTGGAGTCTTTATCATTCGATGAC
Organism: Allium cepa; assembly: GCA_030765085.1. Classification (NCBI taxonomy): domain Eukaryota; kingdom Viridiplantae; phylum Streptophyta; class Magnoliopsida; order Asparagales; family Amaryllidaceae; genus Allium; species Allium cepa. The sequence continues at coordinate 731,909,766 of CM060943.1, forward strand.
AATGTGAGGACAAATTCAGAATACCAAATACAAGACAAGTCATCTTCAAATTCTTTCTATAGAGGTTCAAATGGTGTTTCCGATGGCACCATGGTTGATGAGGATAGTACCGATGTTAGTACAAAGGATCAAACTCAAGGTGGAGCTCGTTCGGAGACTAAACCTGTTACACAGAGAAGGAAGCTTAAGCGGCTTGATGAGTTTGTTGGACTGAGCATCGAAGACATTGACTTCGATGATATATCAACATATGCATTGAATGTTGTCCATGATGAGCCTAGTGATTATAGAGAAGCTATTGCATCAATTGACAGTTCCAGTTGGTTGGTTGCTATGAAGAAGGAGATGGAAATCTTTGTTGAAAAATCATACTTGGATTCGATGTCTCTTTCCACCGACAAGAGAGCTATTGGATGTAAGTGGATCTATAGAGTGAAAGACGACAACAATGGAGATTTTAGATATAAAGCAGCAAAGGGGCATGTTCAGAAGAAAGGGGTAGAGTATCATAATATTTTTGCTCCAGTTGTTAGGCATACTTTCATTCGTATTCTCTTAGCATTAATTGCTCATTATGATATGAAACTTGAGTATCTAGATGTCAAAATTGTGTTCTTGCATGGCAATCTAAATGAGGAAATTTATTTGAAGTAGCCAGAGAGATTCATTGATAGTAGCATGCCAGATTATGTTTGTAAACTTAACAAATTTCTATATAGACTGAAACAGTCTCCTAGACTATGGTATAAGAGATTTGATAAGTTTATGTTTTCACATGAATATTCTAAAAGCTTCAAAGACCGGTGTTCATTTCAGAAGGTGTGATGGAGATATGATATAGCTTTTGTTATATATTGATGATATGTTGATTGCATCTCGAAGTATGGTCAGAATTAAAGAGTTGAAAGCGGAGCTTGGCAAGAAGTTTGATATGAAGGATTTGGGAAAAGCACAGAATTTTGAGAATGGGGATATTCAGAGATAGGAAGCAAAGAGAGCTGAGACTCACTCGGCGCAGTACATTGAGAAGGTCCTCGCTCGATTTGCTATGAAGAAAACTAAAATGGTTGACACTCCATTAGGCACTCGTTTTAAGTTGTCGAAATAATTATCTCCTTCATCGGATGAAGACGAGTGGGTGTTGTGAGTCGATATATGTCTAATCCGGACAAAGAGCATTAGCAAGCAGTGAAATGGATTCTCAAATATATTCGAGGCACTTCTTCAGTTGGCTTGTATAGTGGAGTAGGTGGTGATATCTCTCTTAGAGGCTACTATGATTCATATTATGCGGGGGTAGAGACGGGCGGAAGTCGGTGTCGAGCTATGTGTTTACACTTGATATAGGCTCGATTTTGTGGAGATCAAACCTGCAATCTATCGTAGTTTTGTCGACTACCGAAACCGAGTTGATATCGATTGTGGAAGCGATTAAGGAGGGATTGTATTTACTCCAGTTGTTGGATGATCTTTCGGTGGTGCAGCTGACAGTAGAGCTATTTTCAGAAAGTCAGAGCGCAACTCAACTTGTAGAAAATCAAGCCTATAGTCCTCAGACGAAGCACATTGATGTCAGAGGATTCTTTCTTATGCTGGAGGAACGAAACAAGATCATGTTGGTGAAGGTGAATACTATGGATAATCTTTAGATATGATGGCGAAGTCACTTAGCGTCATTAGCGTCATGGGGTACTGACCCAACAACTAATAGTCACTAGTTGATTCGAAATAAAAAGAGATGCAATAATATTGTATCGAGGTGGAGTGTTGAAAATAAGCGGTTGAATATTACACTTATTTTGATGAGGAGATGATGTGAGATGCAATGAAGAAGACGGTTTACAAAAAGTACATATGTGAAAGTTACAAGTAAATTAGTGTTTTGTAATAAATAAAATTTATTCATTTCAAAAGTTGTTGCTACATACAAAGTCAAAGCTAATATTGAAAAATATCAAAAATTTGTGATGAGATATATTAGATATGGTAATCCAATCAAAATCAAAAGCAACCACATACTTTGCTTTGGAAGAAGTTTGAATATTCTAAATATATGCTCCATCAGCACCTATATAAAGACAGTGGAATCTCAATCATTTTATCATCATAAAAAGTTATCTCTTCTGGTTCTTTTATAGAGATTATAGTTTTTTTTGCTCCACTTTGGTAACTATAATCATGTAATAAGAAAATATCTCGTACTCTCTTCAAATTATAGTTGTTGGATCCGTGGATGTAGGTCAATTAGACCGAACCACGTTAAATTTTATCGTCTCCCTTTATTTGTTTTTTTTTTATTTATTGTTGAGTAGTAAATAATTGTCATTGGATTGAGAGGTGTTCACTCGGCAAATCTAGATTTTGGCGTTAGATTATTCTGCATTAGTGAAGAAAAAAAGGATTTTTTCACTATAGTTACTCAACTGATTACCATTACAAACTTAACATTTTCCTATCTCCTCACATAAAAACTGTTATTATTAAACTGATAATTGATTTATTTATTTATTTTTGCCTTCTTACATTGATTAATAAAGAAATAGAGTCACTTGGTTAATTTTAAGAATTAGCGTTATTTTATTTATATATATGTTTATCCATAATCTAAGTATTAATTAGAATGACTAAAAAAGGAATAGTATGCTGAATCAACTTTAATCAATATAAGAAAATTTGTGCTTCAACATAGCAATATACTTTGTTGTATTTCTAACTTGCAGTGTTTGTGAGGTAGAGAGTTGATTAATGGATTGTTTCTTTGCATTGCTTTGTCTAGAGCCGTCAGCCTAGTTCGCTTCATCATTGGGTAGTAGAAAGTTAATTATATTAGCTTAATTTCACCAAATGACTTATTTAACGTTGATATTTTGGCACATCAAAACAACTCGAGACTTATAGATACAGGATTGAATATTGATTATTTTGATTTAAAGGGTCGAGCGACATAACTTGATTAATGGTTAAAAGTAACAGAAATTTGGCATACTGGTGGTTTACAAGCCTTTAAGTGGGTATATTTTGTTGGATACAACTATCACGGTAGAACGAGCATTTTTTTAAGATGAAAATTGTGATGATTCATCATTGCAACCGGATGGGTGTCAAAGATTAAATAATTGCTTGATCATCTATATTCGAAAAGGCATGTCGTCTACATTGAAAAAGTGTACCTAATAGTTTACAAATGAAGTTATTATGAAATATTATAAGAAAATGAAAGATCAAAGAGGTTAATAGTAACTCATTTGTGAAATCAGTCCTAGAAGAAGAGTGCACTACCAACTACAATAGAGTGGTGGATAACTTGATTTTATTATTATTGTGTTGCTTTTAATTAGAAGAATTTTTTTATCAGACCTCTTAAATAGATAAATAAATATCAAATATTTGAACATCGTAGAATGTCATAAACCAAAAACTACAGCAACGATGCTTTTGTTCAACTAACAATTAACCAAAACAAGGGATGAATTCACAAATCCATGTATAAATGCAATCTATCCGAAAATCAATGTGAACCATCGAAAATAATTCATTGAAGCTACTATATAACTAGAACAACTATTTTCTATCTTACTATAGTTATTCTATCAGTTGACAATCTCTCCTTCCTAATTTTTAATTTTTAATTGTTCGCTGGTTGCCACCATCTCTTCGTCCATCGTAGGCATCAGAGCTATCGCCGTGTCGTCGACCATCAACAATACCTTTACCGCGATCAAATCTTCTACAACCATCAGAAAATTTTAATTTTATTAACTCAATTGATTATTGGTAAATATTTCATAAATGTATTTCGGTATTTGCGTATTTTCTCATCTTGCAATCTATTTTCGTTCACTGATTATTGTTACTCAATTAATTTCTCTTACAAGCTTAACATCGTCTTACCTCCTCAAAAAGCTATTGTTACTAGATTTCCGATTATTTTTGTCTCCTTGAGTTGATTAATTATTACTATTTATAAAAATAGACTTACTCTACTAATTTTTAGAATTAGGGTTGTTTTATTTGTAATCACATATTAGTTTAATTGATTATAAACGAATAATTCTTTAAATCGATTTTAATATAAAAATATTATATTTCATTGAAATAATCTGCTTTTGTGCATTCTTAAATTGCGTTTTGTTATTTGAGAGTTGATCAATATTCTATATTGCCATCTAAATCCATCTTATTTTCTTTAATGTTCCCTTGATTTAATAACCGATAATTAACTCGATTAGCTCAATTTTATCCAAATGACTCATCCAACTTTGAACTTTTGGCACGTTCAAACCAACTTAATCAAGATTTAATGCTTCTGACCTAAAAGTATTGGGAGATGTAACTCAATTAAAAGTTAACAGTAGAAGAAACTGTGCATATTCGTTAGTTTGCAAGCTTTTAACCATGGCTTTGATTTTTGCCGAGTTCAACTGGCATGGTAGGTTAAGTGTTTTCCCGAATGAAAAAAGCTTTCGCAGACATATTGATGATTGATGGTGGAATGATAGTTTGATGGTCCACATAGAAGAAGACATCCCCCCCCCCTTTCCACACACGCATGCACATATACACACAGACAGGGGCATAAATACTTGCAAACGAAAATTCAAGATCCCCTCCTGCCTAGGCACATGTAGAATGTTGAAGAAAAAAAAAGTTAAATGACCATAAACCAAAATAATAACTGAATTCATGCATCCACTTATAAAAGCATATTGCCGAGAAATCAATATGAACTATCAGAAATAACTAATTGAAGTTGCTGTACTGTGGTAGCCTGAAATACTATTTCTTATCTTTTCTATTTATTCTACCAGTTGGTATAACAAAACATGTATCATCTCAAATGAAATCCCATATTCACAATTTTATACCTCACGTGCTCCTTCCAATATCATCCATTAGTCACCATGATTTTATTAGTCCGTGGGATCCACTATATCAAATGAACCATTAGTCACCGTGATTTTATTAGTTCGTGGGATTCACTATATCAAATGAATGGTGAATTATATAACAATCAAGCTTTGAAATCAATTGGGCACATGGGACAGAGAGATAGTGTTTGAACTCTACTTATTTAAACAAAGCAAATCCTATATAACAATTTCGTGGAGCTCAAATATCATTCCGGTGGTGATTTGTGTTTCTTAAACAATGCAGCGTTACTAAGTAGTATATATCCCAATATCTTTTTCACGACAACAAATGATCACATAAACATCACACAAAAATGTGTGGAAGATTTAAAAATCGCAACTTTACCAAATAAAAAAAATCTTCAAAAAACCAATCAAACTTACCATGAAATAATAAAGAAGAAAATAGCACATGTCTTGGAGGCACCACTAGCCAAAACCCTTTTCCCGAAGCAAAGACACCTGGTAACGACGTTAACTGCAACCTGACTCACCAATACCAACATAAACGCCGACAGACCGTACACGGTAGACGCATCTGTGTCATACACGCAATATGTGCGGTCGTCGTACTCATCAGGCTGCACCTTCCCCTGCACCCAAAAAGGAAAAAGAAGCGTCAAGATAGAACCATTTCAGGAAATTGGGAAATTCGAAGAAAATTAACTGTGCTTCTTCTTTTTTCTGCCCCGATTGCGAGAACGAAAGCCATTATGTGAAGTGAGCAGATCACTGCAACTAGCGGAAGTGAAACACCCATGGATTTCTGCTTGCTTCAATCAAGTTTGGAGACTGAGATGTGAATTTGGAAACCGAGATTTGTAGTATAGTGAGAAACCTATAATTGAGATATTTGGGAAAGTTATTTGACTGAAGAGTGACTGGGAGCGGTAGCAGCGGCGGGTTACTATGCTTTTGCTATAAAACAGACAAAATGTTCTTTCTTTTTTAGCTCCCAAATTTCGAATTACGTAATAATATATATATATATATATATATATATATATATATATTATTACGTAATAATACAGAATTCAACTAATACTGAAAAAACAGATAGCAATGTAAACACGGACAGCTGAAATTTATCGTTATGGATTTTAATTATAATATATATATATATATATATATATGTACACTAGTATAACCGCACAACGGTGGAGAAACCGACCGTTCGATTGTATAACTATGATATGAAATATACATTTAAAAAATTTGTTAATATTATTAAACATTAAGTGATAATATGTTGGAGAAGAATAAATTGAGATTTGAATCTGAAAATATGAATTTCAAATTTAAACATTAATCAAAACATTCAAAATTGTGATTTGAAATTGAAAATTTTAAATTTTTAAAATCATAATAGATTTAAATTTGAAATCTTTGATGCGCAAAATAAAAGGAGAAAGTTTAGGAAAACCGCGACGAGACAAGATCCATGTTTTTAGAGAAACCGCGACGAGACAAGATCCACGTTTTTTTGGCTTCAGGAAAATTAATTTTGTCTAGTAGAAGTAGGCAAACCTCCCTACGGTCGGTTTGATTTTATATATATATATAGTGAACTAGGGAAAAGACAAACTTAGAAGAAAAAAAATTAGGCTCGGTTTTATTTTTAGGCTCAAGAACAAATGCTGGTTATATTTAGCATTATATTCAACTTTTACACTATACAAAATTCTAGTTATAACTATCATTATATTCAGTTTTACACCATACAAAATGCTAGTTATATTTTAAATTTGTCCTTGTGCCTATTTTTCTGTAATATATTTATGTGTTATAAAAGTATCTCAGTGAACAAAAAATTTACAATGCTATGATCTTACTAAGTAGTGTAAATTAAATTACTGAGCATACATGTTAGTTTAAGCGATGCATAAGTTCAACATGGATTGTTCCACGTACGGAATAAAGAAAGTATGCTACGGAATAAAGAAAGTATGCTAATTGTGAAATAATGTTTCGACATAGGTTTAAATAAGCAATATCTAACATTTGTATTAGTGAACTTATTCGCACTAACTAATACTAATTAAATTAGACAAAATATTTTAATGGTTTCAACGGTTACTTTTTCAATTGATATAGCAGATTATAATGTCGTAAATATAAATAAATAATGAACGTTGTGTATTATATTATTTTTGAACATCTAGGTAAACTGCACAATTTCATGGACTCATGAGTGGACGGAGCAGAAACTCTCTCCACTTTGGGTAGTTAACAAATTGATTTAATGTTGTTGGTAATCGATTCATGCACCTCTTTATCATTTCTATTGTCGTGACAAGATGAGCTACCACTCGAGGACGTCATAGTTGGTTTCTAAATCAACTAAATAGTTCTAGTAGCACTTACTTTAAATAATCATACCACCTTAAATAAAGAATATAAATTTAGCATAATTAAAAGCAAAATAATCATCGCATGAGAAATACTTGTGGATGTGCATAAAAATACTTTAGATGACATTACACTAACAGGCTCGGCCTTTTGGTAAAGCAAAAGAAGCTTTCGCTTATGGCCTCGTGAAAAACTAGGGAACCATCTCTGTCAGCTTCTATTCGAATGCGTAGATAAAAAAACAAATCGTGAAACTCCGAATCGCGAGCGACGGCGGTTTAAAAAAAAGCAAACATGTAAACGAAGCTCCAAATCGCCATCGGCGACTGGAACGGCGAACGTGTAGGTGAGTCGAGGGTCGATGGTCACGAGGCAGGAGCTAGGTGGACCATGAGCAGATATCAGTGCAGCTGTGCAGAGGTGTAGCAGTCAGAGTCACAATCGATCATCTTCTTCGTGGAAGAGTGGACTATGGAGGACCAGAAGGCTTTAAAGGCAAAAGGTGTGCTATTCACGGTTTTTTTTAAATTTCTAATTTTTAAATTTCTATTGACAATTATAATCTTATTAAAAATTAAAATGATCCATAATTTTGCATCTTTTATGTTAGTTCATTGTTGGAAAAATGGAACTAAAAGCATGTTGAGATGAGTCATGAATTAACAATACGATATTAATTGTAAACATGTTTAATATTCTTATGATCCATCGGGCAAAGAATAATTAATTCTAATTTGGGATGAATCGCAATTGCTTGTTAGTTTAGAATAATTGTTGTTTTGGAATTGTTGTAGAATGAGTGTTGGTTTCAGATAAGTATTAAGGTTTAACAATAGTTAATGTTTTTAATGATTAGTTAATACAAATTTTGTTCATGACTAACTAGGATTGTGAAATTTGCAGTTTTGTTTTTAAACGAATTGAATAGTGTTAACCCGCCTTTTAGTCAAGGCCGGGATATCAACAAATTGGCTAGAAAGGATAGATATCAGGATTGAAGATCGATTGAAAATAAGGTTATGATCGATATCGGCAAAATTTGATCGAACTCCAATCAAGACGGGATCGACTGGGAATGATGAACAAGCCTAGGTGAGGCTACGTTTCGAATCTCAAGTCAATCGAAATTTGTATGCTCGAAATATGGATGGATCAATATTGGTGAGGAATGGTTTGCATCGATACCTTCGTATCGAGATGGTTCACATCGATGTGGTTCGTATCGATCCGCAGCTGCTCGGATGTCTACTTCGGATCGATACTCTTGTATCGATCAGGGATGTACTCGATGCTTTCTTATTGATCAGGATGGAAATAGCAATATATTTCGAATCGATGATTTTATATCGATACAGCACGCACCGAGCTAGTTGGACTCGGCATCGGTATGGCAGGGCATTTCGTATCGATCAAGGTCGGGATCGATACGAAATACAAGCAGGAGTTTGGAAGAGCACTTCGTATCGATCAAGTATTGTATCGATACGAAGGATATATGCAAAGGATCGATACAAACAGGGGGGGCGGCTGAAGGGTACGAAGGAACGAAGCTCGATCGATACGAAGAGAATGGATACGAACAAGAGCAGGGGGTCGATACGAAATGGACGTTGAATCATCGATGCGAAGTAGGCGTCTCAGATCATGAAAGAGACGTGTTTGAATAAAGAAGCAATCAACTCGGCATTAAAAGTGGATCTCCCCTAGGTTTTCGAGCCACATCATCGTTGCGATTGTGATGGATACAAAGGGATGGAGACGAATTCATGGATACGAATGCGACAGCCAACCGGTGAACACAAACTTGTATCGATCATAACTCACAATCTATAAGTCCAAATGCGATGAAATTTGGAGAGGGGTTCCTGATGCATTCGAGAACCTCCGTGGCCGATCCCAGCTCGATTAGACCACTTTTTGGATCGATACGAATTAAACACGCATCGATCCAAATCGCTACAGATCGATGTGACGGGCCCACCTACGCAGGATAAAAGGTGTTCCAGGTTTTGAGGCGGATATTTTCGGATCTACATCTACAAATAGGAGTGTTATGGCAAATAAAAGGGGGATCTTCTCCTTCTCTGACTCTGAAGCTCTGCCATTTTTATAATTGGATACTAAAGGCTTGTAATTGTTACTACAGTACAAAGGGAATAAAAAGGATTGATTCAAAGTGGACGTAGGTCGGATTGCTGAACCACTATAAACCTTGTGTCTTTCATTCTTTCTTCCATTTTAACGATACTATTTCTTCATTTTTATTCTCTACTTTATTTGGATTTGAGATCTGTGTTGGAAGATTGTGAATCTGTGTATGTACACTGGTGCTTTCACTACTTCTGAGGTTTGTGACAATTTTGACGCAAACACTTTGGCGCTTTCACTGAGAATGACTGGCACCCGTTATACCGGATTCGGAGTTCAGATTTGGAGAGTTAAAGGATCAGATCTATAAAGAAACCATGACAAAGCAATCAACAAGGAGACAAAGAGCGGAGAGAAGTCAGCAAAGCCAGTAAGCATCTTTAGGAGCTAATCAGACTTCGACCTTCATCACCAGAGATGAGACGAGAATGATGATGGGAGCTATGCGTGAAGAGCTTCTGAAAAGACAAGAGGAAATGATGTAGAACTTTCTCAGACAGTTTGGATAAGCAGGAACAGCTGGAGCTGTTGAAGTTCAGATCCACGGAGCTGGAACGGAAGGACTCAACAGACAATCGAATGGAGCAGCTCAACAGGACGCAGCCCTTAATCAGCACACAACTTTAATCTGGAGGGATCCAGGCTCGGGGGCACACCACCTTGCAACGATGGACCGATTCACGAAGGAATTCCAGGTGACACCACACAACAAGATGCCGGCAGGAATACAAGTGTACATGATGAAGAGTACGTACCAGAACTCCCTCGAGGATGCGGGGGACAATCCTTGGTGGACAACGTTGGATTAGCTGAGATTATCAGACGAACTATGCGTAGAGGTTTGGCAAACAGAAACAAAGATCCGGAAGGAGTAAACAAGAGTCCATTTACCCATGAAATTAGAATGGCCGAAATCCACCAGAGTTCAAGCTGCCTACTTTGGAGGTATACAATGGCAAGGTTGATCCTACCGATCATCTAATGAGATACACGAGACCCATGGAAGTGCTGGGGGCATGGGAGGGAGTTATGGCCTGATGTTTCCCCTGTACTTGACAGATATAGCTGTTATGTGGTTTAGGCTGTTGGAAGAGGGATCTATCAGGACATGGACGGAATTGGTGGATAAGTTCGTAAAGCAGTTTCAGATTCATATCAAAAGGTCTAAGAACGTAATGACTCTAACATCGGTGAAGCAAAGGATAGGAGAATCGCTCAGGGCATTTTTTATTCGTTTCAATGCAGCGGTCGCTTTGATGGATCGACCGGATTCATCGATGGTTTTGATGGTGGCAGTGTCGGGAGTCAGAGGTAGCTCAGATTTCAAAGTATCATTAATATGAGATCCTCCAATGGATCTCGGGGAGTTCTTTCATGAGGTCGAAAGATTTCTTCGGGAGGAAGATGCATATTCGAAAGTGAAGTCGAAGGTATTAAACGCGGCTGAGGATGGAGAACCATCCGGCGGAAGCCTGGGTAAAGATAAAGATAAAGGAAAGAGGAAGTTGGATGACGAATCTGGAAAAGCGAGAAAGCGATAGAGAGAGCCGAAATCCTCCACTTACACAAGATTAAACGAACCATTAGAACGGATATTCATGTTGTAACGATCCCGGTTTTGAGTCAAACTTAAATTGGTAATTAAAATAAAATTTTGAATTAAATTGTGAATTAATTAGAATTTTTCCAAATTGAATAAAAACATTTGTTTGTCTATTTATATATATATGTATATAAATTGATTTTTAATAGAATATAAATTTGAAAATCCAAAAATGAATATTTTTAGAAATAAATTGGATTTGAAAACTCTATATTTTAAAGATAATAAAAGTTTGTTTTCTAATATTAATGTGTGTATATATATATTTTTGGAAGTTATATTTTAAATTCAGTATAATACTTTTCAAAAGTTATTCAAAGTTAATCATATATTTTCAAAAAAATTTGAGAATGATATTCATTTATTTGAAAGGAATAGTGACTTGAGTTTAAAAAATTGAAATAAGATTTAATATAAAGATTTAAAATACATTTTCTCTTAAAATGACAAGTGTTAACATAAGAAAATACTTAAATTTAAGAGTTATGACATTTGTAAAATTATATAAACATAAGCATGCATATATTAAACTAAATTGAAAATAATACATAAATATAATTTGTATAAGGATATAATCATAAATTTGTTTATATGCATAAGTACTTAATGAAATATAAGGGTTTAAAACAAAGTTTATAAATTAGGGGTTTAAACATAAATTTAAGTGTTTTAAACAAGTGTAAAATAAATTGTAACTCATGTTAACAGGTGGAAGATAATATTATCATACAATAATAAGTGGAAAAACTAGTATTCTCTTTTAATTTGAAAATCATTTAAACAATGTTATTAGAAAAATAACTAGGCTGACCATTTATCTTCACCTCTCAAACTTCTTTCATTTTCAAACTAGCCAGAGAAAAATCAAAAACAAGTTCAGAATACAATTTAAACTCAACATAAAACTAGCTCAAATGTAAAGCAAAGATTCAACAGGAACCAAACTCCGACAACAATCTTCACCAAGTTCAAATCTAAAGCAACTAAATCAAGTAATCAAGCTTCATATTCAACTCTAAAAAATAAGAAAAGATTTCAAGTTGCTGTTTCAGATTCAAATACAACTCAACACGATCAGGCATGCAAGTTCAGGCAACTCAATATAATCAAAATCGGATCATCATCAAATAAGTAAATCAAAATCTACTTCCGGTGTTCAAAACATTCCAAATTTTCAAGCCTGTCTCTGTTCAAAGTACAGGTGAGCAAACCCCCTTGACCCTGTTATATTTCTTAGTTTTTGGATTTGTTCTTGAAGTATGATATGAATGAATTATGCTTGAATGATTGTGCGAATATGCTTGCATGTCTCTGCATATATGTGTATGACTGAGTGCATGTCTGTAAACAGATATACCTCTCTGTTTATATTAACAGGTTCAATTCCTCTAGAAAAAAAATTCATATCTTCCAATTGAAATCATATTGGACTTTGATTTATGAAGTGCAAACATTTGAAACAAGAAAACATCATTTATAAAATTGATTTCAAGTATAATGGTTGGGTATTTATCTCAAAATTTTATAAATTACAGCGAAAATCAAAACATAGGTTAAAATCGATCAAGCTAATTTCAGTCTTTGAATATATAATTTGAAACGTTGAGCAAAATGTTGAATTTTAATGTAAAGATCATGATTTTTAGATGAGTAATTGTTGAGATAATCGGAGTTGTTCGAATTTGGGTTGATCGTCGATTTTCGACGATCGGTGTGATGAAGTTCGTCAGGATCAACGCTATTGGTAGCGGGTAGCCTGGTGATTGCAGGAAAAATAGTGGAGGGTTTTATTGATGGCCATGGTGGCGGGCCAGCGACGAATAGGGTTTAGAGGCTTGTTTTGGTCGAGGTTTTTATGAGTTTCGTGCGACGTCGATCGATCACCGGAAGTGATCGCATGAGGAGGTTAGAAGCGTGGCGACATGACGAATCTCTGGTGAGTCAGCAAGGGTTCTCGAGGTCAGGATCATCGGCGATTGAGGATTTTTCTGATCGAGTTTGTTCTAGTTTTTGTTCGAATGTCTCGTTTTCGATTGGTGGTCGATTTCGCCAACTTGGATGATCGAGGGGGTCGGCAAGGTCGTCGTTGACTTGCCGAGAGTGCGACGTTGATCTATGATGGTCGGAGTGACCATGCATGTGCACGTGCACGTTTGTTTCTGGAGTTGATCTGAGCTTTGGGAAAGAAGCATAGTTCTCGGGTATGACTCGAAGTTTCCGTTTGATTGTCTCAGGGAAAAAAATGATGTGGGTTACTCAAAGTTGAACTTGGGTTTATTTCGGGTTTGACTCAGGTTCAGCATGATAGTTGTAAAAATTCAAAATTTAACAAGTTTTAAAAAGTTTAAATCAAGTTTTAACAAATTTTGTTAGATTAGTTATTTTATACAATATGTGTTCATTTGTAGGTTAATTAAAGATTTTAAATTTAAGTTATTTTAATTAATCAAGTTTAAAAAAATTATATATATATATATATGGGTGTGTGTGCGCGCGTTCATTAATTAATTTTAAGCCTATTTTTAAATAAAGAATTAAATAGCTTAATTAAGAAGTGAATTAAAAAGATAAAGATGTTTTTATTTGTTTATTAATTAAAGATCTAAGTTGATTTATGGATAAAAGATAAATTTGTTTCAAAAAGCTAATTGTTTTAGAAGATCAATTATCTTGGTTTCAAAATAAAAATATATTAAGTGATTAATCAACGTGAACCCTAAATGTTGTTAAATAATATTGTTAATATGATTAATTAAGATAAATGGGTTATCTTAAGATTAAAGGGATCATTAATTTGAAATTTAATGATAATTACTTAATTAAAGAATAATCAAGTATTAGTTAAGGATTAATTAATTTGTTAAGAGGTAATTAATTAATGATGAGTAATTAGAGAATGATTACTTAATGAAATTAATTAAGTTTAATTACTTAGTGTAATTAATAAAAGATTATTACTTAATGTAATTAAGGGATAATTACTTTGTGTAATTACATTAAAGGATAATTAATTAATTAAGATTAATGTAAGTAATTAAAGGTAATTAATTACTTAAAAATAATTACTTAATAAAAGTAATTAAGGATAATTAATTAATCATTAAAGGTTGATTAATCAAGTGACTAAAGAATAATTAAATTAAAGGATAATTAAATAACTAAAGGTTAATTATTTAATGATTAAAGGTTGATTGATTTATCAATTAAGATTTATTAATTAATAATTAAAGGTTAATTAATAAATTATTAAATGATAATTAATTAATATGATTTGTAATTAATTAATATTAATTAATCATGATTAGTAATTTATTCATAAGTAATTAATCTGATTTAAATTAATCAGATGATTAATTGATCTTACTTATGAATGTCTGGATTGTATTGAATGTTTGAATTGTTTGATATCCTTGATATGTGATGTTCTATGATATGAATTGTGTGAATTAAGCCGTGGGCTGTGATTTATTTACGTGTGATGAATGTACATATTTATTTGTGAATATGTGAATGTAGATAAGCATTATAGAAGTATACCACTTATCTATATTGTTGTGCTTGAATTAATGATGGTTGTGATATGCTATTGTTGTGTGTAAAACCCGTGGGCCACACCACACACACAAATATGGATTTCATAAGAAAATCGGTTAAGTCACAATTATTTTGAATTCAATATTATTTTATTCAAAATGGTTTTAAAAGTTGAATTTTGAATTCAAAATAGTTTGGAAAAGAAATTGGGTTAAATTTGAGAAATTTTTGAAAAGGAGTTTAGAAATTAAAATGATCTGATTTGAATTTGAATTCAAGATTTTGTAGTTGAATCCTACATACATATATATATATTTGGAAACTATGGTTTGAAAAATGGTGATACAAGTTATATAATATATATATGGATTTTTAAACCATTTTTAAGTATATTTCAATGTATTATTTTGGGAATTTGAATTTAACCCAAGTTTATACTTGAAGAGCTTTAACTTGAGCAAATGTAATCGGATTTTTACCGTAACGAATTCTCTTTTTTTTCAAAAGATAATTGCTTCATATAAAGAAAGAACTTCCAGTTTTTGTTGAAAGGATTTCAAGTTTTGAAATGGAAGTAGTTTTGAAAGCTATAAATGAATCTTTGTGAAAGATTGGTGAACACTGTTTTTAAATTGAAAAAAATCTTAAAGGTGAATTTTTTGTTTAAAAGATTCGAAATGGAAAATTTGTTTAAACCATTCAAAAGAAAGGTTTTGGAAATAGGGCTAAGGGTTGTGACTTAACTAAGATCCCATATATCCATATATTTTTGAAATTAGCACTCATTATTCGGTTCAACCGGGAGAGGACTTTATGTCATAAAACCCATTCCGAATAGTGATATGACGAAATGGATAGCATTTGAAGACCGGTGGTGAAGACCAGGTATTTTCCAAAGCAAAAGGATTACTTGTCAAATGTCTCTGCACCGAATGGCCCCGGTATAGAAATTTGATCACCCTTTGTGATGGGGAGTCCGGACGTGATTAGGAATTATCCAGATTTGCAAGGGCTTCTTTTAAAGTGCCTTCTTGTTCTGTTCGAACCCAGAACAGACTTGTATGGACGTATGACTGACGTTACACTTTGAGATATAAAGCTATTTTCTATCAAATACATTTCTATTTGGTGATAGAGAATCTGTTCTCTTAGCTTAACACCCTTCTCTGAGACGTATGAGCTCAGAGGTTATGTAGTTGATATTTACTAGTGATATATTCCTAATTTGGTAATGTGGCATACTAAGTGATGTTGATCATTTGTTGATTAAAGCATGGCTTTTGTGAAAAGCGTAGCTTTGTGGGACGAGACTTCATCAGGATCTCACAAGCCGGAAATGGTTGAAACAGGAAAAATGCAGCAAAGTTATCGAGGGTCGCGCCCCTTAGGGTATGTCCATTTCCTTCTGGATAAAAAGTGGTATCATGGTATGGATACTTATGTTGTTGTTGCTATTTGTTGGTGAATCCCGGGATAAAGGTCGATTACGACCGGGGGATGGTATACTCGTGTTAGTAGTTACCTAGTTATAGAGGTAACCTGGCCTTACGTTGGCCGAGATCCGGTTAGATTCTTGGGGTGTCCCTCCAGAGGCGTACCCATGTGGTGTAGGAAGTTCCTTGACTTGACCATTGTTGGAAATCCATTCATCCAATACACGTCCTGTACGGTTTTAGTTGTAAAACCTTCCATCTAACATGGTAGTTATAGTTGGGATACTATAATGGTATGTATGCTGCTAAGATTAATATTATATCTGCAAATGTTTTCTACACTATGCACTAATAATAATATAAAAAGGATTTTGCATATCCAGCATGTTTGACTATCATAAGGATAATTCTCCCTCAAGTGTGCGATTGCATTGTGCGTGTGCCGGGAGGCCTTATGGTAATTTCATTTTCCAAAAAGCATAGCGAATTTCTTTAACTTCTTTTTGTTTGTTTTTGTTCGAAATAAAACCGTTTTGTTTGCTCACACCAGTTTCATAAGTGACCTGGAGTTTATTTTTCCCTTTCTAAACTCGGGTGCCTACAATTTTTCTACACGAGCATCCTAGAGTCAGGTAGTCAGATAGTAGATGTAGATTCGATATCCTTGAAGTCTTTGGATTTGGAATTGCATTTGTTTCACTTCAACATTCTGCACTGAGCTTGCTTAATACAACGTGATAGGTGGTTCTCGCTTCGCGTTTGGTGGTGAACGGGAGACTCTTACCTCTATATATCCCTGAGGAAGGGTTGGCTAACTGGGTAGGTGAAGAAGTCGAAAGGCTGGCCGTGAAAGCAAGTTCAGGGTACCATTGTCTGCCACGGTGGGTCGTTATATGGCAGCTGTCGTCGACCGTGACATTTTGGTATCAGAGTTGAAGGTTGAGTAAGAAATTTAGCTCAAAAGTATAACACATTAGGTGACTCATTAGAGATAGGGTTACAAATACCCTAGAATGAGTATATTCCTAAGATATCCATCCATATGCCTCAGTAAATTCTCTTACTATCCATTGATAGTGAGTATGAGTGCAAGAAGAGGGCAAGATAGGGGATACGGAAGTACCATTACAAATGGTTGATGCCCTGTAAACAACGGGAACAACTTTTTCTATCGATCTTCTTTGATCATCATCCGATATCAAATTCTTTGATGGCTTCATGGCAGCAACAATAAGAAGCTTTGGTGTGGTGGTGGCCCTGCTAATCGTTGTAGAAAGTTCCTATTTTGTATCCTTTTCACCAGTTTCCTATCAGCTTTTCGTTTTAAAACTTTAATGAATTTGAAATTCTATTTAAAATGAATTGGTTAATATAATATGAAGTTAAATTAAATTGTATCCGTTGTTTATTCTTTGGGGTCCTAATATATTCTACGAAAGGTTAGTTATCTTTTTGGACTAACCAATGCCCTTGCACATTTCGTAGATCCGGTGATCCGAGTATCTTGTGTAGTATTGAATGAGTTCGTTCTCATATTTATTGATGATATTCTGATTTGGTAAGTCAAATGCAGAATAAATATTCAGTCTAATCTGGAAAGCTATTTCTCTGTGTGTTCATCTGTTCTTTGTTGTTTCCCTGTCTAGCAAATTTCAAGGACGAAATTTTCTTAAGGGGGAATCTGTAACGGTTCCAGTTTTGAGTCAAACTTAAACTGGTAATTAAAATAAAATTTTGAATTAAATTGTGAATTAATTTGAATTTTTCCAAATCAAATAAAAACATTTGTTTGTCTATTTATATATATGTATGTATGTATATGTATATGTATATAAATTGATTTTTAATAGAATATAAATTTGAAAATCCAAAATAAATATTTTTAGAAATAATTTGGATTTGAAAACTCTATATTTTAAAGATAATAAAAGTTTGTTTTCTAATATTAATATATATGTGTGTGTATATATATATTTGGAAGTTATATTTTAAATTCAATATAATACTTTTCAAAAGTTATCTAAAGTTAATCATATATTTTCAAAAACATTTGATATTGATGTTCATTTATTTAAAAGGAATAGTGACTTGAGTTTAAAAAATTGAATCAAGATTTAATATAAAGATTTAAAATACATTTTCTCTTAAAAGGAATAAATATAGTTTGCATATTTATAAATTTAAAATATAATATATGTGTTAACATAAGAAAATACTTAAACGTAAGAGTTATGACAATTGTAAAATTATATAAACATAAGCTTGCATATATTAAACTAAATTGAAAATAATACATAAATATAATTTGTATAAGGATATAACCATAAATTTATATATATGCACAAGTACTTAATGAAATATAACGGTTTAAAACATAGTTTATAAATTAGGGGTTTAAACATAAATTTAAATGTTTTAAACAAATGTAAAATAAATTATAACTCATGTTAACAAGTGGAGGATAATATTATCATACAACAACAAGTGGAAAAACTAGTATTCTCTTTTAATTTGAAAATCATATAAACAATGTTATTAGAAAATTACCAGGCTGACCATTTATCTTCACCTCTCAAACTTCTTTCATTTTCAAACTAGCTAGAGAAAAATCAAAAACAAGTTTTGAATACAATTCAAACTAAACATAAATCTAACTCAAACGTAAAGCAAAGATTCAACAGGAATCAAACTACAACAACAATCTTCACCAAGTTCAAATCTGAAGCAACTAAATCAAGTAATCAAGCTTCAGATTCAACTCTGAAAAATAAGAAAAGATTTCAAGTTGCTATTTCAGATTCAAATACAACTCAACACGATCAAGCATGCAAGATCAGGCAACTCGATATAATCAAAATCTGGTCATCATCAAGCAAGTAAATCAAAATCTACTTCCAGTGTTTAAAACATTCCTGGTTTTCAAGCCTATCTCTGTTCAAAGTACAAGTGAGCAAACCCCCTTGACCCTGTTATATTTCTTAGTGTTTGGATTTGTATTTGAAGTATGATATGAATGAATTATGCTTGAATGATTGTGTGAATATGCTTGCATAATCTTGTATATATGTGTATGACTGGGTGCATGTCTGTAAACAGATATACCTCTCTGTTTATATTAAAAGGTTCAATTCCTCTAGAAAAAAATTTATATCTTCTAATCGAAATCATACTGGACTTTGATTTCTGAAGCGCACATATTTGAAACAAGGAAACATCATTTATAAAAGTGATTTCACGTATAATGGTTGGGTATTTATCTCAAAAATTTATAAATTACAATGAAAATAAAAACATGGGTTAAAACCGATCAAGCTAATTTCAATCTTTGATTATATAATCTGAAACGTTGAGCAAAATGTTGAATTTTTTTGTAAAGATCATGATTTTTAGATAAGTAATTGTTGAGATAATCGGAGTTGTTTGAATTTGGGTTGATCGTCGATTTCCGGTGATCGGTGTGATGAAGTTCATCGGGATCAACGCTAGAGGTAGCGGGTAGCCTGGTGGTTGCAGGAAAAATAGTGGAGGGTTTTATTGATGGCCGTGGTGGCCAGTCTACGATGAACTAGGGTTCAGAGGCTTGTTTTTGTTGAGGATTTTGCGAGCTTCTTACGACGTTGATCGATCACCGGAGTTGATCGCATAGGGGGGGTTAGAAGCATGGTGACGTGACGAATCTCTGGTGAGGTCGGCGAGGGTGACGTGACGAATCTCTGGTGAGGTCGGCGAGGGTTCTCGAGTTCGAGATCGTCGGCGATTGAGGGTTTTTCCAATCGATTTAGTTCCAGTTTTTGTTTGAATGTCTCGTTTTCGATTGGTGGTCGATTTCGCCAACCTGGATGATCGAGGGGGTCGGCAAGGTCGGTGGTGACTAGTCGAGAGTCGCGATGTTGATCTATGGTGGTCGGAGTGACCGTGCATGTGCACGTGCACGTTTGTATCTGGAGTTGATCTCAGCTTTGGGAAAGAAGCATAGTTCTCGGTACGACTCAAAGTTTCCGTTTGATTGTCTCGGGGAAAAAAATGATGTGGGTTACTCGAAGTTGAACTTGGGTTTACTTCGGGTTCAGGATGATAATTGTAAAAATTTAAAAGTTCAATAAGTTTTAAAAATTTTAAATCAAGTTTTAATAAATTTTGTTTGATTAATATTTTATACAATATGTGGGTTAATTAAAGATTTTAAATTTAAGTTATTTTAATTAATCAAGTTTAAAAACATTTTAAATATACACACACACATGTGCTTTCATTAATTAATTTTAAGCCTATTTTTAAATGAAGAATTAAATAGCTTAATTAAGAAGTGAATTAAAAAGATAAAGATGTTTTTATTTGTTAATTAACTTAAAGATCTAAGTTGATTTATGGATAAAAAATAAATTTGTTTCAAAAAGTTAAATGTTCTAAAAGATCAATTATCTTGGTTTCAAAATAAAAAATATAGTGAGTGATTAATCAATGTGATCCCTAATTGCTGTTAAATAATATTGTTAATATGATTAATTACAATAAATGGGTTATCTTAAGATTAAAGGGACCATTAATTTGAAATTTAATGATAATTGCTTAATTAAAGAATAATCAAGTATTAGTTAAGGATTACTTAATTTGTTAAGAGGTAATTAATTAATGATGAGTAATTAGAGAATGATTACTTAATGAAATTAATTAAGTTTAATTACTTAGTGTAATTAATAAAAGATTATTACTTAATGTAATTAAGGGATAATTACTTTATGTAATTACATTAAAGGATAATTAATTAATTAATTTTAATGTAAGTAATTAAAGGTAATTAACTAATTAAAAATAAGTATTTAATAAAAGTAATTAAGGATAATTAATTAAAGATTGATTAATCAAGTGACTAAAGAATAATTAAATTAAAGGATAATTAAATAATTAAAGGTTAATTATTTAATGATTAAAGGTTGATTGATTTATCAATTAAGATTGATTAATTAATAATTAAAGGTTAATTAATAAATAATTAAAAGATAATTAGTTAATATGATTTGTAATTAGTTAATATTAATTAACCAGGATCAGTAATTTATCCATATGTAATTAATCCGATTTAAATTAATCAGATGATTAATTGATCTTACTTATGAATGTTTGGATTGTATCAAATGATTAAATTGTTTGATATCCTTCATATGTGATGTTCTGTGGTACGAATTGTGTGAATTAAGCTGTGCACTGTGATTTATTTATCTATAATGAATTTACATATTTATTTGTGAATATGTGAATGTAGATAAGCGTTATAGAAGTATACCGCTTATCTATATTATTGTGCTTGAATTAATGATGGTTGTGATATGCTGCTGTTGTGTGCAAAACACCTGGACCACACCACACACACAAATATGGATTTCACGAGGAAATCGGTTAAGTCACGGATATTTTGAATTTAATATTATTTTATTCAAAATGGTTTTAAAAGTTGAATTTTGAATTAAAAATAGTTTGAAAAAGAAATTGGGTTAGATCTAAGAACTTTTTGAAAGGGAGTTTTGAAATTAAAATGATTTAATTTGAATATGAAATCAAGATTTTGTAGTTGAATCCTACATACATACATATATATATACATATAATATATATATATATATATATATATATTCGGAAACTATGGTTTGAAAAATGGTGATACAAGTTATATAATATATATATATATAGATTTTTAAACCATTTTTTAAGTATCTTTAAATGTATTATTTTGGGAATTTGAATTTAACAAGTTTATACTTGAAGAGCTTTAACTTGAGCAAATGTAATCGGATTTTTCCCGAAACAAAAATCTTTGTTTTCAAAATATAATTGCTTTCATATAAAGAAAGAACTTCCAGTTTTTGTTGAAAGGATTTCAAGTTTTGAAATGGAAATAGTTTTGAAAGCTGTAAATGAATCTTTGTGAAAGATTGGTGAACATTGTTTTTAAATTGAAAAGATCTAAAAGATGAATCTTTTGTTTAAAAGATTTGAAATGGAAAATTTGTTTAAACCATTCAAAGGAAAGGTTTTGGAAATATGGCTATGGGTTATTACTTGGCAAAGATCCCACATATTCATATGTTTTTAAAATTAGCGCTCATTATTTGGTTTAGCCAGGAGAGGACTTTATGTCATAAAACCCATTCCGAATAGTGATATGATGAAATGAATAGCATTTGAAGACCGGTGGTGAAGACTGGGTATTTTTGAAAGCGAAAGGATTACTTTTCGAATGTCTCTGCACCGAATGGCCCCGGTATAGAGATTTGATCACCCTTTGTGATGGGGAATCCGGACGTGATTAGGAATTATTCGGATTTGCAAGGGCTTCTTTTGAAGTGCCTTCGGTTCTGTTCGAACCCGGAACAGACTTGTATGGACGTATATTTGATGTTACACTTTGAGATGTAAAGCTGGTTTATATCAAATGCATTTCTGTTTGGTGGCGGAGAATCTATTCTCTTAGCTTAACACCCTTCTCTGAGATGTACGAGCTCAGAGGTTATGTAGTTGATATTTACTAGTAATATATTCCCAATTTGGTAATGTGGCATATGAAGTGCTGCTGATTATTTGTTGATCGAAGCATGGCTTTTGTGAAAAGTGTAGCTTTGTGGGACGAGACTTCATCAGGACCTCACAACCCAGAAATGGTCAAAACAAGAAAGATGCAGCAAGGTTATTGGGGGACGCGCCCCTTAGGGTATGTCCATTTTCTTCTGGATAAAAAGCGGTATCATGGTATGGAGTCCAAATACTTAACTTATGTTGCTGTTGCTATTTGTTGGATAATCCCGGGATAAAGGTCGGTTACGACCGGAGGATGACATACTCGTGTCAGTAATTACCTAGTTACAGAGGTAACCCGGCCTTGTGCTGGAAGAGATCCGATTAGGTTCTCGGGGAGTCCCTATAAAGGCGTATCCATGTGGTGTAGGAAGTTCCTTAGCCCGACCATTGTTGGAAATCCATTCATCCAATACACGCCCTGTACGGTTTTAGTTATAAAACCTGCCATCTAATATGGTAGCTATAGTAGGCATACTATAATGGTACGTATGCTGGCTAAGATTAATATTATACATGCAAATATTTTCTACACAATGCACTAATAATAATATAAAAGATTTTTCATATCAAGCATGTTTGACTATCAGAAGGAGAAATCTACCCCAAGTGTGCGATTGCTTTATTCGTGTGCCGGGAGGCCTTATGGTAGTTTTATTTTCCAAAAAGCATAACGAATTTCTTTAAATTCTTTTTGTTTGTTTTTCTTCAAAAATAAAACCATTTTGTTTGCTCACACCAGTCTCATGACTGACCTGGAGTTTATTGTTCCTTTTCTAAACTCTAGGCGCCCTCAATTTTTCCACATAGGCAGCCTAAAGTCAGGTAGTCAGATAGTAGGTGTAGATTCGATATCCTTGAAGCATTTGGATTCGGGATTGCATTTGTTTCACTTCAACATTCTGCACCGAGCTTGCTTATTATAATGTGATAGGTGGTTCTCACTTCGCGTTTGGTGGAGAAAGGGGGACACTTACCCCTACATGTCCTTGAGAAGGGTTGGCCAATCGGGCAGGTGAAGAAGTCGAAAGGTTGGCCGTAAAAGCAAGTTCAAGGTACCATTGTCTGCCACGGTGGGTCGTTATATGGCCGATGTGGTCAAATGAGAGTTGAAGGTTGAGTAAGAACTTTAGCTTAGGAGTATAACACATTAGGTGACTCATTAGAGATAGCGTTACAAATACCCAAGAATGAGTATATCCTTAAGATATCCATCCGTATGCCTCGGTAAATTCTCTTACTATCCACTGATAGTGAGTATGAGTGCAAGAAGAGGGCAAGATAGGGGACAGGGAAGTACCGCTACAAATGGTTGATACCCTATAAACAACGGGAACAACTTTTTCTATCGATCTTCTTTGATCATCATCCGATATCAAATTCTCTGATGGCTTCCTGGCAGCTACAAGAAGAAGCTTTGGTGTGGTGGCGGCCCTGCTAATCGTTGTAGAAAGTTCCTATTTTATATCCTTTTCACCAGTTTTCTATCAGCTTTTCGTCTTTAAACTTTAATGAATTTGAAATCCTATTTAAAATGAATTGGTTAATAAAATATGAAGTTAAATTAAATTGTATCCATTGCCTATTCTTTGGGGTCCCAATATATTCTACGAATGGTTAGTTATCTTTTCGGACTAACCAATGCCCTTGCACATTTCGTAGATCTGGTGACACGAGTATCTTGTGTAGTATTGAATGAGTTCGTTCTCATATTTATTGATGATATTCGTATTTGGTAAGCCAAATGCAGAATAAATATTCAGTTTAATCTGGAAAGCTATTTCTCTGTGTGTTCATCTGTTCTTTGTTATTTCCCTGCCTAGCAAATTTTGAGGACGAATTTTTTTTAGGGGGGAATCAGCAACGATCCCGATTTCGAGTCAAATTTAAATTGGTTATTAAAATAAATTTTTGAATTAAATTGTGAATTAATTTGAATTTTTCCAAATTGAATAAAAAAATTGTTTGTCTATTTATATATATGTAAATATATTGATTTTTAATAGAATATAAATTTGAAAATCCAAAAATAAATATTTTTAGAAATAAATTGGATTTGAAAACTCTATATTTTAAACATAATAAGAGTTTGTTTTCTAATATTAACATATATGTGTATATACATATGTTTGGAAGTTATATTTTAAATTCAATATAATACTTTTCAAAAGTTATTCAAAGTTAATCAAATATTTTCAAAAACATTTGAGATAGATATTCATTTATTTAAAAGGAATAGTGACTTGAGTTTAAAAAGTTGAAACAAGATTTAATATAAAGATTTAAAATACAGTTTCTCTTAAAATGAATAAATATAGTTTGTATATTAATAAATTTAAAATATAATACATGTGTTAACATAAGAAAATACTTAAATCTAAGAGTTATGACATTTGTAAAATTATATAAACATATGCATGCATATATTAAACTAAATTGAAAATAATACATAAATATAATTTGTATAAGGATATAACCATAAATTCATATACATGCATAAGTACTTAATGAAATATAACGGTTTAAAACAAAGTTTATAAATGAGGGGTTTAAACATAAATTTAAGTGTTTTAAAGAAGTGTAAAATAAATTGTAACTCATGTTAACAAGTGGAAGATAATATTATCATACAACAACAAGTGGAAAAACTAGTATTCTCTTTTAATTTGAAAATTATATAAACAATGTTATTAGAAAATAACCAAGCTGACAATTCATCTTGACCTGTCAAACTTCTTTCATTTTCAAACTAGCCAAGGAAAAATCAAAAACAAGTTCAGAGTACAATTCAAACTCAACATAAATATATCTCAAATGTAAAGCAAAGATTGAACAGGAATCAAACTACAACAACAATCTTCACCAAGTTCAAATCTGAAGCAACTAAATCAAGTAATCGAGCTTCAGATTCAACTCTGAAAAACAAGAAAAGATTTCAAGTTGCTGTTTCAGATTCAAATAAAACTCAACATGATCAGGCATGCACGATCAGGCAACTCAATATAATCAAAATCAGATCATCATCAAGCAAGTAAATCAAAATCTACTTCCAGTGTTCAAAACATTCTAGGTTTTCAAGCCTGTCTTTGTTCAAAGTACAGGTGAGCAAACCCCCTTGGCCCTGTTATATTTCTTAATGTTTGGATTTGTATTTGAAGTATGATATGAATGAATTATGCTTGAATGATTTTGTGAATTTGCTTGCATGTCTTCATGTCTGTAAACAGATATACCTCTCTGTTTATATTAACAGGTTCAATTCCCCTAAAAAAATTCATATCTTCCAATTGAAATCATATTAGACTTTGATTTTTGAAGATAAAACATTTGAAACAAGGAAACATCATTCATAAAAATGATTTCAAGTATAATGGTTGGGTATTTATCTTAAAAATTTATAAATTACAGTGAAAATCAAAACAAGGGTTAAAATTGATTAAGGTAATTTCAATTTTTGATTATATAATCTAAAACGTTGAGCAAATTATTGAATTTTAATGTAAAGATCATGATTTTTAGGTAAGTAATTGTTGAGATAATCGGAGTTGTTCGAATTTAGGTTGATCGTCGATTTTCGACGATCGGTGTGATGAAGTTCGTCAGGATCAACGCTAGAGGTAGCGGGTAGCCTGGTGGTTGCAGGAAAAATAGCGGAGGGTTTTATTGATTGTCGTGGTTGCCGGCCAGCGATGAACTAGGGTTCAGAGGCTTGTTTTGTTCGAGGTTTTTGCGAGCTTCGTGCGTTGTCGATCGATCACCGGAGGTGATCGCATGGGGGTTAGAAGCATGGCGACGCGACGAATCTCTGGTGAGGTCGGCGAGGGCTTTCGAGGTCGGGACCGTCGGCGATTGAGGGTTTTTCCAATCGTGTTTGTTCCAGTTTTTTTTTGAATGTCTCGTTTTTCGATTGGTGGTCGATTTCACCGACTTAGATGATCAAGGGGGTCGGCAAGGTCATCGTTGACTTGTCGAGAGTCGCGACATTGATCTATGGTGGTCGAGTGGCCGTGCATGTGCACGTGCACGTTTTTATTTGGAGTTGATCTGAGCTTTGGGAAAGAAGCATAGTTCTCGGGTACGACTCAGAGTTTCCGTTTGATTGTCTCGGGGAAAAAATGATGTCAGTTACTCGAAGTAGAACTCGGGTTTACTTTGGGTTTGAATCGGGTTCAGGATAGTAGTTCTCAAAATTTAAAAATGAAACGAGTTTTAAAAGGTTTAAATCAAGTTTAACAAATTTTGTTAAATTTACTATTTTATACAATCTGTGTCCATTTGTGGGTTAATTAAAGATTTTAAATTTAAGTCACTTTAATTAATCAAGTTTTAAAACATTTTGAATATATATATATATATATATATATATATATATATATGCTTTCATTAATTAATTTTAAGCCTATTTTTAAATAAGGAATTAAATACCTTAATTAAGAAGTGAATTAAAAAGATAAAGATGTTTTTATTTGTTATTAACTGAAAGATTTAAGTTGGTTTATGGATTAAAAATAAATTTGTTTCAAAAAGTTAAAGGTTTTAAAAGATCAATCACCTTGGTTTCAAAATAAAAATATATTGAGTGATTAATCAATGTGATCCCTAATTGTTGTTAAATAATATTATTAATATGATTATTTAAGATAAATGGGTTATCTTAAGATTAAAGGGATCATTAATTTGAAATTTAATGATAATTACTTAATTAAACAATAATTAAGTATTAGTTAAGGATTACTTAATTTGTTAAGTGGTAATTAATTAACGATGAGTAATTAGAGAATGATTACTTAATGAAATTAATTAAGATTAATTACTTAGTGTAATTAATAAAAGATTATTACTTAATGTAATTAAGGGATAATTACTTTGTGTAATTACATTGAAGGGTAATTAATTAATTAAGATTAATGTAAGTAATTAAAGGTAATTAATTACTTAAAAATAATTACTTAATAAAAGTAATTAAGGATAATTAATTAATGATTAAAGGTTGATTAATCAAGTGACTAAAGAATAATTAAATTAAAGGTTAATTATTTAATGATTAAAGGTTGATTGATTTATCAACTAAGATTGGTTAATTAATAATTAAAGGTTAATTAACAAATGATTAAAAGATAATCAATTAATATGATTTGTAATTAATTATATCAATTAACCAAGATTAGTAATTTATTCATAAATAATTAATCTGATTTAAATTAATCAGATTATTAATTGATCTTACTTATGAATGTTTGGATTGTATTGAATGTTTGAATTGTTTGATATCCTTAATATGTGATGTTCTGTGATATGAATCGTGTGAATTAACCCGTGGACTATGATTTATTTATTTGTGATGAATTTACATATTTATTTGCGAATTTGTGAATGCAGATAAGAAATATAAAAGTATACCACTTATCTATATTATTGTGCTTGAATTAATAATGGTTGTGATATGCTGTTGTTGTGTAACGACTTCGATTTTTCGTTGCCGAAAAACCGAAATGTTAGGGTTTAAGAAGAAGAAAAAGAGAGAAGAAGAGAGAAGATAGTAGAAAATAGAGAGGAAAGAACATAAGAGAATAGAGGGAAAAGAAAATGTCAATAGAACGGGACAAAAAGAAAACAACAGAACAACATCAGAATCTCACAATTCGCAGCGGAACAACATATAATAGATAAATGAATAATCTTTAAACAAAGAACTATATCAGTTATTACATTACATTACATTACATCATATCATCAGAGTGTACAACATCAACAACAACAAACAGCGGAAAAGAAATACTATATACTAGTAATACGCCATGCCATCCAGCTTGCCTCCAGCAACTCCTGATATCCAGAATATCCTGATAAACCTTAACTCTTGACTGCCCGTGTGGAAATTGGTGGGCACCCAGAGTTTAGGAAGGAAAACAATAAACTCCGAGTCAGTCATGTGACTGGTGTGAGAACTCAAAACAGTTTGTCTTTAAAACAATCAAAGATTTAAATTTTTATAATCGCAATGCTTTTAAAAATGAGACTACCATAAGGCCTCCCGCACACACACACAATGCAAACGCAGAATCGGAGGAGATTTCTCCTTATGATAGTCAAAGATGCTTGATACGCATTAAAAAGAAACATTTGATATTATTACTAGTGCATAGTGTAGAAAAATTAGTTCGAAAGTAAAGATATAAATCTTAGCCAGCATAGACATTTCGCACTTATGCCTACTATAGTTACTATGTTCAATAGCAGGTTACCGCCACATTCCATAGCAGGTTATACAACTAAAACCGTACAAGTCTCGTATTGTTTCTTTGGATTTCCAACGAATGATCAGGCCAAGGAACTTCCCATTGCCACATGAGAATGCCTCTGGAAGGACATCCCCGAGAACCAAACCGGATCTCTGCCAACACAAGGTCGGGTTACCCCTAA
Organism: Allium cepa; assembly: GCA_030765085.1. NCBI lineage: Eukaryota > Viridiplantae > Streptophyta > Magnoliopsida > Asparagales > Amaryllidaceae > Allium > Allium cepa. The sequence continues at coordinate 731,938,736 of CM060943.1, forward strand.
CTGGGTAACAACTGACACGAGTATGTCATCCCCCGGTCCCATTGGACCTTTATCCAAGCGCTCGTCACCATCATCACACAATCATAAATAAAGTGTTTCAACATGAGTAAGTATCTGGGCTCCATACCATGATACCACCCTTTCCAGAAGGAAATTCACATATCCTAAAGGGAGCTACCCCTCATAACCTTGCCGCATCTTTCCTGTTTTGACCATTCCGGGGTGTGAGGCTCGACGAAGTCACGTCCACAAAAACATACTTTATACAAAAGCCATGCTTTGGGTCAACAAATGATCATAGAAATGATCACCAAGATAGACGATCAAATAAATGATCCAATCACAAATAATCAACACAATGATCATTTAACAGCAACACTCAGCATGTCACATTACCAAATTGGGAATATATCGCTGATAACCTTCAACCACATAACCTCTGAGCTCGTACGTCTCAGAGAAGGGTGTTAAGCTAAGAGAATAAATTCTCCGCCACCAACAGAAATATATTTGAAAGAAATCAGCTTTATATCTCAATTTGTAATGTCAGACATACAATCCATACAAGTCTGTTCCGGGCTCGAACAGAACCGAAGGCACTTACAAAGAAGTCCTTGCAATCCGGATATTCACTAATCACGTCAGGACTTCCCATCACATTTGGAGTCTCTATACCGGGGACCATTCGATGCAAAGACATTCGACGAGTTGTCCTTTCACTTTCAAAAATATCCTGTCTTCAACACCGGTCATCAATGTTATCCATTACGTCGTATCACTATTCGGAATGGGTAATCCGAATAACGAGCGCAATAATTTAAAAATAAGTGTAGCATTCAAATTCAGCAAATCACAACAAATACCTATTCAAAGGTAAATATTTATAGTCGGTTATTGAACTATCAATGGATATGCACACATCACTAGATTCCAAATAATTTTCCAAATTATTTATTTCCCAAAAATATCTTTACAAGATATATAATCTTCACACTTCAAAAATAAATCAATATTTATTTTTAAACAAATTCCCCTTTCTTTTATAAATTCCTTAGTGAATTTATGTTCCCAAAATATTTATGAATATACGTTTTCAATTATTCATTTCAATTTATCTTCAAAAAGATAAATTCTCAAAATGTTTCATTTCACATTGAAGAAACATTTCCATACTTATTTATTAATAAGTAATTCACAAATCCATTTATTTTCAACACTTGGAAAATATTCGATATACTTAAATCAAAATTTAGTATATATTTCATTCTATAAGGAAATCATTGTTTAACCATATTTATTTGGGCCAAAACGAATGTTGCATAAAACATCGTTACGACAACCCAAAATCACTAGTATAGGGATTCGAATTTAAGATAGATGTATAAATCCCAATACTAAATAAAACATTTCCTTTCGGAAATGATTTACTATAACAACAGTGTTATAGTCTACCATTTCCCTTTATTTCTCGAAAACGTCTATTTCAACAATGAATGTTGAAATCTATGGTTTCGAATCTCAACACATTTAAAAACATAGTTAGATCATTTTAATTCTATTTAAAACATCGCATTCAAAACAATTCCTTTAACATATTATTCACTATTCAAAAACGTGAATATACTTCGTTAACAAATTTCATCATTTCTATACACTTTATTTTAAAGGATTATTCACTATTCAAAAACGTGAATATAACTCCATAAGTAAGTTATAAAAATTAACTTATCAAAATAAGTCGTTGCGAATTTATAAAACAATGTTTATAAATTCCTTTATTACCCTATATTCAATTCATAACTCAATTATATACCAAAGGTTCATATTATAAGTTAAATACCTATAATTTATTTGTTTGCAAAAAATCGTTCCTTTGAACTTCATAATTATAAATCTTATAACTTATAAGATTCAATTATTTATCCAAATATATTCTTTAATAACTTCCCAAAATTTATAAATCTTACTATTTATAAATTTCATTTATAACTTCACCATTTTTAATTTTATAAATTCCATTCACTTATGCAATCCATTTTCACTTCATTCAAACACTTATAAAAACTCGTTTTATAATTTCAATATTTCAGTTTATAAATATCCATTTATTAATCTCTTATTTAAATCAATTCATATTAATATTTTGAAACGTCTTTAAATTCCTTTATAATTTCATCCTTTTTACTTATAAAATAATCAAATTTTATAAATTCTATTTTTAAACTTCTAATAATAAATTCAAAAATCCCAATTTAAACTATTTTATAAAACCATTAACCCCATATTTTTAAAAATCAACTTTTAACTATTTTTCTCAAAAATCATAATTCATATAACTTTAAAATTATAACGTTTATTTATAATGGATCAATTCCAAAAATATTTATAAACGTATACTTTCAAAAATCACTTTAAAAATCATTTTAAAATTCCAAAATTTGGTCCAATGATGCTACACACCAAATAGTCAACCACGACAACAACGATATCATATATCGTATATGATAATCAACGAATATCAAAATATCCATAATCAAATAAATATTGTTGAGGAATCCAGTTGGATCCCTCCAACCTGTTTTACTGCATCCACAAACATTAGCACAATACCAATTTCGCTCCAGTACGAAATTATCGCGGTATATGAGATTTAAAATATTATCCGCTTAATAACGGCGCAATAGGGTCTCATCCGCTAAAAAATACGGGAAATCAACAACTGCAATATATACATATGCCAATATATATATATACTGCTATTATATATAATACCAATTTCACTGTTTATGAAATATTCGCGGTATATGTTTTTAATAAATAACATCCGCTTACTAATGGTGCATAATGTTTATTTTAACAATCAATAGATAACAATCATCATTCAAACATGCATTCAAGTATTTTAAATATAACTATTGAAAAATAAATCGAAACTGATTCGATTGAGTGAGAAGTTCTCACCTTGATTTCAATTTCGTTTTAGCGATTTATTTCGAATAAAATTAAACGGGCGTTTAATTTTACCCGAAATTCTCACTAACTCCAAACGACTCCAATCCAATTGCATCGCATAGTGCTCGTCCATACGATTCCAACGCAACTGGTTTTGCGCGTTTTCGACCTCGTATGAAAAGGATATCAATTTTACAAGTTTACTCGATTTTTATATAAATAATTTACAACTTAAATATAAAATTTTAAACCTAGATCAACTACAGCCGTTGGATCCACCTCCATCCTCAGATCCGTGCACCCCCCCTTCTCCCTCTCTTCGTTCACGCGCGTGAACCCAGAAGCAAGGCCGAACCCATCTACATTAATTAGGGTTTCAATTTGCCACCAACAAGATCAACTTCGCGACGATCAGAGAGCCTCACGTCGAAGCCCCCACCTCCACCCACCAACGCCGGCCGACCGCACGTACGCGGCCCCCCCTTGCGCAAAAAATGAGGCCGAACGCTCGATGTTCCCAGGCAGTTTGCCGTTGATTCGCTTCATATTTTTCGTTCATCACCGTTCAGATTATAGAGGAGGATGTGCTCTACGAGATTGTAGTTGGGAGTTTCTGACGATTGTTGATGGATTGAGAGATCGGAGGGGAAGAAAATGAATAAATTTCGGCCATAGGTTCATGCTACTGGCGGCTAGGGTTTTATAAAACCTAATTTTTTTTTATTTCTAAAGAGAGGATGGTCTATTTATAGAAAACGAACGAAACACTATTCATTCTGGAATTTTCAAACTCCGATTTACGCGCGGTGACCGACGTTCCTAGGGTTTATCCCGCGTTACGGACACAATGGAACATGTTTCGGAAGCTAATTCGGTCATCTGTGCGAGATATGGCAACAAACGATCGATTTGAATTAAACCGATTTAAACGATTTTCTAGGCGTTTTAATTTGTACCGGACAAACGGTAAATCCGATTGACACGAAATTTGAAACCTTACAATAATATCACATTGCGGATCCGATGAAACTATTTTCGTCGAAATCCGAGACTTTTTGAAAAATGGCTATTTTAACTCGCCAAATTAATATTAAAAACAATTCGATGCGTTTCGAGCTGCCACGATCAAACGACAACTCCGATTGCTACGAAAATTGAAATCCGGTAATAACTAACTATTACGGATCCAATGGAACTAGTTTCGTCCAATTCTGAGACTGTTCAAAAATTGGCTATTTTCACTAGTCGTTTAAATATTAAAATATTCAATTTTCACAAATAAACTTTTAATTCGATTTTAAAAGTTCTAAAATATCATTCTAACTTCAATATGATAAAGTAAAATTTTAAAAATCATTTTCAATCATATTTAACCCAATTTTCAATTATTTCCATATTTTTCAATATTTAATTATCGATTTAATTATTCAATTAAATCCAATTATTCAAAATAAAATTTATTCGACTTATAAATTCACTTATTAATATTTAAAATTAATTAAATATTCAAATTTTAATTAATAAAAATTCTGGGTCGTTACATACTTCCCCCCTTAAAAGAATTTCGTCCTCGAAATTATCAAGTAAGAAAAGTTACAGAATCTATTAACTTTCCAAAATCCATAGTTAAACTTCTTATAATACTTTACTAAGTTTTCAAATCATACTTAGTTATCTTTTCAAAAACAACTACTATTGTTTAACTTTCAATTCCAAATCAAAGTTAAAGTTTTCACAATTTTCCAATTTTCTCAAATTTTTTCTAACGCCTTAAGTTTTCGGAAAAATTCGCCATAGTCTCCTTTGCGCGGCTCGATCCGAAAAAAAAATGACAGTATATATATCACAAATATACATCTCATCAAGTAATGAGGCATCCCGAAGGGAAAAAGTGTAAAAGTACGATATTTAATCCGAGATATGTACCTTATATTTTATTAGCGAGCATATACGGCTAATATAGCGCGAAAGCGAGCTCCAAATGCGAAGCAAACACGATCCGCACCTACTAAACACTCAACAAACAACATGAGAGATTGCATATATGAAAATAGTATCGATATACAACATATAGCAACATAATAACTATATATGTCAACATAGCAATTGAAACAAAAGCAATAAATGCAAACATCAACCAACTATCATCCAACTAACATTCATAACCAATAAATATTCATTCATATTCTCATTAATATTCAATGAAATGGTTTTCAATTTAATCACATATGATTCATTAACAGTGGATGTTTTTACTAACATTCATTTTCAATTAGTTTATATTCACTAATTCATATTCAAGTTGGTTCACTTCCAAATCAAATTCAATTCTATTTAAGATTCACTTAACTTTCAATTGGATTTCAATTACTTTAGCTTCCAATTTCATTAACTCAATTTCATTAACACTTAATGAATTATATACAATCAATCAACTAACAACCATATAACAACCAATGTATATTAATTACAACCAAATTCCTTTGCTTTCAATTGGTTTAATTAAATTGATTTTTCATTCAACTATTCAACTTTCAATAACATTAGATTTTAATGAATTACACTTACATTCATTATTTCATATCAATTATTCACATTCAATTGATTTACATTCAATCCATTAATTCAATTCAATTAGTAATTCATTTAACCATTTCAAGTTGAATTTCATTTACATAATCTAAGTTCACATCTATCACTTAACTTTATTAATTTACTTTGATACCAATATCAACTTCATTCAACAACTCTTAAGTTATATTTCATTTCACAAACATCACTTGGTTTTACATAACTTAAATTCCAACTTATAAATAAATTCAGATTCTAATTCTAAAGTAAATTTTCCATTTAACTTTAAATTCATTTTTATTTACAACTCATATTCATAAATATATTCATATAGTTTCACTTCTCATATATATAAGTTTATTTCACAATTGTAAATCACTTTAATTATAATTCAATTCTTATAATTCTTTTGCTTATACAATTCTTCTTTTATTTAGATCATTCAAACAACCTAACAATCAACATATATACACTTTAATAATTCTAAAAAATTATTCCTTTATATATAAAATATAATCAAGGTAAAATTATTTCATTTACCCAATTTTAAAACAATACTGTGTCGAATTGTTCTATTCAAGTGTTTATAAAACCCCTTCGGCATAGTTTTGCAGACTGTGCCGAGGAAAGTTCATATGCCACTCAATAAATCAATCATCACAATATAAAACAATTTTATATTCACTAACAAATACGCTCTCATAGCTATTATTACACTCAAACTCATTCTAGAGTACTACTGACTTTATCTCTAATGAGTAATACCCAACAAAACCATGGTTGTCGCTTAACCATATGCTCTGATACCAAATGTAACGACTTCGATTTTTCGTTGTCGAAAAACCGAAATGTTAGGGTTTAAGAAGAAGAAAAAGAGAGAAGAAGAGAGAAGATAGTAGAAAATAGAGAGGAAAGAACATAAGAGAATAGAGGGAAAAGAAAATAGACAATAGAACGGGACAGAAAGAAAACAACAGAACAACATCAGAATCTCACAATTCGCAGCGGAACAACATATAATAGATAAATGAATAATCTTTAAACAAAGAACTATATCAGTTATTACATTACATTACATTACATCATATCATCAGAGTGTACAACATCAACAACAACAAACAGCGGAAAAGAAACACAATATACTAGTAATACGCCATGCCATCCAGCTTGCCTCCAGCAACTCCTGATATCTAGAATATCCTGATAAACCTTAACTCTTGACTGCCGGTGTGGAAATTGGTGGGCACCCAGAGTTTAGAAAGGAAAATAATAAACTCCGAGTCAGTCATGTGACTGGTGTGAGAACTCAAAACAGTTTGTCTTTAAAACAATCAAAGATTTAAATTTTTATAATCGCAATGCTTTTAAAAATGAGACTACCATAAGGCCTCCCGCACACACACACAATGCAAACGCAGAATCGGAGGAGATTTCTCCTTATGATAGTCAAAGATGCTTGATACGCATTAAAAAGAAACATTTGATATTATTACCAGTGCATAGTGTAGAAAAATTAGTTCGAAAGTAAAGATATAAATCTTAGCCAGCATAGACATTTCGCACTTATGCCTACTATAGCTACTATGTTCAATAGCAGGTTACCGCCACATTCCATAGCAGGTTATACAACTAAAACCGTACAAGTCTCGTATTGTTTCTTTGGATTTCCAATGAATGATCAGGCCAAGGAACTTCCCATTGCCACATGAGAATGCCTCTGGAAGGACATCCCCGAGAACCAAACCAGATCTCTGCCAACACAAGGTCGGGTTACCCCTAACTGGGTAACAACTGACACGAGTATGTCATCCCCCGGTCCCATTGGACCATTATCTGAGCGCTCGTCACCATCATCACACAATCATAAATAAAGTGTTTCAACATGAGTAAGTATCTGGGCTCCATACCATGATACCACCCTTTCCAGTAGGAAATGCACATACCCTAAAGGGAGCTACCCCTCATAACCTTACCGCATCTTTCCTGTTTTGACCATTCCGGGGTGTGAGGCTCGACGAAGTCACGTCCACAAAAACATACTTTATACAAAAGCCATGCTTTGGGTCAACAAATGATCATAGAAATGATCACCAAGATAGACGATCAAATAAATGATCCTATCACAAATAATCAACACAATGATCATTTAACAGCAACACTCAGAATGTCACATTACCAAATTGGGAATATATCGCTGATAACCTTCAACTACATAACCTCTGAGCTCGTACGTCTCAGAGAAGGGTGTTAAGCTAAGAGAATAAATTCTCCGCCACCAACAGAAATATATTTGAAAGAAATCAGCTTTATATCTCAATTTGTAATGTCAAACATACAATCCATACAAGTCTGTTCCGGGCTCGAACAGAACCGAAGGCACTTACAAAGAAGTCCTTGCAATCCGGTATTCACTAATCACGTCAGGGCTTCCCATCACATATGGAGTCTCTATACCGGGGACCATTCGATGCAAAGACATTCGACGAGTTGTCCTTTCGCTTTCAAAAATATCCGGTCTTTAACGCCGGTCATCAATGCTATCCATTACGTCGTATCACTATTCGGAATGGGTAATCCGAATAACGAGCGTAATAATTTAAAAATAAGTGTAGCATTCAAATTCAGCAAATCACAACAAATACCTATTCAAAGGTAAATATTTATAGTCGGTTATTGAACTATCAATGGATATGCACACATCACCAGATTCCAAATAATTTTTCAAATTATTTATTTCCCAAAAATATCTTTACAAGATATATAATCTTCACACTTCAAAAATAAATCAATATTTATTTTCAAACAAATTCCCCTTTCTTTTATAAATTCCTTAGTGAATTTATATTCCCAAAATATTTATGAATATACGTTTTCAATTATTCATTTCAATTTATCTTCAAAAAGATAAATTCTCAAAACGTTTCATTTCACATTGAAGAAACATTTCCATACTTATTTATTAATAAGTAATTCACAAATCCATTTATTTTCAACACTTGGAAAATATTCGATATACTTAAATCAAAATTTAGTATATATTTCATTCTATAAGGAAATCATTCGTTTAACCATATTTATTTGGGCCAAAACGAATGTTGCGTAAAACATCGTTACGACAACCCAAAATCACTAGTATAGGGATTCGAATTTAAGATAGATGTATAAATCCCAATACTAAATAAAACATTTCCTTTCGGAAATGATTTACTATAACAACAGTGTTATAGTCTACCATTTCCCTTTATTTCTCGAAAACGTCTATTTCAACAATGAATGTTGAAATCTATGGTTTCGAATCTCAACACATTTAAAAACATCGTTAGATCGTTTTAATTCTATTTAGAACATCGCATTCAAAACAATTCCTTTAACATATTATTCACTATTCAAAAACGTGAATATACTTCGTTAACAAATTTCATCATTTCTATACACTTTATTTTAAAGGATTATTCACTATTCAAAAACGTGAATATAACTCCATAAGTAAGTTACAAAAATTAACTTATCAAAATAAGTCGTTGCGAATTTATAAAACAATGTTTATAAATTCCTTTATTACCCTATATTCAATTCATAACTCAATTATATACCAAAGGTTCATATTATAAGTTAAATACCTATAATTTATTTGTTTGCAAAAAATCGTTCCTTTGAACTTCATAATTATAAATCTTATAACTTATAAGATTCAATTATTTACCCAAATATATTCTTTAATAACTTCCCAAAATTTATAAATCTTACTATTTATAAATTTCATTTATAACTTCACCATTTTTAATTTTATTAATTCCATTCACTTATGCAATCCATTTTCACTTCATTCAAACACTTATAAAAACTCGTTTTATAATTTCAATATTTCAATTTATAATTATCAATTTATTAATCTCTTATATAAATCAATTCATATTAATATTTTAAACAGTCTTTAAATTCCTTTATAATTTCATCCTTTTTACTTATAAAATAATCAAATTTTATAAATTCTATTTTTAAACTTCTAATAATAAATTCAAAAATCCCAATTTAAACTATTTTATAAAACCATTAACCCCATATTTTTAAAAATCAACTTTTAACTATTTTTCTCAAAAATCATAATTCCTATAACTTTAAAATTATAACGTTTATTTATAATGGATCAATTCCAAAAATATTTATAAACGTATACTTTCAAAAATCACTTTAAAAATCATTTTAAAATTCCAAAATTTGGTCCAATGATGCTACACACCAAATAGTCAATCACGACAACAACGATATCATATATCGTATATGATAATCAACGAATATCAAAATATCCATAATCAAATAAATACTGTTGAGGAATCCAGTTGGATCCCTCCAACCTGTTTTCCTGCATCCACAAACATTAGCACAATACCAATTTCGCTCCAGTACGAAATTATCGCGGTATATGGGATTTAAAATATTATCCGCTTAATAACGGCGCAATAGGGTCTCATCCACTAAAAAATGCGGGAAATCAACAACTGCAATATATACATATGCCAATATATATATATATATATATATATATATATATTGCTATTATATATAATACCAATTTCACTGTTTATGAAATATTCGCGGTATATGTTTTTAATAAATAACATCCGCTTACTAACGGCGCATAATGTTTATTTTAACAATCAATAGATAACAATCATCATTCAAACATGCATTCATGTATTTTAAATATAACTATTTAAAAATAAATCGAAACTGATTCGATTGAGTGAGAAGTTCTCATCTTGATTTCAATTTCGTTTTAGCGATTTATTTCGAATAAAATTAAACGGGCGTTTAATTTTACCCGAAATTCTCACTAACTCCAAACGACTCCAATCCAATTGCATCGCGTAGTGCTCGTCCATACGATTCCAACGCAACTGGTTTCGTGCGTTTTCGACCTCGTATGAAAAAGATATCAATTTTACAAGTTTACTCGATTTTTATATAAATAATTTACAACTTAAATATAAAATTTTAAACCTAGATCAACTACAGCCGTTGGATCCACCTCCATCCTCAGATCCATGCACCCCCCCTTCTCCCTCTCTTCGTTCACGCGCATGAACCCAGAAGCAAGGCCGAACCCATCTACATTAATTAGGGTTTCAATTTGCCACCAACACGATCAACTTCGCGACGATCAGTGAGCCTCCCGTCGAAGCCCCCACCTCCACCCACCAACGCCGGCCGACCGCACGTACGCGGCCCCCCCCTTGCGCGAAAAATGAGGCCGAACGCTCGATGTTCCCAGGCAGTTTGCCGTTGATTCGCTTCATATTTTTCGATCATCACCGTTAAGATTATAGAGGAGGATGTGCTCTACGAGATTGTAGTTGGGAGTTTCTGACGATTGTTGATGGATTGAGAGATCGGAAGGGAAGAAAATGAACAAATTTCGGCCATAGGTTCATGCTATTGGCGGCTAGGGTTTTATAAAACCTAATTTTTTTTTATTTCTAAAGAGAGGATGGTCTATTTATAGAAAACGAACGAAACACTATTCATTCTGGAATTTTCAAACTCCGATTTACGCGCGGTGACCGACGTTCCTAGGGTTTATCCCGCGTTCCGGACACAATGGAACAGGTTTCGGAAGCTAATTCGGTCATCTGTGCGAGATATGGCAACAAACGATCGATTTAAATTAAACCGATTTAAACGATTTTCTAGGCGTTTTAATTTGTACCGGACAAACGGTAAATCCGATTGACACGAAATTTGAAACCTTACAATAATATCACATTACGGATCCGATGAAACTATTTTCGTCGAAATCCGAGACTTTTTGAAAAATGGCTATTTTAACTCGCCAAATTAATATTAAAAACAATTCGATGCGTTTCGAGCTGCCACGATCAAACGACAACTCCGATTGCTACGAAAATTGAAATCCGGTAATAACTAACTATTACGGATCCAATGGAACTGGTTTCATCCAATTCTGAGACTGTTCAAAAATTGGCTATTTTCACTAGTCGATTAAATATTAAAATATTCAATTTTCACAAATAAACTTTTAATTCGATTTTAAAAGTTCTAAAATATCATTCTAACTTCAATATGATAAAGTAAAATTTTACAAATCATTTTCAATCATATTTAACCCAATTTTCAATTATTTCCATATTTTTCAATATTTAATTATCGATTAAGTATTCAATTAAATCCAATTATTCAAAATAAAATTTATTCGACTTATAAATTCACTTATTAATATTTAAAATTAATTGAATATTCAAATTTTAATTAATAAAAATTCTGGGTCGTTACATACATCCCTCCTTCAAAGAATTTCGTCCTCGAAATTATCAAGTAAGAAAAGTTACAGAATCTATTAACTTTCCAAAATCCATAGTTAAACTTCTTATAATACTTTACTAAGTTTTCAAATCATACTTAGTTATCTTTTCAAAAACAACTACTATTGTTTAACTTTCAATTCCAAATCAAAGTTAAAGTTTTCACAATTTTCCAATTTTCTTAAATTTTTTCTAACGCCTTAAGTTTTCGGAAAAATTCGCCATAGTCTCCTTTGCGCGGCTCGATCCGAAAAAAAAATTACAGTATATATATCACAAATATACATCTCATCAAGTAATGAGGCATCCCGAAGGGAAAAAGTGTAAAAGTACGATATTTAATCCGAGATATGTACCTTATATTTTATTAGCGAGCATATACGGCTAATATAGCGCGAAAGCGAGCTCCAAATGCGAAGCAAACGCGATCCGCACCTACTAAACACTCAACAAACAACATGAGAGATTGCATATATGAAAATAGTATCGATATACAACATATAGCAACATAATAACTATATATGTCAACATAGCAATTGAAACAAAAGCAATAAATGCAAACATCAACCAACTATCATCCAACTAACATTCATAACAAATAAATATTCATTCATATTCTCATTAATATTCAATGAAATGGTTTTCAATTTAATCACATATGATTCATTAACAGTGGATGTTTTTACTAGCATTCATTTTCAATTAGTTTATATTCACTAATTCATATTCAAGTTGGTTCACTTCCAAATCAAATTCAATTCTATTTAACTTTCACTTAACTTTCAATTGGATTTCAATTACTTTAGCTTCCAATTTCATTAACTCAATTTCATTAACACTTAATGAATTATATACAATCAATCAACTAACAACCATATAACAACCAATGTATATTAATTACAACCAAATTCCTTTGCTTTCAATTGGTTTAATTAAATTGATTTTTCATTCAACTATTCAACTTTCAATAACATTAGATTTTAATGAATTACACTTACATTCATTATTTCATATCAATTATTCACATTCAATTGATTTACATTCAATCCATTAATTCAATTCAATTAGTAATTCATTTAACCATTTCAAGTTGAATTTCATTTACACAATCTAAGTTCACATCTATCACTTAACTTTATTAATTTACTTTGATACCAATATCAACTTCATTCAACAACTCTTAAGTTATATTTCATTTCACAAACATCACTTGGTTTTACATAACTTAAATTCCAACTTATAAATAAATTCAGATTCTAATTCTAAAGTAAATTTTCCATTTAACTTTAAATTCATTTTTATTTACAACTCATATTCATAAATATATTCATATAGTTTCACTTCTCATATATATAAGTTTATTTCACAATTGTAAATCACTTTAATTATAATTCAATTCTTATAATTCTTTTGCTTATACAATTCTTCTTTTATTTAGATTATTCAAACAACCTAACAATCAACATATATACACTTTAATAATTCTAAAAAATTATTCCTTTATATATAAAATATAATCAAGGTAAAATTATTTCATTTACCCAATTTTAAAACAATACTGTGTCGAATTGTTCTATTCAAGTGTTTATAAAACCCCTTCGACATAGTTTTGCAGACCGTGCCGAGGAAAGTTCATATGCCACTCAATAAATCAATCATCACAATATAAAACAATTTTATATTCACTAACAAATACGCTCTCATAGCTATTATTACACTCAAACTCATTCTAGAGTACTACTGACTCTATCTCTAATGAGTAATACCCAACAGAACCATGGTTGTCGCTTAACCATATGCTCTGATACCAAATGTAACGACTTCGATTTTTCGTTGCCGAAAAACTGAAATGTTAGGGTTTATGAAGAAGAAAAAGAGAGAAGAAGAGAGAAGATAGTAGAAAATAGAGAGGAAAGAACATAAGAGAATAGAGGGAAAAGAAAATAGACAATAGAACGGGACAGAAAGAAAACAACAGAACAACATCAGAATCTCACAATTCGCAGCGGAACAACATATAATAGATAAATGAATAATCTTTAAACAAAGAACTATATCAGTTATTACATTATATTACATTACATCATATCATCAGAGTGTACAACATCAACAACAACAAACAGCGGAAAAGAAATACTATATACTAGTAATACGCCATGCCATCCAGCTTGCCTCCAGCAACTCCTGATATCCAGAATATCCTGATAAACCTTAACTCTTGACTGCCCGTGTGGAAATTGGTGGGCACCCAGAGTTTAGGAAGGAAAACAATAAACTCCGAGTCAGTCATGTGACTGGTGTGAGAACTCAAAACAGTTTGTCTTTAAAACAATCAAAGATTTAAATTTTTATAATCGCAATGCTTTTAAAAATGAGACTACCATAAGGCCTCCCGCGCACACACACAATGCAAACGCAGAATCGGAGGAGATTTCTCCTTATGATAGTCAAAGATGCTACGCATTAAAAAGAAACATTTGATATTATTACTAGGGCATAGTGTAGAAAAATTAGTTCGAAAGTAAAGATATAAATCTTAGCCAGCATAGACATTTCGCACTTATGCCTATTATAGCTACTATGTTCAATAGCAGGTTACCGCCACATTCCATAGCAGGTTATACAACTAAAACCGTACAAGTCTCGTATTGTTTCTTTGGATTTCCAACGAATGATCAGGCCAAGGAACTTCCCATTGCCACATGAGAATGCCTCTGAAAGGACATCCCCGAGAACCAAACCGGATCTCTGCCAACACAAGGTCGAGTTACCCCTAACTGGGTAACAACTGACACGAGTATGTCATCCCCCGATCCCATTGGACCTTTATCCGAGCGCTCGTCACCATCATCACACAATCATAAATAAAGTGTTTCAACATGAGTAAGTATCTGGGCTCCATACCATGATACCACCCTTTCCAGAAGGAAATGCACACACCCTAAAGGGAGCTACCCCTCATAACCTTGCCGCATCTTTCCTGTTTTGACCATTCCGGGGTGTGAGGCTCGACGAAGTCACGTCCACAAAAACATACTTTATACAAAAGCATGCTTTGGGTCAACAAATGATCATAGAAATGATCACCAAGATAGACGATCAAATAAATGATCCTATCACAAATAATCAACACAATGATCATTTAACAGCAACACTCAGCATGTCACATTACCAAATTGGGAATATATCGCTGATAACCTTCAACTACATAACCTCTGAGCTCGTACGTCTCAGAGAAGGGTGTTAAGCTAAGAGAATAAATTCTCCGCCACCAACAGAAATATATTTGAAAGAAATCAGCTTTATATCTCAATTTGTAATGTCAGACATACAATCCATACAAGTCTGTTCCGGGCTCGACCAGAACCAAAGGCACTTACAAAGAAGTCCTTGCAATCCGGATATTCACTAATCACGTCAGGACTTCCCATCACATATGGAGTCTCTATACCGGGGACCATTCGATGCAAAGACATTCGACGAGTTGTCCTTTCGCTTTCAAAAATATCCGGTCTTCAACACCGGTCATCAATGCTATCCATTACGTCGTATCACTAGTCGGAATGGGTAATCCGAATAACGAGCGCAATAATTTAAAAATAAGTGTAGCATTCAAATTCAACAAATCACAACAAATACCTATTCAAAGGTAAATATTTATAGTCGGTTATTGAACTATCAATGGATATGCACACATCACCAGATTCCAAATAATTTTCCAAATTATTTATTTCCCAAAAATATCTTTACAAGATATATAATCTTCACACTTCAAAAATAAATCAATATTTATTTTGAAACAAATTCCCCTTTCTTTTATAAATTCCTTAGTGAATTTATATTCCCAAAATATTTATGAATATACGTTTTCAATTATTCATTTCAATTTATCTTCAAAAAGATAAATTCTCAAAACGTTTCATTTCACATTGAAGAAACATTTCCATACTTATTTATTAATAAGTAATTCACAAATTCATTTATTTTCAACACTTGGAAAATATTCGATATACTTAAATCAAAATTTAGTATATATTTCATTGTATAAGGAAATCATTCGTTTAACCATATTTATTTAGGCCAAAACGAATGTTGCGTAAAACATCGTTACGACAACCCAAAATCACTAGTATAGGGATTCGAATTTAAGATAGATGTATAAATCCCAATACTAAATAAAACATTTCCTTTCGGAAATGATTTACTATAACAACAGTGTTATAGTCTACCATTTCCCTTTATTTTTCGAAAACGTCTATTTCAACAATGAATGTTGAAATCTATGGTTTCGAATCTCAACACATTTAAAAACATCGTTAGATCGTTTTAATTCTATTTAAAACTTCGCATTCAAAACAATTCCTTTAACATATTATTCACTATTCAAAAACGTGAATATACTTCGTTAACAAATTTCATCATTTCTATACACTTTATTTTAAAGGATTATTCACTATTCAAAAACGTGAATATAACTCCATAAGTAAGTTATAAAAATTAACTTATCAAAATAAGTCGTTGCGAATTTATAAAACAATGTTTATAAATTCCTTCATTACCCTATATTCAATTCATAACTCAATTATATACCAAAGGTTCATATTATAAGTTAAATACCTATAATTTATTTGTTTGCAAAAAATCGTTCCTTTGAACTTCATAATTATAAATCTTATAACTTATAAAATTTAATTATTTACCCAAATATATTCTTTAATAACTTCCCAAAATTTATAAATCTTACTATTTATAAATTTCATTTATAACTTCACCATTTTTAATTTTATAAATTCCATTCACTTTTGCAATCCATTTTCACTTCATTCAAACACTTATAAAAACTCGTTTTATAATTTCAATATTTCAATTTATAATTATCAATTTATTAATCTCTTATATAAATCAATTCATATTAATATTTTAAAACGTCTTTAAATTCCTTTATAATTTCATCCTTTTTACTTATAAAATAATCAAATTTTATAAATTCTATTTTTAAACTTCTAATAATAAATTCAAAAATCCCAATTTAAACTATTTTATAAAACCATTAACCCCATATTTTTAAAAATCAACTTTTAACTATTTTTCTCAAAAATCATAATTCCTATAACTTTAAAATTATAACGTTTATTTATAATGGATCAATTCCAAAAATATTTATAAACGTATACTTTCAAAAATCACTTTAAAAATCATTTTAAAATTCCAAAATTTGGTCCAATGATGCTACACGCCAAATAGTCAATCACGACAACAACGATATCATATATCGTATATGATAATCAACGAATATCAAAATATCCATAATCAAATAAATACTGTTGAGGAATCCAGTTGGATCCCTCCAACCTGTTTTTCTGCATCCACAAACATTAGCACAATACCAATTTCGCTCCAGTACGAAATTATCGCGGTATATGGGATTTAAAATATTATCCGCTTAATAACGGCGCAATAGGGTCTCATCCGCTAAAAAATGCGGGAAATCAACAACTGCAATATATACATATGCCAATATATATATATATTGATATTATGTATAATACCAATTTCACTGTTTATGAAATATTCGTGGTATATGTTTTTAATAAATAACATCCGCTTACTAACAACGCATAATGTATATTTTAACAATCAATAGATAACAATCATCATTAAAACATGCATTCAAGTATTTTAAATATAACTATTTAAAAATAGATCGAAACTGATTCGATTGAGTGAGAAGTTCTCACCTTGATTTCAATTTCGTTTTAGCGATTTATTTCGAATAAAATTAAACGGGCGTTTAATTTTACCCGAAATTATCACTTACTCCAAACGACTCCATTTCAATTGCATCGCGTAGTGCTCGTCCATACGATTCCAACGCAACTGGTTTCGCGCGTTTTCGACCTCGTATGAAAAAGATATCAATTTTACAAGTTTACTCGATTTTTATATAAATAATTTACAACTTAAATATAAAATTTTAAACCTAGATCAACTACAGCCGTTGGATCCACCTCCATCCTCAGATCCGTGCACCCCCCTTCTCCCTCTCTTCGTTCACGCGCGTGAACCCAGAAGCAAGGCCGAACCCATCTACATTAATTAGGGTTTCAATTTGCCACCAACACGATCAACTTCGCGACGATCAGAGAGCCTCACGTCGAAGCCCCCACCTCCACCCACCAACGCCGGCCGACCGCACGTACGCGGCCCCCCCCCCCCCCTTGCGCGAAAAACGAGGCCGAACGCTCGATGTTCCCAGGCAGTTTGCCGTTGATTCGCTTCATATTTTTCGATCATCACCGTTCAGATTATAGAGGAGGATGTGCTCTACGAGATTGTAGTTGGGAGTTTCTGACGATTGTTGATGGATTGAGAGATCGGAGGGGAAGAAAATGAACAAATTTCGGCCATAGGTTCATGCTACTGGCGGCTAGGGTTTTATAAAACCTAATTTTTTTTTTATTTCTAAAGAGAGGATGGTCTATTTATAGAAAACGAACGAAACACTATTCATTCTGGAATTTTCAAACTCCGATTTACGCACGGTGACCGATGTTCCTCGGGTTTATCCCGCGTTCCGGACACAATGGAACAGGTTTCGGAAGCTAATTCGGTCATCTGTGCGAGATATGGCAACAAACGATCGATTTAAATTAAACCGTTTTAAACGATTTTCTAGGCGTTTTAATTTGTACCGGACAAACGGTAAATCCGATTGACACGAAATTTGAAACCTTACAATAATATCACATTACGGATCCGATGAAACTATTTTCGTCGAAATCCGAGACTTTTTGAAAAATGGCTATTTTAACTCGCCAAATTAATATTAAAAACAATTCGATGCGTTTCGAGCTGCCACGATCAAACGACAACTCCGATTGCTACGAAAATTGAAATCCGATAATAACTAACTATTACGGATCCAATGGAACTGGTTTCGTCCAATTCCGAGACTGTTCAAAAATTGGCTATTTTCACTAGTCGATTAAATATTAAAATATTCAATTTTCACAAATAAACTTTATTTCGATTTTAAAAGTTCTAAAATATCATTCTAACTTCAATATGATAAAATAAAATTTTACAAATCATTTTCAATCATGTTTAACCCAATTTTCAATTATTTCCATAATTTTCAATATTTAATTATCGATTTAATTATTCAATTAAATCCAATTATTCAAAATAAAATTTATTCGACTTATAAATTCACTTATTAATCTTTAAAATTAATTAAATATTCAAATTTTAATTAATAAAAATTCTGGGTCGTTACATGTTGTATGTAAAACCCCTGGACCACACCACATACACAAATATGGATTTCTCAAGGAAATCGATTAAGTCACAGATATTTTAAATTTAATATTTTTTTATTCAAAACGGTTTTAAAAGTTGAATTCTGAATTCTAAATAGTTTGGAAAAGAAATTGGGTTAAATTTGAGAAATTTTTGCATAGGAGTTTTGAAATTAAAATGATTTGATTTGAATTCAAGATTTTGTAGCTGAATCCTATATACATACATATTAATATTTAAAAACTATGGTTTGAAAAATGATAATACAAGTTATATAATATATATATATATGGATTTTTAAACCATTTTTAAGTATCTTTAAATGTATTATTTTGGGAATTTGAATTTCCCAAGTTTATACTTGAAGAGATTTAACTTCAGCAAATGTAATTGGATTTTTCCCGAAATGAAAACTCTTTGTTTTCAAAAGATAATTGCTTTCGTATAATGAAAGAACTTCCAATTTTTGTTGAAAGGATATCAAGTTTTGAAATGACAGTTCTGAAAGCTATAAATGAATCTTTGTGAAAGATTGGTGAACACTATTTTTAAATTGAAAAAGATCTTAAAGGTGAATATTTTGTTTAAAAGATTTGAAATGGAAAATTTGTTTAAACCATTCAAAAGAAAGGTTTTGGAAATAGGGCTAAGGGTTGTGACTTAACTAAGATCCCATGTATCCATATGTTTTTAAAATTAGCGCTCATTATTCGGTTTAGCCAGGAGAGGACTTTATGCCATAAAACCCATTCAAATAGTGATATGACGAAATGGATAACATTCGAAGACCGGTGGTGAAGATCGGGTATTTTCGAAAGCGAAAGGTTTACCTGTCGATTGTCTCTACACCGAATGGCCCTAGTATAGAGATTTGATCACCCTTTGTGATGGGAAGTCCGGACGTGATTAGGAATTATCCGGATTTGCAAGGGCTTCTTTTGAAGTGCCTTCGGTTCTATTCGAACCCTGAATAGATTTGATGGACGTATGTCTGACGTTACACTTTGAGACGTAAAGCTGGTTTCTATCAATTACATTTTTGTTTAGATGGCGGAGAATCTATTCTCTTAGCTTAACACCCTTCTTTGAAACGTACGAGCTCAGAGGTTATGTAGTTGATATTTACTAGTGATATATTCCCAATTTGGTAATGTGGCATACTAAGTGCTGCTGATCATTTGTTGATCGAAGCATGGCTTTTGTGAAAAGCGTAGCTTTGTGGGACGAGACTTTATCAGGACCTCACAAACCGGAAATGGTCGAAACATGAAAGATGCAGCAAGGTTATCGGGGGTCGCGCCACTTAGGGTATGTCCATTTCCTTCTGGATAAAAAGTGCTATCATGGTATGGAGCCCAAATACTTAACTTATGTTATTGTTGCTATTTGTTGGTGAATCCCGGGATAAAGGTCAGTTACGACCGGGGGATGGCATACTCGTGTCTGTAGTTACCTAGTTACCGAGGTAACCCGGCCTTGTCTTGACAGAGATCCGGTTAGGTTCTCGAGGCATCCCTCCAGAGGCGTACACATGTGGTGTTGGAAGTTCCTTAGCCTGACCATTGTTGGAAATCCATTCGTCTAATATGCACCCTGTACGGTTTTAGATGTACAACCTGCCATCTAACGTGGTAGCTATAGTAGGCATACTATAATGGTTGGTATGCTGGCTAAGATTAATATTATACTTGCAAATGTTTTCTGCACTATGCACTAATAATAATATAAAAAGGATTTTGCATATCAAGCATGTTTGACTATCATAAGGAGAAATCTCACTCAAGTGTGTGATTGCATCATATGTGTGCTGGGAGGCCTTATGACCCAAAAAGCATAGCAAATTTCTTTAAATTCTTTTTGTTTGCTCACACCAGTCCCATGACCGACTTGGAGTTTATTGTTCCCTTTCTAAACTCTGGGTGCCTATAATTTTTCCACACGGGCAGCCTAGAGTCAGGTAGCCAGATAGTAGATGTAGATTCGTTATCCTTGAAGTGTTTGGATTCAGGATTGCATTTGTTTCACTTCAACATCTACGCTGAGCTTGCTTAATACAACGTGATGGTGGTTCTAGCTTCGAGCTTGGAGTCTTTTTGAGCTTTGGCATTAGAGATGCAGTATGTGGATTCATCTCTCTTGAAGATCATGTTGGAGTTATCTTTTTCGTTGTTGTATCTTCTGCTGTTATACCTTTTGGCTCTGATATTGATATTCAGTTGTATCATTGTCGTATCGAATATTGTGTATCAATGATAAATTATTCTTTCATTTCTGTTGAGTTATTATACTTAATGTGTTATAAGCTCTGGTGTGAATTGAATTTCGACGTTTGAATCTGCGGCATCCAAATACGGGTGAAGTATGGATGTCGATTTTCAAACGTTGGATTTCGGGTTGTGACACATGGAGACTCGGAATCACCTTCCTCATCGAAGGCCGGCTAGGAGGGAACCCTCGAAACGCGAGAGGGCATCCGGAAGGCGTTGTATCTTTCACGACCTGGACGGACATGATACCAACATCTGCAGGCATTTAAAGGATATCATCGAAAAGTATGTACGGAGTGGTCAGTTGCGATAATACGTCGAAACTCGGGATGTGGCAGTGGAATAGGAGCAACCATCATCTACCTCAAATGACGATGGCACGAGGCACAACAATGATGATTGGTTGGTTATCGTCATACAGGAATGATATGGAATAAGTAGGAAACTCTGGGCAAACGGCGAAGTCACTTACTTATGTACGGGGATGGAGATAGCATCTAGGCATGCTCTGAGATGATGATGAACCATGATTCTACATTTTGTGAGATCTGTTTTTTTCTTTTTCTTTTTTGGATTTGGACATTTGCTTTTTTCTAGTTTGGTTTTGGAGTTTGGTTTGAACTCCTAGTTTTGTTTGTTTTCTGGTTTGAACTTTAGTTTGGATGCTTGCTTTCTGGTTTGGATTTCTAATATGGATTTTTGGTTTTTCGATTTGATCTGGAATTTGGATTAGATTTCAATTGAGTTTTTCATCTGGCTTTTAGTAAATGGTCGTCGGGTATGGATTATGCCTTTCAAGGGGTAAGTCGCTTCGTCCAAGCGTGGCGAATTAACTTATTATGGTTGTCGAGTATGGACTATACTCGGAAAGGGTCTAGAGCGACCAGGATTCGGCCTAGGACTTAGGCCTTATATTATCGGTTACTATTTCAGGTCGTCGGGTATGGACTATACTTGACAAGGGTCCGTAGCGACCAGGATTCGTTTTAGGATTTAAGTCATGGCATTACTCGACATTCAGGGACAATAAACGAAGAATACCAAGGCATGTTCAAGATAGGTCGTCGAGTGTGGATTTCCCTTGCCAAGAACCCGAAGAGGTTACGAATTAGGATATCAACCCGAAGAGGTCCTGGATTCGATTATTGGACATGTATGGATCAGAACTAGGTTGTCAGGTTCAGATGGATATGAAATTGGATAAGGATTTGATAACTAGATTTAGAATCGGGCACCAACTCGGAGAGGTCGTGGATTTAGATAAGATATGGCTATGGCACTCGGATAGGATGGCTTAGTAATGGGTTGGATTATGAATCAGATGGTATGGCTATGGATGGATTAAGAACTTTGGATATCAGATTTAAAGCTATTCAAAACATGCCTTCTTACCACAAGGCATGTTTTGGGGGGAAAATGTTAACCCGCTTTTTGGTCAAGGTTGAGATATCAACAAATTGGCAGAAAAGGATGGATATCAGGATTGTAGATCAACTGGAAATAACGTTACGATCGATATTATCAAAATTTAGTCGATCTCCAATCAAGACGGGATCGATTGGGAATGGTGAACAAGACTATATGAGGCTATATTTCGAATCTCAAGTTAGTCGAAGTTCGTATGCTCAAAATATGGATGGACCAATATTGGTGAGGAATGGTACGCATTGATACCTTCGTATCGATATGGTTCGCATCGATGTGGTTCGTATCGATCCACATCGATTCGGCTGTCTACTTCGGATCGATAATCTCATATCGAACAACGACGTACTCGATGCTTTGTATCGATCAACATGGAAATAGCAAAATATTTCGTATCGATGGTTTCACATCGATACAACACGCATCGAGATGGTTAGACTCAACAATCGGTATGGCAGGGCATTTCATATCGATCAAGGTCAGGATCGATACGAAGTACGAATAGGAGTTTGGAAGAGCACTTCGTATTGATCAAGTATTGTATCGATACGAAGGATATATGTAGAGGATCGATACGAACAGCGGGGTGGCTGAAGGCTACGAAGGAACGAAGTTCGATCGATACGAAGAGAATGGATACGAACAACAGCAGGGAGTCGATACGAAATGGACGTTGAATCATCGATGTGAAGTTGTCATCTCAGGTCATGAAAGAGACGTGTTTGAATGAAGAAGGAATCAACTCGGCATCAAAAGTGGATCTCCCTTGGGTTTCCGAGCCACATCATCATTGCGATTGTGATGGATACGAAGGGATAGAGATGAATTCATGGATACGAATGCAACAGCCAACCGATGAACACGAACACGCATCGATCATACTTTACAATCTACACGTCCAAATGTGATGAAATTTAGAGAGGGGTTTCTTGATGCATTCGAGAACCTCTATGGTCGATCCCAGCATGATTGGACCACTTTTTGGATCAATACGAATTAAACACGCATTAATCCAAAATTGCTACAGATCGATGTGATGGGCCCGCCTAAGCAGGAGAAAAGGTATTCCAGGTTTTTAGGCGGATATTTTCAAATCTACATCTAAAAATAGGAGTGCTATGGTAAATAAAAGGGGGATCTTCTCCTTCTCTGACGCTGAAGCTCTGCCCTTTTTGTAATTGATACTAAAGGCTTGTAATTGTAACTACAGTACAAATGGAATAAAAAGAATTGATTTAAAGTGGTCATAGGCTGGATTGTCGAGACACTATAAATCTTGTGTACTTTCCTACTTTCTTCCATTTTAACGATATTGTTTCTTCATTTTTATTCTCTACTTTATGTGGATCTAAGATCTGTGTTGGAAGATTGTGAATCTGTGTATATACATTGGTGCTTTCACTACTTCTGGGGTTTGTGACCAATTTTGACGCAAACAAATAGTAAAAGAGAATTTATGTTGCAAATTATTTTATGCATATATTTGTGATAAAATATAATTCATAGATAAGATAATCAATTATTTTTTCTTTTCAAATATCGTTGTTGACCTATGAATGGTTTGACAAATTCATTTTCTTGTATGTATAATGAAGATAATTTATTTTGTAATTCATTTTGTTGTGTTATTTGTTGATAGAAAATTATATATTTAAGTTAGAAAAGAGATCAACCTATTAGTTTTTAATATTTTAATATTATTAATATGTAATATTTTTCATTATTTACTATTGTTTAGAAACGCGGAAACAAGAATCTAGACATGCTAAAAGAGTTAGAAAAAAGGTTAAATAAACTCACTAATTCACAGAAATGGGCTCTTAATAAAATTTTCATAAAAAATAGTCAGAAAGAAATTTCTAGTTTAAATGAGGATAATGCCCACCTTATTGACGAGAATGAAGATATTTAATGGGCAAACATTACAATGAAAATATTAACGAAGAGGAAACAAACATTAATTCATCATTACACATGGAGAATGTTAATAGAGTCTTATCTTTGTTTCACTGTGTCATAAGAAAGGTTGAATGATTTGACACTGTTATCGATCGAACCGGACATGGTCAATAAACTTGGATATGAAAATATTATTAGTAATTTTGCAAGTCAAAAGACGAGATTAATGTCCATAAGCAATTAATGTTAACGAGTGTGAACCCGTGCTAAGCACACAACATTGAATGTAAAACTTTGAGAATACAATAGTACGTTGTTGGTAAGATCATATTTGTAAATCATCCTCAAATTAGAGTAGCATGGAAAAATATTATATGAAACCGTTAAATTTCAGACAATAAAATATCATGCACAATATAGGTTTCGATTCAATAGGCGCATTAGAAAACTAATCTAATGTATTATCCACCCTATTATCAAATAGAAACTATTAGAACAGCATAGTCTATATATCACAAAGGGATGTATAGCAAGGTGATACATATGTAGCACTTGTACTTTGAGTTATCATGTGTTGGAGTTGTCTTAAAAAAATAACTGTTGCATAGAATGGTTCACGGTTGCTTATGCGCAAACAATTTTAATGCACAGTCCAACGTGCTTCTAAAATAAGGAGGATATATGGTAGTGCATTTCTTTAGCACCTAAATAATAAATTGTACTATTGGTCATTAAACTCATTCGAAAGCATAGTAGCTAGCTGGATAATAGAAAACAAAATTGATAACCGAATATTTCCAATCAGGGAATTGCTAACTTGTGACAAATATATCAGCGTCAGAAATAAATTACATTAAATGAAATATATTTTGTTTGAAAGATGAATGAAAGGGTGTTATCTACATCTTATCAGATACATGAATATCAAATTGTGCTAAACAAAGAAGTCAAGCGAAGCTAAATTAAGTCCATAAAAGAAAATGTTTACAACATTACAACAAATAAGCAAAAGGATTGTTTGGTTCGATACACATAAAAAATTGAAGAAGAAAAATTAGCGTTTGGATAAAAGTGTTGCATCATTGACCATACAACATATGTTGATAGAGGTTGTCATCCTTCCATATCCCTATGGCTAAACCCAAATGGATTGAATGCTCATCTGTTTACTATAATGATAAGTTTGCTATTAGAGAACAGTGACAATGTTACACAATTTGATAAACACCGCAAGCCCGATATTAATTAGCATATGAAAAGCAGACCAATGTGCAAAAGATGAGCCTTGTTTAGAATGTGTAAATCAAACATATTTTTAGAAATCAAAATTGAGTAAAAGTAAACATACAGATTGCAATTATGTTTATCTATTGTTACCATCGAATATTTGTTTCTATAAATACAGAAATATTTTTTAACAAACAATTAACATGATCATTTAATTCAACTCATTCCTTGGTAAACCTTTTTTAAAATTTCAATCAATATTCTTTTCCCTTACTTTTTTATATAGAAAATAAATTATATACTCAATGCATTAAATTTATTTCCCAGCCTTTCGTATTACCGAAAATTATATGAACATAAAAAATATAATCCTTTAAAGCTTTAATATATGCTCATTCATCTTATAAAAGTCATTTGATAATTGAAATAAACTCATGGCAGCTTAAACTAACTTCATTGAAACATAGGACCATCGCTTAGTGGTTAGAATGCGCGAAGTAGATTGAAGATGAAAATTAGTGTATTAGCTAACAAATTCAAAGTTAATTGGGTAACTTAGATACCAACACATAGTTTCACTTTTTTTGAAACATACATTAAATTGATTCTTATTATGCATTCAGGTTCACAATTCCAAATCATGAATATAATTAATGCTTGAAATCTAAATAAATCCCTTGAGTTATAATGATTAGATATTAAAGATTCATTGTTTTCATGGTGTAACATATACTAAATAGCCAAGCATAAATTCACCTATGAAGTGCCATACAATAATATTTGTATCCAATCCTTACTCTTACTTACCATAATATCTTTAACTGAACAATATTTTGAATCAGTTGTAGCAAAAGGAAAAGAGAAAAAGCAAAATTGCTTCATAATAACAACAAGTAAACAACTTTGATGAACCGCTAAGGTAAAACTAAATAAACTACCCAATATACTACGTAAGTGGAAAAACCTATGTAAGCAACTTTGTTGACTTTGTAGCAGTCAATTACTCCAATCAACATGCGTTGATGGTTTGTAAACAAAGTATTAATTAAAAAAAATATACAACATATATTCTATTATAAAACAAAGTAGAAAAATTATTAGCATAATTTTAGTTGTATAATCTTGTGCTTTGCTGTTCAAATATAATTAATCGTCCTTTAGCAATCCAAGAAATAAATAATGTATAGTTTAGTCAAAAGACAACAACAGTACATTAATTTTTTTACGTGTTATATCTTTACTTAATACCTTAAGAAGCCATATGGCAACATACCATAACTTCCAGTAAATACAAGAAGTAAAAAATTCAAAGTAGGATACATCTTCTATATATTCTTCATAATAAAATCATCTTAATGGGAACAAAAAATAAATTCCGAGATCATGATTGGTAATGTGTCATTAAACGATAAAAAAGTAGAAAACAATGAAAATGAATATGTAGAATAAGTTGCAGTAAATAGTAAAATAATTCCAATGAGATGGAAACTAATCAAATTCATGTTTGAATTACAAGTGTGATATATGGTTGTCAAATTTATAGCCTAGTATAAAAAAAGTAGGAAAAAGTTATGTTTATAAAGAAAACAGGAATTTATTTTGAAAAAAGTTGATTAGAATACGATTACTTCCAACAAAAATTGCTCTTTCAATTTTGGGAAGAAATGAAGTAATAGGAGCAGATCATACAAGTCATTTCTAGAAATTATAAGAAATTAATATAAGTATTTCTGAATGAAATGGTCAAAAAGATTGGCTTCTTATGTCAATGTTATTGACAACAGCTAAATTATTTGGTATGGTATAAAGAAAACATAGGACAATATAAATTAATGCATCTAAAATTTACTTTTCCTTTATCTTTGCTACATTTGTTAGGAAGAAAAAAACAAAAAAATTCATAACAATAGTGATTATTATTTTCTTTATTTGATTAAAGCTACGAATTCAGTTCTAAGAACACAATTGGTGAAGTAGTGTAAGGTTTAGTGAAATTATGAAATTGAATGGACATAAAAAGCTATGGTAAATTCAAAAATACTGCCTATGATATGGGAACATAAAGCAAATTTTATATTACAAACAAAGAAAATATACGATTGCTTTTGTAACAACCCGCAAATCCGTACCCCTTAAAGTCGACACTATTCTCCATCAATCAACTCAAGATATACAGAAATATGAACCATTTGGGTTAAAGAAGAAGAGATAGAAGAAGAAAATAGAAAACAACATCAGAATCTAACCATCGCAGTGGAATAAAATATAACAGATAATAAAAAAAATTTACACAAAAGAAAACTATATCTGTTTTATATATACATTACCAGAATACATCATCAAAGTTCAATGACATCAATAACATACAATCCGGACAATCATATAAACTTGTCCTCAAAACTGCATACACGGCGGAATGATAATCAAGTACGGCAGTACGTATCGCCATCCAGCTCGTCTCCTGAGCTCCACAACAACATATCCTGTATTCTATAATACTTGGTCAGACCCGAGCATTATAGTTAAATAACACCCGAGTCAGTCTGGAAAACCAGCGTGAGAAATCACACCCAAATTGATTATTGAAGTTTTAAAAATCCTTTGAAAATCAAAAGCATCTCGTAAGATCACGCCACAAATAAACATGTCGGGTTTTTACCTTACGATAGCTAAAACATTTTTTATAAAATCCTCTGGTATTATAATAGGGTCTATATACAAATACTTATTCAAATAGCCGAAATTGTTACAATTATTAAATTCCAGCTACTAGCCACAAAGTGGGTAATACAAACAAAAACCGTAAAAGGCACGTAGGGAGAATGGATTTCAAACTAATGACTAGGCACTGGGGTACCACCTGTCACAGTACGTAGCCTAGATCACCGTATCGAGGATTACTCCCGATCCCCTGCAACACAAGACCGGGACTATCCCTTACTGGATAATCCTGAGTAAGATCATCTCACAGTTGGGATCAGCAACCGCACCACTAAGCCGAATAAAAAGAGACATCTAGACAGGGACGATCTCACCCTAATGGGCGCTGCCCACCTAGCCTTGCTGCATAACCCCTGATTTTCAGCCATTCCTGGTTGATGAGTCTTGAGGCTAAGCGTTATCTTTTAGATCGTTTCACTTAGAATGCTCATCATCCACTTGTCGATATTTTGAAAGCATTCATCCATACAAGTCTGTCCCGGGTTCGAACGGAACCGAAGGAACTACTCCTACTACATCCATTTTGGAATCATCCTCAAGATTAGTAGCGACTAGCCCTTACACATCACTGCTCCATCTTCGAATCCAAACTCGTCTTTCTCATGAAAACATACAAACCAGATCGAAGTGGTTTTCGAGGAATTAATACCGATCCTAGTCTCTTCGAACGATCAGCGCATTGGCCAATATTGATAGTCGGTTATTTAACTATCAATTAACATGCACAACATCCATCAACCATGAATAATTTTCCAAATTGTTTATTAACCTCAAAATATCTTCGCAAGATATATTTCCACTGTTCAAACCTTTTTGAAACAGTTTTCAAACCATACTCTTTCATGAAATAAATTTCCAAATATTTATTTCCACTGAAAACACCAAGCACAAAAACTTTGGATTTTAAAAAAATTTAAAACACTTTATTATAAATGATCCTTTAAAACATTTAAATCAAAAACTACTTTAATACTTTATTAAAAATATATACTGTAGGAATATTTGAAAATGAGGTTACTTAATAAATATAAAACTAGATTTTCTCCTCTAAAACAAAATACCAAGTCACCTTTAAATAATTATCACGATAATAAATTTGAAAAATACTTACTTCAGAATTTAAATATTTAGAAATAATAAATTTTCTAAAACATGCTTTTTAATACAATATTGAAGCCTTTAACTTATATTTAAAAATTTACTTTGAAATCTTACTTGGTTATCCAATGAAATATACTTCTCTTCACATCCTTTAAAAATAAATCACTATTTATTTTTAAACAAATTTTCCTATTTCTTTAATAAATTCCCATCGTGAATTTATTCTTCAAATATCCACTGATATATTACTTCGCCTTTATAAACCGAGTTTATAAATTACAAAGTCTAACTTCTCCTTTAAAATTCCCGGTTTTACACACTTAAATCAATCTTCAAATTTATTTCCAATTTACTTCACTCTTAAACAAATTCCTTACTTACTCCATTTATTTCAAAATCCATTAACTTCAGATTTTTATTCTTCATTATGATTTAAAATCTTTAACTATAAATACCAATTTCATATTTCCCAAATTCCTTCTTTATCGTTTCAAATAAATTTAAACCTTGAATTTAAAAGTAAATTCTTTTATTCCTTTAAATAATGTCACTTAAGGTTTAAAATTCATTATTTCTCTGTTTATTCAAAATCTCCTTTCCGTACTCAAAATTTATTTATTAGAACTTTGAAATCACTTTTATTCTTTTTCAATTTATCTTTCAATTTATTCAAACTTCTATAAGTATTTTACTTAGGGATTTTTCTCTTTTATTTCCCCTTTTCAAAAATCCAATTCTATAGATTTTGATAATTCAGTATACCAAAATATATATTCAAGAAACCATAGCATTCAATATTCCAATTATCAATATATTTTATCGTAGAATATCAAATATTCATAACAGAGAATATTAAATAATCTAAATAAATTTTGAGGAATCCAGTTGGATCCCCCCACCTATTTCCCTGCATCCACAGATGTTAGCACAATACCAATTCCACTTCGAGGTGGAATATCGTGGTATATGGGTTTTAACATAATATCATCCGCTATTATGCGGCGCATAGGGTCTTATCCGCTATATAATGCGGGAAAATCAATCACTCCAATATATACTATATACTACTATATATAATATAGCATATCAAATCAATTCAATCATTCAATCAATTATTTAAATCTAACCATTTAAATTTAAATTAAAAAAACCAAGATGAGTGAGATTAACTCACCTTTGATTTTTAATTTGCAGTCTATTCCACTCCAGTTCCATTCCGACTTGTTTCTCGATTTAGACCTTGTATAACATTAGATGATCTATTAATATTTGAAATAAACTGGACCATTTATCTCAATTTATAAATTACTTAAATAAGAATTTTGTTTCAACTACTTTCTTTTTTTATATTTTTATTTTATTTTAAATAACATTTAAAATATGTGTACTTATTTTATTTTGAAATTATATATATATATGAAATAAATCATAGACTTTCAAAAATCTATTTTCACATAAACATTTTCAAATTCCTATTTCAATCTTTTCAGATCTAATTTCTAAGTGAACTTTTCAAAAATTAAAACCCTTATATTTTCAAAATCATAACTATACATGCTCTTACAGTATTCTTTTAAATTAGAATAGATATGTATATATATACACATTTAAAACAAGACGGTAAGTTCTAGTATATTATATTATTATTTTTTTTTTTAAACTACTAGAACTACTGTGAAAGTAAATTATCAAAATTAAACAGAAAAAATTCGTATATCTTAAAAAAATCAAACTCGAGAAAAACGAAGATCAAATACCTCTTCGTCGACCAACTCAGATAAAGCCCTCATCCTGACACCTCGATCCCATCACCCACGAGCAACCCTCGCAACCCAAAAAACTCGGTGCCGCCTAAGTGACAACGCAAGCGAGCATCCACTCCATTCGTGTCGCCCCATATGCATGCGCATCACCCAACTCGAGTCACTACCACCACAAGTCGTCGTCGCCGCTCCACCTTCTCGCAACTTCGAGTCATCTCACGATTTTTTCGAATCGTGATTTACCTAATTCGATTTCGAACGCGGATCCGCCGTGTTTTCCCCTTTCTTTCTTTTTTACTTCGTTCGATCTCTAGATAATGAGGAAGAAGGGCTCGGTTTTAAAAACAAGAAAGGTAGCATGTCTGAATAGTTTGCGTGAAACTTGGACTAGCTTATGAAGAAAGGAACTGCTTTGATTTGTTTTTTTTAATTTTTATTTAATTATAGAATGTCTCGTTCGCATATCTCAAAATCTTGAACCCCTATCGAGGTGTGTCGCTAGACATTTATAGTGTTATGCCCCTATTCCGAACACAATGGAAAAGATTTTGAGTCCTAATTCAATCGTATGGAGAAGATAGCTTTTTGAACCCAGTTATTATATTAAATTTCAATTTAATTTTCAGCGTTTACTTATCGTACGGTCAAACGATCACTCCAAACACTGCAAAAATTGAAACCCGATAGTAGTTCAATATTACAGATCCACTGAAACTGGTTTCGTCAAAATCCGATACTGTGCCTCAGAAGGCTGTTTTTAAAAGTCGATCTAAACGATATATTTTTAAAACTGAACAAACCACTGTTCAATTCAATTTTAACCCATTTATTATCTTCAGTGTTATCTATATAAATGTTACAAGCCATTAAATTATTTTTAGTAGGATTAAAACTGAAGATTCAACAATTTCCCAAATTTTCAATTTATTAAATTCAATAATTTAATTGCCAAATAAACAGTGATATTTGAAATTCATATTAAATCTAACTATCAAATATTTAAAATCAATTAAATATTCTAATTTCAAATATTCAAAATTTCCGGATCGTCACAATCCTCCCCCCTTAAATGAATTTCGTCCTCGAAATTGCTAGTTAAGAAGAATGGTCCAATACCCATTTACTTTTCCCCAAAACTAAGAATTCAACATCCTGCCAACTATCTTTTTGTAGAAGACCTATTATCATTCTTACTAACTTCCCAAAATCTCTCATAGTTTCAAATAATACTATTTTCTCAATCATTCAAATTTAATTTAAAACCAAATTTCGAATTATCAAAATTTTCTAATTCCTTAAATTTCCTAAAAATTTCGCCAACTCGCCTTTGCGCGGCTAGCTCGGTACAAGTACAAAATGCCTCTACGGGCTTTCAAATTCCAAAAGAAAACAAAAGGCCAAGTAGCTAGATTAAAAACCCAATCAAATTTCATACAGAAATTTAAACACATACATTTTTGTCGAGCAATTAAAATTTATCTTCTGAAATCAAAACCAATTTTGCTTTTCCTTTACAATACCTGTATATCCTACATAGCAATAGTATCCAATCACAACATTCAAAATCATTTTATTGACTCCCTTACAAAATTTCAATATTTATTCATCCAAACCCGAAAGATGTACATATATCATCCGTACGCAATATCAAATTCGATCGCTTACTCGATCACCTAATTTTACTTCCGAACTAGTATCGCTCACCCGACTTCCTAGTGCAGACTTAGATCTGGTTTCTTGATCAAAAACCATCATTCTCCTTGCATAGTTATAACTATGATAGAGAATTTTCAGAATCAATCAAAATCCATATCCAGGGTTCGCCGTCGAAAATAGAGTGAAAAATCCTAACTCGGATCGATATAGCTATCTCGAAATTCTGTGCTCGATTCTAGATCAAATTGCTATGCGAATAAAATAATATATGTACATCCTACGTATGTATCTCAATTGATTGTCAGCTATATCAATTCTTTTTTATTTTTTTTATTTTTATTCACATTTATTTGATTCCTATTCACTTATTCCCAATTATCACTTTTATTAAATCTTCATTCAAATATTAGCTTAGAATATATTTCTAATACCAAATTTTACTTAAGAATTCACCATTCCTTTCTTAAGTTTAATATAAGCATTTTATATCCTTCTTTATTTATTTTCACTTCACCACTTTAGTTTATATCTACTTCTATCCAAATTGGTTCTCCCATTTCCATATGAATTCAATTCATCTTCAACTCTGAATATTGAATTTTATCTTCCATTTATAATTGATTCATATCATTATTTTAAATTAGTTTCATCCACTAATTTATTTCAATTTCCAATTAGAAATCTTTTTATCGCTAACAAATTTTTTTCTAACTCCCAAAATTTTTGAAATTTCTTGGTAGAGTCTCCTTTGTACGGAGGAGCTTTTGCAATTTGACAAGAGATATAAATATATATACATCGACCCACACGGTCAGAAAAACAAAAACAATTCATATTTCCAATTTTATATTGCATAGGCGTACCTCTATTTAGCATTTTTAAGCAAGCGGCTTATTATTTTAGCATTTTGCGCGATCGAATCCAGCCAAACGGCTTCCCGGTACCTGTACTTATTCAATTCAAACATATAAGTACTAAATATATGCAATTTATTAACATTTCACTTACTTTCAATAGCTAACACATAAATTTCACATATAATGCACGTTATATAATTTCCATAAGCACATATAAGATTCCGACACTTATTACAATTGCTTACAACCAATTCTCAAACCATTCCATTCAGTTTAAGTGATTTACAACTTACTCGCTTATATTTAATTCATTCTAAGCAAAACAAATTCACATTCATTCCAATTGATTTCAAAATCATCCTATTTCACTTCTAATAACTCATAGAATTTTATCTAATCCCGTTTATATCGAACGACCCATTTTCTTATGCAATTCGACAATATTAATGTGAATAAATAATTACTTAAGCTTTATAACCATTTAAATTGATTCCAACTAAATTTACACTTGATTTAATCCCATTTTAATTTATTCACAATCTTTGCATTGCATTTTCTTTCATTTCCAAAAAGTTTGATTCCAAACCATTTTATTAAACTCGACAACCAATATATTAAATAACCATCTCACAATTTACTTAAGTTATTTATTTTCTTTAAACTATACCACCCAATAACTTAAGTTTATTTTATTCAACCAACTTCCATTTAAACTTTGATTTGATTTTCCTTTGATCAAATCCCAACCATTTTACTAATTTATGCGATTAGTTTATTCTTTTATCCATTTTTAAATTTTAATTTGCATTAACAATTCATTATTGAATTTATTAATAATACGGTCTTTCAGTTTATGCTTGAATTGGATTTGTTTACATCTCACACCAAATCTATTTTAATCCAATTCAATTTCATTCGACCACACATTCAATTTATAATCCCATACTTGATTTATTTTCATTTATCTTCAAAACCATTTTATTTAATTTTCTTGATTTCAACCTTACTTTATATCACAAGTTTGGATTTTTTCCAGAATACCAATAATTTTATTCCGGCTTATTTATTCCCTTTTTAATTTTTTATAAGCTACTCACTTATTAATATTCATTCACAAATTCATTTTCAACCAATGAATTTAATTTCCAAACATTAATTATTTTTAGTCCATTTGAACTAATTCTGCACTTTATTTTACACAATTTCAAATCAAACATCATCCAATATTCAATTTCATTTCATTTGCATACCATATAAATCAATCAGTTACTTACTAATTTTAATCTCAAAACTTTGTTTTATTTAGTCCAACTTGACTAATTTTTCTATTCAAACTTAAGTTCAACATTCAGTTTCAACTCCCTTTTGCTTATACGTTTAAACTTATTACTAAAATGTTCAAAATTCAATTTCGAAAACATATATATCTAAATAAAACTATTCCTTTGCAATTTCAAAATCAAGCCAAATTTCACAAACAAACATTAATCCAAAACATCCAGGTAGCAATCCCCCTATTGGAAACTCGAAAATGACCACCAATGATGTCGCGTTCATCATCAGAATTATTTTCCAGCGACCGAAAAGAGTTCAATGCTTTTATCTTTCTAAAATCCCTTCAAATATTTTTAAATCCCAAACCACACCAGATTTCAAATCTATTTCAAAAATATCTCTGAAATACTACCACTATTACTTCTCCAAAACTTTTGAATACCATTTCCAAATTCAAAGGAATCTAAATTTCTAAAAATTTTAAATCCCAAATTCTTTCAGAAACATTTTCAATATTTCTCTGGAATTCTATTTCAAAATTATAAATCACATCTATAATTCACATTTACAAATCCCATTTATTTTATTAGTTTATTCCTTAACCTTTGGTTATTTTTAATTTCTAGTTAAATTTCCACACAACAATGATAATTATCATTCCTAACATCCAAGTAACCAATAAATTTCAAAAAACTTTCTTTTATATCCGAAAATAATTTAGGGTAAAATTATTTCATTTACCCTATTTGAAAACCATATTGTGTGGGTTTCTCACCCAAGAGTTTAGAAACCCCTATCGATGACATAACGTCCCACATATCGACCAGAATCCATAAACACTCAACCGATAAGTCAACACAATATAAAAACAATTTTATACTCACTAACAAATACGCGCTCATATCTATTAATACACTCAAACTCATTCTAGAGTATTACTGACTCTATCTCTAATAAGTAATCCCCACCAGAGCCAAGGTCCTCGCTTAACCTTTCAGCTCTGATACCAAGTGTAACAACCCGCAAATCCGTACCCCTTAAAGTCAACACTATTCTCCATCAATCAACTCAAGATATATGGAAATATGAACCATTTCGTTAAAGAAGAAGAGGTAGAAGAAGAAAATAGAAAACAATATCAGAATCTAATCATCGCAGCGGAATAAAATATAATAGATAATAACAGATCTTTACACAAAAGAAAACTGTATTTATTTTATACATACATTACCGGAATACATCATCAGAGTTCAATGACGACAATAACATACAATCTGGATAGTCATATAATGTCCTTAAAACCGCATACATAGCGGAATAATAATCAAGTACGGCAGTACGTATCGCCATCCAGCTCGTCTCCTGAGCTCCACAGCAACATATCCTGTATTCTATAATACTCGGTCCGACCCGAGCATTATAGTTAAATAACACCCGAGTCAGTCTGGAACACTAGTGTGAGAAATCACACTTAAATTGATTATTAAAGTTTCAAAAATGCTTTGAAAATCAAAAGCATCTCGTAAGACCACGCCACAAATAAACATGTCGGGTTTTTACCTTACGATAGCTTAAACATTTTTTATAAAATCCTCTGATATTATAATAGGGTCTATATACAAATACTTATTCAAATAGCCGAAATTGTTACATTTATTAAATTCCAACTACTAGCCACAAAGTGGGTAACACAAACAAAAACCGTAAAATGCGCGTATGGAGAATGGATTTCCAACTAATGACTAGGCACTAGGGTACCACCTGCACAGTACGTGGCCTAGATCACCGTACCAAGGATTACTCCCGATCCCCTGCAACACAAGACCGAGACTACCCCTTACTGGATAATCTCGAGTAAGATCATCGCACGGTTGGGATCAGCAACCGCACCACTAAGCCGAATAAAAAGGGACATCTAGACAGGGACGACCTCACCCTAATGGGTGCTGCCCACCTAGCCTTGCTGCATAACCCTTGATTTTCAGCCATTCCTGATTGATGAGGCTCGAGGCTAAGCGTTAACTTTTAGATCGTTTCACTTAGAATGCTCGTCGTCCACCTGACGATGTTTCAAAAGCATTCATCCATACAAGTCTGTCCCGGGTTCGAACGGAACCGAAGGCACTACTCCTACTACATCCATTTTGGAACCATCCTCAGGACAAGTGGCGACTAGCCCTTACACATCACTGCTCCATCTTCGAATCCAAACTCGTCTTCCTCATGAAAACGTACAAACCGGATCGAAGTGGTTTTCGAGAAATTAATCCTGATCCCGGTCATTTCGAAACGTCCAGCGCATTGGCCAATATTAATAGTCGGTTATTTAACTATCAATTAACATTCACAACATCCATCAACCATAAATAATTTTCCAAATTGTTTATTGACCTCAAAATATCTTCGCAAGATATATTTCCACTGTTCAAACCTTTTTGAAACAGTTTTCAAACCATACTCTTCCATGAAATAAATTT
This sequence comes from Allium cepa, assembly GCA_030765085.1. Taxonomy (NCBI): domain Eukaryota; kingdom Viridiplantae; phylum Streptophyta; class Magnoliopsida; order Asparagales; family Amaryllidaceae; genus Allium; species Allium cepa. The sequence goes on from CM060943.1 coordinate 731,976,546, forward strand.
CCAAATATTTATTTTCACTTAAAACACCAAGCACAAAAACTTTGGATTTTAAAATAATTTAAAACACTTTATTATAAATTATCCTTTAAAATATTTAAATCAAAAACTACTTCAATACTTTATTAAAAATATATACTATAGGAATATTTGAAAATGAGGTTACTTAATAAATATAAAACTAGATTTTCTCCTCTAAAACAAAATACCAAGTCACCTTTAAATAATTGTTATGATAATAGATTTGAAAAATACTTACTTCAGAATTTAAATATTTAGAAATAATAAATTTTCTAAAACATGCTTTTTAAAACAACATTGAAGCCTTTAACTTATATTTAAAAATTTACTTTGAAAACTTACTTGGTTATCCAAGGAAATATACTTCTCTTCACATCCTTTAAAAATAAATCACTATTTATTTTTAAACAAAATTTTCCATTTCTTTAATAAATTCCCATCGTGAATTTATTCTTCAAATATCCATTGATATATTACTTCGCCTTTATAAACCCAGTTTATAAATTCCAAAGTCTAACTTCTCCTTTAAAAATCCCGGTTTTACACACTTAAATCAATCTCCAAATTGATTTCCAATTTACTTCACTTTTAAATAAATTCCTTACTTACTCCGTTTATTTCAAAATCCATTAACTTTAGATTTTTATTTCTTCATTATGATTTAAAATCTTTAACTGTAAATACCAATTTCATATTTCCCAAATTCCTTCTTTATCCTTTCAAATAAATTTCAACCTTGAATTTAAGTAAATTCTTTTATTCCTTTAAATAATGTCACTTAAGGTTTAAAATTCATTATTTTTCTGTTTACTCAAAATCCCCTTTCCAAACTCGGAATTTATGTATTAGAATTTTAAAATCACTTTTATTCGTTTCCAATTTATCCTTCAATTTATTCAAACTTCTACAATTATTTTACTTAAGGACTTTTCTCTTTTATTTCCCCTTTTCAAAAATCAAATTCTATAGATTTTGATAATTCAGTATACCGAAATATATATTCCAACAAACCATAACATTTAATATTCCAATTATCAATATATTTTATCGCAAAATATTAAATATTCATAACAGAGAATATTAAATAATCTAAATAAATTTTGAGGAATCCAGTTGGATCCCTCCAACTTGTTTCCGTGCATCCACAGAAGTTAGCGCAATACCAATTCCACTTCGAGGTGGAATATCGCGGTATACGGGTTTTAATATAATATCATCCGCTATTATGCGGCGCATAGGGTCCCATCCGCTATATAATGCGGGAAAATCAATCACTCCAATTTATACTATATACTACTATATATAATATAGCATATTAAATCAATTCAATCATTCAATCAGTTATTTAAATTTAGCCATTTAAATTTAAATAAAAAAAGAACCCAGATGAGTGAGGTTAACTCACCTTTGATTTTAATTTGCAGTCTATTCCACTCCAGTTCCATTCGACTTATTTCTCGATTTAGACCTTGTATAACATTAGATGATCTATTAATATTTGAAATAAACTGTACCATTTATCTCATTTTATAAATTACTTAAATAAGGATTTTGTTTCAACTACTTTTTTTTTGTATTTTTATTTTATTTTAAATAACATTTAAAATATGTATACTTATTTTATTTTGAAATTATATATATATATATATATAAAATAAATCATAGACTTTCGAAAATCTATTTTCACATAAACATTATCAAATTCCTATTTCAATCTTTTCAGATCTAATTTCTAAGTGAACTTTTCAAAAATTAAAACCCTTATATTTTCAAAATCATAACTTTACATGTTCTTACAGTATCTTCTTTTAAATTAGAATAGATATGTGTATATATATACACATTTAAAACAAGACAGTAAGTTCTAGTATATTTTTTTTTTAAACTACTAGAACTATTGTAAAAGTAAATTATCAAAATTACACAGAAAACATTCGTATATCTTAAAAAAATCAAACACGAGAAAAACAAAGATCAAATACCTCTTCGCCGACCAACTGAGATAAAGCCCTCATCCTGACACCTCGATCCCATCACCCATGAGCAACCCTCGTGACCCAAAACTCGATGCCACCTAACTGACAACGCAAGCGAGCATCCACTCCATTCGTGTCACCCCACACGCGCGCGCATCACCTAGCTCGAGCTGCTACCACCATAAGTCATCGTTGCCGCTCTACCTTCTCGCAACTCGAGTCATCTCACGATTTTTTCGAATCGCGATTTACCTAATTCAATTTCGAACGCGGATCCGCCGTGTTTTCCCCTTTCTCTTTTTTTTTTATTTCGTTCGATCTCTAGACAATGAGGAAGAAGGGCTCGATTTTAAAAATGAGGAAGAAGGGCTCGGTTTTAAAAACGAGAAAGGTAGCATGTCTGAATAGTTTGCGTGAAACTTGGACTAGCTTATGAAGAAAGGAGCTGCTTTGATTCTTTTTATTTAATTTTTATTTAATTATAGAATGTCTCGTTCACATATCTCAAAGACTTGAACCTCTATCGAGGCATGCCGCCAGACATTTATAGTGTTATGCCCTTATTTCGAACATAATGGAAAAGGTTTCGAGTCCTAATTCGATCGTATGGAGAAGATAGCTTTTCGAACCTAGTTATTATATTAAATTTCGATTTAATTTTCAACGCGTTTACTTATCGTACGGTCAAACCATCACTCCAAACACTGCGAAAATTGAAATCCGATAATAATTCAATATTATGGATCCAATGAAACTGGTTTCATCGAAATCCGAGACTGTGCCTCGGAAGGCTATTTTTAAAAGTCCATCTAAACGATATATTTTTAAAACAGAACAAACCGTTGTTGAATTCTATTTTAACCCATTTATTATCTTCAGTGTTATCCATACAAATGTTACGAGCCTTTAAATTATTTTTAATAGGATTAAAACTGAAGATTCAACAATTTCCCAAATTTTCAATTTATTAAATTCAATAATCTAATTGCCAAATAAACAGTGATATTTGAAATTCATAAACTATCAAATATTTAAAATCAACTAAATATTTTAATTTCAAATACTCAAAAATTTCGGGTCGTCGCAGCTTTTGAATTACAAATTATGGCTATGATTGCATTTGGCAATACACTATCGCTAAGGACAACAAATCTAAAATCAAACAATTGAGTAGATGAGGCAAACAACCAAAGGTTTGGAACGACCATAACAAAGATAGGATATACTATTTTGTTAGGAGAACAAAGAAACCGAGAACGAAGAAATCAAACACAAAATTCTTAAATTTGATTGTGCAGAACACAATATACTTGATTAGTTTACTATTAAAGAAATTATATTGCTCTGGTAATAATAAAGCATGAATAAAAATTTCATAATAACACATAAGACTATAAAGGTAATAAAATTGTAAATGAGGATAGATAGTAAAGCTCTACTACTATAAATACGTGGACACTCCTTTTATGTGCATATTTTCAATAAACAACTCATGCATAATGGTCATACCACTTTAATTAACATTAAATACTTCTTCAACAAATATTTTACGTTAGACAATCAAATTGATGGTATTGGCACCATCACAAACCTAGATGAAACAGATTATTTAAAACATACTTAAAATGACATTATTGGAGAACAAAGAAGCTGAGCACAAATAAATCAAACACAAAATGATTGTGTAGAACACAATATACTTGATTAGTTTATTATTAGAAAAAGTTGTATTGTTAGGGTAACAAAAAAGCATGAATAAAAATTTCACAATAACACATAAGGTTACAAAGGTAATAAAATTGTAAATGATGATCAATGGTTGGAAGAAGTTTCGAAAGTAACAACATAGAGTGGTTTAAAATTGATAATATTGACACAATCATGGACGTACAAGGAACAAAATAACTAAAACACACCTAAAATGACATTACTGCGAATTTTTGTTTTACTTTTATGATTAGGATACTGATAATCATGTATATTTTTTTTAAGTAACATGAAACTCTTTTACAATAATAGAAAAAATTGTAAATAAAATGAAGGAGACAACCACACATCACCAATCATGAACACAAAAATATTGAAAAAGTTTAAAAATAAGAACATATAGTAGTTTAATTTTAAAGCTGATCTGAAGCAGATAAGATTATGGAAAATCTAAAAAATTTATACGAAATAAGGATTAAAATTATAATACAACAGTCTAAAAATAAAAACTTACCTATTGATCTGATGAAAAGAACCAAAGCTTCGGGATCGGATACAAAACATTCCTAAGAAAACAACTTTAGAAATGAAAAAAATCAACAACTTTAACTATTTTGAAAATGAAGGTAATCGACAAACAACTTTAAGCTACCATGAAAAAGATGCAAAGAAAGTTACCAAATAAAAAAACATCCAAATTTGTCTTCGTTGATGATAGTTTCCTACAAAATGAGAACACCTAGATTTCAGATCCAGGTAGTTCTAATTCAACGGTTTCTTACAAAATAAAAGGTGTTTTTAGGTAACATGAAACATTTTTACAATAATAGAAGAAATTATAAATAAAATTCGGTAGACAACCATGCATCAACAAACATGAACACAAAAACACTGAGAAAATTGAAAAAAGGTTTAAAAATGACAACATATAGCAGTTTAAGTGTGGACATGGTCTTAAGAAGATAAGATTGTGGAAAATCTGGAAACTTTATATAAAATAAGGATTAAAACTATAGTGTAACAGTCTAAAAATGAAAACCTACCTATTAATCTGGTAAAAAGAACCAAAACATGGGAACCGAATGCAGAAACATTCCTAAGAAAGCAACTTTAAACATGAAGAAAATCAACAACTTTTAACCACTTTGAAAATAATGAAATGAAAGTAATCAACAAACAACTTTAAACTACTATGGAAAATGAAAAGAAAGTTACTAAATAATAAACATTCAAATTCTAGATCCAGATGGTTCTAATTCAATGATTTTTATAGAATAAAAGGTGTTTCCTTAAATGATGAAAAAAATATAGTTTACGAGAATCAAGAGAGAAAATATAAATTAGAAATGTTGACAAAATTGAAAAACATATTAGAAGATTGTATTAAACAGAAATGGAGATAGGGTTCAGGAAGATGAATTTGCAAATTAATGGGAAGAGAGGATGAAGTTACAGAAAAAGAAAGGGGAACTATCAAAAATACGTTTTCTTAATTATTAATAAACTAAGAGCACAATAATGCCAAGAGACAAAACAATGAATATAAATACAATGGATACATGGATTGTGATCGGAAAAGAGTTGGAGGGGGCAATTGCAAATTGTTTACTCAAATCGATGAGAGATAAGCATTTGGCTTTCGATTGAATGAGAAATAAGAATACGAAAAATCTTTTATTCTCTTTTATGGATTGTAGAATAGATTTTGCTCTATAACTTGTACCATTATTACTAATGAAGTTATTTCATTTTGTCCCCCTTCTGATTATTCATAAAAAATATAAATTATTTTAATGGTTTAATTAAGGATAATAACATTAGTTTTTGTATATGGTTCTTGTTTTACAATTGGTTTTAGGTACCAAAACTTCTAGGGCCGTCCTACACACATGTGCAGTTAAAGCGCTTAGCAGTTATATGGCGGCGGAGATGCAACAAGTTATAGAGCGATACAATGGAAAATAGAGGAGGTATAAAAAGCTTAATTAGATATAAAATAAGTATTTAAAGTTAATTAATTCTCATTCTCAAATTATTTGTAAAGGAAAAATAAATATTGTTTAATCTTATATAACAAAACTAAAAAATATCATGATTTATGCAGTCTAGATTTGGTGACTACAATGAATTCCTAACTTATATTGAGAATTTTTGCTTTAAAATTAGGTTTTACCTTAACTTTGTCATTTGGTTTAAAGGAGAACTAGTCAAATCGATCTTTTTATTTAATGTTGTGGATGCTAAAAGCCTTGATTTAGCGGGCGTAGAAGAAAGTAGCAAGGCTTAAAGCAGATCTACTACTCACTAGCGCTATATCGAAAAAGTGTAACGGTCGAAAAGCGCTAGGCGCTATAGTGGGGATTTTGTGGACTTTAGCGAAGCTTTAACTATACAACTGCACACTGAAAGAAATCATAAGACCAAATGGTATAAGAAAATATAATCAATAGAGCGAGGCGTTAAAATATCATGTAATTATATGTCATTGTAAATGCTTGTAATATTTTTTTCATCCAACATCGACCATAATATTCATAACTCAATAAAATAGTTAAGCATGTATGACAAAAGTTATAATTTCATTGAATAATTTTTCCTTTTAAACAAAAGAGAATATGCCAAAAATATCGTGCTGCTCTTAAAGTATAAGCAAATATTACCCTAATATTAGTTTGGTAAGTTTGGTGAAGAAAGTTTATAAGCATATTTATTCTCCGAAATTTTAACTTTCAACTACTCTTATTAAAGGAAAGAAGAGTAGCTTAAAAATAGGAAATGGGCTCCCGTGTTCCTATTTTTATCTAATACACATATTTCTCACATCAAGGAAACATTTGTTAAATTTACAAATTACTATTATATGTTTCCTCATTGAGTTACGCATGTTAAATGTTGTTGATTATCGATAAAAGGAAATAAACAAACATATTAATAATATAATTGATTAGATTTAACAAGATTTAATATGTAATTAGTTCTTTCACTAAATTGACTTACAACATAATTCTTAAATTATTTTGAATACAAACTGGTCAAAATTAATTTCTTTTATTTGTTGCATGCTAATAAAATTTGTTAGTTATTGATTTACAAAACACTTCATGTTATATGTTCCCTCTTAATGTTTTCATCTGAAATGTCAATGATAAAAGAAAATAAATAAAAACAATTTAATAATTACATATTAATTAAATATTTTATTAGTATTAAAGAGAACTAATATGTAATTAATTCTCTCATTAATATGAATTACCATTTGATTCACAAAGTATTTTTAAAGTCAAATTTATCAAAAGTAAAAAGGATGGACTCGCATTATTTTTTGCATCATAATAAAATTTATATTATCCTTCCTACCTGATAATAGTTCGCCTGTAACCATTATGAATAACTGCATCATCGATTTTATAATTATCAATAAACGTTTCCAAACTACAAAAATTCAATACAACATAAAATAAATAACAAGCCGCTGGAACATCAACATCCGCCTTGAGTTAGCCATCCCCTTTTGGATTCTGACGGTCCTTCTCATTCGAAGCACCTAACTTCTACTGTTGCCTCAGATCTTTTAGATCTACCTTCTTGGGAGTTGTTTCATGGCTACCTCTCCCCATGGTTCTGCTGTCCAGTCGAGAAAGACGTGCTTTTGCGTCTTTTACTTTTTATTTTTATTCTTTTTATTTGTCCTATGATCAAGTTGTTACTACGGATGGTTTTGAGTGCAATCCATAATTTATTCTACTCCTCCATCTGTTAAACAACTTGGATCCTTTTTTTTACATTGTTGTAATGTTAATATATGGAAGTGATATGTACTCTTTTCCCTTGTAAGGTACCCGATTAGGTTAGGGGGGTTGCAAGGTTTTGATGAGGCATATCATGGAAATATATGCTCTTTCTTGTTAATAAAGTACCTGTTTCCAAAAAAAAAAATTACCTCACTCTTACTGAAGATCTTCAAGGATTCGATGATGGCCATATATATGTGTTGCTTTTGAACGTTACAAAGTATATTAAATAACATAAAAGATAAATTTCGAAAGTCTCAAATTGATCAAAGATGAATAAAGTTAGAATATACAAAAAAAAATTCCATCTAAGTAAGAAAACATAAAACATTTAAAAATAAATACATGTGAAAAAGACGTATTTTAAACTAAAATTTTAGCAAATCTTAATATTGTTTACCGAAGGCAGAACAATAGTGTTGCTTATAGGTTCATACTACCATATGGAATTCATTCTTTAAATAATTTTTTACTTTATATATAATGTTTTTCTTTCAACTTCATTTTTTTATGTACTTATTTTTGAAAATGAAATTAAGAACAGCTTCACCTCAATTTAATTATATAAAGACTTATGATTTTTCGGTATATATGTATTGACAAACGGATAACTTCTTGTAAAATAAATAGAGGAATCCAAATTCATAGTCGGACCAATAAAAATAAAGTATGGAAAGGAAATTAAATATACAATGTGAAAAAGAAGAATTAGCTCAACTTTATTTGTAACATATTTTATACAACAATAGAAGCTTCTACGATTATTATGTACCTGCAATGTTAGAAATAATTTACTTTTTAAATAATTAAAGTGACTTGGTATGTAATTAATTCTCTCATCCAACTGAATTTCAATTTACTTACCAAAATACCTTAGACTTAAATTAATCAAAATTAATAAATTAATTTATCTTATTTATTGCATTCTAACAATATTTGTTATAACTGTAACCATTATGAATAAATATATCTCTACTTTGTACCTATTGATAACCATTTTTGAAATGTAAAATTTGTAAATAATTAACATAAAACAAATTTCATAAAAATTATGGATAACTACCTTAAATTTTTGCATAAGATCGCCAAAACTTTGATGATGACCATGAAAATGTGTTGCTTGTGAACATTTCATAGTCTATCAAATAACATAATAGAAAAATATAGAATATATAGAGATATAAATACAATCAACCAAAAAAGTGAAAAATTGAGGAAAATACATCATATGATCTAAAAGTGAATTAGGAGAGAGAAAATATATGGTTATATACCGAATTTCATATATACTAGAATGAACTGATGGATTAAATAGATAATTAATTGATATAATACAAAGATAAAATAGTATATAAAGTAAATGAAATGGATTTAAATTAGGAAATAAAGAGTTTTTGGTGCTTTAAATAAATTGATTTGTTTTATTTGCAAGGAGGGAGTGAGAACCCTGATTTCAATGTAAGGACAAAATTTAGTAGAAGACGTTAATATTCTTAAAGTAGAAGGTAAAACATATTGGTTTGAACTGGAAACACATTTAATCTGAAATGGATCATGTGCAAAAAATATCACAAGTATGCTTTAAGTTACATAAAATGGAAAAAGTCGGGAGGAAGCATGCGAGTTTATTTTCCAATGGGTTTGATGGAAGTAAAAAATTATGACGACCGCCCTACACCATCGACACCCAATATACCTATATAGTGCGCTGCAGTGGTGCTAGGTCAATACGGGGTGACCATCAAGGGCTATAGAGTAAAAAAATAATACAGAACATGTCGTATATCTCAATGTATCAAATAAAATAAAATAATAAACATCTGAAATACAAAACAGACGAGACAGTAATAACTGAGTAAATCACAGAAATAATAGATCCATACAGAATATACATAAGTGATAGTGTTATGCATAAAATAATAACTCATAAGAAACTGTCTTTTCAAAGAGTAAAAGCGCTAGCAAGCTCCATATTGTTGTACAGCGGAATAGCAAATAAGTAAATGTGGTGATATGAGAATGCTCTCCAGCCATCCTCTGTCTAGATCCACGTGCTCACCAGACTTGCTATCCTTAATCTACTCGTTTAAGAGTACCCAGAGTAATAGGAATCAAAGCTTAAAACCCCAGATCAGACTACAGTCCAGCGTGAATGGTAATAAATCTCTAATTACTAATATGCCACTAAAATAGGGAAAATGGTATGAAGGATCATACCTGACCAGTCCCTGCGTCCAAAGAATTAACATGTGTACAAATTATACACCACTCTACATCATAGTCAACATGGGTGTATTATACATGAAAGTACTGAGGGGTGTCTAGATATCTACATTAATAATATCAATCTCATGTGACATCCCTAGAGTGATAAGCAATCAAGCAAACATAACGTCCATCATCCATCCTCACATTCACTCACTTAGTGCATTAGATATGTGATACTCGAATGATCCGTCATGGTCAAGAACCACTCAGCATCCCAGTTCCTTAGTACTCGAATCCATACCACTCAGTAGGCAAAGAAAATAGATCGCTCGTCATGGCCGATCTAAGGTAAAGATCGTCCGTCATGGAGATCAGATCGCCTATCATGGAGATCGGAGCCATCATGGCTCAAATAGGTACGATATATACTCTTTCTTTCCGAGTACTTCCTGAACCTTCAAGTATCATCGATCCTTCTACACACGTTATCAATAGCAGAGCTCATCCTAGATTGTCCCTACAGCTGCCGTCAAGAAGTCATTACGGTCGGGAACTACTCTACACAACCATTATTACTCATAGAATATCGTCATATGTCTTGTAACCTTTCTCCAACATTCCACTCAATACGACTCATAGTCATCTACTCTGCATCTCGAAATATAACTATCCATCATCGAAGCCATCACTTTCCATCATGCAACCATCATCATTGAACCACGCGTCGTCATTGTCGACAATGCCAGCGAACCTAGGGTTCGACACTGATTCATACACTTAGCCATATTTAGCTTGTCTCGAGTTTAAGATATCACCTACCTAAACTCAAGTCAAACTTCATCCTGTCATGAAGCATACATATGGAAACTTGAAGCAAGCACTTGAAGATTCAAAGTCCAACTTCTTTGTACCAAGCACCACTGATCCATGCTCATCCTGATCCCACGCTTCACACATAAGCTAGGCCATGCTTCCATATGCCCCTACAACGATCGCATGGCATAGGTTAATACACATGGACTAATATCGATCCTTGGGGACCGATCCCGGAGTTAAACCAAAAATTTCACTTCCTTCGCTCCACTTCCTTCACTCCATTTCCTTTGCTCCAAGCTACTGTTCGCATCCCGATCCTATGCTCCAAACTCAAGCATACTCACTGATCCCTGCCTTAGCATTTTCCCAATCTCTTCATGCAATCCATGCACATACTTAGGTGATTCATCCAACTACGCAAGCAATCCCAAGTGTTGTCCCCAAACCATGTAGCGAACCATCCTTATCGTTCGCACTTATCTATCATCCCAAAATCACACCAATCGATCAATATCTCAAGCATACGAACTCCAAATAACTTGAAACTTGGAACGTAGCTTCGTGAGGCCTTCCTTGTCGTGTCATGTTAATCAGCCAACTTTGGGACAAAAATCATGGATCATCAATGGTTCCTATATACTGATCCCTAACTAATTTCTAAAACTAAGTCGTTATTCGATCGGTGTTTTCAACCATTCAAGCGTCACAACATCAAGCAATCATCACAAATAACCTATACTAACAAGCACACAATCAAACACATTTATGTGAATCCTAAATCTAAGGGTAGTATCCAAAAGAACACATAGTATGCAGAATAAGAATTTTCAAAACTTATCCAAATTACTTAAAATTTCCACATTTTTTTAAAAGGGTTAAATAGTATTTTAGAGTTTGAAAATTGTTCTAAAACATCATCAAACATCTAACATAGGCTAATTAGTGAGTAAAGGCTTAAAACCACTCACCAAAATTATAATCAATCCAATCCAAGCTCAAAGATGCAAGCACACAAGAGTGAACAGCAGCTCCAAGATAATCTTTAGCAGTAAATCTCCAATCCGAGGCAGTAATCTCGTTAATCTCCTCCTAATGATACTTTTAGACTAACCAAAGTAGGTATTTGGGTAATTTTTTGGCTAAGAAGATGATTGATGAGGGATTCTCTCTATATTTGGGAAGAGTGAAAGATAAAAGAGAGTCCTATCAACTCTAACCTCATGCAAATCTCGAAATGGGCTTTGGGTCATACAATTAACTTGCTAATTACCCAATAAGCTATCTAAGATCAAACGAAACTTCAAACAACCATTTTTTTACCTAACAAGTGTGTTCGTTTTCCTATTATGACCACTTTACGAAAAGAGAAACCACCATCCTAATTTAATGGAAGTGATTTTGAACCCCAATTCAGCTCCTGTCAAAATTTATAGGTCATACAATATTTGTAGGGTCGAATTGGTCACATAGAAATCCAAAAAAAAACATAGATGTGGAAAATGTCCCTAAGAGTCCTTTTCCAAAATTCATATAATCAAATGACCTCATATGAAAATAATATTAATATTCTACGATCATCCGATACATAGAATATGGGTTGTTACATTCTCCCCTCTTTAGAAATTTCGCCCTCGAAATCCCAAACATAAATCAATAGGGTCGTCCCCATGCCTAGCAACCATATTCAATCATAGGCAAACATCACAATCGAACATGCACATATAGCAACAAATGGAAAAGAAAACATCCAAGCATATCCTAGCATGCAGGATACTATACTAAGGTACATATTTCATGGTATCATAAGCGAAAGTAAAAGCAGTAAATAAGAAGTCTCACCAAGTAAAAAGCTCTGGATAAGCCGTCCTCGTGCTCTCTTCGGCCTTCTAAGTACACTCGCTTTTGCTATCACTCTACTAAATATTCACCAACTTCACTGACTTCCTCCTAAGCTGCTTCATATCATGTCCAACGATATGAATAAACCTACAAGGCCTTGAAGCCTCTGGTTCAATCTCGATATCATCTAGTTGATCTGGTCCGGTAGTTACGCCTGAGTCGTGCACAAATTTCCATAGGTAAGAAATGTGAAATACATTGTGCACTCCAGTCATTCTTCAAGGTAAGTCAATCTGTAAGAAAGGTTCCCAATCTTCCCTAATATCGAAAAAGGACCTACAAATCTTGGTATCAACTTCCCTTTACTACCAAACTGAATGACATTCTTCAACAGAGAGATCTTGACAAATACCAATGGGCGACAGAGAACTCTAAATTTCGATGTCTCTTATCAGCATAACTTTTCTGTTTGTCTTGGGAAGCTTTCATTCGTTATTGATTGCTCAAGATATTCTCCAAGGTCTCTCTAATCATATCTATCTCAATCTGTTTTTTATGCTCCCATAAACACAAAGGAGCATTGCACGGTTGGCCATATACCTCAAATGGTGCCATATCGATGCTACATTGGGAACTGTTATTGTATGTGAATTCAATAATATGTAATGATCATCCCATTAGCCTTCAAAGTCTATTATCCATGCCCGTAAGAGATCCTCTAAGATACAATTCATTCTCTTAGTTTGGTTTCCAGTTTGAGGGTGATAAGTTACGATGAGGCGCAACTCTGTTTAAGACACCTCATGTAATATCTTCCAAAACCCATTAGTGAAAAGCGGGTCTCAATCACTCATAATGCTCCTCGTCATACCATTAAATCGCCAATTTACATACAATTCAGCCAGTTTGGCTGCCGTTCTACTTGAATTGATCGGTATGAAAATGCCGCTCTTGGTTAATCGATCGACTATGAACCAAATGCTATCGTACCCTACTCGAGCCCTTGGCAGTCCATCGATGAAATCATCGATACTTGTTCTAGAGGTTGCATCAAACGACTAGGCTTTTTCTGCTCTGCCTTAACCAATTGACAGTTCATGCATTTTGAGATGAATGTCCCAACATCTTTCTTCATCCTTTCCCAATAGAAGTTCTGCCTCATATCACGGTACGTCTTATTAATGCTGGGATGAATAGTCAATCTTGAACGATGGCACTCTCATTGCACCTCATCCCTCAATCCGTCGACATCAACAAACAATCTCTCATTACGGATCCAAACATCTTGTTTGAGTCTGTACCGCCTCATATCTTCAAACTCTACTCTAACTTTAATCTAAGCAATGATCTCAGCTAATCTATCATCTCACCTTTGACTAGTACCAATCCGCTCAATCAGAGTAGATTTGATAGTCAAGCTCTCCAATATCTCCGGCTCTAGCTCGCATCTCGGTTGGAAATCATAACCATCAATATATTCTAACTGCGTTTACTCTAGGAACATAGCTTTCAAGCCGGCACGTCTCCTACTCAAGACATCAGAAACTATATTTCCTTTACCCGATGTATATGCAATATCAAAGTCATAGGAGGCTAAGAATTCTAACCCTTGCAGTTGACAGAAGTTGAGATCCTTCTACGAAAAGGGGTACTTCAATGATTTATGGTCGGTGAACAGCTCGAAACTCACTCCTAAAAGATAGTGCCTTCAAATCTTCACCGTAAACACAACCGCTGCTAACCTTAAATCATGGGTCGGGTATTTCTTTTCATATAGCTTCAGCTGTGGAATAGAGTATGCAACAAACTTACCTCTTTGCATCAATACCACGCCCAAACCGGTACCACAAGCATCAGTGTATATCATCATCTCTTCATTCCCAATCGAAATGGTTAATGCTGCTGCTTCCTTTGAACTCAAAAATGCCTACACACGTCTCACATCCTTAGCAAAAGTCTGATTCTTTTTCATCAAGTGAGTCAACAGTGTTGCTACTTTAGAAAAATCTTGGATGAATCATTTATAATATCCAACTAACCCCAAGAAACTTCTCATATCCATAACATTTTTGGGTCTAGTCCAGTCTTGGACTACTGCTACTTTTGTAGGTTCAACGACAATGCCCTACTAAGAAACAACGTGACCCAAGAATCTCACATCCTTCCTCCATAAGTGACATTTTGGAAACATTGTTTTAAGTTGATGCTCTCCCAACACCTCTAGCACTATCCTCGAATTGTGTCTTGTGTTCTTCCTCTGTCAGTGAATAGACAAGGATATCATCAATGAACACAAGCATGAATTTATTTATTTGACCCTGAAGACGCGGTTCATGAGATCAACAAAGTATGCAAGCACATTGGTTAGCCTGAATGGCTTAACCAACCACTTATAAAATCCAAATGGCATAAAAATCACAACAATCGGCATACTCTCCCTTGCAACTCTCAATTAATGAAATCGAGCCGCAAGATCCAATTGAGAAAATACTCTAGCACCATGAAGTTGATTGAATACATGGGATTGGATATTTGTTTTTCATTATTACTTTATTTAGCTCACGGTAATCAACACGTAATCTAAGGGAACCATCCGGCTTTATGGAGAATACTATGGGTGCTCCTCACTCAGAAATACTTCTGCATATGAACCCTTTTCGCAAAAAATCATTCACTTCCACCCCGTGCTCTCTCTGCTTTCTATATACCATTCTCCTTAACGGAATCACCATTGGTCTTGCATCTTTAACTAAATCGATATGGAACTCAATCTCTCTATATGGTGGAAGTTCAGCCACCTCCTTAAATGTGTCCGGATACTCCCTAGCAATAGGCACTGGTGACAACTCGTCATGTGAGATATCGAGCGAATATAGAAAATTGACCGCCTCATCATCATCTAGAAGGCATCCTAACGCTACCATCCGCTCAACATCTACCCTATCATCACCAATGATTTCTCACAACATACCATCACTCCATATCTATGAAGCACTGTAACGGTCCGAACTTTCAGCCTAGTTAAAATCGCCAATAACCTATCCATTCTAAAACAAACTAATGAAAATTACCAATTTAATACACAATATCATTTGATATATATTCAACACTGCTAAATGTCTATGATACAATTTCAGTAATAAAACTTAGCAGAGTAATCATTTATTCTACATGATGTGCTTTAATACATACCAAATACAAATACTATAAATCTACGAGTGCACACCTCTGATGAGAGAGGCAATATTAGCTATTCTTGCAAACTCAATAAACAAGCCAATGTAGAATAAGAAGATACAACAACTTAAGATAACCAGCGGACAATAAACAGGAAAAAGATATATTATAATTGGGGAGGGAGGCGGGTGTCACTACCACTTGTGACTACCTACGTACCCATATCTAACTGGGTATCCAATTATATATAGTATCAAGCCAACGTAGTTCTCCTACCACAAATAGGACTCAAGGAGCCTTAGGTGCAACAAACAATATGCATTCCCGAACCACCCACTTAGGCTTAATCTTTGAATTTAGATTCTTCAATCTAATTAACTTTATTATTTCAAAATATAATCATTGTTGAAAATAATCTCTTCGAACTGAATTCTCAGTTTCATTTCAAATCCTTTTGAAATAATAATATACATACATACATACATATATATATATATATATATATCATTTTATATCAAATCATACTTTTCTTTGGGATATAAAAAATAACTTTAAACGGTATCAAATACTTTGCATAATAATACAGTGGTGTATTTCGATATATTTATTTGGAAATTCCAAAATACTCTACTATAAAAGCATATCAAAATACATGAAACCATATCGGGAGGTTTCTCCTAATAACAAGACAATTGGGACCCAGTCTCTCTAAAATAAATAAACAAAGGATATCCCTTTATACAAAAAGTAGACTATATTTAGGGTTACCAAAATCCTTCATCCACTTTTTAGTTACGGATTACCCAAATCATCGGTAACATAACAAATCATTTTTGTTTTCCGAAGTAACAAATCATTTGCACTAATAATCATAAATACTTTCCAACACAGTTTTTTTATTTCCCCAAAATCTTTTGAAAGCTATTTTAAAACCATCGAGTTCTAAGTTCTCAATATTTATAAAACACATTTTTATAAAAGTCTTTATATACCACTTCTTAAACATTTATTTCCAAATATTTCTATTAAAGGAAAACATTTCATTACATTGTCTAAAAACCAACTTTCGAAACAATTCATTAAATATAAGTGAACCAATATTTTCGCTAAACACCTTTCAGTCAAATCATGAGATAAATCATAAGATGTTAGCCTACAAATGTTTTCTACCTAACCCATAACAAATAGAAAATGGTAATAGCTCATAAACTAGTCGAGCATAAATCACATAATCAATGAACAACAATAACAAATAGCGAACATATCCATTTATTCAGTAATAATCAATCAACATATTAATTAACTTCAAAACAATCAATTTACTTTGCAAGCATAGAATGTGGATTTATTCTACTTAGTAAACGTCTAAAATAATCTATTTAATTTGTAGTAGCAGAATGAGGATTTGTTCTTCTAATTATATGTCACTAATGAAGTATAGTTATATAACGACGTTAATTGTAATTAAATACAATAACTAACATTTTATCAATATTTTATACTTCACCAAATGTATCAGATAATTTTACTACTGTGCTTTATTTGTTAATACGAATCTAACGTTGAAGACCGCGGGTTAAACAGACTATGTATGTGGGAGTTATAGATTTTTAAAGTTTAAACATTTTAAACTCAACTAATTTATAACTTAACTTATATTCTTACTCAACGTCAGTAATCCATGTCCATTTATCACAAATCAAACTCGTGCTCAAAACTTTTGTAACCCATCTTCCTATTTAAGTAAACTAACTAACTTAACTTAAATTAATTAAACTACGCAGTTACTAAATATAACTAAAACCAAATAAATTCTTACCCACA
The DNA here is from genome assembly GCA_030765085.1 of Allium cepa. Lineage (NCBI taxonomy): Eukaryota > Viridiplantae > Streptophyta > Magnoliopsida > Asparagales > Amaryllidaceae > Allium > Allium cepa. The sequence goes on from CM060943.1 coordinate 731,993,902, forward strand.
ATCTTTAGTCGTCCGCACATGCTTCGGCCTAGAGGCCCACTACAAATTCTTCAACCCGAACCAAAAAGCACGGTGTCCCTTCTTCTATAATCCAATTTTCAAACCTTGCCTGCTCCATATTTGAAAACCCAATCCATTCAATGACTCACCGCTGCCTCCCAAGCCATAGGAAGCCGCTACTGCATACCACCACAAACACCACCCCCATGACATGAGCGACATAATCCGATCGCCTACCCTAGCCGCAAACATCACCAAACCAAGCACCCATTAGAATAACCAATTAAACCCTAAATTGCCTTGTCCACCCACTTTCGACCATCGAAAACCACATGACCACTTCCATCTCCTCCACCTTACCTCTACGCTCCACCCAAAACCCTCCGATGCTTGCCTCAGCAACCGACTCATCAAAAAAACCCAAATGATCGAAAAACAAAGAAGGATCGACTATGGGCATCCTAAGCCATCAGACATACTTCCAACACCCTTAAAAACCATAAATCGACGAGCTGAACATAATCTTGCCCTTCAATCTCCAATCCTCCATCGTCAAAATCATGCCAATACGAACATAGTCAAGTAATTCGACGACCCACATTTGACGAAACCAGGCTTGGTCCAAAAGCAAGGCAATCGAGACTTTTAACTTGGGAAAAACCACCAATGGTGGTAGGGAGGGCAACAAAACGGGGCATATGCTTTGAAGAATAGTTTTCTATCAAAGTGGCTAGACAACCAATTAAAGAAATGCCATGTAGTATAATAGTTTAAGGACAATGTTATGTTCTTATCAACCAGCTTCAAGGCTCATAACATGTAGTTTATTTTGCTAAATTTTTTTCCTTCATTTTTTCTAAAATCCTGTCGGGGCAACAAATATAGTAAGGGTACGCAGCACCTTTCCTTCCCATGCTTCTCACCTTCATCCATACCATCCCCTCTTACTTCACACACTTCTCCTCCATCACTGTGTTTCTTTTCCTTGTCCCCTACGCTTGCACTTGCACATGTCTTCTCTTAATTTTCATTTCTTTTCTCTTAAGTAAATTGAGTCTATGTATTAGGATTGACATAGTCTGAGTCAATTTATTAGGATTCACATAGTCCGAGGATACATTTTACACACATATATACAAATTCATATACACACACACACAATTTACATTCACATTGATATGCATAGACGCACTTATATCTTCTTCTTCCTTACTCTGTATTTCAAAAATAAACCATCTTCTTAACTTAAAAAATCAACCTCTCTCAAATCATTAGCTTTTAGCCAAAACTTCCAACTGCAAATTGCAAGCATGTGTATAATGATATATGAGTTTTGTAAAAGTTAGATTTTACGGTACCCTGCTACACAATAACATATTTGTGCATGAGCCGCAAACTGTAAAATTAAAAATAAGATCACACACAACAATTTGAGACGATCATAAAACAATAATAAAATAAATAGGTTAAATAATTCTGTGAAGTTTCAAAAGTACCAATGTTTGGCATAAAATACGTCAAACAAAAATTTAATTATTTTTCAAATTAAAAATCATTGAAAAATCCTATAAAATATATTAAAAATACATCATTAAAAATTAGGTCTAAATTTGAAACATAGATTTTATTATAATTAAATTCAAATTTGATCATTTAAATAAATTTAATATTCAAATTTAAAAACTTAAAAATTATGAGTCGTTACATTCTTCCCCTTTAAAAGATTTTCGTTCCAAAAATTCCAAGGATTGAAAAATATAAGAAAGACAAATAATTAAAAAAAAAGCTAAGCACACCAAAAATAATATCACTCATAATCCCGTTCGGAGGCACTATGCCTTACTCTATTCATTTTTGTTTATCAAATTAAGGTAATTTAATTCTAAAATTCCTAGGTTGGTTTCCTAACCCAAATTTTTTTTACTTAGGCACTTAACCTGACTCTAATACTTGCAGTAATGATCCGGACTCTGGGCCTGTTTAAAATCGTCAAAAATTCATCGATTCTAGAACAAATTAATGACAACTACCAATTTAATACACAATATCGTCTGATAAATATTCAACGTTGCTAAATGTATAGGATGCAATTTCAATAATACAACTTATCAAAGTAATCATCTATTCTACATAGTGTGCTTTAATACATATCAAATACAAATGCTTTAAATCTACCAATGCACAACTCTGATGAGAGAGACTATAATAGTTATTCCTACAAACAGACAATAATAGTTATTCCTACAAACTCAATAAACATGTCAATATGGAATAAGAAGATACAATAACACAAGATAACTAGCAAACGGTAGAGAGGAAAAAGATATATTATTATTGGGGCAGCGTCACTACCACTTGTGACTGCCTACGTACCCCTATCTAACTCGATACCCAATTAGATACAGGATCAAGCCAACGTACTTCTCCTACTACAAATAGGACTCAAGGATCCTACGATGCAGTAAAAACATGTAATTCCCACACTACCCACTTAGGCTTAATCTTTGCATTTAGATTCTTCAAATCTAATTATTATTATTTCTAAAATATAATCATTTTCGAAAATAATCTCTTCGAATTAAATTTCCGGTTTCACTTCAAAGCCTTTTAAAATAATAATATATATCCTTTCATATCAAATCATATTTTTCTTCAAGATAAAAAATAAATCACTTTAAAACGGTATCAAATACTCTATATAATAATACAGTGGGGTATTTTGATATACTTATTTGGAAATCCCAAATTACTCTATGATAAAAGCATATTGAAATATATGCAACCTGATCGAGAAACAATAATAGTCATTTTCTAATAGAAATGATTTGGTTATCGTAAGGTAAAAACTCATCCATGTTTATTTGCGGTATGGTCTTACGAGATACCTTTATTTCGAAAGGTTTTATAATATTAAATAATCCAAATTACTTGATTTTCTCACACTGGTCTACCAGACTGATCTAGATGTTAGTTTCCTTATAATGCTCGGGTCAGCCCTGTGTATATTTTTAGATCGTTGATGTTCATTGGAACTGTTTGTAATGACCCGATATTTTCAACCATTCGCATCCGCATATGTCGGATTTGAATTGCTCAAAATACCGCGTTGTAAATAAAATTTGGCAAATCTCAGAAATTACAGTAAATAAATAATCACAGACACAGAGTAATAATAATGCAGCAGAATTAAAAAGAGATAGTAGTTCATAAAGCTACTATATAAAAATAAGATACATCAGAGTTAATAAGGTACAAAAGAAAAGTAACAAGATACATTAGGTACAAATCAGAATACATCACTGGAATCACTGGATACAGAAAGCAGACATAGATGGCTAGATCTTCAAGAAAAGCTCCAACTCCAAAGGTGAGTCTTTAATGCCGAATCACTCAGTTTGACCCGAGCATAAAGAAAAACACAAAATACCTGAGTCAGGATTAACATTCTTATATCAGTAAATCCAAGTCAAGTGAAAAACAACTGAAATGCAAATAACTCAAAGGATGTTCGGGATAACCATCCTCTAAGGATCCGTTAAACTATCTACGATGTAGTAATATTTCGCTATTATAATAATGTCTACAGTAAAATAAACTTACTTTTAAATAGCGTTAAGGAGTTACCCATATAGCTCTTAACACATAATAATGCCAATAGTCTATACAGTACCTGCATATCTCCTGATCGGGAAACTATGAGAAGATACTCCATAGGTACGGCACAAATATAAACTCCTAGTAAGGCTCGCTATGGTAGGTGACAGGGCACACGAGGCAATGCCAGGGTAGATATACCAATTACACACATGGGATGGTGGTAACGTAACAGCTACATACGCCCACCTCGGAACACACTCCCAAATCAAAATCGGAGGATGGCTATCAAATCAACCACAAGTAAGAGTATAGTATCGAAGAAGTGCCTTCGACCAGAGGAGCTACCGCTTTTGGCCCAAGATTGCTCCTGTTTTAGCCACCTTATGCCAACTCACGGGAGTTGGGTCCACTAATATACCTCAAGAACGTCGCCACCATCCTACTTCGTTCTAGAATCTCCACCACGTACACGGTTGTTAAAGTGGTTTTCGGAGTTGGCAGAGAGTATGAAAACTTCCAATAACAACCAAACGTTATTATAATGCCGTGGTCATTTCAAAATAGTTTATACTTTAAAAATCAAATCATTTTCATTTCAAAACTATATCCCTTTCAAAATAGTTTATACTTCGAAACCAAAACCATTTTTATTTCAAGGCCCAAATAAATACGTTATCATTACAATTTCGAAAACCAAATTCATATACTATCTTTCCATTTCAAATATTTTACTTCCAAATCAATATTACTTTCAAAGTTATAACGTTTCAAACCAAAATACTTTGAAACCATAAGATCTTGGAAACCATAATACTTTGAAATCATACACTTTGGAAATCATAACGTTCTGAAACCATAGCACTTCGTAATCATAATATTTTAAATCATAACACTTTGAAATTCATGACTTGAAATCATAACTTTCACCACTTAATCAGTTTAAATATTAAAAATACTTTACATAATCGAATAGCTTCTTCAATTTTTCAAATCAATTCCAAAACAACTCGAATTCCAGAATTCAAATTTTAATAAAATCTCAAATCATCAAATTTCAATTCAATTCAGTTTCAGCAATCCATTTCAATTTATATCAATTCCAAATACAGATTTGGACTTCAAACAAACCATTTCAAATTCTATATATCAAAGTTAAATATTCCATAATTTCAAAACTAAATCTTAAAAATTCCATATATAAATCAAAGTTATAAAATTATATCCCTTTAAAATTTAAATTCCATACGTTTCAAATCGATTTATTAAATAAATTCTTAATTAAATCCAATTTCAAATCAATTTCAAATCTATCTTCTCAACCTTAATTTTATTAAATCATTATAAACTCAATATTAAAATATAATTTAAACAAATACATATCCATATTATATCTTAATAAAATCAACTTTATTGTTAAACTTATTTTATATCGAACAAATTTATACGTAGCTTAAATCGTGAATTTAACTATACATATAAAATAGCATTTATATAATATCAAAAAATCAATATTTTTGTAAAATCATATACTTTCCAAAACCATAGAAATCATTTTCAAATTTTTTTTTATGTAGGCCAGCGGGGTCTGTATATAATTTTCTATCCTAGTTCAAGTGATACATATATTTATCATTTCAATCCGCAATTTTAAAATATAAATACAGGTATATATATCATTTCAACCCGCAATCCCAAACTAAATTCAAATGAAAATCGCTTGGGTTTATCATTTCAACCCATAACGATTTTCTCCTATTCTAAAGTCTAGTCGGGTATATATATCATTTCAACCATAGTGACTTCTATACTAACAGGGAACTTGCAGAGTGATAACAGATATGATAATAATATAGCAGACATATTTTTTTTTTTTTATCTTTTTTTTTTTTTTTTTTTGAATAAATTATATTAGTAACATAAATATTACATAGTTTACAACCATTATCAGAGTTACACAGACATACATTACATACTAGACAGTTATAAACACCTGTCTAGTTATACATATAGCAGGCATATGTCATCAATATAAATAACTGATAATGGTGTCAGATGTCAGGTGAACAGATACAGGTAATAACATATATATAACAGTGTAAATAACTAACAACAGTGTATTTCAAATATCGTTTCAGCTGAAATCAAATTTAATAAGTAATAGAACGTTAATCGTGAGTGATTGCTCACCTTTCGAGGCTAGAAGAATTTGATGACTCGACAAGATACAAATTGAATTGTGAACCAACCAATCAACCAATCCAACTACAAATCTCAAAGCGAAGCAAAATGGAATCGAGATCGACGATACAAAGCTGGGAATTTGAAACCGAACAGATCAAAATCAGCTGGATCTATCAGAAACAAGATGCATAGTATCTATAGCAGAAATTTGATTTTAGAAATAAACATTTCAAAATAAAACTGGCCAGCATAAAAATCACTATGATTCCCTTGAATTAATAAGTATATATATATTAGATCATTTGTATTAAAATATAAGGTGTAAATTAAATATATGTAGGTAATATTTATACAAGCATCACAGCAACTCCGACACATGCTTGGACAAAGAAATATGTATATAATATATGTAATGTTTCCCTTATATATAAATTTACTTTATAATATATATATATATACACACACACAGAGACTACTAAAACAAATCATATATAAGATAGACCAACATATAAAATAATATAACATATATACAAAATTGCGAACACAATTGCACATGAACAAACAGTACAAACAACTTTATTATATAATATAAAATACTTTTCGTAAGATAATGCAACTTAAGAACAGTCAACATATACAACATGTTCGACTGGAAAAATATATAATATGATTAGAAAATCCATATTTATATCTTTCACTATAACTTATTTTACGAAATATACGATCACATAAAACAATGTTTACAAGAAACGCATATATATCATCACATTATAATTAAAAATCAATTTTCTATTTAAACCCACATTTTCTACTAAAATAAAAATCAAATGCAGATATGTACAGAAAGCATCAATATAGCTAATATAAAACAAAATATACTTCATACAACTTTAAAATACACAGACCAACATAAATATTACAACCTATGCACGTAAACCTATATGACTAATATACTTAAAGATTAGTGCATGTATTGTATTACAAAATATCACTTAACTTTAAAAATATATACATGAATAAGAAAATTAATGTGTATATATATAGATTTACCAGAACATACAGAAAGTACCGCTATATAAAACATATGTATACCTTGTACCATACGTATAAAAACAAAACTCTATATACTTTAGATAATGCAAATATACACATCTGCGAAATATCCATCCTCGATAAACTTCTCCTCAAAATATATATAAAGCATATTTTATACGAAATATATATATGCTATATACATAAAACTCAAACAATTTCCATATATGAAACTATTATTAAATAACAGAAGATTATAACATTTTTTTCTTCAAACAAACACATATATATTGCACTATATATATGCAGTAGGATGCACAAATGTGTACTCAACCCAAACTCATATACGTATTACCACTAACATATCTTAATAAACCCCGCGCGCGCGCACACACACACCATATAACTGACGTGCCATAAGCATCTTCACGTCATTTCATATTTATAAAAACTGATATAACAGCATGTGCACACCCATACTTCATTATATAATATATAATCTACATTAAAACTAATATGTATCATACGAAAGTTTACAAATATTATACCCTTTATAAAAAAAGAAAAGAGAGAAGAAGCCGCGGAGGTGAGAAGCCGGTCGAGATGATGGCTATTGCAGGCGGAAGTGCGAGCGGCACAAGGCCGAGGTGAATCGAGCAGAGCTCCAGGCGTGGGAAGGCGAACAGTGGAAGGGATGGGTCGAGGCTAGCGGCGGGCGGCATCAAACGGCGGAGATCATTGAGCGGCTTGGTTTGCTCGAAGTTGAGGGTGGGAAGGCCAAGCATACAGGGAAAATCGGTTTTGGGTTGCGTAGTAATGGCATGGGAAGAGGGTAGAAAATGATGAGCTGGCAAATGAAATGTGGAAATAAAGGAAAGATGCAAGCTATGTTTCTTTCTTTTATAAATGAATGGTTGCAGCAGGTTAGGTGAACAGAGATGTATAAGAAGAAGATGAAGGAACAGTGGGTGAAGTTTAGCCGTAACGTTGGTCTCTAGTTTTTTTAGAGAACGAAAAGCAAAGTTAAAATGGCGACGAAATAAATATATGAAATAAATGAAATGCCAAAGGTCAACTGTCATTTTATAGATTAATAAAGGCAACAGGCTGGATCGCTAGGTAATTGAAAAGACAACTGAAAACAAAACGCACAAAAATACGGATACCGTTTACATGGATTCCATTTCGTACTGAGCTTCAAAACACAGAATTAAATATACTAGAGATCAACACGACGAGATGATCAAAACGGTATATATATATCAGTGGTATGATTATCCGATCAAAAATCGATATCCGTACCGAAAATGCTGCTAATTCCGTACGGAAAAATCCAGACGGAGCTAGAAACGTCCGAATTTCATGAAACAAATTTCGCATTCTGATTCAGAGCGTTCAAAATAAATTTTCTCATGTTGACAAATTTAGGTTTCGGAACACCTTTGAATTCAACTGTTATTTCGTCCAAAGTAAGATCGACGGAGCAATAACAGTCAAAATTTGGAGAAACAAAGTATGACGTCTTGCTCAGTAGATGATTTACAATTTTTCTATAGAAAAATATTCAAGTTTGGAAAACATTTTATAATTCTCAAATATTAACTGATATAAATTTAAATAAAATAACACAATAAAATAAATTTCCATATTATCTGATAAAAATTTATTAGTTGCTATGTTTGAATACGCGTATTTCAAATATCAAATTTATATTTCAAAATTTTATTATTTAAAATTTCACAAAATTCCAATTAAATATATAAAAATTATTAAAATTTATGGGTCCTTACACCGGTGAAGAGGAGCTGGATGATTACCTATCGTAGTTTTTTTTGCCACATTATTTTAATTATATATATCAACAATTATAAGGACAAGCAATTATAACTATTCAGGCCGATGATAGGTTAGTTTATTCTGATTTTTGTATCCATACAGTTTTTTGGTAAAAGATCATTTTGATATTATATGTTATCATTCCACTGTGAGATTCAGATATTTTTGTTCTCCTCTTTCTTATACATTTTATTCACTTATTTTTTTGCCCTAACATTCTGTCTTTTCGACATTAGGTGTTCGACACGTGAATACCGTGCATGTATTAGTGTCGATATTCGGAAGTCGAAAAAGCGAACGTTACACAGTCCACCCTTAGAATAATACCAAACCCAATGAAAACAAAAAAAGCAATCACAATCAAAAGATCATCCATGATTCGAAAAGACCAAACCATGACAAACTATACATAGGCTAGTGGAGCCTCCAACAGGGCTCGTCAGAATCAAAGGTCGACCAACAATTTTGGGTCTCAATCCCAATTTGCCTACTAAGTCACTAGATACGAAGGAATGTGAAGTCCCGGTATAAAATAAAACTCATACGGGAACATCATAAATGAAAATCATACCTTAAATAACAGTGTATTTCCCCTTTTTTTGCTGATGGAGCATTCGACGAAGTTGGAACGACATTGATAACATATGCTTTCACCACCTACTTCTACTTTAATAGCTCTGGACAATCCTTTTGAATGTGCCCAATCATATTGCAGTTGCAATATTTCTTCCCCTCGTCTTTTCAGTCTCTACTATAGTGGTGCTTATCACTATAGTTGTAACAAATGAGTGTGGTCTTACTCTTCTTCCAGTCGCCTTTGTTTGAAACTACTTCCTCTTATTGTTCCACTTCTTGCCTCCCACTCAATTACGCCTTTGGCTCTTCTTTGAGAACAATAGCCTCAGCTTTCGATAAAGACTCTCATGCTTCAAGGTCTTCTTGACTAACATCTCCAAAGTCTCATCAATATGGCCCATAAGCTTCTTTCCAAAGTAATCATCCAAGCCAATGTGAACTTCTTGTTCTTCTTTAATGGATTATCGATGAAAGACATCTTATATTTCAACTGGGCATCGACTCTGTAGCATATTCATATATAACCATATCTCCTTACGTCAGATCCGCAAACTTACGAAATAAGATCGAGTTCTGAGCTGCCGGTATAAAATTCGCTTTAAAATGGGCCTTGAACTAATCTTAAGTAAATTGATCCTAAGATGTAGCAATTTTCACTGCGTTCCACTAGTTCATCGCCCTCCACTGAAGTTGCTTGGAGGTCAACCTCCTCTTCATAGAATCATTAAGTTCAAGATCATGAAATATCCACTTACAAGTGTCGAGCCAATCTTGAACTTTCGATTGTCAACTCCGTTCCAAGAAACGGTCTGCCTCCAAGACTAGAAAAGCCTTTATTCAACTTGGAAAAATCAGCTTCGAGGCCTGCACCGGAGCACCACCATCAACATCAACACTTGGAGTGGCTACCTGAGCATTTTGTAGCATGTTCTGCATCGTGGTATTAAACATAGTATGTAGATCGGGATCGGCTCCTGAGCCTACTCCTTCTTCGACTCCAGAGATGGAGTTTCTAGTAGCATTCCTTGTTTGACGACTCATTCTTCAATTTGTAATAAGGACGATCGGTCTCTCTCTATAAGGAATCCTACTTAACTAGTACTCATATATACAGTGCAACTTATATATTACATATACTACTATATAGTTTTGAAAATCAAAATATATAACAAACACGCGTTCTCATATGTGTGCGCGCACGCACGCGCGCGCACGCACGCGCGCGCGCGCACGCGCGCGCACGCACGCGCGCACACACACTCTCTCTCGATCCAACCTAGGGTGAGAACTCCTATCTCTACTGGATTATAGTATCCCTTATGTTAAACAACACAACCTAAGTTTTGATACCAAATGTAACGACCTCCTTACACCACATGCTCCCTATATACATATATATAGTGCACTGCAGCAATGCTCAGTAAAGCGGGACGATCGTCAATGGTTGTATGGTAAATAAACAACAAAGAACCTGTCCTATACCACACATCGCATCGAATAAAATATAATAATAAACATTTTAGATACAAAACAGGCAAGATAATAATAACTGAATGAAACACGGAAATGATAGATCCATATAGAATATAGCATAAATGATAGGGTTATATATAATCTACTCTTTAAATAGTAAAAGCACTAGCAAGCTCCATAGTGCTGTGCAGCGGAGCAAATAAGTAAATGTAGTAATACGAAAATGCTCTCCAACCATCCTCTGTCCAGCTCCACGTGCTCACTAGACTTGATATTCCTAATCTACTCATTTAAGAGCACCAAAAGTAATTGAAAGTAAAGCATAAAACCTCGGGTCAGGCAACAATCTAGTATGAACGGTAATAAATCTCTAAATACTACCATGCTACTAAAATAGGACAAATGGTACGAAGGATCATACCCAACCGGTCCCTGCATCCACTGAGTTAGCACGTATACAAATTATACACTGCTCTACATCATAGTCATTAAAAGTGTATTATACATCAAAGTACCATGTCATTAACGATCAACGCAAATAATCCACTGTACTCGTAAACTTATTGTTTACTGTAAGTGCAGAAATCAACGGTAAGAAAAAGAAAATATATAACTTAGTTACAGTTAAGCACATAGGCTTGCCTATAACGAAAGAGAAAACTTTGATATATCAATAAGAGGAAATAATTTTAAAGGATAAATTCAAGTAAATAATTGCTCATAAGGACACACGCAAAAAACTTTTACCGTAAGCACAAAGCCCAAAGCGCAAATACAAATTAAAACAAAACAAAGAATTCTGTTCGTCTCCTTCTCCTCGCTTACACTCAGAATTTGACGAACTTTCTTTTAAAAATAAAATTAAATCAAACAAATCGATTTCTCGTTCAATTGCTCAGAAGCAAAATCAATTTCCACAATCTCTCCAAAACCAAAATCACTTTTCCTAAACCAAAATTACAATTTTCAATTTTTTTGAGTTTGTGTTTGATGTCGCGGTTGTGGTTGATGTTTTACAGGAGGCGGTGAGGAGAAAATTTTGATTAGGTCGCGGTTTGGTCGAGGTTGATGTCGCGAGTTGTTGGCGATGATGGTGTTGGTCGAGGAAGGTGGATTAGAGTCTGGCCATGATGGAGCAACACCATACATATCAAGTAGGTGATGTCGCGAGTTGTTGGCGATGATGGTGTTGGTCGAGAAGCAATTTGTTGTATATGTAGAAAGGTGGAGCAACCTACTTGAAAAAAAATGATACATACTTATAGAAAACTGATACCTACTTGATACAAACTGATATCTAATTACTGCAAACTTGAAATCGTTACATATTTGACTGAAGATATTTCACTGCAGCTAATACACAACCTATTGTTACATTTCAACATAATTTGTTTCAAAAATTACTTATTGTTTTTATTTTGAAATAATAGGATGATAGTGATTTTGTTAATCCACATCCAGCTTAAAAGAAGCTATAAAATTGGTATGAGTAATTGGTATGAGATTTCTCTTTCTTTTAAAAAAATTACTTATTACAGATAAAAAAGGTGAATATGAACTAACTTTTTAACATTTTGTCTTTATTAGAGACAAAAAATATAAGAAATGTTCAAAGAAATCTGGAAAAACAATAACATAGTAGGTATGGAGGTGAAACTAGATAATATGCATCAAATAAAGTGTGCACAACAAGCAGAAGACACGTAAGTTTTTTTGGTTAAAATGATATCTACTGACAACAAAATGAACAATACAATTGAAACTACTAGTCATAATAAATTGAAAGTTGCTCATTATTCAAACTATCACTGTTTTTGCATTATAACATTTCATACATAATTCTATACATCATTGTATGCCTTTTATATTTAATTGAATTTGATTCATAACAAAATATTGAAAAGTATTATCTCTCAATTTCAAAAACAGTTAGTTCAGAAATAAACAGTTACTACAAGAAGAAAATTGATACCTACATAAAAGAAACTGATACCTACAGAAACAAAACTGATATCTACATAAGAGAAACCGATACCTACAGAAACAAAACTGATACCTACATAAAAGAAACTATACCTACAGAAATAAAACTGACACCTACAAAAACAAAAAAGATAACTACATAATAAAAAATAAAACAAAATATTTAGCAAATATATCTTAAAGTAATAGCTACAAACGCAAAAATTCATACACAAATCGATACTAAGTGTGCTAGTAAAACTGTTATATATTTTAATTCACAGCATACTATATGCTTGTAAAATTATCCCTGAAATTCAATGTTTTGTATTAATTGTAAATCTGATAATACAACTTATGCAAACTGATACTAACATTACATTTTGTTTTCAGTGAATAAAAAATAAACATTAGTAAAAATATGTTCAATGTAGAACATTAATTATTCAATTTTACAAAACTGATACCTAATTACTGATAACAAAAAATGATAAAAAAAATAAAATAAAAATGAAACCCAAAAACTGAACCTAAAATATGATACTTTTCCACTCTATCACAACTTTATATACAACCCAAACAACTTTATATCAAAACTTTGAAGAAAAACGAGATCACAGTAGAAATATGAAAAAAAAAGATCGACAAACGCGCATGAGAAAAATATGATAGATGAACTATAATTTTAAGAAGAATGAAATTGAAATGACCAAACAAGATTGATCGATATTTTGATTGCGAGAGTAATATTGGATCGCGATAAAAAAAATTGATCGAAAAAAAGAAGAAGAAGAAGCGCGCGAAAGTGGACTGAAAGTAAAATACGTGCGTGTGTCCTTGTGAGAAAATAATTAACGGGTTGTCCTATATCTAAAAAAAGTCCTAAAAATTGTCGTTGAGGAAAATTTCCTGTATCAATAAATGGTAAATTAATGGAGTATATACTTTTATCCAACATCTATTACCTTATTAATGTAAGAATGATACATGAGTTTAGATGTGTAATTTGACCAAACTAAAGGGAAAATTTTAACGAGATTCTTATCATGTATTCCACACTACAAAATATAATGAAATATAATAATATTAAATCGCATATAATAGCAAACAATAATCAACATAGAACAAAGGTATAATAAATGAGTTTAAAATTGGAAGTTTCAGTATGTTTAAAAATTAGCAAACAACAAAGAATTGTTAGAAAATGTGTCCAAATAAGAAATGAAATATTGGAAATTCAATAAGTTTAAATATTAGGAAATGCGATGTACAAATATTCAAATCGGAGATAATTGTTTTAAAAAACAACTGTCAAAATGGATTGAATAATGCATTTTCCATCTATTCGAGGTCCATGTAACCATCAGTTGAAACTAATATTCAATCAATATAAAAGTATCCAAACCTATTCGCACTTAGTATCAAAACATTGTTGCTTATGGACAGTCAAATGTCATCAATCTCCTGTTGATCTGTGAAAATCATTGTTACATCACTTGTATATGATTTTGATGGAATGATTATGAATGTGAAATATAATAGAAAACATACGCAATTAGGTAAAAGAAAGACCTAAAAGTGAAACAGGGAGAAAATATTTGAGTAATCAATAACCATCGATTTAATTGTCAAGATCGAATTGCAAAAGAGGATGATTATGCGGGAGATGCACATATACTCCTAATAATGATAGATTGTTAACTTGTTTATTTCAACAAATTATATTTATTAAAATACAACAGTTATTAACTTATTACATGCTTATATGTCATAGACGTGTTATTTTGAAAACCAGGTTCGTATGACCAATAATAAACTTTTGTCCGTTTGTTTGATAAAAATCAATATTTAGTATATGTATGTACTAAATATATTTTTTAGTCAGCCATTTGTCAAAGAGTGTATAAAATGAGAAGTAGTTATTATTTGAATAGTACGTATGTAATCCAAGTTTAATAAATTTTAACATTTTAATATGTTAGCTTTTTAAAAGTAGTTTAGTAGGACTTTAAATTGCTTACATTTGACCTTTGTGTGACGATGTTGATCTCTTTAATTATATGTCAGTCATACTATTATCATTTAACATACTTATTTGTTAATGTTATGGTTTATACCTTGAGTATATGTTTATTTTAGATATCACTTTTATTTATTGTTATCTAAAGGTATTAGATTCAGATTTGGTCTATATATGCTTGGATATGCTATTTTGATATCAATGTCCATTTTGAAAATATAAGAATGATTAATTGAATGCTACAATTTTATAATGAAAAATAACATACACCGGAAGTTACACAAGTTATCTAAATAATTATATAATTTTTGTAGTTACTTTATTTTCATTATGTATCCATTTTTGAGTGATATTATCTTAACATAGGCAATATAGTGTCACTAAAAAGAAAAATTCATTACTTGGTTTATAAACATGGAACCGAACTAATATAATCCAAAGATACTACATACTTCAACCGTTAATTCACCCACCTACTAAAATCTAAAGGTAATTGAAATTATGATCCAACTCATCAAATTTATACGAGAATATTTAATTTCACCTGATATGAATAATACAAAAGAGCCATGGTAGTTTCGGTTCCTACGATAGGATATAATGGCCAAGTGAAGGAAAATTTAATCCTATTGGTACGTACCTGTGCAAAAACTTTTAAAATGGATAAAAATCATACTCGTATTAGTGAAAAAATTTCCACTCCCGTTGGACAGTTTTTAAGGAACCTGTAAGCAAAATTCATTGTTTGAATTATTCACATAAAAACACATGTAAAGTACCTTAAGAAAGGTTTAGCTTCAACTTCATTACTGCTTCTTTACACATTGCTCTAAATATGAGTTTTAGTTTATTCAAAAAAGTGGAATTTGACTTCAAAAAAATTACATATGCACTGCATTTTCACAATCAAGAGATAAAGGGATTAGCACATCAACATCTGTAAGATTAAAACATGTAGCAAAGAACATCTAGAGTTTCTTGAAACAATAAACAATACATACATACATGTTATCTTGGAACTGCATTCATTATATGCCACTAACTTAGAAAAAATGTTTGAGCAAACCAAATCAGCATGTTGTAGTTAAAATCAGCAATGGTATATTTAGCAAATTGCTTTGCTAACCTAATATGCAAGGTAGACTAAGACTAGTTGGAATAAGGCTTAAGAGGCCTTATGCAATCTTCGGAGAATATGCAAGTCCAAGTCCATGTTCAAGTCCAAGTCTAAAGGTAAGTCATAGGTCATATGCATGTCCATAGTTCAAATTCAAGTCCATAGATAAGTCATAAGTCATGTGGATGTCATAGTTCAATAATAGTCGAGTATAAACATTCAAGAGAATTATTCTATGCAAATTTAAATTTCCAAGTCCTTGTATGCATAAAGTTCAAGTGTTACAATCGGATCTAAAAATCCACAAATCGATTTATGGTTTATAACTTGAAAAAAAGCAAGAAATAATAAAAGAATCATTCGCCTCCCTTTAAGTGTCGATGGGGGCTATTTATAGGAATGTCAATCATGTGAGATGATTGACACATGACACGGCTTTGAATCCAAGGGCTCTGATAGCACCGTCATGATGACATCTCGACATCTCATTGTTGAGATTCGATATCACTTGCTTATAGAAATTCGGTAACACAATCTCCTTTGTAGAAACTTGACAACATTTGCATATTTAGACTTTGACATCTTTTGTTGTTTGTAAAAACTCAAAATCCTTTGCTAGTATTGAAGCTCATCATTCATTTAGAATTCATCATCCGTGTAAAAACTTGATATCCTTATTGTTTATAGACGCTCTACAATAGTTTGCTGTAAAAGCTTGATAACAGTTGCTATATCAAAGGCTTTCTTCCCATAGAAGCTCTATACCATCCACTTATGATTAGATGCTCGACATGCTTAGTGGCGCGCGACATCGTTCCTTTGTTACATGCTCTACAGGACTTTGTGTTGTAGAGGTTCGACATCTCTTCCTATGTCTTTGACAATCCTGCTATCTTTAGACTCGGCAACTTTATGTTGTAGAAGGTTGACATCTCTTATTCTTTCAAGTTTTTTGTAGCTCGATATCTCTAAGTCTTTTACTGGCTTGGTATCTTTGTCTTCTTACAAGCTCGATACCCTTCTTCATTGCTAATGTTCGACATCACCTTATACGTCTAAATGCTCGATAACACTTGGCGTGTTGAGGCTCAACAACCCTTAAAGATTCGACACCTCTTTGTTATTAGATATTCATTGCCCATAGAGACTCGGCATCTCTTTGTTATTAGATATTAGATACCTTTAGAGACTCTTTATCTCTTTCCTTAATAACTTTATCTTCTTTAGGCTTGCCATCTCTCATTATTTTCAAGTTTGACATGTTCTCTTTAGAAGCATGATGCACATGTTTGCAGTAACATTTACACCCCCTATGTAGACAAAGCATATTGTACTTTAGTATAATTCCTCTTTTCACATTCCCGCCCGTTGGCATTCTGAAGCCTTTAATCTTGTTCGTTCATTCAAATAGGAATCAACGCTTCCTCTTCTTTCCCACTTCTTCTATAAATACCTTCCATCCTTCTTCCAAAAGCTTTATCTGAAGCTTAAAAATTCAAATTGCAATTATAATTTGTCTTTTCAATCTTACAATTTCAAAAAGAAGCTTTCGATTTCTACCATACTCAAACTTAACTTAAGGTTCGACTTTTGTTTCAACTGACTTAAGTATAGAAAAAGGAGAGTTTTTTATTTTAGAACTAAGGTTTTATGAATTAGGTACTTATAAATTGCTTGGGTATGATTGGCAATTCGAATTCAAATACTCTCGTGATTTGAGCATTCTCGTATTTGAATCCAAAAGCTATCTATAATTCGTGTCTTTATTGATTATCATAAATTTGATGAGAAAAAGAGTTTTGAAAACTATCGTAGATACCAAAACTTTCTAGAAATTCGTCGATTGATTGGGGTTTTGATAATTGTTAGAGACTCGACATCTGCTTAGAGACTCGGTAACTAGCTATAGGCTTGCCAATTAGTTATAAATTTGACAACTAGTTAGTGACTCGATAAATGGTTATGAACTTAGAAACCACTTAGAGAATCAGTTACAAACTTGACATCCATTTATAGAGTTGTTAACTAACTTCAAATTCGACATCTATTTATATGTTCAACATCAAGTCATGAACTCGATGACTAATCGAGGATCTCTAACTAGTTATGAACTCACTAATATTTATGAATTCGATACCAATTTGTAAACTTGATAACTAGTTATAAGTTCTTCATCAAGTTATGAACTCAATAATTAGTTAAATAATCTCTATGAATTCACCAACTATTTGTTAGTTCGACATCTAGTTATGAACTCGAAAGCCATTTAGAGAATCATCAACTAGTTACGAACTCGGTAACTATTCATGAGTTCAACATTTAGTTATTTATTTTTCTTAATATTTTCTTAACTATTTTAAACTTTTATAGATTATATGATACCCCCCTTACTTTTGCATTATATTTTTTGACGGATAAATGGCTGGCAAGAAAGATTCTAAACCTCCTTCTCAGGCGCGCTTGAAATCTCCTACTTTAGAGAAAGGAGAATGTAGACTCATTTAATCTTTTATAACTTCTCAAAATGAAGCATATACTATCCTTCAATAGTTTGGCATTACCAATATAAAAGCTAGGATGGTTGGCCCATCTGGAAGGATAGACAATCCTTCGGAAGGATTTTTGCTTTCACTCCAATCCATATTTGGCATTCGGTTACCTTCCTTTCTATAATTCCTTGTAAAATTCTTGGACCACCTAGGAATTGCTCTGATACAATTGCCTCCTAACTCCTATACCTATTTGAGTTTCTTTGAAATACTAGCTAAGGAAGCTGACCTTCCCTCACTCAATGCCATGACTCTTCATTCATTGGTAAATCTGGTTAAAGTAGGGAAACAACCAGCTAGTACCCTATATCACCATCTTCCTCATCAAAAGAGCTTGATCACTAATTTGATCAACATGACTATGGACTGGGAAAACTAGTTATTTTATATTAAGAGCCATACCCCTAGAGTCAAAGGGTCCTTCTCTATTCCTAGTAAGACTGCTGCTTTTTTATCTCTATTGTTTATACCGTAGTATGTTGTTCCCTTGTAATAGTTATTCTCTTTTAGAACTTGCTTCTAAGGGGATGAATTCTTCTGTCATTAGTACAATCAGTGCTCTAAGATTTTCCTCTCAAACTATTGAGGATAGGTTTAAACTCTTGACTGAAGCCAACCTTTGAAAGTATTCTTTGATTTTGGAGAATCACAAAGTGCTCGAGGAGCCCCTAATGGTCAAGAAGGATGCCCATGGAAACCAAGATCTGGTTATTGGAAATCAAAATGCCTTTTCTCCATCTTCTCCCATCCATCGTGACTCTTCTAGTAATCGCCTAACACAGTTTTACTATGATTTCTTATACCGTTATCTTATGATTCTTTCTTTGACTTAGGTTTGCCTCTTGTCATCCTGATTGCTGGGCCAAAGGAAGCTAAAGCTCCGACCTCCTCCTTTGATGTGTCTACTAAAGCTAGCAACATTGCCGGTTCTATTGCAGACGCTCTTAAGCTATTGAGAGTCATAAAAGAAGGATTCTGCCGATCCGTCTACTGCTTTCATTTCTCTACCAAGTAAAAAAGGCCGAACTTATAAATGATTAAATGTCGACTACTATTATCGAGGATCCAAATGCATCTAGGATCATCATTCATCAAGATTCCAGTGTTATTGATTTAAGCTTGCTCGATTAGAATCCACATAACCAAATAAACACCGCTCACACCCTGAGCCCTGCTATAGATACCATGAATCCCTTACCTGCAACCGTCATACAATGTTTGTATCAAGAGTTAGGCCTGACTCCTCCTCTCCTTGAATATCTTCCTTATGAAGCTTTGGCTCAATTCATCCCTTCAGGTTTCGATGATTTTGTTTGTTCAGTCATCCAGTCCCTAAATGTCACTTCTCTAATGCCGCTGTAGCTTTTCGGTTTTCTAGGGGCCCTCTCAACATTCTCTTTCACTAGCTTCATGACATGTTTGGCTAATATAAGCTTTAGTTTCGTATATCTTTATTTATCATGCATTTTATATATTTAGGTGGCTAAGCATATTTTATTCCTTCAATAAGCTTCTCGCGAATATGTTAGCCAAGTCCTATATTTCAAAGAGCGGATTTCGTTCTTGATACAAAAAATTTAGGTTCCTTGAAGGTCAAAACTTTGAAGCCACGACAAAAGGAGATGAATTTTTCTAAAAAGAATAATATTGCCTTCGATTTAGACGAGGAAAGAAAAAGGAGGCTAGCATTGAACATGGAGCGATATTGCTAGAAAAAGAACTAGAGTAGGCCAGAATAAAAAATTCCTAAGAAGTTGCTCAAGTTACAACTTTAAGAGGAAAACTAGAAAGTGAAGAAGCTGCGCTGGCCTACATAAACAATGTTATTAATGGCAACAAAGAGAAAGTTTTCTTCTTTTTAGACTAAGCCTTTCCTCAAATAAGGGAGTAGTACTACGAGGAGGCCCTCTTCATCGTGTATTTCGATAATACAGACCACTATCTAGAGTTAGACTTCCCTTGACTACCAACATTAAAGGAAAAGTTCAAGAGGAAGTTCGACCTTAAACTAGGGAGATTTCCAGGTCTTTACAAGATGAATTCACATAAGAGGAGGCTATCAATCCTTAGGAATTACTGTCTTATAATGATCCTCTGGTCGATGAAGACCGGGATGATAATGATAGAGTGGACGATGATAAAGATGACAACGATGACGATGAAGATGAAGAATATGACCATGATGATAATGGTTCCAATAAGGACGTGGGTGATGGCAACGAAGACCCTTAGGGACTAGGACGCGACAGTAATGGGCCAGGTAGTCATGAATTGGGCTCATCTGCTAATGATATGGACTTTTCCATTCTTACTAAGTTCCAAATTGCTCCTCAAGGAGACATTTCATCAAAGGATATCCATACCCCCAGATGTCATGGAAATAAAATAAAATTCAAACCTTTGCCTCACAAGCTCGCGCAACATAGGTATAAAATGTATCCTCTTTAAATGTTAACAATTATCTGTTAGCTTTAGTTAATAAGTTTACTATTTTAATTAAGGAAAAGATACAAATATCACTTTGAGATTTTGTATGAGTAGGGTGAGAAAGATGTGCTATGGTTAAAGAGAGAAATTAAGAAACTGATTGAAGATCACAATAGTCTATCTAAAAAGTATAGGTTTCTTCTCATTTATGCCAAGCGATTAAAAGATTTCCAAGAAAAACGGGTGGCCAAGCTCTTGAAAATATCCCGTCTTCATCGGGAAAGAGTTTTAAAGGAGAACGCGGAGTTAACCACACTTTTTTGGATGCTTATTGAAGATATTGACACTTTAGTGGAATTCCTCAATAAAATCTCTGCTAGGAATCTTTTTACCGACTTTTCCTTCCTAGGGAAGAACAGTGGGGGTTTACTTAGGCGTCTTCATAGTAGGTATTTGAATGATCATGAGACCGATCCTCAAATCTTCCCAAGATCGCGACCGTTCCACTTTCGTCCAACACTCCTCCTCTTGAGAAGGTCGAGTTCAACAAATAGAAATTCATTTTTGAATTCTATAAAGGGTCCATATCGTATCAACCTAAGTGATTTTATGGTTGTATTACGTAATTCAGATGATTTTATAAATATCAATGTTCTTTTTTTGTAGCTTAGTTTGTTTTTCTTAAAATATACAGGTTAAGGAACCATTAAGCACTTCTATTTTAAGGAGAAAATATTAATAATCAAAACCTTTCGACTAGCAAAGTACTACTTTCTTAAGGATCTTCAAGACGTTTACACACAACTCCCCCACTTATATTTTTACTTCTTAGGTGATGAAAAGCATAGTTTAATTAAAGAAATTCGACCTTATTATGCTAAATTTTTTTATAGGGTAACTAGCCCTACTACCATGAGATGGGATTATTACTAGTTTCCCCCAGTCAATACTCCTCATAAGTTAAGTGTTCCCTTTGACTCCACTTTCCTTATGTCTGTGGGTTCACTCAAAAAAGCTAGGACTATTACTTCCAAAATTATAGATTGAATGTATAAAACTTGAGTTGTTGATGTAATTTGAACTTGTTCATGCTTGTAATGCTTCGTTGTTGTTAATGAAAGAACAGATTATTCCCTAAGTACTTATTTTCCTTTTATTTATTACCCTTTAATAGGGAAACAAACTGATGCTTGCATCCAACGGTGCTGACGGTAAACTCAAAACTAGGTTGATGTTAGATATTGGGAAGCGCTGTCCTAAAGAAGCCCGACCGTACCATTTTCAGACAACCTAGAAGCATGCAAATGGTATAATAAATATTATAAGTTAAGGTCAACAATAAATAGTATAAATGAAATGACCTTGAGGTTAGAGGAGAAAATCAAAGAAAAAGAAAGGAGATTAGGGAGCTGAAAAAGAGCATAAATACAATTGGTCGATCTGGACCCTCAGGCTAAAGGATTGAGGCTGATGTAGAAATTGCTCGATTACATTAAAAAATTGAAGACCTTGAAGTTGACTTACTAAAATTTCAAGTGCCAGGCCAATCTCTAAAACTTATTGCAAGTGGAGAAAAATTCAGCCTTTCCACTCCTACCCCCACAAGGGCAACTAGATCCAAATTATCAACTGGTAAAAAGAAAGTTTCTTCCTTAGAAAACTCGCCTTCGAGTTTGGATGATGAAGAAACTTCCAAACGGTGCCGACAATATAAATATGAATGCACCCAGTTTCTAAAAGGAAAATGGGACGAATAAGTTTTAAAATATCTCAACAATTATCAAAGTTTGGTTGAGGAATTGGAGCGCAAGAAATACGCTCTTGAACAGAAAGTTAAAAATTTAAAAGGGACTAATAAAATGCTCGAACATGCATTAAGGATTCGAATTGGCTCTATCGATGACACAAATATTATCTGAAAGAAGGAGAGGAAACTTAAAGAACTACTAGATGTGGCGATTCATCACATTACCAAAAGTTGTCCAAACACCCAAAGATTATGTAGAGAACAAAAGTGAAGAAATATAACAAAAATATAAATGACAAAATAGAAAGAAAAGAGATGCAGTCGTTCATAGTGGTTCGACAGAGCAAGGCTACGTCCACTTTAAGATTTTATTGCTGATTTATAACTTAGGGGCAGAAGTTCTTAGGACTTGGTACAACTCCAACACTTAAGATTTACAAGAATATAGAGCAAAGAAGAGTTAGAGCCAAAAGAACCTGAAAAATAAGCCTTACCTTCCTAGTTATAGAGATAGGAAGCCTAAAATCTTGCACCAAATATCTTCTAGACATTTGCAATGATTTAGACAAGTTCTATCTAAAAAATAGGCGCCACATCATTAGTAACTAGAATTCGTCAATTTGGAATCATCATTTGGAGTCATCATTCTTGGAGTCGTCATTTTGGGGGTTGTCACTTTAGGAGTCGTCATTTTAGGAGTTCGTGGAGATCACTAGAGAATTGTATTGAAACAACAAAACAACTTTGGAAATAGGGCTTGGTGTCGAGTAAGACATGTAGGCAGAAAATGAGGTCCATCCAAAGAGGGATTATGAGTCGTCACCGATCCCCAAGACTGGGTCGGTACCGATCCTCAAATTAGGTGGATTATTGCTTATCTTGGCTTTTTTGAGATAGTTGAACTTGCTTGGAGTTCGATCCGATAAATTTGGGAATTTACTTAGGGCTTGACCTGATATTTTATAAGGATTTCATGTTCTGAGTTTTCCTACGCCTGCTTGGAGTCAGACTCGAGTTTTTTTGAGTGTTTACTTCGAGTCACCAGGAGTCAGTACCGATTCGGTCTAGGAGTCGGACCCTAGTTTTTTGAGTGTTTGACCTAAGTCATCAGGATTCAATACCAAGTCATGCTCAGGAGTTGGTATCGAGTCACGCTTGGGGTTTTTTATGGATTGCTTCGGGTCGTGTTTGATGTTTTTTCCAAGGCCATCCTTCTTCGAGCCTGACTTGAGGATTTTTTAGGTTTGCTTCGAGCCAACCCTTCCAAAAACTTGAACTTCCAAATTTTCAACTTTTTTCGCTAATTTTTATATATTTATCTTTTTCTTTCCTTTTTATGATATTTTCAAAGTGTTGGGTCATTTCTCCATCATTCCCTCATCCGAGTCAATTGTTTAAGTCTGTTCAAATACTGCTTGGTCAAAAGGCTAGATAACATCTGCCCCTCAAAGTACATCTTGTTGAAAACATGATGTGTTTTGAATCGAGATGAGTTAGGATTCCTAGAATGGATTTTCAGTACCTCGAATTGTCATTATCCTTCCATCGAGTGGTTTTCACGAAGAGTAGTACTCTAACTGTCCGTTGTGATGTTTGGTTAAGATTTGACATTGTAAAATTGGAATGTATTCTCTTAGTAATTTTCTATACTCGGTTTCATTGAGCTAGTTGATTGGAATAGTATATCTCAACTATTCGAATTGGTTTCTTTTTTGAAAATCTTAAGTAAGAGTTCAGTTTACATTGATTCTAGTAATTGTATGTTGGGTATGTCGTTGGCTCCCAAGCATGTTCGTATGCCTATGTGTTGTTGCTAAGTTCTAGTAGATTGTAATCATAAATTATTCTTAGGATAATTTGATGAAGGGCAGTCATTAAGGCGACTAATTCCGGTTATTGACTGAAGCAACTCCTGCTTAGTTACTAATTCGACATCCTGTTCTAGGATGTTTGGTTCTAATCATGTCCCCAGTCCTCAATCAAGAGGCCGAGAAGGTTGAGATGGTGTTGAGGAAGATGAAATGGTGAGTGTTGATGATAAGGCTATTCATGAACGTTGTGAATTCAAGCCATGAGTCAATGATCTAATGATTTTGATCGTCCCATTTTGAGGCATCCTTTCGGTTGTAACCTTAAGTTGCATCGAAGAATAGGCACGAGCCACAGTATTGAGCTGTCATGTTTAGCTATAAGATGATGATATTCCTCTACCCCCAGTCTGAGGTCAATAGGATTAGTACACGGATGGTCAAGGCTCATCCTTATGCAGTGATACTCTCCATGTCGGGGATAAGGTCTAAGTTGGCGAATGGGCAATCGGGTCACATCCATCCTAATTTTATGCTCATTTTAACGAATCAATGGTAGGAGTAGGTGAATGAATGGTTAAGTCATATGCATTCCACTTTTGTATTTTGGTGAAGCCATGAAAAATAGAGTTGATGGATAAATGGTCAGAGCATATTCGTCCTGGTTGGACGATCATGTCACGTCCATTTTGGATTTGAACTTCCCCTTATCGGATTAAGGTAAGAGTTAGGATACAGACGATCGGGTCACATCCTAATGATGGATGGTTGGGTCACGCCCATCATAAGTTTCATACTCCCCTTGTTGGGTCAAGGGAAAAACTTAAGTTGATGGATGGTCGGTCACATCCATTTTGGTTTAAAATCTCCCTGTCGATTCAACGAAAAGAGTTTGGAGATGGGTGGTCGGTCACATCTGCTCATTTTTTAGTTATTCTTCCCCTGTTGGATCAAGGGAAAAAGCTAAAAGATGGACAGCCAGCCACATCCACCTCGAAATATGTTTCATTCCCTCCCAGTTGGGTCAAGGGAAAGGGCTAGGAGATGGATGGTCGGTCACATCCATCTCGAATTATGTTTCGTGCCCCTCTGTAAGGTAAAGGGAAAGGGCTAGGAGATGGACGGTCAATCACATCCATCTCGGATTATGTTTCATGGCCCCCATGTTAGGTCAAGGGAAAGGGCTAGGAGATGGACGATCAGTCACATCCATCTTGGATTATGTCTTGTACCCCTTTATCGGGTCAAGGGAAAGTGCTGGTTAATCATATCCATCTCGGATTATGTTTTATTCCCCTATCAGGTCAAGGGAAAGGGCTTAGAGATAGAGGGTTAGTCACATCCATCTCAGATTATGTTTTGTTCCCCCTGTTGCGTTAAGCAGAAGGGCTAGGAGATGGACGGTTAGTCACGCATACCTTGGAGTGCTCGCCTTCGAGTCAGGGACAAGAGTTGGCTAATGAGCGGTCAAATCACACTCATCTTGGTAGAGCTCTGAAGGTTGGGCCATGGGCCATGGTGGTTTAGTAGGCACCTGAACACCTGCATTGTTTATATGAAGTTTCATTCAAGTCGGTCGCATTTCACAACTTATATGGCATGCAAAGATAAGGTTGCGCGGTTGAAAAGCAAATTCATTGAAAGTAGAAAATAACAGAGTTAATCTTATGAAAAAGTTCAAAATAAAATAAAAACAGAGTTTATTCTAGGATGAAATAACGTCGTCACGCTTGCCATTTCGTTTTTCTTCAGCTCTTCCTGGTTGGATGATGACCATCTATGGTCTAGTTTATAACCAATCTTCCTCAGGCTGCCTAGGTCTGCCAACACAAGGAGCGGTCTATCCTCACTGATGTTCGGATGTCCCCTGTCCACCATCCTGGGGACTCTCACAAATTGTTGGAGCCTTTTATTCTAGATCAGCACTTCGATCATATCTCAGAGGTATTTGCATTCGTTTATGTCATGACTATGGTTCCCATGAAATCTACGGAATTTTCCAGATTCCTCTAGCTTTCAGTCGATTCTCTCGAGGCTGGATTCCTGTATTGCTTCGAGTCGCGAGCGGCTAAGTAGATGATTTCAGTCGAATCATTTGGTGGTGTATATGTGTCAAATCTCGAGACTCTCTATCGTCTTCTAGAGTCTAAATTACCGTTTGGGGCCCTGTTGCGATCTTTGCTCTAATTCTCGTTCTTGTTCTGTACATTCACATCAATGTTCTCGGAATTCACTTTAGACTATTTAAAGACAATGTTGTTCGTTGAATATGCGCCTTGCGCTATATGATTTTTGTTTGATGATAATAAACATATATACATTCATTTAAATGTATTTGGTAATGTACTATTTTATTTTTTATAGAATAAATAAATATTTGTTCTATAAAATTAAATTACACAGAATTCGAATTTGAATTCAAACAGAACAAGTTAAACAGATTTTGAATTCAAACAGAAATTTTTATTCAAACAGAAATTTTTATTACAACTTTGATAGTACAATTTCAAGCTCTCACTATACATATACAATTTTGACTACAATACATGACATTTCACATTTACATCACAACCTTACTACATATCACTCACACTCATATTTTTGTCTTCAACTATAATCCAGTTTGAATCCAGCATCTGAGTAATCTGCAAAAATATTTTCAAACGCAGTAAAATTGAAAGAGAAATATTTTTGAAATTTGAAAGAAACGATGATTTTGAAAACATTGTTTGCCTCAGTTATTTGGGTTGTTCGTGATCATTTTTGACTGTGCAATATTTGTGCATATCAGTATTTTTTTTATTAGGGACAGGTAACTATGAGTGGCTGCAGTACACACATGTACATTCGTATACGTGTGCACTGCCTCGCCAACTCGTGTGCAAAAATCAAACAAAAGCACAGAAATCAAAAACAAGGTCAAACCCAAGATAGGTTCAACTCAAGGCAGTAGTGTATATAAACACAATCAAACTACAACAGGTCAGAGGTGAAAACAATGCAATACTGAAGTGATGAAGTGCATATAAACCACTGCAACTCAGACAGCTACAATGGCAAGACCAACCAGACCCAAGTGAAACTGATTCAATATGCACAAATGTAAAACCACTGCAACAAAAGTGTACAAACACCAATGAACCAACAAAGAATGGCCAGAAGACAGTAGTGTGCAAGTCAGTTTCAAAAGAATCAAAGTATGCCACAATAAAGACAGTAAAATGAACAATGCAAAGAAGGCTGCAGTGAAGCATGTACATGAGTGGACTGGACTACAACTCGACCAAATGGCCAACATGATCAAGAAATATAACATGCAGTGCTGTGCAAACACAAGTGGAATGCAACAGTGAAGCAAACAACAACACGAAGGCAACATGATCAAAAGTTCAGAGCAGACATAACAGTGACATGCACAGATGTATTCAAGTCCAGCAACATGAACACACAAAAATGCACAAAAGCCACAATGGATGATCAAACTCAATGGACCAGACTACAAGCATGACAAACATGAACACAGTATCCACAGCAAACAACATGGTGCAGCAACCTAAATATATAGTGAAGCAGTGCAAACTCAACAAAACCAAGTGCAACTGTAAAACCAAAATTTCAAGCATACAAAATGCTCAATGCAAACCACAATGTCACCGCAAACAAGTGATGACACAAGCACTTACACAAGATTGCCACCAACATAGCAGCAAGTACATGAATGCAAAATACAGGCAGTTAAGAATATCAAGTCAATGGTACAAAGTTAAACCAAAATCATGGAATCGCATAAACAAACACAGTGACATAGTGCCACAGTGAAGACAAGTCAAGGAGTAGTTTCAAAGTGTAGTGGTTATTTATTTTTCGTGAAACCATGAGAATAAAATCAACAGAAACAATATCAAAGCTGTGCCGTGGATAGCAAGAATTTCAATGTTGAACGAGTCAAAATCGAAGCCGTGTCAACCAAGCATCTAAAATACAAAATTGACAAAGTCAGATAAATCTCAAACATTCAAGCATCATCAAGTGGCCGAGGTGATTCAGTAGACAAATTCAAACACGAAATAACGAACGCAAAAATAGGATTTCGAATCCTATAAATACCCAAAATCATCATCGGCATAAGGTATCGAGTTCAAGTATCAATTTAGAAAAGCAAAAGGAGACGGTACATACCGAATTCACAAGCAACGAACTCGATCGAGCAACTGCAAAACGAGCAATAGTCAACCATCAGAGAAGCAGCGAGCTAGGGCAACAAATCACAGATCAATTGAAGAAACCGAAGCCCTAATTGGAACAAAGAGCCGAAGCCCTAACTGGAACAAAAGGGAACGAAGCCCTAATCAGAACGAAGCCGCCATTATTTCTCACGAACGAGACAAAAGAGGATCGGGTGAAATAAGGAAGTGGGCCGGTCTTAAAAAAAAGGGGGTTTTTGTTTCTATTTAATTTTAGGCTTTATTAATATTGTTAATTAGTTTTAGGGTTATTTTCTATTGTTTTTAATTATTGTTTTTATTTTACGAATCAAAGAATTTAGGTAAATCACCACCTAGGTTTTAGGTTGTGTCTGATTGTCTATTTAGAGTTAGTTCAGTAAGCAGGGGTTGCGAGTTTGCAAAATTCTATAGGCGGTAGCAGGGTTTGCAAGTCTGTTAGAGTGTTTGTAAGCGTGATACTGTTTAATTCTAATAGAAATCTGGGAATGCAGCAGTAGGCAGGGGTTGCCGAAGCTAGGTAAATTTTGTGTGTGATTTACTTTTCAGTATATTTATTTCTGCAGTTTATTTTTGTTTAAATTAAGAAAATTTGCTATAACCCTATTCACCCCCCCTCTAGGGTTAATCTAGATCCTACAAGTGGTATCAGAGCCCGGTATATTTTATTTTTTAACTCTAGAGTCATGAGTCTACAAAATAATGCTTTTTCTGAGGGGCAATCTATTGCTAGGCCACCCATGTTTAACGGGAACGATTATGCTTATTGGAAAGTTAGGATGGGTATCTATCTCAGTTCTGTTGATTATGAAGTTTGGGATATTATTGAAACTGGCTATAAACCCCCCACTATAATCGTTGGTGATACTGAGATTCCTAAACCTAAGGATAGGTGGGATGCTAACGATAAGAAATTGAAAACAACAAATGCTAAAGCCATGAATGCTTTGATATGTGCTCTTGATAAAAATGAATTTAATAGAATTTCTCATTGTACAACAGCACAGGAAATTTGGCACACTTTGGAGGTGACACACGAAGGAACTTCTCAAGTCAAGGAGTCTCGTCTAGCCCTATTCAGCAATGAATACGAAAACTTTGTGATGGACAAAGGCGAAAGCATAAAGGATATGTTTGGACGCTTTTCAACCTTGGTATACAACGCTAGAGCACTTGGGAAGGTATTCACTGAGGTAGAGCTTGTGCGGAAGATACTACGAGTTTTACCAATGAACTTTGAGGCAAAAGTCACAGCAATTCAAGAATCGAAAGATCTGAGCAAACTAAGCATGGAGGAGTTGATTGGCAACTTGATGACATATGAGCTTGAGCTAAAAGCAAAGGAAGAACGCAACAACTCCGAACCAAAGAAGAAGACGATTGCCTTAAAGAGCAAAGAAGTAAGCGATGAAGAAGAAGAAGATCCAATTGAAGAGCTTGCAATGGCTGTCAATAATCTTAAAAAATGGTCAAGATTCAAGTCACGAAAGAAGAAAATAAGTGGTAATAAGTCAAAGAATTCTGACGATTCCGATAATGAATTGACATGCTATAACTGCAAGAAGCCTGGCCACTTCAAACAAAAATGTCCACTTCTCAAAAACAACAAAGGAAAGAAAAAGAAAAAGAAGGCCTTTGCAGCAACTTGGGATGATGAAGAAGGGGAGGAAGTTTCGAATAATAGCTCAGAGGAGGCTAACTTGTGTCTTATGTCAAAATTGGATTCAGAAGCAAGCTTAGAGGAATCTAGTGAGGTAAGTAACTATTCTTATAAAGAACTTGTTTCAATGTGTTGTGATTTTACTAAAATGATTAATACTCTTGAATCTAAAATTGAAAAACTAAAATCTGATAGGAGAGAACTTGTCCATGAAAATTCTAGGTTAGAAACTGAAATTGAAAATATTCAAAACCTAGAATGTAAAAAATGTAAGATTTTAGATTCAGAATTATCAAAACTGAGGAATAACTTTGAAAGTCTTGAAAATGAAAACTTGAATCTTAAGGAAACCATCGACACTAGGAGAAAGGATTTTATTAATCGATGCACCTCACTTGTTACTGAAAACTCAACATTAAAAACCAAAGTCCAAAATCTTGAGAAATCTTTGAATAACTTTTCAAGAGGCGAAAAATCTTTCAACATGCTATTGGGAAATCAAATTTTTGCTAACAACGAAAAAGGACTAGGTTTTGGGAAACACAAGTTGATGATAATGCAAAATATAAGAATGTCTTTGATAGATGTGAAATATTTAGATGTCGTGCTGAAAATTATAGTCATAGGAACAAGAACACAAAATTTATACAAGTTTGGGTTCCTAAGAATTCTACAAACAAATTTCATGTTTATTGGAATAAAAATAAAAGGACTAAACAAGTATGGATTCCAAAGGGATTGTTTATTCACAATGCTTCTATCACTAATAACATTGGACCTAAGAGTTTCTCTAGGTCATCTTCCTCTCTTCTTATGTAGGTCTATTGGCGGGCTAAGGAACAACAAGAATGGTTTCTAGATTCAGGTTGTTCTAGACATATGACAGGTGATAAATCGAAGTTCCTTAGCTTAGAGAATTTTAAAGGTGGAAATGTGATCATGGGAGACAATAGCAAGTGTAAGATTATTGGCAAAGGTGAAGTTGGTAACGGTATTTTTTCCTTGACTAATGTTTTATACGTTGAAAATCTGCATCACAATCTCATTTCTATTAGCCAACTATGTGACAAAGGTATGAACGTGATTTTTGATAGTGATACTTGCAAAATCATTGATAAATCTTCTAATAACATTGTTTTTATGGGCAAAAGAAAAGGGAATGTTTACTCACTTTCATTTGATAATCTAAATCTTTCTAGATGTTTGGTAGCCACTGACGAAGAGGCATATTTATGGCATAGGAGACTTGGACATGCTAGCATGAGTCTCTTAGAAAAACTTGAATCAAAAGAATTAACCAGAGGGTTACCACATCAGAAATTTAAAAATAATAAAGTGTGTAAAGCATGTTCCTTGGGCAAGCTTAGTCGATCATCATTTCATCCTAAAAACATTGTTAGCACATCAAGGGTCCTTGAACTAGTTCACATGGACTTATTT
Source organism: Allium cepa (assembly GCA_030765085.1). NCBI lineage: Eukaryota > Viridiplantae > Streptophyta > Magnoliopsida > Asparagales > Amaryllidaceae > Allium > Allium cepa. Next base: position 732,025,550 of record CM060943.1, read on the forward strand.
GGACCAAATGAAATTTCAAGCTTGAATGGAAAACGTTATTGTTATGTATTGGTTGATGATTATTCTAGATTTACATGGGTTTACTTTTTAGCCAAAAAGTCTGAATCTTTCGAATATTTTTCAAAATTTGCAAAACTTGTTCAAAATGAAAAAGGAGTTACAATTAAAACCTTGAGAAGTGATCACGGAGGCGAATTTGAAAATTTTGAATTTGAAAATTTTTGTGAAGAAAATGGTTTAAAACATGAATTTTCTGCTCCACGAACACCTCAACAAAATGGGGTGGTTGAAAGGAAAAATCGTACATTACAGGAATTGGCTAGATCCATGTTAAGTGAGTATAAGCTACCTCTAATCTTTTGGGCAGAGGCAGTGAATACTTCGTGCTATGTAATGAATAGAGTAATGATTAGACCAATACTTGGCAAAACGTCTTATGAATTGTGGCATGAAAGGAAACCTAACATTTCTTATTTTCGTATATTTGGGTGTCCTTGTTTCATTCTTAACACAGATGATCAACTTGGAAAATTTGAATCAAAGGCTGATGATGGAATTTTCATGGGCTATTCAACAAGGAGTAAGGCTTACAGGATATATAACAAACGAACAAAGACAATTGTTGAGTCAATCAATGTGAAATTTGATGAATCTGATCTGGAAAAAACGACTGAAAAGATGGTTGACGATGGAGTAGATCCTGAAGGCACTGAAGAAGGGACATTTAGTGAGAAAACTGAAAGAAGGACTGTTGATGCTGATAAATTAAGGTTCAAACCTAATCATCCTCCTGAATTAATTATTGGTGATCCTACGGAAGGTATACGTACTCGTTCTTCATTTGATGAAAATTTGTGTGCGTTTTGTTGTCATAGTGGTTTTATTTCTGAGATTGAACCTGATTCTGTTGAAATGGCTCTTAATGATGAAAATTGGATTTTAGCAATGCAAAATGAACTTAATCAATTTGAGAGAAACAAAGTTTGGAATTTAGTTCCTAGGCCTAATGACTATCCAATTGTAGGGACTAAATGGGTGTTTAAAAATAAATTTGATGAATCAGGAAATGTAATTAGAAACAAGGCTAGGTTGGTTGCAAAAGGTTATAACCAAATAGAAGGCATAGACTTTGATGAAACATTTGCTCCAGTTGCTAGGTTAGAAGCCATTAGAATCTTGCTAAGTTTTGCATGTTACAAGGGTTTCAAACTTAAACAAATGGATGTAAAAAGTGCCTTTTTGAATGGTGATTTAAAAGAAGAAGTTTTTGTTGAACAACTACCCGGTTTTGAAAATCATGAATTTCCAAATCATGTGTATAAGCTAGAAAAAGCATTATATGGTCTTAAGCAAGCACCAAGAGCTTGGTATGACTGCCTCTGTACATATCTTTTGGAAAATGGTTTTAAAAAGGGAAGTGCTGACACGACTCTGTTTCTATTACATAAAGAAAGTGATTTTTTGATTGTTCAGATTTATGTGGATGATATTATCTATGGTGCTACTAATGAGCTCTTGTGTGAGAATTTTGAACAAGTCATGCAGGCTAAATTTGAGATGAGTTTGGTCGGTGAATTGAAATACTTTCTTGGATTTCAAATTAAGCAAAGCAGTGATGGTATTTTCATTTCACAATCCAAATATGTGTTGGAGCTATTGAAGAAATTTGGAGTCGAAAATTCCAAACCATTGAGAACTCCTATGAGCCCATCAACAAAGTTGGACAAAGATGAGAAAGGAATTGCAATTGATCAAAAGAAATATCGAGGGATAATCGGTTCACTTCTCTATCTTACTGCTTCTAGACCTGATATTATGTTTTCTGTGTGCTTGTGTGCACGTTTTCAAGCTAATCCCAAAGAATCTCATTTAAAAGCTACTAAACGAATTTTGAGATATCTTTCACACACACACAAATTTGGACTATGGTACCCTTCTTGTGAAAATTTTGATTTAGTAGGTTATTCCGATGCTGATTATGCTGGTTCATTAGTTGACAGAAAAAGCACTAGTGGGACATGTTTCATGCTAGGACATTCATTAGTCTCATGGTCAAGTCGAAAACAGAATTGTGTTGCATTATTCACCACTGAAGCAGAATATATTGCTTTGGGAAGTTGTTGTGCTCAAATTCTATGGATGATGCAAACTCTTTCTGATTTTGGCTTAGTCTATAAACAAGTTCCATTAAAATGTGATAGTAAGAGTGCTATAGATTTGTCAAATAATCCTGTCCATCATTCTCGCACAAAACACATTGATGTGAGACACCACTTTCTTCGAGATCACATTGCTAAAGAAGACATTTGCATTGAATATATTTCAATAGAAACTCAACTTGCTGATATTTTCACAAAACCTCTCCCCGAAGATAGATTTTCCAAATTACGTTTAGATTTGGGAATTATAGAGGTTGACTAATCATTTTTTTTAAATTTGATTTTTGAATTTGATTCTAAATGACAAATTTTTTTTAACTAATCTAACTCCCTAATGATTATCGAAAAGATGAATAGTGATTGAAAAAGTGATGAGTGTTGATATTTATCATATATTATAACTCAAGAAAGTATAATTAGAAAATTTCTTTAGAATTTCATAACAAGAGTTATAAAAACTTTTTGTTGGGTAATAATTCCATGACCATTTCTATTTCTATCACTTTTCTATCGACCATCACTCTTCAAGATCATATTTAGTATGTAAATTTGTGGTAGTTTACAAAGGAAATCATTTGTTCTTCAATATCTTTAAATCTGTGAAGGAAATTATTTGTGCTTCAACTTATTATATTCAGCAATTAAAAATAAATATCCAAAGTATTCACTCTCATTTAAAAGTCCTCACGGTTATGCATGGGTGAATTACTTGGATTTTTGATTATGTGCTTCCATGCTCATTTAAAAGTCCTCACGGTTATGCATGTATGGAACGCATATAAAAAATAATTGATTTAATAGACAAGTTGATTCTAATCCCATTTAAAAGTCCTCACGGTCATACGTGGTTAGAAGATACTTGATTTCATTTTTTTAAATTAAATTGGAATACTACTAATCTCATTTAAAAGTCCTAACGGTTATGCATGGTTAGTAGATATTCAAATTTCCAGAAATAAATATACCACAAATATACATATCTATATGAATTTTTGATGATTCTATCTCCATCACTTCTGAAAGTGGAATATGCGCTTGACAAGGGGAATTATGATTTTTGTTTGAGTTTTATTGAAATTAGATATTTAATTGAGTTAAATGTTTGATTCATGTCTATCACTTCATCCCTATTTTTATAACACTATTATTCTTTTGCTGATAACAAAAGGGGGAGAGAAAAGTTAAGATTTTGTCAAAAAGAATCAAGCAAAGGTCAAATAACTTTCAATTTGCATATAGGCTCATTTACATATCTTTATTCCTGTAGTATATGTAGGGGGAGCCATATATGTAGGGGGAGCATCACATAAAAAGGAAGCATTCAAATAGGGGGAGCAAATGAAATTATCAAATAACATTTAATATATTCAAAATCTTAAATATATGTTTGTTATCATCAAAAGGGGGAGATTGTTGAATATGCGCCTTGCGCTATATGATTTTTGTTTGATGATAATAAACATATATACATTCATTTAAATGTATTTGGTAATGTACTATTTCATTTTTTATAGAATAAATAAATATTTGTTGAATAAAATTAAATTACACAGAATTCGAATTTGAATTCAAACAGAACAAGTTAAACAGATTTTGAATTCAAACAGAAATTTTTATTCAAACAAATATTTATTACAACTTTGATAGTACAATTTCAAGCTCTCACTATACATATACAATTTTGACTACAATACATGACATTTCACATTTACATCACAACCTTACTACATATCACTCACACTCATATTTTTGTCTTCAACTATAATCCAGTTTGAATCCAGCATCTGAGTAATCTGCAAAAATATTTTCAAACGCAGTAAAATTGAAAGAGAAATATTTTTGAAATTTGAAAGAAACGATGATTTTGAAAACATTGTTTGCCTCAGTTATTTGGGTTGTTCGTCATCATTTTTGACTGTGCAATATCTGTGCATATCAGTATTTTTTTATCAGGGACAGGTAACTATGAGTGGCTGCAGTACACACGTGTACATTCGTATACGTGTGCACTGCCTCGCCAACTCGTGTGCAAAAATCAAACAAAAGCACAGAAATCAAAAACAAGGTCAAACCCAAGATAGGTTCAACTCAAGGCAGTAGTGTATATGAACACAATCAAACTACAACAGGTCAGAGGTGAAAACAATGCAATACTGAAGTGATGAAGTGCATATAAACCACTGCAACTCAGACAGCTACAATGGCAAGACCAACCAGACCCAAGTGAAACTGATTCAATATGCACAAATGTAAAACCACTGCAACAAAAGTGTACAAACACCAATGAACCAACAAAGAATGGCCAGAAGACAGTAGTGTGCAAGTCAGTTTCAAAAGAATCAAAGTATGCCACAATAAAGACAGTAAAATGAACAATGCAAAGAAGACTGCAGTGAAGCATGTACATGAGTGGACTGGACTACAACTCGACCAAATGGCCAACATGATCAAGAAATATAACATGCAGTGCTGTGCAAACACAAGTGGAATGCAACAGTGAAGCAAACAACAACACGAAGGCAACATGATCAAAAGTTCAGAGCAGACATAACAGTGACATGCACAGATGTATTCAAGTCCAGCAACATGAACACACAGAAATGCACAAAAGCTACAATGGATGATCAAACTCAATGGACCAGACTACAAGCACGACAAACATGAACACAGTATCCACAGCAAACAACATGGTGCAGCAACCTAAATATATAGTGAAGCAGTGCAAACTCAACAAAACCAAGTGCAACTGTAAAACCAAAATTTCAAGCATACAAAATGCTCAATGCAAACCACAATGTCACCGCAAACAAGTGATGACACAAGCACTTACACAAGATTGCCACCAACATAGCAGCAAGTACATGAATGCAAAATACAGGCAGTTAAGAATATCAAGTCAATGGTACAAAGTTAAACCAAAATCATGGAATCGCATAAACAAACACAGTGACATAGTGCCACAGTGAAGACAAGTCAAGGAGTAGTTTCAAAGTGTAGTGGTTATTTATTTTTCGTGAAACCATGAGAATAAAATCAACAGAAAAAATATCAAAGCTGTGCCGTGGATAGCAAGAATTTCAATGTTGAACGAGTCAAAATCGAAGCCGTGTCAACCAAGCATCTAAAATACAAAATTGACAAAGTCAGATAAATCTCAAACATTCAAGCATCATCAAGTGGCCGAGGTGATTTAGTAGACAAATTCAAACACGAAAATACGAACGCAAAAATAGGATTTCGAATCCTATAAATACCCAAAATCATCATCGGCATAAGGTATCGAGTTCAAGTATCAATTTAGAAAAGCAAAAGGAGACGGTACATACCGAATTCACAAGCAACGAACTCGATCGAGCAACTGCAAAACGAGCAATAGTCAACCATCAGAGAAGCAGCGAGCTAGGGCAACAAATCACAGATCAATTGAAGAAACCGAAGCCCTAATTGGAACAAAGAGCCGAAGCCCTAACTGGAACAAAAGGGAACGAAGCCCTAATCAGAACGAAGCTGCCATTATTTCTCACGAACGAGACAAAAGAGGATCGGGTGAAATAAGGAAGTGGGACGGTCTTAAAAAAAAGGGGGTTTTTGTTTCTATTTAATTTTAGGCTTTATTAATATTGTTAATTAGTTTTAGGGTTATTTTCTATTGTTCTTAATTATTGTTTTTATTTTACGAATCAAAGAATTTAGGTAAATCACCACCTAGGTTTTAGGTTGTGTCTGATTGTCTATTTAGAGTTAGTTCAGTAAGCAGGGGTTGCGAGTTTGCAAAATTCTATAGGCGGTAGCAGGGTTTGCAAATCTGTTAGAGTGTTTGTAAGCGTGATACTGTTTAATTCTAATAGAAATCTGGGAATGCAGCAGTAGGCAGGGGTTGCCGAAGCTGGGTAAATTTTGTGTGTGATTTACTTTTCAGTATATTTATTTCTGCAGTTTATTTTTTTTAAATTAAGAAAATTTGCTATAACCCTATTCACCCCCCCCTCTAGGGTTAATCTAGATCCTACATTGTTTTGAATTCCTTCATCCTGATGGCCTGTTCTATTTCGTTTTCTGGTCCGTAAAGCCTCCTCCTTACACAAGTACTAAGCCGCCTTGTTGTAAAGGCGATCTAGAGTGGAGTGAGGCTTCCTTGATAACATTCTCTGAAATCTATATCGGGATGGATACCCTTTATCAAAGCCATCAATATGATATTCTCCTGAAGGTTACTCATCTCAATCACTACGGTATTGATTCGCTATAGAGAATCCTTGAATGACTCCCCCTGTCCTTGGAATAAATTAGATAATGACATGACATCCGTCGGTTGAATCATGTGCATCCTGAATTGCTCGATAAATTTCCTTGCCAATTGGTCAAATAATGAAATAGACCTTGGTGGTAGTCAAGTAAACCACATGGTCGCCACTTCTTTTGGGATGTGGGAAAGCATTTACATTTGATGGCATCCGTCGCCCTAGCAGAGTCCATGTGCCATTCATATTTCATTATGTGTTGAATAGGATCCATCCATCTGAAGTATAAGAGCATCATTACCATGTTGAATCTCCATGGGTATTCCTCTCGTAAAATAGCTTTTATGAAAAGATTCGGACTAGGGGAAGTGCCCCAGTCATCGTCAGTTTAGCCTTGAATTTCTCTTACAAGCTGTCATACCATCGCACTCAAATCTAGTCCTTGAATGGAAATTAGGTTGCAGTAGTCATAGTCCGGTCTTTGTGCTTGGCCTAATAAATAGTCCCCATTCATGTCTCGTTGTCTAGGCTTGTATGGTTCTGGAGGAATCCTTTGCCTTGCGACTCCGTGTTTGTTCCTTGAGGGAAATTTAGCAGTAAACTCCTGACTTTCGACACCCTGGTCAGTCATAGTGTGCGTGCCCTAAATGCCACCACCTAGTAGAAGAAATGAACCCCGATGAACGGGTTCTACACCGACCCCCCCCCAAGTGGGATCGGTACCGACACGCAAAGTGGGATCGTACCGACTTTCGCACCTTGGTTAGGATGGGTTCTCAACTTCTGCCTTGACATCCCTCCTTCATGTGCATCTGTATGTGCCTTATTCTCCTTCGGAGATGATCGGATGATGAGGAACTGCTTGATTTTGAGTATGGAGGAGTTGGCTCTCTCCTAGTCCTTTTGTGTTGAGTGTTCAACTGATTCATCAAGCTCCTATTCTCTTAGATTTTCTGGTTCAGCTCTGTACGGTTGTCCTATAGTTCTTTCATCATCCTGTTGAAGTCAATCTTAGTGATGATATCTAGGGATTCTGGGCATCCATGGGATTCTACTATGGAGCTTCATCCACAATTTGATGGTCAACATTCTCTGCTCCATCAGTAGCTCTTAAGGAGGCGATATCCTTTTCTTTTCTAGGGGCCATTAAAGATAGCTTCCTATAGACTTTGTTTAAATTCGAGTAGAAGGAAAACTAGTTGAGAAGGAATTGGATCTATTCCTTGGATTTTAGGCAATCCAATAGTAGATAGGGATCCAAATATCATGAGAGTCGGTTTCTCAGTGAAAGCACCAAAAAGTTTGAACCAAAAGTTGGCCAAACACCCAAAGATTATGTAAAGAACAAAAGTGAAGAAATATAATAGAAATATAAATGGAAAATATGAAAGAAAAGAGATAGAGTCATTTATAGTGGTTCGACAAAGCAAGGCCTACATCCACTTTAAGATTATATTGTTGATTTACAACTTAGGGGCAGAAGTTCTTGGGACTCGGTACAACTCCAGCACTTAGAATTTTAGACTTACAAGAATATAGTACAGAGAAGAGTTAGAGCCAAAAGAGCTTGAAAAATTTACCCTACCTTCCTATTTATGGATGTAGGGAGCCTAAAGTCTCACACCAAATAACTCATAGCCGTTAGCCATGATTTAAACTTGTTCTTCCCAAAAGTAGGCGCCACATCATCACTAACCATGAGCCATCAGTTGGGATTCGTCATTTGGGAATTGTCGTTTTGGAAGTCATCACTTTAGTAGTCGTCATTTTGGGAGTTTATGGAGATCGCTAGAGAATAGTATTAAAACAACAACAAAAAACTTTGAAAATAGGCTTTTAGCGTCGAGTAAGACAAGTAGGCAGAAGATGGGGTCCACCCAGGGAGGGATTGGGAGTTGGTATTGATCGCGAAGAGTGGGATAGTACCAATCCCCAACTTGGATGGATTATTGCCTGTCTTGGCTTTTTGAGGTAGTTATACTTGCTTAGAGTCCGACCTAAGAAATTTGAGCGTTCACTTAGGACTTAACTAGAGATTTTCTAAGATGTACATGTTTTGAGTTTTCTTTTGCCTGCTTGGAGTTAGACCTGAGTTTTTTTGAGTGTTTCTCAAAGTCACCAAGAGTCGCTACCGGTCGCGCTTGGAGTCAAACCAAAGTTTTTTGAGTGTTTAACCCGAGTCATCAGGAGTCAGTACTGGGTCATGCCTGGGAGACAGTACTGAGTCGCACTTGGGGTTTTTTATGGATTGCTTCGGGTCACGCTGAGAGTTATTTCCAAGGCCATCCTGCTTCGAGTCTGACCTGAGGATTTTGTGGGTTTGCTTCGAGTCATCTGTTTGAAAACTTGAAGTTCCAAATTTTCAACTTTTTAGCTCATATTTTGATATTTCTCCTTTTTTTTACTTTTTATGATATTTTCAAAGTCCTTAGGTCATTTCTTTGTCATTCGCTCGTCCTGGTCGATTATTTAAGTTTGTTCAAATATTATCTGGTCAAAAGGCTAGATAATAAAAATAATCAAAGTGATGTTTCTTGAGAACACTCGATTAGATTTGCTTGTAGATTATTTTCTTGAAATAATAGTTACTTTCAGCTAAAAAGTCGACTAATATTTCTTAGGTCCAAAGACAAACCAAAGCTTAAGCATAGTAGTTGAGGTAGGTATAACATCCCTAATTTTTATTGAACATTATTCAGGAGATTTAATTATATAAATTAAATAGAATAATGTGATGTGTGGAGATAAAGAGAATGAGACTTGATAATTAATTTGGATCAGACCTAAATTAATTAATTAATATTGTTTTAAGCATATAATAGAAGAGCATTAATGAGAAAGACATATTGAGAATAGTTTCTTATTTCATTGCCAAAACCTTTTCCTTCCTCATTCATTCTCATTTTAATTTTCAAACAATCAAAAATTAAATACAAGAGGCCGACCATTAACAAGGGAGGAAGAAGGGGGAAACTCTAAGGGATTCAAAGGACAAGCTTAGGGAAATTAGTCAATAACAAATCTCAATCTCTTTAACCAATCTAAGATGAATAATTAATTAATATTGTTAATGATTCTATATTTGTTGTGGTGGACAGGTTTTCGAAGATGGCACATTTTATAGCCTGTAAGAAGACAGCGGATGCAGTTCGAGTGGCTCAGTTGTTCTTTAAAGAAATCTATCGTTTACATGGGTTGCCGGAGTCTATTGTTTCCGACAGGGATACCAGATTTTTAAGTCATTTTTGGCTTAGTTTGTGGAAGATGGTGGGAACGAAGCTGAATTTTAGTAGTGCTTATCATCCGCAAACAGATGGGCAGACAGAGGTGGTGAATAGATCGTTGGGCAACTTGTTACGATGTCTTGTGAAAGATAATTTAAAGAGTTAGGATGTGAAGTTGTGTCAAGCTGAATTTGCTCACAATCATGCAAATAACCGAAGTACAAGCTTCAGTCCATTTCAAATTGTATATTCAAGCTTACTAAAGGGGCCGTTGGATTTGACGATGGTTCCAAAACCGAAGGGGACAGTTAAGCGGGCTGCGGATTTTGTTGATGGGTTGACGGAATGCCATAGAATCATTCAGGAACGATTGGGAAAGACAAATGAAAAATATAAACAAATGGCAGATAAGAAACGAAGAAGTGTAGTCTTCAAAGAAGGTGATTTGGTTTACGCGGTATTGACGAAAGATCGTTTTCCAGTTGGAACTTACAATAAGTTGAAAGCATGAAAGATTGGTCCAGTAGAAATCTTGAAGAGGATCAATGATAATGCGTATCGATTAAGGTTGCCGAAAGAGGTCCATACTTCTGATGTTTTCAATGTCAAACACTTAATTCCGTATTATGGGGAGGAACTTGACGAAGACGACGAAAATGTGAATTCGAGGACGAATTCTTTCCAACAAGGGGAGGATGATGAAGCACTTATCTCGCGGCCGACTCATCAATTCCTTGAGTCGCGAACGACTCATCACGTTGCCACCTCCACCCACGACTCAGACCTCCACCCACAACTCACACCTCCACTTTACATCGCCACTCCACGACTCATGACCAAATCACCGACCCACGACCTACTCCTCACCGACCCACGACCTAACTCCACCATAAATCACAACCGACCTATTATCACATCATCCCTAAAATCGCGAATTCCATATGCCGCGCGCGAGTCATGCTTCCAGTAAATCGCGAATGACTTACTCCCAGCCCAAAACCCTAAATCCATATCACCGAGACACGAGACAACCCCTTTCCCCTCAATCCTATAAGTCGCGATTCACATATACCTATTTTTGAGTCGCGAACGACATAGGAAGCTCCAGTAAGTCGCAAATTTCGTTTACCGCCTTCTGTTGATTCGTGAGATAGTTTAAGTCGTCACCGTGTTATCTACAAGTCGCGAAGAAGGAAGTTAAGTCGTAGCCGAGATAGATAAGTCGCTGCCGAGTCTTCTCTAAGTCGTGAATAAATTTGTTAAGAAGCGGCCATGGTTCTTAAGTCGTTCAAGCCCAGTAAGTCGCGATGTTGAAGCAAATAAGTCGCGTGTTTGTTATTTTAGGTCGTTGTGTGTTTGTGTGTTTTTAAGTCGTGTAATATTTGTATTTCAGCTTTGTTAAGTCGTATGTGTTGTAAACTCCTATAAATAGGGGTAAAAGTATCATTGTAAAGGTTGTTGAAAATTGAATAAAATTTCCATTTGATTGCTTTGTGCTTTCTTTAAATTGGTAGTCGAGTGAAAATCTCCTATCTCCACTTCGGCATTCGAGTGCGCTCGAATCAACGAACGTTGAAGCCGATTCACGGAATCAAGTGCGCTTGATCAACGTCGAAGAATCGTAGATCCTTCATCACGGTATCGTGCGCGATCAACGTGTTAAGGATAGCTAGAATTCGGTATCTCTTGAGATCAACGGATTTGGGCATTTTCGGCATCATTCAATCCACTGATTGCTAATTCCATCGACATATCAAGTTTTTTGTTAATCCGCTGCGTCAATAATAGTATCCATCTCACTTTTGTGGCATTGTTTTCGGATCTAGATAGGATATCGAATTGTTTAATGATTATATGACATGCTATGGTTGATTTTATCCTAGATTAGATGATTGATGATTTATGGAAATTTTATGGAATTATTATGATAGGTTTTAAAGGTAAAAACCTAATTTATGATCACCCATCGACTTGAAATTTTGATATGAAGTGTAAAACATTATTTTTGTGATTAGTTTCAATATAATAATTTTTCAAGTTTATACGAATATTTTATGAACTTCCTAAAAGAAAACGAGGGTTTATTTTGGGTTCTAATTATTAAAAATAATTAAATATTTATTTTGGCCTTGAAATATTTATATGTGAAAGAAGGTGTAAGTTATGATTTTTGGGGATTTTTCTCAAAGGGTTATGATTTTCTATGAATTAATTGTGTTAGAAAAGGCTATTAATTAATATTTATTAATGATGTTAATCACAAAGAATAGAAAATTTGTTTAAGAATGTAAAATATGTTTCCAGTAAATTTGTGAAAAGAAGAGGAAAAGGTTTTGGTTAACTAATGATACTTTAACAAGTGGCAAGAGTTGGTGAAAAGAAATAGCTTCAAAAAGAAACAAATCAGTTTTATACTAATTTACAGAAATGCAACTGTTGATATTCAGTACCTCCATCCTTTTGTTGCTCGATATCTGCAAGGCCGATACTTGGAATGTGACTAAGAGTTATATGAGGTATCGGGTTATAGATTCGGCATCTATATGGAGTAATACATGTGATATCTGTCTAGTAGATGTGATGTATTGGTTTATATAGAAGTGTGGCATCCATTATGGTGGGAGTTAGATATATCAAGGTTGTTGAGGTTTGACACCTTTGGGTTTCAGAACCCTATATTGTTTAAAAGAGTAGCACCTCTTGTCGCATATATTTTCGACATCTATATTTTTGCGGCATTGATGCCATATGTTTATGTTTTTGACATACATGTTTTACGACAGAGATGCTACATGTTTATAAATTCGATAACCTTGCTTATAGGCTTGAAAGCCTTATATTTTCAAGTAGAAATCTTTTTTTATAAAGGCATGATAGCCTATGTGTTTTAGAAAGTCGATAACCTTATATTTTTGGTATTATAGCCTTATGCTTTGCAAAAACAAAATGTTTGTTTTCGATACCTTATCCTAGCGGCATGGTTGCCGTAAGTTTACAAATTGAATAGTTTTCTAATGGCTAGATAAGCCATATATTTTAGAAGTTCTACAACCTCATTGGGGATACCAACGAATGTTGATTGCATACATTTGAACGAATAATGTTATATTCTTATTATCATATGATTTATGATGGGTTCACAGTAATCTTAGGAAAACTATAAGACGTGTGATGGATATTCCACATGATATATATGAGATGGATAGTCTCCATGATTAATGGGTTCATAGTAATCCTAGTTAAATTATGACATGTGTGATGGATAGTCCATATGACCTTAAGTAGATAGACTATGTGCGATGGGTAGTCCGCATAACTTGAGATAGATAATCCATATAATGTGTGAGATGGGTAGTCCACATGAATTGAGACGGATAGTCCATTAAATTTAAGATAGATATTCTATTTTATGAAGTTGGGTAGGGTAAGGGAGTGCATAACCCTATGAAGACAAATTAGCTAGATTTATCCATATTGCTAGCCTCATATGATTATGTTATAACGTTCTAACCATTATGGTTGAAGGTGCACGGTTTATGATTGAAATATTTGGTTAAGATTCTAGTGAGGGTAAAACCCATTCCGCTCAGCGGCATTGTCACACTAGATATCTAATTTGGTTCGAGATGGTATACTATTATTCACACTAGTTCTTTTATCCGATCTGAAATTTTATTCCCCTTTAAACTCTCTGGTACTCACTTGAATAAGTTGGGAGTAGGATTTTCAGTTTTTTAAGTTTGACGAATAAGCTTTCAAAGACGTGGAGGAGGCAAGCTTGCTATTATTTGGAGCTTTTACTTTCCATTGGGTTGTCTTTCTTATTTGAATGGATCTAATGATAGAAATTATAACCGTCGGTATTTATGCTCGGATCAACCAAAAGGGCATCTTCATATGTTGCTTTTCGGGTATTTTGTAATTATTATATTTTCCATGAATGAGCGCAACAAATGGGATTATACAATGAATATGAAAGTTCATTAATGAAATGAGTTTTGAGAATTCTCATATTCTCATGCTTTTGATGTTATATATTATTAACTGATCCTATTATGGTACTGGAGAATAATACTATTGATGGCTGCAACATCAATGGTGCTTATTTTTAGGCCTCAGAAATGGGGGATGTTATAATTTGGCATTAGAGAAACGGTTTATGCAAAACTTGAAATAAATTCGAACCTTAAAGAGTTTTGAAAACATAATCCGAATAAATAAAAGAATAAGATTGGAGTATTGGATAACTTTATAATAACGTACTTGTATTTGCTATATATAATTATGTATCCTATTACCATTCCCCCTTTCTCTTAGACCGCTCTCCTGTATCTTACTAAGGCTCCTATGCAGATTATAAAAAAGCAAGATTATGGAAGCAGGAAATGGAATAGTGAATTTGAGTGGAGGAAACACCACAACAAATAGGAAAGTTTGACCCAATGCAAGAAGGAATCAGGGTCGACAACCTAATACTTTTGTAGGTGCTGGAACCCCACCAGTAGATATGGAGACTATGTATTAGTTCTTTGTCATTATGATGCAAGCTGAAGTTGTTACAGGTTTGGTTAGAGGAAACGTTGCTAATGTCGGAGGAGCTAATTCTAAGGTACTGGCTGGCAATAACTATGCTAAGTTGAGCCGGGATTATAGCAGCCTTGGAGTAAAGCCTTTTCTAGGAACATAGAAAGCCATTGAAGTTGAGAATTGGTTACTGCACTATGAGAGAATCTTTACTTACTTAGGCTTGAATGATGAGCATAAGAGCAAGTTGGCTTCTAGGTAGTTGCAAGGAGCTGCTTTGTATTGGTGGAACGGAGTGAACGTAGGAGTCCCAAATGAGGAATTGTCATGGGCTGAGTTTAGAACGAGATTTGAGAAGAGGTTCCTGTTTGAGATAGCCAAGTCAACTTTGTTCAGGAATTTTATGGAATTAGAGCAAGAAATTCTATTCTGCATATGCAACCAATTTTGATGAATTTTCAATATGTAGATAAGCTGCCATAGACATTGTGATTAAAGGGCATGAGAAATTCATTTTGGGGTTGGAGCCAGAGATTGCTAGAGCAACCATGCCACTTTTTAGAAACCCATGTGATGTAGTAGTAGAGATAGCGATAACGAACAAGGAAATGCTTTCGACCTTTGGAAAGGACAAACCCATGGAGACTTAAGGTCTTCAAGGCAAGAAGAGAAAGTTTTTCAAGAAGAAGGGAACTTAAAAGGCAGACTTGCCAAGAAAGGGAAAGCAGATATTGTTAGCTATAAGTTAGGTAAGAAAGTGCACTATGCTAACGAGTGTCGATCTGGGGATCGAAAGATGGTTGTGGGCAAGAAGAACGTGAAGTGTTTTAATTGCAACCAGGTGGGGCATTACAAGAATAGATGTCCACAAGCAGTCAAGGTCGATAAAGGGAAGGTTTTTGCTTTGGAGCAGTCAGCTTCTAGACCAACCGCATAAGAGAAAGGAAAGTCTATGATGGGAGGTATGTTTTTGATTCATGGCATACCTATCACTTCATTTATCTGGACATTGTTCGATACTGGTGCATCACATTCTTTTATCTTGCATTGTTTGTTAGATAAGCTAAGTCTAGAACCATCATACCTTATTACTTCCTTAAGGGTTGTGAATCCAATAAGAGGTTATGGAACTCTAGGGATGAGATGTGACTATTTAGAATTTGAGTTGTTAGGTCACGCTTTAGTCTACAATTTGTATGTGTTTGATTTTGTGGTCTTTAGGATTATTTAGTGTATGGATTGGTTAAGCAGATATGATGCCAGGATATTTTGCTAGGATTGGAAGATATCATTAAGACACCATAATAGTTCTGATCGAGTTATATACTCGATAGAAATTTTGAGTTTAAGATGTTTTTACTTTATTAGGTGCAATGGAGGTAGAAGATGTGTTGAGTCATGTTTTTGTTACAAGAGAGTTTGTAGATGTTTGTGAATTATTTATAGGATTACCACCAAAAACGACAATTGAGTTTAGAATTGATCTTGAACCAGGAGCTCAACCCGTCAGTATGCCACTTAGCAGGATGACACCTATGGAGATGAAGGAATTAAAGGTGCAGCAAGCAGACTTAGAAGGGGAGAGTTTTATTAGACCAAGCAGTTTGCCTTGAAAAGCGGTCGCGTTATTCGTGAAAAAGACAGATGGGTCATTGAGGATGTCCATTGATTACCATAACTTGAATGAGAAGACAGTAAAGAATCAGTATCGTTTGCTACGAATAGATGATTTATTTAATTAGTTAAGTGGAGCAAAAATATTTTTCCAATTAGATTTGGCAGGGGTTCCAATAATTGAGAGTGGTAGAGGTCAATTTCCATTGATGGCATTTTGAACTGTTGAATCTCGCTTTATAGCGATTTTGATTATGACAACTATACATATATATTAGTATCGATTAACCTTGTTTTGCAGGAAGAAACTTTACAACAGGAAAATTTCAAGGGTTTAGTTAAAGAGTCTATGTATTAGTATTTGTTAAAATCTTCCTTGATGACACACATGCATGCACAATTGAAAAACATGCACAAGGCACAACAAACAGACGTTTGAAAATTTTATTTCAGACGTCTGTCTACTGAAACAGAAATTAATTCAGCATAATATTCAGATGTCTATTCTGAAATATTCAGACATCTGAATATATGCCGAATTTGTCTGTTTTCTCGCTGTATAAATTTTTAACTATAAACAGACTTCTGAAATTTTATTTTAGACTTCTGAAAACGAATAGATGCAACTATTCAGCAAAGAGACACAACTCTTGATTCACATCTAATCATCGAATCTCTTCGTGAATAATTGAAACTATTTGTATACTATAAATAGAGGCTTAACCAAATGTTTTTATAATTGAATCTTACTCTAATTCTTTCTATCTTATCTATAGCATTCATATTCCCAAAAGCTCTCTATTTTTATAGTTCAAAGATAACAAATCTTCTCAAATCTTCCATATTCTTTCACGAACTACTATCATCAAGGAAAGATTATAGGAAGGGTGTACATTGTTTTGACATATTCGTGTTATTAAGAACACAAGTAGTCAACAAACTCTTTTGTATTGTGAAAGTCCTCTTCAGCAGTCGAGGTAAGAAATCCTGTTCGGGTAGTTGTAAACCTATTCCTCCGGGTAAAGTGAGGGTTGTTTTTTTATTATTGAAATTTCTAAGAGGAGCTTAGGCACTGGACGTAGGACAGTGGTCCGAACTAGTATAAATCTCTGGTGTCGCTTTTATTTATTATTGATACTCTGTTATCTACACATTTCTATTCTATACGATCCTGCTGCAACGTCTCTTTCAATTGGTATCAGAGCAAGGTTATCCAATAACCGTAACACCGTTATTTGATATTTTGATAATATGGAAAGTAACGCAAGTACCAGCACAATCACTGTCTCTACATTTGTCGAAGGACAATCTACTCAAAGACTGCCATTGTTTAATGGTTTACATTACAATTATTGGGGAACAATAATGAGGATATATATGCAAGCAACCTGTTTTGATGCCTGGAATGCAACTCAAACAGAATTCACAGCACTTACAACTAATTACTCTGCATGGACGATAGCTCAAAAAAATGACAAGTGCAAATGCCAAAGCTATGAATATGTTATTCTATGCTTTGGATAGAAATGAGTTCAATCGAGTTAGTATCTGTACTATTGCACACCAGATATGGGAAACACTCAAAACAATTCATGAGGGTACAAACAAGGTCAAACAAACAAAAATCTCAATGCTCAAAAACCAGTTCCAAAATTTCAGCATGAGACAAAATGAAACCATCAACGACATGTACTCAAGATTTCAAGACATACTTCATGCCTTAATAGGGTTAGGAGAAAAATATAGTGACTTTGATATTATTTCAAAAGTACTAAACTCCTTAACCGACGAATGGGAGAGGAATGTGTTAGCAATTGAGGAAGCCAACGACTTATCAACAATGAAACCTGAAGAACTAATAGGTAACCTTATGTCTTATGAAGTAAATCATCAAGCCAAAAAGGACCAGGCACAAGAAAAAACGAATGTAGATTTTCGTGCGGAAAAAGAAGAATCAGAATCAGAAGATGAGCATCTAGCATTTATTACAAAAAAATTTAAGAAATTTCTAAAATTCATAAAGAGGGGCTTCAAAAAGAATTCCTCAAATAAACCTTCATCTTCAAACTTATAGTGTTTTAATTGTCACAAGAAAGGTTATATGATAAAAGACTGTCCGGAGCTAAAGAAAGAGAATCAGAAAAGCTTCAACAACAAGAATAAGAAAGACAATTTAAAAAGAAGGTTTTTTCTATTACATGGGATGATTTAGATTCAGACTCATCAGATAGTGACAGTGATAGCAACAATGAACAAGCAAATGTGTGCTTCATGGCTCAAGAATCCGAGGTTGTTGATTTATCTTATGATGATTTAATAGAAGTAAACACTGAATTTTTAAATATTATAAAAATTCTCAAAAAGAAACTCAAAGAGACATGTGGAAATCAGAACAAAGCTGAATTTGAAAGAGATATGTTAAAAGACGAAAAATATATTGGGAGAAGAACTTGAAAAAGTTCAAGAATCTCTCTCAAATTCAGACAGTCAACTTTTACTTTTGAGCCAAGAAATTGAAACTCAAAAGGCAAAGAATGATGAAATTATTTCTGATAATCACAATTTAAAAAATAAAATAAAACAAGTTGAATTAGAAAATACTAGTCTTCAAATTAAATTAGATAACATTACTAAAAATGTTTCTAATTTTAATAAGGGAAGAGAAAATTTATCTAGAATTATCGAAAATTCTCAATCCTCTTCAAATAAAAATGGATTAGGTTTTAAAAGGAATCAAAAATTCCTTCAAAGAAAAATACTAATTTTAAGAAGGAAGATGATTCAAAAAATAGTATAGTATTGAAAAATGACATACTAAGATTCACTAAAAAGAAAAAGAAAATCAAAATATGGGTTTTGAAAACAAACAATAATTTAATTTGGAGAAAATATATAAAATCCTTTATAGAAACAGTTCACAAAAGTAGTAATTATCTTTATAAAAGGGATACTAAACCCACTTGGGTTTGATTTCGCAAGATCTAACTCTTAGGACCCTATTAAAAGGTGGGTACCAATATATTTATTAATATGTTTTGCAGGTCCCACTCAAGAAAAGAAAATGGATTTTGGATAGTGGTTGCTCAAAACACATGACCGGAGACAAAGGAATGCTCACAAATATTTCATACTTAGATGGTGGCTATGTTACCTTCGGAGATAACTCAAAAGGTTTTATCATTGGCAAAGGAGATGTGTGCAACTACGGTATATCAAATTTACCCCTTATTACTAATGTTTCTTTGGTTAAAAACTTAAAACATAATTTATTGAGCATAAGTCAACTATGTGACAAAGGTTTTAAAATAACTTTTTTCTGAAAATAAATGTTGTATCTTTGATCAAAATCAGAATCTTATCTTTGAAGGAAATGGAGATAGAAAAATTTATGTTTTAAACATGAAAATTAATAACAATAAAGATATGTGTTTAATGGTCAAAGATAATGATCCTTGGTTATGGCACAAAAGATTTTGTCATATAAATTTTAAATCTATTCAAAAACTTTCAAAAAAATGAACTAGTGAAAGTCCTACCAAAAATAAATTTTAAAATAAATAATCTTTGCGATGATTGTCAATTAGGAAAATTAATTAAATTATCTTTTAAGTCTAAGAAAGTCATTTCAACTTTACAACCATTAGAATTATTACATATGGATTTATTCGGACCAACACAGGTTCAATCCATTAATCATAATCGATATGTTTTTGTAATAGTTGATGACTTCTCAAGATATACATGGATGATATTTATGAAAAACAAAAGCGATACGTTTGATTATTTCAAAAAAATTGTTAAAATAATTCAAAATATTAAGAATTTAAGGTCCAAAATATAAGAAGTGATCATGGAGGCGAATTTGAAAATGAATCATTGAATTATTTTGTAAAAAGAATGGAATAAATCATAATTTTTCATTTCCTAGAACTCCACAACAAAATGGAGTTGTAGAAAGGAAAAATAGAACTCTACAAGAATGCGCAAGATCGTTATCAAATGGAAGTACACTACCAAAGCACTTTTGGACAGAAGTTATAGCAACTGCGTGTTATGTATTAAATCGTATTTCCACATGACCTTTAACTAAAAACACTTCATATGAACTTTTTAATGGAAGAAAACCTAATATTTCATACTCTAGAATCTTTGGGTCAAAATGTTTTATTCTTAACACAAAAGACCAGCTTGGAAAATTTGATCCGAAAGTCGATCATGGAATTTTCGTAGGTTACTCAGATCGAAGTAAGGCATATCGCGTTTTCAATAAACGAACAAATGTAATAGAAGAAACTTTACATGTATCTTTTGATGAAAACTTTAATAAAAATACAATCATTAAAGATGATGAAGAAATTATATCTAACACTGAAAATATAAGTTTTGAAAATACTGAAAATACTAATCAAAACAATAACAATCAAATTAGATCTCCTCCTAGAATTCTACGAGATCATCCTACATAAAA
The DNA here is from genome assembly GCA_030765085.1 of Allium cepa. Lineage (NCBI taxonomy): Eukaryota > Viridiplantae > Streptophyta > Magnoliopsida > Asparagales > Amaryllidaceae > Allium > Allium cepa. Next base: position 732,045,780 of record CM060943.1, read on the forward strand.
TATAATTAGAGAGATTGATTCGCATGTTCAAACAAGAAGTCAACTAAACCAAATGGGTCATGTTGTTTTTCTTTCAACTTTTGAACCTAAAAATCCAAAAGAAGCTTCAACGGATGAACACTGTATTATTGCCATGCAAGAAGAGTTAAATTAGTTCGAACGAAATAACGTTTGGGAGTTAGTTCCTCGTCCTGATGACCAATTAGTTATTGGAACTAAATGAGTCAATAAAAATAAAGCAGATGAATTAGGAAATATTACTAGAAATAAAGCAAGATTAGTAGCACAAGGCTATAATCAAGAAGAAGGATTCGATTACGAAGAAACGTTTGCTCCTGTTGCAAGATTAGAAGCAATACGTATTCTACTAGCTTACGCTTGTTTTCATAATTTTAAACTTTATCAAATGGGTGTTAAAAGTGCTTTCTTAAATGGATTTATTAAGGAAAATGTATATGTTGAACAACCACCATTATTTATTCATGAAAAATATCCAGATTATGTATATAAACTAAAGAAAGCCTTATATGGTCTAAAAAAGCACCTCGTGCTTGGTATGACAGACTTAAAAATTATTTAATTAACTCAGGATTTCGAGTCGAAAAAGCTGATCAAACTTTTTTTTATTAAAAATACTAATAAAGATATTTTAATTATACAAATATATGTAGATGACATTATATTTGGTTCAACTAATGAAAAATCATGTAAAGAATTTCCAAATATAATGACTAAAGAAATCGAAATGTCACATATGGAAGAACTATCATATTTTCTCGGACTTCAAATTAAACAATTATCCAATGGTATTTTTATAAATCAAAAAAATATTGTAATAATTTAATTAAACGATTTGAAATGGAAAAAACTTCTGGAAAACCTACTACTATGAGTACTACAGCTCATCTTGATCGAATGAAAATGGTAAAAATGTTAACAAAAAATTATACAGAAGTATGATAGGATCGCTACTTTATTTAACTGCGAGTAGACTAGACATTATGATGAGTGTATGTTTATGCTCTAAATTCCAAGCATATCCTAAAGAATCACAATTAAGAGCGGTGAAACGGATTCTGCGATACCTTAATAATACTAAGGACTTTAGTCTTTTCTATCCGAAAGAATGTCCATTTGAATTAGTATCTTTCAGTGATGCTGATTTTGGTGGATCTCTGACAGATAGAAAAAGTACAAGTGGTACGTGCCATTTCATTGGAAAATCACTTGTTACTTGGTTTAGTAAGAAACAGAATTGTGTATCACTCTCAACGTATGAAGCAGAATATATCTGCAGCTTTAGCTTGTGTACAGGTTATTTATATGCAATAGACACTCAAAGATTTTGGAATAAATTTATCAAAATCAATAATTTACTGCGATAATACAAGCGCAATAAACTATCTAAATATCCTATAAATCACTCACGTACTAAACATATTGATATTCGTCATCATTTCTTACGAGACAATATCGAAAAAGAAATTATCAACCTAGAACATATTTCAACCGAAAATCAAATAGCTGATATATTTACCAAACCACTTTTAGAAAATTCATTTGTTAAACTACGTCGAGAATTAGGTTTAATGTCAGTAAAAGATATTTAAATTTTTAATGGAGAATATAGAAATAAATTACAAAATTTTAAAATCTAAATTATCATCACAACAATGGTGAGAGTTGAACTTAGGTCACTTGACTATAAGTTTAATAACTTATTCATTTGAGCTATATACTTGAATTAGCTACATAATATCACATAAACTAAAAACATCCTTCTAAGACCATTCATTTAAAAATCAATTATTAACTGGTAATTCAATTTCTGGCTCTAAACTACTATTGATTCTACACCACACTTTCCTTATAACTTTAAGCCTATATATACATGTTAAAAACTAAAACAAAATACAACATATTCTTTTTTCAAAACAAAAAGTTCAAACTCTGTAGAAAAATGTCCTCCAACAAATCAAACTCTCCCATCATCATAACTTTCTCAACCGATAGCTCAGCTGCATCACCTCATCTTCCTACACCAACACCAAAACACGAGCCTGTTTATAAATGGGAAAATTATCGAACCGGGTATACACCAGATTCCAAGAAGGCCAAACGTGTGCTATTTATCTCTCCAGATACGAAGAAAACGATCGATGAAATTCATCATTATCAACAACAGCAAATAGACCTTCAATGTGAATTATATTTTGAACATAAAGCAACGGCTAAACGCTTAATCTTTCTTGAACAAATTGGTTTGAAATTTTGTAGCTCAAAAAAAGGAATGTGAGTGAACCCTTACATCGACCAGTAATCCGGTTGATCCATCTTCCTCATATCGGACACCAAATGATCCAATAAATCCTTGGGTCTCGCCACAAAGACCTCAATATAGCGCAAATTCATGAGACAAGAACTATATGGCTAATGAGAGATGCAAAGAGTTAATACCAAAGAAGACACCGTCACCAAAGAATTAATGTTGTACTATTTGTAATACTACATTTTTTTAATATATATGTATTAATAAAAAAATATATTTATTTTAATAAAATTTGCTAAAAGCAAAGCATTGTAAAATTTAAGGAAACAGACATCTGTTCCCACTAAAACAGACGCCTGAACGCTGAAGCCAACAGAATTTTAAAGATAATTCAGACGTCTGGTTTCCAAAAACAGACGTCTGAAAAAGGGTAAAAATGAACTAATTTCCCTCGTGTTCAAAGTTTTCCAAAACAAACGTCTGTTTTGAAATTTTTAAACATCTGAATTCTGCTGAGTTATTTTTTTTATAAAAGCCATGTCCTCTCTTTACCCAACAATTCATCTTCTCCACTCATTTTTTACTTTTCCCTTTTTACCACACAAAAACCTAACCTCCATTTTCTTTTAAAATTCAAAAAATCAACACTTCATCCAATCAAAATCAATGGCAAATAGACCAAAACGTTCAAGACAACAAGAATCCGAACTTCCATCCGAAGATCAAATCCAAAGATAGCTATGGAATGACATTGCAAAGGAAAGGTATACAATTATGAAAAATTCGAAATTCTTTGAAGGGACTTTTGTAAAATTTGATGATTTTTACAAATATCGTCTTCAACAATATGCTAGGCACTTCAAATTCGAATCTTTAGTAGATTTTAATATGAACAATGTCAAAATTTACCCTTTGCTTGTCAAACTTTTCTTGGCTAATTTGAACTTGGATCATCATACACCAAAGAATACAACTGATTGCATATGGTCTATGGTTTGCGGTAAGCGTATTTTTCTTCCGATTCAATGTCTAGGGCAAATTTTGCATTGCGCCTAGCAAGGTCAAGATATTAATACTATAGAAGTTAACATGGAAGAACGTAATGAAGTTTCTCATAAGTTTTCGTCCGACAATCTAGTTAACTTCAAAAATCTTACCTCCACACATCTACGTCCACAAGCATGTCTCCTAAATCGCATCTTAGTCCGAACAATTCAACCGAGGAAAGGAAGTTATGAAAAAGTATATAAACATGATTTTCAAGCTTTATATGCTATTTATTCTAATACGCAAGTCAATTAGGCTAAGATCATATTTGACGAATGGGCGGATATTACATATAAGCGGAAGTATAAGACAATTCATTATGTTGCTTACATTACACGTATTCTTCTTGAGTGTCAAATTGATATACCCGACACTTCTACCTTAAGTGTCAAAGAGATTGGACCAAAAACATTAAAGCTTATGGATTTTGACCCCAACCCATCAACATTAGAACATATGTCTTTTTAAGCTTGGCAAGAACATATCGCATCACAGCCAGAAACTCCAATAGCAGAATCATCTCCTCGTCTCGTCATTTTCTTCAAGAATAAGAAGAGAAAGAAGATATTCAAATTGTTTCTCCCGATCTTCCACCTAAGCAAGCATTGGCTGTACTCTCTCGCAATCAGTCAAAAATTCACAAAGATTTGAAGCGTTTTGAGCATAAGAACAATAAAAAGTTTGATTCTTTAAGAAACTTTCTTAACAAAATTTGGGATAAAATTTCATGCATCGGACCTTAATCTTCTCAAGCTTATGATCCGGCTCCGTTCCAATGGCCTTCGAGTTCTAACGATGAAGAAGCCCCAGACTTAAGCTTTGGACATTATGGATATAAAGGAGGTGATGTAAGTATTGACCCTAGCTTGACGGTCACGGAAAGTTGGTAATCTCGGTATGATCTTTATAATTTTTTTTGCAACTAAAACTCTACTATGGTTTGTAATATTTTTTGGTGCTCTGCTTTATTTGGCACAAAACTCTACTATGTGTCTGCTTTGGTAGTGAACTCGTATGTATGAAAATATTGTGTATATTATTGTATGTTATGAATATTATTGTGCATATTTACCTTCACTTATTTATCTCCTTTTTGTCAATGACAAAGGGGGAGAAAATATGTGCATATCGACAGGGGGAGTCAAATATATAGTTGTGCATATCGACAGGGGGAGTCACATATACAGTTGTCATTATCAAAAAGGGGGAGAATGTTGAATCTCGCTTTATAGCGATTTTGATTATGACAACTATACATATATATTAGTATCGATTAACCTTGTTTTGCAGGAAGAAACTCTATAACAGGAAAATTTCAAGGGTTTAGTTAAAGAGTCTATGTATTAGTATTTTTTAAAATCTTCCTTGATGACACATATGCATGAACCATTGAAAAACATGTACAAGGCACAACAAACAGACGTCTGAAAATTTTATTTCAGACGTCTGTCTACTGAAACAAAAATCGATTCAGCATAATATTCATACATCTGTTCTAAAATATTCAGACGTCTGAATATAGGCCGAATTTGCCTATTTTCTTGCTGTATAAATTTTTAACTATAAACAGACTTCTAAAAATTTATTTTAGACTTCTGAAAACGAATAGATGCAACTATTCAGCAAAGAGACACAACTCTTGATTCACATCTAATCATCGAATCTCTTCGTGAATAATTGCAACTATTTGTATACTATAAATAGAGGCTTAACCAAATGTTTTTATCATCGAATCTTACTCTAATTCTTTCTAGCTTATCTATAACATTCATATTCACAAAAGCTCTTTATTTTTATAGTTTAAAGATAACAAATCTTCTCAAATCTTCCATATTCTTTCACAAACTACACTATTATCATTAAGGAAAGATTATAGGAAGGGTGTACATTGTTTTGACATATCCGTGTTATCAAGAACACAAGTAGTCAACAAACTCTTTTGTATTGTGAAATTCCTCTTCAGCAGTCGAGGCAAGAAATCCCGTTCGGCTGTTCGGGTAGTTGTAAACCTATTCCTCCGGGTAAAGTGAAAGTTGTTTTTTTTGTTAATGAAATTCTAAGAGGAGCTTAGGGACTGGACGTAGGACAGTGGTTCGAACCAGTATAAATCTCTGGTGTCACTTTTATTTATTGTTGATACTCTGTTATCTACGCATTTCTATTCCATACGATCCTGTTGCAACGTCTCTTTCATGAACGAGGTATGGTTCGTATGAGTGGTTAGTTGTGCCATTTGCATTGATTAATGTGCCCGCTTTCTTTGTGGATTTGATGAACTGGATTTTTTAAGAGCATTTTCATAGGTTCGTATTGGTGTTTATAGATGATATTATGATATGTTCTAATAATGACAAGACCGTGAGACTCACCATAGAACAGTGCTTGAGACGTTAAGGCCGCATAAAAAAGCGAAGTTTTTGAAATGTCATTTTTGAAAAGTTTCTTGGTCATGTAGTTTCAGAAGAAGGGTTGTCTATGGATCTAGCTAACATTGAAGCTGTTAATAATTGGAGGAGACTCGAGATTGTGACCGAGGTAAAGAATTTTCTTGGACTAGCTGGCTATTATCGGAGATTTATCAAGGATTTCTCTGATGTAGTGACACCTATGATTAAACTAACAAGGAAGGACGTAAAGTATGTTTGCACCGATAAATGTAAGGAAGCATTCTTGAAGCCAAAACATTTATTGACCAATGCACCTATGTTAGTTGTACCAAATGGGAATGAGGATTTGGTGGTATATATTGATGCATGTGGAACAGGGTTAGGATTTGCGTTGATGCAAAGAGGTAAATTGATTTCCTACGCTTCTCGACAGCTTAGACCGCATGAAGTGAGATAGCCGACTCACGATTTAGAGTTGGCAGCAGTGATCTTTACTCTAAAAGGGTGGGGATGCTATCTTTTGGGTGAAATATTCGAATTATTTATAGACATAAGTTTTGAAGTATTTATTCTCTCAAAAGGAGATGAATATGAGACAACAGAGATGGCTAGAATTTTTTAGAACATATAATTTTGGAATTGAGTATACACCAAGGAAAGGGAATAAGGTTGCTAATGCACTTAGCAAAAAACATCAGAATGTGATGTTAGCTATGTTAGTTGAATGGAAAGACTTATAGGCATTGACTAGTTATGGCGTGCAGTTAAGGTCGACAGCTGGTTCTTTTCAGAATACCGTAATGTTGTCATGTTTGGAAATTCGACCTGTAATGATAGAAATATTTTCTTATAAGAAAACAGACGATCCATTACTTGCTGAACGGATCAGAAGGCTTGAAGTAAGAACTAAGATTAATGATTTGAAAGGTTTTAATTTTGACCAAAATGAATGGTTGAGGAAGAAGGGATGGTTGTGTGTTCCTGATGTTAATAACCTATGGAAAGAAGTTCTAAGAGAGTGTCATCGATTGAAGTTTACTATTTGTCTAGGAGGAACTAAGATGTATTAGGATATGAAGAGGATTTCTTCTAGGAAGGTATGAAGAGGGATGTATATGCTTGTGGGTTAAGTAATGTTTGAATTGCCAACAAGTGAAAGCCGAGCATCAAAAAACCGAGCTCAACCTTTAGATGTGCCACTTTGGAAATGGGATTCTATATCTATGGATTTTATTAACAGGTTGCCAAAGTCAAATAGAGGAAATGAAAGTATCTGGGTCGTAGTAGATAGACTGACCAAGAGTTCATATTTCATTCCTGTTAAGTTGAAAAGGACGACACCTACTTTGTCTATGTTATTTATAAAGAAGATTGTTAGACTGCATGGGATTCCTAGTAGTATGGTCAGTGACGGAGATACTTTGTTTAGTAGTGAATTCCGGAAGAGTCTGTAGGAAGTTTTAGGCACCAAGCTAAAGATGGGTACCACTTATCATCCATAAACAAATGGGCATATGGAAAGAGTCAATAAGCTACTTGAAGATTTGTTGAGGGCTTTTGTACTAGACTTTGGAGGGTCATGGGAAGACCATTTGCATCTAGTCGAGTTTTCCTATAATAATAGTTATATGACTAGTATAGGAATGACACCTTTCAAAGCTGTGTATAAACGGTCGTGCAAATCACCAGCATGATGGTTGGAGATTGAAGACAGATTGGTTCTTGGTCCAAATACGGTGAGAGAAGCTACAAACAAGATTGAGTTGATCTGAGAAAGAATGAGGGAAGCTCGGTGTAGGCATAAAAGTTACATAGATAAGAAGCGTAAGGATTTAGAGTTCTCAACTAGAGACCATGTTTTTGTTGAAATATCACCGATGAAGGGTGTGGTACGGTTCAGAAAGTTTGGGAAACCGACATCTAGATATGTTGGACCGTTTCCTATTATAGAGAGGATCAGGAAATTCGCTTACCAAATAGAGTTAATAAATAGTTTGGCAGGAGTCCAAAATGTTTTTCATGTTTCTCATCTTTGGAAGTGTGTGCTTGATCCAGAGACTACTATTACTCCGACTACATTGGAAGATTTAGTAGTAGGACCGAATATGACTTTTTTAGGCAACTAGTTCGTGTTGTGGCAAGAGATGAGTAAAAGTTAAGAAATAAGAAAGTCAAGTTCGTGAAAGTCCAGTGAAGTAACAACAAGAAAGAATGTACTTGGAAGACCGAGGATGGGATTAAGGATACTTATCCTAAGATGCTTTGATGGTATGTTCTATATCTGTTATATAGAGATTTAGCTAGTAGGAGATACTAGCATTGTTGTTATGCATGTAATGATCCTTAAAGAATTTCGAGGATAAGATTCTTTAAAAAGGGGTGCATGTAACACCCTTAATTTTAGTTTAACATCATTCAGGAGATTAATTTAGATAAATTAAATAGAATAACACGATATATGGAGATAGGAAGAATGAGATTTGATAATTAATTTTGGTCAGGCCAAAATTAATCAATTAACAAGACTGTTTTAAGCATAGGATAGAAGAGAATTAATGAGAGGGGTAAATTAGGAATAGTTTCTTATTTCATTATCAAAATCCTTTCCTCCTCATTCATTCTCATTTCATTTTCACACAATCAAAAATTAAATACAAGAGGTCGGCCATTAACAAGGAAAAAGAAAGGGGGAAATTGGCGGGATTCAAGAAAAAGCTTAGGGAAATCAATCAACAACACATCTCAATCTCTTTATCCAATCTAAGGTGAATAATAGTATCTATTTCACTTTTGTGGTGTTGTTTTTAGATATAGATATGATTTTGGTGATGTCATGCTATGGTTGATTTCATCCTAGCTTGGATGATTGATGATTTATGGGAATTTTAAGGAATTATTATGATAGGCTTTAAAGGTAAAAACCTAATATATGATCCCTAATTGACTTAAAATTTGGTATGAGGTATAAAAACATAATTTTGTTGATGATTTTTCAATTTCATAATTTTTCAAGTTTACATGAATATTTTATTAATTTTCTAAGAGGAAAGGAGGGTTTATTTCAGGTTCTAACTATTAAAAATAATTTAATATTTATTTTGGCCCCGAAATTTTCATATGTGAAAGAAGGTGTAAATTCTGAATTTTAAATATTTTTAGGGATTTTTTCCAAAGGGTTATGATTTTCTATAAGTCAACTATATTAGAAAATGCTATTAATTAATATTTATTAATGATGTTAATCATAAAGGTTTGCAAATTTGTTTTTGGATGTAAAACATGTTTCCAGTGAATTTTTGAAAAGAAGAGGGAAATATTTCGGTTAACCAATGATATTTTGATAAGTGGCAAGAGTTGGTGGAAAGAATCAACTTTAAAAAGAAATAAATCAGCTTTGTACTTATTTATAGAAACGCCACTATTGATATTCGGCACTCCCACCCTTTTGTTATCCGATACCTATAAGGTCAATACCTGGAATATCTAACTGAAAGTTATATGAGGTATCAGATTATAGGTTCAACATCTATATGGAGCAATGCATGCGATATCTACTTAGTAGACGTGTATTGTATTGGTTTACATAGAAATGCGGCATCCATTATGGTGGGCATTCAATATCTCGAGGTTGTAGAGGTTCGACACCCTAGGATTTCAATACTCTATATTGCTTAAAAGTGCGGCACCACTTGTCACTTATATGTCGGACATCTATATTTTTGTGGTACTAATGTCGTATATTTATGTTTTCGACATCCACGTTTTATGGTAGAGATGCCATATGTTTATAAATTCGATAAAATTGTTTATAGGCTTGAAAGCCTTAAGTTTTGCAAGACAAAATCTTTGTTTTTAAAGGCATGATAGCCTATGTGTCTTAGGAAGTCCATAACCCTATATTTTCGGTATTATAGCCTTATGCTTTATAAAATCAGAATGTTTGTTTTCGATAGCTTATTTTAGCGGCATGGATGTCGTAAGTTTACAAATTGAATAGTTTTTGTTTGATGGATAGATAAGCGATATATTTTAGAAGTTCGGCAGCCTTATTAGGGATAACAATGAATGTAGATTGAATACATTTGAATGAATAATGTTATATTCTTTTTATTATATGATTTACGATAGGTTATAGTAATCCTAGGAAAACTATGAGATATGTAATGGATAGTCCACACAATAATTACGAGATGGATAGTCTCTGTGCTTTGATGGCTTTATAGTAATCCTAAGAAAACTATGACATGTGTGATGGATAGTCCACATGATCTTAAGTAGATAGACTATGTGTGATGGATAGTCCACATAATCCGAGATAGACAATCTATATAATGTGTGAGATGGGTAGTCCACATAACTTGAGACGGATGGTCCATGAAATTTAAGACAGATGGTCTATTTTATGAAGTTGGATAGGGCACGGGAGTGCATAACCCTACAAAAACAGATTAATCAGACTTACCCATATTGCATGCCTGCATATGATCATATTATGATGTTCTAACCATTATAGTTGCAGGTGCACGGTTTATGATCGACATATTTGGTTAGGATTCAAGTAAGGGGAAAACATGTTCCACTCAGTGGCGTGATCTCACTAGATATCTAATGAGGTTCGAGTGGTTTACTATTGTTCACAGCAAACTTTTTGCGACGACCCGCAAATCCGCACTACTTGAGTCGACACTGTTCTACATCAATCAACTCAAGTTGAATAGAAATACGAACCATTTGAGTTAAGAAGAAGAGGTAGAAGAAGTGAAAACAGAAAACAACAATAGAGTCTTACCATTGCAGCGAAATAAAATATAATAGATAATAAATGATCTTTACACAAAAACAAATATATCTGTTTATCCATTACATCATCAGAGTACATCAATCACATAACACACAATTGGGCAGTAACCATAACCTGCCCTCATACAACTGAGTACACAGCTAATCAACACAGCGAAATATATATAAAACAAGTACGAAAGTACGTATCGTCATCCAGCTCGTCTCCCGAGCTCCACAACATTTTTTCCTGTATTCTATAATACTCGGTCTGACCCGAGCATTATAATGAAATAACACCCAAGTCAGTCTGGACTACCAGCTGATAATAATGCATCCAAATTGATTATTAAAGTTTCAAAAATCCTTTTTAAAACAAAAGCATCTCGTAAGACCACGCCACAAATAAACATGTTGGGTTTTTACCTTACGATAGCTAAAACACTTTTTATAAAAATCCTATGATATTATAACAGGGTCTATATACAAATACTTATAAAATAGCTGAAATTGTTACATGATTAAATTCCAGCTACTAGCCACAGAGTGGGCAATACAAACAAAACTCGTAAAAGGCGCGTAGGGAGAATGGATAGCGTGAGAACAGAGGAAGAGGGTACGTTGACACATCCGGCCGATGGAGAAGCATGGAAGAATTTCGATAAAACGTATCCAAATTTTACAGCGGAGAGTCGAAATGTTAGATTAGGATTATGTACGGACGGTTTTTCTCCATTTTCTCAATTTGGTTCTAAATATTCATCATGTCCCATTATCGTCACACCGTATAATTTACCTCCAATGTGCATGAAAACGCAATATATGTTTCTTACTGTTGTCGTTCCTGGCCCCGACGATCCGACACAAGGAATCGATGTATATTTACAACCGTTGATTGAGGAGTTAAAAATACCGTGGAACGAAGGAGTAGAAACATACGATGTGTCCAAGAAGAAAATTTTTCGTATGTTTGCTACTTTGTTGTGGACTATAAGTGATTTCCCTGCTTATGCAATGCTTTCGGGATGGAGTACTGCCGGTCGTCTAGCATGTCCATATTGCATGGATGAAACACGAGCGTTTTCTTTACCTCATGGTAAGAAAATTTCATGGTTTGACTGTCATCGATGTTTTCTCCATGTAAATCATCCCTTCAGAGGAGACAAGAAAAACTTTTTAGCTAATAGAGTAGAAACCAGACAACCACCGACGATATGGTCAAGCGAAGACATATACGAACTTGTTAAGGACTATCCAAAGATATATGAAATTGGCGAGCAAATAGAAATTGAAGGCAAATCAGTTGTTCATAACTGGTGCAAACAAACTATTTTTTGGGAGTTGCCGTATTGGAAACATCTTCTGCTTCGCCATAACATAGATGTGATGCACAATGAGAAAAATGTATTTGATAATGTTTTTAACACAATTTTGAATGTGAAAGGGAAGACGAAGGATGATTTGAAATCAAGACGTGATATAGAAGAATTATGCAAACGTCCCGAGCTTCATATGAAACCAAATGACAATAAAAAACCCAAAGCTTGTTACGAATTAGATAATAATCAAGTTAAAGCTGTGTTAAAATGGGTGGAAGGGTTAAGTTTTCATGATGGGATATCATCAAATCTTCGTAGATGTGTTGACTTTAAAATGGTAGATTAAGCGGAATGAAAAGTCACGACTATCACATAATGATGGAAAATTTATTCCCTATAATGTTCAAAGAACTACTGCCGTTAAAAGTTTGGAAAGTAGTAACGGAGCTTAGTATGTTTTACAAAGAGCTTTGTTCGACTACTTTAAAAGTGCGACGTTTACATAAACTTGAAGTGGACATTCCTATATTGCTTTGCAAATTAGAGAAAATATTTCCGCCTGGTTTTTTTAATGTGATGGAACATTTACCTGTTCATCTCCCATCTGAAGCACGACTTCGAGGTCCTGTCCAATACGGATGGATGTATCCATTTGAGAGGTATGTAATATATATGTTATAACATAATTTAATTGCATTTGAAAGATGAAGTTAATTTAAATTAATGTTGCGTAGATATTTGAATCACCTGAAGAAAAAAGTGAGGCAAAAAGCACGGGTTGAAGGTTCGATATGTAAATCTTACATCGAAGAAGAAGCTTCGTTCTTTTTCTATCACTATTTCAGTGACCATGTGAATATTTCATTTGAAAGTGTTCCTCGTAATGATGAAGGCGACGAACAAGAGTCCACTCAAGCAATGTTATCTATTTTTAGACAACATGGTCGGCCTTCTGGAAAATGTGTAGAAATATGGCTAGACGATAGAGATCTTCATGTAGCACACACTTATATTCTTCTAAATTGTGCCGAGGTTGCACCGTTTGTTGGGTAATCTGAATAATAATTTGTGTCTTATTCTTTTCTTATATGCATGCGCGTGTATAACCTAATGTAACAATTTGTTTATATAAATAGTGTTTATGAACTTGAACATCCGAACGGAGATCTCAGTAAAGAATTTTCCGGTTGGTTTTCAAATTACGTTTATGAGCCGAGAAATTGTGTTGTTGACGAAGGGTTGAAACATCTTGCGATGGGACCAAAAAGAGTGGCCAAGACATATCCAATATATTTCGTCAACGGATATAAATTTAACACCAAAGAATACGGTGCAGAAAAATTAACAAATAATACTGGTGTATTTGTTAAAGGTAGTGACGATCCAGAAAATCATTTAAATGATTTTTATGGCGTTCTGACACAAATTTTGCAACTGACATATTTCTCACGACCCGCGGAGGAGGTGTTTCTATTTAGATGCAATTGGTTTAGCAATGTTCCAGGTTCTGGAATTAATGTGCACAAGGATTATAATCTTATCGAAATAAAGCATACATCGCACTATCACATGTATGATCCTTTTGTACTAGCCAAACAAGCATTGCAAGTTTATTACGCTCCTTGTCCGTCTCTAAAAAGAGATAAAGCAGATTGGTCTGCAGTTTTTAAAACAAAGGCCAGATTCACATTCGATGGGAAGAATATTCCCGACGAACAAGCTTATCAGGCAGATCTTGAGCAAAATAACGAAATAATAATTACAGACGATCATACAGATTTTGGTCCCTTGATCGATGAATCAAATGTTTTGGTAGAAGCGTTTGACAGTGCAGAGGAAAATATCGTCGAAAACGAGACCGAATCTGAATCAGAAGATGATGATGACTGATACAAATCTGAATCTGTTTTTTTGCAATTGATGTAACCGTGTTAAATTCTTGTTGTATTATGAAATTGATGTAACTATGAAACCAAATCCATTTACTATTGTTTGCATGTTGAATTCTTGATGTATTATTAAATTGATGTAACTATGAAACCAAATCCGTTTACTATTGCATGTTGAATTCTTGATGTATTATGAATCAGGTATAACACACTTCCATTTCTATTTCCATTTCAGTCATTAATTAAACTGCAATTTGTACCGTTGATGTCATTTTCATATGAAATATATTTCATTATCATGTTTTTATACTCTTATATAATGATGTGTATATGTCACAGGTTTATCAGTATGTCGTATAGAGGTAGGAGCTCTTCCCGATCTTCAGGAGGCGATGGCAGTGGCTCATCGCAAGAGCCACAACGTGCTGTTGTATCTTTGGTCCCTAGAGCAGAAGGGTAATTAGAATTAAATTTTATTCAGCATCTTATTTTTTCTATGATATACGTATGTACTTATCTATATCGTACTTAAAAACAGGGGGTTGGACCTACTTCCCTCTAAGGTTGTGCTGGACGTCTCTAGAGCAGCATATCGCAGCAGGATGAGTGTGTGCTGGCCGAAGTGGGATTCCATCTCTCCTCACATCATAGAGTGCATATGGCAGGATGTTCTAGTATGTATAATTTTTTTGTTTTCCATTTTTAATTCGTTTTTGTCATTTTTCTATTGTTTATCGTTTAAAGTGTAATCTTTTTTTCAAACAGGCTGAGATAGACATCCAGACGGACGATATAATGCTGGCACGAGCATACTGGACGAGGAAGATGCGCAAGAACTATAGGGACACGATCTCTGAGATTAAGAAATCTGGTAAGAAACCAAAGTGGATGGGAGAGAGCGTGTGGCAAGCTTGGTTGAGCTACTGGGAGACGGACGAGGCGAAGGCAAGTATACTATTTTTTTTTTTGAATTATTAATTTGACGTGATTGAAAAATAATGTATCAAATTTTGAATGTACAGGCAGAGTGAGATAGAAACTCTGCAAATAGAAATAAGAATCCCATCACTCATCGCGGATGATCGAAGTCGTTTCAGCAGTATCGGCAGGAGTTGGTAAATTTACTGAATAATAAATGTAAATAGTTTATGCTATATGATTCTAAATGTATAATAATTGTATGTAACAATCAAATTCAGGAAGCCGAGGCATAGGGTCCTGTCAGCTATATGGACGTGTTCACCCGTACGCATGCTGTCGAGCATGTTAATCCAAACGGGACTGTTTCGTACACATGGCAGGACGATAAATCCAGCAAAAGCCATGTAAGCATATTTCATTTTATTCACTATTAGTAATTGTTTTAATTGTTAAATTATGATGAAATAAGATATGATATTATTAATTTGTTAATGCAGGAGATGTTTATGGAGCAGCGGTAGAAACTTCTTGCTGATACAGGTCGAGAACAGCTGACGACCGATGAGGAGGACGTTATTTTTGAGTCCGTTATGACTCCAGCTGAGCATGGTCGACGATACGGATTTGGCAATTTAGCGGTAAATAATTTACTTTTTATTAAAATACTTAAAATATGATATTTTTACCTTTTCAAAACAATAAACTTGGATTTTATTTATTTTTCAATTATTGCAATCCAGTAGTCATAGTAGGGGACGTCGGAGCAGATCACAGAGCGATGTAGCAAGTATAGAAGAATTGCGGACTAGAGTGTCCCAATTGGAGGAGCAGAACCGCCAACAGGCCTTGCAGACCGCACAATTGTTAAAGTACATGCAGCAGTTTGGTGGCCGCTTCCCTTCCTCGGCTGGCTCTGGATCTGGAGGAGATTGACTCATTGCTTGCTTGTTCGTCGTTCAGGTATGTTTTGTTTGTGTAGAATGATTTTATAGATGGTGCGGGTAATTATTGATTTGTATAATTATGTATGATACACTTGGTTTTCTAGTTTTATTAGGACATATGCATGAGAATATTGATAAATTTATGTATTAACAATATGGTGGAACAGTTATTGTTAATGTTGGAATGGATATGTATGTTTTTATCTTGTTTTGATTGTATTTTTATTTGTTTGTGCGTTTGTTAAATATGTTGTAGTTTAGGTTTGGATCTTTGATTGGATTATTGTATATTGGGTTGTGAAATATTGATATCAGAGTATTTGGAAGAGAAATGTGGTTGGAAGGCTATATTTGCAGCGAATATAATTTTTTTTTTGCAGATTTCCGACGGCTCCCGACGGCTTATAGGTCAAAATTTCCGACGGCTTCCGGCGCTTTGAGTCGATCTGTAACTCGTAATTTCCGACGGATTCCGGCGTACGCCGGAATCCGTCGGAAACCGTCGAAGTTCGTCGGAATAATATACGGCGCCGTCCGTCAGATGCCGTCGGAAGTACTGCTCCCCGACGTAGTCTTTTCCGACGGCGACCGACGGCTTCCGACGGCCGCCGACGGTTTCTGGCCGTCGAAAATTCTGTTCCTCCTTGTAGTGTATGGCACCACTCGACATTCAAATCGACCTCATCCCCAAGCCCCTTGGCGTTTCCGCTCCAACTCCAATGCTTGTCGCTATAGTAGGCATCAACATTTTCACCGGTTACCTGAATAAATAATAAGAAACTTATGTTATAAAACCTAGCTCCTTTAATTGTCACTTTTCCCTAATTGTTATTGTTGATCTTCCAAAATGGCTTCCCAAAACAATCTTTTAGAGGTATTTTTCATTTTTAACCTACATTTTGAATGTTGAAATAAAAATCCCAATTTCAATAATTTTTAACAAATTTTCTTGCTATATTGTCATGAATCTACAATTGAAATTCAACATGGATTGAATTGGATTGAATTTACAGAAACATTCTTGGATCAAGACTTGGGATGACAATCATGACTAGTTCTATTTACAGTTTCTGTGCACATATATTTTTAAAATTGTATGATATGGGTGATAGTTTTTCCCCTTCAAATTTTACATTTATAAAGTTAGATCTTACATGTTGATATTCTCTTCAAGCACACATGCATTCTTCTCAATTAAGTATAATCAAAGTATTTATGCTCATAGTTTTAGGAAATCTAATCATAGTTTTTGGAAATCTAAACAAAGGGTTTTATATTTTCTTATTTAGTGTTTGTGGAACAGAAAGATAATATTTTTAATTACTTAATCATTTAAACATATATGAGTAGTTATTTAGTTAGAAGTTTGTATCTTTATAAAACTATTTCCTGAAGCTATATTTGAAAAACCAAGTTATTTTTCTTTTGTAATATAAGTGATAAAAGTTGATGAATTTTCTAGAAATATGTTTTTGTTATTAAGATAGTTAATGCAAAGTAGTTATAGTAATACTTGTATATTATGTTGAGACTATACCTATTTTACAGTAAACAATTGGTAATGCATATAGTGCATAATCCCTTAAGAAATGTTTTTTTGATGGAAGAATCAATGAGAAATAAGGTAAATATATACTTTTCCTCTTTTATCATTTGAGTCAAATTTTTACTCATAATTTGATGCAGAGATTTGTTCTAAAACAAGATTCTAATTGTGAAATTTTAATAATTTTATATTCATAAGATATCAACTCTTTCTTTCATATTAACTTTTGATTCCATAACTTTCTTCTGTGCGATATTAGACTTATATACTTAATCAATCAGTACATATAATGTATTCAAGGAGTTATGTAGGATTAATTAAACAACGAAATCAAATTGAGTTGGAGGGTAAATGTGTAAAGATTTCATTGTATAGGCCATAGCATGCTAATACAAGTTTATGGTAATATGAAGACCATAATTTGTAATTAAAAATGATTAAATTCAATTGTTACATGGAAACACCAATTTATAGATACTCTATATTCAGACTCCCTATTATTAACAATATTTCATTTTGTGTCTATAGGACATGAATAGTTGTTTTCAATACCTACCGGTAAGTAACAACAGCTTACACACATTTGTATGTGTTTTTTTTAAAGGTTATATATTTCAGTTACACTCTTATGTTACAATTATGATATGTTTAATATGATTCTCTAGGTCATATAGGTAGTTCCTAGACATAGAAAACCATGAGAAGAGCAGCAAGTTCAAACTCAAATCTATGCATATGCCTCTATTTCTACACCATACATTAATTTAAATCACCTCCTAGTCAGATATTGGATGATTGCAGGCATGATGACGAAAACATTCTAGGTTGTAATCAACACCCATACAGCTAAGAAAGTGACCATGGCTGATTTCAGTATCATAACCTAAACGTATCCTAAACCTGAATGAAATGATATAGGGTGATGGCTAGAAATTGTGTATGACCTCAGGAGGTATATGAGCATGAGGAGGAGAACCAACATTCAAACTATCTATGAGAGTACTGGCGGCACACTTGCTTTGCAATATGGCGATTCTACTGCACATGGTAAGGTTTTTTTTACAAAAAAATAAATTCATGTTTTTGTATTGAATCTATGTTACCCTATAAGATGTATTCTCTAATCTTAGATATCTTAGGTATATGCCATTTAGTTAATATCGGTATCATCCGTATATCGGTCAACTACCAATATGAGATTTTTTGAAATATCGGAGATAATATCGGATAACATCATTAAAATATCGAACATGTTGTAATATCAATATCAGCTAAATATAGGACATGTATTAATGCACATTATTTATAAATATCAGATAATAATGGAGAAAATAACGATCATGTTAACATAAAGCTATAAATGCAAAAAAATCATGCAGTAAACAAAATAATAAATACTAAAGTCATAATATCAAATTGTTCATAGTTAACAACCATTCATTCTAAGATCGGTAGTACAAAATAGTTCATGAAGCCTAAAGTATAAACTAAAAATAATCAACATTTTTAGTACTTTCTTCTTCTCCACCTTCTGTTACATGGTTTTCAAAATCATCCCTAGCATTTTCTAAACTTGCATCTATCTCCATTGTTTCTTTATTTCCATCTTCGTTAGACGAGGAAGGTTGATTTGCTATTTGACTTCTACTCCAAGATCTTGGTGCATGATCAACAATTGTCCATGCCTCTCTAAATTTTGTCCATGTTAGATCATCACGGTCCATTGGAATCGCCATTCGTCGTTTTCATCAACCCCTCTCAAAAAACGGGATTCTCATAGTCAAGGTTATGCTTATATTTTTGCACATATCGACACTCCAATTTCTTGTTATAGTGAATGAAGATGATAAAATTCAATTTTTTTTTGAAAAACCCTATTCCTTTCCTTTGAGTGTATCCAAAAAATGAACAAATTATAACCCCTATAAAAACAACACCATAGGATCAATATATTTATTATCACTTTATTCACAATTTATATCTATTATAATCATGAAAGTAAACTTCATATTTTTAAGGAGCTCAAGAAGAAGAAAAAAGGGAACTAAAAAGAATAATATATATGCTACTAAATGTTAAGTGGATATGCTGAATATGAGTTTATATGTTGTGTGAAATTCAATTAATGTTGCACTTACTACCTATTTCGTTTTAGTGTTTATGAGCTGTGTATGGCTGTTAATGCAACATTTAATGTTGCACTAAATACAAGTTATTTGGCTGTTAATGCAAATTTGACTATGTAGTATAACGTTCATTTAAATGGCAACAACAACTTTTTGTATGAGATACATACTTAATACTTATATTCAAATATTTGACACAGTAAATGCATTTTGGTTATGAGGGATAACTACAGCGAATATTGCAAGTAATTCAAGTTAAATAGGTTGTAGCAAATCCATCATTATAGGTGATGTTAAGGAAAGAAAATCCATTGTATTAAATGTTGGTTTTTTTTAAAGTTGGTACTTAGATGATATTACATATTATTATTACAAGTCTTAAGTAATATACAACATTATACATGTCAATGTATGTTCAAATCATGCTACGCAAGTTTTGAACTCGTGACCTCTCACACCAAAGTCGAAGTGCTTAACCATTGAGACAATAGTGCTTGTCATTAAATATCGACTAAAAATGGAGTATGCTTCTTTATGGTGTTTATGTTTATTTTGTTACTGAAATAAAGTTTAATATCACACTAATTACATTTTAGACCGCATAACGGTCAATTGCATTTATTTTTATCATATATGCATTAAATGTGGTTGTTATGGTAGTAAATTAATCAACTAATTGTCATAAATGCACTAAATGCGTCAGTTGCAATAAATTTAATAATGCAGCATGTTTGTATTTTGAATAAGAAAAGACATGGTTTATTTGCTGTAGTTATATCTGATAGGTACAAATATTTTATAGTGGAAATTAGGTTGAAGGGCTTCTATTTGCATGGTACTGAATAATTAGTTTTAAGGACAATTTACAGCATAATGATAAATTCATTTATCTTTTTAAGTTATACAGAAAAATGATAAATCCTTTTACCATTTTTTTTTGAATTACCTAGAGAACCAAGCTTCGCTTGTAAACTCTAGGGAAGTATGTGCCTGCCAAACACATACTTCGGGTGCTTGTTACAGGGTTGTCAGTTTCGGGGCTCGAACTCGTGACCTTCGATCACGCAGTCCGGACCATCAACCAACTGCACCAACCCTGTTGGTATTTTATCATTATTTTTGTATAACTGAAAATGATAAATTCTTTTATCTTTTTTTGGTAAAATGTCCTTAAAACTAATTTTTTAGAAGTAGTGTCCTTAAAACTTATTACCCTACACAAATAAGCCCTTGAAGTAAAAAATCTCCTATTTTATATATATGACCCATGCTCGTTGAGCATATACTTTTATGCTTCAATTATCATAAGATAAAAGAGAGCAGCAGTTTTTATATTTTTCCTATTCGCATGGTATTGATCTTAGTTAAGTATTCAAATAATAAAC
This sequence comes from Allium cepa, assembly GCA_030765085.1. Classification (NCBI taxonomy): domain Eukaryota; kingdom Viridiplantae; phylum Streptophyta; class Magnoliopsida; order Asparagales; family Amaryllidaceae; genus Allium; species Allium cepa. The sequence continues at coordinate 732,066,392 of CM060943.1, forward strand.
TAAAGATAAAGTGATACAATAACACTGTATGGCTATATTATGGTTCAAATATACATCATAACTATTGCATTCATTTATGTTATTTCGTACGACAAGTATTATGTCAATTACATATAAGTTTATGTGGCATTTAATTTTGACATTCATATGTGGCATTTGTTTTGTGATATACCTATGATGCCTTATATTATATTTATTTAGGGAATGTCAGGAATATAACCACATACTTAAAGAAAAATATTATAACACCTATGGTCAAAACATGTTGTGCCACGGTTATAATTATGATAATTTCAAGTGTCATATAGATCTAAAGCATTTTCGGGAGTATTTTATAGCACTCAGAATATATTATACATACATTAAGAATAAATTCATAAAATTAATAGTAGTTATGATTAATATTGGAAAATTTGTCTGTATACCTTGTTGTTTATGAGAATTGATTCCTTGGTCACATTTCCATGATTAAGAGGCATGAATGTAGTAGCAATAGTGTTTGATTAATACACCGATAAAAAAAATAAAGGCTAATAAATTCCTTTAACATAGAACAATAACAAAATATAAATGAAGTAGAGTCATTTAGTACCTCCTGCCATAAACGTTCCAACCACACCTTACTGGCTTACTCCAATTATTGAAGTGCATCCCATCCACGTTATTATACTAGTTTTTAGAGTTTGATATTTCTTACATGCTGCAAATCTAGCTATAAACGTTCCAACCATGAGCTGCATATTTTATGACGCCTATTAAAATACAAATGGTGGGGCAAAGAAACAATCTATTGAAAAAAACCAAGTTGCAAGAGTTATTGATGATACATACATGTACTATTGAATGTTTTGCAACCAACGATTTCTTTGTTCAAAAAGACTTGAGTAGTTTTCACACTAATTATCATAGATAAAATAACAGTTCATTTTTGTGTGTTAACATTTTCTGGTTGTGCAGGAAGATGCAAACTCCAAGTATGACTGAGGTGACTTCAAGAAGCTAAACCAGCTCGGATGCTAACCATGTAAAACTAAAGGAAGATGCAAATAGTTCTCATCTCTTGGGTTTGTAGGGGACATGTGTTAAAGTTAGATGCCCTTGTAGCAGTTCTTTGCATACCAATCCTATGATTCAGATACCTATTAATGCTTACTTAACAATTTTGTTTATATTAATATTTTAAAGATGAACAAGTTTGTAATGAAACAAGCCAAAGCAGTATATTCTCAATAATCTGAATCCTAATTCCGAATAAGTTACCACATGTGTTAAACCCTAGATCCACCATTCTCCTGTAGTTTTAGGTAATTTAATTTCTCTAACATTTTGTCTACTTTTCATTATTTATCTCCAGTTTCTTACTGTCAATTATTACTTCTAATCCATAGGGTAAGACGACTACCTTTGCTGAGAGATAAAATTACCGCGTTTGCTAAAAGATTAGGATGAGGTTACAGAGGCAAGATGATGCGTAGAACTTAGATGGAAGGTGCTTAAAGTATAGATGTGTTGTAATAAGAATTCCACAAGGAGTTAGCAGCAGCAGCCTCTAATGTTGGCTGTCAGTTTCAATTTTTTATGATCTTGGATTTTGGTGACATATGTTTAGACTAATAAGCCTAGGGAATATGCCTTTATTTAGTACAAGCATACAAGAGACATGAAGAGTGAGCTTACTAGTTTTATTTCTCTTTAAGTTTCAATTTTTATGCTCTTGGATTTTGGCAAGAATCTTCTTAGTCCTCATTTCTGAACATGATCTTTGTTTCAATTTGGTAGGAATTTCATATATTATATTTCTCTTCTTATAAGTTTCTAACATTTGAAAACATGTGATGGCTTTACGTAACAACCCGATTTTTCGACGCCCGAAAGTTGACATCAATATGTCCACTGTATCGAATGCCGCACAGTCGAATACCGGAAAACCGAACCGTTAGGGTTTAAAGAAGAAGAAGATAGAAGAAGAAAAGAAACAATAAACAGAATCTCACATTTCACAGTGGAACAATAACAATAGATAAATAATCTTTAAAACAAAAGGGCATGTATATGTTATTACAATACAACATCAGAGTACAACAACAACACACAATCATTGGTAGTTATAAATGACTTGCCTATATAGAAATTTGTCTCGCACAAACCCGAACGCAGCAGATACTACATAGTATAAATAATACGTCTTGCCATCCAGCTTGCTTCTTGAGCTCCACAGCAACTCCTTAATTCTAGACTGACCCGATAACCTAACTCTAGGCTGCCCGTGTGGAAATTGGTGGGCACCCAGAGTTTAGAAAGGGAACAATAAACTCCAGGTCAGTCGTGGGACTGGTGTGAGATCTCAAAAACAGTTATTTTCACAAAGAAAATAAAAAGAAATCCGCTATCCTTTTAGAAAATGAAACTACCAAAAGGCCCCCGACACACACACAATGTAATCGCAGACTTTGGGGAGATTTCTCCTTATGATAGTCAAACATGCTTAATACGAGGAAAATTCTTTGATGTTATTACTAGTGCATAGTGTGAAAGCATTTCGAAAATATAATATTAATCTTAGCCAGCATAGGTACCATTATACTATGCCTACTATAGCTACCATATTAAATGGTAGGTTCTACAACTAAAACCGTACAAGGCACGTATTGTTTCTTTGGATTTCCAAAAAATGGTCAGGCTAAGGAACTTCCTACTGCCACATGGGTACACCTCTGGAGGAACGTCCCAAGAACCTACCCGGATCTCTGCCAACACAATGCCGGTTACCCCCTTCCCGGGAAGTAAAACCTAAGATATGCCACCCCTGGTCGTTTGCGACCTTTATCCGAGGATCCTCTACACCAAAAACATCACACAATAATAAATATACTACAGTGTCCACATGAGCAAGTATCAGAGCTCCATACCATGATACCACCCTTTTCCAGAAGGAATGGACATACCCTAGGGGAGCTACCCTTGAAACCTTGCCGCATCTTTTCTGTTTCGACCATTACCAGTTTGTGAGGCTCGATGAGGTCTCGTCCACAAAGCTACACTTTACACGAAAGCCATGCTTTGATCACAAATGATCATCAACACACAGCAGCACTTAGCATGCCACACTACCAAACTGGGCGTATATCGCTGATAACCTTCAACTACATAACCTCTGAGCTCGTACGTCTCAGAGAAGGGTATTAAGCTAAGAGAATAAATTCTCCGCCACCAACAGATATGTATTTGAAAGAAATCTGCTTTATATCTCAAAGTGTAGTGTCAGACATACAACCATACAAGTCTGTTCCGAGTTCGAACAGAACCGAAGCCACTTCCAAAGAAGCCCTTGCAATCCGGGTATTCACAATCCTGATCGGACTTCCCATCACTTAGGAAATCTCTATACCGTAGCTACTCAGTGCAGAGACAATCGATAGGTTATCCTATCGTTCTCGCAAATACCTGGTCTTCAACACCGGTCTTCAAATGCTATCCATAACGTCGTATCATTATTCGAAATGGGTTACATGACACAAAGGTCTTCTTCCGGCTAAACCGAATAATGAGCGTAATATTTAAAAATATATGGATATGGGATTTCAATTAAGTCACAACTTTAAAATTCAAATCTTTCTTTCAAATGGTTTAAACAAAGTACCATTTCAAATCTTTCAAAAAAAAAAAAGATTTATTCCACAAAGTTCATCCAGTTTCACAAAGATCCATTCACGGATTTCAAAAATAATTTCCACTTCAATTGAATTAGCTCATTTAATCTTTAAATCAAAGATTTAACTTATAGCTTCCAAAACCCGTTTCCAAATATTCATTCATAACTTAGAAACCATTTTCAATTCAACTTGAACTTCCTTTAATACAAATTGGGAATTCATTTCTCATATGAAAGTTTATATTGTTTGAAAACAAATAGTTTGTATTTCGAAAAAATCCGATTTCATTTATACAAGTTAAAACCTTGGGTTAATTCAAAATCCCAAAGCAACACTTTCTAAAATGGTTTAAGTTCATGTAAACTTATATAACCTTTTTAAAATCATAAGTTCACAACATAGAATTCAATTTCAAATTTTAATTCAAATTTAAATCAAATTTCAAAACTAAATTAAGTTATTCAAAAATAACTTTTATTTTTTTTGAAATTCCTTTTCAAAAGTTTTTCCACTTTAAATCCAATTTATTTCCAAAACCATTTGAATTCAAAAATTCAATTCTAAAATTATTTCAAAAACCCGTGACTTAACCATTTTCCACGTGCAATCCATATTTGTGTGTGTATAGTGTAGTCCAGGGGTTTAACACAATAGTGCACAATATCAACCATCACAAATTCAATCATATCAACATCGATAAGCGGTATAATCCATAACGCTTATCTTCATTCACAGACTCGTAGATAAAATAAATTTATCAATGAGATATATCACAGAAAATAAATAAAATTCATATTTGTGAGGAATCCAGTTGGATCCCTCCAACCTGTTTCCCTGCATCCACAAATGTTAGCACAACCAATAAATATCGATTCAATCTGATAATAATTATCATATTCTGCTAAACAACCAATCAAATATTTAAATATTAGCTATTTAAATTAACTGGTATCCAGATTCGAGTGAGATTAACTCACCTTGAGTTTCGACGAGCGTTCAAATTTTAAATTAAATCGATTAAAATAGTTTCTATGCATTTTGAGATGCCAGGGTCAAACGACAACTCCAATTGCTACGAAAATTGAAATCCGATAATAACTAACTATTACGGATCCAATGGAACTTGTTTCGTCGAATTCCAGGACTGTGTCTCGGAAGGCTATTTTAACTCATCGATAAATTCGAGCGATTTTCAAAGTCGTCGAAATCATCTTAAAATTTCACTTTTAAAATTTTATTAACTCTATTATAAATTTTATAGATTTATATTTACATTAGAAACTATTCTGATTCACTTCGAACCAAAATCTGATTATTTGCATTATTATATTATTAAATTCCACTATTAGATTAATATAAAATTCCAAATTTAACCTATCGACTTTTAATTCCATCCAAAAGACCAACATCACTATCTAAATCCAAATAAACTTAAAATAAATTTTAGAAACCATTTCATAACCGTTTATATCCAGATTCACCAATTATCACAATTGCAATATTAAATTATTATTATTCATATTCGAATTGAATTTCCAGATTGAAAATTACAACTAAATTCTATTGATTTAACAAAATCCTTATTTCAAAATTAATTCAAAATCCACATTTAACATTTAAAATGAATTAAATGTTCAAAATTTACGGCTAGAAATTCTGGGTCGTTACATCCTTCCCCCCTTAAAAGAATTTTGTCCCCGAAATTTGCTAAGGTAGAAAGAATGCTCCAAACTCAATAGCAAAACCCACTTAGTGAAAATCTCAAATTTTACCTTGTCTAAATTCTTCAGTTTCAAATCAAAACAGCTAGTTTCGATTCCTATTCCAAAATCCTTTTATTTTAATTTTAATTTGAAATCAATTTGTCGTTAACGAAACGTTTCAACAATTTCAAAATTTTTTCTAACTGCCAAAATTTCCGAAATTTTTTGGCAGAGCCTCCCTTATACGGAGGAGCGTTTGCAATATCACAATAGATATAAATATATATACATCGACCCACACGGTCGGAAAACCAAAAACAGTTCATATTTCCTATTTTTATTGCGTAGGCGTACCTTTTATTAGCATTTTAAAAGCATGCGGCTAATTTATATTGCATATACGCGCTCCAACTCTATCGATTGCCTCCCGTACCTGTACTTACTCAAAAAACACATCAGTTTTCAATAATACGAGAATTTATTAACGTTCTATTCATTAAACTAGCCAAACACATCAATTACATAGTTTAAACAAATAAACCTCATAATCTAACGTGTTAACCATATTTTAACAGCAATCCAAAGATTTCAATCACCATTTTAATTTCCTGACAAATCCAAACTTCATTTTATTCCACTAGAATGATTTACATTCAAGTTTTCTACATACAATTTATATTTACTTCAATTCAATTCCAAATTAATTTACAATCAAAATTTTATTTTCAATTTGATACATTTGCATTTCTTTATGATCCACTTGCATTTATATACAAATCCACTTATTAAAATTTCAATCCATTCCAATTGATTTAAAAACCAATTTTATTCACTTTTTCAAATCAGTTTACTTCCATTTATGACAAAACGACTATTTTCTTGTGCAAATTCTAATGTTGTTTATACAAACAACAATTACATAAGCTTGTACCAATCTCAATTAATTCATCTCAATCTAATATATTCAAACTAACTTCATTTACTTTCCTTAATTTATTAGCTTTGTTTACAATAAAACGACTAATCTCAATGCAAATTTGATGTCATTCAAGCAAACAACAATCACTGAAGTTTATAACCATTTTAAATTAATTCCAACTCAAACTATATTAATTTTACTTCATTTTAAATTATTTACAACCCAAACATCCTCATTTTTATTCCATTATCAAATTAAATTCTTATTCTTACACTTCCAATTCATCATCCATGTAGGTTTATCCAAAACCATCTCTTAAAACTCGACAATAACCCTTATACAATTTCTTAAGTAATTTCAACTCCAAAATAACTCCATTTCTTCTTACATTAATTTTATTTTCATTTTAATTTGATTCTTATTCAATCAAATTCCAGTCCATTACAAATTTTAACCCAATTTATTCACTTATTCAATCCATTTAAAACTTATTTTATTAACAATGAGACCACTTTAAATCATTTCACTCATTTGAATTTATTTATAATTCAAACCATCACTATTATAATCTAATTCCATTATTCATTCACACTCTCAACTTTTTATCGCAAAAATTAAATCCCATACCAGAACTGGGTTTTATTTTTCTTTTCGAAATTTTCTTAACAAACCACCAAAATTTCATCCATGCCATTACAAATTCCATTTAATTTAGTTTACACTAAATTCATCTTCATCCTATTCTTTTAAATTTAGTTGGGTCATAATTTTATTCAATATTATTTCGATTAAATTAAACTTTCCTTCAACTCAATTTCTTTTCCAATTTTAATTCAAGTTTAACTAAATTTTATTTAGCCAACTTACATTCATTCCACTTCATTTACTACTTAAATAAGAATTGAATTGCATTTAATATTATTTATAACACCACTGAATTTTGATTTCAATTTAATCCAAATTTAACTTAATTTCTTTTTAACTTAACTTAAATCCAATTCGGTCCAATTTTATTCCTCTATTCAATTTAAATTTTTACTTTCTAATATATAAGTTTAAAACTTATTCACTAACTTATGTCCATTCACATCTTATATTTTCCTTTGTCTTATCTTACTTTACCTTTCATTTAGGATTAAGTTTGTTTTCACCATACCATTCAACTATTTTCCATTTGTGATTATAATTCCATTTTCTATTTATTAGTTAACCAACTTAATTACTTAAAAGCTTATATTGCTCATTTTGAGTTATTTTCATCTTATAACCACAATTCTAGATTATCTATATAACACTTAATAGCTTAAGGATATAAATTTGCATTATCAATTATAGTCAATTTACATTTCAACTTTATATCCAATTTAATTCAATTTCAAATTCCAATATTATTTAACTTATCTTAAGTTAAATTCAAACATATTTTATTCACTACCATTTTCTCAAGTTAAATTTTAATTTCAGGAGTAAAATTTTCATTTTTTTCTTTTTTTATTCAAATCATCATCACTTAGGTTCAGTAGTTGATTTATCTTAACTTTTCACATTATTTAAATAGTGTTTCGGGAATTCAATTACCCGGTTTTATTTCAAAACCATTTTGAAATAATAAATACTCATACCCACTTGGTATATCAAATCAAACTTCCATATTTCTAAACAACTTGTTTTTACCAAAACAAATTTCCCTTTCGAAATTTACAAAATCCCTTGTATATCAAACAAATCTAAACAGATATCATACCCAATTACTATGGAAGCAATCCATCACTTTAGAAACTCGAAAATGAATTCTGATGATGTGGCCATCATCATCAGGATTATTTTCCAGCGACTGAAGTGAGTTCAGTGCTTCCTTACTTCCACAAATTCATTTCAAAACAATTTCCATTTAGAAATACTTTCCAAAATAATACTCCATCATTTCCTTCAAACACTTTGGAAAACATTTCAATCATTCCACAGATTTTAAATTCCCAAACCTTTGTTTTAAATTCATTTAAACCCTTTTCAAAATTCCTGGGACTTAAATTCTGGTTTAATTCAAATTTAGTTATTCTTCTTTTGGATAAATCATACTTATAGAATTTTATTTGGTTATAAACCTTTCCAAACTTTAGATTCTTATATTTGATTATAATATCAACAACCAAACATCCAAATATATATAATATTTTCAAAAAATTTATTCCTTTTATATCAAAATATAATTTTGGGTAAAATTATTTCATTTACCCCACTTTAAAACAATACCATGTCGATTTATCTTGTTTAAGAGTTTAGAAACCCCTATTGATACAGTTGTACTTCCCGTACCGACCAGAATTCATAAACACTCAACCGATAAGTCAACACAGTATAAAAACAATTATATATTCACTAACAAGTACGCGCTCATATCTATTATTACACTCAAACTCATTCTAGAGTATTGCTGACTCTATCTCTAATGAGTAACACCCAACAAATCCAAGGTTATCGCTTAACCAAATGCTCTGATACCACATGTAACATGTCCGATTTCTTCGTCGCCAGAAAGTCGACATCAATACGTCCACTGTATTGAATGCCGCACAGTCGAATGCCGGAAAACCGAACCGTTAGGGTTTAAAGAAGAAGAAGAACAGAAAGAATAAACAGAATCTCACACTTCGCAGTGGAACGATATACAATAGATAAATAATCTTTAAAACAAAAGGGCATGTATATGTTATTACAATACAACATCAGAATACAACAAAAACACACAATCACTGGCAGTTATAAATGACTTGCCCACATAGAAATTTGTCTCACACAAACCCGAACGCAGCAGATACTACATAGTATAAATAATACGTCTCGCCATCCAGCTTGCCTCTTGAGCTCCACAGCAACTCCTAAATTCCAGACTGACCTGATAACCTGACTCTAGGCTGCCCGTGTGGAAATTGGTGGGGACCTAGAGTTTAGAAAGGGAACAATAAACTCGAGGTCAGTCGTGGGACTAGTGTGAGATCTCAAAAACATTTATTTTCACAAAGAAAATAAAAAGAAATCCGCCATGCTTTTAGAAAATGAAACTACCATAAGGCCTTCCGGCACACACACAATGCAATCGCAGACTTGGGCGAGATTTCTCCTTATGATAGTCAAACACGCTTAACATGTGGAAAATTCTTTGATATTATTACTAGTGCATAGTGTGAAAGCATTTTGAAAATATAATATTAATCTTAGTCAGCATAGGTACCATTATACTATGCCTACTATAGCTACCATATTAAATGGCAGGTTATACAACTAAAACCGTACATGGCACGTATTGTTTCTTTGGATTTCCAACAAATGTCAGGCTAAAGAACTTCCTACTGCCACATGGGTACGCCTTTGGAGAGACGTCCCGAGAAACTACCCGGATCTCTTCCAACACAAGGCCGGTTACCCCCTTCCCGGGAAGTAAAACCTAATATATGCCACCCCCGGTCGTTTGCGACCTTTATCCGAGGATCCTCTACACCAACAACATCACACAGTAATAAATATACTACAGTAAATGAGCAAGTATCAGAGCTCCATACCATGATACCACCCTTTTCCAGAAGGAATGGACATACCCTAGGGGAGCTACCCCTGAAACCTTGCCGCATCTTTCCTATTTCGACCATTACCGGTTTGTGAGGCTCGATGAGGTCTCGTCCACAAAGCTACACTTTACACGAAAGCCATGCGTTGATCACAAATGATCAACAAATGATCATCAACACACAACAGCACTTTGCATGCCACACCACCAAATTGGGAGTATATCGCTGATAACCTTCAACTACATAACCTCTGAGCTCGTACGTCTCAGAGAAGGGTGTTAAGCTAAGAGAATAAATTCTCCACCAACAGATATGTATATGAAAGAAATCTGCTTTATATCTCAAAGTGTAGTATCAGACATACAACCATACAAGTCTGTTCCGGGTTCGAACAGAACCGAAGGCACTTTCGAAGAAGCCCTTGCAATCCGGGTATTCACAATCCCGATCAGACTTCCCATCAGTTAGGAAATCTCTACATCGTAGCTACTCAATACACAGACAATCGATAGGTTATCCTATCGTTCTCACAAATACCCCATCTTCACCACCGGTCTTCAAATGCTATCCATAACGTCGTATCATTATTCGAAATAGGTTATATGACACAAAGGTCCCGGCTACACCGAATAATGAGCATAATATTTAAAAATATATGGATATGGGATTTCAATTAAGTCACAACTTTAAAATTCAAATCTTTCTTTCAAATGGTTTAAACAAAGTACCGTTTCAAATCTTTCAAACAAAAAGATTTATTCCACAAAGTTCACCCAGTTTCACAAAGATCCATTCACGGATTTCAAAATAATTTCCACCTCAACTGGATTAGCTCATTTAATCTTTAAATCAAAGATTTAACTTATAGCTTCCAAAACCCGTTTTCAAATATTCATTCATAACTTGGAAAACCATTTTCAATTCAACTTGAACTTCCTTTAATACAAATTGGGAATTCATTTCTTATATGAAAGTTTATATCATTTGAAAACAAATAGTTTGTAATTCGAAAAAATCTGATTTCATTTATACAAGTTAAAACTTTGGGTTAATTCAAATTCCTAAAGAAACACTTTCTAAAATGGTTTAAGTTCATGTAAACTTATATAACCTTTTTAAAATCATAAGTTCACAACATAGAATTCAATTTCAAATTTTTAATTCAAATTTAAATCAAATTTCAAAACTAAATTAAGTTATTCAAAAATAACTTTTATTTTTTTTGAAATTCCTTTTCAAAAGTTTTTCTACTTTAAATCCGATTTATTTCCAAAACCATTTGGATTCAAAAATTCAATTTTAAAATTATTTCAAAAACCCGTGACTTAACCAATTTCCACGTGCAATGCATATTTGTGTGTGTATAGTGTAGTACAGGGGTTTAACACAATAGTGCACAACATCAACCATCACAAATTCAATCATATCAACATCGATAAGCGGTATAGTCCATAACGCTTATCTTCATTCACATACTCGTAGATAAAATAAATTTATCAATGAGATATATCATAGAATATAAATAAAAAATTTATTTGTGAGGAATCCAGTTGGATCCCTCCAACATGTTTCCCTGCATCCACAAATGTTAGCATAACCAATAAATATTGATTCAATCTAATAATAATTATCATATTTAGCTAAACAACCAATCAAGCATTTAAATATTAGCTATTTAAATTAACTGGTATCCAGATTTGAGTGAGATTAATTCACCTTGAGTTTCGACGAGCGTTTAAATTTTAAATTAAATCGATTAAAATAGTTTCTATGCGTTTTGAGCTGCCAGGGTCAAACGACAACTCCAATTGCTACAAAAATTGAAATCCGATAATAACTAACTATTACGGATCCAATGGAACTGGTTTCGTCGAATTCCGAGACTGTGCCCCGGAAGGCTATTTTAACTCGTCGATAAATTCGAGCGATTTTCAAAGTCGTCGAAATCATCTTAAAATTTCACTTTTAAAATTTTATTAACTCTATTATAAATCGTACAGAATTTATATTTACATTAGAAACTATTCTGATTCACTTCGAACCAAAATCTGATTATTTGCATTATTATATTTTTAAATTCCATTATTAAATTAATATAAAATTCCAAATTTAACTTATCGACTTTTAATTCCATCCAAAAGTCCAACATCACTATCTAAATCCAAATAAACTTAAAATAAATTTTAGAAACCATTTCATAACCGTTTATGTCCAGATTCACCAACTATCCCAATTGCAATATTAAATTATTATTATTCAAATTTCAATTGAATTTCCATATTGAAAATTACAACTAAATTCTATTGATTTAACAAAATCCTTATTTCATAATTAATTTAAAATCCACATTTAACATTTAAAATGAATTAAATGTTCAAAATTTACGACTAGAAATTCTAGGTAGTTACACTTTGTAATGCTTCAATCATCAGTTTTTTGGATGGACATGCTATATCTCCTCAATTTAAAAGCAAGTGCTCATAATTTTTTCTACATGGTGCAGCTACCTACAAACAAGTTATGGAGAAAGCTAGATAATATAAGAGTTCTTGTTGACGTCGAGCATGGTAGAACTATCCCTAACTGGAGATCTCGATGACAGGGTGATATAGGTTCCACTAGGATTAGAGGTGATGACCTTAATCAAAGTATATCTGGAAGGTAATTATTACTTTTCTTATATAACTATACATTATTTAATTATTTTATCAGTGTATGTATGTCTTCTTTGAAGCACGTATACCATACCTACTTTTTGTCACCCGACTGTTCGAATTTTTTTCCATTGCACGTGGGTTTTCTACGAAAAATTCCTCAAATATCCCTTTATATGTTTAATCATCTCCTTCCCTTCTTTTAAACTATATATAATCATGTGTACAAGCCATTAAAATGTACATATATTTTAGTTTTATATCCATTGTATTGTGGTTGTAGCCTAGATCATAAGGTGGAACACATTTTGGTTTTTAGTACTTGGTTCCCCCTACATGTTATGTACCCACATTAATCTTTAATATTCAGATAAATTTTTAAACAAAGCATATATTATATGTATTTTTATATCGAAGCATTAAGCGTTCCTTGAATTTGAGAGTTTTGAGGTATGAAGCTTCCTTGTTATAATATATATATATATATTATAAATGATTCTTTTATTTCATTTTATGTGACATGCACATTGAATATGAAGGTGACGGTGACTGAGGTTGTAGCTGAGACAATAAATGGCCACCTACTTTTTGAGCACACCCTTCAAGTTCAGCCTCTTCCTCCAAATCAAGTTCATCTAAGTTGTAAGTTGCAGTATCCCATTGAATTAGTTATGTATATTTAAATGATAATTAAATTTTATTTATTTTCTCTTCCAGTGGATCCAAATACCTTTCTAATGAATAAAGGAATGGTTATCAAATTTAATGTTTGCTTTTATTTAACAATTTAATTTTGCTTTATTTCTTTCCCTCTCTCAGTTTCTTAATTAATGTACTCTTTACCATGCACCGCTGTCAAGAATACATGTTAGCAAGTGTTTTTTTTCATGTAAGCAAGTGTTTTATTTAACAACAAAACTAAAATATGAAGTGTAAGTGGTAGCATAGAGGACAGATATATTGATGGATAGACAAGACTACAGTAATATGGAACATATGCTTTTTAGAGTTTATAGCCGAAACGTGAATGGCATCAGCCAAGGCATAAAATTAAATGATTTAAGTGCAGGCCTGGGTGTACCATACTGTCATAGTAATTTTGTCAACCTAAATTTGCTTCTTTCTTTCAACGTAATTCTAGCGTGGGCTTGTCATGTCCAGAATGTGCATTTGATAATTTAAGGCTCTGACGCAGATATAATTCACGTGACCATCAAAAAATTAATATCATGTTTAAACTAAACTCTATATTATTTCGGACCTATAATTTAATTAAGTGCATGGGTTTTTTTGGAAGCCTAGCTGTAATTTGGACCTATAATTCAAAATAATATATTGATATTATTTTGTATAGATTTTTAGAGAAATTAAAAAATCTAACCATAATGTTTTATTTAATAATTTAGACCTTTTACTGGGAAGTATTGGTCCATGTATTTTAGTAGCGAATATTTTGATCGATTAGGTGCTAAGTATCGGTAACAGCTTTGTATAAGGTTCAAGCCATCATGTTTTTTCTATTAGTAATGTTGATTTTAAAGTTTCTTAACCAAGATTAAAACCTTGATGCAGGTAAAAGTAGAAATTGTTCTGTTTCAAAAACCTGGAATACAGGCGAGTAACCATTACTATGAATATAGAAAGCCTACTTAAGGTATTGTTTTGTAATGTATAGTGTATTTTGACTTCAGATGCAATATTAATCTTAAGTTTAAACTGGTACTGTAGTAATTTAGATTAAATAGGTGGTGTAGATGTCACTGACCATATTAATTGTTGGAGTTCAAGTCTTCGAAAAGTCTAATAAGAATATATATCAAAACAATTAAATAAAGGGTGCTTTGTTTTCAATTGTTTTAAGCTGGGCAGATTTTTCTGCTTCTGTTTTCGTCTTTTGAAAAGTTGCTTCTTATTTGGGTAGGTGAAAGGAACAAAATATTCCCCAATCATATAATCATATGACAGAGTAATTACATCCAGATGTATGTAATCAAATAAAGCTAACAACTATAGATTATATTTCCAAAATATTCCTTCTATTATTTGGGTTTCAGTCTAAAAATATTTTCAGTTTCTTTTGATTTGTTGTAGGTAGTGTTAGGAAATTAAAGGAGCTACTAGCCGAAAAAGAAAATCGCATTTGTGCAGATTGTGGTGCACCGGATCCAAAATGGGAACAAGTCCTAAAGTTTTACATATATTTTCGTACATTATTGCTACTTAAAATCCAACGACATTTAGAGAATTTTCTTTTGTTTTCATAGTCGGAAAATTCATGCATATGTACCACTAGTACGTAAGAGAAACCATGGCACTAGAGTAGTATTCAAGAGTAAATGTTTGTTCCCTTAATTTTACAGGTCGGCAAACATTGCGGTGTTCATATGCCTTAAGTGTTGTGGTATCCACACCAGTTTTGGTTCCCATGTATCAAAGGTATCATCATAATATAACAACAATGCAATTCACATTCTATATGTTTTGAACCTTCTCTATTCTCATTCGCAATATTTTTACCCTCTCATAAAATGCAATACCTTTTTACAACATTTTATACAACTGATGCTACTTACTTGATGATAACTTCAACTACTAGTTTGATTCTGAACTTGGCTGGAAAATATCAGGTTTTATCAATAACACTAGACGAATGGTCCGATGAGGAAGTTGAATCCATTGATCGAAGTTGGGGGGAATTTCCTGTCAAACAAGATACATGAGGCTTATATTCCTAAGGGAGTTTCAAAACCTAAACTATATTCAAGTAACGAGGAAAGAACCAAATTTACCAGGTAAACATATCGACTTTCCATCTGAACTGGTATTAAGAGCTTACTTTTTTAAGCCAAATATATTGTTTTCTATAGGTCCAAGTATGAAACACAAGAGTTTCTAAAGCCATGTTTACGTATGGTCTCTTCTAAAATGTCTTTCAAATCTTTTGATTCAAGAAAGATTCTAGATGGTAACTTTGCTTTGTACAATTTCACGAGACAAGTGAGTTATCCAAAATAATATAGGCTTAATTAATTTGCTCTAATGGATCATTGTTTCCGTACTAACTTGAAACTTAGCATACACAACTTTCATATTGCTCAAAAAAGTTCAAATATGTGTTAACGAAGCCTATCCTGGCTTCCTGGTAGTTTCAAAAGCAAGACTTTTATGTTGTTCCTTTCATTGCAGTAGTGTATGTGAAACAGCAACAGTATTGTGTGCAACATTTCATTTTGGCCACTGTCTTTGATTTCTGGTACCATGTTTTACTTATAGAACTAGAATAATTTTTTGTAATATGTGATAACAATCATTTTTGCGTATGAGTACCATAGGTTTCAGTTTCAAGTCCTTTCTGAGTACAGTCTTCATACCCATCTAATTGACACCAAGAGTTAACATACCTAAAAGGTCTACCCTTAACTTGTCATTGAAGATCAATCAGTTGCAGCAGCAGTGGCTTATGACCACTCTTCATACTTTTATGTCAAGATGTAAATTCTCGGTTTTGAGTGGAACTGAGCTCTCAGTTTTATAACAAAACTCCTCCGCTAATGCTCAATTTGTTTCAAAACTCAAAACCGAGCTCTTGCTTAGTTTTGAAAAAAACTGAGTATGAGTCAAAACTCAGCTGATGTTTCAAAACCGAGCTCTCAATTTTGAAACAAAACCGAGCTAATTCTCATTTTGTTTCAAAACTGATCTCTCACTTGTTTCAATTCAAAACTGAGCATTAACAACTTGTAATAGTGGTAAAAAATGTGTTTTTATTGCATTCAAAACTAAGTTAATGCTACAATGTAAATATGTGTTGCAATTTTTTAGCAGTTGCAAATTAAATACGTTATTTTAAATGTGTATTTGATCACTAAATTTTAAATTTCATTGTTACAGGTAGGTGAAGTTTTTAGATACAAAAAATGCACAAGATACTCTTAAGGTTTTTGGAGGTTTGGCCTAGTTAGAACATGAAAAAATTTTGGTTGCATGTTTTGTCATTAATGTTTAATGCAAAATTTGTAGATATTGTGACTTTGTCTAATGTTGTATGAAGATGGTTTATAAATTTCATCATTGTTTGAGTAAACTTTGTTCATGGATACTGTGTTCGACTTATTTTATGGAAATGATTAATTCTTATGCTTTTTTTATAGTTTTTAGTTTGATTTATATATGTTTTGTTATTATCCAGTTGAAATATAATTAAATGCAATTAGGTTAATGATGTGAATATTACAATGGTACAACATGTCATAAACGACAATGTTTAAAACGTGCGGTCAGTTTTTTGGAAAAATAATTCATATTAATATGACAACGTTAATACCTTGCCATGAGTTCTTTGAAAAGATAAAGTAAATTGATACTACAACGTTTAGGAACTGCTAATGAAATAAGAAATAAAAGCATTTATAGATTGCCTTTGAAAACTAAAAAGCTTTAGATAGCATATTTTAAACGCTGTAATAACTTACTAACAGCACTTAAAAATGTTGATGAAAATGTAAAACAATATCTAAACACTTTTTCACAGCAACTGGAAAATTCTTTTTTAATTTTAAAATAGCAAAATATAAATGCTGTAGAAAATTAATTAACAACAAAAAAATAACGCTGTATAAATATTTTTGACAGCGTTTTCTTTTACCTGTTAGAAATTTTATATCAAAGACTGCATGTCGTTAGACAGCGTTTCTAACAATGTTGTTATATTCTTTAATCGTTGTTTTCAAATGTTGTTAAATGACTATTTTGTTGTAGTGTGGGGGCAGGGTTTTCACTTTTTTAAGTTTGGTGAATAAGCTTTCAAAGACGTGTAGGAGGCAAACCAGCTATTATTAGGAACTTTTACTTTCCGCTGGGTTGTCTTTCTTGTTTGAATGGATGTAATGATAGGAAATATAACTGTCGGTATATAGATTCTGATCAACCGAGGGTGTATTTTCAAATGTCGCTATTGGAGTATTATGTAATTATTATATTTTCTCTGAACAAGGGCAAAGAATGAGATTATGTAATGAATATGAAAGTTTTCCTTAATGAAATCACTTTTGAGAATTTTCATATTTCCATTCTTCTAATGTTATATACTATTAGCTGATCCGATTTTGTCACCAGAGAATAATACTGTTGATGATTGTAGCATTAGTAGTGCTTATTTTTGGACCTCGGGATATGAGATGTTATAGCAGGATACAGATGTTATCCACACTTCTTTTTATTTGGGTATGCCGATGATCTCAAGAATACTGGAGGCCCTCTTTTTTCGCTTAGAGATGCACCTGCTACAAGTGAAAGTCATCCATATCTTCTTAAGGTTGAGGAAAAGGGGAAAGAAAAAGTATACCAACATCATCCGCTCCCTCCACCTCCTCCGTAGGAAGATTTGAACGACTTTTCTTGATACTTGTTGCTTTTTGTATGTAAAATGACAAATAACTTTTGTATCTAAAAAGTTGAGATTTTGAATGGATCTTGCATTTTCTTCCTTATTCTTGTCTTGTATTCAAACTTGTTGAGCTGTTTGAGATTTGTGATTCACTTCAGAACTTTAATTTGTTTCAATATGATTTGTGGTCTTTGATTAAGCATAGATTTGTTTTCTCTTTGCTTCTTCGAAGAGTGCTTTTAGACAGGCCTTAATTTTAGATTTTTTGTCGAGCCTTGCAGTACTTTTTTCTCCTCTCCTTGTATGAAAGAAGCTTTAACACTTTAGTATTAAAACCCAGATATCTTCTTACCTTTCCAACTCACATTTTTCTTTAAACCCCCTTTTGCTGAAAAATATAAAGTAAATAGCGATAACTTTCATAATTTCAAGAAATTATTTCTTTCTCAAACTGATCATCTCTTTTTGTAAATGCTGAAGAAACTTGTGAAAAAGTTTCCTTGTTGTACTTTGAAACTTTGAAAATCACTTTTGGAATGATTACTAAATCGGCAGAATAAGCCTTTCAAAAATGTAAACCGATTTGCCTTTTTATCTTTCTAGGTTGAATGACTTCCTAAGAGAATTTTCATCTCTAAAATATTATTACTCTGGCTAGCTTTTCAACTTCTTTCACCTAGTTTGGGTTTCTTGGATAGCTATTTGATGACATTTCTTTGTCATCTGGGATTATATGAGCATGAATAGTTACTTGTTCTTTCCTTTGAAAGTCACTTTAACTTTGCCTTGGTGCAAAATTGATTTATGTCTAACTGCTCTTTCTCTAGAAGATTGCTTTAACCCACCTCTAAGATGGAATTAGACTTGCCTGACTTATTTCTTTTTCCCCTTCTATACGCTTAGGTAAGGATTTAGGCTTTGATCGATTTCTTTTCCCCGTTCTTACCTTTTAGGTAAGGGTTTAGGATCTGATTAATTTCTTTTTCCTCTTCTTACCTTTTAAGTAAGGATTTAGGCTGGTCGATGCGTTTGGCTAGCCGTTTTAGGCAGAACCAAAGCCTTACCTGTTCTTCCTCTAGGAGACGCTCCAGTCAGGACTTACAGGCGAAACCGAAGGCTGATCGATGCCTTGGCCAGGCCATCTTAGGTAAGACCAAAGACTTACTCCGTCATCTCCCTAGGAGGTGGTCCAGGCAGGACATGTAGGCGGGACCGAAGGCTTGCGGTGCTCTGACGAGGCCTTATAGGCGGGACCGAAGGTTTACTCTGACCTACCTCTAGGAGGTGCTTTGACCAGATCCTTTAGCAAGAACAAAATCTTTTCCTTTATTTTACAAATTCTTTTCATGAAGCATTTTTCTTTATTAAGCACTTGATTTTTGTAGTTACATTGGTCTTTTCTCAAATCTTGTTAGCAAACTCTTGGACTTCTCATTTTCCCAAAAAATTCTCTATCATCCCTTTTAGTACTCGACACTTTTGTGTTCATTCATTTGGTGATATTGGCAATAAGTATCTCCGAGATTTCTTCCGTTTCCTTATCGCTTCTTCTTTGAAGGCCAATAGTCCAACCTCTATTTAGTTAGGAGATAGATGTTTTCATAGGAGGTGGTAAGGAAACGAGCTCTAGTAGACTGGGAATTTCTACGGGATTGTGCCTTTGATCCTTATTTGGTTTTTTTGTAACATTGGATAGGCTTGTTAGCTCTAACGATAAGTTTTCTCTTTAAAAAATTATTGTGCAATGATTGGTGTGGAAGAGCGATCGATTGTTCCCTTCTACTTTTGGGCAAGGTCATCTAAATTCTTTGTTATTTCATTTTCAAAAACAGTTCCTCTAGCTTGGAGCTGTATAGTTTTTCTTATTTTCGAGAATGGTTCATTCTTTTTCTTTTTCTCTTTTCTCAAAGTAGGATAATAAGTAAAGATCGGCGTATATCCCATATGGAATGGATATATGATCTAGTTATTTGGTCATAAGGAATTACACGCCACTTTTCTACTAGAGTTTTTAGTGTTAAGTTTCTCAACTTCAATTCTTGTTTCTTATGGAATTGAAGGTTATGAGTGACTTGATAAGATGGATTGGTAAAGTGAGGCTCCAAGGATCCTTGTTTGGAGATAGTCATTATGTGGTTTAATAGGTTATGCAGATACAAAGAGTCCTTAATAAGAATAAGTTGGATATGGAAAGTCCACTGTAGGAATATGTCGGATATGGAAAGTCCTCTGTAGGAATATGCGAAAAGTCGGAGATTTAAGCCCTTCTTCTAGGGCCAAAATGTTTGCAAATTTCTTCGCTAACCTAATATGCAAGGCACACTAAGGCTGGTTGAAATAAGGGCTTAGGAGGCCTTATGCAAACTTCAAAGAATATGTAAGTCCAAGTCTGAAGATAAGTCATAGGTCATATGCATGTCCATAGTTCAAGTTCAATTCTATCGATAAGTCATATGCATGTTCATACTTCAGTAGTCGAGTATACACATTCAAGAGAAGTATCTATGCAAAGTTAATTATCCAAGTCCTTATATGCATAAAGTTTAAGTGTTACAATTGGCTCTAAATATCCCCAAATCAATTTAGGGTTTACAAATTGAAAAAAGTAAGAAATAAGGAAAGAATCATTCACCCCTCCCTTTAGGTATTGATGATGGCATATTTATAGGGATGTTAATCATATGAGATGATTGACACGTGACACGGCTTTGAATCCAAGGACTCTGATAGCACCATCATGATGACATCTCATATCTAGTTGTTGAGATTAGACATCACTTGCTTATAGAAGTTCGATAACACGATCTTCTTCGTAGAAAATCGACAACCTTACATCTTTAGGGCTTTGGCATCTTTTGCTGTTTGTAAATACTCAAAATACTTTGCTAATGTTGAAGCTCATCATTCCTTTAGAATTCGTTATCCTTGTAAAAACTTGATATCACTTGTTGTTTATGGACGCTCAACAATAGTTACTGTTGTAAAGGCTCGATAATAGTTGCCATATCAAAGGCTTGCTTCCCATAGAAACTTGATATCCTCCACTTGCGATTAGATGCTCGGCATCCTTTAGTGGTGCAACATCCTTCGTTTGTTACATACTCAACAGGACTTTGTGTTATAGAGGTTCGACATCTCTTCCTACGTCTTTGACAATCCTGTTGTCTTTAGACTCGACAACCTTTGTCCTGTAGAAGGTCAACATCTTATGTTCTTTCAAGTTTGTCGTAGCTTGATATCTCTAAGCATTTTACTGGCTCGATATCTTTATCTTCTTACAAGCTCGATACTCTTCTTCATTGCTAATGTTCGACATCACCTTCTACCAGTTAAATGCTCGATAACACTTGTTTTTGTAGAGGCTCATCACCCCTTAAAGACTCGGCACCCCTTTGCAATTAGATATTCGATACCCTTAGAGACTGGTATCTCTTTGTTATTAGATATTCGATACCCATAAAGGCTCGGTATCTCTTTGCTTAATAACTTTACCTTTTTAGGCTCGACATCTCTTATTATTTTCAAGATCGACATGTTCTCTTTAGAAGCTCGATATTCATGATGTTTGTAGTAACAGTAAATAAGAAATTATGAAAAGCATCAAAAGCTTCTAGCCTTTAAAAAAATAGTTGTATGCTTCCAAAAATGAGGTGAAAAATATGCGTTTAAGTTATAATTAGTCATGATATTTGTTTATATTGTGGTTTGTATACACAAAAAAGTAGAAAATTTGATGCAAATATAAACAAAAAGATGAAATTTTTAGTTATAACTTACAATATTAAGCAATAGAAACATTAATTTTTATTCTTTGTCATCACTTCTAGCTTGCACAGAAGGTCAATTTATACATTGTAGCTCTTCATTCCATCTGGTAGAATAAATTATCAATTTCTACAAAATAGATGTGAAATTAAAAATAAGCCAAAATATGGGCTAACCTAACATCCTTTAGTTTTCCAAGTCAGTCGGATGGTAAAGCTTCGCGTGCATTTTTCTACTCTTCCGTTCATCTATTTGTGCGCCTAGCACTTCGATTCTTGACCCCTTACTTTATTTGTGAAAATTGTTCCACTCTTGCTGGACAATTTTTAAGGAACCTATAAACAAAATCCAATATTCGAATTATTCACATAAAAACACATGTAAAATACCTCAAGAAAGGTCTAGCTTCAACTTCACTACCGTTGCTTTACATCGCTATAAATATTGAGCTTTAGTTCATCCAAAAAAGAGGAATTCGACTTCAAAAAAATAAAAAATAAAAATAAAATGATATGCACTACATTTTTAGAATCAAGAGATAATATGATTAGCACATCAATATCATATGTAGGATTAAAATATTTTGTAAAGAACATCTAGAGTTTCTTGAAACAACAAACAATGCATGCATGTTGTCTTAAAACTGCATTCATCGTATGCCACTGGCTTAGAACAAATATTTAAGAAAAACAAAGGAGCTTACAGTCTAATCTAATTTACAGGTGAACCATCGTCAAAATAAGTCAACAAGCTATGAAATCACATGGGGAACCTCGCATGCAAGAAAATAAGCCAATAAAGAAGGAGTTGTGTAAAAATTGCACAACATTTTGGATGGTACCGATCCAATCCAAAAACTTAGTTTGAAATCGCCCCAAACTTTACGTGCTTCCTCCTATGGATGACTACATGCTTCTGGTACTCTAGTTCTGATCCAAGTACTATCCAAATCCTATAAATACCATCCTATCTTCAACAGAGAGGGAGCTGGCTGCTTTGATCGCTAGGGAAACTCTGCTGCTAAGATTCTTTAATCTCCCGCCTCTTCACAAATGACTGTCATGTGACAAATGAGATCCTTCTTTTTGTCTCCATCAATGGCGTAGTATGCGCCAAGTAAAGTAAACAAGTCAAGTCAACTCATAAGTCAAGTGAATTAACCTTCCCCTTCTCACGGTTTTATTTTATACGCATTAAAAAGTAGGATCTAATCTTTCTTAGTTCAATTATTAAAATTGTGAACAACTTGTACTTGTGATCAACAATCAATCCATCAATGAAATCTATAAAGTGGACATTGGCATCGTTAACAACCGAACCACTATAAATTTTTTGTGTTTCTTTACTTTATTCGGTATTTTCTGCAATTTGGAGAGTGTTTTGCTCTACTTTATTTGTCTTGATAAAAAAAGCTGGTGCTTTCAAAATCGTATCAGAGTTTTGATCTATTTTTTTGTTGGAATTTTTGTGCTTTCATTGAAAGCACTGAATCCAGGCTTAGATTTAGCTATCTACTTCGGATCAGATATGTCTAGAAGTTAGATTCTTAAATTCTGCCCAAAAGATCTGTTGCTGAGAATTAGTGGCACTAGGAAAAAGGAGAACCTCTTCCAGAAGATCCATAGGAGCTGTAATTGCTAGAGAAGAGATCAATCCTCAACAAATTGAAGTCAATGGCACTGACATAGGAGATTAGGTGTGGGATCCTCTATTCAGCGTGAAGTTATCACTAGAGATGAATTAAATAAAATGGTTGATGAGGCTAATTAGAAGATGAAAAATAGCCAAAGAGCTCTTGTGGACAAATTGAATGCTTTATGAACCTTACAGTCACATGCTGCTCCAAGAACCATGACAGAGCCCGTGGCTGCTGTGGAAAAAAAAAATTCTTTCGTCCTTCGCCTAAACAGGAGAAATGGGAAACAACAGCATAAAGGAGTGATAGCTGAAACTGTAGGAATTAATATGGAAGAGAACACAAGCACTCTATCAATTGCGAGGCAACTGACTACAAACTTGAATCTAGGAGGGAAAACCCCATAGGAAGGTGTAGCATTTGATCTCTCCAACTCAGAAGATGGTGAGCGACTTGATGATGATAAGTTGGAAGAAAATGTCAATGCATTCAATAACGCCATGAAAATCTAAATTGCCCTTACCCGACCAACCGCAAACTAATGAAACTCCAAGGGAGTGGCTCTCTTGAAGGCGGGAGAGCCCAGGCTTCAGTCGACTCACCAAGATCGTTTGCAAGATAAAACACTTGTTGTAGTCATTGACAGCCAACCCATAGATTACCGAACATCTAAGGCATATGCCATGGATTTGGTAAAGCGATTAATGGATGAAACTAAAGATAGAAGGGATGATGAATGAGGATCTGCTCCAAGTCAGATTTCCTTCACTAAGGACATTCTGAATGAGCTGTACCCTAAAAAGTTCACTATGCCAAGTATTCCGTCTCACGATGGAATGAGAGATCGCAAACCCCACTTGTATATGTACTATTGGTATATGAATGGAGAAAATGCTTTGAATGCAGTTCGATGTAGATGCTTCCCGATTTACCTAGAGGGAATTGCTTCCATGTGGTTCACCAGGCTTCAACCAAGATCCATCTCCACTTCGACCAGCTTGCAACAAGATTCCTTGATCAATTTAGGCTTCAAACGGCACAACCAATAGATGTGATGTCCTTATTAAGCCTATTCCAAGGATAATGAATCTCTGAAGTCCTTCATGAACCAGTTCAATACAGTGATGACCGAAGAAAGTAATTCAAATGAGGATATGGTTTTCATGGCCTTGGTCCGCGCTATTCACCCAAAATTGAATTTGGAAAATGGATCAAAATGAAACAACCTACCACAAGGAAGGACTTCAACCGGAAGGCGAGCCAATATTTGAGATTGGAAAAGGCACAGGAATTAGAAAGGAAATCTGCTAACTTAAAACCAACCAACATTGGAAAGATTGGTATGACAACAAGCCAAGATATAAATACCTCCATGATTGTCGAAGAAAACGCAGGAAATAGTGGGAATCGAAAAAAGAAGAACCATAATTCCAACAAGTGAAACGGAAGCAACAAGCAACTTAAAGGTTTGAGGCCCAAAGATTACACCCCGCTCAATGATACTTCAGAAATCATCTATCTAGTGACACAAGGGATGGAAGAGTACTAGAAGCCGCCTAAAAAGGAAGCAACCAAACAAAAAAAGCTTTTCGGAAAGCATTACCGCTTCCATGAGATGCACGGCCACAACATGAATGAGTGTCGTCACTTGATGAACTCGTTTGAGGAGCTGATTCAGGAAAACAAGCTTCAACAGTATGTGAGGAAACCATAGAATCTCGACCAACGTGCAGCGCCCCAAGCTCCTAGAGATCAAGGGAATCAAGTTGGAACAGCGAAGAAGGACCCAAACGGACTAACCAAAGACTCATCGTTGGGACAAATCTAGAGGACCCCATCTTGTGAAGAAGAGTTTGGGAGAAATGGAGCAGTATGCAAACTCACTAAAGAATGCTTAAAGATTTGTGCTTTGCGATCGAAGATGAAACCCCTGCTAAGCAGCAGCGAACCCTAAACGATGACATAGTATTTCGAATTTGTGACATCGAAAGGATAGAAGCTCCAACTCTTGATCCAATGGTCGTGACAGTAGGAATCAGACTCGCTATGGTCCAATGAGTATTAGTGGAAGTTCTTTGAATATCCTTTTCAAATGCACCTTTGATCGGATGAAGATCAGTATGAAAGATGCATCCGCCTGTTGGATAAAGATCCAAAGATTCATCGGTGAACCCAAACAACACGTCGGAACAATTGTTTACTTGTAGTACTTGGAGAAGGCGACCGAAGAGTCACCCTCATCCAAACCTTTATGATCGATGAAATTTCCACATACAATGCCTTTCTAGGGCAGCCTGCATTGGAAGATTTCAGGATCGCTTTAGCTCAATGGTATCTAACTATGAAATTTTCGATAGATAATGGAGAGGTGATCAAAAGAGACCAAAGTGCCACTAGAGAATGCTATATTGTGGAACTATGCGAGTATAAATGAAAAGAGAAGGGGAAGAATGTGGGGAGAACTCTCTACGTAAACCTACCAAATAGCAACCACGGAGCTATCCCGGGCTTGGAGATCGTAGCCGAATCGATAAGGCTTTGGACCCTAGGAAGAAGTACTAAGGGAAGAAATGGGCAGCACCGGCAGAATTGACGGCCCAATTGATATGGATGGTCCAACATGAGTCTTGGAAATCAGATGCATCTTGGGAACAAGATGCGACTGGAACTCATCAAATTTCTTTGCGCCAATCTGGATGTATTCGCTTGGACACATTCTGATATGTGCGGGGTATCGTCGGAGTTTGCATGCCATGCACTTAATATTGAATCTAAGTATACGCAAATGAAGCAGAAAAGGCGCAGCCTAGAATCCGAGCGGTCAAAAAGGCAAAGAGAAGAAGTGGATAAACTAATGGCAAATGGTTTTATCTGCAACGCAACCAACCCCAAATGGGTATCCAATTCGATCTTAGTCAAGAAGTCCAATAGAAAATGGTGAACTTGTATCCACTACTTGGATCTAAATAAAGCTTGCCCGAAAGATAGCTTTACACTACCAGAATCGATCGGCTTATGGATGAGACAACTGGATATGAATTGTTATCATTTACAGATGAAATTTACTCGGAATACAACCAAATCATGGTGCATGAATCTGATCTGGAAAATACCAGTTTCATTATTCATCTAGGACTATACTACTGTAAAGTGATGCCATTTGGCTTAAAGAATGCTGGGGCAACCTACAACGACTATTGAACACTATGTTTAAATATCAGATTGAGAAGACTATGGAACTTTATGTAGACGACGTGTTGGTTAAATTGCACATAGCTGCAGATCACTTGGACAACCTTTCCAAAATGTTTGAAATACTCTTAAAATATGGAATGAAGCTCAATTCACTTACGTGTCACTTCGGAGGGGCCTTTGGAAAGCTCTTGCGATTCATTGTAAGTGCCAGAGGCATCAACACAAATCCCTAAAAAATAACCGCTTTACGGGAAGTCACGGCTTCGAGGAATGGGAAAGAGTTACAAAGCTTGAATGGAAAGGTTGCAACACTGAGCTGGTTTATCTCAAAAGCAAACGATAAATGTATACTATTCTTTGATGCGTTAAAGAAAGGAAAAAAGAACTTCAAATGGAATCAAGCTTGTCAAAACGTGTTTGAAGAGCTGCAACAACATATGGAAACCTCACTAATCATGTCCAAGCTGTAGTCGGAGAAGATTTGTACATCTACTTAGCAGTCTCGCACCATGCATTCAATGTCACTTTCATATAAAAAGAAGGTAAGATCCAGCGACCCGTTTATTACATCAGTAAATGGTTCACTGGAGCAGAAAAGAACTATCCAAAATTGGAAAAAAGGGCATATTTCCTCTTGATTGCATATAGAAAGTTACGACCGTACTTCTAACCACAGCTGATCAGAATGCTGACAGATTAACCCTTGAAGCATGTGTTATACCACCTCAAGACTTCTCGACGGCTTATGAAATGGAACGTTGAATTAAGTCAGTATGAAATAACATACCACCCATCAAAGGCGATCAACAGGTAGGCGCTGCTAGATTTCATTACCGAGTTAATACGAGATAACGAGGAAGAAGTGAATCCAAAAGTGGAAACCTATTGGAAGTTGTTTGTTGATGGTGAATCTAACAAGTTCTGCTCGGGAGTAGGGGTACTGCTTGAAATTCATGAAAGACGATCTGTTTGCTATGCCTTTGCGCTTGGACTTCCCCACAACAAATAATGAGGTAGAATACGAAACACTAATAGCCGGGCTCAAATTTGTGAAGAAACTTAGAATAAAGTCCATACACGTCTATAGTGGCGCTCAATTAGTTGTCTGCCAGGTGAAAGGAAAATACCAAGCTCGAGGGGAGAACCTTGCCCCGTACCTATGTAAAGTGCAGGAACTGCTGAACGACATTAAGCGTTACTCCATAACTCATATCCCGAGGGAACAGAACACGAAGGTGGATTATCTAGCTAAACTGGCCAGTTCTAGAGAAGCTCAATCATTAGGGATAGTCCTGGCTAAACCTTTGACCACTCCATACATAAGCGAAATGGATATGGACTAGATTTTTGAGACAACCAAAGAACCAAAGACCTGGATAACGACAATCAAGGACTGCCTGCTCACAGGAACCCTCCCCACAGAGAAGAATCAGCGGAAAAAGCTTCTTCAAAAGGCACCATGATTCGCAACACAGGATGGGATACTCTACCGAAGGGGATTCTCTACCCCCTTGCTCAGATGTGTGACCAACGGTGAAACTTGAAGGTTCCTAAGCGAAATTCATGAAGGCGACTACGGAGATCATACTGGGGGGCAAGACCTTGCTAAGAAAATTCTCCGATATGGATGCTTTTGGCCAATAATGAACCATGATGCAGCAGATTAAGCTAGACGGTGCGACCATTGCCAAAGATTCAACAAGGTCAAAAGAACTCCCTTAACGGAACTAACACAAATGGTCAACCCATGGCCATTCTCAATCTGGGGAATCAAATTGATTGGTGTATTGACAACGGCTAAAGGAAGAGCCAAATATGTTATCATTGCTATGGACTACTACTACACGAAATGGGCCGAAGCGGAACCCTGGCCACTATCACCATAAAGAAAGTTATTAACTTTGTTATTAGAAATATTATTTATAGGTTTGGTATGCCACAGAAAAAATCTCCGATAATGGGACTCAATTCAAAAGCACTGAGTTTAAAGACTTTTGTATATGCTTTCGAATCAAGAAAAGCTTTTCCGCTATCACACATCTGCAAGCAAATGGGCAAGTGGAAGTAGTAAATAAGATCATCTAGTCCACCATCAAAACGACTAACTAAAGCGAAAGGAAATTGGGTCGATGAACTTCCACTCGCACTATAGGCCTATAGGACAATGCACAAATCTGCAACTGGGCACTCTCTGCTCGCCCAGATATATGGTTCAGAAGCAATGATCCTAGTTGAGCTAGAAGTCCCTTTCCATCGAAGGCAAAATTTCGATCAAAGGCAGGACGAGCAACTCTTATTCGAGTCGCTTGATATGGTCGATGAGAAGAGGGAAGAAGCCGAATTAAGGACCGCCACTCACTTGAAAAGGGTTGCACGGTACTTCAACTCCAAAGTTCATAATCACACCTTTTAAGTGGGAGACTTTATCCTCAAGAGGGACTACCCTATGTCAGGAGCATTCATATCAAACTAGGAAGGACACTATGTAACCGATCAAAAGCTAAAGAATGGAAAATTCAAGCCAACAACCATTGATGGAACCCAAATCCTTGAGCATGGAACAGTGAATCACCGCGTCCTCACATTATCTAAGACTACCTTATGTATTTCCCATTTCCAGCAAAAATCCATCGTGGAATACCGAAGGAATTAAAAGTAAGCAAAACTTGCACAACTTTCATTAATAAAATTGCTTTGTTTTTTGAACCAATAAAAATGGATTCACATAAGCAACCTGCTGAGTCGAAGGATTAAATCAACTCAAACCATCCAACCATTGCTTGACATAATGGAATCACGCTTAAGTATACTACATCTACCCGTTAGGTCGACGGAGACAAATCGACTCAAACCACTAGGTTGATGGAACTTGATCCTTGCCTTCTAAGGACTATTGTTGCTCCGGAAATACCGAGAATGCCACGATCAAAACCGCATACCTCCATAACCATGCATTTCTTCTTGAGTCGTGAAACCACGCTCTCAAAATATGTGATATCCCGGAATTTCAAACAAATTTAAATAAGATAATCTCCTTTATAAATTAAGTAAATTTGGCAAATTTGTTATTTAATAAAAACAATAATAATGTGTTGTGTGTGTATATATATATATAGATTTTAAATGAAATTATTTTATACAAGTTAAAATGGTATTTGTTTAAATATATGTATATATTAAATTGATTTTTAAATTGGATTTGAAATTAAATTTGAATTTAATTATTTAAATTTGAAATTAAAAAGATAGATATATATATATATATATATAAATATATCTTAAATTATACTTTGGTTTTAAAATGTATTTTATTTGATTTTATTTAGAACATAAATTGTTTTATATTATTTTCTTTTTAAACAAAAATTATTTATATAAATTAAAATTTGTATTTATAAATTAGAAAATTAATTATAAAAGCATCATAAAACCTTTAAAAATCTAATTATGCATGAACGTTACATGTGTTAACTTATAATTATTCTTAATAACATGTGTTAGCTAACTAAATAAGGAAAATGACAAGTGTCAACTTTTATTTTAATTTTCTTTTATTTTTAATAAATCTAATTTAAACTTATATAAACAAATACCTTCGTCTTCATTTCTTTTTTTTCTATCTTCTTTCCAATATTCTAAGAACAAAAAACTGCAACCATTTTACAAATCAGAAAGAAAATACCAAAATCTAGTAAAAACTAAAACAAAAATTTAAAAGAAATCGCTCCACTTTTCCAAAAATCTGAAACATTCAAAGTTTAAAGGCAGAAGCAAAATCAAATTTAAGAACAACCACTTCAAATTGTAAATAGACAAGAGGGAGATCTGTAGGCATCATCACCTCAACTTCAAGCATCTAATCAACTCCAATTTCAGTTTTCAAGCAAGCTTTTCTGTTTCAAATTAAAAGCTGCTTCAACCTTTCTCTGCACATCTAGTCAAGTGAGTAAACTTTAAAAAAAGAAGTTTAAGTAAAATTTAATATGTGAATGAAATTATTTGTTTATATTGTGCTTGCATGTGAATATATATATGTGTGTGTGTGTGTGTGTGTGTGTGTGTGTGTAAATCTCTGTATATATGTGTGTTAAATCTGTGCATGCTGGTTGTATGTCTGTTACCCTCCGTTTTAGACCGTAGAGTTAAAAACAAAGAAAAATTCGAAAAACTCTTTATCAAATTACTATTTGGCTTTAAGTTTCAAACAAATCAAGTTTGTGTAAGCATAAATCTTAGTTTTAAAAACATGTTTAAGAATTCTAATTTTGGA
Source organism: Allium cepa (assembly GCA_030765085.1). Taxonomy (NCBI): domain Eukaryota; kingdom Viridiplantae; phylum Streptophyta; class Magnoliopsida; order Asparagales; family Amaryllidaceae; genus Allium; species Allium cepa. Next base: position 732,097,139 of record CM060943.1, read on the forward strand.
AGCTGTCTAAAATTAAGAAAAGACAGTAAGATCTTTAAAATTGATAAAAATCAAACAATTATTTTATAGATTCAAGCATGCAACTTGAATCGACATTGGAAAACTTGATTTTTAAAACAAAAATAATGAATTTTCGTTTGGATTTGGGTTTGCATTTATGTGATGATCAGAAATGGAAGTTTGATTAAATTACGGCGACTGGGTGATCATTCGACCTCGGGGTTTTTGTAGAAGCTGAGTTGTCGTCTGGGGAGATTGAGAAAAATGGTGGATGTAGTATACGATCGTCGTGGCGTCGACGATATGCCAATGGGGTTTTAAACCCTAGTTCTGTCGGGTTTGAAGAAAATGATCACCGTGGCTTCTATGGTGCATCGAGCTGCACGTGGTTCGGGGAAGTGATGGCGTGGAGGCTAGCAAGGTCGTGGCCGGAGATTGGGTAGGTCCGGTGGTCGGCATCGTTGGGTCAGGGGAGTTTCTAGTGATGTGTGTTTTCAGTTTTCAACCGGAAAGCTCGAATTTGTTCTGGGCTTCGCGGCACTTATTTGAGGGTCAGAATCATTCAGGAGGTTGAACGTCAATGTGTGTGAGGTATCGCTGGAGGTAGCGGCGCCGTAGTTGTTCTATTCACGTGCACGGCAACGGTTTCGTGTCAGGGAGTTTTGGTTCGTGAGCAACTCAAAGAAGCTTTTTCTGATGCTCGAGTGGGATAAGATTTGGCTCGAGTTTGTGCTCGTGTTCGTGAGTGTAGCCTTCTCTGTTTTATTTTAACTTAAAATTTAAACTTAAACTAAAAAAAAGAAAAGAAAGGGAAGATGAAGAAGGAACCCAAGTGGACACTCGAGTTAGTAATGGGTTGAACCCGAAGTAGAGCTTGTAAATGTTTTAAAATGTTTTGTAAAGCTAATTTTAAAATTTAAATTTAAAACTGATTTGAACTATTATTTTTAAACTATTTTGATTAAAAAGTTTTATGCTTTGGTTAACTTAAAATTTGAGAAATATTAAGTATTTTTAAAACTTAATTTTTAAAAGTAATTAAGTATAAATTGAGATGAAATGTTTTTAAACATGTATTAATTAAAGATAATGCAAATGTTTTATCTTGGAAATTAATTAAGGATTAATGATTAAAGAGTAATTTAATAAAGTAATTAAAGTTTTATTAATTAATTTAATTACTTAATAATTTAGGATTAATTAATTTATAAAGGTTTAGTTAATTATGGATTAATTAATTGTTAATTAATAATTAATTAAGTAATTAAGATTAATTAATTTATAATTAGAGGTTAATTAATTATACAATTAAAAATTAATTAATCAATGATTAGTAATTAATTAATTAAGTGACTAGTGAATAATTAATTAATAATTAAGAATAATTAATCAAGTAATTAGAGTTAATTAATTATGGATAATTAATTAACTAATTAAGGCTAATTAATTTATAATTTGAAATTAATTAATTAAGCAATTAAGAATTAATTAATTGTTAATTGAGGATTAATTAACTGATAATTAAGGATTGATTAACCAATAATTAAGTATTAACTAATTTATAATTAAGTTAATTAATTAATAATTAAGGTTATTGATTAATAATTAAGGGATAATTAATTAATTAAAGATTAATTAATTGATTATGAGGTTAATTAAGAAGTGATTAATTAATTAAATGATTTTAATTAATGATTGATTAAGCAAGGTTAAGTGATTAATTCTTAAGTAATTAATTTAATTAGAATTGATTAAATTAATTATAATATGGATTAAAGATGCTTGCTTATGGATGGTTTTTTTGAGTAGAATGTCTGGATTTGGTTGATATCTATTTGGATGATAATCTGTGATACTCTGTGATGAGTTATTGAATAAATTTGTGATAGATGTATGTTATTATCTGTGAATAATACTGCGTGAATTCAATATTTTGAATTGAATTGAATTGTTTAACTTTAAACAACTTGACCTTTAAGATGGCGTTTGGATTTCGATGAGACCGGAATCGGATATCAAGTTTGATTATCCGAAAACCACATCGATCCAAGTTAAACGTTAGGTCGTGACATCTCAAGGTGAAGATCGAGATGGAGTTTTAGAGTGCACGGGTTATTGTCGTTAACTCCGAGGGCGATTCCAAAACAAGTGTAACGAGATAATGCCTTCGGTTTCGTTCGAACCCGGAACGAACTTGTATGGATTGTATGCTTTCAGAACATCGTCAGGTGGATAATGAGCATTCTAAGATAGATGTGTTCTTGTAAAGGTAATCATAGCCTCAAGCCTCATCAACCGAGAATGGTTAAAACATGGGAGGTGCAGCAAGGTTAAGTGGGTAGCCCCCAAGTAGGACAAGATTTACCCCGTCTAGAGGTCCCTTTTTATTTCGGGTGTATGGGCAGTTGTTTGCCACAACTACGGGATTGTCTTGTTCAGAACTGTCCAGTAAGGGATGGTTCCAGCCTTGTGTTGCAGGGGATTTAGGGTGGATCCTCGGTACGTTGATCTAGACCACGTACTGTGACGGGCTGTACGCCAGTATCCCTGCCATTGATGGAAACTCATTATCCATACATTCCCTTACGGTTTTGATTTTATAACCCACTTTGTGGCTAGTGTGCTGGAATTTAATCATGTAACAATTTCAGCTATTTCTTATTTACTTGAAAACCCTATACCCTATTATAATATCACTGGATTTCCTATCAAATGATTTGGTTAGCATAAGATAAAAACTTACCCGTGTTTATGTGTGTGGAGTCTTACGTGATACCTTTGTTTTCAAATGATTTTAAAGTTAAACAACTTTAACCGTTTACTCACACCAGACCCATGTCTGACCCGGAGTTTATTTCTATTTTCTTATACTCTTAGGTATTCAAATTTTTATGAGTAGCCAAGTAATCTAGTTAAGATTGTCAAATGTTTTGGAAGCTCGGAGCTGTAGCCCAGACGTATCTATCTATATCCTTCTACTGTGTTGTGACTTTTGGATGTTGTATTTTGGATGTAATAGTTAGACATGCCTTATAACTGTTTAATGTAATGAAGTCATATTATTTTGTGTACTCTGATATGTAAAACTATGTAATGGATATGTGAAATATTATATTTTGTTTCGTTTCCGCTGTGAGATTCTGATGTTGTTGTTCTTTCTTTCTATCTTTTCTATTCCTATCTATTTCTTTTCTTATTGATGATGCATCTTTCTATGGAATGAGAGGCGGGTCGTCACTAAACATGAACTACTCGCGTTGCCCGAAGATTGGTAACGTCGAGAAATTCCAAACCGTTTTGGATCGATGGGTCATATCGATCCTAAATGCCGCGCGTCTTATAAACCACATGTACTCTTAAAAGCCACGTGTCTCATAAGCCGCGTATAGTCTCAAGTACCAATATTGTCCTGGCAATGTTGGAAGACTTGTTTATTGCAGGACTAACAAGAATCAATCCACTTCCACTATCAGGAGTGACCGGCATGAATCGAGCAATGTCACACGACCATTAACCGGTAAAGAATTCTGATTGTTGATCGATAAAATCTATGGAATTGAGACGCTCAAATCACATATTCCCAAAGATAACTCAATTTAAAATATCGAAGAATCACACGGATCAATCGATCATTTATCAAGTGTTTGAAGTAAACAGCCCCCAGAACTAGGAGGCGCACACACCAATAGTCAACCAAAAAACTAAGTACTGCATGGTTTTATTACTCCAAATGAAGAATCTTGGTTGTAATTAAAGGACTAGACCAAAAATCCAAGTACTTCATAGTTCTGTTACACCAAACAAAGAATTTTGGTGGTAATTAGAGGACTAAATAAAATATTGATAAATAAAATTAGCATAAGTGCATGAAACATAAATAAATAGAAAAATTAAGTCACAATCAACATGTTAACATCGTATTACTTATAACATTTTTAATGTAAGACAAAAACGGTGGGTGCCATGCACACACAATATCCGAAAAATAGGAAAATACAAAAAATCGCTACGACAACAACAAGAAAAGTGCTAAATGCGGACTCTACACTTGTACAAAATTGATCAAAAAACAATAAAAGAAGGAAAAGACAAATCAAAACGTCTTCTCACCGCTCCCTTTTCTCCTTTCCCACCTCTAATTTGCAATTTCTTGGGCTTATCTTTTCCCTGGGAAATCTTACTTGAGCATGGAAGCTGGCGGGCCCTTCTTTCCCTTCATGCTTGCGAGATCGATGAGAGCTCTTCGATTGCCTCTTTTGTGCTTCAACATTCTCTTTTTTCACCGCAATCGTTTGCTACTCGGTCTTCGCCTGCTCGGCCTCTGCTCTGTCCAGTTGGTTGTTTTGGTCTTGTAACAACCCGATATTTTCAACCATCCGCATCCTCACATGCCGGACTTGAATTGCTCAAAATACCGCGTTGTAAATAAAATTTGGCAAATCTCAGGACATACAGTAAATAAAAATCACAGAACACAGACACAGAGTAAGAAATGCAGCGGAAGCAAAAGAGATAGTAGTTCATGATGCTACTATGAAAATATATCAGAGTTAAATAAAATACAACAGAATAAATAAAGTACAACAGAAGTCTCAAGATGATAACCAAGTACAAGCTGAATAGAACAACAGAACTGGAATAGATAAAACTAGATAAGCAGATGATGTCCAGCGGTTCCAATCTCCAGAAAGTGGAATCCAAATCTGTGAATAACTCAGGCTGACCCGAGCGTAAATAAAATACAAACACTCGAGTCAGGACAATATATACTTATATAATGTAAACCAACTCAAGTGAACTGTAATAAAGTATAAGTAACTTAAAGGATGCCTGTGACCGTCCATCTTCTAAGGATCCGTTAAACTATTTACTATGTAGTAATATTTTACTATTATAATAATGTCTACAGTAAAATAAACATACTTTTAAATAGCGTTCCGGGCTACCCATATCACCCTTCACACATAATAGTCCTAGCAGTCCATCTAATATCATGACATCTCCACACCGGGCGACTATCATAGGATACCACACTGGCTACGGAAGAAAAACAAACTCGTAGTAAAGGCTCGGTATGGTAGGTGACACGGCACACAAGACAATGCCAGGGTAGATATACCAATTACGCACACGGGCCGGTGGTAACGCAATAGCCACATACGCCCACCTCGGAACACAATCCCATATCAAAATCGGAGGATGGCCATCTAATCAATCACAAGTAAGAGTATAGTATTGAAGAAATGTGTCCAATCGTAGGAATGACCTCACTAGGCCTGAGATTGCTCCTGTTTTAGCCACCTTATGCCAACTCACGGGAGTTGGGTCCACGTAACATACCTCAAGAATGTCGCCACCACCCTACTTCATTCTGAAATCTCCACTGCGTACACAGTTAGTCAAAGTGGTTTTCGGTATCGATAGAGAGTATTCCCATATCCGATCCCAGTCTCTTTGCCAACCAATCGTTATTATAACCCATAGTTATAACTTTAAAACAATATTTTATACTTCGAAATAAAATATCATTTCAATCCAAATCTTTATCAAAATAAAGATTAAATCATTTCCAAACCATTTCAATATATCACCATACCATATCTTCCAAATTCAAATATTTATCAAAATAAATATTAAGTCATTTCTAATAATTTCAATATATTAAATTATCGTATCCTTTCAAAACTTCCTTTCAAATCATTCTAATATATATTAAAATATCATAACCTTTCAAAGCTTCATTTCCAAAATATCATATCTTTCAGAATTTCTTTTCAAATCATTTTAATATCGAAATATCATATCTTTCAAAACTTTATTTTTTTCAAATCATTTAATGTCAAAATATCATATCTTTCAAAACTTCATTTCAAATCATTTTAATATATTAAAACATCATAACCTTTCAAAGCTTCATTTCCAAAATATCATATCTTTTAGAACTTCTTTTCAAATCATTTTAATACCAAAATATCATATCTTTCAAAACTCCATTTTCAAATCATTTAATATTAAAATATCATATCTTTCAAAACTTCGTTTCAAATCATTTTAATATATCAAAATATCATATCTTTCCAAAACTTCATTTCAAATCATTTTAATATATATCAGTATATCATATCTTTTCGAAACCACATTTCAATCATTTTACTATACCAAAATATCATATCTTTTCAAAACCACATTTCAAATCATTTTAATATATCAAAATATCATATCTTTTCGAAACCACATTTCAATCATTTTAATATATCAAAATAGTTATATTTCAAAACAAATTACTTCATTTTAAATCATAAAATGAAGTTATTACATTTAATAATTAAATTATTAAATTCCAAAAATTTAAACTTTTTAATGTTCATTTATTCACTTAAATTTATTATAACAATGAAAACTCAAGTTTCGCAGCATTTGAAAAATGCTACAGAAAGTTACATTCAAAACAATTCAATTTAACAAAAGACAGCATTTAAAATGCTGTTAATTAACTTCAAATATTCAATAGAATTTCACGAACACTTATAGTTTTATTTAAATCATTTTTAACTTATAAAATCATACATTTTCACATTTATAATCATCATTTAATTTTCCTTAAATTCAAGATTTTATAAAGTTAAGTTTCCTTTCAAAAATCAATATTTATTAATAATTCACTTATTAAATTTCAACATTCAAATTTAAATTCATTACATTAAATTCCAACTTAACACTTAAGTTTAAAATTTCAAATATAACTTAATTCCATTTTATTTAACTTAACTTAAAATTTCACTTTTGAATCAAATTCATAAATTCCAATTTAAGTTATATTTCCAAATTCAACTCAATATTCATTCATTAAAATTTTTACTTTATTCAAAAATCATTAATATGTTATAAAATCATTTTAAATTAATTTAAATTCAAAATATCATAAATTTATCATATTTTCAAAGTTAATTTAAATTCCATTAAAAATTAAATCAAAATTTCCAAAATAACCTACATTCAGATTTTCTAACTTTTCCATAATTTATTTAACTTGTAAATTTCCAGAAAATCAATAATACTTTACAAAAATTATTTTTACTTAATTTTAGATCAAAATATTATAATAATTACGTTTCTAAAATATTTTAAATTTTTTAGAAAAACATATCATAACTACGGGCCTGTATATAATTTTCTACGCTAGGTAAAGTAATAAATGTAATATATCATTTTAACCCGTAATTTACAAAGAAAATCCAGGTTTTATCATTTCAAACCCGCAGTCCCAAGTAAGTAAAATAAATTGAAAATTGCTCAGGCCTATCATTTCAGCCCATAACGATTTTCCCCTATTCTAAAGTCCGTTCGAGTATGTATCATTTCAACCCATAGTGATTCTATTCTAAAAGGATTTTGCAGTGTGATAAACTGATAAAAATAACAGAACAGTATAATATAACAGTAACAGATGTTATAACAGGTGTTTAAGCATGGGTGAACATCATATAATCATAACATAGCAGGTGTAACATGATAATGCATTTTACTGATTCAAAAGGGGTCAGTTTACTAGTTATATAAGTACAAATCGTCTGGTGAGAATTACTCACCTGTTCAGAGCTGGAGATATCCACCAAAGCACACAACACAACACAATGAAGGCACGATGACATGGATATGACTTCAGAGTGGAGAGCCAAAGCAATTAGACTTGTTCAAACATTTACACAAAACAATGCAACCTTATATAAGTTTCAACACGAATTACACTAGAACAACACTAGAAATCAAAGCCCAAAACGATGTCAAATTCATCGCACTTGTTCTCAACTTCATATGGATCAGTTATAGGTTGGATAAGCTCAACAAAGACATGAATTTGGTGTTGGGTTTGGATCTATAGTGGTCGGCCTAGACTGATTTGAATGGTGATGAATATAGGTGCAACAATTTACAAAAACAAGGCAAATACAAGGCAACAACTTCATCTCTAAGCTCTTAATGTGCTCCGTCAGAGGCTAGGTGGGCCCAACCAATGATGCAGGTGGTGGTGGGTGATGTGGCAGAGGGTGGAGGCCAAGTCAGAGGTGGTGGTGGTGGAGGATGCGGCGGCTAGAGTGGTAGAAGGAGCGGGATGCAAAACTAGCTCGGTTTGCAACATATGTGATGGTCTAAGTGGATTTTGGTGGTGCTCCTTGCAATGGATGGGCTCGGCCTGCCTTGGTGATGAAATAGGGTGGGTGATTGTCAGAGAAAGGGGGTGGTAGAGGTCAGGTCAGATCCGGTTGAGGAGGAGCCAAGCTATGAAGGTGAGAGCAAGTACAAAATTCAAATAGAAAAGTAGAAAAACAAAGGAAGAAGAAGGTGGAATTTACCTCAACTCCTTCAAGCAATTGCCGTATTTTTTTTTTAATGAGAAGTGGATTTGAGATCCACGTGAAAAATGAGAAAGTGGCTGAGCGGATGAAGAAACATACGGCAAAAAAAAATAAAAAAAATGATGTATGTTGGGAAAATGAAGAGGTGGAAGAGAAAAAGTCAAAAGAAGATAAAGAGTTTCAAGTCTTTCCAAATTTCCACAAATTTATTTTAAATTTATAAATACATAACAAGGCTGATAATAAAGATAAATAAACTCAGAAAATAAAGTAAATAAGAAAAATAAATAAATAAATTTAAATCAAATCAAATAAATAAAGAAAATGGCAATATATACATAACTAGGCTTTATAAATTTGAAACAAATTCAAATGAACTTTAGAAAATCTTTATGTACTTGAAAAATATTTATAACTAAAGATAAGAACATAAAATAAAAATGAATTCCAAAAAAAAAAAAAATAATTAAATATAATTTAATGAAGAAATTAGCAGAGAAATGGAAACCAGGCTTTAAAAATTGAAATAAATTCAAGTAAACTTTAGAAAAATTATACTATCACTTCAAAAATATTAAAAGATAAAAATATACATAAAATAACATATTAACACATATTAAAATAAAATATGACAAAGAAAATATAATTTATATAATCTAAAATAGACAAAATTGTTAGATAAATCAAATTACACTCAAAATTGAAATGTACATAACTTTTACAGTTTAACTCCATTTTCAACGAAACGAAAAGCAGTGTTCAAGTTATTACATCTATTATCATAACAAAATATAAAATTTAAAATAATTTAAATTTGAAGTTTAGAAGTCAAAGTTTGAACAGTTTGACCAGAAATTCACTTTACAGTAAAATATTCAAATTATACTAGTTTGAACTATAAATCACTTAATAATCAACATTTATATTTAAAAATGAAATGTTTGAAATAAAAAAATGAAAATAACTTAAAATAAAAATAAAGTAAATTTAAAAATATAAGCAAAATCTAGGGTTGTTACACTCTCCCTCACTCAAAAATTTTCGTCCCCGAAAAGGTATGAGGTACGGGAAAGCACAGAAAAAGATAGAGTGAAATAAAATTAAGACAAGATGACAAGAAGATTGGAATTATCCCTGATAGCTGTTGTTATAGGTAAGTTTAACAAGGTGGAGATGACCTTCCCAAGATTCTCTAGATGGAGGAACACAAGCATGAAAAGATCCTCTAGAATCTGATTTACTCTTTCCGCTTGACCGACGGTCCGTGGATGGAAAGCAGTGCTCAGATTAAAAGATTATCAAAGATTATAGAAAGATTTCTAAACTGAAAGATTATAAATAGATGCCTATACCAGTCTATAGCAAGATGAGGAAAAATAAGGACAACTAAAGACAATTTGAATACAAATAAGGAAATAAATTTGAAACCATGGAAATTTCAACTTAATTTTTTTTCCATAAGTTAAATAAATCTTTAACTATCTCAAATTTCATTATCTTATTATCCAATCATCTTAAATTAACAATTTTAAAATCATGGGTTTGAAAAAATTTAATCATTTATTATACCCATAATGTACTTAATAAATTTAATTATTCTTTATTTCTAAATTAAAATTAAAATTTATTCCTCCGCAATATATTTATCACTAATGTTAAATATACTTACACTTGTTATAACTGCTTTATTTTATTCTTAGTTCTTCTAACATTATTTTATTGTAAGTTATTCAATTACCCTTTATTATATTTACCTCTGTTAATCATTTTATAACTAAAATTAAAGTGTATAACATTTATTATAACCACTCAAATTTTATTTATAAAGTCTTTTTATATAGCATATTATCCAATTACACTGTTAACTTATGAAATTAAGGAAAGTTATATTTGAATGCAATTGTATTATACAAATAAAACTTTCTAATTCTCTCATCTCAAGTTTGAATCATTTATCTAAAATTTTGATTTTCTTTTTATAATTGAAATGATTCTTTAAAATAAAATCTAAGAATTAAATTTCCGATTTCTTTAAACTATTTAGAGATAAATAAATATATAAACATAATAAGTCAAATCATATTTAAATCATATATATATATTATAAATCCAGTCTTATTTTAGAAATTCAAATCAATTAAATTTCCCAAAACAAAGCTGTAGCATGACTACATAATGGTCTCTTCACTTCGAAACTCGAAAATGGACATCGATGATGCCGCGGTCATCACCGAAGTTATTTTCCAGCGACAAAGAGAAGAGCACTAATTTATAAACTTTCAAGTTCTTTGAAAACAAATTTCTATTCAAAAATATTTTAGATAATATAACCTTTTAAAACTTTAAACACAAGGTTTGAAACCATCGGAAATTGAATTCTCAAATTTCTTGTTTTAAATTCATTTCAGTTCCCAAATCAATTTACAAACAACTATTTATAAATTCATTTATAGAACAATAAATGATAAATCAAGTATTATCATTTCAAATAATCAATTTATTAAGTTCCATAAATTTACTTATATATTAAAATTTATTTCATTAACCAAATATTAAAGTAATATTATGTCAGTTTTTTTGTCAAAGTGTTTTAGAAATCCTATCGATAGCGTTGATCAGACGAATCAATCGGAAACCCAAATCAACACCAACAACTCAAACCACACAATATAAAACAAAACATTAATATTGATTTACAAGTACAATTCAAAATGTTTGGAGATAGTTTAGAAACAAAAGACAAGATGGTTGAATAACAAAATAGGGAGGTGGATAAGCTTAAATAAATCATGGGCAACCTTAACCGGGTCAACCATGACTTAAAGAATAAGATCGATGTGGATTTTCTAGGGTAAATCTACATTCGATCTCAATAGACAGAGTTTGGAATAACAAAAGATATTAGCATCTAAACCAAGGATAGATATAAATCTCATGGTGAATCGATGCTAATTGTAAAGGAGTTTCCCCCTTTACAAATGAATTTTTGAGATTGGCGGGACTACCAATTCACTATAAAGCTCATTCGAAGTGGATTATGGGATACTCCAGAATCAAAAGGAGATGAATAGTGAGGGACACGAATGAATTTTGGAACCGCAGGGAACATTCCAAAATTCAAATGGAATTTGAACCAAAGAGGAAGAGATTCAAGTCTGGATAAAAGTGATTCTGTAACTAAATTTTCTATACGTTCTAAGTTTTGCCTCAAAGCCAAAGCTCTGATACCAACTTTAACAACCCGATATATTCAACCATCCGCATCCGCACATGCCGGACTTGAATTGCTCAAAATATCGTGTTGTAAATAAAATTTGGCAAATCTCAGGACATACAGTAAATAAAAATCACAGAACACAGACACAGAGTAAGAAATGCAGCAGAAGCAAAAGAGATAGTAGTTCATGAAGCTACTATGAAAATATATCAGAGTTAAATAAAATACAACAGAATAAATAAAGTACAACAGAAGTCTCAAGATGATGACCAAGTACAAGCTGAATAGAACAACAGAACTGGAATAGATAAAACTAGATAAGCAGATGATCTCCAGCGATTGCAATCTCCAGAAAGTGGAATCCAAATCTGTGAATAACTCAGGCTGACCCGAGCGTAAATAAAATACAAACACTCGAGTCAGGACAATATATACTTATATAATGTAAACCAACTCAAGTGAACTGTAATAAAGTACAAGTAACTTAAAGCATGCCTGGGACCGCCCATCCTCTAAGGATCCGTTAAACTATTTACTATATAGTAATATTTCGCTATTATAATAATGTCTACAGTAAAATAAACATACTTTTAAATAGCGTTCTGGGCTACCCGTATCACCCTTCACACATAATAGTCCCAGCAGTCCATCCAATATCATGACATCTCCACACCGGGTGACTGTCAGAGGATACCACACGGGCTACGGGAGAAAAACAAACTCGTAGTAAAGGCTCGGTATGGTAGGTGACACGGCACACAAGGCAATGTCAGGGTAGATATACCAATTACGCACACGGGCCGGTGGTAACGCAGCAGCCACATACGCCCACCTCGGAACACACTCCCATATCAAAATCGGAGGATGGCCATCTAATCAATCACAAGTAAGAGTATAGTATCGAAGGAATGTGTCCGATCGGAGGAATGACCTCACTTGTCCCGAGATCACTCCTGTTTTAGCCACCTTATGCCAACTCACGGGAGTTGGGTCCACGTAATATACCTCAAGAACGTCTCCACCATCCTACTTCATTCTGGAATCTCCACCGTATACACAGTTAGTCAAAGTGGTTTTCGGTATCGACAGAGAGTATGCACATATCCGATCCCGGTCTCTTTGCCAACCAATCGTTATTATAACCCGTAGTTATAACTTTAAAACAATATTTTATACTTCGAAATAAAATATCATTTCAATCCAAATCTTTATCAAAATAAAGATTAATCATTTCCAAACCATTTCAATATATCTTCATACCATATCTTCCAAATTTAAATATTTATCAAAATAAATATTAAGTCATTTCTAATCATTTCAATATATTAAATTATCATATCCTTTCAAAACTTCCTTTCAAATCATTTTAATATATATATTAAAATATCATAACCTTTCAAAGCTTCATTTCCAAAATATCATATCTTTCAGAATTTCTTTTCAAATCATTTTAATATCGAAATATCATATCTTTCAAAACTTTATTTTTTTCAAATCATTTAATGTCAAAATATCATATCTTTCAAAACTTCATTTCAAATCATTTTAATATATTAAAACATCATAACCTTTCAAAGTTTCATTTCCAAAATATCATATCTTTTAGAACTTCGTTTCAAATCATTTTAATACCAAAATATCATATCTTTCAAAACTCCATTTTCAAATCATTTAATATTAAAATATCATATCTTTCAAAACTTCGTTTCAAATCATTTTAATATATCAAAATATCATATCTTTCCAAAACTTCATTTCAAATCATTTTAATATATCAAAATATCATATCTTTTCGAAACCACATTTCAATCATTTTAATATACCAAAATATCATATCTTTTCAAAACCACATTTCAAATCATTTTAATATATCAAAATATCATATCTTTTCGAAACCACATTTCAAATCATTTTAATATATCAAAATATCATATCTTTTCGAAACCATATTTCAATCATTTTAATATATCAAAATAGTTATATTTCAAAACCAATTACTTCATTTTAAATCATAAAATGAAGTTATTACGTTTAATAATTAAATTATTAAATTCCAAAAATTTAAACTTTTCATTGTTCATTTATTCGCTTAAATTTATTAAAACAATGAAAACTCAAGTTTCGCAGCATTTGAAAAATGCTACAGAAAGTTACATTCAAAACAATTCAATTTAACAAAAGACAGCATTTAAAATGCTGTTAATTAACTTCAAATATTCAATAGAATTTCACAAACACTTATTTTTCATTTAAATCATTTTTAACTTATAAAATCATACATTTTCACATTTATAATCATCATTTAATTTTCCTTAAATTCATGATTTTATAAAGTTTAGTTTCCTTTCAAAAATCAATATTTATTACTAATTCACTTATTAAATTTCAACATTCAAATTTAAATTCATTACATTAAATTTCAACTTAACACTTAAGTTTAAAATTTCAAATATAACTTAATCCCATTTTATTTAACTTAACTTAAAATTTCACTTTTGAATCAAATTCATAAATTCCAATTTAAGTTATATTTCCAAATTCAACTCAATATTCATTCATTAACATTTTTACTTTATTCAAAAATCATTAATATGTTATAAAATCATTTTAAATTAATTTAAATTCAAAATATCATAAATTTATCATATTTTCAAAGTTAATTTAAATTCCATTAAAAATTAAATCAAAATTTCCAAAATAACTTACATTCAGATTTTCTAACTTTTCCATAATTTGTTTAACTTGTAAATTTCCAGAAAATCAATAATACTTTACAAAAATTATTTTTACTTAATTTTAGATCAAAATATTATAATAATTACATTTCTAAAATATTTTAAAATTTTTAGAAAAACATATTTTGACTACGGGTCCGTATATAATTTTCTACGCTAGGTAAAGTGATACGGGTAATATATCATTTTAACCCGTAATTTACAAAGAAAATCTGGGTTTTATCACTTCAAACCTACAGTCCCAAGTAAATAAAATAAACTGAAAATCGCTCAGGCCTATCATTTCAGCCCATAACGATTTTCCCCTATTCTAAAGTCCGTTCGAGTATGTATCATTTCAACCCATAGTGATTCTAATCTAAAAGGAACTTGCAGTGTGATAAACTGATAAAAATAACAGAACAATATAATATAATAGTAACAGATGTTATAAAAGGTGTTTAAGCATGGGTGAATATCATATAATCATAATATAGCAGGTGTAACATGATAATGCATTTCACAGATTCAAAAGGGGTCAGTTTACTAGTTATATAAGTACAAATCGTCTGGTGAGAATCACTCACCTGTTCAGAGCTGGAGATATCCACCAAAGCACACAACACAACACAATGAAGGCACGATGACATGGATATGACTTGAGAGTGGAGAGCCAAAGCAATTAGACTTGTTCAAACATTTACACAAAACAATGCAACTTTATATAAGTTTCAACACGAATTACACTAGAACAACACTAGAAATCAAAGCCCAAAACGATGTCAAATTCATCACACTTGTTCTCAACTTCATATGGATCAGTTATAGGTTGGATAATCTCAGCCAAGACATGAATTTGGTTCTGGGTTTGGATCTATAGTGGTCGGCCTGGGTTGATTTGAATGGTGATGAATATAGGTGCAACAATTTACAAAAACAAGGCAAATACAAGGCAACAACTTCATCTCTAAGCTCCTAATGTGCTCGGCCAGAGGCTAGGTGGGCCCAACCAGTGGTGCAGGTGGTGGTGGGTGATGTGGAAGAGGGTGGAAGTCAGGTTAGAGGTGGTGGTGGAGGAGAATGTGGCGGCTAGAGGTGGTAGAAGGAGCGAGATGCAAAAGTAGCTCGGTTTGCAACATATGTGATAGTCTAAGTGGATTTTGGTGGTGCTCCTTGCCATGGATGGGCTCGGCCTGCCTTGGTTATGAAATAAGGTGGGTGATTGTCAGAGAAAAGGAGTGGTAGAGGTTAGGTCAGATCTGGTTGAGGAGGAGACAAGCTATGAAGGTGAGAACAAGTACAAAATTCAAATAGAAAAGTAGAAAAACAAAGGAAGAAGAAGGTGAAATTTACCTCAACTCCTTCAAGCAATTGCCGTATTTTTTTATGACAAGTGGATTTGAGATCCACATGAAAAATAAGAAAGTGGATGAGAGGATGAGGAAACATACGGCAAAAAAAAAATAAAAAAAAATGATGTATGTTGGGAAAATGAAGAGGTGGAAGAGAAAAGGTCAAAAGAAGATAAAGAGTTTCAAGTCTTTTCAAATTTCCACAAATTTATTTTAAATTTATAAATACATAAAAAGGCTGATAATAAAGATAAATAAACTCAGAAAATAAAATAAATAATAAAAAGAAATAAATAAATTTAAATAAATAAAGAAAATGGCAATATATACATAACTAGGCTTTATAAATTTGGAAACAACTTCAAATGAACTTTAGAAAATCTTTATGTACTTGAAAAATATTTATAAATAAAGATAAGAACACAAAATAAAAATGAATTCCAAAAAATAAATAAATAAATATATTTTAATTAAATATAATTTAATGAAGAAATTAGCAGAGAAATGGAAACCAGGCTTTAAAAATTGAAATAAATTGAAGTAAACTTTAGAAAAATTATACTATCACCTCAAAAATATTAAAAGACAAAAATATAAATAAAATAAAATATTAACACATATTAAAATAGAATATGACAAAGAAAATATAATTTATATAATTTAAAATTGACAAAATTGTTAAATAAATCAAATTACACTCAAAATTGAAATGTACATAACTTTTACAGTTTAACTCCGTTTCCAACGGAAAAAAAAGAAGTGTTCAAGTTATTACATCTATTTTCATAACAAAATTTAAAATTTAAAATAATTTAAATTTGAAGTTTAGAAGTCAAAGTTTGAACAGTTTGACCAGAAATTCACTTTACAGTAAAATATTCAAATTATACTAGTTTGAACTATAAATCACTTAATAATCAACATTTATATTTAAAAATGAAATGTTTGAAATAAAAAAAATTTAAAATAACTTAAAATAAAAATAAAGTCAATTTAAAAATATAAGCAAAATCTAGGGTTGTTACAGGTCTGCTTGCTCTCGTGTATCACCAATTGCCAAGCTCTCCTCTTGAGAAATAGAGAGGCTGTCCAAACCATGCAACGTCGCAATTTGCTCAGAATGCAAAATGGGCTACGAGCCAGAAGTGAAGATGACGATTAATGTACTTTAAATAATAGTGGACCCATCATCGTGATGTGAAGGCAATTCAGTGGGAAGAGTAGGTTGATCTACAATACCAGTATAAAGGGCAGTTACCTCTGCAATCTCTTCAGGTATGAATTGAAAATCTTCAAGAATAGGAGAGATAAAAAAGTTACATGCTGTGGCAATTTTTTTATATGCAATGACTTCCAAGCCTTCCTCATTTCCATCCTTCGACGGCTGCACAACTACAGGAGAAGTGGCAACGATCCCCTTGCTGGTATGAAGATGTAAAGACAACTCGCCCGTGCCCAAAGGAAAATGTTCAGTAGTAGCCTTAATGGTAGCCGTGATATTGATGGTTTCTCACTCCCTCTCCAGCATCAATATTTTCTAGCTTTCCACTAGAGCTAGGCGAGATTCTTCATTCAAGTAGGTCTGAACCATCTTCTTTATGGTGTAATAGTTATCCATGTCTCGAAACAGGGCTAGAATTTCTTTCCAAACTACAACTAACGTGCGAGGGAACAATGGACCCAAGTAACCAAGGCTGTCCTGATGAAGCACGAATTTACTATAGAAGCCTAAAATGGTAACATACAAGCCTTCTATTTTCCTAGTGGAAGTATCTTGGAGCTCTGAAAGGCTAGCTTTCGTGCTAGCCTTCACTACATCTAGTTGATTTTTCTCTGCTTCTAAAGTCAAAATTTTCACACATAGAGAGGAAATTTCCTGAGATGGTTGGATGACGAGTTTCTTCTTAGCGTCGACCATTGTCTCGCTTACCCTTAGTTTTTCTTTCAAAGCCACCTCATAGGTGTGGCACTTCTTTATTTCATCTCTGAGTATGAGTGTGGTTTGGTTAGTTGATTTTTTCAGCTCCTTGAATAAAGAAGCACTCTTACTTTCTCTCTTCAAGGCGTCTTCCCTCTCCTTCTTCAATCTCTCAAACTCTGAGTCACGATCCACAAGGTGCTTCTCGTATTCATATTTTTCGGACTAGAATAAGAGAACCTGCTAGCAATTGTTTCAACTAACAGTAATAAGATACTTGCATAATTTATTCCACCCCTTAACTTATTATAAGCCGCTCTGAATCGCATGGAGATGGGGTAAGTAAGATTCTACGCGAACTAACTTCAAGTCGAGTTTATCGAAAACAACCCTCCTTAAGAACAAGTAGGAAAATGCAGCCTGCAGAAGCAGCGAACTAGCAGGGAAAATGCAAGGGGCTCGCCTTGAAATTGGAAGAAAAGTAGCCGCTGCAGCATGAATGGAGAAGGTCATGATGCTGGAAGTGGGATCAATCATCCATGTAGAAGTAGGAAGCCGTATGGTAGGTGCATGTTCTGGATCTTTCTTCAGATTCTTTGATGGGTCCTCCCGTTAAGTCGAGCTTCTCCTTTTCTCATGGCTGCTTCATCTGTCATGGTCTTGACCCTTACCAGCTCAGCGATATTCTTCTGCCTCCTTATCTTTCTCCTTCGTCTCTCTTCGTCAGTTTCATGGAAGGCATAGTATCTAGATGAATGCCTTTGCGAACACTGAGATTCAATTGCTCGGTTAAGATCGTTGTAGAAGACACTAGTTATGATCCCTACAAAAAATAACAGAACGACTTCATAAAAAAGACATTTGATAGATTAAAATATCCTAAGGGAATAATAGTGAAATGCATGATCCTAGTGAAGTGTGTGCTACAGGTTAACGACCCCAGCATAATGCACAAACCGGATTGATCGCCAATTAATGTCAGGACATCAATTTCTGTTGAAACGATTTGGGTAGGCTGGGAAGGCAACCCTTCCAAAGTGAAGTCGCTGATTCGGGCACCCATATCTACAAAAATGTCGCTCGCATCTCCCGAGTCAGAATCATCACCCTCTGATAAAGGGCTGGGAACGGGCGTGCTCTAGGGGGGAGGTTCTTCAGAACATTCTTTCGAAGGAGGTAAAGGAGTATGTTCGAGACTCAACTACAGGGCCTTATCCCTAAATTGACATCGCCTTCCTTGGTATCTGTATCCTAATTTATTTTTTCTTCGATTAAAGGGAACCCCTCACTGATCTCTCCTTACTCCTTTCCCTCATGCAATGAAGCTTTGCACATCTGATGAACAAACTCTTCTTCTTTCTCCTCCGGGATCAAAGGCATGTTGGGTGGATTATCAACCCCAACTTGAACGTGGTCCTTTTTAGAAGTGTTCTCTAACATGTTGGACAAGTCACGTTCTTCCTCCTCATCACCATCATCGTCACCTTCATAAGAATCATGGAAAGTGGAAACAGAGCGAGTCTCGGTTTTGGAGCAAGAAGGGGCACTAATGAATCCAACCGATCTCTCGGGATGTAAAAGCCTACACTGGCAAAGAATTTCATAGGTAAGCAGAAATCTAAGCATGCGATCTTGAGCATCAACCGCTTTAAGGGCATTGAAAATATGGGTGAGCATTGGATCTTTGTTAATCTTTGGGAGAATTGCAATGAAATAAATGACTGTTTAAAAGAATTTTTAGCAACTAAAGGAAATTCCATGCATCCTAGAGGAAACTTACCCTCCATGGTCCATAGACGAGTGAATCCCTTTGGACATTTGGCAAAAAAGAACTAATTTCTGAATAAGGGAACCTTGCTAGGAAGATCAAGTATAAGCTTTAGGCTATGTTGCGCCCCAATATAAACGAGTGATGCGTTAACCTCCCTCTTTTTAAATAGCAGGAGATATTGCAGCTCGGCAAAGCTCGAGGTGTGTTTAAGTGTTCGCATGAACAGAATATATAATCAAGTTGGTATGGCATAACCATTTGGGAGGATTTCAAATGGAGCCGACCCCACGTTCTAAAGTGTTGCCATAAGAATATTTCTAAATGGGGGCCCGCACCATACATACACATGTAGGATGGCAAGCTACGTATCCGAAAGGAGGCCTATGAGCGAATTCCCCTTAGGAAGGCAAAAGCACGTCAACCTTCGAAATGCTGTATTATGAGCAAATACTTTGCAACCACATGTGTGTAAGGATCAAAGAGGCTTTCTCTAGAGGATCAAGAGAAACCCTAAAGTTGGGGGGACTCCGGTCGACGACGGGGCCATTTGGGATTAGATGACCATATTGTCCCGAAGCTAGGAAAGTAACAGGTCCAGCTAGGATCGACGAAGACTCCGCCTTAGAAATAAGTGAGCTTCCTTCAGTTGACTGACGTGAGGAGGATTTGCACGTCATTCTATATAAGAAAGCCTATGTTCAAAAAGGTCAGGTGCACCAAAAACTTAAACATTAAACACCTAATTCGACTGATACTTGGAACTCAGAGGGTAATTGACGTGATTCCAAATATAACCGCGAATATGTGTGATGTGTAATCTATGTGAGAACGACCTCGGCATCCTTAACGCTATGGACAAACCATTCCATGCAGATGGCTCATTCACACCGGAAAAAGTGATTCATATCAGCTATTAATGTCTTTTCTCCTACACTTACCCATTATAGATCAACGATCGATAATGGATCCATTTTCCGAAGTGACACAAAAAGCTCTTTCTATTCCAAGTACACCGACCGTGTAACGACAAGACCAAACCAATGCAAGTAATTACAGACCAATGAATCTGAATCGGGAAGAAAATTATCAGTGTAAGTCGATTTTAGTTTCCTAAAGAAAGTGATAACAACCTAAGCTGCATGCAATACGCTATCCTAAGTTATTATCACCTCCAAGAAAAACCAAAATCGAACCGCAATCTGCAAGATGTCATGCTAGAATAGAATATAAAACTTGGTACAAGTTAATTTGATCCCGCGGATGAAGATAGAAATACATGTTGAGCGCTGGGGTAAAACCATGGCTTCGTTCCGTGAAGAACATTGGTCTCGATTTACTACCTTCTTCCACAAAATCAGAATTAGCTCGAATCTTCCATTGCATAATTTTCAACATAACCTCACCATTAATCGATGATGTGATATCGTGTCAAAATCCACTTCACCCCCTTCGAAAATTGAGAAAGGCAATGGGAACTTCAATTCAAGATGGCTCGAACGAGAGCGCTTTAGATTGGCATCAAGGTAGACGAAATCATGGCAGCAGGCGGGGTTGGGAAGTAAGGATCGATGGTGGCGGCACTATAGTGACGGCAGAGCCTGGATCAGTGAAGTTTTGGTATCTTTTGAATCAGCTCGGCTTAAAAATGTGAAATGGGAGAATGGAGATCCGATCCCACATATATGTGCCAAAAAAGTGAAAGGCGAATTTTCCTCAAATGACCTCAACTTTCCTTGTTTACCCAACTTGATGTTCATATTCATTCAGGAGGTTATCAAGTCAAGATCACTTCTAATTACAAATAATGAAAATTTCCACTAAGGATTGGATAATTAGCTGAAACGTGAAAGGTAGCTACTCAAAGAAGCTAGATACAACTGATAAAGCTCAGTGAAATGGAAACCGGAAGATAAATAATTCTAGAGCATGCCTTGTTTCCGATGAAAGCACGCTCGGGATGGGGGCAAATGTTAACCGGGTATTCAACCCAGGAGAATTCAAAAGAAGTTAGAACATTTAAATTGTGCCATAATGACTCAAAACTTGACGGGAAGACCAAAAAGAACATGACAAAGAAACTCTAGAAGTTTGGACTAATTACATGCTAAGTATTTGGATCTGCACCGATCCGATCCAATTGGATCGGTCCACTTTGAATGCCACATTGTCATTTCCACAATCATACAACTGATTTCTACAAACATATAACTCCCGAGCTCATATGTCTTAGGAAAGGGTGTTAAGCTAAGAGAAATTACATCTTTGCCACCAAACAGATGATACGTTTATATAGATCAACCAATGTGATCTAGACATGCAACGTCAAAAATTCATCCATATAAGTTTTTTGAAAACAGGACAAACCGAATGAACGCTCGCATCACTTCCTATCAGGAGTCATCCCTAGGATTAGTAACTAGAAGAACTTGCATATTGAAGATTTTCATTACGAAGTAATACTGACACCGTATATATATAATATGCATCGTGGATCTAGTGGCAAGTTGCCCTACATCATGAAAATCTCCCTCTTCAATAATCATCATCATAAACCTGCACTTTCGAATGCATACACTGGTTTGAACTGATTTTTGGATAAATCCGATCCCAGTCTTTTCGGACCAACAATGATAAAGAGGCCTTCATCCTCGTACAAAAACCAAGGCTCACAGATATATCACGTTTCCAACTCTGAACTTGCTATCCTTCGGCCAAGAAGGAAGTCTGGTAGATTGGAGTACCATAGCCACTCTACCCTACTCGAATCAACATTCTTAACACCAAATCGATCCAATTGGATTAGTACCGATTCAAATTATTGACATGTAGATTCTCCAATCCATATGAATTATATTCCTACATCTCTGCTAAACTTATTTACCAAGTTTGATAGCACTCTAAGCATCTGAGTTAAAGGAGTCAAGACTTATCCGATTCGGATTACAGTTCAATCTAACTTACAGGCGAACAATTGTCAAAACAAGTCAACAAGCTATGAAATCACATAGGGAACCTCCATTGCAAGAAAAGAAGCCAATGAAGACGGAGTTGTGTAAAAATTGCACAACATTTTTGATCGGTATTGATCCGATCCAATTAGATCGGCACCGATCCAAAAACTTAGTTTGAAATCGCTCCAAACTTTATGTACCTCCTCCTATTAATGACTAATGCTTCTGGTACTCTGGTTCTGATCCAAATGCTATCTAAATCCTATAAATACCATCCTATCATACAAGGAGGGGGCTGGCTGCTCTGATCACTGGGGAAACTCTGCTACTAAGATTTTTCAACCTTCTTCCTCCTTATAATGGCTACCATGGAACAATTGCCTTCTTTTTATCTCCATCAATGGAAGTCTGATCTTTCTTATTTCATTATTAGAATTGTGAACAACTTGTACTTGTGATCAACAGTCAATCCATCAATAAAATCTATAAAGTGGACGTAGACTTCACCAACAGCCGAACCACCATAAAAAATTTCTATTTCTTTACATTATTCGTTATTTTCTGCAATTTGGAGAGTGGTTTTCTTTACTTTATTTGTCCTGGTAAATCGGGCTTGTGCTTTCAAAATCCTATCAGGGTGTTGATCCATTTTTCGGGTTAACATTAGCATTCGAACCCCAATTCTTTTACGATTCTTGCATAGTAGCAATTACATTAAAAACCAAAAAGCCAACGTAAACCATATTGATTTTAAAACCAATCTACCAAATCTAAGCCCTTAGTGTAAAAGGAAATAATTATGAAATTGATGTAAGAATTATAACAATGCAAAAATTATGAAGCAAAAATTACGCGGTGATGAACTAAAATAACTAATATGCAATGCATGAATTGAACTTATATAAAACCTTATCTGAGTAGCTTAGCATATGACCACCTCAAAGAAAAAAGGTAGGCCTAGTGAATGGGATGGAGGTCGATTCTTCTTTGACATTTCCATAGTTAAAGAAGTTGTCGGACCACGCCCATTTATAAACTCTATAGCCAAAAAAATAAGTGATAATGAGCATTGTATGTATTGACTAAATAACTTACATACCAAAGGAATACAAATACTATCTGAAAATACTACATCGCAATAATTCACATCGTCTAAAGGAGCCTCAATTCGGTGGGTCTACGGAAATAGATAATAGATTCACATACATGCTAAATTTATTTATTTATAGAAATTGATTTTTTTATAGAAACTGAATTAGCAATATATAAATGTGACATATCATATAGTCATATACTTGATTATTATATTGAATTAGCAGTAGTATAACATACTGAATTACTTAGTAGTAGCATAATTCATATATTCATTTTCATTATGTTGGATATATAATAATCTATGATTCAGGATGCAATAATTCATGTAGTACCAGATATATATGATTCAAGGCCATGCTACTTCAAATTCAATAATTCATGTATACATCTAAGGTAAATACATGCATTATGTAATATGCAATGCTTATAGGTAATAACAACAGCAAGAATAAGATTTCAGTGGAAAATTAGCAATTAGTATAAATAATTACTTAACTATCAAATAGCAATCTATATTCTAATATCTTTAAAAAGCATATAACTAGCGTCTCGATTCTCGAAAGTAGAACAAATTAACAATTACTTTAATTCATACTCACATGTTTTCTCTTTCTTATCTTCGATCTCGATGTCATGTTTTCCGTAATAGTTGAACTGTTGAAGGCTAGCACCAAACAATAATCAGCAACAACGTTTATCGCTCGAGGAGATTTCGCATTTTGTTATATGAATAGGCAAGTAGCAGTCACGACTTAGGCATGAAAGGAAACATAGATTAGGTAGTATCAGTTTGGTGAGGGGTATGGGATATTGGGCTATGTTAGGTTTTGGGCTATATATGAAAGAAATGGTCGTTTAACGTTTAATTGACTGACCAAATTTTCACTAACCGTTAACCGAACTGAAAATATTCAGTTAACGTCGGTCAGTTAACCAATGATGTCGATTGACCGATTTTACCGATTAAGTCGGTTCGGTATTCGTTGGTTAAATGCCTACACCTAGTTTATATTGTGGTTTGTATGCATAGAATAACAGACAATTTAATACGAATGTAAACAAAATATGAAATTCTAAGTTATAACTCGCAACAACAAAAAATTGGAATATTATTTTTATTCTTTAGCAAAGAAGGTCTTACATTCCATCTAGTAGAATAAACTATCAATTTTCGCAAAATAAACATGGAATTAGAAATAAGCCAAAATTATTAGCTAACCTAAAATCCTTCAGTTTTCCAAATCAGTCGGATGGTAAAGCTTCGCGTGCATTTTTCTATTCTTCCTTTCATTGAGTTGTGAGCCTTTGCACTTCGATTCCTAACCCTTACTTTATTTTCTCATCTTAGATATCTTCTTCTTTCTATCCATCTTCTCAAAACTCGTTACCTTCTTATCTTCTTAGTTTTAACATCTTCTCCATGATAAAATAACTGAACAATTTCCTAACATTTCAAGCCTCACCCGAAGCAACTGCACCTCAAAGAAGCAAATCCAAACAGAAATAACCAGATTTACAATCACAAAGAAATTCCAAATCAATAATAATTTTAATAGCTTTCCAGGTTGATTTAGATAGGATAATAATTTTAAAAAAGAGACATGGTTTTTAGAAGTGGAACATGAAAGTTTATGTGTATGAATCGTACACATCACATGTGGGAGAGAAGAAAAGCAAGCTTGGTGGAAGAAGAGCAAGCTTAGAGGAAGAAGAGGAAAAAATACCTAAGATTATAGTTTATAAATATATATCTGTAATTAAGGAGACGGGAATATAAATAAGTAGAGAATAGAGAAGTGGGGTAAAATGTGTATGAATAGATGTGAGGTGGGGTAGCATGTTCTCTTTAATTTACCGATTTGCATGCTAATTCTTTATAGCCACTAGATATCTTACTTATAAAACAAATATAAACCATACTTTGTCCCTGGTTTATCTACAAAGGGATTTTATCATGTAAATTGTTATAGCATGTATGTTTAGATAATAATCGAATATCATGAATCTATATATATATGTGTTATCGCCATAGAGTGGATTATATATACATATATATGTCTTAATAAAAATATTTTTTATATAATAAATACATGCTTATGGCAAGAATTAAAAAAACCATTTTTTAATTTAAATATATTATTAAATTGTTTTATGCTAGAAACAAAATTAATATAATTTGTTAATATATAATGTAAGTGTACTATATTTTATTAATTTTATATATGTATAATCAATGTTAGGATTACGAAAAAAATTACTTTGTTTATATAAATATATAATTCAAAATTTTAATATATGTATATATCTCTTTATTCAAAATTAAACTTATACGTATATAAAATAAATATATACAAAATTATATATTATCTTTATAATTACTACAATATAAAATGCCGTTATTTAAAATTGGTTTTGGAATTTTGGTTTTTTTAAATTATTTCTAACTATATTTATGTATGGAAGTGTGTATGTATATATAACAAAAAAATTAAATAAAAAATTTATTTTTAGTATGGACAAAATCTATTTTGACCTATGTATGTATAAACTTAATTCAAATTCTATTATATATATATATTCATGTTATATATAAATAAATAAAACATTTAAACTTATTTTATGTATAACTACACATACATGTATATATTATATATATATATATATATATCACTTAATATATTTTAGACTATTTTTATATATAAATATTTAAAATTGATTTACCATATTAAATAATGTTAATTTAATATATACATGAGTTTATATATTATTATATGAAATTGTACATTTTACACTTAGTATTTATAACAAGTAATGCATGCATACACACACACACACATATATATATATATATATATTATAAACATATATAAATTGTAACGACCTGTAATTTTCGATAATTTAAATTAGTTAATTTAATAAGATTTTGGTAATGTAATATGGAAAGAAATAAAAAAGTAATTTAATAATGAAATCATAAGTAAAATAAAATGTAATAGTGTCAATTAAAGTTAATTATTAACAGTTTGAATGAAATATTAATTAATTGAAGTGATTAGGATGTTATACTTAGTTATAAATTGGATGACCCATTTTCGTTTCGGACTCAGAACGGGCTTTCCGGGTCGTTTATCGTTCAACTTTCAATCTGATCTGGTCCATTCGTTCTATTTTTGATCTACTTATTTATAGCCCGTTGTAAACCCTAGCCATTTCTTATTTTCTTTTATCTGTACGTATAATTCTCTCTGGCTTCTTCTTCTCAATGGCAGACAAACCAAACAAATTCCAAACTCAATTGCAAATCGAAATCAAATCAAAAATTCAAACTCCTCCAACCCAAACAAATTATATATCGATTTAAAGCTCTCAATGAGTGCAAGTCAAATCTGTTGTTAGCTTCTTGATTGGAGTTTCTATGTGACCAGAATTGGACGAATAAATCTTGGTCGTTCATCGCGTTGTGATGAATGCCAACCATCGAAATTCGCCTAAGATTTCGAAAAGGATCGGCGGCGGCTGGCTTCACCATGTCCGATGGTGGTCGCGACCTTAGGCGCGCGGGTCGAGGAGGATGCGGTATTTTGACGCGGCTCTGGTGATGGCCAGAGTGCGCTAACGACTTGAATTTCTGGTGGCGGATACGAGGGTTCGAGCACAAGAGAAGGTAGAGTTTGGTGTAAAGATGGCTGATGTGGCGAATTCTTATTGATTCGCTTGTTTTAATTATTTAATTTGTTTATCTAAATTTTATAACTTCTAACTCACATAAATTTTGCATACGAGGCCCGATTCATGCGTGGTTTGTTCCATCGGGATCGTATAAAAATTCCGGACGTTTTGACCTCATTTGGACGAATTCTAAGATCGTTTAAATTTTGGCCCTAGATTGAGTTTTAAATCGATTTAGATTTGAAGGTGAGTGTTTTGACTCACTCACAACTTCTAATATTTCTTGTGTTAGTTAAATTAAATTTATGATGTGATTAGAAATTAATTTATGGCTGTTTGGTATATTTAAATTGCTATTCTTGTTAATATGTTTTATTTTGAATTAAATTTTTATTTAACTACAATTGAGTTTAAATTTTCCGATTAAATATCTGTCATTGATAATTAGTTTATTATTGATATTTATTGGTTGAATTGAATGATGATTTTGATGGATGTTTGATATTTGATATTGGATGATTGGAAGTTATGTAAATTTATATATTGTTGTCACTCTGCAAGTTCCCTTAATTATTATTATTTGAAAATCACTATGGGTTGAAATGGTATATACCCAAACGAACTATAGATTAGGGAAAATCGTTATGCTTTGAAATGATAGACTCGAGGACTTTATGGATTTTAATATTAAATTCAGGATTGCGGTTTGAAATGATATGCAACCGTAAAATTTTAAATTGAGGATTGAAATGATAAATATCCATATCACTTGACCCCAGGGTAGAGAATTATATACGGATACCAGATCGGTTAAATTTAATGATTTTAAATCCTTAATTTCTTTAATTTAGTTAAATGATGTTTTGAAATAAAACTTGATTTATATAAATTGAATTATTATCGAAATTCAAGTTTTATGTTGAAACTGGAATTGGTTTAAAGAAATTATTTAAAGAAAGTAATTGAAATTTCAAAAATTGAATTTTAAAATATAAATGAAATTTATAGAAATCGGGTTATTAAAATTGTTTGAAACATAACTTTGAAATATATTGAAACTGGAGTAATTTAAATTGATATTTCGAACATGGATTGAAACCGATATTGAATTAAATATTTTATTGAGAATTTGAATTGGAAATTTGAAATTGGGTTTTCGATATTGAAATGGTCCAAATGTGTTGGAATGAAATAAATAATTTAAATTGATATAAATTTCAAATTCATATTTTTAATATAAACTATTTAAAACCATATTATTTTAAAGATTCTAAATTTTAAGATTTTCAAATTATTAAACTATTTTAACCTATATTAACTATAATAAATCATTTTAACCAATTTTCAAACCATTCGATTATTTTAAACTAATTAACATATTTTAACTTATTTTAAATCTAATTAATCTATATTAAAGCAATTGAATCTATTTTAATTATATTTAATCTATTTTAAATCTATTTAACTATTTTATATCAATTTAACATTATCCTAAATCTATAACTAAACTACTTTAGAGTATTTTAACCATTTATGACTATTTTAGCTATTTATAACTGGTTAAACTATCTTATAAGTTTTCAGACTGGGTAGAGAGAAAGTGTTTGTATTCAAATTTATTGATTTAAAAGAAAATATGGTTAAATGATGTTATAATTAATTGAATATGTTGATTTTGAAGTGAGAATTTAACTGAAATGGAAATATGATTTTCGAAAGAAATTATGATTTCGGAAATGATGATTTCAGTGGTGAATATGATTTCAAAGTGAATATGATTACGAAAGTGATATGGTTTTTGAGAATATGACAGTTTGATATAAAGTGTGAATTGACCTTTGAAATGTAAAAGAACCATCCGTTGTGAAATAAGCATTTGGTTGTTAAAGAGACAGGGATCGGATATTGTCATATCCCTGCCAATACCAAAAACCACTTTAACCAATGTGCACATGGTGGAGATTGTAGAAATGAAGTAGGATGGTTTGGCGAGCGATCCTAATGAGGTATTTACGTGACCCTGACTCCCGTGAGTCAGCTTGATTCGACTAAAATCAGGAGCGAACCCGGGCCAAGTGAGGTCATTCCTCCGATCAGGCACACTTCTTCGATACCATATTCTGACTTTGTGATTGATTTGGTGGCCACCCTTGATTTTGATTTGGAAGTGCGTTCCGAGGTGGGAGGTAGTAGCTGTTATGCGTTACCACCAGTCCGTATACGCAAATGGTATATCTACCCTGGCATTGCCTCGAGTGCCGCGTCGCATGCCTTATCGCGCCTTCTACGAGTTTGTTTTGTACCATACCTATAGGGTACCCTCTGTGTAAACGTCCAGTTTACAGAGGAGCGTACGGTACTGTATAAACTATGGGAATACATAAAATGTGTTAAGGGAGATATAGGTAACGCCTCAACGCTATTTTAATACTTTTACTTCACTATAGACATATTAGAATAATGTATTGTACTACATTGTAGATAGTTTAACGGATCCTTAGGAGATGTGAATCCCGAACATCTTTTAAGTTATTGCACTCATGTTAGACACTGGATATGAGATGTCAAACCCCGTAACCATCCCTGATGTTGTCACACACATATTTACCATTGGATTAACTTATATAAGATCTTTTTATTCTGACTCGAGTGTTTTGTCTTCTCAATTCACTTAGGTCAGCCTGAGCATTTCAGGGATTGAAGACCTTATTTCTAAAGGACAAAGACAAAGATTTGTACTAGTATTGATTATTATATTCCACTTCATCATGTTATTCTGCTGCATTATTTGTTTATTCTTGTTGTTTGTAACTCTGACTTTGTATTGTATAAGTATAATCAAATTTATTTTGTAAACAGCTTCATGCGCTGTTATTTGATTATTATATTTTGTCATTCCACTGAGAGATTCTGTATTTATTTTATTTCTCTCTTTTTCTTATTTACCCCATAACAATCTGCCCTTATGTATGGTTTGGTTTGACTGGTGTATTTGCTTAAAGCGTCCAAAAACGCAGGTCGTCACAATTGGTATCAGAGCTTTGGTTTAGTTATAAACTTAGCTTTGTGGGGTCCGACTCATATTAAATTGGGTAGTAATACCCTAGAATGAGTCGGTGAGTGTATACATATGAGAGAGCGTATTTGTTAGTGTTATAAATAGGTTTTTGTATTGTGTTAATTTGTTCCGTTTTGTCTTTATAAATTATGGTCAGTGCATAGGACGTTATGACATCAACATGGATTTCTAAAAACTTAATGGGGTAGACCGACACAATATTCGTTTTAAAATATAGGCAAATGAAATAATTTTGGCTATTATATATTTCTGTATATAAAATAATATTTTATAAATGATATATTTGGCTGCAATGTATATGCTTGTTAGGTAGTGAAATTTATAAATATCGGTTCAAGATAAGATTTGTAAATAAAATAAACATAAATTGGAAAATTTAGAACTTAATTTCTGCAATTTCTGAAAATTCCTTTCGAATGATTTTGGAATATAATATTAATATTATTTAGGAGTATTTTTTGATAAAAATATTTCAATATAATTTAAAAGAAATGTTTTGAGGGAATTTTGGAAAGAAATAAGTTCCGTACTCCCCTCTCTGTCGCTGAAAAATAATTTCGGTTATGAGTGCATGCATCGTCGACGTTCATTTTCGAGTTTCAAAGTGGGAAGACCATTGCAGTAATTTTACCGCACAATTGTTTTGATAAATTAATCTTGATTTTAAATTGCAAATATGATTTGATATATATAAAAGATATGATTATATAGATTATTTTAAAGTAATTGAAATGAAACCTGGTTGTTTAGTTCTTAAGTTTCTATAAATTAGAAATTGAAATTATGTAATGAATGGAATATTGACTATATTAAAAAATTTAAACTTCTAAAATTATAAATAAGAAATCTAATATTGGTAAACTGTAAATAAAATGGAAATGGAAATTAGAAATGATAACTATTGAATAGTGGGTTAATTAAAATAAATGAGATAAATTTGTGTAATGTTGAATTTCATTCTTAGAAACATATATCTAACTTACCAAAATATTAAAAGTTGTAATGTTAAATAGGATATGTAATAGAATATTATACAAGTAAAACTTAAATAATGTAAGTGTTCAGTGAATTTACTTTTATAAATAAGAATTTTGATATTATAATTGTTATAAATTTAAGATCATAATTGAAATTTTACTAAATAAAATGAAATAGGAAGTGGGTACTGTAAGTAAAAGATTATAAATTTAAGTTAATGTTTGAAGCTACTGATAATTAAAGTGAAAGTTAAAATGAATACTATATTAAATTTAATGATTATTATTTCAGAAAGCTGAAATGATTTAGAAAATAGATTTAATATTCACTGACATTATATTAGGAAACTAATGTAAATTAAAAGTAATAAATATAAGTATGAACTTATGCACAAATGAATATGATTATCTAATGAAAATCAAGTATATAAATTCATAAATGTAAACTAAACCGCAATAAAATGTATGTAATACTTAAATAATGAAATCACAGATTTTAAACAATTGAATGGATACAATTTATATAAGAAATGAATGTAAAGTAATTTTCACTATAAATGAAAAAATGAATTTTTGTAAGTAATGAATGAAAATAAATGAAAATAAACACTGAATGAATGAATGTGTTTTCATTTACAAAGAAACCTATATAATACTTTAAGAATTGATTTACATATATTTAAAAAATTATAACTGAGTAACATATGTAAGAAAATGTAAATAACATATGTAAATAAATGAATGAAATAAGCATTGTATGAATGAAACTGAAGAAAGTTAAATAATATGAAATGAAATTAATAATAATGAACTTGATTAATGCTTGGAGTCATTGTTTGTTTTGGCCTATGGGTTGGTTGGGATAGGATACTTTTAATTTTTTTTGGATGTATGAATAATCTGTTGAGTTTTATCTAAGACTTTTGAGTGTATGGTATACTAAATAGTTTATTTGTCATTCTGTACGATATAAAAGTATTTGAACCTGATCAAAACCATTTGTTCTGCTTGCTATGAATGGATGGTTATTTCATTGATTTCATGTGATGATTGTATGCTTTTGGTTGGAAGTGATGGTTGTTATGTTACATTGATTGTTGCTATTATTTGAAACGACTTAAACATTTCACTCCTACATAATTATTAACTCCTTTGGAGTATACAAGTGAAATGAAGGTTATGGAAGCAACTGCTGCTTTATTTGGTTTCATAATTTAAAGCGTTGTTTGCTTGACAATATGTACGTTCTCAGAATACAGTTTTATAGCGATATTATATTGTTTTTCAAGCTGTAGGAATATTTTATTTTGAAAAATATGATTATTGTTATTATTGATATTATTATTTTTCCTGAGCACCTCCGTACAAAGGAGACTCTGCCGAAAGTTTTCGTAAATTTTGGACTTAGAAAATTTTTATGAAAAAATTTCAAAACTTTTGTTAACTTGTATGTAAAGGATTTAATTGTTATAAATTGATATATTTTATTTAAATTATTTAATTTTGTAAATTTATTTGTTTATAAATTTATTATTTTGAATAAGATACATTGATTACTTAATTCCTACTTTTCCTTTCTTTTTCCTTTTCGAGAACGAAAAGTTTTGAGTGGGGGAGTGTGTAATAACTCGTAATTTTTGATAATTTAAATTAGTTAATTTAATAAGACTTTTGTAATATAATATGGAAGAAATAAAAATTTGTATTAACTATGAAATCATAACTAAAATGAAACGTAACAATGTTAATGAAAGTTAATCATTAACAATTTGAATGAAATATCTATTGTTTAAAGTGATTTGGATGTTATACTTGATTATAAATTGAATATAAGAAAACAAATGTAAATATTGAATCAATTAATGATAACCGAATAAAATTAGTGTTATGTAAGCAATTATAACATTTGGTTGTAAATAATTAATGTGACTAAAAGTAAATGGTGGCAAACTATTATATGTTGCCTATTTATTTAGTCTATAAAATTTAAATTGGAAATCAATTTAAAATAAATGTAAATAAATGTTACTGTAATGTAAGTTAATACGATAACTTTAAATTTTGGATATAACAAAATGTGTAGGAACGTAAATTTTATTTATATGACAATATTTGATGTAATCAAAAGAATGGAACCAAAATAAAATAATTAATTGGGATTTTAAATTATAATAAATGTGTAAAATTACAAAAATCCAATAAAATTGAAATATAGGAGTCAATACAAATAAAAGATGGAAATTGTAGCATATTAGTGAAATAAGACACCAACAAACAGCTATTTGAGTAATGATTGTTGAACATAATGATCGAAATCAAATAAAATCAATTTATTGGAATTAAAGTTTAATTAATTGGGTTAATTGTAGTTGAAATTGATCACTATAATTATTAAAATAACTAACACAGAAATTGATATGTAAATTTACTTTAAATTATTATCAATGTCCAAGAAATGAAAATGATGGAAATTATTTGTTATTGACTTTGAATTAAAAAGGTGATTTAATTAATTTAATGATTAACTATTCAATTAATGCAAACATAGCCATTTTGGCCACTGATTTGGATTTTGACGAAACTAGTTTCATCGAATCCGTAACGGTAAATTATTGTAGGATTTCAAGTTTCGTGGCGATCAGACTTGTCGTTTGATCATACGGACTTGAAACGCCTAGAAATCAATTTAATTGAAATCAATCGAAATCAATTTGAAATAAGATGATTTTAATATAACTTCTTCATATGACGGAATTTGGACTTGAAACATGTTCCATTGAGTTTGAAAATATTGAAAACATCTATTCTGATATATGAGATGACCCATTTTTGTTCCGGAGTCAGAACGGGCTTTTCGAGTTGTTTATCGTTCAACTTTCAATCTAATCTGGTCCATCCGTTCTATTTTTAATCTACCTATTTATAGACCATTATAAATCCTAGCTAATTCTTATTTCTTTGTCTGTACCTATAATTCTCTCTGGCTTCTTCTTCTCAATGGCAGACAAACCAAATAAATTCCAAACTCAATTGCAAATCAAAATCAAATCAAAAATTCAAACTCCTCCAACCCAAACAAATTTTATATCGATTTGAAGCTCTCGATGAGTGCAAATCAATTCTACTACTAGATTTTCGATTGGAGTTTCTATGTGACTGGAATTGGACGAATAAATCTCAACTGTTCATCGCGTTGTGATGAACATTGACCGATCAACGATTCGCTGATACAGCGAGGTAGAGAGCGTCGAGCGTAATGCATCGGTGTTGTTCGTTTGACCAGGTAATGGTTGGATCGCCGTCAAAATTCGCCTAGGGTTTCAAAAAGGATCGGCGGCGGCTGTCTTCACCAAGACCGATGGTGTTCATGACCTTAGGCGCGTCGGACGAGGAGGATGAGGGGGCTTAGACACGGCTCTGGTGATGGTCGGAGTGCGCTGGCGATGTGAATTTTTGGTGGCACTATGAGGGTTCGAGCACGAGAGAAGGTAGGGTTCGGTGTATAGATGGTTGACGTGGCGAATTCTGACTGATCGCTCGTTTTTATTATTTAATTTGTTTATCTAAATTATATAACTTCTAACTCACATAACTTTTGCATATGAGGCCCGATTCACGTGCGATTTATTCCATTGGGATCGTATCAAGATTTCGGACATTTAGACATTTGTTTGGATGAATTCTAAAATCTTTTAAATTTGGGCCTTAGATTGAGTTTTAAATCGATTTAAATTCAAAGGTGAGTGTTTTGACCCACTTACAACTTCTAAAAAAATTTGTGTTAGTAAATTGAATTTATGATGTGATTAGGAATTCATTTATGGCTATTTGGTATATTCAAATTGCCACTCCTGTTAATTTGTTTTATTTTGGATTAAATTGTTATTTAATTACAATTGAATTTAAAATTTTCAGTTAAATACCTGTCATTAATAGTTAGTTAATTGTTGATATTTGTTGGTTGAATTGAATGATGATTTTGATGGATGTTTGATTTTTAATATTGGGTGATTGGATGTTGTGTAAATTTATATACTGTTGTCACTCTACTAGTTCCCTTAATTATTATTATTTGAAAATCACTATCGGTTGAAATGATATATACCCGAACGAACTATAGATTAGGAAAAATCATTATGGGTTGAAATGATAGACTCAAGCAATTTTATGGATTTTAATATTAAATTTGGGACTGTGGTTTGAAATGGTGTATAACCGTAAAATTTTAAATTGCAGATTGAAATGATAAATATCTGTGTCACTTGACCCTGGGTAGAGAATTATATACGAACGCCGGATTGGTTAAATTTAATGATTTTAAATCCTTAATTTCTTGAATTTAGTTAAATGATATTTTGAAATAAAACTTGATTTATATAAATTGAATTATTATCGAAATTCAAGTTTTATCTTGAAATTGGAATTGGTTTAAAGAAATTGTTTAAAGAAATTTCATTGGAATTTCAAAAATCGAATTTTGAAGTATAAATGAAATTTATAGAAATCGAGTTATTAAAATTATTTGAAACACAACTTTGAAATATATTGAAACTGGAGTAATTTAAACTGATATTTTGAACATGGATTAAAAGCGATATTGAATTAAATATTTTATTGAGAATTTGAATTGGAAAATTTGAAATTAGGTTTTGGATATTGAAATGGTCCAAATGTGTTGGAATGAAATAAATAATTTAAATTAATATAAATTTCGAATTCATGTTTTTTAATATAAACTGTTTTAAAATCATATTATTTTAAAGATTCTAAATTTTAAGATTTTCAATTTATTAAACTATTTTCACCTACATTAACTATATTACATCATTTTAACCTATTTAAACCATTAAATTATTTTAAACTAATTACACATTTTAACTTATTTTAAATCTAATTAACCTATTTTAAAGCCATTTAATCTATTTTAATTATATTTAATCTATTTTAAATCTATTTAACTATTTTATATCAATTTAACAGTATCCCGAATCTATAACTAAACTACTTTAGAGTATTTTAACCATTTATAACCATTTTAACTATTTATAACTGGTTAAACCATCTTCTAAATTTTCAGATTAAGTAGAGAGAAAGTGTTTGTATTCAAATTTATTGGTTTAAAAGAAAATACAGTTAAATGATGTTATAGCCTAAGTTGGAATTTAAATGTTATGTTAATTGAATATGATTATTTTGAAGTGAGGATTTCTCCTAATTGGATATATCATTTTTGAAAGAAATTATAATTTCGGAAACGATATGATTTCAAAGGTGAATATGATTGAGAAAGTGATATGGTTTTTGAGAATATGATAGTTTGATATAAAGTGTGAATTGACCTTTGAAATTTAAAAGAACCATCCGGTGTGAAATAAGCGTTTGGTTGTTAAAGAGACCGAGATTGGATATTGTCATACTCTCTGCCAATAACGAAAACCACTTTAACAACTGTGCACATGGTGGAGGTTCTAGAAATGAAGCAGGATGGTTTGGCGAGCGATCCTATATGAGGTATTTACGTGACCATGACTCCAATGAGTCAGTTTGATGTGGCTAAACTCAGGAGCCACGTCGGGCCAAGTGAGGTCATTCCTCCGATCGGACACACTTCTTCAATACTATATTTTGACTTTGTTATTGATTTGGTGGCCACCCTTGATTTTGATTTGGGAGTGTATTCCGAGGTGGGTGATAGTAGCTGCTGTGCGTTACCACCAGTCCGGATATGCAAATGGTATATCTATCTTGGCATTGCAATGAGTGTCATGTCGCATGCCTTATCGCGCTTTCTACGAGTTTATTTTGTACCATACCTATGGGGTGACCTCTGTGTAAACCTCTAGTTTATGGAGTAGCGTACGGTATTGTATAGACTATGGAATATATAAAATGTGTTTAGAGAGATATCGGTAACGCCTTAACGCTATTTTAATACTTTTACTTTACCGTAGACATATTATAATAACATACTATACTACACAGTAGATAGATTAACAGATCCTTATGAGATGTGAATCCCAAACATTTCTTAAGTTATTGCACTTACGTTAGACACTGGATAGGAGATGTCAAATCCCATAAACATCTCTGATTCTATCACACACATATTTACAATTGATTTAACTTACATAAAATCTTTTAGTTCTGACTCGTGTGTTTTGTTTTTTCAATTCGCTCGGGTCAGCCTGAGCATTTTAGGGATTGAAGAACTTATTTCTGAAGGACAAAGACGAAGATTTGTACTAGCATTATTTATTATATTCTGCTACATTATGTTGTTCCCCTGCATTTATTTATTTATTCTTGTTGCCTGTCACTCTGATTCTATATTGTATAAGTATGATCAAATTTATTTGGTAAACAGCTTCATGAACTGTTGTTTGATTATTATATTTTGTCATTCTGCTGCAAGATTTTGTATTTGTTTTATTTCTTTCTCTTTTTCTTATTTACCCCATAATAACATGCCCTTATGAATGGTTTGAGTTGACAGGTGTGTCTGCTTAGAACGTCCAAAAAGGCAGGTCGTCGCATACATATATCGATAGCACTTACATATACCGAGAGGCTAGCATGTAACAACTTGAGATTTTCAACCATCGAAAACCGATACTAATGCGTTCATTGTATTATTTGCTGAGAAATCAAATGCCGAAAATCCCAATTGTTTGGGAAAGAGAAGAGGGAAGGAAGAAGAAAACTAAACAATATAGAATCTCACAACGGAACGAATAATCTATAATATAAAATAAATCTTTACACAAAGCAAACTGTAATATATATATATATGTATATAGACATCAATCAGAGTATACTAACCTATTTTAGCATGGACAGTTATAACAATCCGTCCTCACAGTAGTTGCTAGTAAATACAACGACGAATGCAGTGCAAAAACAACCATTTATGTGAATACATCTCTGGGCCCATCTCCTGAATGTCCAAAGCATCCAACCTAAATCTGCAATATGCTTGGTCTGACTTAAGCGTTATACAAAAATAACACCCGAGTCAGTTTGGAAAACCAGTGTGAGAAACTTACCCAACTGGATTTTTAAGTTAAAAAAGGTCTTTGAAATCAAAAGTATATTATAAGACAACGCAACACACAAACACAGATGGGTATTTACCATGCGATAACCAAACCATTTCATATGAAATTCTCTGATATTATAATGGTGTCTAAGATACGAATACTTATTGATCATAGCCGAAATTGTTATATTAATTAAATTCCAGCATAATAGATATACAACTAAAACTACAAAGGCTCGTATTGGAAAATGGATTCCACACAATGACTAGGCTATTGTGATGCCACTCGTCACGATGCTTCTCTAGATAAAATAGCATCGAGGTTGAACCAATCGACTCTGCCAACACGGAACCAACCTACTCTTCACTGGATAGTATCGAATATGATCACCCTTTGTTTAATAGTCCTGAATTATGCAAATGAGAGATAATATCAACTCTATACAGGGATGATCATACCCTGCTTGGGTGCGACCCACTTAGCCGTGTTGTATCTCTCCTATTTTTGTCATTCTCAGTTGATGAGGCTTGAGGCTACGCTTTATCCTTATATAGCACTTCTTACTTGGAATGCTAACACTGCCCTCAAAGCAATAATGCAATGCCAGCATTTATCCACACAAGTTCTTCTGGGATTCAATGAAACATCTGAGTGCTCCATCTTCAATTCCATTATCTTCAAGGCGCCTTCACTTCAAAACGATCGAGCTGGATCGAACTAGTCTTTGGACAACATATTTGATCTCAATCTCTTCGAAACAATATTCAATAGTTTCATAAAAACTAAACCCAGTTCTATAGAAAATAAATAGTCAAAGATAAGAGCGGAGATTACCTCTTACCGGTAGTGGATGGATTTCATTCCTAGGAGAACAAAACGAGATTTATATGCAATGTACAACATTATCAAAGATAACTGTACCGTATAACTCATGTGTTCTCTCCTAGATATTCCAAAGTTATGTTTTGGGTCCGAGTTTGACAGCCGTTTATTTAACTATCAATGAACATACATCCAAATCAGGGATTTATTTCAAAAGGGAATACCAAAATTGGTTAAGCATGCAACAACCCCCAATTTCGTACCATTCAAATCGACAATAATCCACACATGTCAGACTTGAATGATGCGAAATAACAGATTCTAAATAAATTTGGAGCAAATAAAATCAAATATACAGAATCACAGACACAGAACAATCAGAATAACTCGCAGGGGAATATAAAATAACATAGTAGTTCATGAAGCTACTATAACAGAGTCTCAAACCAAATACATAATATAGTATGAAAACAACAGAATAGAAATTCCAAATACATAGAAGTTCATTAATACATGAGATAAATTAATACAGCTGAAACAGTAATAGAAATATATGCAGATAAGCAGAACCTCCAGTGAAAGACCAGCTCCAGGAAGAGAATCCAAAGCTGTGAATAATTAGGCTGACCCGAGCGTAAAGCAAAACACAAAACACTCGAGTCTGGACAATATATACTTATATAATGTAAACTAACTCAAGTGAACTGTAATAAAGATACAAGTAACTTAAAGGATGCCTGGGACCGCCCATCCTCTAAGGATCCGTTAAACTATTTACTATATAGTAATATTTCGCTATTATGATAATGACTATAGTAAAATAAACATACTTTTAAATAGCGTTCCGGGCTACCCATATCACCCTTCACACATAATAGTCCCAGTAGTTCATCCAATATCAAGGCATCTCCACTCCGGGTGACTGTCAGAGGATACCACACGGTCTATGGGAGAAAAAACAAACTCGGAGTAAAGGCTCGGTATGGTAGGTGACACGGCACACAAGGCAATGCCAGGGTAGATATACCAATTATGCACACGGGCTGGTGGTAACGCAGCAGCCACATACGCCCACCCTGAACAACATTCCAAAATCAAGGGGTGCACCCAATCGATCGTAACAGTAATAGAATGGTATTAAAGAAGTGTGTTCAGCCAGAGGTGCTACCTCCTTTGGCCCGAGATCGCTCATGTTTTAGCCACCTTATGCTAACTCACGGGAGTTAGGTCCACGAAATGTACCTTAGGAACGTCGTCACCATCCTACTTCATTTTGGAATCCCATTGCGTACACAGTTGTTCAAGAGGTTTTCGGTATTGACAGAGAGCATGTCCATATCCGATCCCGGACTCTTCAACAACCAATCGTTATTATAACCCGTAGTTAAAATTTCAAAATGGTATTTATTTTCAAAATCCAATATCATTTCAAATCCATTTCGAAATATCAAAGTTATCATTTCATTTGAAAAACATATTCATTTTATTCAATTTAAAAATGCCATTTCAATTCACATTTCAAAATAGTTCAATTTCAAACAAATTACTTCATTTAAATCATATAAAAAATGAAGTTATTGCATTTAATAATTAAATTATTAAATTTCCAAAGTTTTCAACTTTCACAGTTCATTCATTCACTTAATTTTATCAAAACAGTGAAAATTCAACTTTCGCAGCATTTGGAAAATGCTACAGAAAGTTATATTCAAAACAGTCCAATTTGACAAAAGACAGCGTTTTAAAATGTTGTAATATAGTTAAATTAGTTTCAAAGAAAACTTAGTTTTAATCCAATAATTATAGTATTAAAAATAAAATGCTATAATAGCCTTTAATTCAATTTAGCTATTTAGTTCACTTATCGACTACAGCATTTACTAATGTTGTATTATCATTTATATTAGATAAAATAGCATTTCAAAAATGCAGTTAATTAACTTCAAAATTTCAATATAATTTCACGACAATTATATTTTCTATGAATCACTTTTAACTTATAAACTCACATATTCTTACTTTTATAACCATCATTTAATTTTCTTTAATTACATGATTTCATAAAGTTAAATATCCATTTAAAAATTCATATTTAACACTAATTCACTTATTAAATTGCAATGTTCAATTTTAAATTCTTTACATTAAATTTCAACCTAACACATAAGTTCAAAATCTCATATATAACTTAGTTTTATTTTTATTTACTTAACTAAAAATTCACTTTTAAGTCAATTCCATGAATTTCCAATTTTAGTTATATTTCAAAATTTCGACTTAAATATTCATTCATTTCACATTTCAACTTTATTAAAAATCATTAATATGATATAAAATCACTTTAAATTTGTTTAAATTCAAATTATCATAAATTTATCATGATTTCATATTCAACTTAATTTCCAATTATAATTAAATCAAATTTTCCAAAATAACTTACATTCAAAATTTTCTAACTTTTTCATTAATTTATTTCACTTATAATTATTCAAAAAATCAATAATATTTTACAAAAATAATTTTTAATTAGATTTAAATCAAAATATTTTAATATTTACATTTCTAAATAATTTTAAATTTTTTAGAAAAACATATATTATCTACGGGTCTGTATATAATTTTCTACACTAGGAAAAGTGATACGGGTAATATATCATTTCAACCCGTAATTTACAAAGAAAATCCGGGTTTTATCATTTCAAACCCGCAGTCCCAAGTAAATGAAATAAATTGAAAATCATTCAGGCCTATCATTTCAGCCCATAACGATTTTCCCTTATTCTGAAGTCCGTTCGGGTATGTATCATTTCAACCCATAGTGATTCTAATCTAAAGGGAACTTGCAGTGTGATATACTGATAAAATATACAAAACAGCAATAATATAAAAGTGAAATATGATATAACTGGTGTTTAATCATGTGTGAACATCATATAATAGTGACATAAAAAATAAAATATGGTGATGCAGTTTACATATTTACAAGCGATCGATTTACTATTCATATAAGTATAAAACTGTCTGGTGAGAATAACTCACTGGTTTGAGCTGATGACCTAACGACGAATTTCAGAAACGGGATCTACACAAGCACAAAAGCACGAAACAGATTCAAATGGAGGAGCCAAATGTCAAATTACTTGGATACACATCAAACAAAACAATATAACAACGATGAGTTTCAAATCAACTACGATCAAAACTACACTTGAATAGACTGCACAGAATCAAATAGAAATGCTTGCACTTGCTTTTAACCTTTACTAGGCTTAGCCATAAGGGGAAATACAACATAATTGCAGGTGTTTGGGTATAGTTTGGGTGAGTATGGGTTCGGCCTACATGTTGGAATGATGGTGTAAAGGTGGGTGAAGGCAATAACACACATAAGCATGCATACATGAATTTGGTCAAGGATTTGGGCTCGGCCAAGACCCTAGGTGTCACGGCCAGAGGAGTAGGGTCCACTGTGGTGGTGTATCTATGGGTGATGGAGGTTCTGGAGGTGATGGTGGTGTGGTAGGTGGCGGCTAGAGGGGTGGTGAGGTGATGGAATGGGAGTGGTGCTCAGTTAGGCTAGTATGAAGGGTGTTTTGAAACTTTTGTGGATATGCATCACCAAGGGGGTTCATGGCTTCGGTGGCTGGTGAGGAGGAGGTGCTGGTAGTGTGTCATCAAGTGCCAGATGCTGCTAGGCAGCAAGGGAGGCATGACCGATCCTAAAAGAGGTGAAAGCATGTGCAAAATCAAGCTAGAAATAAACGATGTAGAAAAAGAGATAAAAGAAATAAAGTTTTACCAAAATCTTCAAGCAAGGATGGCCGAAATTTTTTCTCAGGAAGGAGGAAAGAAAGATAAGTGAATTGAAAATGAGATAGTCGGCTGAAATGTGGGGAGTAATGGCAAGAGAAATGAAGAGTTGTGAGGAAAATGAAGAGGTGGAATTCAAAACGGCAAAAGGCAATTCAAAAGTCAAAACCCTTTCATATTTCTTTATTTTAATTATATAACTTTATATTTCTGGAAAAAATAATAATACCAGATAAAATTTCGAAAACTTATCAAAATATAAAAATTTATATATTATTTATTAATTATATAAAGTTAAATTAAGAAAAATAGCTAAAAATAGTGAACTAGACTAGAAAATTTGAAATTAAATAGAATAATTTTTAGAAAATTCATATGAGCTTGTAAAATATTTTTAAACATAAATAATATTATAAAATAAAAATACATTCACAAAATAAATATTTAAAATTTAATTTAAATATAGTTTTTAATGAAGAAAATAGCAGAAAATAGGAAAACAGCCCTTAAAAATAGGAAATAAATACAGTAAATTTTGGAAAAATTCTATTATCATTTTAAAAATATTTAGAGATGAAATTTAACAAATAAAACAAATTTAAAATTAACTAAAAAAATTTATAGTCAAAAATCTAGGGTTGTTACACTCTCCCCGACTCAAATCTTTTCGTCCTCAAAAAGAACGGAAAGGAAAAAAAATAAGAAAAACAGGATAGAAAAACAAAACAGTACCTGAAACAAATAATTCCGGATTCGAAGCACGAATTCTCTCTTCCGTTTCCCAGGTACAGTCTCGATCATCAGTACTCCACTGTACTTTGACCAGATTAACAAATTTCCTTCTGAGCTGCTTCGTATCTCTGCCAACAATACGAAGTGGCTTCCTCTGAACAATCAGGTTAGGCTCAATATCCAAACTATCAAGAGCAGAAGGCTGGACAATAAGAGATGGATC
This sequence comes from Allium cepa, assembly GCA_030765085.1. Taxonomy (NCBI): domain Eukaryota; kingdom Viridiplantae; phylum Streptophyta; class Magnoliopsida; order Asparagales; family Amaryllidaceae; genus Allium; species Allium cepa. The sequence continues at coordinate 732,140,863 of CM060943.1, forward strand.
ATGAAGATGAAAGCGAAGATGCGAGACATGAAATACATCATGCACTCCAGAAGGCTTCTCGGGCAAATCCAGACGACAAGCCAAAGAACCAACTCTTTCCACAATGAGAAAAGGACCAATGAACCTAGGAGAAAGCTTCCCTCTATGACCAAAGCGAATGACATTCCTCAAGGGAGAAACCTTAAGGAACACCTGATCACCAACAGCAAATTCCAAATTCCGCCTACGCCTATCGGTATACATCTTCTGTCTATCCTGAGCGACTCTCAACCTCTTCTTAATCTCCTCAACTATCTCAGAAGCTTCCAAAATCAATTTAGGACCAAGAACCAAACGATTACCGGATTCAATCCAGTAAGATGGAGATCTACAAGGCCGTCCGTATAAAGCAGCAAACGGAGACATTTTGAGACTGGCCTGAATGCAAAGATGGAATAAGATAGATAAAAAGATCAAGAATAGACTGAAAACAGAAGATAAGATTATACCTGATAGCTATTATTGTAGGAAATTCGGCAAGATGGAGATAATCTTCCCAAGATCCTCCATAGTCAAGCACACAAGCACGAAGAAGATCCTCGAGAATCTGATTTACTCTTTCCGTTTGACCGTCGGTCTGAGGATGGTAAGCAGTGCTTAGATTCAAACGAGTACCCAAAGATTCCTGAAAAGCCTTCCAGAACTGACTAGTAAAAATAGGGTCACGATCAGAAACAATACTTAGAGGAACACCATGGAGACGAACGATCTCTCTCATGTAAATCTCAAATAAACTAGAAGCAGAACGAGTAGACTTGACCGGAATAAAATGAGCGGACTTGGTCAGTCTATCAACAATAACCCAGATACTCTCATTGCCCTTCCGAGTCCTCGGTAAACCATCGATGAAATCCATGGAAACCTGTTCCCACTTCCAATTGGGAATCTCGAGGTGCTGCAACAAACCAGAGGTCTTCTGGTGATCGGCTTTGACTTGCTGACAAGTCGAACACCGACTAACAAAGATGGAGATATCCCTCTTCATCCCCTTCCACCAATAAAGCCTCTTCATATCCTGATACATCTTCGACACACCAGGATGAATAGAAAGTCTGGATCGATGATTCTCCTGAAGCAACTCCTGCCTCAACCCATCAACATTCGGGACACAAATCCTGCCATTAATCCTCAAAATCCCTTTATCATCAATCTGAGCTCCACTACTACTACCACTACTACCACCAACTCTGCTATGAATGCCCTCCTTCATCAATCTAAGCATCTCATCCTCATCCTGCTTAGCCATAATCCGATCCAGAAGAGAAGAAGAAGAAACAACAAGCTGACACAACAAAGCCTTCTTCCGACTCAGAGCATCGGCCACAACATTAGTTTTACCGGGAGTATAGTTAATGTCAAGGTCGTAAGAAGCCAGAAACTCAAGCCAATAAACTTGCCTCTGATTCAGATCCTTTTGGAAGAAGATATATCTCAGAGACTGATGATCTGTGAAAAGCTCAAACTTGGTTCCAAGAAGATGATGCCTCCAAAGTTTCAAAGCAAAGACAACAGCAAGTAACTCTAAATCATGAGCAGCATAATTTGCTTTGTGGGTTTCAACTGACGGCTGGCATAGGCAATAACCCTACCATCCTACATGAGAACAGCACCCAAACCCTCATGACTAGCATTAGTATAAACTGTAAATCCCTCACTTCCATTCGGAACAGTAAGAACTGGTGCGGAAGTTAGCTTGCTCTTCAGCTCACTGAATTCAGCCTTACAATGATCACTCCAGACAAATCTGGCATTCTTCCGAGTCAAAGCTGTGAGAGGTGCAACAATCCGAGCAAAATTCTCAATGAATCTCTGGTAATAACCAGCAAGGCCCAGAAAACTACGAATATCAGATGGAGTCTTTGGAGTTTCCCAATCCTGGAATAAAATCGAGAGAAGATAAGGACAATAGGAAAAAAATAGAATTATTAAAATGATAGAGAAAGAGAAGAAAGAAAGACTTACATTGATCGCAGCAATCTTAACTGGATCAACAGAAACTCCATTACTAGAAACAATATGCCCGAGATAACGGACTTCATCCTTCCAGAAATGGCATTTAGAAAATTTAGCCTTTAACTGATGATTTCTGAGAGTCTCGTGAACATATTTCAAATGCGACTTATGCTCATCCTTAGTCTTAGAGAAGACAAGGATATCATCAACAAAGACTAGCACATATTTATTAAGCACATCACGAAAATCACGATTCATCAAATCAACAAAGAAAGCAGGAGCATTTGTCAAACCAAAAGGCATGACTAACCATTCATAAAATCCATTCTCAGTGTGGAAGCGGTCTTGGGAATGCTATCCTCGGCAACCCTGAGCTGATGAAAACCTGTGGCAAGGTCAAGCTGAGAGAAAATAGTGGCACCATGAAGCTGATCAAACATATCGTTTATACGAGGCATTGGATATCTGTTTTTCATAGTGAGCTTGTTCATCTCCCTATAATCAACACTCATCCGAAGTGAACCATCAGATTTGGTGACAAAAACCACCGCAGCTCTCCATTCAGAAAAACTAGGCCTAATCAGACCTTTGGAAGATAAGTCTTCAATTTGCTTTCCCATCTCAACCTTCTCGCGGGGTGTCATTCTTCTAGGAGGAAGAACAACAGGTCGAGCACCAGGAATAAGATCAATCCGAAAATCAATTTCCCACTTCGGAGGTAAAGAAGTGACTTCACCGAATACATCGGGATATAGTCTAACCACAGGAGTAGAATCAAGGTCACTGGGAGAAGAATCCAAAGAATAAATAAAGTTGCCAGCAAAATCCTGAGGCATGCGACACTGAATAATCAAGGCATTCCCATGATCGTCAAAGATACGAACAGACCGGGCTTTACAAGAGATATGAGCATCATGATTCACTAACCAATCCTGACCAAGCAATAAATCAAAAGCATCGAATCCCAGAATATAAAAATCACCACTAAAGCGATGATCAGAGTGGAGAAGTTTCACTTCTCGACAAATCCGATTAAGGTTAGCAGGACCCCCAATAGGATTTGAAACACATAATGGAATAGAAGCATACTCGGGAGTAAGGAGATGCTCAAACTTATCACACATATCAACAGAAATAAAACTACGTGAAGCACCAGTATCAAACAACACACGAATATGATGATGAAATAAAGTAAATGAACCCTGGAGTGTACCTTGGTCATCGCTAGGAGCAGGAGCGGGTGGAGGAACTGGAGATGAGGAAGACGCGACAGCAAATATACCAGAAGGAGTACCCCTCTGCTGGGTAGGGCAATCTTTCTTAAAATGACCGGGCTGGAGACAGATATGACAGAGATCACGTCTAGCCGACTGAGTGGGTGGAGGAACAGCAGCACCAGATAAAGTGGGACAGCTATTGGCATAGTTCCCTCTTTGATCACACCTAAATCAAGTGATGGAGGAGAGATCAACTGGTTGTCTTTGAGCAGGAGCAGATGATGAAGATCCCAAACCCGGATGCTTCTGCCAATTCTTCTTCTGCTGCTGGAAGTTTTGCTTACGCTTCTTGGAAACTATAGAGGAGGACTGAGCACCAGAAACAATAGGACCTTTGGATGTGGGATTCTCATAGAGAATAGCCATATCCATGAGCTGGGTGAAAGAACCATGAATATGAGAAATGAGGCGACTATAATACTCTAGACGAGCACCAGCGATGAATTTCTCATTCTTCTTGAGAGGAGTATCAATAAGGCTAGGACCAAACTTGGAAAGTTCATTGAACTTCCTCTCATACACAGCAAAATACATGGTACCCTGCTTCAAATCCATAAACTCACGATAAAGCTGAGATTTCCCGGCTTCTGGCATCCATTTTGCCACAAAAGCCTCCCTGGAAAAGAAATACATAAAACAAGCTTAAGATAGATTCAAAGGAAGAAAAAAAAGGAACAAAATTAAGATAATCCAAAGGATACCTAAACAGCTCCCAAGTGATATCAGCCTCGACGGTGTTAGCCGTAACGGACTCCCACCAATCTAAAGCAGAATCATGCAACTGCCAGGCTGCTAGCTGACGCTTCTGAGCATCAGTAATGTCAAGACCAGTAAATATTCTCTCAAGACTCCGCAACCACTGCTGAGCCTCAATGATAGTCTCTGAACCGGCGAATGGGGTTCCACCTAGTTGAGAGAATTCCTTACAAAGTACAGTGAACCTGACTGGAGCAACAGGTTGAGGAGCTGGGGCAATACCGCGACCCCTACCTCTGGCATTTCTTCGATTCATCCTGAAAAATATCAAGAATAAATTTAGGACAAGAATAAAGACAAGCCAAAGATAAATTAAGATAAGGCAAGATAATACACTTGGATGAATATCTTAAAGAAAGAAAAATCCTATCAAGGTAGATACGAAAGAAAGGAAAGTTAGAAAACATTTGAAAATCCTTTAAAAGCAAGAAAAATTTATATACCAAAATAATCTTGGAAAATCCTTTGAAAACATTTTGAAAAATCATTTTATACTTTGAAAATACGTCTCTCACAAAGATATGATTCTGAGATTGATTTCACTCATTCTAGAGTAGAAATACTCTATCTCTAATGAGTTTTTGCTCCACAGAGGCAATGGTTGCCAAAAACCAAAGCTCTACCAACTGTAATAACCCCCAATTTCGTACCATTCAAATCGACAATAATCCACACATGTCAGACTTGAATGATGCGAAATAACAGATTGTAAATAAATTTGAAACAAATAAAATCAAATATACAGAATCACAGACACAGAACAATCAGAATAACTCGCAGCGGAATATAGAATAACATAGTAGTTCATGAAGCTACTATAACAGAGTCTCAAACCACATACATAATATAGTCTGAAAAAAATAGAATAGAAATCCCAAATACATAGAAGTTCACTAATACATGAGATAAACTAATACAGCTGAAACAGTAATAGAAATATATGCAGATAAGCAGAAACTCCAGTGAAATACCAGCTCCAGGAAGAGAATCCAAAGCTGTGAATACTCAGGCTGACCCGAGCGTAAAGCAAAACAAAAAACACTCGAGTCAGGACAATATATATACTTATATAATGTAAACCAACTCAAGTGAATTGTAATAAAGATACAAGTAACTTAAAGGATGTCTGGGACCGCCCATCCTCTAAGGATCCATTAAACTATTTACTATATAGTAATATTTCGCTATTATAATAATGACTATAGTAAAATAAACATACTTTTAAATAGCGTTCCGGGCTACCCATATCACCCTTCACACATAATAGTCCCAGTAGTCCATCCAATATCATGTCGTCTCCACTCCGGGTGACTGTTAGAGGATACCATACGGGCTACGGGAGAAAAACAAACTCGGAGTAAGGCTCGGTATGGTAGGTGACACGACACACGAGGCAATGCCAGGGTAGATATACCAATTACGCACACGGGCTGGTGGTAAAGTAGCAGCCACATACGCCCACCCTGAACAACACTCCAAAATCAAGGGGTGCACCAAATTGACCACAACAGTAATAGAATGGTATCGAAGAAGTGTGTTCAGCCAGAGGTGCTACCTCCTTTGGCCCGAGATCGCTCCTGTTTTAGCCACCTTATGCTAACTCACGGGAGTTAGGTCCACGAAATGTACCTTAGGTACGTCATCACCATCCTACTTCATTCTGAAATCTCCACCGCGTACACGGTTGTTAAAGTGGTTTTCGGTATCGGCAGAGAGTATGTCCATATCCGATCCCGGACTCTTCAACAACCAATCGTTATTATAACCCGTAGTTATAATTTCAAAATGGTATTTATTTCTCAAAATCCAATATCATTTCAAATCCATTTCAAAATATCAAACTTATCATTTCATTTGAAAAACATATTCATTTTATTCAATTTAAAAATACCATTTCAATTCACATTTCAAAATAGTTCAATTCCAAACAAATTCTTCATTTAAATCATAAAAAAATGAAGTTATTGCATTTAATAATTAAATTTCCGAAGTTTTCAACTTTCACAGTTCATTCATTCACTTAATTTTATCAAAACAGTGAAAATTCAACTTTCGCAGCATTTGGAAAATGCTATAGAAAGTTATATTCAAAACAATTCAATTTAACAAAAGACGGCGTTTTAAAATGCTGTAATATAGTTAAATTAGTTTCAAAGAAAACTTAGTTTAAATCCAACAATTATAGCATTAAAAATAAAATGCTATAATAGCCTTTAATTCAATTTAGCTATTTAGTTCACTTATCGACTACAGCATTTACTAATGTTGTATTATCATTTATATTAGATAAAATAGCATTTCAAAAATGCAGTTAATTAACTTCAAAATTTCAATATAATTTCACAACAATTATATTTTCTATGAATCACTTTTAACTTATAAAATCACATATTCTTACTTTTATAACCATCATTTAATTTTCTTTAATTACATGATTTCATAAAGTTAAATTTCCATTTAAAAATTCATATTTAACACTAATTCACTTATTAAATTGCAATGTTCAATTTTAAATTCCTTACCTTAAATTTCAACCTAACACTTAAGTTCAAATTCTCAAAATAACTTAGTTTTATTTTTATTTACTTAACTAAAAATTCACTTTTAAGTCAATTCCATGAATTTCCAATTTTAGTTATATTTCAAAATTTCAACTTAAATATTCATTCATTTCACATTTCAACTTTATTAAAAATCATTAATATGATATAAAATCACTTTAAATTCGTTTAAATTCAAATTATCATAAATTTATCATGATTTCATATTCAACTTAATTTCCAATTATAATTAAATCAAATTTTCCAAAATAACTTACATTCAAAATTTTCTAACTTTTTCATTAATTTATTTCACTTATAATTATTCATAAAATCAATAGTATTTTACAAAAATCATTTTTAATTAAATTTAAATAAAAATATTTTAATATTTACATTTCTAAAATAATTTTAATTTTTTTAGTAAAACATATATTAACTACGGGTCTGTATATAATTTTCTACACTAGGAAAAGTGATACGGGTAATATATTATTTCAACCCGTAATTTACAAAGAAAATCCGGGTTTTATCATTTCGAACCCGCAATCCCAAGTAAATGAAATAAATTGAAAATCATTCAGGCCTATCATTTCAGTCCATAACGATTTTCCCTTATTTTAAAGTCCGTTCGGGTATGTATCATTTCAACTCATAGTGATTCTAATCTAAAGGGAACTTGCAGTGTGATATAATGATAAAATATACAAAACAGCAATAATATAACAGTGACAAATGATATAACTAGTGTTTAATCATGTGTGAACATCATATAATAGTGACATAGCAAATAAAATATGGTGATGCAGTTTACATATTTACAAGCGATCGATTTACTATTCATATAAGTATAAAACTGTCTGGTGAGAATAACTCACTGGTTTGAGCTGATGACCCAAGGACGAATTTCACAAATGGGATCTACACAAGCACAAAAGCATGACACAGATTCGAATGTAGGAGTCAAATGTCAAATTCCTTGGATACACATCAAACAAAACAATATAACAACGATGAGTTTCAAATCAACTACGATCAAAACTACACTAGAATAGACTGCACAACATCAAATAGAAATGCTTGCAATTGCTTTTAACCCTTACTAGGCTCATCCATAAGGGGAAATAAAACATAATTGCAGGTGTTTGGGTCTAGTTTGGTTGAGTATGGGTTCGGCCTACATGTTGGAATGATGGTGTAAAGGTGGGTGAAGGCAATAACACACATAAGCATGCATACATGAATTTGGTCAAGGATTTGGGCTCGGCCAAGACCCTAGGTGTCACGGCCAGAGGAGTGGGGTCCACTGTGGTGGTGTGTCCGTGGGTGCTGGAGGTGTTGGAGGTGGTGGTGTTGTGGTAGGTGGCGGCTAGAGGGGTGGTGAGGTGATGGAATGAGAGTGGTGCTCGGTTAGGCTAGTATGAAGGGTGTTTTGACACTTTTGTGGATATGTGTCACCAAGGGGGTTCATGGCTTGGGTGGCTGGTGAGGAGGAGGTGCTGGTGGTGTGTCATCAGGTGCTGGAGGCGGCTAGGCAGCAAGGGAGGCATGGCCGATCCTAAAAGAGGTGAAAGCATGTGCAAAATCAAGCTAGAAATAAACGATGTAAATAGAAAAGGAGATAAAAGAAATAAAGTTTTACCAAAATCTTCAAGCAAGGATGGCAGAAATTTTTTCTCAGGAAGGAGGAAAGAAAGATACGTGAATTGAAAATGAGATAGTCGACTGAAATGCGGGGAGTTATGGCAAGATAAATGAAGAGTTGTGAGGAAAATGAAGAGGTGGAATTCAAAAAGGCAAAAGGCAATTCAAAAATCAAAACCCTTTCATATTTTTTTATTTTAATTATATAACTTTATATTTCTGGAAATAATAATAATCCCAGATTAAATTTCGAAAATTTATCAAAATATAAAAATTTATATATTATTTATTAATTATATAAAGTTAAATTAAGAAAAATAGCTAAAAATAGTGAACTAGACTAGAAAATTTGAAATTAAATAGAATAATTTTTAGAAAATTCATATGAGCTTGTAATATATTTTTAAACATAAATAATAACATAAAATAAAAAACATTCACAAAATAAATATTTAAAATTTAATTTAAATATAGTTTTTAATGAAGAAAATAGCAGAAAATAGGAGAACAACCCATAAAAATAGGAAATAAATACAGTAAATTTTGGAAAAATTCTATTATCATTTCAAAAATATTTATAGATGAAATTTAGCAAATAAAACAAATTTAAAATTCACAAAAGAAATTTATAGTAAAAAATCTTGGGTTGTTACAAAGCACATAAGTAATAGCTAGCCTTCTTAATTAATCTCTCATTAATTAAAATCACTTTGTAAATACTTGCATAAAATTATCCTTGCAATGATTTATCACAAATCTCTATATTTTCAATACTTGGAAATTATCCATGTACTTATCTTAACAGTATAAATATATTCACAAATTGAGAAAGATTTCCTTTTTTATACAATTCTAAAACTATTTAAATTCCTAAAAGCTGATTATATACCATTTTATAAATATCAGAACCATTTCTAACAGTATTTATAACCCCTTTGTAAATTCATAAAAACTATTTATAAAACATCTTTTATAAATCTAAAAACCCACTTCCAAGATATTTTATATATATCTAAACCATTTATAAAACTCTTTTTATTTTGTAAATAATCCCCCTTTAAGTCTCCACATCATTATATAAAACTCCTCTTATATAACCCAAATCTGTTTATAAAATTCTATTCATAAATCTCAAAAACATTCATAAATAAATTCTAATCATTTACTTAAAAACACTATTATATGATAATAATTATTAATAATAAACATTATAAATAAATAATTATTATTAACTTTAAAACATCTTAAAAGTAATATTTAATTATTTCAAAACATTATTCAATAAACAATAATAATTAACCTTTTCCATTATTATAAATAGCAATAATTTATTTCCAAGACATTATTAAAAATCATTACTATTAATTTCAAAGCACATTAATTTTTAAATAATTAACTTTTTAAAATATTAAATATAGATATATAACTTTAAAACAACATTAAATATAAATAATAACGTTTAAAACAATAATAAATATAATTGTAACAACCCGCATTTCATTCCATAGAAAGTCGCATCATTAAGAAGAAAGAAAGGGATAGAAAAGGGAAAAGAAAACAAAGAAAGAAACAGACAACATCAGAATCTCACAGCGGAACGAATAAATTATATTATATCACATAAAACTTTATATAGTATCATATACATCAGAGTTAAACAGCTAATACAACACAAACTAGACAGTTATAATCATCTGCCTAGCTATTACAATTCAAGTATATCAGAGAAAACAGATACAACTCAAACACAGCGGAACCACCATATAAATCTACACGCTGAAGCCTCCGGCTCCATTATCTCCTCCAGAACTCGTTAAAGAAATCCTGAAACACTTGACTACTCATACGTAATATAAGTACCCAAGAGTTTAATAAAACAGAAAATAAACATTCGGGTCAGACAGGGGTCTGGTGTGAGTAAACGGGAATAAAAGTTGCTTAACTTTAGAAAATCCTTTGAAAACAAAAGGTATCACGTAAGACTTCCCACACATAAACATGGAAAAGTTTTTACCTTACGCTAACCAAAACATTTGATAGGAAATCCAGTGATATTATAATAGTGTCTAGGGTTTTCAAAATAAAATACAGAAATAGCTGGAATGCTTACATCTCACGTTCCAACATAGTTGGGCACAATCAAAACCGTACAGACACTTATGGGATTTTGGATTCCATCAATGGCAGGGCTACTGGGGTACCGCCCGTCACAGTACGTGGCCTAGATCACCGTACCGAGGAGTACGCCCACTCCCCTGCAACACAAAGCCGGGACCATTCCTTACTGAACAGTCCCGAACAAGACCACCCCGCAGATTGGCCGTCGCCAAGTGCCACACAGCCGAATATATAGGGACCTCTAGACAGGGGTAAATCTTGCTCTCTAGTGGGGGCTACCCACGAAGCCTTGCTGCACCTCCCCTGTTTTAGCCATTCCCGGTTGATGAGGCTTGAGGCTACGATTACCTTTATATGACATGTCAAACTTAGAATGCTCATCGTCCACCTGACGATGTTCTGAAAGCATTCAATCCATACAAGTTCGTTCCGGGTTCGAACAAAACTGAAGGCACTATCTCGTTGCACTCATTTTGGAATCACCCTCAGAGTCAACGACCATAGCCTTTGCACTCTAAATCACCATCTCGAACCTATAAGTACTATTCCGTCAAACTCATTACGGAATCACCCACAGAGTTGTACTGACGTATAGTTCTTACACCTCGAGTCTTCACTTACTCCACTTGGATTCACGACCTAACGTTTAATTGGAATCGATGTGGTTTTCAGAATTCCAAATTTGGAAACCCGATCCCGGTCTCACCGAAACCAAACGCCACCTTAATGTCCAAGTTGCACTTAAGGGTTTTAAACAATTAACTCAATTTATTATTATCTATTCCACACAGATAGATAAACTACATATCACAATAGATAAATCACATTCTCATCATCAACAGTTAATCTATATCATTATCACAAACAGATAATCATCACAACCAGATAATCCATCACAAACCATCATACTTTAACCAAGCATCGATATCATACAATACAACTCATCTCATTACTGAGATCACAACCATTCAGTCAATAATATCCATAAACAATGATTTATTAACCATCAATTATAATTAATTTAAAATAAATTAAATTAATTATTTCTATCTCTAATTAATTTAAAATAAATTAAATTAGCCACTCATTTAAATCCTGCTTAACATCCGTTAATTAATTAACCCAGTTAATTAATCATTCACTAAGTATTTAACTTGACTAAACACCTTGATTAATCATTTACTAATTACAATAAGTAATTAGTATTTAATTAATTTTCACAAATTAATTAACCTTATTCATAAGTAATTAACATTTAATTACTTATTTATTAATTAATTATAATTAATTATATTTGTCCTTAATTAATTACAATTAATTAATCACTTATTTAATTAATTATTACTTAATCAAACAATCCTTAATTACATCATTAATTATAATAATTAATGATCTCTAATTAATATTCAAATAAATTACTTAATTTAAAAATTAATTACTTTTAGTAATTATTTATCACCTTGATTAATATTATATTCAATAATTAACTATCTTTAATTACTCATTAACAAATTAATTATACAATAATTAATTATCTTCATTAATTAATTCCTTAATTAACTATAAAAATAATTATCCAAATTACTTTATTGAAATAAATCACCTTTCACTAATTACATTTCTATAATTTATCAATTAGTACCTTTCTAAGTAATCCTGCCCCATTAAGTAATTACACTGATTAAATCATCAAATGATTTACCTAAATTAATTAAAATAAATTGATTAACTTAAACAAATCACAATATCAAAATTAATTACAATAAGTAATTAATTCCTTAATTACTTTATCAATTAATTATACTTAACAAATTACAATTAATTATATTCGATTAATCTAGTTAATTATCAAAATTAATTACATTAATTAATTACTTAATTATCCTTAGATAATTATTTTTATCAATTAACAACATTTCCAATAAGTACTTATTTAAGAAAATTTATCTTAGATTAATTATCAATAAATCATCTCTAATTAAAAATTTATCTAAACCATTATTTAAAACCAAATAATTAAGTAAATTCTTAATTATCTTAATTATTCTCAAATAATTTATTTACTTACCAAATGACTTCATTTACGTTCAAAATATATTTAAACAATACATTCCTAAAATTAAATTCAAATTCCATTTAAAATTTTAATATTAAAAATGTTTAACTATTTAAACATTATCCAAATTTTAAATAAATTTATAAACCTTAAAATAAAAGTGAAGAACCATCATTACTTATATAAGATACTTATGTAAGAAAAGTTTTAAAACAAATTTACTAAATTTTATTAAAAGAAAACAAGCCTAAAAGTAAACTTATTATTTTAACTTCAAGTTAAAGTTAAACATTTCATAACCTTTATTCAAATATTATGAAAAGAAAACTTCCAAGTTTAAACATTTATTTGAAATCAAATTCATTTTTAAATCTACTTTTAAAACATTTGAACTTATTCAACATTTTAAATTTACAAATCTGATTTAAATTCAAATTTACTAAATGTTTAAATTCAAATCTACTTTTAAAACATTTGAACTTATTCAACATTTTAAATTTACAAATCTGATTTAAATTCAAATTTACAAAATTTTAATATTAAAAATGTTTAACTATTTAAACATTATCCAAATTTTAAATAAATTTATAAACCTTAAAATAAAAGTGAAGAGCCATCATTACTTATATAAGATACTTATATAAGAAAAGTTTTAAAACAAATTTACTAAATTTTATTAAAAGAAAACAAGCCTAAAAATAAATTTATTATTTTAACTTTCAAATTAAAGTTAAACATTTCATAACCTTTATTCAAATATTATGAAAAGAAAACTTCCAAGTTTAAACATTTATTTGAAATCAAATTCATTTTTAAATCTACTTTTAAAACATTTGAACTTATTCAACATTTTAAATTTACAAATCTGAACCCAAAGAAATCTTGAAAACTCTATTTAAACTTGATTTAAATCTTACTTAAATTCAAAAATTTTATTTTAAAAACTTTGAATTCAAAAATTCATCAAACTTAAACTTGAATCTAAACCCCTGTTTAAATCCTGCTTTAAAAATTTGGATTTCATTTAAATTTCAAAACACAGAATATTGTCAGGTTTTATAACCTGAAACTAACATACCCGAGTCCATCTATTACTGCTTCGAGTTATAACCCTGACTACTTCGAGTAAAATTCTTGAATTACCCTATTAAACCCGAGTTACATTCCTGTACCAACCCAAAAGTTCATCTGAACACACAATATGCACGGTGCATATGCACCGGCTCTCTGGCGATCTCCAGCCACCATAACCCTCCTCACCAAGTCGCCGGCCATCCCCAAACTTGATCGCGACCACAAAAATCCCCACTGCAGCTCGATGTTGAAATCGAGTATATCAATCCAACCTGGAACATCGACATTGCGACCAAAGGCCAAACCTGTCAACACCGCTCTCACCCATCTCCGACCACTTGATCACCTGCAACTCCGACAAACCCTTCATCTACGTCCCTTCTGCCGATCCCTAAAGTATGGCAACACTCGGTGCATCAGAGACCACGTGAAGCATCAAAAAATCGACCACTCAAAAACTAGGTCTAGGAAAATGGAAACACTATTGCCGTCGCCACCACCTACTGGCACAACTTCTGACCCTTATCCCCTACCCCTCCATCTGTAATCTACCTTCAGGAAGACCCATAGCCATCAAAATCCATTAGAAATTCAAACAAACCCAAAAACCCCAATTCTGTTTAACACAGTAATGCTCACTTCCCAGTGAAATTAAACATGCAGTATTCGTTTCAAAATTCATGAATTCAAACATGCATTCAGGTTACTAACTGTTTTATTGATTTAAGATGTTTGATATACTCGTTTCTAGAAAATATTGACTGTTGTAAATGTTTCCAGAGACAACAGAATTTTAACATAACTACATTTTGATTTATAACCATCATTTCATTCTAAACAAACAAAGTTTGTTTACATTTCAAATTCTATTTGAGATCAAGTCAGGTGATGATGATTCCAAATACAATCTTAGTTTTTTTTTTAAAAGAACAAAATAGGTTTTCAGATACCTGCCACAACAACCCATGTATATATATATTTATATATGTATACACAGAATAATTATCAATATGAAATCGCACAAACATACATATTTCTACCAATTCACATGCACAGAAACTTAAGTTTCTAAATTCTGAAGTTATTCACCAAATAAAAGCACTGCAGTTTTGATTCTTTTTTAAAAACAGTTTGCATCAAAGTCTTTAGTGTTTATACTTGCTCAAGCATTTATTTTAAAAGAGAAACTGTTTTTAAAAAATAAAAGTTTACTCACTTATTAATTTGAGGATGCAAAAACAATTCCAGAGATCCATCACATATTCCAGGACCCTGTATTGAAACTGCATGTTGAACTAGGATGTGCAATTGCAAGTTGAAGTTGCTTTTAACTTGATGATGAAAATTGTTTGAACTTGCATGCAGACATTCCTCAGTTTTGAATTGAAGTTGAACTTCTAGTTTGATGTTGTAACTCTGCTTGAAGAATTAACTTCCAGGTTTATTTATTTCTGAAGTTGGTTTTAGACTGCATGCTACCAATCTTCATATACTTAGTTTTGAAGATTGAAATTGATCTCAAAGTGATGTTGTAATTTGCAGATTTTTGATTTCAGATTTAAACAGAATTTGGTTTTCTGGATTTTGAGTAAATAGGTTAGGCAAATTTTGATTTGTATTTGGTTTTTGAACATGAGTTAGAATTTGGGTTTTGAAATTCTTCTTACAAATCTGATTTCAGATTTCTTTTTTTTTTTGAAGAAAATGTTTTTAACAAATGAATTGCTATGTTTTCTTATCAAAATAAATTAAAATAAAAAGTTTTAAAACAATGCCACTTGTTGTATTTAGGTGTAGATAAATTTACAAGTGTCTTCTATTAGTTTTAAAAGCTAACACATGTACATTTTTAATATAAAAAAAGAAAATTCTAAATTTATAAATGTATTTAAATTTATCTAAAACCATTTCTAATTTGTTTTAGCTTGTTTTAAATATTTATTAACATTAGCCTTGAAAATGATTACATGTTTACTTCTTTTATAAGATTACACACAATTTTAAATGTTTATTTGAATGTTTTAAAATAATATTCTTTTAAAACTAATTTTCAAAAGAGAAGATTTTAAAAAGAAAAGAAATGTTGAATCAATTTTATTCAAGAGTTTTAAATCAAAATACTATATTTTAATGTGAATGAATTAAATTTATTTCAAAGAAAACAATTTTTGAAACAAAACAAAATAAACTTTTATTATAAAACAAAATTTAAACTATATTTATTTTTATAAACAAAATAAATACTTACTTACATTACTATGAAGATATAAGAAAGACTTTAAAATTTTCCTTTGGAAAGTTTTCAATACTAATTTAAATCAATTTACAAATTATACATTTATATATAATAAGTTGGAAAATATTCTTTATTCAATATAAATTTAAATTAAAATCAAAATTCCTATTTACAATGTATACACATATATACATTATAAATAAATATTTTTAAATCAGTTTAGAAGGATGAATTTATTACTTAAATATTTTTAACATTTGAAAACAATAAGATTTTCAAATTAAATTATCATTATTATAAATTTTGAAAAGAATATCATTTGACAGATTAAACAATTATTAATCTTCGAAAGAAAATTCCTGTTTGAATTAGATTATTAAATCAATATTTCATATTTTAAAATAATTATCAATGAAATTATTAAATAAATATTGTCTAAATTTCCGGGATATCACATTCCACCCCCCTTAAAAGAATTTCGTCCCCGAAATTTAAAAGCGAAGGTAATTTAATAATCCATACAGATTTTAAATTTAAAAAAAAAGCAAACATATGCTATCAACCAAATACTAGCAACCATAGCAACCAATTCAAACAAACAATTCTAACTATCCAAACAAAATTCTGGACAAGA
The DNA here is from genome assembly GCA_030765085.1 of Allium cepa. NCBI lineage: Eukaryota > Viridiplantae > Streptophyta > Magnoliopsida > Asparagales > Amaryllidaceae > Allium > Allium cepa. The sequence goes on from CM060943.1 coordinate 732,157,190, forward strand.
TTCCTTAGAGTTTCCCTGGTACAAACACCGGGACACTCGTTCTACAGAATCTAAACTAGCTACACCACACAGATCTAGAGCTCCTATATATCTAGATCTACAAATCTAAACAGGATGTTGGACCTCAAACAAGTCCTGATCAGCTTCCAAACCTCTCAGAACTACTGAGTCTAAAACCAGTGATAAACCATACACATACTCCCTCAGAGATATGTGAAAACATAACAAATTCCAGCTATCCGAACTGGAACTTCAATCCTGTAGATCAAACACTGAACTCTTAAGAGAAAACAGAAAGATACAATTTCTTATCCATACATCTCTCGTGTCGATCCTGGGCTGCCTCCAACCTTCTACATCAAACAGATCCACCACACAAACTCTGCTACATATATCAGAATACTTCAGACATACTATTCTTTCTAGAAAACAAACAGATACAAAATAATCAAGCCTCCGTATCTTACTCCTATTCTGAAAACAGAACAGATGCGCAAGACATCAAACCTTCAGATAAAAACGAATTTCCTGTAGAAATCCTTTGATCCAAGACAAAACTCAAATTCCCAAAGAAACGGGTGTTGCTTCTATTTTGGAATAGCTGCCACCATGCTTCTACTGCGCAACTCTGATTTAAGAATCCTGTTGATGAACACACGTATAAACTTGATCAACTTATCCCGGAAACATTTGTCCATCAAATTCCATAAAATCTCAGTGACCTATCCGATTCGGTCACAACATTACAGCAAAAATTCAACCAGGAAACTGGATCCAATCAATCCTGCCATATTAAACAGATCTCTTTCTAAAAGAGCCCTCCTACTATGCTGAACCACCAGTAAAGCTCCAAGAACCAAGTCGAAACAGAACTCAAACTCTCGATGCGGATGCAAATCTTAACTCCTTCGAAGATATCCAGAAAATACCAAACCACTTCGATAACTCAAACACCCTCTAGAGATGCTTCAATCCAAACAAAGGTCACTCAGAGAACCTTCGAACTATCGCAAGTCACTTTTGCGATTCCACTTAGTTCAGATCCCAAAAAATTGTTCTCACTGCAAAATCAAAACAACTAAAACCTTCTATCCAAAAGAAGAACTAGTGGTCTACCTCTTAACCACTAACATCACTCCCATCCGGGCTTCCAGAAGAAATGGACAAGCTTCTCCATCTGCCGGCCTACTGACAAAAGAATCATCAGAGATTTTTGAACCATCTAAGAAACGGGCCACTCACTGTTGCAACTACTGCCAAAGACTTCCTTATCCAAAAGCTCATCGAATCCTAAAGCAACACCAGCCTCTTCACAAAAGAGACTTCATAAGACAGATATCTCTCAAGAAACTCGCTCCCAAACCAAGCACAAAACACTCTGCCAAACTGAGTCTCCACTCAAATATGGATAGAACTCCTTCCCAGGGATGCCAAGATACCATTGCTGGCTTCAGAACTCCCAACTGATCCAAACTCAAGAAAATCCACTTACACGAGTGCAATCCAGCTTACAATCCAAAGATAAACTCCGAATCTTGAAAAGATTTCCTTCATAGATTGGTGAAATCCTTCACCAATTGCAGAACTACTCAAGATGCCCAATACTGCCCTAGCACACCTCTTCCAACCTCAAGTACTCGGACTCCAACCATTGGTAGTTGGGTTACACACACCACTACCCTATCTACCTTTAGAACTTAACTTGGAAAACCTGAACAGGTAACCCAATCTAATAGGTAGAAATATATATATATATATATATATATATATATATATATATATATATATATATGTATGTATTCAAAATTACAAATACGCTCTCTCAAGAAGGACACCACTCCAGAGTCTAGGTATTCGCTCATCCTAGAGCTCTGATACCACAATGTAACGACCCGCCTTTCGTTCCATAGAAAGTCGCATCATTAAGAAGAAATAAAGGGATAGAAAAGAGAAAAGAAAAGAAAGAAAGAAACAGACAACATTAGAATCTCACAGCGGAATGAATAAATTATATTATATCACATAAAACTTTATATAGTATCATATACATCAGAGTTAAACAGCTAATACAACACTGATGTAGTACGAACTACGGAATCGATATGTTTAAATTGTTCAAGGCCTTTAAGTCGTTTGGAGTTGGCTTCGTTCTTGAGTCGTTCGGAGGTTATAAGTCGCTCACGACTTAACAAAGGGTATTCACGACCTAATAATAAGGCCTTAAGTCGTTCGCGACTTAACAGGGTGAAGGATAACGAGTTACGACCTAAGGAAGAGGAGCTACGAGTTGAGGAAGCCGCGTTAAGTTGTTTGCGAGCTAAAGACTCAAGTCGGCTACGACTTAAGATCTTAAGTCGGCTACAACTTAACAGTAGAGGAAGCAGTCACGACCTAACTAAGTCATTGAGGAGATATGCGTAGGAAGATTGGAAGCTTGAGTCGGCATGCGATTAAGTCGGTCATATGAGCAGGTGTTGGTTGTTAAGTCGCAAGTCTTTGAGTCGTTATATGTTAAGTCGGCCCGTATGTATGTGAAATGTTAGGTCGGCGACGACCTAGTGTATGCTCTTAAGTCAATATGCAGTTGAGTCGGTTGAGTCGTGTTGTATGATTGAGTCGTAAGTCGCATCGCGTGTATGTTGATAAGTCGTGTGCGACCTGGGTTGTGTTGTACCATGTATTATAAGTCATGAGTCGTAGCGTTTTAGGTCGCTATGGTTTAAGTCGAGTACTGTTTGAGAGGCAGGGTGTCTGTTAGGTCGACAACGACCTAGGGATGATTCGTAAGTCGTATACGACTTAAGGGGCTGTGTTGTGAAACTCTATAAATAGGGAGTGAGTTGTAACTTTTTGGTGGTTGATTTTTTTGTTGAATAAAATTCTTGTTGATTGCTGTGTGCTTTCATCTTAAATTGGTAGTTGAGTTTAATCTTCTATCTCCACTTTCGGTTATTCGAGCGCGCTCGAATCAACGATTATTGAAGCCGATTCGCGGAATCAAGTGTGCTTGATCAACGCTTTAAGAATTGAAGATCTTCTTTCACGGTATCGTGCGCGATCAACGTGTTAGAGATAGCTAGAATTCGGTATCTTCAGATCAACGAATTTGGGCATTTTGGTATTCATCAATCCACCGATTGCTACACTTTCATCGTTAGATCGATTTTCTGTTAATCCGCTGCGTCAGTTTTTGGTATCAGAGCTAGACTTAGCCAATCATAGCTAAGCCGAGACTTGGACCCAATTTTTGAAGTTGAAGTTTGAAGTTGGAATTCATCGTGTTCATCTTGAAGTTGCAACGAGTTTGAATATTTTGATCCATTTCATTTTGGATCTAGAGTTGGAGAAGTGTTTGAATTTGAAGTTGCTTGGAGACCTTGAGCCGAGCCAAGTTAAGCCGTGAAGGGTGAAGGCCGAGCATAACATTGAGTTAAGTATAGGCCGTGCATCAGTTTTGGTATCATTGTTCGAAGTGTTAAGCCATGTAGTGGTATAGCCGTGCCTTGTTTGGTTTATGTTGGAGAGTTTTGAAGCTTTGTTGAAGAATTTTGAAGTATTTGAGAAGTTTGGAAGTGTTTGTGAAGAGTTTCCAATCATGCCGCCAAGGAGTGCTAACCGTCATCAAAATGTTGAAGCGTTGTATAGAAGAGAAGAAGCCGAGCTTATGGAACAACTATTAATGAGAAATTTGATGAAGGCATTGGAAAGTTAGAGAAGTTGATGAATGACTTGAATCAAACTCAAAGGAGGAGATCACCAAACTCGAACCATGGAGGAAACCGAGTTTCGCCATCGTTACGGAAGCGAGGAGGGTATCACCGCATTCTTTTAGAGATAGAAGAGAAACATCAATTTCATCATAGAGAGATCATCATGACTATGGACATGAAGAAAGAAGAATTTCACGAGAATTTGAGAATGAGGCATATAGAGATGAAGAGAAACATAGTCGAAGAAGCATGCATGAACGAAGGGATGATAATGGTCGAGATCGATGTAGGCGTACGTTTGATTTTGATGAAGAGGGTGATAGAGCTAGCATTCATTATCGAGATCGAGACCAAATTCGAAATTCATATCGAGATGTGGATGAAGATCGTCGATGGGAGTCGGGAATGAAGATGGAAATTCCAGAGTTTAAGGGTGGAATGGTAGCAGAAGAATTTCTTGATTGGTTATCTAATGTTGAAGAGATCTTTGATTTCAAGGAGGTTCCAGAGAATCGTCGAGTAAAGTTGGTTGCTACTAGGTTGAGGGGGAGAGCTTTGGCATGGTGGTAGCAAACTAAACTTACAAGGGAGAGAATGGAAAAGTCAAAGATTGAATCATGGGAGAAGATGAATAAGTTGATGAGAGCTACTTTCTTACCATATAACTATCAATCACTTATGTACCAGAGGTTGCAGAATCTGAGGCAAGGGACGAAGTCTGTTAGTGATTATGCTGATGAATTTTACAACTCATTGCCGGGAATGATATTATGGAAACGGAAGAACAACTAACTGCTAGATTCATTGGGGGATTGAGAATGCAGATCCGAGATATGGTTAATATGTTTGATCCTAGATCAGTAGCAGAAGCACATCAGAAAGCGTTGGCTTGGGAGAAGCAGGGAAGGCGTGGAGGTGGTGTGTTTACTAATTCCAACAATCAAGTAAAGGGTGTTAGTGGAAGTTCTAATGTTCCTAAACCTGTTACAAAAACAGTAGTGAAGAAGGCTGAGAAGGCGAAGGTTAGCAGTGGTTTCAAATGTTATAATTGTCAGGAGTTGGGTCATAAAAGCAATGAATGTCCGAAGCCGAAGAAGAGAGCAATGGTTGCTGAGATTGAGGATGATGGTGAGGAGGCAGAATGTTCAAATGCACCTTATGTTGAGAAGGAAGAAGAATTGTCTGGAGATGAAGGTTGTAATCTTATGATGAGGAGGTCGTGTCTTACACCAAAGCGAGAAGAGGATTCTAGTTGGTTGAGAAACAATATTTTTCAGTCGACATGCACTATTCTAGGGAAAGTTTGCAAGTTCGTTATTCATGCTGGAAGCTGTGACAATATCATTTCTACAGAAGCAGTAAGGAAGTTGAACTTGAAAACTGAGAAGCATCCTAAACCGTACAAGTTAGCATGGTTAAGGAAGGGTGGTGAAGTGAAGGTGTGTCGAAGGGCTTGTGTTAATTTTTCAATTGGGAAGAAATACAAAGACGAAATTTGGTGTGATGTTGTAGACATAGATGTGTGTCATCTGTTGTTGGGCAGACCATGGCAGTTTGATAGAGCAGTGCAACATGATGGTCGTGCTAATAGTTATAGTTTCATGTTCGAAGGTACTAAAATCACTTTAGTTCCCAAGAAGCAGCAACAGAAGGAAAGCAAGCTAGAGGAGATCGAAGAACTGAAAACTTTGCTATCTTTGAAGGAGTTTGTCAAGGAGGTTGAAGAGGAGCCTGAAGTGTTTTTATTGATTGGGCGAGAGTGTAGTGAAGAGGTTGAAATTCCAGAAGAAGCGAAGCTAGTTTTGAAAGAATTTGAAGATGTATTTCCAGAAGAGTTGCCAAAAGAGTTACCGCCACTGAGAGACATTCAACATCAAATAGATCTTGTTCCGGGAGCAGTTTTACCACATCGACCACATTATCGAATGAGTCCGAAGGAACATGAGGAGTTACGAAGGCAAGTGGAAGAGTTGTTAGAGCAGGGACGTGTTCAGGAAAGTTTGAGTCCTTGTGCAGTACCAGCTTTGTTGGTGCCGAAGAAGGATGGAACATGAAGAATGTGTACCGATAGTAGAGCTTTGAACAAGATTACTGTTCGCTACAGATTTCCTATGCCGAGGTTGGTTGACTTGCTAGATCAGTTGAGTGGGGCTACTATCTTTTCGAAGATTGATTTGAAGAGTGGTTATCATCAGATTTGAATTAGACCGGGAGACGAATGGAAGACCGCGTTCAAGACGAGGGAAGGTTTATATGAATGGTTGGTTATGCCGTTTGGTCTATCAAATGCACCAAGTACATTTATGAGGGTGATGAATCAAATTTTCAGACCGTACATTGGAAAGTTTGTTGTGGTTTATTTCGATGATATTCTGATATATAGCAGGAGCACAGAGGAGCATGTAAAGCATTTGCAGAAGGTGTTGATTATTATTCGTGAGGAACAATTTTATGCAGCAACAAAGAAATGTGTGTTTATGGCGCGAAGTGTATTATTTTTGGGATATGTTGTATCTGAGAAGGGAACCCAGGTGGACCAGAGTAAAGTTGAAGCTATTAGAAATTGGCCACAGCCGAGAACTATCACTGAAGTTAGAAGTTTTCATGGATTGGCATCATTCTACCGAAGGTTTATTCCACACTTCAGTAGCGTGATGGCACCGGTTACTGATTGTATGAAAGGGAAGCAGTTTTCTTGGTCGGAGGAAGCGGGGGTTGCTTTCGAACGAATCAAAGAACTTTTGACGACAGCACCAATTCTTGTATTACCAAATTTTCAGTTATTGTTTGAGCTACACACTGATGCATCAAAGGTTGGGATTGGAGGAGTGTTGAGTCAGTGTGGAAGACCTATTGCATATTTCAGTGAGAAATTATCAGGAGCAAAGATGAGATATAGTACATACGATGTTGATTTTTATGCGGTCGTGCAAGCTGTTAAACATTGGAGGCATTATCTATTTCAGAAAGAGTTTGTTCTCTACACTGATCATGAGGCGTTGAAACATTTGCAAGGACAGGATAAAATTTCAACGAGACATGCATCGTGGATTGCCTATTTACAACAGTTTACTTTTGTCGTGAAACATAAATCTGGGGTAACGAATCGTGTGGCTGATGCTTTAAGTAGGAGGAGCCATTTGTTGACTACAATGAAAGTTGAGGTGATAGGGTTTGAATTATTGCCAGAGTTGATTGACGAAGATCCTTACTTTGCAAAGTTCGTTGAGAAAGTTAAGGATGGGGATACTGATGAATTTATGATGATTGATGGATTCTTGTTTAAAGGAAATCGATTATGCATTCCAGAGAGCAGTTTAAGATTGAAGATTATCAAAGAGTTGCACGAGGAAGGACATGTGGGACGTGACCGTACATTGCATATGGTTTCTCAATCTTACTTTTGGCCGTCAATGAGGAGAGAGGTTGAAAGGTTTGTGGAGAGATGCCATATATGTCAGGTTTCGAAGGGAACAGCGACAAATGCAGGATTGTATATGCCGTTACCTGTACCATCTAAACCGTGGGTTGATATCAGCATGGATTTCGTTTTGGGTTTGCCTAAAACTCAAAGGGGAAATGACTCTATATTTGTTGTGGTGGACAGATTTTCGAAGATGGCACATATTATTGCCTGTAAAAAGACAGCGGATGCAGTTCGAGTGGCACAATTATTCTTTAAGGAGGTGTATCGATTGCATGGTTTACCAGAATCTATTGTTTCTGATCGGGATACTAGATTTTTAAGCCATTTTTAGCCAAGTTTGTGGAAGATGGTGGGAACGAAGTTGAACTTTAGCAGCGCTTATCATCCGCAAACAGATGGACAGACCGAAGTTGTTAACAGATCATTAGGAAATTTGTTGCGATGTCTTGTGAAGGACAATCTGAAAAGTTGGGACATGAAGATATGCCAAGCCGAGTTTGCTCATAATCATGCAGTGAATCGTAGTACAGGATTCAGTCCATTTCAGATTGTGTATTCAAATTTACCAAGGGGGCCGTTGGATTTAGCAGTAGTACCACAACCGAAGGGGACGGTTAAACGGGCTGTTGATTTTGTTGATGAATTAACTGAATGTCATAGAATCGTTCATGAACGATTGGTGAAGGCAAATGAGAAGTATAAACGATCTGCAGATTTGAAGCGACGAAATATTGAATTTAGCAAAGGTGATTTGTTTTACGCTGTGTTAACGAAGGATCGTTTTCCAGTGGGTACTTATAACAAGTTGAAAGCCAGAAAAATTGGTCCTGTAGAAGTTGTGAAACAGATAAATGAAAACGCCTATAAGTTGAAGCTACCGGAAGACATATACACTTCTGACGTGTTCAATGTTAAACATTTGGTTCCATATCATGGAAATGAAATTATTGTGGAAAGAGAAAGTGAAAATTCGAGGACGAATTTCTGTCAACCGGGGGAGGATGATGCAGTACGAACTACGGAATCGATATGTTTAAATTGTTCAAGGCCTTTAAGTCGTTTGGAGTTGGCTTCGTTCTTGAGTCGTTCGGAGGTTATAAGTCGCTCACGACTTAACAAAGGGTATTCACGACCTAATAATAAGGCCTTAAGTCGTTCGCGACTTAACAGGGTGAAGGATAACGAGTTACGACCTAAGGAAGAGGAGCTACGAGTTGAGGAAGCCGCGTTAAGTTGTTTGCGAGCTAAAGACTCAAGTCGGCTACGACTTAAGAGCTTAAGTCGGCTACAACTTAACAGCAGAGGAAGCAGTCACGACCTAACTAAGTCGTTGAGGAGATATGCGCAGGAAGATTGGAAGCTTGAGTCGGCATGCGCTTAAGTCGGTCATATGAGCAGGTGTTGGTTGTTAAGTCGCAAGTCTTTGAGTCGTTATATGTTAAGTCGGCCCGTATGTATGTGAAATGTTAGGTCGGCGACGACCTAGTGTACGCTCTTAAGTCAATATGCAGTTGAGTCGGTTGAGTCGTGTTGTATGATTGAGTCGTAAGTCGCGTCCCGTGTATGTTGATAAGTCGTGTGCGACCTGGGTTGTGTTGTACCATATATTATAAGTCGTGAGTCGTAGCGTTTTAGGTCGCTATGGTTTAAGTCGAGTACTGTTTGAGAGGCAGGGTGTCTGTTAGGTCGGCAACGACCTAGGGATGATTCGTAAGTCGTATACGACTTAAGGGGCTGTGTTGTGAAACTCTATAAATAGGGAGTGAGTTGTAACTTTTTGGTGGTTGATTTTTTGTTGAATAAAATTCTTGTTGATTGCTGTGTTCTTTCATCTTAAATTGGTAGTTGAGTGTAATCTCCTATCTCCACTTTCGGTTATTCGAGTGCGCTCGAATCAACGATTGTTGAAGCCGATTCGCGGAATCAAGTGCGCTTGATCAACGCTTTAAGAATTGAAGACTTCTTTCACGGTATCGTGCGCGATCAACGTGTTAGAGATAGCTAGAATTCGGTATCTTCGGATCAACGAATTTGGGCATTTTGGTATTCATCAATCCACCGATTGCTACACTTTCATCGTTAGATCGATTTTCTATTAATCCGCTGCGTCAAACACAAACTAGGCAGTTATAATCATCTGCCTAGCTATTACAATTCAAGTTCAGAGAAAACAGATACAACTCAAACACAGCGGAACCACCATATAAATCTACACGCTGAAGCCTCTTGCTCCATTATCTCCTCCAGAACTCGTTAAAGCAATCCTGAAACACTTGACTACTCATACGTAATATGAGTACCCAAGAGTTTAATAAAACAGAAAATAAACACTCGGGTAAAATAGGGGTCTGGTGTGAGTATACGGGAATAAAAGTTGCTTAACTTCAGAAAATCCTTTGAAACAAAAGGTATCACGTAAGACTTCCCACACATAAACATGGAAAAGTTTTTACCTTACGTTAACCAAAACATTTGATAGGAAATCCAGTGATATTATAATAGTGTCTAGGGTTTTCAAAATAAAATATAGAAATAGCTGGAATGCTTACATCTCACGTTCCAACATAGTTGGGCACAATCAAAACCGTACAGGCACTTATTGGATTTTGGATTCCATCAATGGAAGGGCTGCTGGAGTACCGTCCGTCACAGTATGTGGCCTAGATCACCGTACCGAGGAGTACGCCCACTCCCCTGCAACACAAAGCCGGGACCATTCCTTACTGAACAGTCCCGAACAAGACCATCCCGCAGATTGGCCGTCGCCAACTGCCACACAGCCGAATATAAAGCGACCTCTAGACAGGGGTAAATCTTGCTCTCCAGTGGGGGCTACCCACGAAGCCTTGCTGCACCTCCCCTGTTTTAGCCATTCCCGGTTGATGAGGCTTGAGGCTACGATTACCTTTATATGACATGTCAAACTTAGAATGCTCATCGTCCACCTGACGATGTTCTGAAAGCATTCAATCCATACAAGTTCGTTCCGGGTTCGAACAAAACTGAAGGCACTATCTCGTTGCACTCATTTTGGAATCACCCTCAGAGTCAACGACCATAGCCCTTGCACTCTAAATCACCATCTCGAACCTATAAGTACTATTCCGTCAAACTCATTACGAAATTACCCACGGAGTTGTACTGACGTATAGTTCTTACACCTCGAGTCTTCACTTGCTCCACTTGGATTCACGACCTAACGTTTAATTGGAATCGATGAGGTTTTCGGAATTCCAAATTTGGAAACCCGATCCCGGTCTCACCGAAACCAAACGCCATCTTAATATCCAAGTTGTACTTAAGGGTTTTAAACAATTAACTCAATTTATTATTATCTATTCCACACAGATAGATAAACTACATATCACAATAGATAAATCACATTCTCATCATAAACAGTTAATCTATATCATTATCACAAACAGATAATCATCACAACCAGATAATCCATCACAAACCATCATACTTTAACCAAGCATCCATATCATACAATACAACTCATCTCATTACTGAGATCACAACCATTCAGTCAATAATATCCATAAACAATGATTTATTAACCATCAATTATAATTAATTTAAAATAAATTAAATTAATTACTTCTATCTCTAATTAATTTAAATTAAATTAAATTAATTACTCATTTAAATGCTGCTTAACATCCGTTAATTAATTAACCCAGTTAATTAATCATTCACTAAGTATTTAACTTGACTAAACACCTTGATTAATCATTTACTAATTACAATAAGTAATTAGTCTTTAATTAATTTTCACAAATTAATTAACCATATTCATAAGTAATTAACATTTAATTACTTATTTATTAATTAATTATAATTAATTATATTTGTCCTTAATTAATTACAATTAATTAATCACTTATTTAATTAATTATTACTTAATCAAACAATCCTTAATTACATCATTAATTATAATAATTAATGATCTCTAATTAATATTCAAATAAATTACTTAATTTAAAAATTAATTACTTTTAGTAATTATTTATCACCTTGATTAATATTAAATTCAGTAATTAACTATCTTTAATTACTCATTAACAAATTAATTATACAATAATTAATTATCTTCATTAATTAATTCCTTAATTAACTATAAAAATAATTATCCAAATTACTTTATTGAAATAAATCACCTTTCACTAATTACATTTCTATAATTTATCAATTAGTACTTTTCTAAGTAATCCTGCTCCATTAAGTAATTACACTGATTAAATCATCAAATGATTTACCTAAAATAATTAAAATAAATTGATTAACTTAAACAAATCACAATATCAAAATTAATTACAATAAGTAATTAATTCCTTAATTACTTTATCAATTAATTATACTTAACAAATTACAATTAATTATATTCAATTAATCTAGTTAATTATCAAAATTAATTACATTAATTAATTACTTAATTATCCTTAGATAATTATTTTTATTAATTAACAACATTTCCAATAAGTACTTATTTAAGAAAATTTATCTTAGATTAATTATCAATAAATCATCTCTAATTAAAAATTTATCTAAACCATTATTTAAAACCAAATAATTAAGTAAATTCTTAATTATCTTAATTATTCTCAAATAATTTATTTACTTATCAAATGACTTCATTTACGTTCAAAATATATTTAAACAATACATTCCTAAAATTAAATTCAAATTCCATTTAAAATTTTAATATTAAAAATGTTTAACTATTTAAACATTATCCAAATTTTAAATAAATTTATAAACCTTAAAATAAAAGTGAAGAACCATCATTACTTATATAAGATACTTATATAAGAAAAGATTTAAAACAAATTTACTAAATTTTATTAAAAGAAAACAAGCCTAAAAATAAACTTATTATTTTAACTTCAAGTTAAAGTTAAACATTTCATAACCTTTATTCAAATATTATGAAAAGAAAACTTCCATGTTTAAACATTTATTTGAAATCAAATTCATTTTTAAATCTACTTTTAAAACATTTAAACTTATTCAACATTTTAAATTTACAAATCTGGTTTAAATTCAAATCTGAACCCAAAGAAATCTTGAAAACTCTATTTAAACTTGATTTAAAAACTTGATTTAAATCTTACTTAAATTCAAAAAAATTATTTTAAAAACTTTGAATTCAAAAATTCATCAAACTTAAACTTGAATCTAAACCCCTGTTTAAATCCTGCTTTAAAATTTTGGATTTCATTTAAATTTTGAAACACAGAATACTGTCAGGTTTTATAACCTGAAACTAACATACCCGAGTCCATCTATTACTGCTTCGAGTTATAACCCTGACTACTTCGAGTAAAATTCTCGAATTACCCTATTAAACCCGAGTTACATTCCTGCACCAACCCAAAAGTTCATCTGAACACACAATATGCACGGTGCATATGCACCGGCTCTCTGGCGATCTCCAGCCACCATAACCCTCCCACCAAGTCGCCGGCCATCTCCAAACTTGATCGCGACCACAAAAATCCCCACTGCAGCTCGATGTTGAAATCGAGTATATCAATCCAACCTGGAACATTGACACTGCGACCAAAGGCCAAACCTGTCAACACCGCTCTCACCCATCTCCGACCACTTGATCACCTGCAACTCCGGCAATCCCTTCATCTATGTCCCCTCTGCCGATCCCCAAAGTATGGCAACACTCGGTGCATCAGAGACCACGTGAAGCATCAAAAATTCGACCACTCAAAAACTAGGTCTAGGAAACTGGAAACACTATTGCCGTCGCCACCACCTACTAGCACAACTTCCGACCCTTATCCCCTACCCCTCCATCTGTAATCTACCTCCAGGAAGACCTATAGCCATCAAAATCCATTAGAAATTCAAACAAACCCAAAAACCCCAATTCTGTTTAACACAGTAATGCTCACTTCCCAGTGAAATTAAAAATGTAGCATTCGTTTCAAAATTCATGAATTCAAACATGCACTCAGGTTACTAACTGTTTTATTGATTTAAGATGTTTGATATACTCGTTTCTAGAAAATATTAACTGTTGTAAATGTTTCCAAAGACAACAGAATTTTAATATAACTACATTTTGATTTATAACCATCATTTAATTCTAAACAAACAAAGTTTGTTTACATTTCAAATTCTAGTTGAGATCAAGTAAGGTGATGATGGATTCCAAATACAATCTTAGTTTTTTAAAAAAAGAGAGAACAAAACAGGTTTTCAGATACCTTCCACAGCAACCCATATATATATATACATATTTATATATGTATACATAGAATAATTATCAATATGAAATCACACAAACATACATATTTCTACCAATTCACATGCACAGAAACTTAAGTTTCTAAATTGTGAAGTTATTCACCAAATAAAGGCACTGCAGTTTTGATTCTTTTTTAAAAATAGTTTGCATCAGAGTCTTTAGTGTTTATACTTGCTTAAGCATTTATTTTAAAAAGGAAACTGTTTTTAAAAAATAAAAGTTTACTCACTTATTAATTTGAACTTGCAGAAACAATTCCAGAGATGCATCACATATTTCAGGACTCTGTATTAAAACTGCATGTTGAACTAGGATGTGCAATTGCAAGTTGAAGTTGCTTTTAACTTGATGATGAAAATTGTTTGAACTTGCATGCAAACATTCCTCAGTTTTGAATTGAAGTTGAACATCCAGTTTGATGTTGTAACTCTGCTTGAAGAATTAACTTCCAGATTTATTTATTTCCGAAGTTGGTTTTAGACTGCATGCTACCAATCTTCATATACTTAGATTTGAAGATTGAAATTGATCTCAAAGTGATGTTGTAATTTGCAGATTTTTGATTTTAGATTTAAACAGAATTTGGTTTTCTGGATTTTGAGTAAATAGGTTAGGCAAATTTTGATTTGTATTTGGTTTTTGAACATGAGTTAGAATTTGGGTTTTGAAATTCTTCTTACAAATCTGATTTCAGATTTCTTTTTTTTGAAGAAAATGTTTTTAACAAATGAATTGCTATGTTTTCTTATCAAAATAAATTAAAATAAAAAGTTTTAAAACAATGCCACTTGTTGTATTAAGGTGTAAATAAATTTACAAGTGTCTTCTATTAGTTTTAAAAGCTAACACATGTACATTTTTAATATAAAAAAGAAAATTCTAAATTTATAAATGTATTTAAATTTATCTAAAACCATTTCTAATTTGTTTTAGCATGTTTTAAATATTTATTGACATTAGCCTTGAAAATGATTACATGTTTACTTCTTTTATAAGATTACGCACAATTTTAAATGTTTATTTGAATGTTTTAAAATAATATTATTTTAAAACTAATTTTCAAAAGAGAAGATTTTAAAAAGAAAAGAAATGTTGAATCAATTGTATTCAAGAGTTTTAAATCAAAATACTATATTTTAGTGTGAATGAATTAAATTTATTTCAAAGAAAACAATTTTTAAAACAAAACAAAATAAACTTTTATTATAAAACAAAATTTAAACTATATTTATTTTTATAAACAAAATAAATACTTACTTACATTACTATGAAGATATAAGAAAGACTTTAAAAATTTTCCTTTGGAAAGTTTTCAATACTAATTTAAATCAATTTACAAATTATACATTTATATATAATAAGTTGGAAAATATTCTTTATTTAATATAAATTTAAATTAAAATCAAAATTCCTATTTACAATGTACACACATATATACATTATGTAACGACCCGTATTTTACGTGTCGATATATCGTAGAATTCTAGGTCGTTAGTGTTGTTTATGTCGTCCTTAGCCTAAGTCGTAAGGGAGGATAACTCGTATGTTGTTTGAGTCGCGTGGAAGTTAGATTGGGAAGTTAACTCGAGATAGTGCTAGAGCGAGTTAACAGGTTAGTGATATTAGCGAGTTACGAGTTATCGGGTTAGAAAGGTTAGCGACTTAGTGGCTGGGATGAGTTAGCGTGTTAGTATGTTGACCGAGTCATAATAGTTAACGAGTTAACTAGTGGGCGAGATAAGGATTAACTCGTATGGCCGAGTTATAGGAGTTAACCGGTTAGGTCTGACCGGGTTAAGAACTGAACGACTTAAGGGTTAGTGGAGTCAGCGCGTTGCCGAGTTAGTGAGGCTAGTGTGTTAGCGGGTTAGTGAGCTAACGAGTTAGCAGAGTTACCGAGTTAAGGGTTAGTGGATTGGGCCGGCTTAGTGTTAGGACGGCATGTGTAGTTAGGTCATGACTCGTATACGAGTTAAGTCGTTGGGTCGGCCAGGTGATAAGTCGTTTCCCAGTTGAGTCGTTGAGTTCGATAAGTCGTAAGCCGTTGAGTCGTAGCTCGTGTATGAGTTAGGCCGCGCATAGGATAAGTCGTTTGGTTCTGTGTGTGTTAGGTTGTAGTACCTGTTGAGTCGTGGGAATGGCTGAGTCGTATGTCGCTAGGTTGTTGAGTCGTTTACGAGTTAAGGATAGGTTGGCTGGGCTCGATGAGTCGTATAACGTGTTGTTTGATGAGTCATGGACGACTCATGGGATAAGTCGTGACCGACTTAAGGGGCGACGACTCATGGGGCTTCCAGCCTATAAATAGAGGGCTTTGGTTCACTTTTTGGCACCGGTTTTTGAAGCGACGAAGTGCTGCCATTTTGAGAGCTCGACTACAGCATTTCTTCATCTTCTTTTCTCCACTCCAATCTAGTTCTAACATCCATCCAAGATCGAAGATCGAGATTGAAGATCCAAGAGCCAAAGTTGAAGATCTTCATCCAACGAAGCTAGATTTCATCGTTTCAAGCGGGATTTCGACGAATCAAGCTTGAATCTTCGATGTCCAGATCTGAAGTTGATAGTTTTTGAAGTGTTTAGGTGATTTGGTGAGTGGTGGTTATCTCTCACGCGGACCCAAAGGAGTATACTGGATTGGTGGTTTGTTGAAGTGTTGTAGATAGTGATTTTATGCATATTTCTTTAGATCCAAGTGTAGATCCATTACTTATGAAGATGTTTACTTATACAAGATCATTTATCAAGTTTAAGAGACAAAACCCATGATTTATATTTGATAGATCTATGCTAAAAACCCATGATTCATGTATGTTAGATCTATGCTCATTTATTTACGAAATTGCCATTATCATTGTAATTGTTTATTTAGATCTTGTTTGAATGATTGATCGCTTGGATTAATGTTTGATTTGATTGATTAGTTGATATATAGCTTGATTTGATCAAGTTGGTTGATGATGATTCAAAAGCTAAGTGGAAAGGCTCTTGAATAAGGAAAGTTGCTTGTGGCATATGAAGCGGATGTTGAAGCTCATATGTATGGATTAGATGATGTTGAGATGGGACTTTGCCATGATGCGATGAGGCAAGCCATGATGTTGAGATGAGACTTTGCTATGATGCGATAAAGAGAAGCATGATGTGAGATAGCCTTGGTTTAATCCAGACGGGATCATCCCAAGCATGTTGATAACTCGATGATGCGATGCGAGTTGGTTGATAATGGTTAGCTCGAGAGGCGCTTGAGTTAGTATGGAAATAGTCGCCGAGGAGGATGATTAGGAGGCTGAGATCTCATCGTTGTTGAAGGTTCTAGCATGCTCAAAGCAAGAGTACGTTGGAACGGGCTGCGACGACGTTCCAAGCACGGGCTGCGACGACGTGCTAGTACTCTGGGTAGTTGCGAAAATTCCTAGGCACGGGCTGCGACGACGTGCGGATTTATGTCTAGAACCGGGGTTACCATTAGCCCTTGACAGATGGATAAAAGAATGAGTTGGTCATTCAATTAACGGTGAAATCAAGGCAATGATAACAGTGATAGCCAGAGTCATGGATGTTTGGCTGTACCATCATTCGGTCTCAAGAGCGGTGTTTTCTGGGTGCTTGTCTGATCTTGGTTTAGGCCTTGGGGGTTTGTATTTGGAAAACATCGACCTTGACTCGAATGATTATTGCTTTACTTTTTAATTGTCTGCCATGTTATGCTTGCTTCTCCTTAGTGTGTGTGTCTGGGGCTATCACTGTAGAAAAAGGCGGAGTGGGATGGTTTGGTTCCTATTCCTTTTATCCTTTATGCTCTTTTGGTATGTTTGACAGTTGATTTACTGCTCACTAAGACTTTGTCTGACTCAAGGTTTTATGTCTCGTCTTATTACCTTGGGCTGTTCATCCATGTTGGGATGGGCAGACTAGGTGACAGGTGGCAGGTGCTGATCTTAGTGGCTCACGCTGATGATGACGAAGACGAGCAGGAGGCTTTACATATTATTTTCATATTCTATGTACTGGATATTCCGCTGTTTGTTGATTACTCTGAGTGCTATGTAGTGAGGCTTCTTGTATTCATGATTCAGACCATGTATAAAGCTATTATGATTAGATGATGATATTTTGTTCTATGGGAGCTTCACTATATTATATTTCTCTATTGTATTTTATTCATGCGCTGTGAGTTTTACGATAGAGTCTGCGATGTTTATTCTACCTTGACGGTCACCCATGGCTGCCTGACACACCTTCAGCGCATTATCCTCTTGTTTTGGTGCGGGAGTCATGGGCGGTCGTCACATTTGGTATCAGAGCTTTGGTTAATCGATTTTAGCCAAAGCTCGCTGACGTAACTACGTATGAGAGACGTAATTGTATTTTGATGAATGATTACTATATATAATATAGTAGTTTAGAAGGATTTGAACTCCTTATGCGGTTGTTTCTCAAGGTGTTCTAAGTCATTCCTTTTTGTAGATATTAAGGATGAGTCGAAGGGGGAGACCAGCTGCTGGGGAAGGCCGTGCTGCTAGGGAAGCTGTTGATTATGCTCCTATGTTTGAGGCCATGATGACTTCGATCATGAGAAGGATACCAGCCTCGGGGCCATCAGTAGATGTTGGAGTTCGAGTTCAAGCTCCAAGCCCAGTGGATTTTGCTAAGCTTTGCAAGGACTATACTTCTCTTGGAGGAAAGGTTTTCTTGGGAACGGAATCAACCATTGAAGTGCAAAGATGGATTGATGCTTGTAGAAGGATCTTTGGTGACTTGGTAGTTGAGGATGCAACTAAGAGGAAGCTTGCATCAAGGCAACTTCAAGGGAGAGCTTCGGATTGGTGGAACTCTATCACCATCGATACTCCAGAGGAAGAGATTACTTGGGAGCAATTCCAAGTCAGATTTGAAGCTAAGTTCATCTCTACGGCTCAGAAATCTGTCTTGTTTAAAAAGTTTGTGGAGCTCAAGCAAGGTGGAAGACCCGTTCTTGAGTATGTCTCTGAGTTTGAAGCTTTGTCCAAGTATGCCAGATCGTATATTGATTCTCCCTATCAGAAGAATGAGAAGTTTGTGACCGGTTTAGACGCTTATCTTGGGAGGCAGTTGGTGGATCACTTAGACGATCCGTTTGAGAAGCTTGTGGAAAAAGCTCTCAGGCATGAGAGTTTGTTTCCTAGGGAGAGTTCTGTTGTTGCTGTGACCAAGGAAGAGTCTAAACCACAGCAGGGTGGAAACAAGAAGAGGAAGCAGCAGCAACAGAAGGGTAAGGATGGCCAGAAGAAGCCGAAGGGCGAAGTGACCTGCTACAACTGTCAGCAGAAGGGTCATCTCTCCAGGGATTGCAAGAAACCAAGAGTGCCGGCAAAGTGTCACAACTGTGACAAACCGGGGCATTTCAAGAGGGATTGTCCAGAACCGAGGAAAGATAAGCAGATTGTGCAAGCTTATGCTTTGGGAGCTGTGCCGTCGTCTTCAAAAGCTCCTACTGCTGAAGAGAAGGGGAAGAGTGTGGTGGTTCAAGGTACTCTTTCCATTTGTGGTATTCCAGTTAGAGTGTTGTTTGATACTGGAGCGTCGCATTCCTTTGTTTGTGATGATTTGGTAGGCCGGTTAGGTTTGAAACCGGATATTGTTGATAGGCCATTGGTTGTGACTAATCCGGTTGGGGGTTCGTCTTGTTTGTGTATGATATGCCGTGGTCTAGTTGTGTCGAGTCATGATTGCTCGTTTGTTGGTGATTGCTTTATTCTGAACTTTGCGGGGTTCGGAATTATTTTGGGTATGGACTGGCTTAGGAAGTATGCGGCAAGGATTGATTGTGAGAGGCTGGAGGTGACAGTCGGGAATGTGGAAGGGCGAAAGGTTGTGATATGATGTAAGCATGAGGAAGGCGTCTTCATGAGCTTCATGTATTCGCTGGTTGTTCCACGGGATGGACTGTCATCGGTGCCTATTGTGAATGGATTTGAGGATGTCTTTGACGAAGTCAAAGGGTTACCGCCGCATAGGGAGATCGAGTTTCGTATCGATCTAGTTGAGGGAGCCAGATCTGTTGTGATGCCTCTTAGGCGGATGGCGCCTAAGGAACAGCAAGAGTTGAAGGTGCAAGTTGATGACCTTTTACGGAAAGGATTCATTCGGCGTAGTGTGTCCGAATGGGGTGCACCAGTTGTGTTCGCAACCAAAGCGGATGGATCGTTGAGGTTGTGTGTCGATTATCGTGAGCTGAATAAGGTGACTAAGAAGAACAAGTACCCATTGCCGAGAATAGATGACTTGTTTGATCAGCTTCACGATGCTAAGGTGTTTTCCCAGATGGATTTGGCAACGGGATTTCACCAGTTGAGAGTGGCAAAGGATAGTGTGCCGAAGACTGCTTTTAGGACACCATCCGGTTTTTATGAGTGGCTGGTAATGCCGTTTGGATTGACTAACGCACCAGCATATTTTGTGGATCTTATGAATAGAGTATTCAGATATCAGTTGAACAAGTTCGTACTTGTGTTCGTGGATGATATTCTGATTTATTCCAGAATTGAAGAAGAGCACGAGACGCACTTATGTATTGTTTTGGAAATCTTACGGAAACATCAGCTGAAGGCTAAGTTTTCGAAGTGTCACTTCTGGAAGGGTGAAGTGAGGTTTTTAGGCCATGTTATCTCTGGAAATGGAATCGCGGTTGATCCCGCTAAGGTGGCAGCAATCCAGGATTGGGTTAGACCTAAGAATGCATCTGATGTGAGAAGTTTTCTTGGATTAGCAGGATATTATCGTCGGTTTATCAAAGACTTTTCCAAGATAGCTGCACCGTTAACAGGATTGACGAAAAAGAACCAAGTGTTCAGATGGGATGATAAGTGTGAGCAAGCTTTTGGAATCCTGAAAGAGCGACTGACGAGTGCTCCTGTTTTGACTATTCCAAGTGGGAATGATGAGATGGTGGTTTACACCGATGCATGTGGTACTGGACTTGGAGCAGTGCTGATGCAGAAGGATAGAGTTGTTGCGTATGCTAGTCGACAACTGAAGCCGCATGAAAGGAATTATCCGACTCATGATTTGGAGCTAGCGGCGATTGTATTTGCTTTGAAGATGTGGAGACATTACCTGTTGGGAGTTAGATTTGAGTTGTTTACAGATCATAAGTCGTTGAAGTATCTGTTCTCCCAAAAGGATTTGAATCTTCGGCAGCAACGGTGGCTAGAGTTCTTAGCATCATATGATTTTGGTATAGCCTATACTCCGGGAAAAGGTAACGCAGTGGCTGATGCGTTGAGTCGAAGACATGCAGGACTAGGAGCCATGTTTTCGGAGTGGATGAGTCTTGAGTATTTGGCTGGATTTGATTTCAGGCCTAGATGTGAGTTGGAACCTGAGATGTTGGCAAACTTATCGATAAGGCCTACTCTTGTGGAGAGAATTGGCGAGAGCCAAAAGCGAGACGATAAGCTTGTCAAGATTATCCGAGATTTGGAATCTGGATTGAATCCAGAAAAGGATAAAGGATTTGAAGTCGATCGAGAGGGTTGGCTTCGAAAGCAAGGACGACTAGTTGTTCCCGATGTAGATGGATTGAGAGATGAAGTTCTTAGGGAAAGTCATCACTCGAAGTTGACAATTCATCCAGGTGGAAATAAGATGTATCGGGATATGAAGAGAACCTATTACTGGGAAGGTATGAAGAAGGATGTTGGAAATTTTATTTCCAAGTGTATGAACTGCCAGTTGGTGAAAGCTGAGCAGAAGAAGCCCAGTGGATTACTTCAGCCATTAGAGGTTCCTACATGGAAGTGGGAGCAAGTGTCGATGGATTTTATCGATGGTCTACCTAGAACCAGGACAGGGAATGAAGGGATTTGGGTCATCGTAGATCGTTTGACTAAGAGTGCAAGGTTCATCCCTGTTCGATCAACTAGGACTGCATCGAAGTTGGCTGAGTTGTATGTGAAGTGGATTGTTCGATTCCATGGTGTTCCGAAGAGTATAGTGAGCGATCGAGACCCATTGTTCACTAGTGGATTTTGGAAGAGCTTCCAGGAAGTTTTGGGAACTAAGTTGTGTTTGAGTACAGCTTATCACCCTCAAACAGATGGTCAGACTGAGAGAGTCAACCGAGTTTTGGAAGATCTTCTCAGAGCTTGTGTTTTGGACTTCGGAGGATCATGGGAAGATCACCTTCATTTGGTGGAATTTGCATATAACAACAGTTATCAGTCGAGTATTGGTATGGCACCATTTGAGGCATTATATGGAAGACCGTGTAACTCTCCGACATGTTGGTTGGAAACTGGAGAAAAACTGATACTTGGGCCAGAGATGATTCAACAGACTTCGGATTGTATAAAGATCATTCGGCAACGAATGAAGGCAGCCCAAGATCGTCAGAAAAGTTATGCCAATAATCGTCGTAAGGATTTGGAATTCGACGTAGGTAATATGGTTTTTGTGAAGATTTCTCCTCTAAAGAATGTTATTAGATTCGGGAAGAAAGGAAAGTTAACTCCGAGATTTGTTGGACCATTCCCGATTATCGAGCGAATTGGAAAGCTCGCTTATAGATTGGAGTTACCGGAGAAGATGGCGGGTGTGCACAATGTCTTTCATGTATCTTATCTACGGAAGTATGTGCATGACTCGAATACGGTGGTTTCTGCTGATAGCTGTGAAGATTTAGAGGTTGATCCAGTAGTTACGAGACCTCGTAAGCCGCTTCGTGTTGTTGAAATCGACACGAAACAGCTTAGGAGGAAGACGATTACGTTGCTCAAGATACAATGGAGTGATGATGTTAACGACTGTACATGGGAGGAGGAAGAGAGGATGAAAGCAGCTCATCCTGAACTCTTCGAGGTATGGCCCTAAGGTGTCGTGACATCTCATGAATTTGTAACTTGTTCTAATCATAGAACTCTGCATGCTAGGCTAGAATTGGATGCATGGTTTGTTGATTACTATGGATGGTAGACATGCAGAATAATTTTGATTGCTGTTGTTTGTTTGGAATTTCAGGGGCGAAATTCCTAAGGGGGAGAGAATGTAACGACCCGTATTTGACGTGTCGATATATCGTAGAATTCTAGGTCGTTAGTGTTGTTTATGTCGTCCTTAGCCTAAGTCGTAAGGGAGGATAACTCGTATGTTGTTTGAGTCGCGTGGAAGTTAGATTGGGAAGTTAACTCGAGATAGTGCTAGAGCGAGTTAACAGGTTAGTGATATTAGCGAGTTACGAGTTATCGGGTTAGAAAGGTTAGCGACTTAGTGGCTGGGACGAGTTAGCGTGTTAGTATGTTGACCGAGTCATAATAGTTAACGAGTTAACTAGTGGGCGAGATAAGGATTAACTCATATGGCCGAGTTATAGGAGTTAACCGGTTAGGTCTGACCGGGTTAAGAACTGAATGACTTAAGGGTTAGTGGAGTCAGCGCGTTGCCGAGTTATTGAGGCTAGTGTGTTAGCGGGTTAGTGAGCTAACGAGTTAGCAGAGTTACCGAGTTAAGGGTTAGTGGATTGGGTCGGCTTAGTGTTAGGACGGCATGTGTAGTTAGGTCATGACTCGTATACGAGTTAAGTCGTCGGGTCGGCCAGGTGATAAGTCGTTTCCCAGTTGAGTCGTTGAGTTCGATAAGTCGTAAGCCGTTGAGTCGTAGCTCGTGTATGAGTTAGGCCGCGCATAGGATAAGTCGTTTGGTTCTGTGTGTGTTAGGTTGTAGTACCTGTTGAGTCGTGGGAATGGCTGAGTCGTATGTCGCTAGGTTGTTGAGTCGTTTACGAGTTAAGGATAGGTTGGCTGGGCTCGATGAGTCGTATAACGTGTTGTTTGATGAGTCATGGACGACTCATGGGATAAGTCGTGACCGACTTAAGGGGCGACGACTCATGGGGCTTCCAGCCTATAAATAGAGGGCTTTGGTTCACTTTTTGGCACCGGTTTTTGAAGCGACGAAGTGCTGCCATTTTGAGAGCTCGACTACAGCATTTCTTCATCTTCTTTTCTCCACTCCAATCTAGTTCTAACATCCATCCAAGATCGAAGATCGAGATTGAAGATCCAAGAGCCAAAGTTGAAGATCTTCATCCAACGAAGCTAGATTTCATCGTTTCAAGCGGGATTTCGACGAATCAAGCTTGAATCTTCGCTGTCCAGATCTGAAGTTGATAGTTTTTGAAGTGTTTAGGTGATTTGGTGAGTGGTGGTTATCTCTCACGCGGACCCAAAGGAGTATACTGGATTGGTGGTTTGTTGAAGTGTTGTAGATAGTGATTTTATGCATATTTCTTTAGATCCAAGTGTAGATCCATTACTTATGAAGATGTTTACTTATACAAGATCATTTATCAAGTTGAAGAGACAAAACCCATGATTTATATTTGATAGATCTATGCTAAAAACCCATGATTCATGTATGTTAGATCTATGCTCATTTATTTACGAAATTGCCATTATCATTGTAATTGTTTATTTAGATCTTGTTTGAATGATTGATTGCTTGGATTAATGTTTGATTTGATTGATTAGTTGATATATAGCTTGATTTGATCAAGTTGGTTGATGATGATTCAAAAGCTAAGTGGAAAGGCTCTTGAATAAGGAAAGTTGCTTGTGGCATATGAAGCGGATGTTGAAGCTCATATGTATGGATTAGATGATGTTGAGATGGGACTTTGCCATGATGCGATGAGGCAAGCCATGATGTTGAGATGAGACTTTGCTATGATGCGATAAAGAGAAGCATGATGTGAGATAGCCTTGGTTTAATCCAGACGGGATCATCCCAAGCATGTTGATAACTCGATGATGCGATGCGAGTTGGTTGATAATGGTTAGCTCGAGAGGCGCTTGAGCTAGTATGGAAATAGTCGCCGAGGAGGATGATTAGGAGGCTGAGATCTCATCGTTGTTGAAGGTTCTACCATGCTCAAAGCAAGAGTACGTTGGAACGGGCTGCGACGACGTTCCAAGCACGGGCTGCGACGACGTGCTAGTACTCTGGGTAGTTGCGAAAATTCCTAGGCACAGGCTGCGACGACGTGCGGAGTTATGTCTAGAACCGGGGTTACCATTAGCCCTTGACAGATGGATAAAAGAATGAGTTGGTCATTCAATTAACGGTGAAATCAAGGCAATGATAACAGTGATAGCCAGAGTCATGGATGTTTGACTGTACCATCATTCGGTCTCAAGAGCGGTGTTTTCTGGGTGCTTATCTGATCTTGGTTTAGGCCTTGGGGGTTTGTATTTGGAAAACATCGACCTTGACTCGAATGATTATTGCTTTACTTTTTAATTGTCTGCCATGTTATGCTTGCTTCTCCTTAGTGTGTGTGTCTGGGGCTATCACTGTAGAAAAAGGCGGAGTGGGATGGTTTGGTTCCTATTCCTTTTATCCTTTATGCTCTTTTGGTATGTTTGACAGTTGATTTACTGCTCACTAAGACTTTGTCTGACTCAAGGTTTTATGTCTCGTCTTATTACCTTGGGCTGTTCATCCATGTTGGGATGGGCAGACTAGGTGACAGGTGGCAGGTGCTGATCTTAGTGGCTCACGCTGATGATGACGAAGACGAGCAGGAGGCTTTACATATTATTTTCATATTCTATGTACTGGATATTCCGTTGTTTGTTGATTACTCTGAGTGCTATGTAGTGAGGCTTCTTGTATTCATGATTCAGACCATGTATAAAGCTATTATGATTAGATGATGATATTCTGTTCTATGGGAGCTTCACTATATTATATTTCTCTATTGTATTTTATTCATGCGCTGTGAGTTTTACGATAGAGTCTGCGATGTTTATTCTACCTTGACGGTCACCCATGGCTGCCTGACACACCTTCAGCGCATTATCCTCTTGTTTTGGTGCGGGAGTCATGGGCGGTCGTCACACATTACAAATAAATATTTTTAAATTTCAAATTAAATTATCATTATTATAAATAGTTATAAATTTTGAAAAGAATATCATTTGACAGATTAAACAATTATTAATCTTCAAAAGAAAAATCATGTTTGAATTAGATTATTAAATCAATGTTTCACATTTTAAAATAATTATCAATGAAATTATTAAATAAATATTGCCTAAATTTCCAGGATATCACAATAATAATCTTAAATAACATTAAATATAGATAAATAATCTTTAAACAGTATTAAATATAATAAATAACTTAAAAAGGATAGATAAGATGATCGAGTAAAATAGAAGTTAAATCCTTTAAAAAATATATTTCCAAAACCAATTTCAGATTTAAAATCATTTCCTGTCTCTAAACCAACTTTAACTCAAATGGCTACTTATAGTATTTTTAAAATACTAATTTATGGCCAATAGCTACCCAATGTTTATCAGTATCGATATTGATTTTTTATCATGATAGGGCTTAAGTTTTGAACATATAACAATGTCATAATCAATAGAGCCAACAATCAGGTTTAATATTCAATAATTCATATGACATGAATATTATTTAAATTAAAATCAAAAATGGAAAGTAATCCTGTTGGATTCCTCAAACCAACTCCCTTGCATCACAACTTATATATCTCTACTACTAATAAAGAAAATTCGTTGGGCTAATTTATCGGTGTCTTTTTGAAATTCCAAAAATGCCCTTACTTTTCGGCACTCAAACAAAATATCAACCTATACAATAACACAAACAACCCCATGTGCGAAGCACGGGTACGTACTAGTAATTATATAATATGGGTCATTCGCTACTAGACGGGTATATATGAAAGGTCATCCACCCCAGAAGTGGGAATGAATCCAAACCAACCAATAAAACAGTAAATCATCCAAGTATCTAATCAACAATTTTTCAACCATATAACATACCGGTTAACTAAAAAGCCAAGTTTGACTCACCAAAACTCCAATTGTCGCTAATGCATTTCGGTTTGGATTAAAATCGAGCAAGCGTTCAATTTTAACCCAAATTTCTACTAGCTCCAAATCCATCCAACCCAACTCTATATTGTAGTTCATGTTAACGTGATCCTAACACAAAAATACACATGTTAAACAGAGTTAAAATGAGCGAGTTACGGGTCAGTAAAGTTAGTAACTCAATTAACTTATTAAATAAATTAACTATCAAAATACCCTCACCTCACCCAAGCCCATCAAGGTCCAAACCTACTTATTCTTCTTCCCCAATCCTTCCTCCTCCATTAATAGTAAATACACATGTGCACCATATATCACCGACATGGAGCAAAAGACCACAGAATGGAAAACTGTCTTCACTAACACATTTCTCTTTGCATGCTCGATTTCCCAGACCCATAGCCATCACGTGTGCACCCTTCCTCCCCATCGCGACCCGTCGAAGCATCTCCATGCAACAAAAACATGTGACGCTTTTTATCGCCGTCCTCCGCCAAACTCCACCATAATGCAGCGCTCTCTAAGATGGACCAGACGCCACTCTCTAATTTACCTGTCGTTGCCCAAGTCGCCGAAAAAACCAAGACCTAGTTTTCAACCATCGTCGAACATCGATGCGAAAACTCATCTAACTTCCATTAAAAATACCACTCGATCTCACGATCCCAATGGTGCATACGACACCTTCCAATTCGAAGCGTCAGGGAGATATAATTTTTGAACTTTGTGAATAATAAGTAACCACTAGCCTCCTTAATTAATCTCTCATTAACTAAAATCACTTTGTAAATACATGGATAAAAATATCTTTACAAATATTTATCAATCCCTATATTTTCAATACTTGAAAAATATCCATATACTTATCTTAATGGTATAAGTATATTCATATACAATTCTAAAACCATTTGTAAATTTCTAAAAGTCAATTACACACCATTTTATAAATACCATTTCTAAAGCATTTATAACCACTTTATAAATCCATGAAACCTATTTATAAAACTTGTTTTATAAATCTATAAGTCCATTTCCAAGATCTTTTTCGATTATCTAAAATCATTTATAAAACTCTTTTCATCTTGTGGATAATCCCCCTTTAAGCCTGTGACGACCCGACTTTCTGAGCACATAAAGTCGTATCATCTTGAAGAAAGAAAGGGGTGAGAAAATAGAAAATATAGAGAAGAAAGAAGAAACAACATCAGATTCTCAACAGCGGAACAAATAAATTATATTAATCACATAAGTATTACATAATATACAACAGCATCAGAGTTACACCGATAATACAACACATACTAGACAGTTATAAACACCTGTCTAGCTAATACAACTCGATACAACTCAAACAAATAACTCAAAGATACCAACACAGCGGAACTATATGTATATCTACAACGCTGAAGCCTCCTGCTCCATTGCTCCTCCATAATTCGCCAAAGCAAACCTAAATCCCTTGGCTACTCATAAAATTCGAGTACCCGAGAGTTTAGGAAAAATAGATATAAACTCCGGGTCAGACATGGGTCTGGTGTGAGTAACAGGTTAAAGTTGCTTAATTTTGAAAACCTTTGAAATAAAAGTATCACGTAAGACTTCCCACACATAAACATGGGTAAGTTTTTACCTTACGCTAACCAAAACATTTGATCGGAAATTCAGTGATATTATAATAGGTCTAGGGTTTTCAAGTAAATAGAAAATAGCCGAAATTGTTACATTCATTAAATTCCAGCTACTAGCCACAAAAGTGGGTAATACAATCAAATCCGATGGCACTTATTGGATTTTGGATTCCATACAATGGCAGGGCTACTGGGGTACCGCCCGTCACAGTACATGGCCTAGATCAATGTACCGAGGATCACTCCCGACCCCCTACTACACAAGGCCGGAACCATTCCTTACTGAACAGTCTCGAACAAGATAACCTCGGCAGTTGTTGCAATCAACCGCCCACACAGCCGAAATAAAGGGACATCTAGACAGGGGTATATCTCATCCTGCTTGGGCATGACCCACCTAACCTTGCTGCACCTCCCCTGTTTTAGCCATTCTCGGTTGATGAGGCTTGAGGCTGTGATTACCTTTAGAGAATACATTTCTTGGAATGCTCATTGCCCACCTGACGATGTTCTGAAAGCATTCGATCCATACAAGTTCGTTCCGGGTTCGAACGAAACTGAAGGCATCATCTCATAACACTCATTTTGGAATCACCCTCAGAGTTAACGACAATAACCCTTGCACTTTGAATCTTCATCTTTACTTCAGATTCACGACCTATCGTTAATTTGGATCGATGTGGTTTTTGGATGTCCAAATATGGAAACCCGATCCCGGTCTTATCGAAATCCAAAAACCTATCTTTTAAGGCCAAGTTGTTTAAAGTTAAAACAATTCAATTCAATATTATCAATATACACATAGATAGATAATTCACATCTCATAATAGATAATCACATTATCATCATAAACAGATAATCAATATTATCATCCAATCAGATACTTACTATTATCATACTTAAACCATACATCCATATCACATAGATATTACTCATCTCATATCTGAGATCACAATCAATCAATGAAATATCAATATCATCATCCAAAGCAATGATTTATTATTCACCATCCATAATTAATTTAAAATGAATTAAATTAATTACTTCTATCTTTAATTAATTTAAAATAAATTAAATTAATTACTCATTCCATAAATCCTGCTCATACAAACATTAATTAATTATAAATCTAATTAATTAATTATTCTCTAGATATTCATCTTGATTAAACACCTTTGATTACTAGTTAGTCTTTATTTAATTCCACAGATCAATTATTTTAAATCATTCATAATAATTAACATATTATTATTTCATTTATTAATAAACTAAAATTAGTTACATTTATCCTTAATTAATTTCATAAATTAATCACCACATTCTTAATTATTATTTTTATAAATTACATCATTAATCACATTAATTAATGATTTCTAATTATAAATAAATTAATTACTTTATTCAAATTTGTTACATTAAATAATTAATCTTTAATTAAACACAATTATTAATCTCCCTTGATTAATACCATTCAAGTAATTAACTACCCTTAATTACTTACATAAATTAATTAATTATCCCATAATTAATTATCTCCACTAATTAATCCCTTGGTTAATTACAAAAGTAATTACCCAAATTACTCCATTAACACATCATCTTTCACTAATCACATTCGGTAATTAACATTAATTACTTCCCTAAGTAATTATGCTCCATTAAATACACTAAGTAATTACACTTATCAATTTATCAAATGATTTTCTTAAATTAATTAAACTAAATTAATTAGCTTAAATTAATCATTTTATCAAAATTAATTACAATAAGTAATCAATCTCTAAATTACTTTCATCAAGTAATTACAATTAACCAATTTACAATTGATTATCTTAATTAATTAATCTAATTAATAAATAAAATTAATCACACTTATTAATTATTTAATAATCCTTAGTTAATTATCTTCATTAAATAATAACATATCTTTAATTACTTCCTTAATTAATCTCTAATTTTAAATTATTAATTATAAATTAAATAAATAAGTCATTCTTTAATTAACTTATTAATTAAATCACTTCAATATCTTAATTTTCTCTAAGATAATCCATTCCCTTATAAATGATTTCACTGTCATTGAAGAGTAAAACATTACTTTTTTGAATTTAGATTTAAATTACATTTTGAATTTAAGATTCAAAATGATTATTCCTTTAAACATTAATCCAATGTAAAGTTCAATTTAAAATCCTTAAAAATAAATGAAATTAACATTTACTACTTATATAAGAGAAAGCTTTTAAACTAATCTACTTAATTTTTATTTAAGAATTTTAGCTTTCAAAATACATTAATATTTTAACTTGCAAATTCAAGTTAAAACAATTTATTTAACCTTTATTCAAAAATCCCTTTAAAAAGAACAATGTCAAAATCAATTCAAATATTTATTTGTAACAAATTACCTTAAAAAAAACTATTTGATTTAAACCTGTTTTATATATTTAGATTTAAAAACTGATTTAAATTTCAGATTTGAATTCAAGAAAAACTTGAATTCATTAGTTTAACTTTGAATTTAAAACTTTGGTTTAACTTGCCTTTTAAAAAAACTTGATTTTTAATTCTTGATTTAAAATCCAAATTCATTTTTAAAAACATAGATTCAAAAGTTCATTGAATCTATACTTTGAACTTTAAATTTTAAAACACAGTTTAAATTTTTGTTTCAGATTTTAAATTACATTTCAAAAATTTGAAACTGTCTGGTTTTAAACCTGAATAAAATCCCCATTTAATTGTTTTTAAAACTTGATTTGAATTCAAGAATAAATTTGAATTCATACTTCAACTGGATTTAAACTTGTTTAAATCTATTATTTATTTTTAGGTTTCATTTGAATTTGTTTAAAAACAAATTTTTGCTTCTAGGTTTTACAAAGCCTGAGACAACACTACTCGATCCCAATGACAATTACTTCGAGTCATCCCTCCCTCTGCTTCGAGTAAACACCCCAATGACCAGAGTAAATCACGAGATAACTCGAGTAAGAACTCGAGTTACAAACCCTGCTTCACAAAGCTACCCAGGTTTCTATTACCAGAAATCAAAAACGTGCACCGTGCATATGCACGCCGCCGCCGCTCGCCTCCGGCCGTCACCTCGTCGTTGAGCAAGTCGAAGACCATCCCCCGATCAACTCCCAATCGCCATTATCTCATCGAAAACGAATTAAAGCCTAAAAGACCAAACCTGGAACAAGAAGCAACCACCACTTCAAAACTTGTCAACGTGCCGTTCACCCAACCTCGGCCACCTGAACATGCGAAACTCGGGCCACGAACTCGTCTTCGACCAAGCTACCACCTCCCGAGACCTCGTGCAACTCGATGCACGGTGGAAGTCGCGATGATCAAAAGTTCAACCACCATAAGAATTAGGGTTACCCTCTAAAATTGTACGCCGCCGCCACCACGTTGAACGTGAGCACCTCCGGTCATTTTCCCATCACCTGGGTAAGCTCCTCCACCTTCTCGCACAACCCGACCACTCCAGTCGCAATAGATCACCAACAATCCCCAAGAAACCAAAAACAGTGCAATTTAAGACTGCACCTCCAATCCTTAACTAAAAAATGTAATTCTAGTTTTAAAAATCAGAGTTTTGATTAAGCATTCAGTTCATATACTTACATTGAAATTTTAAGATATTGGAATATCACTTGTATTAAGTATTAACCGATCTTAAGATTTTCAGAGCAGTTTTGCTTTATTTTTCTTAAATACAAAAATTTAAGAGTTCACTTTATACTCAAACAAACTTATTTTGTTTAAATACTTTTCCTAACAATCAATAGATTTAGCAGTAATGATTTTTGAATTAAATATGAGTTTAAATCCTATAAACAGAGGTATATCCAGATAACAGTATGCAGGCTTCATCTCATCCAATTACAGTACAATGCATATATTTTCACACAAACAAAGTCTCTGATATTCATCATACAGCTAGTTTAAAAACTTAGGTTATTTACAATATGAAG
The DNA here is from genome assembly GCA_030765085.1 of Allium cepa. NCBI lineage: Eukaryota > Viridiplantae > Streptophyta > Magnoliopsida > Asparagales > Amaryllidaceae > Allium > Allium cepa. The sequence goes on from CM060943.1 coordinate 732,189,090, forward strand.
TTACTCACAGATTTGGGAATGAAGACAGAGCACTTCTTGTCTGAAACAGCTTGAACTTTAAAAACTAAGAATTGTTTGCTTTGTTATTCCTAACCTTGTTGCCTTTGTTGTTGTAAATATTATTTAAGTTTGTATAAATGGATGTATTTGTTATTACTTCAGGTTTGCTAAGTTTTCTTAACGGAAGAAAATAAGAAGACAAATACAAAGAAGTTTACAGGGGTAGGTGATATCTGGGTTAAGCAATGCAGGTACAATATTTGTTTTTGTTTATATCAGGCAAGATTATATTTTGGGGGCTGGGTTTTACTTTTATACAATTCAAATTGACAATTGTTGCTAGCATTTAATACTTAAGTACTTTGTGTCTCCTATTACTCATTTTATATATATATATATATAGATATTTTTGCTTTTTACTTTGATTTGCATTCTTTCCTTGCCTGCATTTTTTTTTTTTACTTTGCTTTGTTTCTTAACTTTGCATTTTAAAACCCTACAGGCTACATATTTTATTTACAAGCTACCTGCATTTTATTTTATTTTATTCTTGCTTTCAAAACCTTTACAGGTTACATACAAACACATTTTTACTTACCTGGCAGCTTTATACTTTATGTACATATTATTCTTTTGTTTTAGTTATGTTATAAATTTTTAAATTAAGTATTTATCATAGTTTCTTGTGTTTATATATTTATACTTATGTTTATAACCATATAATGGATTTATGCTTTTGTTTATATATTTATAAGATTTATTTTATCTTAAACATACTTGAAAGATTTTATTTTATATTTACAAATCATAGCTTCCTTTTAAAATACATATATATATATATATAAATAAATAAGTTTGAAACAACAATTTCAATTAAAATCCATTTGTAAAAACATTACATTATTATTATTGTTTAAAAAAAATAACTCCTTATTAAATTAAAATAATTTATAAAAGAAATTATCACTCAATTACTTATTTTCATCAAGCTATATTTAGAAAAGAACAAACAAACCTTTTGTTAAATTTAAATTTTAGCTAAAATCATCTAAACAAATTTTAACTTTATCTTAGGGTATTTAAACCATATTTTTATCAAGCTATACTAAAAAGAAAATAAAACAATCTTTTTGTTAATAAATTTTAAATTTAAACTTAAGCTAGAATAAGTTCAAACTATTAAACATTTATCTTAAGTATTTAAAATCATATAGTTATTTATTTAATAGCTTAGTACTAAATTAAATCAAATTTCCAAGTTATCAGAATATTAAAATTAGAAAATATGTCTTTATTTATTAAATTTAAAACAAAGCTTATATATTTATAATATATACAAAATATATTCATACCACAAATAGAAAACAATTTATTAGCTTTTAAAAGATAAATTATCGGTTATATGTTTATTTAAAAGAAGATTATTAAATCAATTTAAATCTTATTAAAAATTATTATCAAATTAATTTAATTTTTAACACAGATTATTAAATTGATATTGCCAAAATTTTTGGGATATCACATTCCTCCCCCCTTAAAAGAATTTCGTCCCCGAAATTTAAAGCAACGGTAATTAAATAATTCAATTAAAGATTTAATTTTAAAACACAAGCATATATCAACCAGATGCTAATAATCATAGCAACCAATTTATCCAATCAAACAAATATAACTATCCACACAAAATTTCGGATAGAATTTTCTCGAGTTTCCCAAATATAAATACCGGGATACTCGCTCTATAGAATCCAAACAATCTATCTACTAAGCTATAGATCTTCCACTCATCTAGATCTACAAAACAAGACAGGATATCAGACTACAGACAAGTCTGAATCAACAACCAAAACTCCCTGAACTGCTGGTTCTACAACCAGAGATAGATCTTACACGTACTCCCTCAGAGATACGTGAAACACAATGAATCTCAGTTATCCAAACTGGCAATTCAATCCTGAAGACCAAACACTTATCCAAAATTAGATTCCCGATCCCAGAATTCAAATTTCTCCGTCTCTTATCCACAAAACTCTTCGGACGATCCTGTGCTGCCTACATCTTACCTGATCAGCTCAACCCTTGCTGATGTCCTTAGAAACAAACTGAACCAAAGACAATCCAACAAAATGATCTTTCCAATATCAACCAAACTCAAAACACAAACTCTATTCCAAATCAGAAAACAGAACTCACTTCTCTCATCCGGAAAAAATAAAACAGGTGCACTCCAATCTGGCCTCAGATCCTGAAAAATTTCCTGTAGAACTCTCTAATATCAAACATTGCAACATCCAATTGCTTCCAAACTAAACAGCTGCCACCATGCTTCCATTGCGCCACTCTGACTGAACAGATGAAAATGCTTAAGTCGAACACAGACTGGACAACACATTCCAACATTAGGGTTCCACATATCAAAAAAAGAAAACTCAGAAGTTCCTCCAAAACCTGAGCCACTTCACCAAACTCAAAAACCATCCTATTACTAAGCTGATTCATTGGTACCACTTCTGAAATCCAATCGATACCAAACTCAATCTTCAGATGTTAGCAAAACTCTGACTTCTTGAAGACATCCAGAAAAATTCTAAAACACAAGAGAACACTCAAACTATCGCAAGTCACTTTTGCGATCAATCCAGCCTAATTCCAAAAATACCGCTCTCTCTTTACCAAACAGAACAGCTTACGCTTATGTGTCTGATCCATCGAAGAAAGGGAACTACTCTGCTGCTTCTGAAGTTACCCAAGAAAAACTGCTAAGCCAGAAGACTTCCTAATCCAAAGCTCTTCGAGAAACTCGGACCCCAAATCAAACAGAAACACCCAATTGAACACAGCGACAACACCGAAGAAGACACTCTTCCTTAACTTGTTCCACGGAAACATCTTCGGAGACATCCATAGTCACTATGTCTCATCACACAGCTACTACATCTCGAGGTATCAAGATATCATGCCTTGCTTCTATCCAACAGACAGATCCAAACTCTAGCTCATCCAAACTACATTTCATAAATGAACTCCGAATCTTAACGAGTTTCCTTCAGAGATTAATGAAATCCTTACACCACCCAAACCTCACTCGAGACGGTATTAGGTCTACAGTCTTGACAGATACACCTCCAACCTCTATCATTTACACTCCAACCATCGGTAGTCGTGTTACGCACACCACTACCCTATCTACCTTTATAGCTCATTGGAAAATCGAAACTGGTAATCCAACAAATAGGTAGAAATATATATATATATATATATATATATATATATATATATATATATGTATATGTATATGTATATGTATATGTATATCAAAATTACAAATGCGCTCTCTCAGGAAAGAAATCACTCAAGAGCCTAGGTATTCACTCAACCTAGCGCTCTGATACCAACTATGAGGACCCGACTTTCTGAGCACAGAAAGTCGTATCATCTTGAAGAAAGAAAGGGGTGAGAAAATAGAAAAGATAGAGAAGAAAGAAGAAACAACATCAGAATCTCAACAGCGGAACGAATAGATTATATTAATCACATAAGTATTACATAATATACAACATCATCAGAGTTACACCGATAATACAACACATACTAGACAGTTATAAACACCTATCTAGCTAATACAACTCGATACAACTCAAACAAATAACTCAAAGATACCAACACAGCGGAACTATATGTATATCTACAACGCTGAAGCCTCCTGCTCCATTGCTCCTCTAGAATTCGTCAAAGCAAACCTGAATCCCTTGGCTACTCGTAAAAATTTGAGTACTCGAGAGTTTAGGAAAAACAGAAATAAACTCCGGGTCAGACATGGGTCTGGTGTGAGTAACAGGTTAAAGTTGCTTAATTTTGAAAACCTTTGAAACAAAAGTATCACGTAAGACTTCCCACACATAAACATGGGTAAGTTTTTACCTTACGCTAACCAAAATATTTGATAGGAAATTCGGTGATATTATAACAGGTCTAGGGTTTTCAAGTAAATAGAAAATAGCCGAAATTGTTACATTCATTAAATTCCAGCTACTAGGCACAAAAGTGGGTAATACAATCAAATCCGATGGCACTTATTGGATTTTGGATTCCATACAATGGCAGGGCTATTGGGGTACCGCCCGTCAAAGTACGTGGCCTAGATCAACATACCAAGGATCACTCCCGACCCCCTACAACACAAGGCCGGAACCATTCCTTATTGAACAATCCCGAACAAGATAACCCCGGCAATTGTTGTAATCAACCGCCCACACAGCCGAAATAAAGGGACATCTAGACAGGGGTATATCTCATCCTGCTTGGGCATGACCCACCTAACCTTGCTGCACCCCCCTGTTTTAGCCATTACCGGTTGATGAGGCTTGAGGCTTACATTACCTTTAGAGAATATATTTCTTGGAATGCTCATCGCCCATCTGACGATGTTTTGAAAACATTCAATCCATACAAGTTCGTTCCGGGTTCGAACGAAACCGAAGGCATTATCTCGTTACATGACTCATTTTGGAATCACCCTCAGAGTTAACGACAATAACCCTTGCACTCTGAATCTTCATCTTTACTTCAGATTCACGACCTATCGTTAATTTGGATCGATGTGGTTTTCGGATGTCCAAATATGGAAACCCGATCCCGGTCTCATCGAAATCCAAAACGTATCTTTTAATGCCAAGTTGTTTAAAGTTAAAACAATTCAATTCAATATTATCAATATACACACAGATAGATAATTCACATCTCATAATAGATAATCACATTATCATCATAAACAGATAATCAATATTATCATCCAATCAGATACTTACTATTATCATACTTAAACCATACATCCATATCACATAGATATTACTCATCTCATATCTGAGATCATAATCAATCAATGAAATATCAATATCATCATCCAAAGCAATGATTTATTATTCACCATCCATAATTAATTTAAAATAAATTAAATTAATTACTTCTATCTTTAATTAATTTAAAATAAATTAAATTAATTACTCATTCCATAAATCCTGCTCATACAACCATTAATTAATTATTCTCTAGATATTCATCTTGATTAAATACCTTTGATTAATCATCTTCTAATTACAATAACTAGTTAGTCTTTATTTAATTCTACAGATTAATTAGTTTAAATCATTTATAGTAATTAACATATAATTACTTCATTTATTAATTAACTAAAATTAGTTACATTTATCCTTAATTAATTTCATAAATTAATCACCACATTCTTAATTTTTTTTATTTATCCATTATAAATTACATCATTAATCACATAAACTAATGATTTCTAATTATATTCAAATTAATTACTTTATTCAAATTTTTTACATTAAATAATTAATCTTTAATTAAACACTATTATTAATCTCCCTTGATTAATAACATTCCAGTAATTAACTACCCTTAATTACTTACATAAATTAATTAATTATCCCATAATTAATTATCTCCGCTAATTAATCCCTTGGTTAATTACAAAGGTAATTACCAAAATTACTCCATTAACACATCATCTTTCACTAATTACATTCAGTAATTAACATTAATTACTTCGCTAAGTAATTATGCTCCATTAAATACACTAAGTAATTACACTTATCAATTTATCAAATGATTTTCTTAAATTAGTTAAACTAAATTAATTAGCTTAAATTAATCATTTTATCAAAATTAATTACAATAAGTAATCAATCTCTTAATTACTTTCATGAAGTAATTACACTTAACCAATTTACAATTGATTATCTTAATTAATTAATCTAATTAATAAATAAAATTAATCACACTTATTAATTATTTAATAATCCTTAGTTAATTATCTTCATTAACTAATAACATATCTTTAATTACTTCCTTAATTAATCTCTAATTTTAAATTATTAATTATAAATTAAATAAATAAGTCATTCTTTAATTAACTTATTAATTAAATCACTTCAATATCTTAATTTTCTCTAAGATAATCCATTCCCTTATAAATGATTTCATTATCATTGAAGAGTAAAACATTGCTCTTTTGAATTTAAATTTAAATTACATTTTGAATTTAAGATTCAAAATGATTATTCCTTTAAACATGAATCCAATGTAAAGTTCAATTTAAAATCCTTAAAAATAAATGAAATTAACGTTTACTACTTATATAAGAGAAAGCTTTTAAACTAATCTACTTAATTTTTATTTAAGAATTTAGCTTTCAAAATACATTAATATTTTAACTTGCAAATTCAAGTTAAAACAATTTATTTAACCTTTATTCAAAAATCCCTTTAAAAAGAACAATGTCAAAATCAATTCAAATATTTATTTGAAACAAATTACCTTAAAAAAAACTATTTGATTTAAACTTGTTTTATATATTTAGATTTAAAAACTGATTTAAATTTCAGATTTGAATTCAAGAAAAACTTGAATTCATTAGTTTAACTTTGAATTTAAAACTTTGGTTTAACTTGCTTTTTAAAAAAACTTGATTTTTAATTCTTGATTTAAAATCCAAATTCATTTTTAAAAACTTAGATTCAAAAGTTCATTTGAATCTATACTTTGAACTTTAAATTTTAAAACACAATTTAAATTTTTGTTTCATATTTTAAATTACATTTTAAAATCTGAAACTGTCTGGTTTTAAACCTGAAAAAAATCCCCATTTAATTGTTTTTAAAACTTGATTTGAATTCAAGAATAAATTTGAATTCATATTTCAACTGGATTTAAACTTGTTTAAATCTATTATTTATTTTTAGGTTTCATTTGAATTTGTTTAAAAACAAATTTTTGCTTCTAGGTTTTACAAAGCCTGAGACAACACTACTCGATCCCAATGACAATTACTTCGAGTCATCCCTCCCTCTACTTCGAGTAAACACCCCAATGACCCAAGTAAATCACGAGATAACTCGAGTAAGAACTCGAATCACAAACCCTGCTTCACAAAGCTACCCAGGTTTCTATTACCGAAAATCAAAAACGTGCACCGTGCATATCACGTCGCCGCCGCTCGCCTCCGGCTGTCACCTCGTCGTTGAGCAAGTCGAAGACCATCCCCCAATCAACTCCCAATCGCCAGAACTCCATTATCTCATCGAAAACGAATTAAAGCCTAAAAGACCAAACCTGGAACAAGAAGCAACCACCACTTCAAAACCTGTCAACGTGCCGTTCACCCAACCTCGGCCACCTGAGCACGCGAAACTCAGGCCATGAACTCGTCTTCGACCAAGCTACAACCTCCCGAGACCTCGTGCAACTCGATGCACGGTGGAAGTCGTGGTGATCAAAAGTTCGACCACCATAAGAATTAGGGTTACCCACTAAAATCATATGCCACCGCCACCACATTGAACGTGAGCACCTCCGGTCATTTTCCCATCATTTGGGTAAGCTCCTCCACCTCCTCGCACAACCCGACCACCTCCAGTCGCAATAGATCACCAACAATCCCCAAGAAACCAAAAACAGTGCAATTTAAGACTGCACCTCCAATCCTTAACTAAAAAATGTAATTCTAGTTTCAAAAAGCAGAGTTTTGATTAAGCATTCAGTTCATATACTTAAATTGAAAATTTAAGATATTGGAAATATCACTTGTATTAAGTATTAACTGATCTTAAGATTTTCAAAGCAGTTTTGCTTTATTTTTCATAAATACAAAAATTTAAGATTTTACTTTATACTCAAACAAACTTATTTTGTTTAAGTACTTTATCCTAACAATCAATAGATTGAGCAGTAATGATTTTTGAATTAAATCTGAGTTTAAATCCTATAAACAGAGGTATATCCAGATAACAGTATGCAGGCTTCATCTCGTCCAATTACAGTACAATGCATATATTTTCACACAAACAAAATCTCTGATATTCATCATACAGCTAGTTTAATAACTTAGGTTATTTACAATACGAAGTTACTCACAGATTTGGGAATGAAGACTGAGCACTTCTTGTCTGAAACAGCTTGAACTTTAAAAACGGAGAATTGTTTGCTTTGATCTTCCTAACCTTGTTGCCTTTGTTGTTGTAAATATTATTTAAGTTTGTATAAATGGAAGTATTTGTTATTACTTCAGGTTTGCTAAGTTTTTTGAACGGAAGAAAATAAGAAGACAAATATAAAGAAGTTTATAGGGGTAGGTGATATCTGGATTAAGCAATGTAGGTACAATATTATTTTTTGTTTGTATCAGGCAAGATTATATTTTGGGGGCTGAGTTTTACTTTTATACAATTCAAATTGACAATTGTTGCTAGCATTTAATACTTAAGTACTTTGTGTCTCCTATTACTCATTTATATATATATATATATATATATATATATATATTTTTGCTTTTTACTTTGCTTTGCATTCTTTCCTTGCCTGCATCTTATTTTTTATTTTTTTACTTTGCTTTATTTCTTAACTTTGCATTTTAAAACCCTATAGGCTACATATTTTATTTACAAGCTACCTGCATTTTATTTTATTTTGTTCTTGCTTTCAAACCTTTACAGGTTACATACAAACACATTTTTACTTACCTGGCAGCTTTATACTTTATGTACATATTATTCTTTTGTTTTAGTTATGCTATAAAATTTTAAATTAAGTATTTATCATAGTTTCTTGTGTTTATATATTTATACTTATGTTTATAACCATATAATGGATTTATGCTTATGTTTAAATATTTATAAGATTTATTTTATCTTAAACATACTTGAAAGATTTTATTTTATATTTATAAATCATAGCTTCCTTTTAAAATACATACATATATATATATATATATATATATATATATATATATATATATAAGTTTGAAACAACAATTTCTATTAAAATCCATTTGTAAAAACATTACATTATTATTATTGTTTAAAAAAATAACTCCTTATTAAATTAAAATAATTTATAAAAGAAATTATCACTTAATTACTTATTTTCATCAAGCTATACTTAGAAAAGAACAAACAAACCTTTTGTTAAATTTAAATTTTAGCTAAAATCATCTAAACAAATTTTAACTTTATCTTGAGTGTATTTAAACCATATTTTTATCAAGCTATACTAAAAATAAAATAAAACAATCTTTTTGTTAATAAATTTTAAATGTAAACTTAAGCTAGAATAAGTTCTAACTATTAAACATTTATCTTAAGTTTTTAAAACCATATAGATATTTATTTAATAGCTTAATACTAAATTAAATCAAATTTCCAAGTTATCAGAAATATTAAAATTAGAAAACATGTCTTTATTTATTAAATTTAAAACAGAGCTTATCTATTTATAATATATACAAATATATACATACTACAAATAGAAGACAATTTATTAGCTTTTAAAAGATAAATTATCAGTTAAATATTTATTTAGAAGAAGATTATTAAATCAATTTAAATCTTATTAAAAATTATTATCAAATTAATTTAATTTTTAACACAGATTATTAAATTGATATTGCCAAAATTTCCGGGATATCACAAAGCCTCTACATCATTTCGTAATATTCTCTTATAAAATCCAAATATGTTTACAAAACTCTATCCATAAATCTCAAAAAAATTTATAAATAAATTCTAATCATTTACTTAAAAATACTATCATAAAATAATAATTATTAATGATAAACAATATAAATAAATAATAATTATTAACAATAAAACATCGTGAAAATAAATTTAATTATTTCAAAACACTATTAAATAAACAATAGTAATTAACCATTACCATTATTGTAAATTGTAATAATTTATTTCCAAAACATGATTAAAAATCATTATTATTAAAATAAACAACGACAAGGAATCCAGTTGGATCCCTACAACCTGTCCCCCTACATCACAACTTATATATAATTATATAATATGGGTCACTAAAAGGTCATCTACTTTAGGGGTGGGAATGAATTCAAACCAACCGATAAAACAGTAAATCATCCAAGCATCTAATCAACATTTTTTCAACTATATAACAGACTGGTCAACCAAAAAGGTAGGTTTAACTCACCATAACTCAAGTTGTTGCTAAGGCATTCCGGTTTGGATTAAAATCAAACAAGCGTTCAGCTTTAACCCAAATTTCTACTAGCTTAAAATCCATCTAATCCAACTCTATACATTAGGATCACGTTAACGTGATCCTAATGTAAAAATCCTTGTGTTAAAGGGAGTTAAAATGAGTGAGTAATAGATTTGTAAAGTTAGTAACTTAAATAACTAAAATAATTAAAATACTCGCATCTCAGCCAAGCCCATCAAGGCCCAAACCTATTTCTTCTTCTTCCCCAATCATTCCTCCTCCATTCATAGTAAATGCACATGTGCACCATATATCGCCGACACGGAGCAAACGACCACGAAATGGAATGTCATCTTCACCAATGCATTTCTCTTCATGAGCTCAATCTCTCGAACCCAAAGCTATCATGCATGCACCCTTCCTCCCCATCGTGTCGCGTTGAATGATATCTAGACAACAAATGTGTGCAAATTTTTTTGTCGCCGTCCTCCACCAAACTCTACCAAAATGCAGCACTCTCCAAGTAGGAACCGACGCTACTCTCCTATTTCCCCATCATTGCCCGAGTCATCACAAAAACCAAGACTTAGTTTTCAACCATCATCGAACATTAACACGAAAACTCACCAAACTTCCATCAAAAATACTAATCAATCTCATAATCACAATCGTGCATATGACACCTTCCAATTCGAAGCGGACAGGGAGATTCAATGCTTCCCTCTTACTATAAATCGACGACATCACGGTCGTTGCTCGGCGAATCACGAGCGATGAATTTCTAAAAATTGAAGAGGCCGACATAAACTTCTATATTGGTCGTTATGGCTAAATCTGTGTGGATTAGAGGGAAATAATTTTTGAAGTCATGGAAATACTTGTTTTTTCTTATTTTGAAATGCTTTTGTAAATCAAAAGGTTGAAGAAGAACATAGCCTGACCTGATTAGCATATTTATACCCAAATGAGTTAATGATTACCCAAACAAGGTCCCACAAATTCATGCAAGAAATGAGGCAAGGATCAAGGCAGATATCAAGGAAGGCAAATGAAGGTATGAGATTTAGTATGGGTGTGTGTGTATGTGTGTATAATATTAAAAAATATGTACCTTAATGAACTCAAAAACTCAAACTTCAAATGAGGCATGCCACTTGGCGTTCTATATGTAATACCCTTATTCCGAACATATTGGAACTAGTCTCGAGACCTAATTCGATCATATATAGTAGGTAGCTTTTAAAATCGAATTATACTCAATTAATTCCTGAGTTTAATTTCTACGTGTTCCTAACTCGCATGACCAAACAATACGTCCAACCACCTATGAAATTCGTTAACATACAATAATTCACAATTGCAGACCTAACAAAACTTGTTTCGTCAAAATCCGAGATAGTGCTCTGGAATGCTATTTTCACATGTTAATTAAAACGAATTATTATAAAAAGAAAATTAATTACTTTAGCCTAAATTAAAAGTTTATTGTCTTCATTCTTATTTAAATAGAATTAAAATCAACTTTTGAAATTATTTTTATTCGTATTAAATTCATGATTTAATTATATAAACAATTCCAAATATTAAATCCAACACTTCAATTATCAAATAAATTGCTGTATTTGAAATTAAAGTTATTTGACTTATAAAATTAAATTTTCAATATTTAAGGTTAATTAAATATTCCAAATTCAAAAGACGAAATTCGGGGTCATTGCATAGCATGTCCATTAAAGTGTAAATCCCAATATCTATATACGGGCATGTTAACACATCTACACCTAATATGTTGCACATGCATGTATACATATATGTATATGATACACATATCATATAATATAATACATATTATATAAAATAAAAGTTTATTTATAAATTTAAATAAAACATTGATTTTATTTAGTAGAAAATTTACAAAAATTTAAGAACGAATTTGGACTACATAGGCCTAATAAAAATCTAAAAATGTAAATTTTCTTTTGAAATTTATCCAATTACCCCGTTGCATTCTGCCATAATTCCGACAGTGGTATCAAAGCCGAATAGCCTATGCGGTCTAAATTGGAAATAACCAACTTATTAAAGTCAACCCATATAGTAGGATGTCTAAAAAAGTAGTGTCTAACTTTGGATTTGGTAACTTTGCCTTGCCTAGCTACTAACCTGCCCAAAATGACGAGGTAAACTCAAAGGTTATTCCCACTACAAAGACCCAAATTGATTTAGGCGTTGGGCAAATTTAAAAATAATTTTGAATAAAAAATAAAAAATTTAGATTTAAAAGTTAAATTTAAAATAAGAAAAATATTATAAATATTATAATATAGATTTTCGAATTGTTTTGAAAATTTAAATTTAAAATAAAATATATATTATGAAAGTTACAATATAATTTTCAAAATGTTTTAATATGCCATAAAACTAATTTAGAGAATATTATTTATTAATAAAATAAATGAACTAATTAAATAAGTTAATTAATTAAATATATATACATGCATAATATATATAATGGTATATGTTATGTTGTCTTCAATGTGTAAGGGAGTATAAGTATACAAGTATATATAAAAGAATTTTCAAAATTAATAATTTAATTAAAGTTGTTAAATTAAATAAATAAATTAAAATTTAATTTATAAATTAAAATACATACACACATATACATATATATATAAGATATATATGTATTACTATAAAGGTTATAGTACATATATATTCAATATAATATGTTATAATTGAATATATATAACAATTAATTGAAGTGTTAATGAATTAAATTGATTAAATAAGATTTTACTAATACAATGTTATACATAAAATATTATATAAGATAAAATAAAGTATAAACATTATAAAATAGTAAAACTTATATAAATAAATGTATGAACTAAAGGTGGAACATTAAAGAAACCTAAATAGGCTAAAGGAATAAACACATATGTAAAAGTACGTATACCATAATTTATGATGTGTCTGACGCTTAAATCATAAGGGTGTTTTATATGAAATACATTATTCCACAAGTAGATATCGCTCAATATAACATATTGAACATTATGAACCTTTAATATGAGTGTCGTCCTCTATTATTTATATATTTAATTTTTTTGCGTACTCTTTAGTTATTGAGAAAACTCAAGCTATAGATGTTATGTGTAATATTATTAATATATAGACTAGATAAGTAAGATAATCATAATTATTTATGTAGAAAACTCAAGGTACATATACTAAGGCCATTGTAAAATGGTACGTATGAATGAATAATCTCTTTCGACTTGTTGAGCAAACTCAAGGTCGAAATGAGATTAGGACAATGAACAATGTGTTAGGAGTTGTATATGATACAACCGATAAGGAGTAGTCCATGGTTTGTAGGGATATGACTTATTAAGCAAATTCAAGGTTAGAATCCTAAGACAAACGAGTCTTAACACCGACTAGAGAAGTAGAAAGCTTTCAATGTTCTTCTTTGTGTTTGAAGAAAAATAAAATCTAGTGGGAGCCTTATTAGATAAATAAAATTTAATATTTAGCCTATCGAATATTATAAGAAAATTTGCTATAGAAAGTATGATAATCTGCATTGATAAATTTATGCAATTATTTGCAATTGATAAAATTCTTATCAATTAAAATATACAAATGAACAAAACTGAAATTGACAAATAGAAATATAAAACATACCTACCAATAAATTTTTACGTGTTGTCTCATCCAAGTGCTTAATTATACGCTTACTAAGTATGTTCATAGCTTGGTCACTTGCATGTTTAATTGCCAAAGACTGTGTATTATCTTCAATGAGTTTCAAACTCTGAAAACAATACAAGAATATGTATATTATATCCATTTCCAATGATGTATAAATGTTATATGGTGGACTACCATAACTCATAATGTACGAAACGTCGATGAAATTAGTTCATTCGAAATATGCAAGTAAACCATAGTGTGAGATCATGTATTCAATATTATTGACTACAATCATGATCTTGTTGTGTAAATGTAAGACTATACCAAATGCTATAAGATATATCTAAGAATTCAATCACTGAAATGTTAGTTTGACATGTAACGTTAAGTGCAACTTATTTGATATCCTTAAAAATTAAGGATGACCAAATGCATTTTTATAAAGAGTTCATTACGATATTATACTGAGAGTTTTCTTTGAATGGCTAAGCCATTTTGAAAGGAAATTGAATGTATGAGAGTATATGTAACTTTAAAGCACGATTGGGATGAAGAGAGTGAGTAATCACTTCTGCTTCATAAAGGAAGATCGAAAACGAGAAATGTAAAATAATAATAAATACTTAACATTGGAATGAGAAATATGATTTTTATTCCAAAATGTATTTTCGTATAGAAAATTGTTTTCTATCAGATTTATTCTTTGAGTTCAAGATATGTGGTTTGAAAATTTTCGACTATAAATGGTTATAGTAGATGGAATAAATAGCATGTATTAAATGTTGATGGACCTCCGCATTTCGTACTATTATAGTAATGGCAGAAATAATGGAAGCTTTCCATATAACACTAATTGGTCGCATCAAGTTACGAAAATTGTTATCGTTAAACACACCAAATATTATTTAGAAATAATAACTATTTTTCAATGCAGACTGAAAATATATAGTGTTATTTCAATATGAATATTATGAATAATCGTTATATAATATATTTACGGTACTGTTATTTATGATGCGTTGGAAAATACATAAGTATCAAAATTATTTGCAATTATTTTAGAATTGTAGAATAGAATGTGGTTTTGAGAAATAGTTTGATTATATGATTATGAATCATATGATACTAATTAATTATATCTCAAATAATTAAAGCAAAACACTCAATCAGTGGGAGCGTGATAAGAATTGATGAACTCTTCGGATTGAAACATATAGATGTATGCAATTAAAAGTCTATTAATACTAGAATGGTTCCATGTACTTCGTTTTTTTCATTTATGAGTTATCATCGACATGGATATGTCTATTTGATACATATTTAGTATGTATATGACAAGCTCATTTAGTATAAAACGGAAGTAAATAAAATAATGCGTGGTAGAAAAAATTGATTCAATTTGATCAAATAGGTGAACATATACGAAAGAGTTCCAAATGTATTTAAAGGTGCATAAAGATTCAATCTTAAAAGTCACTCCTCCCTTTCATTTATAATGATGTATTGATAATGATTAATCAAACTTTGTTAAACAAAGTATGATTAATGGTGAGTGGAGCTGAGTTAACTTCTTTCTATATGGTCATGTACTTAAGAATAGTACAGAAGGCTAAAATTAGCTTCATCTAAAGAATAGTTTACAAAATCATGCAAGATAAAAATTTATAAGAAGCCCTAACATATCCTAAGCCTAGGACTTGATAGGTTATGAGCCGAAAGACTAGACATAATTTTTGTACGTGAGGCATCTGGTATGACGATTGTCGTTGGATGTCCTATTTATGTTTTAAACATAAGTTCTGTAAACTAAAACCAAATCAATTTTATATAAGGAAATTCATAAAATGTTTATAAATGCATATTCCATTATATTGAGAAACAACTGTTATTTCAAGAAATACCAACTTCATAGTGAAGAAGTTTCTGTTATAAATTATTGGTAGCAAAATGGATTTGGATATGATCCAAAGAAGAAACTGATTATGTGGGATGAAATGAAATTAACCTAACATAAACAAACATAATTCATTAGAGAGTCTAATAAGTATTCTTGCACATTGAAGAGAGATTATGAGTTTCCTATCAGTATCTAAAATTGACAATCCCCATTTTTTAATTAAACCATTAAGAGTATTGACTCTTCCATATGGTATGCTGCACAAAACAGAAAGGATTCAATGTACATTATCAAAATTTGATTTTACTAGTTGTATCTGAAGGGATACCATCGACGATGAATATGGCTTTAAGAGAAAGACTAATGCAGTTGGAATATAACGAACCATATTGATATGAATAATGTCGTAAATTTTAGTTGTTGAAATTAGAATAATAAATTCCTTATTCAACATGCTCAAGTTAATTCGGACTTACTCATAAAATTATAGCTTGGTATGACATTACATTTGGTACATATGAGTTGAAATGAAAACTCAAAATAGCAAAATAGAATAGACTTTCGCATAGAATAACCAAAGTGTCTCAAAGTTAGTGGAAACGATATTGAATGTGTGGGTTTTTGTATATGATTCAAGAATTGATATGAAAGAATCATTCTATAAGCATCAAAACTGAATAAGTATTTTGACAGAAATATCAAATAGTTCGATTTTCAATCAAAATGCAGTGGAAGCGTGTATCCATAAAAAAGAACTACTAGAAGGTACATAGGTATCTTTATACTATAATAAGTAAACAACATACCACATATTGTTAACAACTTGCTAATGTTATAATCAATAATAATTTAGGTATTTAATACTCGATATTGGATATGTAAATTATAATAAGTATAAAAGATGTTGGAATGTCCAAAACAATATGCTAAGACACCTTATTAAAATGTTTAATATGGAACATGTAAGATGGATTACTTACGCATTGGTAATAAGAATGATCATACATGTTGTATTGTCTACAATATCGTAATTTCTTATGTATTTGATGCATGAAGAAAATAACAAATCCAAATTAAGATAATTAAATGGTAGTTTAGAGTACTCTCGAGTATTTGTCAAATACTAGAGAATTGTTTATAGAAACAATGAGCTCTTTATACAAAAGTGTTCGCACTCAAACTTCAACGTTATCGAGCATAATATGTCAATATTAAATTCACATTCAAACCTTAACTAAGGAGCTTTAAGTTGGAAATGTTTCAAACGAAATATTATGGTCGATTCAATGAAATGGCCAAGTATATTGCCTTGAATACCGCCACTATAAAAGCAATGTATAAATATAAATGCATAAATTTATAACTGAACTAGGGGTGATTCCAAGTGTTAAGAATATTATATTACTGTTATATGATAACATAGAAATAATAAGAGTTCACTAGAAGTCGAAAAACATACCCCGACTAGTTCCACGTCACAAAGGTCGTTTATCACCATCGTAGAGAGCTAATTGACAGGATAAATAATTAAAATAACATAGCAGATCCATTTGAAAGGTATACCTCGATCAGTTCTCATCAAACAGATTGAAAGGATGTGATAAATATTCTGTAGTTAGCCCCAAATGTAAGTGGGAGGTTGATAGAGTTAGAGGCATGCCCTAGGATCAATTATGTAATTATTACATATATTTAACACGATAACTAATCCTGTTCGAAATAAAAGGTGTTTTATTTCTATTATATACTTGATATAGTATGTTATATAAATTAATTAATTAATTTAATTAAAAGTATATTTAATAGAAAATCCATAAATGGTATGTTTTGTGGTAATGGTTACAATATGGTGTAATCATGGGTGATTTATCACAATAAAATAAATATATTATTTTAGATATTCCTAGTCAACATGTATCGAGACTAGATATCGATATATCAGTAGACTAGAGTATGTAATGCTCTCCAAAAGTTGGGAAACGTATTACTTATGGCTATTGGAGCTACCAAAGTGTTACTTATTGGTTATTATTGGATAACTATGGAACGACTCATTCAATAGTTTTTTATTGATTAATATAACTAAGGTTAAACCAAAAAATATCAACACAAGAATATTACACAGTTCTCTTGACTTGAGAATACTGCGATCTTCAATGTGGAAGCTTTACTTTGACTATAGTTAAATTGTAGCACGGTGTCCATCGAATGACTATAGTAAGGTCGAGCGAAAGCATTAGAAGTGAAACATTATATATGAGAGGAGTTGTCTCCTTAGTTATATGAAGTATCATGGAAAACTGAAGTCAACTCAATTTCAAAGTCTCTAGCTAGAGCAGTTCGATCGATAATAATAGTTATTATTGAACTAAAGACTTTGTATTTTGGATTATAAAGTTGAATATGGATGATTTTGGAATTTTGACCACTACTAAATTTCATAAACCCTAAGTAATATAGTTTTGACGAAGAAAATTGATGTAAATAATTGTCACCCCTGGTAATGCTTAATAAAGTAAAACTTGATTTTACCAATGCCAGTTAAGCAATAAATTTGGTCATATATCACACCACCTACTAAGTGACGCGTGAACGCTAATATTCGATTTTTTTGATATTAATCGCTAGTCGAATTTATACCTAGGAGTCACACAATTGAAACTTTGAATGTTTCCTGTTACTACCCGATTTTATTAAACTATAATTGTTATAAATTATTTAATTTAATTAATATTTATGAAATATTAATTATAAAATTTTACTTGATATTTTTTGATCAATATTAAATGTGTGTATATATATAATAGTTATAAATACACTTATCGATATATAATATCGATACACATTTAAATTGAACCTAAATGTGTTAATTATTGATTGGGCTTGAAATGATTTTGAGACCCACATAGGGCTTGACGTAGGCGGCTTTGATATAGCTAGTGGGAGCCAACTATTAGATGGCTAAAAGGAGGTTAGATTTTGAATTAAAGGAAGGGGATTAGGCAAGAGAAAAATGAGTTTCTGGATCCTTATTTTGCTCCTTAGGATCTCATTTATTTAAAGCACTCTAAACCTTACTTTGATTTCCTTTTTTTGCTTTCCCCTACAATAGCTTCGGTGTTAGCTGCATTCACAAAGGTAGCATCTTTTGGATACGGAAATCATTTCAAGGAGTTCGGATTCAACATTGCAAGGTGTATTATCAAGGCTTTAAGCAAAGGTATATCCTCATTTATAATTATATATATTGTATATGATTTATAATTTAGGCTTCAAGAAGGTAGCAACTTATGATTTAGTAATTGAAAATTAAAAATTTATATATATAAGTGCTATCACTATAGGATGAATTATATATGTATGTATTTTTAAAAAATAGTTTTTTTATATAACACATACACGCTCACGACAAGATTTTAAAAAAGAAATCATTTTTTCAAATTTAAATATATTATTAAATTATTATTATGCTAGAAATAAAATTAATATAATATATTAATAATATTATACACTATATTTTATTGATTTTGAATATGTATGGTTAATGTTCAGATTAAAAAATAAATTTATTTTATTTATATAAATTTTCAGTTTGAATATTTTATATATGTGTATATATCTCTTTATTAAAAATTAAATACAAACAAACACATGCACATATATAACAAATATATATAAACTATATTTTTTTTATAGTAATGCAATTAAAACTTCATTTTGAATTTTTTTATTTTTAACTGTAATTCTTTACGAAAATATACATAAGATAAAAAAGGATTTATTTTTGGTATGGCCAAAAGCTATTTTGACATATGTATGAATAAATTTAATTCCAACTCTATCATATATATATATATATATATATTTGTATCATATATAAATATATAAAATATTTAAAATTATTTAATGTATAAATACATATACATATATATTCTTATATATATAATTTATGTATTTATATACCACTTAATAGATTTTGAAATATCTTTATATGTAAATACTTAAAATTAATTTGTTGTATTAAATTTAGAGTTTCTTAAAATATACACAAATATTTAAAATTAATTTATGGTATTAAAAACTGTTAATTTAATATATACATATATATAATTATACTTTTTATAATAACTATTTATAGCAAGTAATATATATATATATATATACGTATATAATATTTTATATACATATATTAATATTTTGACAGCATTTATGATATAGAGGGACTAGTATGTCTATTATGGAGTAAATTCGAACATATATATACAAATATATAAACCATGTACACCTTATGTGTATATGGTGCACATATCATATTTTACAACACGTATTGTTTAAAGTAAAACTTTATTTATAAATTTAAATAAAATATTGATTTTATTTAATAGAAAATTTTGAAAAGTTCTAAATGAATTTAGACTAAATAAGCCCAATAAATATCCAAAAGGTTAAAAATAATTACTCAATTACTCCACTGTATGACTGCCTAGTTCCAACTTTAACTTGCATGCACTACTACAGGAGGAATGGAAATGAATAATGGTAGCCTGTTTAATATAACTAATTTTTGACACTAGTTACCATTAGAAAATAAAGAAAAACAGATATGACTTAAGTTTGAACATCGAAGAAAATCCAAATCAGAATTTAAACATATGATCTATAGAAGATTAAAGGGGGTAGAATTTATTTTGTAGATTATAAAGGAAAATTGTTAGGTAAATTTAGGGGGAATATTTATTAGAAGAGAAGACTTTTCATTCCTAAGATTAAAAGGAGGGGAGAAGATGTCTAAGAGAAATGGATTGAAAGAGTGTCACATGCAATGGAGAAAACTCAATAGACAGAGTTGAGAATCAAGGAGAAAAGAGGATTTAGAACTCACTTTTCATAGCATAGTATATATGGAGTTCCTATATAGTTATCCATTGTCTCCCTAAGGAAATTACAATGGAGAACAACAATAACCCTATCCCATCGGAACCTAATTGCAAAATTAAAAGTAAGGGAAAATTATAGTCAATACTTTTCCAAAAGAAGAGGAAGATGATGAGAGACATAAGGATGGACGGGATGAAGTCATAAGGAGGATAAGAAAATGAGAACGAAGGCAAGACAAGTGTCTCAATGGGGATCTGAAGGTGGTTTTCGAAAACAAGTGAGGTAGAAATGTCGAACAAATATCTATAAGCCAACGACAGGGCATGGTCAGGTAGATGTCAAGAAGGTTTTGAAGCTAGGATAAGAACAATTAGAAACCAAGAAGCTAATAAGGCCAATGCGGTAGGTTGGAAATGTGATACGCAAAGAAGACGAGGAAACTGAAGGAACTGAGCTAGTCAGAAGCAGATGAAATATGTAGATTTCAAAAAAAAATTGCTAGAATGTTTTAGGCCCATGAAGTCTAAAGGTATATTAGATTCAATCTAATAGTTTTTTAAATAAAATCATATTTATTTAGGTTGTTTATAACAGAGTTTTAATTTCATTTAAATTTAAATGTATGAGTGTATCAAATACACCCATGTGTGTGACAATTACTCGTTAAAGTTAATTTAGAGAAGGAAACCTTCATTTCTTTCTCTAAAACCTATACAATTAATTAAGGGAAGATTTTATTTTTATCTAGAGAGAGAAATTTTTTTTTCTTCTCTCTTTAATACAATTGTTTGATTTATTATATGTAATTAATGAGAAATTTATACATAGCATAAATTGTGAGTATATCCAAATATACTCTAGTGAATATTGTGTAAGTGCAAAAAATAAGTAGCATACATGATGAATGTCACAGTGTATAGGTGCTGATATTTACACCCCAATGACCTATATTTCCTATTTATATGCCTTTATTGTCTTAATTTTTGACTTTATACATATATATGTATGTGTGTGCGCGTGCGCGCGCATGTGTGTGTATGTATGTATAACAATAGATAAGTTTACATATGTACATGTTAAAAATAAGTTTCTATATGTTATATGTTTTCGAATCAAAAATTTACAATTATAATGTTGGTTTTAATTATGGAAGAGTTTGAAAATAAATTTTACATCTTTACACTAAATTCCATTTTGATTTAAGTTTAAATAACATAATAACATGTGTGTGTGTGTGTAGTTCCAACTTATTTTTTAAGTTTAAAATAACATACGTATATAAAAAGATTGTAATTCAAGGAACATATATGATTAAATTCAATGTTATAAAATTCAATTCAATCTTTTAACATAGTAGGAAATATAAAAGCCTATAACTTTACATAAATGATCATTTATGAATTCTAGAACAATAGGAAACTTTTACTTTTAGGAATAAATTATCATTTAGAAAATAACCACACAAAAAAGGAATCAATTTCAAGATAAGTCTAAACAGTCAACAAATATAGTTTTTTGTGTTCATGTATAGAAATATTACAAAATTTATATGACACAATAATATAGTTTTACATTTGTTATAACAATAATTCTAAAACAATAACAATAGTAGTCAGACGACTTAGGCATATACAAATTCATTATAAGATAATTCAAATCAAAGTATACAAAAAAAAACAATTAAATGAGATAAAGGATTGGAAATATGCCAATCGTAATAAACATATAGTCAATGGAGATGTAAACAAAGGGACATCCAAATTAAATCACCATGATGATCATACAATTATTTGACGTGCATGAAAAAAGGGATTTGAGTTATATTACAAGATGAACATACAAAATAAAAGAGATGTAATATTAATAGAATCTAAACCATATAAATAAGATAAATGTGCAATTAAATAAAATTAGAATTACCGAAAAAATAAAGTCAATAATTTGCAACTTGAAAAAACATATCTCCTCAGATCTCCAAGATCCATAACCAATCCTTGCAAGAGATAGATGAACCACTTATGTTCCATTATTTTTTATGTTTGCATTTGATTTGTAGTTGATTAATTTTTTGGAAACTTTATTTTTTTTCAATCATGGAAAGTTATGAGAGAAGAGAAAAGTGAATATAAAAATGAATGTTTGTTGGAAATGAATTACTGGATTTGTTTTTAATTGAAAGAATGAAATATTTCTTATTCTTTAATAATTAAAACTTCCCAAACTAGTTCACTTAATTATCTCTTTGTCTCTCTATACTCCTCTCTATCCAAATTGCTCAGCTGAAATTACATGTTATCAAATGGCATAAACTTTCCATAAATCATTTCATGCAATTATCTTTTATTTAAACCCGTTTAGAACTACACCAATATCGTTTACCGATGCACACAAAGATAACTTTATAAATGCATTCGAATAATTACAAATAACTCCAGAACATAAACGAAATTAAATATAATTTATATTTATTAAATATTAATTAATTTATAGCATTTTGTGAACTAATTAAATCATATGGCTTTCCAGAGAACTCATCATTTGGTTATGCGACTCAAAGGTGTAAATCCAATCAGCGATTTATATCAAATACTTCAATATTGAGGTTCACACGTCACCTTAGCTAATGGTGCAGCATTTTGGCTTAATTTATTGGTTATGCTTTGGTAAAATCCAATTTCACTTATTATAAGATGTATCTAGTAGTAACGATTATTAATACCAATTCTCTTCATCAAAACTATGCCATATTACGACTTATGGAATTTGGTTTTTGTCAAAACTCCAACATTGTCCACATTTAGTTTTGTAATTCCAAATACAAAATTCTTGGTTCAATAATGACAATTATTATTAACTATATTGCTCTAGCAAAAGATTTGACTTTGAATTGACAATAGTTGAACGTGTTACTTACCCTATATAACTAAGGAGGTGAATTCTCTATTGAATAGTGTTTCACTTCCAATGCTTCAACTAAAACCCTGCTATAGTTGTTCGATAGAGGTCATGTCATGATTTAACTATAAGCAAAATGAAGTTTCCATATTGAAGTAACACGGTATTCTCAAGTCCAGGGAATTGTGTGACATATCACTTCGAGATGATCAGTTTGACCTTAGTTATATCAAGTGAGTTATTACTTATTACATAGTTATCCAATAACTACCAGTACGTAATACCTTGGTGCCTCCAGTAGCCATGAGAAATACATTTCCTAATATCTGAGAGCATTGCATACACTAGTTTCAATGGATGAATTGATACCCTTTCTCGAAACTTTTCGACCGGGAATATTTAAAACAATATGTTATTTAATGTGATAAAATTCTTGCGATTACAACATTTTGTAATTACTATCACATAACATATCATTTAAGAATTTTCCATCTATACACTTTAAATTAATTACTTGATTATTAATATCACTATATAACAAGTATACAATAGAAAGAAAAATACCTTTTTATTTTGAACAAGATTGATTACAGAGTAAAATATACATAACATAAATAAATACCCTTAGGGAATACCCCTAACTCTATCAGCAACAACAGATTAACAGTGTATCTTATGAGATAAACGAAATCATGGACTGACATAGCGAAAGAACAGTGCAAAGAGTTGTTATGGATTATGCATAAGAGGAAATGGCTAATGGTTAGAAATACAACGGTAGTAGGGTAAGATCATGGTGTAAGAGAGTTTGGTTTAGTACAACCTTAATGTATATATTTGACAAGAAAGCTCATTACGTGCATTTGAAAGCATTTATAACTTGAATATAGTCTTTGAAGAGCAAATTTGAAATAAATGTAAAGATAATGAATTTTCATCTCGTAAAGTTTGAAAAGGTAAAAGAATGTTACTCTCTTCAGCTGATCATATTTACAGATAGTAAACTCACTATAAAGGAAAAAAAGAATTATGGATTAAGTATAAAAAACATATTGGTTATTATTCATGTTATCCGACTTTCTAACCAAGCGACTTTTAAACAAATCTAGACGCCAGGATGAAGACGAAATCGTTCTCGAACCTAGAAATATGCTTGGAAGGATAGTAGAAGAAACTTGGACAAGTTGGAGGAAATTTGAAGCAATGGAAAGAGCTCGGTACCGATCACTTTTTGATCGGTGCCGATCACTTTTTATGCCTCCGATGAGGCTATAGAGCTTTTTCACATGCATAGTTGGCTTAAGTGATTTTCTCAAGGTGCATTTTTGAAGAAATAGACAAAAAACCAAGGACGTTCTGAAGGAAAGAAGACACATTCTAGAGATATCAAAATCTCTCAAAAACAACATAACTTTTAAGGAAATGCGCTTGGAACATAATGAATTAAAGATAGAAGACGATGGGAAGGAAGATGGAGCAACCTACCCTTAAAAATTCAGTTCATTACTGCCCACTTTAGGTTGGTAGCGACCATTTTAGGTCAGTAACGAGTTGACTTTAAGGCTTTAGGGACTCCATCTTCCTCTCCTGCATTCTCAGATCTAAAGTTGTACTTGGTATATTGACATCTAGCGAATTTACTAGATAATTTCCCTACAAATATAGCACCTATGGCATTTAAGAAAGGACTTTTGGGGCACTTGCTTTCTTCGTCTTCTATCTCTACTCATCCCTAGTTGCCAAGGAAGTACTTATGAAAGATAATCAATAACAATCCAATGAATGCAAGTTGTAGGTTTGCCGAACCACTTAAAGAACTCTATGTTTATTTAATATGCTGGCTTGATCTCTTAATTTCAATCTTTTTTCGGTTTTGTACCATTTTCTAGCTTAACATTTGGTACTTCCATTGAAAAGGCGATTCTTAGGTATAGATCTACCATTCTATTATGGATTGGAGTGTCTAGATGTTTGATCTAGAAGGTTCTTATCAAAGGATTTAAAGGATTTGCTTGGAATTAATGGCACTTCAAGAAAGGCAGATAGATTTAGAGTGGTAGTTGGGGAAGATGAGGGAGTTTTTCATTAAGAAAGTTAGCAAATAGCAAGCATCAACATTAGTAGGACCATCTACTCCTCAGGAGATGGTCAAGAGAGTGGATTTTAATAAGATGATGTAGAGCTAAATCAAAAGATAACTGATAGTCAGAAGGCCATATTGGAAAAGATGGACACTAGCATAGCTTTGCTAACCTACCAGTTACAGATAACTAAAAGGAATGGGAGAGAGACTTCGTTAGCTGGAGAGACTTTACTTGCGGGATCTAAAGAAGAGAACTCATCTGCTTCTGGTTAGAATAAAAAAGATGGAAACAGAAGAAAATGAAAAGATTGGTGGTGCAGTAAAGATAGTTGCTGGAGGAAGTAGAAGAGTTCCCTCTTAAGGTGTTTATGTTGGTATCGACCACAATTAGGTCAATACCGAGTTGAACATAAGACCCTTAGAAGGCAGCGAGCTAAGGCAGTTGACCTATCTGATTCCGAGGATGATCTGATGGTGATGATTACGAATTAGGTGTTGAAGTTCGAGATGTTAGCTTACCAATAACCGCTATAGAGCCAACTGAGCTTCAGAAAAAAGCTAAAGGAGTGGTTCTTTTAGAGATTGGAGAACCTAGACGTCAATGAGCAAACTGAGACTGTTTGTAGAGTCAAACACTTAGCATAACTTTTAATAGTCGGCCTTCAGAATACCAGGTTAGTGAAGAGCATATTGCCGATATAATCAAGCAGATGGTGGAGGAAGAATGAGGATTGGGGTTCTACGCCGAGTAGAAATCAATTCATGAAGAATATTTTGAGCGAGGAGTATCTCAAAAGTTCATGATGCCTACCATGTCATCTACAATAGGACTACCGATCCCAAGTTACACTTGTTTTAAGTATAGATGGCACATGGATGGTGCTAGATCTATAGATGTAGTTCGTTGTTGGTGTTTTCCTATTTTTCTAGATAGTTTCACATCAATATGGTTTACTTGGCTCATGTCTAAATCTATATCGAATTTCGATGAGTTTGCTTAGAAGTTTTTGGAATAGTTTAGGCTCCATACCACTCGACCTAAGGACAGGTCATCCTTATTGAGCCTTTCTCGAGGACCTCAGGAGTCATTGAAGCGGTTCTTAAGTAGGTTCAATATTGCAATAATGGAGGTTAATAACTTGAATGAAAGTATGGTATTGATAGCGTTAGTCCAAGGCATACATTCAAACATGAACTTCGGAAAATGGCTAAGGATGAAGCAGCCAACTACTATGGAGGAGTTTTATTGAAAAGCCCATCAGTTCTTGTGTTTGGAAGAAGCAAGTCAGGCTACTAGAAAGACTGGTGGTTGATAGTTAAAAGAAGTAATATAGAGTAATGTGGCGATTAAGTAGACCGATGAGAGTTCTGAGAACGTGGCGGTAAATGTTGTCAATTCTAGTAATCAAAAGAAAAGGAATCAAGGCATTAGGGGTGGGCGAAATGAAGACAAGGAATGCCTAAGGAATATGAGGTTGGATGTGCATACCATTGAATAATAAATTGGAAAATACATATCTTCCCATGTAAAGCATGGAGAGGTATAAAAGGCTATCTAGAAGTGAGGCGACTTAGGAAGAGAGGCACTCATAAAAGTTCCGTCGTTTCCATGAAACTCATAGGTACAACACGAACAAGTGCTGACATTTAAGAGATTTTATCGAGGAATTAATAAGAAAGAAAAGGTTATAACAATATTTGAGAGAGCTAGGGGATGACATACAAAATGCAAGACCCCAAGGACTGAATGCCTAAGGAATCAAGCCGGACCTTGTGGAGAGGGGCCTAGGCGTATTGATGGAAGGATTGTATAAATAGTATAATTGAAGGACCTCATCCAATAGAAAAAAGCTGAAGAGAAATAAAGTGGTATGCAAGTTCATTAAAGCATGTACCATAGGAGTGATGTTTTCATCAAGGATGGAGCTCCAGTTAAGCAACAAAGGATGGTAAATAGTAATATTGTATTCAAGAATAGGGATTTCGATGGATTTAAAGCACCAATATTCGACCCTTTGGTGATTATGGCTATTATTGGCCAAGCCGTGGTACACTGGGTTTTGGTGGATAACGGAAGTTCAGTAAATATTTTGTTTAAAAGATTGTATGACCATATGAAAATCAATAGGAAGGATGTTAAGCCTTGTAAATTCAAGGTTTAAGATTTATGGACAAGGCGAAGCAATTGATTGGGACAATTGATTTGTTCGTGGAGTCAGGTGATGGAGACCACAAGGTAGTGCAGATTTAGAAGTTTGAAATAGTTGATGAGTATTCTAAGTATAAGTCCCTTTGGGCCAACTGGCCCTTGTTTATTTCAGGATAGCACTAGCTCCTTAGTGCTTAATAATGAAGTTCCCCATGAAGAATGAGGTCGGATCAATTAGAGGAGACCAAAGTTCTGGATAGGAATGTAATGTCACTAAGCTAAGGGAGGAAAAGTGGCAGTAGAAAGGAAAGAATGTAAAGAGAGCTCTTTACATCACATCAAAAACTTAGAAGCATATCAATTAAAGCCTGAACAATAAATCTGGAACCATAGTGGGTTCGATAAGTATATGGATCCTAGGAAGAAGTCAGAGGAAGTGCGGGTAACGCTAGCTGAACTGGCGGTTAATGTTGCGATCGATCCTACTTAGGCCCTCCAGATCAAATCTCAACTCGACACAGATTGAGTAAGGAGTTGTTTCTGGAGATAATGTGTCACACGCTGAATATGGACCCAAGATGTCCACGGTGAAGAAGAAGAGATGCAGTAGGTCTAGAATCATCCACTATGTTAGAGGAGGAAGTGGATAACCTAATGGAAAATGACTTTATCCATAATAAATTGTACCCTGAATGGGTATCAAATTCCATTTTGGTTAAGAAAGCTAATGGAAAGTGATAGAGATGTATTGACTATACAGGCTTAAGTAAGGCTTGCCTGAAGGATAACTTCCCTTTGCCCAAGATTGGCCGGCTGGTAAATGAGACCACATGACATGAGTTGCTCTCTTTTATGGATGCTTATTCTCGTTGTAACCTGACAGCGATGCAAGTTCTGAATCATGACCACACCAGCTTTGTAATGGATTTGGGATTGTATTGTTACCAAGTGATATCATTCGATTTGAAGAATGCTGAAGCTACATGCTAGAGATAGGTGAATTCTATGCTAAAGAATCTAATCGGATGGACGATGGAAGTATACGTGGATGATATGCTCATGAAGTCACGGCTATCAAGGAACCAGTTGGATGAACTTTAAAAGATGTTCGAAATACCGTGGAAATATGAAATGAATCTAAACCCATTGAAATGTTCTTTTAGAGTTGCATCACGGATGTTTCTAGGATTTACTTTGAACGCGAGTGGCATTGAAGCTAATCCGGAGTAGATTAACACCTTAAGGAATGTAACTACCCCAACAACGACAAAAGAATTGCAAAGTTTGATTGAGAAAATTGTTGCTTTGGGTCGATTTATATCAAAGGCAACGAACAAATTTATACTCTTCTTTGATGCCGTCAAAAAGGGAAAGAATAATTTTGAATGGAAGGAATATCACAATGCCTTCGAAGAATTGCTAAGGAATGTGGAAACACCACCGGTTCAATCCAAACCATTAGGCAAATATGACTTATTTTTCTATTTAGTAGTGTTTGCTCACACATTAAGTGCAACATTAGCACGTAAGGAGATGTAGATTCAAAGGCCAGTTTATTATATCAGCAAATGGTTTAGTAGAGCTAAAAAAATTGCCAAAGTTGGAAAAACTCACTTATTTCTTGCTGAAAGTGTCGAGGAAGTTGCGACCATATTTTTCGGCTCATCCAGCTCATCTGATTAAAGTACTAATGAATCAACCTTTGAAGTAGGTGTTGTACCGATTTGGGACTTTGGGAAGGTTGTTGAAGTGGAATATCGATAAGTTAGTATGACATTACCTACCATCCAAGGAGAGTGATAAACAGGCAAGTGTTGGTGGACTTCATCGTAGAGTTTACTACACAAGTTGGTGAAGAGAAAGATGATATGGTCATACTTTCTCATTGGAAACTATTTATGGATGGAGCTTTGGCCGACTGTAGTTCAAGTGCAGGAATAGTACTTGTAACTCCCAAAAATAGATCGATTTGTTATGCATTGAAGTTGGAATTTCCAATAACTAACAACATGGCCGAGTTTGAGGCACTATTAGAAGGTCTAAGGATTGCAAAGGAGCTAGGAATAAGGATACTGCATATATTCAGTGATTTCCAGTTGGTAGTTTGTCAAGTAAAGAAGGAATTCCAAATTAAAGGTGCAAGACTTGATCTTTACTTGACAAAAACACTAGGACGATTGGATGATATATAACATTACATGATTACCCATACCCCTAGAGTGGAGAAGGCAAAGGTAGATTCACTAGCCAGGTTAGCTAGTTTTGGAGATGCATGACTATTGGGATACTCCAAGTACTGACTAAATGGATGTCGACCGAACTTTAGAGACCATAGAGGAGGATGAGTCATGGATGACTTCAATTAAGGATTATTCAATCAAGGGAATTCTCTAAAGAGAAAGGAATGAATGGAAGAAACCCCATCGAAAATAACCATTGTTCATAATGCAGGAGAGAGAGAGTACTTTACAAAAGAGGATTCTCTACCGCCTTGCTTTGATGTGTAACCAAGGATGTGGCTAGGAGAATCCTCATGGAAATCCATATGGATAGTTGTTGGACCATATTGGGAGAAAAACTTTAGCGAAGTAGGTACTTTCCGACCAATCGAGATTCAGTTGATTACATGAGTGATGCGACCGCTACTAGAAGTTTGTAAAGGTAACAAGAGCTCCATCAACGGAGCTTATACAAATGATTAGCCTATGACCTTTTATGGTTTGGGGAACTTATATAATAGGAGTACTACCAATGGCAGAAGGAAGAGCCAAGTGTGCTATTGTTGCGGTAGGTTTCTTCATAAAGTGGGTTAAAACAGAACCACTTGTCACGATCACTGTGAAAAAGGTGATTAACATTGTGATAAAGAATTTCATCTGTAGGTTTGGAGTGCCTCGTAAGATTATAATGAATAATGAAACTCGGTTCGAAATTATGGAGTCTAAGGATTTTTGCAACTGGTATAAGACGAGAAAAGCTTTTCGATATTGGCACACCTATAGGCGAACAGATAAGCAGAGGCAGTAAATAAATTTATCAAGTCCATCTTGAAAAAATGGTTAACTAAATCCAAGGGCAACCACGTCAATGAACTTCCATTGGCATTACGGGCTTATAGGATGACCCAAAGTTTGCAATTCGACATACACCATTCGCCTTGACCTACGTATCAAAGGCTATGATTCTGATAGAATTGGAAGTCTCTTCTTATCGTAAAAGGCATTCTGATCCAATGATAAACGAGGAACTCTTGCTTGTGTCCCCCAATTTGGTTGATGAGAAGAGGGAAGAAGCTGAATTTATAGTAGCTGCTCACCAAAAAAGAGTAGCACAATAATTTAACAACAAGGTCCTGAATTGTACCTTTGGGTTCTCCCAGATACGGAGGCACTTGGTCTAAGTTGGGAAGGTCTATATGCAATCGAATAAAAGCTTAGAGATGGAACATTCAAGCTGATTGTTGTTGATGGAATCCTGATTCCATGGGCATGAACTAGCGATCTTTTATGATGTTAATTCATTTAGTTTTATTTAGTTTGCCTTTTGCGAATACGCCACCTAAGGAGTGTAGACGCAATGTAATAAGGCAGGAGTTGCTGCATTTTTTGTTTATAAATAATATTAGCTACTTGAACCAATAGAACCGTGTTTTTGTAAGCAAAATCCCATGTTGCACGATTAGCATTACATCTTGGTACTTGGAAATGGTACCGAGTCCTCTAATCTAGGTTCATTACAAGGGTTACTCGGATGATTCGACCCCATTCTTCAAATGATGGCTATTTCCAGAGGCAGGCAATGTCAAGAAGGAATGACTAGATTAAGGCGACTAAAGCGCCAATTTCTAGAGATAGAAACTGGTGCACGACTCAAATTCTAGTGACCATGCTTGAGAATTGGTAAAATTACGCTAGGCTGAAGATAAACAAGGATGGCCAACGGGTACTCTCGGTCAATGCCAAGCAATAGGTGTAACTAAGAGAAGATGCCCGAGGATAGGCATCTAAGTTGGGTTCTTGGAGAAAGGAACTAGTATATAGGTAGGATTTCCACAACTACACTTGCAGCGTAGCAAGACACACTCGACTAAGTATAAGTAAGGATAGTCAATAAAAACTGGAAACGGGTACTACCGGATTCCTTCATTCTTGGATCAGCATCAAGGAGTATAATCAGACTAGGAGCAATCGGATAATTTTTCCTGTATGGTTAATCACTGACCAATGCTTCAATAGGCAAGGTCGGAGAACATGGATTATTTATAACTCTTTAATGGTCAAAGGAAACTCAACCTAAAATGAAACCGCAATGTCAGTTAAGTATTAGTTCACTAAGAAAAAACACCATGGCAATGGTAAGATTGAACAAAATTACAGAGTATAATTAAAGCAATTGCAGGATTCTTATTTATATGCACAAAATTGTAGTAAATAGAAGCATTACACAGACACATCACGTATAATATATATAAATTATAGTACAAGCAGTTATATTAGATATGTAGGCAGTAGTATATAGGCAGGAATATAGTATAATGTGTACAAATGTAAAAGGAATAAAGGATGAAAGCAGAAAATATGGTCTTTCATTTCATTCAAACTTTATACATAATGAATACGGGGCCGGTCTCGTACAACCACAACCTATGCACAATAAATGTGATAAAACTACAACATCAAAAACAGACAAGTGGAGACTATCTCGTTGACACCAGAAGATCGATAAGGACCCTATCTCTTATGACCCTTATTCTTTTTCTCATGGCCTCTTATGACCCTTCTCATCCTTTGGTGTTTTGGCTTTGGATGGAATAGTATCACCTTCAATGATAATGGTGGCGTAATCTTTAGGATGGTCGAATGGGGCTCAAAGGTGTTGAATATGCGCTTATATGATTTTTGTTTGATGATAATAAACATATATACATTCGTTTAAATGTATTTGATAATATACTATTTTATTTTTCACAGATTAAATAAATATTTGCAGAATAAAATAAATAACACGGAATTTGAATTCAAACGAATATTTTATTCAAACAAATATTTATTACAATTTTGATAGTACAAATTCAAGCTCTCACTATACATATACATTTTTGATTACATCACAATTACATCACAATTCAGTTTACATTAATAACCTCACTACATATCACTCACACTCGTATTTATCTTCAACTGCATTCCAGTTTGAATCCAGCATCTGGGCAATCTGCAAAAATATAAACTAACGCAGTAAAATTGAAAATAAAATATTTTTGCAATATAAAATAAAAGATGAATTTTGAAAATAATATTTGCCTCGGTTATTTGGGTTGTTCGTCATAATTTAAATTTGAATTCATCATACACGAACAACTTGTGACATACACAGTGTATTACTGTATATGCCACAAGGCCGTGCTCGCCGATATATACACTTGATTGTTTTACAGGGACAGGTACGCACAGGTCAAACCCAAATGAAAAACCGGGTTCAACTCACGTGCAATAACATTGAAAATCACGACATGAGCACAAGGTCAAACCCGAGTTGTGAAACTGGATTCAACACAGGTGCAAATTCAAAAATAAATTCGAATGCAATAAAATGGTCGGGAGTACACATGCCCAGACTCAAGCCAACATGAAACAAGACTGAATCAAAATGCAACGACCAAAATCATCAATGAACAAAGACTCCAAGCCTACAAAACTGCATGCACACGGCAGCTACAAAGTGCAAAGGCCATGATCAAGCCAACACAGCAACCATTAACTGCAACAAGGTGATATGCAAACTACAACACGCCAGAGGTGAAAGCAATACACGACTGAAGTGATGAAGAGAATGTAAACAAGTCGCAACCACTACAACAGGCCATCAGTGAAACCAAGATGCTACAGATTTCAGCAACATCAACTAGACTCGAAAATGAACCAGAATGCATATGTAACCAGCAGCCCCAAAACCAAGACAGTAGTGTGCAACTCGAGTTTCAAAAGAATCAAAGTATGCCACAATAAAGACAGTAAAATGAACAATGCAAAGAAGGCTGCAGTGAAGCATGTACATGAGTGGACAGGACTACAACAGCCAGTACCAACATTAATCAGAGATTACAAACTCGAGTGTGCAAGTGAACATGACAGGAAACAGTTCAATATGAACTGATGAAGCAGTACCAATGAACATGCAGTCAAACTCAGTATCAAATGAACCAGTGACAGTTCAAGTGAATCAAGTTCAAGTCAGACCAATACTGCAACTCAAAAAATAACATGAATGCAACATGGCCGAGCATTGATCAAGACCAGTAACATATGGACAGTAAAAATCAAACAACCAAACCAACATGAAGCAATGTACATGCATCAGTGATGAAAGCTACAAGAGAGGCACAGCAACTACAAAGTATCCAAACCAGTACAAACATGAACATGTGCAGATCACAGAACACAATGCCAAGTATACAATAAAACAAGGCTCAAACCAAAAGTGCACACGTATTTTCAAACAGCAACAATGCAGACTCGAGCACACAAACAAAAGACTACAAGTTCGCGTCCAGTCACAACAAAGAAAATGTCAAGTCACGTTCATGTTAAAATCGACCAGAGAAGATGGCCAGAGACGAAGAATACGAGATGGACGAAATCAATTTCAAAAATCAAGTGCGTATCATTATTCTTTGAAATAGTCAAAGTCAGAAACAATCAAGTCGTGGTCATCACGAAAATGAATTAAAGCCGTGACCACCAAGCAATGAATATA
This sequence comes from Allium cepa, assembly GCA_030765085.1. Classification (NCBI taxonomy): domain Eukaryota; kingdom Viridiplantae; phylum Streptophyta; class Magnoliopsida; order Asparagales; family Amaryllidaceae; genus Allium; species Allium cepa. The sequence goes on from CM060943.1 coordinate 732,223,467, forward strand.
CAGGAATTGAAAAGGTCAGAAAACATCTCAATCATCGAAACGAAATCAAGTGGCCGAGGTGAATAATATGACGAATTCAAACAAAATTGATACGAACGCAATTCTAGGAAATCGAATCCTATAAATTACCACAAACCATGATCGGCATATCATCGAGTTCAAGTACGAAAGATTAGAAAAAGCAAAAAGCACAAATTACATACCGAAACAATCGAACTCGATCAAGGAGGAGAAGCCGCAAACAATTGAAGCAAATCAGAGAAACAGTGATTGCAATCAACCAACAAAGGCAGCGACTTCAATTTAAAACCCTAATTTAAGAGCACGGCATCAAGAACGAAAGCCCCAATTTTGCAAAAGGAACGGTCGCCATTACACTCAAGCAAAGAAAAAGAACCGGGCCGATAAAATAAAAGGGAGAAAAAGGGGGACACATTCTTTAATTAGTGGGCCGGTTATTTTGGGCTTAGTTGTTTTAAATTAGGCTATTTTTATTTTGTTTTTTCTTGTATTTTCTTTTTAAACCTTTTTTAATTTTCTAGTCGTGTGACTAGGGGACAAACTACGGTGTGTAGTTTGGGAATTCGCAACTCGGTGGTTGAGTTGTGGTCGGGGTTTTGAGCGTAGAGTTAGATTAGTCAATAACGGGTATAGCGAGTTTACGTGTGTAAGCGAGGGACTATCTAATTTCTAGTAGAAACCTTGGGGGCAGCACGTAGGCAGGGTTTTGCCGAAGCTGGGTAAATTCTGTGTTGTTCTGTTCTGTTATTTATATTCTGCTATATCTGTGCTGCTATTCTGTGATCTGAATTTAAATTAATTGATAAGCTTTCGCGATTAATTTTTATAATATACACTATCACCCTATTCACCCCCCCTCTAGGGTGAAATCGATCCTACAAGTGGTATCAGAGCTAGGAACAAAAGCCATTTTTGTTTTAAAATTTTGATTTTACAAAAACCAATTTTTGTTTAAAAATTCGTGTTTCAAAAATCAATTTTTGTTTTAAAAATTCGTGTTTCAAAAAAAAAATCGGTTTTTGCTTTAAAAATTTGAATTTTTAAAATGGCTTCTTTTAATAATGCTTTTGCAGAAGGTCAATCTATAGTTAGACCACCAATGTTCAATGGTGAATATGCTTATTGGAAAAATAGAATGCAAATTTTTCTGAAAACCATTGACGCTTGGAATATTGTTGAGACAGGTTATAGAATACCAACTATAACCGTAGATAATCAGGAAATAGAGAAACCAAAGGAACAATGGACAGAACTAGAAAATAAATTACAAAATACTAATGCCAAAGCTATGAATTCTATTATCTGTTCATTGGATCAATTTGAATTTAATCGTGTCTCACATTGTCTAACTGCGCAGGAAATATGGCACATACTAGAAGTGACTCACGAAGGAACATCTCAAGTCAAAGAATCTCGCCTTGCAATGCTAAGCAGCGAATACGAGAACTTCAAAATGGCGAAGGAAGAAAATGTCAAAGAGATGTACGGACGACTCTCCAATATCGTATACAAATCAAAAGCTCTCGAAAAAACATACACCGAATTAGAAATTGTCCGGAAAATCCTCAGAGTCCTTCCACGAAGCTTTGAACCAAAAGTAACTGCCATACAAGAATCGAAAGATTTAAAACAACTTAAAGTTGAAAAACTCATCGGAAATCTCACCACTTATGAGCTAGAAATGAAATTCAAAGAAGAGCGTGAAGGAGGTGACACTCAAAAGAAATCAATAGCTCTCAAAGGAACAACCAAAAGTGATGATGATAACGATGAAGATGATGGAGCAGCAGAATTGGAGCTGTTAATAAGGAAATTCAAAAAATGGAACCAAAAACATGGAAATTCAGCTCGAATTCAAAAAGCAAAAAGCAGAATAGCCAAAGCACTAAACTACTCGGAAGAACAAAAGTTTATTTGTTATAATTGCAACAAACCCGGCCATGTCAAGCCCGATTGTCCACAAATTAAATCCAGCCATGGAAAGAAACAGAAAAAGAAAAGTTTTGCAGCCACTTGGGATGAAATAGACGAGAATGATCAAAGCACTGGCAGTGAAAGCAAAAAGGCAGAATTGTGTCTTCGAGGTGATACAACTGACAGTGACGATGACGAGCCAAGTGAGGTATCAAAACTTACCCATTCTGAGTTGCTTATATATTTTCATGAAGTAAACGGTTGTTTTGAACGACTTAGGGAAAAATACGCCAAACTTGAATCTCAAAAAGATACTTTGATAGAATGTAATAAACAACTTGATCAATTAGTTAAAACCTATCAAAGTAGGATCCCTAAGTGTGATAAGTGTCCAACATTTGATAAAGAAATTAAAAAATCAGAAATTAAAATAAAATCGCTTGAAAATGAAATTCTGATTTTAAAGGAGAATGAAAATACTAGGAGAGAGAATTCTATTAAAAAGTGCACACAGTTGTTAAACGAAAATGAATCTCTCAAATCACAAGTTCAACAATTGTCAACGACTTTAGATAAATTTTCAAAAAGTGAAAAATCGTTGAATATGCTATTAGGAAAGCAAATTGTTAATACGGTTAAACAAGGACTTGGATATAATAGTTCGAAAATTGTTGAAAACAAGATTAATCAAGAAAATTCAAAGTGCACGATTTGTAGAAAATATGGACACAATCACAATAATTGTTGGTATAGACCCAAACATGTGAAAACTATACCGATTTGGGTTCCAAAAGGCACAAATATAAAATCTCTCAAAGTTAAACAAATTTGGGTGCCAAAGGGAACAATTATAAATAGTTTTGGGTCTACACAAAATTATTTTTCAAAATTTTCTGCCACTAACAACCATGGACCTATAAAAACAAATAGGTCACATAAATCCTTTTCCGTGTAGGTGTGGTGGCAGGCTAAGGAACAACAATAGTGTTCTCTGGATTTTTTGGCTGTTCCAGAAACACAACGGGCGACAAAGCAAAGTTCCTTAGCCTAGTATAAAGGTGACAGAATCACAATGGACAACAACGAAAAATATCGTAAAGGTAAAACAGGTATGGTATGTTTTAAACGATATATTAAATGTGATAATCTGCACCGTATTTTGAATTAAATCAGCCAATATTGAGATTGATGAAAAGATGATGATTTTGATTCTGACTTATTCAACATAGTTGGCCAATTATATTCTTATGCCAAAAACACTATAAAAATCTCTAGATTCTTTGAATTACTTCATATATATCATTTTGGATTAAAAATAGTGTTTTGTTGGATAATAATACATTTGGTTATAATTCGGCTAACTCTATATTCACGGTTTTCTATTATTTACACGGTTTCATTTCAAATTCAAAAGAATGTCATTTAAATTGTTGTTAAAATTAAATTTGAAAGTTTTGGTGCACACTTCATGTTTTGGTCTATAAAATACAATTGATGATAATTTTTGAGTGAAAGAGAAATTCAGATGCAGATTACACTGGTAATCTAGTTGATAGAAAAATTACTAGTGAAACGTGATTTTTGTTGAGATATTTAGTAACTGCATCGTGTTTCAAAAAAAATATCTGCATATTCTTCATTTCAAATAATTTTCAAATAGCAGAAAATTTTCTTTTAAATCCCCCTGGAGAAAACCATTTTTTGACCATAGTTTCAGATCAGTCATTTTTGAAAAATTAATTTCGTAATTATTTTTGAATTTGTTTTTAAATGACTATTTTGACTAATCTGACTTCCTAATGTTTATCGAAAAGAAAAATAGTGATTGAAAAATTGATGAGTGTTAATATTGATCAAATATTATGACTCGAGACGGTATAATTAATAAATTTCTTTAGAAATTTAAACAAGAGTTATAAAACTGTTTGTTGGTAAAAATTCCATGACCATCTCTATATCTATCATATTTCTAACGACCATCACTCATCAAAATTCTATATAGTTTGTCGATATGTGGTACTTTAAACAGGAATCGTTCGCTTTTCATTTTCACATTTTTAAAAAAAATACAAAAAAAACAAAAATAAATAAATACCAAAGTATTCACTCTCATTTAAAAGTCCTCACGGTTATGCAAGGGTGAATTACGTGGAATTTGTTATGTGCTTCCATGCTCATTTAAAAGTCCTCGCGGTTATGCATGTATGGAACGCATATCAAAAGTTGATTTTTTTTACCTTTTAAAATAAACAAGTTGATTCTAATCCCATTTAAAAGTCCTCACGATTATGCGTGGTTAGAAGATACTTGAATTCATTTTTTTAAAATAAAATTGGAATACTACTAATCTCATTTAAAAGTCCTAACGGTTATGCATGGTTAGTAGATATTCAAATTCCTGATATAAATATGCCACAAATAGACACAACTGTATGGTTTTATATGATGATATCATTCCTATCATTCTAAAAGTGGAATATGCGCCTAACGAAATATTTATGATTTTTGTTTGATTTTTTATTGAAATTTAATATTTATATTAAATTGAATTTTAATGTTGGATTGATATCGATTACTTTATCTCTATTTTCTCTAACACTATTATTCTTTTGCTGATAACAAAAGGGGGAGAGAAAAGTTAAGATTTTGTCAAATAAAATCAAGCAAAGGTCAAATAATTTTCCATTTTACATCTAGACTCATTTGCATATTTCTATTTGTATGCATATATGCAGGGGGAGTATTGTGTAGAGAGGAAGCATTTAAATAGGGGGAGCAATTAGAGCATATCAATGATCAAATACATTTAACATATTCAAAATCTTAAATATATGTTTGTTATCATCAAAAGGGGGAGATTGTTGAATATGCGCTTAAACGATTTTTGTTTGATGATAATAAACATATATACATTCGTTTAAATGTATTTGATAATATACTATTTTATTTTTCACAGATTAAATAAATATTTGCAGAATAAAATAAATAACACGGAATTTGAATTCAAACGAATATTTTATTCAAACAAATATTTATTACAATTTTGATAGTACAAATTCAAGCTCTCACTATACATATACATTTTTGATTACATCACAATTACATCACAATTCAGTTTACATTAATAACCTCACTACATATCACTCACACTCGTATTTAACTTCAACTGCATTCCAGTTTGAATCCAGCATCTGGGCAATCTGCAAAAATATAAACTAACGCAGTAAAATTGAAAATAAAATATTTTTGCAATATAAAATAAAAGATGAATTTTGAAAATAATATTTGCCTCGGTTATTTGGGTTGTTCGTCATAATTTAAATTTGAATTCATCATACACGAACAACTTGTGACATACACAGTGTATTACTGTATATGCCACAAGGCCGTGCTCGCCGATATATACACTTGATTGTTTTACAGGGACAGGTACGCACAGGTCAAACCCAAATGAAAAACCGGGTTCAACTCACGTGCACTAACATTGAAAATCACGACACGAGCACAAGGTCAAACCCGAGTTGTGAAACTGGATTCAATACAGGTGCAAATTCAAAAATAAATTCGAATGCAATAAAATGGTCGGGAGTACACATGCCCAGACTCAAGCCAACATGAAACAAGACTGAATCAAAATGCAACAACCAAAATCATCAATGAACAAAGACTCCAAGCCTACAAAACTGCATGCACACGGCAGCTACAAAGTGCAAAGGCCATGATCAAGCAAACACAGCAACCATTAACTACAACAAGGTGATATGCAAACTACAACAGGCCAGAGGTGAAAGCAATACACGACTGAAGTGATGAAGAGAATGTAAACAAGTCGCAACCACTACAACAGGCCATCAGTGAAACCAAGATGCTACAGATTTCAGCAACATCAACTAGACTCGAAAATGAACCAGAATGCATATGTAACCAGCAGCCCCAAAACCAAGACAGTAGTGTGCAACTCGAATTTCAAAAGAATCAAAGTATGCCACAATAAAGACAGTAAAATGAACAATGCAAAGAACGCTGCAGTGAAGCATGTACATGAGTGGACAGGACTACAACAGCCAGTACCAACATGAATCAGAGATTACAAACTCGAGTGTGCAAGTGAACATGGCAGGAAACAGTTCAATATGAACTGATGAAGCAGTACCAATGAACATGCAGTCAAACTCAGTATCAAATGAACCAGTGACAGTTCAAGTGAATCAAGTTCAAGTCAGACCAACACTGCAACTCAAAAAATAACATGAATGCAACATGGCCGAGCATTGATCAAGACCAGTAACATATGGACAGTAAAAATCAAACAACCAAACCAACATGAAGCAATGTACATGCATCAGTGATGAAAGCTACAAGAGAGGCACAGCAACTACAAAGTATCCAAACCAGTACAAACATGAACATGTGCAGATCACAGAACACAATGCCAAGTATACAATAAAACAAGGCTCAAACCAAAAGTGCACGGGTATTTTCAAACAGCAACAATGCAGACTCGAGCACACAAACAAAAGACTACAAGTTCGTGTCCAGTCACAACAAAGAAAATGTCAAGTCACGTTCATGTTAAAATCGACCAGAAAAGATGGCCAGAGACGAAGACTACGAGATGGACGAAATCAATTTCAAAAATCAAGTGCGTATCATTATTCTTTGAAATAGTCAAAGTCAGAAACAATCAAGTCATGGTCATCACGAAAATGAATTAAAGCCGTGACCACCAAGCAATGAATATACAGGAATTGAAAAGGTCAGAAAACATCTCAATCATCGAAACGAAATCAAGTGGCCGAAGTGAATAATATGACGAATTCAAACAAAATTGATGCGAACACAATTCTAGGAAATCGAATCCTATAAATTACCACAAATCATCATCGGCATATCATCGAGTTCAAGTACGAAAGATTAGAAAAAGCAAAAAGCACAAATTACATACCGAAGCAATCGAACTCGATCAAGGAGGAGAAGCCGCAAACAATTGAAGCAAATCAGAGAAACAGTGATTGCAATCAACCAACAAAGGCAGCGACTTCAATTTAAAACCCTAATTTAAGAGCACGGCATCAAGAACGAAAGCCCCAATTTTGCAAAAGGAACGGTCACCATTACACTCAAGCAAAGAAAAAGAACCGGGCCGATAAAATAAAAGGGAGAAAAAGGGGGACACATTCTTTAATTAGTGGGCCGGTTATTTTGGGCTTAGTTGTTTTAAATTAGGCTATTTTTATTTTGTTTTGTTTTGTATTTTCTTTTTAAACCGTTTTTAATTTTCTAGTCGTGTGACTAGGGGACAAACTACGGTGTCTAGTTTGGGAATTCGCAACTCGGTGGTTGAGTTGTGGTCAGGGTTTTGAGCGTAGAGTTAGATTAGTCAATAGCGGGTATAGCGAGTTTACGTGTGTAAGCGAGGGACTATCTAATTTCTAGTAGAAACCTTGGGGGCAGCACGTAGGCAGTGTTTTGCCGAAGCTGGGTAAATTCTGTGTTGTTCTGTTCTGTTATTTATATTCTGCTATATCTGTGCTGCTATTCTGTGATCTGAATTTAAATTAATTGATAAGCTTCCGCGATTAATTTTTATAATTTACACTATCACCCTGTTCACCCCCCCTCTAGGGTGAAATCAATCCTACAAAAGGTCCATGTGGTAGCACTAGTGCTGCTGCCCTTCGTGGTATGGATGGTAATGGAAAGGATTTGCAGAGAAGGCTTCGGGTCCTCGGTACCGGTAATCTATCCAAGACCAGGCTAGGTCTTGATTTTGACCTTGGTGGCTTCTATCTTTAACTTCTTTGCCATTAATATGAGTCCAGTTGGGCCCAAGGCATATGTTATGGTAAGGTCTACTCCTAGGACTGGGAAGTGCCATTAAATTCCATCGGAGTTGCAATCGTCTCTGAATCAAGACCCGGAATAGAGCTGGAGGGAAGGCTCGAAACAACTAGTCGTACGGTCATGGAGGTTGAATCGGTTGTAATTGCAGTGGTGTGCAAGCTTAAGTATTTGGCGATGGAGGAGGTATAAGAGAAAAATGACCTACAAGGTCACAAACAGAGTGGTAAAGATTAGTACCAGTCTCATGTAAGAACCGAAGGACTTTGAATATTAGAGCGACGAGGAATATACCTTCACCATAACTAGACTACGTAATAGGAGACTTGGTGATTTCCCTTTCTTCTAGTGCTGATTACATCAATTGGTCGATGAAAGGGAGATGTAAGGCTCAATAGGAATAGACATCGTGGAATCTAGAATGACCTAGGTGGCCTTAAAGCAACCCCTCTCAGATATCAGAATAATCACTGCATGCTCTTAGGACTTAGAAGTTGAGAATTCTACATGACTCGATGCATTTAGGTCTGTAGGAGATTCAATGGCAGTTTTAGCACCAGCATCTTCCATGGCCTGAATAGCTTTTCCCTCTTCAAGTTTCAAGATGTTTCAGCATCGAGTTTCTTGGATTTTAGCTCATCTTTGATGAGACCTTCGTCGAACACCTCTACACGGTATAGCACCTCCTCCTAGGCGTCAATGAATGGAATGACATATGTCCTTCCAAACCACTTTAGGTACTTATATTGGATGACATTAGCAAAGAACTGATGAAGGGTAGTGTTCAATTCTTCCCTCTCTTTTGCGTTCTGCTCATTCAGGTCACTTGGATGATGCGCAACTACAGTATATTCAACCTGAGCCTCCGATATGTCAGTCTTTCCCAAGACTAAATCAGATTTAAATCTCTCCTTTTCAGTGTGGAGCTCCAAAATTTAGCTTCCTCGTCCTTGGTAGTTTATCCTTTGCTAGGATAGTTTTGTCCTTCTCGTAGATGGCCATGTCCTTGTAAACAAACGATGTCTTGAGAGCAGCATTGTCTTCATGAACGGTCCTTAATAGATCTTTAATCACGATCTTAGACTACTGGTAAGCCTCTTCATCTTCTCTTTCAAGTCATTGACTCTTGTCTCCACTTTCAAAGTCGTGAATCTTTTTTTCATCCTCCCTAGATCCCTCTTGTGCCCTTCTATATAGTTTTCATAGGCCTACTTTCTCGATTTAAATAATCGGATGTTCGTTTAGTTGATTTGATTGTCATGGAGAGTGTATAGCAAAGCTTCTTCCACTTGTAGCCTTAGTCGACATGCTCTTAGACCCATCCAACCTTGCGGTCTGTCTCTTCCTTAGGAATATTGTAACACCCCATAAAATAAATAGAAAATTTAGTTAATAATTCTTTTATTAATTATAAGGATAAAAATGAGAATTTCATAACCATCGCAATTTAGCCACAAAAGTTATATCATTGTGTTTATGATTATTTTCTAAGCAACTTTCATATATAAAGTATCACGATCGGAGCTCAAACGGAGAAGTTATTTACATTTAAAGTTTTCCAGTTTAAAATAATTCAAACAAACTAAAATTTAAAAATTAAATAACGTTAACGTTTGAAATTAAAAATGGTGATAAAATATTTTAAGGTTAAAGGTAAGCTTAAATTTTAAGCAAACTTTAATTTTAAGAAAACTTTAACGTTAGCATTAAATAGAGAAAAAAATAAAAATATTATGGTAAATAATAACTTAAGGCCAAGAGTAGAAGGCCAATCGAACGCCTTTAGTGGGCTAGTTGACCGGTTCTCATGTGGTGTCTTGGTTTTTGCTAGGCCTGAATGGTCAAGATTTTATTATTTTAAACGTACTTTGATTATACATTCTAGACGCATTCTAACCACTTCAAATAATAGGATAGCCCCCTCACTTCTATGTATAAGAAAAATAACAATGCTAGTGAAACTCATCAGTTCTCTTCCTCCTTCGTAAACTATCTAGATTCAAGATTCAAAGCTTTAGGGATAATTCAATCGAATTAAAGGGAAAAGGTAATAAATTTTAGATATATTTATATTCCTTTGCTTCTATTCGTCCCTAAGCTCTGAATTCTGAATCTAATTTATATATAATTTAATTATTGTATATTGTGATATTAAAAAGAAGATAACAAGAGAAAAAAATAGGTGAAGGCATGGAATGAATCCTTAGGAATTAAGGGAAAACTATCTATGAGCGGAAATCTTAGTTTTTCTTTTTATAGTTATTTGTGTAGTAAAAGTTTGGATTTGTTTTATGCCTTCAGAAATTTTTATATGAAAATCTTAAATCAAAATCCCTAAAATTCTTCCATAAAATGTCAATTCTTGGATTGGTTGGAATCTTAGATTGTTTTATTTAGTATAGAAGAATTCAAATTGTTATTTGCAATATGTATAATTTAGGTTCTATTAAACTTCCCCTTCGTAATTTCTATTTGTTGTGACTAAGGGTTCTATAAGAAAAGAATTAGGAAATGGTGTGAAAAATATGGAATTTTCTATTTGTAATTTTCCACTGTCTATTTTCGTAATTTGAGTAAATATAAACCCTTTTCACTTCACTCTTATATATGTAAAAGTTAATGAAACATAAAGGATTTAAATTGTAAAGTTTTGTTTCCTTAAAATAAAGGCGCTAAATCTACTAAGTTAATATATAAAATAAGTTGGATATTTTGATTCCATTCTTTAGAATATATATGTATGCAAGTCTGTTTTGTTTAACTAATTTAATTAGCTATTGTGTGAACTATTGTATGGGACCGAGACTTGCATGGATATGGAAGTTTTGACATTTAGACTACCTTAACAACTCATGTGGAAAACAAATACCTTAGTATAGAAACCATGTTTAGGAATATTTAATGAAAGGTAGCCGGTCTATTATTTACGTTAGGTATGAATACATTAGTAACATATATATCATAACGTATAAAATAAATAGGTAGTAGATAATGCTATTCCCTAGAGAAAAGAAGTTAAGGACAATTATGCTAATTGATCCATAATTAAAGGCAAAATAAGGAGTTTCCCCTTATGCTAGTGTGTAAATGAGGGTGAGGTATATTATATATAGTATATATATCCTAGTATATTTTGTAATATCGAATTATTAAAATATGTCTAATTTATAGGGATGCGAGGTCAGTTAAAAGCATACAGAAGCATGCCCAGCTAATCTGGCTACCAGTAGTGTGGCTTTGGAGCTGATTTGAGACATTTCATATAATACGTACCCACTATAGGAATGACGTTAGTCCCAGTTCTGCAGAGTAAGCCTTCTTAGCTAATCTAGTTATAAACACCTACGAATAATTGGACTAATGTGAGATGCCATAGTTTTGGTTATGGATCATAAAACGAATATCCCAGTATGGGCCTGCTTTGAGGTATTAAATAGTCATTGTAGGGTCTACCTTTTCCTATTTAAGAAGTATTAAATTGTTGTGACTGTCTTTTTGGTGTGGTAGTGGAAATCTCTAAAGGGGATTGTTTTGGAGTTGAGGAATCAAATGGTTATTGGAGGGTCTGCCTCTTCCCCACTCAAGAAGTATTAAGTGGCCTTATGGTATTTCTTATGATGTTAGATAGGAAGTACTAGAGAGGGTTCCACCTTGGGTTTAGGTATTAAACGATGGGGATCTATCTAGGATATATGTATAATTTAATTAGAGTCTGCATGCTTCTTATTAAAGAGGAGTTAAGTAGCTCGGGTACTTTCTATCGTAGCGTAGGACATGGTTTACAGAGATGGGTCATTGGACCCAGTACATTCCATAGTCGCATTGCACCTGCACTATAGTTACTAAGTTAGGTAGGAAAGGCCTTTGGTCTACTTTTGGAGATAAGCTATGGAGCTGGACTGGAAGAGCCTTTGGCTTATAATTGGAGGTATACTCAATAGGATGCCTATGGCATAATGTTTATCTAAATGATACTTTACAAATACTATTATGGTAAGACTTGAGATTTTCATTCACTAGAAATTGTTGTTCAGACTCCGTCCTCATCATAACCCATAGGCTAGGGAGGACGATGTTGATGAAGAAGATGAAGGAGGTAGTGAAGACTTGTGGCAGTTTAGTTACTTATCAATGCTTTTGATGTATCCGGATGGACCCATATTTTTGGACAAGTTGGTGATTTATTTCGAAACATTGTAATATGAACGTATGGGATGTTGTATTTTTCAGATTTGGCATATGTGAAATGGGTGCTTATTTTTGTTATTATATCTTATCCCTTCTACGGTGAGATTCTAGAAGTATAGACAGATAGCTCTGTATATTGTTTATTTTACCAACAACCAGCTCGGGAATGGACTTAAGGTTCTATTGGACTTTATTGGATTGAAAATTAGGCACTTCACCGAAGAGGGTTGTTATATTTGATATCAGAGCTTAGGTTGCTTGATTAACGAGAATAGATATATATTAGGGTACATATTTATTTTCTTGTAATATGTTTTAAAACCCAACTACGTACACATGCATATGAATGTACGCAAACACCCTAGGCAAAATTTTAATTCACAAGAAACACTATCTTAGGAAATTAGGATTAATCCAAAAATTTGAACCTATAGATGTTGAAATGGTTAGGAATAACACCTCTGAAGTCGGAAACCACCCGTGCAAGAGATACCCACCATTTCAAGTATGCTATCATGGTTTCGATAATATTTAAGGTTAGTGGGGGTAAGTTTCCATTCCTCAACAAGCTGCACCAACAGAGCCAGTTGCTCCGCCCGCTGAACCAGCCCCCGCCCACTAGACTTTCCAAAGATATGCGATGATTTTTAGATTATGGGAGGATGAGCATTTTCGAGGATGGAATATTTTGCAGAAACTAGGGCATGAGTTAAAGATTATGACCATATATTTAGGAGCCGGATGGGCTGCCTAGGTTAAGGGGAGGATAGCTGCATGCACCTAAAGAGAGAAGTGTTGGATTGGTGGACCATAGTCATTTAAAAGAGTGAAAATGCTGAAATTACTTGAGCTATATTCTGGACTCGCCTTGAGTCAAGATTTATGTCCAAAGCTGAAGAAAGCATGCAATTCGAAAAGTTTATTAAACTAAGGCAGCGAGACTCCATAGTATAAGAATACATAAATAAGTTTATAGAATGAGTTATGTTTGGGATGAGCCTGATTGACACCCCTATAAAGAAGACAACGAAGTTTGTTAAAGGCCTATATTCTCCACTCAGGGAACTACTTATAACTTAAGTTCTCGCAGAAGCCAACTATAAGATGATACGAGAAATGGCCCTACTTCAGACGGTTAGCATAGAAGAAAAGGAGAAAGTAGGACATGTGCAAAATCAAGGTGGAGCAAAGAAATGTGGATTTTGGATGAAGAAGAAAGCCAAAGGAAAGATGAAGAAAGGAGATGTGACATGTTGTAGATGCTAGAAGAAGGGACACATCACAATGAACTACAAAGTGAGTATGGGGAAAGAGGAGATCAAGGGGAGATGCTATCACTGCCACAAAGAAGTACACTACAAGAACCGGTACCCAAAGCTAGCAAAGGAGGGACAAAGTAGGCAAGCCTATGCTATTGAGGCTGCATTCGTCTCAAGCATATTCCTCTTAGGGACAAAGGAAAAGCTGCGATGGAAGGTACAACTATTATTTTTGAAAATACTATTCATACCCTATTTGATTTTGGAGCATCACATTCATTCATTGCCAAGAATGTAGTGAATTCTTTAGGGCTAAAGACCTAATGTGTCACTAATCCAATAGTCGTGTCAAATCCTATCGGGGAACACATCTTTCTATGATTTGCAAAGACCTAGTGGTAAATATATGTAGCGTGTATGTTTTAGGTTTTAAAGGTATGGACTTATCTTAGAGATGAATTGGTTGTCTTACTATGGGCTGGCTTACATAGTGACAGGAGGACAATATGATTGAAGATTTGAAGGAAGTGAGATACGGACGTTCATTGATTACCTTTAAAGCTTAGTTGAGTTTTGTTATTTGTATTTTCTTAGCATATTATAGGATGAACTCTTATCTGTGCCCATGGTTTGAGACATTCCTGATGTTCTTAAAGAATTCCCAGGCCTCCCACCTCAAAGGAAGGACGAGTTTAGGATCGATTTGAAGGATGCTAGACCAGTCGTGCTACTTTTACGGCATATGGCCCCCAAAGAAAGGTGAGTGCCAGATAAATAGATTTTTAGAGCTATTATCTGGTAGATAGCTCTTTGAGGCTATGCATCGAGAATGGAGAGTACAACAAGCTGATAAGAGGAATATATATCTCTTACCTAGAATAGATGACTTGTTTGACTAGCTTATCGAGGCTAAACTCTTTTTCGAACTAGACTTGGAAACATGATTCCATTAATTAAGAGTAGACGAAGATAGCAAAGACACGACTGTGTTTTGCACTTCGGACGAACTGTATATATGGGAGGTAATGACTTTTGGACCGGCTAATGCCTCTGCATATTTCGTGGATTTGATGAGTACGCTCTTTAGGAGGCAACTGAATTAGTTCATCGTTGTGTTTGTTGATGATATTCTAGTATTCTTTAGAAGTGAAGGTGAGCATGAAAATCACTTAAGGGAGTACTAAAGACCATAAGAGAACATCAACTAAAAGAAAAATTCTCGAAGTGTCATTTTTGGAGAAAGGAAGTAAGGTTTCTCGCTTATATTTTCTCGAAGAAAGGGTTGATTATTGATGCTACAAAGGTAGATACAATCAAGACTAGAAAATTCCAAGGAACACAACCGAGGTTAGGATTTTTCTTGAGTTAGCGGGTTACTATAGGAAGTTGATCAAGGACTTTGCAAATATAGCAGTTTCATTGTCTCATCTAACTAAGAAAAAATTAGACTTTGCATGGGATGAGAAATTTATGGAAGCTTTAGAAAAGTTAAAGGAATTGTTTACTAGTTCACCGGTACTACCTATTCTGGATAGGTCAAAGCCTTTCGCTGTTTACACTGACTTATGCAGTATAGGGTTAGGAGTTGTTCCTATGCAAGAAGGCAAGGTGATAGCCTATGCAAGCAGGCAGTTGAAGGATCATGACAAGAGGTATCCTACTCATAACTTAGGGTTAGTACCTATTGTACTCGCTTTGAAGATGTGGAGGCACTATCTTTTGGGGAAAGGTTTGAGTTAATTGTTGACCACGATTCCTTTAAATACCCATTCTCCCAAAAAGACTCGAACCTTAGACACTAAAGGTTGATGGAATTTATAGCATCATTTTATTTTGAGATTCAATATACCCCTTAAAAAGGAATGTGTATGTCGACGCCCTTAGCTAGAGGCATGCTACTCTTAGTGCTATAAATGAGTAAGGAAATTGGAGTTCCTCTCGAATTGCATTTTCAAACTACCATCAGAATTCAATGCGGGTTATCTGGCGACTATGGAAGTTCAACCAGCATTGATGGACTACATCATTCAAGAACGGAAGGGAGACGCGACATTAGTTGAAATTTTGAACAAGTTAGGTAGGGCAGAGCATTTCTCTCACATCCATAGTTATTCAATCGATGAAAGAGGGTGGCTAAGGAGAGATGGGTAGCTATATGGTCCAGTAGTGGAAGATGTTCTAGAGGAAGTACTATTAGAGAGCCACTACTCTAAGATGACTATTCATCCCAGTGGAGATAAGATATACAGAGACATCAAGCAGATTTTCTACCGGCAAGGTATGAAGAGGCGAGTAGGAATATTTTATTAGGTGATTGATGTGTTAAAGGATAAAGGCAAAACAAGGAAATCCTAAAGGTCTATTGTTACCGCTAGAGGAATCGACTTGGAAATGGAAGCATATATTGATGGACTTTATAGATGGGTTGCCTAGATTCAATGAAGCAATGTGGGTTATAGTGGATAGACCCACTGAGAGTGCCTCCTTTATTTCTGTAAGGAGTAATAGGACAACAACATCTCCAGTGCAAATTTATATCAAACTAGTGGTAAGATTGTATGAAGTTTCCGTCAGCATAGTTAGTGACAGAGACCTCCTATTCACTAGTGAAATTTGGAGGAGTTTTCAATCAGGCTTAGGAATGACATTGAACTTTAGCTCCACTTACCACCCGTAGACTAATGAACATACAAAAAAGGTGAAAGGAATTTTGAAAGATTTATTGAAGGCTTGCATTATAGATTTTGAAGGACAATGGAGTAGCATTGACCCTTGGTAAAATTCACGTACAATAATAGATATCAAATGACGAGCTGGATGCCTCCAAGACCTATTCACGTATTTTATTTCCCGCTGCATTTTTTGTATTGTATTTATCGGCATTTTTGAGGATAGGCTGTTATAACTTTCTAGGTTGATGATAGATTAGTTTATTTTGATTGTTACATGTACATTAAATTTTATTTTTTAACGATCTTTTGAGATATTATATATTATCATTCTGCATGTGAGATTCTATTGCTTTTGTTCTCCTTTTTGTTCATCTTATTTTCTTCTTTTTCTTTTACCCTAAAGTTCTGCCTTTTCGGCACTTGGGTGTCCGACACATGAATACCATGAATGTTTTAGTGTCGATATTTGAGAGTCAAAAGGGTTGTTCATTGCATTACTCCCAATTCTAAAGGTAAGCTTTCTCAGCTAATCTGGCTACCATCACCTACAAATAGTCAGACTAATGTGAGACGTCACATATTGGATTACGGGGCATTAGATGGATATCCCAGTATGGGCCTACTTATGGGTTGGAGGTATTAAATGGATATTGTAGGGTTGCCTTTTTCTCATTTAAGAATTATTAAATGATCAGGATTATCTTTTAGGTGCAGTAGTGGAATTCTCTGATGGGCGTTCATTTTAGGATTGATGTATTAAATGGCTATTGGAGGGTCCGGCTCTTCCCAACTTAAGAAGTATTAAGTGGCCTTATGGGAATTCTTACGGTGTTCGCTAGGTAGTACTAAAGAGGTCTACCTTGGGTTTTGGTATTAAATGATGAGGATCTGCCTAGTATATAGGTATTAAATAATTAGAGTCTATTTACTTCCCATTAAAGTGGTATTAAGTGGCATATGTACTTTCTCTCGTAGCATTAGAGCATAATTGTTGAAGATTGGTCATTAAACCCAATACATTCCATTGTTACGTTGCATCCGTGTTATAGTTACGAAGTTAGACTAAAAAGGGTCCTTGGCCTATAGTTGGAGATACACTATGGAGCTGGAGTGGAAGAGCCTTTGGCTTATAATTGGAGGAATACTCAGTAGAATGTGTATGACATAATATGTATCTAAATGATACCGCCTAATACTATCATGGTAAGACTTAAGATTTTCATTCACCAAACATTTTTGTTCTGACTTCCTCCTAATTACAACCCACAGATTAGAGGGAACGATGCTGATCAAAAAGATGAAGGAGGCAGTAAAGTCTTATGGCAGTTTAGTTATTTATCTACGCTTTTGATATTTTCGAATGCACTTAGATTTTTAGGCATGTCGATGATTTGTTTTGAGACATTGTAGTATGGATATTTAGGATATTATATTTCTAATATTTGGCATATGTAAAATAGGTACCTATTTTTGTTATTATATTTTATCCCTTCCATTGTGAGATTTTAAAAGCATAGATAGATAGCTTTGTATGTTGTTTATTTTACCAACTAACAGCCAACTATGAAATGGACATAAGGTTCGAATGGCCTATTTTAGTCAAATATGATGCACGTTTTCAGAGAGGGTTGTTACAAATGTTTTTAATGTCATGATCAAACATGACACTAGTTATGAAGAGATCAGGGAAGGCGGTCGGCATGCGACTGGACGAAGCTGGAGGAGGAGTTAGACGATTGGTGATTCCTTCAGACTGAGGTGGAGGATGAATAGTAGTAGCAAGAGAAAGTGAGGCTAAATTTTATTCTTGTGGAGGAAGTTAAGATTGAGATCGAAGTGAAGGAATGCCAAAAGAAGAGCGGTGGCGATCACGTGAATCTTTATGCCTTTTATTGTGATCGTAGGACCGTCTCTCTTCAGCCTATCTCTTCTTTCGGTCCTTTTCCGCTTGGCGGTTGCTTTCCGCCTCACGTTCTTTTCTACAAGCGCTATCTTCTTTCATCACCTATCTTCTACAAGAGATGGAACAACTAGCTTAGGAGTACGCTTCCTTTCATATGAAATGCCACACTAGAGATAACCGAATTGGTCTTTTCCCATTATACTTAAAATAAAACAAGTGATCATATGAGTTTTGAAATATTGAAATGTGTGTGAATGAAGGGTGTGTGTGTTTGTGATCTAGATATATGTAGAGTCTTGATGCCCCTCTTAAGCACTCTACAGACCGTGGTTGGAAAGAATCAAGGATGGAGTCTTACTTTCTTCGACTAGGATACTGCTAAGGGGAAGATGAAGCTCGGAGAACCCTCCTTAAGAAGTTAGCTAACGGAATGTCGAAATCGCTGAATGAGGCAAAGATTTTTTTAAAGAACTAGCCAGAGGAGTCGCCTCAACTTATGGCTCCATGCTTGGTTCTGCTGTTTGCTTTGAAGTTTTGATGACCGTACACTTTGGGCATGGTGAGTTTCGAAGGTTAGTGCTTCTGGGTGACATCTCTCCATGCGACTCATCCCTTCCTTAACCTATGCCATAGTAATCGTTGCCTCCTTCGTCGCTTTCTTCCTCCTCTCATCTTTCTTCCCTATCTCCTTCTTCCTGAATCATTTCCATCTTGATTCTCTCGTCTCTTTCTGTTTGAACTTTCCTCGCTACGTGCTCTGATGTTCTCTATCAACTTTACCATGTCAGATGGTCCTTTAACTTCCCCCTGAAGATTGTCGTCGGAGCTGCAAGCAAGGGCAGAAGACCTACTAGGCATCCTAGAACTACATGAAGGAGTAGCGACGAAACGGGAAAACGATTGGGATGTATGAGATTGCATTGGTGAAGGTTCTTATTCATGTAAACATAAAATATAGTTATACATAAAAATTTATATTGTGACCACGAGTCTCTGAATTAAATATAAAATTAATTAAACCAAAATTAAATTTTCATACATATAAATTAAAAAAACAAATTTAAAACATGGTTAACATAAAATGAAAAACTTCTTTTTACCAATAATCACTAAATATGATTTGGTGTACATTACTTATTCATGCAAACAAAAAAAAAAAATAAGTTGTAGTGCAAAATAAATAAAAGGAATTTCTTTCTTGGAATTTACCTTTCTTACCTCGCTATTATTGCACCTGATCCTATGATAGGTTACGTTGGGTTGTTTATTTTTCAAGATATCAAAAGGTGAAATTTAGCTCTAGGACTTGGGGACTATATTCACTAATAATGCCATGTGAATTATAAAACTCAATAAGCAAGCTTAAATCATATTCAGTTCCTTTAGTTATTCTATTTTTTTTTTGCCAAGGTCGGCAAGGTTAAATTGTCCCTTATTATTTTTATAAAAATGAAGAACATTTGTGAGGTTGGAAAGTCCCAACAACTATAGCTCACATGAGAAATACACACATAGAGAACTCTAAAACAAAATCACTTACTGGTGCACCACGTCAGGTGCGTACATTTAGAACAGAGCTGCATAAGGCACTCATAAATACTACTTAAACACCACACACGGTGCATATTTACAAATTTAAGCTGCATATGGCATTAACAAACACCAACAATGATCACAGAATTCTCTCAAGCAACAAATATAAGTTGATATTAATAACTATAGTTGCACAAACCATCAAGAAAATCAGAGCTACACATACAAGCATAACCAGATTCCATCAAAAGGAAACAAAGGCAACCTATCACGCTTACCGCACCAAAAGGAACCATCCTAGAGCCATAGAAAAATCGCCAATAATGGCAGAAAGAACACCCTAACGAGCCCAACACCAAAACTAAACATGCAACAACTCAAACCTTAGAAACAACCATTCACAATCCTAAGCCTTAACTATCAGCGGTGCAAAGAAATATCCAAAGGAAACCTCGAAGACTAGATTGACACCAAGAATGATGAGTAATGCTTGTTGCTAAACCAAAAACCAAACTCAAAACCTTTTAGCATAGTCAGGTTAAGCTTAAGGAGAGATTTGGTTCGCTTTATTTCGAGAAGCATGGATTGGAGAGAATGAGAGGGCGGATCTAAGTAAGGTTAAGCATAAGCAGAGCCCGTTCTTTTATTACTAAGAAAGCTTTTATTTTTCTTATTAAATGATTTTCAGTTTCAATCGCAAATAACTTGAACATGTCTAGCACATCAGTTTTGAATTTCCATAAGGTATGCAAAAGTAAAATCAAAACAATCACAGTAAATGCAAAAAAGTAGCATTTATCAATCCTAGTCATATCCCATCAAGTTCATATATGTTAGAATGAACTAAATCAAATGTTCAGATTCTCTAATAATAGATATATGGGGAGTTTAAAATTCTGATTAGTTACAAAATACACATTTTTCAAAATCATTTAATGACGCTTTAGGATTCAAAGCTAAGTTACTAATGTTCTTAATAATGCACTTATTAACATGATAATTCTAGCATTCCAATTATTGAAATCACATTGCATATAACTATAATTAGAAACTTAATGAAAACATCCCAATGAAAAAATCATTCTTTGTGATGGTGTACAAATACGCCTCAATGGTTCGAGTATACTCGGCTCTATTAAGCAAAGAATTAGAAACTGAATTCTTCTTCATCTCTAGAGTATGTATTACATCTTTCAATAATATATTATTTTCAAGAGGTAACTCTAATTTCATATTCGAATTGCAGTAATAATGGTGAAGTGGGGGTATCTTAACAACATTTTCTCATCCTCAACAACTATGTAGGTTATGAACATAGCATGATACACCAAACATGGCAAGAATTAGCAGTATCTGCTAACTACCTCTCTGATCGACAAACAAAGGTGATCCTAAAATTGATAGCCACTAATGGATCCTCAATCAAGCAAGCTTATGGTGAAGGGTGGCACGTTCTAAAACTTGTGTGACCTGTGACCTGCTTTGTTGCCAATAGAGCATACAAATTGTACATATCTATTTCATAGGAGAGGCTGTTATTGCCATTTTGGTTTCTTTAAGAGTTCCACTTGTGATTGTTGTGTCGCTGATGGTTGTTACATTTCAGATTCGGCTTGCGATTATGATTCCTTCAAAGTAAAAAAAATTGTTTCAAAACTGCAGCATTGCACTTCTTACTATTGTTGTTGGTGAAAACGATCACCTCATCCTTTCAACCTTGCTTTTGTTCTTCCTTCCCAATAGGAAGGCGAGTGATCATACATTCTAAGAAATATTTATTTTATGGCCTAGAACGTCTTTTGAATGTTTCTAAATAGGGTGATTCTCAACTAAAATAATGAATTGTGTATCAAGAATCAAACCCTCATATAGTCATATAATAGGAATATAAGATTGTGGTAGTTAGATAAAGACACTTTTATATTAATTTATGAATTCTATATGCATGCATCATTCACCTGGTATTTATACAAATACCTTTGGTTTATAACTCATTTGCATGCATTAACAGCATCTAAATTATTGGCTTATTTTTAAAATGATGTGTAAATTAAGATACAAACTTTTATAATTCCAATTTACTCGCAATTTTATTTGGGCAACAAACCTTGTAATTTATAAATCAAAAACTCATTTTTTTTGTTATGAATTCCATAACTCATCTTTCTAAACATTGCCGAAGTTATGCAATTCTTACTTAAAAATCAATACATAAAAGGGTTAGTAATCTTGAAACATAAAAAAATTAAAATCATAATTTCACTTAGGTAGCTAAACTTTAACTCGTCAAACACCCAGTTTCTTTAGAGTTAAAGAATAACAGTGTACAGACCCTCAAAACTTAAAAGAAGTATAAGCAAAAAAAAATTGTCATTAGTCGATGTATTTTTTCTGTAAATGGTAGACTAACCAGGGGAAAAGGCATCACTTTACGATCATATGTTGAAAAATCCCCAAGCAGTATCCGCTTCTTTATTAAACAAACAAAAGTCCAATACAAAGTGTTCAATACAAAAGAAATACAAAATGCAATACTCTAATAAGAGTGAGCATGCCCAACGTTTCATGACAAAAAAAATTTAAAAGAAGAAAAATTTCTTGTTAAACATTAAAATCTTCTGTTTGCATCTTGTAGCCATCTTCCTACCTAAGATCCACTGTCCTGATCTTTATTTTGACATAGAGATAAGTTTTGGAGAATCGAGCTTGTAAGTTTGTTAAATCTTCCAAAGAATGCTGTGAAAAGCTGAATTGAAAGTCCAACTCATATACTAAATAAGTCTTCAGGGGAGTAGCCTTTGAAGATAAATTTTGATTGCTAAGAGGAGTACCCTCTTTATGCTTGTCATGAACCTAGAAAAATTGAAGCAAAAAGAAGAGTATCCTATTAGAAAATTTTAGATATTTCAATGTGAAAGTCCCTATTAAAGGAATTAATGTAAGCATTTCGAGGTCCTTTATAAGGGTGTGCCTTAAAAAGAAGAATGACATCCTTTGAATCCAAGTTATAATTTCTTGAGAAGACATCAAACTATTGTCATATTGTTGGGATCCCTCCTTAATTGGAGAGTTTCTAGAAAATTCTAGACGTTTCTAGAGAAATGTAGAATTTTCTAGAATGTTCCGGAGAACTCTAGAGAAGTATAGAACTCTCTAGAAGCTTGTGGAAGAGTGTGGAACCCTATGAAATATTGTAGAGATGTGTGAAACCTTATGGAACCTTACGGAAGAGTATGGAAAAATAAAGAAGGGAATGGACGAGTGTAGAGATTCCTAGAGAGTGTGGAGCATTCTAGAGAATCAATCTCTACCGTCGGATGCAAGTAATCTCCACCATTCATTATGGAGGTTGAGTAGTATAAGTAGGAGAATGAGCCCTATTACTAGCTATCCAAGAATCCAAGGAAGAAGCCACTTCTTAGAGTGAGAAAAAAAACTTGAGAGTTAGAGAGATCCTCTTTGAGAGAAAAGAGTGATAGTTTGAGAAGTCTTTATCCTAAAGCTTGAGTGAGCCACCAAGTGTGAGTTACTTTTGTAATCATATTATTGTAATCCTACTATTCTTTTGTATAGTGGAAGAATCTCCATATTGGAAAATTATAAACTCTTGTGCTTCCATTGCTACTTTTAATCTTAAAGTGCCTATCTTAACTTCACGAAGCGGGGAAGACCGAGATTTCTCCAACAGTGGTATCAGAGCCAGGTTCATCCGTAGCCGTAATCAAGCTCGTGTAAGTTCAAGATGGAGGATATTGTCGCTCATGATAGAGACATGTTCAAGCTCACAGCTAACAACTAGACCACTTGTATTGTAAGGATTTGCATGAGCCCATCATCTACAATAATAAGGTGGAAGGAAAGAGTGATGCTCAATGGGAACTGTTGAACCGTAAGGCTGTTGCTATGATCCGTAAGTACATCGACAAAACTCTCTTCGAGCATGTTTCTACTTATACCAATGCCTATGAATTATGGACAAAGCTTGAGTCCATGATTCAGAAGAAAACGCCTCGCAACAAGGCCAATTTAGTTCGACGATTGGTGAAATTGGAGTATAAGGATGGTCATAGTATGATTGAGCACTTGAATAACTTTAAGGGGCTCGTAAATCAACTAACAAAAATTGATATGAAGATTGATGATGAGCTACAAGCCCTTCTACTCCTTAGTTCCTTACCGGAAAGTTGGGACACACTTGTTGTCACGCTAAGTAACTCAGCTCCGGAAGGAAAGTTAACTATGGATACTGTCAGTGACAGCCTTCTTGGTGAAGAAGCAAGGAGAATGGAACGAGATGAGTCTATCCATCCCGAAGCTAATGTTGTTGAGAATCAGGGTAGGAATGAAACCCGTGGACGTAGTAAGAGCCGAAATCCCCATCAATCTCGAGGTAGATCCAAGTCACGCTCGAAGATTGCATGCTATTACTGTGAAAGGATGGGTCACAAGAAAATGGAATGTCGAAGCTTCAAAAGAGACCAAAAGGCCGGTAATGTTAAGCCTGACCAAATAAGCCTAACGAAGAAGGAAGAAGAAAAGAGTACTACTGCCATAGTATTAAAGGAAGATCTGCTATATCTCGTTGGTGAAAGTAACATTCTAAACATTGCTTGTGGTGAGAGTTCTTGGATTGTTGATTCTGGTGCTTCCTTCCATGTTACTCCACATGAAAACTTCTTCTCATCCTACCAAAGAGGTGACTTTGGCAGGTGCAAATGGAAAATCAAGATAGAAGCAAGATTGTTGGAATAGGAGACATCACTCTGACCACAAGCACCGGGTGCAAGCTTGTTTTGAAAGATGTGAGGCATCCGACCATGCGCCTCAGTCTTATCTCCGCTGGAAAGCTAGATGATGACGGTCTAATGAATTACTTTGGTGAAGGGAGGTGGAAGCTCACCAAAGAAAGTTTGACAATAGCTCGAGGAAAGAAGGTAGGATCATTGTATGTAATGCAAGCTAAGCTATGCAAAGGAGTAGTAAACATCTCTACTGATGATATGGACACATGACATAAACGACTTGGGCACATTAGTGAGAAAGGTCTTCACATACTCGCTCAGAAACAACTCCTCCCTGACGTGAAAGGTAAACCACTTCATCCTTGTGCTCATTGTTTAGCTGGAAAACAACATAGGGTTGCTTTCCAAAGATCTTCTCCGCCCACAAGAAGAAAGAACATTCTAGACCTCGTGCACACTGACGTATGTTCGATGTCTGAGAGATCCATTGGTGGTGCTCTATATTTTGTCACCTTTATTGATGATCATTCAAGGAAAGTATGGTTGCACCTGTTAAAATCAAAGGATCAAGTGCTTGATGCCTTTAAAGAATTCCATGCTCTGGTGGAGCGTGAGACTGGACGGAAGATCAAGTGTGTACGATCAGATAACGGAGGTGAGTATAGAGGTCCTTTTGAAGACTATTGCAAGAAATATGGCATTAGGCTAGAGAAGACTCCATCCAAGACACCACAATTGAATGGGCTAGCTGAGAGAATGAACCGAACCATTGAAGAAAGAGTTCTTTGTGTGCTCTCTCATGCTAAGTTACCCAAATCATTCTGGGGAGAAGCTATAATGGTTGTGGCCGACATTGTCAACCTCACACCATCAGTTCCTTTGGATGGGACCATTTCTGAGGAAGTTTGGACGGGCAAGAGGGCTTCATATAATCATCTCAAGGTGTTCGGGTGCAGGGCATTTGTTCACATCCCCAAAGATGAGAGAGCTAAGCTTAATGCAAAGACAAAGGAGTGTATTTATCTTCGTTCACCTAAGGATGAATTTGGGTACCGGTTGTGGGACCCAATTAACAAGAAGGTTACTCGCAGTAGAGACGTTGTATTCTTTGAAGACCAAACAATTGAAGATATCAAGAATTCAGAGAGGCCAAGATTGAGAAGCAGTAAGAATATTGAACCTACTCTGGTTCGACATGAAGATAATAACACACAAGAAAGCAGTGAAGCTGAAGATCATGAAATTCATGATGAACCAGTTCAGGAAGAACCTTAATCTAGCACTCCAATCGCACCCGAGCCAAGACGATCCTCAAGGAACAGAAGACCATCCACCCGATACAACACAGAGGAGTACGTTACGCTTACTGATGAGGGGGAGCCTCAAAGCTACAAAGAAGCAATGAGTGATTGTCATAAAGAAGAGTGGAGAATAGCCATGCAAGAAGAAATGCAATCCTTGCATGAGAATAACACATATGAATTAGTGGAGCTACCAAAAGAGAGAAGAGCTTTGAAGAATAAGTGGGTGTATAGAATCAAGACCGAAGAGAATTGTTCAAAGCCTCGCTACAAAGCTCGATTAGTCGTCAAAGGATTTGGACAAGAAAAAGGTACTGACTTTGAATAGATATTCTCTCCCGTGGTAAAGATGTCATCAATCCGAGTTGTGCTTAGCCTAGCAGCCGTGCAAGATTTGGAGATTGAACAACTCGATGTCAAGACGGCGTTTCTACATGGTGACCTAGAGGAAGAGATCTACATGAAACAGCCTGAGGGATTCAAAGTTCCAGGCAAAGAAGATCTAGTGTGCCGCCTCACAAAGAGTCTATATGGACTTAAGCAAGCACCAAGGCAATGGTACAAGGAGTTCGACGCATTCATGGCAGAACATGATTTCAAAAAGACGGAAAGCGATCATTGTGTCTTCATAAAGAGGTATGTAAGTGGTGACTTTCTCATACTTCTGCTCTATGTTGATGATATGCTAATCATTGGACAAGACCGCATAAAGATAGCTGCTTTAAAGAAAGATCTAAGCAAAAGCTTTGCCATGAAAGATTTGGGGCCGGCTAAACAGATTCTTGGGATGAGAATAACTCGTGATAGATCAAAAAGACTGTTATGGCTATCCCAAGAGAGATATATCGAGAAAGTCTTGGAAAGGTTCAACATGCACAAATCAAAGCCTGTTAACACTCCACTAGCTGGGCACTTCAAGCTAAGTTCGAAGCAGAGTCCGACAAGTGAAAAAGACAAGGAGGAAATGAAGAAGAAACCATACTCATCTGTAGTAGGCAGTCTCATGTACGCAATGATATGCACAAGACCAGATATCGCTTATGCAGTTGGTGTTGTCAGTCGCTTCTTGGCTAACCCAGGGAATGAGCATTAGGTTGCAGTCAAATGGATCCTCCGATATCTACGTGGAACTTCCAAAAGATGTTTATGCTTTGGAAAAGAAAAACCTGTGTTAGAAGGATATACAGATGCAGACTTTGCTGGTGACATTGATTCAAGGAAATCAACATCAGGATACCTAACCACTTTTGCAAGGGGAGCTATTTCATGGCAATCAAAGCAGCAAAAGTGTATTGCATTATCCACTACAGAGGCAGAGTATATAGCAGCTACTGAAGCTTGCAAGGAGATGTTGTGGGTGAAGAGCTTATTGCATGAATTGGGAGTGGATCAAGAAAAGTATGTCTTGAAGTGTGACAATCAAAGTGCAATTTACTTGGCAAAGAATTCAACATTTCATTCCCTCACAAAGCATATTGATACAAGATATCACTGGATCCGAGGAGTCCTCGAGGAAAAGCAAATACATCTTGACAAGGTTCACACAGATGAGAACTGGTCTGACATGATGACCAAGGTAGTATCAACAAAGAAGTTTGAAGACTGCTGTCAAGGTGCCGGCGTACTACTGCCCCCCAATTAAGTGGGAAGGGGGAGATTTGTTGGGATCCCTCCTTAATTGGAGAGTTTCTAGAAAATTCTAGACGTTTCTAGAGAAATATAGAATTTTCTAGAATGTTCCGGAGAACTCTATAGAAGTGTAGAACTCTCTAGAAGCTTGTGGAAGAGTGTGGAACCCTCTGAAATATTCTAGAGATGTGTGGAACCTTCTGGAACCTTACGGAAGAGTATGGAAGAATAAAGAAGGGAATGGAAGAGTGTAGAGATTCCTAGAGAGTGTGGAGCATTCTAGAAAATCAATCTCTACCGTCGGATGCAAGTAATCTCCACCATTCATTATGGAGGTTGAGTAGTATAAATAGGAGAAGGAGCTCTATTACTAGCTATCCAAGAATCCAAGGAAGAAGCCACTTCTTAGAGTGAGAAAAAAAAAACTTGAGAGTTAGAGAGATCCTCTTTGAGAGAAAAGAGTGATAGCTTGAGAAGTCTTTATCCTCAAGCTTGAGTGAGCCACCAAGTATGAGTTACTTTTGTAATCATATTATTGTAATCCTACTATTCTTTTGTATAGTGGAAGAATCTCCATATTGGAGAATTATAAACTCTTGTGCTTCCATTGCTACTTTTAAGCTCAAAGTGTCTATCTTAACTTCACGAAGCGGGGAAGACCGAGATTTCCCCAACACATATATCATCCTATTTCTAATACACCAAATATGCCAACAAATGAAACACGGGAGGATTTTGAAAAGAATATGAACTAAGTATATGTGCATTAGACCATCAAAATGGGTCCAAGTTTGTTTTGTTATGTCACTATGTCTGAATAAGTGGTTTCTATTTCCATTACTAGCAAAAGAACAACATCTACATTTTGACGTTATCGGAATGTGTATTTTTTGGATATTGCTATCTAGTGGTAAAGCACGTATAGAATTTTCCATATAAAAAATAGAAATTTTAGGGGGAAGTCTTTTTTTTTCAAATCAAAGTGCACTGAAATTTCAAATTATGTTTGGAGCGAATAAAATTCCATGCTCCTTTAAAATTAAAATGACCATTGACCCGTTATTGACCAAATGGAGAATACATAATATTATCAAAATCTGGTTCAGACTTTGAATCATTTTTCAAGTCTCGCTAGAATATGATAGAATACCGCTATAATCTTGCGTAGCAAGTCGTCTATATTTAGAGGGGAAAAAATTGGTCCAAAATGAGTTGTTACCTAAGAACCTAACCAAAAACTTGAAAAAGAAAGTTTGGCATACATCTGTAAGGGACTTGACACCAAACCAACCTTCCTCTTTGGACCTACAGATAATATCCAAAGCGACCCAGTGGTTTTTTTAAAGATTGTCAGTTGAGCTCCAACAAAAGCTAGTATAAATTTTCTTAAATTCCTTAATAAAGGAAGTTCTAGGAGTTAGAGCAGAGAAGGTGTGGGAACCAGTTTCACTAAGAATTGATTTAATCCAGACCAATCTACCAGCTTGGGATATGAGTGAAGAATTCCATTTCATAACCAGATATGTGGATTTGGTCATAAGGCTATTGTAACATCCACCGTCTGGCGGCCAGAAGCTAAGCGCTATAGAAGCTGCAGTCATTCCTAGTATTAATTTTCGATGACTAAATACGATAATGTTAATGGTATTCATAATATCAGAAGCACTTGAATATGAAATAAAATCATCACAGATTAAAACAATTTTCCAATTACATTTCAAAACAACATTTCATATCCAAGTTACATAATCCTAAACGTTTTCCAAGTTCAGAACAAATATAATTATTACAAAATACGACAAGAGCAACATATCAAGATACTCCTTTGGTTGACCAGAGTATTATATACTCGTAAATGACTTAATACAGCACAGCGGAATAAACAAAAATAAAACAACAACTCCTAAATAGCTATCCGTCAGCCACCTACTCGTCTCTAAAAGCTTTATTCGCCAACCTACTAAAAGCCTGAAAATCCTCAATCTTCAGCCTACACAAATCAATTTTGAGCACCCGAGAGTTTATGGGAAAAAACATAAACTTCGAGTCAAACATAAAGCCTGGTGTGAATAATACTATACATCTCGGTTATTTGATATTAAAGTGAGACCACGCCGCTTAGCAGAACGGGTTTACCCTTATTAATATTCTTTTAAAACATACCTTTTGCAAATTATATTCCTACAACCAAATTGGTTAAAACTATAAAGCATTATCATGTAAACACACATATTAGGTAATACATAAACTATCTGTCCAAATGTTATAGTTTTATTTGGCTAGCTACTAACCTTTGGCTGATTCGGACCTACCAGAGAGTATAAATAAATAATCTAACATTAGCTACTTCTCTTATGGACGGTCTGTCCCTAACTTATTTTCTCCAGGTCAATTGATCCTAATGGTTTTGCGGGCTCACCAATAACCTATCTCTGTACAAATATATTCCTTTCTGTGTGTAACATCATTTTAGTCTTACTTATGACAAAGTCCTACACACTGCAATTTTGGACTAAATTAGATAGGGGCTAATAGCTAATGTATAAGGTGCGACCCTATACCTATTCCATCTGGTATACAAATATCTGAGTCATTTTACTTAGGGTAATCTTCCCTTAAATTTTCTTGAAAACCTTTCCTTCTCAAATTGATTTAAACCTTTAAATCATACTTTAATCAAGGAAAATATATACTCTATGCTTTACTTAAAATCACCTTGCCATGTTATAGATACTTTACATAAATCTTTGTTGATGAAAACATTTAAACCTTGGAAAGCACCCCTTTCGAATCCATTCAAAGTGCCTCTTTCGAAACCAAGTGAACCCTTTTTATAACCTAGACCAAAAGGCCAAAACATTTCTTTCGAAAACCATGGATATAAACCTTTCGAAAACCATGGATATAAACCTTTCGAAATCATTGAAAAACCATTCCTTCGAAAGCTAAAAATCTTAGACATCCTATCTTTAGAACACTAAAACATTGCCTTTCGAAAACACTGGAAAACCTTCCTTTTAAACCTTCCAAAATCCATGGGGAACCGCCCCTTTAAAACCTTTCCTTTAAAACCTTTCGAAAGGCATTAAAACCATCAAACCTTTCGAAAACATTTGGGTTTAAGTAAAACATGTAGGACAACCTTTCAAAACCATTTAAAACTATCTCCTTCGAAATCTTTTAGTTTATCTTTAAAAATCTCAAAGGGTCATAAAAGAATAGGGTCGAAAGCAACACTTTTGAAAGCTATTTCCTAAGTAAAGAAGTGATGGTGTCGAAACCAACCTTTCGAAAATATTGGAGAAGCGGCTTGAGTTTTATAAAACAAAATAACCCTTTCAAAGGTATCGCTTCGAAAGGTAAAAAGCGACGACAAAGGGGTTTCGACCCCAACGAAAGCATTTACTTAAAAACAAAGGTGCAACCTCTTAGAAACCATTCCTTTAAAACCATTTGGCCCAATCGAAAGCCAACCAAGTCGAAAGCATCCCTTTCGAAAGCAAAGAGAGCGCGGTTTCATTTAAAAGAACAGACATGCTTCGACCCCTTCGGGACCCATAGCTTCGAACCAATACATTCCACCTAAGTCCAATTTACTATGTATCAAGTATTTGATACTATGTACATTGGTTTCGATGGTGATGGAGGCGGAACTACTAAGTCGGAACCTAGATGGCGAAAGTGGCGAAACATGTATAAAGCATGTTTAAACTAATTTTTATCTTTTTGAAGTAATCTTTTAAACTAACTTGTCTTGTTTGTCAAAATTTGATTGATTGCTAATTTTCTTTTCTAAAAATTCTGCCAAAATTTTAGAAGTAATTAATTTAAATAATTTACAAAATACCCCTTCTCCTTTATATATATATATATATATATATAACATATAAATCTCATACCTTAAATAATTTTATGTATCTATTAAAACACTTAGTAAAATTCTACAAAAATTCTAGAAAATCATTTTTAATATGTTTTCTGATATAAATTAATCTCAGATCCAAACATAAATAATTTAGCCGCAAATTATTTTAAACCCAAATAACCATTTTCTTCATTAGAAAATTAATATTATATCCACATAAATTCAGAAAATTATGAAAATTGAAACTCATCTCTATAATATCATTTTTGATTTAAATCTAGAATCTCAAGGCATTTGGATGTCATGTGTAACGATTCAAGATTTTCGACTTTCGAAAATCGACATTAATACGTCCACTGTATCAACTACCGAGCAATCGAAGGCCGAAAAACCGAATTGTTAGGGTTAAAGAAGAAGAGGTAGAAGAAGAAAGAAAGAAGAAGCAACAGAAACAATATCAGAATCTCACAATCGCAGCGGAACAACATATAATAGATAAATGAATAATCTTTAAATCAAAAGAACTGTATATTTTATACATTACATCATCAGAGTCAACTTACAACTCAACACAACTGGACAATTATATGAACTTGTCCTTACAAGTGGATACACAGTGGAAAAGATAATATCATATACAAGTGATACGTTTTGCCATCCAGCTCGCCTCTTGAGCTCCACAGCACCTCCTGAATTCTAGAATATCCCGATAACCTGACTCTAGGCTGCCCGTGTGGAAAATAATGGGCATCCAAAGTTTAGGAAGGGAACAATAAACTCCAGGTCAGTCATGGGACTGGTGTGAGAACTTAAAACGGTTCATCTTAAAAAAAACAAACAAAGAAATGTTTTAAAATAGATCCGCAATCACTACTACAAAACAGGCCATTTGCATCGTTTGTTTACCCCCTTTTTGCATCAATTCAACAACCGATGCATATGCAACCGATGCAACAGGCTTAACACTTTTGCATCAGTTCTGAAACCGATGCAAAAAGGCCTTTTTTGCATCGGTTGTTACTAACAACTGATGCAAAATATCATGGTTGGTTGCTTGAACACAACCCCCATGTTGCATCGGCTGTAATGAGAACCGATGCAACAAAGAAACTTGTTGCATAGGTTGTTGTTGAAAACCGATGCAAACTAATCCCTCTATTGCATCGGTTTTTTACAACAACCGATGCAAACTAATCCCTCAGAAACCATTATTACAGTACTCAAATAGACTATATATATACTATATACATATATATATTATTGATAATCTTTATATATATAAAAAAAGAAAAAAACATATACAAAAAAGAGAACATTGCATTTATTTTCAATTTTGTTACAGATTTTCAATTACATTTCAATTCATTGGCACTTTCATCACTGTACATTCTCGATTTCTATAAAAAAAACTACACTGCACTGTGCACTGTCCTCTCTACCATCAACATTACAACTTACTCAGTCAGTCCAACCACCTTCTGCTGCCTTCCAACAACCGCCTTCACCAGTTTCACACTACTTCAAACAACCTAAAGTCCTGCCACCAACCTGAAGTCTACCCACCAGTTTGCCTTCATGTACAGCAGCCCGCTAGTTTAGACAATACACAATATGCACTAAGTTTTGTTAAAATCATGAAGCTATTTAGTATCGGTATGGTATGATCACTGAATTTGCACATTTGTTTGATATTGATATTTTCTCCGAAACGATGGGTTGAAAAAAACAGCTTTTACTACATCATTCTATTTTTAAAAACTACAAGAACCAAGTAAAAGTCATTGTACTGTAGGAGCATCGTTCCTGGCTGAACTGTACGAGTGTGTTATACGTATAAATCGACCAAACATGTAAGAAGAGTGTAATATATGTACCACTACACCATAATTGAGTCTTCTCCTTTCCCATTGAGAAGCACATTTCCTGTCAGGACCATGTTATTTCCAAGCCTTCCTGCTCCAAATCAAGAAATGTTTCAAAATGTTAATAATCACTTCTCAAGACATTGTTGAGTTCATTTTTTAGTTAAAATAAACCAACTACCAAACATTACCAATTAAATCATGTATTAGTTGAAACTAGGTGATGATACTGAACATTTATAATATAAACAACTCCAAAGATTCAAATTAATCATATAACACTAAACTATTTTTTCTGTTGTCAAACAGTGAATTTTGGGAACCATGGGAATGCCGAATAATACATTTGGACTTGATGTTTGACCAAATTGGATATTTGTGAAAAAAGTATTCTAAAACTATAGAAACGGTATGTTCATTACCATGAGACATGGTAAATGGAAAATTAGTGTAAATTTGGAATATAATCCTTAACTTTTGGTAGTCAAAGCTCCAGTAAGATTAGGAAAAAAAGAGGAAGTATAGGAACATATATGTTTCTTTCTGAACTAAAATCCCATAGTAGGTATACTTCAGTTACACCTAGATAATTCTACTCCATTAATGATTAAGAAGTATATAATATGAAAATATAAGTGAATTTCTTATGCATACAAATTTGAACTGCAATTTTGCATTTGCTACCGTTTGATACTCTCTTTTTAAATATGAATCGGTTTATGAGATAACAGATCAGTTCCTATTGACTTGTCTTTTGGTCTGAATGTTAAGCAAAGATCGTTTAATTGGTAAAAAATGCAATGCAGAATATGGTTCTTGGTAATTTTGTTGCAAAAAAGAGCATTTTCATTTGAAATTGTGGAGCTAATATTAAGTATGAAATGGTATAAGAAGTATTATGAATTCACCTATGTGATACAGAATGTGGTATATTTAACAACACGTCAGTTGTATGCTATTTAGATGATTGTGTGTTCTAAATTAGTTTTAAAGCCGGTGTATAACAAACTAATTTTGACTATCAAACCTGAATCTGCATCAAAAAATCATTCTGGCTATTTCCTCTCCTTCATTTGTATCCTTAAGCATGCAATGAAGCACCTCATTCACCTAAAAACACACACTGTCCAACAATGCCTGTATTTTATGCCCCTTTATCTTTAACCAAGACATCCCTACTACACACAACCCACTTTCGTATCCTCCCTTAACAATAGTGCAACAACTGGACAAAAGCATACGATAGTTAAAAGCAAAATAACAACGTTTAGTAGAAACTAATTTTAAAGTAGTAACATTCATAAAATATTGCTCACACACCTGATTTAATGATAAAAGAACATAAGCAATTGATATAAATACATTGTTTCATATGAATACAGTGGCTGTCACTTTGTACTGAGCTGCGAAGATAGTGCAATGATGCTAATGTTTGGCGTCAGATTAAAATGGAACGAGGTGCTTTAATTTGCTTTAAACTGTGGAGGCAACCAGGTAGAGAGTGTGTATGTAGGTTTCTGAAGACATGATAAGGCAATCAGTGAAGAACGCTGACAGATTTGGGGCTAAATGGCCGAGATATGCGTAGTCTAACTGAAGTGATGTTTGAGTGACAGTACGATAGTAAGAATTCTTTAATGAACTCAGTATGTGTAGTGAGTTGCTGTGAAGAAATGTTGCATAGTAGAGATGATTTGTTGTGTAGTAGTGTTGTTGAATGAAGACATTCCAAGTGCATTGCCGCTGAACTAGTACACTATCAACTAAGAAAAAAGACTATATTAAAAAAAATTCAGGTTCCAAAATCTCCATTATCGTTAGAACTGGTGATCGACTAGTTACACAATCCTCTCTTTGATTATTTACTTATTATAAATTTACAAGCCAATCCATATAATATCTAATTTAATAAGTTACACGCAGATTCTGCTAACCTTGATTTAAACCATTGATATGCACTGATAATCAATTAGCAAGCAACAAGTCTCCACACTATAATTTGATTCACTCTCCAACACAGAAGCAAAAAATTTAAGTGTGGTGAACAGTTTAACATGTTTTAATCAACACGACATCCACGATCCAACAGCTTTTGTTATTTCCCAGTAGAGAGGTTTATAAAGACACAACTCGATACAAAATTATTACCAAAAAACATGGAATGTTTAATAAATAACCTTGCCTAAAAAATTCAAATTTACAAAAGATTACCAAATTCTTCAAAAGTCCCAATTCAACTTTGGAAAAAATCTACTGGGATACAAAATGGGACACGATTACTAACACGTTGAATATTGAACTTCACCTAAACTCAACCCTATGAGTGAACACAATGAGATCCAACGGTCCAAAGTTATATGCTTTTCCATATGACTCCACTATCTAAATAGTGCTTTCCAACTAGTATATTCTTATCTACAATTGAAACTGAAGTTGAATAAATATGTGGAGCAATTCAAATATATATTTGACTGGAGGTATGATCAAATATAATTGGCTCTAGCTGGCTTTGAAAACCAGCTTATCTTTCTCTATACATGATCGATCATAGTTTAACGGCTATATATGCAATATTATCACAGTAATTAAGTGCATTTCAACAGTTTACTCTATCTTGTCTTTGAAAGCATTTCAATTAAATAGAAGATATATAATTAGTTACTGAACTATTGTAAGCAGGACTTACGTGCCGCTAGAGCCATCACCAGCGAAAGACATGAGCCCCTTAATCCCTCCACAACAACTATGTCCAATAACCACTATATTCTCCACCTGGATAAATATTGTTAATTAATTAAATGTCAGCTATGATTAAAATGCTGCTAAACACAAATACTTCAAATTATGCAATATATAAGCAATGTCTTACTTAATACTATGAGGTGAAGTGGAAAAATGGTGGGTTTACCATGTATGCCACTATTTATAATAGTCATATGATAGACTGCACATGCAATTAATAACATTCTGAATCTTATAGATTGCATCCCTCATAGAACAAAATTCCACAAGGAGAGTCCCATAAGTCACATTTTTTCTTTTGAATAGATTATAAGGGTAGCTTTACAGAAATTCCAATAAAATAAATCAAAGAATAACACATGAGTAAATATTATTCCACTTTGACTAGCCAATTAAGACATGTGTGTACAAGTATTGAATGAGTGAAAATATGCAAAAAAAATGTTTGAATTAAAAAAAATACCTTGAGATGCAGAACTGCATACTCAACTGCTGCTCCAGTTGCAGAAAACTTAGTCTGCACCAACGTAATACAGACAATAAATTATAAATAATGGGCACACTAATGTTGTTTGTATAAGTTGGAACAGAATGTTGCATATGATTACATACTTTATCATAAGGGGGAACCATGGCAGCAATGTTACGCATGACAAATGCCTCTCCTGGACTAAAGTTAATTATATCTAAGAATGCATAATTATATAATATTATTTCTTTTATTATGTTATCATTAATGTTATTATCAAGGGTCCTGCAACGCTACTGGATGTGCATATGATCTCAATTCCAGTGAGTGCAACAGTCTTTAATAACTTACAGTATTTATTATAAGAAGAAGAAGAAAATGACCGCTAATAAACAGATTTTGAACATGTGTAAATAAATGGAAAAGAAAGAAGGAAAAAAAGGAGAACAAAAATAGAGTAACTGACCTTTGTAAAATATGCAGGCTGCCCAAGGGAGCTTTAGGTGGAAGAGGAAAACGGTGTGGTGGCATGCAAAAGTGCATGTGAAGCATTCGGTCTGGATCAGTACTGTTGCAGTGGAAAGTTTGCTAACCCAACCACATGCAAGCCTTCATTTTACTCCACCATTTTTAAGAGGGCCTGCCCTAGAGCTTATAGCTACGCTTTTGATGATGGAACCAGTACCTTTACCTACAAGGCTTCCGACTATAACGTCGTCTTCTGTCCCACTTTTAATAGGTAAGATAAGCTTGACATGATATCAAGAGCACATACAGCACTCAAATCCCAATTCTATTATATCTGCTACGTTGATCCTGCATTTATTGTAACATTGTGGTTAGCCTGTTAAACTATTGCTAGAAATGATAGCATATTCAAAGTAGCCACATATGTAGCTTGGCCGATAAAATCATCTGCAGTGAAAGTGTCTTTGTCCATGATTCTCAGAATGAGTTTATGCTCGTTCCTTGATCCTTCCACATAATGCACCAA
This sequence comes from Allium cepa, assembly GCA_030765085.1. Taxonomy (NCBI): domain Eukaryota; kingdom Viridiplantae; phylum Streptophyta; class Magnoliopsida; order Asparagales; family Amaryllidaceae; genus Allium; species Allium cepa. Next base: position 732,260,402 of record CM060943.1, read on the forward strand.
AAATCTCAGTGTCTCGTTCCATGTCGTGTTTGTGCCTTGTTCTGCGTCTTAAGTTATTTACAATCAGATCAATTACTTAATGAGCATGAAAATTATATATAACATAGGTTTTCAATGATATAACATCCCAGTTGGTTAATATGATATCACCAAAAATTTGAATTTTTTAAACAATAACGTTATTTTCTATGTACTTATTTAGTTTCAATTGGCAACAAGCCTGTAGTAGCCCTTATGTCACAACTGTATGATAAGCGTATCAAAACATAATAAATTAATGCCTCAAGATTCATTCCATAGAGTTATATATTTTCATCATTCCAATTACTAAAGCACAATGTCACAACTTCTAGTTCTTAACAAAATTAGGACTTGCGGCATCCTGTCAACAATCTCTTCATCTGTATCATTAGCCAACTCAATCAAAAAAGCAAAAGAAGGAAACAAACTTAAGCTTAGAAATACATATGACCATCTTTGCATCTAGGAAAAATAAGGCTTTTTTCATCATCTTTTCCAATAAAATTAGTATCACTTATTGCTTAATGAAATAAGCTACGTATACATGTACTTTTTACAAAGCCTATCTCAGCTTCTGTTATACAATATGCTATTTGTACTTATCTCCTTTGAGATACTATTAATCCAATCAGCATATTACGAAGCTAAAAAACCTTATTTCCTTATGAGAAAATTTTAGATTTTATTGTCAATTCAAAGGTAAAAAGGTTATAGAAATCAACTTCCCTCACTCTTTTTCACTTTCAAAGTTAATCGTCCAAAGGAAAAAAATGGAACTAACAAAGGACCACTATCAGCTTCAGCAAAATCATTGAATTTATTCAATGATACGAAACAATTCTAATTAAAAAGATAGATGGCTTGAACAATCATTTGTTTTAATGGTGATCTTGACTGTTAGAAGAATCATCTACAAAATATAGCTTCATTTAAATTTCATAGTCCGGAAAACATAGAGGTGTAACGCAAGAAGTGCATATGTATTAGTTACTTAATATGTGTATGTGCACGCGCATGCACATGTGCATGGGTATGTGCGCGTGTGTGCGTGCACATATATGTGTTCAATAAGTTATAAATAGTCATACCCATATCCAATAATAATCAAAATTTTATAAACTAAAAATGAAACAACTTGCTGTACAAATGAAACTATGGTAACAGTAACTATCATGTATATTAGTATGGGCTTCTATTTGTTCTTTAACAAACGCATTACCTGCTACTTCTTGGTCTGGCACATCTAGCCTTATTATTTATTTTGAATTTGCAAGGAAGATATCTCCAAGATATAAATGATTAGTCACATATACACAACTTTTACTCGCCTATTCTATTTCATAACTTAACTGTAGACATAAAATAACATTTAGTAAAAAAATATGTGTACTATTTTCACACTATGACCCACACTGTTCTTTTTTAATGTATAATATGGAACCAGAACTACAACAATGTTTTCAAGCACCAGTATATTGTTTTTAAATAATGTAAAATTTGAAAATCAACTTATATATATATTATAAAATCAGTGAAATAGTTATTATTTCATATTTGATAATGGATACATAATTAAAAAGCTAGTGTTAATTTTTTTGGTTATCTACAAAATTTTCATTCTAACATAATCCAATTATTATCACAAGTTTAGTTAAGCATGTTTTAGTATTTTTCTTTTACTTAATAAAAAAAACATTTGATAACTATGAAGTTAATCATGCATTTATCCCTTGCAATGTAGCAATAAGGTAAGCTAACTTATCACATTAGATTATAGTATGGCACCACATCAGCTTTGCAAATGTAATGTAAATTGAATTTAATTGAAAAGAAAATCATGGTAAATGAAGTTAAAGATCTCAAACTTTTATATCAAGGAACAAGTGGATTTGATATAGAAAATACAATATTCCATCTTATACATTTACGACAACATATCTAAAAAAACCAACAAAGCACAAATATATCCCTTAGCTTCGAATGTGTTATTGCTCAAATCTCTGAAGAAAATATTTACTATTTATTCATTGATATAAACCATGAAGCAGTTATTGCATAATAGATACTTACAGTTCGTTTACTATTTATCCATCCACCATTGCATCTGACCTTGTCCACCATCTTGCTTACAACATTTCACATAACCACTCCCTGCTTTCCTTTCATACAACAGACAATACTTCCATCACAACTAACCTGCAAACCACACGAGCACCACCATTACCTTTATAAACTGCTTCACTACATCATTCGACAACCCCACAGTACTGCCTACAAACGATTTCAAATACATATCATCCAACAAACTTCAATATCGACCATCGCCTGAACCAACATCGCCTACGACCCTAGCAGATCCAACTCTGACCTCATTCACCTCCACTCACCGCCCCAATCGAACTCCTACAACATCACCAACCAACATCAAACTCGAAGCCCTATCGCAACCTCACCCAGTTCGACGACATTGTTCCCCAGCTCCTCATCCAATCGCCTGCAATTGCTTCAATCACTACCTAAATCACCCAAAGCGACTGCCATCATGGAATCGCTCTCGATTTTAGGGTTTTTTTTAAGCACCGAATTATTTGGGGAAAAGAATGGAAGCGGCGAAAAATTGGATAGGCGGGATTTAAGACGTGAGCAACGAATACCCTAAATAATTTTGCATCGCCTGTGCTAGCAAACCGATGCCAAAATTATTATTTTGGACGTAGTTGCATCGGTTGACTTTAAAACCGATGCGACTAAAACTATTTGCATCGACGTATTTGCATCGGTTGTTGGTGCAACTGATGCAAATTTTATTTTTTATTACCTATTGCTTTTCACGTATCAATTGCATCGGTTATTAAGATAGAACTGATGCAAATAGTTCTATTTGCATCAGTTTTTACTGCAACCGATTCAAATGAGGCGATGCAAATGGCCTGTTTTGTAGTAGTGAATGCTTTTAGAAAATGTAACTACCATAAGGCCTCCCGCCACACACACAATGCAAACGCAGAATTGGAGGAGATTTCTTCTTATGATAGTCAAACATGCTTGATACGCAAATTTCTTTGATATTATTACTATAAGTGCAAAGTGTAGAAAAACATTTCGAAAGTATAATATAAATCTTAGCCAGCATAGACATTCCAAACTATGCCTACTATAGCTACTATCTAAACAATGGTGACCACCATAAGTAAATGGCAGGTTCTACAACTAAAACCGTATAAGGTGCGTATTGGAGTCTGGATTTCCAACAAATGGTCAGGCCAAGGAACTTCCCTTTGCCACATGGGTACGCCTCTGGAAGGACGCCCCGAGAACCTAACCGGATCTCTGCCAACACAAGGCCGGGTTACCTCTGAACTAGGTAACTACTGACACGAGTATGCCATCCCCCGATCGTAACCGACGTTTAACCTGGGATTCACCAACAACCACAAAGAAATAAATTTGCAGCAACCACATAGGTTAAGTATCTGGGCTCCATACCATAATACCACCTCTATCCAGAAGGAAATGTACATACCCTATGGGGGCGCTATCCCCAAATAACCTTGCTGCATTCTTCCTGTTTTGACCATTACCAGGTTGTGACGTTCGACGAAGTCTCGTCCTCAAAGCTACGCTTTTCACAAAAGCCACGCTTTGATCAACAAATGATCAGCAGCACTCGGCATGCCACGTTACCAAATTGGGAATATATCACTAGTAACCATCAACTACATAACCTCTGAGCTCGTACGTCTCAGATAAAGGTGTTAAGCTAAGAGAACAAATTCTCCGCCACCAACATAAATGTATTTGACAGAAACCAGCTTTACATCTCAAATTGTAATGTCAAACACACATCCATAAAAGTCCGTTTCGGGATCGAACGGAACCGAAGGCACTTTCAAAGAAGCCCTTGCAATCCGGATATTTACTAATCACGTCCGGACTTCCCATCACAATGGGTGATAAAATCTCTATATCGAGGATCAGCCGATGCAGAGACATTCGATGGTAATCCTTCCGTTTTCGAAAATATCCGGTCTTCAATACCGGTCTTCATATGCTATCCATTACGACATATCACTATTTAGAATGGGATTTATGACCCAAAGGTCCTCTCCCGGCTAAACCGAATAACGTGCGCTTATTTTAAAATAAGTGCAGCATCCAAATTCAAGCAAATCACAACAAATACCCATTTAAAGGTAAATATTGATAGTCGGTTATTTAACTATCAATAGATATGCACAACATCACCAGATTCCAAATAATTTCTCAAATTATTTATCTTCCAAAAATATCTTTACAAGATATATTTTTCCACACTTCAACCTTTTGAAAATAAATTTCAAATCACTTTTCAACTTTACAACTTTTGAAAACAAATTTCAAATCATTTTCCTTACGTGGAAACACTTCTAAATATTTATTCATTTTCACTGGAAATCTGCCGAGCTCAAATATTTTAAAATAATTTATAACACTTATCCAAAATATAACGGGAAAACACTTTGAAATAAAACTATTTTTCTTTAAACACTTTACTTCAAATATTAGTTATAAAAATATTATACCAATATTACATATAACTTAAGTCCAAACTAATTTTCAAAATAAAAATTAGTAGATAGAGTATAACTATTTAAATAACTATTTTCTAAATAATTATTGATTAAATCTTAGAAATAATCATTTCTATATCAACTTAACAAATCTTTACTTAAAGGATTTAAAATAATTTAAGAAGTTAATTTCTCCAAAGTATCCTTTTCAACACCAATTCTAGAATTATATACATATATATGTATATATCTTTCAAAGCTATTCAGAAATTTTTATTCGGCTTTCCAGTGAGAATACACTTTCATTCCAAAATGGTTCATTTAAACCAATTAAATAAATCCTTACCGATTTACTTTAAATTTACGTTCCAAATCCGTAAATTTATTTCCACGCTTATTTTTAAACAAATTTCCCTTTTCTTTATAGATTCCATGTGAATTCACATTTCCAAAATATCTATTGATATACGATTTTCAAATCGATTTCAATTATTCACTTTCAACACCAATTCAACTTTTCAATTGATTTCAAAAACAACCAAATCAAATTCCACATTGATTTTCCAAGAAATTAAACACCAAGTGAATTTCATTCAAATCTCAAATTGAAATCAATTTCTACTATACCCCAAATCAATTTTCAAATTGATTCTAAATTCTTTTCAAAACACCAACTGAATTTCCAAATGGATTTTCAAAAGATTTAAATTCAATCACCAAAAATAAATTCCCAAATGGATTTCAAATTTTATTTCCTTTTAAAAATAAATTCCTTTTAAAGGAAACCAATTCTTTTATTTTTCAAACTCTTTAAAATCCGTATTTTGAATAAATTCTTTAACCTTTGAATAATATTACCCGAAATCCATTTATTAAAGCTTTTCCCACATTTTGAAATTTTATTCAATAAGATTAAAAATAAAACTTTATTATTTTAGAATTCCTTCTTTTAAATTTATCTAATCCTCAAAAATAAATTTTAATATAAACTTCCAACCTAAATTTTCAAAAATCAAATTTTTATTTATTTCCGGTATCCAACGATACCAAAATTATATTAGGCTAAATTTTATCCTTTAACGATTTCAATCACAAAGATAATCACACAGAGATTATAAATAATCAACACACAACATTGAAAAAAATTCAATTATGTGAGGAATCCAGTTGGATCGCTCCAACCTGTTTCCCTGCATCCATAGATGTTAGCACAATATCAATCCCGTTTCAAGACGGGATATTGCGGTACATGAGTTTATATAAAATATCATCCGCTATTATGAGGCGCAATAGGGTCTCATCCGCTATATAATGCGGGAAATCAACTCCAAGTACATATATAATACCAATTCCACTTCAAGGTGGAATATCGCGGTATATGTGTTTAATAAAATAACCTTCGCTTAATATGCGGCGTATAAGGTCTATTTCAATACAAAAAATAGCAACCATCATTTAATCACCCAATCAAGAAATTTTAAATCTAACTGTCTAAAATTTAAATCGAAACAAATTCGATCGAGTGAGAAGTTCTCACCTTGTTTCACATACCGTTGCAGTGTTTTATTTTGAATAAAATTAAACACGCGTTTAATTTTACTCAAAATTATCACTAGCTCCAATCGATTCCAAACTAGCTCCATAATGTAGTGCTCATCAGTACGGACCCAACGCAATTTGTTTCGTGCGAAACGGACCACGTATCAAAAAGTTACAGTGTTTTAAAATTTATACGAATTATATAATATAATAATTTCAACTTTTATTTTTAATTTTTTTTAACCTAGATAGATCCCTGGCCGCACGATTTTGTAACATCAGATCATGGCCGTGCGGCCCTTCTTCTCCAACTCCGGTTATTTTGAGCCGATCATAACCCATAGCCGCCCCTTTGTTGGAATTAACGCGACCACCACAGGCCGCCTGAAGACGATCGACGACAAGGGTTTCGAAGCCCAACGGGAGAGCCACCACCGGCCTGACACCATCAAACTCGGTCTCCCTGATGTTGTCGAATTCGTGCACGAACGATGTGCCTTTGAACAAGAATTGGCGTCGATCCGTCGCGCTATTTACGATCGTAGCCGTTGAAAAGATTGATCTTGTCGCGTTCTACAAAGTTGCAGTTGGAAGTTTTTCGGATTAATGCGTAGATTTGAAGAAAAATGAGGAGGAAGGATGTGATTTTCTGGCCATTAATTGATAGGGTGGCGGCTGACCTAGGTTCTCTAGGGTTTGTGTAAAATAAAGAAAATGACGTCCTTATATAGAAAATATTCGCGCACTATTCACCCGAAATTTTTCCGAACTCCAAACGAAGCGTGTCGCCTGACGTTTATAATGTTTTACCCCCATTCCGAACGCAATGGAATATATATCAGGAGCCAATTCGTTCATATTTGAAAGATAGGTTTTCAAATCGATTATTTAAATTTAAAATTCACTTAAACCGATTTCTACGCGTTTTAGCTTGCCCCGGACAAACCGTAAATCCGATTGACACGAAATTTGAAATTTTACAACAATTTAACATTACGGATCCAATGAAACTAGTTTCGTCGATATCCGAGACTGTTTGAAAAATGACTATTTTTACTCGTCAATTAAACATTAAAATATTCAATTTTCACAAATTAACTTTTAATTCAATTTTAAAAGTCCTATAACATCATTCTAACTCCGATATGATTTAATACAACTTTACTAATCAAATTAAATCACATTAAACCCAATTTCCAATTATTTCTGTAATTTCAAATATTAAATTATCGATTTAATTATCCAATTAAATCTAGATATTCGAAATATAATTTATTCGACCTACAAATTTTACTTGTTAATATTTAAAATCAATTAAATATACGAATTTCAAATGACAGGAATTTTGGGTCGTTACAAACTTCCCCCCTTAAAAGAATTTCGTCCTCGAAATTGCCAAGCAAGAAAAAGTCTTGAAATTCATTAACTTTTCAAAACCATTTGTTCAAATTAAATTTCAAACTCATTTAAACATTTTAACCTTTTCAAAATCCATAGTTAAACTTCTTACAATAACTTTACTAAGTTTTCAAATCCTACATTTTCATTTCAATTTAGAAATTGACTTTTCGTTAACAAAAATTTTCCAAAAATTTTCTAACTCCCAAAATTTACGGAAATTTTTGGCAGAGTCTCCCTTGTACGGAAGAGCTTTGCTATATCACTATAGATATAAATATATATACATCGACCCACACGGTCGGAAAACAGAAAAACAGTTCATATTTCCTATTTTCATTGCGTAGGCGTACCTTTTTAGCATTTTTAAGCAAAGCAGTTATTCATTAGCATTTTAACATGACCAAATCCAGCCAACTACAGCCCCCGTACCTGTACTTACTCAATTTAAACATTAAGTGACATGTATAGGAAATTCCTTTATATTTCACTAATTTTCAATAGAAAACACATAGTTTTCATAAGCAATGCAATCAAAATAATTCCCATAAGCAATTTATAAGGTTGCGATACAAATTTTAATTGCTTACAACCAATTCACATTAGTTCACTTTCAATTCAAATTCAATTACATAGCTTTCCATTTATCAATTCAATTCATTAACACTTAATGAATTATATACAATCAACTAACAATCATATAACAACCAAATCATAACCAAATTATTAAATTTACATTCAACAATTCATATTCACTTTGTCCAACTTCAATTTGGTTTAACACTTTTAATTTCCAATTGGTTTCATATCTAATTGACTTCCATTCAATTATTCAATTTCCAATTTAGTAGTTTTTAATGAATTAACATTTACATCCCTTATTCCTTATCAATTTATTTACATTAGATTGATTAATATTAAATTCATTAGTTCAATTCAATTGCTAATTCATTTGACAAATAAGGTTGAATTTCATTACATAACTCAAGTTCATATTCATCACTTCACTTTATTAATTTACTTCAATACCAAAATCAACTTCATTCAACATTACTTAAGTTATATTCCATTTGAAACATCATTTGTTCAACTTAACTTAAATTTCCCCTTATAAATCCAATTCAGATTCCAATTCTAAAGTAAATTCTATTTAACTTTTACCAAAGCCAAATTTCGTCACTTATTCAAATTGATATCTCGTTTTGCTTAACAAAATTATTTAACCATTTTATCATTTGGTTTCACTTACATATATTATACTGGATTCCCAATTATTTCTGAACACAATTTACTTTCATAAAAAATAATATTGGATTCAATTCATTTTAAACCTTATCCATTTAGTCATTCTTCAATTAGTTGCACTTACTAATTTTAGTTTAATACTTCACTTTGTTTTTCACAAATCAAATTCAATTCCAATTCCAGTTCTATTTGCTTACAAATTCGAAATGAATTTCAACATTCAATTTCATTTTCTTGCACTTGCAATTGCAAATTTTATTTATTCATTCACAATTTATTTTCCAACTTGATAATTGTATTCCAATCATTTAGTCTATTAGACTTCTAAAATTCACCTTTATTCCAATTAACTCAGGTCAATTTCAGTTTAAATCTGAATTTCCTAAGTCATCCAAACTTATTTATTATTCCATAAACATTTTATATAACATTCTAGAGTCTTTTCAATCTTTCAAAAATTATTTTTGAAATCTATTCAAATTATCTTTTGAATTTCCAAAACCAAACTCAATTTCACAAACAACTTCCATTTAATTATAATTCGGTAGCAATTCCTCTCATGGAAACTCGAAAATGAACACCGATGATGTCGCGATCGTCATCGGAATTATTTTCCAGCGACCGAAAAGAGTTTAGTGCTTTCTTCCCTTCAAAACAATTTTCCAAAACCCTTGAAAATAATTTTCAAACTACAAAGAATTTAAATTTCCCAAATCTCAAAATTCCAAATTATTTAAATTTGTTTTCAAATATTACTCTGGAATTCCATTTCAAATTATGAATCACATTTACATCTTATATTTACAAATCTCATTTGTTTATGGATTTATTTCTCAGCTTTTGATTATGATTTTAATTTCTTATTCAATAATCGATGATAATAATTTAATAATATCACTTCCTAAAACCAAGCAACCATAATAATTTTCGGAAAATCATTCCTTTTATTTACGACATAGTGTGGGTAAAATTATTTCATTTACCCTATTTTAAAACAATACTGTGTCGGTTTTTCTTGTTTAAGAGTTTAGAAACTCCTATCGACACAGTTAGCTAGACTGCACCGACTAGAATCTATAAACAATCAAACGATAAGTCAACACAATACAAAATAATTTTATATTCACTAACAAATACGTGCTCATATCTATTATTACACCCACACTCATTCTAGAGTACTACTGATTCTATCTCTAATGAGTAATTCCTAACAGAGCCAAGGTTGTCTCTTAACCAAATGCTCTGATACCAAATGTAACGATTCAAAATTTTCGACTTCCGAAAATCGACATTAATACGTCCACTGTATCAACTGCCGAGCAATCGAAGGCCAGAAAACCGAATTGTTAGGGTTAAAGAAGAAGAGGTAAAAGAAGAAAGAAAAAAGAAGCAACAGAAACAATATCAGAATCTCACAATCGTAGGGAACAACATATAATAGATAAATGAATAATCTTTAAATCGAAAGAACTGTACATTTTATACATTACATCATCAGAGTCAACTTACAACACAACACAACTGGACAATTATATGAACTTGTCCTTACAAGTGGATACAGAGCGGAAAATATAATATCATATACAAGTGATACGTTTCGCCATCCAGCTCGCCTCTTGAGCTCCACAGCACCTCCTGAATTCCAGAATATCCTGATAACCTGACTCTAGGCTGCCCGTGTGGAAAATAATGGGCACCCAGAGTTTAGGAAGGGAGCAATAAACTCCAGGTCAGTCATGGGACTGGTGTGAGAACTTAAAAAAGTTTATCTTTAAAAAAAACAAGCAAGGAAATATTTTAAAATAGATCCGCAATGCTTTTAGAAAATGTAACTACCATAAGGCCTCCCGCCACACACACAATGCAAACGCAGAATTGGAGGAGATTTCTCCTTATGATAATCAAACATGCTTGATACGCAAATTTCTTTATATTATTACTATAAGTGCAATGTGTAGGAAAACATTTCGAAAGTATAATATAAATCTTAGCCAGCATAGACATTCCGAACTATGCCTACTATAGCTACCATCTAAACAGTGGTGACCACCATAAGTAAATGGCAGGTTCTACAACTAAAACCGTACAAGGTGCGTATTGGAGTTTGGATTTCCAACAAATGGTCAGGCCAAGTAACTTCCCATTGCCACATGGGTACGCCTCTGGAAGGACGCCCCGAGAACCTAACCTGATCTCTGCCAACACAAGGCCGGGTAACCTCTGAACTAGGTAACTACTGACACGAGTATGCCATCCCCTGGTCGTAACCGACCTTTAACCTGGGATTCACCAACAACCATAAAGAAATAAATTTGCTGCAACCACATAGGTTAAGTATCTGGGCTCCATACCGTAATACCACCTCTATCCAGAAGGAAATGTACATACCCTATGGGGGCTCTATCCCCAAATAACCTTGCTGCATTCTTCCTGTTTTGACCATTACCAGGTTGTGAGGTTCGACGAAGTCTCGTCCGCAAAGCTACACTTTTCACAAAAGCCACGCTTTGATCAACAAATGATCAGCAGCACTCGGCATGCCACGTTACCAAATTGGGAATATATCACTAGTAACCATCAACTACATAACCTCTGAGCTCGTACGTCTCAGAGAAGGGTGTAAAGCTAAGAGAATAAATTCTCCATGACCAACATAAATGTATTTGACAGAAACCAGCTTTACTTCTCAAATTGTAACGTCAGACACACATCCATAAAAGTCTGCTCCGGGATCGAACGGAAACGAATGCACTTTCAAAGAAGCCCTTGCAATCCGGATATTTATTAATCACGTCCGGACTTCCCATCACAAAGGGTGATAAAATCCCTGTATCGGGGATCAGCCGATGCAGAGACATTCGACGGTAATCCTTCCGTTTTCGAAAATATCCGGTCTTCAAATGCTATCCATTACGACGTATCACTATTCGGAATGGGATTTATGACCCAAAGGTCCTCTTCCGGCTAAACCGAATAACGAGCACTTATTTTAAAATAAGTGTAGCGTCCAAATTCAAGCAAATCACAACAAATACCCATTTAAAGGTAAATATTGATAGTCGGTTATTTAACTATCAATAGATACGCACAACAACACCAGATTCCAAATAATTTCCCAAATTATTTATTTTCTAAAAATATCTTTACAAGATATATTTTTCCATACTTCAACCTTTTGAAAACAAATTTCAAATCACTTTTCACCTTTGCAACTTTTGAAAACAAATTTCAAATCATTTTCCTTACGCGGAAACACTTCTAAATATTTATTCATTTTCATTGGAAACCTGCCGAGTTCAAATATTTTAAAGTAATTTATAATACTTATCCAAAATATAACGGGAAAACACATTGAAATAAAACTATTTTTCTTTGAACATTTTACTTAAAATATTAGTTATAAAAATATTATACCAATATTACATATAACTTAAGTCCAAACTAATTTTCAAAATAAAAATTAGTAGATAGAGTATAACTATTTAAATAACTATTTTCTAAAAAAATTATTGATTAAATCTTAGAAATAATCATTTCTATATCAACTTAACAAATCTTTACTTAAAGGATTTAAAATAATTTAAGAAGTTAATTTCTCCAAAGCATCCTTTTCAACACCAATTCTAGAATTATATACATATATATGTATATATCTTTCAAAGCTATTCAAAAAATTTTATTCGGCTTTCCAGGGAGAATACACTTTCATTTCAAAATGGTTCATTTAAACCAATTAAATAAATCCTTACCGATTTACTTTAAATTTACGTTCCAAATCCGTAAATTTATTTCCACGCTTCAAAAATAAATCAATGTTTATTTTTAAACAAATTTCCTTTTTTTATAAATTCCATGTGAATTCACATTTCCAAAATATCAATTGATATACGATTTTCAAATCGATTTCAATTATTCACTTTCAACACCAATTCAATTTTTCAGTTGATTTCAAAAACAACCAAAATCAAATTCCATATTGATTTTCCAAGAAATTAAACACCAAGTGAATTTCATTCAAATCTCAAATTGAAATTAATTTCTACTAAACCTCAAATTAATTTTCAAATTGATTCTAAATTCTTTTCAAAACACCAACGAAATTTCCAAATGGATTTTCAAAAGATTTAAATTCAATCACCAAAAAAATATTCCCAAATGGATTTCAAATTTTATTTCCTTTTAAAAATAAATTCCTTTTAAAGAAAACCAATTATTTTATTTTTCAAACTCTTTAAAATCCGTGTTTTGAATAAATTCTTCAACCTTTGAATAATATTACCCGAAATCCATTTATTAAAGCTTTTCCCATATTTTGAAATTTTATTCGATAAGATTAAAAATAAAACTTTATTATTTTAGAATTCCTTCTTTTAAATTTATCCAATCCTCAAAAATAAATTTTAATGTAAACTTTCAACCTAAATTTTCAAAAATCAAAATTTTATTTATTTTCGGTATCCAATGATACCAAAATTATATTCGGCTAAATTTTAGCCTTTAACGATTTCAATCACAAAGATAATCACATAGAGATTATAAATAATGAACACACAACATTGAAACAAATTCAATTATTTGAGGAATCCAGTTGGATCCCTCCAACCTGTTTCCCTGCATCCACAGATGTTAGCACAATACCAATACCGTTTCAAGATGCGATATCGCGGTACATGGGTTTACATAAAATATCATCCACTATTATGCGGCGCAATAGGGTCTCATCTGCTATATAATGCGGAAAATCAACTCCAAGTACATATATAATACCAATTCCACTTCAAGGTGGAATATGCGGTATATGTGTTTAATAAAATAAGCTCCGCTTAATATGCGACGTATAGGGTCTATTTCAATACAACAAATTGCAACCATCATTTAATCACCTAATCAAGAAATTTTAAATCTAACTATTTAAAATTTAAATCGAAACAAATTCGATCGAGTGAGAAGTTCTCACCTTGTTTCAAATACAGTTGCAGTGTTTTATTTCGAATAAAATTAAACACGCGTTTAATTTTACCCAAAATTATCACTAGCTCCAATCGATTCCAAATGTCGCGTTCTACAAAGTTGCAGTTGGAAGTTTTTCGAATTAATGCGTAGATTTGAAGAAAAACGGGGAGGAAGGAGGTGATTTTCTGGCCATTAATTGATAGGGTGGCGGCTGACCTAGGTTCTCTAGGGTTTGTGTAAAATGAAGAAAATGACGTCTTTATATAGAAAATATTCGCGCACTATTCACCCGAAATTTTTCCGAACTCCAAACGAAGCGTGCCGCCTGACGTTTATAATGTTTTACCCCCATTCCGAACGCAATGTAATATATATCAGGAGCCAATTCGATCATATTTGAAAGATAGGTTTTCAAATCGATTATTTAAATTTAAAATTCACTTAAACCGATTTCTACGCGTTTTAGCTTGCCCCGGACAAACCGTAAATCCGATTGACACGAAATTTGAAATTTTACAATAATTTAACATTACGGATCCAATGAAACTAGTTTCGTCGATATCCGAGACTGTTTGAAAAATGACTATTTTTACTCGTCAATTAAACATTAAAATATTCAATTTTCACAAATTAACTTTTAATTCAATTTTAAAAGTTCTATAACATCATTCTAACTCCAATATGATTTAATACAACTTTACAAATCAAATTAAATCACATTAAACCCAATTTCCAATTATTTCTGTAATTTCAAATATTAAATTATCGATTTAATTATCCAATTAAATCTAGATATTCGAAATATAATTTATTCGACTTACAAATTTTACTTGTTAATATTTAAAATCAATTAAATATACGAATTTCAAATGATAGGAATTCTGGGTCGTTACATCATGTAATAGAGTTTTCACATTAAAACATATCATAAAATCTATACGAATTATCATAAATCATCATAAATCATCAACAAGTATATATACCCATTTTGTCATTCAAAATCATGGAAAAACACTTGCAAATAGTTTGGATTAACCTTAAAACCGAAAAAAATAGAAAATATGAGATGTAGTCATTATGCTCCTTAGCTTTGAGATTAAGGAGTTGAGATTTGAATGGATTTGAATTGATTAATCTTCTTCCTTTAGCTTTTCTTCCTCTTGTTCTTGTTAATGGTGGCCGACCTCAATATTTAATTTTTGCAAATGAATGAACATGTGAATTGAATTCCTAAGGGTTTAGGATATTAGAATACTCTTATTCCAACTTTTCCCCTTACCTATTTTCCTAATTTATTTTATTTTTTTACTCATATTAGTTCATTTTTTTACATGGCACAACTACCCTTTATTAATCATAAATCTCAATCCCATAATCATCACATTATTTTATTCAATTTAGCTAATTAAATATCCTAAATAATATTACTAAAAATTCGGGTTATTACAGACTTCCCTCCTTAAAGAATTTCCTCCTCGAAATTACGATAAGGTACACAACAAATCAATCATAAAGGTAAAACATACCATCAAACAAATCAGGATAAGTGTCTCTAATCCTGCTTTCAATCTCCCAAGTACAGTCTCTCTCATCATTGCTCCACTAGACTTTCACTAATCTGACTGTCTTGTTTCTAAGCCTTATCTCATCTTTCACAAATATTTGAACTGGCTTTCTAACTAAAGTCAAGTCTGGTTCTACTACAAAGTCATCCAAAAATGTCGGTGCTATATTAGACTCTGGATCTTTAACACGCTTCCTAGATGAGAAACATGGAAAACATAATGGACTCTTGCCAAACTATTTGGCAACTCTATTCTATATGCGAGTTTCTCGATCCTCTCTATAATTGGAAACAGTCCTACGAATCTCGATCTCTGATTTCCCAAACCTGATAGCACCCTTCATCGGTGTTACCCTAACAAATACATGATCTCCAACTGAGAACTCTAAGTCTTTTCGTCTTCTGTCTACATAACTTTTTTACCTAGATTGAGCTTCCTTCATCCTACCTCGAATTAATTCAATCTTCTTTATAGCTTTTCTAACCAAATCTGGACCAAGAACCAACCTATCCCCAGTCTCTAACCAACAAACTAGTGAATTACATGGCCTTCCATACAAAGCTTCAAATGGTGTCATCCCTATACTAGTCTGATAAGTATTGTTATATGAAAACTCGACAAATTGTAGATAGTCTTCCCATGATCCCCCAAAATCTAACACAAAAGCTTTAACAAATCTTTCAAGATTTTGTTAACTCTTTCTTTTTGCCCATCAGTCTGTGGATGTTAAGCGTACTCATCTTGAGCTTGGTTCCTAAAATCTCTTGTAGACTCTTCTAGAACTCACTAGTGAATAAGGAATCTCTATCACATACTATGCTACTAAGAATTCTGTGCAACCTTACTACATTCTTCATAAATAACTTAACTAGAACAGATGTCGTCCTAGTTGACTTATGGAATGGAACGGGCACTCTTGGTTAATCTATCCACTATGACCTATATAATTTCATTTTCTCTATTATATCTTGGCATCCCGTCTATAAAATCTATATAATTAGAATCCTACTTCCATATTGGAATATCTAATGGCTGAAGCAACCCACTTAGCTTTTGATGTTCAGCCTTTACCTA
The DNA here is from genome assembly GCA_030765085.1 of Allium cepa. Taxonomy (NCBI): domain Eukaryota; kingdom Viridiplantae; phylum Streptophyta; class Magnoliopsida; order Asparagales; family Amaryllidaceae; genus Allium; species Allium cepa. Next base: position 732,276,747 of record CM060943.1, read on the forward strand.
TTGATAGTTCAAACACTACTTCACCCATAGGCCTACATCCCTCTTTATACCTTCCCAAAAGAAACTTCTCTTTATATCCTGATACATCTTAGTTCCTCCTGGATGAATAGTGAACTTCGAACGATGGAATTTCTCTAAAACTTCCTTCCTAATGTCTCTCACATTTGGAACAAACAATCTTCCTTTCTTTCTCAACCACTCATTTTGGTTAAGACTAAAATCCTTCAAGTCATCGCTCTTCGTTTCATTCCTTAACTTCCTAATCCGATCAACTAATACTGGACCCTCCATCTCTTTAGAAGCAATCTTTTCAATTATCACTGGTCGAACTTCTAAACATGACAACACTATATTTCTCCACTAGATTTGGCTTCAAATCTCCACTGCAATCTACATGTTGTCAACGCCTCCAAATCCTTCCATTCGACTATCATTGCCAACATTGCATTCTGATGCTTTCTGCTAAGCACATCTGCAATCTTATTACCTTTCCCTGGTGTGTACTCAATTCCAAAACATAAGCAGTAATAAACAATAACCATCTCTGTTGTCTCGCGTTCAGCTCCTTTTGAGAGAACAAGTACTTCAATGACTAATGATCTGTATATAACTCAAACCTGTTGAGACTTGATTTTGATTTATGACACGAAGCTATTACTGTAACATACAGATTTGACTGTTACGACAAAAAGAGAATATATACTACATGGAGACAAGACATCAAAATCGGTGCATCAACTTTTATATTATTTTGTTTAATACTTAAGTCAATATTGTTAAGATCTCTCCTCGTTTGTGTATATATTAGCTTATATATATAATCTTCTTATTTTCAAATGATTTATACATATATAAGCATATAATATATATATAATCAAAATTTTAAAGTTAGAATCATATATGTACCTTGCAACTGTGCAAATTGCACAGATAATACCAGGTCAGCCTACTGACCTGGTAGGTCAGTCGACTAACCTGCTAGTATTTGTGCAACATGCACAGGTGCACAAGTGTGTACATATATATATAATAAAAATCGTTTGAATATTTAGTCGACTGACCCAAAGGCTCAGTTGACTGAATTTCTATAACGACTATATTTTCTAAAAAGGCACGATCATTCGTGAAGAATTATGAATCTCTACGAAGAATTTGGACGCGATGCTTCAACCAGAACTCTTCGCTAATGGTCGTTGCTATTTAACAACTATAAATACATATCCTAACTTCATTCCATAGAAAAAGAATCTGCTTATCTCTCTTGAATATGCTTGCGACTATACTCTCAATTATTCAGCATTCTTAACATACTTGTTACTTGAATTAGATTTATATATCATATTCTAAGCAATACTATTCATTTCTAATCTTCATAAACTTCAAATATACATATTTATACTCGAGCAGAAGATCATAGGAAGGGTGTACTATAAATAGATTTATCCATGTTAACAGAACGCAAAAATTCAAACAATCTTTTGTATTTGTTGAAGTCTTGTTCTGCTGCTCAGGCATGTGAAGTCCTCTTCGGCTGCTGAAGCGAAATCCTGTTCCGCTGCTCAGGTCCCTGTTCGGCTGCTCAGAAGTTGTATAGACCTATTCCTTCGGGTTAAGTGAGGGTTGTTGTTTTAGTGAAATTGTAGAAGGAGTCTAAGACTGGACGTAGGACGGAGCTACGAACCAGTATAAAAAATCTCTGGTGTTATTTTTTTATACTGCTTTTATATTCCGCACTATTTACTATATAGCTATCATCACTATACTCTATATTATCATATATCCATATTACACAATCCATAGCACACTTTCATTTATCAGAGCTTGGAATTCTATCGATCGTCATAACATCATAGAATAATGGTTAGAAAATGATCCAGTAAAAATATAATAGGCAAAATCCCTGTCAAAGCCACCAGTGAGGACTACAAAAATGTACTTTCTAATTTACAAATTTCAGTAAAAGATAACAATGAATTGTTTAGTATAAGCAATAAGATTTCAAAGCTTAATTTTATTGTTTTAGAAAAGATGATATCTGTTGAACTTGAAAATGATAAATTGAAAAACGAGAAGTTAAAATTAGAAAATCAACTTTGTGTTTGAAAGAATCATTTTATAACTGTTAAAGATTTTCTAGATGAACAAAACACCATATTTGAAAAAAGAGAGAAAAAATTTCAAAAGCAAATTTTGATTTCAAAAGACAAAATAATTTATTACAATCCTGTTTAGATAATTCAGAATCTCAAAATTTCCTTCTCGAAAATGAGAACTGTAGGTTAAAAAATGAGAATTCTGAATTAAATAAGAAAATCGATATTTTGAATAATAGTTATATTTCTTTTGAAACTAATAGATGTGACTTTAAAGATAAATTTGAGAAACTTAGCACTGAAGTCATAAAATTTAACAAATGTCAAAATGATTTAAACATGATTTTATCTAGTACTAGACCTTTAAATGGTAGAAGTGGTTTAGGATATAATAAAACTAATCGTAGTAATAACACTAGATGCACTTTCGTGTATAGTAAATATGTTAGTGCTAGTACAAGATTACGAGTAAAGTCTAAATCCAGTTTTTATAGAAATTCAAATACTGCTGTAACCAATAATGTTTATAATTTCTTTAGAAGTACAAAATCATTGACGGAAAATATGAATAAAAATTATCTAAGTAGTTGGGTTCCTGTTAATTAGAAAAATAGAGAAAAATAAATTGATGATTATTTTGATATGGTAGTTAATAATGAAAATTATATTTTATAAAGGTTCAACCACGCCTAAATTGGTATGGTTTCCTAAAAATTAGGAAATTATAAGAACCTTGGGTATCACATGCCTTAAATGTTTTTTTATACCTTACATTATAATTAGTAGTTATTTTATTCTATATTGTTCTATGAACACTTATGTGGAATATAATTTCTGTCATCATATAAACTCTCTTTTTTGTCGATGACAAAGGGGGAGAAAGTTATCGCTAACATTAAGAATGCAGGATATATATCGCCAAAGATTCAGGGGAGTAAGTATTCATATTATTTTATATACAGTCGAAATCTATATTTACATGTTGTCATCAATCAAAAAAGGGGAGAATATTGAAACTTGGTTTTGATTTATGAACGAAGCTATCGCTGCAACATAAATATTCGAGGACTGTTACGACAAAAAGAGAATATATTTTACATGGAGACGAGACATCAAAATCGATGCATCAACTTTTATATTATTTTGTTTTGAGTCTTAAGCCAATATTGTTAAGATCTCTCCTCGTTTATGTATATATTAGCTTATATATAATCTTTTTATTTTCAAATGACTCATACATATATAAGCATATAATATATATATTTTCAAAGTTTTAAAGTTAGAATCATATATAATATATATACATATACCTGTGTAAACTGTGCAAATTGCACAGATAATACCAGATCAGTCGACTGACCTGCTAGTATATGTGCAACATGCACAGGTGCACAAGTATATATATAGTATTTATAATAAAAATCGTTCGAATATTTAGTCGACTGATCTAGAGGCTCAGTTGACTGAATTTCTATAACTGCTATATTTTCTGAAAAGATACGATCATTCGTGAAGAGTTATGAATCTCTACGAAGAGATTTGGATGCGACGCTTCAACCAGAACTCTTCGCCAATGGTAGCTGCTATTTAACAACTATAAATACATATCCTAACTTCATTCCATAGAAAAAGAATCTGCTTATCTCTCTTTCTTGAATATGCTTGCGACTATACTCTCAAATATTCAGCATTCTTAACATACTTATTACTTGAAATAGATTTATATATCATATTCTAAACAATACCATTCCTTTCTAATCTTCATAAACGTCAAATATACGTATTTATACCCGAGGAGAAGATTATAAGAAGGGTGTACTATAAGAAGAATTATCCATGTTATCAGAACACAAAAAGTCAAACAATCTTTCGTATTTGTTGAAGTCCTGATCTGCTTCTCAGGCGTGTGAAGTCCTCTTCAGCTGTTGAGGCGAAATCCTGTTTCGCTGCTCAGGTCCCTGTTCGGCTACTCAGGGGTTCTATAGACTTGTTCCTCCGGGTTAAGTGAGGGTTGTTTTTTTTAGTAAAATTCCAGAAGGAGTCTGGGACTGGACGTAGGATGGAGTTCCATACCAGTATAAAAATCTCTAGTGTTATTTTTATTATACTGCTTTTATATTCCACGCTATTTACTATATAACTATCATCACTATACTCTGTATTATCGTATATCCATATTACATGATCCATAGCATACTTTCAAAACCTCTCTCCCAAAAGGTAATGTCTCCAAACCTTCAACGCAAATATCACCGCAACTAATTCCAAACCATACGTTGCATATCTAACCTCATGCTATCTAAGCTGTCATGAAGCACACGCAATCACTTTACCTCTTTGCATTAGCATAGCTCCTAACCCAGTTCCACATGAATTTGTATAAACTACCAAATCCTGATTTCCCTCCGACAACTAATACAAGTGCATGGATCAATAAGTGTTTCAAGCTCTGGAATGCTTCCTCACACTTATCGGTCCACACAAATGCCACATCCTTTCACGTTATCTTGGTCATCATTGCTGCTATCCGCAATAAAATCCTTTATGAACCTTCGATAATACCCAGCTAATCCAACAAAACTCTTTATCTCCATCACTATCTCGGGCCTCCTAAAATTATTCACCGCTTCAATCTTAGTCAGATCTACAGACAACCCTTTCTCTGAGACTATATGACCAAGAAACTTCATTTCCTTCTTTCAGAAATAACATTTCGAAAACTTTGCCTCCAGCTGATTCTGCCTCAACGTCTCAAGCGCAATTCTAAGATGAACTTCATGCTTCCTTTCTTTTCTAAAGTATATCAAAATATCATCTATGAAAATCAACATGGTCACGAGGTAGCTAGTTCCAACGCATACACTTTGCCTTTTCCATCCTTAGCAGGCTCCCTGCACTGGTTCTTATAGTGTCCAACTTGATCGCAGTTGAAACACCTTTCTTCTTTGCATTTTTCTTTTATTTGCCTAGCCGATACTCATGGGCATAGTGTACCTCTTATCACACTTATAATAGACCACTTTTGACTTTCCCTTCTTTTCAACTCCACACTTCTAAGCACCCTTCTTATGAAAGAACTTCCTTTTCTGACTCTGCTCCACCTGGACTTCCTTTGCCTTATTCTTCTCCAAAGAAGAAAGCGTCTCCTCATGTCTCAGTGCCATCTCTACTACAACATCAAAAGGATCACTAATATGAGGTAATGCAGCCCTTGCCAACTCAGGGTTCGATCCCCCAATGAACTTCTCGTTTCTTTTCATCACAATATCCACAGTGGCATGTCCATACCTAGAGAACTCCTCAAACCTTCTAGCATACTCCAACACAGTCATCTCTCCCTGCTCTAACTCAGTAAACTTTCTGATCAAGGTAGATTTTTCCTTTACAGACATGAACCTCTCCTCGAACATCCTCTTAAACTCAGCCCATGTAATCATCTCTTCATTCACTCCAATCGTTAACACTATTCCACCAGAATAAAGCTGCTTCCTGAAGCTGTCACGATGCAAGCCTCCTTTTCTGCTCATCATTGAGCCCCAAGTCTGCAAAGATCCTCTCACAATGCAGCAGCCAGTTCTCTAACTCAATAGCACCTTTAGTTTCGATAAATGGCTTTCCTCCAAGCCTAATGTAGTCTTTGCTTAGAATAGCATAATTGTTGACCGCTGGAGCTTCCTGAACTCCTCCTCCGACTACTCCAGTAGCAACACCCTCCTGCATCATATTCATAAAGAACTGATACATAGCTCCCTTATCAACTTACGGGACTCCAGCACCCACATTTCTTGCTTGTGCTCGACCTTGGTTCCTTTTCATATTTGGTCTGGCATTACCATTTGTTGTGGCGCATCCCCCAAGATTCACTCTTTCACTTCTAGCATCCATATCTGTATTCAAGGCTCGTGGGATACAGAAGAACAACCTAAGAGAGATAGGAGAATACAGATTCAGCATATACTTATAAATAGCAAATACAAGTACGTTACTATAGCATTATCCCATACCCCGATCTTATCTCTAATTTCTTAGGATTATGTTTTCAAAAATCATTTTAGTTTAAAGTCTTTCATAAACATATGATCTGATACCAAGTTGTAACATCCCCTATCTGGAGGCTCAAAGTTAAGCGATACAGATGTTGCGGTCATCCATAGTGTTAACTTCCAGTGACCAAATACGATAATGATAATGGTATCCATAATATCAGCAGCACACAAATAACAAATAAAATCATCATAGATTAAAAAAAATTCTGATTACATTTCAAAACAACATTTCATATCCAAGTAACATAATCCCAAACGTTTCTCTAATTCACATCAAATATAATTATTACAAAATACGCTAAGAGCGACATATAAAGACGCCTCCTTGATTGGCTATAGTACTATAGTCATAACTGATTTAATACAACGCATCGGAATAAACAAAATAAAACAGCAACTCCTAAATAGTTATCCATTAGCCACCTGATCGTCTCTGGAAGCTTTATTCGTCAACCTACTAAAAACCTGAAAATCCTCAACGTTCAGCCTACTCAAATCAATTTTGAGCACCCAAGAGTTTAAGGGGGAAACATAAAATTCGAGTTAGACATAAATTTTGGTATGAATAATACTATACATCTCGATTATTTGATATTAAGTGAGACCGTGCCACTTAGCGGAATGGGTTTCTCCTCACTAATATCCTTTTAAAACATATCTTTTGCAAATTATATTCCTGCAACCAAAATTGGTTAAAACTGTAGAACATTATCATGTAAACATACATATCACGTAACAAATGGACTATCTGCTCGAACGCTATAGATTTGATTGGCTAGCTACAATCTTTGGCTGACTCGGTCCTACCAGAGAATATAAGTAAATAATCTAACATCTATTAGATACTCCTCTTCTGAACGGTCTATCCCTAACCTACGTTCTCCAGTTCAACTGATCTTAATGGTTTTGCGGGCTCACAAGTAACCTACCTCTACACAAATATATTCCTTTATATGAATAACATCATTTTAGTCTTACCTGTGACAAAGCCCCACACACTCGAATTTTGGACTAAATTAGTCAGGGGCTAATAGCTAATGTATAGGGCGTGACCCTATATCAGTCTCATCTGGTATACAAATATCTGAGTCATTTTACCTAGGGCAATCTTTCCTTAAATTTTCCTTGAAGAGATTTTCTTCTCAAATTGATTTAAACCTTTAAATCATACTTTAATCAAGAAAAATATATACTCTATGCTTTACTCAAAATCACCTTGCCATGTTGTATATACTTTACATAAATTTTTGTTGATGAAAACATTTGAACCTTTAAAAGTTCCCCTTACGAATCCGTTGAAAGTATCTCTTTTGAAACCATTGAAAGTACCCCTTTCGAAACCAAGTGAGCCCTTTTTATAACCTAGGCCGAAAGGCCAAAACATTCCTTTCGAAACCATTCATATAAACCTTTCAAAACCAATGAAAACCTTTCCTTCGAAAGTGATAAAACCTTAGACATCCTATCTCTAAAACACTTAAACATTGCCTTTTGAAAACATTAAAAAAGCTTCCTTTTAAACCTTTCGAAACCAATGGGAACCAACCCTTCGAAACCTTTCCTTTGAAACCTTTCGAAAGCATTAAAATCATCAAACCTTTTGAGAGCATTTGGGTTTAAGTAGAACATATGGAACATCCTTTCGAAACCATTTAAAACTATCTCCTTTGAAACCTTTGGGTTATATTTAAAAATCTCAAAGGGTCATAAAATATAGGGTCAAAAGCGACACTTTCAAAAGCTATTTCCTAAGTAAAGAAGTGATGGTGTCGAAACCAACCTTCCGAAAGCAATGGAGAAGCGACATGGGTTTCATAAAACCAAATAACCCTTTTGAAGGTATCGCTTCGAAATGTAAAAAGTGGAAACAAAGTGGTTTCGACCCCAGTGAAAGCATTTACTTAAAAAAAGGGCACAATCTCTTAGAAACCATTCCTTTAAAACCATTTGACCCAGTGAAAAGCCAACCAAGTTGAAATCGTCCCTTTCGAAAGCAAAGCAGGCGCGTTTTCATTTGAAAGCAAAGACACGCTTCGACCCATTCGAAACACATAGCTTCGACCCAATACCTTCCGTCTAAGTCCAATTCACTATGTACCAAGTCTTTGATACTATGTGCATTGGTTTCGATGGCGATGAATGTGGAACTACTAAGTTGGAACCTAGGTGGCGAAAGTGGCAAAACAGGTATAAAGCATGTTTAAACTGATTTTCATCCTTTTAAAGTAATCTTTTCAACTAACCTGCCTTGTTTGTCAAAATATAATTGTTTGCTAATTTTTTTTTCTAAAAGTTCTATCAAAATTTCAGGAGTAATTAATTTAAACAATTTACAAAATACCCCTTCTCCTTTTATAAATATATAAAACATATAAGCCCCATACCTCGAATAATTTTATTTGTCTATTAATACACTTAGGAAAATTCCACAAAAATTCCAAAAAATCATTTTTAGTATGATTTTTGATATATGTTATTTTCAAAACCAAACATAAATAATTTAGCCATAAATTATTTTAAACCCAAATAATCATTTTCTTCACTAGAAAATTAATATTAAATCCACGTAAATTCGGAAAATTATTAAAATTGAAACCCTTTTCTAAAATATCATTTCTAATCTAAATCTAAAATCTCAATGCATTTGGATATCATTTAATAGGGTTTTCACATCAAAACATATCATAAAATCTATATGAATTATCATAAATCATCAACAAGTATATACATCCATTTTATTATTCAAAATCATGGAAAAAACACGTGCAAATAGTTCGAATTAACCTTAAAACCGAAAATAATAGAAAATATGAGATGTGGTCATTATTCACCTTAGCTTTGAGATTAAGGAGTTGACATTTGAATGGATTTGAATTGATTAATCTTCTTCCTTTAAATTTTCTTCTTCTTGTTCTTGCTAACGGTGGCCGACCTCATTGCGTAATTTTTGCAAATGAATTCCTAAGGGTTTAGGGTATCAGAATACTCTTATTCCAACTTTTCCCCTTACCGATTTGCCTAACTTATTTTATTTTTTTACTTAATTCATTTGTTTACATGGCACGGCTACCCCTTATTGATCACAAACCTCAATTCCCTAATCATCACATTATTTTATTTAATTTAGCTAATTAAACATCCTATATAATGTTACTATAAATTAGGATCGTTACAGCTATATAATGCATTATTCTTTTTCCCTTCCTTTAAAATGTTTAACTCCAAGGTAACTAATGGGAAGGGATATAAGGACAAAACTTGTTTTCCTTGTTACTAGTTTTTCGTGCGGTTCTAATAAACTTAGAAATAATGAAGCAACACTTCATATAATTGATTTTCTATCCTGATGCATTTTCATAACAGCTGAGAGAGTTCATCACATGAATGTTGGATCGAATGGAACCTTTCATAAATATGAGAATATCATCAGCAAAAGAGAGTGCGTAAATGAGAAGACAACCCGATAGAATATAATAGTGACTAACTTACCATAAAAGGTTAGAGTAGTTAAATCAGGAATGAGAGCTTTGGAGGCTAATATGAAAAGAACTAGGGATAAAGGATCCCCTTGTCTCACATCATGAAGGGATTTAAAATAGCCATGAGGTTTTTCCTTAATTAAAGAATACCAATAATTTGAAAAAATTCTCCAAATCATGTCATTGAAGGTTTCTAAGAATCTAAATGATCCAAGGACCAGAATGATAGAGAACCAAGAAATTTTATCATAATCCTTAGCCACGTCAAGCTTGATGATTGTGTTATGACCCAAATAATTTTTTTTGTTAATGTGAGAGGTTAATTCTTGGGCAAGAAGGATATTGTCTACGATTTTTCTATTTTGAACGAAGGCAACTTGAGAAGGCGATATGATTTTTTTCAAGTAAAGTGTTTAATTTGTTAACTAAAATTTTGGAGACAACTTTACTAGAGAAATTACACAGACTTATGGGCCTAAAGTCATCACAAATTTCAAGGTTTACTTTCTTAGGTAACAAAATGAAGTTGGTAGAAGACCTACTTTTCAGAATTTCCTCCCCAACAAAAAAGATTGAATGGCAAGAGTGAAAAATATAGTGGGTCATCATCATATATTTGTTTTATGAGTGATGTCTTCCACTTTCCTAACTCGATTGATAATGTATTTGAAGTAGTTATTATTCCAGTCTTTTAAAGTTTTTTAAGATTACTAAGTATATTAGCAAACTTAACCATGGGCCTACCAAAGGTGGGTGTGCCTGATGCATAAGAAACAATATTGTTAAAAATCTTCATTATGGGTCCAGATATTTTGGAAGCGAAAAGGCTTGGGAAAAGAGTGATTGTGACACCAACCTACGAAATATTAGGGTGTGATCAGAGTTGGTGCAGTGAAAACGATCCACATGAGAGAAAAAAGGTTGTTAAACTAAACATCATTACCAAAAGTCCTATCTAGTATAGTAGAAATTCTACTGTTTTTGGAACAAGAATTACACCAAGCATAATTTGATCTCAAAAAAGAAATTTCCTACAAGCCTACGTAAAGGATCATTGAATTAAAGTCACCTATGGCACTTCTATTAATATAATTTCCGCCCCTACATTCCCTTTGATTAGTGAATATGTTAAAATGACCTCATATAACCTAAGAATCAAAGCCAAGATTATAAATTTTAATAATTTTATTCCGTTGTGGTCTACAGTCAAAAAATGCATTTAGCATATACACAAGAGAAAAATGAACAAGATTATTAAAGTCAGATTCAACTGATAAAGGGATCATTTGTTTCAAATTAGACACCCTTTGAAATAGACAGTTATGATTTCGTAAAACCTAAATTTTCCCATTAACATTAGGTACTCCATCCATAAAATCAAAATAACATATATAATTACCCATTTAAGATGAATTAATTGGTGGTTCTTTAATTGCAATGGTTGAAATATTAAATTTATTCTTTAATCTTTTAAGTTTTCTATTAGTTTAAGGATTTCCATAACCTCTGGTGTTCCAAATATAATGTTAATCATTGAGGATTTGTTTGTGTAAAGGTTTTTGAGAAAGCATTTTGAAACTTTGGGTGGTTGACTAGTTCTAGAGCTCGGTCTAGATGGAAGTAGTTTCCTCTTTGATTTACTAAAGGGAATTTCCTAAGTTTTATCTTTCCATTGGTTGAAGAAATTGTAGAAGTTAAGGTTGTAGTAGTAAAAGATGAGTTAAACTTTATCGGTAACTCTACTACAATATGATCGCCAAATTCTGGGTCAATGATAACATTATGGAACTAGGATACGAAGGGATAATCTAAAATGCTATCATCCATTGCTAAGTTAAAAGATATGAGGGGAAATCTTTTACTCTATCTTATGAGTCAATAATAATTTGTAGAGGGGGCATAACATTTGTATTGTGGAAAAATTTCTCAGCTAAAAGTTATGGGTCGGAAGAGTGTGCCCAAAGTTGAGAGCTTAAACAGGCATGAGATGCTATGATTGCATCTGTGACTATAGTAGGCAGTATTCATTAAAGGGGAGAGAGATGTACCGCTCATTGATAACTTAACATATGAGAATTACTCTATAGAGAAATAGGGGGTGAAGTAGTGGCTAATAATGCTATTGGGTTGGGATTACAATCTAAAATTAGTGCATTTGAATCATAAACACCATTTACTGTAGGATAATTCTTAGAAGGTGAAGTCAATGGATTAATAGATTTTACAACAAATAGAGGATATTTAGCTACACTAAAATTGGAAGGAGATTTAAGATTAATGTCCATACATGCGAAGGGTTCACAATTACTATGAACTCACTTAGTGAAATCTCGACTACATTTCTATTTCGCAATGTAGCTATAGAACTTGATCTTTTTAACTTCCATCCAATCGTCTCATGCTTATTCTCATTCTCATATGAAGAATAAAGACCATCACATTATTTAAAGTTATTAATTTCAATAGCCAAATCACTAGAAGATACATCTAAACATGCCATATCCTTGCTTTTGTTTTTGAAATAATACCTTGCTTTGTTTTTTTTTCTAAGATATATAAATTTTCCTTCTAGTTTTTGCTTTAAAGGAGTTTTGAGTTAAATCAATAGTGGAGTTATCCTTTTCTTCTATTGAGTTTAGAGCCTCAAATCTATTTTGAATGAACTATTCCTGCTTATTTTCTTTTCCTTAAGCTTTACTCATCCAAACTTTCTTATGCTTACTTTTAGAAATAATGGAATAAAGAGAATGCTTAGAACTCAAGTTTTGGCTAATTTACTTAGCTTGAGATGACCCTAGTGATGTGTGTAGGTTAGCATGTAAGCTAGAGAGTTGACTCGAGTTTTTTTGATTAAAAACTTGAAGCAACACCTTGGTGCAATTAGGGAAAGGATGATACTTTAGGCTAGAAGTAGGAAAAACCCATAGCAGACTCGGGTTTCGACAAATTAATACTCAAGTATAAAATCGATTAAAGTGGTGGAGATAAATTGATTCTGCCTGATCTGTCCTCGGCATAAGGCTGGTGTGTGTTGAAGTACTAGCAGGCACAGATTGGACTTGAAGAAAGTTGGGTGATGTATTTAGGTAAACAGCTCGAAAAGATGAGGATGGCATAGCATTGTCCTACACTTAGAGGGTTAACATGGTGAATACAAAAACGATGTCAAGGAGCATAGAATTGACCGAAAAGTGCATAATAAAGGCTCCATTATGTCATCATAAGGGTAAGGAAAATTGTTGTGGGAAAATTTGGCATAGTCTTAAAATATACTGAAAGCGGTTGCAAAGTATTCCTAAGGTCAGGACATATGCTTAGGTCGAAACCGCATCTCAATTCGAGCTATGGATTGGAAGATATGATCATCTTAAAATTTATCCGCCACCTAACCGGCTCGGGCACCACCTTAGAAAGCTACTACCTAGTTCAATAAAATGAAACATTCAAGGGCACTATAATACTCTACTTAATGATACAAAGTTGTTGGTCCAAGTTTTGTTTAATTTTTACTTGAAATGAAGGAGTTATGGCATAAAAATATATGTAGCTAAAATGGCTTAGGATCAAGCTTCCAACGGAGAGGTCAGGAGTTCGATTCCTGGCATGTGCATTATTTTTATGGAACATAAGGAATGGTCCGATAGGGAATCTAATTGTTGAGTACCTAAATACTTCTAACGTTGGGAAAGGAGGAAGCAAGAATGTGAGAGGAATCGAAGGATAACAAGCCCCATTCTTGCTCGATGGATCCTACCACGAATGGCCATCGCTGTTTGACAATTATGGCACTGAATAACCATCATTGTTTGAGAGGACATGGCAATGAACATCGATCGATGTTTGATGGACCACGGCTCTGAACAATAATCGCTATTTGGTGGGTCACAACACCAAATAACAATTGCTTTTGGTGGATCACAACACTGAACAGCTGGTTCATAGCATCGAACAATAATTCTTGATCGGCAAATAATCCATCGAACTAGGAATGTTGTCAGGTGCATGCAAAGCATCAGTATCTACACTCCTATAAACGAACATCCTAGCAAGAGCTACCTAACAGAAGTAGTAGCAAGAACCACAAGACAGGAATAACTTAACAGTAACTGCTTAGCAGGGACAACCAAACATGGATAGGCTAGTAGGAACGGCTGAACATGAATAGGCAAGCAGGAATAGATTAACAGTAGTTGCCTAATTGACTTCCTTGGGTCTATATCTTACTTTCTTTTAAGCTACAAATCATTGTATTTTGTATCTCAAGCATAGTATCAAAGTTCTATAAGAAGAATAACGAAAATAGACAGTGGATGTAGGCACATTCTGACCAATCCACTATAAATTTTTGTGTTCTTTACTTTGCTGCAAATTACTTTCTGCATAACCTATATGCGATCTGCTCTTTAAAAATCAATTATAACACAAATATTATAGCTATGCTATACACCCCATGTTTACAACTCTGCAACTAATCGATTGGAGGTGTTTGTTCACTTTTCATGCAAACATTTTTTTTGCTTTCACTGAGAATTGATTCTCAACATGCCTTCAAGATCAAAGAATGAGATTGGTGCTACTGGCAAGAATGCAGGGAACACCAATGCACCCAAATGGACAATTGCTATTCATGATAATAATTCAACAAGCATTCCAATGCTAACAGACATAATTACCAAAGGAAAACTGGATAAAGTTATGGCTAATCTAAATGAATGTTTCAATAGCCAACATCAAGTAATGGTGTACAATCTCATCACATGCTTAGGGTAGTCACAAACTCTTGGTCTCAACACTTGAATACAAGGGTGATCCTAGTTTATGGGATCTAAAAGACGAAGGGGGTCATAGTTTGATGAATCCAATCAAGAAAGTCCAAGAGCTAGAAGGAATAACGAAGAGATGAAATGAGCAAGAGTTCCGTTCGAAGCTAGACCTGGGATGAGGTCCAATGCCGAACTAGACCAGGATGATGCCGAACCGGGGGCAGCTACAGAAAAATCGTCTCATTCCCTCATCGAAATTGTAGTCAATAAAGAAAACAATAATCACTGGGACTGATCCAGGAGCCATAACTATGTCCGTAACTGAAGATTAAGTCATCATAAATAGGATGAAAAAAATCATTCCCCTAAACTGAAAAGGTCGAGCTATTATTGACAATCACCCAAATCGAGGCTATAGGATGGCTCGAATCATTAGATAATGTATTGAAAGTGAACAAATGGAGTGGGGAATTGGACCTAGGTTTAGCAGTACCTTCTCCCTAGACATAGGACAATATATATTGATGAAATATGGCACTAAATTTATATTATTGAAAATTGACCAAGCATTATGATAATCAATGAAGAATTCAATGCCTTGGAAAAATGATTTAACAAAGGAATATCAACCATTCAGGAAGCTAGATGAGCCTCTTTTCAACAATTCAGTCTTGTTTTAATTCAAAGCACTTCATGTTACTCACAAGATGTACTTTGGAAAGCAAGTGTTATCAAGTATCCTGACAAAGCTATATTGAATTGATAGCACAAGACAAATTCGACGGTTATTAAGAACGATGTCCACGGAGCAATGGTTGTAGGACCCAAAAGTAAAGTACAGATGGTTATATAAAACAAGAGTTGAGCAGAATTGGTAGATAAATGATGCAGGATGCTTGAAATATGGATTTTAGCTTAGACAAGCAAGGGATCGTGGAGTACCATAGGGATTGGCATGGTCGAAGAAAAGGATGGCCCGACATAGAAGAAGGTAGATGGATCGGCATGATTGGATAGACAAGGGATCGGGATGGTCAAAAGCAAAGGATGGCTCGGCATAGAAGAAGGTAGATGGGTCAGCATGATTGGATAGATAAGGGATAGGCATAGCACATAAAAGTGCTCAGTATGGATGGATGGATTGGCATACGTGAGTCCACCGGGGAGGGATCGGCATATGTCAGAAACCAAATTCATTCTTGATTCTAACGATCAATATCTTAGGATCTAAAGGTCCGAAGCAAATGAAATTTGAAGAGCAAGATATATGGACAACAGGGAACCTACTCTAGGGATGGCATGCCAAATGGCGAAAGAATGAGGGATCAGCATACGGCTATTTGAAGGGTTTGATAGAAAACAACCCACAAGTGGATTTGAACCAAAGATTAATCAATAGCATGAGCTCTACTAGTCCAAATACCATGATATTTGAAGAGTCAACATATCTAAGAATGATGAAGCCACCATAAGGATCGCTGCATAAGAAACCACCAATGAAGGGATTGGTACTGATCCCTCTTCATGGGATCTGCGCCTAGCTACCCCTCTGGTGGGGCCCATATGGATTAGAAGGTCCTATACCAAAGTTCTAGAGAGATTGGTGGTCACCTTCACCTATAAATACTGGCCTAGGGGTTCATTCTAAGGATCCTTACACTGTTGGTTACATAAGTCTTTATCGTAATCAAGTTTTTTTACTTCTTGCTGCAGTAATCAAATTGTTAGTGAATCAATATAGATAATCTTCAAAGTGGATGTAGGCATACAATGCCGAACCACTATTAATTCTTGTGTTCTTGATTATTGCTCTGATTTGTCAGTTAGTTTATTCTATTCCTCGGTTTTAATTTTACTTTCTTCTTTTACTTATATACATAAATCTATTTTTAGGTGTTTGTGGCCAATTTGGTTGCAAACATTTTGGTACTTTCACTGAGAACCTGATTCTCAACTTATTAGGTCCCCTTTGTTGCTACTGGATTGGCCAAATCCCCCAGAGGCGATCCGTAGTTATCTTCAGAAAGTTGCGTACACTACTTAGATTTGCTGAAATCTAAGTAAGGAGATCGATAATGGTGAGACATACTGGATCTACTTCTTAGAATGTGGAATGAAAGAGACTGCTAGCATTCAACAAGGAGGCCCAAGAAATCAGTCTACAAATTTAAATACTAATCTAGTTGAAGTTCAAAACCCTGTTGATTCTATAACCAAAGTGGAATTTCATAATCTAATGAGAGAGTGGATGTACATTCATCGACAAATAAATCAACAAATTCAAACTAATATTAACCTGATGAACCAGATTACTCAACAACAGCGTGGGATGACCGGAAAGGATCCCACTCCTTGCTCGACATCAGAAATTTTAAGCTCACTGGATGAATACCACAGGCTTAGGCATCACAATGTCGAAGGAGATCATGTAGAAACATCAAAGCGCCGCTTGGAAGACCAATATGGTCTGCCAAGACCAATCAGTGTCGATCCCTCCCTAGGGATCAGTACTGATATCTCCTCCAGAGGAGGGATTCCACCATTACTTGGGGAATCACGTTGGAGTTATTCTTAGAAGCTTGGATGGTGGAGTTCGATTGAATGCTGACCAGGTACCCCCTCGGAATGACGATGATATAAATGTTCAAGGTGCGCAGCAAGAGGACGGTGAAACCAAAAGGCATGAAAAATGGCCCGTGGACATCGACCAGACCAATCACATGAGGTGGAGCGCGAGCATCGCTTGGAACCACCCATCCAATGTTGGACTTATCAGTAGTGGTCAAACAGTTGGTGAGAGAAAACCAAGGCATAACTAATGATGACTATGGAATTTGGAGAAGCTATACCCTGTTTACAAAAATTGTCCTTGTAACACCCCACCTTTATACCCATATTATCCAAGAATAATATATGTTATATTGCCGAATAATACGGAGAATAAGGCTGGTTAGGAGCGACCAATTTTAATATTGCTTTGTGCGGGTATTAACATGTCAAATCATGTAGCCAAACTTTTTCTTTTATTATATGAGGAGATTCGACATGTCTAATTCAGACACAAAACAATAATGTAATAGCTTAATATGATTCAGGATAATATACAACATAATGATATAACACAAAATCACAAGGTGTAGTAGAATTATAAATCATATGATTACTACACAAAATTATAAGTCTACAAAAAGGAAGAGCTAGACTTACACAAATAATAGTATATACAAAACTCTGAAAGGTTTACAACTATATAAATGACATTGCAAGTCAATACCATACAAACTATATACAAGTCAATAACATGACTAATAACAAAAAAAATAGAAAACTCAATCACAAACTACTACTCTAAATAACTACTCTAGCTAACCCAAATCCAAAGTCTCTAAGTCCCTATAACCTGAAATGTCTCGGCCTGACCTAAGCAAACAAACACTCGGGTCAGGCTATCTTTAAATATCCAAATAGGTGAGATCATTTAATAAGAAAATGCATAATACTCAAAGGATATTGTGTAATAAACAAGTAACCTATTTAACAATTACAACTTATGCAAACTTAAACATCAACTTGGTAATTTTTGGATAATATCCATAAATCTGAAAAAACCATTTAGGAATAAATGGCCTCAAAATCTCAATCTCAATAGAACCTCAATCTCAACAAAACCACAATTTCAACATATCAAACTCTTTAAGGAGTTCGAATCAACAAAAATGTAATCACCAAGTTTCAACTCACAAAATAGCTATGAGGCTGTGAAACATATATCCAGCATCCAACATAATGGTGAAAACATTTTAAAGCGAATCAAATTCTAGAAATCAAAGATAAAGAAATTTAGAGAACAACAGAGAAGCGATCCCAACAAATGGCGAGTCTAAGCTACGCCACACGTGCATCAACAAATTGGGCGAAGCCTACCAAGTACTTATATAAAATTTGGCGTCCAACAAATGACTCGAAGATCCAACAAATGGCCCGAAAGCCTAAGTACTGGCATCATCAAATTGGCTCAAAAGCCCAGCATCCCATAATACACGTTCTCACTAAATAGTTTACTACAAGTTAGCTAATTCCACTTGTGTGTAGCTTCAACTAAACAAGTCCGAAATTAAACAAAATAGTAAACGCATGTGTTTCTTCTCACATGTTTTACTAAATCATTTAAGTCTCTCCTTCTCACATGTTTTACTAAATCATTTAAGTCTCTTCCTTGCTCGCTTGAAGAGTGCAAAATCGTGTGATTTATAGAAAAATATTCTTCAAGAGAAAACGAGTTTAAGATATTTTTCCGAAATAAGTGGAAATTATTTCCTTTTTAAATCTCTTTGAAATAGAATTATATTTTTGAATATTCAAAATTAATCTTGGAAATAATTTCATACTAGTAGAATTGATTTAGAAAATATTTGTTCCCCAAACCCATTTTAAAATTGGAAAATTTCTTTTAAAACAAGTGTATAAAACTCATGTACGGAAACACCAATTTAACAGCAAATTTAACCACACAATTCTATTTATCAAACTCATATAAATACACAAATTCCCTATAAAAACTATCATCAAATGTTGGATTTCTTATATGTAAGAAGAAGCCTTACAAAATTCCCAGAAATTGCTGAAATACACAAATCAGAAGAAACAGAAGAAAACAAGGAAAAAGGGGAAACGGGCTGAAACTCGCAGGGGAATAAGCCTGCAAGAAAGTAAATGGTCGACTGCCCTAGTCGACCTTTGATGCCTCCGTTCGACCGTGAGACGCCTGGAGCGACCATTCTAGTACGTTTTTTCACCTCATCGCCGACGTATATAAATTCCGGCATGTTTCATTTACATCCCGGCATCTTATACTTGCATTATAAACTCAGAAAATCCTGCATGCAATCAACACAAATCATCATGGAAATCAGAACATTCAAAAGGAATAGAAAATGTTTTACTATAAATAGGTTTTAACAGTATATGATTATCCACTACAGAAACACTAAATCAATCTCTATTAACAATCAATTAAAGTAAAAACATATGCATGCAACTGGGGATTAGAGATAGTTCGTGTGAGTGAGAACTCACCTCTTCTCCTTGCTATTGAACTACCATAAAATCCACAGTAGGTTAAAATTAGTATAACAAACCCTAGAAATTTGCACCTCAAACCCAAAACAGTAAATTAAATACTGTAAATTGCAGTTCAACAAATCTAAAGAATGAAATAGGTTAGGAAATCATTACCTTAAGTTAAATTGGATTTATTTGCACAAGATTCTCAAATTTATTTGCTGATTTTGTTTTCTTGGTTTTCAAAGAGAAGTTTTTGTTTCTTTCTATTTCTGCTTATTTTTTCACTAAGAAAGATAATGAACGTACTGCATAAGAAGAAGGAGAACTTTCTTCTTAGTTAGTTGGGCCTAGACCCAATTGGGTTTCAATACCTAGCCCGTTGATAATTATAAATTTTCATTATGTAAACACCAAAAAATATAAGTTTTAAGTCTAACTTTGAAAAATAACATCTCCAAAACTAAAGCTCATAAAAATGCAAATTTATACTCTAAATTTAAGCAAATAACTAAATCTTTGCAATGAAACCAAAATCACTCATTTTTATGGTCGTTAGACCCTTCACATTATTTATTGAAAATGGACCTTTTCATATTTGCACAAGAATATAAAACATGTTAAAAATAGATTTTATCTCTCAAAATTATGATTTCTTCATAATAAAATTTATGAATCATTTTATGACCATAATTAAGATTTTTATCCAAGTTTACATTAGTAAATTTGCAATAAAACTCCTTATTTTATTTATTAAAAAATGTGGATTGTCAGAGGTCTGCATACGGAATATGGAAGAAGGTTCAACGTGCCATCATTGCCTGCCTGCGAGAGAAAACCGACAATAGGCAGCATATTAGGAGATACGAATGGATGATGGATTCTATAAGAGCCAATGATGTGACCAAGTACAGATGCTTTCCCATAACTCCTTCAGGGATAGTAAGATGTGGTTCACTAGAGTACCATCGTGGTCAATTTCGGGATTCGATGAGTTGGCAACCAAGTTTGTTGAGCAATTCCGAATGCACGTGATTCGTCCTAAAGGCGTTATGTCCATTTCCAGTGTGATCCACGCCATAGGGGAATCATTGAAGGATAACTTGGAGAGATTTCATTCCACCGCCATGGAGGTTAGTAACCTAAATGATCATGCTATACTTATGGCCATGAAGAGAATGATTGATCTGGAATCCGAGTTTGGTGATTGGCTGGCTAGAAAACTGCCCGCCACGTTAGAGCATTTCTATTCAAAGGCAGCACAGTTTCTAAGGAAGGAAGAATCTAGGTCCTCCAGGAAAAAGAGCGTTGCAAGATCGAGTGGAGTAGTTGTACAAGGTAATATTGCGATAAGACAGTATTTCAGGAAAATCCAAGTGAACGTTCATAATAAGCCGAATCAGCTAAAGAGAGATGGAGATAGGAATCGAGAGTGGAAAAGGGATTCTAGGAGACTTAAGCCTAGTATTCTAATGTTTCACAGTTACATGCCCTAAACACATCCCTAGAGAATATTTATCTATCCACTTGCAATACCATGCAATATAGAAAGCCGCCTCAAAGGGAGTCAATAGAAAAATAGAAACAGACTGGAAAATATTGTCGGTTTCATAAATGTTATGGGCATAATGCAAATGAATACATGCATCTCTAGGATGTTATAGAAAAGTTATTTCGAGAAAGGAAATTGTAGCAGTTTTTTAACACCTCGTAAGATGGCAGACAGGGAACATCTGATCCCAACTGAGGACAAGCTCCGCATAGGGCTGAGGTGCCTGCACGGACCGGTGGATGACTGGTGATAAATATGAGAGTTGGAGGACCATATCCCATGGATAGGAATTGGCAAGAGATAGAGCGCTATGCGAGCGCGATAAATCATGTAGATTTTGAATGTTGTTTAAATACGAAAGATGGAGCTTCGGCAAAACAGCAGCATGCCATGGCGGATGATATTGTGTTTTGAAATAGGGATGCAGCCAAAGTAGAGGCTCCAATAATTGATCTGATGGTCATTTCAACTATCATCGATCCTATATTGGTAAGAAGGATTTTGATTGATTATAGAAGTTCAGTGAATATAATCGCCAAAATGCATATGATCAGGTGGGAATGGAAGCCAAAGACTTAAAACCATCTAAAGCTTGTATTCTTGGTTTTAATGATGACGCGACCAAGGCTATTGGATACGTGTAATTACCTATTGAATTGGGAGAAGGTGAACGAAAGAGAGTGTGAATTTTACCGTTTATGGTTTTATATGTTGACTCTCTGTACAATGTTTTTCTGGGCCGACCGGGCCTGGCTGTATTCCGGGCAGCTCTTGCCCCAGGGTGTTTAACTTTGAAGTTTTCGACGGTTAATGGTGTAAGAGTTATTCATGGTGATCAGGCGACTGGACGTGACTATTATGTAGATGAGTGGAGGGAAGTTCGGCGTAAACAAAAAGAAAAGGGTGTGGACAATATTGTCGCATCCAAGCTACCGAAGATTGACAACTAGCGCCTGAGCCTTGGCTCACTCACCCTAGTCGGTTCTATAGAGATATAGATTCGAGAGATGATGAAGAGGAGCCCAAAGAGACTAAGGTTGCACTGGCTGAGCTAACAATCGATATCACAGTCAGCCATGACAACCCACCATGAGTCTTGAAGATTGGGTCACAACTCAGTCCTTCGATGATGAAAGAACTTATTGGTTTTCTCCAAGCGAATCTAGATGTATTCGCTTGGAATCACTTTGACATGTATGGAATCTCGCCTGCCATTGTGAGCCATGCAATGAATATTGATCCGAAGTATGTTCCGGTGAAGCAAAAATGACAAGGCGTGGATCTAGAGATATCTTCCGCTCTTAAAGAAGACGTGGATAAACTAAAATCAATGGGTTTATCCACGAAGCCCTCTATCCTGAATGGATATCTAATCCCGTACTTGTGAAGGAGGCGAATGGAAAATGGAGAACATGCATTGATTACTGAGATTTGAACAAAGTGTGTCCAAAAGACAGTTTCCTCATCAAAGGATTGACCAACTCGTTAATTCAACTGCGGGACACGAATTGCTATCTTTTATGGATGTGTACTCAGGATATAACCAAATACCAATGCATAGCACCGATCAGGAGCACACTAGTTTTATTACAGATGTTGGGTTGTACTGTAACATAGTAATGTCATTTGGATTGAAGAATGCTAGAGTGACTTATCAACGTTTAGTTAACAGGATGTTTAAAGATTAGACTGGAAAAACAATGGAAGTTATTCGAATAATATGCTTGTGAAGTCGCGATGATCAAGAGACCACATTAGAGACTTTGTAGAAATGTTTTCCATTCTCCAATATTACAAGATGAAAAATCAACCATTTGATGTGTTTATTTTATGTTGCATCTAGAAAGTTCTTGGGCTTTATTGTCAATGCTCGTGGAATAGAAGCTGATCCGGAGAAGGTTCAGGCTATCTGTGATATCCAAGCACCAAGGACCATAAAACTAGTGCGGAGTCCGAATGGGAAGGTTGCCGCTTTAAGTCGATTTATCTCTAGAGCTACCGACAAATGCATCCTTTCTTTGATTTGATTAGAAAGGGAAAAAGAAACTTCGAATGAACATAGGATAGGTCCTGCAATAACCTGAGACGTTTGAAAGGTTACTCAAATAGGACACTGAGCTCAATCAGTTCGACATTACTTATCTCCCTCGAAGAGCTATCCAAGGTCAGGCATTGGCAAACTTTATAGTAGAGTTTACTGTGCAAGATGATCTTCCAAAAGATAGCGAAATCCCTACTATACGATGGAAATTGTATACTGGTGGAGCATCTAATGATCATTGTTCTGGAGCTGGGATTGTGCTTGTAGCCCTTGAAAATCGGTCAATTTTTTATGCTTTGAAACTTGATTTACCAGCAACAAACAACGAGGCTGCGTATAAAGCTTTGATTTCTGGACTTAAACTCGCTAAAGAACTTGGAGTTAAATCCCTTGAAATCTTTTGTGATTCGCAATTAGTGGTGTATCAAGTTGGAGGAGACTATCAGGCTAAGGGACAATGGCTTGCCTCATATCTGACCTAATTTCAGGAGTTATTGATAGAAATTGAATACCACGACATTTCACATATCCCCCACGATCAAAATAGAGAGGCTGATTCATTGGCAAAATTTGCTACTACTGACGATGCACAATAGATGGGTTTGGTTATGGTTGAAGTATTAGATACCCCAAGTATAAACATGATAGAAATCGATCAAACACTAGAGGCAGAATCTGAAAGCGAATCTTGGATGACTCCATTTAAAAACTATTTACTACACGGAGTCCTTCCTGTTAAAAGAAATAAAAAGCGACAAGTCTTTCGCAAAGCTTCACGGTGTATTATGCAAGAAGGAATTATGTACAAGAAAGGTTTCTCAGTCCTCCTACTCCGGTGTATCGCTCATAATGAGATAAAGCATGTTTTAAAAGAAGTTCCTGAAAATGAATGCGGCCATCACACTGGGTGGAAAACTTTGGCAAAGAAAATACTCTGTTATGGGTATCACTGGCCAACCGTAAGTCAAGACGCCGCTGATTTTGTAAGACGATGTGATAAATGCTAGATACATGCAAAAGTCCCAAGAGCTCCTCCAATAGAAATCACACAAATCGTCAGCCCATGGCCATTC
The DNA here is from genome assembly GCA_030765085.1 of Allium cepa. Taxonomy (NCBI): domain Eukaryota; kingdom Viridiplantae; phylum Streptophyta; class Magnoliopsida; order Asparagales; family Amaryllidaceae; genus Allium; species Allium cepa. Next base: position 732,300,855 of record CM060943.1, read on the forward strand.
GCTATGTGGGGGTATTGACAGTATTGATTCTTCACTGATCCTAAAGGTGGCGCAAAGTACGCTATTGTTGCAGTTGATTACTTCACCAAATGGGCCGAGGCGGAACCTTTAGCTATGATCACGAACAAGAAAGTAAACAACTTTATTGTCCAAAATATCATATGTCGCTTCGGTCTTTCATGAGATATTATAACTAATATTTTGACTCAATTCGATAGTGTTGAATTTAAAGACTTTTACCGAAGATATCATGTTGAAAATAGATTTACAGTAGTTGCTCACCATTAAGCAAATGGATAGTTTGAAGCCATAAATAAAATCATCAAGTCAATTCTGAAGAAGCCTTTAGAGAAGCCTAGAGGCTGGTGGGTGGACGAACTACCTACATCACTTTGGGCTTACAAAGCCACTCACAAGTTCACGACTAGCCAAACACCGTTCTCCATCGCTTATGGTTCAAAAGCCATTATTCCTATTGAGCTCAAAGTCTCTTCTCATCAAGTGACTTACTATGATCCTAAAAAAAATCAAGATCTCCTCTTGGAATCTTTGGACTTTATAGATGAGAAGCATGAAGAAGCCAATATAAGGGCAACTGCACACCAACATCGAGTCGTCCTATAGGAAATGTGGATTACAGATCTTAAGGCTGGATTAACGCTAAAGGGGGGTGAATAATGTTTAATGGATTTTATGGAACTTTTGAAATCTTTTCAAATTAAACACGTGCAGATGCGATTTCAAAAACACAGAGACAATAACATAATCTAACATAGATGAAAATAGTAAATAAAAGCAGTAAAAGGAAGAACACACCAGAATTTTATACTAGTTCGGAGTTACCCTACATCTAGTCCACACAATTTCTTGTGTATATTTATTTTCAAATATAATTTCGATATTACAGCCTTGATTTCAAGTCCACGAGATACACCCTCCTGTCATCGAGTCCAAGGAAAACTCTTTTGATTTTACTAGGCTACAAGATCGCCTAATTGATTTACGGGCTACAATCACCCAATTGATTTACGGGCCACAATCACACCTTTTCCAATCACACTGTGATAGAGAGAGACTCAAAGACTTCTTTGATTATAAATGATCATATAACTCTGAATACACTGAGATCTATGAGAGAGAGAGTGGAAAAGAATCAAACTAGATATGATCGAGTTTGATTCACATAGAATTTCGACGGTGTTTTGTTAAAGTAATTGAAATATAAAGGAATATTTGAGTGGAGAAGGAGTGAAGAAATGAAGAAAAACAAACTTAAATTCATTGAAAACAACTGGTATTTATGGAAGAACAACGGTCATGTACATTAGTGAAAGGTTATGATGAATAGACACTTCTTTTGGAAATTTGAATTTTAAATTCTACGGCTACAATGTCAACGTTGGGGGATGATGGATGTCGATATGCCTATGTTAATTTTGAAAATAGATTTTGCTCAAATGATTTCTATTCTAAAACTTGTAAAAATGATTTCTAAACTTTGTAAAGCATTTTTAATATAGTTTAAAGTTATAAAGAGTTTTAGAAAGTAATCTTAAAATATATAATCTATAGTATAAAAGTAATATTAAAAATTAAGTATAGATTTCTTTAAAATAAATTAAAGCTAAAATATTAAAATCAAGAGATGGTTTAAAACATAAGAGATGATTTTGAAATTAATATGATTAAAAATAGTTTTTGAATTAGGGCTAAAATATTTGAATTGATAGAAATGACTTTAAAAGATAGTTTTGAAAAAATAAATCATTTTGAAAATTTTGAGGATCCCATTCCACTAGAGAATGTCGGGGGTTCCATCCTACTAAAGATGTCGTGGGTTCCATCCAACTATTAAAGCGAGAAGGTGGATTCTATTCCATAATTCAAATTCGAATAAAGATTTTAGTGCTATAATGAAGGTTTAACATAAATCTAGATTCTATTACTTATCTGGATATCTTGAACTCTTGAACTCTTGATATTCATGAGTCTTCATTCTTGATTTCTTCAATCTTGAATTCGCTAATCTTGAATCTCTATACTTAGTTGAATCTTTATATGTACAGTCTTCATTCTCAGTACCTGTATATACATATATATCTAGACAAGAATATTAATAATTATATTTTATAACAAGTCCTAAGGTTGTTGTCATCAAAACCATCATCTCAGGAACAAACAATCTCCCCTTTTTTGATGATGGCAACCTATGTACATAAAATATACTCCACCAAACTCTTATTATACTCCGACTCCCCCTTATTCCAACATGTCCCCCTTACTCTACTAACTCCCCCTTAACCTAAGCCCGACTAACCTATTTTATAATTCTCCCCCTTTGTTATCAACAAAAACTAATCATAAACTACATAACTCCCCTAAATCTTATACTATAGCACTGTATAGGATAATAGCACAGTATAGTAGAACATAAATAAGACAGATAATATATATGAACAAAATATAGTAAGGTAATTGTGAGATATATGAAAATTTCAAACATAATCAATCAATATATACATCATGTTCTTATCAAACCACACTATATTCAATCACATATTACATACCATATTAAAATCAATCCAAACCATACCAAATCAAACCAAATCAAACCAAACAATTCAAACCAAATCAAAGTAAATCAAACCACCTATGTAAAATCAAACATTTCTTGGAACTTGAACCCATCCTTCTTCATCGAAGATAGGATCTGCCTTTGAAGCATTCCATTCTTCATTATCTTTGTTCAGAGTTCCTTCTGGATTCGCTTCAAGTTCTTCATTGTTGAGGGTTGAGAGCATCCATTGAATGGCATCGAAATGCCTTCCTTGTTCTTTTATCATCTTTATTTGGATTAATTCTAAGTGATGTTGATTGCGAAGGATAAAAGTAAATATGTTCTTGAAGGAATTGAGAGTTTCTTCAAGAATCCCACTTAGATTATGAATAGGAGAGGCCATTTTTTTGATAAAATGTGAATCAATTCAATAGAAAGAGAATTGAAAGTATGCATTTTTATGTAAGAAGAAAGTTTTTAAAGAGTTAGAAATTCGTTTGGATTGAAAAGACACAAGGTAGTTATGTCAATTTCAATTTCAAAACAAAATTATTTTTTGGTCGTTACATGTTGACATGGGAAGTAGGGGGATGTCGATATGCCCCTGTTAATTTTGGCAATTTTCTTTATTTCTTTATATTATTTATAAGTCTATATATATATATTTATATAGTATAATAACAAACATTCCAGAGATATTTTAGAGCTAATAAGCAGAAATAAAAGATTTTCATTGATAAATTTATTTAATATTACATAAACAATAAATAATATTAATTAAAGAGAGATACAAACTAATACAACATGAAATGAAACTAGTATTAGTTAGAGGATGATGAAGATGCTGATAATCCAAGTTTGCGACTCACTTTCCCGAAGAACTTGTTTATTTTGGTAGAAATCTTACCCAACTTTTTACTAACAGAACTTTTGAGGATCCGTTGGTTTTCCACGATAATCTTTTGATTTTTGAGAAGAGTTTTATTGGATGGATTGTTAGGAGTGATAGGGTATTTGATGCTTTCTAATGAAATCTCTTCCTCCACCTCTCCTTCTTTTTTAATTTCCATCTCCTTTCCTTCTTCCTCCTCCTTCTCTTCTTCTTCCACCTCTTCAAGCCAATCTCTCATTTTTTCGGCAAGTGTTTCATATGGTTGAAACACAAATAGAATTTTCATGAGAGAGATGTTAGTATGGTTAAACACTTTTCTAGAAATGAACTTCTCCTTCTTATAATCAACAACAAAGTAGTTAAAAATTCGAGTGAGATAAATCCCATGATATAAATGTTTTCACCTAAAGTAAAAAAATTTGGACGAAGTTCATCCAAAATCACTTGCGCCCAATTAGTGTCATAATGCCCGCAAATAGCAAAAAGTGCCTTATGAACTTTTAACTTAGGGTGATTGAAATTTCCTGATCTTGGAGTTAAGGTATGTTGCAAATGAAGGTTTACAATTCTAGCTTTAGAATGGAAATTTCGGTTTATAAACTCAAATTTATCATCACCTTCAAAAATGTGATGAAATGTCTCCTCATCATGTTAATCAATTTGAAAATCTGAAAGATCCATTCCTATATACTTACAAAAAGGAATGTTATCCAAAATCTCACTATTTAAAATAATACGTGTTCCTTTAACGCTACTCCACAATTCCACTTCATTTCCTTCATATAAACCACGAATTCAAATTTGCATAAAACATTATGACAAGATTCGGATAACAAACGAAATCATTTTGAGAATCGTCAATTAAGTTAAGAATTTGATTCTCTTCAAAAAGAACATTGATTTTATAGGAAGAAAAATCGTTAAAGATAGCAAATTTTTTCATATGGACCTTTCCAAAGTTTACATAGCTTATGTAAGCCTTAATAGCTTCCGAATCATTATAAAGGAACTCTTTGGTGGCCTTGGACAGTCTAATGGTGGATGGAGTGCTTGATTATGCTATTTTTGAAGAAAGTAGAAAGCTTGAGAGTTTGAATTTTGAAATGAAAGTGAAAAGATAGGATAAAGTTAAAATGATTTTGAAATTAATATGATTAAAAATGGTTGTTGAATTAAGGCTAACATATTTAAATTGATAAAGATGACATTAAAAGATAGTTTTGAAAAAATATATCATTTTGAATATTTCGTGGATCCATTCCACTAGAGAAGATCGTAGGTTCCATCCTACTAAAGAGGTCGTGGGTTCCATCCCACTATTAAAGAAAGAAGGTGGATTCCATTCCACAATTAAAATCAGAATAAAGATTTTAGTGCTATTATGAAGTTTTAACATAAATCTAGACTCTATTACTTATCTTGATATCTTGAACTCTTGATACTCGGAGTCTTCAGTCTTGATTTCTTCAGTCTTGAATTCGTCGGTGTTTAATCTCTATACCCGTCTTGAATCTTTATACTATATAGTCTTCATTCTCGGTACCTGCATATATATATATATGTCATGCATATACATATATATCTAGAAAAGAATATTAGTATTTATATTTTATAACAAGTCCTAAGTTTGTTGCCATCAAAACCATCACCTTAGGAACTAATACGCCCGATATTACAACACTAAAGTTCGATCGAAGACCTTCAAAATTGGTGATCTCATCCTAAAATGGGTTTTTCCTACCATGTCACACATGAATCCGATTTGGGAAGGACTACATGCCATTGAATAGAGCCCTAGAGTAGGAACTTTCAAGCTAGTGACTGTCGATGGAATTACACTTCCAAGAGCGTGGAATAACAAACATTTACGACCCAATTTCACTTAACTTATTTTCTTTACATTTTGGTTGTATTTATTTTTGGAATTTGCTCTAGCATTTGATTTTTTGAATATGTAATAAGAAAATTAATGTTGGTCCTTACCATTTAATAACTTAAGTTTCAGGCTTCCTTTGTATTTATGTGCTGTTGCATAGTACGATAAGTACATAGAGAAACTGATTAATATCGATGTGTGTGAACAAGCTTCTAGAGTTTGGAATCAATCAATCATGCTAAGTCCTGATGAGATCAACAAGGTGAGCTCAATCAACTTGTTCGCTTAACAGTTCCCACTCATAATCAAAAAAAGAGATACACAACAAAGAATGAGTGTGGTCGACAATCTGATGATTGAATAACTCCTGCTCGAACTGTGATACTGAAACAAAATTAAACCGACCGAGATACGGCTGATCACTTGCTAATAGAAACCCCAAATTCAGGGAGGCAAATTAATCAACTAAAAAAAAGAGTACAACCCGCCTGCTCTACAAAACAACTCTAAGTCCACAGAGTGCGGGCTGAAGTATAAACACAAATCGGGTGGAGACCGACCGCCCGTGAAATAACTCTAAGTCCCTAGAGTGTAGACTGGAATATAAAGATAAATCATGTGGGGACCGACCGCCTGTGAAACAACTCTAATCCCCAGAATGCGGACTGGAGTATAAAAATAAATCGAGTAGAGACTGACCGTCCACGGGATAACCCTGAGTCCCCAGAGTGCTAATTAGAGTATAAACATAGACTGGGTATGTGCCGATCAATCATCAAATGAACCTTATCCCCATAGTGCAGATATAACCATGAATGAATAGATGAGTCCATTTCGAATGTTCTCTATTCCACAAACTCCGGCCTGAAACCGACAGGAGGAGTATAAACTTGTTAAGGACGGAATTTGACCGTCCGACTTCTAGCCTCGCCAAATCAATGCCAAGGGCAGAAGCACAATTATTCAAAAAATCGCTAAATCCGACAGCTTAACACTAAGGCCTGAGCCAAGTAATTGATATGACTCGAGGCCGCGACCACTTAGAGGCCTTAGGATGGATTTGGTGAATTGTTACTAGAATTTACAAGTAACGAATTACAAGTACATTGAATGGAAAGTAATCGTTCAACTACTTAAATACCAATTATCATGAAGCATAATAGAAAACAAAAGCTTTCATTTACATAACAGGTGTTGAAAAATTAGTACAAGTTATTTAAAAATATCGAGATTCATACACATACAACCACAACTAGTGAAAGGAACGACCACACAAATGTGTACATTGAGCTAAAGCGACAGCTATTTCGTTGAGTTCCTCTCTTTTTTGGATTTCTAGGGAGTAGAGCCACTTGCACTTCTCTTTCGGGGCCCCTTTCCACCTTTAGCAGGAGAGCTTGTGGAGGTAAAGGGATATTCATTAGGGATCGACCCATTTGGTGGAATAATTTGCAATGGCACAAGATGAGGATCATCAATGTCCACCTTGGTGGTTTCAATTTTAACTTTTCTTTTCAACAACTCCTCCTTTCAAATCTGTTCTTTCAAGTTAACCTTAGCGGTGTGTTCGGAGGCGCCAGTAATTATCACTTCGTTAGACTCATCAGTCGGAAGTGGATCTTCGACCTCATCGTCATCAGGAGCCGCTATGACTTGATCATCGGGCCCCGGTACATCAACAACCGTCGAGTCCTGATCTAATTTCTCCTATTTTTCTACAGTAGTACCACTTTTAGGAGTCTGACTAGGGCCTGGAAAACCTGCAAAATTCCCTATAACAGGGAGATTAGCTAAAAACCATTGTGCGTGAAGAACAAAAAAAATTCGTATACTAAGGAGTAAAGCGCAATACCGGCATCTGGTTAAATCTTCATAGTTTTCGTGGTGCCTCCGTCTAAAATGGAGGATAACATTTTGGATTCGAAGCCGGGATTGTCTGGATCGTAACCAAGATCATGCTTCGTATCGAGAGGGATCGATGTTCCGGCTACTTGGAATGGAGAGGGCCCCTTAGGACCAGCCCTTGAAGTTTCGAAAATATGTTCTCCTCCTTCAGTAGGTGCAGAAGAATTGAAAAATCAAAGATTCGCAGCAGCTAGATCCGAGGGTTCGTTTCCACGAAGAATTTCCCTCACTAGTTATCTTCGTTGCGCTTGGCATCACCCAGTTCTCTTTCTTCATCTCGATAAAGTGCTCCCAGGCTTCAGTGAGTGATTCGAGATAACCCTCATCCGGAAGAATTAAGTCGTGATGAATTAGGACTTTGGCATTGTATTCAATAATCAACGGGTCGAATAAGTCCTTAATCTCATTCCTACCAGACTCCACGACAGTTTCCACTTGGGAGTTATCTTGTTTAATCGTCTCTCTTTGGCCCTCTTCTCGAGCTTCTTCTTTAAGAGCTTTAATTTAGCAAACTTCTCATCGAGTTTAGCCTTTAAGATCCTGGCCGCAATGACTTCCTCGCCGTACTTCTGCGATTCCTCTTGAGCTTTAGTTTTTTCCTCCCTTTCCTTCTTGAAAAATTCTTTAAGTTCCTCGACGCTGCGAGCCAGAGCGTCCTTATCCTTTTGCAAGGAGTCCTTTTCTAAAGCAAGTGCCCCGCTAAAATGAAGTGTCGCGTCAAGTTCCTTTTTATAAGAAATTTCCAAACGGCTTACTACCTCCATCGTTCTTAGAGATTTCTCCTCTTCAGCAAGTTGGGTTTTTAATTCGAACAATTTAGTGTCCTGATGCTTGATTATGTACTTGTCGTGTATAGCTTCTTACTTAAGGCAATCTGTCTCAAGTTGTCGCTCAATAGATACTTTAGAGGCATTTTCTGCCAAGTGTGTAAACGATTATGTTGCACAAATATATCATTGACGCATGCGAGAGAACTATCTTTGGCATGCCCCCAAATTATGTGAATGGAAGGAATTTGAGACCATCAAAGCAAATTTTTGAAAAAGTGGCCTTGAGCTTGGCCAACTTCTCTACCATGGAAACATCGGGAGCGGTATCCAGCAAAGGCAGATCAGAGGTAGCAAGTGGATGTGTGCCTGATCGATGTTCAAGAGATTATCTTGAACTTAAGGAGCCGGAACGTTGCTCGTGTGATGCAACGATATGAGGGCCATGATAGGAAGACCGGTCCCCACTCTGTGCATGAAAGTTAGACTATTCACCTTGACGAGATGTTTGGGACTGGGACTTGCATTTGCAAGAGGAAAGATGATTCCCTTGAGTGATAATTCTTATTCCATCCCTCATCCTTCTCTCTGTGCTAGGTAAACTCTGAATCCTAGCTAGATCAATGGTATGATGAAGAACTTCTAAGGTGATCGAAGGCTTTGGATTGAGACATTGCACCTATAAAGATCAAATGAGAGTGTGTTAGTAATTGTCGCATGAAAGATTAATAAAAAGTGTATAGTGAAGTGTATGTGATTGTGAGTGTCCTAGTGTTCCCCTAACAGACCAGTGACTGTAGCCTCACTCATCAGCGTTTCTCTCCTTTATCAGAAGGTCGGATGCCTTCACCACAACTGGTGGGAGAGTTGAGTCCTTTACTGTTGACGTTCGAAAAGTTGTAGGTCATGATGTTATCTGGAATTTGAAGATTTGAAAATCCATTTAAAGATCTTTCTAAGTGTTGAGACGACGATTCCTCTTTAATATGAGTAATAACGAACTCTGGATCCACAATGATTTTTCTTCTACGAAGCTTGTATGCCAACCTTTTCTTTATTTTTGTGGGAGTTTGGGATTGTGCGCCATGCGATGGTTCAACTATTGGCGCCTTTCTTGGGCCTGCATCAACATCTCTCGTTTTATCGGCTCTAGAATCCTTAATCTCGCCCTCCTCGGTATCGCCTCGAGTCCTCTCGGCATGGGGCACGACGAGGTTGACGGTATCCATTCTTTGCTATGCAACATCCTCTGGTAATGCCACATTTCCAGTAAGTCCAATACTATGACCATCTTCCAATAGCCCGAACAAAGATCATAACTCATTGGTTACAAGGAGTTTGATGTCCCTATCCTCAATGGGGGTAGTACGGATGGCAGCTATAGCTCTTGAAAAATCAGTGCCTTTAGGACATGAGCGAACACCTGAAAGCACTTCGGGTGATAGTAGATTCAAAGAAAAAATTATGACTTGGATTGGTGAACTTGAGAGAGAAGTGGAGGTAATACTTACGTCCTTCTAACCATTGTCTCGCAAATCCAGGATGGCATCGCACATAAAACCATTCATGCTTAAACAACAAGAGTTGGTTCCAAGCGTCTGTTAGAACTTGGAAATTTGGTGAGGGTTCGATAATGACATAAGAAGGGCTTCCTGATCATTGTTTGAAGTTGTAGATAATCTTATATCTTTGGGAGTAGGCGGACGAAATAAAACATTCATGAACAACAAGATGGTTCCATGTATAAAAGCATAACTATTAGGATGAAGTTGAGTGGGGGTTATCCTAAGGTATCTCAACATTTCTTGGATAAACGAATTGAAGGGCAGTATGCATCCATCCCAGCACATAAACTTATTGCACTCTATGTACCCTCATGGGGACAAGTGAGGCCTATCTTTTCTTGAAGGAACCAAGACATCCCTAAACGGAATTCCTTGCATGGAACATAGCCGGCGAAGAGCAGCCTCGTCAATTCTTCATCTGCCCATTTAGTGAAGTAATCAACTGCCATGATGGTGTATTTCGCACCACCTTTAGGATCGGCATGAAGATGGTGTCAATTCCCCCAAGTGGCAAACGACTATGGACTAGCCATTTGAGTAATTTTCGTTGGCGGGGCTCCCAATTTTTTGCAAACATCTTGCACTTGTCACATTGTCTAGCATAATCAACCGCATCTGGATTGATAATTGGCCAGCAATACCCACAGTAGAGTATTTTCTTCATCAGGGTTTCCCCTTGATGTAATCGCCGCGTTCTTCTTCATAGATTTCGCTCAAGACTCATTTGATATCATTATGGGTGATACACTGAAGAATGGGAATGGATAAACTCCTTTCTACACATGACTTCTTCTTGGATGATTTGGCGTGAAGCTTTAGGGAGGAAGTTCCGTTTTCCATTCCTCCGTTCAGTAAGAATTCCTCATTATAGATAGTCTTTGATAGGAGTCAACCATGACCTCTTTTCTAGCTCTATCTCCAAGATCTAGCCGATCTCCATCCATCAATGCTTGTATTAAGTATTTCAACCGAAATAAAGTATGTCCATTGCATGTCCTTGAAACTGGTCGTCTTGGCCAGTGATTTGACTCTTTTCGGTTTGCTCGTTAAGAAAGTGTGTAATAATATAATACGTGAAGTCAGCTAGTAGCTCTTGGACCGGACTGAGATAAGGAGCAAGACAATGCCCCTGGCAAGATTAACTTCCCTAACTTTGCATACTACCAATCAGGAATCATAAAAGATATGTAAAGTTTTCACTTGAAGTTCTTTAGCAAGTTTTAGGCTGGCAGTCGAGGCTTCATACTAAGCATCATTGTTCGTTACAGGGAAATCGAGTTTCAGAACGTGGCAGATCGATCATTCCTCAGGAGTCATTAACATGACTCGTGCTCCATAACACTGATCACTGGATGCTCCATTCGCACATATTTTCCATCTGTTGGTTGGTTCTCCACTACTCTTTGAGTAGTCATCTGATGCAATGAATTCGGGTATGAGGTCTGCTAATTTCTGTCCTTGGATAGCTCTTCGAGGGAAATAAGTGATATCGAATTGGCTTAGTTCGATATTCCATTTAATTAGTCTTTCAGACGTCTCAGGTCGTTGTATGCCCTGTTGCAATGGCTGGTAGGCATAGACATTAATGGGGTGAGCCTAAAAGTAAGAGTGGAGCTTTCATGATGAAATCAATAGACATTACACTAGCTTTTGTAGCTTCGGGTCGATATTCAATGCATGGCTCGCGATAGTCGGTGAAATCACACACGCATGTCAGAATAGGTCCAAGGGAACATATCATCATTTATTCATGGAAATCCAACTAATTCTTTTATCATCATTGCAATGAACTGTGATCCAATCTTTAGCACCCGTGAAGGATCGCCATGGCTAACTGTAATGTTGACTGTCAGCTTAGCGGGTGCAATTCCGTTTTTTTAAGGTTCGGATGTAACTATTTTGCATAACATTCAATGTGAAATATGGCTGGGACAGTCAATGCTGATGGTTACTCTGGTCGAATCCTAAAGTCTTGTCATGAGTTATTAAGTCCAATAGTGAAGGGTTTTGAATGCTCTAATCAATTATCTGCAAATGGCCAAAGATCAAGCTTAAAAGCACGTTGAAGGAAATGTCAAGTAGGGATCAGCTTCGAGTTGCATGCAGCTGCATAGCTGGATCTTGCTAAGAGTTTGAATTTGCTTGTATATTCGAGTAACGCACTTTCTATTCAATGCATTCATGATCCTTTACCCGTCCTTCGGGTTCGAGTGACAGTCAGTTGCCCACGAGCTTAGATATCGATTTAATGATTCTATCTCTAGGAATTCTTTCTGTCGTAGCCCTGAATAGCTGTAAGCACTATATATAAGTTTCAATATTGAGTTATCAGAGCCAGTCTTTGGATGACCATGCGTCTGCTCCTAGTCTCGGTTGATAAATGTACTGCATGAACGATTGAGTCTCGCCCTAGCTATGTTTATATTCCCACCTAAACTCCAAAGACATAGAATTGGTCGGTGAATAGTCGGTTCACATTCATCCTGCTTCTCACTCGTGCCCCCAGGTCTGGGGCATATACCGATAAGTAGGTAGGCCAGCCATGCCCACTTTAGCTTTACTTTCTTTCCCGTTGAATCGTGGAATTAGGTCAGTCGATGGGAGGCTGTAACTCACCTATCTTGGATTGTATTGTGGTTTTTCATTCCAAGAGAACTACTTCGATGCCTCATAAGTTTTAAGGCATAATTTGGACACTAGCCAGTCAGCCACGTCCACTTTTGTTCATGTTCTGTAATCAGTTCCCGGGGTAAAGTTGGCTCAAATGCAGTAGGGTCATGCTCATCCAGTTTCATACTCCTCCTAACGAATCGAAGGAGGGCGCTGGAGAATTTATGACCAAGTCTTCATGGTTTACTCTCCTTTCCACACTCTGGAGGTCATAGATTTTCAAGGGACATCCAAACCACATTCGTGTGTGCTTGGTGCGGATCGATATTGACCCTCGATTTGAGGTATGATATAGTCGGTCGCCCGTAGCTTTGGATGCCATTTCGATTGGTTCTATATTGAGGCCTCCTTGCGGTAGTTGCCTTAAGTTGTTAAAGAACACCAAGATAGAGTTATAATGAGCTGTCGTATTCAGCTTTTAGTGATTTGCACTCCTTCTTCCAACATTGATTTGGCTAGGCCACAAGTCCGATGGTCGAACTCCATCCTTAGATAGTTAATACTCCTCCTGTCGATTTCAGGCCGAAGTTTGCGGAATAGAGAACAATCGAAATCCATTCATCTATTTATCAATGTTTATATGCCACTCTGCATTTTGATGACATAGAGGAACTGTTCTCCCGGTTGACTCGCGCCTAACTTGTGTTCATGCTTCGGTTCATGCTCCAGGGACTTAGATATTTGTTGAACGATTTATGATCTAATCCACAGTTTGGGACGTAGTGATTTTTGTCAAGTCATTTATATTCTAGTCCGCGCTGTAGGGACTTAGAGTACTCTAGTCTACTTCAGGAACTTAGTGATTTTTCTCAAATCATTTATACTCTAGTCTGCTCAGGGACAAATTTTTTTCTTAAGTCATTTGTAGTCTAGTCCACGCTTTTGGAACTTAGAAATTTTTTAAGTCATTTATACTCTAGTCTGTGATCTAGAGACTCAAAGTACTCTAGTTCGCTTCACGGACTTAGAGATTTTTCTCAAGTCGTTTATACTCTAGTCCACGCTTTGGGGACTTGGAGTACTCTAGTCCGCTTCAAGGACTTAGAGAGTTTTCTCAAGTCGTTTATACTCTAGTCCACGCTCTGGGGACTCAGAGTACTCTACTCCGCTTCAGGGACTTAAAGATTTTTCTCAATTCGTTTATACTCTAGTCCACGCTCTGGGGACTCAGAGTACTCTAGTCCGCTTCAGGGACTTAGAGATTTTTCTCAAGCCATTTATACTAGTCCACGATCTGGGGACTCAGAGTACTTTAGTCTGCTTCAGGGACTAAGAGATTTTTAAGTCATTAATACACTAGTCCGCACTTCGGGGACTCAAAGTACTTCTAGTCCTCTTCAGGGACTTGGAGATTTTTAAGTCGTTTGTACTCTAGTCTGCATTCAGGAGACTCAGAATACTCTAGTCCGGTTCAGGGACTTAGAGATTTTTCTCAAGTCGTTCATACTCTAGTCCATGCTCTAAGGACTCGGAGTACTCTAGTCTGCTTCAGGAACATAGAGATTTTTCTCAAGTCGTTTATACTCTAATCTATGCTCTGGGGACTCAGAGTACTCTAGTTCGCTTCAGGAACTTAAAGATTTTTAAGCCATTTATACTCTAGTCCGTACTTTGATGACTCAGAGTACTCTATTCCCCTTCAGGGACTTAGAGATTTTTAAGTCGTTTATACTCTAGTCGGCATTCAGGGGACATAGAGTACTCTAGTCTGCTTCAGGGACTTAGAGGTTTTTAAGTCGTTTATACTCTAGTTCGCACTCCGAGGACTCAGAGTACTCTAGTCCATGCTTCGGAGACTTAGAGATTTTTAAGTCATTTATACTCTAGTCTGCACTCCAGGACTCAGAGTACCCTAGTCTGTGCTTCGGGGACTTAGAGATTTTTTTGTCGTTTATACTCTAGTCCGCACTCGGGGACTCAGAGTACTCTAGTCCATGCTCCGGGGACTTAGAGATTTTTAAGTTGTTTATACTCTAGTCCGCACCTTGGGGACTCAGACTACTCTAGTCCGTGCTTCAGGGACTTAGAGATTTTTAAGTCATTTATACTCTAGTCCGCACTCCGGGAACTCAGAGTACTCTAGTCCGCTTCAGGGACTTTGAGAATTTTGTTGATAGCAATCATATTTCCACCCGTTCAATATTTATTTCATTTGTCGTATCGAGGCTAATGTTGTCGAATGAATGACCGAACCACGTTTGCCCATGGAAAGGGACTTTGCCCCCAGCATGAAGGATGAAACTTCAAAAATGGATGGGTGATTCTCATCCACTTGGTGATTATATCTCCACCAATAAAGTCAAGGAAGGAGGTATATGATAGATGGTTGGATCACATCCATGCCGGTGTTGGATAATAAAGTCTCACGCAATTTGCTTCGTATCTCTTTCTAGAAAAAGAGGATAATGGATTACTGAGTAGACAAAGTATGTTGCATATGTTTCAAGGTGCAGTCGTGTCCATGTATTGAGAGCGATGGTTAATGAGTAGGCAGTCCACCACAACTAATTCAAGTCGGGCTTTCGAACAACCTTTTGTGTTCAGTAGGATTTGATGTGTAGATGATCAAATCACGTCTACTCTAGATAGATCCCGGTGTCACTGAGCTTCAGGAGAGGCATTTGTATTTTGTTGAACTTTGTTATATTACATGATTTGAGTGGATGATCGGGCCATATTCATTCCAAGCCTTGCTTAGGTCTCCAAATCAAATTTAGAGGTCGACGAATGGATGGTCGGTCATGTTCCTTTGTATTAGGCTCTAACGATGATGAGATTTTCAATATCTAGTTCTTGGCCCCAAATCAAAGGCACGTGGTTGATAATGAGTGATTGAATCATGCTCGTATTGATGAAACTCCACAGTTTCGATCAAGGTCTGCATGGATTGGTTGGTGGCCAACACTGAGTACTTGGTCACCTGCGTCATTTTGGAAGAAGTTTAGTTCAAGTCAGTCGTAATTCAAAACACAACTAAAATTAAATTAATCTAAAGAAGATTGGTATAAATCTCATTTATAAGTGGAGCAACATCGTGTGCTCGCTATTCAACTCTGCCCCTAGCCCCTTTTAATGGGATGTTGAGTGCCAACAGTCCAATTGATAATTAGAGTTCTTTATTGATGGGCACCTAAAGTTCATAGCTAGCCATTCTGTAAGGCTTGCACATACTATTGAAGCTTTCCTTCCAAAATCAAGTTTTCGACCACACCTCAGAGGTGTTTGTAATCGCCAATGTTAAGATCAGTATGCATCTTGGAATATACAACATTACCCTGATTTTCTCTGGACTTCAGTGGACTCTCCCGAGATTGCTTTTCAGTACCATTTTGAGTCGCGAGTCTTCAAGTTGAGGCTATCAATTGAATCTTTCAAAGAGCATATAAGTCAAATTTTGAGATCTTATTTTGTCTACTAGAATCAGAGTCCTTAGCTAATTGGCCTGAATTTTTATTTTTTCTGGTGTGCTCTACTCCTCCTCACTTTAGTTAATGATTCATTTTGTAACAGAAACAATACATGGTCATAGGAGGCTCTTCAGCTAACTAGCTGCCAAAATATATCTGGAAGTCGACTCTCCTCAAACGCGATCAATATGGTATCCTTGTTAGCATTTGAAACAAAATGCTTGGAGTCACTAAATTCAAAGTGCTGGATCAATGAAGAATGGTGATTGGAGTCATCTTGGTGTTTTCCTAGAGTTATATCATCTATGTTCTCCAACGTTTGGGAGTACCGTTTGGGTAACGGTTGCTCCCTCGTTGCTATTCAAAGGCTACCGCTTGATCCCCTATGCCCTGGTCGGTCATAGGATCTAAGAGAAGTGGATAGAATGTTCATTTATTAAGTTGAGTTTTGAATTCACTATGCGGGTGTTCTTTTTCGGAAATTTGGGTTGTACTCGATTTTTTTTTTTGAAAATAAGGGTCGTATAAGACACCGGTGTAACTTAAGTTTGGATCAGCCGAGAATCGCTCGGCCAAGGCGGTTTTGCCAAGGCTGTTCGGCCAAGGTAGATCGGCCAAAGCGGTTCAGCCAAGGTGGCTCGGCCAAGGCGGTTCGTCTTAGAGTGGCTTGGCCAAGGAGGTTCAACCAAGGTGGATCGGCCAAGAGTGGCCCGGCCAAGGCAGTTCAGCTTGGAGTGGCTCGGCCAAGGAGGTTCGGCCCAGGTGGTTCGTCGACGGCTCGGCCAAGGTGGTTCAGCCAAGAAAGGATCAGCCAAGGCGGTTTGACCAAGGTGGATCGACCAAGAGCGACTCGGCCAAGAGCGGCTCGGCCATGGCGGTTCGGCCTAGAGTGGCTTAGCCAAGGAGGTTCGACCAAGGTGGATCAGCTAAGAGTGGCTCGGCCAAGGCGGTTCGTCCAAGAGTGGCTTGGCCAAGGCGGTTCAGCCAAGGTGGTTTGGTCAAGAGTGGTTCGGCCAAAGCAGTTTGGCCTGGAGTGGCTCAGCCAAGGAGGTTTGGCTAAGGTGGATTGGCCAAGAGTGGCTCAGCCAAGGCGGTTCGGCCAAGAGTGGATCCCAAGGTGGTTCGACCAAGAGTGGCTCGGCCAAAGCAGTTCGGCCAAGGTGGATAGCGATATACACGGGTCGACATTTTCTCAGTATATATGCTAGAGCGATTGGCTGTCATCTTTTGAGTAGGAGATCGAATATCTACATTGAGTGATAGGTTGGCATATGAGAGATTGGTTGAATTGCCTTCAAAGAGGGGTCGGCCCTCATATAACTCCAGTGCAAATTTTAACATCCAATCTCGAAAACTTGTGTACATCAGTGAGTCCAATCCCATGGATAATAGCTTCCTTTAGATCTCTTTCAAATCTGAGTAGAATAGGAAGTTTGCTAGTAAACAACTGGATCTATCTCGCGAATATGGAAATCCACTAGTAGGTGATGAGATCCAATCAAGCTGAGAATTCAATTCTCAGTGAAAGTGCCAAAATGTTAACATCAAAATTGGTCACTAACACCCGTAGAATTTCTTGGACGTCATAGAATTAATGGATTACTAAGAATAAAGTATAAAAGTAAATAGACACAAGATTTTACAGTGGTTCGGCAACCTAGGCCTACGTCCACTTCAAATTTTATTCATTCTTCATTTGACTACAATTATCTGAGTTGTTGGATTGGCTAGAATCCATTGATACAAGTTTATAAGAAAAATAGCCATGGCAGAGTCTCCTTGGAGTTCTCTAAAAAAAGGTCCTTTCAACTGTACCCCTGCCTCTGTATTTATAGATGAAGATAGACTGGACTTCTTTCGTAGGCCTAAGAGCAAAGTACTTCGGCCCACAATAGACAACTTTTGTGCACTAAGCCAGGCATACCGAACGGCGGTTGTCAAACGATGGTGGTCAAATGATGGTCGTTGAATGAGGGTGGCCGAACGAGAGTGACCGAACGATGATTTCCAAATGAACCTGGCCGAGCGACCTCTCCTTAGATGCCTAAACCGAGCCATTTTGCTTTTCAATTCTTGGCTAAGCAATATGTGTTGAATTCCCATAGCTTCCTTTCTCTGCCGAGCGACATGTGCCATCCTTCAAGGCCGAACCATACACATAAGCCGAGCCGTGCACATAAGCCGAACCATGCATATAGGCCGGACTACCCAAAACGGATCAATCCCTTACGTCTCCAATCTCTAATTAGCTAGAGTCTTATCTAGACTCAATCAAAGCCTTTGTAATTATCACATTGTAGCCAGGCCAGGTGACCGGATAATATATAGACCTATTACCATTCAAGCTAGACTGGATGATAGAGTATAGTACACTAATACTCGAATTATATATAGCAAAAGAATTAAGAATCAGAATTCTATATATCCATAACGTCCTGTAACTAGCTGTGAATCAAGCATTTTAATAGTTCTAAGTCAAAGGAGAATGGTTGGTGTACTACTTAAAAATAAAATAGGTGAATGCTTTACTTTATGTGCAAGAATACCATATGGTAAAGCACATTCCATGGGAGAAAAATCAAAATTCTAACTATTTGGAAAAATTGGCTTTCTAAGGAAATGGACCACTTTTGGGTTGGTTCTTGTAAAAACTTCACCCTTAAACCAGAATGAAGAAAGAAAGGTATATGCAAGGCAATTTGGTACACAATACCAAGATGACATCCTATACAAAAGGGTTTTCGCTAACCCGTAGCTAAGGAGCATGATTACAAGAGAGGTTAAGGAAATATTAGATAACGTCCATCAAGGTAGTCGAGGATACCACATTGGAGGGGAGGGCAGAACCTAGAAAAGAAAATCTCACGAGCATCGATCTGAATGGAGAATTCCTAATAGCAATGGGTTTAGATGAGTATACAATAATGGCTACGGATTACTTTATCGAGCATGGGGTTTTGATCTAGATGATCTCAAGTAATAGATGATAGTTTGATAGTTTAGAATTTTTCAACTTCTATCAGCAACACAGAATCAAAAAAGCTTTTCTGAAGTGCCTCTCTCGTAGGCTAATGGGTAGGTTAAATAAGTCAATAAGGTTATCAAAACACTCATAAAGAAGCGTTTGAAAAATGATAAGGAAGTTCGGATGAATAAGCTGCTATTAGCACTTTATACGGATTGCACTTTCCATGAAACTACGATGGGGCATGCTCCTTTTGATTTGGTTAACAAATTATAGATTATGCTTCCTATCGAAAATACAGCCTCATCTCATAGGAGAATCAACTTTGACTTAGAAGAGAATGAGGGATTGCTAAACATGTTCCTGGATTTGATTTAGGAAAAGTAGGACGGGGATACTTTGAAAACCGCGGCACTAGCAAAAAGCGATGAAATAATGCAACTTTAGGACATAACATCGTCCGCCTAAGGAAGGAAACCTAATCCTGGAGCAAATTTTCCCTTGTCCGGGAACACTTGATCGATCTGCAAAGATTGTATTCTATCATAGGGATCCAAGGAATGGAGCCTACATTCTCATCATCATGGATGGAGAAGTATCTAGGAAAACATGGAATGCTCAAAACCTTTACTTTGTTTTTTTGCGCACCGACTATAGAAACTACATGGATTATTCAACTGTAATAGTCTTACCAAGCCACATGGGTAGAGTGTGCGAAAACATGGCAGCCGACCAGTGCTACCAAACTATCACAAGAACAACCATCCTATGCCAAAATAAATTCCATGATTTCTAGGACTATATAGGCAAGGCCACTGCACATAAGAGGCACCTAACTCCGATGCATCTTGGAAAGCTTGGACAAACCTTCAATTGGAAACAGTGTACCAAATTTACCCACAATCATGGAAATAGGTAGTTCACTATTGACAATTGGCTCAAACTTCTTGCTGCGATGGAGGACCAGTGTGACCCTAACCGGGTGTCCACCTTTGACGATCGGCTTAAACTTATTACCAGCAATGGATGGCCAAAGTGACCATAACCAAGTGCCCACTATTGACTATTGATTCAAACTTCTTACTGATAATGGTAGACCAGAGTGACCCTAATGGGGTGTCCACCATTGACAATCAGCTCAAACTTCTTGTCGGTAATGGCAGACTAGAGTGACCCTAACGAAATGTCCATCATTGACGATCGACTCAAACTTCTTGCTAGCAATGGCAGACCAGAGTGACCCTAACTGAGAGTCCACGATTGACAATCAACCCAAACTTTTTGCCGGCAATGGCGGACCAAAGTGACCCTAACCGAGTATTCACCATTGATAAATGGCTCAAACTTCTTATCTGTAAAGGAAGACCAGAGTGGACCTACCCGGATGTCCACCATTGACGATCAGCTTAAACTTCTTACCGTCAATAGTGGACTAGAGTGACCCTAACTAAGTGTCCACCATAGACGATAAGCCCAAACTTCTTACCGGCAATGACAGACAAGAGTGACCCTAATCTGGTGTCCACCATTGAAGAATGGCCCAAACTTCTTATCGCAATGGTGGACCATAATTACCCTAACTAGATGTCCACTACAAATGATCGATTCAAACTTCTTACTGATAATGGCGGACATGTCCCCCATTGATGATTGGCTACAAGCTATTGGTATGGCTATGGAGAACCTGACTTGTCGATGGTCTTGACATGACAACCGCCTAGTTGGTTCACGCTCGATAGTTGGCTCTGGATTTCTGTCAACAACGGATAACTGAGCTTGCCTATAGTAAAACATGACTATCAGCTGTACGGCTTAGTGCAAGCAGTCAATACTGGAATTGCCTATGATGACTACTAAAAGACCGACGGTAGGATAAACTTGTTTAAAGTTTGCATGGAATGTGTATGTAATAATAAACAAACTAGAATTATGAAAGTGCATGAAAACTAAACAAGGACACATAGGATTGGACTAGAAAGACACTCCACCCGAGATCGGTCACCTTAGTGAAATAGATAGTGATTGATCCTATACAAATATATCAAGGGCTAAGGAAGTGTTGTTGGAAGACTTAGGAAAATAACAAGGAACCACTTTACCAGTATACTCACCTTGTCGTAATTGTTAGTGATACATCCTGTATAAATGCTAAGGTAAAATGAAAAATTGCTAACAAGCTGATGACTAAGCAAGGATACTATACAAATACAAATGCAACACTAGTCTTGATCAGGAAATATAAAGTATGGACCAAGGGAAGCATCAGTCGCAAAAACTGTTTACCTACTAGACTTGTTGGTGATTGATCCCATACAAGTATGCATGATAGCGGTGAGAAAGGTTGCTAACGGAACAAGCAAACCTAGAAATCTTGTGGAATAAAAATATCATGACTACTAGTTAGGAAAAGGAGAATATGGACCTAAATAAATATCAGATGTAACAATTCATAAACATTAAAAGAAGATTAACTTCACAACAAAAAGCATGATAAACCCACATTCAAAACTTCAGCAGAGACTACATACCTAACCAAACATTTTGGTCAGTAACATATACAATTATGCATGGTAGAGATGAAGGATCACTATTGGAATAACTTAGTGATCGTGTAGGAAAAATACATCATACTAATTATCTTAATTAACCTAACCGAAGTCAATGCAACAAAATATACATCGTTGAGTCCACGGACCATGGAGCCATAGTATATCCTTTTCCCTAGAGCATCTCAATATACTTGGAACGTCCATAGAACAACGTGCGACGCTTAGGACTCGAGACCAAGAAGGTTGAACAGGAGAAGGAAACTCCCCAGCAAACAAATGAGAATCATCATAAATCGTGCTAGATGACTTACTAACAAGAAATCATGGGATACAAACGTCATATTGATAAAAGATGTCTTAGAATGGTCAAAAAGCTTTCCTCGAGTGAACAAGGCGCTCCACAATGTCCTAGCAATGGAACTTTACATAAAGGATGGGAGTAAGGATATAGATATTCGAGGTTTGAGATAACCATCGCTTGAAAAAAAAAGATGATTTTGGATGAAACAAAGCATACTATGAATTCTATGAAAGTTGGCTTTGGGAACTAAGTGTTATGGGAATTTTTCCCATAACATGGTGAATACGAAAAAACATCAACGAGCATAGAAACGACAGAAAGGTGCATAGTAAAGGCTCCATTATGTAATCACAAGGGTAAGAAAAAGTGTTAAGGGAAAATTTGGCACAGTCTAAAAATATACTCAAAGAACTTGCAAAGTTTTCCTAAGTTTAGGACATGCACTTAGGTCAAGTCGCATCTCAATCCGAGCTATGGATTGGAAGATATGATCATGTTAAAATTTGTTCACCACCTACCAATTCGGGCCCCATCATGGAAAGGTACTAACCACTTCAAGATAATGAAACATTCAAGGGCATTGGAATACTCTAACCAATGATAAAAACTATTGATCCAAGTTTCGTTCAATTCTGATTTGAAATGAAGGAGTTATGACATAGAAACATGTGTGCCTCAAGTGGTGAGCATCAAGCTTCCAACAGTGAGGTTAGGAGTTCGATTTCTAGTAAGTACATTATATTTATTGAAAATAAGGAATGATCCTGTAGGAAATCTTACTTTTGAATGCCTAACCATTTCCAACATGAGGAAAGGAGGAAGCAAGAAGGTGAGAGGAATCAATGGATGAACAATCCTTATTCTTGCTTGGTGGATCCAACCCTAAACATCAATCGCCGTTTGCCAATCATGGCAATGAACAACCATCGATGTTTAGTAGGACATGGAACCAAACAACAATCATTATTCGATGGATCACAATGCTTAACAGCAATCATTGTTCGATAGGTCAAAGCACCGCACAACAATCATTGTTCGATGGACCATAACATCGAATAGCTATCGCTATTTGACGGTTTATAACACTAAACAGCCGAACCGAGCGAGTTATAAAGGAATGTTTCCTGGTTTACTGGATTGACCATCATACAAGTGCACTCCTATAAATACCAAAGCTTCGAACAATAATGGAGGAGAATTTTGGAGAGTCAAGCTTACAATAGTCCTGGTGGACAAGTTAGGGAAAGCTAGGAATAAATTAGCAGGATCTGTCTAACAGGACCCGCATAGTAGGGACTACTAAACATGAACAGCCCAACAGTAACTGTCAAACAAAAATAGCCTAACATGAACTGCCTAGCAGGGATAGCCAAACAGGGATAGGCTAGCAGGAACAACCGAACAAGAATAGGAAAGAAGGAATAGGTGAATAGGGGTTGCTGAACAGACTTCCTTAGGTCGATATCTTACTTTCTTTTGAGCTACAAATCATTGTATTTTGTATCTCGGGCATTATATCAAAGATCCATTAGAAGAGTAATGAAAATGGATAGTGGATGTAGCACATTCTGGCCGAACCATTATAAATCTTTATGTTCTTTACTTTACTGCAGTTTACTTTCTTCATAATCAAACATCAATTATAACACATATATAACAGCTATGTTATACACCCGTGTTCACAACTCCACAGCTAACCGATTGGAGGTGTTTGTACACTTTTCGTGTAAACATATGGAAAAAAAATCAATGGTTTAGGGATATCTACCTCTACACATATCCGAGCTAGAGTAGGACAATTAAGTCTTATTATGGCCTCATTCATTTTTCGGGTTTACCCAGTTTGT
Organism: Allium cepa; assembly: GCA_030765085.1. Taxonomy (NCBI): domain Eukaryota; kingdom Viridiplantae; phylum Streptophyta; class Magnoliopsida; order Asparagales; family Amaryllidaceae; genus Allium; species Allium cepa. Next base: position 732,324,156 of record CM060943.1, read on the forward strand.
GAGAAAAATTGGGTGGGAGGTTAGGGAGTGAGACCCAGACTAGGACAATAGTGCAGTCAACTTGGGGATCAAAATTGAATGTCCACTTATAAACTTTCATGAGGCACATTTGTACCGTCCAATTTTCCCTTATCCACAAACAAGTATAATCCTCTTTATAATATAGTCTCAGTAAAATAGTGTTTACTATCAATTAAACCAATATCAATAGAGGAATTTAAGGAAATTTTACTAAAATCATTTCAAATAACGGTCATAGATGGTCTCTTATTGGTTAATTTTCCTATAAGAGCATATTTCAATGGATTAATGAAGTTTTCAACATCCTCATTAGTAAATTCAATACAATTTTTACCTTTGTAGAAAGCTAAGGGAATAGGAAAGAAGGGCGAATTGGATCCGCTAGAAACTACAGAAGCAAAACTTATGATTTGTTCCCTTGACGGATTTAGAGGTCTAGGAGGTGGAGGATTAGCCGCCATTGAAAACAAACACCGATATCAAGATCTAAACCACTACTAGGAAAAGTAAAAAACCCCAAAGTCAGAACTGGGAAGAACTGGGTCAGGCTCGAGGAACTAGGAGAGAGGCATCGAGTCAGAAATTAGGCGACTCGAAGTGAGAGGGGGACTGGGTAAAACCCAGTAGTTGGCTAAAAAATCCAGGAAGAGAGGCTCGAAGTCAGAAGTAGGATGGCTTGAAGTGGGAGGGAAGGTCGTAGGTGAGAAGCAGAAGTAGGAAAAACGTGAAGAGAAGAAAAAAAAGGCATGGGGAAATGAAGAAAAAACGCAGGGGGAGAAAGAATCACCTAGCTGCCATTAGGAGTAGGATGCGTGATTTTTCGAATTCTTTAATCCTTTGTTTACGTTGATGAGAAAAAGAGCATATTAAGATGTTGACAACAACAAATATTTTAAGATGTCAACATCTTAAACTATTTTCTGATCATATTACAGATGAGTCGTAGATAAAGTTAGTTTCTTTAAACTATTTCATAACTTTGCCCAAATTATACAAGATAGTCTATCCACCATGTATCCCCAGGAATAAAAATAGCTCAAATCACCTCAACTATATCGGTATTCCTTTGCACCAACAACTATTTTATACACATCCCCTTATAGTACTCGAAAAAACTCCAAGTATTTTTTTTTAAAGTGGAAAACAATATTTATATCATCTGTTTTGATTTTTCTAATCTCCTTGAAATAAGAAAATCAAATACAAAACCAATTTAGCTTTAAGTTACAACTGCTCTTAACAAAGAGTTATTTATGTTACATAACATTCTAGCATTTAATGCACACATTCTCACTTTCACACACACACACTCTCTCTCTCTCTCTACACACACACGTATGTATGTATGCATATTAAAAACTGTTATTTACACATTATTCTAACCATTTGTTCCTGTTTACCAAAAACCAAAATGTTCTTGAAAAAGCGATCCATGGGAATTGCGTCCGACTTATGTCAAACATACCTAATACGCCAGTGTTTTAATGAAAAATGTTCTCTTGAAAATTTAGCTGTTGGACAAGACGTAAAAGATAGTTCGACTTATAAGTCAAAGGCATTTCCTGTTATAAATTTGGTGGAGAACTGGAAAAGACAACAACTCAAATCTCGTTGTATCTTCTCTTCTACAACTTCTAATATGAAAAAATGGTGTTCTCATCCTCTTCCTCGTCTAATAAAAAACAATCCAAGGATGTTACGATGTTGAAACGCTCTGATTCATCGATATATGCTTCCTGCTCCACGTTCTGTTACAATTTAGAAAGATAATGGGCTTCATACATGGTGTCCGCAAATATATGATCGACAACTGTGCATTGAAGTACTTTTCCATTGTCTCCCTTTGCAATGGGACAACCATGCTAGGCCTTGCAATCAATTTCAAAGTTTGATGATGGTACATAGAGCTGGTTGGGATGTTGATAAGAGATTCATCACATGCAATGATGATTTTTAGGCCCGAGCCAAAGCTATGGTATTCTAATTCTGAAGGGTTTTAGAGTTCATTCTCCAATCGATCAAGAGATGATGGATTATCACTACAGGGACGTCTTGTTAGCAGAACATGTATGTTCCCCGATCAGGTACATTTCACCATCCCTCTATATATGTACTGCAGTGAAGTTGTGCGCCTATTCAAGCCGAAGAGGAGTGACGAGAATACAAAAGAGATAATGGCTGGATTTGATAGTGCTGATCTGCATCAGTTTGACAATGTATCTTTCACTCCAGATGGTATGTTACAAACCCCCTTGCCTCCGTCTATTATACACCACCGGGCCGATCGAAAGATCAAGCGCTATGATGTTGGACCTTCCACTACTCCTACTTCTACTCCTACTCATCATGTTGTTGCAACGTCCGACCGATACAATGAGGTTATGAAATGGCTTCGTGATTTGGGCTAGTTATCTATATATAGGACATGGAAACCACTAGTATCGTGTTGTCGAAGCTAGAGAAACTGAACTTGGTTTTTCGATGTTGGAAATCGACGTTTCAGACATAATTCTTGAGATTGTTCGCATCTTTTTCACGGAATATAATCGTTGGTTTTATTTTTTTGTTTGAATTTGTATTTTAAATCTTATTTAGATTCACGTTATTTCTTATTAAATATTAAAAATTAGTAATCAAGACAAACTAATTAATAATTATTGCAAAAAAATAATAACAATAAACAACATACATCACTAGTAGGCATTTGAATTTGTATTTGACTTTGAATTTACATTATTGCTTAATAAATACTAATAATTAATAATAAATAGTATAATTTATTAATAATTATTGCAAAAAAGAAAAACAATATACATTACACAATACTTCATATCTAAGCACAACCTCTAATCTAATTTGTTAATCAATTTGTCCATGAACGTGTTGAGACTTGGTTTTGATTCATGACACGAAGCTATCACTACAACATACAAATTTGATGACTGCTACGACAAAAAGAGACAAGGAGACGAGACTTTAAAAAACTGGTGCATCAACTATGGTATTTTTTAAAAGTCTTAGGTCAATATTTGTTAAAATCTCTCCTCGATTATGTCTATACTAGCTTATATATTTAATCATTATATTTACTAAATATTTTATACATATATAACCATGCATTTAAATTATAAAAGTGTTTTAAAATTATAGAAATTAATATGTATATATGTGTGTGTGTGTGTTAATTGTGCAAACTGCACAAAAATAACCAGGTAATTCGACTGACCACCTGAGACAGTCGACTGACACTGGGATTTTTGTGCAGCATGCACAGTTACATAAATATACGAATTTAAAATTTAAAATTATTTTGAATACTCAGTCGATTGTCCTAGAGGTTCAATCGATTGAATTTTTGTAATAGCCACCTTTTTGAAAGGACACGACTTTTGTGAAGAGTTGCGAACCTTTAAACGAAAAGATTCGGACACAACACTTCGATCGAAACTCTTCATCAATAGTCGCTGCTTTCTAACCTTTACAAATACAAACTCCAACTTCATTTCAAATCACTTAACCACAATCAATTTCTCTTATTTCTGATCTAACTTTCTGAAATCTATTTGCTATCATACTTTCAATTATTCTGCATTAAAGCAATACTATACCTTTCTATTCTTCATATACTTCAAATATATATATATATATATATATGTACTCGAGGAGAAGATTATAGGAAGGGTGTACTAATAATGACAAATTCGTGTTATTAAGAACACACAAAGTCAAAACTATTTTTGTATTTTTTGAAGTCCTGTTCTGCTGCTTAGGCAAGTGAAGTCCTCTTCAGCTGCTAAGGCAAAATCCTATTCTACTGCTCAGGTCCATGTTCGGCTGCTCAGGGGTTGTATAGACTTGTTCCTCCGGGTTAAGTGATGGTCGTTGTTTTAGTAAAATTACAGAAGGAGTCTGAGACTGGACGTAGGACAGTGCTCCGAACAAGTATAAAAATTCCTGGTGTCATTTTACTTTGCTTCTTTTATATTCTGCACTATTTACTGTATTACTATCATCACTATACTCTGCGTTATCATATATCCATATTACACGATCCATAGCACACTTTAATTTGGTATCAGAGCAAGGTCATCATATAACCGTAACACAGTTATATGATAATCTAATAATATGGACACTAACATCAGCATTAGCACTAGCATTAACACTAGCTTTGTTGAAGGACAATCCACTGCACGTCCACCACTATTTAATGACATGAATTATAACTATTGGTCCATGCGAATGAGAATATATATGCAAGAAAATAGTTTTGAGTCATGGCATATAACTCAGACAGAATATACTACTCCTACTGAAGAATATTCCACTTGGTCAAATACACAGAAATTAGATGCCACAGCTAATGCAAAAGCCATGAATATGTTGTTTTGTGCCTTAGATAAAAATGAGTTTAACCGTGTTAGCATGTGCAATACTGCATATGAAATATGGCATACACTCAAAGTTACACATGAAGGAACCAACAAGGTTAAACAAAGCAAAATATCCATGCTCAAGAGTTAGTTTCAAAACTTTAGAATGAAAGAAAATGAATCCATAAATGACATGTACTCAAGATTTCAGGATATCATCATTCCTTAGTAGGACTAGGAGAAAAATATTCATACTTTGATATCGTATCCAAAATCCTTAATTCTTTAATGGAAGAATGGGAAGGAAAATTTCTCGCTATTGAAGAAGCGAACGATATTTCCAAATTAACTCTAGAAGAATTAATAGGAAATCTAATGTCCTATGAAGTGAATTTGCAGACACAAAGAGTTTAGGCTCAAGATAAAAAGAATATAGCATTTCATGCTGAACAAGAAGAATCAGACTCAGACAAGGACAATCTAGCTTTTATTGAGAAGAACTTCAAGAAATTCTTGAAATATAGAAAAGGAAACGGAAATAATGGCAAGAGAAGCTCAAACAACAATAAACCACTGTCTTTATTAGTTATGGAATGTTTTAACTGTCACAAAAAAGGACATATGCAGGAGGAATGTCCAGATCAAAAGAAAGAATATCGAAATAAAAGGAAGGACAAATTCAGAAGAAAAGCCCTTTCAGTCACATGGGATGATTCAAAATCTTCATCTTCTTCTTTGGGAAGTGAAATGACAGCGATAATGAACAAGCTAACATATGTTTTATGGCTAAAGCTAATGAGTTTAGTGATTTTACTTTTGATGATATGATAAAAATAAAATCTGAATTATTAGATAATTTAAAAAGTCTTAAAATAAAATATAAAGAAGCTGTAGAAAACCAGAACAAGGCAGAATTCGAAAGAGACATGCTTAAAGATGAGAATAAAATATTGGACGAACTTAAGAAAACTCAAGAATCCCTCTCTAATGTTAATTCTCAACTTATATTATTGAGTCAAGAAATCGAAACTCAAAAAGAGAAGAATGATAGTCTTGTTTCTGAAAATCATGTTTTAAAAACTAATATTAAAATGGTAGAACTAGAAAATTCAAGTCTAAAGACCAAACTAGATGGGACCACTAAAAATGTTTCAAATTTTAATAAAGGAAGAGAAATTTTATATGGGATTATTGAGAATTCACAATCTGCTAGTAATAAACATGGTTTAGGATATAAGAAGAAAGTTAAAGAGTCACAATCTAGTAATTTAAACAAAGCTAAAAATGATAAAACATCCACGTCTTCAAACAGACTAGTTTCTAACGCTATAAATATATGGGTACCTAAAACTAATAACAAGTTAGTAAGGAAAAAGTATATTATTTCATTTATAAAAAATGTTCATAATAATAAAAATTATATTTATAAAAGGGATACTAAACCCTCTTGGGTTTGGTTTCCTAAGATCTAACTCTAAGGACCCTATTAAAAGGTGGGTACCAACATTATCTCATATTTTTTGCAGGTCCCACTCAAGAAAAGAGGAAAATGGATACTCGACAATGGTTGCTCAAAACACATGACATGATACAAAGATATGCTGATAAATATTACATACTCAGATGGAGGTTTTGTCTCTTTTGGAGATAATTCCAAGGGATATATCATTAGCAAAGGCGATGTGAGGGATTACAGTACATCTAATTTACCTCTTATTAAAAATGTTTTATTAGTTAAGAATTTAAAACATAATCTATTAAGTATAAGTCAATTATGCGATAAAGGTTTTAAAATATCATTTTCTGAAAATAAATGTAGTATTCTTGATCAACATCAAAATCTTATTTTTGAAGGAAATAGAGATAAAAACATTTATGTTTTAAATATGAAAGTTAATCATAACTCAAATATGTGTTTAATAGCAAAACAAAATGATCCTTGGATGTGGCACAAACGATTTTGTCATATCAATTTCAAAAATATGGATAAATTTTCTAAAATTAATTTTGTAAAAGGATTACCAAATATGAATTTTAAAGTTAAAAATACATGTAACTCATGTCAATTAGGTAAATTAACTAAATCTTCATTTAAATCTAAGAAATTTATTTCGACTTTACAACCGCTCGAGTTACTTCATATGGATTTATTTGGCCCTACCCAAATACAATCCATAAATCATAATAAATACGTATTTGTAATTGTTAATGATTTCTCTAGATATACATGGACTATTTTTATGAAAAATAGAAGTGATACCTTTGAGAATTTCAAAACATTTGTTAAACAAATTCAAAATTTAAAAGGTATTAAAATTAAAAATATTAGAAGTGATCACGGAGGTGAATTTGAAAATATACAATTTGATAACTATTGTAAAAAGAAAGGAATATTTCATAACTTTTCGTTTCCTAGAACTCCTCAACAAAATGGAGTTGTAGAACGAAAGAATCGAACCCTTCAAGAATGTGCAAGAACTTTACTAAAGGAAAGCACGTTACCTAAACAATTTTGGGCAAAAGCTGTTGCAACTGCTTGTTATGTTTTAAACGTGTTTCTATTAGATCTCTCACCAAAAATACTCCTTACGAACTTTTTAACGGTAGAAAACCAAACATATCTTATTTTAAGATATTTGGATCAAAATATTTTATATTAAATACCAAAGATCAGCTTGGCAAATTTGATTCAAAATGTGACGAAGGAATATTTCTTGGATATTCGAATCGAAGCAAATCTTATCGAATTTTTAATAAACGAACTAATACTATAGAAGAATCACTCTATGTATCTTTTCATGAGAACTCTAAACCTATTTCCAAAACAATTAGTAACAATGACTTACTTAATAATAATCAAACAAATATAATAATAAAAATTTCAAAAGATGATGACGATATCATTTATAACTCTAGCGAAAATGAAAACACTAGTAATAATTTAGAAAACAGAAATGATACTAATATAAGAAGGTCTCCTCGAAGAGTTTTACGAAGTCATCCTATAGAATATATAATTGGGGAAATAAATTCAAATGTTCGAACTAGAAATCAATTAAATTTAATGGGTAATGTTGCATTTCTCTCTACTATAGAACCAAAAAATGCTAAGGAAGCATCATCCGATGAAAATTGGATTATTGCTATGCAAGAAGAATTAAATCAGTTTGAACGAAATGTAGTTTAGGAAATTGTACCCAGACCAACCGATCAAATTGTTATAGGAACTAAATGAGTTTATAAAAATAAAGCAGATAAATTAGGAAATATAACTAGAAATAAAGCAAGACTAGTAGTATAAGGATATAATCAGGAAGAATGAATAGACTACGAAAAAACGTTTGCTCCGGTTGCTAGATTAAAAGCAATACGAATTTTATTGGCATACACATGTTTTAATAACTTTAAACTTCATCAAATGGATGTTAAAAGTGTCTTTTTAAATGGCTATATTAAAGAAAACATTTATGTTGAACAACCTCCTTTATTTATTCATGAAAAATATCTAGATCATGTATATAAACTCAAGAAAGCTTTATATGGTTTAAAACAAGCACCACGTGCTTGGTATGAACGACTAAAAAGTTATCTAATTATCTGGTTTTGAAATTGGAAAAGTAGATCAAACCTTATTTATAAACATTCAAAAAATGATATATTAATAATTCAAATATATGTCGACGACATCATATTTGGCTCAACTAATAATGAATTATGTAAAGAATTTTCTGAAATAATGACTAGAGAATTTGAAATATCCCATATGGGAGAATTATCATATTTTCTAGGACTTCAAATAAAACAAGTTTCAAATGGAATTTTTATTAATCAAGAAAAATACTGTAATAATCTTCTCAAACGTTTTGGAATGGAAAACACTTCTTCCAAACCAACACCTATGAGCACAACAGCACATCTTGATAAAAATGAAAAAGGAAAAAGTGTAGACCAAAAACTATATCGTAGTAAGATAGGATACTACTTTATTTAACAACAAATAAACCATATATTATGATGAGTGTGTGCTTATGTGCACGATTTCAATCTGACCCAAAAGAATCACATTTACATGTTGTAAAACGTATACTACGCTATCTTAGTAAAACTACAAATTTCAGACTTTTCTATCCGAAAGAGTGTTCGTTCGAATTAGTATCATACAGCGATGCTGATTTCGGAGGATCACGATCAGATAGAAAAAGTACAAGCGGTATGTGTCACTTCATTGATAAGTCTTTAATATCATGGTTTAGTAAGAAACAAAACCGTGTCTCATTATCAATTTGTGAAGCAGAATATATATCTGCGGCACTAGCTTGCATACAAGTAATTTATATGCAACAGACACTTAAAGATTATGAAATCAATCTATCAAAATCAACAATTTACTGTGATAATTCTAGTGCAATAAGTCTATCTAAAAAATCCAGTAAACCACTCTAGAACTAAACATATAGATATTAGACATAATTTTTTACGTGATAATATAGAAAAAGAAGTGATAAATCTGGACTACGTACCATCATAAAACCAATTAGCCGATATTTTTACTAAACCGCTATTAGAAAATACGTTTATAAAATTACGACGTGAGCTCGGTATAATTTCTAGTAAAGATATATTAATAATAAATATAAAAATTTAACTAAAAACTCAAAAATAATTTTTTTTATAAAAATTCAAAATTATGACCATGCTGAGACTCAAACTCATGACCTGCTGTGAATAACCCAGGTGTCTTAACTATCTAAGCTATTAATGTTTTTTGTTTTAGTCTAGTATGGCCATTTTATTATATGGTAACACTATTTATTACTGCATTATATGTCACATTTAATTTTATAATCTACATTACTAAATTTATAAATATTAAAAATACAAAATAGCTCAACTAACAGAAAACCAATGTTTCACCGTACTTCTTGATGAGAATTAATATAATCCACCAAACATTGTCCTATTTTTCCTAATACTAAATCTATAAATAAATGCATATTCCTCTATGCACTCAAATTAAAAGTAAAGCCATCATTCGATTTTCTCTCTGAAGTAAAGTTTTTTTTAAAACAACAATTTTTTAAAAAAGAATGTCAACTTCCTCTACAACGGATTCTGTCGAAATTATTGCTTCACACAACTCTCCAAAAACTCCGGATCATAATGTCTCACCATCATTGGATTATCACACCGGATATACTCCGGACAAGAAAAAGGGAAAGAAGACTATTGATATTTCTCCGAACACAAAAAAAAGATCGACGATCTCCACCATTATCAGCAGGAATCTCTAATGCTACAACGAGAGATGTATTACGAACAAAAAATAAACTCCAAATGGATAGGAATAATTGAGCACATCGCTATGAAATTCTATGGGGCATCGTCACATCCGATAGACGAACATGCAGTTTCACCTATCAGACGACCATCGACTTCGTCTCCAACACGACCACCATACTCGCTGAATTTGTGGGATCGCAACGAGGAATCGAATGTTCATCGTAAACAACTGAAAGAGTTCAAGACGCCTAGCCCCTCGAAATAATCACAGTTTTAATTACCTTTCTTTGTATTTTCAAATAAATTCTCTACATATGTACGTTTCTGTTTTTTTTAAATAAATTTATTTCTGATGCATTAATCGACATCTCACATATAGAAAATATTAACATTTAACTGCAAAATAAAGATTATTTCTATATCATTCATGAAAAAAAACTACTTATATTAAAAGTATTAACAAACATAAATAACATATATACATTTCACAACAAAAAAAATTCATTGCAGAAAATGCTCTAGGTCAGTCGATTGGACCAGGAGGTCAGTCGAATGACACAGCAAACGAATAGCCAGTCGACTGGACAAGAAGGTTGAATATTTTCGACCTTCAACATCAGTCGATTGATGCCCTAGGCCAGTCGATTGACACAGCAATATAAAATTTAGTATTACATGGCTAGTCGAATGGACCAGAAGATCGAAAAAAATTGAATCTTCAGTTTCAGTCGACTGGACCAAAAGATCGAAAAAAATTGAATCTTCACTTCAGTCGACTGAAGCCCTGAGCCAGTCGACTGAGCCATAGATCTGAGTTACTTTTACCTGGGCACCTACCTCGTTTACCCCTTTTATCTTTCACTTTACCTTCTCTCCTCATTACCATTTCAGATTTTCAAATTTTCAAAAACCCTAGGCTCTCCAAAACTCAATTTTTATTCTTCAAAATTAAAATTAAATGGCTCCAAAACGTAAGGGACAAGCTTCCTCATCATCTCAACCTCCGTCGAATGAAAAAATTCAAAGGTGGATATTTGATGACACCGCGATAAAGAGGTGGAGACGATGCAAGACTTAAGGATCTTCAAAGGTTCATTCGTCAAATTCCCTGATTTTTTTCCCCGTATCACATCCATGAGTTAGCTCGAAGGAGCAATTTGAAGTCGTCAATTAACATCGACGACAACAAACACAAAATCAACCAAATTATGGTGAAATTATTCTACGCTAACGTAAATTTGGGTCACCAAGACGTTCCAAATCAACAAGATTGTGTATGGAGTCTCGTATGTGGGAAACCCTTATTTTTCTCTCTAAACCGCATGGCTCATATTTTACAAACAAAAAATGATGGTGTAGAATTAGCTACTATTGATATTCATTTGGTTGTTCGAGACCGTATAAGCCATTTGTTTCTAGAAGATGACACGCGTCAACTAAAATCGATGTCTTTACGACCAAAGGCACAAATTATTCATCGTGCTCTAATGAAAACGTAACTCCTAGAACCGGGAGTTATGAACTTGTCTACGAAAATAATTTTCAAGCTTTGTATGCTATCTTTGGGAACATCGAAGTAAATTGGCTCCATTTAATTCTTGAAATTTTTTAAGTTTCAACAAAGGTAGGATGAATATAATTTACTACGGCGAATATATTATGCGTCTTCTCAAAGCTTGTGAAGTTTCGGAACCAGATTCACCAGTTTCTACCGTTGGATTTTTGAATGCTCGGACTTTAGCCTTAATGTGACGACCCAGATTTTTCCAACAATTTAAAATAGAATTGTTAATTGATTTTAAAATATTTAAAAGTTAATTTTAACTTGAATTTAAGATATCGATATTTACTTAATAATTAAAACATTGAATTATAGGGTTTAAGAAATGAAATTAATAATTGAAATTGGGTAAATTGTTGAATCTGGGATTTCGAAGCCTGTTTAAAATAATTTGAAGGCTTATAAAATTTATAATAATGATACTGAAGATATTAGAATGGTTGAAATTTTAATTTAAAAGTAATTTGTTCAATTTTAAATAATATATCGTTTAAATTGAATTTAAAAATAGCTTTCCGAGGCACAGTCTCGGAATTTGATGAAACCAGTTCCATTGGATCCATAATAGTTAGTTATTATCGGATTTCAAATTTCGTAGCCATCGGAGTTGTCGTTTGACCCTGGCAGCTCGAAACGCTTAGATTTATTTTGATCGATTTAATTTAAAATGGATAGCTTTTTTCTGTAACTCGTGCATACAATCGACTTAGATTCTAAAACACGTTTCATCATGTTCGGAGTTCTGAGATAAGTAAAGTGAGATATTTATAATTTAATAATATTTTAATCTGATAAATCAAGGCTTTAACTTCCCCAATATGCCTCTTTCTTCCTTTAATCACGCGTACTCAGAACGCCTTCCTCCAACCTATATCTTAATTCCCTTTTCTCTTAAATCTTCATTTTCGAATCAGAAATCAAATCTAAAAAAGGGGGGGGAAGAGGCCGAAGCCGGCCTCAGCTTTTCTCGAGCGCGATGGCTCGCGTGCGTTCGTGCGTGATGATGGAGGTCGTTCTTGACAGAGGGGGAGCGGGGTCGCGATTGTGATGGGATGGTGCGTCGACGACGGAGGCAACATAAAATTGAGGAGGTGGGTTTCGGTTATGTTTTGGAATTGGCGACGCGATGAGAGGCAACTCGAGTTCGACTCGAGTACGGTGGAGTGGAGCTAGGGCTCGCGACTGTCGCGTTGTTGAAGACGTCGAAGGTGAGGGGATGCGGTCGCACGCAAGCTAGGGTTTCAGAAATCAACGCCTTCTAAATGATCATCGCTACATACTCGGCTATTCCATCAGCCATCATCGGCTCATCCTTGCCTCCTACGCGATATTTTCTACTGCTGATTTGAAGTCCTGCTACAGTCTCTTTATACTGTCACTGCTAATTAAGTCAAAATCTGGAATACAGGTGAGTGATCTTCATTCGACTATATTTTTATTTGAATCAAATTCGAATTGGAAATCGAAATGATGTTGAAAATAAACATTTTGTATGTGTTTGTGAATATTTGAAAATTCATTAAATGGCAAGGTAAATAAAAGGGTAAATAAACAAGTTGATTAATTAGTGTTATGGATAAATTAATTACATTATTAAGGGCTTTGATATTATGATTTAGATTAAAGTTATCAATTCAGGGTTAAATTAAATAGTAACTAAGAATTGATAATTAAGTAAGATTAGATTGAGAATCGGTGATTAGGAATTAGTAAATCGAATATTAAGGGATAAATTTTAGTTATAATTTAGAAATAAATTATATAATTAGAAATGGAATAATTTATAATTAATGTGTGATCGAAGTGATTAATTAACGTTAATTACTTAGAAAAGTAATTAAAGGATTGGTTGATGAATATAGCAAATGATGGATCATTGGTGGAGGGTTTTGAATGATTTATAAATGAGATTAATTTAAGATAATTAATGTTACTAATTAATTAAGGATGATAAATTGTGGAATTTGGTGGATATAATAACCTAGCGTATTATAATGGTATACTTACTTGGTGAAGTAATTGGTGGTAATTGTTGGTTGTAATTGTTAAATGGATGTTTTGATAGAAATTACTTAATGGTATTAATAAAATATAATTACTCGGTGAAATTAATCAAGAGATTAATTTAGTTGGTTAATAAAGGAATAATTGATTTATTTAATGAAGTAAATAACAGAGTAGTTAATTATAGTTTGGAATCAATCGAATACGATTAATATTGTGGCTTAATTAAGGAAAATAAATTTGATTTGATCTTTTGGTTTATAATTAAAAGTATAATTAAGAAAATTACCTGATTGAAATTGGAAGGTAATTTATCCAGGATTGTTAAATAAGATGAATGGATATAGAGGAACCGATAAATTAATTATTTTGGGGACTAATTAATAATCTAAGTGAATGTGGTTAGAAAATTCAATTAGAATTAATTAAATTAATTTGTATGTGATTAAGCATTGCTTATGGATGATTGACTGATATGGGATATTTTGTATGAGTTGATATCTCTAATATGAAATGCAGTGAATTTCATTTGTATAACTTGGGTTAAGATAATATGAGTCTCGAAGAGACCGGGGTCGGGTATTTGGGAAATACCCGAAACCATTTCGAATATTTATATATTGATTGGTGAAATCAACAGGCTGAAATGAAATGGTTTAAGTGAACCGGATTATTTTATCTAAGTTGGGTACGTAGAAATTTGTAGGTGAAATAAGCATTTTCTATAGTAATTGTGATTGGTTAAATTGATATATGTTACCCCGGGTTTATATAAGTTGTTTGCTTTGGTATTCCATGTTAGTTGGGATTACTCACGCTGGTTTCCAGCCTGACCCAGGTGTTACTTTGGTGTAATGCTCAGGTCAGACCGAGTATTACAGATTTTCAGGTAGGTACGTTCTGGAGCTCAGAAGGCGAGCTGGATGGCGATATCGTATAGAGTATTCCACTGTATTTATATTATTGTTAATCTGAGTGATGATAATTGTATATAACTGTGACTGTATATATGAGAAACTCTGATGTACTAAAATGTAATCGCTAGATATAGTATTTGTTTGTAAACTGTTATTATTTATTATTATATTTTATCTGCTGCGAATGTGAGATGTTTGGTGTTCTGTTCTTCTTCTTCTTCTTCTATCTCTTTCTTCTTTCATAACTATCTGGAATTTTCGGATTCGAAAATTTCGGGTCGTTAGATTTGGTATCAGAGCGGAAAGGTTAAGCGAGAACCTTGGCTCTGGTGGGGATTACTCATTAAATAGAGTCAGTGGTACTCTAGAATGATTTGAGCGTATATATATATGAGCGTGTACTTGTTATTTTCTTATATAAAGGTTTTAAATGATTTTATATAAAAATATATTTTTGATATATTAAGTGATTTTTCCTTCTAATAAATATTAAGGTGATTGGTTGTAAAATCTTTAGAATTAAATTAATAAGCAATATAATGCAACCAGACTGAAGTCTTGAATTAGAATTAAATGAAGTAATATAAAATACAACCAAATTAAAATTAAATTAATTAAAAGTAAAATTCTAGAATTAGAACTCAGAAATTAGAATTGTTTGAAACTTTAAATAAACAAAGCCAATTTGGTTTAAAAAGGTTAAACCAGTCCTTGAGAATTTAACTCGAATTTATATAATTCGAGATGATTTAAATTTGAAGTTGGAATTGAATTCATTCAAATTGAACCCGATTTGAATTAATTGAATTTGGAATTGAAGATGTATGAGTTCAAAAATTTAAATGGAAGATTTGGATAGAATTGTAATGATTGAAATTGAAGTGGATTCAATTGAATGGATATTAGTCCAAAGTAATTAGAATAACTTTGGAATTGTAATTAAAGTGGAATTTGAAATATAAATTGTAAATGAAATTTATAAGTTGGAATAAACGTCATAAATAAATAAGATTATAACTTGGAATAGAATTCCAGAGAATGTTTGAAAATAAAGTGAGATGAAATTCAAGAGTAATGTGTAAATATGAATTTGATGGATTGGGAGTTTGAAATTTTGGGAAAAATTAAAATTCCTTTGGGTTTGAAAGTAGTTTCCAAGGGTTTTAAAGAAAGAATAATATTATTTCAAAAATATATTTGGGTTTGAAATTTGGGAGATTTGAAATCAAAATATTTGGAAGTGTTTTTAAAGAGATTAAAGCATTGAACTCTTTTGGTCACTGGAAAATAAAGTCGGTGATGACTGCAGCATCATCGATGTTCATTTTCGAGTTTCTAGAAGAGAAATTGCTACCAAATTGTTTTAAATTGGGATTGTTTGTAAATTGGGTTTGGTTTTGAAATTCAAAGGGATAATTGAATTCGCCAAAGAATTTTGGATATAGTTGAATTCTAAGGTGATATTGAACTTTGGAAATTTGTTTAAACTCTGGAATCTTGATTAAATGTTTATGGAATAATAAAAAAAAAATTAGCTAAATAAAATGTATAATTCTAAGTTAAAAGTAAATGTGAATGTAATTGATTATAAATAGAAGGTGTAAAATTAAAATTATACTTAAGGTTGTAAGTTTAAAGATCAAATGGAATTCGATCTGAAATTGGAAGGAAATTGAGAATCAATTCAATTTGAATTGGGAATGAATCAAGTCCAATGGAAATTGGAATTCATTAAATTGGGATTGGGTCAATTTAAATGGAGTGGAAATTTAAATTGGATTGTTGGGGAAGTGAACAGTTTTGACTCTAGACCATTTTCAATGTAAATTGTTTTAATATAAATAGTTTTAAATCTATTTTCTTATCTATTTACTATACAACTTTCTTTTTAAAACCTAAACTATTTTATACTGGTTTTGCCACTACTTTTGGAACTCTTTAACTATTTTACAACTGTTTTATAAACTAAGTACTAATTTTCAACTAAGTTATGAATTAATTGCTATTTTACAATTATTTTGCAATTATCTAAAATTTCTGAGACTATTTAGCTATTTTTCAACTATTAATAAGCAGTCAACTATTGTGCAGCCATTTTGCAAACTATTAATTATTTTTTTCAACTACTTATCTATTTTAAATTTTTCAAGCTATTTTTCTAAACTGGTCGGAGTTCAAACTGTTATTGATTTAAGTACCCAACTGAGATAAGGATAGAAGTAATAATCCAAATGGGGATTAATGTAAAGGTGAATAAGGAATGTAAAATGGTTCTTTGAACTGAAAGAATATTTTGAGAAATATGAAATGAATAAAGATGGAAATTGGATATTTCTATGGTTTTTGAGAGTGTTTGGAGTATAAAAGGTGTTTTATACAAGAAAGTAAAGATCCAAAGTTTTAAAAAATTTATATATAAAGGATCTTATGAGGATTTTGGAAAGGGTTTTGGGAACCTTTGGATTTGGAAAGGTTTTTGATTTTTGGGTAAAATCAATATTGAATTTGGAAAGCCTAGTTTGAGAATTATCGATTTTGGGATAATCGATTTTGTGTAAATGAGCTTTGATAAAATTCATACTAGGTGTATGATTTGAAAAATACTATATGTGTATAGTATAAAGTGTTTTGATGATGGCTCTGGGGAAAAAGGCGCTCCCTTGGAATGGACTTCTCAGGAGTGCCACCGGGTGGTGCTGCCTTGAGCCCCAAGGGGGGGTTCTAAAGTTGATCCTATGAGGAGTCCGGACAAAACTAGTTCCTGCGGATTATGAGTAGTGTATACCATAGCGGAAGTCGTGTGTGCCGCGGAGAGCCAACAGTTTACGTTTGATTCTATATCGGTAGACTGCGACCTATGGTATAACATAGCGAAAGTCGTGTGTGCCGCTGAGAGCCAACAGTCTGCGTTTGAGTTTATCTCGGTAGACTGCGACCTATGTAAGAGTGGAGAAGTTTCATTTTGATAGCGAGATCAGAGGCCGCGGAGAGCCTGCAGTTACATGGACTTTTGTTGTGACTGCAACGTAACCCTGGATGTAACTGTGATCTGTTGTGTGGGTTCCATGGTGTAATCGAGAGTGCCGCGGAGAGCCTGCAGTTACATGGACTTTTGTTGTGACTGCAACGTAACCCTTGTATGTAACTGTGACCATGGAATGGGGGTGATGATTTCCAGAGCATCCTCACTAAAAAAAAAATCCTCTATTTTCAAAATTGTTTTCTATATTTCAATAAAATTGTTTTCCAAGTATTTTCACTGGGTGTTGAAAACGGGTTTACCAAGTACTTATAGATTTTCAGTCCTACGCCTGATCAACGTATGTCTGAATTTCTGTGAGAACAAGGATGGACTGGTTGAGACATCAAGTTATAAGTAATATTTTATAAAAAGCTATTTTAATTATATTATCTGAATTTAAAAGCATTTCTAAATTTAAAAAAAAAGTGTTGAAATTTTGGGAGATTAAAAAGGGAAAATCCAAACTGGAATTATAAATAAAATTTGAACTCGGGAAATTTAATAAAGTGATTCTGTAATAAAATTGAATCTTGTTATAGAATTGGAGTAAGCTAATTAACAAAATACTTACTTGATTGAGTATGTTAATAAAATTTAACTCGGTTAAATAAAATGGATTGTAAGTTAATAATGAAGTTGGAAATGAATTCGAATTATAAATAGAATTCGACTTGGATTTGATAATGAATTAAATAAGAAGAGATGTTGTAAAATAAAAATAGAGTTGGATTGAAAATGTGATGGTTTGAATTACAAATAAAATTCAAAGGTGATTTGAAAAATATTTAATGAAATTTGTAAGTAAATTAGATATAAGAGAAGTGTCGTCATATGGAATTTATTTATAATAGACATGGTTTAATTGCAATAAAATCCAAGTGAATAGAGAAAAAAATTGAGAATGGACATGTATTAATAAAATAAATTTGAAAATGAATTAAGTAAGCAAATTAAAATTTTAAAACGGGTTAATTGAGTTGAATGATAAATGGATGAAGTCTGATTGATCAGACTGAGCTTAAATTTGGTGATATATTAATTTTAAGTATAAATGAGTTCAGTATGTGGTTGGATATTATTTTGATAAATTGAGAAGATGAATTAAAATTTAAAATGGACGGGCCTACTGAATTTAATGGAAGTTGGTTAAATGAGAATCAAATAGAAGTAGACTTAAGTTTGATGTTGGAATAAATTAAGTAAATTAACTTAAGTTTAACGTTTATGGAAGCTTGGCTTCGAATAAGGATAAAAGCCTATTAAATTAAAGCTTGGATAAAATTAATTTGGAAATGGTTATAAATTTAGAAATATTGAATATGCTAAGCTTAATAAATAGTTTGAATGAAGTCAATAAGGTGATGAAATGAAATGCGTATGTATGGTTGGTGAATAAATTAAAATGGAATTGAATTTAATAAAACTGAGTTGGAATCAATTTTAATTGGTTATAAAACTTAAACAATTAATTATTCACATGGATATTATCAAATTGCGTAGAAATGATTATCGTTTAACGTAAGCGAGATGTAATCAAATTAAATGCTATGAATTAGTGGAAGCGATATAATTGATTTTTGAATCAATTGAAGTGAATATGAGATTGTTTCGCTTAAAATGAGTTGAATGCAAGTAATTGTGTGTAAACCGTTAAAATTGAATGAAAAGGCATATAAATTTGGTTGGAAACAATTAGATGTGCTTTAAAACATATAAATTGCTTATTGAAAATGTTTGGTGCTTGTTATTTATGTAATGCATGTGTTTGGCTTTTGAAAGTAAGTGTTAGGTTAATAAAATTTATATATATGGCACTTACGTATTTAAATTGAGTAAGTACAGGTACAGAGAAGCCGTTTGGCTAGATTTGGGGTATGCTAATTGCAAAATAAATAAGCTGCTTGCTTAAAATGCTAAATAAGGTATGCCTACGCAATAAAAATAGGAAATATGAACTGTTTTTGCTTTTTCCGACCGGGTGGGTCGATGTATATATATTTATATCTCTTGTCAAATTGCAAAAGCTCCTCCGTACAAAGGAGACTCTGCCAAAAAAATTTGAAAATTTTGGGAGTTAGAAAATTTTTGGAAAATTTTGGTTAACGATAAACCAATTTTAAATTGGAAATTAAAGTAAACTAGTAAATGAAACTAATATGAATCAGTTTAAAAGAAAGATATAACTCAATATTAGAAATCGAAAATAAATTGAATTCAAATGAAACGGCGGAAACTAATTTGAATAGAAGTGGGTATGAAACTTATGTAAAGAGATGTATAAAATGATTTATAAGGTTACGATTGGATATTGTTGTTAAATAGAATATGCAGGTGTTATAAAGGAAAAAGGAAATTGGATTTGGTTCTAAAAGATAAATTTGAATTACCCGACTGAAAGGTACGTATTGTGATTTTGTATGATATTGGATTGGGTTTTTGATGTAGCCACTTGGCTTTTGTTTTCTTTTTGAAATTTGGGAGCCCCTAGAGGCCTTTTGTAGTAGTACCGAGCTAGCCGCGCAAAGGAGACGCTGGCAAAAAATTTCGGGAATTTAGAGAGTTAGATAAATTTTGAGATAATTTTGATAGTTCAAAAATTTGGTTTTAAACTGACATTTAAATGATCGAGAAAAGGGGTATCGTTTAATATTGTGAAAGAGTTTGGGAGATAGTAAGAATAATAAAGGGGGTTTTTATGAAAGATAATTGTTAAGTTGTAGAACTGTTTGGTTTTGGAAAAAAGTTGACCGGTATGGGACATTCTTCCTAACTAGTAATTTCGGGGACGAAATTCTTTTAAGGGGGGAGGAATGTGACGACCCAGATTTTTCCAACAATTTAAAATAGAATTGTTAATTGATTTTAAAATATTTAAAAGTTAATTTTAACTTGAATTTAAGATATCGATATTTACTTAATAATTAAAACATTGAATTATAGGGTTTAAGAAATGAAATTAATAATTGAAATTGGGTAAATTGTTGAATCTGGGATTTCGAAGCCTGTTTAAAATAATTTGAAGGCTTATAAAATTTATAATAATGATACTGAAGACATTAGAATGGTTGAAATTTTAATTTAAAAGTAATTTGTTCAATTTTAATAATATATCGTTTAAATTGAATTTAAAAATAGCTTTCCGAGGCACAGTCTCGGAATTTGACGAAACCAGTTCCATTGGATCCGTAATAGTTAGTTATTATCGGATTTCAAATTTCGTAGCTATCGGAGTTGTCGTTTGACCCTGGCAGCTCGAAACGCTTAGATTTATTTTGATCGATTTAATTTAAAATGGATAGTTTTTTTTCTGTAACTCGTGCATACAATCGACTTAGATTCTAAAACACGTTTCATCATGTTCGGAGTTCTGAGATAAGTAAAGTGAGATATTTATAATTTAATAATATTTTAATCTGATAAATCAAGGCTTTAACTTCCCCAATACGCCTCTTTCTTCCTTTAATCACGCGTACTCAGAACGCCTTCCTCCAACCTATATCTTAATTCCCTTTTCTCTTAAATCTTCATTTTCGAATCAGAAATCAAATCTAAAAAAGGGGGGGAAGAGGCCGAAGCCGGCCTCAGCTATTCTCGAGCGCGATGGCTCGCGTGCGTTCGTGCGTGATGATGGAGGCCGTTCTTGACAGAAGGGGAGCGGGGTCGCGATTGTGATGGGATGGTGCGTCGACGACGGAGGCAACATAAAATTGAGGAGGTGGGTTTCGGTTATGTTTTGGAATTGGCGACGCGATGAGAGGCAACTCGATTTCGACTCGAGTACAGTGGAGTGGAGCTAGGGCTCGCGACTGTCGCGTTGTTGAAGACGTCGAAGGTGAGGGGATGCGGTCGCACGCAAGCTAGGGTTTCAGAAATCAACGCCTTCTAAATGATCATCGCTACATACTCGGCTATTCCATCAGCCATCATCGGCTCATCCTTGCCTCCTACGCGATATTTTCTACTGCTGATTTGAAGTCCTGCTACAGTCTCTTTATACTGTCACTGCTAATTAAGTCAAAATCTGGAATACAGGTGAGTGATCTTCATTCGACTATATTTTTATTTGAATCAAATTCGAATTGGAAATCGAAATGATGTTGAAAATAAACATTTTGTATGTGTTTGTGAATATTTGAAAATTCATTAAATGGCAAGGTAATTAAAAGGGTAAATAAACAAGTTGATTAATTAGTGTTATGGATAAATTAATTACATTATTAAGGGCTTTGATATTATGATTTAGATTAAAGTTATCAATTCAGGGTTAAATTAAATAGTAACTAAGAATTGATAATTAAGTAAGATTAGATTGAGAATCGGTGATTAGGAATTAGTAAATCGAATATTAAGGGATAAATTTTAGTTATAATTTAGAAATAAATTATATAATTAGAAATGGAATAATTTATAATTAATGTGTGATCGAAGTGATTAATTAACGTTAATTACTTAGAAAAGTAATTAAAGGATTGGTTGATGAATATAGCAAATGATGGATCATTGGTGGAGGGTTTTGAATGATTTATAAATGAGATTAATTTAAGATAATTAATGTTACTAATTAATTAAGGATGATAAATTGTGGAATTTGGTGGATATAATAACCTAGCGTATTATAATGGTATACTTACTTGGTGAAGTAATTGGTGGTAATTGTTGGTTGTAATTGTTAAATGGATGTTTTGATAGAAATTACTTAATGGTATTAATAAAATATAATTACTCGGTGAAATTAATCAAGAGATTAATTTAGTTGGTTAATAAAGGAATAATTGATTTATTTAATGAAGTAAATAACAGAGTAGTTAATTATAGTTTGGAATCAATCGAATACGATTAATATTGTGGCTTAATTAAGGAAAATAAATTTGATTTGATCTTTTGGTTTATAATTAAAAGTATAATTAAGAAAATTACCTGATTGAAATTGGAAGGTAATTTATCCAGGATTGTTAAATAAGATGAATGGATATAGAGGAACCGATAAATTAATTGTTTTGGGGACTAATTAATAATCTAAGTGAATGTGGTTAGAAAATTCAATTAGAATTAATTAAATTAATTTGTATGTGATTAAGCATTGCTTATGGATGATTGACTGATATGGGATATTTTGTATGAGTTGATATCTCTAATATGAAATGCAGTGAATTTCATTTGTATAACTTGGGTTAAGATAATATGAGTCTCGAAGAGACCGGGGTCGGGTATTTGGGAAATACCCGAAACCATTTCGAATATTTATATATTGATTGGTGAAATCAACAGGCTGAAATGAAATGGTTTAAGTGAACCGGATTATTTTATCTAAGTTGGGTATGTAGAAATTTATAGGTGAAATAAGCATTTTCTATAGTAAATTGTGATTGGTTAAATTGATATATGTTACCCCGGGTTTATATAAGTTGTTTGCTTTGGTATTCCATGTTAGTTGGGATTACTCACGCTGGTTTCCAGCCTGACCCGGGTGTTACTTTGGTGTAATGCTCGGGTCAGACCGAGTATTACAGATTTTCAGGTAGGTACGTTCTGGAGCTCAGAAGGCGAGCTGGATGGCGATATCGTATAGAGTATTCCGCTGTATTTATATTATTGTTAATCTGAGTGATGATAATTGTATATAACTGTGACTGTATATATGAGAAACTCCGATGTACTAAAATGTAATCGCTAGATATAGTATTTATTTGTAAACTGTTATTATTATATTTTATCCGCTGCGAATGTGAGATGTTTGGTGTTCTGTTCTTCTTCTTCTTCTATCTCTTTCTTCTTTCATAACTATCTGGAATTTTCGGATTCGAAAATTTCGGGCCGTTACACTTAATGAAATTACCGTTGCCCGAACCCCTCATATAATATCATTTGAAGAATGGACCCAAATGCAAACAGCCCAAGTCCAACCACAACAACATGGCGAGCCATCTCAACGACCATCTCGTCAAAGATCGACTCGTTATCAACAAGAAGAAATTATGATTCCAAATGAAGGTCTTCAACCACGTGAATCCATCAATATAATTTGCCGTAATCAACAAATTCTACAGTCAAACATCATCAAAGTCGATAAGAAGCTCGATAAGGTCAAAGGATTTTTCACCAAATTATGGCAAGCTATATCATGCTCTTCCGGTACATCTACTGCTACTATAGACGATCCGGGTAAGCAACCCGTCTTTACATGGTCTTCTTCTTCTTCTGACGACGATCAAGATAGTAGTAGTGATGATGATGGTGATGAAGGTTATAGTGGTAGGGGTAAGCAACCGATGGAGTAAGATGTTCATTTCTTTTTATTCAAGACATTTGTTTTTCAATTCATATGGCTTGTACTAGACGGCCATTCTAGTTTCTTTATTTTGAACACTCTTGACTATGGATGTTAAATGTGTGGATGATTGTTCTTGGTTTTATTTCATATTATCTTTCACATTACCATATCATATTACTTTTTTTTTGTCGATGACAAAGGAGGAGAAATATTATTGCTACTAATAAGAATGCAGAATATAGAGCATCAAGATTCAGGGGGAGTAAGCATTTATGTTATATATATACAGTCGAAATCTATATCTATTTACAGGTTTTCATCAATCAAAAAGGAGGAGAATGTTGAGACTTGGTTTTGATTCACAGCACGAAGCTATCACTACAACATACAGATTTGACGATTGCTACGACAAAAAGAGACAAGGAGACGAGACTTTAAAAAACCGGTGCATCAACTATGGTATTTTGTTTTTAAGTCTTAGGTCAATGTTTGTTAAAATCTCTCCTCGATTATGTCTACAATAGCTTATATATTTAATCATTATATTCACTAAATATTTTATACATATATAAGCACACATTTAAATTATATAAGTGTTTTAAAGTTATAGAAATTAATATATATATATATATATATATATATATAAATTGTGCAAGCTGCACAAAAATAACCAGATCAGTCGACTGATCACCTGAGACAGTCGACTGATACTGGGATTTTTGTGCAACATGCACAGTTACATAAATATACGAATTTAAAATTATTTTGAATACTCAGTCGATTGTCCCAGAGGCTCGGTCGATTGAATTTCTATAACAGCCACTTTTTTGAAAGGACACGACTTTTGTGAAGAGTTGCGAACCTTTAAACGAAAAGATTCGAACGCAACACTTCGATCGAAACTCTTCACCAACAGTCGTTGCTTTCTAGCCTTTATAAATACAAACTCCAATTCATTTCAAATCACTTAATCACAATCGATTTCTCTTATTCTTTGATCTAACTTTCTGAAATTTATTTGCTATCATACTTTCAATTATTCTGCATTAAAGCAATGTTATACCTTTCTATTCTTCATATACTTCAAACACACACACACACACACACTCGAGGAGAAGATTATAAAAATGGTGTACTACAAGTGACATATCCGTGTTATTAAGAACACACAAAGTCAAAACTATTTTTGTATTTTTTGAAGTCCTGCTCTGCTGCTCAAGCAAGTGAAGTCCTCTTCGGCTGTTGAGGCGAAATCCTGTTCTGCTGCTCAGGTCCCTGTTCGGCTGCTCAGAGGTTGTATAGATTTGTTCCTCCGGGTTAAGTGGGGGTTGTTGTTTTAGTAAAATTTCAAAAGAAGTCTGGGACTGAACGTAGGACGGTGCTCCGAACCAGTATAAAAATTCATGGTGTCATTTTACTTTACTGCTTTTATATTCCACGTTATTTACCGTATTACTATCATCGCTATACTCTGTGTTATCATACATCCATATTACACGATCCATAGCACACTTTTTCAAAACGCACTTTAATCTTTATATATATATATATATATATATATATATATATTTTAAAAAGAAACTATTTGTTTTAATGCTTTTTTTATTAAAACGTAACATTAACATTTATTTTTATTAATTGATTTTTAACATTTAATGAATTTTAACCATTCATTTTTTCTCTCACAAGTATTCCAACAGCGTGGCTTGTGTGCCTTGTTATCTCTGCTGCTTGTTCACTCTGTTCAATCACATGAGACCAAAAGTTTGCCATATACAGTTGAGCTATAATTAAAAGCTCAATAATTAGTAGCGACACGATTGGCATTGTCAAAGTAAACAAGAAAAGAGAGGCACGACAACACGCATTAAAAAAGAAAACTTGTCCAATTAAGACTAATGCACAAGCTAATCCCTTTCATGGACCATATTGCCACATCAACATCATGATCATTATAAAAATCCGAAGCCGCGACTAACCGAATACCAGCATGCGAGTATTATTTTTTCTCACAAGGCGATAAGATTTGCAGCTATTAAGTCAATATTTAAACAGTAATCTGACTAATACATTACACTTCACTCTGTACGTTTAGACAAAGAACGAAACTACAATATCAAACCATAAGCAAATGGAAACGTTACGTGCAAACAACAATTGAAAAGAAAAAAGTTTTAACCGCTGCTAATATCAACGCAAAAAGAACAATGGACGAATAGAGTTTAAAAACGTAAACAGCAAAACAACAAGCTATTATAGAAGCAAAGGGAAGCAGTTTTTTACACATATAAACTCTCTCTATACTTGCTTCAGCATCCATAGTACACCACCACACTATACGGATAAGAAAGACTCTAAGAATAGATATAATACACCAGGAAGAGAAAATCACAATCCAATTTAAGCTCCTACCCCTTATTTCTATATCACAGAATTAACAAGCAGTTGCATAATAATAGTAAAAAAAAGAGGAAAGAACATGTCTTCTTCATTTAGTTTACCTCTCAAGAAGCTCTATTCTGCTTCATCTCCATAGTTTGCTGCTGCCCTTGTTGCCCTTGGTCTGATTGCATCACAGGCTGATACTGAGTTGGCATCGTCTGTGCCTGAGTATAATACACTGCAGAAGCATTATTATTGTTGTTCCCTTGAACTTGACCGGGATGGTGCAGTACATGATATCCACCTCCTGGCGCAGCCATATGGACCATTTGCGAAGGTGGTGCAACCGACCTGTACATATTGGGCTGCAGTTCGGATTTGGGTGCACCGCCTTTGGGCACCTGTACAGAAACGGGCTGCTGCTGGTTTTGACGAACGGGTACGTAGTACATCGGCACAGAAGGATCGAACTGCTGAGATTGCGGCACGTAATGGGACTGCTGGATTGGCATTTGGTAGTATGATTGCATAGGGACATACTGTGAATTCGCCGGTATGAACTGCTGTTGCTGCTGGTTCTGAGGCTGAGAAACGGGTTGCGGGTTGTTGGGTACAGGTACGAACTGCTGCTGCTGGTTCTGAGGCTGGGAGATGGGTTGTGGGTTGTTGGGTACGAACTGCTGTTGCTGGTTCTGAGGTTGGGAAATGGGTTGCTGATTGCTGGGTATGAACTGCTGTTGCTGGTTCTGGGGATGAGAAATGGGTTGCGGGTTATTAGGTATGAACTGCTGTTGCTGGTTCTGGGGTTGAGATATGGTTTGAGGGTTTGCGGGTACGAACTGGTGTTGTTGTTGCTGTTGTTGGGGTTGTGGATTGGTTGGTATGAATTGCTGTTGCTGAGGTTGGGATTGTGGGTTAACGGGTATGGTCTGTGGGTTAGCAGGTTCGAATTGTTGAGATTGGGGTTTTTGGGCAGGGATGGACTGTGGGTTCCCTGCTACGAACTGTCCATCTTGAGTTTGAGGGTTTGCGGGTATAAACTGCTGCTGCGACTGCTGTTGCTGCTGAGACTGAGGCTGTGATGGTTGCGGAGCAGAAAAGGTTTGTGGATTAACGGGTACAAATTGTTGTTGGTTTTGGGCTTGAGGGTTTGCAGGTATGAACTGAGGTTGAGACTGAGGTTGTGAATGTTGTGAAGTAGAGAAGGATTGTGGGTTTATGGGTACAAATTGTTGTTGGGTTTGGGGTTGAGGTTGAGGTTGAGATGGCTGTTGTACTGGGATGGTTGGAAGAGTGTATCCCGACCCGGGTATAGTTGCAGGTACAGGCATAGGTACATGTTGATTTCGATATGGAATTGGTGGATCTATTACTGGAATTTCACGGTTTGGTTCTGGGTTTATTGGAATTGAGGGCTGTGGCATTCTCTCTTCATAGTATACCATCCTGTAAATAAAACCAAACTTTATGCATACTTCACATTCTAGCAACTACTTGGCTTTCATGAAGATGAAATGGTTAACTATTATTATAACATCCATCCAAGATAAAGGATCGACTGATATCAAAATCTTAAAATTATTATTTACCTATCATAACGCACTCAGAAAATTATCTAGTGATAGAGAGATTTGGTTGTGTAACCAAAGGTATTGAATTGAATTCCTAAGCCGTATGTATTATGACCAAATTAGAAAGGGAAAAAAAACTCGGTAATTATTTCTGTTTGAATAAATTTATCTAAGCAGCATTTAAATTCAGCAGATGGTGCATAATTAACTGACTTGTTTGTAGAAATAAAGGCGAACTTCATACGCATTGTTCAAATTTATACAACTCAATAGCTTTCCAGGTGATCGAATGATTAATTATAATAGCATCTACCCAGAAAATATATAAATATAAAAGTTATTCTATGAACTAATAATGTAGGAGTACACAGTAGCCTATTTATAAAACGGTCAAGCCAAAATGACAAAAATATGACCGATTGCCTATTTACAGAACATAAACCAAAAGGTTTTCTATCATTTCACTAGCAACTGAAACGCTGCAAATAGTAAACAGTTGTATTTAAGCTTGCTACTCAAATAGTCCATCATTCTAATCAATTTGTAGAATTTAACTAACAGTACAGACAGAAAAAAAACTTAAGAATCCTACATAAATAAATATAAATAGTATAGATAAACCAATAACAACATATTAAATAAATATAAACAAAGAACCGCAAGGAAGAAAATAAATTAAATTATACCGTGGATCCGAAATAGGAGCATCAACTGGAGGAAACCTCTGCTGCTGCTGCTGCTGATTAATCCCCTGCTGCGGCACAGTTTGCTGCATCTGCTGCTTCCTGATATCAGGTCTTCCATCATCAGATCCATAAACATTCATCTTCTTAAACTGCTCTTCAAGATTATTTCTCTCACTCAATCTATGATCCTCGGAAACCCTAACCCTAATTGGCGGCAAATTCAACCCCGAATTAGTGGATCCAAAGGATGAATCTCTATCTAGCACTTTCCCATCATCAAACCCGATCAAATTCGAGGATCCATCCACCCCAATCCCAGTTCCATTAAGCGCATCAACAAACCAAGTCTCAGACTTCGAATCATCCAACAAACTACCGATCGACCCCCTCGAATTCGCACCGCTCTCCAGATTACCAGAAAACACAAACAACCGAATCCTAGAGCTAGAACTCTTCCCAGAACTCGCTATCCTATCATACTCATCCACCATGTTCTCCAAATCCTCATCGGATGACAGAGAAATAAGCGAATCCAAATCCTCGTTTGGAAGCTGGTACTTGAGTGTGAAATTCGTCAAGTTAAGCAGAGAAACGAGTTTAGACACCAGGTCATGTAAAGATGAATTCCGATCGAGGAGGAGGATGCGGGTGTCCCCGCCGAGGTAGCAAAGGGACTTGTCGGTGGGGCGAGGGACGATGCGGCCGCCATAGCTGCACATGAGACGGAGCTTCGATGATTGGGACGAGGGGTATAGGGGGTCGTCAAAGGAGTCGGAGCGGGAGCGAGGGGAAGAGGAAGCGGAGTCTGGGTAGGCGGCGGCCTGATCCATGATTATATGTTAATAATAGTATTGTTTTTGGGGAGACTAATAAATTCTTTTTGATTTATTAGTTTTGAGGTTTGGAAGATTTTTTTTTAGGGATTAGATTTTGATTTAGGAGGTGAAGAGGAAGTGGGAATAAAGGAGGAGCCAACTGGGAATTGGCAGCTAAAGTGGGACACGTACTATTCCATGTGGGATCCGCATTATATGGAAATATTTTCGAACAACTAGCTAATGACCTTTTCAGTAATTCCAGTATATTGGTATGGAAGCTCGCTTATTAGTGCCGAGTGCAAACATTCCCACTTTTCAATTCAGATCTACTTTTCACAATATTTTAAACTCCAAAACGCCCATTTAAAAGTTATCCAAAGCATACACAAAACTTGTTTAAAGACAAACTTAACATAAATTTGATTTTTGAAACACCAAATTTCAAATCAACTTTAAAAACAAACCATTTAAGTACTTAACAGATCCAAATGTTTTGTCTCTAACTTAAATTCAAATTTCGATCGAACGATATGTTTGAGTTCAAAATTATGATTTTCTACCTTAGATAAGATTGACGATTGTGGTTGCTATGGACGATAAGCGGTGTTGGTTGTCCAATGACGGTGTTTTCATAAGGAACGATGATTGGTGACAACAAAGACGTTGATGACGACAAAGTCGATGGAGTTTGCGGAGGAGATGAATATGACAATCTCTAGCGGCATTGGACCAAAAGACTTATGCATGGATTACCGAAATTGATGAACTGAGAAATAGGGATGTGAAGCAACAATTTGTAATTGGATAAGAAGCGGTATATTATCTCTGACATACTAATATGCAACATTATTTTTATGATCGGTTTTATTAATAAAGTATATACATGACTTTTGATTTTTATTTTAGAAGGCGGTACTTTATTTACAAAAGGTAGTTGTAGAGTTTTGTACAAGAACATCCAGAACAAGAAGGAAATCAAGTAAACTAATGTAAACAAAAAGGAATCTCATACAGATGCTTCATTCTACCTG
Source organism: Allium cepa (assembly GCA_030765085.1). Lineage (NCBI taxonomy): Eukaryota > Viridiplantae > Streptophyta > Magnoliopsida > Asparagales > Amaryllidaceae > Allium > Allium cepa. The sequence continues at coordinate 732,354,093 of CM060943.1, forward strand.
TATCTAACTCGTTATCTGATACCTCATTCAGTAAACTACTCTACTTCATTTAATTCTCAAATTGACTTCATTAATTCCAAATAAACCCTAGATCTGGTTTGCTTGGCTCATAGTGGATAATTGGCAAGCTCCGCTCTAGTTAGTCGATCTACGATTATCCTTAAATATTGTATAGGTTCTGCTCTTTGTGTTATGGCTGAATATGAGCTATCTGCTCCAAGGTTAGTCATTAGCATAGCTTCGATAGTTTTACAATTAATGTGTGTCGAGGAGAGTCCTTCAGCTTTTTGACTTTGATGGAATAATGTTAATCTCCATTAGAAGTAACTTATACCATGTTTCTGCTAGTAGGTGCTTCGTCTAAAAATATCTTATAGTTGTGTTCTTGCCATAGATGCCAAGTTGTTGTTGTAATGGTAATATCTCTTACATCATTTTGTGCACTTCTTTGCTGGTTTGAATTGGCATAGTTCTCTACTATTGACGATAGATAGCTACTTTTTGGATTTGTGAGTCTCGAATTTAACTTGCAATCTCTTCTATATACTCCTTGAATAAAAGCAATTGAAAAATAGTTGCTTACTTGTCTCTTCTTCTTCATTACATGGACTGCATATGTTTTGTTGTCCAGATGCATCCACTATTGTAGTCGATTTTTGATAGATAATCTATTCATTGGAGCAAGATATGTTGTTACTGACTTTTATTGGGGAGCATCTCATGAGTTCATTGTATTTATATACACGACTTTTAGTTTTAGGTAGCATTTTTAACTATTATCATGTAGCATGTCAAGTATTAATGGTATTTATTATAACAATTATGTGAATTGCAAAATTTGATATAGCATTTTATGATTTAATGTTATGTTTCAATAACATTTCTTATTTAATATACTCTTTTTGCAACACCCCATATTTTGGAATGATAAGACTTTATTAAACGATAATTGAGAGTATTTAATTAAAAAAATTATTTAATGAAAATTTATTTCATTTTGATTAATTAACCATGGATATTTAAAAAGGTTAATTAAATGAACCAAGGGCAACTAGTGCAATTAATTCGACTATAAAGATAAAACGAATAAATGTAAATGTTATAACGAAACAGATTTTATATTAAGGAAAAGAAATTATAAGAGTATGCAATGAGGAATTTTTGTCCAAGCTTAAATTATTAACTTCTAAACCATTCACGCTACCATTTTCGTCATTTTACGTTCATTCATAAAAATAAAACGAAGAAACTAAGGTCAAATACATTTTCTAAGGAGAAGAAGAGGGAAAAGGCTAAAAAGAGGGTTCAAGCTTCTTTTTTAAAAAAGGAAGAGATTTTTATTCAAACGACTAATAGGTGGGTAATACTTACCTTATTTTTCTCGAAACTTGTTTCGGTTCGGATTCGGTATGTTTTTGGTGTCTTCAATACTAATGGCCATGTTTTAATGATAACATAATGATTCTACACATATTTGGTAATTAAAAGACCTTATTTTTGAAATGTTTAAAAGTAAAGTGTGAATTAACCTTCTTCGATTATTTTGAAATTTTAATATATCATTTTTAACATTAAAACAAAGATGCATTTCAGTTTTTATAATTTTCAAAATGGGAAATGATTTGTTATGATTTTTCTAAGTTGTAATGGGAAGTTTTGACTGTAAATTAATATTTAAAAATATTAGATTTAAAATTTCGATTTGAAAGTTTTCTAAAAGTAAAGAAAGGTGTTTCAAATTTTTGAACTTTTTGGAATTTTCCCACCTTTTCGAGTTGTTACGAATTAAATGGTAAGACAGATAAAGCTAACTAATAAAATAAGTAATAAAATGGATAAGAAAAGTAAATAATTAATGCCCAATTAAATGAATGAAGTTCGACTATCTTAAGAGATTTTTGCATAATATAGAAGTAATGAATAAAATAATGACAAGTGGAACTAGTCAAAAAGTAGTTTTGTTACTTGATACATGCGATAGTTAGACATGTGATAGTTATTTTAATGGTGCAATGGCACTAAACTTTTGATCTCCATTTTAGATGTGCAGTAGCGCTATATTTGCGATAGCCATCGACCTGTAATGGCTAGGTATATAATAGCATGGGTTGGAACTTTGATAGCTATGTATGCGATAACTAATGAAGATGTATGTATTATTTAATATGTAAACTTTGGGTAGCATTTTGAAAGCCAACTCCAAGGTGTTTGGTTGAATTTTATAGCAATGCAATTATGAAGAGAAATAATAAATTAGAATGTAATAACTTATTGAAAATGAGAAAAAACTTAAGCGTAGGGAAGCTAAGAAATGTTAAGCGTGTCATTCAAAAAAGAAAAGGATAAAAATGTTTTATCTAAAGAACTAAAAACTTTTTGATCTAAACATGAAAGTATACAAATATATATGGTATACAACTAATTAATGAAAAAATGGTTTGAACCTAAGATCTTAATATATAACAACTCATAGGTTTATTGAATGGCAGAAAGTCACGGCTTAGTGAAGACTATATCCAATGTTATATGATAGTGTGCCATGGCTTAGAAAGTCTATTGGGTTCACTTTAGAACAGTTATCTTTAGCGTGACTGATAACATCAAAATTGATGTATTATAATGAATAAATTGGCAATGTGAAATGAAAATATTTTTGGAACTAAAAGGAGCTATAGATGCTTAATAAATACACTTGCTAGAAAGCATTTTTGGTACTTATATTCAACCTTGTAGGAGAATTGGGGTAGCTCCTATGGTGAAAGGAGTGGTCATTTCGGCGGTTATGTTGTTTATGAAAAAGATAAACTAGTTGTAGAAAGACCTATGGAAGTAATCGTTAAATAAAAGTTTAGGTGATGCATGAAATGCATATGATGTTTGTATGACATAGTACATTTGTTATTAAGTATAGGGTATAATTGAAATGGTTGGAAATATGTGACATGATTTATAAATGGATAATCAATGTAAATGGTACTTATGTTTGAAATGATGCTTATATGTATGCTCATAATGATGATTTTATTACATGATATGAGTTAATTGCTTTTTTGATTTTGTGAGTGTGACAACCCTGTATTTTTTTTTATATATTTTAATTATTTTGATTTAAAAAAAAAACTTATTTTACTTATTTTAAATGATTAAATTTTATTACTTAAATATAAATCTTGATTTTATATGAAATTATAATTCCAAACTTGTGTAATTTGAATATGTTCCTGAAATGTTGATTTTGGTCAAAATAGTCAAACTTTGACTTTTGACTTAAAATTTTAAAAGTTTAAAATTATAAATTTTATCTTTTATTATGAAATTACATAAAATTCTAAGAACACCACTTTTCGTTTCGTTGAAAACGGAGTTAAAATGTAAAAGTTATGTACATTTCAATTTCTAGTATAATTTGTTTTATTGTGCAATTTTGCCTATTTTAAATTTTATAAATCATACTTTTCTTTCTTATATTTCTTTTAATATGGGTAGATATGTTAATTTATGTATATTTTCATCTCTAAATATTTTAAAAATAATAATAGGATTTTTCTAAAATTTACTATGATGATTTCCTATTTTTAAAAGGCTGTTTCCTTTTTCTGCTATTTTCTTCGTCTAAACTATATTTTAATTAAAATTTATTTATTTATTTTGTGAATTCATTTTATTTTGTGTTCTTATCTTTATTTATAAATATTTTTAAGTACATAAAAATTTTTCCAAGTTCATTGCACTTATTTTTCATATTTTCAGGACTAGTTGTAAATTTTGCTGTTTTATTTAATTAAACTATATATAATTAATAATTTATTTATTTATTATTGTTTATTTACTAAATTTTCGTATTTTTATCTGGATTTATATATATATTTCAGTTATTTAAAATTAAAAAGAATTTAGTGGAAATTTGAAAGGTTTTGTGACTCTTTAGTTGCTTAAGTCTCTTTGTTTTCCCACCTTTTCATTTTCTAACTCTTGCATTCAATTGAGGCCAACCATATCTCATTTCTTTCAGCTGATCACATATCATTTGCACGTAAACAAATGTCCTCCTTCATCTCCTAAAAACTCACGGTACTTCAAAGAAAAATATGGCTTCCATTCTCCTCTCATCTTCTTCCTTTTTCCATTTGTTTGCCTTGATTTTTGCCCTGCTTCTTCATGCTTTGCTCAGCCTAACCTCTCCACCATCAGCTCCACCATCTCCTCCACCATCTACAGCAGCTCCTCCTCCCCCTCCTCTGACATTAACCAAGTTTTGCCCATCCATTGAGGTTAGCATCACAAACTTTGCACCAAACCCCTTGAAATTGCCTAGCCTAGCCATATACTCCACTATCTCCTTCATATCTTGCCTTGGCCACCTCCTATTGTTCCACCACCACCACGATACAACCTTTGACCCTCCACCTACCCACTGTCCAGACCTGAACCAGATCAGGCCGTGGCCTCCCCATGTTGAAAACTCCACAAAAATTGCAAGCAAACCCTTAAAACTAGCCTAGCCGAGCCTTAATGCCAATATCCTTTCACATACTCCTCCTGGCCACCCCTAGAACCACCACCACCAGCAACCACATGACCTTTGGGTGCTGCTATACCATCACTCTCCACTGTCTAGATCTGGAGTAAGTATAGCCAGCCCAAGTGTGCCATAGGTCGAGCCAAATATGGACCAAAATCCTTGTTTATGCCTTGTAGTCATAGTTTCATGTACACATACCTTTGCACCATCATCAAATCCATGATACGCTGACCTGTTGCATCCAAACCTGATCCAAAACCATTCCATTACAGTGCTTTTCCAGTCCATAGCTGAAGCATACAAAGGTGAATGCAAGTGCAAAAGTTCTAGCTTTGAATTGTGTACTTATTCCTAGCATTGTTTTGTAATATCTTGGTTTATAATTCATGTTTGTTATTGTTTGTTTGATTTGTATTCAAGGGAATTAATCCTTGGCTCCTCCATTCGTATCTGTGTCGTTCTTTTGTGCTTGTGTAGATTTCGTTCGTGAAATTCGTTGTTGTGTCTCCAGCTCAAACCGGTGAGTTATTCTCACCAGACAATCTGTACCTATATAACTGATAAACCGACACCATTTGAATCTGTAAATGTATTGCATCATGTTATAACTGCTATATTATGATCATATGATGTTTACACCTGTTATTACACCTGTTATATCACTTGTTACTGTTTATTATGCTATTCTGTTTATTTATATCAGTTTATCACACTGCAAGTTCCCTTTTGATTAGAATCACTATGGGTTGAAATGATATATACCCGAACGGACTTTGGAATAAGGGAAAATTGTTATGGGCTGAAATGATAGGCTTGAATGATTTTCAAATCATTTATTTAACTTGGGACTGCGGGTTTGAAATGATAAAACCCGGATTTTTCTTTTTAAACTGCGGATTGAAATGATACATATCCGTATCACTTTACCTAGCGTAGAAAATTATATATAGACCCATAGTTAATATATGTTTTCCTAAAATCTTTAAAGTTATTTTAGAAATGTAAATATTATATTATTTTGATTTAAATATAATTAAAAAGGATTTTTGTAAAATATTATTGATTTTATGAATAATTGTAAGTGAATTGAATTAATGGAAAAGTTAGAAATTTTGAACGTAAGTTATTTTGGAAAAATTGATTTAATTATAATTGGAAATTTAATTGAATATGAATTTATGATAATTTGAAATAAATTGAATTTAAAGTGATTGTATATCATATTAATGATTTTTAATAAAGCTGAAATGTGAAATGAATGAATATTTTAAGTTGAAATTTTGAAATATAACTAAAATTGGAAATTTATGAAATTGACTTGAAAGGGAAATTTTAGTTAAGTAAATAAAAATAAAAATAAGTTATATTTGAGAATTTTAACATAAATTTTAAGTTGAAATTTAATGTAGTGAATCTAAAATTGAACATTGCATATTGATAAGTGAATTATTATTAAAACTTGATTTTTGAATGGAAATTTAACTTTATAAAATCATGAATTTGAGGAAAATTAAATGATGTTTATAAATGTGAAATGTATGATTTTATAAGTTAAAAAATGTTTTAAATAAAAATATAATTGGTTGAGAAATTTTATTGAATATTTGAAGTTAATTTACTGCATTTTTGAAATTCTATTAATTACAATGTGAATAATATTACAGCATTGTAAATGCTGTAGTTGACGATAATGAACTAAAAAGCTAAATTGAATTAAAAGCTATTATAGAAAATTTTTGTAAGTGCTATAATTTTTGAATTTAACTAAGTTTATTTGAAATTTAAGTAAACCCTATTACAACATTTTAAAATGTTGTCTTTTGTTAAAGTGAACTGTTTTGAATGTATTTTTCCGTAGCATTTTCTAAATGCCACGAAAAGTGGATCTTTACTGTTTTAATAAACTTAAGTGAATAAATGAACATTGAAAGTTGAAAAGTTTGGAAGTTTAATAATTTAATTATTAAACATAATAACTTCATTTTAGTGATTAAAAATGATTTTTGGAATATAAACTGTTTTGAAATATGAATTGAAATGGTATTTTAAATTGAATAAAATGAATAATAATATTGAAATGAACGTGGTTGTGAAAAGAGATGATATTTTGATATATTAAATGATTGAAATGTGGTTTCGAAAAGATATGATATATTGAAATGATTTGAAATGAAGTTTTGAAAGATATGATATTCTGGTATATATTAAATGATTCGAAGATGAAGTTTTGAAAGTTATGATATTTTGAAATTAAGACGATTTGAAAATGAAGTTTGAAAGATGTGATGATTATGTATTAAAAATGATTTGAAATGACTTGATAATTATTTTGATAAATATTGAATTTGGAAGATGTGATGTTTATGTATTAAAAATGATTTGAAATGACTTGATAATTACTTTGATAAATATTTGAATTGAAAGATATGGTATGATGATATATTGAAATGGTTTGGAAATGATTTAATCTTTATTTTGATAAAGATTTGGGTTGAAATGATATTTTATTTTGAAGTATAAAATATGTTTTAAAGTTATAACTACGGGTTATAATAACGATTGGTTGTTAAAGAGACCGGGATCGGATATTGTCTTATAGCCGGCCAATACCGAAAACCACTTTAACAACTGTGTACGTGGTGGAGATTCCAGAATGAAGTAGGATGGTGGCGACGTTCTCGAGGTATATTACGTGGACCCAACTCCCGTGAGTTGGCATATATGACTAAAACAGGAGCTATACCGGGCTACACAAAGGGTCGCACCCTTTCATCGAGCATGCTCCATTGGAAACCATTCTATTACTATTGTGATTCGATTCGGTGGCGCCACATTTGATTCGGGGGTATTGTTCGAGGTGGGCGGAAGCTGCTGGCTTGCCGTCACCACCGGTCCGGGAGTGCAAACGGTGTATCCACCCTGGCATTGCCTCGCGTGCCGTGTCATATCCTTATATCGAGCCCACTACGATTTTGGTTTTAAAGATCCGACAGCGTTAAGGTTCACCATCCCCTTAACGCTATTTTCTATATGATTATACTTTACTGATTAGACACTACTGTATATAGCGCAATATACTACATAGTAAATAGTTTAACGGATCCTTAGAGGATGGGCGGTCCCAAGCATCTTCTAAGTTACTTGCACCTTTACTATAGTTCACTTGAGTTGGTTTACATTGTATAAGTATGTATGTCCTGACTCGAGTGTTTGTATTTTTATTTACGCTCGGGTCAGCCTGAGTTATTCACAGATTTGGATTTCCACTTTCTGGAGATTGGAATCGCTGGAGATTATCTACTTGTCATGTTTATCTTTTGAAACCTGTTGTTCCTTTCAGCGCTTGTATTAGTTGACTTCTACGAAGTGAGACTTCTTTTGTACCTTATTTCCTCTATTGTATTTTATGTAACTCTGATATTTTTATATAGTAGCTTCATGAACTACTATTTCTTCTGCTTCCGCTGCACTATTATTACTCTGTGTCTGTGATTCTATGATTTTTATTTACTGTATATTCTGAGATTTGCCAAATTTTTATTTACAACGCGGTATTTTGAGCAATTTAATTCCGGCATGAGTGTCTACCTATACACTTATAATGGATGCGAATGGTTGAAAATACCACGGTTGTTACAGTTGGTATCAGAGCTTTGGTAGCTCTAGGCAAAACTCAGCATATGGAGTAGATGTATTTACAGAATCCCTTTCATTCGAGTTGAATCTCTTTCTTTTGACTCGATTCCTTTGAATTTTGGAACGTTCCCTGTGGTTCCAAAATCCATTCTTATTCCCCGCTATTCATCTTCATTTGATTCTGGAGTATCCCATAACTCCACTTCGAATGATCTTTATAGTGAATTGGCGGTCTCGCCAATCTCAAAAAATTTCTTGTAAAAGGGGTGAAACTCCTTTACAACAGCATCGATTCACCAAAGATTTTATATCCTCAGTTTAGATGCTAGTATCTCCTATTATCCAAAACTCTATCTTATGAGGTTGAATGTAGATTTACCCCAGAAAATCCACTTCGACCTTATACTTTAAGTCACGGTTGGCCCGATTAAGGTTGCCCGTGATTTATATTAGCTAATCCACCTCCCTACTCTATATTTAATCATCTTGTCTTTTGTTTCCAACATATTTTCAAACATTTTGAATTGTATTTGTCAATCTATATTTTTTTTATATTGTGTTGTTTGAGTTGTTGATGTTGATTTAGGTTTCCGATCGATTCGTCTGATCAGCGCTATCGATAGGATTTCTAAAACACTTTGATAGAACAAATTGACACAATATTATTTTAAAAATTTGGTTAATGAAATAAAATTTTGATATATATATCTATGGAACTTAATGAAATGATTCAAATTGATAATTTGAAATGATAATACTTGATTTATCATTTATTGTTCTATAAATGAATTTATAAATAATTGTTTATAAATTGATTTGGGAACTTAAATGAATTTAGAAAAGAAATCTGAGAATTTATTTTCCGATGATCTCGAACTTTGGTTTAAAAGTTTTAAAAGGGTTATATTATTTAAAGTATTTTGAATAGAATTTGTTTTCAAAGAATTTTAAAGGTTTAAAATTAGTGCTCTTCTCTTTGTCGTTGGAAAATAACTTCGGTGATGATCGCGACATCATCGACGTTCATTTTCGAGTTCGAAGTTAAGAGACTGTTATGTAGTCTTGCTACAGCTTTGTTTTGGGGAATTTAATTGATTTGAATTTCTAAAATATGACTTGATTTATAATAATATAGATATATGATTGAAATTTGATTTGACATATTATATATATTATGACTTATCTCTAAATGGTTTGAATGTAATCGAAAATTTAATTCTTAAATTTTATTTTTAAAGAATATTTTCAATTATAAGAAATTTTTTGTTAGTTTAAGATGATTGGATAATAAGATAATGAAACTTGATATAGTTAAGATTTATTTAACTTGTGTAAAAATATTAATTATCAATTTAAGTTGAAATTTCCATGCTTTCAAATCTGTTTCCTTATTTTGCTTTCCAAACTATATTTTGGTTGTCCTTATCATCCTTATCTTGATATAGATTGGTATAGGCATCTTTCTACAATCTTTATGTTAGAAATCTTTCTATAATCTTTGATAGATCTTTGGTAATCATTTTGAATCTACCTTTTCGTGCCTGTGTTCTTAATTTTGGAGAATCTTGGAAAGATCATCTCCACCTTGTTAAACTTACCTATAACAACAGTTATCAGGTATAATTTCAATCTTCTTGTCATCTTATCTTAATCCTATTTCACTCGATCTTTTTTCTGTGCTTTTCCGTACCTCGTTCCTTTTCGAGGACGAAAAGATTTGAGTGGGGGAGAGTGTGACAACCCTGTAATTTTTTTTTATATTTTAATTATTTTGATTTAAAAAAAACTTATTTTACTTATTTTAAATGATTAAATTTTATTACTTAAATATAAATCTTGATTTTATATGAAATTATAATTCCAAACTTGTGTAATTTGAATATGTTCCTGAAATGTTGATTTTGGTCAAAATAGTCAAACTTTGACTTTTGACTTAAAATTTTAAAAGTTTAAAATTATAAATTTTATCTTTTATTATGAAATTACATAAAATTCTAAGAACACCACTTTTCGTTTCGTTGAAAACGGAGTTAAAATGTAAAAGTTATGTACATTTCAATTTCTAGTATAATTTGTTTTATTGTGCAATTTTGCCTATTTTAAATTTTATAAATCATACTTTTCTTTCTTATATTTCTTTTAATATGGGTAGATATGTTAATTTATGTATATTTTCATCTCTAAATATTTTAAAAATAATAATAGGATTTTTCTAAAATTTACTATGATGATTTCCTATTTTTAAAAGGCTGTTTCCTTTTTCTGCTATTTTCTTCGTCTAAACTATATTTTAATTAAAATTTATTTATTTATTTTGTGAATTCATTTTATTTTGTGTTCTTATCTTTATTTATAAATATTTTTAAGTACATAAAAATTTTTCCAAGTTCATTGCACTTATTTTTCATATTTTCAGGACTAGTTGTAAATTTTGCTGTTTTATTTAATTAAACTATATATAATTAATAATTTATTTATTTATTATTGTTTATTTACTAAATTTTCGTATTTTTATCTGGATTTATATATATATTTCAGTTATTTAAAATTAAAAAGAATTTAGTGGAAATTTGAAAGGTTTTGTGACTCTTTAGTTGCTTAAGTCTCTTTGTTTTCCCACCTTTTCATTTTCTAACTCTTGCATTCAATTGAGGCCAACCATGTCTCATTTCTTTCAGCTGATCACATATCATTTGCACGTAAACAAATGTCCTCCTTCATCTCCTAAAAACTCACGGTACTTCAAAGAAAAATATGGCTTCCATTCTCCTCTCATCTTCTTCCTTTTTCCATTTGTTTGCCTTGATTTTTGCCCTGCTTCTTCATGCTTTGCTCAGCCTAACCTCTCCACACTACAAGAAAATTCACCTTCAACAGCAACATTTGTCAGCGTTTTTTAAGGAAATGCTGTCGATAATATTTTAAACGAACAATATTAATCAACAAACGCTGACATTTTAGGGATAGAGCTAAAAAATTAACGCGGGACTAAAATTTCTTTCTACCGCCTTTCCTTCTTATTCTCATTCCTCATTACAAAAAATATCAATTATCTTCTTCACCAAAATCTCCTGCATTTCATTCTTTGTCCCGATTTCTTCAAATCTAATCTCAGTTCTCTTGTTCATACTTTATTTGTTCCTTGAATCATGTTCATTTCATAATTTTACACCCGATATCCCCAAATACCAAGCATAACCCTAAATCGAAATCGCCAGCATCTGTCCAACCATCGCTTCAATTCTACCACCACAACATGCGAACGACTGCTTAGATGGTTGCGAATCTGTTTTGGTGTGCGGTTTTGATGGTTGCGAATCTGTTGGCTCAGAGTCGTCGATGTTCAGGAAGCTACGGTGAGACTGGCACTATTCTTTGGTTTGATTCTGGTGAATGGCAGTTGCGAATTTTTTTTGGGTATGTTGTCAGGAGATTGTTGGTGGTCAAGGGGCTAGGAGGTTGCGAGTTGAACTGTGGTGGGTGTTGGTTGGAGTTTTGTGTATGCTTGTGATGTTTGAGGCGATTGGGATTTCACAGAAATTAGCATTCGAGGATTGTTTAGATGGTTCTGGTGAGGCTGCGTAGTTCGACTTTGGGTTGTAGAGCTTTGGGTTATTGAAGTCGCTGTTGTGCTGGAATGTTGGAATGCTGGTGTTTGACAGTGATGTGTAGGCTGGTTGTCTGTGGTTCTGTTAACCGAGAAACGCATAGCAATGAAACAGTGTGATTGTTGTTTGATAGTAGTGGTTATTGAAGTTGTAGTTGGAGCTATGTAGTTGTCTCTGGCAAGTTGGCTGTTTGAATGGTAGGGGAAGATGACAGAGGAGGCAGCAGTGTTGTGATATTGGCAAGGTGGTTATCAGTGTTTAGCAATTTGGAAGCAGTGTTGTTGACAGTTGAGTGAAGTCAGTGGTCGGTAGTCGAAGTGAGAACAAGTTGAATATGTGACGGAAATGAAGTTGAGTTGATGTTGTATGACAGTGGAGTGGTTTTGAGGCAGGAAGCTGTGTGGTGGTTGTACTGTGGTATGAAGCAGTTTTGGAGGTGGTTGTCTTTTTCAGGCTTATCATGATTTTTTTGTCTTTTTCAGGCTTATCATGCTTAGAGGAACCAATGAGTCAGCATTTTATTGACAATGCAAAGTTTTCTATGGCATCTGCTTCATCAAATTCATGTTCCTCACAATCTCCTTCAAGTTCTTGCTTGAGTTGCAGGTGGGATCTTTGTCTTACAAACCTGTAGACCCTGTGTTCTTATAATATGTGGAAGTTTGCTTCTTTATAGTAATATATGTTAATGTTTTTTAAGAAAATAATCGATCCTGAGGCTCGAATGCTAGTCGTTTCCTTTACATCCAACATTCATTTCTGTCTAAATTGTTAAACCTCTGACCTTCCTTTTGTCTGTTATTAGTATTCAGTAGCAGCAGCAGCAGTTTAAATTTATTTCTAAAAGCACCCATTTCTACGCATATGCTTTTCTGAATAAACAAGTTTTCTTTAATGGAAATATCAAACTATCGAGGCAAAATTTTAGTAATTCATCGGATTTGGATTTAATTATTCATAATCCAGCGGATTGGGTAATAATGGTACATAATCCATTGGATAATGAATCTTAGTACTAAGGATATATGGATTGATGCTGTGATCCAAATCCTATCCATTCAGAAGTCTATGGAGTGTGGCCAAGTCGTATTACAAAATCAAATTACATTAACTAAGGTTTTCAAACTGAAATTATTTCCAATGCCACCCTTAAGATTCCGAACCAGCTCTAATTTCACACACACACACACACACTGATAAGGCTTGAACCAATGGATTTAGGTTCACTTGAATGTGTGCTTTTTGATGATGCAACTATAGCCTTAGGTTATGATACACAATTTCACTATCACTTGATCATCTTCCCATTTTTTGGCTCCTAGGAAAACTAGTAGTTTATACACCAATTTGCAACATAGTTTTCATTTTACTTAATGACCCATTGGTCAACCACTCCCTTTTCTTTTCGGCCAAGGGTTTTATGGTTGATAAATATTTGATGATAAATTTACTAACTATAATCATGACTAAAGAGCAAGTATTTATGGTTGCAAATTTTCAATTAATACCTGTGATGATTTGATATTCATTTGAGGAAGGAGACGAGCAAGCCTAGCAATGTGCTCAAAAACATGGTTACAAGTACATTGCTGTATATTATTTTCTACACAATTATCAGTATCTTGATGACATTTATCTGATGTTTATTTGAGGGCATCATTTTCAGGGTAGAAGCAAAGTCATTGCATCATTTGTCAGCTAAATATTGCCCTCTTTCACCTCCTCCACGATCAACAATTGCTGCAGCATTTAGTTTGGATGGAAAGACAATTGCTTCTACACAGTGAGTTATTATTGTTTGTACTTGTAGTAGAAATTTTTTCATAAATAATTGTTATTATTCTCTTAAAGGCTAATGGCTGTTCTACAATAAGTTGCTAACTCTGTCTAGTTATATTCCAGTGGTGATCACACTGTTAAGATAATCGATTGCCAGACCAGGAGATGTTTAAAAATCTTGAGTGGCCATCGGCGGACACCATGGGTGGTATGCATAATACATCTATCATTATATTCATCACTTAAGTTTTTTCTATTTTTTCATATATCTGTCGATGGATATTTTCGTGTGTGCGTGTACACATACACATATGTATGTATGTGCACCTGCACACATGTGGACCACATACACTCTTTTATGCATGTATTATCGTGGTGTGTGTATTTCTGCTTCCGGCAATATCTTTATATGCTAACTGTTAATTGCGGTTATGTTAGGAATTATGATCCAATATATTATACCCAGTTATGACCACTCAGAGTGTTATATATCAACAATCATTTACATTCACCAAAAGTCAATTTCCATTGCAACGCACAACGTTTGGAAATTCATCTTTTTAGGCTAATAATTAAATCACTCCAACAAGAATTTGAAACAGAACCAGAATCTTATTATTATGTCCAAGAAAGATATATTTCACTGAAGACCAAACAAATTACAAAATATTTTAGCCTATTTTTTTCCATTCTTGCAGGGGAGAAAGTCCTCATCTACCTTGACTGACATCCTTAAGCATTAAATACTTTGTTTGAAAATTAGATATACAAGGAAGATTGAGCATGTACTTTTTCTTACATTAAAAAACACATCATTTTGCGTCATTGTTTTTTATTTTTATTGCCTGAAAATAATAGATTACAACCTGAGACCTAACAAGATAGCCTAGTTTAATTTCTTCGATAGTGGATTCTGTTATCGAGTGGATAAAAAAATGTTTCCTGCATCTTGTTTATTTTTCCTCTTAATTTTAGGAAATGTGTATTCATGTATTATTTATTATTTAGAGTCTCAATTACTGATTCCCTGCAGGTAAGATTTCACCCACTGTGCACTGAAATACTTGCTAGTGGCAGTTTGGATCATGAAGTAAGGCTGTGGGATGCACAAAGTTGGGAGTATAACAACTTGAAAGAACAAAATCAACGGTAATTTTTTGTGATTTTTGACAAATTTAACAAACCATTTTTACACCAGGCTTATTCTAAAAGCTATATGCTTATTTACAGGATTTAACAAAAATAATAAAGTCAAGAATGATAAATATGTCGAGAATGATAAATATGGTAATATTTAATATAACTTCGAACAAAATTATGCAATAATTATGTGGTAGTAATCGATGATTACGATGATAAGATCATAATTCACAATTAAAAGTATTATAATATTAGTAAAAAAAATCAATAAGCAACTGTTACTGCAGTTAAATGTCCACGCTAATATTCACCATGCCCTTCAACTTTCCCATTATTACATAGTAAAAAAAATCAATAAGCAACTGTTACTGCAGTTAAATTTATTTTATAGATAATTATGCTTATATCTTTGGAAAAATTAGGCTTTTGAACTTCCATTCAGGAGTTGGAATTATTTTTACCATTTGATTTTCTTGCAAACAGTTTCTTACAAATGGTTTATTGTAAATTTGGCAAAAATCTCCAGGACAAATGTAGGTTTCCCAGCAAAATTTGATGCTGTTGGTCATGTTCATCAAATTACCATGTTGAAGACCTCTCAGGTGAAATCTTCTCAGTTTCTTCTACATATTCATCTTCCTTATGCTTTCTTTGACAGCTAATAGCCTTTTAGCATAATTTGATATGTTAAACTAAAGAGATATACAATATATGTAGTTATAGATATGTGAAAATACAGAATCTATTATGTGCATTTTTCTAGACAAAGAACCCATATATATGTTATCAAGTATACACAGATTATATATTAGGCTATTGTTATAGCAGCACAAAAGCAAAAATATTTTATATGATTTATATTGTCCTCCTAATTAATGATTATTAAGAAGCATTTTCCAGTTTTTATCTTTACTTTTCTAATTTGTAAAAATTATTATTGTTTCCACCACCATCATGGCCGCCATGACCACCGACAGCAGAACGATGGATATGCAAAAAATGGGTACTAGCAAACAAATTTAATTAATATCGTCAATATAGTATTACCGTAGAAGTTTATAGAAATTTATTAGAAACACGGTTAAAGTCTAGTATTTAAATTTAATATTGGATGGTCAACGGTAGACTCATGTAGTCTCTTTAGTTGAAATTTTACATTGGTATAGATACAATATTAGTTGTTTGGTTATTTACCGACTATATAGGGTAATGGGATTCCCTATTAACCATTCAACAATTACATACTACATTATTTTTTGCAAACATGAAAGCTTGCTCAAATGTTTCAGACTCTCTGAAACAGTGACTGCAGTGTATAACTTTGGTTTAAAAATGCCACCGTTTGCTTTTGTGACCATGGGATGGCCTGCTCTTACTTGTGGTTGTTCTTCAACATTTGCTTGATTATTGTTATTTCCTGATTGATTTTGTAGACGGTCTGAATTTGCTTGATTATTGTTCTTCACTATTAACTAAGATTTATAATAATAATACTAAGTTAACTAAGATTTATAAATATTAAATAAGTTTATAAAAATTCACCAAATACTATAAAAATTTAACTAAGTTAACTAAGCTTTATAAAAATTAACAAGTTTAGTCTACAAAAATTAACAAAGTATATAAAATATAACTAAATCTTCTATCTTCTATATAATAATAATAATAATCGTAATAGTAATAATAATAATGGTAATAATAATAATAAACTAAGATTTGTAATAATAATAATAATAATAGGTTAACTAAAATTTATAAATATTAAATTTATAGAAATTAACTAAGTATTATAAAAATTTATCTAAGTTAATTAAGTTTTATAAAAATTAACAAGTTTAGTTTATAAAATATAAAATATAACTAAATCTTATATTATAATAGTAGTAGTAGTAATATTTATTATTAACTAATAATTATTATAATAATAATAAGTTAACTAAGATTTATAAATATTAAATAAATTTATAAAAATTTAACTAAGTTAACTAAGTATGATTATTATAAATTTTTTTTAACTAAGTTAACCAAGTTTTATAAAATTTAGCAAGTTTAATTTATAAAAATTAACTAAGTACATAAAAACTTAAAACATAACCAAATAATAATAATAATTATTATTACTATTAACTAAGATTTATAATAATAATACTAAGTTAACTAATATTTATAAATATTAGATAAGTTTATGAAAATTAACTAAGTATTATGAAATTTTAACAAAATTAACTAAGTTTTATAAAAATTAACAGGATTAGTTTATATAATTATAATATATAACTTAATATTTTATACTACTAATAATAATAAACTATGATAAATAATAATAATATGTTAACTATGAATTTCTTTGAATTCTCATTTTATTTTACATTTGCCTCTCTACATAAAAAAAAACAGACATTTCAAAACAAAAATACAAAAAAAAGTTTTCATTTCAGTTTTTTTTACAATACAATTGCAATTTTGAATTTTCAGTGTTTTTATAGCACTTGCTTTGTGTGCATTTCTGTTCACTATTTCACACTGTGCATTGTGCACACTATTGCTCAGTTCACCACTCACAAGCCTGTTCACAATATTCAACCCATCGACAACATACCAGAATAGCTTGCTGACCAACCCTGCTTTACAGTCATCAGCTTCTCCTCACAACTGCATACACACCCCATCACCATACTTCATCCCTGTTACATTTGCCATCCACCACCAATTCTCTGGCCATCCCCTTGTCATCACTACCACAAACAGCCACGACAACACTTCAAACCAACTAACCAGAAACACTGCTTCCACCATCAACCATTGCTTGATTCTCCCATACAAAACAAACCCGATCATCCCACTCAAACAACAGTGCAACCTCCCATTTCAGCCACTTCAGAACAAGTCATACACCATTCAACTATACATTTCATTCCCCGAATAGCCTTCTGCCTTCTCACAACTAATTGCTGTACCACTACATCAGTGCCTTCCACTGTTTCATTGGCCACCACCGTTTCATTCATTCAAAATTGCCAACCTTCCATCCACTTGCTACTGACATAAAAAATTCAAGTCTACCACATACAAAACTTCTTCAACCCTGTACATTTGCATTCAAACTGCTGCCATCAATAAACATCCTCCTCCATACAAACGCTACTCACAACATTGTAATTTCTCCCCTACATACAAAAATTCAAGTCTCTTCATTCAACTACACTTTGCATTAAGCGATTGTCACGATGAATTCAACATTAAATTGGACAAGCAAATTCTAAAAGCTCTTTCATTCTCAGAAGTCCACATCTTTTTATCCGAGTCTCTTTGGTTCTTCAGATCTTTTCCTCGGGTAATAATCGCGTTCTCTTAAAAGTTTATTTTTCGGTTAACAAATTTTCTGCGTATATTTCTATGACGTGGGTACCGATTCTTAGTAGTTAAGTGTCATTTCTATTATTGTTTGGTGGATAATTTTTGATATGAAGTGATATCAGCTTGCAATTATAGATATGTAGCTTTGATCCTCTTGTTAATTGTTTCTTATAATTTTTATTTAGCTGGATTTATAGTTTTAGGAGCTCGATGATACATTTGTAGCTTGATGCAGTGTTGCTGGAAGTAGTGAACTGTGGGGATAGAGTGGTCGAGGAGAGTTGATGGTTATGTGATGGTCAGTAGTTGTTCTGTGCCAGAGGTGGAAGGATGGTTGTATGAAGTGGTTATGAGGGGTGGAGCACTGGTATGTTTGTTAGTTATGTATGATGATGTATTGGTTGCTCTGTGGAGATGTGTGTGAATTGTAGACGTGTTTGAATGCAGAAGTGCAGGAGTTCTGGTTTGTGTGGGTTGTGCAGATATGATGGTGTGGTCGGGTTGAAGCAAAGCAATGGTGGCAGTTTGATGGTATGTGGTCAGATGTGAAGGGTTGGTAGGTATTGAGAATGTTTTTATTTTGAACCGAAGTGGAGGGATAGGGGACTGTGTCAGCAGCGGCTCGAGTTTTGAACTGATGTTGATGAAGTATGTTCAGTGAAGGGTTGGTGAGTAAGAACTGTGGTGGTTTTGATGTGTTTGTGCACTGATATATGTGCACAGTTGGATGTTGAATGACAGTGGGGGTTACAGTGGAGCAGTTTAGCTGTAACGGTGCAGTTTAGTTATGTGATATGAATGGTAGTGGTGTGGGTGCACAGTACGAATGTGCAGGTGGGCAGAAATGAAGTGGTTGAGAAGAGGGGAAGCAGCAAGGCAGGAGTGTATTGGCAGAGGAGGTAGTGTGGTCAGTGCTGCTAGTTCGACAAAGGTAGAGTGGTATATGCACAGTGTGTGGTTGTATGGTCAGTGACGAATGTGTTCAGGCAAGTTGATGAGAAGATGGGTATGAAGTATCTGCAGTTGCATTTGTTGCCTTGGTTGTCGGTGCAGATATGTGCCTTTGTCCACTGTCGTAGGATATTAGTTTATAAATATTATCGTTGTTTATGGATTTATGTAAACTTTGTTTATGGATATTGTATTCAACTTAATTTATTGAAATGGTTGATTGTTATGTTTTTATATGATATTTTTTAGTTTGATTTGTATATGTTATGTATATTATCCGGTTGAAATATAATAAAATGCTATTTAGATTAATGATACCAGTGTGTAAATATTGCAATGGTGCAACGCTGTAAAAATAGTACAAACAAACAACAGCGTTTAAACCGTGCTGTCAATTCTATGAAAAGATAATGTACATTGCTCCAACAGCATAATAAAAATGCTGTGAAAAGGGGAGCAACAACTGTGGAACGGGAGTTATACAGCGTTATTAACAACGCTGTTATATCCTATTACAGCGTTTTTAGAACGCTGTTAAAAGCTTATTTTGGTGTAGTTATAAACGCTGTTGAAACATAATACAGCACGTCTGAAACGCTGTAAAAACATTATTGACAGCTCGTAATAAACGCTGTCACAGAGATGTTTCAACAGCGTTTATAGAAACGCTGTTGTAAGTTATGTATATACGACAGCATGTCGTTATACAGCGTTTCTAATAACGCTGTTGTATCATATTACAGCGTTTATCAAACGCTGTTAAAAGCCTTTTGTGGTGTAGTGCCACCATCAGCTCCACCATCTCCTCCACCATCTACAGCAGCTCCTCCTCCCCCTCCTCTGACATTAACCAAGTTTTGCCCATCCATTGAGGTTAGCATCACAAACTTTGCACCAAACCCCTTGAAATTGCCTAGCCTAGCCATATACTCCACTATCTCCTTCATATCTTGCCTTGGCCACCTCCTATTGTTCCACCACCACCACGATACAACCTTTGACCCTCCACCTACCCACTGTCCAGACCTGAACCAGATCAGGCCGTGGCCTCCCCATGTTGAAAACTCCACAAAAATTGCAAGCAAACCCTTAAAACTAGCCTAGCCGAGCCTTAATGCCAATATCCTTTCACATACTCCTCCTGGCCACCCCTAGAACCACCACCACCAGCAACCACATGACCTTTGGGTGCTGCTATACCATCACTCTCCACTGTCTAGATCTGGAGTAAGTATAGCCAGCCCAAGTGTGCCATAGGTCGAGCCAAATATGGACCAAAATCCTTGTTTATGCCTTGTAGTCATAGTTTCATGTACACATACCTTTGCACCATCATCAAATCCATGATACGCTGACCTGTTGCATCCAAACCTGATCCAAAACCATTCCATTATAGTGCTTTTCCAGTCCATAGCTGAAGCATACAAAGGTGAATGCAAGTGCAAAAGTTCTAGCTTTGAATTGTGTACTTATTCCTAGCATTGTTTTGTAATATCTTGGTTTATAATTCATGTTTTTTATTGTTTGTTTGATTTGTATTCAAGGGAATTAATCCTTGGCTCCTCCATTCGTATCTGTGTCGTTCTTTTGTGCTTGTGTAGATTTCGTTCGTGAAATTCGTTGTTGTGTCTCCAGCTCAAACCGGTGAGTTATTCTCACCAGACAATCTGTACCTATATAACTGATAAACCGACACCATTTGAATCTGTAAATGTATTGCATCATGTTATAACTGCTATATTATGATCATATGATGTTTACACCTGTTATTACACCTGTTATATCACTTGTTACTTTTTATTATGCTATTCTGTTTATTTATATCAGTTTATCACACTGCAAGTTCCCTTTTGATTAGAATCACTATGGGTTGAAATGATATATACCCGAACGGACTTTGGAATAAGGGAAAATTGTTATGGGCTGAAATGATAGGCCTGAATGATTTTCAAATCATTTATTTAACTTGGGATTGCGGGTTTGAAATGATAAAACCCGTATTTTTCTTTTTAAACTGCGGATTGAAATGATACATATCCGTATCACTTTACCTAGCGTAGAAAATTATATATAGACCCATAGTTAATATATGTTTTCCTAAAATCTTTAAAGTTATTTTAGAAATGTAAATATTATATTATTTTGATTTAAATATAATTAAAAAGGATTTTTGTAAAATATTATTGATTTTATGAATAATTGTAAGTGAATTGAATTAATGGAAAAGTTAGAAATTTTGAACGTAAGTTATTTTGGAAAAATTGATTTAATTATAATTGGAAATTTAATTGAATATGAATTTATGATAATTTGAAATAAATTGAATTTAAAGTGATTTTATATCATACTAATGATTTTTAATAAAGCTGAAATGTGAAATGAATGAATATTTTAAGTTGAAATTTTGAAATATAACTAAAATTGGAAATTTATGAAATTGACTTGAAAGGGAAATTTTAGTTAAGTAAATAAAAATAAAAATAAGTTATATTTGAGAATTTTAACATAAATTTTAAGTTGAAATTTAATGTAGTGAATCTAAAATTGAACATTGCATATTGATAAGTGAATTATTATTAAAACTTGATTTTTGAATGGAAATTTAACTTTATAAAATCATGAATTTGAGGAAAATTAAATGATGTTTATAAATGTGAAATGTATGATTTTATAAGTTAAAAAATGTTTTAAATAAAAATATAATTGGTTGAGAAATTTTATTGAATATTTGAAGTTAATTTACTGCATTTTTGAAATTCTATTAATTACAATGTGAATAATATTACAGCATTGTAAATGCTGTAGTTGACGATAATGAACTAAAAAGCTAAATTGAATTAAAAGCTATTATAGAAAATTTTTGTAAGTGCTATAATTTTTGAATTTAACTAAGTTTATTTGAAATTTAAGTAAACCCTATTACAACATTTTAAAATGTTGTCTTTTGTTAAAGTGAACTGTTTTGAATGTATTTTTCCGTAGCATTTTCTAAATGCCACGAAAAGTGGATCTTTACTGTTTTAATAAACTTAAGTGAATAAATGAACATTGAAAGTTGAAAATTTTGGAAGTTTAATAATTTAATTATTAAACATAATAACTTCATTTTAGTGATTAAAAATGATTTTTGGAATATAAACTGTTTTGAAATATGAATTGAAATGGTATTTTAAATTGAATAAAATGAATAATAATATTGAAATGGACGTGGTTGTGAAAAGAGATGATATTTTGATATATTAAATGATTGAAATGTGGTTTCGAAAAGATATGATATATTGAAATGATTTGAAATGAAGTTTTGAAAGATATGATATTCTGGTATATATTAAATGATTCGAAGATGAAGTTTTGAAAGTTATGATATTTTGAAATTAAGACGATTTGAAAATGAAGTTTGAAAGATGTGATGATTATGTATTAAAAATGATTTGAAATGACTTGATAATTATTTTGATAAATATTGAATTTGGAAGATGTGATGTTTATGTATTAAAAATGATTTGAAATGACTTGATAATTACTTTGATAAATATTTGAATTGAAAGATATGGTATGATGATATATTGAAATGGTTTGGAAATGATTTAATCTTTATTTTGGTAAAGATTTGGGTTGAAATGATATTTTATTTTGAAGTATAAAATATGTTTTAAAGTTATAACTACGGGTTATAATAACGATTGGTTGTTAAAGAGACCGGGATCGGATATTGTCTTATAGCCGGCCAATACCGAAAACCACTTTAACAACTGTGTACGTGGTGGAGATTCCAGAATGAAGTAGGATGGTGGCGACGTTCTCGAGGTATATTACGTGGACCCAACTCCCGTGAGTTGGCATATATGACTAAAACAGGAGCTATACCGGGCTACACAAAGGGTCGCACCCTTTCATCGAGCATGCTCCATCGGAAACCATTCTATTACTTTTGTGATTCGATTCGGTGGCGCCACATTTGATTCGGGGGTATTGTTCGAGGTGGGCGGAAGCTGCTGGCTTGCCGTCACCACCGGTCCGGGAGTGCAAACTGTGTATCCACCCTGGCATTGCCTCGCGTGCCGTGTCATATCCTTATATCGAGCCCACTACGATTTTGGTTTTAAAGATCCGACAGCGTTAAGGTTCACCATCCCCTTAACGCTATTTTCTATATGATTATACTTTACTGATTAGACACTACTGTATATAGCGCAATATACTACATAGTAAATAGTTTAACGGATCCTTAGAGGATGGGCGGTCCCAAGCATCTTCTAAGTTACTTGCACCTTTACTATAGTTCACTTGAGTTGGTTTACATTGTATAAGTATGTATGTCCTGACTCGAGTGTTTGTATTTTTATTTACGCTCGGGTCAGCCTGAGTTATTCACAGATTTGGATTTCCACTTTCTGGAGATTGGAATCGCTGGAGATTATCTACTTGTCATGTTTATCTTTTGAAACCTGTTGTTCCTTTCAGCGCTTGTATTAGTTGACTTCTACGAAGTGAGACTTCTTTTGTACCTTATTTCCTCTATTGTATTTTATGTAACTCTGATATTTTTATATAGTAGCTTCATGAACTACTATTTCTTTTGCTTCCGCTGCACTATTATTACTCTGTGTCTGTGATTCTATGATTTTTATTTACTGTATATTCTGAGATTTGCCAAATTTTTATTTACAACGCGGTATTTTGAGCAATTTAATTCCGGCATGAGTGTCTACCTATACACTTATAATGGATGCGAATGGTTGAAAATACCACGGTTGTTACAGTGAGGGGTAAACATATTCTATTAGGAGGTGTTATCTCATTATATGTCTTATGTTTAAGAAAATGTATTACTCATACCAGACTTCATGTCTGACCCACATATATTTTTATAATTATTTTTCTCATGAACTCATGGGTAGTCATTTGTTTAAGTTAAGTTTATGAGCTTAACCATGTTTTCTTTAAGGCGAGTATAAGCTCCTAAGTCAAAGTAGGAGGCATAGCTAATACTGAAGTTTTATTTTAAATTACATTATTGTAAAACCAAGTTATATAACTTATTGAGTGTTTGTGTCGGCATCTTCATATGTCTAGCACGAGGCTATTATCTATGTTTATTATAGTTATCACTGCATGGGCATGATGTAACGACTCGAAAATTTTAACGATTTAAATAACGTAATTAACTAAAATTTTCTTAAATAAAAAATAAAATTTTAGCAATAAAAATTTGATATTTGGTATGCGTCTATTTAAACATAGAAAATGTCAAATTTTCATAATAAAATATGTAAGTTTATCAGTTGTAAAATTTCAAATTTTAAAATTTAAAATCAGTTAATTTAATGGAAATAAAATATTTTTGAAGCCTAAATATTTTTACATAATAAAAATGTTTAATATTTTCTGAGTGAGACGTCATATTTGATTTTGTCAAATTTGGACTACTCTAGCTCAGTTTATATTATTTTCAACGTTTTAGCAGTAGTTTGGCAGCAAATATCGAGTTTTGATAGGAAAGTCGTATCTCTGTTATCTATGTACATTTTATTCATCTCGTCGTGTTGATTGTATTTCGGTGTCCGATACATGACGAAATCTATGAAACGGTTAGCCGTATCGGTAACCATTTTGAGTCTCTAGAGTGTTCTGTGACCTTTCATTTGTCCATCAGGTAAACTAATGGACGTTGGCTTTTAATATTTTCTGAATTCAACGGGTATGACTTTTCCTTTTCCCTAAGAGTTGCTCTCATTTCTGTTTCCTGTAACCATCCCTCACTTTCGTTCCCCCTGTCCCAACCATCCATGACACCCCGCTGCACCAAAACGTCACTTCACCTCAAGCAAATCCGCCTCTCCAACCTACAAACCGAGTCTTCCTTTATCAACCATCTCTAGATTAATCCACGTCCACCTTTATCTTCCCTGTCGTCCGCCTCATCTCCCTTCACCGTTGCCCACTAACACTGCTGCCACATCATCTCCTCCACCGCCTCCCTTCTTCCCTCTTCGAACTCGCAATAACCACCGAAGCTACCACCAGCCTTAATTACAAGCAACGAGCAACCCGAGCACCCTCTCTGTCGCCTCGTCCTTTCCCCTTGTTTTGCATCCAGATCGCCTAGCACCCGCATGACTCAAAACCCACAGCCTTGCCAATCCATCGTCCAGCACTCCAACCTACCCGAAAGCCTTACTTCTTCACCTGCACGCGTAGCCACTCCGTTCCCTTCCACCAAGCAGCAAAAACCCCTTCTTCGACCTTGCTCCACATTTTCCATCGAAAGTCGACCCACTGTTTTTCCCATTGCCATCTCTCCACCATATGTGCAGCACCTCCAGTGCCTATTCTCCTACCTAGCCGAACCATCACCTCGGTCTTGCATCACCGCTCACCGCCATCGCCATCGCCAATTTTCCTCTCCAACTTGTGCTCTCCGCCATCACCTTTCGCTAATAGCCCTCAACTTGTGCTTTGCCTTGTGCCAAGCCTCCAATCACCTTGTTTTCCCGCAGCAGCTCCAAACTAGCCTCACCTCTGTTCTATTTAGTCGTAGCCTTCCATCATAATTTCGAGCAACATTGTTTCACTTCATGTTTTTTCTTATAGCATTCGCTCAAGGTGGAAATGAGCCTTGTGTTCAAGCATCTGGTGCAGACCAGTTTTATGATAATGATCCCAAAGAGTGATATATGTATAAATGTATATATGATCTCTCTGTCTGTGTGTGTGTGTGTGTGTTTCTCATCGACTTCAAGAAGTTTGCTTGCCTATTTTGCCGATGTGTGTAAAGTTACAGCAGTTGTTGCTTTGCTTGGTCACAGTCCCTTTGTCGATCCGTGCTTATCTATGTCTGTATCCGTGTATGTGATCGGGTCATCTTCTTAGCCATCATTGTTCCACAGCCACGAAAGATGAGCAATCACTCACGATTAACGTTCTTATGATTAGTAAATTGATTTCACATGAAATGACGATTTAAATATATTGTTAAATTTGAATTGTTAGTTATGTAATCGTCAAATATGATATGTTATTATTTGCATTTGTTCACCTATACTAGTTGATAATATTGAAACAAATAACCTGTTATATGTATTATATTTAAATTGTTAATTATAATCGTATTTGCCATAGATATGCCATGTCATCTTATGCTATTATTTTATTGTTCTCACTCTACAATTTTCTATTAATTTAGGAAATCCTTATGGATTGAAATGATCCATACCCGAATGATATTTTAGATTAGGGAAAATCATTATAGGTTGAAATTATAAACCCAAATGATTTTATTGATTTCTAAAAGTTTAGGATTTCTGGTTGAAATGATATAGACTCATAAATATTAAATTATTGCAGATTGAAATTAAAAATATCCACTTGACCATAGGTTAGAAAATTATATACAGACACCGTTGGTCTATTTTTAAATGATTTCCAGAATTTTGAAAAGAAAATATATGGGTTTTAACAAAATATTGATTTTTAATTATAATATAAAGATTTAATTTTAATATATGTGTAAAATTTTGATTTTTAAATTATATGTTTGGAAATTTTAAATTTATAAGTTAAATTTTGAAAAAAAAAATTGATTTTACTTATAATGTTATTATTTTTAAATATATAAAATAAGATTTTATACAATATATTTAGTAAAATAAGATTTACTTTAATAATAATTAATATAATAAAATTTAATTAGAATTTAACATAAATAATATATATAATATGTTTTAAACATTTATTTACAAATTTATATTAATATTTTTAAAATAGATTTTGTAATAACTTAAGTAAATAAAGATTAGAAAGATAAGTTAAAGTGGACTTGAAATTTTGTTTGTTTAGGAATTGTGTTTAGATAAAAAAAATTCAATTTGAAACTTATTAATTTTGAGATTATAAAGATATGATTTATAACTTGATAACTTGATTTTAATTAAGGGTGATTAAATGAATATTTTCAAATTTAAATATAACTGAAATTGAACATTTAATATTGATTTAAATTTGTAATTTGAGATTTTATTTAAATGTTATTAAAAATGATTAAGTGAATATTTTATAATTAAATTAGAGTTAAAGTTGAATTTTGAAATATAAATGAAATTTATCAAATTGAGTTATTATAAACTGTTTGAATATTTAAAGTTTGAAACCTATTGAATTGAAAGTGGTTTAAATTTGTAGTTCAAATCTAGATTTGAAATCTATAAATTAAAAATGGTTTTAACGAGAATTTGAATTGAACCTTTAACCTTTTAAATTGAAATTATTGAATTGAGACTGATTGATTTGAATTGATTTGTGAAATTTGAAGAAACAATTCTAATTTGAAACTATTTCAATATAAACTCTTTTAAATCTATAAACTATT
Organism: Allium cepa; assembly: GCA_030765085.1. Classification (NCBI taxonomy): domain Eukaryota; kingdom Viridiplantae; phylum Streptophyta; class Magnoliopsida; order Asparagales; family Amaryllidaceae; genus Allium; species Allium cepa. The sequence continues at coordinate 732,381,454 of CM060943.1, forward strand.
TTAATATATTATTTTAAATATATAAAAAAATTATATAAACTATTTCTAATATATAAACTATTTTAATCTATAACCTATTTTTAAATATAAACAATTTTAATGTATAACTATTCCAATATATAAACTACTTTCAATATTCAAACTGTTTAAGTTGGAACTGTTTTGATTTAAAGTGAATATGATTTAAAGTAATATGATTTTGAAAGTGAATATGATTTCGGAAGTGATATGGTTTGGAAATGAATGTGATATTTTGATATGAAGTATGAACTATTTGAAATATAAAATGACCACAGTGTGAAATAAACGTTTGGTTGTTAAAGAGATCGAGATCAGATATTGTCATACTCTCTACCAATACCGAAAACCACTTTAACAAGTGTGTACGTGGTGGAGAATCCAAAACGAAGTAGGATGGTTGGTGACGTATATATGAGGTATGAACGCACAATAGCAAGTTCAAACCAAAGTCAGAGGCAAAAATCAAAACGGTAGCAAGTTCAAACCAAAGTCAGAGGCAAAAATCAAAACCATGGAAAGTTCGAACTAATACAAATGAAATCAGATGTGAATGAACAAGTTAACTTTCATCTCAAAGTCAAAAAAAATTCAAAGTCGTGTTTTATCAAAATCGAACAAGTCCAGGTTGACACAAATGGCCAAAGTCCAAAGAGTGAAGAACAATATCAATATCAAGTGCCGAAGTCAACATAAAATCAAATGCCAAAAATTCAATGCCGTGGTGGCCAAGGAATCATCGTCATAGCAAAGTCAAAACCAAAGCCATGAGTACCAAGAAATCAAAATATATATGAATTGACAAAGTTAAAAATCATCACAAGCATCTATACAATGTCGAATGGCCGAGAAGAATTACAGACGAATTCAAATAAATGTATACAAACGAAAATCAAGGTTTTCGAACCCTATATAAACCATAACATCATCGGCGCAATAAATCATTCGAGTTCAAGTAACAACAGAGCATAATCATACAACTCGAATCATCAATAGAGTTCAAGCATATCAACCAGAAAAGAAAAAGAGCAAAAATTACATACCAAAGCCCTTTTGAACTCGATCGAATTCGAAGCAGCCGAAGTAAATAAGGAGACGGTCGATCGACAGAGCAAGCAACATGGAATCTTCATTCGATCGAGCAATTGAAGTCGGCGGCTTCTAATTTAACAAAGCCCTAAAAATTGAAAGAGCAAGGAATGATAAAGAAAGCGGCCATATTTTCTCGAGCAATAGAAGTCGGCGCTTCTAATTTAACTTTTGCCGCTTTGTTTTTGCTTGCCGCCGCGTTAAAAATTATTTCAGCCCGCTTTTTTTCCAGCCCGCACTCATTTTTTATAATATTTTTATAAGTCTATAGCTACTGCAACATAATGTTGATATCTATGCTAACATCCTAAAGCTAATGTTGTAATAGACAAAAATCAGCATACCTTTCGTTACATTGTAGCTAGCAACATCTTGTATTTTCGTTGCAATAGGCCATCTATGGCGTATTGTTTCGAAAGGATACCTTCAATGATTTCAAAAGGTTGTTTTGAAGGTTTCGAAAGGTATGTTTTGGCCTTTCGGCCTAATGATTCAAGGCATAGTAGTTAACTTATTTTGAAAGAGGTACTTTCAATAGATTCGAAAGGTATTGTTTAAAGATTTTAAGCAAAGGCTTTGAATGGTTTACCTTGGTTTTATGGCCTATGAGCTTTTACATTAAAAAAGGTTTTTAATTTATTTTGGAGGGATAGATAGTCCCATTATGTCTCATCAACATTGTTTTTTGTGAAGAGTGTGTGTGTGTATTTATAACATGGCAAAGAGATTTGAGTAAAGAAAAGAGTAAATTTTACTTGTTTAAGTATGATTTAAAGGGTTAAATCAATTTTCAATAAATGTTTTCAAGGAAAATTTGATGGGGTGGTTAACCCTAGGTAAATGAATTAGATATTAGAATACCAAATGATACTGGTATAGGATCGCACCCTATACTTTAGCTAATAAGGCCCTAGCTAATATAAGTCCAAAATTCCAGTGTGTAGGGCTTTGTCACAAGTAAGACTAAAATGAGGTTACACATAGAAAGGAATATACAGATCGAAGGTGGGTTATTAGTCAGCCCGTAAAACTATTAGATTAATTTGACCCTAGAATAAGATAGTTAAGGCAGTCAGTCCAGAAGTGCGTCTAACAGATGTTAGATAATTGATTGTGTCTGGTAGGCTCGAGTCAGCCAATGGTTAATGGTTAGCCAAACAAACCTATAACTTTGGGACATGAAGTCCATTGATTACCTGATTCATCTACATATATGATATTTCTATTACTTCCTTAATCAGTTTGATTGTAAGATTTTGATTTTCAAAAGATATCCTTTTAAAAGGATATAAGTGAGGGGAAACCCGTTCCTCTAAGCAGCGTGGTCTCACTTAATATCAGTAAACCAAGATATAATAGTATTATTCACGCCAGGATTTATGTCTAACTCGAAGTTTATGTTTACCTTTAAACTCTCGGGTGCTCAGAATTTAATTTGAGTAGATTGAGAGTTAAGATTTTTCAGTTTTAGTTGGTTGGACGAATAAAGCTTCTAAAGACGTGCAGGAGGCAAAGCTAGCTATATAGGAGCTATTTAGTTCTATTTCCACTGTGATGTATTAAGATTGATATGTCAGTTTAGTACCCTGATCATCTTAGGGGCATCTTCATATGTCACCCTTGGCATAATTTGTAAAAATTATATTTGATCAAAACCTGGGAATCATTTGAGATTATGCATCGGAATATGAAATATTAATTTGAAATGTAATAAGAAAAGTTGTTTTAAATATGTGTTAATTTTATTTCATATTCATGTACTTCTAATATTATGGACACCATTAACATTATCGTATTTTATCACCAGAGGTTAATACTATAGATGACTGCAACATCTGTAGAGCTTATCTTCAGGCATCAAGATAGGAGATGTTACAACAAGCTAGAGTGTTTACTTTAGAGGGCAATGGTAAGGACCGCCTCAACAATAGCAAGTCAAAGGAAAAACCATAGAAGATATAACCTTTATTTCTGGTATTTCAGTTAGAGTACTATTTGATGTCGGACTGCACATTATTTTTGACTAAAGACTTGGTTGATAGACTTGGGTTATAGGTTACCTATTTAGCCACTTCCATAAATGTAGTAAATTTGATAAGGGGATAAACCAATCTTAGATCTAGATATGCTAACTTAGATCTTGAGTTAGGTGGGTGTAAGTTTTTGTGTGATCCCTACATGTTTGACTTTATAGACTTTAGAGTTATTTGAGGGACATATTAGTTGAAACTGTATAGTACTAGAATATACTATGCCAAGAGGATTATAGTATTAAGTCACCCTAACCGAACCATAAGAGTATTTGTAGTTTAAGAGAAACTAGGTGCAAATGTGTATTGTTTGAATTCACCTCAGAGGATGGAGGTACTAGAGAAGCATGAGTGGTTAGAGGCTTTCCTAATATGTTTGAACAAGTACTGAGATTAGCACCCTCGAGAGCTGTCGAGTTTCGGATTGAGTTGATATCAAGAGACGAGCCATTTAGTTGACCCCCTAGTAAAATGCCTCTGAAGGAGATGGAGAGTTTAAGAAGAAACTAGCAGTGTTGGAAAGCGAGATCTTCATAAGGCTAAATTTTTCTCTACGGGAACCATCGGCCGTATTTATAAAGAAGACCATTAGGTCTTTAAGATTCTGTATTGATTATCAAAAGCTGAATGAGAGAACGGTGTAGAATAGATATCCCTAGTCAAGGATTGATGACTTGTTTGACTAATTGAATGGAGCTAAGGTATTGTCATAGCTAGATTCGACTTTGGCATTCCATCAATCGAGGGTTGCGATGGATAGTGTTCTATTGGTGAGTGGCTAGTAATGCCGTTTAGACTAACTAATGCACATGCATTCCTCATGGACTTGATGGATTGGATTTTCTGAGGCCAGTTTGACCAATACATCTTGGTGTTTATAAATGATATGTTAGTGTACTCAAAATATGAGAACGAGCGTGAGGTTTACGTAATTCTTATGTTGGAGACATTGAGTTAACATAAGTCAAAGGCAAAGTTTTCTAAGTGTCGTTTTTTGAAAAAGGGATGTTAAGATTTTAGGCCATGCAGTTTGAGTGAGAGGGTTTGCCACAGACTTTTCGAAGGTTAAAGCTATGAATGGATGAAAGAGATCTAAGATGGTTGTAGAGGGTTTGAGTTTTTTAGGTTTGGCAGCTGCTACTGAATAGTCATTAAGAACTTCTCCCAAATAGCAGCCCCATTGATGAAATTTACTCGAAAGAACGAGAAGTATTTGGACTATGGAATGTGAGACATCATTCTGAGAGTTGAAGCTTTGGTTGATGAATGCTCCCGTTTTAGTTATACTTGGAGGAAATGAAGACATGGCTGTTTTTACATATGCATTATGTTTAGGGTTAGGAGTTCTATTGACTTAAAAAAGCAAAGTAATAGCTTATGCATCTTGACAGTTATGACCCCATAAAGTTCGATATCCAACGCATGACTTGGAGTTGGAAACTATTATCTTCGCATTAAAGATTTGGAAACATTACCTTTTAGAGGAAATGTTTGAGTTATTCATTGACCTCAAGTGATGTGCATGTAAAAAAAATATTTTTACTCCCATACTTAATCTTCTTCTATTAAAATAATGGACATATTTGGGTATTTTTACATGTTTTGACCAATATATAACAGTGTTTTCAATTATATTTCACTTATCTACATTTGAGTAAAACGGTAATTTTGTGTGTATGCATTAATTTTGAGAAATTTATTAACACATTTTAATTTTACTTTGTAGGAAACTAAGTGCAAATTGGAAGAAGCATCATGGATTTATGCATGCACATGTTTTATAAGCCAAAAAAAAGAAAAGAAAAATTAATTCTTCATGGAAGATCCCACTTACCCACATGCAAATGGACCATAATTAAAAAAAGTACATGTTAGTGGGAATTAATTAGTCAGTAAACATTACTTGGAGACAACACAAAGTGAAGGGTAGTTTTGGTAACACCTTAAAAGATATTAGAGTTTTAAACTTATATAATTACCCACTTATGATTCATGAAAGGAGGAATGTAGTTGTAGCCACAAAATTGTAAATAAAAAATCTCTCTTTTCTTCTTTCCTATAAATTATTCATGAAAAAATTGCTTTCCTTCTAGTCCTTGAGATATTTGTTCTCTCAGAAGGAGCTGAACATTAGGTAACAAAGAGGTTTAGAGTTTTTGGCATCGTATGATTTTAGTATAGAGTGAACCTCTTGGAAAGGAAATAAAGTCACCGATGCCTTAAGTCGAAAGCAACAGAGTTGTGTTTCGGTGATAATTAAAGAGCGAAATTCGTTAGTGACATTATATTTTTGCAACATTCACTTTCGATCGAGCAGAGCTTCCCTGACACCATCATGCTTACATGTTTGGCCAGCTCCCATTGAAAGAATTGCCAAGAATCAAAGAGAAGATCCACTCTATGGTGAGAGAGTTAGGTGCTTTGAGTCTGGAACTAAGGACAAAGAGTTGAGAGGTTTTGGTATGGATGAAGGGGGTAGACTTCGAAAAATGGAAGGATGTATGTTCCGAATGTAGGAGGCCTTTAGAAAGAAGTCTTTAATGAAAGCCATCGTTCCAATGTTTCCATCCACACTAGTGGTAATAAAATATATTAAATATGAAGGGAAGCTTGATTTGGGAAGGAATGAAAAGGGATGTTGGAGAATGTGTGAAGAGATGTTTCATATACCGATAAGTTAAAGCAAAGCATCAAAAGCCAAATGACTTTTGTAGCCTTTAGAAGTTTTGACGTGGAAGTTGGACTCAGTTTCGATGGATTTTATAGACGACATGGAAAGATATAGGGCTGGAAACAAGAGCAAATGGGTCATAGTAGATAGACAAGCTAAGAGTTCCCAATTCATCCTAGTGTGGCCTACAAGGACGGCAACAAAATTGGCCGAGATCTATTTAAAGACTATAATGAGATCACATGGAAACCCGGGTACTATAGTTAGCGATCGATACCCACTGTTTGCTAGTGAGTTTTGGTGGAGCTCACAAAGTGCTTTGGGTTTGAAGCTATATATGGGTACATCATTTTGTCCATAGATAGATGGACAGACCAAAAGAGTTAACCGAGTGCTGGAGGATTTGTCGCAAGCTTGTATGTTGGAATTCAGCGGAGCTTGGAAAGTTAACCTACACTTAGTAGAATTTTCATACAACAATAGTTACCAATCCAGTATAGGGATGACACCTTTCGAGGCATTGGATGGAAACCTTATAAGTCACCCGCATGTTGGTTCAAGCTGGGAGATAAGCTTGTATTAGGGCCCGATCTAGTTAGAGAAGCTTTGGAAAAGATTGAGATTATTTGGAAAAGGATGAAGGAAGCTCAACCGAGGAAAGCGAGGTGCTGGTAGGAGGCAGAAATACTTGAAATTTGATATAGGAGATCATATACTTGTGAAAGTTTCATCGAAAAGAGGAACTATGCTGTTCGAAAAGGCATGAAAGTTAATGCCAAAGTATATTGGTTCATTTTCAATACTAGAAATAATTGGAAAGGTAGCCTATCGATTTGAGTTTCCAAGTACTTTTGTTGGGGTCCATATTGTGTCTCATATGATAAATTTATGGAAGTGCTTTTGAGAGGTTGAGGAAGTAATGAATCAGAGAGTTATGAATGACTTGGTTGTCAAACCAAACATGACTTATGTTAGAGACTTTTTGGATTGTGGACCAGAATGATAATAAACTTTAGAATAAGGGAGTGAAGCTAGTACATGTCCAATGGAGTGAGGACCGAGAGGATTTTACTTGGGAAACAGAAGATGAAGTCTGGGGGATTTATCCTGAGTTGTTTATTTATACTTAGTTTATATGTTTGATATGTTTTGACTGAACTATTTATACACACACAAGCCTGTGTGTGCGTGTGTGTCTATGTGTTATCATGGTTGATTTGTTATGTATCAGTAAGCGCACTAGTACATTTTGTGTAATGCATGGGTTGGAAACTAATGTGTTAATGCTAGAGTAGGCATGATATAAATGGAGAATAAGTACCATCCCATATTTGAATTTAAAGGGTGAAATTTCTCTAAGGGGAGATGCTTGTGATGACCCATTAATTAGTAAATAATTAATTAAGGAATTAATTATGAAAATGGACATTAATTGATTTAACTAAGATATCATATAATGGGCAAATAAATTAAATAGGAAAATATTTGTGGGACATTTATTTACTATTGTATACATGGAATTAAATTAGTGATGGTAGAAAACTATTAATTGATAGCTAAGGGAATGGGAAAGAAGTGAATGCACACCAATCACGTAATTTAATTAATATGAGAGGATTTTACAAAGGAGGAAATAAATTAATAAAATGAAGTATGGAAGCAAATCAAACCACTTACTATATAAGTACCACTAAACATATCATCCTCCTCATTTTTATTCATTCCCTTTAGATTAAATAAACTAAGAACCTTGTCGATCATCATTATTAAGAGAAAAGGAATAAGAAAAGGGACAAAGCCATAGAAAACATAAAGCTTTTAAAGATCAATGCAAATTATCAGCGAATAATATCATTTCTTTTTAGCTTGTTTTCAGCTAGACTAACTGCGGCTTAGTTATTTTATGATAAATTCATATAATATGTGTTTCTAATTGATAGATATATTTTAAAAGGATATTACTGGTTGAAATAACTTTACTTGGGAAGTTTTGGTATGATTCCCTACTCTATTGATTTTGAAATATGGTGAAAATTTTATTTAATGGATAAAATATATATTTAGAGATAGATTTATGTTAAAAGATTTTCCAATGTTAAAATATTTAGTTATGAATTTTGAAGGAAATTTGTATGTTAAATAAATAAATAAAATGGCTTAAATATGGAAACATAGATAAAATGTACAAAAGTGATTATTTGTAAATTTTTGGAAATTCATAAGTAATTTCCTAGTTAAGAACAATAGTTTTTGGAAGTCTAATTAAAATGCTGAAACTAATTAAATAATTAGGAGCCCAAAACCAATTAATGCATGCATTTTGACATGACTACGTATAAATGGAACAAGATCATATAAAAGTGCTGTAAAAATAATATAAAGGACACTGTCACTAATTAAAAGCAAAGGCAGTAAGAACAAGGAGGCGACATGTAGAAAGTTATGCACACATACTCAGAATGAAAGAAGTACGTAGATAAATACATGTTTTATTATGTGTACTGAAGGGAAGACCTGCCTTTGAAGGGACGTGGGACGTTCATATTGGTTATACCCTTTCGTGAGAGTGGTTGTAGTTCCCTTAAAGGGTTCAAGCTTAATAAAAAAACATAAAGAGATTGCTTGGGGTTGTACTGTGCAGTGTAAATATAATAAACCAAGACCGTATTAGGTTGCACATTGCATTATACAAATAATGAACTGAGACTGCTTAGAGTTGTACTTTGCTGTATAAACATAATGAACCAACTCAACTTAGGGTTATACTTTACAGTATAGAACTTAAAGAACCAAAACTGCTTAAGGTTGTGCCTTACAGAGTAAATTAAGTAAAACACTAAGATTGCTTGGGGCTTGTATCATGCACCATGAGACAAACAAATAGTTTATTAAGATCGAGATGGGTTGTACCTTTCCGCATAGAAACTTTAGTAAATGAAACAAAAAAGATAATTCATAGATAGTTTTTCCAAAACCTAAATATAATCCGGGTAAGGTATTGAGACTCAAAACTTATGATGACGTCAGGTGTAGTTTTGTTGAGACATGTTATGTACATTTAAGTGAACATATAATTTTCCATGATTTATGACTTATGGTTGTCTTATATTAATTGTGCAACCGAGGTCAATGTAGGGGAAAACATATTCCATGCTTTAGCAATGTGGTCCCACTAGCTAAGGAATGTAAATGGAAATGATATTATTCATACGGGATGGGAAGGAGGCCTGATTATTATATTTCATCGTAGTTTAAATTCCATAGTTTAATGTAAATATTTATTAGGTCCAAGGGACTATAAGGGTTCAACATCATCATATATCTAATCTTTAATGATATTATGCAATGATTTGTATTTTACCCCTTCGTGGGAAAAATTGGGAAGTAGAAAAGGAAGAAATTATGTAAAGATTATCCTATGTAATGAACTTCATATAGTTGCTCTATTTACTTAAACTGTTATTTATATACTAAACTCGTTCTGTCACCGAAGGATAATTCCAAAGCGACTACATCACATTGTGGTACCATCTTTTGGTTTTAGAATCAGGGATGTTACAGGTAGCTTTTGCGTCTTGGCAGTTGAGGCAGCAAGAAGTTTGCTATCTGACTCATGACTTAGTGTCGGTTGCACCGATCTTTGCATTGAAGTTTTGGAGATATTATATTTTAGGAGAATTGTTCGAGTTATATATGGACCATAACTACCTTAAGTATTTATTCTCTCAAAAAGAGTTGAATATGAGGCAGCAAAGGTGTTTAGAGTTCTTGGCGAAATCTGACATTGTTATAGAGTACACATTAGGAAAGGGAAAGAAGGTTGCCGATGCTTTGAGTAGAAAGCCGCAAAATAGAATTCTAGCCATGATTATGGAATGAAAGGCCTCAAAGGCTCCATGTGATGACCGTAGTAGGCTAAATGTGATATGGAGTTAGGATAAGGGAGCATTAGCAAATCTGAAAGTACACTCAACACTTTTGAATAGAATTGCTACAAGGCAAAGAAAGGACCCATTATTAGTTGAAAGGGTTAGGTGATTAGAGATGGGTGTAGAAGTAGAGAACCTAAAGGGATTTAGATTGACCCGAAAGGATGGAAGATTATGTACCCGAATGTAGGATATCTACAAAAGGAAATTTTAGAGGAAAGTCATTATTCTAGGTTTATGATTCGTCCCTAAAGAACACAGATGTAGAGCAACTTGAAGCGTGTCTTATTGTTGACAGGTCTCGCTTAATATGTGGAAGTGAAAGCTAAGCATTATAAGCCATGTGGATACCTTAATATGTGGAAGTACCAAATTAGAAGTGACATTCGGTATCCCTAAGATCGAGAGTGGAAAATAATAAATAAGGGTAAATGTTGACAGATTGAATTATAACCTCCATTTTCTATCATCAAAGGCGATGAATGTAACATCCAAAAAATTCAACAGAAAATTAAAAAGATATTTTAATTAAAATAAAGCAAGGTTTAAAAATAAAACTTTCACTGACATCCAAACGTGACTACAAAACTTGCACCGTTGAGTTCGTAGCGATTTTTCAATGATTTTCATATATAAAACATCGTATTCGGAGTTACTTCGTGGAAGTTACGGGAGTTAGAATAATTGAGAATAAAATAGGAACCTTAAAATGAAAATTCATAAATTTACAAAGGACCAGTCGACTAGGGGTGTCGAAAGTCGACCGATAGCGGTCTACCTATGGTGCTAGGTGGTCGATCGTCACTATGTTAAATCGAATGATTTCTATGATGTGTTCGGACGGCTATGATTTGTCGCTTGGTTCTGAATTATTATTCGAGTATACATAATTACTTTGGAGATTCATCGACATTAATCCAATGGCCTAAACTGTAGCGACCCGACTTTCCACTCCCGGAAAATCGCATCACTAATTAAGAAAGAAAGGGATAGAAGAAGAAAAGAAAGAGAAGAAAAAGAAACAACACATCCGAATCTCACAGCGGAACGATTTAAATATAATGTAGAACATATACATAGTATCATATACATCAGAGTACACAACTATATAGCTCAATTTAGACAGTTATAACACTTCTGTCTAGTATACAATACAAGAACATCAACACAGAATAACACACAGTGGAAACTCTAACTATATATCTACACGCTGAAGCCTCCTGCTCCATAGCTCCTCCAGATTTCGTCAAGAGATAACCTGAATCACTTGACTACTCATATATAATATGAGTACCCAAGAGTTTAATAAAACAGAAAATAAACACTCGGGTCAGACAGGGGTCTAGTGTGAGTCAACGGTTTAAGATTGCTTAACTTTAGAAAAACCTTTGAAAAGAAAAGGTATCACGTAAGACTTCCCACACATAAACATGGAAAAGTTTTTACCTTACGCTAACCAAAACATTTGATAGGAAATCCAATGATATTACAATAGTGTCTAGGGTTTTCAAGTAAATATGAAATAGCCGAAATTGTTACATGATTAAATTCCAGCTACTAGCCACAAAAGTGGGTAATACAATCAAAACCGTAGGGTCTCGTAGGGTAAATGGGTTTCCATCAATGGCAGGGCTACTGGGGTGCCGCCCGTCACAGTACGTGGCCTAGATCACCGTACCGAGGATTACTCCCTTCATCCCCTGCAACACAAAGCCGGAACCATTCCTTACTGAACAGTCCCGAACAAGACCACCCTGCAGTTGGCTGTAGTTCCAACTGCCCACAAAGCCGAAATAAAAAGGGACATCTAGACAGGGATGTATCTCGCTCTCCAGTGGGAGCGACCCACGAAGCCTTGCTGCACCTCTCCTGTTTTAGCCATTCCCGGTTGATGAGGCTTGAAGCTGCGATTACCTTTATAGGACCAATTATCTTAGAATGCTCATCGTCCGCCTGACGATGTGCTGAAAGCATTCAATCCATACAAGTTCGTTCCGGGTTCGAACGAAACCGAAGGCACTATCTCGTTGCACTCATTTTGGAATCACTCTCAGAGTCAACGACCATAGCCCTTGCACTCTGAAACACCATCTCGAATCTATAAGCACTATTCCGTCAAACTCATTACGGAATCACCCACAGAGTTATACTGACGTATAGCCCTTACACCTCGAGTCTTCACTTGCTCCACTTGGATTAACGACCTAACGTTTAATTGGAATCGATGTGGTTTTCGGATATCCAAATATGGAAACCCGATCCCGGTCTCACCGAATCCAAACGCCATTTTAATGTCCAAGTTGTACTTAAGTTATTTAAACAATAGATATTTAGAAATATCACTTACCATAAATGGATGTACCACATTACACAGATAGATAAGCATCTTATTATCACATGCATCTATACATATCACAAAGCAGCATATATATCACATTCAGATATAACATATTCACATCATCACTCATTAATCAATTTCATCCAACAACAACCAATATCATTAACTCATCCAATGATATATCATCCAATCATTAATCATTCTTAAACAAGTTTGATTCAAACTTGAGTAATTTAATTAATCTGTAAATTAAATACTTGGATTATCTTCAATCCATTTTACTATTCATTAATTAATTACAAATTAATTAATTAACATCACTTAATTATCCATTTCAATTAATCTTCCCTGATTAATTATCACTTAATTACTTTAAGTAATTCTTACTTAATTACCATATTAATTAATCATCCTGATTAATTACTTCCAAATTATACTAAGTAATTACCTCTTAATTACCTTCTAAAATTAATCAACCTTGATTAATTATTCTTTAATTATCTTGATAATTATTCCTTAATTACCTTTAATTAATTACACCTGATTAATCACTTTTGATTAATCACACTTGATTAATTACTTTTAATTAATCATACTTAATTAATTATTTTTAATTAATCATCCTTTTATTAATTTCCTTTAATTACATTTAGTAATTAAAACTAAATTATAAACTAATTATTCTTAAATTATAAATTAATAATTAATTAATTAATTTCATTAATTAATGATTACTTCATTAATTAAAATTTCTTTCTTAATTAATTACTTTAACAAGTAATTAATCACTTAATTAATTTCTCTTAATCCTTTTATTAATTAATCATTAATCAAATAATTTAAATCTTTAACCAATTATTAATTAATTCTTTAATTAATAACTAAGTGATTAACTCTTAATCACATTTACCTAATTACTTTTAATAAAGTAATTAACTTTTACTTAATAACCTCTAGTAATTAACCATTTAATTACTTAATCACTTCCCAAGTAATTATATTAGATTAATCCAAAGTGATTATCTTAATTAATCACAAGTCAATTACTCAATTAACCATTTAACTTAATCATTTAAAATTAATTAAATGTTTCTTTAATTTCTTATATTACAAAGACTCTTAATTAAGAAAATCATCATCTTAATTAAATCATTTATTAACAAATAAAAATTGATAATTAAAAATGATTTAATTATCTCAATTATCTTTACAAACTTAATTATCTTTAAATAAATCAAAATTCAAAATAACTAAAGATAATCTTTATTTTTATTGATCTCTAAATCTTTATTATTTATCCTATTAAAATAAAATACTTTAGAAATCAATTTTAACTAAAACAATTGAAACATTCAAAATTAAAAATGTTTGAACTTCCCGAAGTGATTAAATAAAATATAATACTTATTATTTAAAATCCACTTATTTCATTTTTAAAACCTTTATGTTTTAAAATATAAAATTTATTAAAACTTAACTTTGAAGCCAAATTAGTTATAAGAGAAAGCTTGTTTATATTTTTATAAACTTTAACTAAATCTATAAATCAAATTCCTTTTGCTTTCAAAATCTTTAAACATTGCTTTATATAATAAAACTTTGAAGCAAACCAAAGCAACATTACAAACTCGAGTAATCACCCCTAAAACCCGAGTAACACCCTCGTTTACCCTGAGCAAAACAAAAAAACACACCGAGTTTCCCCTACCTACCCCCTGCTTCGAGTCAGAACATCAAAAACACGGAGCCTACTTCGAGTTTCCTCCTTCTTCTCCCCAGAACCCCCCCTGAAATACAGATCCGTGCACATTAACGTGCACATCTACGTTGGTCGCTGGCGAACTCTTTTCCGGTCATCCCCAAGTCGACTTCAACTTCGACATCAACGTACTAAACCCAAAAATCACAAATTCGATCGAGAACGAGATCTCGACCTTCGACCCAAAATCGTTCAAACCACCATCACCCAAAACTTCCCCTCCACGGCAACACCAAGCTCGAGAAACCCTGCCACCTTAGACATAGCTTCCCCACGTTGCCTCGAAACCACAGCACCACTCGTTATCACCTCCGGTTGCCCCACGTTGAAGCAAAACCCAAAAGAACAACTTCGGCACCTATAGCAAACTAAACCCTACTCACTCCATTCTCGGCTAACTCCATCCCTAATAAAATCCAATTTCATTTTTCCTATGATCCCCATTGCCCCCTTCACCTTCATGCTCAAACCCGAAACCCAGTTCATCGCCATTCACCAAGAATTGGCCAAAAACCCCAAAATAGAAAATCCCAAAATTCTCTTAAATTTCTAATCTAAAAATCATGAGACTAATCTCAAAAATCATGATTTTTCATTAGGAATTCAATTATATAATTCAAATCCAAAATTGATTCGATTAGTTTTTGACCCATAATAAGATTTTACTGTAAATTTTAAACTTTGAACTAAATATCCATCACAAAATCCTATAATTATTTTTAGAAGGAAGATTACATGTTTTCTAACAAACTTTATTTTCAAATCATAAGCTAGTTTGGATTTAAAATTGAATTATTGAATTATATAAAGAAGGTGAAGCCTGTTTATAAACAAACACTACAACAAAACTTGGTTTTGACAGCATTAAATCTCAGCGTTTGAACCTTTAATGCTGTTGATTATATTTTCCCAAGAGTTATTTCTAGGGTTAAACGCTGAAAAAAGTATTCACGTACGTTTATTTTGGTTTGCCGCCTAACTCACATTTACTTAAGAAAAAAGTCAAGTTCCCCCTCTTTTAATTATTCGTCTCCCTCTTTATCGATTTTCATCTTCCCTCCCGTCCATTTCGATTTCAGTTTGCTTGCTCCAGAAATCGCATCTTCCTTCCTCCTCCGTGTCTGATCTCGATCGAGCATCTCTCTCGTTAGCTTTTTATGCACGTTGAATCCCCGTTTGATTGCCCTAAACTGGGTGGAACTGGTGAGTTTTTTATTCGTAAAATTAGTTTTCAATTGAGTTCAAAATCGCTATGTATCATATCTGATTGAGTTTATAGTTTAGCCTGAATTCCTTTGGTTTGTGGCTGAGTTCTTATGGATGTAAATTGTTTTTAATGGAACCTGTGACATATAAGGGGATTTTAATTTGAACAGAATTATCATTTGTGTAAATTATCATTTGGTTTGTAGCTTAAGGTATTAGCATACCATTTATCATGTTCTAACTGATTCTTGGGAGATAATATTTCTTCATTTTTACTCGCAGTAAATATTTGAATTCTTATAATTTACTTTAATCTTTTCATTTAGTCTTCTATTATTTTATTTTATACTGTTATGTAGATTTGAGTGTGGAATAGTATGGTATTTGAAGACTGCTATTTATATATCAATTATCTGCAGCAAAGGATATGTGATATCATACACTTATTCATCCACTTAGGTGGTAATGCAGTTGAATGTGAAGTAGTAAACTTGTTAATCAAACGCTGTTAAAAGCCTTTTGTGGTGTAGTGAAACTAGAATAATTCAAGTAATTCAAGTAATACTGGAATCAAACAATTCAGGATTAAAATCAACATGCAACTAATGTTAATCAAGCAGCAAGTTCAGGAAGAATGCAAAAAAATTTTAAAGCCTGGAAAACAGTTCTATTATCTACTCTCTGTTCTTTGCTAATCAGGTGAGTAAATGGAATCTTAAAAACAGTTTTATTCTAAATTTTAATTTGTTCTTACGATGAATATCATGATGTTGATGAATTCTTGAATTAAAAGTTTATGCATGTTTGAATGTTAAGCATTTTGATGCCTGTGATGATGAAATGACTCTGTTTCACTACACCACAAAAGGCTTTTAACAGCGTTTGATAAACGCTGTAGTATGATACAACAGCGTTATTAGAAACGCTGTATAACGACATGTTGTCGTATATACATAACTTACAACAGCGTTTCTATAAACGCTGTTGAAACATCTCTGTGACAGCGTTTATTACGAGCTGTCAATAATGTTTTCAACAGCGTTTATAACGTGCTGTATTATGTTTTCTAAACGCTGTTATTGAATCATCAACAATTTCGACAGCATGTTTAAAACGCTGTTATTGAATCATCAACTATTTCGACAGCATGTAAAAAACGCTGTTATTGACAATTTCAAGATAATTACAGCACGAATTAAACGCTGTTGTTTCTTCATTGACAGCATTAATCAAACGCTGTCTTCTATTTATATAACAACTTTAATATTCCACTCTATTTTTGAATATTCCAGAATTATATTTTGAGTATATTGAAGCAACTAGCATATATAACATGTTATAATAACTATTAATTAGATACATAAACATTTACATGATATATACGTTCAGTATATTACAATTACAAATATATACATTCAGTATAACAACCCTTCAAACATATCACCTTCAACTGTTCGCATATAAGCATATCAGACAACGCATATCCGACAATACATATCACCTTCAACTGTCCACAAAACTGTGTGCATCTCCATCACCATACAACTGCCCAACAAACCGCTGCCATCAGCCTGAACAGCAACCACCCACCTGCCACTGACTTTTCCAACGCATCTGCCACCATCCTCACATAACCTTGTTCAACTTCACACTCACAACTGCAGTTCAACTTCATTCTCACCCCTCCTCCAACTTGCTACCACCAGCCATACATACAACACAGTTCATCGATATCACTAAACCATCTTCTTCCTTCACTTTCTACTGCCCGCATTCCTCCTTCCTATACATCTACTCCTACAACAGTTCATACCACTTCCTTCACAACTTGAGACCACAACATCATCTCAACAAACCACTTCTGCCTGACTCACTCCCACAAACTCTTCTTTCTCACAACACTTACATATCAGCGGACTATCACCACAGCAACACGACCACCTGCATTCAAACTATTGACAACTGCTGCACCAGGACTACACCCGCCTTCCCTATAGCAACAAAACTCACTTGCCTTCCACTGCCTTTACTCCTCAACAAACAACTACCCATAGCTGTAAGCTTACCCTGCAGGAATTCCATCCTTTCAACCTGAATGCAAAATATTGCATATTCTTTCGGTTTGTTCATGTATCTAAATTTACAGAATTGATTTTTTACATATAACAAAAATGAAGAGTGGAAAAACCTGTAAATATATACTCTCCCCTAGCAACTAGATGTCAAGATCTGCTTATTTTAGCAACCTTTCCAATTAAACTTTTGTCCACAAAGTCTTCTCAACCTATGATGAATTGAATGACAAATTAATATGTATGTAGTTATATACATCACACTTATTCTTAACCAAATTAAGAAAATACCAATTAAACAAATCCAATGTAAGTGGATATTCACAATGCATCGAAAATTACTTACAGCAAATACTCAATTTAGCCTAGTTTTCAAGTCCATACAAAGGCTCAAATCGATCAAAAACAACCTTAAAACTGGAACATTAATAGAATAGGAATAAAGAAATAACGTGGCAACATTGGAGAGCTGAATAACTCTATATATCTCCAACTAATCGACGATCCCCATGATTCTCAACTGATCCAGGAATATAAGTCAAATTTATTAGTGCTTCTGTCCATGTTAAATATTGAAGCTATGGATATACATATACACATAAATCTAAAGTAAATTGGCTTGCACAGGGTGATCAGCCTATAAAATGACTGCTAGAAAAATTAAAACAATGTACTGAAAAATTAAAACAATGTACTGAAAATTAAATGTCGATATCAGCTCAAATACACCACCTACTAGTCAATACTATTTTATATTTTCATTTGTGTTAGTGGCTGAAACCTTTTTCTCAACTGATTAAACATTCATACTGGAACATGGGGTATCACCTAAACTACCTCCATTTTAATTGAACATGCTAAGATGTTATTTCCTTTTTTGTTGACAAGTGATCATATCTGCATGCTATAAGAATATAGTGATTTCATTCTTTTTAATAGCCATGTAAAGTGGTAAAGCGAAAATGCATGTTAACTTTTAAGGAGTTCATTATTGATGTTGGAATTTGATCCTGCCGAGAAACTTGTGTTTCTCATTGACATCACAGCGATCATGAGTTATCCTTTGCAGTTACGCATTTTAAATGTATCACAACAGATTTATAAGAAATGAACATAGCCTACTTGTGTCAGTAGGAGGTCTGCCTGTACGGCACCGCCTTGGATATGGAATTTTGTCCCCACCAAGGATTGGCCTCATGTATTCCCTCCCTTTATCAGGTTTGCCCAGATCATTGTAAATGTCGTAATCATAAATTCTATCTGATTGCTTCCGGGTACCCTTCCTGTAACAACCCTGGTTGGAGAGTACCGTAAATATTAAATTATAATGAAGATTATAATTTAATATTGGAATTAATTGAATTTATTGGAAGAAAATGATGAATTATATTGTTTATTTGGAATAAACAATATAATATGAATAAATTTTGGGAGAACAATATAAAATAAGGTTTATTTCAAATTAAATGATTGAAGCAAATTTAAGATGAAGGAAAGATGAAGTAAACAACTTAATTGTGATCTTTGAGTTGGAAATTATCATTGATGGAATTTAGTAGGAGCATTAAAGGAATATTGGCAATTTATTCCAATATTCTCCTTTTATTGTAAAATAAAAGGGAAAATAAAAGTAGAAAGATTTCATTGTATTAATAGTAATAAACATATGTGTGAGATAAACTTGTTCCTTTATTTCATGAATTTTGAATATAGAGATGCAACTATATTCAATTAACATGTACGATTTGGCGATAATGTAATTTATTGTCAAATTGCATCTTTTCTTTGTTAAATACAAAGAAAATTGTTAAATAATTGTTTAATCATCATATGCATAATGAATTTGAATTTTTGGGCTAATGAATTGTAACAAAATAAATTAATCACTCCATTTCGATGGTTGGAGTGGTTTGGAATAATTAATGGAATTTGGTTTGGGTTGGGGAAATCATATTGGTAATTTTAAAACCAATAATACATTTTATTGTAAAATAAAATGTGGGGAATAAGAAGAAAAAAAAAATAATCTTCTTTGAGTATGAAAAAATGATGGACATGAGTAAAATAAAGTTTCTACTTTATTTCATGAATTTGAATGTAGTTAATTGACTACATTTGATTAAATTGATAATTTGTACAATATTGTGCTTGTTTGCCAATATTGTCATTTTATTAATTAAATATATATATAAGAATGAGTTAATAAAATAATTAATCATGATAACTATGATTAAAAATGTGATAAATAATTTAATAATGTCTAAACCTATATTTGTTTTGTTTTGGGTACATAATATCTTTTTATTTAACCAATTGCATTAAATTTGCAATTTATTTTGCAATTATGGGAAAATTGGATAAATTGAGTAATAAATGGAAATTTAATAACAAATTTATTAAAACTTATGTTTTGATAATTTTATTAAAAACTAGATGACATAACGAATCCAACGCATCCAAAATCATTAAAAACGGATTAAAAATGTAGAAGTTATGAAGATTTAAGCATTGTATAAGTGTAAATAAACTTAAACAAATTTTTGCCTAAGTAAAATTAATATGGGTCATTGGGTTAAGCCCAAACCCAATATCCACTAGAGAAACTTCTAGAGCCAGGAAAGAAGTACATACACTTCTTCCTCCTTCAGCTCATTTGAGAAAAGAAACCCTAGAAGCTCAAAAATTAGAAACAATGGCCGCCATCTCAAACCCTAGCCATAATTAATAAAATTCTTTGCTAAATCAATAGAAATTTGGATCTAATTCAACAAGAAGGTAATCTCCATCCTTCTCTATCTTGAATTTGAGGAGAAATCCATATTTGTTTATTGTAATTCTTGTTTTGTAATTTATCTTCTCTTGCATGCCTATTTTCAACAATCATAGGTCCGGCAAAGGCAAATTCGAGTTGAAAGCTTCAATCTTCAAGCCTAAATCATCATCTTTTTACTGCTAATAGGTAAGCTAAGGCTTATAGCAACTGTAAACGAATAAATTTCAGCAGCAAATAATCTTTTGCTTGAAATATTTGGTTAAATATGTTGAATTTTACCTCTGTTCTATATTGATTGGTGCTGAAAATGCCCTGTCTTGTTTTACTCATATCTGGCTCGTCCGGTATCGGATTGACGCCAATCTTTTTTCAGATTGTAGAGGACTGATTAGGGTTTGTTTATTTTAAATTTCATTGGGTTCTGAGTCCGTTTGGACCTTCTTAGTTGCTGTCAAAAATGAAAATCCGAGAGGGACTAAGCCCAGAATATTCTAGTGGCTGGTTAGTGTTTTCACCGTAACTTTTGTGTTTCTTATCGGAATTTTGATTTCTTGGATGTTCTGAAATCCTTGTGAAATATCCCACAACTTTCATGTTTTCGGTTTTGACTGATTTTGAAGTCTACATAGTGGAAAATTGGCATTTTCATCGCTGGCCTGTGTTGACAGGCAGCGCAAATAATTTCTTTCTTAGTAGTATTTTGATCATAACTTCTTCGTTACTCATCGGAATATCAAAATTTATGAAGTTTTGGAAACCTGAGGCTGTTGGCTACAATTTTTGTATTTTTTATTTTGTAGAATTTCAAAGTTTGCATGGTGGAAAATTGATGTTTTCAATGTTGGCCTGTTATGAACTGCCCCAACATTGATGTACTTGTTCGACTTTGATGATTTCATTTGCATGCTTTTGCAAGAATTTTACTACGAAATTTGATGCTAACATTTGATTCTTTTTTCCAGCAATGGACTAGTAAATTTAGAATGTGACTTGAATTCAAATTGGTTTTAAATACGATTTAAATTTTGAATATCGGTTTTTACCGATTAAATTGCAAATTGATGTTTTTCTGAGTTTTAAAAATCCGAATAAATTGCATAAAATCTTCTAAAATCATGAGTTGAGCAATAAATGTTTTTATACATTTTTAAAGGTTTTTAAACAATTATTCTTTATTTTCTAGGCTTTCAAAAATCATTAAAATTCTTTAAATGATGGGTTTTCACTCATAATCCTTTAGATAAATTTCTATAAATTGGTTTAAAATCCCGTTTTCTCTAGTAAAATATATTATAATTAATTTTATTTACTTTAATTACTTTTATGCTTTTTCGGACATATAAGGAAACAAATTAAAAGATTTAGTAAATCCGTGAGGTATGGGACTTGAGTATTTACTTTTTCGGTTAAATTCGGACTTGTACTATCGAAACGACATTGAGAAATCTTTTTGATTTACTCCTTGGGATTTACCACTTTGTGGTCTGGGATAGAGTGTTATATTAGTCTTTTAGACTAATAACTTTAGTCTAATATTTCGTATTCGGAAGCATATACGACATGAGACTATCTTGGGAAAAACACTATTGCCGATGATATGAGGCAATTGTTTTATATGAGATTTTCTGAGATTTATAATTTTATGGAATTTTCCACTTGTCAATGAGATGAGACAGGTTAGATATTATATGCCTTACGCCAATGACATGAGGCAATTCTTTGAGATTTTGATGCATTTGTTAGTGTGGCATCGACTAGCGGCTAGAAAACCGCTGAGTGAGGACGTACGGTATGGGACGTACGTAACCACTTTTCGGGTTACTATCCGAGAGTTTCTGACACATTCTGGGAATTACTAGTGCTATGACCTTTGGGTCATCTGAGAATCTGGGAATCTGAGAATCTGGGAAATTAAGAATCTGGGAAAGTGTGACTTCGGTCGCCTTAGAGATTCATGTGGGTACCTAACTATATTACTAGCACTAGTCTGAGAACTTTAGCACGTGCAACATGATTTAGCATGTAATTATTGGCCAATCTGAGATTTATTTTATGAGTTAAGAAAATTTTGATTTCACCATATTTTGATGTGTTTACTTAGCCTTATAGAGATGAATAAGGCGAAATATGAGTTTTTGAGGATTTTGGTGATTTCAATTTTATGGTTTTATACTTGGGTTTCATTTACTACTTTGAGAAGTTTATTTATTCATGTATCATATTTGGATGTTTTCTTTATATGCATGAATCCACTAGTATTAACCCAAGTAAGTGTAGAATTATACCATCTTAGAGATAGACAGTTCTTGATATCAACCTTAGTCATTCTTATCAATTATTGGTCCCTTGATGTATGTTTCCCCTTATACCTTATCGTATTTCCTCTCTAACGATAAGATTCAGTTGCCTGACCCGTGTGTTTTCACTCGGGTCAGACCGAGTTGTTTCAGGTATAATCTATTGGGCTTAGCTTGAAGTTGATGTTGGATATCAGCTCTTCTTTCTCTTGAGTAGTTTATTTCTTCTGCATACTCTGATGTTTTTACATTTGATTCGATGTATACGGTGTGGTCGTATACCACCTTTATTGTATTCATATTGTATTGTACTGAACGTGTATCAGTGTATATGTATATATATATATATATATATGATGTTGGTTACTGTTCTGTGATGTGATTTACATTCAGTTATTGTATTTTGTTCTGATAGATCCGTTTGCCACCTATAGTTTTGGATTAAGCATTTACTGGGTATGTCGATCCACTTGAGTTGAAAAATTATAATGCATTTATCGACGTATTCAATGGATGTTTAAGACAAAATTATAGATGGTCGCCCTTAACCAGCCCTATTCTCCGCTTTAGTAGACAGAATTACTCATTAATTCTCTTTACTAAGGTGGGTCTCGGGGTGGGGCGTTACAGCTTGGTATCAGAGCTATGTTCAGAACAAAGTAGAATAAGCACAGAACAGTACGTATATCACAATACGTCAAAGTACAATACGAGTGAATCATTGTCCTTCATTTGAGCTTGTTTTCGAATAGTGCTTTGATTCTTTTTCGAGTTTTGGGATATGTTGAGATGGAATATGTCTAGGAATATAAATTGTATTCCGTAGTATTTCATAACTGAGTTTGATGTTATCTTATCTTATGAATAATCTTATTTGGGATTATTCTATTCTTTTCTTTTTTTGTCGATACGAGTGAGTTCGTATCGATGGAGTTGATCGATTTCTTTGAGCATTCTTGTTGCATTCATTTGTGAGTTGTGAATCCTATTGAAGGGATCCACAATGATTGGCTCATTGTGGGCATTCTGAGATTTTTATTTGATGTTGCTTTTGCGAGTATTTGTTTGTTACTCACAATCTTGAGATGTATCTGATTTGAGATGGACTAACTTATTTGATGTTAAGCTCAATCCTTTTGTTGTTATAGGATCCTGTATTTATTTAGGCATCCTAATTTTATTGGGTTATTATTTCTATCACTTTGAAATGTTAATGATGATTTCGAAGTTTCTGTATTCGCTCTTGAATATCGAGATGCTGATGATATATCTCGAATTCCAATCAAGGTGACTTTGTTGAGTTTTGTAAGTCAATTTGGATTTGACATCCAATCGAAAAATCGAGTGTTGAGGTAACCTTATTCCTAGCTCTTAGCTCTTCGGTTATCCTTCCACGGGGATATCCACTAAGGAATGAGGAGAGTTTCTAGATATTCGAGTTAGATTGAGTTTATCATTCTACTTTGTTTGAGTGTACTTTTCAGACAGTCAATCATTGTTATCCTTTAGCATTACTCCGTTTGAAGTAGCGATTCGTGGATTGTGTGCTTCTTCTCCTTCGAGAAGAATATCTTGCTTATCTTATATCTTGCTGTTTTTTTTTTCTTGGAGCGGCTTGTGATATTGTAAGATTGACGAACACTCTGTCTCCTTTTGATGATTTTGAGAATCAAGTATTCTGGGAAAATCTCGATGCATTCTCTTAATGTTCTTTGGTTTGATTTTTTTTTAAAGCTATATATATATATGAGTTTTAAAAAGAGAAATTGGAGTTTTGAGATATTTTAAAAATCAAAGAATGTTTTGAGAATATATTTATATAAGTAGTATTCTTTCATAGAAATGATTTTAGAGTGTTGGGTTATCCATCGAGTAGTTAAGAGTTCTGGTCGATACGCTTGATCAACGTTATCGATAGGAATCTCCTAAATGCTATGATGAGGCAATCAGACACAATGGTTTGTGTTTTAAAAATTGAGATTTTGAAAATAATATTTTGAGATTATATATTAAATTTATTAGAGATTCAATGGAGAGGCAATGCCATTTATTTATTTATATATTTATTTTGAAATTGTAAAGATGAGAATATATGAGAATATTCTTAAGTTATACTTTATTGGAAGTATATTTTGAGATTTTTAAATCTATATTAGATACATTGGATATTTTAAGAGAAGAGTTACAAGAATATTTGAAGATTGTTTTTAAAATATTTAAGTGTTTTAATAAAAAGAGTAAAGAGAATTTAAACCCTTAATTTATTTTGAGGGATATTATTATGGGTTTACAAATCTCTTTGGAAATTAATTTTGAAGTAAGAGAAGAAATTTGGACTTTTAATTTGAGTTTAAATTACTTACAAAGTAGTATAGTAAAGAGTTTGAAAATTTTCAAATGTTAAAAATCTAGATTTAAAATTTAAAAGATGTTGGGATTTAAAAATTCTAAATATCTTGGATTGAAAAGTAATTTGAGCCTATATCCTTATTTCTTGAGTATATTCTATCCTTGAGTTAATATCAACGACATGCCTTATCGCGGTCGTTCGACTTTGGTGGCCTTGCAAGAAGTCATTCCGTGATTTATTCATCTTGTCTATCGTGTTTATCTTGTTGTGAGGATGTTCTTTCCGCATTATTATGCAGAAAATCTTATTGATGATATTCTTTATTGCTTAGAGTTTGGGTTTAAGTGAGTTTGGTCCCGACTCTATTCGTAGAGTTTTGTAAAATCAATCATTTTCGATTGATTAATTGTTGAACATCTTATTGAGTTTTTTTCGAAGATGGGATATCTTCGAAATTCTTTCAAGTTACTTGGAAAATTCGATGGTTTGCTAATCGCTATATAAGCATTTGATGGGCCATTGGATTAACCAGGGAAGTTTTTCCTTGTTTCTCTCTACCACTCTATGTTGAGAATATGAACAGTTTGAGTTTCGAGCTTCTCTTTTATCCTTTGTCGATTGAATAAATTGTGTTGAATACAGATTTCCTCTATGAATTGCGAGGACGCAATTTTCATAAGAGGGGGAGTCTGTAACAACCCTGGTTGGAGAGTACCGTAAATATTAAATTATAATGAAGATTATAATTTAATATTGGAATTAATTGAATTTATTGGAAGAAAATGATGAATTATATTGTTTATTTGGAATAAACAATATAATATGAATAAATTTTGGGAGAACAATATAAAATAAGGTTTATTTCAAATTAAATGATTGAAGCAAATTTAAGATGAAGGAAAGATGAAGTAAACAACTTAATTGTGATCTTTGAGTTGGAAATTATCATTGATGGAATTTAGTAGGAGCATTAAAGGAATATTGGCAATTTATTCCAATATTCTCCTTTTATTGTAAAATAAAAGGGAAAATAAAAGTAGAAAGATTTCATTGTATTAATAGTAATAAACATATGTGTGAGATAAACTTGTTCCTTTATTTCATGAATTTTGAATATAGAGATGCAACTATATTCAATTAACATGTACGATTTGGCGATAATGTAATTTATTGTCAAATTGCATCTTTTCTTTGTTAAATACAAAGAAAATTGTTAAATAATTGTTTAATCATCATATGCATAATGAATTTGAATTTTTGGGCTAATGAATTGTAACAAAATAAATTAATCACTCCATTTCGATGGTTGGAGTGGTTTGGAATAATTAATGGAATTTGGTTTGGGTTGGGGAAATCATATTGGTAATTTTAAAACCAATAATACATTTTATTGTAAAATAAAATGTGGGGAATAAGAAGAAAAAAAAAATAATCTTCTTTGAGTATGAAAAAATGATGGACATGAGTAAAATAAAGTTTCTACTTTATTTCATGAATTTGAATGTAGTTAATTGACTACATTTGATTAAATTGATAATTTGTACAATATTGTGCTTGTTTGCCAATATTGTCATTTTATTAATTAAATATATATATAAGAATGAGTTAATAAAATAATTAATCATGATAACTATGATTAAAAATGTGATAAATAATTTAATAATGTCTAAACCTATATTTGTTTTGTTTTGGGTACATAATATCTTTTTATTTAACCAATTGCATTAAATTTGCAATTTATTTTGCAATTATGGGAAAATTGGATAAATTGAGTAATAAATGGAAATTTAATAACAAATTTATTAAAACTTATGTTTTGATAATTTTATTAAAAACTAGATGACATAACGAATCCAACGCATCCAAAATCATTAAAAACGGATTAAAAATGTAGAAGTTATGAAGATTTAAGCATTGTATAAGTGTAAATAAACTTAAACAAATTTTTGCCTAAGTAAAATTAATATGGGTCATTGGGTTAAGCCCAAACCCAATATCCACTAGAGAAACTTCTAGAGCCAGGAAAGAAGTACATACACTTCTTCCTCCTTCAGCTCATTTGAGAAAAGAAACCCTAGAAGCTCAAAAATTAGAAACAATGGCCGCCATCTCAAACCCTAGCCATAATTAATAAAATTCTTTGCTAAATCAATAGAAATTTGGATCTAATTCAACAAGAAGGTAATCTCCATCCTTCTCTATCTTGAATTTGAGGAGAAATCCATATTTGTTTATTGTAATTCTTGTTTTGTAATTTATCTTCTCTTGCATGCCTATTTTCAACAATCATAGGTCCGGCAAAGGCAAATTCGAGTTGAAAGCTTCCATCTTCAAGCCTAAATCATCATCTTTTTACTGCTAATAGGTAAGCTAAGGCTTATAGCAACTGTAAAC
This sequence comes from Allium cepa, assembly GCA_030765085.1. Classification (NCBI taxonomy): domain Eukaryota; kingdom Viridiplantae; phylum Streptophyta; class Magnoliopsida; order Asparagales; family Amaryllidaceae; genus Allium; species Allium cepa. The sequence continues at coordinate 732,408,380 of CM060943.1, forward strand.
GAATAAATTTCAGCAGCAAATAATCTTTTGCTTGAAATATTTGGTTAAATATGTTGAATTTTACCTCTGTTCTATATTGATTGGTGCTGAAAATGCCCTGTCTTGTTTTACTCATATCTGGCTCGTCCGGTATCGGATTGACGCCAATCTTTTTTCAGATTGTAGAGGACTGATTAGGGTTTGTTTATTTTAAATTTCATTGGGTTCTGAGTCCGTTTGGACCTTCTTAGTTGCTGTCAAAAATGAAAATCCGAGAGGGACTAAGCCCAGAATATTCTAGTGGCTGGTTAGTGTTTTCACCGTAACTTTTGTGTTTCTTATCGGAATTTTGATTTCTTGGATGTTCTGAAATCCTTGTGAAATATCCCACAACTTTCATGTTTTCGGTTTTGACTGATTTTGAAGTCTACATAGTGGAAAATTGGCATTTTCATCGCTGGCCTGTGTTGACAGGCAGCGCAAATAATTTCTTTCTTAGTAGTATTTTGATCATAACTTCTTCGTTACTCATCGGAATATCAAAATTTATGAAGTTTTGGAAACCTGAGGCTGTTGGCTACAATTTTTGTATTTTTTATTTTGTAGAATTTCAAAGTTTGCATGGTGGAAAATTGATGTTTTCAATGTTGGCCTGTTATGAACTGCCCCAACATTGATGTACTTGTTCGACTTTGATGATTTCATTTGCATGCTTTTGCAAGAATTTTACTACGAAATTTGATGCTAACATTTGATTCTTTTTTCCAGCAATGGACTAGTAAATTTAGAATGTGACTTGAATTCAAATTGGTTTTAAATACGATTTAAATTTTGAATATCGGTTTTTACCGATTAAATTGCAAATTGATGTTTTTCTGAGTTTTAAAAATCCGAATAAATTGCATAAAATCTTCTAAAATCATGAGTTGAGCAATAAATGTTTTTATACATTTTTAAAGGTTTTTAAACAATTATTCTTTATTTTCTAGGCTTTCAAAAATCATTAAAATTCTTTAAATGATGGGTTTTCACTCATAATCCTTTAGATAAATTTCTATAAATTGGTTTAAAATCCCGTTTTCTCTAGTAAAATATATTATAATTAATTTTATTTACTTTAATTACTTTTATGCTTTTTCGGACATATAAGGAAACAAATTAAAAGATTTAGTAAATCCGTGAGGTATGGGACTTGAGTATTTACTTTTTCGGTTAAATTCGGACTTGTACTATCGAAACGACATTGAGAAATCTTTTTGATTTACTCCTTGGGATTTACCACTTTGTGGTCTGGGATAGAGTGTTATATTAGTCTTTTAGACTAATAACTTTAGTCTAATATTTCGTATTCGGAAGCATATACGACATGAGACTATCTTGGGAAAAACACTATTGCCGATGATATGAGGCAATTGTTTTATATGAGATTTTCTGAGATTTATAATTTTATGGAATTTTCCACTTGTCAATGAGATGAGACAGGTTAGATATTATATGCCTTACGCCAATGACATGAGGCAATTCTTTGAGATTTTGATGCATTTGTTAGTGTGGCATCGACTAGCGGCTAGAAAACCGCTGAGTGAGGACGTACGGTATGGGACGTACGTAACCACTTTTCGGGTTACTATCCGAGAGTTTCTGACACATTCTGGGAATTACTAGTGCTATGACCTTTGGGTCATCTGAGAATCTGGGAATCTGAGAATCTGGGAAATTAAGAATCTGGGAAAGTGTGACTTCGGTCGCCTTAGAGATTCATGTGGGTACCTAACTATATTACTAGCACTAGTCTGAGAACTTTAGCACGTGCAACATGATTTAGCATGTAATTATTGGCCAATCTGAGATTTATTTTATGAGTTAAGAAAATTTTGATTTCACCATATTTTGATGTGTTTACTTAGCCTTATAGAGATGAATAAGGCGAAATATGAGTTTTTGAGGATTTTGGTGATTTCAATTTTATGGTTTTATACTTGGGTTTCATTTACTACTTTGAGAAGTTTATTTATTCATGTATCATATTTGGATGTTTTCTTTATATGCATGAATCCACTAGTATTAACCCAAGTAAGTGTAGAATTATACCATCTTAGAGATAGACAGTTCTTGATATCAACCTTAGTCATTCTTATCAATTATTGGTCCCTTGATGTATGTTTCCCCTTATACCTTATCGTATTTCCTCTCTAACGATAAGATTCAGTTGCCTGACCCGTGTGTTTTCACTCGGGTCAGACCGAGTTGTTTCAGGTATAATCTATTGGGCTTAGCTTGAAGTTGATGTTGGATATCAGCTCTTCTTTCTCTTGAGTAGTTTATTTCTTCTGCATACTCTGATGTTTTTACATTTGATTCGATGTATACGGTGTGGTCGTATACCACCTTTATTGTATTCATATTGTATTGTACTGAACGTGTATCAGTGTATATGTATATATATATATATATATGATGTTGGTTACTGTTCTGTGATGTGATTTACATTCAGTTATTGTATTTTGTTCTGATAGATCCGTTTGCCACCTATAGTTTTGGATTAAGCATTTACTGGGTATGTCGATCCACTTGAGTTGAAAAATTATAATGCATTTATCGACGTATTCAATGGATGTTTAAGACAAAATTATAGATGGTCGCCCTTAACCAGCCCTATTCTCCGCTTTAGTAGACAGAATTACTCATTAATTCTCTTTACTAAGGTGGGTCTCGGGGTGGGGCGTTACACTTCCTATCTCCTCTCAGTTCTTTCAGCTCCTTTTCTCTTAGCTCTCTTAACCCATCTGGAGTCTCCAGCGGCAAATAAGGCTAAAGATAACGCATAATAGTTAGAAAGCGGAGAGATGTAGTGAATCGCCATGTAAGAAAAAGTTCTGGTGCATAGGGGTGTGTATTACATCATTTGAAGCCATAGTCTTATTAGTTATTATTTGAATTGCATATGCGAGACCTTCTATTCATGTTCTGTATACTTTTTTGAAACCGGTGTTTAGTTTTTGTGGTACAAGTAAAATTCACAAAATAGAGTATTTATTGAACTCATTTTATGCAACACCATATTAGTTGTCATAGTCTGACATTCATATGATATCCGACACAGAATCTAAAATTATAACGATATCAAGAAATAGAATCAACCTTATCTTTCCCTTTCTCTGAGCTCTTTTCTGCATCAGTTAGCATGGGAGGTAATTTTCGAGCCCAAGAAAGTCCAATTGTTGACTTAGTTTCCATTTCTATCAGTAAAAACATATTTGGATGAGTACTAATAAGTGAGAATAAAATCTACGGAGAGAGTAGTTGAGCTGTAAAAAGAAGTATGGCCAATATGTGCTTACAAATCATGCGTTGTAACCAAATGGAAAGTGAAATACCAACTAACCATTAGATCCGTACTATATGTAACAAGACTGGCCCATATTTATCAAGTAGTAAATCAATTAACCAACCATCAAGTATCAAGTATATGCTAATTACTACATACAAGAGTTAATTATTGTTGAACTACTTACTGGGAAATAACGGGAAATAGTATAATAAATATTTCAAACAGGCGACTTATGCCACCACCTGTTTTGGTTGGATATTTTAAAGGGGAAAAAGAGAGAGAGAATACAACCAATAACTGTTATCAAGTTTACAGGTTTCCTATCATTTTTTTCCTTATGATTTTACAGGTTTCCATACTTTGCCTCAATCTCACCCTACTAAGACTAATAATATCGTTAGCTTTGTTAATAAGTTCATTCAGTTTTAGGGTCGGTTTTTTTATTTCTTTTTTTTCTCTTTCTTTTTTTGGAACGAACTTATTGTTTCTACTAATAAATCAAAAAATTGTATCTACTACTAAATCAAATGCGCTACATTGAAGCTGTTTGGGGGTATTCCCTATGCATAGGGTTCGCTAAACAAAATTGATGGTGTAAATAGTTCTACAGTTATCAGCTTAACATCCATTAGTTAAGTTTCAAATTTCACCCAAATAATAATAATAATTTACCTGTTTCTCAAAGGTTCAGTAAACCCTAGTGCCTTTGAAGTCATGAAACGGTCAATAGGAAGACCACTTTCTGCCAAGCACATGCAGCAAGAGGACAATAATTCAATTGATTCTTGCAATCAAGAAAGCAGCAATATCATGTTCAAGCTATAAGAAATGCATATCCATATGTCAAACATCAGGTCTGTTTTTATAAATCAAAATAACCTCAAATAGAAAAAACGTTCAAGCAGAAAAGGAAAGACAAACAGGAAAGTTCCAGGTACCATGCATTACGCCCTTTAAGCAAGGTAACATAAGTGTCTGCTAGCAGTGGTCCTGCTAGTTTCTCTGGCTCTTCTGTCAACAAGTGTGTGATGAATATCATTTCTGAAGTGCAATGCGCAAAGTACACTGATTTGCTTGTGGCACTCTCGTTTGTTAGAGCAGCCACCATACCTGCATAGCTGAATTAAACAACAAAGTTATCATGAATGCAAACAGCATAGACACCTTTGTACTTAGACTAAATGAATATCATGAAAAAACAGCAAGTTGATAAGTTGATAATCCGCATATTTTATCATACATAGACTAAATGAAATGGTACTGCAGCTAGAGAAACTAAAAATATGTGAGACCGGAAAGAGTTGTACTTCCATTTTATGTCCTTGTATAAATTTATAAATACACACAAAATGTGCGCACACGTGTGTATATAATAAAAGAATATGAATCTAGCATGATTGTACATGCAAAAGGATGTTAATTCAACAACTTGAACAATTTGAATGATCAAATCACTTAAAAGGCTTAATTATTTTGATCATACAGATGCTCAAAATATTATTACGATTCCATCCAGTGCGCTTTACTGTGATTGCATTCCTATCAACTCCACTCTAACTCTACTGATATCAGATTTGATTATCACTTACTATTTTTTTAATTCAAGTTTTTTTTACAACATAAATTGAAAATAAAAAGATTTGAATCTGTAGAGTTCCAATTTGACCAAAATTCCAACTAGAATTTTATAGAAGCTTTATAGAGTTCTGATTTGATATCAATTCTATGTTTGTTAGAGTTTGTTTCAGGAGACAAACTTACAATGCCAGCTTATAGAAAATAGTGCAAACTTTAACATGATGTTGGCAGTTAGCAGTTCTTTAAGATAGTGCAAACTTATTGTTTGGGGAGATGTTTAAATTGATAATATTCACTATTAACCAACAAATTGATAATATTCAATGTGCTGCTTTTTCCACTGCTGTATTTGCAAGCCAAAGTATGCTTGAATTATATCAAAAAAGAGAGGTTTGTTAGACTCACTGTTAACCAAATGATCTCACCATTGGATTAGGAACAGTATGCTTCAGAAATAATCAGGTATATAACATAAAGGAAATTACTTGCTGAAAATAACTAAATAATATTATTAGTTACCTTTGCGTGATGAGAATTTAGGTTACCTTTGTGCCATCACAGCATGAACCGGAGTCCCACACGTAGGGTGAAGCAACACATCCAGCCCAGTAAAGGAGCTTAACCAAAGTCCAGAATCTTCAGATTACCTATGATATTGATAAGGCAAGAGCTAAATAGCATAAAATTTAGGAAGCTTCCCAATTTTTATGCTATTCAACTATGCCTCATCAATATCATTTAGACCTTATACGATAGTGACAACATCTATATCATCCTGTTGACTGCTCTGGCTGAACCCAAACTGTATAAATTACACATGTATAAATGTCACGCTCATTAAACTGAAAAGAATTTTCAAGATGACCATAATGACCAAGATTTAGAGATAAACTAAAACAGATTGCCAATAATTTCTTTTATTGATGACCTAGGATTTCTTTTACCAATAATTTCTTCTAACGTGTCCACATTGATACATTCTGCTTGAGATTTGATTATGACACATCATCATTCTCATGTTTCACGTTTCTTAATATATTTTTCTAACATAATTTTGAAACCCAACTTTAACTAATATAAAATGAATTATTTACCACATGGCATTTTACCATTTAGCGTTGGTGCAAAACCCTGCAGTTAGATTTGTTGGTATCAGCTATAGTTGCTAATATTTAACAACGTTTGCCTTTCTGTAGGTCGGGCATGCTCAAATTGTGCTATGGAAGAAACGATACTTGAATGAGAACGCATATATAATCAGATTTAGGGTGAAGATGCAAGTTGCTCATTGAAACAAAAAACCTAAGGTAACAATTTAACTATGCAACTTCATTTTGAAAAGACATATAAAAATATAATTTACAATTGAATGAAAAAGCATAGATAATTAGTTTCAGTTCATAATTGATCAAAGTTTCCATTGGAAAATCTACAAATGGTTGTTTCAGCTGTTCAAAGTGCAGCTATTTCTTAAATTGGTTATGTTTGTGTTCAGCTTAGTGGGGTTCCATAGCAGTATCTCCTCCTCCCTTGGCTCATGTTTTGTCTTTCTGACTGAAGTATTATTTGTGTATAGTGAGTACCTCCTATATGCGAAATGATAGAGCAGGACTAAATTATATACATGGGTGTAGGAAAAGTTGATATCAAGTTATATTATTATATCCCTAACCTAGTCCCTAACCTATTTACTTTGATGTAAAAATATAAAATGGCAATAATTCAATCCCTGACAAGTGGCAATTACGAATGCCCTAATAAATTTCTTTTGAAGACGACTGATCAAATATCTATTGATAAAGTTTTGCTTCCTGTGATTCATACAAAAGCTACGAACTATTTTGCCCACATCATACAATAACATATTTTGCAATATGGAATGATGGGTATATTATATTGAGAAATAACTCATACGTCTCATGACTTTTGGTACACTCTTTTGTAGTTGATAGAACAACGTTGCATCTAATTGTATCTTTTGAATTCATTTATTGTCAGTAGTGCTAAAGTCTTTTAAAAAAAATGAAAACAAAGCCAGTGACTATGTATAAAAGTAGGACCATAAATAATATGCTTTGCTAATTATTGATTCACGTAGTGATAGTTTTCTACTGGACAAAGTTCAGGTTACATCAAATCGTCCCAGAAGCAAAATGAACTACCATTGCAGCGAAGTTATATTGATATTGATAATCATAGAAGACAAACTGTAAAATCGTCTGAATAACAAAGAATGGACACATATTGGAAAGAAACGGTGATGGACGATCGAAGGAAATCATTATTGTTTTTGTTTTTTTGACTGGGAGCATGAATACTTTAGCCTTTATTAAATGAAGAGAAAATATATTGAAACCAGCTAGCACACACTACACATACAGGAACAATTATTTAGTATTATCGCAATCTTCCACCCTCGGTTAACCATCATAATTTATCATACTTCTATACTGTAACTATAACAACAACCCCTTGACATCCTCAGTTGCTACATATCATTCTGCATCAAACCACCTCTTATAACATCTACCCATTTCTTTCCATCCCACACATACATCCCAAACCACTGCCTCATCCCATAAAAAATTCACCAATCCTTCCTCTGCCTTAACTGCCTCCAGCCTCCTCGCTGGTCACCACCAGCCTGCACATCCATCCTCAACTGCAACTACTAACCAACCATTATACAACAAGTTTACTACTTCACATTCAACTGCATTACCACCTAAGTGGATGAATAAGTGTATGATATCACATATCCTTTGCTGCAGATAATTGATATATAAATAGCAGTCTTCAAATACCATACTATTCCACACTCAAATCTACATAACAGTATAAAATAAAATAATAGAAGACTAAATGAAAAGATTAAAGTAAATTATAAGAATTCAAATATTTACTGCGAGTAAAAATGAAGAGATATTATCTCCCAAGAATCAGTTAGAACATGATAAATGGTATGCTAATACCTTAAGCCACAAACCAAATGATAATTTACACAAATGATAATTCTGTTCAAATAAAAAGCCCCTTATATGTCACAGGTTCCATTAAAAACAATTTACACAAATGATAATTCTGTTCAAACAATTTACATCCATAAGAACTCAGCCACAAACCAAAGGAATTCAGGCTAAACTATAAACTCAATCAGATATGATACATAGCGATTTTGAACTCAATTGAAAACTAATTTTACAAATAAAAAACTCACCTGTTCCACCCAGTTTAGGGAAATTAAACGGGGATTCAACGTGCATAAAAAGCTAACGAGAGAGATGCTCGATCGAGATCAGACACGGAGGATGAAGGAAGATGCGATTTCTGGAGCAAGCAAACTGAAATCGAAATGGACGGGAGGGAAGATGAAAATCGATAAAGAGGGAGACGAATAATTAAAAGAGGGGGAACTTGACTTTTTTCTTAAGTAAATGTGAGTTAGGCGGCAAACCAAAATAAACGTACGTGAATACTTTTTTCAGCGTTTAACCCTAGAAATAACTCTTGGGAAAATATAATCAACAGCATTAAAGGTTCAAACGCTGAGATTTAATGCTGTCAAAACCAAGTTTTGTTGTAGTGTTTGCATGCCTCTAGCTTCATTTGAAAACCTTGCATTTGCATTTTCCAGATTTACAGTTTCCATTTTCTTTTTCTTTCAGATTTGTATTCATCTCCCTGATCTTTGTTTTGCATTATTGTTGAAAGAAGAAAGAAATTTTTACTGAAGATTAATTTCTTCTTTCAATTTTACAATTTACATTTTAAATTTAATTTTACAAGGAAGAGACATTTGTCATGTTAATGCCTTAAGGATCTTACACTTGCCTTTAACCCACTCTAAAATGTTTACAAGTGTTATTAACAATTTTAATATACTTACATGTGGTTTTTATAAGTGTTATTAAATTTCTTTTAAATGTTATCTTCTTATTTATAAATTTATTTAAGTTATATATAAGTAATTATGTAATATTATGAACTTATCTTTTAATAAATATGCATGTGAATACAAATAACTTATAGTTTTGATTTATATTATATAATATATGTTTATAAAATAAGAAATTAACTTTATTATTTAAAATTTAAATTTCAAATATCATTTCAAAGACATTAAATCAAATTATCATTTCAAATTTCAAAACTAAATATATTCAAGTTTGAAAACTCTTATTAAATTCAAATTAATAATTCTTCTATTTCAAATATATATACAAATATATATACACATTTCAAATAGAAACATTCTAACATTAAATTTGTTAATTTCCATATTAAATTTTAAAACAAATATCAAATCACAATACATATGCATTCATATATACGACAATTTGATTACAAAGTTTTATTACATTAAAACTTCTTATTTACCAAAATAAATATTTCCAAATCAAATTATTATAAACTTCAAAAGAATTAAATCTTGCCTATTTATATTGTTAAGAAAAATATTAATAGATATTAACAAATTGTTATTTTCAGCCTTTAAAATAAATTTAACTTGTCAATTTATAATATAAAATGATTAAATCAATTTAATAATTATCAAAGATTATTAAATTGATATTGCTCAAAATTCTGGGTCGTCACATTCCTCCCCCCTTAAAAGAATTTCGTCCCCGAAATTTAAAAGCAAAGATAATTTAATAACCCAGCTAAAGAATTTAAATTTAAATTAGCATTCAAACACTATCAACCATAGCAACCAATTCAAACATACAAACAATTTATCTATTCAGAAAAAATTCTGAATAGAACTTCCTAATATTATTAAGAATTTTCCAGGCACCTATATTGGAATACTCGCTCTACAGAATCTTAAGTAACTACACTACTAAAACCAAGAACTCCTCATCTGATTCTACAAATCTGAACAAGATATCAGACTAAACCCAAAACCAGCTCAACTACCAGATCCCTTCTTAACTACTAATTCTATCACTTGAAGAATCATATACATATTCCTCAGAGATATGTGAAATACAATGAATTCCAGCTATCCAACTGGCAATTCAATCCTGTAGATCCAAAATCTAATCTTCAGAGAACACAGGAAAACTCAAAATACCATCAAAGCTAACTTTCCAGTTTTACCCAGTTTAATAATTCCTTTGATCGGATAAAACCAAATCAATATCCAAATCTCTCAATTCTTAACTGCATAACTCTTCAGATGCCCCGAGTCACCTTTAAAATTCCTGATCAGCCTAACTCTTGCTGATTGCTTCAAGAAACAACAGGACCAACTCAAATCAAATCTCCAGATTCTACTCAACAAAATGGCTCTTTCCAAAAATAATTTGCTGAAATCCAAAACACGACTCTATACACCAAGCATCAATGGACTTCAAACCTACCTCTCCTATCTGGAATAGCCAAACATTTGCACTTGACAACCTTGCCTACCAAATCCAGAAAATTCCTTCATACTTGAATTTCCTGTAGAAATCCTTTAATCCAGGTAAACTGCAACTTCCGGTTGCTCCCATTCAAGAATAATTCCCAACTTGCTTCCGCTGCACAACTCTGATCTAGAGCAGATAAGAATGCTATCGAAGAACACAAGCAAAATCTTTCTTCATACACAGTTCATCCGACTCATAAAATCTTAGTGACCATTCTTCTTGATCAAACATCTAAACAGAATCTTAACTTAGAATAAGATGATCAATCCTTCTCCAAAGAATCTTGAGCTGCCTCACCAAATTCTTCTCGCTCCAAGAGTCATCCCTCTACATGGTCGAACCATTAAAATTGCTCTAGGAATCCAAGTCGATAAGAAAACTCAATATCCGATACGGGTCAACTTCTGATTCCCTCAAAACATCTAGAGAATCTCCGACAACTTTTATAGCTTTCACCTCTACTCGAGGTGCCTTAATCTCAATCCAAAGAATACTCAAAGATTCCCAAACTAATCGCAAGTCACTTTTGCGATCCCACTCAGTTCAGATTCCAAAGAACTATCTCCCCAACTAGAACAACTTTCCTAATCAAGCTAAATCTTACCAGAATGGCTCACCTATTAGAAAAACTGATAGATCACTTCCAACAGATATCCTGCTCTGCTGAGCCTTCCAAAGAAAAGAATAAGCCTTCACTATCTGCCTGGTCTGCTGATAGTAGAATTCCAAAGATTGTTGAATCATCGAAGATGTAGGTCCATGCTGCTACTTCCAAACTTCACTTCAAAGATACATCTAAACCAAAGATCTTCCTTAACCAGAAGCTTCTTGAAACACAAAACTAACATCCAAATCCTCTAAAACATCCTTAAGGTGAGTCGACATCTTCTCAAGAAAACTCGGCTCCAAACCAAACACCAATCACTTATCTTCTCATAAAGAAAACAAATGAGACCATATCTGAAATGAGGTAACTCATCGACCTTAGTCTCCTACTTAATATGGACAAGACATCCTTACTTGAGATCCAGAGAATCTCTAAACATTCGAATCTTCACTGCAGCAGGCATCAATGCTCTTCTAACACCATCTAAACCTGGCTCCAAAAGAAACATCTTCAGAACCATCTATGGAAAATGCACCTCATCACACAGCTGTTCTTACCTGAAGCTATCAAGATACCACCACTTGCTTCCCTTCAGCGGACAACTCAACTCTTGGAAATCCCGCTCATTTGAGAGCAAATCAACCTCACACTTCAAGAATATACTCCAATTCTTGAAAAAGACTTCCTCTGGACTCAAAGAAATCCTTTCTACAATCTCCACAACTTATTCGAGACGGTATTAGGTCTACAATCTCGATAAACACCTCCAACCTTAATATATAAACCTCTTCCATTAGTGGTAGTTGTGTTCCACACACTCCTACCTTATCTACCTTTATAACCTATGTTGGAAAATCCGAACAGATAACCCAACAGATTAGGTAGTTATATAAATATATATTTATATAAAAATTACAAGTACGCTCTCTCAAGATAGACACCACTCCAGCGCCTAGGCATTCACTCAACCTAATGCTCTGATACCAGCTGTGACGACCCGACTTTCCACTCCTGGAAAATCGCATCACTAATTAAGAAAGAAAGGGATAGAAGAAGAAAAGAAAGAGAAGAAAAAGAAACAACACATCCGAATCTCACAGTGGAACGATTTAAATATAATATAGAACATATACATAGTATCATATACATCAGAGTACACAACTATATAACTCAATTTAGACAGTTATAACACTTCTGTCTAATATACAATACAAGAACATCAACACAGAATAACACACAGCGGAAACTCTAACTATATATCTACACGCTGAAGTCTCCTGCTCCATAGCTCCTCCAGATTTCGTCAAGAGATAACCTGAATCACTTGACTACTCATATATAATATGAGTACCCAAGAGTTTAATAAAACAGAAAATAAACACTCGGGTCAGACAGGGGTCTGGTGTGAGTAAACAGTTTAAGATTGCTTAACTTTAGAAAAACCTTTGAAAAGAAAAGGTATCACGTAAGACTTCCCACACATAAACATGGAAAAGTTTTTATCTTACGCTAACCAAAACATTTGATAGGAAATCCAATGATATTATAATAGTGTCTAGGGTTTTCAAGTATATATGAAATAGCCGAAATTGTTACATGATTAAATTCCAGCTACTAGCCACAAAAGTGGGTAATACAATCAAAACCGTAGGGTCTCGTAGGGTAAATGGGTTTCCATCAATGGCAGGGCTACTGGGGTACCGCCCGTCACAGTACGTGGCCTAGATCACCTTACCGAGGATTACTCCCTTCATCCCCTGCAACACAAAGCCGGAACCATTCCTTACTGAACAGTCCCGAACAAGACCACCCCGCAGTTGGCTGTAGTTCCAACTGCCCACAAAGCCGAAATAAAAATGGACATCTAGACAGGGATGTATCTCGCTCTCCAGTGGGAGCGACCCACGAAGCCTTGCTGCACCTCCCCTGTTTTAGCCATTCCCGGTTGATGAGGCTTGAGGCTGCGATTACCTTTATAGGACCAATTATCTTAGAATGCTCATCGTCCGCCTGACGATGTGCTGAAAACATTCAATCCATACAAGTTCGTTCCGGGTTCGAACGAAACCGAAGGCACTATCTCGTTACACTCATTTTGGAATCACTCTCAGAGTCAACGACCATAGCCCTTGCACTCTGAACCACCACCTCGATTCTATAAGCACTATTCCGTCAAACTCATTACGGAATCACCCACAGAGTTATACTGGCGTATAGCCCTTACACCTCGAATCTTCACTTGCTCCACTTGGATTAACGACCTAACGTTTAATTGGAATCGATGTGGTTTTCAGATATCCAAATATGGAAACCCGATCCCGGTCTCACCGAATCCAAACGCCATTTTAATGTCCAAGTTGTACTTAAGGGATTTAAACAATAGATATTTAGAAATATAACTTAACATAAATAGATGTACCACATTACACAGATAGATAAGCATCTTATTATCACATGCATCTATACATATCACAAAGCAGCATATATATCACATTCAGATATAACATATTCACATCATCACTCATTAATCAATTTCATCCAACAACAACCAATATCATTAACTCATCCAATGATATATCATCCAATCATTAATCATTCATAAACAAGTTTGATTCAAACTTGATTAATTTAATTAATCCTTAAATTAAATACTTGGATTATCTTCAATCCATTTTACTATTCATTAATTAATTACAAATTAATTAATTAACATCACTTAATTATCCATTTCAATTAATCTTCCCTGATTAATTATCACTTAATTACTTTAAGTAATTCTTACTTAATTACCATATTAATTAATCATCCTGATTAATTACTTCCAAATTATACTAAGTAATTACCTCTTAATTACCTTCTAAAATTAATCAACCTTGATTAATTATTCTTTAATTATCCTGATAATTATTCCTTAATTACCTTTAATTAATTACACCTGATTAATCACTTTTAATTAATCACACTAGATTAATTACTTTTAATTAATCATACTTAATTAATTATTTTTAATTAATCATCCTTTTATTAATTTCCTTTAATTACATTTAGTAATTAAAACTAAATTATAAACTAATTATTCTTAAATTATAAATTAATAATTAATTAATTATTTTCATTAATTAATGATTACTTCATTAATTAAAATTTCTTTCTTAATTAATTACTTTAACAAGTAATTAATCACTTAATTAATTTCTCTTAATCCTTTTATTAATTAATCATTAATCAAATAATTTAAATCTTTAACCAATTATTAATTAATTCTTTAATTAATAACTAAGTGATTAACTCTTAATCACATTTACCTAATTACTTTTAATAAAGTAATTAACTTTTACTTATTAACCTCTAGTAATTAACCATTTAATTACTTAATCACTTCCCAAGTAATTATATTAGATTAATCCAAAGTGATTATCTTAATTAATCACAAGTCAATTACTTAATTAACCATTTAACTTAATCATTTAAAATTAATTAAATGTTTCTTTAATTTCTTATATTAGATAGACTCTTAATTAAGAAAATCATCATCTTAATTAAATCATTTATTAACAAATAAAACTTGATAATTAAAAATGATTTAATTATCTCAATTATCTTTACAAACTTAATTATCTTTAATTAAATCAAAATTCAAAATAACTAAAGATAATCTTTATTTTTATTGATCTCTAACTCTTTATTATTTATCCTATTAAAATAAAATACTTTAGAAATCAATTTTAACTAAAACAATTGAAACATTCAAAATTAAAAATGTTTGAACTTCCCGAAGTGATTAAATAAAATATAATACTTATTATTTAAAATCCACTTATTTCATTTTTAAAACCTTTATGTTTTAAAATATAAAATTTATTAAAACTTAACTTTGAAACCAAATTAGTTATAAGAGAAAGCTTGTTTATATTTTTATAAACTTTAACTAAATCTATAAATCAAATTCCTTTTGCTTTCAAAATCTTTAAACATTGCTTTATATAATAAAACTTTGAAGCAAACCAAAGCTACACTACAAACTCGAGTAATCAGCCCCTAAAACCCGAGTAACACCCTCGTTTACCCTGAGCAAAACAAAAAAACACACCGAGTTTCCCCTACCTACCCCCTGCTTCGAGTCAGAACATCAAAAACACGGAGCCTACTTCGAGTTTCCTCCTTCTTCTCCCCAGAACCCCCCCTGAAACACAGTTCCATGCACATTAACGTGCACACCCACATTGGTCGCTGGCGAACTCTTTTCCGGTCATCCCCAAGTCGACTTCAACTTCGACATCAACGTACTAAACCCAGAAATCACAAATTCGATCGAGAACGAGATCTCGACCTTCGACCCAAAATCGTTCAAACCACCATCACCCAAAACCTCCCCTCTATGGCAACACCAAGCTCGAGAAACCCCGCCACCTAAGACATAGCTTCCCCACGTTGCCTCGAAACCACAGCACCACTCGTTATCACCTCCTGTTGAAGCAAAACCCAAAAGAACAACTTCGGCACCTACAGCAAACTAAACCCCACTCACTCCATTCTCGGCTAACTCCATCCCTAATAAAATCCAATTTCATTTTTCCTATGATCCCCATTGCCCCCTTCACCTTCATGCTCAATCCCGAAACCCAGTTCATCGCCGTTCACCAAGAATCGGCCAAAAACTCCAAAATAGAAAATCCCAAAATTCTCTTAAATTTCTAATCTAAAAATCATGAGACTAATCTCAAAAATCATGATTTTGCATTAGGAATTCAATTATATAATTCAAATCCAAAATTGATTCGATTAGTTTTTGACCCATAATAAGATTTTACTGTAAATTTTAAACTTTGAACTAAATATCCATTACAAAATCCTATAATTATTTTTAGAAGGAAGATTACATGTTTTCTAACAAACTTTATTTTCAAATCATAAGCTAGTTTGGATTTAAAATTGAATTATTGAATTATATAAAGAAGGTGAAGCCTGTTTATAAACAAACAGAGTCATTTCATCATCACAAGCATCAAAATGCTTAACATTCAAACATGCATAAACTTTTAATTCAAGAATTCATCAACATCATGATATTTATCGTAAGAACAAATTAAAATTCAGAATAAAACTGTTTTTAAGATTCCATTTACTCACCTGATTAGCAAAGAACAGAGAGTAGATAATAGAACTGTTTTCCAGGCTTTAAAAATTTTCTACATTCTTCCTGAACTTGCTGCTTGATTAACATTAGTTGCATGTTGATTTTAATCCTGAATTGTTTGATTTCAGTATTACTTGAATTATTCTAGTTTGCATGCCTCTAGCTTCATTTGAAAACCTTGCATTTGCATTTTCCAGATTTACAGTTTCCATTTTCTTTTTCTTTCAGATTTGTATTCATCTCCTTGATCTTTGTTTTGCATTATTGTTGAAAGAAGAAAGAAATTTTACTGAAGATTAATTTCTTCTTTCAATTTTACAATTTACATTTTAAATTTAATTTTACAAGGAAGAGACATTTGTCATGTTAATGCCTTAAGGATCTTACACTTGCCTTTAACCCACTCTAAAATGTTTACAAGTGTTATTAACAATTTTAATATACTTACATATGGTTTTTATAAGTGATATTAAATTTCTTTTAAATGTTATCTTCTTATTTATAAATTTATTTAAGTTATATGTAAGTAATTATGTAATATTATGAACTTATCTTTTAATAAATATGCATGTGAATACAAATAACTTATAGTTTTGATTTATATTATATAATATATGTTTATAAAATAAGAAATTAACTTTATTATTTAAAATTTAAATTCCAAATATCATTTCAAAGACATTAAATCAAATTATCATTTCAAATTTCAAAACTAAATATATTCAAGTTTGAAAACTCTTATTAAATTCAAATTAATAATTCTTCTATTTCAAATATATATACAAATATATATACACATTTCAAATAGAAACATTCTAACATTAAATTTGTTAATTTCCATATTAAATTTTAAAACAAATATCAAATCACAATACATATGCATTCATATATATTACAATTTGATTACAAAGTTTTATTACATTAAAACTTCTTATTTACCAAAATAAATATTTCTAAATCAAATTATTATAAACTTCAAAAGAATTAAATCTTGCCTATTTATATTGTTAAGAAAAATATTAATAGATATTAACAAATTGTTATTTTCAGCCTTTAAAATAAATTTAACTTGTCAATTTATAATATAAAATGATCAAATCAATTTAATTTTTATCAAAGATTATTAAATTGATATTGCTCAAAATTCCGGGTCTTCACATAAACTATTTGACAACCCCAACAAATGTAAGCCTACCTGACTCTAAAATTCACATAAATAGCTGCCATACCAAAAACTTCGCCCAATTTTAACTACTTCTCTAAATCTAAAATTCCTCAAAAATAACAAGAACACAAGTATTTAGATCTACATAAAGCAAGGGACGCTAGCATACTATAACGACCCACGTTTTCGACCATCGAAAGTTGGCACCAAAAACATCCATGGTATTCCAATGCCAAAAATCCAATCATTGAAAGGATGATTGTGAGGGTAAAAAAAAAAGAACAAACAAGGGAAATCGAATCTCACAGCGGAAGTAACAACGTATATAATATAATAAAGACAATATAAACTAGCATTCCAAGGTACAAGGTACATCAGAGTTAAAAACAAACCACTTCAGCTGGACAGTTATAGATTCCTGACCTTAGAATTGCTAATAGATATACAATATAATATAGCAGAAAATAAAAACTATGGCTGGTGAACATCCAGCTCTACTCCGTGGCTCTATGTCCCACCAATGACAACCTAGAAAAATATTCGGTCTGACCCGAGCATTATAATAAAATAACACCCGGATCAGTCTGGAAAGCCAGCTTGAGAAAACTCAATAATATGATGAATATAAAATATTTCTGTGAGATTACGCCGCCAAACACGGAGTGGGTTTTATCTCACAAGAACAACATCCATAAATGAAAGAATGGAATATAACTTGGAGCAAAATTAAAATTTAAAGAATGGAAACAAATAATTAAATATTGAGAAGAGCTGCAGGCACTTCTCGATGCAATTAAAAAAATGATTCAAAGATTTGAATAAAATAAGGAAAGTAAATTTTCCAACAATGACTAGGCAGGTGCGCCCCCTTATCAAAAGTATGCATCTAGACAATATACTTAAGAGAGTCATTTTACCTGCGACTTTCTCAGAAATGCACAAACCAAAACCTGTTAACCTTATCAAGTATTTGAGCACTTCACATCTTTGTGCACATACCACCGAATCATATCTAGAGTAGATATGAAAATACTCTAATAGGAGCAACCCTACATAGCTTAATGTCTACTCGTTTTCTGCTTTTAGTCATTTCCGACAAAGGATATCAATCAAATTTATAACATTAATTATCCCACATTAATTATCCCAGGAGACTATTAATCAAATTTGTAACACCTTTAATAAATCAATTAATTAACTTTAAACACCTTTGTTAAATTAGTTAATTAACTTTAATCACTTTTATTAAATCAGTTAATTAAGTTTAAAACACTTTTATTAAATTAGTGTAACAACCCTAGATTTTTGAATATAATTTTAAATTTGACTTTATTTTATTTTGAAATTATTTTAAATTTATTTTTATTTCAAGATTTCATTTTTAAATATTTTTAAAGTGATGATAATTTTTTTCCAAAGTTTATTGTATTTATTTTCAATTTTTAAAGCCTAGTTTCTATTTTAAGCTATTTTCTTAATTTATTTATATTTATTTAATTTATTTGTGTATTTTATTCATTCATTATTTTTTTGTGTTTTATTTTATTTATTTTCATTTTCATATGTATTTAAAAATGCAAAAAGAATTAGGAAATTTGAAGAGTTTTGACCCTTAATATGCCTTGTCTTTTCACCTTCATTTTTGCCTTTTCATTCCAATCATCACATGCATTTACTTTGGCCGACCATAACCATTTCTTTAGCCGCATCACTTTTATCTTCTCACGCAAGAAAAAAAGTTTCTCGCTCGAAAAATTTTCGGCCATCATCTGAAGCAAAGTTTGGTAATTATTTTTCTACCTTTTCTACTCATTTCTTCTTTGTTTTCTTATTTTATTTGCATTGCTTCACCTATATTGCTCGGCCACTTGCTCCTCCATCACCACAACCACCTCCACCACCACTACAATCGGCCTCCACCTCCTCCAGTCCACTGTCCAGTCATGACCGTGCACCACATAATTGCCAAACTCCACCCAATATTGCATTATTCATCGAAAAACTTTATAGCCGTGCCACCTATTTGCTTCACCACTCCACCACATCATTTCGGCCACCTTTTTCATCATCAGCACTCATCACTTGCTGACCAGAGACTACTGCCATATCATCTCCTGACCCTACCAGGCCCGGTTGTGCCTATTCATGCCTATGGCCGAGACTTAGATTGCATAGAAATTCATTTGGTTGCCTTGTACTTGTGTTGTACATGCATATCCACTTCTACTCCTTCATATCCATGTTATGTGCGACCCTACCGAACCCAGACCTGATCCAAATTCACACCATGGCCGTACGTTTTTAACCTATGGACGACCATAGGGTAGTTGAAAGCAAGTACAAATGATTTGGTTATTTGTTGTGCATGTATTTCTAGCTTGTTTAATGTTTAATTTTGGTTTGAAATTCATGTTATATATTTTATTTTGTTTGATATGTGACAAGACAAATAGCTTTGGCTCTCCCGCACTCGAATCATAGTTGTGTTTTCATGCCTTTTGGATCTCTATTGTGTGTTTGGTTGTTATCTCTAGCATGTTGAGGTGAGTAATTCTCACCAGACAATTTATACTTATATAACTAGTAAACTGATAGCATTTGAATCTGTAAACCATATAATCATGTTATAACTGTTTATGCTATGATCATATGATGTTCACCCATGCTTATACACCTGTTATATCATCCGTTACTGTTATATAATGCTATTCTGTTATTTATATCAGTTTATCATACTGCAAGTTCCCTGTAGATTAGAATCACTATGGGTTGAAATGATACATACCCAAACGGACTTTAGAATAGGGAAAAATCGTTATGGGCTGAAATGATAGGCCTGAATGATTTTTTAATTATTTCATTCTACTTGGGACTGCGGGTTTGAAATGATAAAACCCGGGTTTTCTCTGTAATTACAGATTGCAATGATATAATACCCGTATCACTTAACCTAGGTTAGAAAATTTTATACAGACCCGCGGTTTATATATACTTTTCTGAAATTTTTAAAAGTATTTTTAAAATGTAAATTTATGATATTTTGATTTAAAATGAATTTAAAATGATTTTTTAAAGTGTTATTGGTTTTCATATAAATTAAAATGTGAAATAAATGAATATTTAAGTTGAATTTTGAAATATAACTTAAATTGAAAATTTGTGAATTTTGTTTAAAAATGAATTTTAAATTAAGTAAATAAAATGAAAAATAAGTTATATTTGGAAATTTAAACTTAAGTGTTAAGTTAAAAATTTAGTTATAAAGAATAGAAAATTTAATGCTTCAATTATATAAATAAATTAGTATTAAATTTTGATTTTTGTACGAAAATTTCACTTTATAAAATCATAAATATAAGGGTATTTAAATTATTGTTTTAAAAGTGAAAATATATGATTTATAAGTTAAAAATGATTTAAATAAAAATTTAATTGTTTATAAAGTAAATTGTAACAACCCTAGATTTTTGAATATAAATTTGAATTTGACTTCTTTTCATTTTGAAATTATTTTAATTTTGTTTTAATTGTGAGATTTCATTTATAAATATTTTTAAAGTGATAATAGATTTTTTTTCAAAATTTATTGCATTTAATTCCTTTTTTTAAGGCTAGTTTCTATTTTTCTGCTATTTTCTTCATTTAAATTATATTTAATTAAAATTTATTTATTTATTTTGTGAATTCATTTTTATTTTAAGTTTTTATTTATAAATATTTTCCAAGTCCATATAAATTTTCCAAAGTTTATTCTGTTTATTTTCAAATTTTCTAGACTAGTTTTCATTTTATGTGCTATTTTCTTATTTTTATCATATATAATTAATATTTATTTATTTATATTTTATATATTTGTTATATTTTCGAATTTTAACTGAAATTATATTTATTTTTAGTTATTTAAATTTATAAAAATAAAATAAAGAAATTTGAAAGGTTTTGGTGACTCTTGATTTCCTAAGGCCTTTTATATTCCTACCTTTTCACATTTCAACCACATCTTTTCACATTTTTGGCCATAACTCCTCATTCCTTCAGCCGCCTACCTCATTTCTCATTCAGGTAAACTTTCTTTTACTCATTCCTGAAAGAAAATTTCAGCCATAGCTAGAGAAAAAGAACTGGTAATCTTCTTCTCTTTTGTTTTCACTTTTATTGTTCTTTGATTTGATTTGCACTTGCTCTTCTTCTCTCTAGGTTCGGCCTACCTCCTCCATAAGCCCTGCTGCCTCCACTACCACCCGAGCATGCCATCATCACCTCTTCCTCTCTGGTCAACCCCAAGCTGAGCCTTCATTGTTTGATTGACCACCATAAAATTCACAAAACTTCAACTATGCACCATAGCCGAGCATACAATCCACTTCCACCACTTCATCACTCCCTTAGCCGCCACCATCTCCACCTCCAGATCTACCTGAACCCTCTTCCATGTCCCCTTGACCCCACCAGAGAAGGTCGTGCCTATATGGCCTTGGCCGTGACCTATTTGAGCCTTGCTTTGCATTGAAAATCATGTATGTTGTTGTTTAGTGTTGTTTCATGCATGCTCATCTTTGCACCATCTCCATCCATGTTTGGCTGACCCTTAGGAAACCAAAACCTAATCAAAAACCATCCTTTAGCCTTGTATTTCACCTATGGCCGAGCCTAATGAAAGTTGGAAGCAAGTGCAAAGCATTTCTGGTTTGATTTGTGCAGTTAATTCTAGCTTAAATTAGTCGTTTTTGAATTTGAAAACTTATGTGTATTATATTGTTTGGTTTGATTTGTTTTCAGGGGAATTGATCTTTGGCTCTCCCACTCATATCTTGTCGTGCTACTGTGCTTGTGTGGATCTCTTTTGCGCATTCGTTGTTGTTTCTCCATCTTAAACCAGTGAGTTATTCTCACCAGACAATTTATACCTATATAACTAGTAAATTGACCACTTGTGAATCTATAAAATGCATAACCATATTACATCTGCTATGTTATGATTATATGATGTTCACCCATGATTATACACCTGTTATATCATATGTTACTATTATATTATGCTTTTCTGTTATTTATCAGTTTATCACACTGCAAGTTCCCTTTAGATTAGAATCACTATGGGTTGAAATGATACATACCCGAACGGACTTTAGAATAAGGCAAAATTATTATGGGCTGAAATGATAGGCCTGAGCGATTTTCAAATTATTTCATTTACTTGGGACTGCGGGTTTGAAATGAGAAAACCCGGGTTTTCTTTGTAAATTACGGGTTAAAATGATATATTACCCTATCACTTTACCTAGCGTAGAAAATTATATACAGACCCGTAGTTAAAATATGTTTTTCTAAAATTTTTAAAATATTTTTAGAAGTATAAATATTATAATATTTTGACTTAAACTTAATTAAAAATGAATTTTGTAAAATATTATTGATTTTCTGAAAATTTGTAAGTGAAATAAATTATGGAAAAGTTAGAAAAATTGAATGAAAGTTGTTTTGGAAATTTTGATTTAATTATAATTGGAATTTAAATTAAATATGAAAATATGATAAATTTATGATATTTTGAATTTAAATGAATTTAAAGTGATTTTATAATATATTAATGTTTTTCGGATAAAGTTAAAATGTGAAATGAATGAATATTTAAGTTGAAATTTTGAAATATAACTAAAATTGAAAATTTGTGAATTTGGCTTAAAAGTGAAATTTTAAGTTAAGTAAATAAAAATGAAATTAAGTTATATTTGAAAATTTAAACTTAAGCGTTAAGTTAAAATTTAATGTAATGAATTTAAATTTGAATGTTGAAATTTAATAAGTGAATTATTATTAAATATTGATTTTTGAATGGAAATTTGACTTTATAAAATCATGAACTTAAGGAAAATTAAATGATGTTTATAAATGTGAAAATGTTTGATTTTATAAGTTAAAAATGTTTTAAATGAAAATATATTGTTTGTGAAATTATATTGAATATTTGAAGTTAATTAACTGCATTTTTGAAATGCTATTAATTCTAATGTAAATGATATTACAACATTTGTAAATGATGTAGTTGATAATAATGAACCAAATGTCTAAATTTAATAGAAGGCTATTATAGCATTTTTGTAAGTGCTATAACTGTTGAATTTAACTAAATTTTATTTTAAACTAATGTAACCTATTACAGCATTCTTAAATGTTGTCTTTTGTTAAATTGAACTGTTTTGAATGTAACTTTCTATAGCGTTTCCTAAATGCTGCGAAAAGTGAATTTTCACTGTTTTGATAACTTAAGTGAATGAATGAACTTTGAAAAGCTTAAAATTTTGGAAATTTAAGAATTTAATTATTAAATGTAATAACTTCATTTTTAAATGATTTAAATGAAGTAATTCGATTTGAAATATAAACTACGTTTGGAATGTGAATTAAAACGGTATTTTGAATTGAATAAAATGAATATGGTTTTGAAATGAAATGATAAGTTTGATACTTTTGAAATGATTTTGATATGTTAAATGATATTTGATTTTTGAAATATAAATACCATTTTTTAAATTATAACTACGGGTTATAATAACGATTGGTTGTTAAAGAGACCGGGATCGGATATGGACATACTCTCAGTCGATACCGAAAACCGCTTTAACAACTGTGTACGCGGTGGAGATTCTAGAATGAAGTAGATGGTGATGACGTTCCTAAGGTACTTTACATGGACCTAACTCCCATAAGTTAGCTTAAGGTGGCTAAAACAGGAGCGATCTCGAGCCAAAGGAGGTAGCACCTCTGGCTGGACACACTTCTTCGATACCATTCTATTACTGTTGTGATCGATTGGGTGCACCCTTTGATTTTGGAATGTTGTTCGGGGTGGGCGTATGTGGCTGCTGCATTACCACCAGCTCATGTGTGTAATTGGTATATCTACTCTGTCATTGCCTTGTGTGTCGTGTCACCTACCATACCGAGCCTTTACTACGAGTTTGTTTTTCTCCCGTAGCCCGTGTGGTATCCTCTGATAGTTTCCCGATCTGGAGATGTCATGATATTGGATGGACTACTGGGACTATTATGTATGAAGGGTGATATGGGTAGCCCGAAACGCTATTTAAAAGTATGTTTATTTTACTGTAGACACTATTATAATAGCGCAATACTACTATATAGCAAATAGTTTGACGGATCCTTAGAGGATGGGCGGTCCCAGACATCCTTTAAGTTACTTGTTCTTATTTACAGTTCACTTGAGTTAGTTTACATTATATAAGTATATATTGTCCTGGCTCGAGTGTTTTGTGTTTTTCTCTACGCTCGGGTCAGCCTGAGTATTCACAGCTTGGATTCTCTTTCTGGAGCTGGTCTTTGCTGGAGTTTCTGCTTATCTACATATGTATCTACTTCTATTTCAGCTATTCTAGTTTATCGCATGTATTAGTGAACTTCTATGTATTTGAGATTTCTATTATGTTGTTTTCAAACTGTATTATGTATTTGGTTTGAGACTTTGTTGTAGTAGCTTCATGAACTACTATATATTTTTATATTCCGCTGCGAGTTATTCTGTTTGTTCAGTGTCTGTGATTCCGTGTATTTGATTTTATTTGCTCCAAATTTATTTACAATCTGTTATTTCACATCACTCAAGTCCGACATGTGTGGATTATTGTCGATTTGAATGGTACGAAATGGCGGGTCGTCACATAAATTTAATATTTAGAATTTAATTAACAGCATTCTTGAAATGCTATTATTTCTAATGTAAAGGATATTACAGCATTTTTGTAAATGTTGTAGTTGATAGAAATGAACTAAATGGTTAAGATGAACTAAGAGTTATTACAGCACTTTGTAAGTGTTGTAGTTGCTGAATTTAACTAAAGTTTTATTTGAAACTAAATTAAACCTATTACAGCATTTTTAATGCTGTCTTTGCTAAATTGAACTGTTTTGAAACATAACTTTCCGTAGCATTTTCTAAGTGCTGCGAAAGTTGAATTTACACTATTTTGATAAACTTAAATGAATAAATGAACTTTGAAAATGGTAAAACATTTGAGAATTTGAGAATTTGATATTTAATTATTAAATATAAAAACTTCATTTTAAATTGTTTAAATGAAGAAATTTGATTGGAAATATAAACTATTTTAAATGTGAGTTGAAATCGTATTTTAAATTTAAATAAAATGAATAGGATTTGAAAAGATATGATATTTTGATATTTTGGAATGGATTTGAAATGATATTGAATTGTTGAAATGATATTTGATTTTTGAAATATAAATACCTTTTTAAATTATAACTACGGGTTATAATAACGATTGGTTGTTAAAGAGACCAGGATCGGATATGGACATACTCTCTGTCGATACCGAAAACCACTTTAACAACTGTGTACGCGGTGGAGATTCCAGAATAAAGTAGGATGGTGGCGACGTTCTTGAGGTACATTACGTGGACCCGACTCCCGTGAGTTGGCAGAAGGTGGCTAAAATAGGAGCGATCTCGAGCCAAAAGGGGTAGCTTCTCTGTTCGGACACACTTCTTCGATACCATTCTATTACTGTAGTGATTGATTGGGTGCACCCCTTGATTTTTGGAGTGTGGCTCGAGGTGGGCGTAGTGGCTGCTACGTTACCACCAGCCCGTGTGCGTAATTGGTATATCTACCCTAGCATTTCCTTATGTGCCGTGTCACCTACCATACAGAGCTTTACTACGAGTTTGTTTTTCTCCCGTAGCCCATGGAGTATTTAAGGTAGTCTCCCGATCTGGAGATATGCTGATACTGGATGGACTATTGGGACTGTTATGTGTTGGGGGCTATATGGGTAACCCTTCGACGCTATTTAAATTTTTTACTGTAGACATTATTATAATAGTGAAATATTACTACATAGTAAATAGTTTAATGGATCCTTAGAGGATGGGCAGTCCCAAGCATCCTTTAAGTTACTTGTATCTTTATTACAGTTCACTTGCGTTGGTTTACATTATATAAGTATATATATCCTAACTCGAGTGTTTTGTGTTTTGCTTTACACTCGGGTCAGCCTGAGTATTCACAGCTTTGGATTCTCATCTGGAGCTGGTCTTTGCTGGAGATTCTGCCTATTTATTTATATCTATTTCTGTTTCGGCTGTTCTAGTTTATCACATGTATTAGTGAACTTCTATGTATTTAGGATTTCCATTATGTTGTTTTCAGACTGATATTATGTTTTTGTTTTGAGACTTTGTTATAGTAGCTTCATGAACTACTATGGTATTTTATATTCCGCTACGAGTTATTCTGATTGTTCCGTGTTTGTGATTCTGTGTATTTGACTTCATTTGCTCCAAATTTATGTACAATCTGTTATTTTGCATCATTCAAGTCTTACATGTGTGGATTATTATCGATTTGAATGGCACGAAATAGTGGGTTGTCACAATTAGTTAATTAAATTTAAACATCATCAATAAATTTATTAATTAACTTTATTAGGTAAATAATAATTAAGAATAAATTTAAACCTCCAATTCTCTTTAAATACTTGTACAATTTTGACAGACCCATTTGAAAAGAATTTACAAAATATTCAAGGTAGATAACCATTGTAAATTTGAACAACATTAATTATTCTGAAAGATAATTAAATCTAATTTATAATCTTTATAAATTTAAAACAACATTAGTTATCTCAAAAGATAATTAATCAAGTTTATAATCTCTTTATGAGTTTAAAACAAGCAACAATAATAACAACCATATTATTACCACCAATTAGTAATCAATAAGTAACATATCATTCATTAATTAATCCACATATTAATTAGCTTCAAAAATAATCTTTTACTTTGCAAGCATAAAATGGTGATTTATTATGCTCGATAGATATTCAAAACAACTTATTCAATTTAATTATAGCAGAATGGTGTTTTATTCTACTGAAAAGACATCATAAGCAAGTATAACTAATTTAACTAAGTTAAACGTAATTAAATTAAATCACTATAATTTTATCATTGATTTATAATTCATTAAAACTATGAACTATCATCTAAGCATTCAACAATGACCTATAATAACACAGATATCATATAATTTATTTAGAGCTGATTACACCCACCAAAATTCAAGTCGACGCTTTCCCATTCTAGTATTGGTCTAAAATCGTACGTCATTCGATTTTAGCCCAAAATTCCACGATCTCCAAATTCAACGAATCCATCGCCAGTGCGTATATAATGTTAGTACGAGTCCAATGCAAAATACAGCGTCCAAATCCGACCTTGTATGCAATAATTATTGAACTTATAAGATTTGGATTTAATTACATAGATTACTTGCTTAATTAAATATTAATTAACCTAAATCAAATTAAATCCTTCTTCCATACTATAAACATCCCACCTAATACATGATATTCACACACCATGGCCGCATGCATGCATGATCCAAATCACTCCCACATCCAA
The DNA here is from genome assembly GCA_030765085.1 of Allium cepa. Lineage (NCBI taxonomy): Eukaryota > Viridiplantae > Streptophyta > Magnoliopsida > Asparagales > Amaryllidaceae > Allium > Allium cepa. Next base: position 732,436,028 of record CM060943.1, read on the forward strand.
TGAAATTGAAATCCGAAAACTCCGACAAACTCCTTCCCTTCTCCTCTCTGTATCATTTCCCTTAAAGCCAAGCTCGACTTGACTAAAAAGAAAGTGACCTGTGAAAAGATTTGCTATGACGTCACAATGTCACACCCTTCAAACATGGCCGTACCAACTCAAATCAATGCAATAGGTGCTCCTTCACACAAGATCCCCGAATCCACAAACGCCATTGCCTAAAACCTCCTCAAACTCCTGCAAAACCAAACCTAGTTCGACTATCACCTCATTAGGCTCTGCCAATGATCATCGCTGACCTCCAAACCAATATAGACTAGAAGCCCATGTCAAAACTAATTCAAAGGAACTTGTTTTACATTTTTTCGTTGACTGTACTAATTTATTTTGAATTATGAATGTTGAGGCTACTTTTTTTTTACTGGAAATGAAATGGAAAAAGAAGAGAAGAGGGAAGAGTGGGAAGGTGAAAATATAAAATAGGTTAAGTGTTGAATTTTTTTTTGATTCTATAAACAAACCGATATACCTTACTTCCATCTCAAGCTAAACAAGATTCCTAAGAAAAACAAAATTTACATGCCAACATCACATCACCTCCAAATTTTGAATTTTGATTTGTTTTAAAATGTTTTGAAAGAAGGTTTTTGTGGCACTCCACTACATATTATTTTATTCGTGTACGAACCACAAACGATAAAAATAGAAATATTATTGTGCATCAAAATATGATACGATCATAAATCAATGATAATATGCATGGTTTCGAAAAATACCATCGTTTGTCATAAAATACGACAAATGATAATTTATATAATTTCTATATTAAAAATTGTGGAAAAATCCTATGAATTCATTCAAAAATACTACAATAAAAGTCATGTGGTTTTTTTAATAATTGATTTTCTTGTTATTTATTTGAATGATTTATTACTGGAAATAAATTTACAAAATGAGTTCACTATTATTATTTTTTATTGAAAGGAGTTAAATAAGGCCATTTAATCCATTGAATTAATATTTAATTCATAATTCAAATATTTAAATAATCATTATATTTCAATTCTAGTTATTAAACTTTAAAAACCGATTATTTAAATATGTAAAATTAATTAAATATTCAAAATTAAATCGATAAAATTCTCGAATGTTACATTCTTCCCCGAAAAGAATTTCACCCCTTAATTTTCCAAGGAAGAAAATGTCTCCAAACTCTTAAGGTTTAAAACTATTAATTAAAATGAGTTATTAAACGTAAAGTCCCTTATGGTACGAAAATTTCGATAGCATCTCCTTTGTGCTCCTGATCCAGTAAAACTACAATTTGCCACAACTGGTCCAAACCAATCAAAGAAAAAAAGTCAAGTGGCTCCCATATCCGAGGCATAAAATCGTGAGTCAATCATCAATTTCTATATTTACTACATACCTCTTTTGCATTTGACTTTTATTTACGTGAGCAACATACTATCTCGATTCAAATGAAGGTGCGTAAGAAATCGAATAGTAATCTCGTGCATCCTTGTACTTATCTTGTACTTACATCCAAAAGAGAATCATGTTGACAAAAGAGCAATACAAAAGCTATTTCTGGCATAACAATAACAATATAAACAATACAACACCCATATGCAACAAAATTATAGAGAATCCGCTGTTGTAAAATATTGAGCATCCAATCTCTTCAATGGACAAATTTAAGACTAAATGCTCGGTATTTTTTATTCAAAATTTATTTTCTAACTCCTCCAAAGAGAAATAAATCATACCCAAAGTCAATTATGACAAAGTGGGGAATCCTCTTACCAAACCATGGTATAACTCTAGAATCAAAACAATATGGAACATCCAGTGATATTACAGTCCCTCCTAAAGCAACTACTAAAGTGGACTCGTATACCTGGCGAGTCTTCCAAATCGAAAAACTCATAATCACCTTACTTTAGTCATAACAAAATATTTGAAAAACTAGTTCACAAAAACCTTTTTCAAATATTTTGAAATAATCACTAATACTTCTATAATGTTGTTATTATTATTTTCACAAATCTTTTGAAATCACTTTTCAACAGCACGGGGATTTAAGTCCCAACAAACAACAACTTTATAAACCATAGTCTACAAAATCATACTATCAATCAAATTATACTCCATAAGGGAATAAACTAACACTTAACATTATTAAAAGTGTTAAAATGACTAACAAACAATATTTAGAATTTTTTCCTTATATTAATGACTTTCTTGATCGTCCGAGCATATAGATAATTTCCTAAGTATATCATTATGCTCATCAACCTTTGGTTATTGCTTAAAAGATTATCTTACTCCCTCAAGAAAAATTGAAAGTCGACCCTAAACTTTCCTAAGCCACACAACAAGTAATACAAATATAGTTAAACCTATATGATGTACATGGATCATTTGTATGTAACATATAGTATGACCACTTGTTTAGATATAAAGACTTTACTTCCAAACTAGCATCGCTCACTTAACCTTCCTAGTGCGGACTCCGATCAGAATCCTTAATTAAAAACCTCTTATATAGCCATATACTATGATAGAAAACCTTATTATCATATCAAGAATCTAAATCAAGTGTTCGTCGATAAGAATCAAGTAAGAAATCTTTTTTCGGACCAGTGTGAATTACCCCAAAGTTATGCACTCGAATCCTAGATCAAAAACCATTTGAATAAAATGATCTATGTACAACTTACATACTTAATCTGATTGGTTTCTTGATTACACTAATCTTTTTCTAAATCACTTTCATTTTCATTTATAGTATTTCTATAACGACCCACCTTTTTGGACGATTTAAATCGACAATAAACCACACATGTCTAATTTAAACCATTCAAAAGGGAGGATTGTTAATGGGGTAAATAAGAAAAAGCAGAGAAAGAAAAATAATAATCTCGCAGCAGAATGATAAAATATAATAATCAAATAACAGTTCATGAAGCTGTTTACAAAACATTTGATTATACCAATACAATACAGAATAAGAGTTACATAAAACAGAAATAAATACATAAGTACAGTGGAACAACATGATGTAGCGGAATAAATATCATAAATAGTAATAGTAGTAATATACTAAATCTTTGTCTTCGTCCTCTAGAAAATAGTCTTCAATACACTGAAAAGCCCAGACTGACCCGAGCGTAATGAAAACAAAACACTCAAGTCAGAACCAAAAGATCTTATGTAAGTCAAATTAATCTAAATAAAATGTGAGTGTAATGGCTTTAGAGATGTTACGGGATTTTCATCTCCTATCAAGTGTACAATGTGAGTATATTTATTTAAAAGGTTTCAAATAATTCGCAACATCAATCTAAATCATCTATGTAAAAACAAATCCGAAGTTTGAATTAAATTAAATCCTTCAAATAATTCAGTTCCAAATAAAATCCAAATTCAAGAAATTATATAGGTATATGTTATTTCAACCAGTACCAAAAATCAACATTTTCAATCAATGAAAACAATTCGGATTTATAATTTCAACGCATAACAAATTTCCCCTAATCTATAAGATCGTTCGGGTATGTATCATTTCGACCAATAGTGAACCTGTAGTATTATAACAATACAAAATACTACATCAATTCATCCAATATCAACAATCAATCATCCATCACAATCATCATCCAAATCAATCGATAAACATCAATAGATAATTGAAAATCAATAACATGTATTTAACTGGCAATTTAAATTCAATAATAAATTAAATAATGATTTAATTCAAATAAATTCAAATTAACTGAGATGATGATTTAAATATACCAAACAGCCTTAAATAAATTTTCAATCACATCATAAATTTATTGTAACAAACATAAGAAGTTTAGAAGTTGCGAGTGGGTTAAAACACTCACCTTTGAACTTAAATTGAATTTAAATCCAATTTAAACCTGAAAGTTGAACAGTCTTAGAATCCATCCAAACCAGCATCCAAATGTCCAAAATTTCAATACGATCCAAACGGAGAAAACCATGCGTAAATTCGACCTCGTATGCAAAAGATATCGATATAAGAACTTACCCAATTAAATTAAAATTGAATAAAATAAATAGAAGAAGCAATACACATCACCAAGGTTCTTTGGTTCACGCGCAACCCTAGTTGCAGCAATCATGCACGTTCGAACAAATGACTGGCCGCCACCTCGAATCCACGACGTCGCCCCCAGGCTCGTATCCACCCAGATCCCCACGCGCCACCACATGCTCGGTCGTGGCCGCCCATATCGGCCCCACGCGCGGCCCCACGAGGCCCAAAACTTCAACGACGCCACCAATGAAGGCCAGCCAATTTTGGCGAATTCCCCCACCTATACTAAGAACGAACCGTACAGGTCCCCTCCCCTCGACGCCCCCTTCGATGCTGTGCTGCCTGATCGACGATCTATCGTCCAATCGAATAACCATTAATGGACGGTCGAGGTTAATACACCAATACTAGCCACATAGAAACTCAAATCGAAAAACAGACAACAAAATTGACTTGCGCTCGTCGAGTGCTTCAAATCGATATATAATTTGATATGTATTGAGGAGTTTAAAATTTTGATTTGAATTTGAAATTGAATCGAGAAGTTTGTCTGGTTTGTCTGCCATTGCAAAGGAAGAGAAGACTGAATTGTACGTACAGACAAATGAAAATGAGGAGTGGGTAGGGTTTATAACAGGCTATGTATAGACAAAGCTGAAAATATAATGGATGGACAAGATTTGATTTACACGTTGAACGATAAATTACATTTATAAGTTCATTATTTACAATTAATGTTACAATAGCTCGAATTTTATTCAATTACCATTAACTATCTATTATTCCTTGGTAAATCCAATATTTTCATTTGTTCCCTTATATTTAATTTATAACCAAGCATAGCATTTTTATTATTTCTGTTAATTGGAATTTCATCCAAATCTGTTAATACTATCTTAGATTAACACTATTACATTTTATTATGGTTATTTTTTCATAAATAAATCCCAAATTTTTTATTTCTTCCAAAATTTAATCATAGAATCTTATTAAATTAACTATTTTAATTATCGAAAATTTATGGGTCGTTACGCTCTTCCCCACTCAAAATTTTTCGTCCCCGGAAAGGAAAAAAGAAGGGAAAAGAAGAAATTTAGTAATCAATATATCTTATTCAAAATATTAAATTTTAAAATAATTAGTTTACAAAATTAAATAATTCAAATAAAATATATTAATTTATAACAAATTAAATCCTTTTATTTTCAGGTTGACAAAATTTGAAAAACATTTCATAAAATCTTATAAGTCCAAAATTTACGTAAATTTTTGGCAGAGTCTCCTTTGTACGGAGAGGTTCGGGAGAAATCATAATATCAAAATAACAAAATATATCATATATTTTCAAAATAATATATCCCAACAGTGGAAAAACAATATAATATCGCTAGAAACCCGTAATCCGAGAACGTACCTATTTGTCAGCAAATAACGCTTATTTATGAAACTAAAAGCAGTAGCAATTGCTTCCATAACATGTATTTCGCTTATATAATCCAAAGATATTAATAATTATATAAAATGAAATATCTAAATTTGTTTCAACCATTAACAAATAAATCAATGCAACATAACTACGGTCACTTGCAACAAGCATCCAACCATCACATGAAATCAAAGCGATCAGCCATTTTTGAAGTTACAATCATTAAATTTGACATAGTATTCATTTTATTATTTACTTTAATTATCAATAGCTTCAATTATTAGCTTAAGTTTCTAATTCTCTGGTTACAATATTCACTTTCTATTTCATTTTATTCAGTAGCATTACAATTATAGCTCAGGTTTATAACTATTTTCATATCAAATTTCTTATTTATAAAATTAAATTTCACTGAACACTTTCATTATCTAAGTTTTTCTTGTATAATATTCCATTACAAATCCTTATTTAACATTACAACTTTTAATATTCTGGTAAGTTATATATATGTTTCTAAGAACGAAATTGAAAGTTACACAAGTTTATCTTATTTCATTATATTAAATAAATGTTAAATAGTTATCATTTCTTATTTCCATATCCCTTTTGTTTATAAGTTACAAATTTCAAATTCCTTGTATATTTCATTTATAACATAGCATTTAATTTCTTACTTTCAACTTTATAATTTCCAATTATTAAATAGTTAAAATTTAGTTCCATTGCAATAATTGAAATTCTAATTTAATTTTTCTTTAGTTTATCTACTGGGTTTTTTCCTCTTCTCAATATTTACCTTACCATTCATTTATTTATATAGAGATCAATCACTTACATAATATGTTTTCCATTAAAAATTTAAGTCATTGATGAATCATTTCAAAAATATTACTTAAGCTTCTACTGCCCTACTTATGTTTATAACTTAATTCAGTTATTGAATAAAATTTGAGTTTTTGGTATTTGCCCCTAAAAAGAAAAGAAATATTTCAATATATCTAAAATTCAATTAAAATTTAATCTCATTCACTTAGTAAAATATAAGATATATTTAAAACATCCTCATAGCATTATGTATAGATTTTTCAAAAGTCTAAAACAATGTTAGAAGTTTATGTCAAAACATTCTAACAAGCTTTTAAAATGAAATTCATTAAATCAAAAAATTTATTATACTCATTATATTTAAAATAAGTATATATTCAAGATTATTAAACTGAAATATATAGTATATTCAAATCTTACATTAAATTTCTAAATCAAAGCATAAAATTTCATATCTTCATAATTAATTTTACACACTTGTTTTAAAATGAATATTCAAATCATGAAAAAACATTTATTATGGTTTAATACAAAAATCCAAATAGTAAATAAACCAATAAACTTACTATTAGTACTTCGAAATCAAGTAAATATTCCAAGTTATACTTCCAAAATGGAGATTCAAATTTATTTGTCAAGTATATTACTATAAATAAACTTCGCACATCAAATTTTTTCCATTTATATAATATCTTTAAATTATACATTCAAAGAACTTACATAAATTTTACTTGGAATTTTCATTTGAAAGCTTTATTTGCAAATCAATCATCTTTAGTACTTTAATACTTTTCAAAAATCATTTGTAAAATTTCTTGCTTCATTTATAAATACCATTTAAATATTTAAATAACACCTTTATAAATATATGTAAATAATTGTTTTCAAAAAGTTTACATCATTACTTATATTTAAAAAGTAGTTATTGAAAACCTTAAATCCATTATTCATAAATTTTATTAGTTTTAAATCTCAATATACTTTTAAACATCATTAATAAATCAATAATTGTTAACTTTAAATATGTTTTATTTAATTAATAATTTCTCACGATATTTACAACACTAATAATTTACTATTAAACCATGTTGTATATAAATAAACAATATTTTAAACATTTTAACGTATTTAGAAAAAAAATGACCAAATATCTTTTATATAATACTTAACCAAAATACTTTTATAACTCGATGTCTTAACGGGTTTATCCTTGTTCTTGCAGACTCCGGCCATGCGTTGATCAGGCGTAAGGTAGGAATTCTCTAAGTACATAGTAGACCTGTTTCAAAACGCAGTGAAAAATACTTAAAAAAATAGGTATGAGAAGTACCGATCAAAATCCATTGTCAAATGATGATAATACGATAGCAGTGGCCCGCTGCTGATCCAGTATTTATGCAATGGACGCAAAACTTTCCAAAAGATCCCTTTACCTTCCATATTCCAGAAACATATTGTAGCCATTTCGTAAAAAAGGGACCATCGACCCCTACTGCAGTGGTACGCTCCTGATTTAATGATTTACGCAATGGATGCACTTCCTTCCCGGAAGATCCATAAACAATAGATCCCAGGATCGAAAGCACCTCCATTGGGTAAACTAAGGAACATCTACCCTGAAAAAAATCGAGGAACTCATGAGTTTAAGTCCGGACAACCATATCAGTTCGAAACCATTTCTGAATTCACCCAAGTCTATTAGGGTTTATCGGTCGAATCCATTCCTGGATTCCCCAAGTCCATCTGGGTCGAAGCATATCATACTATACTTCTTCGTAAAGGTTACTTCCCCATAACTCTTACTTCAAAATATAATATACCATATATAGTACCCTTTCAAAATCATAGCTTCAAATATCGCACTTATATAAATTCCATTATATATAAGATTTCTTTTTCAGATAAAGTACTTTCCAAAATCAATAGTCTCTAATATATCAAATCATTCTAGTATAAATTCTGTTGTATATAAGATTTATCTCTTCAGATCGAATACCTTCCAAAATCACCAGTTTCAAAATCACCCGTACTTATATAAAGTCCATCTTATACAAGAATCAAAAATTTTCCAAAGTTAATTTCGCTGTATGAAAAGCCATATGGGATTGAACATCTTTGCTTTATAAAAGGTTTTGAATTTAGAATAGTTTTGTGCTTTTGTATATGAAATAGTTGTATAAAATAGTTTGTAAATAAAATAGCTGTAACATAGTTTTGTAAATAATAGAGTTTTATGAAATAGTTTTGTATATAAAATGGTTGTGCAAAATAGTTTGTAAATAAAATAGTTTTGTAAAATGGTTTTAATCGATGGCAGTTTTGCATAAAAGAAAATTCCAATTTAAATTACAAAGATATCCAACCCGACAACTTTCAATTTCAGCATTAAAGCATATCAATAACATTAGAACATAAGATGTGCATATGTCATTATTTCTAAAAATCACATTCGATCGCTCACTCGATCACACAAGTTCGCTTTCGAACTAATATTGTCTATTCAGCTTCCCTAATGCAGACTTCGATATGGTTACTTGACTAGAAACCATCATTCTCCTTATGTAGCCATATACTATGATAGAGAATTCTAAAACCAACCCAAAAATCCATATCAAATATTCGCCATCAAGAATCGAATGAAAAATCCTAACACAAAGTGGTGAAATTCACATAGAACTTGTGTACTCAATGCTGGATCAAGTTAATTTTGCGAACAAAATAATATACATACAACTTACATAATTATTCCAATTTATTTCATCACAATTGCATTTCAATTAAATTTATTTTTAATCTCCCTGACTAACACAAATATCACTTCATACTTTAATATTTGCTTCACAGAATATCTCCATTTAAAATAAAACATTAATATATTCATTCTCATAATATTGCTTATATTTCTCTTCAATTTAAATTACATTCATTTCACATGTAATATTTCTCAGTTAATACTACATTTATTTGCAAATCATTTCATAAGGAATTTTCTTTAGTTTATAACCAATTTATAAAAGCTTAATTCCTTTTTATAGGACATTGTTCGAGTTTAAAGTTATCACAACTTTAATTATAACTACTTATTGCAACTTCCATTTATTTCATAAACAATTTACAAGGCATGACTTTACTTATACTCATTTCATTTTTAGTTCACCTTTAGCTTTCAATTTATTTATGACGCATTTCATAAATGTTAATTTAGGTTATAAACAATTTATTTTCAATTTAATCTCATTTACAACATTTCCTTAATCACAATTTCAATTTAAACATCCCAAGGCTTAAATTTCACACTTGTATATTATTACATTACATGCCAAGAATGCATACCACAATTCTATTCATTTATTAAACATAGATATAACAAATTAGACCTTGTTTCAATTGCTTTCAAATTACGATTATCAAATTCAATTGCGTAATTCAACACAAATTCTAAGTTTCAACTCATATATTAATTCATAAGGTTTTGATTATCCAAATATTCCATTTTATTTCAATAGTTGAAACTACCGGTCAACAAACTATAAAATTCACAATGACATTTCAATTTCGCAAACAAACATCCTATTTATTCATTTTTTCCTCCTTAATTTACCATTATTAAACTAGTGTTTAGCCCATACATTCACTCAACAATTATAGCCAATGTTTATAATTTGACTAAATACAATAAGTCAACAATAAGTGATAATAATTAGATATTACCATTTCATAAACAAACACATTAAAAATAACTATATTAGTTAAAAAAAATTCTTTTATATATAACATAAAATATTAGGAAAATTATTCAATTTCAAAACTTATATAATTTTTTTTATAACACTAACAAGTAGGTGCTCTCGTATATATATATATACACTTAGACAAACTCATTCTAGGATATTACTACCCATCTCAAATGAGTTAACCCCAACAGGCTAAGGTATGTCTAAACCAAAGCCATGAGACCAACTATAACAACCCACCTTTTTGGATGGTTTAAATCGACAATAAACCATACATGTCTAATTCAAACCATTCAAAAAGGAGGATTGTTATTGGGGTAAATAAGAAAAAGCAGAGAAAGAAAAAACAGAATCTTGCAGCGGAATGATAAAATATAATAATTAAATACCAGTTCATGAAGCTGTTTGCAAAACATTTGATTATACTAATACAATACAGAATCAGAGTTACATAAAACAGAAATAAATACATACGTGCAGCAGAACAACATGATGTAGTGGAATAAATATCATAATAGTAATAGTAGTAATATACTGAATCTTCGTCTTCGTCCTCCAGAAAATAGTCTTCAATACACAGAAAAGCTCATACTGACCCGAGCGTAATGAAAACAAAACACTCGAGTCAGAACTAAAAGATCTTATGTAAGTCAAATTAATCTAAATAAAATGTGAGTGCAATGGCTTCAGAGATGCTATGGGATTTTCATCTCCTATCAAGTGTACAATGTGAGCATATTTATGTAAAAGGTTTCCAATAATTCGCAATACCAATTTAATCATCTAATTAAAAACAAATCCAAAGTTTGAATTAAATTAAACCCTTCAAATAATTCATTTCCAAATAAAATCCAAACTCAAGAAATTATATGGGTATATGTTATTTCAACCAGTACCAAAAATCAATATTTTCAAATCAATGAAAACCCTTCTGATTTATCATTTCAACCCATAATGAAATTCCACTAATCTATAAGATCGTTCGGGTATGTATCATTTCAACCCATAGTGAACTTGCAATATTATAACGATATAAAATACAACATCCATTCATCCAATATCAACAATTAATCATCCATCACAATCATCATCCAAATCAATTAATAAACATCAATAGATAATTGAAAATCAATAACAAGTATTTAATTGGCAATTTAAATTAAATAATAAATTAAATAACGATTTAATTCAAATAGATACAAATTAATTGAGATGACGATTTAAATATACCAAACAGCCTTAAATAATTTTTCAATCATATCGTAAATTTAATTTTGACAAACATAAGATGTTTAGAAGTTGTGAGTGGGTTAAAGCAATCACCTTTGAATTTAAATTGAATTTAAATCCAATTTAAACCCAAAAGTTGAACAGTCTCAGAATCCGTCCAAAATAGCATCAAAATGTCTGGAATTTCAATATGATCCAAACGGAGAAAACCGAGCGTAAATTCAACCTCGTATGCAAAAGATATCGATATAAGAACTTATATCATTTAAATTAAAATTGAATAAAATAAATAGAAGAAGTAATACTAGAAGAAGTAATACACGTCACCGAGGTTCTCTGTTCACGCGCAAACTAGTTGCGTCAATCATGCACATTCGAACAGATGACCGGCCGCTACGTCGAATCCACGACGTCGCCCCTAGGCTCGCATCCACCCAGATCCCCATGCGCCACCGCCTGCTCGGCCACGGTAGCCCCCATCGGCCCCACGCGTGGCCCCACGACGCCTAAAACTTCACTGGAGCTGCCAACAAAGACCGACCAATTCTGGCGAATTCCCCCACCTATACCATAAACGAACCGTACAAGTCTCCTCCCCTCGATGCCTCTTCGATGTTGCGCTGCCTGATCGTTGTAAGATCGACGATCTATCGTCCAATCGAATAGCCATCAATGGACGGTCGAGGTTAATACACCTAATACTGGCCACATAGAAACTCAAATCGAAAAACAGACAACAAAATTAACTTGCGCTCGTCGAGAGATTCAAATCGATATATAATTTGATATGTATTGAGGAGTTTAAAATTTTAATTTGAATTTGATTTTGAAATTAAATTGAGAAGTTTGTTTGGTTTGTCTACCATTGAGAAGGAGGAGAAGACTGAATTGTACGTACAGAAAAATGAAAATGAGGATTGACTAGGGTTTATAATAGGATATGTATAGACAAAGCTGAAAATATAATGGATGGACAAGATTTGATTTATACGTTGAACGATAAATGACCCGAAAAGCCCGTTCTGCCTCCAGAACGAAAATGGGTCATCCTATATATCAAAATAGATGTTTTCAATATTTTTAAACTCAAAGGAATAGGTTTCAGGTCCTAATTTCATTGTATGAAGAAGTTATATTAAAATCAACTTATTTCAAATTGATTTCAATTGATTTTAATTAAATTTATTTCTAGGCGTTTCGAGTCCGTACGATCCAACGACAAGTTTGATCGCTGCAGAACTTGAAATCCTATAATAGTTCACCATTACGGATCCGATGAAAATAGTTTTGTCGAAATCCGGGACAGTTGCCAAAATGACTATTTTTCAGTTAATTAAATAAATCAATATTAAATTAATTTAATCACTTTTTCAATTCAAATTCTATAATTTATCATTTCTATCATCTTGGATTACTTAGTAAATTTAGAATCTTTTAAACAAACTTCTATATCAATTCAATATCCAGTATTGCACAAATTACAGTCTTTAATTTCAATTTCAAATAATTCTGTGATTATAAATTTAAATTTCAATAAATCCATTTATCAAATTTTTGAGTTTGTTATTCGATCAATTATCATCTTATTGGTATAATTACGTTGGTTTACATCATAGCACACTAATATTTTCCAATTTCATTTAACTTTTAGTTAACGTAGTATTTAATTCCATTTAATTACCATAAGTCCACCTATTACAGCTAAAATCCAATAAATAACTCAAACTTGTATTTCAATTATTTTTATTCAATCAATTTCCATATTATGAATAGAATTTACATTGGTTACATCTTATTGAATTAACGTTCTTCAATTTCAATCCAGTCTACACTAATTGCAATAATTAAGTCAATTGACTGCAATTGATTTCAAATTAAATTTTAAGAACTAAACAAATAGGTAACTTGTAACAACTGTTACCAATAACTTTTAATTACATTTATAAGTTCATTATTTACAATTAATGTTACAATAACTCATTTTTTATTCAATTACCATTAACTATCTACTATTTCCTTGGTAGATCCAATATTTTCATTTATTCCCTTATATTCAATTTATAACCAAGCATAACATTTTTATTATTTCAATTAATTGGAATTTCATCCAAATTTGTTAATAACTATCTTAGATTAACACTATTACATTTTTTTCTGGTTATTATTTCATAAATAAATCCCAAATTTTTATTTCTTCCAAAATTTAATCACAGAATCTTATTAAATTAACTATTTTAATTATCAAAAATTTACGGGTCGCTACAATTTCATTTAATTCTAAAATTATTTATGAATTATTCCATAAATTTTGACTTAAGTTCATAGACATTTTATAAAGACACGACTTTATAAAACATTAAATTAAATACTTACTCCACCTGTATTTACTTGTATAATACTCTTCTACAACATAAGAGTATGTACAAAATGTTTATTTTATTTATTCATATTTTTTTTCGATTTTCTAAAATTCAAACGGGGACCCATACAATATATGGGTCTTTAAAACTAAGTTAACTACTTCCACTATTTTACCTTAAAGTGCCCTAAGGAAAGATGTTTACCAGTCAGCCTTATAATATCAAATTATTTATGAAACTTATATTTTTAAATAAAAACTAATTTTTAAATAAAACAATGATTATTAAAGCCTTCCTATCCAACTTAACCCCATTTAAAACCTTAGTTAAGTTATCTCTTTTTATCCAGTAGTTAAAAAAATTCATTTATCAAAATGCCCTTTTATTTTTAAATCAATTTCCTTTAAGGAAACTTATGAACTAAATACCTGTTATTCCAAAACCCCTTTTTGAAAACATGTGACATATATTTCTATATGAAATAACTTTTAAAATTTATTTACTGAAACTCACTTTAGGTTCATTCGGTTTTGAACTCGCTTCGACCGCACAATGATATAGAGAATAACTTACTAAGTGCACTACAACGTTCACCAAAGGATATCTTCGATTGTCATTTAAAAGTTTATTCAGATTACCACATAACTAATCGAGACTTTTTCCCCGAATTACCCCAAAGAAAAAGCATTCCGCTCAAAATTTCTCTTCTAAAATATTTATATTTATAAATACTTTCGAGTAACCCTACAATTACTTTATTAAAAACCCTTTCTCTGAGATTTAAATTTAAATATCCTTTTTAAAACACATTTTATAAACAATATTTATATAAAGTTTCCTTTATGTAAAATCGTCTCATATTATAATAATTCTCCTTTATTATAATAACATTTACCCTCTAAATGTCTTATCTTACTATTTAGATTATGTGAACAAATTTTGTTAAAAGTTTACTTTTAACTCAGCATTATTGAAAGATACTTTTAGCTTAACATTTTCTCCAAACACCTTATAGTCAAATTGTAAAACTTAACTCAGAAGGGGTTCATTTTAATGTACTCACCAGTAAATGCCTTTAAATTGGTCGAGCATAAATTAACAACCAACAAACAATAGTCAATGCTCTTAAACTATCCAAGCACGAAAAATCCAATAATAATGATAATAAAGAAATATTATCATTAACAAACAAACATACCGTAAATAACTATATTTTAATTTTAATATTATCCATTTATATGTATAATATAAAATCCTAGGTAAAATATTTAATTTACCAATTTTTAAAAAATCAATATCATGCCTGTTTGCCTTATTCAAATGTTTAGAAATTCCTGTTGACACTATGGCATCCCATGTCTCGAGCAGAATTCATAAATCAATCAATAGATCACTTAACACAATAGCTTTCTATAACAATAACGAATACATACTCGTATATATAATACTCTTAATTCATTATAGGGTGTAACTTACGCTATCTCTAATGTGTTTACCTCATGAAAGCTAAGGTTCTCGCTTAACCATCAGTTATGGTACCAAATATAATGGCTTGCCTTTTCAACAATTGGAAGACGGCACCAAAAACATCCATATTATTCCAATGCTGAACATACAATAGTCGTAATAGCAGATTGTTAGTGTAAAATAAAACGAACAAAATGGGAAATAGAACCTCACAGTGGAAACAACAATATATAATAAAATAAAGAAAGTATACACTGTTACTCCAAGATACAAGGTACATCAGAGTTAAAAACAAACCTCTTTAGCTGGATAGTTATAAATTCCCGACCTTACAATTACTGATAGGTATACAAATACAATGGAAAATAAAATACTACGGCAAGTGAACATCCACCTCTACTTCGTAAGCTCTATGCCCCACTAGTGACAACCTGGAAAAATACTCGGTCTGACCTGAGCATTATAATAAAATTACATTCGGATTAGTCTGAAAAACCAACTTGAGAAAACTCAAGTAATATGATGAACATAGTACAATTCTTTGAGACCACGCGCTAAATACGGAACGGTTTTTACGTCACAAGAACAACATCCATCGATGAAAGAATGGAAAATAAGTCGGAGCAAAATTAGACTTGAAAGAATGGAAACAAATAATTAAACGTCGAGAAGAGCTCCAGGCACTTCTTGGTACAATTAAAAAAACGATTCAAAGAGTTGACTGAAATAAGGAAAGAGAATTTCCTAACACCGACTAGGAGGGTGCCCTCTACCAAAAGTATACCTCTAGACAATATACTTGCGAGGGTAATTTTCTCTGTGGCACTCTCGAAAATGTACAAACAACACCCTGCTAACCTTACGAATATTCAAGTATTTCACATCTCCAAAGGATTACCACTAAATCCAATCTAAAGTAGATGTGAAAATACCCTAATGGAAGCAACCCCACATTGCTTGACGTCTAATCGCTTTTCGATTTTAGTCATTTTTGACAAAGGGTATCAACGCCCAAACGAGCAGCAAATCATCTTAAATCGACGAAACTCAAAGAATATAGAGGAGTTTATAGTTGATAAATTAATTATCGGGAATAAGAAAATGTTCGTATATGAAAACTAAATCTCTTAAAACATTTGACTTACACTTTTTTTTTATTTTCACATCACAAATATTTGTAAAATACTGTAAAAACAACACCCTTTAAAGTATTCTTTTAAAGAGCAAATTATATTTCTAAGTGTATTAAAAGGAAGGGTTAAAAAAACGTCATTAAAATATCATTTACTATAAACCCAAAACAATTCACACCTAGCTTTATTTTTAAACATCCCTTTATAAAGATTTTCTTGTTTATAAACTATTATTTATAAATTTCAAACAACATTTATTATCCCGGAAGTTAATAAATCTATTAATATTCTTTTATAAATTTAATGCAATGTTACTCATCCTGAAAGATAATTGATATAATTCTTTTACAAATTCAGAACCGCATTAATTGTCCTAATAGACAATTAATCAAATTTTTAACTCCTTTAATAAATCAATTAATTAACTTTAAACACCTTTGTTAAATCAGTTAATTAAATTTAATCCATTTTATCAAATTGGTTAATTAACTTTAAAACAATTTTATTAAATTAATTAATTTATTTTAAACATCATTAATAAATTTATTGAATAACTTTATTATAGATAAATAATAATTAAGAATAAATTCAAACTTCTATTTCATATGCTTATATAATCTTTACAAACCCATTTGAAAAGAATTTACAGAATATTTAAGGTAAATAACCTTTATAAATATAAACAACATTAAACCCAATTAATAATCTTTTATAAATTTAAAATAACATAATCAATCAAGTATATAATCACTTTATAAATTTAAAACAGCGTTAATTGTACCGAAGTATAATTAATTAAATTTATAACATCTTTTATAAATTTTAATTAACACCTATCCAATATTTTCAAAATTCTCAAAATACTTGATTTGTTTTAAAATGGTTTGAAAGAAGGACGTTGGAGTACTCCACTACACAATATCTCGTTCCTGTATGAATAGCGAATGATAGAAATAAAAATACAATCTTGCGCCAAAATGTGATACGATCATAAATCAACAATAAAATGCACGGTTTATTTTACTCTATGAAATTTAAAAATACTATCATTTGCCATAAGAAACGATGAACGATAATTCAAATATTTTCCTAATTTTTTATGGAAAAATCATATAAATTCAACTAAAATATTACAATAAAAATCAAGTCATTTTATTAAAAATTGATTTTCTTTTTATTTATTCGAACTATTTATCATTGTAAATACATTTATTGAATGAGTTCAATTATTATTTATTTATTAAAAGGAGTTAAATAAGGCTATTAAATCCATTTAATTAATATTAATTCAAAATTCAAATATTTAGATAATCCTTATATTTGAATACAAGTTACTAAACTTTGAAAAACCAATTATTTAAATATTTAAAACTAATTAAATAATTAAAATAAAAACGATAAAATTCTGAGGTGTTACATATATAGTGAGGTGTTTCTTAAGCAAAGCAAATAGGAAGAGCTTAGGCTTGAGTTGAGTGGAAACAATTTTGGTTAGATGATTATTATAGTTTGGTTTAGTCTATTCTAATTGATTTAGACTCTTAGTAAATTGAAATTGAAAACTGTAAAAATCCTAATTTAAAACTTGTAATCTAGGGTAGAATTGAAATCACTGTAAATTGTTGAACATGATACTGATGTTAACACACCATTTTCTACTTAAACTATAAACCCTAAAATACGTAATCCCAAAATCCATAAGCCTATGTTCAATAAGTTGATATTAAAACTTAGAATATGGTCAAATTTGTAACTAAGGTTCATGGCAAATAAATATCGACATGAATTAAACAGAAATTAACAATCGACACTTAAAAATGGAAAAACCCTAAAATTTTGCCTATGAACGGTCGACCCCTGATCTTTGTAGGTCAACTGGTAGATCGGTTTGGATTAGCGGTTGACTGATAGGCATGTAAATTAAAGAATCTAAACCTCGGCCTAAGGCCAAAATTTAATAACAAAAATTAACATAAACGATAATTGTTTGGGGGCCTACTTAAAGGGATTTGGATGTATGTCAGAAGTGGTAGGGAAGCTAGTTCCATATAAGGGGACGTTAGGTCATCGCTGTGTTGGGTAAATGTTCTTTACCCTATTTGGGATCGATTAATCGATTGGGGCAATGTATTTTCATAAATGGCACTCACAGAAAGTTCCATGATGGACGTGCAACACAGACCAGGATGCCTAATGAAGTAGGCCCGACATAACAAGAATCCTAATATGCACGATCTCAAACATGACGTAATACAAATTTTGATGTAGGATCCTAATGCTTGCAATAAGAGGCCAACACTACGATCGAGATGTGGAAGCAATTCCAAAAGATGAGACACGCCGACGAATCAATGAGCATTTCATGTTGTTCCTCTCTAGGCATAGTGAGAAATGGGTAGTCGCAGTTAGGGGAAAATTGGTTCCCCCATAGCCTAATGATGGCGATGCTAGTGCGAATGTGTTCCCATAGTAGCCTAGTGGTAGTGTTTCCATAGTTAGCAGCTAAAAGGGTGGTGTATTGCATACCGAGTAGTTCTTGGGGCGATAGTCGATCGTGAGATTTGAGGTTCGATTTGTAGTTCAATCCTTGTATTAGCCTACAAAACTTGTAGGTAGGTATGTATTAGACAAGAATCCTTAGGTAATGAACCTTAGGAATTCATAGACACTTGTATCACACCCTATGTCATCTAGAGTGGAATTAAAGTTAACTACATATAATCATCACATATTAAACTTGTACTCATTCACCAGACTTTTGTCTAACCCACTCGTTTTCCCCATTTTCCCCATAACAGGTGGATAGAGCAGCAGGGGATTGGCCTATTCTTGATACTTGGAGAGTGGAGCTTATTTTAGAGATTGCTTTTACCATATTTTCTCTACACGTATTTACCTATCTTATCAATCCATTTTATCTCTTTTATCAAACTTGGAGTTATCTTTTCTATGTACTCTGTATTGGACTACGTACTGATTTTCTGAGACTGTGATTTGCATATTTTTAGAGATGAATATTTTTCTGTGTTATATGCTTTGTTCCTTCCGATGTGAGTTATAAAAATGCAGTACATCTTAGATTATTCTACTTGTATTGGTCTATATAATGTTAGAAAAACTTGATATCACGTATTTCTTAGCATGACATGAGTCCAGACGTCACACTAGGCTTTGGATTGGTATGTTAGGAGGTGAAGATTGCAAAATTCAGTATCAGAGCACAAATTCAAAGTTCCTTAGTCATTAAGACCATGTTGAGAGAATGTATTTAATTTTTTTTAAATGGTTTTTCAAAAGGTTTTCGAAAAGTTTCTTCCAAACAGTTTTCAAAAATGGGTTTAAACAATATATGTGTACATAATTAATGGTTTTTCAAAGAGCTTTCCAAAGAATTTATATATATCGTAACCTCTCTTTTTTGTGCCAATGCTACCTTTGATTCATGCCTACGTTATATCTCTTATTCGTGCCTACAGTATCTATGAAATTTCGCTAATAAAATTATTAAATTTCAAAGATAAAAGATGGGTGATCCCATATGTTCATGCTTCGACGATGCAATCGATGTCCTAGGCATGAACATTCAAATATAGTTCTACCCATACCTTTAAGCAAGGAGATAGGCCAAGCTAAATCTCACTAGAGAGACTGCGGAAAGAGTGACGCGTGTGGTTCCTGCCCTCCCACCTATCGCTATAGACTTTTACCAGTTATGCAAAGATTTTTCAAATCTTAGAGGAAAGCCATTCATGGGGATAGAGTCCTACATGGATTTAAGTGCATAGATCTGCGCTTGTAGGAGGATCATTGGTTTGATGGGATTGGCTGACAGGGTGAGGAAGCATAGCTACATTGAAGTAATAGGGTGAGGCATTGAGCTGGTGGGAGGTAGTTGAGGCTAAGACTGATAGAGGGGAGATCACTTTGGGTGAGTTCCATTGGCGATTTGAGATTACATTCATGTCTACGACGGAGGAAGGTGTGCAATTAGAAAAGTTTATTCACTTAAAGTAAGAAAATCTATCTGTTAAGGAATATGTCAACAAGTTCAATGAGCTAGCAAGATTTACATGGGACTGAATCACAACCACACAAGAAGACTCTTAAGTTTGTTTAAGGGCTTAACGAACCTCTTTAAGGCTTAGCTATGAATCATGTTCCTATGAGTGCTACATATGAGGGTCTAGTCCGGATGGCCTTACTAAATACCATCTCCAACGTGGAAACCAAGGAAGAAGAATCGAAAAAGGCTAGGAGAAAGTGCAATAGAATTAGCGTAAACGGTAGATATGGACCTAAAGGAAAGGTATAAAAGAAGGATATGCATTATAAGAAGTGTGGGAGGATTTCTTGAAGGAGTGTAAGACATATCCTTCAAAGGTTAAGTGCTATAACCACAATCGGTATAGACATATGAAGCGAGCATGCATAGTACCACTGAGAGCTTCTACTTAGACTTCTACTTAGGTGGTACCAGCTAACGCACTAGAGGTAGTCCCTAGCTCGAATGCACAACCAGAGGTGGTTAAGGAAAAGAAAGTAGTGATCGAAGGTGTGTTGACTCTTTTCAGTTTATCTATTCGCACTTTCTTTGACACTACGGATTTACATTCTTTCATTTCTTATAGACTTGTTGATGAATTACACTACACATTAGTTTAGTCACAAACCCCACAGTTGTGTCAAACCCAGTAGGAGGATCGGCCTATTTGTCAATGCTAAGTACGGGTTTGAAGTTTTTCATTTTAAGGGTCGAGTTTGATTATGATACCTTTGTATTGGGATTCTATGGGATTGGGTTGATATTGGGTATGGATTAAATGATGATGTATGGGGCTATTTTAGACTGTGATAGAAAGATCGTTGGATTGAGAACGTGTAGTGGACGTAGCTTGGAGGTTTATTGTGACCCTTGAGGATCGGTTATGTTGAGTTATTTATATTCTTTAGACCTATCAAATGCTGAGATGGATACGTGACTGTAGTTAGGGATTTCCTTGGTGTTCTTACTGTGGTTACCTGTCTCCTACCTCAAAGAGAGATCGAGTTTGGATCTATCTTGTTGAAAATGGCAGACCCGTCGTCTTACCATTAAGGAATATGGCTCTAAAAGAAAGACACGAGTTAAACTAGTAGGTTATTGAGTTGTTGGAGAAGGGTTTCATTAGGAGGAGCATTTTTGAGTGGGGAGCACCAGTCGTCCTTACCACCAAGGTGGATGGTTCTTTAAGACACTGCATCGATTATAGAGAGTTGAATAAACTAATAAAGAAAAACTAGTATCCACTGCCCCAGATAGATGATGTCTTTGATCATTAGTTGGAGCTAAGGTATTCTCGTAGCTTGACTTGGCTATCAGATTTAACCAATTGCACGTATCCGAGGACAATATCTCGATCGTACACCTGATGTACTTTACGATTTGTCAGTCATGCCCTTCGGACTAACCAATGCACCCGCCTAGTTTATTGATTTAATGAGCAAGTATTTAGGAGGTTTCTTAACAAGTTCATCGTGTTATTTGTGGATGATATCCTAGTCTATTTGAGGAGCGATAAGGAGGACGCATTGTATTTAGGGGAAATTCTCAGTACTCTCTATGCGCATAAGCAAAAAGCGAAGTTTTTGAAGTGCCACTTTTAGAGAAAGAATGTATGTTTTTTGGGACACATTGTCTTGGAAAGTGGACTGACGATTGATCCCTATGAGGTAGCAGCAGTTCAAGATTGATGTCTATCGAAGAATGCACGGAGGTGAGAAGTTTCCTAGGTTTGGCGGGCTATTATCGAAAGTTCATCAAGGACTTTGCAAAGATCTCTGCCCCTTTGAACCATCTTACCAAGAAGAATCTAATTTTCTTGTGGGAAGCTAAATGTGAAGATTCTTTTATCAAACTAACGGAGGCATTGACAAGTGCACCAATTATGATATTACCCATTAGGACGAAACCATTTACATTTTATACTAACACCTGTGCTATGGGGTCAGGTGTGGTATTGATGCAAGAAGGAAGGGTTGTGAGTTATACAAGTAGGTAGCTATAGTCCCGTAAGAGAAACTACCTTACCATGATCTTGAGTTGGCGGTCATTGTCTTTGTGCTCTAGTCATGGAGGCATTACCTTTTAGGAGAGTGGTTTGAGCTATATATGGATCACAAGTCCTTGAGTACTTATCCTCCCAAAAGGACTTGAATTTGAGGCAGCAAATGTGGATGGCGTTCTTAGCATCGTATGACTTTGATATCTCATATATCCCAGGCAAGGGTAATGTAGTGACCGACAATTTGTGTAAACGGCATGCGATATTAAGTCCCTTGTTTTTGGAGTAAAGGCATTTAGAGTTCATTTCTACATTCGACTTCCAACCATCATTAGATATTACGCCAGAATTACTTGCAACTTCAGATGTGCAGCCTACATTTATAGAGCGTATTAGGTCTAGGCAGAAGGAGGACAAGAAGCTAGTAGACATTGTTGAGAGGAATGGTAGAAGGGAGTCATGGAGTCATTTGAGGCATTATGCCATTGAATCGAGAGGGGTTATGAGGGGATAGAAGGCTTTGTGTTCCTCATAGTATGGATTTGGTAAATGAGGCAATAACCAAGTCTTTGCATTTTAGGATGACAATTCATCCTGATGGTGACAAGATGTATCGCGCCATGAAGAGAGTCTTCTAATAATAATAAAGCAAGTAGCATAGTATGTAGCTAGATGTATGACTTGCCAAAGAGTAAAGGCAGAGCAGAAGAAGCTAGGAGGATTGCTGCAGCCATTGGATATTCCTTAGTGGAAGTGGGAGAGTATTTCTATAAATTTCATAGATTATTTTACCTTGGAGTAGGAGAGGGAATGAGAACATCTGGATCATAGTCAATCTATTGACCAAGTGCACTCATTTCATACCACTACAGAGTATGAGGATGGGGGCATCATTGGCATATAGAGTAAATCTTTCAGAAAAGTTAGCGGGAGTACATGATATTTTCCATATGTCATAGTTGCAGAAGTTCTTGCACAATACAGCTACTGTAGTCGAGCTAAGTCAGCTAGAGGAGATGGAGATTGAGACAGAGTCACTTGTTCACTGTGCACTCACTTGTATTTTAGAGCATGGTACAAAGTGACTATGCAATAAGGAGATCAAACTTGTAAAGCCCAATGGGGAGACGATCCATTGGAGAGTACATCAAAGCCTGAGGAGAAGATTCATGCTATCTTCCCACAACTCTTTCTAGGCACGTTTACAATTTAATTTTAATAGGTATAAACTACTTATCTACAGGACTTACCTTGGTATACCCTTTAGGTAGAGACCATTGAATGGTAGGAATGGTTGTAAACATGTTAATAGGTCATGCTATGAATGATGGATGCTAATGGATGTACTTGGACGTATTATTTAGACCGTTATCTTTTACATGTTTAGGATGGTATATCCTCTAGTTCTACACACATACATGTATATTCTATAGCATGTTATATTTTTATTATTGTAATGATGGTGGGTGTTATGCATATAGATGTTGCATACAAGTTGTATGGCTATGCATAAATATAGAATCACAAGTATACTTATCCAGGATGTTGCTTCCATTTGGATGCATGGCATAAGCACTTACACGACAGGAGGTTTACTGGATCAGTAAACAACCTACTTTTCACATTGATATAGGTTCATGTGCATTTCATGTTGCATATATTTGTAATAAGGGCCATGATGTGCCCGTGGATGATGAATGAGTAGATGGTTGTAGCTATTGATTGTTGTGTGTAGCATCCTCCATTTTGAGGCCCGAAACTAACCAATACAAATGCTACAGTCTTCTGTAGGATTGATTTTTAGTGACAAAATGCAAATGTGTTAATTGCATCAATAACATCAAAACACAAAATATGAAATATTTTAAACAAACTTTGAAACAAACTTTCTCATTTCATTCAATGATGATATTTCATGTTCATTACATAGTCCCAAATGTTGCCCAGGTTCAGATAAAATATAGTTATTACAAAATACTCAAAAAGCGACATATGAAGATGCACCCTTAGTTGATCAAAGTTACTAATAGATATTTTAATATTTGTCTTTACACACACTTTAAAAAAATAACTTTAACACGGTGGATTAATAATATATAAAGATAGACTGCTAAATAGCTAGCTTTGCCTCTTGCACGTCCCCAGAAGCTTTATTCGTCAAAACCTACTTAACTTGTAAACCCTTACCCCCGACCTACTCAATTCAAATTTTGAGCACCCAAGAGTTTAAGTGGAAGACATAAACTTCGAGTCAGAATTAGGACTTATTGTTGTGACCTGCTTAACCTATAAACCTACCTAACCTGTAGACCCTTACTTCCGACCTACTCAACACCAGCACTGGTTGGTATCATATGCATCGCTATCCGTTGACTTTAAAGGTATTGCTGTGACACGGATGAAGGCGACAACGACGCTGCCGGCATGGCATTTTTGTTATTATCATAAAAACTGCCAATTTAGTATTAAAAGTAATTTCTTTTCCACCAACTCTTATTGTTTGTCCAATTTCATTAGTTAACAAGTACTTTATCAAATTTCTTTCAAGAAAACTACTAACTAGAAGATTTGTCATTTCCAACACAATTTGCAAACCATACATTTTATATTAAAATTTTAATATAATAATTAAGCCTTTCTAGTATAAATAATTTATGATAAATCATAAATGCTTGGGAAAATCCCTAAAAATTACATTAAACCAGATTTATTATTTTCTTTAGTATATAAAAATTTTGAGTATAAAAACTTTATTAATTATTTTTAATAATTAAAACCCAGAGTAATCCATTTTTCCACTTAGAAAATTCATAATAAATTCACACTTGGTTGGAAAAGTATGAAATTTAAAACCCGCTTCTAAAATAATGTTTCTAACATCATATCAAAATATCAAGTCACTTGAGCATCATATGATAGGTTTTCACACTAAACCTATCAAATAATTTCATAAATATCCAGATATTCAATCAATTAGCATATAAATGTTCAATCCTTTAATACATGGCATAATAACATCAAAAGATTCAGATTTAGACTTAAAACCAAAAATAGTATTTAAAACTTGGGATGCCTGGCTATTATTCATCGTGAGTGGTTAAAGAAGGTTGAGATTTGAGTGTCGATTGGTTTTCCCTAAGTTTTACTCTTGATTTCTAGCTTTTCTTTCTCTTTAGTCCCTTATTAACGGCCGATCTAAATTCTTTTAGTTCTTGTTTGTATGAATGGAGTGAGGGAGGAAATGAGAATGAGAGAGTATGTATTAAATTTTCCTATTTTTCCCTACTCATATATCCTCCATCTTATTAATGTTTTAATCAACCTTGTCAGTTTATTAATTAAGACTCGGCCCAATATTAACTATCAAATCTCAATCTCCTAATTCCCTTTATTTTGTTTTATTTATCTAATTAAATATCCTAAATAATATTAATTAAAATTAGGGTTGTTACGTTGTGCATATAAGTTACATTATCCGTCCTTTGAGATTTTGGGGATCGAAATCCTTTTACGAGGGGAGAATGAAACACCTCGAAATTTAACATAAATTTAAAATGAAAATTTAATTAATATGAGATAAGGTGTAAAAAGAACATTTTCATAGATGTCTGAATATGCACTGTTGCATTCCTAACGATATTCTGGACAATTTTCATATATAATACTTTGTAATCGGAGTTAGTACGTGAAAGTCATGGGAGTAAGAATAATTGGGAATAAAATATGAATTTTAAAACAAAAATTCAGAAATTTACAGAGGGACTGGTCAAATATTAGTAGTCGACCTAAGGTGCTAGGGGATCTACTATGCATGTGTTAAATCAGGCGATTGCTATGTTGTGTTCGAATGGCTACGATGCATTACTTAGTTCTAAAGTATCAGACGAGCATGCACGTTTACTCTGAAAATTCACTAACCTAAATCCAGTGGCCTATACTATTTGACAACCCCTATAAATGCAAGCCTACGTAACTTTAAAATTCACACAAATATTATTATACCACCTCTTCCCAATTCTAACCTCTCCTCCAAATCTAAAATTCGTCAAAAATCAAAATAAAATCAACCTAAAAGAACACGAGAAATTAGATCTAGATAGGCAAGCGAAGCTAGCATACGAAGAGCCGATTCTCGAGCAAAGCCAACAGGATGAGCTTAGGCTTGAGGTGAGTGGGAACAATTTTGGTTAGTTGATTATTTTATTTAGGTTTATTATATTCTAATTGATTTAGGGTGTTAGTAAATTGAAATGGACACTATAGAAACCTAATTCGAAACTTATGATCTAGGGTAGAATTAAAATCACTATAAATTATTGAACCTGATACAGATGTTCACACATCGTTTTCTATTTAAACTATAAACCTTAAAATTATAATCCCTAATTATGTATATCCTAAGTTTGACAATTTGATACTAAAATTTATAATATGGCCGAACCAGGGTTCACGACAAAAAAATATCGACATGAATTAAACAAAAATTAACAATCAACACTAAAAATGAAAAACCTAAATTTTTTCCTATGAACGGTCGACCCCTAATCCCCAACAGTCAACCAATAGCGATGGACTTGTTAAGGTTAGCAGTTGACCGGTTAAGGTTAGAAGTAAACCGGTAGGCGTGTAGATTGCAAAATTTGAACCTCGGCCTAAGGCCCAAATTTAGTAATAAAAATTAACATAAATGATAATTGTTTATAAGTCTATTTTAAGGCATTTGGATGTATTTGAGAAGTAGTAGGCTAGCTACTTCTCTATGAGAGGCAGTTAGGTTATTGCGGTGTTGGGTAAATGTTCTTTACCCAATTTGGGATCGAGTAATTGACTAGGGGCGATGTAATTTCATGAATGGAACTCACGGAAGGTTCCACGGTGGATGTGCAACACTGATGAGGTTGCATGATGAAGTGGGCCTACCATAATGAGAATCTTACTATGCAAGATTTTTGACGTGACATGATCCATTTTTGATGGAGGATCCTGGTGCATGCAATAAGAGGCTAACGCTACGATTGAGAGATGGAAGCGGTTGTAGACAATGAGACACACCGACGAGTCATCATTTTAGGTTCTTCCTCCCCAGGTGTAGTGGCAAATGAGTAGTCATAGTTAGGGGAATATCGGCTGCTCAATAGCCAAGTGGCGGTGATATTAGTGGGAACGTGTTCCCTAAATAGCCTAGTGGTGATGTTTCCATAGTTATTAGCCAAGAGGGCAATGTTTTGCATATTGAGTGGCTCTAGGACTAGTGGCCGATCGTGAGATGTGAGATTTGATCTGTAGTTCGATCCTTGTAGTAGCATACACAAAATGTAGTATGGAAACATATTAGACAAGCTCCTTTAGGTAATGATCCTTACGAATCCACAAACACTTGTATCACACCTTATGTCATCTAAAATAGAACTAATGAAAACTGCACATGATCATCACATATTAAACTTGCACTCATTCTCCAGACTTTTGTCTGACCCGCTCTTTTTTCCCTTTATCTCACCATACGTGTATATAGTAGTAAGTTATTGACCCGTTCTTGATACTAAGAGAGTCGAGATTACCTTTGGAGACTGCTTTTATCATATTTGCTCTCTATGTTTTTATGTATCTTATCAGTATCGTTTATCTCTATTATCAAACTTGGAGTGATTATTTTATGTACTCTGTATTGGACCATGTACTGATTTTCTGAGACCGTGATTTGGATATTTTCTAAGATGGATATTTTTTACGTTATATGTTTTGTTCCTTCCACTTTGAGTTCTGAATGTGTTGTGCATCTTAAATTATATCTGCATGTATCAGTCTGTATAATTTTTGTAAACCCAACAACTCCTATTTCTCGGCACAACGCAAGTCCAAAAGTCACAATCGACTTTGGATTAGTATATCGGAAGATGTGGGTTGGCACAATGAGCATGGAAACTAGCTTAGTGTAGCTATATGTGAAGAATGATGTAAGTCTCCATGGGATTCCAAGGAGGATTATTGGTGATAGGGATTTGTTATTTACTAGTGAGTTATAGAGAAGCTCCCACAACATTTTGGGCATAAAGTTGAACGTTTGTACGGAGTACCTCCTGCATATAGATTATCAAATGGAAAGGGTGAACCAAATTATAAAGGATTTTCTAAGAGCATGTGTTCTAGATTTTGGATGACCATGGGAAGGTCATTTGCATTTGATAGATTTTTCCTATAATAATAGTTACATGTCAATTATTAGAATGGCACAATTTGAGGCGCTTTAGTAGTCTATGTAAGTCATTGGTATTTTTCTTGGACATGGGAGATAGGCATGTGTTAGGACCAGACATTGTAAGAGATGCTACTGGAAAGATATATTTAATTCATGCTACAGTGGAAGTTGCACAGTCAAGGCAAAAGATTTATGCCGTAAGAGACAAACGGAACTAGAGTTTGCAATATGCGATCACATGTTCATGAAAGTTTCATTGTTACGACGTGTTATGCACTTTGGGAATGTGGGTTAATTGGCTCCGAGGTATATATGTCTATTTCTAGCAGTTGAGAGAATTTGTAAACTCCCATATCATGTCGAGTTACCTAATAGTTTAGCATGTCTACAAAAGGTTTTTCATACATCACATTTGAGGAATTGTGTGCATGAGCTTGGTATGGTAGTGGAACCAAAGGGGATCAAAGATTTATCTATAGAACAAAATTTGACATATGTCGGAAGACTGAAAGGGATGGTATGTCGAGATACATAGGTGTTAAGGAACAAAGTTATCAGGCCAATTCTTGTATGGTGGAGCGACGATAAGGATGATTGCATATGGGTGTAGAGGATAAGATTAAGAATATTGATAAAGTTGTTTTAGACATTCATAATTCATAGCATGGTGCTTTGTTTATCTATTGTGTGTACAAGTAGTGGAACTAATATATCTTATGTTCATGAGATGATTATGTATTTCTATTTGCACTACTGTATTTTGATTGATGATTGATGATTTACATTGGTAGGGTGGTAGTGTAGTTACTGTACTTGTGTGTACCGTGCGATAATGACTTTACGCTTGTAGGTTGTTAGTGTATTTGAAACAACCCATCTTTTTCAACCCTCTACTTTAACGCCTGAACCAACGTTTAAACTTAGAAAACCATAAAATGACGAGTCGTTAGGAAGTGATAACAAGACATAAAATAATATGTTTAGCTGTATCTTTTAGAACTCATAGCGGAAGGAAAAAATTTATAATATTATAAAATTATTATATATTCAAATCATACTAATGTTAGCTACAACATTTCATAATGCATACAATACCGATCTCCAAGTGGGAGTTGGTACCGATCCCCAAGTTCACCATTTTTTGTATCTTCTACTTCTTACTTCAGATCGTCTTATGGTTAGCTTAGAGATTCTATAGTTGTTTGCACTGATATTGTTTCTGAGCCTAAAATGGAGTTATGGAAGAACAATGTTGTAGATTCAAGTGTTCATGGAGATCAATGAAGAATTTCATTGATTCAATAAAATGACTTTTGAAATAGAGCCTTGGCATCAAGATAAATATGTAAGTAGAAAATGGGGTCCACCCAAGTTGTTTCTGGGAGTCGATGATCCCCAACTTTTGGGATCCCACTATCTTGTTTCCTTGGGTTGTCTTGATTTTCGTCTTGCGACTTTGTCTGTTCTTGGTTTTTGGACTTTTGGGCTATTTCTTTGGGCATTCCGCCTTGATAACTTCAAGTTCTCTATGTCTAGTTTCCTCGAATTCTGCCTATTTAAAAAGCTGGGCAACATTGCCTCCAAAAAAAACATTGCCTCCAAAAATACATCTCATTTCAAACTTGATGCACTTTGAATTAAGACAAGTTTGGATTTCCACGAAGGATTCCACTCTAAGTTCAATGGTCGTTACCGTTTCGTGAATGTGAATTTTCATGTCCATAATGATTCATCGTGATGTTCTTCCAACATCTGGGATTATAAATCTGGAATGTGATCTCGTTGTTTGATAATCCAAGTTTGATGATTTTGGACTAATTTCATTCATGAGTTCCCCACTTATAAGTCAAACCTTCCCTCAATTTTAGTTATCAAGTATTAGGTATATACTTATGGCCCATCACACATGCATAGGCATTGACACACATATGCATGAACCATACGTATGCTTGTACATGTATGTTTGTTTTTATAGAAATATTTGGGAAATGGTACCGATCCCCACTTTAGGATTCAGTACCGACTTCTCACTTGAAGAAATTTCTCTAAGTTTTGGCCTGATAAAGACTTAAGAGGTTATATAAGTCCATCTTCTTCGTTCTATTTTCTCACTTTGAACCAAAAGAACTCGAACTCCTGCCATTGAAAAATATTTGATCCCCAAACCTTGAACTACCCGTATACCGATCTGAAAGCTAGCTTTGAGAACACACCACTCTGCTTTTAACCCTAACAGGTAGGCGAGTGGTTGACCTAAACACACAGATGTGCAAGTGAGAGGTCATAGACAAGGATGGATGTTGGCGGCCGCAATTTTGGAGTCCATGGAGATGGAGGAGGAAAGGGAAAAATTTCCTTGGTTGTGGGGGTCAGTGAGATTCCCATACTTAAACGAATCTTTTCCTACTGCAACTTCTATAATCAAACATTGTCTTTCAAACCATGCCAAATTCCTCTTCCATCTTGAAAATTTTCCAAAGTGTGGCTAGTAACATAAAGCTTGTCGGGATGGTCGGTGATGATGGTCACGTTGAGTGATATTCAGACTTTAAAACGAACTGCTAAAATAAACAGTTAAATAATATCGGAAATCTAAACTGCATAGCACCACACAACGTTGCACTAGAATCCACTTTAGCATGGGGGCACGGTTAAATATAAACTTTACACTTTTCTTCATAGCATTTATATCGTCTTCTCTGAGCATTTGAATCGAGTGCCTAGTGATAAGGAAATCTAATACATCTATAGCTTCAAGAGTCACAAAGAAAAACCATCTCTTATTTATTTGGGTCTTATGAGGGGTCGTAGAATAGTTATTGGGGCTTGGAACCAACTGAGTTAATTTAAGGATTGGTGGTTTTATGTACGTTGTCTGCCCGGGTTCACTTGTAGATGGACATCCGTATGTAAGTTCTATTTCAAATGCCATTCACACATTTTCCTTATAATCTACATGCTTAATTTATCTATCTCTATTATGCAGAGTTCTAATGAGACCGAATGATGAATCACTTTCAGATACCGTTAATACTCTTTTGGTAGTCCCAGTCGAGGATAGATATATAAGAGCTCTATTGATGGACGAGAATCTTCTTGCTCATGGCTTATTAGAGGAAGGCCGCAACACTAGCATAGTTTCAGTTGTCAACATAGATGATGATGATGATAATGATGATAACAATCTGCCCGCAGGAGGTGAAGTTGATCAAGATTTGCCTCAGTTCTAAGTCTTGGGGTCAGAACTGTAGAAAATATAGAATAAGAACATGAAGGCGCCGAGGAAGGAAAAATTATTGGAGAGAGTGGTGAGGCCAGCTAAGGTAACACTGAAGAGGGCCACAGTTCTTAGACCGAACAACCCAGGGATGATCAGCTTCCTGCCACTAAAAAGAGATTGATCGTGAAAATTTATAAGGCACTGATTGCCACTCGGTCTTTGCTAGTAATAACCATGAAAAATAATTCCTTTAATCCCATCCAAAGGCACATTCGTTGGCCTAGGAGAAATTCCTACCGACTTTGGGTACTTTGGTATAGGGAACATAAGAATAGAGGGTTCTTCCCCTTCGTTTCAACGACGATGTCATTCACACTAGTGGAGGGGAGTTCACTCCCATGAGCAAGGCTCTAGATCACAGTCTGTTGGGGGGACATTAGGACACTCACGCACACATGAACTTCATGACATTTGCACTTGGCTCATGTCCTTGTTCATTTGATCGATATCGTTCCTACTTTCTTTGCAGGTTCCATGGGTAAGAAGAAGCATTCATATTGATCCCTAAAGGTAAAAGCATACAATGTTCAATGGCTCGGTCGGGTTCATACCACCAAGGGAGTGGTTGAGACTATGATTCAAGCTATTGCCCCGGTCATGATAGAGATGATCGAGATAGGAGTAGTTACAATAAGGAACGTTCTTCTCATGATTCCACTTCTAAGTGCCGACCTAGGTCCAGATCGCCTCCCACGAGGCTTGGATAGGCAACCTAACCGCCATGATGATATTCCACCAGATTTCGCTTCTCGAGCTCCCCCTCCTACTTCTATATCTGTGCAAGTCGTTGCGCCCTCTTATGCTAGCAGATCCTCCAAGCGCGGGCATCGTAAGAGCGACTCTGAGACTCTTTATCAAAGGCTTGGTAAACAAATTGCTGTAGCTCCAATCATTACCGATGAGTAGCAAGTAGACACTACCGCTTAGATGGCCGAACTTAAGAACTCGTTCCCTAACATTTGCTTTGATGGAGTTAAGTTTTTGCCAAACTTAAAGAGAATTCCCGCTGAAGTCCAATAGAGGACCATCGAGAGCACAATCAATGTCCATAATCAAAACAATGAATAAGTGAAGTTGGCTGAAAGGATTTCAAAAGTTTTGGGAAGCAAGCTGCAGGAGATAGAGAACCATAAACTCATTAAAGTTGAGAATAGCCAAATCATAGCCGCTCTCGACACTGAGATTGAGAACTCAAGAAAATCCTAAGCTGAAGTGGAGAAGAAGATCGAAGAGACCACTAAAGCACTTGAAGCCGCGAGATCTAACCATTTGAATGAAATTAAGAAAGCGCATCATTGGAACCATGAGCTTCTAATGGAAAGAGATGTTACCAAGTGGAATGCGGCTGAATTGAAAACTAAGCTTGTGAATTAGACCAAGGAAAAAGATGAAGTGTAGAAAATTGCTCAGGATGCATGCGATGAGCTGGTCACCATTAGAATAGAGAGGAACGAAACACTTGAGAAAGCCAGAACGTGGACACCATTGTTAAAAATGAGGTTGAAGCCGTGGTTAAAAGAGAAGTTAGGGCCATAGAACAACGAGTAGAAGAGCGGATGATGAAGAAGTTCGAACTACTAATCACTCAATACAACGTAAGTGTGCTCAAATTTCAAAATTTGGTGTGGTTTAGAGAAGATTACCCTTTGATGCTTGCTCATTCCTAAAACATGTCATTGAGGAAGAGAAATAGTTTCATAAAACTGGTATTATTGACATGAAGCCGGTAGAAAAGACATTTTAAAGGGAAATGAGCTCGAAACCCTCTATGAAAACTAGCATCTTATTCATCTGAAACTTAATGCAACCTCTCAAAAAGAATTAACTGAAGATTCTAGCTCTAGGCATCATGAGGCTATAGTTGGTCAAACTCGGACTCAAGCTGCTTATAATTCCATCGTTGGTTCCTTTACCACACTGGTTATGACCCAGAGAAGCCACAGCTCCAAAAATCCATTTTTCTCCCCCCTATTCCTAGGGAACTCCCAGTAGCACTATAGCTCATGCAAAAGTTCAAACTGAAGAAGGTATCTTGTTGACTTCTCCTTTTTTTCAGATTGTTGATGTGTCGTTGTTCAACATCACTAATATCTCTCTTTGTATTTCTTTAGCACAGGTCAGCCTACAATTACTCTGCTTCCTCCCAAGGACTGGCAACGAGGGCAACAAATATCGACGACTGAGTCTGTAATCGTCACAACTTTGATAACATTATGAGCAACCCAGTTGTTGAGAACATGAGCCTTGACGAGTGCATGATAGATGCTTTGTTAGAAGAAGGTAATGATAAGAATCAAGGGAATCAAGTTGATGAAGATGTTATTATTACTAGGGTCTCTCAGTCCCTATCGGGACCCTCCATGCATGATCTTAAGCAGAAGCTTAAGATGGATATCCTCCTTGCCAGTCAAATCAAGAAGGAGAAAATAGAGGTTTTCCCTCCTCCGTTATTGATCACTTTGCCTGGGTAAACCATTTTCGCTCCAGTTTACATTCCTCTGCCCGGGAATTCCCAAAGTATGTCAACGGTATTTTCACAATGTATTCCAACCTTCATTTCTTTGAAGCTTCTAGAGTGTGCCTGCTGGATCTTCGTAAAGCACTGTCTCCAAAGGCTATGGTGGTAGAGGAAGAGGTGAAAAGAGGCAAGGAGAATACTCGAGTGAAGTCTCCCTTGGTTCTAAGAAGAGAAAGAAGTCCAAATAGAAATAGTTGCTAGTTTGCTTTTTTGTATATAGACACCTTTTGTTTATTGGCTAACCTTATATGGGTTTGGACCCCATTGCTACCTTTTTTTTTTGACATGAACACTTGTACTTAGCTTTCTTGGTTCGACATCAATAACAAAGGCATTTTTTTGTAAAAATATTTGCTCGAATTTGCTAAGTACTTAAGAAGTACGCTTTCCATTCAATGTGCTTGCGATTCATCTCTTTTAGTGATTGTTTCCGGATCATATCCTTATTTCATTTTGTAACCTGCCAACTCGCATCATTCTAGCGAATGTAAAGTAATCCTTAGGATAGTCCACTTAAATAGTGGCTTGAATATCTTTTTCCAAGATAATAAGTCCCTACCGCACTAAAGTTCGGGTGTAGTTTTAAGTTAACTACTTAAAACGTAGTCCGTACATCCTCATCCAGGATGTTTGCATTCGATCATGCCTAACACTGGGCATTGATCGAAGGTTTACAAATTATATCCCGCTTTACTTCAAGTGTGGACCCTTTGTTCACTTCTTTGGGAAAGATGTTAAAGATCATATGGACTTGTCACGACTATTTCTATTTATACTACTGCCCCCAGTCTGAGGACAAGAGTTGAGTGAGCGATTGGCCATATCACGCTCCTTTTGGTTTACACTCCTATACTCCATCCAAAGGTAAGAGTTGGCATACAGACAGTTGTTTCATATCTGGTTCTAAGTTTGTGCTCTTGTCCTTATTCCGAAGGCAAGACCCAGTTTGCAGACGAACGTGTTTCATCCGGCTTTAGTCTATACTTCGACTCCTACTCCAGGAACAAAGGTTAGTGTACAAGGTTCGTATCTGGCTTGCATTTGTACTTCTGCCCTCAATTCGAAGGAAAGATTTGGGATGCGGACAGTCATATCATGTTCGGCTTATGTTTATTCTCTAGCTCCTACTCCAAGAGCGAGAGTTGCGATGAAGATGGTTATGTCATGTCTGACTTTTGTTTATACTCCTGCCCCAAATCTGAAGGCAAGTGTTAACGATGTTAATCTCCGAATATTAAAAAGGGACTTCATGGGCCTGATCATAGGCCGTAGAAGTTTGACTGGTACCTATCTCCAGGTACTTATGCACCTACATTAATCACATGTAGATTCATTTTGGTTGAATAAGTTACAACTCTTAAGAAAGGGAAAGACATAATCCCTAGCTTGAAAGGCCGTTTTATTTGATTAAAGATGGAAAGTGGCAAAATTCTGTCTTATTACAAGGCATTAGCCAGTTATTTATAAATTTATTCTCTAATTAAAATAGCATCGTTGGTGCTCGCTATTCCACGCCTTTGGGAGCAAAATCCCGTCTATAGTTTCCAGCTTAAAAGTGTCGACTCCAAGCTATTCCGCTATTGCGTACAAAAATTCCCAAATTAGGCCCAACTTTTTAGGGCCAAGAAAGATTCGTTTGAGGACCAAATCACCTATTTCAAAGGTTCGACTCCTAATGTTGGTTGTAATATCATGCCATTTGGTGTATGTGCATAGTTGCTATCGTGTTAGCTTCGGTCTGCTTTTCATCAACCATATCAAAAGACTCCAGAAGGAGTTGCTCGTTTGTCCATGGATCATAGTAGACGACCTGATGAGAAGGTACTTTCACTTTAATTGGGATCATAGCCTTCGATCCGTATGTCAAGGCGAACAGAGAATGGCCAGTTTCTATCTTATTGGTGGTACGATAAGACCAGAGAGTTAATGGGAGTTCATTAACCCACTTACCTTTGGCCTTCTCCAATCATAAGAATAGACTTGATAATCTTCTTTACAGCTTCGACCTGTCCATTCGCCAGAGGACGTGCTACCATTGTAATCTTTTCTATGTAGTATCGTTGAAAAAAAAAATCCTTAAACTCCATGCTATCGAATTGGGTCACGTTATCGGTATTGAGTGCTTGTGGAACTCCAAAGCAATAGATGATATTCTGAACAAAAATTTGATTACTTTCTTTGTGGTAATCATGGCCAAAGGCTCCGCCTCGGCCACTTTGTAAAGTAATCAACCGCCATGATGGCGTACTTTGCACCACCTTTAGATATCGGCAATACACAGACAATATCAAAAATCCCCAAACTACAAACGGCCAAGGACTGAAAATTTAGGTATTTTTGTCAGTGAGGCCCTCAAAATTTTAGTAGATCTCTGGCACTTATCACACCTTCAGATATAATCAACTGCATCTCGATTGACAATTGACCAGAAATACTTGTAATGAAGGATTTCTTTGCCAGGGTCTATACTCCAATATGGTCACCAAAAGCCCCTTCATGAACTCTTAGAAGTCATTTGGCCTCACCTTGTGTGATGCACTGAAGCACGAGAATAGAGATACCCTTCATGTATAGTAATCCTTCTTGCATGATGTATCCCAAAGCTTGGTGAAGGAATTTGTGTCGTTATTTCCTTCTTTCTGGAGGGATTCCTCTTTGCAAATAATCCCAAATTGGAGACATCCATGATTCTTGTTCAGGTTCAGTCTCCAAGATCTAACAGAAATCCGTCTGGTCGGAGCTCGAAGATAAAAGTACTTCCACTGGAACAAGGCCCATGAACTGTGCATCTCCAAAACCAGCCAACTTAGCAAGCTAGTCGGCTTTCTCATTTTCCTCTTTGGGAATATGAGTAATTGTGTAATATTTAAAGTCATCAAGAACCTCAAGCATCTGGTTTAGATAGAGTGCCATCCTTGCTCCTTTTGCCTAATACTCTTTTTGGACTTGGCATACCACCAGATGGAAGTCACAAAAATTGTGTTAAGTCTTTATTACTAGCTCCGTGACAATCTTGAGTCCTAAAATCAAGGCCACGTATTCAGCTTCATTGTTTGTTGTTGGAAAATTGAGTTTCAAAGCATAACCGATCGGGTGTTCTCCAAGAGTGACAACCATGACCCTAGCGCCAGAACATCGATTATTGGATGCACCATCCGTGCACATCTTCCATCCATCTTCCTTATCTCTACCATCCTCCGGAGTATCATCTCGTGTAGTGAATTCAGCCATGAAATCCGCTAAAGCCTAACCCTAGAATGCTCTTCGAGGGTGATAAATGACATCATACTGGCTTAATTTAATGTTCTATTTTAACAGCCTTCCAGAATTTTTACGTCGCTGCAAGACTTGTCGTAAAAGGCTGGTCGGTAAGGACATTAATCGGACGAGCTGGGAAAGCGGGCGGAGCTTTCTCGAAGTGAACAATAGATAGTATGCGGGCTTTTCTAGTCTTGAGTAGTTTCTTTCTACTCCTGTCAACCGTTTGCTAATATAGTAGACTAGCCGCTGGATGTAAGATTCCTCATGTACACGTACAACGCTTATAGCATGCACCGACAGTGGCTGATATAAGAACTGTTTCTCACAATCCACCAGTTTTGCTAGAATGGGAGGTCTCTCTAAGTGATCTACCAGAGCCTAGAATACGTCTTTGCGGTCTTGATTCCACTCGTATTTTTTTCTCTTCTTGATCATGTCAAAGAAAGGGATGCATTTGTAATTTTCTGTGGAAATGAATTGACTTAGGGCAGCAACCTTCCCGTTTAAGCTTTGGACCTCCTTGATTGTCTTTGGGGCTTCAACCTCTCTCAAAGCCTCGATTTTTTTTCTAGATTGGCTTCAATTCCATAAGAGTTGATGATGTAACCTAAGAATTTCCTCGATGCAACACCGAAAGAGCATTTCAAGGGATTAAGCTTCATTCCTATTTCGGAAGGCACCAAACATTTTTGCTAAATCATCAACATGGTTTCTAAAACGTCGTGACTTCATAAGCATGCAGTCGACGTAAACGTTATTGATTATCCAATTTAGTCCTTAAACATCCGCAGCCAGCGGGTAAGGTGAACGAACAAGGCAAGGTGGTTCACGAGTCTTTGGTAAGTCGCTCCTGCGTTCATTATTCCGAAGGGCATGACTAGATAGCAATAGATTCTGAGGTTAGTGATAATACTGGTGTCTTCTTGATCTGGGACATGCATCAAGTTTGATTGTATCCGTAGTACGCGTCTATGAATGAAAGTAACTCGTGTCAAGCAGTTGAGTCCACCAACTGATCTATTGTTGGAAGTAGTAAGTTGTCCTTCGGGCATGCTTTATTCAAGTCGGAATAATTGATGCATGTTCTCAACCTCCTGTTTGGTTTCTTCATGAAAACAAGGTTTGATACCCAATATGGGTATAAGGCATCATGGATGAAGCTGTTATCCCTTAGCTTATCCATTTCTTCTTTGAGCACAGCGGATCTCTCCGGAACAAGGCTGCGGCATTTCTATTTCATAAGAGTGCATTTAGGATTTATGTTTAATGCATGGCTCTCTATCGTGGGAGAGATCCCACACATATCTGAGTGCTTCCAGGCAAACACATCAAGGTTTTCCTAGAGAAAACCAATCAACTCCTTCATCACACCAATACCGAGCCAAGATCCGACCTACAGGACTTTACTTAGGTCATCCCAATTGACTGGAACAGCGTTGGTCAACTCAGTGGAACAACTTGTCCACCCTTCGTCTCTTTTAATCGATCCAAGTCATCGTAAAGCCAACTATTTGCACAAGCTGGTGCTTAGATGGTAGTTGTTATGCATCCAAAACCTTCATGTAGAGGTCCCCTTCTACACTCTTTCCTTTCTCCTTACGCCTTGCTTCCTTTAGTTCAGCGATATAGCACTTGCGGTCGGCCACTTGATCTCCATGCATGATCCCCACTCCATTATCAGTAGGGAATTTCATAGTTAGACACTAAGGAGCGATGGCTGCTCTAAATTCGACTAGTGCCAGTTGGCCTAATAACGCGTTATAAGCAGAATAAATATCCAACACTAAATATGGCATGACCCACACTCGCTTGCGGTCTCCCTCACCAAGTTCCACCAGTAATTCAAAAAATCCAATGGCTTTTGTAGCCATCTCGTTGAACCCTTGTATACAAGATCTACAAGGCTTTATCTCTCTCTTCTACTTCATTCATTGTAAGTTTTTTGAATGGAATATTGACTGGACTCCTATAGTCAACAAGCACCTTTTGTACAACATCATGACTAATCACAGCTAAGATCACGGGTAGGTTAATCGTTGGAGCCTCCAATCCATCAGAATCCCTGCTTCGAAAGATAATGTCGTCTATCATAATTTGAAATTATTTTGTTTTGGTTCCATCCTCGATAGAATAGCAATTTTCCTTCTCAATATGCTTCAGGGCACCAATATATCTTTCTGTTTCCATAAAGCTCTTATCGACAGGATAAGGGCTATCGATGATTGTGTTTATCACTAATCGTTTTTCTGGCAGCTTGAATGCCTCATCACCATGCTTAGATTTTCCTCATTGGGAAGGTGGCCCAAGGGCACTAGAATTTCCTTGCCCGCCATCCTTCACGGCTTTCACATATTGCTGCAATTTTATTTTCCTTATTAATTCTTCAATCATGTCACGCAAGTGCCTGCACTCATTAGTATTATGACCATGAGTTTCATGGAATCTACAGAACTTGTCTGACTTCCCTCCTTCTCAGTTGACTCTTTGGGAGCTAGCTTCCTATATGGTACGGTATTCTGAGTAACCAGATAGATGTTCTCTATCGAGTTGCTCAATTCAATGTAATTGTCTTACTTGGGACCTCTGAAATGACTCCTGTTATCTGGCTTTCCCTTCTTTTCCCGTCATTATTTTTCTTTCATCCTTTGTTTCGATTAACAACTTTCACATCAACATTTCTAGAGCTTCCTCTAGATTGATTTATAGCAATATTACTTTAAATTGGCTTATTTGAAACTCCAACATCAGTTCTTCGAAGACATTTACATGCATCCTTGCAACATAAATACTCATTATCTTTCATATAGAAAGCTTCCATTGTCTATGGTTGCTTCCTTTCTATCTAATCCCTAAAATATGAGTTGGATGAACTCCTCTACAAAGCGCCATCAACACCATATCAAACTTTGGATCCATTATTTCCATTACAGTTGTATGGAACTAATTTAAATAGTCCCGCAACATCTCACCTTCATTATGATATACATCTGACAATGAAATCACGTGTTTCAGACATGAGGTGTGCAAATGAAATTGCTCCATGAATTTCCTTAATAATTCAGTAAAAGATGATATGGACCTTGAGGGAAGCCGAGTGAACCACATTATAGCCACCCCTTCTAAGAAAAAAATAAAAACAGCGGTACT
This sequence comes from Allium cepa, assembly GCA_030765085.1. Taxonomy (NCBI): domain Eukaryota; kingdom Viridiplantae; phylum Streptophyta; class Magnoliopsida; order Asparagales; family Amaryllidaceae; genus Allium; species Allium cepa. Next base: position 732,476,718 of record CM060943.1, read on the forward strand.
TCACAACATCCGAAGCTCTGGCTGAATCCATGTGCCATTCATATCTTAACAAGTGTTGCCTAAGATCCGCTATTCCTCTATACAATGGCATCATCGGCATGTTGAATCTCCAGGGGCATCTCATGTAAAGGATATCCTTTGTAAATGGGTTCCAACTCACATAAATTCCCCAGTTATCATTAGTTCTGGATCTATTTTCACTAGTTACCTAACCATATCCTCCAAATAGTCAGAATCAATAGCTTCGATTGAGCGACAGTGGTTGGGTCCTTCCCCAAGTGTTTGGCACGACGAACGCTCTCGGGAAGGTGCCCGATACCAGGCTCCCCGAACTTCGAGGGACCGATTCGTCTAGCAATCCCCTCTATTTGATTCTCATGAGCTGTATCATCAATAATATTGTGATTTTCTAGATTTGGTCCTTTAACAACACGTCCAGGGATGAAATTCACATCGCCTTCCAGAGGATGGGTGCTGGGCGAACCATTTTGGGGTCGGTACCGAGTCTCAAGTAGGGGTCGGTACCGAGCCTCAAGTGGGGGTTGGTACCAATCCCTAAGCTCGAGCCTGGGGCTCGTCCTCTTCCTTGTGCAGAAGTTCGAACAGCATACTGAGTTTTCTTCTGCCTTCCTTCCCTCCATCTACGCTCAGACTATGACTTTGAGGTGAAATTAGTTCTTCTTCGTCTGCGGTTGCTTTGAGCCAACTTATTCAGTGGCCTCAAGCTCTTTGCATCATGTTGTTCATCTCCTATTATTCTAGCTTGGAATCTTACTTCCATCTGCTTCATCATCCTATCCATCTCCACTTTGGTCACAACATCAGTTGGAGTATAAATCTCGGGCCGAGTTGGCTGGACAACTCCCTCTCCTTGCTGAGGATTCTGATTCTCAATTTTAGTAGTAGCTCTAGAATTGGTAGAACGATCTCTTCTCAATGGGGCCATCGCAGAAAGCTTTTAGTAGACCTTTGCAAATCTAGGTCATAGAATTAAAAGGTAGAGAAATTGGATCTAACTCTTGGATATAGAAAATCAAATAGTAGACGATGGTTCCAAATGGCTTGCGAATATATCTTTCTTAGTGAAAGTACCAAAATGTTTGAACCAAAAATGGTACAAACACCCAGAAGTTTATATATTAGAGATCAAATGAAGAAAAGTAAATGGAAATAAACAAGACATGGTCATTTATAATGGTTCAACAAAGTAAGGACTAAGTCCACTTTGAAGTTTTATTGCTCATTTCTGATTTGGAGGCAGAAGTTCTTGGGAGTCGGTACAGCTCCAACACTTAGATTTTTAAACTTACAAGAATATAAGAAATAATGGGACTTGAGCCCAAAGATCCTGAAAAATGAGTCCTTCCCTCTTATTTATAGAGGTAGGGGCTAAAAATTACGTCTAAAATATCCCCAAGCCATCGTACACGAATTTGAAAAATTCTTAGCAATATCTGGGAGTTGGTACAGATCCATAAGTAGGAGTCAATGTAGGTCTCCAAGTTCACCATTTTTGGTGTCTTTGACTTCTTGCTTCGGATCAGCTTATAGTTAGCTTAGAGATTCCATAGTTGTTTGCATGAATATTAACTTGTTTTTGAAACCCAAATGATGGAGTTATGGGAGAACAAAGCTGTAATTTCAAGTGTTTGTGTAGATCAATGAAGAATTGCACTGATTCAATAAAACAACTTTTGTAATAGAGCCCTGGCATTAAGATAAACACGCAGGTAGAAGATTGGGTCTGCCCAAGTTTTTTTTGGGAGTTGGTACCGATCCCAACTTTGGGGATCCAGCTATCTTGTTGCCTTGGGTTGTCTTGGTTTTGGACTTGTAACTTTATCTATGCTTGGTTTCTGGACTCTTGGACTATCTTTCCTAGCTTTTCACCTTGATAACTCCAAGTTCTATATGTCAGTATGTCTGGATTCATCCCGGTCAAAAGGCTAGACAACAATTCTTATTTTGTACATCTCTTTATTTTTATATGCATTCCTTATTTTTTCAACCGCTACACTTTTATTTATAAATTTGAAACTTGATAATGTATAGAAATTCACATTGCAACATGCTATATAACTCAATAAATTAATATACTACTTAAATCCCTTCGTTTTGCTGTGATAACTCAATTTTCGTTTTTTATTTGTACAAGTCATATTAAATTCAAAAATATGGAACTATCATATATTCTATAAATTTCAGGGACTTCTAATGTCCAATACTTTCCATATTCACATACAAGAAATGTACAATACATGTTATTAACATCATAATATGTACGCAGGGTTTATATTTTTATTTCACGTATACAACTTTAGCCTACAACTCTCGTTTACATTTAAAGCTTATAGGAATAGATTTACAATGATATAACTCCAATTTTATATAAAAATACATACTTTCTCACTCGTATTTTTAGCTTTTCAAATCACCAAATCCAATCCCTGTTATTTCAGTTTGACTCCCTTTCCTCCCTATTTGGATATATACACCACAATCATACACAGATTAATCAAAGATATAGATTAGAAAAGAGATTTTGAATTTGATTTACAATTTTAGATCTTGATTTACAATTTAGACCTTATTCTACTCCACAACCATCTTTAGTTCTCAAATTATATATACTTATAAACTATAACTATTTATAAGTATTTGATATTTGGACAAGAAGAGAAAATGGCATAGCTCAAACGTCGCTTCGAAAATATAAGTTTAGAAGTGAGGGCCTAGGTCTATATTATAGGGGTTCAAATCAATGCCAATTGTTAAATTAAACTATGTTAAATTTGAGCCATTTGGCCATGTGTTACTAGCAATTTATCACCCACACCGGCCGACCGCCCTATTCCTACGATCGACCACTACCGGCCGTCCTCTTGGAATCTTAGGTTGACCGTTTATGTGCTATAGCCATGATTAATTAGTGTTTTGAGATTTGTTTAATTTTGTTACTTGTTTGATCGATTGCCACAATCTAGGTCTATATGAACCATACCTTGTTCGTCAAAGGAATACTGCCCTCCGCCACTCTGAATTGATGGAATCCTGTCGCTAGATCCAATTGGATAAATACATTGGCTCCACTCAACTAGTCAAACAAATCATCTATCCTTTATAAAGGATACCTATCCATTATCGTCTTCTCATTCAACTTACGATAATCAATGCACATCCTTAACAACCAATCCGGTTTCTTTATGAACACTATGGCTACTCTCTAAGGCAAACTGCTTAGTATAATGAATTTCTTCCCTTCTAAGTCCACTAGTTGCACCTTTGACACTTTCATCTCAGTAGGTGTCATTCTACTAGACCGTCTACTTACGGTCTGAGCTCTAGGTACAAGATCTATCCGAAACTCAATATCTCATTTCAGCGGTAGTTCTATAACAAGCTCAAAGATATCTGCATACATTCCTTCAACAAAAATCCAATTCGATTCATCCTCCACTCTGAAATCTGAATTTTCTGCTGAGTATATATTCGATCATATTAGGGTGTTTTATTGATATCTTCCTATCTTGGCAAAATGTCCTAGCATCATATCTGCTTAACCAGCTGTAACGACCTCGAATTTGACCACTTTAACATATACTATTTAAAGTGATTTTAAATATAAAATAGGTAAGGTTATATGATTCGAACGATATTAGATAGGATTTGGAAAGGTAAGAATATACAAAAATAGTAACATTTGCCTATATTGATAAAAGTGACAAAATGCTGATTTTAGAAAAGCAAGTTTCAATGGTTAAATAAATTATTTTAATTAATTTATAAGTGCTTATATTTTTAAATAGCAATATAAAAATTAATTTTTAAATTTGGTTTACATAAATAAACAGTTTAACTAAAATGTCAAAATGTGATAGTAAAATATTTTGTCGAAAATCAACGTTTTGTCGATTAAAAGTTGTCGCAACATCGTCGCACCTTTATTTTCTTATATAGGAACACATATTCAGATATTATAAGTATTAGTTAATTCACTAATCAAGTTTACTTTTACTAAACATATTTAGAAAATTCTAGAATATAATTAAGAAAAAATAAGCACAAAAAGACAAACATGTCATTTCAAAGCAAAAAGTAAACATCAAATAAAACCAAACATAATTATTATATTCTTTACTTAATACTTATGTAAAAATGACATAAAATAATGACTTGAAATTTGATGTTAGGTGTTGAAAAAATAAGGTTGCTTAAAAAGCAAGTAAAGGGTATTTTAGTCTTTTTACAAAATATTATTTTAATCTAAAACTTTTTCTATAAATAAGCATACACTTTCTCACCTATTTACACTTCTTTTTCTTCCTTTTTCAAGCTTTTCTTCCACTCTCAAATGGCTTCTTCTCTTCTCTTTCCTTACTAACTTTTTCAAAACCATATCAAATAAAGTCAAAACTCCACCAAACTCTGCCAAAGATCTTAGAATATCACCAAAACATGGTTTAACATCTAAGAAGTGAAGAAATGATGAAGGAAGGGGAGGATCAAGGGGAGGCCGAGCACATCAAGAAGGAGGAGAAAGTTTGAAGTGTTAGGAACCGGAGATAATGGTTTTGATGACAACAACCTTTGTAACTTATTTTATTATAACTTATACACTAACACTATTGTCTATATATATATATGAATGTTATTATGCAGGATATATATAAGGCAGGTACTGATTATTGAAGACTGTACAGTATAAAGATCAAGAATAAAGAAATCAAGTTTGAAGACTCATGAGTATAAAGATCAAGATTTCAAGATAAGTGTCTAGTTTTGTTAAAACTTCATAATAACATGGAAATCCTCATTTCAAATTTCATTTGGAATGGAACCAATTTCTACCTTCGTCGTGGCTCACAAACCCACGACAAGTAGTTTACAAACCTACGACAAGTGGCTTACAAACCCACAAACATCCTGGTTTTGTACAGATTCTCCAGTCCTGATGTGATGAAATATTCTGTAGGAAGAAGCTTGGAAAACTACTTCAAAATTGTTTTTCAAAATTATTTTCAAAACTTCTTTTCAAAATGTTTTATCCTTAAAAACTATCTTTTCAAATGATTTTCAAAAAGATGTTTTAGCCTTAAAATATTCTTTGTTTTTGTTTTTAAATAAACTCTTGTTTAAAACATCTTTTGTTATTAAAACTATATTCTAATTTTTAAATATTCTTTATAATATATATACTTGAGATTTAAAATTAAATTTATATATACATTCCAAAAATATTTTTTTCTACTCTTCTTTATTTTAAAACATAGGAAAATTAGTTTATTTTACTCCGGAATCATTTTATCATGTTTCCCTTTCAATACCATTTTCAAAACAAATTATACATAATTTTTAACTAAGGGACGTCGACATCATGGGATACCCCATGTCGATATAGTGGCCGTTAAATTCAAAAGTATTAATTTTCAAAAGAGGTGTCTTCATTTAAATCTCTTCACGAATGGTTATGACCGTTACTGGCCTATAAATAGCCTTCACAAATGAATTTTTTACCTAATTATTTTCTTATTTTCTTCACTCCTTCTTCGAAAATCCATATTCTAAAATTTTCATATTTTTAACAACGTGTCAAAATTGTACCGAATTCTCAAGTGAATCAAATTAGAATCTCATTCTTATTTGATTCTTTGACCTCTCTCGAAGATTAAAGTGCTATTCAGAGTTATAGGATCAATTTGTAATCAAAAGTTTATCGAGTCTCTCTATAAGGTATGGTTGTGCCTGGAAATCAATTGGGTGATCTTATGTCCCGTAAATCAAGAGAGTTTGCCCCAGACTCGAAGACAGGAGGGTACCTCAAGGCCTTTAGAAATTGAGGATTGCAATCTCGACATTGGTATAATATAAATATGTATGAGGTGTTTGCCTTGGTACAGGACTAGGCGTAGGGTAACTCCGAGCCAATATAAATTTCGGTATGTTCTTTCCTTTTTCTGCTTTTGATTTACTTTCTACATTTATGTTTGATTCCGTGATTGTTCTATGATTAATTTATGCATTTGTTTATATCATAATTTTTAAATTAGTCCATATAAATCTAAGAATCCATTAAACACTATTCACCCCCTCTAGTGTTAAATTAGTCTTAAGATTTTTAATCCACGCTCCCTTTCATGAAGTACTGTGGAAGCTCTGCCAAATTTTTCAAAGTTGGTTGAAGTTGAAAAAAATAGTAAAGTGTTGGCCGATATGAATAATTGGTAGGAAGTAAATAATTTGGTTAAAGGTGAGTAATTAATTTAAAGTTAAATCATCCTTATAACTATTTTAATATGTTCATTAAAATCCTTGAATAAATTGTTTGAATGTGTGATAACTTGGTTGCAAATTGGTTGACTATGTGATTGTTTATATGGATTATAAATTGGTTTGATAATGATAAGAGAAATGGTTAGTAAGGATAGTTAGTTAAGTGAGAATTAAGTACATACAAATGTGTGTATGAAAATTATTTAGCCTCTTAATGATTTCAAAATATCTAAAAAGATTGAAAATGAATCATAATAATATAATATTATAATACGAAATGAAAAGAAAAATGAGTTTGAAATGATGAAAATATTGTTTTAAATAAGTTAAATTAGTTTAAAAATGGTTTAAAACAAGTTTGAAGTGTTTCAGACAAGTTTCGAAGCAATTCACAAAATTGGTCAAAATCGAGCTCGTCGCGTAGGGGTAGTTCGTAAATTTCGATTCATAACTTTAAATTAACGTAGAGAATGATTTATAAGTCGAATTTCTTTGAAATAAAAATTCTTTGGTCCACAATGATAATAGTTTTACAATAAAGAAAGAAAAAATATATTTCATCAGGTAGATTTTGAAATATGTCCAAAACAATTTTCTAAAAACATCGCAGTTTTGCAGTTCGGATCCAAAAAGGGATTTCTTTATAAATGATAATTAAAAGTATGAAATAAATTTGATAAATCTATTAAAATGGTTTAAAATAGATTAGCAATGGAAAATATGAATTTTCAAATATTAAAAAGTTGTTCAAATCAAATAAGCTTATATAGCACTTTCCGCAGCATTTTTATGCTGCGAATTCTATAACCTTTTGAATATGAGTTTAAACTTAACGATTCTTTCTAGAAGCATTTATAAACGTTTTTAAAAGAGTAATTAAGTAATTTAAAGATGATTTGGAAGTTTTAATAAGAGTTTAAATAAATGGTTTAGAGCGTAGGATCGATTTCACCCTAAAGGGGGGTGAATAGGGTGATACTAAAAGTTATAAAAATTTAATGCCGAAGTATATAAAATAATCGCAGCGCTAATAATAGTAGAATAATAGTAATACAGATAATAGTAGAATATAAAAAACAGAAATAGAACAACATAGATTTACCCAGCTTCAGCAAAACCCCGCCTACTTGCTGCCCCCAAGGTTTCTACTAGAAATTAAGTAGTCAAACCCTTACACACTTAAACTCGCGACACCCGCTATCGACTAACCTAACTCTATACTCAAGACTCTGCCACAACTCAGCCATTGAGTTGCGAATTGATGCCGGCCCAACAAGTGAAAAATATTTCCCTTCTCCTTTTTATTATTGGTTCGTATTCTTTTGTGAATAATGTCTATCTTCTGCTCGTTCTTTCCTCTTTACGAAAATTAGGCTTTGCGTATTCGAGCACGCCGATTCAATTATTAATTGAATGATGAACTATCCATAGTTTCTTTGTTAATCAATTTGTCACTTTGATTCACTAGCGGATGCTTCGACGAATCGAGTTCGAATTGACTTTAATCTGGTATGTGATTTTCCTTTTGCTTTTTTGGTTAATTTTCTTGAACTCGATTGCTTTTAGGCCGATGATGTTAATGGTTTATGTAGGATTCGAATTCCAATAATTTCGCTCGAAAATATTTACTTGAATTCGTCAATTGATTTTTCTCAGCCACTGATTTTTGATTGAATGTTGGTGATTTGTACTGACTTGTATAAATTCGTATAATTCCTTGCTTGATTATCACGGCTTGTTTGGTCTTTGATTACATGTTACCATTTGGCATTAATTCTGATTTGTTCGAACTTGCCTTGGTTACCACGGCTTTGATTTTCTGGTATCTGAACTTGACTTGGTTATTTTGAAACTACTACCTACAAAAAAATGTTCGACCTAGAACATTTTGTCATTTGATTGATTTTTGATTCACGACATTAACTTTTTTGACTATAGTTTTTTGTTTGAACCGTGACTTGATTACTGCAACTGGTTATGTATATACATATATAAGTATATATGTATACATGTGTGTTTGTGAGAAAATAATTGTTTCATTTATATTGTTACTGCATATGTTGTTTACGTCTTGGTTTTGTAGTCTGCATTGCACTGTCCACTACCGTGTGCTTCAATATGCATTGTTCGGTTCATACATTGTTGTTTGTTGTTCTTGACGATGTTGATTTATCTTGACTTGATCATTTTACTTGCAATATCATCTGGCTTTGATTCTCTGGTATTTAAGCTTGGAGTTGCGTCTGGTCATTGCATTTTTCTAGGATGATTTACTTGAATCTGATGTTATTTTGTATGTATGTATTCACTGCGTTATATTGTATGATGGTCAGTGGTCTAGGCACAAATGTGTTCACGTTTGAATTTTGTATGGAGCTAATTTTTGCTTGGTTACAAGTGCCATTGTTATTTGAGACTGCTCTTCGGTTGATAAGCTTCTCCATTTGTTTCACTATTGAGTTATGTTCATGTCTGTACCTTCATTGATCTGTAAAATTGTTGTTGCTTGATGGACTCTGGTAATACTTGCACTTCTCTGTCCACTGATATTTGAGTCTGGGTTGCATTGAGTATATATAGATAATCAACGATTGTTTCTTCAGTCACTGTTTTCATGTGCACTGATTCCATTGCCTTGAATCCACTTCATGTTGAAGCTTGGTGTAGTTAGTTCTTTTGGTTGATACTGTGTTCACTTGGTAGCCGCAGTGTAACTTGTCATATCATACATGTTGCTAAGTCTGGTTATAGCTTTGCACTTGAAGTCTGTAGCTTCAGGGTTGCATCAAGTACATCCATTTTCTATGTCTGGCCTTAAATAATCTGATTCACTTCAGTCATAAACTTGGTGATTTTATACCTTTCGATTCAAGCTTGCATTTTTTTTCAGACTTCGCCTTGATTTTGGAATTTTTTTGCACTTGATTCTTTGGTCTTCAATGAGTCTGAATGTGTTTGTGTACTAATGCACTTGATATTTGAATTCATTTATGGTATGATCATTTTGTTGTTTCATATTTCCTTTAGTCTGAGTACAGTCCACTGGTTCACGATGTCTTTATGTGTACTCGAGTCTAGTTGGACTGTCTAGCCTCTGTTTTCATGTGTACTTACTGAATTTTTAGTCGAGGCTTGTTTTATGTGTCTTGACTCATTGTTTTGTATTACATGTACCTGAGTTGAACCAAACTCTGGCTTGGGTTTGACCTTGTGCTCATATCATGACTTTACTTGTATTGCACTTGAGTTGAACCTAGCTTTTGCTCGGGTTTGACCTTGTGCACACCTATCCCTGTAGATTTATCAACTTGATATCGGTGTGCACAGCCTTGTGGCATGCACAGTGATACACTGTACATGTCACAAGCTTTTCGCATATGATGAATTCAAAAATAAATATGATGACGAACAACCCAAATAACTGAAGCAAATACTATTTTCAAAACACATTTTATTTTACACTGCAAAAATATTTCATTTTTCAGTTTTATCGCGTTAGTGTGTGTTTTGCAGATAACTCAGATGCTGGATGCAGGCTGGAGCAAAGTTGAAGAGTAATACGAGTGAATGAGTGATATGTAGTGAGGTGTTGATTTAAATGATAATTGTATAGTGAAAATTTGTACATATATAGTGAGAGCTCAAATTTGCACTATTCAAAATTGTAATAAAATATTCGTTTGAACAAAATATCTATTTAAATTTAGATTCTGTGTTATTTATTTTATTCAGCACATATTTATTTAATTATGCGAAAAATAAAATAGTACATTAACAAATACATTTAAATGAGTATATATATATATATATAGATGTTTGCTATCATAAAAAAATCGTATACTTGCATATTCAATAATCTCCCTTTTTTGATGATAGCAAGCGTATATTTAAGATTTTGAATTTATTAAATGTATTTGATCATTCAATTTGCTCCCTCTATTTGAATGCTCCATCTCTACAATAAAAACTCTCCCCTCATATATGCATGGAAATAAATAAAAATATGCAAATGATCCTAGATGCAAATAGAAAATACAAAATAAAATATTCGACCTTTATTTGCTAGAATCCTAACTTTTCTCTCCCCCTTTTTGCTATCAGTAAAAGAGTAATAGTGTTAGAAAAATAGAGATAAAGTGATAGACATTAATACAACATTAATACCAATCAAGTATAAATATTAAATTTCAATAAAAAATAAAAAAAAATCAAAAATACTTTGTTAGGCTCATATTCCACTTTAGAATGATATGGGTGATGTCGGTGTACCAAACCATTTAGTTGTGTCAATTTGTGGTATATTTATAGCACAATTTTGAATATCTACTGATCATGCATAACCATTATGACTTTTAAATGAGATTTAGTACTCTTAATTTAAAAAAAATGAATTCAAGTATCTTCTAACCACGCATAACTATGAGGACTTTTAATGGGATTAGAATCAACTTATCTATTTGATCAACCAATTTTGATATGTGTTCCATACATGCATAACTGCGAGGACTTTAAAATGAGCATGAAAGCACATAATAAAAAATTCCAAGTAATTCACCCTTGCATAACCGTGAGGACTTTTAAATGAGAGTGAATACTTAGGATGTTTTTTATTAAACGATAATTAAAATGAAAGCGAATAATTTTCCATTTAAAATACCACATATTGACATACTATATTGGATTTGGATGAGTGATGGTCGATGGAAATATGATAGAAATAGAAATGGTCGTGGAATTTTTACCAACAAAAAGCTTTTGTAACTCTTGTTTAAATTTCTAATGAAATTTACTAAATATACTGTCTCAAGTTATAAAATATGATTAACATCAATACTCATCACTTTTTCAGTCACTATTTATCTTTTCGATAATCAATAGGAAGTCAGATTAGTTAAATGTAGTCATTTAAGATCTAATCCAATAATTATAAAATCAAAATTTTCTAAAATGATTAATCTGAAACACGGTCAACAGAAACTATTTTCTAGAATAGGTTTGTTTAAAAAAATGTCTGCTAATTTAAAATCGATTGAAATGAATAATATGCAGATATTTTTTTGAAAATGTGATGCAACTAATGAATGTATCAACATAAATCACGTTCCACCAGTAATTTTTCTATGAACTAGATTACCAGTGTAATTATCATCCGAATTTCTCTTTGACTCAAGATTATCAATATTGGATGTTATAGACCAGATCATGAAGTTTGTAACTATGACGACCCGCAAATCCGTACCCTTTGAATCGACAATAATCCACACATGTACGACCCAAAAAACACAAATTGACGGAAAGTCAAGAGAAAGAAAAGAAGAAAGAAGAAGAGAAGAGAAGAAAGAGTGAAGATAGAACCAAACAGAACAATAAAGAATCTCACATCGCAGCGGAAAATATATAATATCATATCAATGATCTTTGTAAAATAGAAACTGTATATATATGCATCAATTAGAGTTCAACAATCAATCAATAGTTATCAGCTTGAACAGTTATAATAACCTGTCCTCACAAATGCTGATAATATACAACAACAAATAAAGCACAACGGATAATAAATAATCAAAACATATACGCGTATACGAAATGAAGATCTCCAGCTCTCCTGCTGAAGCTCCAAAGGCATCAAATCTTGACCTATAAATATACTCGGTCTGACCGAGCATTGAAAGGGAAGAACGCCTGGATCAGTCTAGTAAACCAGCGTGAGAAACACACTCAACTGAATTTATTAAATTACCAAACTTTTCCTTAGTTTTCAAAACAAAAGTATCTCGTAAGACAAGTCCACACATAAACACGGACATGTTTTAACCTTACGATAACTAAAACATATCATATCAAATCCTCTTATATTATAGTAGTGTCTACTATATACAAATAATATTAATCATAGCCAAAATTGTTACATTGATCAAATTCTAGCATATAGCCCAATTGGGTAATACAATCAAAATGGCAAACACATAGTGGGGTTTGGATTTCCATACAAACGACCAGGTGAAGGGGCTACCTTCCGACGGTACATCTCTAGAAAAATATACCGAGGACCATCCCTAAGGATCCTCTACCTACACAAGACCAACCCACCTCTATAACTAGATGGTACCGAATATATCATTCCTCGGTTGTTACCGACCTTTACCGAGGGCCCTCATTGCATACAAACCACAATAATCAGATACACGACGTCATAACGTGTAAAGATATATCTAGAAGAGGATGATCATATCCTAATGGGAGTGACCCACATAGCCCTGCTACATCTATCCCTGTTTTCGTCATTTCCGGTTGATGAGGCTAGAGGTAACGATTAAGCTCATACGTCTCAAGGAGGGTGTTAAGCTAAGAGAAGTTGCCTTCTCCACTACCACTGACGTACGTTTATAAAAACCAATGTACGTAATCTATAAAAACGCAATGTCATAAAAACATCCATATAAGTTGTCTAGGAATAGGACAAACCGAAGGTACTTTCCTACCACATCCTGTCGGGAAATCCCTAGGACTATTAGCGAATAGTCCTCGCATTGGATATTTCATAATGAAGAGACCACTGCTACTGGATGTATATTGGGATTTTAACCCCAAATGATCAACAAGCAGTCCCCCCACTATGAAACTCCAAAATATCAATATCATCACAAGCAACCTACACAATCGTCGCATATACGTTGGTCCGAAGTGGTTTTCGGATAAACCGATCCCGGTCTCTCTGCACCAACAACGCAAAAGCGTTTCTCAACCTCACACAGCAACTAAGTCTCATAGACTTATCGCATTTCCAACTTTCAACTTGCTATCCTTCGGGCCAAGAAGGAAGCTCGATAGATTGGAGTAATATTCGGCACTATACGAATCGACATCCTCATCACAAAGGATAATCAAACTTGCATAGAAGGCTACGTACTAAGTGTACAACTAAATAGTTCCCACATCAAGTCGAGGAACTAAAATTTTGGCCAAGTCTGATAGTCGGTTATTTAACTATCAAAGCAAGTAAACAAATATTGAGCACCATAACAATGACTGGGCCCTTTTTAATTAATCTTTTATTAATTAATTTATTTGCCAAATATTCACTTCAAATTATCTTTGAAAAGATATATTTCAAACCATTTCAACTTCTATATTGGAAAACATTTCCATATACTTATTTAATAATAAGTAATTCACAAAACAATTTATTTTCAACACTTAGAAAATAATACATATATTTAAATCACGTTTAAGTATATATTTTATTCTTTAAGGAAAACATTCTCTTAACACATTTATTTGGGTCAAAACTAATGTTGCATAAAACATCGTTATGACAACCCAAAATCACTAGTATATGGATTCGAAAATTAGATAGGTATATAAATCCCAATACTATACAAAATCACTTCCTTTCGAAATCACATACTCTAACAACAGTCTTATAGTCCATCATTTTCTTATTTCTCGAAAATGTCTATTTCAACAATGAATGTTGAAATCTATGGTTTTGATCCTTAACATATTTTAAACATCTATTAATCATTTTATTCCATTTAATAATATTCACTTTTCAAAAATATCCATTTTATTTAATATATTATTCACTGTCCAAAATCGTGAATATAAATCGTTTACCAAATTCATTGCTTCTATATATTCATTAAAGGATTATCCACTGTCCAAAATCGTGGATATAATTGCTTTACCAAATTAAAGCTTCTATATTTATTTTATCAAATTCAAATGCTTTCGGATTTATAAAACAATGTTTATAAATTCCATTTATAATATATAAAAACTTCAATTTATAAATCTGCTTTATTAACCTATTCCATTTATCTCATTTATTTATATGCCAAAACCAAATTATAAATTAATTACTTATAATTCTCTTATTTATAAAATTCATTCATTTATAATTTCACAAAAATATAAATCTTATTTGTTTATAAAATCCAATTATAACTCCATTTTAACATTCCCAAAGCTCCTTTATAATTTCTTCATTCTGATTTATAAAAATTCAATTTTATAAATCGTATATATAAAACCATTTATAATAATTCAAAAATCCCAATTTAAACTATTTACAAAATAGTTAACTTTATATTCCAAAAATCACGTTTTAATATATGTTTCACAAAAACCATAATTTTTAAAACATAAAAATTATAACGTTTATTTATTTAAAATGAATCGATTCCAAAATTCAATAAAACGTATACTTTCAAAGATCACTTTAAAATCCTTTTAAATTTGGAAATCATCACTTTAACATGTTTAAATTATCAAAAATAGGACCAATGCTGCAACAGTACCAAATACATCAATCACGGCATCCAAAACATCATATATCATATGAAACAGAATATATATCAATATCTGTAAATAAATCAATACGGGGGAGGAATCCAGTTGGATCCCTCCAACCTGTCACCTACAACAAATATACATATTAGAATATGTGTACAATGTCCGCTTCAAGGCAGACGCGCGTACAAAGGGTCATCCGCTCATACACGGGAACGTATAGGGTCATCTGCTCCACTAGGCAAGTATATATCCAAATACCAATCAATATATCATATATCATCCAAACAATCATCAATCATCATATAATAAATTATTTCTCACTTATATAAAACTATCAGTGAGTCAGAAAGAGTGATTTGTACTCACCTTGTCTCCAATAGCAGTTGTTGTGTTTTATTCTGAACAAAATTAAACGAGCGTTTAATTTTACCCAAAATTCACTCTAGCACCAATCAACTCCAAACCAGCTCCATCGCGTAGTATTTGTCAATACGAATCCAATTCAACTCGTTTCGTCAAAAACGGACCTCGTATCAAAAAGTTATGAGGTTGTAAAGTTTATACGAATTAGAATAATATAATTTACAATTTATATTTTTATTTTACACCTTAAACAAATCCAGGACTCTCAACTATGCAACATCAGATATGTGCCGTGCATCATCTTCTCCCTCCCATCGTTCAAGCTTCATTCGTGAAACCCATAGAGCCGCCATAAAACCCTAGTTGTCGTGCCTTCATCGACGAGCTATGCAACGATCGAGCTACTCCGTTTCGAAGCCCATCTTTTGCTCCACCTTCGCCATGAATCCCGTCATGCTCGGCCTTTCCACAGCCTTGATAAAAGTGAACGAATGCAGCATGAATGCAGCCCATTTCTCGTCAATCCGTGCTCCATTTTCGATCACAGCCATTGAGAATGTAGATCTCATCGTCCTCTTCGATTTTCATTTAGAAAGTTTTGGTTAATTCTCGATGGATTGAGAGATAAACGAGGAGGAAGTTGCGCCATTTCTGGCCATTAGAAAGCTTAGTGGCGGCTAGGGTTTCTAACCCTAGGGTTTGTGTAAATTAGAAAAAATGTTGGCCTTCTATAGAAAATTCGCGCGCACTATTCACCCGAAATTTTTCCAAATTCCAAACGAAGCATGCCGCCTAGCATTTATAATGTTTTACCCTATTCCGAACGCAATTGGATATACATCGGGAGCCAATTCAGTCATATTTGGAAGTAGGTTTTCGAATCGACTATTTAAATTTAAAATTTCACTTAAACGAATTTCTACGCGTTTTAGCTTGCCCCGGACAAACCGTAAATCTGATTGACACGAAATTCGAAATCTTACAATAATATAACATTACAGATCCAATGAAACTGGTTTCGACGAAATTCGAGACTGTTCGAAAAATGTCTATTTTTACTCGTCAATTAAATATTAAAATATTCAATTTCTACAAATTAACTTTTAATTCAATTTTAAAAGTTCTATAACATCAATCTAATTCAAATATGATTTAACTCAACATTGTAAATCATTTTGTTCATATTAAATGCAAATTCTAATTATTTCTGCAATTTCAAATATTAATTATCAATTTAATTATCCAATTAAATAACTAGATTCGAAATATTATTTATTCAGCTTATAAACTTAACTTTTAAATATTCAAAATTAATTAAATATACAAATTTCAAATGACAGAAATTCTGGGTCATTACATTCACCCCTACTTAAAAGAATTTCGTCCTCGAAATTACCAAGTAAGAAAAGTCACAAAATCAATTAACTTTTCAAAACAAATCATTCAAATTAGATTGCCAACATCATTAAAACATTTTAATTTTTCTCAAAATCATTAGTTAAACTTCTTATAAAAACCTTTCTAAGTTTTCAAATCCATACTTAGTTATCTTTTCAAAATTAACTATATCGTTTAACCTTTTACTTCAAATCAAAACTTAGTTTTCACAAATTTTCCCAATTTTCTCAAAAAATTTCTAATTCCTTTAATTTTCAAAAAATTTCGCCATAGTCTCCTTTGCGCGGTTCAATCCAAAAAAATAACACTATATATATATATATCACAAATATACATCTCATCATCAAGGATGAGGCATCCCGAAGGGAAAAAAATATAAAAGTACGATATGTAATCCGAGATATGTACCTTTTATATTATTAGCGAGCATATACAGCTAATATAGCGCGAAAGCAAGCTCCAAATGCGAAGCAAGCGACATCCGCACCTACTAAACACTCAATAAACAATGAGAAACATGTATACATGAAAGTAATATCAATATACAACATATACCAACAACTATATATACCAATATAGAAAATGCCAATCAATAAACAACAAATCCAACCATCAACCAACTAACATCCATAGCCAAATCAATATAGATTCACTTCTCATTAATATTCATTGAATTGATTTTCAGTTTAAATCACATTTGATTCATTAACATTGGATTTTACTAACATTCATTCATTCATATTCAATTAGTTTATATTCATTAATTTACATTCAAGTTGGTTCACTTCCAAATTACATCAAATTCAATTCTATTCAAATTTACTTACTTCCAATTTGAGTTCAATTGCTTAGCTTTCCATTTAATTAGTTCAATTTCATATGGATTTTCTATACAATCAATTAACATCCATTCAACAAACAATGCATAACCAACATTACCAAATTTATTTACTTTGCTTACATTCAATTTGGTTTAACATTCAATTGACTTTCATTCAATTATTCAATTTACAATTTCGTTAGCTTTTAATGAATTAACACTTACATCCCTTACCATGTCAATTCATTTACATTAAATGGATTAACATTCAATCCATTTATTAATTCAGTTGCTAAATCATTTTACCACTAAAGTTGAATTTTTATATAACTCAAGTTCACGTTCATCGCTTTATTAATTTACTTCGATACCAAAATCAACTTGATTCAAAATTACTTAAGCTATATTTCATTTTATAAACATCACTTGGTTTCACTTAACTTAAATTTCAACCTATAAATCTAAGTTAGATTTCAATTCTAAAGTCACTTTTATTTAACTTAAGTCAAAATCATATCACCATTCAAATTCAAATTTTGTTTTACTTATATTTTCTTACTTCATACGTTATACAACTTATTTATTCAAACTTCCATGAACATTTACCAAAGTATACTTCCATTCACATTTTTTTAGTTTCAAATCATGGTTATATAATCATTTCACGCTTAGGTTTAATTTCCATTTCTAAAACTTATCCAATCTAGTTCAAATCCAATTCAATTTATTTAACTTTCCTTTAGTTAAATTTTAAATCATATATTTATTATGCTAAATCAAATTCCTTTCAACTTTACTAAAGTTAAACTTTTATCATTTCATATTATAAGTCCAAAACTTATTCTACTTATATTTATCAATTTCAACTTGGCTTTTAAATTCAAATTTGTCTATCAAAACAAAACTTAAATTTCAATTTACTATTGGTAGCAAATCAATCACATAAAAACTCGAAAATGATACTGATGATGCTGCTGTCATCACCCTATTATTTCCTAGCAACAGTAGTGAATTCAATACTTTATATTCTTTTAAAAATTTCTTTTTATTCATAAATCACATTTATAAAATCTTTATTTATATATTTCCACTATTTTACTTCACTTATATAAGATCTACTCCAAATTTATTTATCTTGTCTAGATTTATAACAATATAACCACTTTAACTTTGAAAACAACTTCCAAAATCAACGAGATTCAAATTTCAAATTCTTAGTTTAAATCCATTTTTATTTATAACACATATTTATAAAATATGTTCAGGTTGTTCCATTTGTTATATATAAGATTATTTCACATTTGTAAATCATATTTAATTATAATTCCATACTATATAATTCATTAGCTTATATAATTTATTCTTTTACAATTGTTGTTTCTATTTAGATTATTCAAATAGCTTTTTATTAACTTACATATATTTACATTTTCAAACAACCAAACAATCAGTTAGATACACTATAATAATTCCCGAAAAAAATTTCTTTTATATATAAAATATAATCGAGGTAAATTTATTTCATTTACCCAATTTAAAATAATACTATGTCGACTTTCCACGTTTAAGTGTTTGGAAATCCCTATCGATAATATGGCGTCCCACATACCGACCAGAATTCACAAATAGCTCAACGGATAAGCAAATACAATATAAAATATTTTATATTCACTAACAAATACGCACTCATATATATAATACACTCAAACTCAATCTAGGGTACTACTGTCCCTATCTATAATGACTATACATCAAAGCTTAGGAATATAAAAAATCTAAGCTCTGATACCAGATGTGACGGAACGCAACCAGTGGGTAATACCCACCGTAGCTCACACTGATACCTCGCGCTTTTCTTTTACGGACAGCCTCTCGAGTACAACCAATCCTTTCACTCTAGGGACATATAGGGGCAAGAGTCATCCGTTTGCTACCTAACAAGAAGCGAGAACTCCCTATCAGGCTGAAAATAATCCAGCAGAACCGATGTACGAAATCTATAGAAATGCAATGTCAGACAAACATCCATACAAGTTATCCAGGAATAGGACAAACCGAAGGTACTTTCCTACCACATCCTGTCGGGAAATCCCTAGGATTAGTAGCGAATAGTCCTCGCATTGGATATTTCATAATGAAGAGACCATTGCTACTGGATGTGTATTGGGATTTGAACCCCAAACGATCAACAACCTGTCCCCCACTATGAAACTCCGAAATATCAATATCATTACAAGCAACCTGCACAATCGTCGCATATACGTTGGTCCGAAGTGGTTTTCGGATAAACCGATCCCGGTCTCTTCGCACCAACAACGCAAAAGCGTTTCTCAACCTTACACGGCAACTAAGTCTCATTGACTTATCGCATTTCCAACTTTCAACTTGCTATCCTTCGGGCCAAGAAGGAAGCTCGATAGATTGGAGTAATACTCCGCACTATACGAATCAACATCCTTAACACAAAGGATAATCAAGCCTGCATAGAAGGCTACGTACTAAGTGTACGACTAAATAGTTCCCACATCAAGTCGAGGAACTAAAATTTTGGCCAAGTCTCATAGTCGGTTATATAACTATCAAAGCAAACAAACAAATAACCAACACCATAACAATCACTGGGCCCTTTTTAATTAATCTTTTATTAATTAATTTATTTGTCAAATGTTCACTTCAAATTATCTTTGAAAAGATATATTTCAAACCATTTCAATTTCTATATTGGAAAACATTTCCATATACTTATTTAATAATAAGTAATTCGCAAAACAATTTATTTTCAACACTTAGAAAATATTACATATATTTAAATCACGATTAAGTATATATTTTATTCTTTAAGGAAAACATTCTCTTAACACATTTATTTGGGTCAAAACTAATGTTGCATAAAACATCGTTATGACAACCCAATATCACTAGTATAGGGATTCGAAAATTAGATAGGTATATAAATCCAAATATTATACAAAATCACTTCCTTTCGAAATCACATACTATAACAACAGTCTTATAGTCCATCATTTCCTTATTTCTCTAAAATGTCTATTTCAACAATGAATGTTGAAATCTATGGTTTCGATCCTTAACATATTTTAAACATCTATTAATCATTTTATTCCATTTAATAATATTCACTTTTCAAAAATATCCATTTTATTTAATATATTATTCACTGTCCAAAATCGTGAATATAAATCGTTTATCAAATTCATTGCTTCTATATATTCATTAAAGGATTATCCACTGTCCAAAATCGTGGATTTAATTGCTTTACCAAATTAAAGCTTCTATATTTATTTTATCAAATTCAAATGCTTTCGGATTTATAAAATAATGTTTATAAATTCCATTTATAATATATAAAAGCTTCAACTTATAAATCTACTTTATTAACCAATTTCATTTATCTCATTTATTTATATGCCAAAACCAAATTATAAGTTAAATACTTATAATTCTCTTATTTACAAAATTCATTCATTTATAACTTCTCAAAATTATAAAATCTTATTTACTTATAAAATCCAATTATAACTCTATTTTAACATTCCCAAAACTCCTTTATAATTCCTTCATTCTGATTTATAAAAATTCAATTTTATAAATCTTATATATAAAACCATTTATAATAATTCAAAAATCCCAATTTAAACTATTTACAAAATAGTTAACTCTATATTCCAAAAATCACGTTTTAATATATGTTTCACAAAAATCATAATTTTTAAAACATAAAAATTATAACGTTTATTTATTTAAAATGAATCAATTCCAAAATTCAATAAAACGTATACTTTCAAAGATCACTTTAAAATCCTTTTAAACTTGGAAATCATCACTTTAACATTTTTAAATTATCAAAAATAGAACCAATGCTGCAACAGCACCAAATACATCAATCACGGCATCCAAAACATCATATATCATATGAAACAGAATATATATCAATATCTATAATAAATCAATACGGGGGAGGAATCCAGTTGGATCCCTTCAACCTGTCACCTACAACAAATATACATATTAGAATATGTGTACAATGTCCGCTTCAAGGCAGACGTGCGTACAAAGGGTCATCCGCTCATACACGGGAACGTATAGGGTCATCTGCTCCACTAGGCTGGTATATATCCAAATACCAATCAATATATAAAATATCATCCAAACAATCATCAATCATCATATAATAAATTATTTCTCACTTATATAAAAATATCAGTGAGTCAGAAAGAGTGAGTTGTACTCACTTTGTCTCCAATAGCAGTTGTTGTGTTTTATTCCGAATAAAATTAAACGAGCGTTTAATTTTACCCAAAATTCACTCTAGCACCAATCAACTCCAAACCAGCTCCATCGCGTAGTATTTGTCATTACGAATCCAATGCAAGTCGTTTCTTCAAAAACGGACCTTGTATCAAAAATTATGAGGTTTTAAAGTTTATACGAATTAGAATAATATAATTTACAATTTATATTTTTATTTTTAAAGCTTAAACAAATCCAGGCCTCTCAACTATGCAACATTAGGTCTAGGCCATGCATCATCTTCTCCCTCCCATCGTTCAAGCTTCGTTCGTGAAACCCATAGATCCGCCATAAAACCCTAGTTGTTGTGCCTTCATCGACAAGCTATGCAACGATCGAGCTACTCTGTTTTGGAGCCCATCTTTTGCTCCACCTTCGTCGTGAATTCGGTCATGCTCGGCCCTTGCACAGCCTCGAAAAACGTGAATGAACGCAGCATGAATGCAACCCATTTCTCGTTAATCCGTAGCTCCATTTTTGATCAAAGCCGTTGAAAATGTAGATCTCATCGCCCTTTTTAATTTTCGTTTAGAAAGTTTTGGTTAATTCTCGATGGACTGAGAGATAAACGAGCAGGAAGTTGCGCCATTTCTGGCCATTAAAAAGCTTAGTGGCGGCTAGGATTTCTAACCCTAGGGTTTGTGTAAATTAGAAAAAATGTTGGCCTTTTATAGAAAATTCGCGCGCATTATTCACCCGAAATTTTTCCGAACTCCAAACGTAGCGTGCCGCCTGGCGTTTATAATGTCTTTCCCCTATTCCGAATGCAATTGAATATATATCGGGAGCCAATTCGATCATATTTGGAAGATAGGTTTTCAAATCGACTATTTAAATTTAAAATTTCACTTAAACGAATTTCTACCCGTTTTAGCTTGCCCTGGACAAACCGTAAATCCGATTGACACGAAATTCGAAATCTTGCAATAATATAACATTACATATCCAATGAAACTAGTTCCGTTGAAATCCGAGATTGTTTGAAAAATGGCTATTTTTACTCGTCAATTAAATATTAAAATATTCAATTTCTACAAATTAACTTTTAATTTAATTTTAAAAGTTCTATAAGATCATTATAATTCAAATATGATTTAATTCAAAATTATAAACCATTTTTATTCATATTAAATGCAAATTCTAATTATTTATGCAATTTCAAATATTAAATTATCAATTTAATTATCCAATTAAATCACTATATTCGAAATATTATTTATTCAGCTTATAAACTTAACTTTTAAATATTCGAGTTTCAAATGACATAAATTATGGGTCATTACAGTAACACAATACCTTAAAATCGTTTTTACAGCTTTTGAATGAATTTCTTTTGAAATTTGAAATGAAACCATGCAAATAGTGAACATAGTGTCAGATAAGATAAACAAATCTATCCACTCGTATCATGAGTAATCAACAATCAATAAAACACCATCATTAGTCCAAACACATTTATAAGAACTAATTCAAAGTTTCTAGAAATACTCTTAGTATTCTCAGCATAAAAGTATAATTGGCCAACAATTTTAAATAAGTCAGATTAATCATTATTAATATCCATTATCACATAACTGGCTAATTTAATTTAGATTTTAGTGCATATTATCACATTTAATATATCACTCAAGATAGATCTACCGTTACCTATTTTACCTTTACGATAATTTTTCGTTGTTGCCTATTGTGATTCTGTCACCTTTATACCAGGCTAAGGAACTTTGATTTGTCATCCATCGTGTGCCTGGAGCACCCAGAGTCCAAGTAACACTATTGTTGTTCCTTAGCCTGCCACCATACCTACACGAGAGAAGATTTTTTAGACCATTTGTTTTTATAGGTCCATGGTTGTTAATGGCAAAAAAAGATTTTGAAAAATATAATTGTGTAGACCCAAAACTATTTATATATGTTCCTTTCGGCACCCAGGTCAGTGCCTTTTGGAACCCAAATTAGAATAGTTTTCATGTGTTTGTGTCTATACCAGCAAATGTTGTGATTGTGTCCAGTTTTTCCACATATGGTGCACTTGAATTGACTTGTTTAATTTCATTTCTATGATGATTTGATTGATTATACATAAGTCCTTGTCTAACAGTATCAATAGTTAGTTTCCCTAATAACATATTTAATTGCTTTTACCATTTTCATCAATTTCATCCCAAGTGGCTGCAAAACTTCTCCTTTTTTGTTTCTTTTCATGGATGAATCAATTCTGTGAACAATTGGGCTTGATATGACCGGGTTTGCTGCACTTGTAGCAAATGATCTCTTGCTCTTCTGAATTGTCTAGTGCTTTGGCCAATATGAACTCAACATCTTTTTATCGATGATTGGTACGAAGGAAAAACCGGGATTGCATTTGGGAGATTCCTATCGAAAAAACCGAGATTAGATTTTGGTGATACCTATCCGAAAATCCCTTTAAACTAATTTTCGAAATAAAATATATTGAAGATAAAGATTGTTGAGGACAAAGATATTCATGATGTAGGATTACTTGCCATTATTCCTTGAAGGTGAAATTTACCATATTTAAAGTGGTAGTAATACTCCGTTATGAAAACCTTCAATTTGCAAGAATATGATTTGAAGTTAAGAAGGAAATCTTTATTAAGATTTGATGAATGACCTGGGAATATTTTTCCTAAGTTAAAAGTTATAACTTGAATATAAGAAATCTTTGATTAAGATTTAATGAATGATTTGGAAAGGTTTTTCTAAGTAAAAGAGAAAATGATTGGAATTACTCCGAGATCTAAATAGGTTTAAGAAATCAAATGATTTAATAAATGAGGCTTAATGATTCATACACTCTTGAAAAGAAAATGGAATAAATAGGAAAGAATATATCTAAGAAAGATATTTTATAAAAGATGAAGTAAATGATTGATGATTGATATCCACGTATGAACATCTTTTTATTGATAATTGGCTTCGAAGGGACCGAGGATGGATTTAGGTGATTCCTATCTAAAAAACACTTCAAACCAATGTATACATTCGAAAGTGAAGACATGTTGAAGCTGATGGTTATTGAAGACGGAGGATCTTCATAGCATGAGGACTGCTTGTTGACATGCTCTGGGTTGCTCCCATTATAGAGTTATTTATAACAGTGGTCTCCTTGTTGTGGACATTTTTTGGGTTGCAAGGACTTCTTGTCTAGTAATGGCCGAGGAACGTGCCTTCGGTTTCGTTCAGTCCCAGAATGAACTTGTATGGACGAATGTCTGACATTGCATTTCTAAGACACAACGTATGAATTTTACAAATGTACATCTGCTTGCTGGAGGAGAAGGCAACTTCTCTTAGCTTAACACCCTTCTTTGAGACAAACAAGCTCAGAGGTTGTATGCTTGTGGGAGTCAAATAGTGATCAAAGTAATGACAGTGTGGCATTCAAGGTGGTACCTGTTATGATCAAAGCATGGTTTTGTATGAAAAGCATGGCTTTGAAGAAATTGAGTGCAGCCTCATTAGCCTCACATCCCGGAAGATGATATGGGATACTATGTGGTCTGACAAACACAAATTTGAAATAAGTGAGTACGTATGGTGGTGTCCAATACGTTGGGCCCTTTGGGGGATACGTCCCTTAAAGAATTTATTGCTCCATTTGGATAAAGTGGTTAGCTTGAAAAAAGCAGAGAACTACCGGTTAGTAGTGGTAGTATAACAAGTACAGTTCCAAGTGACTAGTTTGATAAAAGCGATTAAGGCACCGTGGGAACTATGTTTGTTATGCGTGGATCAGTACGAGATTTATGGTTTTGATTGTATTCCCAAAATAGCTGTAATGACTTGCAAATATTTCAACTACCCTTTTTTGGTATCATATATTCCATTCGGTATATTCCGTTGACCTAGTCCGGATATATTACCTTAGACTTAGTCCAGATATTGATACCTTATTTGAATAAGTTTATTTTAAAAATGTTTTCAAAGGAATGTCATTAAAAGTAATATCAAGGGTATTTTGGTATAAAAATGTTTTGGTTATCATAAGGTAAAAACCCGTCTGGTTTATGTGCGGGCGTGGTCATATGAGATACCTTTCTTTTCAAAGGTTTTGATAACATAGTCATTTTAAATTTCGAGTATCTCACGCTGGTTTAACTAGCCTGATCCGGGTATTTTCAATAGTCGGGCTAGAGCTTAGTATTTTCAGGTTTAGTTGAAGACAGTTGGAGTTTCCAGAGGACAGCTGGAGATATTCATCTACGTACGGACATATTCTATTATGCGCTGTGGTTTGCTTATTTTTGTTTGATGTTTGCCAGCAATTATAAGGACAGATGTTTATAACTGTCCAAGCTGACTTTCGGTTAGACTCTGATATATGTATTTAAAAAATTGCCGTTGTAAATATATTTGTTTAATATTATATTTTATTCTATTTGTGTGAGATTCTTTTCTGTCTTTATTTTCTTTCTACCCTTAATGATCCGCTTGTTCATGCAATTTGAGTTGGACATGTGTTGTTTATTATCGATTCAAAGGGTATGGAAAAAGGGTCGTCACACAATCCATTCCCAAAATAATCTCAAAATCCACAAAGTCAAACACATGCAAATTACATGTAACTGTATGACTTAACAACTTAATTTCTAAATGGTCATATCTCATCCCAAGAGTTGCATAACGTCTTATTGGATTCGCAACCTTTAAGGAAGTAATAAGGTATGATTGTTTTTAACTTAACTTATCTACCAAAAATGTAAGATAAAAGAATGTGATGTGCCAGTATCAAATAATACTTTAATAGGCATGCCATGAATTGGAAGCGTACCTTCCATCACAGACTTTCCTTTCTCCTCTGCAGTTGGTTTAGAAACTTACGACTTTAAAGCAAAATCTTTCTTTTATCAGCCTTAACTGCCTTTGAACATTTATTCTTATAATGCCCTACCCGATTGCTATTATAACACTTCACATTCTTCTTTCGCACAACCATATTTCCATCACCTGATCGACGCTCGTTAGAAAAGTGCCTTTTCTTATAACAAATATAGCAAACAAAATAAGCTTTCCCTTTCTTGGTAGCTTCACCCTTCCGATCTCCCTTCGTTTTGGAGAACTCTCGCTTCTTGCCCTAAAAACCCTGATTCTCCATAGGATTGTCTTTTCCAAATCTCAAAACCACTTCCTTGTTCCTTATCGCCGTCGCTACTACTATATCACATGGATCTCTATGATGCAACATTGCTGCTCTGGCAATCTCTGGCTTCAATCCCTGAATGAATTTCTTATTCCTTTTGATTACAGTGTCTATGGTAGCACATCCATATCTGGCCAATTCATCAAACTTAGTTGCATACTCCAGAACTAACATCTCCCTTCCAATTCCATAAACTTTCTTAGTAAAGTTGACTAGGCTATCTCAAACATGAACCTCTCCTCAGACCTCCTTCTAAACTCAACCCAAGTCAAATTCTCCTCTGTTATTTCTACAATCACATTGTTCCACCAATACAAAGCAGCTCCTTGCAACTTATAGAAGCTAACCACCACTTCCGCTCAGCGTTCGAACATAAGTTAGCAAATATCCTATCACAGTGCTATAACCAATTCTTAACTTCAATAGCATTCTCCATTCCTAGAAAAGGCTTTCCTCCGAGACTGGTATAATCCCGGGTCAACTTGGAATAGTTGTTGCCATCCAGTACCCCAGGATTAGCTCCTCTCGCATTAGCTGCAATACCTCTAGCCAAACCAACAACAGCTCCATCTTGCATCATATTCACGAAGAACTGGTACATAGTCCCTATATATACTGTTGGGTTAACATTTGCTTATCGACTCTAATTCCTTTTAGTGCTGGATTAGACATTTCCATTAGTTGTGGTGCTTCCTCCACCTAGATTCACTCTTTCATTTCTTGCTTCCACATCTTGCTTTCTCGTAATCTAAATACGAGCCTTAATAAGATTAAAAAGAATGGTCTTAGAGAGAGAGAGGAGAATAGAGATCAAGTACATATATATATAGACACACAATTGCGTTACTGCTATCTCATACCCTATTCTTATTCTCTGATTCATTTGGATTATGTTTTCAAAATCTTGTAAGTTTTACATAAACCTATGCTCCGATACCAAGTTGTAACATCCCTTATTTTTAGTCCTGAAACTAAGTGCTACAGATGGTGCAGTTATCCATAGTATTAATTTCCGATGACAAAATAAGATTAGTTAATTATATCTATAACATCAAGAGCATATGAATATGAAAATTTTCAAAATACATTCATTAATAACTTTTATATTCATTACATCCCATTATATAATTCCATCGATTCTACGTTTAGAGAAAATGTAATAATTACAATTATAATCCAAGAACGACATATCAAGAAGCCCCTTGGGTGATTAAAGTCTACCAACTTGAAAGTTATAATTCCCATCATACATTCATTTAACAAAGCAAAGAATTTAAACATCATAACAGATATAAACTCCAAATTTTAGCTAGCTTGCCTCATGTACCTCTCTGAAAGCTTATTCGTTTAACCTGAAAATCCTTACTCCTAACCTACTCAAATGAGTACCCGAGAGTTTAGGGAAAATTAAAAACTTCAGATGAGACAAAAAATCTTATGTGAATAATAATATGCCATCTCCAATCAAAACAGATATCTAATGAGACAATGCCATTGAGCGAAACAAGTTTTCCCTTCACTAGTTTCTTATCCAAATTTGTAAATCATAAATCATGCACATGTAACCGCATTGGTAAGAACATCAAAATATAATCATATGCAGGCATGCAATGTGGGTACATCTGACTGATCTGCCTTCATAAGGTTATGCATTCTTACAATCTAGCCAATCTTATAGAATGGATTATCTGTCCCTAATCTGTGGACTATGTATCTCAACTCATATGGACTACCCATCTCACATATTATATGGACTATATGTCTCGGGTCAGGTTATGTGTATTATCCATCACACATATCATAGATTTCCTAAGGTTATGAACCTGTCAAGTACCATAGGACTATCCATTCTATATATCTTGTGGACTATCCATAGCACATATCATAGTTTTCCTAGGACTACTATAAACATATTGATTTTCACAGGATAACCAATAACCTAACTCCTTCTACGTTTAGTAGTAAAAACCTATTCTCTTTACCAGTTTGAGGCATCTTAAGACAAATTTAATTTATTCGATTTCCTAGGTGCAATTCTACCCACTCAAGAGTATAGTCTGACCATACTCAATATTGGGTCAAGCTAACTAGAATTTTTCCCTTACACCTCAAGATATAATGTTGGGTCATGATGATGTAAGTATGACAATGCAACTCATATGAATATAACTGATAATACGGTAACACGAACATATAACATTATTTATTCAAATATGTTCAATCAATAGTCATTAGATTAAAAAATTTCTTAAGTAATAATGCTCTTATCAAAAACCCTGTAAAACTTGGGCTAAAACACTATTTTCCTTCCTTGAAAATATTTATCTTTACAAAAGATTAACCCCTTAGAATCATTCTTTAAGACAACGATAACATAGCCCCTTTACATAGCCAAAATTTTGGGCCAACGTACAATCACCTTTAATTTTCTTCTTTTAATTATTCGTTATCAAAATGAGGTTACCAAGCCTCTAAAATATATGGCTTATTGAGCCACTAAATAAAACTGTTCAATTTATAAATATACATCATTTATGTCATTAAAATAGGATGTCGAGCCTTTATATTAAATTGTAAAATAGCTATTCTAAATTTTAAGGCATAGAAAAATTTATATGGCTATCTATTTTTCAAAATACATGGCTATTGTGCCTTTAAAATATAGCTTTATGGTTTGCATAACATAAGGCTTTCAAGCCTATAAACATAGATGTAGAGTTTTTAACATATGGTATTAGTTTAAAAATATCGATGACAAGAGATTTCGAGTTTAAAACACTTAGGGTTAACGAACCCTTAAAAACTTGGGGTATCATACCCCTAAATTAGGTTGGTGTCAAAACTTGTGGGTGCCGAAACCATAAACAAAAGAGGTGCCAAACTTTTAAAGAATGGTATTGAGTTTCGAAATCTAGATCACCATGCCTCTACAACCTTAAGATATCGAACCCTGACAGTAATTGATGCCAAACTTCTATATAAACAGATACATCATCATATGTTTGCTAAGTAGATATCACATCCATCACTCCATATAGATGTCGAGTCTATAAACTCGATACCTAGTATACCTACCGAATAGATATTTCTTGTATCGACCTTTATAAATGTCGAATAATAAAGCGATTAAGGTGCCGAATATCTATAATGGCATTTCTATAAATAATTATAAAACCGAATTATTTCTTTTTTAAAGACAAATCTTTTCACCCATTCATGCCACTTGTCAAAAAATGATTGGTTAACAAAATACTTTTCATGTCCTTTTAGAAATTTACTACAAGGTCTGTTTTACCTTCCTAAATGATTTGCAAACCCTTGTAATTAACAATATCAATTAATAATAATTAATAGCCCTTCTATCATTAATAATTCATAAAAAATCATAACCGTGTGGGATAAATCTCTAAAATCACCAAAAATCCGAAATACCATCTCCTTTTACTTAAAAAAATTTCAAGGCCAAAAAAATAATTTAATTAATTTTAATAAGTATACCCCAAAATAAATTCCTTTTCCATCTTAAGAATTCATAAAATATTCATATAAAATTGGAAAATTAAAAAATTAAAAAATCGTCTTCAAAATAATGTTTTATACATCATTTTCAAATTTCATGTCAATTGGAGATCAAAAAATTAGGCTTTTACCTTTTAAAACCCATAAGAACAATTCCATAATAATCCCCACAAATCATCATTCAACCAAAAAATGATGTAATCAACCACAACATGACATATTATCACAAAGCAATTCGAAAGTCATCCTAAACATGAAAGCAAACATAAATTAATGTGATGGATATTATTATTCACCTTAGCTTGGATAAGAGAGATTGAGTTTTTTTGTTGATTAATTTCCCTTAGCTCTTCCCTTGGATCCCTTCGAACTTTCCTTCCTTTTCTTCTAGTAATGGCCCGCCTTACCATAGATTTTTGTTTTGATTAGAAATGAAAATGGAAAATAAATGAGAAAGGGAGGATTTAGGGAATGGAATAATGAGTTATTCCCATTTTTCCCTTCTCATTTATTTCTTTCTATTTTATGTTTAAATCATTCTTGCTAATTGGTTAGTCATGGCATGCCCAATTAATTATTAAACCTCATTCTCTTTTTCCTCACACAACACATTATTTAATTTAATTTATCTAAGTAAATCTCCTAAATAATGTTAAACAAAATTAGGGATGTTACATTTATCAATTTTATATTTGGATCGTATCCAGATCCATTTCACTATCAATAATTTCTAAAAGAAATTCTTTCCTTATAATGTTGTCATTTCTTGAAACAATAATTGTTTCTCAGTGCAATAGAATAGGTATTGATAAACATTTTATGAGTTTCCTATATATAATAAACTGATTAAGTTTTAGGTTTACGAACTTATATATGTAGCATAAATTTGTCAATCAACATTGATCGGTCTCAAACTGTTTTTGGGTGGTTCACATAAGATCTATCATGCATAAATATTACATGAAGCCTCTCAGCTCACACAACCTATCAACTCCTTCACTTGGGATATGTATCGGTTGTTTCATTAAATCTTATATTGTACGAATTTGTAAACTTTGTTTCAAATGAGATTATACTTGATTTTACGTACTTATTTTTAAGTACTCAACATTACAGAAAGAAGCTAGCTTATCTGATTATCAGTCGTACTTTGTTTAACAAAGACATATTATTCCTCATTGATAAACGGAGAGATGTAAGTTTTGAAATTGAAACTTTATTCATTGTTTGGTCCTTTATAATATTTTTCCTATATCTCACATATTAGATCAAACTGAATTTTCTTATTTCCTTTCCATGATACGCTTTATACTTCCACTTCATATTCAATGAGCTTATCATAAATAATAGGCTTGTGTATCAAAACACATGTTCATTTTAAGTTAATTCATCGATGGACTAAAAGAAGTATGTGGAACTATATTTGGTATCATCAGTCCTTTTGAGTTCGTACATCTTTATATATCAATCTGAAGAGTTCCCCAACTCTTATGTCACTCCAATGGGTCCTTCACCCTTAATTCCAAAATAATTATAAAAATCATCCATATATGTAGCTAACGTATTAAATACCATTATTTTAGTAGATTTATTTTATAGTGAATATTCAAATCATTCGTAATAAAATAAAATTATACTCATTTCAATCAATATTTATGTCAATTATTATTTCATAAATAATATATGGTATATTTATGAAAATAATATTTTTTACCTTAATGAATCCACTGATAAATACTATATGGAATCCTCTAATTATTTTCGTCATAACTATAATAGCATATGAAATATGAAGCTCTGTTTACAACTTATTATGGGCTATTTATTTCTTTACTAAACTAGTTTATAGTCGAGAGTTTTCAATCAAATATCTTAAACTCGTAAAAATGAATTTTATATAAAACAACTTTCTATATTATAACACAATTTGAAATAGAAATCACATTTTACATTCCATGTTAAGTATTTTTTAGTATTTCATACAATCCTTGTTTCTAATGTCGTATATGAAGTAGAAGTGACCACTCACTATCTTCATCCCCACAGTGCTTAAGTTGCACTCACTTTTGAAAATTCACTTTCATTTCTAAAATGGTCAAACCATTTAAAGGAAATCCTTATTTCAATCAATCGCATTTAATGCACGATTTTTCATAATGGTTAATTTGCTTATTTTCAATGAAGTTTCGTGCATCACAAAATCGAAAATAAATTCTTAAGCGATTGAGGCATGACTGCTTTAGTGATTGTGTAAATTAACATTTGCATGGGTTTGAAGTGAAAACATACCAACGGATTTGAAGGTGAGTATATTTTATATTCTTTATCAATCTTAATTCACTTTAATTGTATATTTCACTAGATAACATTTAATCAATCATATTAGTTACGCTAATTTATCGATGTAGATTATTTTAACTTTATATAGCAAAAATCCTTACAATATTAGAAAGGCTAAATGCTACTTTAACAACCCGGGTCGAGATTACCTAGAATTAAAATTTAAAATATCATTTAATGAATTGAATAAATTTGGGGAAATTATTATTATTGCATTTCCAAATTTAAAAAGGGATTTGCAATGCAAATAAATTGGGAATTTACTAAATTTTCCATTTTTGTAATTAATTCTTATATTTAATAATATAAGAGCAATTTGGATAAAATGAATAAATAAATTGTATGAAAATAATTTCATTGTTTGAAATACGATTTCTCAATTAATGGTTAGTTTATTAAAAATATGGAGAATAACTTTTCATTTTAAAATTTTGTATTTAATTTGATAAAATATTTTAATATTAGTAAAAAAAAATAAGATTTTGACATGTTATTATTTTGGGAAAATTGTAGAAATCAATGTTAGTTGAATTAGAACATTGTTTGAATCAAATTAGTGTTTATAAAATGCTAAAATGAAACAATACAAATTAGCAACACTTTTTTTTGGGAAATTTGTTACACTTGGCTAATGGATCTACATGTTACCCCATTTAACACAAACTAAATAAATAAGAAATGATAATATACAAATATTATTCTCATTTCGACATCGAAAGTAGAAAAATCAAAAATTCCTAAGCCCAAAAAACCCTAATCCCCAAATTAAAGATTGGAACCAAAGTGCTTTTGTTCAATTTTTGTATATTTTGGTAAGAAGTAATATCTTCTAGCTTTCTAAGCATTTAATTAGGGAGATAATTCAGTTTTAGTTTTTGATCTTGATCATAGCCTAGATTGATGTTGAAATAGGAAGAATAGGAGGTTCTAAACCAATATCTTCCATTGTAGGTTTGTTTAGGTGAGTTTATCTCAAAATTGCTAGTCTAAGATGAATGTTTGTTGTTGTATATAAATTTGATTGAATCTCTAGTATGCATGGTCTCAATATATTGATGAATCTTTGTCTAATTGAATTCGATTTTCTGTTTGCTGAAAACCCACTTACAAAATCATGATTTTCTTTCAATTATACAGGTATGTATGCTTGCATGTTTGCTAGTCCAGTAGCCTATATCCTTAGAAAAGCAAAGGGAGAAATGAGCCGGATTTGATTGTCGAAGAGCCACAGGAATCGCTTGGGAGTCTGCCTAGGTGAAGCAACCGGTGGACCGATATGCCCTACTAGTGCACCAGTCATAATCTGGACTTGACTCCCAGGCTGTGTTCTGGTGTTCTTCGATCAAACTATTTTCCACTTGTTTTCTCAATTGATTCTCTGAGATTGGCTGCTTGATTTTGGTGTTGCATTTCATATCCATTTCGTTGATATTTCAAGATTTTGATTGCAAATTGATAAATTTATTTTAATATTTTATACCATAGAGTTGTTCTACAGATCCTCGGAGTAAGACACACTTTTGATACACGTTTTCAAATCGAATTTGTAAAAGGTTGATTCCTAAATCAAACCATTATATGAAAATCTTTTTAAGTACAAATCTAATATCCGTATAAAAAGTTTTAGAAATGTATATATATATATATATAGTTATTCTCTTTGAAAATGGTTTTAAAAATGATTCAGAGCAATGTTTGAAAAGTGTACTTATATATATATATATCCGTTATAAATCAATATTTTTCTTAAAATGATTTTTAAAGTGAAAAATTTTATGAAAATTGCACGATATCAAGTGAATGATAAATTGATTTAAATGGTTAAATAAAACGAGTGGTGTGGAACGCTCATGTTTGTGTTACCGATTAATTCTTGGAGTTGCTCAACTGAAACATACTACACAAAAGTGGAATTTACTATTGTATAATAAACGTTTTGGCTAAACCCATTGCTATGGGATACATGGTCGTTATCTGTTCGGTTGCTATATGACAGTATTTAACACTTTTATCGATGAGTTTATGACTCACCTATGGAGTTTATAGAACTTGTTCCTATCTTAGAGTTTATAAGTCTCGTACCTATCTTGATGTGTATAGGATTTGTTCCTGTCTTTAAGTTTATAGGTCTCTTACCTATCTTAATATTTATACGACTTGTTCCTATCTTGATGTTTATAGGTCTCATACTTATCTTGATGTTTATAGACTTATATGTCTATCTTGAAGTTACATGCATGTAGGTGAATTTATTTCTCCAACCTTGGAGTTTGGTGCCTTACCCCTTTTGTGAGATTCTCAATTTGGTGTAGCTTGAATTATCACCAAATCACTTCGTGGATTTTTCCTTTTAATAAGCCATCCTGAGTTTTAGTATTTGGTTATTTGATGTTATTAATGCATGTTTGATATTTATCGATATATGACCGTATTTGAGATCTAGTTCACTTTATCTATCATTTGTTTTTTCTAACTCGTTTATTTTAGTCTAGACTGACCCGTTGATTGTTTTTTTAATACTTAGATTAGACCGAGATATTTAAGGTCCTCCAATTTGATGCTTTAGAGTGGATTCCCTATCTGTGAGCTAGTGTTACTTTTGTCATCTACGTATATATATGTTATGTTATTTTGTATAGACTCCTTTTGTATATATATTCATATTTTAAGGTGTAGCACTTTATATGTGTAGTCTGCATCATGTGTTTATTGGGGTCGGTTCAGACTTGCATCTATTTGTATTCTGCTGTGTCTAATCCATGATTCTGTGATATATGTTTATTATATGTTGTTCTTGATTTTAATATAGCGACCATAGTTTTGTTTTAAGCTTGAATTGTATATGTTATATCCTTGATTAAAGAAATTCATAACATATTAATCGATTTATCGATCCTAGCTTAAGGTAAAAATTAATGGATGGCTGCTTCTAACCAGCTCTATTCTTTGCATTAGTCGATAATATTACTTTGTAATATTCTTTGTAAGTGTGGGTCTTGGGGTAGGGTGTCACAAATTGGTATCCGAGCTAAGTTCAAAACAAATTATGATATTACAGATACGAATCATGGTTTTGGCAAGTCTTAGGAATTGTCCCTTAGGTTTTCATGGTAATATATTCTTTTTTGTCTATCTTTAGAATTCCTAATATTGAATCATATGACTCTTAAATAATCTTTTAGCTTATCGTATTCCTTTTAGAATCTTAGATTTCTGGAAGTAGACCACCTACTCGTTCTTTTGGTAGGTAGTCTAGTGGCCCTCCTCAGGACGGAGTGTTTATGTCCACCAAGCAGATCATGGAACTCGTTAGGAATACTCAACCTTTAGAACCTCCTTTGGATTTTTTTGTTCACAAGTCAAGTTTTGAACGCATGTGCAGTGACTTTGCACATTTTGGTAGCAAGCCCTTAAAAGGTATTGAGAGTGCGATTGAGGTGCAATCATGGCTTAGGACATATAAGTGGATATTTTCGCGCGTGGAACTTTCTAATCAGCATAGAGTTCAGGTAGAATCTAGTTAGCTTCAGGAGCGAGCTCTATTGATGTGAGCTTCTTATTGCAAAGGTGGATGAGTCTACCTTACCTTGGGAGCAGTTTAGGGAGAATTTTGAGTTGAAGTTCATTTCGGAATCCAAGAAGGCCTTGTTGGCTAAGAAGTTTATTGAGTTAAATCAAGGAAATTTTATTATAGTGGAGTACATATCGGCCTTCGAATCCCTTTTCAAATACGGGGTTGATCACACTAGTAGACTGCTAAAGAAGAATCTAAAATTTGTGGAAAGGTTAAGAAAGCATCTTAGGAAGGTGTTGTTATTGCAGTTGAAGGTTTCTTTTGAGGATTTATTTGATTCGGCCCTTAGGCTTAAGGTGGTTAAGAAAGATAGTAGCGACGAAGATGCAGTGGAGAAGAAGAGCTTTTATGCTAAGAAGAAACAACCTTTCAACAAGTCCAAGCCTTTTCATCCTAATAAGAAGATCAAGAACCAAGGTTCTACTTCCGCTCCAACATAACCATCTCGAGGAGCATGTTATAATTGTGGTTCCAAAGGGCATTTCATTAAGGATTATCCTAATGCTCTAATTTTCCATTATTGCAAGGAGGGTCATCTTATAGCATCTTGTCCTCGAGCAGTTAAAGGACTCACTTTTGGGAAGATCAGTGGTGTGCAAGCTTCTAGTGGAAGTATTCTCAATGAAGTGGCTCGTTATGCCCTTCGGATTAACCAATGCTCCAACTTATTTTGTTGATCTCAAGAATCATGTTTTTTGAGAATTTCTCAATCGATTCGTTCTTATATTTGTTGATGATATTATTATTTATTCTAAATCCAAGGAAGAGCATAAGAAGCATCTTAGGATTATGTTGGAGACGCTTAAAAGGAATAAGTCAAAACCCAAATTTTCTAAGTGTCATTTTTGGCCGAGGCAAGTGAAGTTTTTAGGGTATTTAGTTTCTAAAGAAGGCATTTCTATTGATCCATCGAAGATTGGACCTATCCGGAATTTGAAGAGGCCTGAGAATGTATTAGAGATTCGTAGTTTTCTTGGATTGGTGGGTTATTACAATGATTCATAGAGGAATTTCCTAAGATTATCTTACCTCTTACTTCTTTGACTAATAAAGGAGTTAACCATATTTGGTCTAATAAGTGTGAAACATATTTTCAAAAGTTGAAGGAACTCCTTTCCAACGCTCATGTTCTTGTGGTTCTAGATGGGAACCAAGATCTTGTGGTTTAAATGGATCTTAGTAGATATGGTTTATGTGTTATTCCTATGCAATGAGAACGTGTTATTGCTTTAGCTTTGAGGAAGTTGTAGCCGAATGAGGTTAGATATGCTACTCAGTATTTGGAGCTAGTAGCTATTGTCTTTGCATTGAATATTTGGCGTCACCATTTGTTGGGTGAGAGATTTGTACTTTATACCGACCATAAGTTGTTAAAGTACTTATTCACTCAGAGGGAAATTAACATGCGACAACAAAGATGGTTCAAATTCCTCGCTTCCTATGACATAGATATTCAGTACACTCTGGAGAAGGGTAATCAAGTAGTGGATTCTCTTAGTTGCAAACAACAAGTCGTTGTCTCTTTGATGTTAGCTGAGTGGAAGGATCCTGAGATTTTTTCCTCTTGTGAGACTAGAGATTATATTCTAGATTCTAGTTCTTCCATCTTATTATTTATCTTATAGGCTCATCCAAGTCTTTTGGATCGGATTGTGGAAACCCAGAAGCGTCATCCTAATCCATATTAACTTTTTTAGCAATGTGGTGGTGTTTCCCAAAGTGATGGGTTGTGGGATTCTGTTGTTGATGACCGTGGTTGTCTTCTAGGAGAGGAAGGCTTGTAGTTCTCGATGTTGGTGATCTTATGAGAGATATTCTTGAGGAGTGCCATCGCTCCAAGTATATTATTCATCCTAGTAGTAGTAAGATGTATGCTAATATGATGCGTCTTTATAATTGGGAAGGTATGAAGCGGGTTTGGCAGGATTTTTGAAGCATTTCTTAACTTGTTGTCTTGTTAAAGCCGAGCGTCAATGCCCCAATGGTCTTTTTCAACCATTGGAGGTCTTGATGTGGAAATGGGACCATGTATTATGCGCTTACTTTCATAAGTTCATATTTGAATCCTCCATTGTATCGATCTCGTAATGATCACAAACTTATTCTTCCTTCTTCCATTTTAGGTTTCTATGATTTCATCGATGGTTTTCCTCGTTCGAGGGTTAGCCATGTTAGCTTGTAGGTGGTTGTTGATCGTTTGACCAAATTAGATCTCTTTATAATAACACTTTCTAAACAAGTGTCTCAAAGCTGGAAAGTCTCTGCCATCTACCTAACCTGTGGGATGTTATGAGGAGGGGGTCAGAACTAAAGTTCTGGTAAATGGACAAATTATACACTTCTGAGCTTAATTCTACATATACCATTTTATTTCCATTTCCTGTTATATTAGGTTTACAGGATTTATAATACTATCGCCTCTATGCATGAATTGCACCCATCTAATCCCTAGTAGATTAAAACCTAATATATATGTAGCTATATGCCCAAAGACCGCATCGGTCGTAAGTACTACCCATAGTACCTTCTGTATCATCCTCGAAAAAACTTCATCATCTCGCTGCAAGAGCGTACTAAAACTACATCTTTAAAGAACAGCTTCTTGAGGCCTACACTACAGATGTTTCATCGTCTGCTAGGAAAATGTGAAACTGCATCCGCACTAGCTTATACATGTGCTTGGACGTCCACAATGTACCACCCAATGTGTACCTTGAGGACTACACGTAATCGTTCCATCTACTCCCTGAATTCCGCCAACAAAGTCTACCTTATACGGAAATCAGTCGAGGATTTTCTATATCTGTAAAGGTCCGCTTTGTTAGGCCTAAAGTACAGATATTCTACTTGGTCTGTCGCTTTTCTTATCGCGGCTATAGCTCCACGCAGCCCCCTAACAAGTCGAAAGGCCCTTAAAGAGCTAAGTGGTTGTGCCCTACATCAAACAATCTAATCATCCAACTGGCTATGCCCCTCATCCAATGTCTTGATAGTGAAAGAATCATTGGCTTGTTGGTTAGCTCTAGTCTTTCCCGAACTCGCTCCGACTGATGATGGCTTGATCTTCCCATGCGTCTATCCTTTTGGGTCCTGCCCATTGCGCAAACTCGAGTACTAGGACATACGAATATCCTACTCCATCACCAGCCTTTTGACTGCCTACAAAGGTCCGCTTCGTTAAGCCTGCAATGCAAAATCAGTCAAGGCATACTCTCTCGATGGAACAAATACAGACCTGCCTCCAGTGTGCAGCTTTGTTAGGCCTACTCCAGAAAGCCATCCTAGAGTATCCTCATGTCCCGTTGGAGTCTTGTACTTCCTTCTAGCCCAAACTAAATAAGTTGGACATGCTCTTTCTGTACTAAAATCTACGTTGAACTGCTTCATTAGGCTCTTTGTCTAGATTCTCTTTCGGGCTGCTCCAAACACACCTTGCCATTTTATTCGACCCTACATCTAATCTTTTATTATGCATTTAGTTTACTTTTCTTGTTCTGTTGGCAACTTATTTACCCTAATCAACATGCCCAGCCCCACCATGTGTGTGACCATCAGTCCTAGACCAAAAAGGGAATGCTGCCGATATGGGTCACTTCTATTACTTTGCTTATTTACTTAATCCAAGATCTAAGTTTGATAAAATAAGCCTCTTCTACTTCTTTCTTTTTAATTATAACCTACATGTTACAATTATAATTGCAATTGTCACTTTTATATTATTTTCCTTCTTTTATAACCTACGTGTTATAAATGTAATTGCAAGTGTCTCTTTTCTATTCTAGTATGTCTTCTTTTATTATGATACTAAATTCTCTTTAGTTCTCTATTATTATATGACAGTCTTAGCTTGGGACTACGTACAACTGTCACAAATTACTTATCGTAATAATTGCTTTAATTTTTTTATTCTACCATCTGCGTAGTAAATGCAGATCTAGTCAAATCTTATGTTTATTATTTCTAGTTTTGTCAAATAATTAACTTGATTATTTCTCTTCTTTAATTTCTTCAACGCTTCGCGTTATTCTCTTTTCTTCTAGGAAGTAGTTTTATTCTATTTGGTTGGTTAGAAAACCGTGCTAAAAATGCATTTCCATATTTTAATACTAAATAATGCTATAAACAATAACTCATAACTACAAGATATTTCTTTTATTGTTTCTTTAATTGTTAGGTAATGCAAAATACAATAATGTCTCTATTTTGCAATAATTTCACTTTCCTTGCTTTTATTCTTGTAATTACGTTTATTGTAATTCTAATATTAAACCATGGAAATGTATTCCTTTTTTCTAAACCAACCAACTAATCTATCACTGACTTCCCAATCAAGTTATTAGATTTCCCCCTTTTTAATTCATTTCAAAATTTAATGTAAATTTCTCACTTTTAGGCTTATGCCTTTCTCTACAACATTTAAGCCTAATATTACTTATATTTAATTGGATTCTTTTCTTTTTCCATATAAATAACATTTAAATATAAGTTCACTTCTCTAAAATTTACAGTTTCAACATAACTAATTAGTGAAATAAAGGCTGAATTAAATATTTAATGGGAATCTAACGATAATATACATCATAAACATAAAAGAGATAATTTAAATCCACTCATCTATCTTCCTTAGCTTTGCTCCATGGCCTTCATGGATCCCCTTCTAAGGCATCTAATATTTTTTATTAAGAAGATCTTCTCCCTAGAAATATTTTCTATTTTGGGTTCAGTTTCACACAATGAACCCAATTGGGAGAAAATCTGATTGTGAGAAAATATCTAGGCCTAGGGTCCTATTTATAGTGGAGTTTGGAGATCTCAGACCGTCTGTGTCTTTGTGCGAAGTGTCATTCAACATAAAATATATGCATGTACATGAATTTCTAAGCAGTACCTTCTATAAGAATGCTTTTCTTCTTTAAAAACTCCTTTTTAAAATATGATGCACACATCCTAAATATTCTTGCAATTTTTATAGGAATACAATCTTTTGAAAACTCAAAACATTTTTCATCCAATTTTTCGCACACCCCTACTGAATAGGGATGTAGTTCAATGAATTTTTACATCCAAATCCTAGCACACAACTTTTAATATTCGAAGTTCAAAAAAATCTAATTTTTCGAACTCGATTTTTTTTGTCCGAAAGAAAGTAGAAAACGAAAAACCTCACATTTACCATTTTACTTTTGTACACCTCTTTTACAGTACTTGGAAATTATGCCGTTATTTTGTAAAATCTCTGTTTTCTTCCCTAAGCACGGTTTACAAAAGGAAATTTTCTTTTCAAATTTTTCTGTTGACGTTTCTGCCGCTTTCTTTAGATTTTTTTTCTTTTAGATTTTACTGTTTTTCTTTTACTTTTTTTATCTGGTTTTACTTTTCTTTTAATATAGCAGCTAAACACAGCTATCCTCTAGGGGTAGGAGGCATAGAGCCATGTCCACTCTGACATAGAAAGGTCCCACTCTAGTAATCCAAGTAACTCATATGCTCTTTCTTTCGCCTAGTACTCGTTACTAGCTTACGCTGTATTACTCACGATGAATAAGGAGGCATAGAGCCATGTAATAGTCGTTACTAAGGCTCATTTACTACAATGAATAAGGATTTCAACCTATGCAGTCTCTATCTAAAAAGGCAACCAAGCTTAGGGAAATTTTCTCTTTACCTTTACCTTTAATTTTCCCTAACTAAGGTCTACCTATCCCAACCACGTATGTCTTACTACCTTACTAATATCTTTTATAGTCTACACACATAAAGCAACATTCCTAGGTTCCCACTACTGTCGTATATAATTTACGGGAA
Organism: Allium cepa; assembly: GCA_030765085.1. Lineage (NCBI taxonomy): Eukaryota > Viridiplantae > Streptophyta > Magnoliopsida > Asparagales > Amaryllidaceae > Allium > Allium cepa. Next base: position 732,518,571 of record CM060943.1, read on the forward strand.
CTTTTATTACTACTACTAAAAGTAATCACTGTTATCTCCTACATAGCCTTACACTTTTTCAGTCACACATAGGAATTGATTCCTATCTACTCCATATTTAAAAGTTTGGTTTGGTATTTATCATTTCATTTCAAAAATTAAAGCTTATAAATTTTTGAAACATCAAATCTCAAAATCCTTGCCTTTAAAATTGTTACTTCGAAGTTTCTATCAAATTCAAAGGTACTTGGTTACTTAACATTTTATCTTTCTAGACTTGCATCTTTACACCTCTTTGAATTTAAATTATTCCCCATACTTAGAGGGGAAAACTTACAAATTCTAAGTTCAAAACTTATTCCTCTTTTACTTTTAAAGACCTTTACAGCTTCCATAAAAAATTTGGATTTTTAAATTTAACAATTTACTAAGTTTTTCTCTTTCAAAAACTTATTTACTTTTTCACCAAACCATTTTTCTTTAAAATATGCCTTGCTTGTACTTAAAACATTTTTTTACTTCTAAAAATGTCCTCACATGTTTTCGAAACATATCCTTTTCATAGATTTTCCAATTACAAAAACTGGGGTAGATAATGACAATTATTTTATTAAAAATCCCTTAACTTTCCTGCTCTTCCGGTTGCCTAACCTTGGAGGAGTTGCTAACTTACTACAAACAGACTTTCTACAAAGGCAAGCAACCAATGTGCATAATCAATGGAAAATATGAAATGTCCATTGCTTGGATTTCCTACCAAGGCTCTTATAATTTCCCTCTAACTAACACTGTCTCAAATCATTACACTTCTTATTACACCTAATTGTTTTATACCTTAATGTATTGGGACTACCTTCTCTTATGAGAAACTTTTAACACTAAAACCTTCTATGAATCGTTCAAAAGATGATTTCGTGTTCATATGAAATTACAAGGGACTTATTTTATAATTTTTTTGAAATAGGCTGTATAAAATACGATGCTTTCCATACCTTGTACATCTCTTTCACGTATTCCTTATAACTTGCATAAAACATATTTATATGTGATTTGGTTTCATAGAAAATTGTATCATTATTCATTTCATTCTATGTTCAATCTATATTCACTTACAATAGACACTTCCGACGAAATTTATTAATTTCCTAATATTTAACTTACATCTTTTTTTTGAAAAACTCATTTTCAAAACTATTTTAATATTTTCATAACTAGAAAACATTTCCATATACTTATTTAAATAATAAGTGTGCTTACAAACCACTTTATTTCTATACTTAGAAATTATCTTCAAAACACATTTTTGTTTAGGTCAAAATTGATGTTGCATAAAACAATGTTACTACAACCCAAAAATACTAGTACATGGATATAATTAAAATAAATATTAATAAATCCCATATGCTATGTAAAAGCATTTCCTTTGGGAGTCACCTATTATAACAATAGTGTTATAGTCTGTGCTTTCTCTATTTTTCATGAATACATTTATTACGGCAATAAATGTTGAACCTACGTTTTCGATACTTAACACTCTTTAGGTTTTTTAAATTTAAAATCTTTGTTTACCTACAAAGAAACTAACGAGCTATACATGCTCTATAATTCTTCAAAAAGAATTTCATTTTTGACAAAATTTACATCATATAAAAAACCAATTTAAATTTCATACCACCTTTTTTCAAAAACCCAAAATTTACTTCCTCGAACATATTAACAATTTAATTTTTCAACTTTTCAGTTCCAAAAGTTACATTTTATTGGGCTAGACATAAAGTGGATTCCCTTTTTACTACCCTAGGAATACCCTTCCTAAAGCTTGGATATCTCATTTTCTTACTAAGATCTCTTATTCCTCTAAAATAAAAATACTCCCCCTACTTTCCCACTCCCTGTAACATATGGATACCAATCTTCTCTCAAAACATAGCTTATTGTACATTATAAATCTGTGATAAGACAGGGCTCAACATCCTTGGGTCATCCCAAGCCCAACTAGCAAATTATGCATTAATATACTTCTAAAAAATTTCGATACGATAAAATCTATAATTGGGGACAATTTGGATTTTAGAACATAATATACTTATATTTTATTCAAAAATACAAATACGTTCACTCATATCTCCTAATTTACTTAAGATCTGCTAAAATAAGCTCTGATACCAAATGTAATAACCCGAATTTCAGTGGGTCCAGATTTATTCAAAAATACAAATACGTTCACTCATAACCCGAATTGGCACAATCACCTAATAGAAGTTTTGAAAAGAAATAAATGAATATAAAATGAAAATAGAGGATAACAAATAAACAGCAGTAAATTGACATCATAACATGCACACAATGATTTATAGTGGTTCGGTGTTGTTTGCCCACGTCCACTTTGAATAAATTTCTTTACTAATCACTTTATAATCTGGGTACAATAGGGTTCAGATGAAAAACCTTAGTTAGAAATAAATATAAAGCAATCAGTAGCATAAAAGTCCCTAAAATGAACAACCAAACTTGTATTATAGACGAAGGTGGTCAAATATCTCCCTGAAAATTTGACAGAAGGACCTCCAGAACCATAAGGACCCATAAGTGGGATCTCATGACCCAATTCCAAAGAAGAGGGATCGGTACCGATCCCTATTCTGGTGGAATTTTAGGGTATGATCCTTATGGTAGCTTCCTTATGCTGAAATATGCTTAACCTTGAAATTTCAAGCCAATTGAATCGGTAAAACTTGAGTTATTTCTTGATCTTTGCTTCAACATGGTTTGCTTGCTGATTTTTGTCAATCCCGTCCAAGGGAGGTATACCGATCCCTCTAACTTCATCTCCTTGAATTGCAATCCCTAGGGTAGGCTCCCTAGTGTCCTTAAGTCCTGCTTTCAAAATTTCTTATGCATTGGACTTATGGATCTTGAGATACTAATTGTTTTCTATAGGAATGCTCTCACACCTTGAAACATGCCGATCCCTATTATTGGAGCTAATTTATGCCGATCCCTCCCATATGCTAAACCATATTTCATGCTTCAAATATTCTGCCTTGCACATCTATCTAGTTCATTCAACCTTCACTTCATGTTTCCATCTATACTTGACTTATGGGCCCCACAATCATCACTCTAGAGTCATCGGCCTTGATGGCAATTGAATCTAACTTATACAATTAAAACAATATAGCCGGATTAAAATCCTAGATAACATATGCCCTATCGATGCATCGGTCACAGCTTGGACTTGACTCCCAGGCTATGGTTTGGTGTTCATCAATTGACCCGTTCGCCACTTGTTTGCTCAGTCGATTCCTCGAGATTGATTACTTGATTTTGGTGTTGCATTTCATATCCATTTCATTGGTATTTCTCGATTTTGATTGTGAATTTATGAATTCGTTTTTATGTTTTATACCATACAGTTGTTTTATGGATATTCTGTCTAAGAACACACTTTTGATGCACGTTTTCAAATCGAATTTGAAAAAGACCGATTTCTAAATAAAACCATTTTATGAAAATCATTTTAAGTACAAATCTGATTTCTATATAAATAGTTATATATATATATATATATATATATACTATAAAGCAAAACCCTTGGTCAAAGGGTCAAAGTGAAGCCTTTTTGGCACTTCCAAAAAGGTCTAAATATTTGCTGTTGTTTGTTACTGAACGACACATTAACTCCGGGTCAGTTTGGTCATTCAACGGAAGGAAGCAGTTACCCCATTATCAAAATACTGCTACCACTCACGTTTTCCCCCATCATTTCTTTTTCTTCCCTTTTATTGGCTTAGGAAAGGGCCTCATTATCTAATTCCCTTTCTTCCTCAAATTCTTTTGTTTCCATCGTGATTAAATTTAGCTTGGTCGGTAGAAAAATAAATGGCGGCAGATAGGAATACGGTATTTCTTTATGTTTCTAGATTTTCATGTTGGATCGTTAATCGATGAGGCAATTCATTTTAACTTGGCTTGGTCGACGATCTAAAGTGCTAGAGGCCAGTCCTCTCAACTTCGTTTATGTAAGAAAATTTTTGAGTTATTGTCTAGGGATTTAGTTGATGAATTTGTGAACAAGTTGTAGAACTTAACCATGTTTTGGCTAAACTTCATTTTGCTCTTCAAATTTTAATTTTACTTCCAGTTCAAAAGTTTTTAGTTTAAAGTTAAACTGGCAGTTCAATAAACTCACTCGATGTTTTTGATAGTTACAATTGTTAATTATAAAACTACACTTGCCATTCTTTTAGAGCAATATTAAAGCCAGATTTTTGTAGTAATAAGAGTGGAGATGGTAGATTTTATTTGGGTATCTGTGTGTTTATCAGTTGTAGATCTTGGTATAGAAGTGGTTCCTTGATTTCAATGTTTGGGTTAATGCAGGATTGATACTGCTGACGTAATAGCTAGGGCGAAAGATTTACTTAAAGGATATCTAGACTTTATCCTTGGTTTCAGTATTTTCTAAGGTTCGTTACTTTATCTTTTGTATTAAGACAGAATTTTACATAAGTAATTTAGGTCAACTTTTTTACATATGATGCAGAATCGCTTCCAGGCCGATGATCCAGTTTACAAATCATTTTTGGATATTCTAAATATGTATAAAAGGGAGAATAAGCCTGTTACAGAAGTTATCATGAGGTATGATGTGTTAGCAGTGCTGTACATAGTTATGGCTGATGTTCTAATTTTATAAACTGTCGTTTTAGGATGTTAAAGCCTTTGCAGGTAGCAATTCTTTTTCAGCTTCATAGTAACTTCTTACCTGATCCTTCCACAACAATTGGCGCACACATATCATCTGCCAGAGCCTCAATTCCTACAGAGGATGGCAGCTCTATCATGCCATCAGTGAGAAACCCTTATGCTAGCTCTATCAGTGATAAGGTAGTTTTCCATTTCAGTCTTAGGCCTATATTATGTACTTGATGCAACAATATACACAATATAAAGTGAATACATGGTCAAAAGATCAAAGTGAAGCCTTTTTGGTACTACCTAAACCACCCTCCAGTTTAATACAAGCAAAAATAAGTTAATATGGGTATTTTGGTCATTTGGATCCACTCACAAATCAAGACCATGCAACTGCTGCCTACCCACTACGTTTTATCCAACAAACAAGCAATATGCCTTTTTTATTCCACAAATAAATAACCGATTCCCTTCTATTCACCATTTTATTCAACTATTTTCTCAATGAAATCCATGGTTTATCTTTGCCACTTTCTCTTTGCCACTTTACGTCTTTACCTAGAACAAAGACACTACAAAATTTTGTTGTGTTTCTCATCACCACAAAAACCAATTGCTCCTGAATAAGTTCTCAATGGTGCCACTACAAATATTTTATCTTCCGTTTGAATTTGTTGGTTTCATGAGTAGATATTTTGTTGATCATTAGATCACAGGTTTGACTCTAATTGATTTCAATTGAAGCATTTATCTTCTTCTCTATGTGGTAAAGTGCTGTCACAACTGCCAAACTGTAATTAGATTAGGTGCTTAAAAATGAAAGTAAATTGCGACTTAATGCAATTTATTTTTGTATTTGCTTACAAAGTTAATCATTTTTTTGTTCAAATTATTATAGAATTCCGAATTCCAGGCCCTAAAATTTGATAGATCTAATTTAACCTAGCATGTCCTGCAAAGGAGGGCCGGAATTCATAATTTGGTTACAGGTATTGTTTTTTAAACTGTAGCTATTTTACATTGAAGGATTCGTTTTAGAGTGTAGCTATTTTTTCATTAAAGGATTTTGTTACTAATGATACATTAATATAAATTTTCTGTCACTTCCACTAAAACTGATGATACAAAGCGCCACTATAATTTTGCAAATGATATAGTTTGTATATACTTCTCTGAACAATGCATGTGTGGATGACTTAGACTATAATGTTTACGGAAAACTAAAAAAGAGATGATGTTTTTTGAACTTTATTAACATAGCAATAAGATATGCTTATATTTTTTATTATTTGAAACTTATAAGAATGTAGTATTATCATTATAGAAGTATTTTACAATAGATTAAAATAAGATATGCATATTACACTAATATATCACGCTGTGTGTTGTATTTTGAAATTGAATTTACACTATAAAGTTTTTTCCTTGCAATAATATTAAATTAGGCTGGGTTTATTAGTAGGTTCGTAAGATTATCCAAAATAAAGCATCTAATATATGTGCTTCTTCATACAAAGCATTATTTTAACACTGACTTCTCAAATTTTTTCTATGGCTTCATAGCATTAGTTGGATACAATCTGGCTACCTTTTATTTTTTGGAAAACATGGCATCCACAAAATCCATATAGTTTTTGAATATCGTAGGAAACTGTTATTTGTACATGTTGATATAACTTTAATTTTACTCTTCTTTTGTTCCATTTGACCGTTCACTATCTACATTTTGCAGAGTGGTTAGAAAACGCCAACACACTTTCTAATTTAGTAACTTTTACTCTTTAATTATGAAATACAATAATATCTCTATTCACCTCTAATGCTTGAATCATTACCTTAGATATACACCATGGAAGGACTGGGTCTTAGAACTTATTATATGAAATGTGTTCCTGTAATGATCCTTCAAAATTGGACAATTCAGTATAAGTAACAACTGATGGTAACCTAAATTTTTATGCAATTCTAAAAATGAATTTTAAAATGTGCTTTTTCTTATTTGGTCATAGTTTGAGAAAATTTTAAGGAATCAATTTGGGTAGACCAACTGTCAATCTTTTTCTTCTTTTAACCGAAGTGCATAATTCGTAAAAGATATTAAATAGCGACTCAGTGGAACTTTGATTCCGTGGTTGTCATCTCCTTTTTTTAACTACTTTAATATATTTTAATATCCAGATCGTTACCACATCCATTTCTTAATACAGATCACAGCAAAGAAAATGTATGTACATGTCCTTCGAATGCTTCTAACGCTACCAATATTTCATGTGCGATCACTGTCGCTTCCATTAGTGTTCTTACTACTACCCTAACACAAAAGGCATGATCTTTAGCTATTGTGAGGTATTTTAAACAAGGGTGTTAACGTAATAATAGGATTTGAAACTTTAAAATTCCTTTAAAACAGAAATAAATCTTCTAAGAAGATCAAGCCGTGAGTATTATATAATATAATATAATAATAATATATGAACTTTTGAAGTAAGTTGTATAAAGAAAGAAAATAAAAGGCTTACTTCATCCAAACTTTATGCTTTTTGAATTAGTGAAAATTGTCAGAGTGCAAAATATATTTCACCCATGCATTCTGCATGTTTAATTTGATTATATGTGACCATAAGTATGACGATAAACCAGATAGATACGGTGTACTTTTGTTTGTCTTCCAAAAGTTTTAAATATGATTATTAGTTTTAAGTTTTTCTTTAATGTTAAGGTTTTATGGAATTATGATTAACTAAGATACATAATAATAATAATAATAATAATAATAATAATAATAATAATAAAGAAAATTAAATAGTTTAATATAAAAGTCTCCACTGAAAGTCTCGGTGTTACTTACTATTTCTTAATAGTAAAGTTTAATATAAATAGTTTATATCTCCATTGAAATGATTCTCTACCTTATAATTGTGTATCTATAGGATAGTGATTGAGGTTAGGAACTTAGAAAACAAATTGATGCAATGGTGTATGCTCAATGTAATTCTAAGTCACAAAAGGCGTGTTTTGTTGCCTTAAGAGAATCTAAAACTTCATTAATTTAGCATAGTTGATAACATTGTGCTACATATTTATTTTTAATTTTACAGAACAACAAGGTGCTTGCTAACAGTATGCAATTGACGTCATTCTCTATCTTTCTTGCAAGTAAGAAGTTAAATTTTAAATCTAACTATAAGCAAGCAACAATAATTATTCCTTCAGGTTATTTTTCATAATTATTTTCATACGATTAATTTCTATACAACTTAATGCAGAAATTTTAGTCCATACTGCTGCGAAAATGATTGTGCTTGACAATGTTGTTTAAGTCGCTACCACATTGTATATGCAATATCATATTTGAGTCACCCAAATTGTGAGCTGGAAAGGTTTTTGATTGAAGTGAGAAATAGATATCTAGACTGCCTATCTCTACAATAGTAGATAAGTATCCACCTAAGTTACTAGAAAGTCGAATCACTAATATGGGTTCGTCTACTGATATCGCTGCATTTTTTAAGCATTGGTTAAAATAATAGCCTCGAAGCCTTGCATGTTCAGAACCGTTGTTAAATTACTACTAAGATTATTTCTCACAACTTGCATTCATATTACATATTGTTAGATGTACAAAAGGAATTTGAAGTGGCATATCACCATGAAGGGAGAACTGAGCTTACGTGTGTGGAATGGAACATGGAGTCACCCATTAACCAAGAGCAAGAAAGAGTCAAAGGCATGGTCAGCTTGGATTTGTTGTGTTTGCCTCATATTTGATACTAGCAAGGGTGTGGTGTAATTATGCTATATTTGTGTCATATTATTAAACCCTCTACATTATTTTTACTTTAGTGCGGTTATATTATGTAAGTGAAAATGTCTTGCATGTAATGTTGAAATAAACCATTTATACAGTTGTTGTAATGTACCTACACTGTGAAAAAATTGCTACATGTTCATGTTGAAAGATGACCAAACATAAAGCTATAAAGCTACATGGTTGATATTTGAACTCAAAAAATTGAAAGTAGAGAACACCTGTTTTTATTAATGAATGTAAACATGTTACGTTATGTTGTATGATGCATGCTTCATTTTGTTACATGAGATCTGTTCTATTATGCGATTTATGAAATATTCAATATGAGCAACCATCTTTTTCTTTACAGTTAAATTTATTTCTATATCTATTCATCAAAAATTATTTATTGGAACAAACTACTTGGTGCACATAATTTATGTATCTCCACTACAATAATTTCTCTTAGGAAGCAACAAACCAAATCTAACTTAACAGCTACTCAATTTGAATCTCATTTTCAACTTTGGTCGCATTTATCTATCCACCTATTTTTAACCTCTATTTCAAAATAATATCCTTATAATTTAAAATCATGGAGGAATACCATCTTAATCTTCATCTCCTTTTAAATCTCCAACAATTATTACATGGTCTTATAAATTGTTGCAACGATGTTAATCTAAAGGAAAATTCAAAATCTATACATTAGCATTAAGTAGTTTTATATTACCATTTAAGGAAGAGAGCATCATGTGTAGTATGATCACTGTAGTGGACAAGAAAAATTCTTTGTATATTAGTATGATTGTTGATTACTTTTTAAAAACAGAAGATTATGCATGTTTTCCAGGTTCCAAACTCCAAGAAGCACTACTTTTATTACTTTTGGCCTTTTTCTAGATATTAATATAATAGTTTATTACTTTCTTTGTCCCATTTTATTATTATGAGTTCTTAATTTATAATGTTTTTTTATGGAAGTTTTGAACGTAGTATTGGAAGTTGTCAAACTATGGCTTTGATACTATTTATTTGTGACATATAATTTATTGTTGATCAGAAACGTTATTGTTTGAGAATATTGTACATGTATTTTGTCATGTTAGTCATCTCTTCTCTGATGTATGATAATATATGCAATATAATGTAGATCAAAAAAATACCACATGTACAAATTGGGTTATTGAAGACTGCAATCTGTTTCTATCCTCTATGGGGGCATTTTTCGTCACTTACTCTGTATTCAACTCTTTTTTTGATACTCAGATGATTTAATTGTTTTTTCAACAAAATCTATCAGGTTTTTCATGTCTTTTATTTCATTTCACTTGCAGCTGTTTTTGCGCAATTATTCCAAGATCAATGGTGTTAGGCTGTTGTGCATTCTTTAAATTAAATCATAATAGGGCAGTTTATAGAACTACCGTCTTTACCAATTTCGTGGATTAAATTATTGTTCTCAATATTGCTATAAAGATAATGAGGTACTTCCTTTTATTTTTATTGGTTTAACTTTGTTTTTCAAAGTGTTAAACCCAAGTTATAAGAAGCAAATTCTGCTCAGAGTTGTGCTTTTAAGGACTGGAACTCTTCACTATAGGCCATGAGAGGTTTTGAATATTGTTAATAGTATTCCCAATAAACATTGTTTAAAAAAAGATTGTTTGTGTGCCTCTGTTCTTTTTCAAATAATGCATCAACAAATGAATGTTTATTATATTACATTTCCTCGCTGCATCATCTGCTTCCTAGCTGCTTTAAACTTTTCATTCGGTGCTGGTCAGCCTATATAATTAAACCAAAATTAATATATAGCTATACACTACTGCAATTGTACAGAAAAGAAGAGAAAATGTACAACATACACACACATACACAGACATACACACACACACACACATATCTATGTACATATATGCGTATGTGTCTCTGTGTGTACATATATCACTACCATGACTGTAGCGCACACAAAATTTTCCCACTTCCTTCTTGGTACACATCCAACGGACGTGCCACCATACTCGTATATATATAGTATAATTCTCTTTGAAAATAGTTTTAAAAATGATTTGGAGCAATGATTTGGAAAGTGTACTTTTGTGTGTATGTATGTCTGTACATCAATGTTCTACCAAAAATTAATTTTTAAAGTGAAGAATTTTATAAAAATTACACGATATAGAGCGAATAAGGAATGGCGTTAAGTGGTTAAATAAAACAAGTGTATGGAATGCTTATGTTTGTTTTACCGATTAATTCTCGGACTTGCTCGACCGAACCATTGTTACACACAAGTAGAGCGTACTATTGTACAGTAAGCATTTGGGCAAACCCGTGTGTTATAGGACACATGGTTGTTATCTATTCGGTTGTTATATGGAAGTATTTAATACTTTTAGTGATGAGTTTATGACCCGCCTTCAGATTTTATAGGACTTGTTCCTATCTTGGAGTTTATAGGCTTCGTACTTATCTAGATGTTTATAGGACTTATTCCTATGTTAGAGTTTATAGGTCTCGTACCTATCTCGATGTTTATGGGACTTGTTCCTATCTTTATGTTTATAGATCTCATACCTATCTTGATGTTTATAGACTTATACGTCTATCTTGGAGTTACATGCATGTAGGTGAATTTATTTAACCAATCTTGGAGTTTGGCGCCTTCAGCCTTTTGTGATATTTCCAGATTTCTGTTTGTGACATTCCACATTTAGTGTTGTTTGAATTATCACCAAATTATTTCAAAGATTTTTTTCTTTTAATAATCTATCTTGAGTTTTAATATTTGGTGATTTGAAGTTATAAATGTATGTTTGATATTTGTCGATATATGACCATATTTGAGATCTAGTTCATTTTATCTATCAATCATTTTTTCTAACTCATTTATCTTGGTCTAGGATGACTTGCTTATTATTTTTATAATACTCAGGTCAGGCCGAGATGTTTTAGGTCCTCCCACTTGATGCTTTAGAGCCGAAGCCCTATTTGTTAGCTAGTAGTTACTTTTGTCATCTATGTATATATGTGTGATGTTATGTTGTATCTTATGTTGAGCTAGACTCCTTTTATGTGTATATTCATATTTTGAGGTATAACACTTTGTATATGTGTAGTCTACATCATGTATCTATTTGGGTCGGTTCAGACATGTAACTATTTATATTGCACTATGTTTGATCTATGATTCCATGATCTTTGTTTATTATATCTTGTTTTAGATTTATTATAGCCACTATTGTTTAGTTTTAAGCTTGAATTTTATACGTCGATTCTTCTTAAATAAAGAAATGTATAAAATATTAATCGATGTATCGATGCTTGCTTAAAGTAAAATTCATAAATGGCCGCTCCTAACAGCCTTATTCTCTACACTAGTCCATAATATTACTTTGTAATATTCTTTGTTAGCGTGGGTCTCAAGTGGGACATCACTGTTACCATTTCATATTCCAAATAAAGCTCACACTAGATTTTTATGTTTCTCAACATCCTAAGAAAATCATAGAAATCATTCGATTTCTCGACTAGGCATTAGGACTCGCTTGCCTTAGGATTTTGACCTTGAGTTTTCTCAACAAATCATAGGCCCTTAAGTGATGGATAACACTTTACTGATTGTATCATATTCAACTCTTAATCCATGGTCATTGTCCTAACCTCAACCTCGATCTTGAGTTGTCTCAACAAATTAAAAGAGATTATTCATCATACCCACCATTTCATGAAGGCCTAAGTATAAATGTAGATACCTTAAGTTTGCTTAACAAATACTTACATGTGTCTTATTTCATCTAATAATATATTAATAATACAATACATAACACCCTTAGCTTAATTTTTCTCAACAACTATAGAGTGCGCAAGTGATTATCAATATATAAATGGTAAAATCACAATATACGCACTAAATGTACGTATTTATTCCTTCAATCTAATTTGGGTTTCTTCTAAGTTCCACCCATATTATCATTCACATTATAAAAGTTTAATTTATTTATAACCTCCTATAATTTAACTAACTTATATAATATTGCTATAAATATTATTAATTATATCATATATTTAATTAATTTAAATTTATTAATTTTATTAACTAATTAATTAAATTATTCTTACGATTCAAAATTGTATTTTATTCACCCTAAACAATTTAAGATGAAAAATAACTATAACACTTATAGTTTTACATGCATATATCATTATATATGTACATCTTATTTTATTAATCAACATTTAAGTAATTTTTTATCAATTAATACTTTATTTAATTAAAATAAATTTATTTAATTACTTTGACAAAATAAAAATTATTTTAGTCTAAATAATTTAAGGTAAATATATATACATATTACTGTAACATTTACGGTGTTATATATATGCGTAAATATCGATGTATATGTTTATATTAGTTTAATTAATTAAATTTTAATTATTTAAGTAATAAAATTAATTAATTTTTAAATAATCTTCAAAATACTAATTTATTTCCAAAATAATTTTTAAAATGCATTGTATAACTTTTATAAATTTTATTTCATATTGTAAATTTAAATTTCCAATTCAAACTATCTTTGAAATTTTCAAACCGATTATGAAAATTAATCCAAGGCCCAAATTCAAATTGGTCATTTCTACTAGAGATAACCTTTGGCCTTACTTCACCTTTCGGGCTAAGCTAGTAACCTGCTAGGGCAGGGTAATAGATTACCCAAAACCCAACCTAGACACTACTTTTCTAGACACCCAACTAAATGTGTAAGCTTAATTAGTTGGCCCAAATATGACTAATTTAAACCATCAAGACCATTGGCCCTATTACTAGTAAAGGAACTAGGCCAGTCAAAAGCGTGTTAAATGAATAGATTTAAAAAAAAATCTACTTTCGAACCTATTAAGCCCATAAAGTATAAAGGTTTATTAGATCCAATCTATTATTTGTTTTAAATAAAAACTTATTTTATTTAAGTTGTTGAAAAGGAATTTTTAATTCAATTTAAACGAAGCATATTATTATAATGAGCATATCAAATACACTCATGTGTATGTTGCAAGTGCAACATAGTACATGGTATATTTAGGTGATGTATACGTACATAGATGTTCGGATTTGCATCTATAACTTATACACTATCCATTTACATGTGTAATGGTTGTCACAAAGCATTTTACACTTATACGTTAAATGAAATAAATAACATAAATGACTTAAATAGATTAGATTACAAGAATCAAATTATAAATGGGTAACGTTGCATTTAAGTGACATTAAAAGAAGAAGTAAAAGGCATTTATGGGTAAAGAAGAAATCTTTTAGCCTTTTTTAACCTTTCTTTAGCTTATTTTAAAAACATTTTAAATTGTATGCAAATATATGAATACGTAGTTTTATTTTAAATATATGTCCAAATGTATGTGTGTGTGTGTGTACATATATATATATATATATATATATATATATCAATTAATGAAATAAGTGGTTCAAAACATTTGAATATATTTGACTATATCAATAAATGGAAACAAATTTGGGTTTGTAATGGTGCATTTAAGTGGCTATTAAAAGACAGGGTAAAAGATATTTATGTGGTAATTAAGAAGAAAAATAAATGGAAAAAATTCGCCTTCATATAATCTTCTGTTATCTTGCATTCCAAACTAATAAAATTCTATATACTAGAATTGGCTCGTGCATCGCATACGGGTTGTTTATATTATTGTAAACGGAAAGCAATGGCATTTTCGGAATTTCAAAATACGCCGAGTAAATTAGTTTAACGAATTTTCTTTATTAGGAGTAGAGATATATATTTGTGTGTGTGTCAGAATTAATTAATTTATTAAATGAAATAAACAATTCAAAGTTATTAAATTGATTAGACTAAGTCTGTAAAATAGATTCAAAATTCAAAATTATAATATCTAATCTTGCTAAGTCAATAACTTTCGAATCAAATTAGGAAATATAATATAATTGAAGGTATTTTGAATATGAAAAATTAATGCACACACATGCATACATAGTTCTGTATAGATAAAAGGGTAGTCGAAAATAATTTTAATACTATTTTAAAATACAAAAACCGCCTAAACTATGGAAGTTAGAAATTTGAATATAGCTAAAAGATAACATCATTCAATATATATATATATATAACTATTTAAGTCAAGCAAATATTTTTCGATACAAAAAGTCAATAATAATTTTTGCAACACATGAAAGATTCAAAGGTATATATAAGTATGTTGACTCAAATGGTTATATGTGATAATATTTGCATATATAAAGTAGTCGTAAAAATATAGGAGATCTAATCTATACTAACAAGATCTAATATATACATATATATAACTAAAATTAAAACTAGATAATTACCTTAAAAAGTAACCTAGGAAACACACCTTGAATGTATGAGGACTCTTAAACCCAATTGAATCATTTTTGGAAATTGCAATGATCTTAAGAACCACTTTTGTATTTATTTTATTTGATGTTTGAATTATTTAGGGAATTTTTTTCATTTATGAAGACATATATTTTACCGTTAGAGGAGAAGAGGAGAGCAAGGGAATGGAAATGGATTTTTCAGGAAGAATGACTCCAAGAAATGAATTAATGGATATGTTTTAATTGAAAGAACGAAACCTTTCCCGTTCTCTCAATTAAAATTACCCTTATCATTTCCCTTAGTTCTATCTCCCTCTACTCCTCTCACTTCATTGGTAAGGTCAAATTTATTTGCCACTAAATGGCATAAATTTCCATAAATCCCTTCATGCTACTATCTTTTATTTAAACACATTTTAAAAATACAACGGTATTGTATATCGATGCACGCAAATATAACTTTTATATACGCATACAAATAATTACAAACAACTCTCAAACATCAAATAAATATAAATAAATAATACTTCTCAAATATTAATTAATTTGATTAAATTATAACATTTTATAAATTAATGAAATCCTATGGTTTTTTAGAGAATTCATCACTATAGTTGTACAACTCAAAGCTGTAAATTCGGTTAGTAATTAGTATCAAACAATTCAAATATTAACGTCCACACATCACCTTAGCTAATGGTGTGACATTTTGGCTGAATTGATCGCTTACAAATCTTTTCGGTAAAATCCAATTTTATTATTATAAGCAATATCAGGAAGTAAAGATTATTTACATAATTTTCTTTGGCAAAATTGTATCACAAAATACTTATGGAATTTGGCTTTTGTCAAACGCCAACATCGTCCACATCAACTTTGTAATTTCAAACACAAAACCCTTGGTTCAATAATAATATTTATTATTAACCTTACTACTTTGGCCAGAGACATTGATTTTGGATTGACTACAATCGACCATGATACTACCCTATTGTAACGACCCGTAAATTTTAATGGTTTTATTTATTTAATTTATTAAAATTTTGTGAAATTTTAAATAATTAAATTTTGAAATAAAAATTTAATATTTGGAATATGTCTATTTAAATATAATACATGGTAAATGTTCATCAGATAATATGGAAGTTTATTTTTTTGTTTACTTTTTTTTATTTTAATTTAAATCAGTTAATTTTGATGATAATAAATTATTTTCCAAACCTCGATATTTTTACATAATAAATTTGTAAATCATCTTCTGAGTGAGACGTCATCTTCTGTTTCATCAAATTTGGACTGCTATTGCTTTGTTTATCTTATTTTCGACAAATTAGCAGCATTTTCGGTACCGAATATCGACTTTTGGTAGGATGGTCCTATCACTGATATCCGTAAGCCGTTTTGATCGTCTCATCGTGCTGATCACCATAGTATATTCAGTTGTGCATTTCGGCATCCGGTACGAGATGACAACGATAAAATGATTGGCTATCGGTTCCGTATTTATATTTTTGTTTGCTTTGTCCTTTCACTTGCCCTGCCATGTATTCCAGCGGCCACTTGCTTCAATAATTTCCTGAAATCGCGTGACCTTTCCTTTCCCATTCTCTTCTGTCATTTCATTTTTCAATTGGTTCCCTGTCTTCTTCAAAATTTAAGTTACATTATTTTAATTCCAACTTATATTTTTAAACGTCCTCTATACACTTTTGTTTAGCTCACTACCTTCTTCATTCTTTGGCTTCTTCATTCTTTTGGAACAATTTTTTGTATACATATATTATATTCGATGCCTTGATTGGTCCTTCTCCATCATTTTCCTGAGAACTCTATTTTACCACCGCCTTCCCACCTTTGAGTTGCCTCCCCTCGAACCTGCGAACCCCTAACCTGCACCTCCATTCCCAGTTTAGGCCTTACGTTCTCCCAAGCCTCCACAGCATCAGCCATCGGCTAGCATCCCACCATAAAAGCCCAGCTGACCCAAACCTTTCTCCGCTGAAGCCACCATGCTCTACCCCACCTTCATTTCGAGCATGTGAGCTACCAATCTCCTCCCTCGTCGTCCAGTGCTGCCTTTGCCAACCTCCGCCCTGCCTTCTTCTCATCTGGCTGTGCCATTCACTTCTTCTTTGCATAGGTCAGTTTTATATGTAGCATGTTAAGTCATTTATCTGGTTTAATGATTTATATTTTATTACAGTACATATATATATATAGTATATGTCAGTATATATACAGTTTATGAAAGTTGTATTGTTATAAAAATATAGTTAGTATGTTCTGTTTATATATGTAATATATACATATAGTTTTAAAAGCAATAGTTCGGCGTTTGTTTATATATATAGGTATATAACTCAAAGCTTTATTTGTTTTCTTTTATTGTATATATATACAGTTATTTGGTTATATGGGTTGCATTGGTGTGTGTATATATTATAGAGTTCTTTCTGTATATGTTATATACATATAATGTTTGTACATGTTTATATATCGCATATATGTTTTTTTTTTATATATATATATATATATATATATATATATATATATATATATATTTGTTAGTTTTAAATATACAGTATATGTTATAAAGTATATATATTATGTTTTATCTTGATCTGGGCAATTTTGAAAGGATTATGAAGTATAAAGTTTATATATATTTAATTGAATAGCCAGCACATATATTGGCTGCATATATATAGTATACATGTATATTCATTTAAGCTTCCCATATATGTTATACGCAGCATATATGTAATATATTAGTTTGTTTTACAGTCAAACTTATATATATAAAAAATTCTTGATTATGTAGTTATATGATCTGTTAAGTTGAAATATAAGTTATATGTATATATATATATATATTGTGATTCTAAAGTATTATATATATGTAAGTTTTGAGATATTGTTATATAGCTTATAAGTTTGTATATATATGTGTATTTGTGCGTATTTGTATGTATTTATACGAAATTTTATGTTTTAAGTACATACACACACACATATATATATATATATGTATAAGTTTAAATACATACATACATATATGTATATATATATTGATAGCTTATATATGTCAGTTTTCTAAATATAAATGTTTTCATTTCAGTTTTATATGACTTCAGATTCTATATATATAATTAATATAGAAGCTGCCGCAGTTTTCTATATATAAGTAAGTGTTTGGTTATATTAATTATAAGTTGTATATTTTAATTTGGAAGCATCAACTATATTTTTGCAGCACGTATTTATATGTGGTTGTGGTGTTATATATATATACATACACATATATATATATGCGTATATATATATGTGTGTGTGTGTGTGTATATATATGTTTATATGCTCATTTATATGTATTACAAGATATGTATATAATATACATCTTACCTATAACATTGTATAAAGGGTATGTTATATATATAGTTTTAGTATAGTTTATATGTTAGTTTTGTGTGTCAGTATATATAAGTTAAGCTGATTTCTTTTATATAGATTTTATATTAAATATTGTTTTAAATATAACATACAGTGTTTATATACACACACACACATATGTTTTAAACTTTTGATTGTTGGATTGATTTTATAAGTTATACAAATATATATGTTAAACTATTAGGTTTTAATGTATGGATTCAAAAATTTATTATCATACACACACACACACACACACACACACACACACACATATATATATATATGTTTGACTTCAATATTTGAGTTTTATTTAAACAAGGATTTTGAAATACATATATATATTTAAATTTAAAATATGATTTATAGATGTACATAGTTATATATATGTTCACTTATATCAGTTATCTTCATCGATCCAGATTTGATTTCGTCTATTCCTATTTATTAGCTTTGTTCGTCGAATCGTGTCCATCTAGCGTTACTTTGGAAATCGTAGCTCATTTCTTTGTCAAATCTATCTAGCCTCGAAAGGTGAGTAATCACTCACGATTAACATTCTTATATTTATTAAATTTAATTTCAATTGAAACGACAATTGAAATATGCCGCTGTTAGTTATTCAAATTGCTATATATATGTCATTATCTGTAACTGTTCAACCATGACATCTGACACCATTATCTACTATTTATATTGATGATATATGCATTTTGTTGATATGTTATGTTATTATCATCACTGTTCCCACTCTGCAAGTTCCTTGCTAGTATAGAATTCCCTATGGGTTGAAATGATACATACCCGAACGATCTTGTAGAATATGAGAAAATCGTTATGGGTTGAAATGATAAAGCCAAGCAATTTTCAATGAGTTGAATTTGGGATTGCGGGTTGAAATGATGTATACCCATATATATATATATTTAAATTGCGAATTGAAATGATAAATATCCATATCACTTGACCATAGGATAGAAAATTATATACAGACGCCGTTGGTCTATATATATATTTTGAAATGATTTTCCAGGGTTTAAAGAAGATATATATATGGTTTTATATAAATATTGATTTCTAAATATTATGTAAATATATATGTTATTTTATATAAAGTTTAAATTCTTGATTTTAAAATTTTGAGGTTTTGAAAATTTTAAAAATAATAGGTTAGTTTTGAAATTATAAACTTTAAGAATTTACTTATAATTTTACTATTTTAAAATATGTATAAATTAGTTTTATTATAAAATAAGTTTGATAATAAGATTTAGTTTAATAAATTTGATTTAATTTATATATAATATGTTTAAGTATTCATTTAAAATTATATTTTCAAATATAGAGTTGATAATATTTTTTAATAAATCAAGGTTGGGAAGTGAGATTTGAAACTGATTAGAAATGGTATTTAATTAAGAATTTATTTAATTAAATCGATTTGAAACTTATTGAATTTGAGATTTTTAAAGAATATGATTTTATAACTTGATTTTGGTTTATGGTGATTTAAAATGAATATTTCAAGTTTAAATAAGTTGTAGGAAATATTTAGTCTACTTGTAATTGGGGGTTTTATTTAAATGATATTGGATTTATTAAGTGAATATTTCAAAACTAAAAAGAATAATGATGTTAAATTAAAATATGTATGAAATTATCAATTTTAGTTTTGAAAATGTGGAATATTTAAAGCTTTGAAATATATTGAAATTGAAATGTTTTATTTTGTGGTTCAATCTGTATTTGAAATCGATATAATTTGAAACGGTTTATTTAAAAACTGAATTGAATTTAAATTGATGAATTGAGATTGAATTAAATGAGAATTTTAGAATTCGAATTGATTTGAATCGATTTGTGGAATTTGGGGAAAATTATTTTATTATATAAAGTATTTTTAAATTATATTTAAAACTATTTTTATATTTTTCTTTATAAATTAACTATTTTGATACCAATCATTTTAATAAAAACTATTTTAATATAAACTATTTTAATATACTAATTATTTTAATATAAACTATTTTATCTCATAAACTATTTTATTATATATACTATTATTAATATATAAACTGTTCAAGTGGGAAGTTATGATTTCAAAGTTATGAATTTCAAAGTATTATGTTATCAAGTGTTATGATTTCCAAAGTGTTATAATTTCTAAGCTTTATAATTTCAAAAGTGTAATAACTTTGAAGTGCTATGATTTTTGAAATGAATATTATTTTAAGTGAGAAATGATATCGTATTGATATGGTTTTGAAATGGATATGATATTTTCGTTTTTGAAGTATGATATTTTGAAATGACCATGGTGTTATATTAACGGTTGGTTGTTAATAACGTATATTAGATAGTTTCGTGGATCCTTAAAGGATGGTTATCCCAAGCATCCTTTGAGTTACTTGTATTTCAGTTGATGTTCCACTTGGGATTGGTTTTATTGATATAAGAATGCTAATCCTGACTCGAGTGTTTTGTGTTTTGCTTTACGCTCGGGTCAGACTGAGTGTCACAGCATTTGAGACTCACCTTTGGAGTTGGAGCTTCATTTGGAGATCCAACTATCGATTCATCTTTCAGATATACAGTTGATTCTAGTTATGTAATCAGATTTGTTTTTTTACTACTGCATCGAGACTCCTGTGTATTCGAGACTTCTGTTGTAATTTGTTTTAACTCTATTATATATAAATGGTAGCTTTATGAACTACTATTATATTGTTTCCGCTGTTTATTGTTATATTACTCTATGTATGTGATTCTGTGATTATTTATTCACTGTATATGTTGAGTTTTTCCAAATAAAAATTAACAATCTGATATTTTGAGCAATTCAAGTGCGACATGTGTGGATGCGAATGGTTGAAAATATCAGGATGTTACACCTATATAACTGAGGAGACAAATTCTCTATTAGATAGTGCGTCACTTCCAATGCTTCAACTTAGATCTAACTAAAGTCATTCGATGGACGAAATTCCACCGTTTAAATATAATCAAAGTGGAGTATCCACAATGAAGTCCCATGGTATTCTTAAATCAAGGGAACTATGTAAATTGTAACTTCGAGATTATCTATTTGACCTTAGTTATTTTTACCAACAGAGAACTCTCGAGTCGGTCATTTCATAGCTATCCAATAACTATCAGTATGTAATCCCTTGGTGCCTCCAACAGCTATAAGAAATACACTGCCCATCATTTTGGAGAGCATTACATATTATAGTCTCAATGGATGAATCGATATCCTTTCTCGATACACCTTGACAAAGTATATTTAGAACAATATGTTATTTCATTATGATAAAATTCCTATGATTACAACATTTCGTAATTACTATCACATAACATATCATTTAAGGATTTCTATATATAAAATTTAAATTAATTACTTAACTGTTTATATCAATATATAACTAATATATGATAGAAAGGAAAAAACTATTTATTTTGAACAAAATTGGTTGATATGTTAGATATACGTACCAAACTACATAATTACTCCTTAGACATATCCCTAATCATATAGAATGCCACCTATCTTCCTATTTAATTTGGCCATAATTTAAATAAAAAAATCATAATCAATTTTTTAATAATTAATTAATGGATAAAAAAATTTCAAATATACTATACATATTCATAAACTTATTTTTGGCCTTATAGAAAAATTAGTTTTATTTTCGATCGTACGTTAATTTATATGTATATATATACAAAATATTTTTTAAACCTAAATAATTTATCAATTAAATATAAAACTTTAAATACATAAAAATTATTTTGTTTGCTTTCTTATTTGGACAAATTTTTTATTTATTTTATATACGTACACCTATACATACATACATACATTTCCGCATGGAAATTTAACGAAAAAAATTATTTTAAATATCTCAGGTTTTAGAAAACAAAGTAAGAAATTTATTTTTTACCTTTATTTATAAAGTTAAAATGGATTTTAAAACGTAATTTTTTTAAAACTAAAAGTAAAAATCCACATGAGATTTAAGGAAAAAATTATTATTGGATGTTGTCTTAAGTTACTTTTTTTTGAAAACGTCGAACCATTCTATGATTTGAATTTTAGGATTATTAAATTAATATATGTATACATATATATTGTATAAATTCACATATAAATATATATATATATATATATATAATGTAGTTATTTGATTTAAATAACATTATATTATATGTATATATATATCATATTAATATAGATATTAAATAAAAAAACTGGCCAAAAAAAATTTGTATTAATGTAAAAAAAATTAATTATTTGTACAAATATGCACATATGCATATACTTATGACATTATCACAGACTCGTTACCTGAAGCCGATTATCAATCGTAGGTCATAATTATTTATTGTACAGATATGAAATATTATCGCCACAAAGACCTAGGTTAGGTTACGATACTTATTATAGTTATAATGTTTGTATTGCGAATAAAAATATATTATAATATATAAATTAAAATTAAATTAATAGTAAAATATTATTATTAAATAATAATAAATAAACAGAAAACTTCAATGAAGAAATTTAAATATATCCCAAGCTCTATTATTAAACAGTGCTAAATATGATTTATTATAAATTTATTATTCATATAAAATACGCTCTTGTGCAATATAATATAAGGAGTTTTTGTAATTCTCCCTTTAGCTTTGCTATTAATGCACCTGATTCGACAATGGTATCGATGGTCGCATTGTGGTAACGTGAATAATTAACCAAGACGTATGGCAGTCTTATAGAAAAACCTGAAAGTGACTATGCTATAGGATCGTGTAATATGGAATATATGCTAAACCTATTAATTAGTGTGGAAAGTAATTATAAAATAAAAATAGAAATAACGTAAAAAGACACCAGAGATTTTTATACTCGTTTGAATTTCCCATTCTACGTCCAGTCCCAGACTCCTTTTGGAATTCTAACTAGCAGCCCTTACTTAACTCGAAGGAATAGGTTTACAACGCCTAAGAAACCAAATAGTACTTGAACCGTCTAAGCAACTGAATAGGACTTTGACCCCCTGAGCAACTGAACAGGACTTCAAAATAAACGAATTGTTTGTCTTGACTTTGTGTGTTCTTGTTACAACACAGATTTGTCAAATGAAGTACACCCTTACTATAATCTTCTCCTAGAGTAAATTATGTATATTTGTATGTAAGTGAAGATAAGGAAGATTAGCTTGCTTTAGAATATGAGAAATAAATACATGATTGCTTAAATATTCAAGCAACAAAGCTAGAAACTTGGTATTCAAGAAAGTATGAAAATAGAATTAGAATTGTTACTTTAATCTTGAATTGAGTATGTATACATATAGATTATAGAGTTGCAACCCCTGGTTAAAAGTTTGTAAAAAGGAAATCGTTGCAATTCTTTCTGGAAGAGATTCCTCTTCGTTGAAGAGAGATGTCTCTTTAGGAAATTCGAAAGATTGATAACTTGAACATATTCAATCGACTGAATATTATTATGTAGTCAACTAAAATGAAACAAAAACTTTTGGTTCAAAATGGGCATAATTCAATCGACTGAATTTGATGTCTAGTCGACTAATGATGAATATTTAGTCAACTGACCTATAATTAAAACTATATGTGCATATGTACAGGTTCAGTCGACTGAGGGATGTGTTTCAGTCTTCTGACCTGAGCATCTTCGGTTTCTATAGGCCATTGGTTAAAAAATAAGTGTTGACGTTTTAATGTGTGTTTTTGTGAACTACTTGAGAATAGATTTTAACATATATGAACACTAACTTAGACTCTAAACAAAATTCATACTTGATATACGATCTTCGAGTCTAGTCATCTTTGTAATTTGTAGTCATAGTTTGTCGAATATTCAATCTTTCTTATGTCGTCTTGATCGTTTTGGCATGAATCAAAACCTGAGATCCAACATTATCCCCCATTTCGATTGATGACAACTCTTTATGACATATGAAATATGAGCGAAATCTCGACAAAAGTCCTTATATAACTCCTCCTGAATCTGAGAGGAAATTTTCGTTAAACCTGTCAAATTTTGTTAGTGCGATACTTTTTCTCCCCCTTTGTCATCAACAAAAAGGAGATATGTATAAATATAAGAATATGTAAGTAATAAACCATCATTCATAATATTCACAACATAGATCATCATAAGAGCATATACTAATAATGACATACACAACAATATGAAATCACTTACACAACATAGAACAAGCTACATAGTTACCGTTGTTCCAAAATAAATCATACCATCATTCCAAAATACTTAAAATAAAAATAGTAAACCACTTACTTATCACCATTTCCATCGGAGCTTTCCTCTCCTACGGTTTCTTCATCATCCCCAATAGAGTCTCTTCCTTTACCACCCACTTCTTCTCCTTCTTATCCTTCTTCGAAAGTTAACCAAGTGAAATGGGGTTGTGGATGCTTCCCTGGATCCATAGGCATATGGGCGGACATGGAGGAGGATTGTTCATAAGATATAACTTCCCAAATATTATTCAAAAAACCTTTGATGTGATTTATCTTTGAGTTTACTTTGGTAACAGTTTTCTTAACACAGGCAACGGTTGTCTCAACACGAGATATTCCCCTATCATAAAGCTTTTGGTTTCTAGAGGCAACTGCTAAAGCTTCTCATGTTTGAGCTCCTGGTCCAACCTTATCAATTTCATGGAATTATCATGGAGTTTGTGGTTGGGAAGAGGATCTGTCCTCTGTTTGTGGAGCCTGTTGTCCAGAAGAGGGTTGGGTTTGTCTAGCCGCTAGGTTTTATTGCCAATGTTCAAAGGTTATAATAGTGTGGGCTCGGTATTTCTTTGGAAGTCCCATGAGATTTAGGGTTTTGGAGTTAAGGGAATCAATCGCAGAATATTTCGAATCAGGGAGATTAATTTCAGAATGTCTAATAATCCTCATGATATAAGTGCCATAGTGTATGGTTTTCACACGGCCTTGGTTAAATGTCATAAATTCATCGAGAATTACCTTAGCCCAATTAACGGAATGTTTGTCCCCAAATAGCATATAGCAATTGAAAATTGTGCTTATAAACCTTTCCGTAGCTACCATTATAAGGATTGATGGAGTGGGTAAGAGCTCGATGCATGATTCTAACCTTTTGTCAAGTTTTATTGCCTTGTGTTCTGTTAAGTCGTCAGAAAGAAAAGGATGGCTAGTTCTATCTCGATTATCCATATTAACTTCAATGTCGGTTAAATCTTCTCCTTCGGAAGGGAAATTGAGAATACTTCCTAGACGAGCAATAGGTAAGTATATCTTCGCTCCGCATATGACAGTCCATATACAATCGTCGAGGTTTTGAATATTGTGATGATCAAAGTTGAGGTTCGCATAGAAATGCTTGATAAGGAGATAATTTATCTTCAAGTTATTGGCATTATAATCGAGTAAGGATTCCAACCACTTCTTTTAGAAAGGTCTTGGATTACATAGGAGGCAAAATCGGGATATATGACAAAAGAACCTTCAAAGGTTCTGGAGTTTTTCATCTTATTGAATCTTTATGTTACCTTTTTGTTATGAAACCATTCTCTAATTTATGATTCAAAAGGTCCAACAGAGGCGGAGGAGGTTCTTACTCTTTTGGGTGGCATTTTGGTTTAGGGTTTGGAAAAGAAAACTTGAAATTGACGTAGGGATTGGGTTTTTTTGGTGATGGAGATATGTAGAGAGTGAAAGAGTAAACGAAATAATGAAGAATTGAAATGTTTTATGAAGGTACTATTGAAAATTGAAGTGTCTATTTGCAAATAGAAACACGGTTTGCAGATTTAGCCGACCGGATATTCAATTTCAGTCGACTGAATGATGATCCGAGACCCATTAAAATGTTAGGAAGCAAATTTGGTTGACTAGTCCTTATGATTCATTCGATTGAATCTTTCCTGAGAATAAATAGCTCATTTTTGGGCAATTCAGCCAACTGAATTATGAAGTCAGTCGATTAAATGCAGGAAAAAAATTGATGTTTAAAACAGTATTCAGTCAACCGTCTGAGATAATCCAACCGACTGAATTTCTTTACAATACAGATCATCAATTTTATTATGCAAAGAAAATATACAATCGTATTAAAAAATTAAAGTAGAGACAAAAAATAGAAAGAAAATTATTTGAAGGATCCAAAAGACGTGGGAGTTACACATTCCTCTGGCTCAGTTTTGGTAATTTCTCATGCTTGATATCCCGGAAATTTTGGCAATATCAATTTAATAATCTGTATTTAAAATTAAATCGAGTTGATAAATTCTGTTAATAAAAATTAACTTGATTTAATAATCCAATTAAATGAATATTTAATTGGTGAATTTTATCTTTTAAAAGCTAATAAAATGCTTTCTATTTATAATGTATATATAGTTATATATATATATATATTGTAGATAGATAATTTTTGATTTGAAGTTTAATAAACAAATAAAATCTTGTTTTTAAATTCTAATATTTATTTTGATAATTTGGAAATTTTTATTTAATTTAATATATAACTATTCAAAACTATTTAATAAATAACTATATGGTTTTAAGATACGTAAAGAAAATGTTTTAAATTGTTTAAATATATTTTAAAGCATAGTTTAAATTTTAAATAAGATAAACAAAAGTTTATTTTCTTTTCTTTTTGAATATAGCTTTATAATTATAATTTGGAATTATATATGGAAATTTAAAATACCATTTATATATTAAAACATTTATGCATTTAAATAAGTTAGATTAGTGATAAGTAATTCATAATTTCTTTTATAAATTATTTAAATTAATAAATATGTTATTTTCAAATAATAATAAATGTATAAATATAGATAAATTTTTAAAAGACATTATTATTATTATTTTTCAATCAAATATGTTAATATAAACTAGTTTTAAATTGGATTTTTAAAATTTTATAGCATTTAAATTTGAATTAATTTTGAAATTTCAAAAGAACAAAGATATCTAAATTATGTAATAAGCTTCCATTTTTATATATTTTGTTTCATTTCATTTTCTTTAAAAAGAAATGCATATACATTTACTTATGAAAATAATTTATATATATGCATTTAATAAAAAAAAAGGTTTCATTTACTTTTAAATTAAATAAAAAAACAAATAAAATTATTCTTAAGACACATGTTAATATAGTAAGTGGTATAATGACATGTGTTATTTAATTAATTGAAATAGATGACAAATGTTAGTTCTTCTACAAGTGTCATATTTGTTTTTGATTTTTCTTTTTATTTTTAATAAATTATGTTATCTTATTTAAGCATGTTTTCTTCAATCTTTTCCTTTTCTAATCTTCATTTTTCAAAGTTAGAAGATATGATTTCAACTGAAACAAATCAGTAACAAACTCTCCAAAACCAAAATTTAATTCAGATCAAAAATCTGAAGCCTATAATTTCATTGCCAATATTAACTCCTCAAACAAGAAACCATTGTCTGAAATTCATATTCAACATCCTCCTAAATTATAAATCTAAACCCTGTAACCCTCCTAAATATCAAGCCTTCCTGCAAACATTATCAAAATTTGAAACCCTTCCTTAATCAAAGTCTGCAATCCACTGTAAAAATCAAGAACATGCAACTACAAGCATTCAAATTTTAGGATTCAATTGAATCTGGGTTTGTCTTCTACAATATGGAATCTGTTCAAGCCTGCAACTCATCTTCAAAAAAATCTGCAACTCAGTTTATAATCAAAGAAGTAAAAGCTTTTCAGAAAATCTTATGCTCTGTTTCATGCTATATCAGGTGAGTAACATTACAGTATTAAAATTGAAGTAAATAATTATGTTGCCTAATCATCTATGAAATAAGTATGTTTGTGAGTAACCTCACAAATTTAAAACATAAGTATGGTTATGATTGCATGCTTGTTTCGTGTGATAAAAATTGTATTGTGCATAAGTGTCTTCTGTATATGAATTGATTTTGAGCATAGATTACTGTTTTATGTTATTACAGTTTTTTTTCTAAGTTCCAGGTCCATAATTTAGTAAAAACTCAAGTGCTCTTGAATCAATCTTGAATAGTACATGAGTCTTGAACAAAGTATGTTTAATTTACCATAAATTTTAGTTTAAACTTTTGTTTAAGTTAAAATAAAATCTGCAGTTTTACTGGAAAATAAAGAAACAACAGAGTAAACTCAATACAAGTAAAATTCAATTTAATTGTTTCTTAGTTTCAGGTGCATGAATCAAAAGCTAAAGCTTAAATTTGATTTTTGAAACAACAATTTCGATTTTTAGTATTGGGATTTAAGAACATTGTTGTTTTTACTGGAAAGTGTAGTTTGAGGAAATTCTGATGAACTTGATGGACTTAAGGGTCGTAATTCTTTCTGGAAGAGGGGAAGTGGTCAGTGATTTAGGGAAAAATGGTGGAGGAGGTGGAAGATCACTGAGGTGATGGTGATTGTTGGATTAGATTTCTTAACCTAGTTTTTGGGCAGTGCAGTGTTTTGATCGGCATGGGGGCTATAGGGGATCGAGTGCTTCAATATTTGGGGAGATGGTTGCTTGGGTATTGAAGAAGTGTTGGACGGAGTTCCAAAGCCACCGTTGGCCGGAGGAGAGGGGATAGGGGTTTTACAGGTTTTGGATCAGAGGGTGATAGTGGTTCCAGTATTTTTCCAGGTTTTGGTTTGGGGACTC
This sequence comes from Allium cepa, assembly GCA_030765085.1. NCBI lineage: Eukaryota > Viridiplantae > Streptophyta > Magnoliopsida > Asparagales > Amaryllidaceae > Allium > Allium cepa. The sequence goes on from CM060943.1 coordinate 732,547,570, forward strand.
GAATTTGATTTCGAGTAGATGTTGAGTTTTTTGATGATCGGGATGTGTTTCAGTGATGAGCGTCGACATGCTCATTGTCTTGGTGGTGACTGGAGGCGGCCAGAACCACCATGCGTATGCACGGTGCAAGGAAGAATTTGCAGAATTTTGGACTCGAGTTATACTCGAGTAATTCGAGTTTTTGCTCGAAGTTGTTCAGGGTTTTACTCGAAGTCAAAGAAGGGAAGCTCGGCTAATTTTAATGGTTACAGGTTTCCAGAGAAACCTGTTTATTTCCTATTCAAATTTGGTTTAAAATGTGGAACAAGTTTTAAAATAGAATTTAAAATCTAAATTTAAAGTATGAATTTCAAACTAAGTTGAAATCCTAGTTTTAAAATTTAATTTAAATTAAAATGTTTAAACAACTTTAAAAGAGTTTAAATAAATTGAATTTAAAGGTAAAGTTTTAAAATAAAAAGTAGAGATTTAAACCTAAGTTTAAATCTGGAATCAAAATCCAATTTGAATTAATGTTTTGAAAATAAAGGAAGTTGTAAAAAAAATTAAATGTTTAAACAACTTTGGATGTTGAAATATATTTTAAATATGATTTGTATCTTAAAATGAATTTGGTTTAAATTCCTTTAAACATCTTTTATAAAATAAGAAATTCTTTTGCAAAAGTTTTAAAAAGGTTTTAAAATGTTTTTAAAACTTTGTTAAAGTTAAGTTTGATTTCATTTTAAATTTAAAATTTAAATTGTAATTTGAAAACAAATTTTTAAGAAACGTTGTTTTAAATATGCTTTGTTAATGATAATGTAATCATTAATAAGAAATGTTTTATTTTAAAATCAATCAAAGATTTAACGATTTTGATTTAATAAATTAGTAAGGTAATCACATGGATAATTAATTAATTTATTTAATTAATTAAGTAAGGATTTTGAATTAATTGATGAAGGTTGAAGTTAATTAAGATTAATTAATTTGGAAATAAGGTAATTAATTAAATAGGTTAAGATTTTAATTAATGATTAGAAATTAATTTATCAAGAGATTAAGATTAATTAAGTTAAAAACTTAATTAATTAAACAAATAGTGATTAATTAAATGATTTTTAAAGATTAATAAATTTGTGATTAATAATGATTAATTTAGGTTAATTACTTAAGAAAGGTAATTAAGGAAATTGGTTATAATAAAGGTCATTAACTTGGGATTATTTATTAATTAATTAAAGTGATTAATTTTGATAATTAATTAGATTAATTAAATTAGATAATCATTATGGAATTTGGTTAAGTATGTTCGCTTTATGAAGGCAATTAAAGTTATTAATTACTCATTATAATTAATTAATTAATTAATTTGATTAGTTTAAATTAATTAATTAAGTTTAATTAATTTAGAATAATCATTTGATGGGTTGATAAGTAATTTGATGAAGGATAATTACTTAGAGAAAGATGAGTAATTACTGAATGTAACTTATTGTAATATGGAATAGTTTGGGGTTAATTGCTTGTGTAATTATTATGGAGGATAATTACTTTGTGAAAGTAATTAATAATTAATTACTTAGTGTAATTAATTTAAGCATTGATGGATTAAGTCTTTTAGAAAATAATTAAGTAATGTAATTAATTAAGGGTAATTAATTACTAATAAATTGATCAAGGATGATTAATAAATATAAGTAATTATTAAATATAATTAATTTAGGGGTAATCAATTTACTCAATGAATTAATTAAAAGTAGTTAATTACTGAAGTTAATTAATCAAAAGTGATTAATAATTATGGTTAATTACTTAATGAAGTTAATTAATTTAAATGTAATTAGGAATCATTAATTAATATAATTAATGATATAATTAAGAATTAATTAATTGAGATTAATTAATCAATGATAAGTGATTAAAGTAATTAATGTAATTAATTAAGGATTAATGTAATTAATTATAATTAATTAATTAATGAAGTAATTAAAGATTAATTACTGTATTTGGTTAAGGATAATGAATTTGTGAATTAATTACTTGAATGTAATTAAAGGATGATTAATCAAGGGCAATAAATCAAGGGAATTAATTAGTGGTTAAATAATTAATTGATTAATTTGTAATAAATGGTTATATAAGCAGGATTTATAAATTGAACTAATTAATTTAATTCACTTTAAATTAATTAGAGACGATGTAATTTATTTAATTCATTTTAAATTAATTATATTTGGTGTGATTATTAATCATTGCTTATGAATGGATGATATTTGTTCGCCTTGAATGGTTTAAAATCTCATCTATGAGATTAGTAATGTTGTGTGATATGGATGCATTGGTTGCATTATGATGATGATTTGGATTTTTTTCTGATAATGATAATATGGATTATCTGTGGTGATGATTATCTATTGTGATGATGTGAATTATCTATCTGTGTGTATATAGATAATTAAATTGAATTGTTTTAACTTAAAACAACATAGACCTAAAAGATGGCGTTTTGGATTCGATGAGACCGGGATCGGGTTCCCATATTTGGATATCCAAAAACCACATCGATCAAAAATTAATAATAGGTCGTGAATCTCAATTGAAGATGAAGATTCAGAGTGCAAGGGTTATCGTCGTTAACTCTGAGGGTGATTCCAAAATGAGTGTAATGAGATAATGCCTTCGGTTTCGTTCGAACCCGGAACGAACTTGTATGGATTGAATGCTTTCAGAACATCATCAGGCGGACGATGAGCATTCTAAGAGATGTGTTCTCTAAAGGTAATCGTAGCCTCAAGCCTCATCAACCGGGAATAGCTAAAACAGGGAAGGTGCAGCAAGGCTAAGTGGTTCATGCCCAAGTAGGACGAGATTTTCCCCTGTCTAGAAGTCCATTTTTATTCGACTGTGTGGGTGGTTGGGTCGCGGCCAACTGCGGGGTTGTCTTGTTCGGAACTGTCCAGTAAGGGATGGTTCCGGCCTTGTGTTGTAGGGGATTGGGAGCGATCCTCGGTATGGCGATCTAGGCCTCGTACTGTGACGGGCGGTACCCCGGTAGCCCTGCCATTGTATGGAATCCAAAATCCAATAAGTGCCGTACGTATTGATTGTGCCCAACTATGTTGGAACATGAGATGTAAGCATTCCAGCTATTTCTGTATTTTATTTGAAAACCCTAGACACTATTATAATATCACCGGATTTCCTATCAAATGTTTTGGTTAGCGTAAGGTAAAAACTTTTCCATGTTTATGTGTGGGAAGTCTTACGTGATACCTTTCTTTTTAAAGGTTTTTCAAATGTTAAGCAACTTTAACATGTTACTCACACCAGACCCATGTCTGACCCGGAGTTTATTTCTGTTTTCTTAAACTCTTGGGTACTTAAATTTTTACGAGTAGCCAAGGGATACAGGTTAGCTTTGACGAATGATGGAGGAGCAATGGAGCAGGAGGCTTCTGCGTTGTAGTTATCTAGTATTCCGTTGTGTTGGTATCTCTGAGTCATTTGTTTGAGTTGTTTAGTACTATGTTGTAATAACTAGACAGGTGTTTATAACTGTCTAGTATGTGATGTATTATCTGTGTAACTCTGATAATTGTTGTACAATGTAATACTTTTATTATTAATATAAATTATTTGTTCCGCTGTTGAGACTCTGTTGTTATTTCTTCTTTCTTCTCTTTCTCTCTCTTTCTATCTCTTTCTTTCTTAATTCATGATACATCTTTCTGGTTAGTGGAAGACGGGTCGTGACAGTTGGTATCAGAGCGCTAGGTTGAGTGAATACCTAGGCTTTGGAGTGTTTTCTTCTTGAGAGAGCATATTTGTAATTTTGATATATATATGTATGTATGTATGTATGTATGTATGTATGTATGTTTGTATGCATGTATTTATTTCTACCTATTTATTGGGTTACCCGTTCAGGTTTTCCAATATAGGTTATAAAGGTAGATAAGGTAGTGGTGTGTGTAACACGACTACTACCATTGGTTGGAGTTTTATGTTTGAGATTGGAAGTGTAACTGTCGAGACTGTAGACCTAATACCGTCTCGAGTGAGCATTGCTGTGATGAAAGGATTTCATCGATCTCTGAAGGTAACCTGTTAAGGTTCGGAGTCTATCGTTGAAGTTGGATGAGTTGAGTTTGGATCTGTCGGTTTAGCAGAAGTGTGTGATGGTATTTTGATACCTCAGGAAGTAGTAGCCGCGTGATGAGATGCGGTGACTATGGAGGATTCTGAAGAAGTTTTCTTTGGAACAAGTTGTAGGAAGTGTGTCTGCTTCGGTGATGTGGCGGAGTTCAGCTGGTTGTTTGTGTTTGGCTTTGAGGTCCGAGTTTCTCGAAGAGCTTTGGATTAGGAAGTCTTTGGCATCGGTGTCAGCAGTTCAGCTCGGAGTGTTCTGTGTTCTAGCAGGAAGTTTTCTAGCTTAGCAAGTTTCTGAAGGAGGAGTTCAGAAGCAGCAGAGTGGACCCGTTTCTTCGGTGGATTGGCTAGTTAAGTGTAAGCTGTTCTGTTTGGTAAAGAGAGATTAGTTTTCTTTGGGAATTGGTCTGGATTGATCACAAAAGTGACTTGTGATTGTTCGAGTGATCTCTTGGGTTATCAGAGATTTTCTGGATGTCTTCTAAGAAGTCAGAGGTTTGTCTATATCTAGAGATTGAGTTTTCTTATCAACCGGATTCCAGGAGTGCTACCGGTGGATCAGCTAATAGAAGGATGGTTTCTCGAGATAAGGTTTGGTGAAGCAGCTCAGGATTGGTGGAAGTTCTGATTTTTCTTTTATGGATCTGTTGAATCATATTCTGGGATGTGTTGTCCAGATTGTGCTCGCGTTCATCATCAGCATTTTTCTTCTTTTCCAGATCAGAGTTATGCAGCGGAAGCAGTTTGAGAGTGTTTCTATTTTGTCTTTTCCTAGAAGAAGTGAGTTTGTTCTTCTGATGTTTGAAGAGTAGAGTTGGTGATCTTGGTCTTGGTTGATCCTAAGGAGATCGTTGTATTGGATTGTTTTTGGTCCAGCTTGTTTTTAGAGGCATCAGCTAAGATTGAGCTGATCAGGAAGTTTGTAGGCAGCCCAGGGTTGTCAGAAGAGTTTTATGGTTAAGAGACGAAGGAATTTGGATTCTGGAGTCGGAGATTTGATTTGGATAAGTTTTCTCCAGTCGAGGGAGCTATAAAGTTTTGGTAAGACTGCAAAGATAACTCCGATGTGCTTTGGATCTCTTCTGTGTTTTGGTTGGATTGGTGTTTGGTCCTCTGAGTTGAATTGCCAGTTGGATAATAGGATTCAATGAGTTTCACGTATCTCTGAAGGAGTACGTGTATCTCTGGTAGTGGAACCAGCTGTTCAGGAAGGTTTGGTTGTTGAGTCAGACTCGTTTGTAGTCTAATATCTTATCTAGTTTGGTAGATCTAGATGAGAAGGATCGCTGTAGCTTCGTAGCTTTGATTGTTTGGATTCTGTAGAGCGAGTATCCCGGTATATATATACTTGGGGAAACTCGAGGAAATTTTATCCGGAATTTTGTCTGGATAATTAAATTTGTTTGATTAGATAAATTGGTTGCTTTGGTTGTTAGCATATGATTGATATATGCTTGTGTTTAAATTTAAATCTTTAATGAGATTATTAAATACCTTTGCTTTTAAATTTCGGGGACAAAATTCTTTTAAGGGGGGAGGAATGTGATATCTCGGAAATTTTGGCAATATCAATTTAATAATCTGTATTTAAAATTTAATTGTGTTGATAAATTCTGTTAATAAAAAATTAACTTGATTTAATAATCCAATTAAATAAATATTTAATTGGTGAATTTTATCTTTTAAAATCTAATAAAATGCTTTCTATTTATAATGTATATATATTTATATATATATATTGTAGATAGATAAGTTTTGATTTGAAGTTTAATAAACAAATAAAATCCTGTTCTTAAATTCTAATATTTATTTTGATAATTTGGAAATTTTTATTTTATTTAATATATAACTATTTAATAAATAACTATATGGTTTTAAGATACTTAAAGAAAATGTTTTAAATTGTTTAAATATATTTTAAAGCATAGTTTAAATTTTCAATAAGATAAACAAAAGTTTATTTTATTTTATTTTTGAAGATAGCTTAACAATTATAATTTGGAATTATATATGGAAATTTAAAATACCATTTATATATTAAAACATTTATGCATTTAAATAAGTTAGATTAGTGATAAGTAATTCATAATTTCTTTTATAAATTATTTAAATTAATAAGTATGTTATTTTCAAATAATAATAAATGTATGAATATAGATAAATTTTTAAAAGACAATATTATTCTTATTTTTAAATTAAATATTTTAATATAAATTAGTTTTAAATTGGATTTTTAAAAATTTATAGCGTTTGAATTTGAATTAATTTTGAAATTTCAAAAGAATAAACATATCTAAATTATGTCAGTAAGCTTCCATTTTTATATAATTTGTTTCATTTCATTTTCTTTAAAAAGAAATGCATATACGTTTACTTATGAAAATAATTTATATATGTATCTATATATATGTATCTAATATAAAAAAGGGTTTCATTTACTTTTAAATTAAATAAAAAACAAATAAAATTATTCAAATAAATGTTAGTTTTTTTACAAGTGTCATATTTGTTATTATTTTTCTTTTAATTTTTAATAAATCATATTATCTTATTTGAGCATATTTTCTTCAATCTTTTCCTTTTCTAATCTTCATTTTTCAAAGTTAAGAAGATATGATTTCAGCTGAAACAAATCAGTAACAAACTCTCCAAATCCAAAATTTAATTCAGATTAAAAATCTGAAGCCTATAATTTCATTGCCAATATTAACTCCTCAAACAAGAAACCATTGCCTGAAATTCGTATTCAACATCCTCCTAAATTATAAATCTAAACCCTGTAACCCTCCCAAATATCAAGCCTGCTTGCAAACATTATCAAAATCTGAAACCCTTCCTTAATCAAAGTCTGCAATCCACTGTAAAAATCAAGAACATGCAGCTACAACCATTCAAATTTAAGGATTCAATTGAATCTGGGTTTGTCTTCTACAATATGGAATCTGTTCAAGCCTGCAACTCACCTTTAAAAAATCTGCAACTCAGTTTATAATCAAAGAAGTAAAAGCTTTTCAGAAAATCTTGTGCTCTGTTTCATGCTATATCAGGTGAGTAACATTACAATATTAAAATTTAAGTAAATAATTATGTTGCCTAATCATCTATGAAACAAGTATGTTTGTGAGTAACCTCACAAATTTAAAACTTAAGTATGGTTATGATTGCATGCTTGTTTCCTGTGATAAAAATTGTATTGTGTATATGTGTCTTCTGTATATGAATTGATTTTGAGCATAGATTACTGTTTTATGTTATTACAGTTTTTTTCCTCTAAGTTCCAGGTCCATAATTTAGTAAAAACTCAAGTGTTCTTGAATCAGTCTTTAATAATACATGAGTCTTGAATAAAGTATGTTTAATTTATCATAAATTTTAGTTTAAACTTTTGTTTAACTTAAAAAAAAATCTGCAGTTTTACTGGAAAATAAAGAAACAACAGAGTAAACTCAAAACAAGTAAAATTCAATTTAATTGTTTCTTAGTTTCAGGTGCATGAATCAAAAGCTAAAGCTTAAATTTGATTTTTGAAGCAAAAATTTCGATTTTTAGTATTGGGATTTAAGAACATTGTTGTTTTTACTGGAAAGTGTAATTTGTGGAAATTCTGATGAACTTGATGGACTTAAGGGTCGTAATTCTTTCTGGAAGAAGGGAAGTGGTCAGTGATTTAGGGAAAAATGGTGGAGGTGGTGGAAGATCACCGAGGTGATGGTGATTGTTGGATTAGATTTCTAAACCTAGTTTTTGGGGAGTGCAATGTTTTGATCGGCATGGAGGCTATAGGGGATCGAGTGCTTCAATAATTGTGGAGATGGTTGCTTGGGTATTGAAGAAGTGTTGGACGGAGTTCCAAAGCCACCGTTGGCCGAAGGAGAGGGAATCGGGGTTTTACAGGTTTTGGATCAGAGGGTGATAGTGGTTCCAATATTTTTCCAGGTTTTGGTTTGGGGACTCGAATTTGATTTCGAGTAGATGTTGAGTTTTTGGATGATCGGAATGTGTTTCAGTGATGAGCGTCGACATGCTCGTTGTCTTGGTGGTGACTGGAGGCGGCCAAAACCACCGTGCATATGCACGGTGCAAGGAATGGTGTCAGGAAGGTTTGGGAATTTGCAGAATTTTGGACTCGAGTTACACTCGAGTAATTCGAGTTTTTGCTCGAAGTTGTTCAGGGTTTTACTCGAAGTCAAAAAAGGGGAGGCTCGGGTATTTTTAATGGTTACAGGTTTCCAGAGAAACCTGTCTATTTCCTATTCAAATTTGGTTCAAAATCTAGAATAAGTTTTAAAATAGAATTTAAAATCTAAATTTAAAGTATGAATTTCAAACTAAGTTGAAATCCTAGTTTTAAAATTTAATTTAAATTAAAATGTTTAAACAACTTTAAAAGAGTTTAAATAAATTGAATTTAAAGGTAAAGTTTTAAAATAAAAAGTAGAGATCTAAACCTAAGTTTAAATCAGGAATCAAAATCCAATTTGAATCAATGTTTTGAAAATAAAGGAAGTTTTAAAAAAAAATTAAATGTTTAAACAACTTTGGATGTTGAAATATATTTTAAATATGATTTGTATCTTAAAATGAATTTGGTTTAAATTCCTTTAAACATCTTTTATAAAATAAGAAATTCTTTTGCAAAAGTTTTAAAAAGGATTTAAAATGTTTTTAAAACTTTGTTAAAGTTAAGTTTGACTTCATTTTAAATTTAAAATTTAAATTGTAATTTGAAAACAAATTTTTAAGAAAAGTTGTTTTAAATTTGCTTTGTTAATGATAATGTAATCATTAATAAGAAATGTTTTATTTTAAAATCAATCAAAGATTTAATGATTTTGATTTATTAAATTAGTAAGGTAATCAGATGGATAATTAATTAATTTATTTAATCAATTAAGTAAGGATTTTGAATTCATTAATTAAGGTTGAAGTTAATTAATTAAGATTAATTAATTTGGAAATAAGATCATTAATTAAATAAGTTAAGATTTTAATTAATGATTAGATATTAATTTATCAAGAGATTAAGATTAATTAATTTAAAAACTTAATTAATTAAACAATTAGTGATTAATTAAATGATTTTTAAAGATTAATAAATTTGTTAATAATGATTAATTTAAGTTAATTACTTAAGAAAGGTAATTAAGGAAATTGTTGATAAGTTAATAAAGGTCATTTACTTAGGATTATTTATTAATTAATTAAAGTGATTAATTTTGATAATTAATTAGATTAATTAAATTAGATAATCATTATGGAATTTGGTTAAGTATGATTACTTTATGAAGGAAATTAAATTTATTAATTACTCATTATAATTAATTGATTAATTTGATTAGTTTAAATTACTTAATTAAGTTTAATTAATTTAGAATGATCATTTGATAGGTTGATAAGTAATTAATGAAGGATAATTACTCAGAGAAAGATGAGTAATTACTGAATGTAACTTATTGAAATATGGAAGAGTTTGGGGTTAATTGCTTGTGTAATTATTATGGAGGATAATTACTTTGTGAAAGTAATTAATAATTAATTACTTGGTGTAATTAACTTAAGCATTGATGGATTAAGTCTTTTATAAAATAATTAAGTAATGTAATTAATTAAGGGTAATTAATTACTAATAAATTGATCAAGGATGATTAATAAATATAATTAATTATTAAATATAATTAATTTAGGGGTAATAAATTTACTCAATGAAGTAATTAAGAGTAGTTAATTACTGAAGCTAATTAATCAACAGTGATTAATAATTATGGTTAATTACTTAATGAAGTTAATTAATTTAAATGTAATTAGGAATCATTAATTAATATAATTAATGATGTAATTAAGAATTAATTAATTGAGATTAATTAATCAATGATAAGTGATTAAAGTAATTAATTAATGTAATTAATTAAGGATTAACGTAATTAATTATAATTAATTAATTAATGAAGTAATTAAAGATTAATTACTGTATTTGATTAAGGATAATGAATTTGTGAATTAATTACTTGAATGTAATTAAAGGATGATTAATCAAGGGTAATAAATTAAGGGAATTAATTAGTGGTTAATTAATTAATTGATTAATTTGTAATAAATGATTATATAAGAAGGATTTATAGATTGAAGTAATTAATTTAATTTAATTTAAATTAATTAGAGACCATGTAATTAATTTAATTTATTTTAAATTAATTATATTTGGTGCGATTATTAATCATTGCTTATGAATGGATGTTATTTGTTCGCCTTGAATGGTTTGAAGTCTAATTTATGAGATTAGTAATGTTGTGTGATACGGATGCATTGGTTGCATTGTGATGATAATTTGGATTTTCTTCTGATAATGATAATATGGATTATCTGTGGTGATGATTATCTATTGCGATGATGTGAATTATCTATCTGTGTGTGTATAGATAATTAAATTGAATTGTTTTAACTTAAAATAACTTGGACCTAAAAATGGCGTTTTGGATTCGATGAGGCCGGGATCGGGTTTACATATTTGGATATCTGAAAACCATATCGATCCAAAATTAACGGTAGGTCGTGAATCTCAAGTGAAGTTGAATATTCAGAGTGCAAGGGTTATCGTCGTTAACTCTGAGGGTGATTCCAAAATGAGTGTAACGAGATAATGCCATCGGTTTCGTTCGAACCCGGAACGAACTTGTATGGATTGAATGCTTTCAGAACATCGTCAGGAAGACGATGAGCATTCTAGGAGATGTGTTCTCTAAAGGTAATCGTAGCCTCAAGCCTCATCAACCGGGAATGGCTAAAACAGGGGAGGTGCGACAAGGCTAAGTGGGTCATGCCTAAGTAGGACGAGATTTTCCCCTATCTTGAAGTCCCTTTTTATTCGGCAGTGTGGGCGGTTGGGTCGCGGCCAACTGTGGGGTTGTGTTGTTCGGGACTGTCCAGTAACGGATGGTTCCGGCCTTGTGTTGCAGAGGATTGGGAGTGATCCTCGATACCGCGATCTAGGCCCCGTACTGTGACGGGCGGTACCCCGGTAGCCCTGCCATTGTATGGAATCCAAAATCCAATAAGTGTCGTACGTATTGATTGTGCCCAACTATATTGGAACGTGAGATGTAAGCATTCCAGCTATTTCTGTATTTTATTTGAAAACCCTAGACACTATTATAATATCACCGGATTTCCTATCAAATGTTTTGGCTAGCATAAGGTAAAAACTTTTCCATGCTTTTGTGTGGGAAGTCTTACGTGATACCTTTCTTTTTAAAGGTTTTTCAAAAGTTAAGCAACTTTAACCTGTTACTCACACCAGATCCATGTCTGACCCGGAGTTTATTTCTGTTTTCTTAAACTCTTGGGTACTCAAATTTTTATGAGTAGCCAATTGATTCAGGTTAGCTTTGACAAATTATGGAGGAGCAATTGAGCAGAAGGCTTCTGCGTTGTAGTTATCTTGTATTCCGCTGTGTTGGTATCTCTGAGTCGTTTGTTTGAGTTGTTTAGTACTGTGTTGTAATAACTAGACATGTGTTTATAACTGTCTAGTATGTGATGTATTATCTGTGTAACTCTGATAATTGTTGTACTATGTAATATTTTTATTATTAATATAAATTATTCATTCCGCTGTTGAGATTCTGTTGTTGTTTCTTCTTTCTTCTCTTTCTTTCTCTTTCTATCTCTTTCTTTCTTAATTCATGATACGTCTTTCTGGTTGGTGGAAGACGGGTCGTGACATGAATAGTAGAGTGATCCTATGAATTCGGAGAATAAGATGGCCACTGGGGAGATGAATTATGCACATTATTGTTTGAAGGTGGGGAACCACAAAATTTTAGAGCAAATTTCTCGGGTAGACTAAGCCTCTTTCCATGGTTCTTTTGTTCATAAAACATCTCTCTTTGTATGCTTAATGATTCTCTTTGGTAATGGTGTATATCTTCTAATTTTTTGAGCAATAAATGGAGAACCAAAAACAAGATTCCTTCACCCTCGCTTAGATTCAGGTGTATATCCGATATGATAGCTAGGAGGAACTATAGGAACAGGCTCATAATTGGAGAAGGAGTTGGTAGATGAATAGAACCAGAACTTGGAGAAGAATAGTCTATGGAGGAATACCTTGAACTTTCTTGTAAAGGCATAATGATGAAAAGATTGTGTAATTACAAAAAAAAGTATATGAAAAGTATAGCAAATAAAGGTTTATATAAAACATAAATTTTCAGAAGCAGCAATCAAACTAATGGTAAAATTAATTATGACCAGAAAAGAGATATTGGGTTAGAAAGTAAAACTAATGTATGGTCTGAATTTGAACTCTTAAAATTAAATAAAATATATAAAGAAAGGTGAAGTATAGCCTTAGATGTGAAAAAGTACATAGCAAAAAGGAAATGCATGTGATTTCTAGCTATGGGACTAAAGATTGAGTGTTGGCAGCTCCATTGTTGAATAATATTTTTATTTTTGAAAAAAATTTGAAAAATTAAAGAAATTACATATAAATATTTTAATGATAAAATTCCAAGTTCTGTTCTTAATCTTATAAAAAAAATTCATTTAATGGTTTGGTAAACATATCAGCCGGCTGGTTTTCAGAAGACACAAATTCTAATCCAACTATATCGTTTTCAATATTATCACGAAGAAAATGATGACAGACGTCAATATGCTTTGTTCGTGAATGATTTACAGGATTTTTGAATAAGTTTATAGCACTAGTGTTATCACAAAAAATAGTTGATTTAGATAAATTTATTTCAAAATCTTGAAGCATTTGTTGAATGTAGATGACTTGAGCACATGCTAAAGCAGTTGAAATATATTCTAGTTCACAAGTGGAGAGGAAGACACAATTTTGTTTCTTGCTAAACCAAGATACGAGGGATTGCCAATAAAGTGACAAGTTCCACTCATACTTTTTCTATCTATCTGACATCCTCCAAAGTCAGCATTACTATATGATACTAACTCGAAAGGACATTCTTTCGGATAGAAAAGTCTGAAATCTTTGGTTTTGCTTAGATAACACAATATTCATTTCTTTACTCGCATATGGGATTCTATAGGATTTGCTTGAAAACGAGCACATAAATAAACGCTCACCATTATATCAGGTCTAATAGCAGTTAGATAAAGTAACGATCCATTTATACTTCGATATAATTTTTGGTCAACGCTTTTGCATTCTTCATCTCGATCGATGTGACGCCCCACCTATATTCCCATGCTAGCCAAGAACATTACAGTGTAATGTTGTCAACTAGCACGGAGAATAAGGCTTTTGAGGAACGACCATCCATGTAATGGCTTTGTGCGAGCACAGATATGTCAGATAAAACAAGGAAATCCGACGTACCGATACAAACTCAAAGCTACTACACAGTGGCTATATAGATTCTTCGTAAACGAACATAGAAATAAACATAACACAAGTTAGTCAAAGATATCCATATCACAAAGGCGGAAAAAGATATGAATATATAACACATGAAAGTGTACATCAGAGTAGCGGTCAAACAAGACCCACAATATCACAAAAGAATAGTTACAAGTGCTAGACAAAAGAATATGAATACAACAATGAGTCTATATCTCAAATGTATACAACAAAAACTACTAATCTAAGTAGTTAGCGAAAAGTCAGGGTGATAATCCCAGATGTGAAGTCAAGCAGAAGCACCTGTAACATCTCGGTCTGACCCGAGTATTATTTAATAAGAAAATAATAAACGGATCAGTCTAGCAATAAATATCAGATGAAATGATAAAGAATAAGAGATATGACTAAACGTATAATAATCACAATGCCAAGCTGTGATAAGTAAATAATTGAAAATCAACGAGAGATTAATCAATATCAAAAGAAACTTCTCAAAGATCAAAAGGAATGTCATACTCCATATTTACATTCACCAAAACCATGAATACTGACAAAAATATCAATGCCAATCACAAAAATTAATGACACACAAATTCACCAATGCACAAATATTGATAAAACTTATCAATAAAAATCACGAAAATTGGTGAAACACAAATTCTAGAAATCATCAATGAAAATACAGAAATCACAAAAATGGGGAGGCCTATCACAAAACGGGAGCATGAAAACTCACCAACACTTGTATCACAAAATAGAACGCTATTCCATGGTTGCTAACCATTAATTTTGAGCCGAAGCTCCCCAAAACGGCCCGAAGACCATGGGTCGCTACCCCCACCAAATTGAGCCGAAGCTCCACAGAAACGGGGTTTAGTCTCCCTCGTAGACAAAGAGACATTGTACATTTGCTAGTCTAAATCAAAAAAATGATCATCAACGATCATCAAGAAGTGTCAATTACAGTAAGCTAGTAAATATATAAGCTTAGCTTCATGTCCCATAACCACTAGCTTAACTTAAATATTTACGAACAAATTGTAGATTTCCACTCGAAAATTATCACAAGAGATTCAATCGAACAAGTCCAAGAATTAATCGACGAAGTAAACACAAACGTTTCATACCACTTGTTTTACGAAGCCGTTTAATTAGATTTCTCGTACGAGTGAGGTAAAAGTTTGTATATTTTTAAAATGACAAATCACAAAAATGATCGTAGAAACGATCAATCACAAAAATTCACATACGAAGATGTGAATGAAATCTAAAGAATTCGATTCCAAATTCATCAAAGTGGAAATACCCTTGCGACCCGACATGGTGCGACCTAGCAGATGAGCGACCTAAGAGGTAACATCATAAGAGCAGGGGCGAGCAACCTAAGGAATGGTGCGACCTAATGGTTCGAGCGGCCTAACACAAGCGACCTAGCATGGCGCGGCCAATCCATGGCGCGACCTAACTGCAGAGCAACTTAAGGTGATGAACGACCTAAGGGGTTGCAACTTAATGCAGGCGCGACTTATCATGGTTGAGCGGCTTATGGGGGAACGACCTAACAGGCGCGGCCTAACTGGCGTGGCCTAAGCGACGCGATCAGAGGGGTGAAGTAGGCCAAACGACCAATGTGGCAAACGACCCAACTTGTCGCGACACAAGGGGGTAAGGCAGGCCGAGTGACCTAGCGACCTATGGGGTACGCGACCTACGGAGGAAAGAAGGACGAGCGACCTAAGGATGGTGCGAGCTAGCTGCAGGCCGAGGGGCTTATACGGTGCAGGCCGAACGACCTAAGGGGAAAAAGTGCTAAACTCTCTAAATTTTGCAACCGGACGAGCACGAACGCTAGGGGATTATGCCTATCGACTACCTGGTCCTATTGGCTCCTCGATGCATCACCAAAAACGCGTGCAAACATCAAAGATTGGATTTTTAAAGATTTGAACCCAAAAACACTAAAAATTGGGATTTTCACCAATTCAACCCAAACCAAAGGCAAATGCACATGAATAAGTGTTAGGAATTCTCACCTAACAATCAAGTTATAGACAAAGATGTGAGAGAAAAATCTCACTTTTACACAAAATCAATGAAGAAGGAGCTTGGAAGCAATGGAAGAATCAATGGCTTCTCTTTGAATTTGGAGTTAGATGTTGGATTTGCAAATGAACTTGAGCTTGGAGTTTTAATTTCCCATTCCTTCCTCCATTTTTGATGAAGCTTGAGAGTTAGGAAATGAAAGTAAAGTTATGAAGGGAAGGGGGTTGAGCTAGAGTAAATAATTTAGGCTAATGGGCTAAACCAAACCCAAAACCCAAAGTGAAAAATGACAAAATTCCACTAACTCCAATCATATCAAAGTTTATACTCTAAAAGATCGCAAACGGTGTTTTGGACCCAATGGAAGTAGTTTCGAGTCCTAATTCGACCGTATGCAAAAAGTAACTTTTCGGACTAAAATCCGACTAACGATAAAATATTAAAATAAAATGTTTAAATATTCAATCGTAAAATATGCGGGTTGTTACAGACTCCCCTCCTTAAAGAAATTGCGTCCTCGCAATATTTAAGAAGAAAATACCAGGTAACAACCATGAAAGCATATCAACACAAAAGAAATTTGAAATAAGAAATTCACCTCATAGAGCATGGGAAAGTAAGTCCGGATGTGTTCGCTCGATGAACTCTCTAGATTCCCAAGAGCAATCCTTAGAATTTGAGGACCATTGGACTTTAACAAGTGCAACATCTTTATTTCGAAGGCGCTTGACCTCCGAAGCAATAATACGAATAGGATGTTGCTCATAAGTTAAATTAGGCGAAACTTCAATTTCTTCCACAACACCGGGCTCAAGAATAGAATTGGAATCTCGAAGGCATTTCCGTAATTGAGAAACGTGAAACACGTTATGAATAGCAGAAAACTGAGCCGGTAATAAAAGGCGATAAGCCACGGAACCTATACGTTCGGCGATAGGAAATGGCCCAATATATCGAGGCACCAACTTTCCCGATCGACTAAAACGTACAACACCCTTCATAGGTGAAACATGAATAAACACAAGATCTCCCACAGAAAATTCTAATTTCCTTCTCCAGTTATCGGCAGAGGATTTTTGTCTGCTCTGGGCTTATTTCATCCTATGACGGATAAGGTCAATCTTTTATGTAGAATCACGAATAAACTCTGGACCTAAAACCAGCTTCTCACCGGCCTCAAGCCAACAAGAAGGAGATCGTCATGGCCTTCCATAGAGTGCCTCACAAGGAGACATACCAATACTAGATTGGAAGCTATTATTATAGGAAAACTCAACAAGAGAAATATGATCTTCCCAGCTTCCACCAAAATCAAGAACACATGCACGAAGAAGATCTTCAAGAGTTTGATTAACACGCTCAGTTTGTCCATCGGACTGAGGATAATAAGCGTGCTAAAATTAAGCTTTGTTCCCAAAGCTTTTTGAAGACTTTTCCAAAATCCACAGGTAAATAATGGATCACGATCACTAACAATAGAAGAAGGAACTCCGTGCAATTTTACAATTTCTTTAATAAAGAGTTTGGCCAAGAGAGGTACGGTTCGATTGGACCGAACGGAAATAAAATGGGGTCAACTATCATCCATAAGCTATCATGACCCGTACGAGAACGGGGAAGGCCGTCTATAAAATCCATGGAAATTTGATCCCACTTCCAAATTGGAATTTCTAAAGGTTGCAATAACCCACCGGGCCTTTGATGTTCGGCCTTAATGAGTTGGCAAGTCATGCAACACTTAACAAAGTTAGCAATATCAGATTTCATTCCCTCCCAATAATAAAGTCGCTTCATATCCGCGTACATTTTACTACTACCGGGATGAATGGTAAACCTAGAAGGATGTGAATGTTCTAAAATATCTTTACGAAGGTCACTAATATTTGACACGATAAGTCTACTAAATTTTCGAATGCCGCCACGAGGATCAATATCAAAGTCTTTCAAACCTTCAATATCAATTTTATCCCTAAGATTTTGGCCATGAAGAGCCAATTCGGGATCTAGCTTTTGAGCTTCAATATTGCGGTCTGAAAGAGAAGGATGAGCCTCAAGGCTACATAAAACAAGAGATGAACACAAATCGAAAACACGCTCTCGAATCTCACAAGTGGATAAAATTCCGAGATCATTCCATTCGGATATCATCATAGAAACAACCGCTTGTTGCTTGCGACTAAGTGCATCTGCAACACGATTTCCCTTTCATAGAGTATAAAGAATATCAAGATCATAAGGTGCAAGGAACTCGAGCCAACGTTGTTGACGCAGATTAAGTTCCTTTTGGGAAAATAGATACTTCAAAGATTTATGATCGGTATAGAGAGCAAATTTCTCTCCCAAAAGATAATGACGCCAAATACGAAGGGCGAAGACAATAGCCACGAGTTCTAAATCATGAGTGGCATATCTAGTCTCGGCTGGCTTCAATTGCCTAGAAGCATAAGCAATAACACGTCCTCTTTGCATAAGAACAGCACCCAAACCAACACGAATAGCATCGGTATAAACAACAAAATCTTGATTCCCCTCGGGAATAACAAGTATAGGAGCATCAGAAAGGAGTTCTTTTAATTTTTGAAAAGAATTTTAACATTTGTCCGACCAAATGTATTTAACACCTTTCTTTGTTAAGCTAGTAAGAGGCACGGCTATTTTTGAAAAGTCTTTTATAAAACGACGGTAATAGCCCGCCAATCCAAGGAAGCTACGGATTTCTGTCACACTCTCCGGTCTCTTCCAATTTTGAATCGCTTCAACCTTTGAAGGATCCATTGAAATTCCAGATTCGGAAATAATATGACCGAGAAACTTCACACGAGATTGCCAAAAGTGGCATTTAGAAAATTTTGCTTTTAATTGATTGCTCCTAAGAGTTTCCAACACAATCTGGAGATGTTTTTCATGCTCCTCCTTGGTTTTAGAATACACAAGAATATCATCAATAAAGATGAGAACAAACCGATCGAGGAAGTCTTTGAAAACTCTATTCATAAGGTCAACGAAATAAGGCAGAGCATTCGTTAAACCAAATGGCATAACAAGCCATTCATAAGATCCATAATGAGTACGGAACGATGTCAAAGGAATGTTATCCTCTGCAATACGAAGCTGATGAAAACCGGTAGCTAAGTCTAATTGTGAAAAGACTCTAGCACCACTAAGTTGATCAAATAGATCATCAATCTGAGGTAAAGGATACTTATTCTTGATAGTAAGATCATTAAGCTTTCGGTAGTCAACGCAAAGCCTAAGTGTACCATCGGATTTCTTCACAAACATAGCTGAAGCTTCCCAAGGCGAGGAACTAGACAGAATAAATTGCTTCGTCTCCAATTCGGATAATTGTTTGCGCATCTCCTCATTTTCATTATTAGACATACGATAAGGAGGACGAGTAATAGGTTGAGCTCCAGGGATGAGATTAATTTTGAACTCAATTGCTCGTTTAGGTGGTAATCCAAAAACGAGCTCAAATATGTCAGAAAATTCACGAACAACGTGAATAAGAGAAATAATATCTTCATCATCGTCATTATCATCATAATGAGGATTTAAAGAATATAAAGATGCAACCAAGCTAGAATCCGAATCTTTAAGGTCAATAGAAATTTGCTTAACAGATTGAGGATGTCGAAGATAAATAGTCCGCTCAGGACATAGGATTTGGGCTTTATAGCGGCTAAGCCAATCCATTCCCAAAATCATTCCAAAGCCTAAGTAGCGCATAACATGCAAATCGGCTCGGGAAGAAAAATCACACAAAATAATCTCGACATCTTTACACAATAAACTGATCGTTGCAGATCCACCAACAGGATTCACAATTCTCAAAGAAGTCATTAAACACAGAACATCCAAAGAAAAAGTATCAACAAGTCCTTTTGATATAAAAGAATGGGACGCACCCGTATCAAAAAGAACTCGAATAGGATGATCACGAAATAAAATAATGCCATCAAGGGTAGAATGAGAAATACCTTGACCACGAGATGTGTTGCTAGAGGCTTGAGCAACGTTAAGCTTTCCCTCCTTCTTGCCCTGGAGTTTGGGACAAGAAGATAAATAATGATCTGGGCTTTTTCAATAGCGACAAACTCGGGGCTTTGAACACTTGTTTGCATAATGGTCCTTAGAACCACAGTTGTAGCATTGCCCACCACTAGGAGTAGAAGTCTTAGCCGTCGGAGAGGTTTGCTTCCCTTTCTTATTGTTGGGATAAGGACCCTTGAACTTTTTAGGCCTTTTCTTGTTGTTGAAGTTCGGTTTAGCACTCCCAACCTCGACATCACTCTCCCTATCGGCCTCCTCAAGTCGAAGAGCGATATCAACAAGTTGATCAAAAGAAACTTCTAATTTTAGTAGTAATGGTTTTTTGAGATTTTTATTCAAGCCATAGACAAATCTTTGGTTTTTCTTCAATGGGGTGTTTATGCACTTGACCCCATATTTAGAAAGTGACTCGAATGAAGCGACATAGTCTGTCATAGAGGATTCACCTTGAACAAGGTCAATGAAACGGCAAGCCAAAGTCACCTTCTCAGCTTCTGGTACAAATTTCAATTCGAAGTGCTCCCGGAATTTCTCCCAAGTAAGATCCGCTTCATTTATTTCAGAAATCAGAAGCTCATACCAATCTAATGCTCTTTCTTGGAGCATACTAGAGGCCACCTGAACACGGTGAAGATCAATAAGATTCATGCGAGAAAAGATTCGATCGCACGATCTTAGCCAAGCTTGGACTTCAATAATAGTTTCAGAACCTTTGAATGGCTTTCCACCCAAATTGGTATAATTGCTCCACAAACGTGCAAATCCAGACCTAGGGTGAGTAGACTCCGAATTAGATCCAGCTGCTTGAGCATTCCTGACTAGATCAAGAAGCTGCTGGGCAGACATAAATACTCCATCTTGGGGAGTAGCACGAGATTGACCAGCGCTGGGATGGTCAGGTCTAACCATTTCTCTTCCTTTTGAAAGAAAGAAAGAAGAAGGATAAGGTTATTCACCAAATAAATACCAAGCAATCTTGATAGATAAACAAGGAATCATAAAGAAAATAGGATGAATCGATTCGAAGACTCGAATTAAATCTTAAAGCACGACTCCTAAGATGGATTTAGGAGGATGATCCTTGTTAAATTATTCTACATTGTTCCGAAGATTGGCTTTGATACCAAGCTGTGACGCCCCACCTTTATTCCCACGCTAGCCAAGAACATTACGGTGTAATGCTGTCAACTAGCACAGAGAATAAGGCTACTGAGGAGCGACCATCCGTGTAATGGCTTTGCGCGAGCACAAATATGTCAGATAAAACAAGGAAATCCGACGTACCGATACAAACTCAAAGCTACTACACAGTGGCTATATATATTCTTCGGAAACGAACATAGAAATAAACATACACGAATCATTCACAAATATCCATATCACAAAGGTGGAAAAAGATATGAATATATAACACATAAAAGTGTACATCAGAGTAGTGGTCAAACAATGCCCACAATATCACAAAAGAATAGCTACAAGTTCTAGACAAAAGAATATGAATACATCAATGAGTCTATATCTCAAATGTATACAACAAAAACTACTAATCTAAGTAGTTAGCCAAAAGTCAGGGTGATAATCCAGATGTGAAGTCAAGCAGGAGCACATGTAACATCTCGGTCTGACCCGAATATTATTTAATAAGAAAATAATAAACGGATCAGTCTAGCAATAAATATCAGATGAAATGATAAAGAATAAGAGATATGACTAAATGTATAATAATCACAATGCCAAGCTATTATAAGTAAATAATTGAAAATCAACGAGAGATTAATCAATATCAAAAGAATCTTCTCAAAGATCAAAAGGAATGTCATACTCCATATTTTCATTCACCAAAACCATGAATATTGACAAAAATATCAATGCCAATCACAAAAATTAATGACACACAAATTCACCAATACACAAATATTGATAAAACTTATCAATAAAAATCACGAAAATTGGTGAAACACAAATTCTAGAAATCATCAATGAAAATCCAGAAATCACAAAAATGGGGAGGCCTATTACAAAATGGGAGCATGAAAACTCACCAACACGTGTATCACAAAATGGAACGTTATTCCATGGTTGCTAACCATTAATTTTGAGCCGAAGCTCCACAAAACGGCTCGAAGTCCATGGGTCGCTACCCCACCAAATTTAGCCAAAGCTCCACAGAAACGGGGTTTAGTCTCCCTCGTAGACAAAGAGACATCGCACATTTGCGAGTCTAAATCAAAAAAATGATCATCAATGATCATCAAGAAGTGTCAATTACAGTAAGCTAGTAAATATATAAGCTTAGCTTCATGTCCCATAACCACTAGCTTAACTTAAATATTTACAAACAAATTGTAGATCTCCACTCGAAAATTATCACAAGAGATTCAATCGAACAAGTCCAAGAATTAACCGACGAAGTAAATGCAAGCGTTTCATACCACTTGTTTTACGAAGCCGTTTAATTAGATTTCTTGTACGAGTGAGGTAAAAGTTTGTATATTTTTAAAATGACAAATCACAAAAATGATCGTAGAAACGATCAATCACAAAAATTCACATACGAAGACATGAATGAAATCCAAAGAATTCGATTCTAAATTCATCAAAGTGGAAATACCCTTGCGACCCGACACAGCGCGACCTATCTGATGAGCGACCTAAGAGGTAACGTCATAAGAGCAGGGGCGAGCGACCTAAGGAATGGTGCGACCTAATGGTTCGAGCGGCCTAACACAAGCGACCTAGCATGGCGCGGCCAATCCATGGTGCGACCTAACTGCAGAGCGACTTAAGGTGATGAGCGACCTAAGGGGTTGCAACTTAATGCAGGCGTGACTTATCATGGTTGAGCGGCTTATGGGGGGAACGACCTAACAGGCGCGGCCTAACTGGCGCGACCTAAGCGACGAGACCAGAGGGGTGAAGTAGGCCGAACGACCAATGTGGCGAACGACCTAACTTGTCGCGACCCAAGGGGGTAAGGCAGGCCGAGCGACCTAGCGACCTATGGGGTACACGACCTATGGGGTACGCGACCTAAGGAGGAAAGAAGGCCGAGCGACCTAAGGATGGTGCGAGCTAGCTACAGGCCGAGGGGCTTATACGGTGCAGGCCGAACGACCTAAGGGGCAAAGTGCTAAACTCTCTAAATTTTGCAACCGGACGAGCACGAACGCTAGGGGATTACGCCTATCGACTACCGGTCCTATTGGCTCCTCGATGCATCACCAAAAACGTGTGCAAACATCAAAGATTGGATTTTTAAAGATTTGAACCCAAAAACACTAAAAATTGGGATTTTCACCAATTCAACCCAAACCAAAGGCAAATGCACATGAATAAGTGTTAGGAATTCTTACCTAGCAATCAAAGATAGTTATAAACAAAGATGTGAGATAAAAATCTCACTTTTACACAAAATCAATGAAGAAGGAGCTTGGGAGCAATGGAAGAATCAACGGCTTCTCTTTGAATTTGGAGTTAGATGTTGGATTTGCAAATGAACTCGAGCTTGGAGTTTTAATTTCCCATTCCTTCCTCCATTTTTGATGAAGCTTGAGTGTTAGGAAATGAAAGTAAAGTTATGAAGGGAAGGGGGTTGAGCTAGAGTAAATAGTTTAGGCTAATGGGCTAAACCAAACCCAAAACCCAAAGTGAAAAATGACAAAATTCCACTAACTCCAATCATATCAAAGTTTATACTCTAAAAGATCGCAAACGGTGTTTTGGACCCAATGGAAGTGGTTTCGAGTCCTAATTCGACCATATGCAAAAGGTAACTTTTCGGACTAAAATCCGACTAACGATAAAATATTAAAATAAAATGTTTAAATATTTTGTTACAATCGAGATGTATTGTACTTATTGAAGTTGGTTTGGCAGAAATATTTTCCATACCAAAGCTTTTAATTAGATTATTACAATATTTTTCTTGATTAATAAAAATTCCATTATCTAATTGCTTAATATGTAATCCAAGAAAATATGATAACTCTCTAATATGTGACATTTTAGATTCTTTGGTCATTATGTTAGAAAATTCCTGACATAACTTATTATTAGTAGAACCAAAAATAATATCATCAATGTAAACTTGAATAATTAAAATATCCTTTTCAACACGTTTAATAAAAAGAGTTTGATCAACCTTTCCAATTTCAAAACCCGAGTCTACAAGATAGCTTTTAAGACATTCATACCAAGCATGAGGTGCTTATTTTAGACCGTATAAAGCTTTCTGGAGCTTATAGACATGGTCTGGAAATTTTTCATGTGAAAATAGAGGAGTTTGTTAAAAATAAACATTTTATTTTATATATCCATTTAAAAAAAGCACTTTTAACATCTATTTGATAAAGTTTAAAATTATGAAAACATGCAAAGGCCAGCAAGATACGAATTGCTTCTAGTCGAGCGACTAAAGCAAATGTTTCTTCATAGTTAATTCCTTCCTCTTGATTATATCCTTATGCAACTAATCTAGCTTCATTCCTAGTGATATTTCCTTGTTCATCAGCTTCATTTTTGAAGACCCGCTTAGTACCAATGACTGTTTGATCACTCGGTCTAGGAACTAAGTCCCAAACTTCATTTCGTTCGAATTGGTTTAGCTCTTCTTGCATTGCTATAATCCAATAATATCCGTAAAGGCTTCTTTAGCATTTTTTGGTTCAGTGTTAGAAAGGAATGCTACATGACCCAACTGATTAAGTTGATTTCTAGTTCTGACATGTGAATTAATTTCTCCAATGGAATTTTCTGCTGGGTGATCTCGTAAAATCCTAGAAGGAGATCTTGATTCATTTTCAATATGAACAATGTTTTCATCTTCTTCAGAATTATCAACAATGTTTTCATCTTCTTTAAAATTATTTTCAATAACTGTATTTGTGATAGTCTTTGTCATTATCTCATCATCTTCAATATTTTTATCGAAGATAAAAATTTTGTCGAAGGAAACATGAAGTGTTTCTTCAATTGTTTTAGTTCTTTTGTTAAAAATTCTATAAGCCTTACTTCGTTCCGAATATCCGATGAAAATTCCTTCATCAAATTTTGGATCGAATTTTCCAAGCCGATCTTTTGTGTTTAAAATAAAATATTTTGAATCAAAAACTTTAAAATACGAAATATTTAGTTTTATTTCAAGAAAAGGTTCATATGGAGTGTTTTTTGTTAGTTGTTGGATGAAAACACGATTCAGAACATAACAAGCAGTTGCTACAGTTTCCGCCCAGAAATATTTTGTTAGATGTGCTTCCGTTTAATAAAGCTCTTGCACATTGTTGTAAGGTTCTATTTTTCCTTTCTACAAGTCCATTTTATTGCGGTATTCAAGGAAATGAAAAACTATGGTAAATTCCATTTTTAATACAAAAATGTTCGAAAGCTTCATTTCCGAATTCATCTCCATGATCACTTCTAATGTTTTCAATTTTTAGATTTTTAGATTTTGAATTCTTTTAGCAAATATTTCAAAACTTTCGAAAGTATCACTTTTATTTTTTATAAAAATAGTCCAAGTATATCTTGAATAATCATCTTTACAAACACATATTTACTATGGTTTATGGGTTGAACTTAAGTTGGACCAAAAAGATCAAAATGCAATAGTTCAAGTAGTTGTAATATAGAAATATTTTTCTTTGATTTAAAAGATGATTTTGATAATTTCTTAATTGACATGCATAATAAATATTGTTTACTTGAAAATTCATTTTTGGTAAATCTGTTACAAATTCATTTTTAGATAATTTGTTTATAGGTTTATAATTTATATGACAAATTCTTTTGTGCCACAACCAAGGATCATTTTCTTTGGCTATTAGAAACATATTAGTGTTGTGATTTATATTCGTGTTTAACACAAATATATTTTTATCTCTAAAACCTTCAAAAATAAGATTTTTATTCTGATCAAAAATTCTACATTTATCTTCTTAAAAAAAATCGAAATATTTGTCACACAGTTGGCTGATGCTTAGTAAATTGCGTTTTAAATTTTTAACTAGCAAGACATTTGTAATAAGAGGTAAATTAGATATACCACTATTGCTCACATCGCCTTTGCTGATGGTGTATCCTTTGGAATTGTCTCTAAAAGTTATAGAACCTCCACTTGAGTAGATAATGTTTGTTAATGTAACGACCCAGAATTTCTATTAATTAAAATTCATATATTTAATTGATTTTAAATATTAATAAGTGAAATTAAACAGTCGAATAAATTTTATTTCGAATAATTGGATTTAATTGGATAATTAAATCGATAATTTAATATTTGAAATTCCAGAAATAATTGAAAATTGGGTTAAAAATGATTGAAAATGATTTGTAAAATTTTATTTAATCATATTGGAGTTAGAATGATGTTATAGAACTTTTAAAATTGAATTTAAAGTTAATTTGTAAAAATTGAATATTTTAATATTTAATTGACGAGTTAAAATAGCCATTTTTCAAACAGTCTCGGATTTCGATGAAACTAGTTTCATCGGATCCGTAATATGATATTATTGTATGGTTTCAAATTTCGTGTCAATCGGATTTACCGTTTGTCCGGGGCAAGCCAAAACGCATAGAAATTGGTTTAAACCGATTTAATTTAAAATCGATCGTTTAGTGCCGTAACTCGCATAGATGATCGAATTAGCCTCCGAAACATGTTCCATTGTGTCCGGAACGCGGGGTAGCCCTAGAAACGTCAGTCACCGCGCGAGATTTGGAGTTCGGAAAATTTCGGATGAATAGTAATTTGTGAAATTTTCTATAAAAACCCCCTTAATTTCACTTTTGCAAAGAAATTAAACCCTAGGGCTTCAGCCGCCGTTTACTTCATCAACGGCCGAAATCTTATATTCTTTTCTCCTTAATACCTTTCGATCCATTCACAATCAAGAGATGTGTCAACTACAAAACTCTAGAGGACGAAGAGATCTATATATCCAACGGTGGATCTGGCGAATCGTCGTCGTTTGGAGGAAATTTTGGCCCGCGTTCAAGCTAAATTGCGCACGTTTTTCTGAGCTTTAGGCATGGCCGAGCTTCATGCTATCTTGGCCGAGTGTAGAGTGGAGCTAGGCGCACACAATGATGGTCGTTGGTCGGCTGAAGTTGATCGTGAGGTCGCAGTATTTAACCCTTGTTCGGCGAGTTTGGGTTTGTTTGCGCGTGCGACTTGAAGGAGAAGAAGATGGGATTGTTGGCCTTGATATGATAAAGGGAAATACTACGGCCCAGAATTGTGAGGATTTTAAAAATTAAAAGAAAATTGTAATTAAATTATATTTAAGTTCGTACAATGTTTAAAATGTGATAACTTTTTAATACGAGGTCGGAATTGCACGAAACGAATTGCGTTGGCTTCGTTTTGTCGAGCACTACGCAATGGAGCTGGTTTGGGGTCGTTTGGAGATAGTTTGAATTTCGGATAAAATTAAACGCACGTTTAATTTTATTCGAAATAAAACGCTGAAACTGTATTGAACTCAAGGTGAGAACTTCTCACTCAATCGAATAGTTTCGATTTAAATTTTAAATAGGTAGATTTAAAATTGCTTGATTGTATGATTGAATGATAAATTATTATCTATTGATTGTTAAAATAGACATTATACGCGGTATATTAAGCGGATGTTATTTATTAAAAACATATACCGCGATAATTCCATCTTGATTGGAATTGGTATTATATATGTACTAAGAGTTGATTTTCCCGCATTATATAGCGGATGAGACCCTATTGTGCCACATAATAGCGGATAATATTTTATTATCCCATATACCACGATATTCCGTATTGGAACAGAATTGGTATTGTGCTAACATCTGTGGATGCAGGGAAACAGGTTGGAGGGATCCAACTGGATTTCTCAACTGTATTGATTTATTTACAGATATTGTGATATTGGCTGATTATCATATACTGATATATGATGTCTTAGTTGTCGTGATTGACTATTTGGTGTTGTTGCATCATCGGATCCATTTTTGAAGTTTAAAAATAACGATTTTGATTTTTAAGGGATTTTTAAAGTGATTTTTGAAATATACATTTTATTTAAAATTTGGAATTGATTTATTTTAAATAAATAAATGTTATAATATTTAAAGCTATAAAAGTTATGATTTTTGAGAAATATAACCGAAACGTGATTTTTGAAATAAATAGTCAATTAATTTATAAAATGGTTTAAAGTGGGATTTTTGAATTATTATAAACGATTTATATAAAAGATTTATGATATTGATATTTATAAATTAAAAATATAGGAATTATAAAACGAGTTTTTATAAGTGTTAAAATGAAATAAAAATGGATTTCATAAGTGAATGAAATTATAAATTTATAAATTGTGAAGTTTTGAAATGAATAGATTTTGTAAAATAAAAGATTTATGAATAATTAACTTATAAATCGGATTTTGGGTATAAAGTTGAGTTATAAATTGAATTGATTTATAAAAGGGATTTTATAATTGAAGTTTTTATAAATAGAAATGGAATTTATAAACTTTGTTTATAAATCCGAAATCAATTGAATTTGATAAATTTAATATAGAAGGTTATTAAAGGAGATATATTCGTGATTTCGAATAGCGAATTATCCTTGAAATAAAATGTGTAGAAAATATTGAATTTGGTTAGTGAAGCATATTCACGATTTTGGACAGTGAATATATTATTAAAATAAATGGATATGGTATGGGGAAGTGATATTTTAAATAGAATTAAAACGATTTAAAGATGTTTTAAAATGCGTTAAGTATCGAATACATATATTTCAACATTTATTGTTGAAATAGACGTTTTCGAGAAAGAGAAGGAAATTGTGGACTATAACACTGTTGTTATAGTAAATGATTTCCGAAGGGAAATGTTTTATATAGTATTGGGATTTATATATCAATCTTAATTCTGAATCCCTATACTAGTGATTTTGGGTTGTCGTAACGATGTTTTACGAAACATTCGTTTTGGCCCAAATAAATGTGTTTAAGAGAATATTTTCTTTAAAGAATGAAATATATACTTAATTTCGATTTAAGTATATTGAATATTTTCTAAGTGTTGAAAATAAATGGATTTGTGAATTACTTATTATTAAATAAGCATGGAAATGTTTTCCAATATGAAGTGAATATTTTGAGATTTTATCTTTTAAAGATAAATTGAAAATGAATATTAGAAATCGATTTGGAAATCGTATATTCATAGATATTTTGGAATTGTAAATTCACTATGGAATTTATAAAAGAAAGGGAAATTTGTTTAAAAATAAAAGTTGATTTATTTTTGAAGTGTGGGAATAAATTTACGGATTTGGAACGTAAATATAAAGTAAATCGGTAAGGATTTATTTAATTGGTTTAAATAAACCATGTTGAAATGAAAGTATTTCCGCATAAGGAAAATGATTGAAATTTGTTTTCAAAAGTGGTAAAGGTGAAAAGTGATTTGAAAATTTGTTTTCAAATGTTGAAGTGTGGAAAATATATATCGTGTAAAGATATTTTGGAAAATAAATAATTTGGAAAATTATTTGGAATCTGCTGATGTTGTGCATACCTATTGATAGTTAAATAACCGACTATCAATATTTACCTTTGAATGGGTATTTGTTGTGATTTGCTTGAATTTGAATGCCACACTTATTTTTAAATAAGCGCTCACTATTCGGATTAGCCGGGAAAGGACATTGGGGGTCGTATAACCCATTGCGAATATGTGATACGTCGTTATGGATTGCATTTGATGACCAGTGTTGAAGACCGGATATTTGCGAAAACGGAAGGATTACCGTCGAATGTTTCTGCATCGGCTGATCTCCGATATAGAAATTTATTACCCTTTGTGATGGGAAGTCCGGTCGTGTTAGTGAATATTCGGATTGCAAGGACTTCTTTGGAAGTGCCTTCGGTTTCGTTAATCCCGGAACGGACTTGTATGGATGTGTGTCTGACGTTACAATTTGAGATGTAAAGCTGGTTTCTATCAAATATATTTCCGTTGGTGGCGGAGAATTTATTCTCTTAGCTTAACACCCTTAGAGGTTATGTAGTTGATGGTTACTAGTGATACATTCCCAAATTTGTAATGTGGCATACGAAGTGTTGTTGAGCATTTGATGATCAAAGCACTGCTTTTGTATAAAGCGTGGCTTTGTGGACGAGACTTTGTCGGACCTCACACCCCGAAAATGGTCAAAACAGGAAGGATGTGGCAAGGTTATTAGGGGGTAGCGCCCCTTTAGTGTATGTCATTCCTTCTGGATAGAGGTGGTATCATGGTATGGAGCTCAGACACTTAACCTATGTTGTTGCTGCAAATTTATTACTTTGTGGTTATTGGAATCGAGGATCCTCGGATATAGATCGGTTATGATCGGGGAATGTCATATTCATGTCAGTAGTTACCCAGTTTGAAGGGTAACCCGGCCTTGTGTTGGCAGAGATCCGGTTAGGTTCTCGAGGCGTCTTTCCAGAGGCGTTTCCATGTGGCAATGGGAAGTTCCTTGGCCTGACCATTTGTTGGAAAT
The DNA here is from genome assembly GCA_030765085.1 of Allium cepa. Lineage (NCBI taxonomy): Eukaryota > Viridiplantae > Streptophyta > Magnoliopsida > Asparagales > Amaryllidaceae > Allium > Allium cepa. The sequence continues at coordinate 732,577,698 of CM060943.1, forward strand.
CCAAAGGAACAATACGAACCTTGTACGGTTTTAGTTGTAGAACCTGCCATCTAATATGGTAGCTATAGTAGGCATATTATAATGGTACCTACACTGGCTAAGATTTATATTCTACTTTCGAAATGTTTTCTACACTATGCACTAATAATAATATCAAAAATGATTTGATTTTACGTAGTAAGCATCTTTGACTATCATAAGGAGAAATCTCCCCCAAATCTGCGTTTGCATTATGTATGTGCCGGGAGGCCTTATGGTAGTTTCTTTTTTAAAAGCATTTCAAATTGACTTTAAAAATATTCCTCTGTTTTGTTTTTAAAGATAAACTATTTTAAGTTTTCACACCAGTCCCATGACTGACTCGGAGTTTATTGTTTTCCTTCCTAAACTCTGGGTGCCCACCAATTTCTACACGGGCAGTCAAGAGTCAGGTTTATCAGGATATTCTAGAATTCAGGAGTTGCTGGAGGCAAGCGGGATGGCATGGCGTATTCACTAGTATATAGTATTTCTTTTCCGTTGTTTGTTGTTGTTTGTTGTTGTACACTCTGATGGTGTAATGTAATGTAATATGATGTAATGTAATAGCTGATATTGTTCTTTGTTTAAAGATTTTTCATTTATCTATTATATGTTGTTCTGCTGCGATTGTGAGATTCTGATATTGTTCTGTTGTTTCTTTCTGTTCTGTTCTATCTTTTTCTCTTTTCTTCTATCTTTTTCTTCTTCTTTAACCATAACGGTACGATTTTCCGACATTCGATTGCTCGGCAGTTGATACAGTGGACGTATTGATGTCGGTTTTCCAGCGTCGAAAAGTCGCGACGTTACATTTGGTATCAAAGCTTATGGTTAAGCGACAACCATGGCTCTGTTGGGTATTACTCATTAGAGATAGAGTCAGCAGTACTCTAGAATGAGTGTGAGTGTAATAATAGATATGAGCGCGTATTTGTTAGTGAATATAAATTGTTTTATATTGTGATGATTGGTTTGTTGAGTGGTATATGGATTCTGGTCGGTATGGTCTGGACAACTCTATCGATAGGGATCTCTAAACACTTGTTTAGAACAATTCGGCACGATATGGTTATAAATTGGGTGAATGAAATAATTTTACCTTGATTATATTTTATATATAAAGGAATAATTTTTCAGAATTATTAAAGTGTATATGAATTGATTATTTGGTTGTTGAAAATGTAAGATATATGCAAGTTAATAAAAGTTGTTTGAATAAGTTAAATGTAACATATTGTTAAAGAATAAATTTTATAAGCGAAGAATTATAAGTATGGAAGTTATAATTAAAATGATTTACACTTGTGAAATAATCTTATATATAAGAAGTGAAATTATATAAGTAAAAGATTTATAAATGTGATTTATAATCTAAAAACAAAATTCTAGAGAAGTGTTTTGAAAGGATTTGATATTTTGGAAAATTAAATCTCTAAACTCTTTTCGGTCGCTGGAAAATAATTCCGATGATGATCGCGACATCATTGGTATTCATTTTCGGGTTTCCAAAAGAGGAATTGCTGCCAAATTGTTTTAAATGAAAGTTGTTTGGGAAAATTTGGTTTTGGGTTTTGAAATTCAAAAGATAATTGATTTCAAAAATGGTTTTGCAAGGTTGAAAAGACTCTGGAATCCTATTTAAAATATTTATAGGAATGATAAATGAGTTGATAACTTATACAATTTGAATTTTGATAGAATGAATTTAACTTAAAGGATGGAGTCAAATTAAAGGAGGTATAAGTGAATCGATAAAAAAAATCCAAGTGGTAATTGTTGAATGTAAGTTGTATAACTTATAAAATGAGAAAATGTAAGTGAAACCAATTATTAAAATGGTTAAACGATTTGTTAAGCAAAATAAATCTGAATTTGAATAAGTGATGAAAATTTGGCTTTGGTAAAAAGTTAAATAGAAATGAAACCTGAATTGGATTTGTAAGTGGAAATTTAAGTTAAGCTAAACAAATGATGTGTGAAATGTAATATAACTTAAGTGAAGTCGAATAAAGTTGATTTTGGTGTCAAAGTAAATTAATAAGTGAATTAATGAAATGAAGTCATTAAGAATTTGAACTTGAGTTATATAAATGAAATTCAACTTTATATCGTTAAATGAATCAGCAGTTGAATTAATAAATAGATTGAATGTTAATCAATCTAATGTAAAAGAATTGATATAGAAAAATGAATGTAAGTGTAAATCCATTAGAAGCTAATGAAGTTGAGAAATTGAATAAATTGAATGGAAGTCAATTTAATATGAACCAATTGGATTTAAAAGTGTTGGACCAAATGGAATGTAAATTAAATAATTTGGTAATGTTGGATAAACATTGGTTGTTATTTAATTGTTAATTGATTGTATATAATTCATTAAGTGTTAATGAAGTTGAATTGATAAATGGAAAGCTATGAAACTGAATTTGATTCAATTTGGAAGTAAACTAATGTGAATGTAAATTAGTGAATATGAACTAATTGAAAAAAAATGAAAGAATGGATATTTATAAAATCCAATGTAAACAAATCAAATGTGATTAAAATGAAAAACCAATTCATTGAATTTTAATGAGAATGAAAGAATATTGATTTGGATATTGATTTGTTGGATGTTAATTGTATGATAGTTGTTTGATGGTTGCATTTGTTGTTTTGTTGCATTTGCTATGTTGGCATATGTAGTTGTTATGTTGCTATATATTGTATATTGGTATTATTTTCATATGTGCATGTTTCTCATTGTTTTTTGAGTGTTTAGTAGGTGCGGATTGCGCTTGTTTCGCGTTTGGAGTTCGCTTTCGCGCTATATTAGTTGTATATGCTCGCTAATAAAATATAAGGTACATATCTCGGATTAAATATCGTACTTTTACACTTTTTTCCCTGCGGGATGCCTCATCACTTGATGAGATGTATATTTGTGATATATATACTGTCATTTTTTTTCCGGATCGAGCCACGCAAAGGAGACTCTGGCGAATTTTTCCGAAAATTTAAGGCGTTAGAATATTTTTGAGAAAATTGGGAAATATTTGAAAACTAAGTTTGGTTTGGAAACTTAGTAAAGTTGTTGAAAGAAGTTTAACTATGAATTTTGGGAAAGTTAAACACTTAAGAGATTTGAAAAATCCAATTTGAATGGTTTGTTTTGGAAAGTTAATGGATTCTGTAACTTTTTCTTACTTGGTAATTTCGAGGACGAAATTCTTTTAAGGGGGGAAGTTTGTAACGACCCAGAATTTCTATTAATTTAAATTCGTATATTTAATTGATTTTAAATATTAATAAGTGAAATTAAACGGTCGAATAAATTTTATTTCGAATAATTGGATTTAATTGGATAATTAAATCGATAATTTAATATTTGAAATTCCAGAAATAATTGAAAATTGGGTTAAAAATGATTTGTAAAATTTTATTTAATCATATTGGAGTTAGAATGATGTTATAGAACTTTTAAAATTGAATTTAAAGTTAATTTGTGAAAATTGAATATTTTAATATTTAATTGACGAGTTAAAATAGCCATTTTTCAAACAGTCTCGGATTTCGACGAAACTAGTTTCATCGGATCTGTAATGTGATATTATTGTATGGTTTCAAATTTCGTGTTAATCGGATTTACCGTTTGTCCGGGGCAAGCCAAAACGCATAGAAATGGGTTTAAATCGATTTGATTTAAAATCGATCGTTTATTGCCGTAACTCGCACAGATGATCGAATTAGCCTCCGAAACATGTTCCATTGTGTCCGGAACGCGGGGTAGACCCTAGAAACGCCAGTCACCGCGCGAGATTTGGAGTTCGAAAAATTTCGGATGAATAGTAATTTGTGAAATTTTCTATAAAAACCCCTTTAATTTCACTTTTGCAAAGAAATTAAACCCTAGGGCTACAGCCGCCGTTTACTTCATCAATGGCCGAAATCTTATATTCTTTTCTCCTCAATACCTTTCGATCCATTCACAATCAAGAGATGTGTTCAACTACAAAACTCTAGATGACGAAGAGATCTACATATCCAACGGTGGATCTGGCGAATCGTCGTCGTTTGGAGGAGATTTTGGCCCACGTTCAAGCTAAATTGCGCACGTTTTTCTGAGCTTTAGGCATGGCCGAGCTTCATGCTATCTTGGCCGAGTGTAGAGTGGAGCTAGGCGCACACAATGATGGTCATTGGTCGGCTGAAGTTGATCGTGGAGGTCGCAGTATTTAACCCTTGTTCGGCGAGTTTGGGTTTGTTTGCGCGTGCGACCTGAAGGAGAAGAAGATGGGATTGTCGGCCTTGATCTGATGAAGGGATATCCTACGGCCCAGAATTGTGAGGGTTTTAAAAATTAAAAGAAAGTTGTAACTAAATTATATTTAAGTTCGTACAATGTTTAAAATGTGATAACTTTTTGATACGAGGTCGGAATTGCACGAAACGAATTGCGTTGGCTTCGTTTTGTCGAACCCTACGCAATGGATCTAGTTTGGAGTCGTTTGGAGATAGTTTGAATTTCGGGTAAAATTAAACGCACGTTTAATTTTATTCGAAATAAAACGCTGAAACTGTATTGAACTCAAGGTGAGAATTTCTCACTCAATCGAATGGTTTCGATTTAAATTTTAAATAGTTAGATTTAAAATTGCTTGATTGTATGACTGAATGATAAATTATTATCTATTGATTGTCAAAATAGACATTATACGCCGTATATTAAGCGGATGTTATTTATTAAAAACATATACCACGGTAATTCCATCTTGATTGGAATTGGTATTATATATGTACTTGGAGTTGATTATCCCGCATTATATAGCGGATGAGACCCTATTGCGCCGCATAATAGCGGATAATATTTTATAATCCTATATACCGTGATATTCCATATTGGAACGGAATTGGTATTGTGCTAACATCATGGATGCAGGGAAACAGGTTGGAGGGATCCAACTGGATTCCTCAACTGTATTGATTTATTTACAGATATTGTGATATTGGTTGATTGTCATATACTGATATATGATGTCTTGGCTGTCGTGATTGACTATTTGGTGCAGTTGCATCATCGGATCCATTTTTGAAGTTTAAAAATAACGATTTTAATTTTTAAGGGATTTTTAAAGTGATTTTTGAAATATACGTTTTATTAAAAATTTGGAATTGATTTATTTTAAATAAATAAACGTTATAATATTTAAAGCTATAAAAGTTATGATTTTTGAGAAATATAACCGAAATGTGATTTTTGAAATAAATAGTCAATTAATTTATAAAATGGTTTAAATTGGGATTTTTGAATTATTATAAACGATTTATATAAAAGATTTATGATATTGATATTTATAAATTAAAAATATAGGAATTATAAAACGAGTTTTTATAAGTGTTAAAATGAAATAAAAATGGATTTCATAAGTGAATGAAATTATAGATTTATAAATTGTGAAGTTATGAAATGAATAGATTTTGTAAAATAAAAGATTTATAAATAATTAACTTATAAATCGGATTTTGGGTATAAAGTTGAGTTATAAATTGAATTGATTTATAAAAGGGATTTTATAATTGAAGTTTTTATAAATAGAAATGGAATTTATAAACGTTGTTTATAAATCCGAAATCAATTGAATTTGATAAATTTAATATAGAAGGTTATTAAAGGAGATATATTCGCGATTTCGGATAGCGAATTATCCTTGAAATAAAATGTGTAGAAAATATTGAATTTGGTTAGTGAAGTATATTCACGATTTTGGACAGTGAATGTATTATTAAATAAAATGGATATGGTTTGGGGAAGTGATATTTTAAATAGAATTAAAACGATTTAAAGATGTTTTAAAATGCGTTAAATATCGAATACATATATTTCAACATTTATTGTTGAAATAGATGTTTTCGAGAAAGAGAAGGAAATGGTGGACTATAACACTGTTGTTATAGTAAATGATTTCCGAAGGGAAATATTTTATATAGTATTGGGATTTATGTATCTATCTTAATTTCGAATCCCTATACTAGTGATTTTGGGTTGTCATAACGATGTTTTACGCAACATTCGTTTTGGCCCAAATAAATGTGTTTAAGAGAATGTTTTCTTTAAAGAATGAAATATATACTTAATTTCGATTTAAGTATATTGAATATTTTCCAGGTGTTGAAAATAAATGGATTTGTGAATTACTTATTATTAAACAAGCATGGAAATGTTTTCCAATATGAAGTGAATATTTTAAGATTTTATCTTTTAAAGAAAAATTGAAAATGTATATTAGAAATCGATTTGGAAATCGTATATTCATAGATATTTTGGAATTGTAAATTCACTATGGAATTTATAAAAGAAAGGGAAATTTGTTTAAAAATAAAAGTTGATTTATTTTTGAAGTGTGGGAATAAATTTATGGATTTGGAACGTAAATATAAAGTAAATCGGTAAGGATTTATTTAATTGGTTTAAATGAACCATTTTGAAATGAAAGTATTTCCTTATAGGGAAAATGATTGAAATTTGTTTTCAAAAGTGATAAAGGTGAAAAGTGATTTGAAAATTTGTTTTCAAATGTTGAAGTGTGGAAAATATATATCTTGTAAAGATATTTTGGAAAATAAATAATTTGGAAAATTATTTGAAATCTGGTGATGTTGTGCATGCCTATTGATAGTTAAATAACCGACTATAATTATTTACCTTTGAATGGGTATTTGTTGTGATTTGGTTGAATTTGAATGTCACACTTATTTTTAAATAAGCGCCCACTATTCGGGTTAGCCGGGAAAGGACCTTGGGGTCGTATAACCCATTTCGAATATGTGATACGTCATTATGGATTGCATTTGATGACCGGTGTTGAAGACCGGATATTTGTGAAAACAGAAGGATTACCGTCGAATGTTTCTGCATCGGCTGATCTTCGATATAGAAATTTATTACCCTTTGTGATGGGAAGTCCGGTCGTGATTAGTGAATATCCGGATTGCAAGGACTTCTTTGGAAGTGCCTTCGGTTTCGTTCGATCCCGGAACGGACTTGTATGGATGTGTGTCTGACGTTACAATTTGAGATGTAAAGCTTGTTCCTATCAAATATATTTCCGTTGGTGGCGGAGAATTTATTCTCTTAGCTTAACACCCTTATAGGTTATGTAGTTGATGGTTACTAGTGATACATTCCCAAATTTGTAATGTGGCATACGAAGTGTTTTTGAGCATTTGATGATCAAAGCACGGCTTTTGTATAAAGCGTGGCTTTGTGGACGAGACTTTGTCGGACCTCACACCCCGAAAATGGTCAAAACAAGAAGGATGCAGTAAGGTTATTAGGGGGTAGCGCCCCTTTAGTGTATGTCATTCCTTCTGGATAGAGGTGGTATCATGGTATGGAGCCCAGATACTTAACCTATGTTGTTGCTGCAAATTTATTTCTTTATGGTTGTTGGAATCGAGGATCCTCGGATATAGATCGATTATGATCGGGGAATGACATATTCGTGTCAGTAGTTATCCAGTTTGAAGGGTAACCCGGCCTTGTGTTGGCAGAGATCCGGTTAGTTTCTCGAGGCGTCTTTCCAGAGGCGTTTCCATATGGCAATATGAAGTTCCTTGGCCTGACCGTTTGTTGGAAATCCAAAGAAACAATACGAATCTTGTACGGTTTTAGTTGTAGAACCTGCCATCTAATATGGTAGCTATAATAGGCATAATATAATGGTACCTATGCTGGCTAAGATTTATATTCTACTTTTGAAATGTTTTCTACACTATGCACTAATAATAATATCAAAAATGATTTGATTTTACGTAGTAAGCATCTTTGACTATCATAAGGAGAAATCTCCCCCAAGTCTGCGTTTGCATTGTGTGTGTGCTGGGAGGCCTTATGGTAGTTTCATTTTTAAAAGCATTTCGAATTGACTTTAAAAATATTCCTCTGTTTTGTTTTCAAAGATAAACTATTTTAAGTTCTCACACCAGTCCCATGACTGACTCGGAGTTTATTGTTTTCCTTCCTAAACTTCGGGTGCCCACCAATTTCCACACGGGCAGTCAAGAGTCAGGTTTATAAGGATATTCTGGAATTCAGGAGTTGCTGGACGCAAGCGGGATGGCATGGCGTATTCACTAGTATATAGTATTTCTTTTCCACTGTTTGTTCTTGTTTGTTGTTGTACACTCTGATGATGTAATGTAATGTAATATGATGTAATGTAATAACTAATATAGTTCTTTGTTTAAAGATTATTCATTTGTCTATTATATGTTGTTCCGCTGCGATTGTGAGATTCTGATATTGTTCTGTTGTTTCTTTCTGTTCTGTTTTATCTTTTTCTCTTTTCTTCTATCTTTTTCTTCTTCTTTAACCATAACGGTACGGTTTTCCGGCATTCGATCGCTCGGCAGTTGATACAGTGGACGTATTGATGTTGGTTTTCGAGCGTCGAAAAGTCGCGACGTTATAGTTAACATCTCCTTGTTTTCTGTCATGTGTTTTGAGCAACCACTATCCGATTATCCATTTCCTTTCTTTTTTAGTAGTACATGCAAAATATAGAATTAACGTTGGTACCCACCTTTTTGTAAAGGTCCTAAAAAGTTAGGTCTTTGGAAACCAAATCCAAGAGGGTTCAGAATTCCTTTTGAAAATAAAATCTTTATTTTTTGAACAGTTTCTATAAAAGATTTTATGCATTTGTTTATAATTAAAGAATTATAGGTTTTAGGAACCCATATCTTAGTTGTTTTAGAATAATTTATTGAAACTGATTTTGCAATATTATCATTTTCCCTTTTAAAATTATTATATAAGAATTCTTTCTCTTAGGAATACTTTTTGGTCCTTGCTTATATTCTAGTCCCCTTTTATTTGAACCCGTCTAAAAATTTTCTGTAATTTTAGAAAGTTTCTCTCTTCCTTTTTTAAAATTAGAGACATTATTAGTAATATCATCTAATTTTGTATTAAGACTAGAAATATCTAATTCCAATATTTTAATATTAGCTTTCAAATCATGATTTTCAACTAAAAGAGCATCATTTTTTTCCTTCCGAGTTTCTATTTCTTAATTTAACATAGAGAGTTGAGATGTCGTATTAGAACAAGATTCTTGAGCAGTTTCAAGTTCTTCTTCTAAAATTTCTTTCTCATTTCTTAGCATCTCTATCTCAATTTTAGTTCTATTTAATTTTTCACGAGTATCATTATATTTTCTTTTGATGTTTCTTAGTTTTCAAGTAATTCAAAATTTATTTCCACTAAATCATGAAAAGTTAAACCACTCATCTCATCATTTGTGGCCATACAACAGACGTTGGCTTGTTCAGAATCGCTGTCTGTGTCACTGTATGATGACGAAGATGATTCTGAATCATCCCAAGTAACAGAGAAGGCTTTCTTTTTGAATCTATCTTTCTTGTTTTTCAGTTTATCTCTCTTTCGACCAGGACAGTCTTTCTTGATGTGCCCATTCTTGTGACATTCATAACATTCTAGAGCAGAAGACGATCGCTTATTGTTGTTATCATTACTAAGCGGTTCTTGTTGTTTCTGAATTTGTTGCTCTTCTCGAATTTCAATTTTTTTCGAAATTCTTAGCAATGAACGCCATATCTTCTTCATCTGAATCTGATTCATCATTTTCTTCTTGTAAAGCTATATTCTTCTTATCTTGCACCTGTACTCATTTTGCCTAGAGATTGACTTCATAAGACATTAGATTTTCTATCAACTCTTCTGGTTTAATGGTTGAAATTTCGTTATCTACTTTGGTTGCTAAGACCTTTTGTCCCTACTCATCAGTTAAAGAGTTGATGATTTTTCAAACAATATCAAAATCTAAATATGTTTCTCCCAATGCTAAGAAGGAATGAAATATGTTTTGAAACCTAGAGTACATTTCATTTATGGTTTTATCTTTCTTCATTTTAAAATTCTGGAACTGATTTTTGAGTATAGAAATCTTACTCTGCTTTACTTTGTTTGTGCCTTAATGTGTAATTTTAAGTGTACGCCAAATTTCATAAGCAGTATTACACATGCAAACTTTATTAAACTCATTTTTTTCTATTGCACAAAATAACATATTCATAGCATTGGCATTTGCAGTAGCATCTAGATTTTGCATGTTAGATTATTGTGAATATTCAGTAGTAGGTATGTTATATTCTGCTTGAATAATATTCTAGGTTTCATAACCATTGGCTTGCATATAAAATCTCATTCTAGTAGACCAATAGTTATAGTTTAAACATTAAATAGTGGTGGTCGTGTAGTAGATTGACCTTCAGTAAAACTCGTGCAAATGTTGTGTTCCATATTACTAAAATATCAGATAATTATGTTACAGTTATAATACGACCAGCTCTGATACTAATAAAAGTTACTATGCTATAGGATTGTGTAAAATGGAATATATACTAAACTTATTAATTAGTGTGGAAAGTAATTATAAAATAAAAATAACAGTAAAATAAAGAGACAACGGAGATTTTTATACTGGTTCGAACTTCCCGTTCTATGTCTAGTCGCAGACTCCTTCTAGAATTCTAACTAGAAGCCTCCACTTAACCCGGAGGAATAGGTTTACATGGCCTGAGCAACGAATAGGACTTGAACCGCCTAAGCAACTGAATAGGACTTTGACCGCCTGAGCTACTGAACATGACTTCAACACAAATGAATTATTTGTCTTGATACCAATTTTTCAAATGAAATACACCCTTTCTATAATCCTCTCCTCAAGTAAAATATGTATATTTGTGTGTACATGAAGATAAGGAAGATTAGATTGCTTAAATATTCAAGCAACAAAGCGAGAAACTCAGTATTCAAGAAAGTATGAAAATAGAATTAGAATTTTTAATTTAATCTTGAATTGAGTATGCATATATAGAGATTATAGAGTTGCAAATCCTGGTTAAAAGTTCCGTTGAAAAGAAATCGTTGCAACCCTTCCTGGAAGAGATTCCTCTTCGCTGAAGAGAGATGTCTCTTCAGGAAATTCGAAAATTGACAATTAGAACATACTCATCAACTGAATATTATTAGTTAGTCGACTGAAATAAAATAGAAACTTTTTGATTCAAAATCGGCATAATTCAGTCGACTGAATATTCAGTTTAGTCGACTGACCTATAGTTAAAATTATATGGGCATAAGCATAGGTACAATTGACTGAGGTTAGTGTTTCGGTCGATTGACCTAAGCATCTTCAGTTTCTTTAGGCCACTGGTTAAAAAATGAGTGTCGTCATTTTAATGTGTGTTTGTGAACTATTTAAGTGTAATGGCTCATTTTTCCATACCCTTTGAATCGACAATAAACCACACATGTCCAACTCAAATTGCACGAACAAGCGGATCATTAAGGGTAGAAAAAAAATAAAGACAGAACAGAATCTCACACGAATGGAATAATATATATTATTTCAATAATAATCTTTACAGCAGAAATTTTTTCAAATACAATATCAGAGTCTAACCTAGATTCAGCCTGGATAGTTACAACACATGCCCTTACAAATGCTGAAAAACAATAAAACAAATGAAATAGATGTAGCGGATAATAGAATACGTCCATATGACGATGAAGATCTCCAGCTCTCCTTTGGAAACTCCAACCGTCTTCAAGTAAACCTGAAACTACTCGGATCTGACCCGAGCATTAAAAATACCCAGATCAGGCTTGATAAACCAGCGTGAGATACTCGAAAATTTAAAATGACTATGTTATCAAAACCTTTGAAAAGAAGAGTATCTCATAAGAACGCACCCACACATAAAAACGGACACGTTTTTACCTTTCGATAACCAAAACACTTTTATAACAAAATACACTTGATATTATTTTTAATGAGATTCCTTTGAAAACACTTTTCAAATAAGGTATCAATATCTGGACTAAGTCTAAGGGAATATATCCGGACTGGGTCAATGGAATATACCGAACGGAATATATGGTACCAAAAAAGGTAGCTGAAATGTTTGCGATCCATTACAGTTATTTTGGGATTACAATCAAAACCGTAAATCTCGTATTGGGATTAGATTTAAAACCTGATAGAAAACTCATGGAAAGATCAATATGTATCCATGGCTTACGTCCAAGACTCGAATGCTGTTATACAATAACACAGATGGCTAAAAGTGGATACAATCTGCGAATAACATCCAAGGACTCGGACTTCGCACATCGCTACCATGAGGTCCAAACGTATCTGATACCTAGGGCTCAGAATATCTTATAACCCAAATCACTACTATCTGAAATGCGAGCATACATCTGACCACATAGAATCTCAGCATATTCAGGGTGTGAGGCTCGTGAGGCTACGATCAATTTCTTCAAAGCCACGCTTTTCATATAAAACCACGCTTTCATCATAACAGGTTCCGCTTTGAATGACACATTGCCATTCCTTAATCACACAACTGATTTTTACCAACGTATAACTCCTAAGCTCGTATGTCTCAGGAAATGGTGTTAAGCTAAGAGAAGTTTCCTTCTCCGCCACCAAGCAGATGATTCATTGATATAGATCAATTAATATGATCATAAATGCTATGTCGGACATTCTTCCTTACAAGTTCGTTCTAGGACTGAACGAAATCAAAGGCACTCTCCTACTATCACTAGTAACGAGTAGTCCTTGCAATTCGAAAATCTCTACAACGAGGAGACCACTGCTATAGATAACTATAATGGAAGTGACCCAAAGCATGTCAACAAGCAGTCCTCACGCTATGAAGATCCACGGTCTTTAATAATCATCATCTTCAACATGTCTTCACTTTTGAATGTATACATCGGTTTGAAGTGGTTTTAGGACAGGAATTACCCAAATCCGACTCTGGTTCCTTCGAAGCCATACATCGCTTTAAAAGATGTTAAGTTTATTTGTGGATATCAATCATCAATCAATTACTTCATCTTTAACAAAAATCAAATATCTTTCTTGGATATATTCCTTTCAATTTATTCCATTTTCTTTTCAACAGTATATGGAATCATTAAGCCTCATTTATCAAATCATTTGATTTATTTAAACCTTTCTTTAAATTCTGGAATAATTTCAAATCATTTTCTCTTTTACCTAGGAAAACCTTTCCAAATCATTCATTAAATCCTAACCAAAGATCTCTTATATTCAAGCTATAACTTTTAACTTAGGGAAAATATTCCCAAATCATTCATTAAATCTTAATCAATGATTTCTTATATTCAAGCTATAACTTTCAACTTAGGGAAAATATTACCAAATCAATCATTAAATCTTAATCAAAGATTTCTATCTTAACTTCAAATCATATTCTTGCAAATCGAAGATTTTCATAACAGAGCTCTACTGCCACTTTAGGTACAGTAAATTTCACCTCCAGGGAATAATGGCAAATAATCCTACATTATGAAGATCTTTGTCATCAATGATCATTGTCGTCAATATATTTTATTTCGAAAATTAGTTTAAATAGGTTTACGAATAAAAATCACCTAAATCCGATCCCTTTTTTTGGATAGGAATCACCCAAATCCAATCCTGGTTCCTTCGTACCAATCATTGAATAAAAGATGTTAAGTGGTTAATTAACAATATAAGAATTTGTTTCTTTTTTTTTATCTTGGAAAAACATAAATATGATCTTTTAGAGCATTCGGGCTTTCATTTCGATCTGTTCCACCCCTCGTCTAAAAGATAAAGCGATGGCCAGGTAAGTTCAGGGCACTAGTTTCTCCATCCCTAACCTTAGTTAAACACCTTGTTTTTTCTTTCCAAATCTCACAGGCACAACAAATGTACTTGTCATTTCCGCATTCTCAGTTATTAGCTTTATTTTGGAACTGATTATAAGATTCTAAATTATCTTTTAAACCACTAATTTTCCTTTTAAAAAACATTCATAATTGATTCTAGGAAAAATCATTAAGTTTAAACCTTCTTCTAAAAAGTAGTAGAAACGGCAGCTGAAAAGTGCTGCGGAAAGTGCTCTACAAGTTTATTTGATTTAAACAACTTTTTAATATTTTAAAATTCATATTTTCCATTCAAAATATCTTTTAAACCATTTTAATTGATTTATCGAATTTATTTCATATTTTTAATCATTTAAAAATATCATTTATAAAGAAATCTCTTTTTGGATTGCGAACTGTAAAACCGCGATGTTTTTAGAAAATTGTTTTGGACATAATTCAAAATCTACTTGATGAAATTTTGATTTTCTTTCTTCGTCGGAAAACTATAGATATAATAGACCGAAAATTTATTATCTCGAAGAATTCCGAGTTATATTCCACTTTGCATACTTATTTAACTTTTACGGTGCGAAATCGCAAACTCCGTTGCGCGACGCGCCTGTTTTTGCCTTTTTTCAATTTCTTTTCAAACTTCTTGGAAACACTTTTAAATGTTTATATAACATTTCTAAATCATTTTAAACTCATTTTAAACAATATTTTTATATTTCAAACTCATATTCCATTTCATTTCATATTATAATATTGTATTATTATAATATCATTTTCAATCTTTTTTAGATATTTTGAACTCATTAAGAGGCAAAATAATTTCCATACACACATTTGTATGGATTTAATTCTCATTTAACTAACTATGCTTACTAACCATTTCTTTTGCTATTATCAAACCAAGTTATCATCCATATGAATAATCACATAGTCAACAAAATTGCAATCAAGTTATCAAACATTCAAACAATTTATTCTTGGGTTTTAATGGACATATTAAAATAGTGATAAGGATGATTTAACTTTAAATTGAGTACTCAAGATTAATTCCACTCCATCAATCTTTTTCGTAGACTTTCCTTTTGATTCCGGCAGCACTTTCTTCTCCTTTTCTAGCTCCGAAGCTCCTTGAACTTGCTCCTCCTTCTTGATGTGATCGGCCTCCATGGGATCCAAACTCTCCTCCGTCATTTCTTTAATTTTTAGATGCTAAATCATGCTTTAATGGTATTCTAAGGTCTTTGCTAATTTTGGTGGTGTTTGCAGTTGATTTGATATGATTTTAAGAAAAGTTAGTAAGGAAAGAGAAGAGAAGAAGCCATTAGAGAGTGGAAGAAAAGCTTGAAAAAGGAAGAAGAAGAAGTTTAAAAAGGTGAGAAAGTGGATGCTTATGTATAGAAAAAGTTTTGCATTAAAATAATATTTTGTAAAAAGATCAAAATGCCCTTTACTTACTTTTTATGCAAGCTTATTTTTTCAACACTTAACATCACATTTCAAATCATTACTTTATGTCATTTTCACTTAAGAAGTAAGTAAATAATACAATAATCTCTTGAGCCGAATGTGGGATTGATCCTTTCTATGGGTGTGACTAATTCGGCCATTTCACAAAGAAAGACGGACTCTCCTGCTTGAACTGATAGCTATTTCGAATCAAGCTTGAGAAATTCAAGGCTTTTTTCTTGTTCACTCAGAGTTCTTTCTGAAACAGAATATAATTCCCCGTACTATGTTTTTTTGATTTGATATTTACTTTTTTACTTTGAAATGACATGTTTTTCTTTTTGTGCTTACTTTTTCTTAATTATATTCTAAAATTTTCTAAGTATGTTTAGTAAAAGCAAACTTGATTAGTGGATTAATTAATACTTATACTATTTGAATATATGTTTCTATATATGAAAATAAAGGTGCAACGATGTTGTGACAACTTTTAATCGACAAAACGTTGATTTTCGACAAAATAATTAACTGTCGCGTTTTGATATTTTAGTTAAAATATTTATTTATGTAAATCAAATTTAAAAATAAATTTGTATAATGTTATTTAAAAATATAAACACTCATAAATAAATTAAAATAATTTGTTTAACCATTGAAACATACTTTTCTAGAATCAGCATTTTGTCACTTTTGTCGATATAGGCAAATGTTACTATTTTTGTGTACACTTCTCTTTCCAAATCCTATCTAATATTGTTTGAATCATATAACCTTACTTATTTTACATTTAAATCACTTTAAATAGTATATTTTAGACTGGTCAAATTCTGGGTCGTTATGTCAAGGATAGATTTTAACATATATGAACACTAACTTAGACTCTAAAACAAAATTCATACTTGATATACGATCTTCGAGTCTAGTCGTCTTTTTAATTTGTAGTCCTAGGTTTGTCAAATATTCAATAATTTTTATGTCATCTTGATCTTCTTGGCATGAATCAAAACCTGAGATCTAACGAAACCAATTAGATGAGTTTCTAAGGAAAATGTGTTAAACAAAGGAGATGTTTACCTTAATTAAGGAATGTTCTTATGAATGGAAAACCTCTTTATCACCTAGCCTTTACTTTGCTCATCGAAGTACCCAATTCAGAGTGTGTGCCCTTGTGGAAGGCTTAGAAGTGTTTATACCTTAGGTTGATTCAAGTAAGCTTATTTGGATATTATAAAAAAAATTAAATAAAATTTGAATTTAAATAACATTTTACATAATTCTATAAAAAGTTATGAATTGAAAATTGTTTAGAAATTTAATAAATATAATGTTATTAATTAAATTGTTTAATTAAAGAAAGAATACCTTTAGCCGTGTGTTATACTTACATATAACTTAATTAATCACAAAATTTATAGTAATTAATATATATATATATATATATATATATATATATATATATATATATATATGTATGTATGTATGTATATGTGTGCGTGTGTGTTATATGTATAAAGAAAACAAGAGGCTAAATAAATTAATACTATAGAGATTTGAGGAAGTATACATTGGATGTATATATGAATGCATATGATGTAATGAGTTATACGCATCCCCTTTCATAGTCAATAATACCCGATAAAACTTTTTTTTAGAACTTTGAATATTTATCCCCATTATTTATATTATAAATAAAGTAATTTACATAGTTATGGTTGTTGATCACCCTCAAGCCATTGAATATTTAAAGTGATAAGTAATAATATTGTGTAACTTTGTTGACCGGCCTCATGAAATATATAATTCCCCTCAGGATATCATGAAATGTTAGATCAAGGGTTTCAAATGTACTATGATTTTTTGAGCACCCTTATGGTTACAAAATTGATTAGGGTGACATAAAAGTAACTTCAGGATTATATACAATACGATTAACAACGTCTACCATTAACAAGGACTATATTTATTTAAGCACCTCAAGGTAGTAGTAACACGATAAATTGATCCTAACACCCATTGAAGGAATTTATGAAATTTCTACACCTCTTTTGGGTTTTTGAGGGATGTAGAATTCAATGGAGCCATATTAGATAAATATAATAAACCAATCTAATAAGTAGAACATATGTAGTTTTATGTAATTTACTTTAATGAATTTGTATAGATAAAATGGTAATTGAAGCAGTTTTTCAAAAAGAACATACTACTGGCGCAAACTACAAAGTCTAGTTAAGAAACAATAAGATTGCACTCACCTATAAAAAATTCTTATATGTTGTCACCAACGAGCCAATGGTTAAACCCGATAAGGATGCCATGCATGAACAACTTAAGTCTTAGTAAAACTGATTATTATACTACAAACTTGCCTATTGCTATGTGCTTTCAAGTCTAAACATCGAGCTCCAAAAACAACACTAGAATATATATTTTTGAGAAATATTCAAAGACCTACAAAAGTTGTATGGTGAGCAATCTTGTACTTCAAGGTATGAGATCCCATTGAAAATGTTTCATTAGAAGACGTGTAAGGGCACTTTAGTTTAAGATCATGTATTCAATATGATTGGGTATATTGAGATGTTGGCTAATTTAGGAGCTACACATGACATTGAGGTATAAAATTATTTGATTCTTGGATTAATAACTCCATAGTTTAATCTGTTTATATTTAACATCAATATGCACTCACTGGAGTACATAGTCATGGGCCTCCTCAATATGTTAAGGACCAATAAGAGTACGTTCATGAAGGAATAGAATGCAATGCTTGTCACTAAGGGTACCCATTCGTCGAATTCTTTAAGGAAAAGAAAGCGTAGGCCAAAAGGTGGCAATGGCAAAGCCAAGGCATAAAAGAAAGGTGATTATCACTTTTGCTTGAAGAAATCACACTAGAAGAGGTCCATATTACTTGAAGATGCTCAAAGGGAATGGGATTGGATTTCATTCAAAATGGTAATTTCCTACGGAAAATTATTTATTTATAAGTGCTTCTAGTTGGGTTTTAGGTATTGAATCATGAAAACGTATCAATAATTCATTATAGGGACGTAGGAGGAAGATGCTTATGAAAAATAAAGCATGGAATTCTAAGTTGCAAATGAAGATACTATAGGTTCTATCATGATGGACGGTACCATGTAAAACTTGCTAGCGGACATGATTTATTTTTATATAACTGTTATTATGTACTGAACTTTACTATGTGAGAAATGCAGATTATGGATCTTAAGACTAGAATTAACACTAGATGGGGGGTGAATAGTGTTTAGAGGAAGTACTAAATCTTTTCGAGTTTATATTAATTTGAACACAAATGTATGCAATATTCAGACACAAATATGATCACAGAATCAAACACAGATGCAAATATAAAGTAAAAGAAATAAAGGAAAGAACACACCGGATTTTACACTGGTTTGGAGTTACCATACATCCAGTCTCGCACACAAGTACGGATTTCCTTTCAAAATCAATTTTTACAGTTACTCCCTCGATTTCAAGGCCACGAGATACACCACTCAAGATTCATAATCCTTTGGGTAGAGATACTTGATTTTATGGGCAACAAGTTCACCCAATTGATTTCACAGGCTACAATCACACCTTTTCCCGCTTTATTGTTTTCACAGGCTACAATCATACCTTTTATCGCTTAATTATTACAAAGAAGCCTATAACTCTGAATAGCACTGAGATCTTGTTGTGATAGTGATAGAGAATCAAACCAGAGATGATCTAGTTAGATTCAATGTTGATTTCAGCAGAGTAATGGTAAAAAAATATATATAAAGAAATATGGAAGAAGAAGGGGAGTGAAATCAGAGAAATAGGAATACAGATTCGTTTAAAACTGCCCCTATATATAGTAGAACAACAGCCATGTCCATTCATGAAATTATATGACGAATAGACACTTCCTTTCAAATTCAAATTTTTTAAACAAACTGCCACCTTTTCGACAAGGGTATATAAGGGTTGTCGACATGCCTAAGCAATTTTTGGTAATTTGTTTTTCTTTGAAAATAACTTCTATCTTATATTAAAACTATTTTTTAAACTTTATAAACATAATTAACTATAGTTAAAATACATAAATAAGTATAGAGAATAATATTTTGGCATATATAAAATTTTACTAAAATTTTATTTTTAAATCTA
The DNA here is from genome assembly GCA_030765085.1 of Allium cepa. NCBI lineage: Eukaryota > Viridiplantae > Streptophyta > Magnoliopsida > Asparagales > Amaryllidaceae > Allium > Allium cepa. Next base: position 732,597,058 of record CM060943.1, read on the forward strand.
AGTATAAATATTAAAAGTTAAATATATTAAAAGATAGTTTAAAACTAAGGATAATTTGATTTTGAAGATAAAGATTATTTTGAGGCTAAAAGTATTTTAAAACCTGGATAGATATTTTTGATCTTTTTAAAAGGAAGATTTTGAAATCATTTTGAAAACAAGATATAATTTTGTAAAACATTCGAATAAAAGTTAGTGGATACAAAACAATGTTCCACTAGATTTTTCGTAGGTTACGTCCTACTTAGGGTTTCATCCCTTTAACGGGCTCGAAGTGGACTCCATTCCACGAATAAATTGGATTTTAAGATGCCAGTGCTTTTCTAGGAGTTTTAACAAAATTCCTAATTAAATTGCTTATTATTGAAATCTTGATAATCTTGATACTCATGAGTCTTCAATCTTGATATCTTGAATCTCTACCATGTACAGTCTTCATTCTTGGTACATGCATGGTTAAACCCGCATATACATATATATATAAATTATAATGTTAGTATTTATATTTTATAATCTTATTCTAAGGTTGTTGTCATCAAAACCATCTTCTCAGGGACTAACAATCTCCTCCCTTTTGATGATGACAACATTTGTTTATAAAATATTACTTCTATCCTAATAACTCCCCTTAAACCTAATAACTCCCCCTTCATCTATGCCTAACTATCCTATTTTATACTTCTCCCCCTTTTTCATCAACAAAAACTAAATCGAAACTATGTAACTCCCCCTTATTCTTGTGCTAAAATACCTGCAATAATATAATATTCAATGGAGTATATAATAGATAGATTAAGAGATAATTATACTGATAGATATGATAACTAAACAAAGATCATATAAATATCAATGTGTATTTATACATATTATGTTTTGCACACTAATTATCAATCCATACCAAACCAAACCAAATCAAATCAATCCAAGCAATTTTCTTCTCCAAATATAGGGTCTGCTTTAATGGCATCCCAATTTTCATTTTTATTAGTGAGAGAGACTGGAGGATGTGCTTCATTATCATCTTTGTGCAGGGAGGAGATCATCCATCATATCGCATCGAAATGCTTTTCTTGCTCCTTGATCATCTGCATTTGACTCAACTCTAAGTGTTCCTGGTGATGAAGAATGAAAGAAAGAATATTCTTGAAAGAATTAAGGGTTTCTTCAAGATTCTCCGTTAAACTAGTAATTGGATTGGCCATATTTGAGTTTGTGAGAAGAATTAGAGACAAAGTATATAAGAAATAATTTTGAATGATCAATTCTGGAAGAAATAGGTGTAGAAATTCGTTTGAAATGAATAGACATAAGGTAGTTATTCAAATTTAAAATTTAAAATGAAAAGTCATTTCTGACCAGTACATGTCGACATGGTCTAGGTAGGGTTGTCGACAGGAGTCGGTTAATTTTGATGACTTATTTTGATTTTGTGAATAATTGTGTGTGTGTGTGTGTATATATATTTATATAATATACTAACTTTTATTCTGGAGATAGAATAAGCCAGATAACGGAAAAGTAATTCAATTTCATTTCATAATAGAACGATGCAATAATTAAACATTAAGAGCTACACAAACATTCAAATCAAAACAAACTAAAACTAATACAACAAGATATGAAAAGGTAGAACTAGTTAGAGGACGATGAAGATGAATATAACCCAAGCTTCTTGCTGATTTTGGAGAAAAACTTGTTCATCTTGGATGACATTTTATCCAATTTCTTACTAACGGACCGTTTAAGTGTCCGTTGATTCTCAACAATGATCTTTTGATTTTTGAGTAAGGTTTTGTTGGTTAGATTAGGAGGATAGTCAACACTTTCCAAGGATGTTTCACCTACTACTTCTTCTTCTTCTTCTATTTCCATTTCATCCCCTTCTTCTTCTTCCTCTTCTTCCATCTCCTCATGAGCCAAACGCTCTTCCTTTTCGACAAGAGTCTCATATGGTTTGAAAAAAAAATGGAATTTTCATAAGAGAGATGTTTGAGTGATTAAAATTTTTCTTAAAACAAATTCTTCTCCTTTGAAATCTACTCCAAAATAGTTAAAAATCTGAGTGAGATAAATTCCATGATACAAATTGTTTTCACCCCATTTCACGATTTTGGGACGAAATTCATCCAAATAACTTGCGTTGTAATATCCCGGAATTTTATCTCTCTCTTTTCCCCTCCCCTCCCTCCCCTCTCCCTCTCTCCCTTCCCCCTTGTTAATAAATTTGGTTTGATTTAATAATATTCTTTATTTAAATATTTAGTTTGTGAATTTATTTTTAATAAACTAATGAATCTATTTTCTATTTAATAATGTATATGTATTTATATATATTTTTTGAATAGACAAGTTGTTTTTAATTAAATCAGTATAGCATAATTTTAATATTTTGAAATTAGGAATTGTGATTTATTTTTGAATTTAAGCTTTTTAAAAAAATATTTAATAAAATACTAAATGATTTTAAATATATAAGATAAATGTTTTATTGGTTTAAAATTCATTTTAACTTAAGTTTGAATATTTAAAATAAGTTACAAAAATATTTGTGTTATTCTTTTTAAAATATTGATTTATAAAATGTGATTTGTTAATTTTATTTGAAATTTAAAATACAATTTAATATATGAAACATGTATTCATGTATGTTATTGTAACCTCTTTTATAAATTTATTTTAATTGTTTAAAAGTTTTGAATTGTTTTATTTAAACACTTTGCTTTATTCTTTAGAAATTAATTATACGTAGCTAGGTGATTATGGAACTAATTAAGTTTAATTTATCTTTAACACTTAATCTAAATTACTAATTACTTGAAAGAGACATGTGTACGTAATTTAAAATTTGAGTTAACATGTGTTATGAATTTAAGCATGAGAATTTACATGTGTCCATTTCTTTTTACAAGTGTCATGTTGTAATTTTGTTTTTCTTTAATTTTAATTAAAAACATAAACTAGCTTTATAAACTTGCATGTACTCATTCCTTTCCTTTTTCTCATTTTTCATTTTGAACAAACAAATCTGAAACCCCTCTTCATAATTCATGCTCCTGTAATTAACTTGCATTCATTCTCCTCAAAAAGCAAATCTATTCATCAAATATTTTCTGCATTCAACTCTTCTAAAATCTGTAAATCAAAACTCTACAAACCTGCATCTTTTGTTTCTTCAATCTGGAAACAAAAAGGACCTGCATGCAACTATGAAAGCAAGCAAAAGCCTGCATTTCAATTTTAATCAAGTTGAAGCCTGCATTTCAATTTTAAGCAAGAAGGTCTGCATTCATGTTTTCAAAAACAATCTGGATCTGAAACTACAAATACAAGTTGCATCTCCATTCAAGCAACCTGCATTTCATCTGGAAGCAAATTTTAAAAAAAAAGAAACATTCAAGTTTAAAAAGCATTCAAGCATGTTGCAAGGGATTATGCATGCTAAAGAAAATCTGGGAATGTGCTATGTCTGCATCATTAAACATGTGAGTAACTTTTCTTTTAAAAACTTATGGTTAAAATTTTATTGCATGATAAAATAAATAAATGTTCATGTGTTCAATACTTACTGTCTGATGTGTGAATTGCACAAAAATGTATGCTGTTAAAAATTTCTATGCTCTGTCTTGTTACCTAGTTCAAGTTTTCAAATTAGATCTTATATCCTTAATTTGTTTTTGTTAAATTATAGGATTTAGATAAGATTTGTAGGTTAGTTTCAGAATTTAGGCTTTATGATTTTATTTAAGTAAAATTTAAATAAAACTTACTGTAAAATAGATAACAGAGTATTAGAATTTTTATAAGTAAAAATATGAAACATTGCAAGTCAATGTTTCAGAAATTCAACTTAAATCATCTTACAAAATTAAGATTTCTAAAAAATAATATTACGTATTTATAATGTAAGAAGCAAATTGCAGTTTTGAACATACTGTATTTTACATTTTGGTCAAGTTCAGTAGAAGCTTGCAATTATTTTGGGTGAATTTGATTCTATTGATGGAGTAGCCATCAAATATGATAGGAAAATTATTGAATTGTATTGCAATTCAATTTTGAGATGGTAATTTGGGATTTTCCAGTGTGAACCCTAGCTTTATTTAGTCTCTGTGTTTGGTTCGAATATGATCGCCTGAGTTGATCGAGTTCTGAGATATTTAGGGTATTGGTAGATGAAGGGTTGATGAAGTCTTCACCGGAGTTTCAAGAGTAATAGTGGCCGGAGTTGGGAGGCCTTGTCGTCGACAGGTCAGGCAGTGGGAAGGGGGTGTTTCCAGGTTTTTGTTTTAAACTTGAATTTAAATTCAAGTTGAATTCTGGGATTTTGAGGGTTGAAGGTTGATGTAGGGATTGTGGTCGATGGAGGATGGCCAGAGATGATGGCCAGTGATGGCCGGAGTTGGGGAGTGAGTGCACAGGGGAATGTGTGCAGGTGGTGTTGTTATTGTTCACAGAGTTTATTTTCCCGTGATGGTCTCGGGTATTTTGGAGAATGACTCGAAGTAAAATAGGTGGTAGCTCGGGTTGGTGTTTATGTTTCAGGATTTTGAGTTAAGTCGGAAACCTGTTTTTCCAGGTTTATAAAAATTGAAGTTTAAATTTGAAATGCAAACTAAAATTTTAAAACTAGTTTGAAACCTGAATTTAGTTATAAATTCAAATAATTTAAATCCTGATATTTGTAGTTATTCAGATTTTAAATTTTAGTTTGGGTTCTAAACCTAAAATATGAAAACTGTGTTCTGTTTTAAAATTTAAAGGTAAAACTTAAATTGTAAGTTGGTGTTCAACAGGAATTTTTAAACCTGAAACTTAATTATGAATTTAATAATTTAAATCTTGGATTTTGAAAACATTTTTGAATTCAAAAATGTAAGAAAAGACATAAAACTATTTTTTTGTTTAAGTGTAAAGTAAACTTTTAAAATGCAACTGAAAATTTAAAACAAGTTTAAAATCTGGAAAACAGAAATATGAATCTGAGTTTGAATTTAAATCTGGGAATTTAAATTTAGTTGTAAACTTTTAAATTATAAGTGAACATTGTTTTGAATTTAAGACTTTAAGTTTTAAATTATGAAATAAGAATTTAAAATATATTTAAATTCAGTTTCAAAAAATCTGGAATTTTACTTTAATGTCAATTTTTAAAATTAAATAAGTTTTTAAATTTAAATTTGTTTTAACCATTTTTAGAAAAGGTTAAATAATTTGAATTTTAAAATGAAGATGAAAAAGTAAGTAATGTTTTAAATTTTTAGGATTTAATCTGGAATGAAAATTTAAATTGTAATTCAGTTTGAAATTTAAAATGAAATTTTAAATTAAATTTTATTTGAAACAAATTGTTTAAATACTTTATATAAAGAAGAATGTTTTTAAATTTAGAACTTATGAAATTGGTTTCATTTAAATTATTAAATTAATTTAAATGGAATATTTATTAATGTGAATGATTAATTAAGTAATTAATAATTTTTAAGTTAATTAATTAAGATTTGAGATTAATTAATTAAGGTTAATTAATCTTAATTAGGGATGGTTAATTAAATTTTAATTAATGATTAAGATTTATTTAATCAAGTGGTTAAAGATAATTTAGATTTTAATTAACACTTAATTAATTAATAATTAGAGGTTAATTAAATTGTAATTAAATATTAATTAATTGATAATTAATAATGGTTAATATAAGTTAATTTCTTAATTAAGTAATTAAGAAAAGTTAATGAAGATCATTAACTTAAGATTATTTAACAATTAATTAATGTGATTAATTTTTAATAATTAATTAAATTAATTAATTAATAATAATCAATTGTTTAAGTTTAATTACTTAATGAAAGTAATTAATGAATTAATTACTTGGTGTAATTAATTTAATTAATGTGATTAGTTTAGATTAATTAAGTTAAATTAATTTAAACATTTGTGGATTATTGATAATTACTTTATGTAATTTATAAATTTGTAATTCCTTAAGGAAGTAATTTATAATTACTAAATGTAATTAAAGATATTTATTATAGAAGTAATTTAAATTTAAGTTACTTTGAAAATTAATCAAGTGATTAATGAAGATAATTAATTAAGAGTAATTAATTTATGGGATAAGTAATTAAGGTAGTTAATTACTGAATGGTTATTAATCAAAGGTGATTAATATAATGGATTAAATTGAAGATTAATTACTTATGTAATTAATTTATTTTGAGAGATTGATTAAATGAAATCAGAAATCATTAATTAATTAATTAATAATGTAATTTGGAATTAATTAATTAATGATGAATAAATGATTAATGTAATTAATTTTAGCTAATTAATTAATTAATTAAGAAATTACAAGTTAATTATTTGCAGAGGGTTTAATATAATTAACTTGTGTAAGTAATATTAAATGCTAATTACTTATTGTAATTAGAGATGGTTAATCAGTAATGATTAAGTGAAATAAATATTGAGATGATGATTTACAAATTGATTTGTAATCAATTAATGGTTAAGTTAAGCAGAATTTTAATGATGAAGTAATTAATTTAATTTATTTTAAATTAATTAGAGATTAAGTAATTAATTTAATTCATTTTAAATTAATTATAAATGGTGTGATCATTAGATAGTTGCTTATGTTTGATGAATGGTATTGGTTACCTGGTATGGTTTGTAATCTCAGTTATGAGATGAGTAGTGTATGTGACATGGATGTATTGGTTGCTTCTGGATGATAATATGGATTATCTGATTATGATATGATTATCTGTTGATAATGATAAGGTTGATTATCTATTGTGTTGTGAATTATATATCTGTGTATATTTAGATAATGAATTGAATTGTTTTAAATTTAAAACAACTTGGCCTTAAAAGACACGCTTTGGATTTCGATGAGACCGGGATCGGGTTTCCATATTTGGATATCCGAAAACCACATCGATCCAAATTAACGTTAGGTCGTTAATCCAAGTGGAGCGAGTGAAGACTCGAGGTGTAAGGGCTATACGTCAGTATAACTCTGTGGGTGATTCCGTAATGAGTTTGACGGAATAGTACTTATAGATTCGAGATGGTGATTCAGAGTGCAAGGGTTATCGTCGTTAACTCTGAGGGTGATTCCAAAACGAGTGTAACGAGATAATGCCTTCGGTTTCGTTCGAACCCGGAACGAACTTGTATGGATTGAATGTTTTCAGAACATCGTCAGGTGGACGATGAGCATTCTAAGTGATATGTCCTATAAAGGTAATCGTAGCCTCAAGCCTCATCAACCGGGAATGGCTAAAACAGGGGAGGTGCAGCAAAGCTTCGTGGGTAGCCCCCACTTGAGAGCAAGATTTATCCCTGTCAAGAGGTCCCTTTATTTCGGCTTAGTGGTGCGGTTGCTGATCACAACTGCGGGGTAGTCTTGTTCGGAACTGTTCAGTAAGGAACGGGTCCGGCTTTGTGTTGCAGGGGAGTTAGGGTGGCTCCTCGGTACGGTGATCTAGGCCACGTACTATGACGGGCGGTACTCCAGTAGCCCAGCCATTGATGGAATCCAAAATCCAATAAGTGTCGTATGTATTAGTTGTGCCCAACTATGTTGGAATGTGAGTGTAAGCATTTCAGCTATTTCTGTATTTTACTTGAAAACCCTAGACACTATTATAACATCATCGGATTTCCTATCAAATGTTTTGGTTAGCGTAAGGTAAAAACTTTTCCATGTTTATGTGTGGGAAGTCTTACGTGATACCTTTTCTTTTCAAAGGTTTTTCAAAGTTAAGCAACTTTAACCTGTTACTCACACCAGACCCATGTCTGACCCGGAGTTATTTCTGTTTTTCTTTAACTCTTGGGTACTCAAATTTTTACGAGTAGCCAAGAGAATTCAGGTTAGGATTCAGGCTAGCTTTGACGAATTGTGAAGGAGCAAATGGAGCAGGAGGCTTCTGCGTATATTTATATAGTTTTCCGCTGTGTTGGTATCTCTGAGTGTTTTCTGTATTATGCATTGAATTGTAATAACTAGACAGGAGTTTATAACTGTCTAGTATGTGTTGTATATGTCTGTGTAACTCTGATATTTGATGTATACTATGTAATACTTATGTTATTAATATAATTTATTCGTTCCGCTGTTGAGATTCTTGTGTTGTTTCTTCTTTCTTTTCTTTCTTTTCTCTTTTCTATCCCTTTCTTTCTTAAGGATGATACGACTTTTTGTGGAGAAAAAGTCGGGTCGTCTCACTTGCGCCCAATTAATATCATAATTTTCAAAAATATCAAAAAGTGCTTTGCAAACTTTTGAAGTTGGATTGTTAAAAATCCCCGGTCTTGGGGTCAAAGTATGCTGTAAAAGAAGATTAACAATTCTAGTTTTTGGTTGAAAGTTTCGATTAACGAAATCAAAGTTATCTCCTTCGAAAATGTGATGAAATGTCTCACGATCATTTTCATCGATATTAAAATTAGAAAGATCCATTCCCATGCTCTTGCAATTGAGAATGGTACTCAAAAGATCATAATTTAAAATGATTCTAGTGCCTTTGACACTACTCCAAATTTCATCATCATTTCCATTATAAAATCCACATTTGAGATTTGTATAGAAAATTTTAATAAGATTTGGATAACAAACAAAATCATTTTGTTAAGCATCAACAAGACTAAGAACTTGGTTGTTTGCAAAAGTGAATTGATTTCATAAGTAGAGAAATCTTGAAATAAAGAAAACTTCTCGGGATGGACTTTTCCATAGTTATCATAGTTGATATATGCTTTTATAGCCTCCGGATCATTTAAAAGTTGCTCTTTTATCTTTCTGGAAATTCTCGTTGTGGAAGGGTTGCTTGAAGAAGCCATTAGAGTAGAGAGTAGAGAGCTTGAAATTTTGAGATAAGAGTTTGAATTTGAAAATGAAAGTGAAAAGTTCTGATAAGAGATAGTGAATAAATAGATTCTCAAAGGACATGTTCTCTGGTCAAAAGGTGACTTTTCAGAGAATTGAATGAAGTGAAAAGATGGAGGGAAATTCAACATTTGAATTCAAATTTTGAATTTCAAATTTCTGCACCCTTGTCGACAACATGGTGGGGACCTTGTCGACAGGTGTCTCTAAATTTTTATGATTTATTTCTCTTAAGTATTTTAATATATATATATATATATTTATTATTTTAATGTTTATATATTTATATATCTGGAATATTACTGGAATTATAGTATATTTCATAAAGTATTATGATACCATTAAAAAATAAAAATAAAAATAATAAAAATAATAATAAAACAATAGTAAAAAAATAAAAAAAATAAACAAATTTAAAGTTCAAACAACACACCAATACAAAATCAACCAATCAAGCATCCAATTCTAAGCATGCAATTTCAACCAATGTATTGTGAACATGTACCTTTTTCTGAGTCTATTTCTCTGAATTCATCCGAGTTGTGAACTGTCATGAAATACATATTTGAGTTATCTGTCTTCTGATCATCATCACTTGAGGATGAGTTTGAGTCATCTAGGGTAGTAGTAAATGCACGTTTTCGTTTCTTTATGAAATCATTGATTTTAGGAAGATTTTGCCTATCTGGATGCGGACAGTCTCTTTTGATATGGCCTTGTTCGTCACAGTTGAAACATTTGATATTGTTTGGCACTACATTTAGATTACCAGAGTTCTTTTAGTTGTTTCTCTTGAGATTATTAATCTTTCCGTCTTTCAAGAATTTCCGAAAATTCTTGGTCATAGAGGCTATCTCTTCATCATTATCGCTGTTTGAGTCTGATCCGTCGACCAATGCATAGAACTCCATTGGTTTCTTTTTAGATGATTTGCTTTCTCTTTTCTTAATCATTTGGACTTCAAACGACATTAGATTTCCAATTAATTCTTCTATCTTTAAGGTAGTGATGTCATTTTCCTCTTCGATCGCAAGTGTCTTTTGATCCCATTCTGGAGTAAGAGAATTTAAGATTTTTCTGACTTGATCTTCTTCCGAAAATTCTTTTCCAAGGATATTAGAGAATGCACAATGTTTTGAAATCTAATATAAATATCTGAAATAGACTTATTAGAATTCATTTTAAATAATTGAAACTGATTTGTGAGCATGGAAATTTTGGTCTGTTTAACTTTGCTTGTTCCTTCATGAGTAACTTGCAAAGTTTTTCGAATTTCATATGCATATTTACAAACTAAAACTCTATTAAATTCATTCCTATAAAGTGAACAAAACAGAATATTTATAGTTTAGAGTTATTTTGTGCAACGGTCTTTTGCTTAGCATTCCACTAAGCAAAATCAGTTGTGGGTTCAAAATATTCAGTCTGTGTGACATTCCATGTGTCTAGTCCTGTAGATTGTAAATATATTTTCATCCTACATCCCCAACATGCATAGTTACTGCCATTAAATAATGGTGGTCTGACAGTAGACTGACCTTCTACAAATGAACTAGTGACAAGGATAATAGAACCAGTGTTGGTAGTGTTAACATTACCTGTGTTGGTAGCCATTTTGAAAAAAAAATTCAAAATTCAGATTATGAAACTATGAAAAACTTGTACTGATAACAAATGTGAGAAATGCGGATTATGGATCTTAAGGCTAGAATTAACAATAGAGGGGGATAAATAGTGTTTAATGGAATTACTAAATCTTTTTGAGTTTATATTAATTTGAACACAAATGTATGCAATATTCAGACATAGATATGATTACAGAATCAAACACAGATGCAAATACAAAGTAAAAGCAATAAAGGAAAGAACACACCGGATTTTATACTGGTTCGGAGTTACCCTACATTCACTCTCGCACACAAGTATGGATTTCCTTTCAAAATCAATTTTTACAATTACACCCTCGATTTCATGGCCATGAGGTACACCACTCCAGATTCATAATCCTTTGGGTAGAGATACTTGATTTTACGGGCAACAAGTTCACCCAATTGATTTCACAGGCTACAATCACTCCTTTTATCGCTTGATTGATTTCATAGGCTACAATCACACCTTTTATCGCTTAATTTATTACAAAGAAGCCTATAACTCTGAAAAACACTGATATCTTGTTGAGATAGTGACAGAGAATCAAACGAGAGATGATCTAGTTAGATTCAATGAAGATTTTGACAGAGTAATGGTAAAAATATATATAAAGAAATGTGGAAGTAGAAGAGGAGTGAAATCAGAGAAAATATGAATACAAATTCGTTTAATACTGCCTCTATTTATAGTAGAACAACAGCCATGTCCATTCGTGAAAGGATATGACGAATAGACACTTCCTTTGAAATTCAAAATTTTGAAACAAACTGGCACCTTGTCGACAGGGGTATATAGGGGTTGTCGACGTGCCGAAGCAATTTTTGATAATTTTTTTCTTTGAAAATAACTTTTATCTTATATTAAAACTATTTTTAAACTTTACAAACATACTTAACTATATTTAAAATACATAAGTAAGTATAGAGAATAACATTTTGGCATATATAAAATTTTACTATAATTTTATTTTTAAATCTAAGTATAAATATTAAAAGTTAAATATATTAAAAGATAGTTTACAACTAAGGATAATTTGATTTTAAAGATAAAGATTATTTTGAGGCTAAAAGTATTTTAAAACCAGGATAGATGTTTTTGATCTTTTTAAAAGGAAGATTTTGAAATCATTTTGAAAACAAGATATAATATTGTAAAACATTTGAATAAAAGTTAGTGGATACAAAACAATGTTCCACTAGATTTTTCGTAGGTTCTATCCTACTTAGGGTTCCATCCCTTTAACGGGCTCGAAGTGGATTCCATTCCACGAATAAATTGGATTTTAAGATGCCAGTGCTTTTCTAGGAGTTTTAACAAAATTCCTAATTAAATTACTTATTATTGAAATCTTACACTCTTGATAATCTTGATATCTTGAATCTCTATACTATATAGTCTTCATTCTTGGCACCTGCATGGATAAATCCTGTATATACATATATATCTAAACTATAATGTTAGTATTTATATTTTGTAACCTTATTCTAAGGTTGTTGTCATCAAAACCATCTTCTCAGGAACTAACATATTTGTGGTGTAATTTCTTTTTTCTGTTTAGCGAAAAGTGGATATAGTTTTTTATTTATATTGATACTGTTATGAATATTTGTTGTTAATAAAACCCTTCTTTGGTACTTTGAGCAATGCCAATTATACATTTAATTACAATTGTGTATTTGCTATTGAAAATAATAACGCGCCTTAGATTAATGGTAGTTACCTTTGGCATTGTAGATTTGGATACATTAGTAATAAAGAATAGAAAGATTTAATAAAATAAGGGTTTCTACCATTATTTGGTTCAAACTCATTTTATACTTGTAAAACGTGTCCAAAAGGAAAAATTACCAAGCTTGCATTTAGTGGGATCAACAAAAGAGTCAATGAACTCTTAGCAATAGTACAAACTGATGTATGTGATCCCCTATCTACATATACCAAGGTGGAACCAAATATTTTGTAACGTTCATAGATGATTTATAAAGATAAGGATATGTGTTGCTCATGAAATACGAATCGAAGGTCTATGATAAATTCGTAGGCTATAAGAATAAATTAGAAAACTAGACTAATAGGAAAATTAAAATATTTCGATTAGATTGAGGCAATGAGTAAATTGGATTTGAACTCCAAGAGTACATTAAAGAGAATAGGATTCACTCTCAATATACTCCTCCTTAAACTTTTTAACACATCGTTTTTTTGGAAAGGAGAAATCAAACATTGTTAAACATGATTCAGTCAATAATGAGTGACAACTAAGTTGCCTCTTTTCTTTTAGGGATATGCACTGGCAATTATGACATATATGTTGAATAACGTAACATCTAAATCTATGCCTAAGACTTCGTATGAGTTATGGATTGGTAAGAAGCCTACCATGTTTACTTAGGGTTTGGTGTTGTCCAGCTTGCAAGCAACGTAAACCCAGCAAGCTTTAGGCAAGATCGGTTTTAAGTGAGTTTATATGGTATTTAAGAAGTTTTCAAGGATACATATACTGTCATACAAAGGAATAAATAGTGTTTGTTTAGAGACGTGCCTCTTTTTTACAAAAGCAATTTCTCTTTTGAGAAATTAGTGGCATAAGATAGACTTCGATGAGATTTAATAAACTTCCATAGAAACTGAGTATTTGGATAATAATTCAACATCCATAGAAAATACATAACCTATTAGAAGGTTTGATAGGGAATCTCTTATGCCAAAGAGACACTACAGTTTTCTTATTGACGGTAAGAAGACGGAACTTTTCATTTGTGATGAAGATCCCTTCATATACCGACAAGCATAGGAGAGTAAAGACTCTGCCTTATGGGTTGATTCGATGAAATGAAGTCAATATACGAATGAAGTATGGACTTTGAAGAACGTATGAAAAGGGGTAAAACCCATTGGCTGCAAGTGGATCTTTAAGAAGTAGATCAGCATAGATGGAAAGAACAAGACCTATAAAGCAAGGTTGATAGCGATTTTTTTGTCAAATTCACGGTATTGATTATGGCAAAACATTTTCACCGATTATTGCACTTAAATGAATTCAGATTACTTATAGTTACTGCTTATTATAACTGCAAATATGGAAGATGGATGGTAAAACAATGCTCTAAATGATGATTGAGAAAAGACAATTTATATGTCGTAGCAAGATGATTTCGAGCTCAGTAGGAGCGAAGGAAAGGCATGTATACACTTTAGATCAATTTTTGCTCTTAAGTATGCATCTTTGATTTGGAATAAATATTTTGAAATGTAATCAAACAGTTTGGTTTTAGTCAAAACATAGAGGAAGTGTGCATTTATAAGAAAGAGCGAAATGATGCTGTAAGTTTTTAGTACTATACATTTAAAAATTGCTACTAATTGTTAAGGATTTATCAATGTTACAATCAATGAAACCTTGGTTGTCCAATAATGTGTCGATGAAGGATTTATAAGAAGCATCATTTATACTAGGTATATATATATAAATCTAAGAGGAAGTGGATTGTACCAATTTGTGTACGTAGATACCGTATCAAGCTGATTTAGTATGGAAAATTCCAAGCATGGAAATATTCCACGGTGGTATGAAATTGTCCTTTCTAAGAAGAAATCCCTACCTACGAATGAAAAAAGGCAACATGCGAGTCAGATTTCTTATGCTTATGTAATTAGATCTATTATGTATGCTATGTTATGTACAAGGGCAGGTGTCACTTTTACACTGGTGGTGCCAGTTAATATAAATTGAATCTGGAAGAAAATCATTGGAGAGCAGTTAAGGTCATCCTTAAGTATTTAAGAAAAAATACGAACTTTTCTCATATATGGAAATAATAAATTCCTAATTAAATGGCACTAGGATTCCTGCTTTTAAAGCGATGTTGAAAAAGTAAATCGGTCTAAGTTTTGTGTTTACTTTCAACCGAAGGGTCATTAGTTGGTAAAGCTCTAAACTGGAAGTGTGGTAGATTCAACCACGGAGGTTGGGTACATCGTCTTGAAAGATGCCACAAAAGAAGCTGTTCGAATGTGCAAATTCATCAAGGAACTAGGAGTGATCCCAAGAATTGAAATTCTGATGCTCGTGTATTATGAAAATAAAATGACAATATAGATTTCCAAGAACCATGAGCTCATAAGAAGTCAAGACAAATCCTATATAACTTTCATATGATAAGACAGTTTATTAGTGTCAGAGATATTGTAATCGAAAGAGTAGATACCATAGATAACATAGACGCTTTCTTGGCTAAATTTAGAAGTCCTGATAAAAGGTATGGGTATGAGACTCTATAATTGGCTCCATGTGCAAGTGGGAGAGAGTTAAACGTGTGCCCTAGGGGTAATTATGTAAATAGTTATATAACCTTAACTTTGTAAATAATCTTGTTTGAAATAAATTTTGCTTTTGGTTTTTTATGTGTTGTTATATAGGGATATAAATAATGAATCAAACATATTAAACATATATAAAAAGAAAATCGTTAGAAGAAGTACTTCATTGATTGTAGTTATGAGTTTATTTGTAACCATGAGTATCAAATCAATATATAAATACTTACTTCTTAAAAGTTCTTTGTTAGGATGTATCGATAAAAGGATATCAACATGTCTATTAAGACTACTAAATGTAACACTCTCCATATGATGGACAATGAATCGCACATGACATTAGAGCACCAAGGGGTTACATACTTGTGATTGTTTTAAATAATCATAGAACGACTTGATGAGAGTCTTCTATAAGTTAATACAACTAAGTCAAAATGTAAGATCTCATGACAATAACGTACATTAATTTTCAGACTCAAGGGTACTATCAATCTTAAGTACCTAGGTTGCACTCTGACTAATGTCAAACATATGGAATGATGACCCTATTACCACTATTGTTGGGTATATGTTGAACTACTTAAACCGAAACACTACGTAAGCAAGGATTCGTTCTTCATTGTAGAAGGTTAGTATCACCATAAATGGTAGTAAACTTAAAGTCAAAATCTCAAGCTAGAGTAAATCAGTTAATCAATAAATATTATCAGATTAAACCAAGAACTTTGTGTAATCAACGCAATTAAATACTAAGACTATTAGAGCTTTTGATATTAGACCAAACTCTATATATCTAAGTGATACAAAGATGACAATATAAAATGTACATGAAATTTCATTACTAGGTGGAGCTTAATATTGATTAGAGATTAACTTTCGCATAAGTGATCTATAATCGATTAAACTTATGCCTGATATTATACTTCGACAAAGTTCATGCAGGCTTCAATATTTAAATTGTTTAAATATTAACAGAGGGTTAAGCTTATGCCAAAGAGTCAGCACAATCATGTTGTTAGTTATTTTTGAGTTCGATTAATGTAAGATTAATTTTTAAATGTTATTACTTAATACTAAAATTAAATGCAAAAATGTTAAATTAATTTATAGCATATTAATTACTTATTTATAGCATAAACATTAATTAGAACGATGTATAAAAGTGATATGCTGATTTGATGTTGAACGACGTCGGATAAATTAATTAAATGAATGATTTAACTATTAAATTCTTTTTGGCTCCATGTTTTAAAACACAAACCCATGTATAGGTTAGGCTTAGCATTGCAAAGTAGGAGCGGACTTGGTCTCTTAGGGTTGGAAATAAAAGGGCTAGATATTTGTTATCCAATTTGCTATAATTTGCCACTCATCCTCACTATCTAAACACATTGAATAGAGTTAAGCCCAGCCGCCAAAGCAGACATTGGTAAAGATAAGGAAACAATATGCATCCTATAGCTAAGGAGGTAGAATAATGTGTGCGAGGGGGGAATAACCACTGACTGAGGTGTTTGACCATTAGCAAAATCATAAGGAGAAGGTGATCCTTTTTGGTGTAATATATTCAACTATATATATATATATATATATATATATACAATTATGTTCATATGTATGCATGCTATCATTCTCTTTTATTTGGCTATAATACAAATGCAAAATTACTTTAAAAATTAATTAAAATATTTAGTAATTAATTAATGAAGAAAAATATGATGGAATAGTATATATATTCATAAAATTATTTACAACCTTTTAAAAAAAATGTTTTTATTTTTAGCTATATATAAATTTATGTATGTGTACGTATATTAAACCTGAATAATTTATCCATTTATGTGACAAGAAAGTACGTATAATTTTTTTTTCATTTTCTTTCGGATTAAGATAAAAAATTATTTGAATTAGACTTACATACATACATAATCAACAGTATTATATATATATATATAATTATATATATATATATATATCATATATTTACTATGTATATATGTATATTTGCGTGGAAATTTTAGTAAAAAATATATTTTAAAGCTCTTGGGTTTCAAAAAATAATATTGAAAAACGGTATTTTATTTTTATATAAAAGATCAAAATGAATTTTAAAATTCAATTTTTTTTTAATTTCAATCTAAAAATTCATACGGAATTTGATAAAAAATAAATTATCATTTGTTGTTGGCTTGAGTTAAAAAATATATTAAATTTGGTATTTTGAGTACATCAAATCATCTCAAAATTCAATTTTTAAAATTATTAAATTAATACATATATTTAATGTATAAATATATATACATATAAATTTAAATAAGTATGTATATATAATATAAATTACATTATACGATATATATATATATATATATATATATATATATATATATTGGTTAAAAACAATAGCCAAAAAAATTAGTTTACATAGTATAAATATAAATATAATTTTTGTGTGCATATTTTTATCCTTATGACATTATCACCTGGAGGAACATGTTTACATCTTCCTAAATAACTTGAACATGACTTCAACATCTTGCATAAACGACCCAAATAGGATTTCAAAACATTACCTAAAGATCTCTAATGGTACATTACATACTTCAATATAAAAGTATTCTAGATTGTATTCTCAACAACACTGATATATTTCTTTTCAAATACAAATTCCTATTACCTGCTCAAATAGTATTAAACTGTGAGTGCATTGGTTCAGGAATGAAAGAGTTCCCTAATGATAAACCTTTTGAATGCACAAGTGATCTGGAGATAATAGCGAGCAATAAGAACTTTGAATGCTTTGAAATCATAACAAAGATAGAAAGATGTGTAGTAGAAAAGGATTTTTGGATTTCTCAAAAAGCTATATTTATAAATTTGAAAAGATTTAATCCCCTGGAAAGAGACATGACATTCTAAAAGGTTGCCACCATTAGAGACAAGAAAAATCCTTTTTAAAAAGTATAACCACTTGCTTTTAAAATAAATTTGTAACTACTAATTACATAGGCTTATTGCCTATGTTTGTCTCCATCAGTCTATTTTGCTCAACCGAATGGACAGAACTCAAATATAAGCATAATTATAGAAAATACATAGTGCAAAAAAAATTAATTTAGTCGATTGATTTGGTAAGATCAATCGACTAAATAGTTGTTCAATCGGCCTGCTTTATTCGATTTACTCCTAAGAAAAATTCTTAATAACCCTTTTCTGTAAATTGTTCTGAATAGAAACAGTCGATTAACTCTCTTATTTGGATACTTACAATATTTTGAGATTTTAAACTTAAAAAACACTTATAAAAACATATACACACAGTATTTAAGTATGCGACTGCATATTTGAGGAGTTTTAATGACATAAATTCTTAGACACATAATTTTAAAGACTTACACTCAGTTACTCTTCTTTGTGCATGCCTAAATCTTCTTATTTAAGTTGTACACCAAGTAACACAATTCTAACATCTTTTGAAACTCCTTTATAAATACCCATAATATTGTGCTAAATACATTTATGGCACTATTGTGTATTAGACATCATCTAAACAATGAAAAGTTGGTTCTAACATTCTCCTCCTTTTTTTAGTGACAACTATAGAAATTTCAGTAAAATAAAAACAAAATATAACTATATGTGCTTGTCCTAATTATATGCACTCCCCTATCAATATGCCAGTTTTTCTCCCCTTTTCTCATCAATAAAACCATTAGAAATGTTCAATATTTAATGAAAAGACATATAGACAGGTGCATAAACATTAAAAAAAGTATTGTTACAGTAGTAACACTTTTTAAATTTGAGGCTTTTCATAATATAAAACATTCACATAAATCATCCTTGCTCACATTATTTCTTAATAAATTGTGCCTAATATTTATGTGTTTAGTTCTCATATGATTAACTGGATTCCTAAAGCAACCCATATTATCATAGTAAATGGATGACTTGGTAATATTTGCCCCAAAGTCTCTTAACATTTGTTGCATCTATATATTACTTGAGCACATGCTAAAGTGACAAGAATATATTTTTCTTCCGTGCTAAACAAGAAAACAGTGTTTTATTTCTTACTGTACCATGGTACTAAAGAGCGGCCAAGAAAATGACAAGCAACACTCGTGCTTTACTATGCCATCTTATAGCCACCACAATCCATAACACTATAAAATACTAAATCAAATGGACAACGTTTCTGATAATAATCTTTATTCCTAGTTAAGAATATTAAACAAATTCAAATGTAAAAGATGTGATTCACTTAGATTCGACGGAAATCAAGCATAAAGACGAATACTTTTCATGATGTTAGGTCCACTTGCAGTTAAATAAAGTAAGCCAGTCATACTCTAATAGAGTATTTAATCCACTCCTTTACATTCTTCACCTTTATCTAAATGAAAGTTAATGCTCGTTTGGGTTGGTTTATGGCCAGTACTTTCCATTCTAAAGCATTTAATCAAATCTTTATAATATATTTCTTGATAAATAAAAGTACCGTTATCTTGTTGCTTAACTTTTAACCCTAAGAAAAAGTTAGTCAACCCATTTGTGACATTTCACATTCACTATTCATATGTTATAAAAATCCATACATAATTGTCCATTAGTAAATCCAAAAATTATATCATTTACATAAATTTGTGCTATAAGTAATTCATTATTATCATATTTAATGAAAAGTTTTTTATCAACATTACAATCATTAGGTGTTGAATCTAAAAGGTGGCTTTTTATTCTATTATATCATGCTCCATGTGCTTGTTTCAAACCCTATAGAGAACTTTCATATTTACAAACATAACTAGAAAGACTTTACTTTTCAAAGAGGATGGTTGTTGTAACATCCCTCATTTCGAGACCCAAAAATAAACTCCAATGGTGCTGAAGTCATCACTAAAATTATTTTCGAATGGCAAAACAGGGTCAGTATAACATAAGTAAACATTGCAGTTAATATTGTTTTCTTACATAATTGATTATACAACATTTTCGCTGATTGTTTCCATGTAGAGGTAAGTATAATATCATAAATAATAAACTTGTATGGCATATGAAGATGTCGACATGCTTTACAAATTTATACGACTAGTTATAAACACTAGAGTAACATAACAAGCAACATAATTTTGCATCTAAATAGATAATATGGCCTTCCTGCACTGTCTCCAAAAGTCTTATTCGCATTTCCAAAATCATAACCTATAACGAAGCACAAACTCGGCCTACTTAGATAAGTACATGAGTATATAAGAAAGAAATATAATTAACATTGGTCATATAAAAAGCCCGACGTGAATAAAATTACTCTCCATATAACAAATACTAGTGGAAACAAGCCATAAAGTAGGACGGTTTTTGTGACATCCCTAATTTTTTATAACATTATTTAGAAAAATTAATTTGATAAATTAAATAGAATAATGATGATAAGGGGATTGAGATTTGAAAAAATAATATATAGAGCCATGCTTATTAACAAAGTAAATGTGCTTTAATTGGGTTGCTAGCTAATTAAATTACATATGGGCATATTAGTAATAGCCACTTGATTATTGTCACGACCCAAAATCCAGCGCCTGAAAATCGACATCCATAATCACCCGTATTCAAGTGCCATAGATTCAAACGTTGAAATTCGATTTGACGTAGCTTATAACAACATTAGGTGATAACAACACAGCGGAAACAGAAAGAATAACTTTTATTGATACACAATATTTGATACAATAATGATACAAATGAAATGATCAACATTATCAGAGATATATACAACAGCGAAAAAACAAAACAGCAGAACACAACGGAAGGATAATATCTTCAATGCAAAAGCTCCAAACTTCAAGCTCGAACCACCATCATGCTGAACTTGTAGCAAATCCGATGCGCAATGCGATTGCCAAACCAAAGACTCCGAAGATTGCCAAAAGCTACATCTACTAGCTGACTATCTGATAACTTGACTCTAGACTGCCCGTGTGGAAAATTATGAGTACCCAGAGTTTAAAAAGTGAACAATAAACTCCAGGTCAGTCATGGGACTGGTGTGAGCAAAAAAAAATAGTTTATTTGAACAAAAACAAACAAAAAGAAATAAAAAGAAATTCGCTATGCTTTTTGGAAAATGAAACTACCATCAGGCCTCCCGCCAAGCACACAATGCAATCGCACGCTTGGAGGATATTTCTCCTTATGGTAGTCAAATATGCTTGATACGCTAAAATCCTTTTGATATTGTTATTAGTGCATAGTGTAGAAAACATCTGCAAGTATAACATTAATCTTAGCCAGCATACGTACCATTATAGTATGCTTACTATAGCTACCATGTTAAATGGCAGGTTCAACAACTAAAACCGTACATGAAGCATATTGGATGATTGGATTCCCAACAAATGGTCAAGGTTAAGGAACTTCCTTCACCGAATGGGTACACCTCAGGAGGGACGCCCCGAGAATTTAACCAGCTCTCTGCCAACACAAGGCCAGGTTACCTCTGTAACTAGGTAACTAACTATCATGAGTATGCCATCCTCCGGTCGTCATCGACCTTTAATCCCGGGTTTCACCAACAAATTTCAACAACCACATAAGTTAAATATCTGCGCTCCATACCATGATACCACCTTTTATCCAGAAGGAAATGCACATACCCCAAAGGGCGTGGCCCTCATAACCTTGCTGCATCCTTCATGTTTCGACCATTTTCGGGGTGTGAGGTTCGACGAAGTCTCGTCCACAAAGCTATGATTTTTACAAAAGCCATGCTTCGATCAACAAATGATCAGCACTTAGCATTCCAAATTGCTAAATTGGGAATATATCACTAGTAAATATCAACTACATAACCTCTGAGCTCGTTCGTCTCAAAGAAGGGGGTTAAGCTAAGAGAATAAATTCTCCGCCGCCAAACGGTAATGTTTTTGATTGAAACCAGCTTTACATCTCAAAGTGTAACGTCAGACATACATCCATACAAGTCCATCCTGGGTCGGAATTGAGCCGAAGGCACTTCAAAAGAAGCCTTTGCAAATCTGGATAATCCCAATCATGTCCGGACTCCTCATCACATAGGGAAATCTCTATACCAAGGTCATTTGGTGCAGAGACATTCGACAGGTAATCCTTTCGCTTTTGAAAAAACCCAGACTTCACCACCATCTTCAATTGCTATCCATTTGGTCGTATCATTAATTCGGAATGGGTTTTATGACACAAAATCCTCTCCCGGCTAAACCAAATAATGAGCGCTTATTTTTAAAAGCATATGGATATATTGAAATCTTAATTAAGTCACAAATTTTAGCCCAAAACCCTTCCTTTTGAATGGTTTAAACAAATTTCCACTTTAATCTTTTAAATAAAAGATTCACCCTTTAAGATCCTTTTCAATTTGAAATAATGTTCGCCAAATCTTTAACAAAGATATATATCATAGCTTTCAAACAATTTTCATTTCAAATTTGATTTACCCACAACTTGAAATCCTTTCAACAAAACTGGAAATTCTTTCTTTATATGAAAGCTATTATTTTTTGGAAACAAATGTCTTTCATTTCGAGAAACCCCGATTAAATATGATTAAGTTATAGCCTTTTAAAAGAAAATCAGCGAATCGACGTATTCTCGACAAGCTCTATTTGGGTTAAATTTAAATTCCCAAAATACTTCATTTAAGATACTTCAAAAATGGTTTAAAATCATTATATAACCTGTATAACCCTTTTTAAACCACAATATTTCAATTTCAAAAACTTTAACAAACCATATTATATTCAAAATAATCTAAATTCCAAAATTCCCTTTTTCAAAAGTTTTTCACATTTAACCCAAATCACTTCCAAACCATTTTGGATTCAAAATTCAACTTTTAAATTCTTTTACTATTTTGAATAAATGAATATCAAATTCAAAAACCATAAATTAAACCAATTTCCTATGAAATCCATATTTTTGTGTATGTGGGGTAGTCCAGGGGTTTTGCATACAACAATAAATATCACAACCATCACCAATTCAAGCACAATAATATCGGTAAGCGGTATAATCCTATAACGCTTATCTTTCATTCACAGATAAACAAGTAAATTCATCACAGCTAAATAAATCACAGTTCACAGTTCACAGCTCAATCCAAAATAATCATATCACTAATCATCACACATTAGAGATAACAAACAATTCAAAGCATTCAACATAATCCAATCACCCATAAGTAAGATAAATTAATCACATGATTATAATTAATTTAATTAACTCAAATAGATTAATTACATATGAATTAATCACCTAATTTTGATTAATTAACATTAATTAATATAAACCATTTTAATTAATTATCCTTTATTCATTTATTAATTAACCTTTATTAATAATTTAATTAACCTTGATTAATCAACCTTGATTAATTAATCAATCAACCTTTAATTATTTAATTATTCTTTAATTAATTATACTTAATTAATTACGTTGATTAATTAACCCTTAATTAGTTACCATTTAATTAATTATCCTTAATTAAAAACAATAAGTGATTATCCCTAAACACTTATATTAATAAATCACAAATTAATTACATTGAGTAATTATCCTTTAATCACTTGATTAATTATCCTTAATTATTAATCAAATTTTCTTAATTACTTTCATTAATTAATCTACCTTTACGTAATTAATTACCCTTTAATTACTTATCATTAATTAACCTTTAATTAATTATCCTTTAATTAATCTCATTAAGTAATTTTCCCTTAATTACTTACACTAATTAATCAATCTTTAATTTAATTATATTAAGTAATTATCCTTTGAGTAATTATCACATTAATTAATTAACCGTTAATTAATTAATCATCCTTTAATACATAAATTAATTCCCTATAATTAATTAAATGATCCTTTAATTACTTAAGATCCTAAATTAATTAAAAGATAAACCATTTATCGTAATTAATTATTTAATCACATCATTTAATTTTATTTGAAAACATTCAGGTATTTTAAATTAGATAATTAACCTAATACAAAATTATCTTAAATCAAAACAAATTTAAAAACATTATACTTTAAAATTTCAACCTTTGAAATTTTCTTGAAAAATTTGTTCTATGCTTATAATTTGAAAACTTGTTTAATAAATAAATCATTGACAAATGAATTAAAACATTTTATCTTCATCATTTAAACTAGAGTTTTAAATAAACTTAAAGCTAACTTAATTAATTAAAGTTAAATAAATTATACAACTTTTGTTTAACCAAACATTTAAAATATTTAGTATATAGAGAAAATAGTTTAAAACTTGAAAAAAACTTGTTTTATTTTAATTTCAAAATTGTTGTAACATGTTCCTGAGGCAACTCGAGTATTAACCCAAGCCATTTTCCGTTTTTCCCGAGCATACACCCAAGTCACCATTTTATTTCTTTTTAAACTGTAACAACCTTGTATTTTGTAATTATTTTATTGTATATTTTAATTATTTTTAATGTAAGATTTTGATTTAAAAACTTATTTTACTTATTTGAAATGATTAAATTTATTATTTAAATATAATCTTGATTTTTATATTAGTTATAATTCCAAACTTGTGTAAGTTGAATATTTGCCTAAAATGCTGATTTTGGTCAAAATAGTCAAATGGTGACTTTCAACTTAAAATTTTAAAAGTTTAAAAATTTAAATTTTTTTCTTTTATTATGAAAGTACATAAAATTCTAAGAACACCACTTTTCGTTTCGTTGAAATCGGATGTAAATTGTGAAAGTTATACCCTTTACAATATTGTGCGTATATAGAGTTATTTAACAATGACTATTTTAAATTGTATAAGTTACTTCTTCTTTGTTATACATTACTTTAATATGGGATAATATGTTATATTATTTATATTTTGACTTTTAAGTATTTTTAAAATGATAATATAATTTTTCTAAAGTTCATTTGAATTTATTTCTAATTTTAAACCCTAGTCTACAATTTTAAGCCATTTTCTTAATTTAATTATATATAATTAAAATTTATTTATTTATTTTATGCACTCACTTTTATTTGCTGTGTTTTACTTTATTTTATTCATTTTACATGTATTTAAATTAAAGTAAATTTTCCCAAAGTATATTGAAGTTATTTCTAATTCTTAAGTCAAGTTTTCATTTTCTGTGCTATTTTTCTTATTTTAATCATATCTAATTAATATTTAATTATAAATATATTTTTTATCTGTTATACTTTTGAATTTTAACTGATATTTCAATTATTTTCTGTTATTTAGATGTATATAAATATATGTGAGAAATTTGAAAGGGTTAAAGGCTAAGAAACGTAAAAAACGTTTCACTGTTTCTTTTGCAGTTTCTTTTGTCATCAATACATCTGTTTTTTTGGCATTTCCCTATACCATCTCCAGCCGACTTCCCTTTCTCATTTGTCACGAAAATTTTCTCTTTCTCAACCCTAAAAAAAAAATCATGGCCTCCTTGTTCAAAAACTTTGGTAAATCTTCTTTTCTATTTCACTTTTTCATTGTTTTATATTGATTTGCACTTGTCTCTTCCTCTTCTAGGTTCGGCCCTGCCTCCTCTCCAGCCCCTGCTGCCTCCACCACCACTGGAACCCATCACCACCACCTCCTCCTCACTGGCCATCCCAAGCCGAGCCACCCTTGGTGGTAGATCTATCACCAAATACAATATAATTCACCTACATGACCTAACCGAGCAAATCTATGCATCCACCACCTTCCACCACCCATGGCCGCCACTAACACCACCTCCACCACCTCCAGCACCACCTGTACTCTAGGCCACACCATCCCCTTTGACCCCAAAGTACAGGCCATGACCATACTAGCCTTGACCGTGCCTTGTAGTGCCTTGAAAATCATGTGTATGTTGATTGTTGTGTTGTTTTCCCTTCTCCACACTTTTGCACCATGTTAACCTATGTTAGGCTGACCATACCCAACCAAAACCTGATCCAAATCTTACCTTAGACCTGTAGTATACCTTATGGCTGAACCTAGAGTGTGTTGGAAGCAAGTGCATAGCAACTCTACCTTGAGTTATGCAGTTATTTCTAGCCTAGTTTAGTCGTTTTTGAATTGAAAACTTATGTATTATTGTATTGTTTTGGGTATATGTTTACAAGACAAATATCAAGGCTCTCCATTCATTCAAAACAAAAGTCATGCTATATCGTGCTTGTCGTGCTTTTGGAATCGCACTTGTGTTTGTTGTTTTGGTCTTCAGCTTGAAAAAGTGAGTCTTTCTCACTCTGACATTTATACTTATGAAAAGTGAATTGATGACAAGTGTTTAGTAATATAAAATGTTTATGCAAGTTAATGATGATCATATGATATGCTATGCCATGGTATTACCATGTTATTACCATGTTAAAACTGTTACTTTTCACCTGACATCTGATATATGACTGTATATTGTGATATTGATATTGTTTATATTATTCCTGTATATGATCACACTGCAATTCCCTGTTAGAATAGAAGCACTATGGGCTGAAATGATAGGCCTGAATGATTTTCAAATTTATTTCTTTTACTTGGGACTGCGGGTTTGAAATGATAAAAACCGGATTTTTCTTTGTAAATTACGGGTTGAAATGATATATTACCCGTATCACTTTACCTAGCGTAGAAAATTTTATACAGGCCCGTAGTTAAAATATGATTTTCTAAAAATTTTAAAATATTTTAGAAATTTAATTATTATAATATTTTGATTTTAAATTTAATAAAAATAAAATTTTTGTAAAATATTATTGATTTTCTGAATGATTGTAAGTGAAATGAATTAATGAAAAAGTTAGAAATTTTGAACGTAAGTTATTTTGGAAATTTTGATTTAATTTTAACTGGAAATTTAATTGAGTATGAAATTATGATAAATTTATGATAATTTGAATTTAAATGAATTTAAAATGATTTTTATCACATTTATGATTTTTTAATAAAGTTGAAATGTGAAATGAATAAATATTTTAAGTTGAAACTTTGAAATATAACTAGAATTGGAAATTTATGAAATATACGTAAAGTGAACTTTTAGTTAAGCAAATAAAAATAAAACTAAGTTATATTTGAGAATTTGAACTTAAGTGTTAAGTTGAAATTTAATGTAATGGATTTTAAAATTGAACATTGCATTTTAATAAGTGGATTATTATTAAATCTTGATTTTTGAATGGAAATTTAACCCTGTAAAATCATGAACTTGAGGAAAATTAAATGATGTTATAAATGTGAAAATGTATGACTTTATAAGTTAAAAATGTTTTAATAAAAATATAAATGGTTGAGAAATTTTATTGAATATTTGAAGTTAATTGACTGCATTTTTGAAATGATATTAATTACAATGTAAATGATATTACATCAATTGTAAATACTGTAGTTGATGATAATGAACTAAAAAAAAAAAGCTATTGAAAAAAACTATTATAGAAATTGTTGTAAGTACTATGATTTTTGAATTTAACTAAGTTTATTTGAAATTGAAGAAAACTCTATTACAACATTTTTAAACGTTGTCTTTTGTTAAATTGAACTGTTTTGAATGTAACTTTCCGTAGAGTTTTCTAAATGATGCGAAATGTGAATTTTCACTGTTTTGATAAATTTAAGTGAATAAATGAACTTTGGAAGTTGAAATTTTTGGAAATTTAGTAATTTAATTATTAAGCATAATAACTTCATTGAAATGAAAAATAAAAGAATTTTTGGAATATAAACTATTTTAAAATATGAATTGAAATGGTATTTTAGATTGAATAAAATGAATAATGATTTGAAATGAATGAAGTTTTGAAAAGATACGATATTTTGATATATTAAAATGATTTGAAAATGAAGTTTTGAAAGGATATGATATTTTGATATATTAAAATGATTTGAAACGAAGTTTTGAAAGATATGATATTTTTGATACTAAATGATTTGAAAAACATAGTTTGAAAGATAGGACATTTTGATATTAACATGATTTAAAAAGAAGTTCTGAAAAGATATGATATTTTGGAACTGAAAGGTAGTGTTGAAAGGGTATGAAAATTTAATATATTGAAATGGTTAGAAATGACTTGATATTTATTTTGATAAATATTTGAATTGAAAGATATTTTACGATGATATATTGAAATGGTTTTGGAAATGATTTAATCTTTATTTTGATAAAGATTTGGATTGAAAAGGATATTTTATTTTGAAGTATAAAATATTGTTTTAAAGTTATAACTATGGGTTATAATAACGATTGGTTGTTAAAGAGACCGGGATCGGATATTGTCTTATAGCCGGCCAATACCGAAAACCACTTTCACAACTGTGTACGCGGTGGAGATTCCAGAATGAAGTAGGATGGTGGCGACGTTCTCGAGGTATATTACGTGGACCCAACTCCCGTGAGTTGGCATATATGACTAAAACATGAGCTATACCGGGCTACACAAAGGGTCGCACCCTTTCATCGAGCATGCTCCATCGGAAACCATTCTATTACTGTTGTGATTCGATTCGGTGGCGCCACTTTGATTCGGGGGTATTGTTCGAGGTGGGCGGAAGCTGCTGGCTTGCCGTCACCACCGGTCCGGGAGTGCAAACGGTGTATCCACCCTGGCATTGCCTCGCGTGCCGTGTCATATCCTTATATCGATCCCACTACGATTTTGGTTTTAAAGATCCGACCGCGTTAAGGTCACCATTCCCTTAACGCTATTTTCTATATGATTATACTTTACTGATTAGACACTACCGTATATAGCGTATATTACTACATAGTAAATAGTTTAACGGATCCTTAGAGGATGGGAGGTCCCAAACATCCTTTAAGTTACTGATGCATTTTGTTACTGTTCACTTGAGTTGATTTACAGTTTATAAGTATTTATGTCCTGACTCGAGGGTTTTGTGTTTTGCTTTACGCTCGGGTCAGATTGATTGAGTTAGCATTCAAGATTCACCTTCGGCGTTGGAGCTTTCCTTGAAGATCCAGCCATCTATTTTGTTTTAGTATCTAGTGGTTCAGTGATGTATCTGATTTGTACCTGATGTATCCTGTTACTCTTCTGTTGTATCTTATTTAACTCTGATGTATCTCATATTATATAGTAGCTTCATGAACTACTATCTCTTTTTCTTCCGCTGCATTTTAATATACTCTGTGTCTGTGATCTGTGATTTTTATTTACTGTATATTCTGAGGTTTGCCAAAATTTTATTTACAACACGGTATTTTGAGCAATTCAAGTCCGGCATGAGTGTCTGCCTATGCACTTATAATGGATGCGAATGGTTGAAAATAGGTGGTTGTTACAGTTGGTATCAGAGCTTTGGTAGCTCTAGGCAAAACTCAGCATATGGAGTGGATGTATTTACAGAATCACTTTCATTCGCGTTTGAATCTCTCCCTTTTGACTCGATTCCTTTGAATTTTGGAACATTCCCTACGGTTCCAAAATCCATTCGTATCCCTCACTATTCATCTTCTTTTGATTCTGGAGTAACCCATAACTCCGCTTCGAATGATCTTTCTAGTGAGTCGATGATCACGCCAATTTCAAATTTAATTGAAAAGAGGGAAAACTCCTTTGCAGTTAGCATCGATTCACCAAGATTCTTATCTATCCTTGGTTTAGATGCTAATATCTTTTGTTATTTCAAACTCTAACTCTTGAGATCGAATGTAGATTTACCCTAGAAAAATCAACATTGATCTTATTCTTTCAGTCACGGTTGACCCGGTTAAGGTTGCCCGTGATTTATATAAGCTTATCCATCTTCCTATTCTATTATTTAATCATGTCATCCTTGTTTCCAACTTATTTTTAAATCATAATCTCCTTTGATTTGTGTTAATCAAAACAAAAACTTTGAATCTTTACCCTTCTTTGAAAATCTATTCATGTATAGTGTATTTGTAAACTAGTATTTAAAATTAAAATGTCTTATATATTGTGTTGTTTGAGTTGTTGATGTTGAGTTGGGTTTCTGATC
Source organism: Allium cepa (assembly GCA_030765085.1). Classification (NCBI taxonomy): domain Eukaryota; kingdom Viridiplantae; phylum Streptophyta; class Magnoliopsida; order Asparagales; family Amaryllidaceae; genus Allium; species Allium cepa. The sequence goes on from CM060943.1 coordinate 732,626,925, forward strand.
GATACGTCTGATCAGCGCTATCGATAAGATTTCCAAAACACTTTGACAGAACAAATGGACACAATATATTTTAAAAAAAAATTTGGTTAATGAAATAAATTTTGATATATAAGTAAATTTATGGAGCTTAATGAAATGGTTTAAATTGATAATTTGAAATGATAATACTTGATTTATCATTTATTGTTCTACAAATAGATTTGTAAATATTTGTTTATAAATTTATTTGGGAACTGAAATGAATTTAAAACAAGAATTTGAGGATTTAAATTCCGATTATTTCGAACTTTGGTTTAAAGTTTTAAAAGGTTATATTATTTAAAGTATTTTGAATAGAATTTGTTTTCAAAGAATTTTAAAGGTTTACAATTAGTGCTCTTCTCTTTGTTGCTGGAAAATAACTTCGGTGATGATCGCGACATCATCGACGTTCATTTTCGAGTTTCGAAGTTAGGAGACTGTTCTGTAGTCTTGCTACAGCTTTGTCTTGGGAAATTAAATTGATTTGAATTTCTAAAATATGACTTGATTTATAATATATATATATATATATATGATTGAAATTTGATTTGACATATATTATTACTTATCTCTAAATGGTTTGAAGAAATCGGAAATTTAATTCCTAAATTTTATTTTAAAGAATAATTCCAAAAAAAAAAGTCAAAACTTTGGATGAATATCAAGCATGAAATGATTGAATTGGAAATTTTATTTGTATAATACAATTGCATTCAAATATAACTTACCAAAATTTCAGAAGCTAAAAATGTAATTGGATAATATACGATATAAAAAGATTTTATAAATAAAATTTGAGTGGTTATAATAAATGTTATACACTTAAATTTTAATTATAAAATGATTAACAGAGGTAAAAATAATAAAGGGTAATTGAATGACTTACAATAAAATGATGTTAAAAGAACTAAGAATAAAAGAAAGTAGTTATAAAAAAAAGTGTAAATATATTTAACATGAGTGATAAATATATTGAGAGGAATAAATTTAATTTTGATTAGGAATAAAGAAGAATAAAATTTATTAAGTACAATGTGAGGATAATAAATGATTATTTTTCAAACCCATGGTTCTAAAAATTGTTAATTTAAGATGATTGGATAATAAGATAATGAAATTTGAGATAGTTAAGATTTAGTTAACTTGTGTAAAGATTTATTCTCTGTTTAAGTTGAAATCTCCATGCTTTCAAATTCATTTCCTTATTTTGTTTTTCAAACTATCTTTTGGTTGTCCTTATCATCCTTATCTTGCTATAGACGGGTATAGGCATCTTTCTATAATATTTCTGTTTATAAATCTTTCTATAATCTTTGATAGACCTTTGGTAATCATTTTGAATCCACCTTTTCCGTGCTTGTGTTCTTGATTCTTGAGGATCTTGGAAAGATCACCTCCACCTTGTTAAACTTACCTATAACAACAGTTATCAGGTATAACTTCAATCTTCTTGTCATCTTATCTTAATCCTATTTCACTCTATCTTTTCTGTGCCCTTCCATACCTCATTCCTTTTCGGGGACGAAAATTTTTGAGGGGGGGAGAGTGTAACAACCCTGTATTTTGTAATTATTTTATTGTATATTTTAATTATTTTTAATGTAAGATTTTGATTTAAAAACTAATTTTACTTATTTGAAATGATTAAATTTATTATTTAAATATAATCTTGATTTTTATATTAGTTATAATTCCAAACTTGTGTAAGTTTAATATTTGCCTAAAATGCTGATTTTGGTCAAAATAGTCAAACGGTGACTTTCAACTTAAAATTTTAAAAGTTTAAAAATTTAAATTTTTTTCTTTTATTATGAAAGTGCATAAAATTCTAAGAACACCACTTTTCGTTTCGTTGAAATCGGATGTAAATTGTTAAAGTTATACCCTTTACAATATTGTGCATATATAGAGTTATTTAACAATGACTATTTTAAATTGTATAAGTTACTTCTTCTTTGTTATATTTTACTTTAATATGGGATAATATGTTATATTATGTATATTTTGACTTTTAAGTATTTTTAAAATGATAATATAATTTTTCTAAAGTTCATTTGAATTTATTTCTAATTTTAAAGCCTAGTCTACAATTTTAAGCCATTTTCTTAATTTAATTATATATAATTAAATTTTATTTATTTATTTTATGCACTCACTTTTATTTGCTGTGTTTTACTTTATTTTATTCATTTTACATGTATTTAAATTAAAGTAAATTTTTCCAAAGTATATTGAAGTTATTTCTAATTCTTAAGTCAAGTTTTCATTTTCTGTGCTATTTTTCTTATTTTAATCATACCTAATTAATATTTAATTATTAATATTTTGTTTATCTGTTATACTTTCAAATTTTAACTGATATTTCAATTATTTTCAGTTATTTAGATGTATATAAATATATATGAGAAATTTGAAAGGGTTAAATGCTAAGAAACGTAAAAAACGTTTCACTGTTTCTTTTGCAGTTTCTTTTGTCATCAATACATCTGTTTTTTTGGCATTTCCCTATACCATCTCCAGCCGACTTCCCTTTCTCATTTGTCACGAAATTTTTCTCTTTCTCAACCCTAAAAAAAAAATCATGGCCTCCTTGTTCAAAAACTTTGGTAAATCTTCTTTTCTATTTCACTTTTTCATTGTTTTATATTGATTTGCACTTGTCTCTTCCTCTTCTAGGTTCGGCCCTGCCTCCTCTCCAGCCCCTGCTGCCTCCACCACCATTGGAACCCATCACCACCACTTCCTCCTCACTGGCCATCCAAAGACGAGCCACCCTTGGTGGTAGATCTATCACCAAATACAATATAATTCACCTACATGACCTAACCGAGCAAATCTATGCATCCACCACCCATGGCCGCCACTAACACCACCTCCACCACCTCCAGCACCACCTGTACTCTAGGCCACACCATCCCCTTTGACCCCAAAGTACAGGCCATGACCATACTAGTCTTGACCGTGCCTTGTAGTGCCTTGAAAATCATGTGTATGTTGATTGTTGTGTTGTTTTCCCTTCTCCACACTTTTGCACCATGTTAACCTATGTTAGGCTGACCATACCCAACCAAAACCTGATCCAAATCTTACCTTAGACCTGCAGTATACCTTATGGCTGAACCTAGAGTGTGTTGGAAGCAAGTGCATAGCAACTCTACCTTGATTTATGCAGTTATTTCTAGCCTAGTTTAGTCGTTTTTGAATTGAATATGTATTATTGTATTGTTTTGGGTATATGTTTACAAGACAAATATCAAGGCTCTCCATTCATTCAAATCAAAAGTCATGCTATATCGTGCTTGTCGTGCTTTTGGAATTGCACTTGTGTTTGTTGTTTTGGTCTTCAGCTTGAAAAAGTGAGTCTTTCTCACTCTGACATTTATACTTATGAAAAGTGAATTGATGACAAGTGTTTAGTAATATAAAATGTTTATGCAAGTTAATGATGATCATATGATATGCTATGCCATGTTATTACCATGTTATTACCATGTTAAAACTGTGAATTTTCACATGACATCTGATATATGACTGTATATTGTGATATTGACATTGTTTATATTATTCCTGTATATGATCACACTGCAATTCCCTGTTAGAATAGAAGCACTATGGGCTGAAATGATAGGCCTGAATGATTTTCAAATTTATTTCTTTTACTTGGGACTGCGGGTTTGAAATGATAAAACCCGGATTTTTCTTTGTAAATTACGGGTTGAAATGATATATTACCCGTATCACTTTACCTAGCGTAGAAAATTTTATACAGGCCCGTAGTTAAAATATGATTTTCTAAAAATTTTAAAATATTTTAGAAATTTAATTATTATAATATGTTGATTTTAAATTTAATAAAAATAAAATTTTTGTAAAATATTATTGATTTTCTGAATGATTGTAAGTGAAATGAATTAATGAAAAAGTTAGAAATTCTGAACGTAAGTTATTTTGGAAATTTTGATTTAATTTTAATTGGAAATTTAATTGAGTATGAAATTATGATAAATTTATGATAATTTGAATTTAAATGAATTTAAAATGATTTTTATCATATTTATGATTTTTTAATAAAGTTGAAATGTGAAATGAATAAATATTTTAAGTTGAAACTTTGAAATATAACTAGAATTGGAAATTTATGAAATATACGTAAAGTGAACTTTTAGTTAAGCAAATAAAAATAAAACTAAGTTATATTTGAGAATTTGAACTTAAGTGTTAAGTTGAAATTTAATGTAATGGATTTTAAAATTGAACATTGCATTTTAATAAGTGGATTATTATTAAATCTTGATTTTTGAATGGAAATTTAACCCTGTAAAATAATGAACTTGAGGAAAATTAAATGATGTTATAAATGTGAAAATGTATGACTTTATAAGTTAAAAATGTTTTAATAAAAATATAACTGGTTGAGAAATTTTATTGAATATTTGAAGTTAATTGACTGCATTTTTGAAATGATATTAATTACAATGTAAATGATATTACAACAATTGTAAATACTGTAGTTGATGATAATGAACTAAAAAAAAAGCTATTGAAAAAAACTATTATAGAAATTGTTGTAAGTACTATGATTTTTGAATTTAACTAAGTTTATTTGAAATTGAAGAAAACTCTATTACAACATTTTTAAACGTTGTCTTTTGTTAAATTGAACTGTTTTGAATGTAACTTTCCGTAGAGTTTTCTAAATGATGTGAAAAGTGAATTTTCACTGTTTTGATAAACTTAAGTGAATAAATGAACTTTGGAAGTTGAAATTTTTGGAAATTTAATAATTTAATTATTAAGCATAATAACTTCATTGAAATGAAAAATAAAAGAATTTTTGGAATATAAACTGTTTTAAAATATGAATTGAAATGGTATTTTAGATTGAATAAAATGAATAATGATTTGAAATGAATGAAGTTTTGAAAAGATACGATATTTTAATATATTAAAATGATTTGAAAATGAAGTTTTGAAAGGATATGATATTTTGATATATTAAAATGATTTGAAACGAAGTTTTGAAAGATATGATATTTTTGATACTAAATGATTTGAAAAACGGAGTTTGAAAGATAGGACATTTTGATATAAACATGATTTAAAAAGAAGTTCTGAAAAGATATGATATTTTGGAACTGAAAGGTAGTGTTGAAAGGGTATGAAAATTTAATATACTGAAATGGTTAGAATTGACTTGATATTTATTTTGATAAATTTTTGAATTGAAAGATATTTTACGATGATATATTGAAATGGTTTTGGAAATGATTTAATCTTTATTTTGATAAAGATTTGGATTGAAAAGGATATTTTATTTTGAAGTATAAAATATTGTTTTAAAGTTATAACTACGGGTTATAATAATGATTGGTTGTTAAAGAGACCGGGATCGGATATTGTATTATAGCCGGCCAATACCAAAAACCACTTTAACAACTGTGTACGCGGTGGAGATTCCAGAATGAAGTAGGATGGTGGCGACGTTCTCGAGGTATATTACGTGGACCCAACTCCCGTGAGTTGGCATATATGACTAAAACATGAGCTATACCGGGCTACACAAAGGGTCGCACCCTTTCATCGAGCATGCTCCATCGGAAACCATTCTATTACTGTTGTGATTCGATTCGGTGGCGCCACTTTGATTCGGGGGTATTGTTCGAGGTGGGCGGAAGCTGCTGGCTTGCCGTCACCACCGGTCCGGGAGTGCAAACGGTGTATCCACCCTGGCATTGCCTCGCGTGCCGTGTCATATCCTTATATCGATCCCACTACGATTTTGGTTTTAAAGATCCGACCGCGTTAAGGTTCACCATTCCCTTAACGCTATTTTCTATATGATTATACTTTACTGATTAGACACTACCGTATATAGCGTATATTACTACATAGTAAATAGTTTAACGGATCCTTAGAGGATGGGAGGTCCCAAACATCCTTTAAGTTACTGATGCATTTTGTTACAGTTCACTTGAGTTGATTTACAGTTTATAAGTATTTATGTCCTGACTCGAGGGTTTTGTGTTTTGCTTTACGCTCGGGTCAGAGTGATTGAGTTAGCATTCAAGATTCACCTTCGGCGTTGGAGCTTTCCTTGAAGATCCAGCCATCTATTTTGTTTCAGTATCTAGTGGTTCAGTGATGTATCTGATTTGTACCTGATGTATCCTATTACTCTTCTGTTGTATCTTATTTAACTCTGATGTATCTCATATTTATATAGTAGCTTCATGAACTACTATCTCTTTTTCTTCCGCTGCATTTTTATATACTCTGTGTCTGTGATTTTTATTTACTGTATATTCTGAGGTTTGCCAAAATTTTATTTACAGCACGGTATTTTGAGCAATTCAATTCCGGCATGAGTGTCTGCCTATGCACTTATAATGGATGCGAATGGTTGAAAATAGGTGGTTGTTACATAAACTTTGTTTTGATTAAATTTTTAAACCTTGTATTACACTCACGTAAATACACGAGAACAAACCCATGCCAAATTCATGTTTTCCCAAGATCCACTTTGATCCAACATCTTCTTCTTCTTCGAGTTCACCCAACACAACAATACAGATACAACAGGGACTCATGTACGTGCACTAGCGATCGGCACTGCCCCAATCATCGCCACTCTCGCCGACCAGTCGACAACAACCTCCCTTGACCACCGGACCACCCGGCTCTGGCGAACTTAACTGGAATCGAAATCGAGCTGATCAGTACCTAACTGAAATCAATACCTGAACGAAAAATCTCCTCCATGCCAATGATCCCGATCACCTGAGGCCTCATCACCATGTCCAAAGCTTCATCACAATCCTACGCGCCTTTTCCCTTTGTCCGATCCATTCCGACGCTCCCATGTCGATGCAATTTCTTCGAGAACAACGTCGACCAAACTCAGGCCTTAAACCCTACTATCTCGTCAACCTGCCGCCTCCACCACTTGTAAATGCTCCAATCATTTTTCCCATGATCTGCGCCCTCCCAGCTACCTCCAGCTACAAACCAGAGACACATCACTTCGTCGAGAATCGATGAAAAATCGATCTCTGATCAACTCGCTAAATCTCCTTATCCCCAAACTTAAAAATGAAGATTCGATTATTGAAATTCATTAATTTGTAATACGAATCAAATTGTAAGTTCAAAATCATGAATTCCAGACCTCTGATTTTTGACTTATATTTGGTTATTACTGTAAATTCTTATTTTTAAAATAATTACTTAATATAAACATCTGGAACCATTTTTAAAATTTGTATTACATTGTTACAGTCATTTCTTCTTTAAGGGTCATAACTTAAAAAGTTTTGAGAGGTGAGACTTTGAATTTTCTTTTAAACAGGTTTTGAAACCTTTTACCAATAAACAGAGGCATACAGACATGCACACCCATTTATATATATATACACACACACTCACAACATGCAAGCATATTTAACAACTAAACAACATTTTCATAACATATTCAAGCGTGAACCACAAACATCAAGACATAGAAGCAGATTCAAGTGAGTTTGCTCACCTGGAACAGAGAACACAAAGCCTGGAAATAGAAGATGATCCTGAAACTTATGTTTTCAATTGATCTATAGCTCCAGACTGAATTGAATTTGTTTGATTGCATTAGATTTGAGATGATCTGAAACTTTGCTTTGAGCTTCAGGTTGTTTTGATTTTGATCAGAACCTTGATTGGTTGCTTGATAAAATTGAATTGAATTAAGCTTGATCTTTGAAAAACTAGAACTTGTTTTATCTTCAGGCTTGAATTTGATTTGAATTTGCCTTAAGCTTTCAGGTTGAAAACTGAAGTTGTTTGATTTTTAAAAAACTGGAATTTGCTTTGATCAGGTTTTTGGATTTTAGGCTTTTGAATTTGAAAAGAGGTTGTTGTTTGATTGTTATTTGTTTTGAATTTTTTTCCTTTCTAGTTTGTATTTTCAGATTTTTAATTTTACTCATGTTCATAGTTTTGAACATAATGAATGAAAAATAGGAATAGAAAGGGAATTAGATATGTATATATACTTGAATTTCCTCTTTATTAAAAATTTAAAGAAAATAAATGCCACATGTTTATGCATGACATAATTTACTTAACACTTGTATCCATATGTATTCATTAGCTTACAAATGTTTAAACATGTAGTAAAAATCTTACAAATGCCAATTTGTATGACTTAAATGTTTTAGTATGTTTATAAAATTTATATATTATATTTTAAAATGTTTTCATATATACAAATTATACTATTTGCTTTTTAGTTATAAATATATATATATATATATATATATATAGTTTCGTATTTAGTTATATATATCCATATTCTATTTTCTATTTTAATAATTTCTTTTCCATTTATAAATATTTATAACTTTAAAGAAATTGATTTTAAAGTTTAATTGCACATTAATAAATAAACAAATATATAAGTTATATATATAAGTCTTTAAATTATAAATTTAACTTTTTAAATAGCTTTTAAAAATTTATTATATTGAATTCAAAATATAACTTTCAAATCACAGTGTATATATACATATACATATTATAATTTCAAAACAAATTTTTTTAGTTTATAGAATATAAGGTTTTAAATCCAATTTATTTATAAGATATATATTTTTGAAATTCAAACCCATAATTCAATTTACAATCAATTTATATATATATATATAAACAAATATTTTATTTAATTTTGAAAAATTCAAATTAATTCATAATTTAATTCTGAAAATTATATTAATTGCTGAATTAAATTTGGCTCAAAAATGGGACCGTTACAAATTCCCCCTTAAGAAAATTGCGTCCCCGAAATTTGCTAGACAGGAAGACAAACAAAGAACAGATGAACACATCAAAGATAGAGAATTGGTTTTCTAGGTCAAATTGAATATTTATTCTACATTTTTCTTACCAAATCAGAATATCATTAATAAATACAAGAACAACTTATTCTACACTCTACGAAATACTCGGGTCATCCGGTCTATGAAATATGCAGAGGAATTGGTTAGTCCGAAGGATAACTAACCATTCGTAGAATGTATTTGGACGAAAAAGAATAGAGAAATGGATACAATCTTTCACAATTCTCAAACACTATGTATGGATTCCAAACTTAGGTCGGAATACCCAAGAAATCACAACAAAACTTCCTTAATCAATTCATTTCAAATAAAATTTCAAATTCATTAAAGTTAAAAACGAAAAGCTGATAGAAAACTGATTAAGATAATACGAAATTTGGAACGTAAACAAAGATTTGTAGGGCCACCACCGCCCCAAAGCTTCTTCTTGTAGCTGCCAGGAAACCGCCTAAGAATGGAAATTGGGTGATAATTAAAAGAGATTGATAGAAAAAGTTGTTCCTGTTGTTGCAGGGTATCGACCATTGGTATTGGTACTCTCCTGTTCCCTACCTCGATCTCTTCTTGCACTCATCTCACTATCAGTGAGTAGAAAGAGAATTAACTGAGGCATACGGACAAGATAACTTAGGGATACAAATTCTAGTGCATTTCTATCCTTATCTCTAATGAGTCTCCCAATGTGTTATACTCTAAAGCTAAAGTTCTTACTCAACCTTTAGCTCTGATAATTATTGTCACAACCCGAAATCCAGCGCCCGAAAATCGACATACATACTTCACCCGTATTCAAATGCCGTAGATTCAAATGTTGAAATCCGATTCACCGGAGCTTATGACAACATTAGGTGATAACAACATAGCAGAAACAGAAAGAATAACTTTTATTGATACACAACATTTGATACAACAATGATACAAATGAAATGATCAACATTATCAGAGATATATACAACAACGAAAAAACAAAATAGTAGAAGACAACGGAAAGATAACATCTTCAATGCCAAAGCTCTGAACTTCAAGCTCGACCACCATCATACTAAACTTGTAGCAAATTCGGTGCACAATGCAATTGCCAAAGCAAAGACTCCGAAGATTGCCAAAAGCTACATCTACAAGCTGACTATCTGAGAACTTGACTCTAGGCTGTCCGTGTGGAAAATTGCGGGCACCCAGAGTTTTAAAAGGGAACAATAAACTCCAGGTCAGTCATGGGACTGGTGTGAACAAACAAAAACAGTTTATATGAACAAAAAAACAAAAAAAAATAAAAAGAAATTCGCTATGCTTTTTGAAAAATGAAACTACCATAATGCCTCATGCCACGCACACAGTGCAACCGCACACTTGGAGGAAATTTCTACTTATGATAGTCAAACATGCTTGATACGTTAAAATCCTTTTAATATTATTATAAGTGCATAGTGTAGAAAACATTTGCAAGTATAATATTAATTCTAGCCAGCATAAGTACCATTATAGTATGCCTACTATAGCTACCATGTTAGATGGCAGGTTCTACAACTAAAATCGTACATGGCGCGTATTGGGTGATTGGATTTCCAACAAATGGTCAAGGCTAAGGAACTTCCTTCACCGAATGGGTACGCCTCTGGAGGGATGCCCCGAGAACTTAACCAGCTCTCTGCCAACACAAAGTCGGGTAACCTCTGTAATTAGGTAACTAACTATCACGAGTATGTCATCTCCCGGTCGTCACCGACCTTTATCCCGGGATTCAATAACAAATTGCAGCAACCATATAAGTTAAATATCTGGGCTCCATACCATGATACCACTTTTTATCCAGAAGGAAATGCACATACACTAAAGGGCACGACCCTCATAACCTTGCTACATCCTTCCTGTTTCGACCATTTCCGGGGTGTGAGGTTCGACGATGTCTCGTCCACAATGCTACGCTTTTCACAAAAGCCATACTTTGATCAACAAATGATCAGCACTTAGCATGCCACATTACCAAATTAGGAATATATCACTAGTAAATATCAACTACATAACCTCTGAGCTCGTACGTCTCAGAGAAGGGTGTTAAACTAAGAGAATAAATTCTCCGCCACCAAACATAAATGTATTTGATAGAAAACAGCTTTACATCTCAAAGTATAACGTCAGACATACAGCCATACAAGTCCATCCTGGGTCTGAATGGAACCAAAGGCACTTCAAAAGAAGCCCTTGCAAATCCGGATAATCCCAATCACGTTTGGACTCCCCATCACACAGGGAAATCTCTCTACCAGGACCATTCGATGCAGAGACATTCGACAGGTAATCCTTTCGCTTTCGAAAATACCCGGTCTTCACCACCGTCTTTAATTGCTATCCATTTCATCGTATCATTAATTCGGAATGGGTTTTATGACATAAAGTCCTCTCCCGGTTAAACCGAATAATAAGCGCTTATTTTTAAAAGCATATGGATATATTGGGATCTTAGCTAAGTCATAACTTTTAGCCCAAAACCTTTCCTTTTGAATGGTTTAAACAAATTTCCACTTTAATCTTTTAAAAAAAAGATTCACCCTTTAAGATCCTTTTCAATTTGAAACAATGTTCACCTAATCTTTAGCAAAGATTTATTCATAGCTTTCAAACAATTTTCATTTCAAATTTGATTTACCCACAACTTGAAATCCTTTCAACAAAACTGGAAATTCTTTCTTTATGTGAAAGATATTATTTTTTGGAAAAAAGTCTTTCGTCAAGAAACCCCATTTAAATATGAACAAGTAATAGCCTTTTAAAAGAAATCAGCGAATCGTCGTATCCTCGGCAAGCTCTATTTGGGTTAAATTTAAATTCCCAAAATACGTCATTTAAAATACTTCAAAAATGGTTTAAAATCATTATATAACCTGTATAATCCTTTTTAAACCATAATATTTCTATTTCAAAAACTTTAACAAACCATATTATATTCAAAATAATCTAAATTCCAAAATTCCCTTTTTCAAAAGTTTTTCACATTTAACCCAAATCACTTCCAAACCAATTTGGATTCGAAATTCAACTTTTAAATTCTTTTACTGTTTTGAATAAAAGAATATTAAATTCAAAAACCCATGACTTAATCAATTTCCCGTGAAATCCATATTTGTGTGTGTGGTGTAGTCCAGGGGTTTTGCACACAACAATAAAATATCACAACCATCATCAATTCAAGCACAATAATATCGGTAAGCGGTATAATTCTATAACGCTTATTTTTTATTCATAGATAAACAAGTAAATTCATCACAGATAAATAAATCACAGTTCACGGCTCAATCTAAATTAATCATATCACGAAACATCACACATTAGAGATATCAAACAATTCAAAGCATTCAACATTATCCAATCATCCATAAGAAAGATAAATTAATCGCATGATATAATTAATTTAATTAACTCAAATAGATTAATTACCTATGAATTAATCACCTAATTTTGATTAACTAATATTAATTAATTACAAACCATTTTAATTAATTATCCTTTAATCACCTTTAGTAATAGTTTAATTAACCTTAATTAATCAACCTTAACTAATAAATCAATCAACCTTTAATTATTTAATTATTCTTTAATTAATTATCCTTAATTAATTACATTAATTAATTAACTCTTAATTAATTAACCCTTAATTAATTTCCATTTAATTAATTATCCTTAATTAATTACAATAAGTCATTATCCCTAATCATTTTTTTACTAAATCACAAATTAATTACATTTAGTAATTATCCTTTAATCATTTGATTAATTATCCTAAATTATTAATCAATTTTTCTTAATTACTTTCATTAAGTAAGTTACCTTTAAGTAATTAATTACCCTTTAATTACTTATCATTAATTATCCTTTAATTAATTATCCTTTAATTAATCCCATTAAGTAATTATCCCTTAATTACTAACACTAATTAATCAACCTTTAATTTAATTATATTAAGTAATTATCCTTTGACTAATTAATCACATTAATTAATTTACCCTTAATTAATTAATCATCCTTTAGTACATAAATTAATTCCCTATAATTAATTAAATGATCCTTCAATTAGTTAAGATCCTGAATTAATTAAAAGATCAACTATTTATCTTAATTAATTACTTAATCACAACATTTAATTTTATTTGAAAACATTCAATAATTTTAAATCAGATAATTAACCTAATACAAAATTATCTTAAATCAAAACAAATTTAAAAACATTATACTTTAAAATTTCAACCTTTGAAATTTTCTTGAAAAACTTGTTCCATGCTTATAATTTGAAAACTTGTTTAACAAATAAATCATTAACAAATGAATTAAATCATTTTATCTTCATCATTTAAACTTGAGTTTTAAATAAACTTAAAGCTAACTTGATTAATTTAAGTTTAATAAATTATACAACTTTTCTTTAACAAAACATTTAAAACGTTTAGTATATAGAGAAAATAGTTTAAAACTTGAAAAAAACTGTTTTATTTTAATTTCAAAATTGTTGTAACATGTACCCGAGGCAACTCGACTATTAACCCAAGCCAGTTTCCATTTTTCTCGAGTATACATTCAAGCCACCATTTTCTTTCTTTTTAAACTTTGTTTTGATTAAATTTTAAATCCTGTATTACACTCGCGTAAATACAAGAGAACAATCCCGTGCCAAATTCATATTTTCCCGAGATCCACTTCGATCCAACTTCTTCTTCTTCTTCGAGCTCACCAAACACAACAATGCAGATACAACAAGGACTCATGCACGTGCACCAATAATCGGCACTGCTCCGATCATCAACACCCTCGCCGACAAGTCGACATCAACCTCCCCTGACCACCAGACTACCCTGCTCTGGCGAACTTAGCTGGAATCGAAATCGAGTTGATTAGTACCTAATTGGAATCAATACCTAATCGACAAATCTTTTCCGTGCCAACGATCCAATCACTTGAGGCCTCGCCACCACGTCCAAAGCTTCGTCACGATCCTACGCGCCTTTCCCCCTTGGTCCGATCCATTCCGATGCTCCAATGTCAATGCAATTTCTTCGAGAACAACATCGACCAAACTCAAGCCTTAAACCCTACAACCTCGTCAACCTACCACATCGACCACTTGTAAGTGCTCCGATCATTTTTCCTATGATCAACGACCTCCCAACTACCTCCAGCTACAACCCTGAGATACATCACTTCTCTGATCGTCGAGAATCGATGAAAAATCGATCCCTGATCAACTCGCCAAATCTCCTTATCCCCAAACTTAAAAATCAAGATTCGATTATTAAAATTCATCAATTTGTAAACGAATCAAATTGTAAGTACAAAATCATGAATTTCAGACCTTTGATTTTCGAATTATATTTGGTTATTACTATAAATTCTTATTTTAAAATAATTACTTCATATAAATATCCGAAACCATTTTTAAAATTTGTATTACATTGTTAAGTCATTTATTTTTTTGGGGTCATAGCTTAAAATGTTTTGAGAGATGAGATTTTAACTTTTCGTTTGAACAGGTTTTGAAACCTGTTACCTATAAACAGAGGCGTACAGACATGCACACCCATATATACGCACACACACACATACACAACATGCAAGCATATTTAACAACTAAACAACATTTTCATAACATATTCAAGTGTCAACCACAAACATCAAGACATGGAAGCAGATTCAAGTGAGTTTGCTCGCCTAGAACAAAGAACACAAAGCCTGGAAATAGAAGATAATCTTGAAACCGATGTTTCGAATTAATCTATAGCTTCAGACTGAGTTGAATTTGTTTGATTGCATCAGATTTGAGATGATCTGAAACTTTGCTTTAAGCTTCAGGTTGTTTTGATTTTGATCAGTACCTTGATTAGTTGCTTGATAAAATTGAATTGAACTAAGCTTGATCTTTGAAAAACTAGAACTTGTTTTATCTTTAGGCTTGAATTTGATTTGAATTTTCCTTAAGCTTTCAGGTTGAAAACTGAATTTGTTTGATTTTTTAAAAACTGGAATTTTCTTTGATCAGGTTTATGGCTTTCAGGCTTTTGAATTTGAAAAGAGGTTGTTCTTTGATTGTTATTTGTTTTGAATTTTTTTTCTTTGCTGGTTTGTATTTTCAAATTTGTAATTTCACTCAAGTTTATAGTTTTGAATAATGAAGGAAAAATAGGAAGAGAAAGGGAGGTAGATATGTATATATACTTGAATTTCGTCTTTATTAAAAATTTAAAGAAAACAAATGCCACATGTTTATGCTTGACATAATTTACTTAACACTTGTATCCATATGTATTCATTAGCTTACAAATGTTTAAACATGTATTTAAAATCTTACAAATGTCAATTTGCATGCCTTAAATGTTTTAATATGTTTATAAAATTTATATATTTTATTTTTAACTGTTTTCATATATACAAATTATACTATTTACTTTCTAGTTATAAATATATATATATAGTTTCATATTTAGTTATATATATATCCATATTCTATTTTCAATTTTAATAATTTCTTTTCCTTTTATAAATATTTATAACTTTAAAGAAACTGATTTTAAAGTTTAATTGCACATTAATAAATAAACACATATATAGATTATATATATATAAGTCTTTAAATTATAAATTTAACTTTTTTAAATAGCTTTTAAAAATTTATTATATTAAATTCAAAATATAACTTTCAAATCACAATGTATATATACATATACATATTATAATTTGAAAACAAATTTTTATTAGTTTATAGAATAAAGGGTTTTAAATCCAATTTATTTATAAGATATTTATTTTTGAAATTCAAACCCATAATTCAATTTACAGTCAATTTATATAAATATATATAAATATAAAAAATTATTTAATTTTGGAAAATTCAAATTAATTCACAGTTTAATTCTGAAAATTATATTAATTATTGAATTAAATTTGGATCAAAAACAGGATCGTTACAATTATACATGACTATACACTTCTCATTCTCATCTATTCACGTTCATTTTCCTCAAAAGAAAAATGAACGCAACAATCCTAAGGAGCCGGCCATTATCAAAGAGGAAGATTACAATCTAAAGCTAAGGATCAAAGCTAGGAAGGACTAATCAACAACAAATCTCAAATTTCTTATCATATTTAAGGTGAATAATAATTCATTCCATCTTCTTTTTTTTATAATCATACGATTTGGGATTTAATACTTAATCTCGTTTCAGTGATATTATGAATGATGATATGCTTAAGTTATTGATTGTTTGATTTAAATACTTCATTTATAGGAAAAATTTGTATAGTTTTAGCGTAAAATCGAGAGTTTGTAATTTTAGATTGCCATGGAAATTTTTTATGTTAAGTAAAACGGGATTTCCGAGATGCGTTATGATTTTCAAAATTTTCCAAGCTATAAAAAATTCATTATGGATTTCTAAAGGAAATTATGATATAATTGGGTTCAAAATTTATTCCGAGTATTTCAGAAAGAAACCGGGTTGAAATTTTATTATGTTTCGTTACAGGATGAAATTGAATTTGTGTGATTCTTGGGAATTTTTCTCAACTGATTTACTTGGAAAAATAAATTATTTCAAAAGAAGGCCATATCTACAAATACTGATTTTATAAATGGAAGGGCTTAATGTTTGGATTTATTTTGAATTATATCTAATAAATGTGGCAGTTTAATTAAAAGCATTTGAATAGTTATAAAGTAAACAATCAAGGAATTAAAATAAACAAGTTAGTTTAAAGTTATTTCCATATTTAGCTATAAATCAGCGTTTTCAGTATAAGGTGGTTCCGTCTATTTCGGAGGCACCTTTCGACTCCTTTACCTTCGCACCAAAGATTAGAGTCGAATCCAATGCACATGGTATCAATGGAATTGGTACGAAGTGAATTGGTAAGTAGTGGAAGATAGGGTGTCGAAAGCAATGCTTTAGTCAGGGTCGGAACCAAGGTTCACTTTTAAAAGAAAAGCACCTGCCTAGTTTTTAAAGGGCTTTCGCCTGAGTCGATGCCCTACAGATTCGAAACCTTGTTTGTCTCCAAAAGTTAAGTTCTTGCCTTGTTTTACTTAAAGCTTTCGACATAGTCAAAATATATGGCTTTCGAAAGAGTTTTTCTAAATAGCTTTTGAAGAAGGTTGATGTACTATGTAAAGGTGTTAGCTTTCGAAGGGGTACCTTTTTTCTAAAATATGGGCTTTCAAACAGATAGGTTCCGACCAGTCGAAACCCAGCTGCTATTTTCCTTTTGACAATATTGAAGCCATCATTGCTTTCAAAGGGATATCTTTGTTTTTAACTATGCTAAGCTATTTCCTAAATGCTTACTAAAGGGGTTGAGGGTTTCAAAGGTAATGGAGTCGAAAGGTGGTTTTGAATCTACACCTAGAATTTCTAATTTAAAGGTTGTTGCTTTCGATTAGTTGGTTCTGACACCATCAAATTTTCCCTAAAGGATTTTGTAAGGGTTTCGAAAGAGATACTTTCGTATATAACCACTTTGACCCAAAGGAAGTTTTTAAAGAGTAAAACCCAAGGTTTTTGGAAGGGGTGCTTTCATTAGATTCAAAGCTATTCTCCCAACGATTATTAAGTAAGGTTTTGATACATTCGAAGGTATGATTTTGTTTTGAATGGATTGATTTATGGAGCTTCAGATTATATATACTTAGAGTTTTGAAAAGAGGTTTTCTATGCTTTCAAAGGAGGTCATCCAGTGGTTTCGAAAGTGATATTTTAAGATTTTAAAACAAATAACCCATTCTCATTTTAAAAGGAAATACCATGGCATAAATAAAGATTTTGAGAGTATTACTTCGACTTCTGTTTATTCACATTGTAATTAACTCACAACATTACTTAACTATATCCGGATTAAAATATTGACAGTTGGTCAATAGGTTCCTAGTTAGTCCATGAAAACTATGATATGAGAAAGGAAATTGGAGTTACCAGTAGATTCTTAGTGATTCCATGAAAACTATGAAAATTGGACGGATGGTCCATAAGCATTTAACAGGTAATTAGTAACCATAGAAACTACAATTGAGAAAGATAGTTAGAATGAATGGGGATGGGTATTCTTGATTTGATTGACTTGTTTTTCATATCATCATAATGTTTTTAAATACTATTTTTAACCATTGTAGATGTAGGAGCATAGTATATGGTTTTGTAAATGTTTTAAGATACTAGTGAGGGGACAACTCATTCCGCTAAGTGGCGTGGTCTCACTAGATATCTATATAGTTTGAGACGGTAAATTATAATTTATACCAGGCTTTATGTCTGACTGAACGTTTTTGTTTTTCCGCTTAAAATCTCGGGTACTCAATTGATTTTGAGTAGGTTGAGAATTAAGGTTTTCATGTGTTCTTTTAGATGAATAAAGCTTTCGAATACGTGCAGGAGGCAAGCTTGTTATTGGAGTTATTTTATTTCCGCTGTGTATTTGATTGTAAAGGCAAACTATTTTCGTGCCATATTATATACTCTAATCAACCAAGGGGCCATCTTCATATGTCGCACTTGGCATATTTTGAATTAATTATATGTTATTTGAACGTGATCTGCGAATTGGAATTATGTAATCACTTTATGATATTTTGAAATTGAATGTGTAATTTGTTTGCTATTTAATTTTTTTTTCCATATTCTTGTGTTTCTGTGTATCAATGTATCTAATATTGATATATTTGGTCGCCAAAGATTAATAACCATGGATGACTGCAGTATTCGTAGCCATTAGTTTTGGGACTCCAAGTAGGGGAATGTTACAAGTTGGTATCAGAGCATGGTTTATGAAACTTTGAAAGAAACTTAAACTTAAAAGGATTTTACAAACATAGTCCAATAAATTAGAGAACAGGATTGGGGTTTGGATAACGTTATGATAAAGTACTTATATTTGATATATAGTGTTATATATATATGTACGTATACCCCACTCTCTTAGACCCTTCTTTTGTATCTTACAATAACATCCCGTATCTAAAGGCCAAAAGTTAAGCAGATGTGCAGTCATCCATAGTATTAACTTCGGATGAAAAAATACAGTAATGCTAATGGTATCCATGATATCAAAAGCACTTGAATATGAAAAAAATCATAGATTTTAAAAAAACAACCTTTCATTGATTACATTTCAAAATAATTCATATCCAAGTTACATAATCCCATATCGTCTCCTAGATAAAAATCAATTATAATCATTACAATATTACACCAAGAGCGACATATGACGATGCTCACTTGATTGATCAAAGAAATATAGTCACGCCGACTTAATATACACGGTGGAAAAATAAACAGAATAATCTGTAAATCCTAATTTGCTATCCGTCACCCACCTGCTCGTCTCCAGAAGCTTTATTTGCCAAAACAATGGAAACCTAAAAACTTCAACCCTCAACCTACTCAAATCAATTTTGAGCACCCGAGAGTTTAAGGGAAAACAAAAACTTCGAGTCGGACATAAAGCTTGGTGTGAATAATATTGTTACATCTCAGTTTACTGATATTAAGTGAGACCATACTGCTTAGCGAAATGGGTTTCCCCTTACTAATATCCTTTTTTAAAGCATATATTTTGTAGATCCTTTCATGCAATGAAACTAATTAATCAAACTGATAATAATAATAGCAATATCCGTTATGCTAAAACATGTAATAACTGGACCATCCGTCCGAAATCTGGGCTGACTACCAGTAAAATGGACTAATTGTCCACAATCTGGAATAACCATCCTCAAACTGGGCTAACTGGCCCTATGGCTGACTTGGACCTACCAGATATAATATCAAATGGTCTACACAACTGTTAGACAAAACTTCTTGACGGTTTGTCCTTAACTTACATCTCCAAGGATCAATTGATCGTGAAGCTTTTGTGACTTGCCAATAACCTACCTTTTTACAAAAATATTCCATTATGTGTCTAACCAACATTTTATTCTTACTTTTGACTAAGCCCTGCACACTGAAATTCTGGACTAAATTTGCTAGGGGCAAACAACTAATGAGCGTAAGACGTAGCCCTACACAAGTCCTATCTAGTCTTCTAATCTAAGTCATTCTCTTAGGGTTAACTACCCTTTAAATTTTCTTTAAAAACATTTTCCGAATGATTTAACCCTTTAAATCGTATATATACAAGGAAAATATAAATTTAGCTTTATTTAAGCTATTTTGCCGTGTTATATATACTTTACTCAAAATAATGTTGATGAGGATTAACTACCCGCATTAAATAAGCTATTATGCCGATTAAAACACTCGAAGCATTTGTTTAAACTTTAAACAACCCCTTCAAAAAAGTAACCTTTTCGAAAACAGTAAAAGTAACCCATTCAAACCATTGAAAGTAACCCTTTCGAGACCTAGTAAAACCCTTTACTTATCTTAGGCCAAAAGGCCAAATCCTTTCTTTCGAAACCATTTGAATTCTTCCTTTTGAAAGCATAAAAACATTCCTTTCGAAAGCTAAAATTCAAGACATCCTTCTTTTAAAACCTTTTTCAAAATTGCCTTTCGAAAAAATAGGAAAAACCTCCATTTTCAACCCTTTCAAAACCCTAGGGAACCACCCCTTTCGAAACCATTCATTAAAACCTTTCAAAACAGTCAAAACTCAACCCTTTCTAAACGGTCAAAACTCAATCCTTTCGAAAGCACTTTGGGTTCAATTTAAAACCAATGGAAACATCTTTCGAAACTATTAAAACTCATCTCTTTCGAAACCATTTGGGTTGTACTTCAATCTGAGAAAAAGGGTCTTTAAATCATTTAAGTCGAAAGCACCTGTTTCGAAACCATTTCCTAAGTAGAAGTGACGGTGTTGAAACCATTCCTTCCAAAGCATTGGAGAAGTAGCCACATTTTAGAAGACAAAGTTAAAAAATCCTTTCGAAACAATCTAGGTCGAAAGTGGGAAGCAGTAACTAAAGGCTTCGACTCTGTCGAAAGAAATCATTTAAAACAAAAGAGCAACCCAATCAAAACAATTCCTTTAAATCCATCTAACTTAGCCGAAGGCTAACTAAGTCGAAAACTACTTAGTCGAAAGCAAGCAGGCGCATTTTCTTTTAAAAGCAAAGTAATGCCTCAACCCCTTCATAATTCCTAGTTTCGACTCTATTTCTTCCGTCTATGTCCAATTCACTACATACCAGTTCACTAATACCATGTGCATTGAATTTGACTGTGTCGGAGGCGAAGGTAAAGAGGCGGAACCTGTTGCCAACATGGTCGAAACAGTGAAAAACATGTTTATTTGCACTTTTGAACTATTTCTTTGTACCTAACCTACCTTGTTTGTCTAAATGTAATTGGTTGCAATGTTCTCTTTTCCAAAATTACTGCCGACTTTCCAGAATTAGCAATTTAAATTTATTTACAAAAAGTCCCTTCTCCTTCATTAATTATATAAAACATTTAAGTTCCATACCTTATATAATTTTCTATAAACATAAAAACACTCAAGAAAAAGCTATAAAAATTCCAGAAAATCTTTTTTAATATGTTTTCCAACATATAAAAATTTCAGACCCAAATCTTTTATTATTTAACCGTAAATAATTTATAACCCAAATTAACATTTTCTTTACTAGAACATTCATATAAATTCTAGAAAAACTCAGAGAATTCTAAAAATTGAAACCTATCTCTAAAATATCATTCCTGATCTTCATAAAAATTCGCAAGGCATTTGGATGTCATTTAATAGGTTTTCATGTCAAAACGTGTCATAAAATCTATACGAACAACCACAAATCATTAACAAGTATATATAACCATTCCATCATTCAAAAACATGGAAAATCAATGTAAAATATTCGGAATTCATCTTAAAACTGAAACAATAAAAGATTTGAGATGTAAACATTATTCACCTTAGCTTTAGATATTATAAAGATTGAGATGTGAATGGATTTGATTTGAATTAGCTTTTCCTTTAGTTTTTCTTAATCTTCTTCCCCTTTTCCTTGTTAATGGTGGCTGGCCTTATGTTTTAAAATTTTAAGAAAATGAAATGTACATGTATAAGAGAATACATGTCCAAGTTTAAGGGATATAGGAATGGTCTCTTTCCTATTCCCCCCCCCCAACTCTATGTCATTTTAATTATTTTCTTAATTCATTGTTAAATGGCACGACCACCCCTTAATAAAATAAAGTCTAAATCCCCTAATCAACACATTATTTTATTTTGTTTAGCTAATTAAATATCTTAAATAATGTTACCAAAAATCTAGGGTGTTATAGACTCCCCTCCTTAAAGAATTTCGTCCTCGAAATTACGATAAGGTACATAACAAATCAAACAAGAAGGTAGAACATACCATCAGAAAAGTCGGGATAAGTATCTCTAATCCTAATCTCAACCTCCCAAGTACAGTCCCTGTCATCATCACTCCATTGGATTTTGATTAATCTGACCATCTTGGTTCTAAACCTCTTCTCATCACTCGCAACAATGCGAACTGGTTCCTCACTATAGTCAAATCCGGTGGTACCATTAAGTCATCTAGCACAATCGGTGCAACAGAAATCTCCGGGTCTCTAACACACTTTTTGAGATGAGAAACATGAAAAAAACCATAGACACCTGCCAAACTACTCGGTAACTCAACTCTATATGCGAGCTTACCAATCCTCTCAACAATAGGAGAAGGTCCAGCGAATCTCGATGCCAACTTTCCTGATCTTTCGAATCTGATCACACCCTGCATTGGTGACACTTTAATAAGTACCTGATCTCCAATGAAGAACTCTAAAGATTTCCTTCTACTATCTAAATAACTCTTCAACCTAGACTGAGCCTCCTTTATTCTTACCCGAATGACCTCAATCTTTTCTACAGCTTCTCTAACCAAATCTGGATCAAGAACCAACCTATCCCCGATCTCCAACCAATAAACGGGAGATTTACATGGACTTTTATTCAAAGCTTCGAACGGTGCCATCCTAATACTAGTCCGATAACTGTTGTTATACGAAAATTCGATTAGATGTAGATGGTCTTCCCATGAATCCTCGAAATCTAGAACACAAGCTCTTAACAAATCCCCTAAGATTTTGTTAACTCTATCTGTTTCCTCATCTGTTTGTAGATGTTAAGTTGTACTCATCTTGAGCTTGGTTCTCAAAACTTCCTGCATATTCTTCCAGAACTTACTGGTGAATAACGAAGCTCTATCACTAACTATGCTACTAGAAATTCCATGCAATCTAACCACATTCTTCATAAACAACTTTGCTAAAAAAATGTTGTCCTGGTTGACTGAACTAGAATTAAATGGGAACTCTTAGTCAATCTATCCACTATGACCTATATACGTTCATTTTCTCTGCTTGATCTTGGCAACCCATCAATAAAATCCATAAATATTGAATCCCACATCCATATTGGAGTATCTAATGGCTGAAGCAATCCATTTGGCTTCTGGTGTTCAGCCTTTGCCTATTGCAAAATCAAGCACAACTTTACACACAAACCAATATCCCACTTCATACCTTCCCATAAGAAACTCTCTTCATATCTTGATACATCTTACCTCCTTGATGAATAAAGAACTTCGAACGGTAGCATTCCTCCAAGACTTCTTTTCTTATGTTTCCTACACCTGGAACATATAATCTTCCTTTCTTTCTCAACTACCCATTCTAGTCAAGACCAAAGTCCTTTAAGTCATCACTCTTGGTTCCATCTTTTAGCTTCCTGATCCGATTAGATCGATGCAGTTAATTCCTCGATATTGCCCTGATATATCCCCTGTATATCCCGTATGGACTTTTAGGGCAACGATATTCCTATAAAGCGGATCAATATTGCGGATCCACTATTATCCCCGATATTGTGGCAATAAATATCCTCGATTTTTTTGCCCTGCTATATCCCCCTTTCCTATAAATAAGCATTTTTCTTGATGTCTTGCTTTTAAATTTTGTGGTAACTTTAAAGTTGATGTAACAATGATATACGCTATTGGTTATTATGACTAGTTCTAACTTTTTAAGTGTCAACTTTGTTTATCTTTACTTTGTAATAATTTGTTTTGCTTGATGGGAAATAATAAGTAATACTTGTTCCTCTTTTTAATGTAGAATGTTCGTCATTCCTCTTTTTGAATTCGTCCTCTATATCCTGATATATCCCCGGTATATCTCCACTGCAACTTTTAGCACGTCAAATGCTATGGAGCGGTAGGGCGCTTTAACTACACAGGATCAGCTAACACTGAATCCTTCATCTGTTTATAAGTAATTCTTTCGATCATCACTGGTCAAACTTCCACACAAGATAATACAATTGTATCTCTACTAGACCCTGCCTTAGATCCCCACTGCACTCTGCAATCTGCTAATGCTTCCAAGTCTTTCCACTCAACTATCATCGTTAATACTGCATTATGATGTTTCCCGCTAAGTGCATCTGCAACCTTGTTCACTTTCCTCGATGTGTACTCAATCTCAAAATCATAGCGGCTATGAACTCTAACCATCTTTGTTATCTCGCGTTCAATTCCTTCTGAGAGAATAAATACTTCAACAACCTATGATCGGTATATAACTCAAACCTTTCTCCCAAAAGGTAATGTCTCCACACTTTCAAAGACAAAATCACTACAGCCAATTCCAAAACATGCGTCAGATATCTGACCTCATGCGATCTAAATTATCTAAAAGCGTAGGCAATCACTTTACCTCTCTACATCAGCACAGCTCCTAATCCTGTTCTATACGCATCGTTATGAACCACCAAATCCTGATTCCCTTCTGGAACAACTAATACAGGTGTGTGGATCAGTAAGTGTTTCTCTGGAATGCTTCCTTACGCTTATCGATCCACACAAACTTCACATCTTTTCTCGTTAGCTTGGTCATCGATGCTGCTATCCGAGAAAAATCCTTAATGTATCTCCGATAATAACCAACCAACCCAAGGAAACCCTTTATCTTGGTTATTGTCTCGGGTCTCTTCCAACTATTCACTACCTCATTCTTAGTCGGAACTGCTGACAACCCTTTCGCTGAGACTATATGACCCACAAACTTCACTTCCTTCTTCCAGAAGTGATACTCGGAAAACTTCGCCTTCATCTGATGCCGCAACAGCGTGTCAAGCACCACTCTAAGATGAACTTCATGCTTTCTTTCATACATAGAGTATATCAAGATATAATATATAAAAGCCAACATGAACCTGTCCAAGTGCTCTCGGAAAACCTGGTTCATCAAATCCACAAGTAAGTTGGTGCATTAATCAGTCCGAACGGCATAACTAACCATCCATACGACCCATATCTGGTCCTAAACACCATCAAAGGTATATTATCCTCTACTAATCTGATTTGATGGAAACCTGTTACCAATTCCAACTGGAAAAATACCTTGGCTCTACTCAACTGGTCGAACAAATCGTCAATCCTAGGCAATGGGTATTGTTTCTTTATCGTCCTCTCATTCAACTTACGATAATCGATAAATAGCCTCAATGGTTCTTCTGGCTTCTTAGCAAACACTGCTGATGTACCCAAGGTGAAAAACTTGGCCTGATTAAACTCTTTCCTTCTAAATCTACCAAATGCACCTTCAACTCCCTCATCTTGAAGGGTTCATCCTGCTCGGCGGCCTAATTACTAGTTCTGCCCCCAGAACCAAATATATCTGAAACTCAATGGCTCGTTTCTGTGGCAATCCAACTCCAAGCTCAAAAACATTTGTGAATTCTCTAACCACGAAAACTCCACTCAAGTCACCATCTGATTCGTTAACACCCAACAAAGCATACATTTCTCCGCTAGAACCTTCTACGGTATAAACAATCTGGTTACTACAATTAGGGTATCTAAGAGATATTTTCTATCCTGGCAAAATATCCTAGCATTGTACTCACTTAACCAATCCATCCCAAGAATAATTCTGAACCCCACAAAATGAAACACATGCAAACTGCAAACAAAAGGACGACCTAACAGGTCAAACTCTAATTGGTCATATCTCAACCATAGAGTTGCATACCCTCCTACTGGGTATGCAGCGCGTAAGGAAGTAACTAAATATTGGGTTCTAGGCTAAGTCTATCTATCAAACATCTGGACATAAAAGAATGCGATGCACAGTACCAAATAGAATGCTAACAGAAACACCATGAATCTGAAGCGTACCTCCCAAAATCGCCTTTCCCTTATCATGAGCTGTTGGCTTCGAAGTAGTGGGCTCCAATGCATACACCTTGCCCTTTCCATTCTTTGCGGGCTCCTTGCACTTGTTCTTATAGTGGCTTATTTGGTCATAGATGAAGCACCTGACATTCTTCCTCTTAATCACTTTATTTCCCTTTCCAGCATGACACTCATTCGCAAAATGCCCCTTCTTGTCGCACTTGAAGCAAACAATTTCAGACTTCCCTTTCTTAGCTGCTTCACCCTTTTAAGCACCCTTCTTTGGAAAGAACTTCCTTTTCTAGCCTTGCTCAACCTAGACCTCCTTAGCCTTGCTCTTCTCTAGAGAATCTAGAATCTCCTCATACGGTAAGGCTATCTCCACAACAACATCAGAAGGATCCCAAATATAAGATAATGTATCTCTAGCTAATTCAGGCTTCAACTCCCTGATGAACTTCGTATTCCTCTTCATCATTGTAACTACTGAAGCACACCCATATTTGGCTAACTCCTCGAACCTTCTGGCATACGCCATAACAAACATATCTCCCTGCTCTAACTTAGCAAACTTCTTGATTAGAGCTGACTGTTCCATAAAAAACATGAACCTTTTTTGGAACCTTCTCTTGAAATCTTCCTAGGTCATAGTCTCTTCATCCACAGTCACACTATTTCACCAAAACAAAGCAGCTCCCTAAAGCTATCTAGACGCCAACCTCCTTTTCTGCTCATCATTGAGCCCCAAATCTACAAAGATCCTCTCACAATGCATCAACCAATTCTCCACCTTAATGGAATCCTCCGTTACAATGAATGGCTTCCATCCAAGCTTAGTGTAATCTCCACTCAACTTAGCATACTGATTAACTGCCGAAACATCCGAAACCCTTGCTCCTACAGGATTTCCTCCTAACACTCTGGCTGCAACTCCCGCCTACACCATGTTCCTGAAAAAATGATACATAGCTTCTATTCCAACTTGCGGGACTTCAGCACCAACATTCTCTGCTTGTGCCTGACCTTGGGTTCTCCTAGCATTACGCATGGCATTTCCATCGGTGCCTTCCCCTCCTAGGTTGACATTTCCTTTTCTACCATCCATATCTACATTTAAATATCAAATATATAGAAGAATAAACTAATCAAGGATAGGAGACTAGAAATAAAGTGTATATTTATATATAGCAAATACAAGTACGTTACTTGAAATACCCCACACCATTAGTATACCTAAAAAGAGTACACCAAATGATGTGGTGCGTTATAAGTATACCTAAAGCATCACAGAGACTAAGATTCACAAGATAAATAAATAAAAATAGCGGAAACATTAAATAATAACCTGACATTTAAAGATAAACTTTATTTCAAAACAGATTATGTCTTAAAAACTAAAATACACATGTCTCGTGAAAAATACAATCTTAGTCACATCATCAGAGTACATAAACAATAAAAATCATCACTCTCATAAAGTACCAGTACGTCCAAAGTCAAATGAATAGAAAACTGAAAGAAGAAGAAGAATACATGAAG
The DNA here is from genome assembly GCA_030765085.1 of Allium cepa. Lineage (NCBI taxonomy): Eukaryota > Viridiplantae > Streptophyta > Magnoliopsida > Asparagales > Amaryllidaceae > Allium > Allium cepa. Next base: position 732,654,522 of record CM060943.1, read on the forward strand.
AACTCTAAGAATATATCTCCAAGCGGTCTGAATCTACTGTCTTTAATTCTGCTGGCCTATGGGGGAAAAGGAAAAATAGAGGAGTGGGTCAGACTATAAGTCTGATGAGTGAAAGTAATTACTAACATTCTTAAGCAAGATAAAGATAATAGACTAAGAAACAGTGCTAGTATGAAAGGAAAATACAGAAAAGATAAAAATAGGATAAAATACTGCTTTTAATTCTATTTGCTTTGATTGTGATTGTTTTCACTTGTCTTAGATTGCTACGATTAGGTCGAAACCCTAATCCTATTTTAATTAGGCTGAAATCCTAATTCAATCAGTTGATTGGCCTTCTATCTCTGTTGTGGCACTATAAACCAATCCTGTTGGTTACAACAAAAGAAACCTCTTAGCGCTTGGGACACAATAGCGAATTATTTACCTGAATCGATGTCGCACGGTACACACTAACTGTCGCCCCCTATTTTTGACCTCTTATTTACCCTAATCAGCATAAGCGTGCCCAGCCTTACCTGACTGTTATGAGACCATAAGTCCTAGTCCTGAAAGGGAATGTTGTCCAGCCTTACCTAAGTGTTATGAGACCATCAGTCCTAGACCTGAAGGCAATGCTGCCGGTACTGGTCCTAACAAACAAATTACCCCTTACCCAAATCCCCATATTTGAGCTTTTATCTATTGGCCACTTATTTACCATAGTTAGCATAAGCGTGTCCCAACCTCACATAACTATTGTGAGACCATCAGTTCTTGACCGAAAGGGAATACTATCGGTACGGACCCTTTTCCTATTTTTGCTTATTAACTTAGTGTAATTTTTAAAATATGCCTCTTATGTTATTTCTGCCTTTATTGACTTAATCTAAGTTTCAAAATAAGCCTTTTCTGTTCTTTCTGCTTAATTATAACCTATATTACAATTGTTACTCTTCTATTCTATCTTTTTAGTTATAACCACTAGTTATAAACATGCTTGCAAATGTCTCAAATTTTCCCCGTTTCAGTCTATCTTCTATTTATTACAGTTCTTTCTTATTTTACATCTAATTTCAATAAATTCAATGTTTATTTCTATTTAATCTATATTAACGAATTCTTCTCTTTTTAATATTCTTATACTTTATTTGCGTAAAAAGGAATAAAAAGAAACTAACATTTACAGGCTAAACTCCAACTTAAAAATGGATGTAAATAAATGCAAATAACTGTAAATAATGGTAAATAACTGAAAAATAGATGAATAAAATAGCTGAATAAAATAGCTGAATAAAACAGACTGAAAAGAACTTCTGAAATTTTCTTAAAAGTAGACTGTAATTAACTTATATAAAAACAGTCTCAAAATTGTAGAAAAGCTACAACTATTGAGAACCCTATTATTTTAAATTACTTAAAAATCTAAAATAATTACAAAACACTCACTTGTGGTCCTTAGATATATTCCTTGGCCTTCCTGGATCCACTTCTAGGGTGTAGAATATTTTTATTTCAAAGATCTCCTTCTAAGAAAACATTTCTTTTTAGGGTTCAACCTTAGGCAATGAACCAAATTGGAAGAAAATTTGAATGAGAAAAATAACTAGGCCTAGGGTTCTATTTATAGTGTAGCTTAGGGATCTCAGACCATTAGATTTGGAGATTAAATCTGGTGCAACCACATCATAGGATCGCTGGGAACCATCGAATGGAAGCACGAATGCATAGGATTTGAAGAAAATTGCAAAACAGTTCGTTCGGCACGCACTTGGACACTTCTACGTCCAAATAATAAGGCAGGTCGATCCATTTACAATGAGGATCGACCCCTTAGTCGACCTATGTACCGTTTGGGTCGACCTTAAGGTTGACCTGACCAATGGCATGGGCCGGCCCATGCCTTGTATATTATTTTTCATTTTGTTGATTTCTTCTTTCTTGCGTATCTTCTTCGTGCTAAGTCAGATTTTGACAAATTATATTTGAAAATTAACCAGAAAATAACCACGGACATGATAGCGCAACACTCGTGACTCAATTCTGACAATTTTACAAACTTATTTTACTATTTAATCAATTCGTTAATTAATTATTATAGCTCAAATTTTGGGTTGTTAGATTACTATAGCGTTATCATATACCCCAAATCTACTCTGATTCCTAAGGATTACGTTTTCAAAACCATTTTTAGTTAAATTTTTTCATAAACCTATGCTCTGATACCAAGTTGTAATATCGTGTATCTAGAGACCAAAAGCTAAGCGCTACAAATGTTGCAATCATCAAAAGTATTAACTTCTGGTGATAAAATACGGTAATGCTAATGGTATCGATAATATCAGAAGCACTTGAATATGAAAAAACTCATAGATTTTAAAAAAAAAACTTTCATATATTACATTTCAAAATAATTCATATCCAAGTAACATAATCCCATATCGTCTCCCAGGTAAAGATCAATTATAATCATTACAATATTACGCCAAGAGTGACATATGACGATGCAAACATGGTTGATCAAAGAAATATAGTCAACACAGCGAAAAATAAACAGAATAAGCAGGAAATCCTAGTTAGCTATCCGTTAGCCATATGCTCATCTCCGAAAGCTTTATGCGCCAAAATGATGAAAACCTAAAAACATCTACCCTCAATCTACTCAAATCAATTTTGAGTACCCGAGAGTTTAAGCAAAAATGAAAATTTTGAGTCATATATACAGCCCGGTGTGAATAATACTGTTACGTCTGGGTTTGCTAATATTAAGTGAGACCATGCCGCTTAGCGGAATGAGTTTCCCATCATATATCATTTTCAATATATATATATATATATATGTATGTATGTATGTATGTATGTGTATGTATATATATATTGCAAATCCTTTCCAGCAACCAAACTGATAATAATAATACTAGCAATATCTGTTATACTAAATATAGGTAATAAATGGACTATCTGTCCGAATTTGGGCTGACTGGCCGTAAATGTCACGACCCAATTTTTCGACCTTTGAAAGCGACATCAATACATCCACTGTGTTACATGCCGAATAATCGAATGTTGGAAATACCCGACCGTAAGGGAAAGAAGAAAGAGGTAGAAGAAGAAAATAGAAAATAACACCAAAATCTCACAATCGCAGAGGAACAATATATAATAGATAACAACTGATCTTTATACAAAAGAACTATAACTATGTTTATACATTACATCATCAGAGTACATATAAAACAGTAGCATAATACTGGAAAGTTATAATTCCCAAAGCTAAATATAGAGCATACCATACACAGCGGAATATAAGTCAGATATGTGATATACGTCTTCGTCATCCAGCTCATCTCCTGAGCTCCATAGCATCCTATCTTCAATCCGTAACACTCGGTTTGATCCGAGCATTATAATAAAATAACACCTAAGTCAGTCTGGAAAACCAGCATGAGAAAACACACTCAATTGAATTATTAAAGTTTTCAAAATCCTTTGAAGTCAAAGGTATCTCGTAAGACCATACCACAAATAAACATGCCAGGTTTTTATCTTACGATAACCAAAACATTTTATATCAAAATCCTCTGATATTATAATGGAGTCTAAGTACAAATACTTATTCAAATAGCTGAAATACTTCCATCTCACATTCCAGCATAGTTGGGCACAATCAAATCCGTTTGGGCGCTTATTGGAGATTTGGTTCCATACAATGGCAGAGCTACTGTGGTATCGCCCATCACAGTACCTGGTCTAGATCAGCGTACCGAGGACCACTCCCGATCCCCTACAACACAAGACTGGAGCTACCCCTTACTGGATAGTCCGAATAAGATCACCTCACGGTTGGGATCAGCAACCGGCACACAGCCGAGATTAAGGGACTCTAGACAGGGATGACCTTACCCTACTTGGGTGCTACCCATTTAGCCTTGTTGCGCCTCCCCTGTTTTAGCCATTCCTGATTGATGAGGCTTGAGGCTACGATTACCTTTTTAGCATACATTCACTTAAAATGCTCACCGTCCTCCAATGACGATGGTCTGATAACATTCGTCCATACAAGTCCGTTCCCAAATAATGTCAATAAAATTATTATATTTAATTTATTCTAATTATATCTCCCAAATAATTTCAATAAAATAAAGGTTGTTACACCAACTTCTTAGATGAAATTTTACTCAAACAGAGGTCGTTTCTATTATACCCGCTGCTCCAATAAAATTCATTTTCGTTTAATCCAAATGTATAAGTCTTCTTATCTAGCAATTTAAAGCTTAAGTGAGTACAAATATTCATAAAGGTACATATTTTTGTAATCCTTTATGCAAATTTAAGCAAGGCATAGTCACCACATGTTAATTACTCTATATTCCTTATATGATAATCCTATCTCCAACGTATCAATCAAATTAATAGGGAGTCATTCAGTTCACATTTAATTCATTCTTTATTACATATTTATTATCATTTATCTTTTGATTTTACTTTGTCTACACAAAAGATCTGATAAGAACTATCCAAAAACACCATATTTCCAGCTATTAGAAACAAGTTTCTATTGTTATTGGAAACACCGTATTATAACTATCAAAAACAAGATAGCTGAGCTATTAAAAGTATTAAATAATAGCTATCGAAAACATGACGTTGTGGCTATTGGAAATATGATACCAAAGTCAGCTATAGTATGTCGTGGCTATCAAAAGTATGTCATGATAACCATTTGAGATACAGAGTTGTAACTATTGAAAATATGATTTAAGGCCCCCGAAAAATGAATAGTAGCTATTGAAAATGTTAGTAGCCTGCTTTTGAAACATGAATTATTGCTATCAAAAACGTTAATAGCTTGATAATTAAAACATGAAGGTAATATTATTAGTACCTTAGGCAATAAATTTGACGATAACAACCATATGATATTATATAAAATATAGACACTGATGTTTTTGTCAAAGTTATATATAGTATATTGTGCATGATATTAGAACATGTATTGATTAAGAAGACTGTACAGCATCAAGAGCGGATTCAAGAGGCTAAAATGAAGATTCAGGAGTTAGAGATTGAAGACTCAAGAGTATTGAAGATTCAAGATATTTCAAATAAGCTATAGAGTCATAGATTATCGTTAAAACTTTGATAGCACTTCTTTGATGTCCATCTTCATTTCTCTTTTCAATGGCTTTCAAACATTCTGAATTTCAAAATGATTTTAAAGAATTTCTGTTTTCAAAATGATCTTCAAAATAGCTTTCAAATGATTTCAATGATTATTATATTTTGGGTGATTAAGTTTTTAAACATTTTTATTATACCTTGTCGTAATTTTAGTTTTGTAATCTCCAAATGTTTATAAATATATTATAACATTTATTTTAACTTTTTTTAGATATATTCACTCATACTTATATGTATTATTTTCTAAAGAAATAAATATTTTAATCCTTTATATATTTAGAATATTTCAAAATAATTTTATAAAGTTTTCTTAAGTTTTGATATGATTAAAATGTGTATAAACTTTGTTTAGATGATTGTACAAAGTTTTAAAACATTCTACAAATCTTAATATTTTAAAACAATTTTCATCAAGCAAGTTTTCAAAATACCAAGGGATATGTCGACATAACCTAATACTATATGTTGACATATAGATCAATTTTTAAAAATTCAAATTTGAATGGTAGTGTCATTTCGTCGTATCTCTTTGTGAATGGACATGATCATTGTTTCTCTATAAATAGGAGGATTTTCCAACAAAATTATGTTAACTACTTTCTCATATTTTCTCCTCTGCTTCACTCTCTTGATTTCCAAAAAATTCTACTCAAAATATACTCAAATTTAATTAAAATCAAATTCAAAATCTACTGATTTGGTTCTCTATCAATTACTCTATGATCTCTATCAATCAAAACAAGATCAAAGTGTTATTCAAGAGGTTATAGGATCATTTTTACTCAAGATCAAGAAACTGAGTCTGTAAACTCTATCAAATCATACTCTTATACTCGTGGATGTGCTTGATGTACTTGAAATCTAAGTGGGTGTGCTTATGTCCCATCTAAATCAAGCGAGTGTCCTTGATATCCCATATGAACCCAGGTGGTTGTGTTGGTGTCCCTTTTGAATCCAACGAATATACCCAAAGTTTGAAAAATCTGTAGGGTGGTCTCGTAGCCCTGAAATTGCGACTGTATTGACTTTGATATTTGAAAATAAATCTGAGCAAGAAATCACATGGGACTGGTGTTGGAAAACCCTGAACTATTATAAAAATTCCTAGTGTGATCTCTCGAACACTTTCCTAAGAATCTTTCTAGTAATGAGAACAAACTATTTCATGGGGTGTATCTTACTAAAGTATTCACATATTTTGGTGTCAACTTAAAAGGAGAGGAAGCCATTCCTAGAAAACTTTTGATAAGGCCCACATTTCTCTCATACAAATTTCACCCATATTTGAGCCTTATGAAACACTTGCTAAAAAGGAACAAAGATTGGCTTGGGAAGAGGAGCATCAAATAAGGGAAGAGGCGAAAGAGGAAGGAGAAAAAATGGAAGTCGAGGAGGAAGAACAAGAAGATGAAGAAGATACTGCATTGGATATTATCGAAAGCCATTTCATCCTTCCAACAAAGATCTTCTCAAAAATCAAGAGAAGACTATTTTCGACCAAAAGAAGCATTAGAGGTCTTTCTATAACAAATTCACTTATCTTTCCAACAAAGTAGAAAAATACTTTGGAAAATTCATTCGAAAGATTAGTGGAAAAGCTTCATCTTCATCTAGTCTTCCTAGTTGTATTTCTATGTTTTTCTAGTTTTCATCTTATGTATCGTTTATATTTATCTTTGGATTCCGTGTAATCATCCTTTATTATCAATGAAACCTTTTTCCTTGATGTTATACGTGTTTATTATTACCTGAAAATCCATAGAAGTACAGTAGTTTAGGGAAATTATAAAAATATAGCAAGATATTTATTATTGCAAAAATTGGTACATATGTCAACATATATGTATCCTATATGTCGACATATAAGGGCCGAATTTTTTTTTTTTGAAATTTAAAATAACAGCCAAATACTTATTCATTTTAAATGAATTCTCACCCGCATATAAATCTATTCAATCCAGAAAAACATCATTCTATTATCTCATCTCCCTTTACATTTGTAAACTTATCTATTCAATAATGGTTTCTCCACAACAAAAGTTATGCAAAAATTTTGAACAAACTCGAAAATCATTCAAGAATATCCTTGTCTTTATCTATATAAATCAAAGACACTTAGAATTGAGTCAAATGCAGATGATAAAGGGACAAGAAAAGCATTATGACGCCATTCGATGGACGATTTCTTCCCTTAACAAAGATGAACCCACCAATAATCCTGATTGTGCCATTAACAAAGAAGATGATGATTGAATTGCCATCAAAATGTATCTAAATTTCAGTTCTAATGGTTGGGTAGAAGGTTCTAGGAAAGTTTAAGATTGGTTGGTTAGTCTTAATATGTATAGGATTTAATATAAATTTGTATATCAATATAATACAATAAGAAATATGGATTGGTCTATATAAATTTGTTGGATTAGATTGATTTGTTTGATTTCATAGATTTGTATTGAAATTAGTTTGGATTAACAACATGTATGTAATGAATTAGTGTGATTAATCAAATTGGTTTATGTTATCACTGCTTGTTTACATTATATCTTATATAACATTCTTACTCTTTTATATGTATCATATAGTTCCTTAGTTAGAGGGAGTTTTTGTTATATTTTTGTTGATGAAAAAGGGGGGGGGGAGAAATATATAAAATATCCAAGCATATATTAAGGGGGAGTTATATCATATTTTATAAACATGGTTGACATCATCAACAAGAGGGAAATTGTTAGTACATTAGGCAATGGTTTTGATGATAATCACCATATGATATTATATAAAATACAAGTGCTAATGTTTTCATAAGTTACATATAGTATATAGTGTAGGATTGTGACGCCCCACCTCAATACCCATGCTAGCCAAGAACACTACGGAGTAATGTCGTCAACTAGCACGGTGAATAAGGCTGTTGAGGAGCGACCATCTGTATAATTGCTTTGTGTGAGTACCGATATGCCAGATAATAGTATACTTGCATTTCATCTCGAAAGGAAATCCGACATACTGATGCAAACTCAAAGCTACTACACAGTGGCTATGATATCTTCGAAAACAAATATAGAAATAAGCATAACACAAATCAGTCACAGATAATTCATATCACAAAGGCGGAAAAAGATATGAATATATAACACATGAAAGTGTATATTAGAGTAGTGGTCAAACAAGACCACAATATCACAAAAGAATAGTTACAAGAGCTTCACAAAAGAATAAGTATACATCAATGAGTCTATATATCAAATGTATATAACCAAATACTACTAATCTAAGTAGTTAGCCAAAAGTCAGGATAATAATAATCCTAGATGAGGAGTCAAGCAGAAGCACCTATAACATCTCCGTCTGACCGGAGTACTATTTAATAAGAAAATAATAAACGGATCAGTCTAACTACAAATATCAGATGATATGAAATTAGAGATATGGCAAAAACGTATGATAACTATAAATCCATACTGTGATAAGTATGCAATTGAAAACCAACAAGAGATTAATCAATATCACAAGAATCTTCTCAAAGATTAAAAAGAATGTCATACTCTTTATTTTTACTCACCAAACCATACTTACTGACAATTATACCATTGCCAATCACAAATTTTAATGACATACAAATTCACCAATGCACAAATATTGATAAAACTTATCAATTAAATCACGAAAATTGGTGAAACACAAATTCTAGAAATCGTCAATGGAAATCCAGAAATCACAAAAAAAAGGGAGGCCTATCACAAAACGGGAGTATGAAAACTCACCAACACGTGTATCACAAAATGGAATGCTATTCCATGGTTGCTAACCATTAGTTTGAGCCGGAGCTCCATAAAACGGCCCGAAGACCATGGGTCGCTACCCCACCAAATTGAGCAGAAGCTCCACGGAAACGGGGTTTAGTCTCCCTCGTAGACAAAGAGACATCGCACATTGCTAGTCTAAATCACAAAAATGATCATCATCGATCATCAAGAAGTGTCAATTACAACAAGCTAGTAAATATATGAGCTTAGCTTCATGTCCCATAACCACTAGCTTAACTTAAATATTTACGAACAAATTATAGATCTCCACTAGAAAATTTGTCACAAGAGATTCAATCGAACAAGTCCAAGAATTAACCGACGAAGTAAACGCAAGCGTTTCATACCATTTGTTTTACTAAACCGTTTAATTAGATTTCTCATACAAATGAGGTAAAGGTTTGTATATACTAATAGATTGGAAATCGGTTTTAAGAAACGAGCTTTGTAATAAAATAGTGTTGAAATCGTTTTGATGAAAGAGCTTTGATATTTACTACTAGTATTGAAACCTTCATGTTTTAAAGTGATAAACCATAAAAACGATCGTAAAAACAATCAATCACTAAAAATTCACATACAAAGACGTGAATTAAATCCAAAGAAATCGATACCGAATCCATAGAAATGGATATTCCCCAAAATTCCGAAATAGAAGTTATCAAAGGCAACTAAAGTGATAACAACTATTTGGAGAAAAATAATCGATTAAAAATTGGATATTCCAACACAATAGTCAATATAGGGAAAACAGGGCATTTCCGGACGTCTGAGGTTTGTTCCAGGCGTTTGGAATTGGCTTCTGGAAATACTCCAGAAAACCCAACCAGATGTCTGAAGCACTAAACCAGACGTCTGAAATCGAATCAGGCGTCTGGGGGATAGTCCAGACGTCTGGTTTTGATCTCTGGAAATTCTCCAGAAAACCAACCAGACGTTTGAAGACACAAATCAGACGTCTGACAATCTTTTCAAACGTCTGGAACATTAGTTCAGACGTCTGAAATTAGTCACTGCCTCGTTTATCATTCTGTCACGTGTAATTTTTCTCCAGGGGAAAAAACCAGACGTCTAGCATTGGTCTCCAGACGTCTGAACCCTGGTAAAGGCAACAGTTTGCCAAGGCCATAATGGCCAAATCAATTAGGGAGCGATCGAGCGAGCAACGACGACTAAGGATTTATGTCAAGCGACAACCCGGCCATATAAGCTCTTCGATACATCCCAAACAACATATCCAAACATCCATTAAAGGATTTTCACAAAAATTGGACTTCAAAAACCAAAATTTGGTAATTCAACCCTACCAATTCAAATCAAAAGCAAATCATCATGAATAGATGTTAGGAATTCATACCTAACCACAGAGATAAATATAGACAAAGATGTGAGATAAAAATCTCACCTTTTTACACAAAAACATCTAAGAGGAAGCTTGGAAACCAAAGGAAGGTCAACCACTCTTCAACACAACCCAAGGAGCTTGTATCTAAGCTCAAAAGAAGAACGTTTCCTAAATTAGGTTTAGGAAATTTCTGAAATTGAAAGGAGAATGAGTTGGAGAAGAAGAAGAGAAGGCTTACCAAAGCTTCTTCTTGAATTTGAAGCTAGAGCTCGAGTTTTGCAAAGAACCTAGGGCTTAGGATTTTAGTTTCCACTCTCTTCCTCCATTTTTGATGAAGCTTGAATGTATAAGAAAATTATGAAGGAATGAAGAGAAGAGGGAGTGAAGCTTGGGTCTAATAGACTAAAACTAAACCAAAGCCCTAAGTGAAAAAGTAGCAAATTTCCACTAACTCCAAACATATCAATGTTTATACTCAAAAAGATCGCAAACATCATTTTGAGCTCAATGGGGGTGGTCTCGAGTCCTAATTCGACTATTTGCAAAAAGTAGCTTTTCGGACTATAATCCGACTAACGATGAAATATTTAAAATAAAATATTTAAGTATTCAATCATAAAATATGCGGGTTGTTACAGACTCCCCTCCTTAAAGAAATTGCGTCCACGCAATCTTAAGAAATAAATGAATCAAAAAGTAACAACCATAAAAGCATATCAACACAAAAGAAGAAATTTGGAATAAGAAGTTCACCTCAAAGAGCACGAGAAAGTAAGTCCGGATGTGTTCGCTCGATGAATTCTCTGGATTCCCAAGAACAATCCTTAGGATTTGAGGACCATTGAACTTTTACAAGAGGGACATCCTTATTTCGAAGGCGTTTGACCTCCGAAGCAGTAATACGAATAGGATGTTGCTCATAAGTCAAATTCGGCGAAACTTCAATTTTTTCCACAACACCGGGCTCAAGAATAGAATCGGAATCACGAAGGCATTTCCGTAATTGAGAAACGTGAAACACGTCATGAATAGCAGAAAACTGAGCCGGTAATAAAAGGCGATAAGCCACGGATCAAATACCTTCAGTGATAGGAAATGGACCAATATATCGTGGTGCTAACTTTCCCGATCGACTGAAACGCACAACACCCTTCATAGGTGAAACACGAATAAACACAAAATCTCTCACAGAAAATTCTAATTTCATTCTTCGGTTATCGGCATAGGATTTTTGTCTACTCTGGGCTTCTTTCATCCTATGACGAATAAGATCAATCTTTTCTGTGGAATCACGAATAAAATCTGGACCAAGAACCAGCTTCTCACCGGCCTCAAGCCAACAAGAAGGAGATCGGCACGGTCTTCCATAGAGTGCCTCAAAAGGTGCCATACCAATACTAGATTGGAAGCTATTATTACAGGAAAAATCAAAAAGAGAAATATGATCTTCCCAACTTCCACCAAAATCAAGAACACATGAACGAAGAAGATCTTCAAGAGTTTGATTCACACGCTCGGTTTGTCCATCGGGCTGGGGATGATAAGCGGTGCTAAAATTAAGCTTCGTTCCCAAAGCTTTCTGAAGACTCTTCCAAAATCCACTAGTAAACAATGGATCACGATCACTAACAATAGAAGAAGGAACTCCATGCAATTTTACAATTTCTTTAATAAAGAGTTTGGTCAAGAGAGGAACGGTTCGATTGGACCGAACGGGAATAAAATGGGCGGATTTAGTAAGTCTATCAACTATCACCCATAAGCTATCATGACCCAAACGAGAACGGGGAAGGCCGTCAATAAAATCCATGCAAATTTGATCCCACTTCCAAATTGGAATTTCTAAAGGTTGCAATAACCCACCGGGCCTTTGATGCTCGGCCCGGACAAGTTGGCAAGTCATGCAACGCTTAACAAAGTTAGCAATATCAGATTTCATTCCCTCCCAATAATAAAGTCGCTTCATATCCGCGTACATTTTACTACTACCGGGATGAATGGTAAATTTAGAACGATGAGAATCTTTTAAAACGTCTTTACGAAGATCACTAATATTTGACACGATAAGTCTACCAAATTTTCGAATACCGCCACGGGAATCAATATCAAAGTCTTTTAAACTTTCAGTATCAATTTTATCCCTACAATTTTGGCTAAGATGAGCCAATTCGGGATCTATCTTTTGAGCTTCAAGAGTGCGGTCTAAAAGAGAAGGATGAGCCTCAAGGCTACATAAAACAAGAGATGAACATAAACCGAAAACACGATCTCGAATCTCATAAGTGGATAAAACCCCGAGATCATTCCATTCGGATATCATCATAGAAACAACCGCTTGTTTCTTGCGACTAAGTGCATCGGCAACGCGATTTCCCTTTCCTGGAGTATAAAGAATGTCAAGATCATAAGATGCAAGGTACTCGAGCCAACGTTGTTGACGCAAATTAAGTTCCTTTTGAGAAAATAAACATTTCAAAGATTTATGATCGGTATAGAGGACAAATTTTCTCTCCCACATGATAATGACGTCAAATTTTAAGAGCGAAAACAATTGCCGTGAGCTTTAAATCATGAGTGGCATACCTAGACTCGGCTGGCTTCAATTGCCTAGAAGCATAAGCAATAACACGTTCTCTTTGCATAAGAACGGCACCCAAACCAACGCGACTAGCATTGGTATAAACAACAAAATCTTGATTCCCCTCAGGAATAACAAGAATAGGAGCATCGGAAAGGAGTTCTTTTAATTTCTGAAAAGAAGCTTCACATTTGTCCGACCAAATGTATTTAACACCTTTCTTTGTTAAGCTAGTAAGAGGCACGACAATTTTAGAAAAGTCTTTAATAAAACGATGGTAATAGCCCACCAATCCAAGAAAACTAAGGATTTCTGTCACACTCTCCGGTCTCCTCCAGTTTTGAATCGCTTCGATCTTTGAAGGATCCACGGAAATTCCGGATTCGGAAATGATATGACCGAGAAACTTCACACGAGATTGCCAAAAGTGGAACTTAGAAAATTTTGCTTTCAATTGATTGCTCCTAAGAGTTTCTAACACAACCCGAAGATGCTTTTCATGCTCCTCCTCGGTTTTAGAATACACAAGAATATCATCAATAAAGATGGGAACAAATCGATCGAGGAAATCTTTGAAAACTCGATTCATAAGGTCAACGAAATAAGCCGGAGCATTCGTTAAGCCAAATGGCATAACAAGCCATTCATAAGATCCACAACGAGTACGGAACGATGTCAAAGGAATATTATCCTCTGCAATACGAAGCTGATGAAAACCGGTTGCCAAGTCCAATTGTGAAAAGACTCTAGCACCACTAAGTTGATCGAATAGATCATCAATCCGAGGTAAAGGATATTTATTTTTGATAGTAAGATCATTAAGCTTGCGGTAGTCAACGCAAAGCCTAAGTATACCATCGGATTTCTTCACGAAAATAGCCGAAGCTCCCCAAGGCGAGGAACTAGAGCGAATAAATTGCTTCGTCTCCAATTCGGATAATTGTTTGCGCATCTCCTCATTTTTCTTATTGGACATGCGATAAGGAGGACGAGTGATAGGTTGAGCTCCAGGGATGAGATTAATTTTGAACTCAATTGCTCGCTTAGGTGGTAATCTTAAAACGGGATCAAATATGTCAGAAAATTCACGAACAACGTGAATAAGAGAAATGACATCTTCCTCATCATCATCATCATCATCATGACGATTTAAAGAATATAAAGATGTTGCCAAGCTGGAATCCGAATCTTCAAGATTAATAGAAATCTGCTTAACAGATTGAGGATGTCGAAGATGAATAGTCCGCTCAGGACAAAGGATTTGAGCTTCATAGCGGTTAAGCCAATCCATTCTCAAAATCATTCCAAAGCCTAAGTAGCGCATAACATGCAAATCGGCTCGGAAAGAAAAATCACACAAAATAATCTCGACATCTTTACAAAGCAAACTAATTGTTGCGGATCCACCAACCGGATTCGCAATTCTCAAAGAAGTCATTATAGCAACAACACTTAAAGAAAAAGTATCAACAAGTTCTTTTGATATAAAAGAATGGGACGCACCCGTATCAAAAAGAACTCGAATAGGTTGATCACGAAATAAAATAATGCCATTAAGGATAGAATGAGAAATGACCACGAGAAGTGTTACTAGGAGTTTACACCATATTAAGCTTTCCCTCATTCCTGCCTTGAACTTTGGGACACGAAGATATATAATGGTCTGGGCTTTTGCAATAGCGACAAGCACGGGGCTTTGAACACCTATTCGCATAATGGTCCTTAGAACCACAGTTGTAGCATTGCCCACCACTTGAGGTAGAAGTCTTAGTTGCCGGAGAGGCTTGCTTCCCTTTCTTATTGTTAGGATAAGGACCTCTGGACTTATTAGGCCTTTTCTTGTTGATGAAGTTCGGCTTAGCACTCCCAACCTCAACATCACTTACTCTATTAGCCTCTTCAAGTCGAAGAGCGATATGAATGAGGTGATCAAAAGAAACTTCTAATTTTAGAAGTAATAGCTTTTTAAGATTCTTATCCAAGCCATAAACAAATCTCTGATTTTTCTTCAATGGGGTGTTTATGTATTCAACCCCGTATTTAGAAAGTGACTCGAATGATGCGACATAATCTGCCACAGAGGATTCACCTTGAACAAGGCAATGAAACGGCGAGCCAAAGACACCTTCTCAGCTTCTGGCACAAACTTTAATTCGAATCGTTCCCGGAATTTCTCCCAAGTAAGATTCGCTTCATTTATTTCAGAAATCAGAAGCTCGTACCAGTCTAATGCTCTTTCTTGGAGCATACTAGAGGCCACCTGAACACGGTGAAGATCAGAAAGATTCATGCGTGAAAAGATTTGATCGCATGCTCTTAGCCAAGCCTGGACTTCAATAATCGTTTCAGAACCTTTGAATGGCTTCCCACCCAAATTGGTATAATCGTTGCACAAACGTGCAAATCCAGACTTAGGGTGAGTAGACTCCGGATTAGAACCGGCTGCTTGAGCATTCTTTACTAGATCAAGAAGCTGCTGGGCAGACATAAATACTCCATCTTGGGGAGTAGCACTAGATTGACCGGCGCTGGGACGGCCAGATCTAACCATTTCTCTTCATTAAGAAAGAAAGAAGAAGAAAAAAGTTATTCAAAAAATGAATATCAAACAATAATGATTGATAAAACAAGGAATCACAAAAGAAAATAGGATAGGACGGTTCGAAGACCCGAATAAAATCCTAAGGCACGACTCCTAAGATGGACTTAGGACAATGATCCTTGGTAGATTATTCTACATTGTTCCTAAGTTTGGCTTGGATACCAAGCTGTGACGCCCCACCTCAATACCCATGCTAGCCAAGAACACTACGGAGTAATGTCGTCAACTAGCACGGAGAATAAGACTGTTGAGGAGCGACCATCTGTATAATTGCTTTGTGCGAGTACCGATATGCCAGATAAAAGTATAACTTACATTTCATCTTGAAAGGAAATCCGACATACCAATGCAAACTCAAAGCTACTACACAATGGCTATGATATCTTTGGAAAAAATATATAGAAATAAGCATAACACAAATCAGTCACAGATAATTCATATCACAAAGGCGGAAAAAGATATGAATATATAACACATGAAAGTGTATATCAGAGTAGTGGTCAAACAAGATCCACAATATCACAAAAGAATAGTTACAAGAGCTTCACAAAATAATAAGTATACATCAATGAGTCTATATCTCAAATGTATACAACCAAATACTACTAATCTAAGTAGTTAGCCAAAAGTCAGTATAATAATAATCCCAGATGAGGAGTCAAGCAGAAGCACCTGTAATATCTCCGTCTGACCCGAGTATTATTTAATAAGAAAATAATAAACGGATCAGTCTAACTATAAATATCAGATGAAATGATATAAAATAAGAGATATGACAAAAACATATGATAACTACAAAGTCATACTGTGATAAGTATGCAATTGAAAACCAACTAGAGATTAATCAATATCACAAGAATCTTCTCAAAGATCAAAAAGAATGTCATACTCTTTATTTTTATTCACCAAACCATACTTATTGACAATTATACCAATTCCAATCACAAAAGTTAATGACACACAAATTCACCAATGCGCAAATATTGATAAAACTTATCAATGTAAATCACGAAAATTGGTGAAACACAAATTCTAGAAATCGTCAATGGAAATCTAGAAATCACAAAAAAAAGGAGGCCTATCACAAAACGGGAGTATGAAAACTCACCAACACGTGTATCACCCAATGGAACGCTATTCCATGGTTGCTAACCATTAGTTTTGAGCCGGAGCTCCACAAAACGGCACGAAGACCATGGGTCGCTACCCCACCAAATTGAGCAGAAGCTCCACAGAAACGGGGTTTAGTCTCCCTCGTAGACAAAGAGACATCGCACATTGCTAGTCTAAATCACAAAAATGATCATCATCGAGCATCAAGAAGTGTCAATTACAACAAGCTAGTAAATATATGAGCTTAGCTTCATGTCCCATAACCACTAGCTTAACTTAAATATTTACGAACAAATTGTAGATCTCCATTAGAAAATTTGTCACAAGAGATTCAATCGAACAAGTTCAAGAATTAACCGACGAAGTAAACGCAAGCGTTTCATACCACTTGTTTTACTAAACCGTTTAATTAGATTTCTCATACGAAAGAGGTAAAGGTATGTATATACTAATAGATTGGAAATCGGTTTTAAGAAACGAGCTTTGTAATAAAATAGTGTTGAAATCATTTTGATGAAAGAGTTTGGATATTTACTACTAGTATTGAAACCTTCATGTTTTATAGTGACAAACCATAAAAACGATCGTAAAAACAATCAATCACTAAAAATTCACATACGAAGACGTGAATTAAATCCAAAGAAATCGATACCGAATCCATAGAAATGGATATTCCTAAAAATTCTGCAAATAGAAGTTATCAAAGGCAACTAAAGTGATAACAACTAATTGGAGAAAAAAATCGATTAAAAATTGGATATTCCAACATAATAGTCAATTTAGGGAAAACATGGCATTTCCAGACGTCTGAGGTTTGTTCCAGACGTCTGGAATTGGCTTCTGGAAATACTCCAAAAAACCCAACCAGACGTCTGAAATCGAATCAGGCGTCTAGGGGACAGTCCAGGCGTCTAGTTTTGATCTCTGGAAATTCTCCAGAAAACCAACCCGACGTCTGAAGACACAAATCAGACGTCTGACAATCTTTTCAGACGTCTGGAACGTTAGTTCAGACGTCTGAAATTAGTCACTGCCTCGTTTATCATTCTGTCATGTGTAATTTTTCTCCGGGGGGCAAAACCAGACGTCTGAACCCTGTTAATGGCAACAGTTTGCCTAGGCCATAATGGCTAAATCAATTAGGGAGCGATCGAGCGAGCAACGACGACTAAGGATTTATGCCAAGCGACAACCCGGCCATATTAGCTCTTCGATACATCCCAAACAACATATCCAAACATCCATTAAAGGATTTTCATAAAAAATGGACTTCAAAAACCAAAATTTGGTAATTCAACCCTACCAATTCAAATCAAAAGAAAATGATCATGAATAGATGTTAGGAATTCATACCTAACCACAGAGATAAATATAGACAAAGATGTGAGATAAAAATCTCACCTTTTTACACAAAAACAACTAAGAGGAAGCTTGGAAACCAAAGGAAGGTCAATTACTCTTCAACATAACCCAAGGAGCTTGTATAAGAAGAACGTTTCCTAAATTAGGTTTAGGAAATTTCTGAAATTGAAAGGAGAATGAGTTGGAGAAGAAGAAGAGAAGGCTTACCAAAGCTTCTTCTTGAATTTGAAGCTAGAGCTCAAGTTTTGCAAAGAATCTAGGGCTAAGGATTTTAGTTTCCACTCTCCTCCTCCATTTTTGATGAAGCTTGAATGTATAAGGAAATTATGAAGGAATGAAGAGAAGAGAGGGTGAAGCTTGGGTCTAATAGGCTAAAACTAAACCAAAGCCCTAAGTGAAAAAGTAGCAAATTTCCACTAACTCCAAACATATCAATGTTTATACTCAGAAAGATCGCAAACGTCATTTTGAACTCAATGGGGATGGTCTCGAGTCCTAATTCGACTGTTTGCAAAAAGTAGCTTTTCAGACTATAATCCGACTAACGATGAAATATTTAAAATAAAATATTTAAATATTCAATCGTAAAATATGCGGGTTGTTACAAGGATATTAGAACATATGTTGATTAAGAGGATTGTATAGTATCAAGAGCAGATTCAAGAGGCCGATATAGAGATTCAAGAGTTAGAGATTGAAGACTGATGAGTATTGAAGATTTACAATAATCCAGATATGTTGTAGAATTATAGATTATTGTTAAAACCCTGGTAGCACTTATTTGATCTCTCTCTTCATTTTTCTTTTCAATGTTTTTCAAACATTTTGAATTTCAAAATTATTTTAAAAAATTCTTGTTTTCAAAATGATCTTTCAAAATAGCTTTCAAATGATTTCTAAAGATTATTATATTTTAGTGATTAAGTTTTTAAACTTAATTATTGTACCTTGTTATAATTTTAGTTTTATGATCTCTAAATGCTTATTAGTAGTTATAATATTTATTATAACTTTGTTTTCAAATATATATTCACTCATACTTTATATATATTAAATAAATTAATATTTTAATCCTTTATATATTTAAATTATTTCAAAATGATTTTTTAAAGTTTTCTTAAGTTTTGATACGATTAAAATGTGTATAAACTATGTTTAGATGATTGTACAAAGTTTCAAAATATTCTATAAATCTTCATATTTTTAAAACAATTTTTATTAAGTAAGTTTTCAAAATATAAATGGATATGTCGACATACCTTAATACTATATGTTGACATATAGACTGATTTTTTCAAAATTTAAATTTGAATGGATGTGTCTTTTCATCATATCTCTTTGCAAATGGTATGACTGTTTTTTCTATAAATAGAAGGATTTTCCAATGAATTTTTTAACTACTTTCTCATATTTTCTCTCTTCTTTTACTCTCTTGATTTCTAAAAGAAAATCTACACAAAATGTTCTCAAATTCAATCAGAATCAAATTCAAACTCTGTTGATTTGATTCTCTATCACTTACTCTCTGATCTCTCTCATCCTTGTCACTGAAAACAAGATCAAAGTGCTATTCAAGAGGTTAAAGGATCACTTGTACTCAAGATAAAGAAAACAAGTCTGTAAATTCTATCCAATCATAATCTTATACTGTTTGGTGTGCGAGATGTCCCTGAAATCCAAATAGGTGTGCTTGTGTCATGTCTGAATCAAGTGGGTGTTCTTAATGTCCCGTTTAAATCCCGGTGAGTGTGATATTGTCCCATTTGAATCCGGTGAGTGTATCCAGAGCTCGGAAAATCTGGAGGGTTTGTCTTGTAGCCTTGAAATCGAGATTGTATTGACTTTGATATTTGAAAAGAAATATGTACAAGAAATCGTACAACACTAGATGCAGGGTAATTTTGAACCAGTATAAAAATCCCTAGTGTGATCTCTCCAGCTCTTTACTTTTTACTTTTACTGCATCTATATCTATCCATGTTTACATTTGTGTTTGTTTATTTTGCATTATTTAATTATAATCTTAAAAGAATTTAAAAGATTCAAAAAAAATCAATAAACGTAATTCACCTCCCCTCTAGTGTTACATTAGCCTAAACATCCATCTTCCTCAAACTAACATTTGGTATGAAAGCATTGGTTTTCAAAGTATTCATAATTTTAATTTTTGGAAAGTGCCAATGGCTAACAACACAGTTAGCAATACTGTTAATAGCATAGTTAATTCATTTGTTAGTAACTCCTTTGTCGAAGGAAATCTATTGCTAGACTCCCAATTTATAATGGCAGCAATTACAAATATTGGTCATGTTGGATGAAAATATACATACAGTCAATTGGTTTAGATATTGGGAATATCACATAAAATGAGTATGATGAGCCTCACACTAACTTTTTATAATGGACCGTTGACCAAAAGGAAGTTGCACAAATTAATTCTAAAGCCTTGAATGTTTTATTTTGTTCACTAGATATAAATGAATTTAATAGAGTATCTATCTATAAGTCTACAATCGTATTATGGAGAATATTACAAGCTACATATGAGGGCACCAGTAAAGTCAAACAAACACAAATTTTTATGCAACTAATCAATTCCAATTATTTAAAATGAGTTCGAATGAATCCATTTCTTATATGTATAGTAGATTTCAGGATATAGATCATTCACCAATTGCATTGGGTAAAAGTTATTCTAAAGAGGATTAACTTAGAAAAATCCTCCATTCGCTTACTCTTTTATGGGATCTTGTAGTTGAAGAGGCTATTGACATTAGCACTCTAAAAGTTGAAGAGTTAATTGGAAATTTAATATCATTTAAAGCCAAAAATGCAGGGAAGAATAGAATGCATGGCAACAGAGAAAAATCCATCATTTCAATGCCACAACAGATGATCTGGATTCTAACAACGGTGATGATGAGGAAATTTCCTTCATGACAAGAAATCTCAAAAAATTTCTAAAATACAGAAAAATCAATAATCGCATGAGAAATGATAATAGAAATCTAGGAAGTGGAAGCAAAAATGTTATTAGATGCTTTAACCATAATGAACTTGACCATATGCAGAGAGACTATCCGCATCAGGAGAAATTGAAAAACTCACCAAATGCTTATTCATCCAGAAAATAGGGAAGAGCCTATACTACCACATTGGATGATACAGACACTTCTTCAAGTGATAATGAACCTGATATAGAGAATGTTAGTATGTGCTTTAAAATAATAATCAATTCAGAAAAGTTCGAAGAAATGGAACAAAAATAGGTACGCATTTAAATTAAAATTTTGAGATTTCTTTTAGTGTTTGGAATAACCTATAGATTAATAATAATAACAATATTCGATTAATATAGTGTATGTGTGTTAAATATTTTATAAAATTTATTTAAATATGAAATATATACATATATAATATACATTTATAATAATTAAATTATTTACTAAGTATATATATTAATAATAATTGTAGGGTAATTATATAAATACATATATAGGAAATAAAAATAATTTGTCCAATTCCTTTTTTTAAATTTATGTGATGTATGTCGACATACCCCAATGCATACGTCAACATATGCACTTGAATTTAGAATTTGAATTTTCATTTCAAATTCCAAATTTAAATTTTCCTCCACCTTTTCACCAACCCTAATATCATGAAAAGGTGTCCCTTGACCATAGAACATGTCCATTGATTCCCTATTTAATTATGATATCCTAGCCATTCATTTCATTCTCATTTTCAAAATTCAAAAATTAACTCTCTTATCTCTTCGAACTATTCTTCAATGGCTTCCTCAAGCAACATTTCATCAACCATGAGGCTTAAGCTTCCTTTTTCATGAGGTCATATAAGCCTATATGGAGTATATTTCTTTGGGAAGTCTCATTCGAAAGATTCTCTATTTTTGATGATTTTCCTATTTGTGGTCTTTATAATTTTTGTTTGTGAAATGGAACTCTTGATTTAATAGATACTTCCCGAAATGATTTCGTATGTTACCCAAATTTAGTAAAAGTGTTTTATGTGAATTTGAAAGGATGTTTTTATAATGAATACGAAGGAGAATTTTAGGTAGTGTCAAAGGCACTCAGATTGTTTTAAATTGTGAAAAATTTGGCAACATCCCCGGATGCAAATCTAGTGGAATGGATCTATCAAATTTTAAAATTGATATTCAAAACTGTAATGTTTTTCATAATATTTTTGAAAGTAATGACGATTTTGAGCTCAAAAATAAAAATTTGCAGCCTCTAGCATGAATTTTAAGTCTTCTTTCGCAACAAAGTATAACTCCAAGGATATGAAATTTTAATTACCCGGCTCAAAAAGTTTTCAAATTTTTTTATCATTTATGGTCACTACAACATAAATTGGTCATAAGTTATTCTGGATGGATTTTTTCCTAAGAATCTTTCTAGGCATCAGAACACATTATTACACAGGGTGTATCTTACTAGTGTATTCACATATTTTGGTGTTGAATTAAAAGGAGAGGAAGCCATTCCTAAAAACTTTTCGATAAGGTTAACATCCCTCTCATGCAAATTTCACCCATATTCTAGCCTTTTGAAATATTTGCAGAAAAGGGGAAAAAATTGGTTTGGGAAGAGGAGCATCAAATAAAGGAAGATGAGGAAGGAGAAATAAATGGAAGTCGAGGAGGAACAACAAGAAGAGGAAGAACATACTTCATTGGAAAGTATCGAAATGCCATCTCATCCTTCCAACAAAGATCTTCTCAAAAATCAAGAGAAGATTGTTTTCAACCAAAAGAACCGTAAGAGATCTTTTTATAAGAAATTCACTTCTCTTTCCAACAAAGTAGAAAAATACTTTGGAAATTGCATTTGAAAGATTAGCATAATACCTTCATCTTCATCTATGTCTTCCTAATTGTATTTCTGTGTATTTCTAGTTTTTAGTTTGGATTGTTCTAGTTTTCATTTTATGTATCGTTTATGATTATCTTTGGATTCTATGTAATATTCCTTAAATATCATGAAACCTTATTCCATGATGTTATACATGTTTATCAATCTATGGAAATCCATAGAAATACAATAGTTTAGGGTAAATATAAAATATACCAAAATAGCTGTTTTTTCCAAAATTGGTACATATGTGTACCCTATATGTCAACATATAACGGAAAAAACCAAAAAAAAATTGAAATTTAAAATAAAATAACAACCAAACACCTATTCATTTCAGATGAATTCTCACCCCTATATAAACCTATTCACTCCAGAAAAACAACATTTCTATTATCTTTCTTCGTCCTTTTCATTTATTAACTTATCTTTTCAATAATGGCTTCCGCATACCAATAATTTTTTGAAAATTTTGAAAAAACTCTACAATCATTCTAGAATAGCCTTACCTTTATCTTTAGAAATCAAAGACACTTAGAATTGAGTTAAATGCAGATGATAAAAGACCAAGAAAAGCATTAGGATGCCACGGGATGGATGATTTCTTCCCTTAACAAAGATAAACTAACCAATAATCCTGATTGTGCCATCGACGAAGAAGATGAAGGTTGGAACGCCATCAAAATGGATCCAAATTTCAATTCTGTTGGTTGGGTAGAAGTTCCTCGAAAAGTTTAAGACTGATTGGTTAGTCTTAATATATATACGATTTAATATAAATTTATATATCAATATATTACAATAAGAAATATGGATTGTGTGTGTAAATTTTTTGGATTGTATTGATTTGTTTGATTTCGTTGATTTGTATTGACTTTGGTTTGGATTAACAATATGTATGTAATGGATTAGTGTGATTAATAAAATTGGTTTATGTTATCACTTCTTGTTTTTATTAAAATCTTATGTAACATTCTTATTCGTTTTATATATATCATATTGCTCCTTATTTAGAGGGGGGTTTTTGTTATATTTTTGTTGATGAAAAGGGAAAGAAATATATAAATTATCTAGGCATATATTAAGGGGGGTTTTATAACTTAGGGGGGAGTTATATTATATTTTATAAACATGGTTGTAATCATCGACAAGGGGGATATTGTTAGTACCTTAGGCAATGATTTTGATGACAACAACCATATGAAATTATATAAAATGTAGATGATAATATTTTTATCAAAGTTATATATTGTATATTGTACGGATATTAGAAGAGGTGTTAATTAAGAAGATTGTATAGTATCAAGAGCAGATTCAAGAGGTTGATATAGAGATTCAGAAGTTAGAGATTGAAGACTGATGAGTATTGAAGATTTAAAATATTACAGATAAGTTGTAAGTCATAGTTGTTGTTAAAACTCTGATTGCACTTCTTTTATCTCTCTCTTCATTTTTCTTTTAAATGGTTTTCAAACATTCTGAATTTCAAAATTATTTTGAAGAATTTCTGTTTTCAAAACGATCTTTCAAATTAGCTTTCAAACGATTTCTAAAGATTATTAAATTTTTAGTGATTAAGTTGTTATACTTTTTTATTATATCTTGGTATAGTTTTAGTTTTATGATCTCCAAATGCTTATAAGTATATTATAACATTTATTATAACTTTTTTAAATATATATTCCCTCGTACTTTATATATATATTATTTTCTAAAGAAATTAATATTTTACTCTTTTATATGTTTAAAATATTTCAAAATAACTTTTATAAAGTTTTTTTAAGTTTTGATATGATTAAAATGTGTGTAAACTATGTTCAGATGATTGTAAAAAGTTTCAAATATTCTACAAATCTTTATATTTTTAAAATAATTTTTATTAAGTAAGTTCTCAAATATAAAGGGATATATAGACATACCCTAATACTTTATGTCGACATATAGACCTATTTTTTTATAATTTAAATTCGAATGGAAGTGTCTTTTCGTTATACCTCTTTGTGAATGGTATGACCATTGTTTCTCTATAAATAGGAGGATTTTCCAACGAATTTTTTTAGCTATTTTCTCATATTTTCTCTCCTCTTTTATCTCTTGATTTTAAAAGAAAATATATTCAAAATATTCTCAAATTTAATCAGAATCAAATTCACACTCTATTGATTTGATTCTCTATCAATTACTCTCTATTCTCTCTCATCCTTATCACTGAAAACAAGATCAAAGTGCTATTCAAGATGTTATAGGATCATTTATACTCAAGATCAAGAAAACGAGTTTCAAAATTCTAACAAATCATACTCTTATACTATTGGGTGTGCTTCATGTCCCTGAAATCCAAATGGGTGTGCTTTTGTCGCTTCTGAACCAAGTGGGTGTGCTTGATGTCTCGTTTGAATCCTGGTGGGTGTGATGGTGTCCCGTTTGAATCCAGTGAGTGTACCCAAAGATTGGAAATTCTAGATTGTTTGTCTCATAGCCTTGAAATCCATATTGTATTTGCTTTGATATTTGAAAAGAAATATGTACAAGAAATCATATGGGACTAGATGTAGGGTAATTCTGAACCAGTATAAAAATTCCTTGTGCGATCTATCCATCTCTTTATTTTTTACTTTGACTGCATTTATATATGCCTGTGTTTGCATCTGTGATTGTTGATTCTCATTGTTTAATTATAATCTTAAAATAATTTGAAATGATCACAAAAATCAGCAAAAACTATTTACCCCTTCCCTCTAGTGTAAAATTAGCCTTAAGATCCATCTTCCACAAACTAACAAATACAGCTTTCAGAAAAGTAAAATACTTCTTATAAAAAAATATGGCTTTAAGTGTAATAAACTGTATTTTTCGATAATTTAAAATAGTGAAATAAATTAAATAATTTCGATCGAAGGGAGAATTCATCATTTTCACACTTTTTAATTGGGAAATAAAATAGGCACTATAATGACCGTCCCAATTTTCTACTACATGCCGTATATTTATTTGTTCGAATCGAAGTCCATACAGTGAAGTTATAGACGTTTTGGTAAATCGAAATTTGAATTTTAATCAGGCTAAGCCGAACCTTACTTGAATGGACATTCTATTTTTAGCTACATATGGCAAAGTCATTTCTCACTTTTAAAAATTTATAACCATTTTTTTCTATAAGTATTTTTTATTTTTTCCTTCGTCTTAGAAACTAAAAACCCTCTTTAATCAAAAATCAAATTTATATCCCAATTCTTCATGAAATTAAATAAATTAAATGCCGAATTGAAGAGCAAACTAAAAGGTATGCTCTAATACCTATTAGAGTCGCCAATACTTGGATGAGCAATGGCCAATTTGGGCAACAAGCAATTACAAGCAAATCTAACCTATTTGAATGGTTTGCTTCAAATTTACAGTATAAACTACTCAATCTCTTATAGTTCTGTGATAATTATGGCCTAGGTGTTAGAGTTTGATTAAATTGGATGACTAATAAATTATTACTGTAATTTAAAAGGGAATTAATCTGAAATTAAAATTGATTTTGATTGTAAAGTCAATATAAGATAGTAATTAAACAACGTTTGGCCAAACAATGGAAGATTGGTTATATATTGATGATATTGAATTCATAATCATATGAAATGGATGAATTATTATAAATTGTGGTTTGAATAATAATTAATATAGACTAGAGAATTTGAATTAGAAATTAAATGAATACACACACACATACATGTATGTATATGTGTGTATGTGTGTATTGTTTATATAAATGAATTGGTAAAGAGAGGCATCAAAAAATTGATTTGGGACATATATGTATATAATATATTCAAATTTCTATGTTCGAACTATATAAAAACTTTATGAAATACTTCCAAATGTGTACATATACGTTTTAAAGAATGTATAAGAATTAAATAAGATTCAATGTGATTTATATTATGATATTTGATGATATGTTGAAAAATAAAGTTTTTGCACTATAAAATGAATTACACTACAATATATGTATTATATATATATATATATACATATTGTATGGAAAAATTTTAAATGCTAATTGATATTTCAAGTCATATGTATATTTTGATATAAAGGTGTGCACGCGCGTGCGTGCATGTGTTAAAGTGTAATTATAAAAATATGAAAGTAGTTTTATAAATATTGACCTTTGGAGCAATTTTTAGAATTTTTTTGAATCAAAGTAGAGACATAGAAGAGGATCATACCAAAATTTGAAAGAAAACAGATCGAAAATTAGATGAGAAAGGAGTAAGAAACAAAGGAAAGAAAACAAAAAAAACAATAGGAGTGTTACTCTTATAAAATTTGATACCGGTATTCGACCTCTAATTGTTTTACAAAGGCTAATGAACCTGGACCATATAGAGACCAATACAAAATAGGCAATTTACTTGCATTTCGTTCTTCAATCCATACTTAAGGTTGGGTTTGAACTTTGGATGGCATGTATGTTTGATAGATGCAATTATATTGGTTTTCTATGGGTGACGTTTAAATTAGTTTTTATGTTATTCTCCCTGTTTGATTGAATAAAATATTGGACATGTAATCTGTATTTATATATGTGGAAACATCTCGATATATACGTATAGATTGTTTCCATTTAGTGATTTGTTTGACTATTGATTTGGTGACCTTTATTGGTTATCGTGGGTTCATAAACTATTTATGGAATTGCATCCATTTGTTGATTCAACAATATATTATTGCAATAGGGTGGACTAAGTTTTGTATATGGGTTATACCATATCATTGCCCATTGTAATTGTATTGGATAAAGACCTTGTGTCATGAGTTAGTTATGTTTATTGTATTGTTTGAATAACTTGTTGGATGTAGGTGAAATATGGTTAAGGTATGATTATTTACAATAGTTGTCTTAATATTGGATTTGATTGTATTTGACTTATGCATATACTTTGAACCTGTCATTTTGGAATAAAGTGGTATTTGGTTATATTATACGTTGTTACCTTCTGTTGTGAGTTGAAAAGGAGATAGATAGAATATATTTATTATTTGTCTCTTATTATCAATCATCAATGATACGTCGTTTCTGGTTTTCTGGGTTTACATATCGTGAGTTATGTTAAACCAAAAGGTCAAAAATCGTGGGTTATTACATTTGGTATCAGAAAAAATCTTTCCTAAAACTAAGGACCAGGAGCATATTTGTGTTTTTCCTATCATACACCACACAGTCAGCCTAGGGTCAGGTTATCAGTTGTTCTGGAGCAAAGTCGGAAAAGTATGCTGTGAAGATCGGGAGGCAAGCTAGATGGCGAGACGTATCAATAGTATATGATATTTCTTTTCCGTTGTTTTGTTGTTGTAAAACTCTGATGATGTAATGTATTAACTGATATAGTTCTGTTGTTTTAAAGATTATTCATTTATCTATTATATATTGTTCCACTACGAAATGTGAGATTCTGTTATTGTTTCTGATTCTTCTTCTATCTTCTTCTTCTTTAACCCTAACGGTTTGATTTTTTGACATTCGACTGTTCGGCATTTGATACAGTGGACGTATTGACGTCGACTTTCGGGCGTCGAAAAATTGGGTCGTTTGTGTGTGTGCATGTGAGTGTGTGAGTTGAGCATATACGTACATGACATTTACTGCTCTTATTTTGATGACTACCTACCGAGGGAGTTGCTAATGAATCCTATTTTCATTTTAGATGGTTGAAATGAGTAACTCAACTGGAACACAGACAATGCAACCAATCCTAGTGGGGTAGAGACTAGAGCAAGCACTAAAACTAGGTTGATGTCATAGACATTCTTTAGGTGAACATCCCTTTATGTTCTAAAGGTATGTACAAGTGATTGGTCAGAACTCTATTGAGGCTCCTTCTATTCCTGAATTTGTGGCCACCCTAGATGTAGTTCCTGTCCAACTAGCACTAGTAGTGGATTTCCCAAAACTTCATTGAGGTTTCTCAAGTTTATGCGTAAAGCCTTATAAGGATATTGAACCATATTAGGTGACCAAGGATTGGATAGATTCTTATGAGAAGAAATTCAGCTGATTTGGTTTAAGTGAAATCACTATAAGGTAGTTGGGCACATGGCATCTTTTGGGAGAGGCAAAAATTTGTGTGAAGTAATCACTTCAGATGTGGATGAGGACACCATCTCTTAGGTAAACTTTAAAAGGAGGCTTAAGGTTAAGTTCTCCGTCGGGGTGGAGAAGGGATTACTACTGGAAGTGTTTATTTATCTGAAGCAAAAAGAATCTACTGTGAGTGAGTATGTTTATCATTTCAATAAATTGGCAATGTTCGGATTTGATTTGTTCTCCACCTCATAGAAGAAGGTGCTAAAATTTGCTAAGGTTCTAAATTCTCCGTTAAAAAAGGTGGAAATGAATCAAATACCTTTTGGGGTAACATTTAAAGGATTGGTCGAAGCTGCATTGTTGAATTCGATTGGTAGGAAGTTAGATGTTGTAATTAAGGAAGATGAAACAAAGAAGGGAAATAATCAGAATCAAAATAAGCAAAAAGATGGATCCCAAGGAGCATAGGAGAAGAAACAAGCTATCATGTGTAGGATGTGTCATGGGAAAGGTCATAAGATGAAACAATGCAAGGTAGATAGTTCTAAGATTAAGTGTTATAGAAGTAAAAAGTTTGGAAATTTCCAAAAGAATTGCCCATTTAAGCAAAAGGAGGGACAAATAGTGGAAGAGTATGCACTAAAGGCAGTTTTGACTACTAGCATTATACCATCTACTTACGAGAAGGGGTAGCAGATTGTTATGAAAGGTGTGTTATCTCTATTTGTATTTCCTATCAAAACTTTATTTGATATTGATGTATTGCATTCATTAATTAGTTGTGTAATAGTGGATAGGCTAAGCCTTAAACCTCAAATTATTTTGATTTTATCTCCATGTCGAATCTTGTTTACAGATCAACTCGTCCATCTATGGTTTGTCAAAACCTTAAGTTGGGCATATATGGTATGGTGTTTGTTTGTGATGCGTATGTACTTAGCTTCTCAGGGTGTGGATTGATTCTAGGAGTTGACCAGATGATGTGCTATGGGGAATTTTGGATTATGATAAGAGAGTTCTACGACTGAGGAATAGTGGAGGAAAGGACCTTGTATGTTGTAGGACAAATGATTCCATGATGACAAGTTACCAATGTTCTCTCATTATGTCACATAAAGATCTGTCTTTAATCCCTATAGTGCAATATTTCTAAATGTCTTTGCTAAACTATCTGGTCTTCCACCCTAAATTGAGATTGATTGTTAATGATGATATGCCTGTTGTGTTGCCACTTAGGTATACGGCTCTGAAAGAAACCGAGGAATTGGATAAGCAAGTCTCAGGGTTATAGAGAAAGTTTTTATAAGAAGAACTATTTCAAAGTAGAGAGGGCCTTTTTTCTTTCACACTAAAGCCGATGGTTAACTTAGGCACTGCACAATCATAGAGAGCAGAACAAACCAATGAGAAAGAACCAATACCATTTTCCTCGCGTTGACGACCTTTTCGATCAGTTAGTCAAGGTGAAAGTTCTCTCAACTTGATTTGGCTACTGGATTCCATCATTTGAGGATAATAAATGATATTATATCGAAGACTGCATTTACAAATCATGATAGGTTGTTTGAATGGGTACTCATGTCATTTGACTTGATAAATACTCCATATTATTTTATGGATCTGATGAATAGTTGCAGAAGCGGTTGAATAATTTTTTTTTGGTATTTGTAAATGATATCTTGGTATTCTCCAGAAGTGAAGAGGTGCATGGACATCATTTAAAGGAGGTATGAAGTTTTGAGAAGGAGCCAATTGAAAGCTTAATACTCAAAATATTATTTTTAGAAAAAGGAAGTCAAGTTCCTTGGGCATATTTTATCTTGAGAAGGATTGGCTATAGGCGCAGCAAAGGTGGAAGTAGTAAGAGATTGAAAGTGCAACGACCCTGACTCGACCTTCGAAAATCGGTACCCATACTTCACTTGTACTCAAATGCCGCAGATTCAAATGCCGAATCTGGTTTGCCGGAGCATATAACACATTAAGTATAACAACACATCAGAAGAAAAAGAATGATATCATTGATACATAACAGTTGACTACAATGATACAACACATTATTGCAATTGATATCAACATCAGAGATACAAAAATAACAGCAGGAGAAAACCTCCAGAAAATAATATCTTCGGAAGCCCACAAGAGAGATACTCCAAAAAACACCATTGCCAATGCTCCAAGGCTAGAAAGACTCCAAACCAAAAATAGTTATATCCAAACCACAAGCTCGAACCACCATCAACACTTGAAGTGAAGCAACTCGATCCAAATGCGATTGCCAACAACTAGAGATTGAATGCTATCGAATCTACATCCACTATCTGATTATCTAAAAAACCCAACTCTAGACTGCCTATGTGGAAAATTTTGGGCATGCAGAGTTTAGGAAGGGAACAATAAACTCCAGGTCAGTCATGGGACTGGTATGCGCAAAAAAAAAGTTTATCTTTATCAAAAGCAAAACAAAAGAATTTAAAACATTGAAAACCGCAATGCTTTTGGAAAATGAAACTACCATAAGGCCTCCCACCGCAAACACAATGCAAACGCAGAATTGAAGGAGATTTCTCCTTGTGATAGTCAATCATGCTTGATACGCAAAGATCTTTCGCTATTATTATTAGTGCATAGTGCAGAAAATATTTTGAAAGTATAATATTAATCTTAGCCAGCATACAACCATTATTGTATGCCTACTATAGCTACCATGTTCAATAGCAGGTTACCGCCACATTCCATGGCAGGTTATACAACTAAAACCATACAGGCACGTATTATTTCTTTGGATTTCCAACAAATGGTCAGGCAAAGGAACTTTCCCACCCAAAATGGAACGCCTCTGGAGGGACGTCCTCAAGAACCTAACCAAATCTCTGCTACACAAGGCCGGGTTACCTCTGTAACTAGGTAACTGCTAACACGAGTATGCCATTCCTCGGTCGTTACCAACCTTTATCCGAGTTACCTCTCAACCAATAACCACAAAGCAATAAGTTTGTTGCAACCACAAAGTTAAGTATATGGGCTCCATATCATGATACCACTTATAATCCAGAAGGAAATGGACATACCCTCGGAGGGCTACCCCGAAATAACCTTGCTGCAACGATTCCTGTTTCGACCATTACTGAGTTGTGAGGCTCGACGAAGTCTCGTCCACAAAGCTATGCTTTTCACGAAGCCTTTGATCAACAAATGATCAGCAGCACTTCGTATGCCACATTACCAAATTGGGAATGTATCACTAGTAACCATCAACTACATAACCTCTGAGCTCGTACGTCTCAAAGAAGGGTGTTGAGCTAAGAGAATAAATTCTCCGCCACGAAACAGAAATGTATTTGATAGAAACCAGCTTTATATCTCAAAGTGTAATGTCAGACACACATCCATACAAGTCAGTTCCGCATTCGAACAGCACCGAAGGCACTTCTAAAGAAGCCCTTGCAAATCAGGGTATCCACAATCCCGATCGGACTCTCCATCATATATGGAGATCTCTATACCGACGCGACTCAGTGCAGAGACATTCGACGGGTAATCCTTTCATTCTCGAAAATACTCGGTGTAACAACCCGCATATTTATCGATTTTTATATTTAAATATTTTATTTAAATATTTTATCGTTAATCGGATTTTGGTTCGAAGCTACTTTTTGCAAACGGTCAATTAGGACTCGAGACCACTTCCATTGAGTTCGAAACGTCCTTTGCAATCTTCTAAGTATAAACATTGATATGTTTGGGATTAGTGGAATTTCACCACTTTTTCACTCGAGCCTTTGGTTTGGACTTTTAGCCAGTTAGGCCCAAGTTCCACCCCCCTTCTTCTTCATTGCTTCATTTCATTTCCTAACACTAAAGCTTCAACAAAAATGGTGAATGGAATGAGAAATTAAAACTCCAAAGTCTTTGTTTTATTGCAACTCCAACATTCAACTCCAAATTCAAGAAGAAGACATCGGATTCAAGCTTGTGGTTGCTTCTCCATTTGCCTTCAAGCTTTGTTCTTCATTTTCATTGGGTTTTGGAGCAAAGGTGAGATTTTTATCTCACAAATCTGGTCTATAACTATATTGGATTGTTGGGAATGATTCCCTATCACTTTAGCATTCATATTTGCTTTTGGTTTGGATTGGATTGGCGAAAAACTCCGATTTTTGGTGTTTTGGTGAAATTTCTGCATTTAGGTCGTTCTGGCCATTTTCGTGTGTTCGGAGTTAGGTCGTTCGCGACCTAACCCTTAGGTCGTTCGCGACCTAACCCTTAGGTCGTTCGCGTGGAAAAGTCTCGGCCTTCGAATAGCTCGTTTCCGACCTAAAATGGCCTATAACGTTAGGTCACTCGGCGCTTCGGAATTAGGTCGTGGGTCGTTGGGCTTTAGGTCGCAAGCTCCTTAGGTCGTAGGTCGTTCGAATGTTAGGTTGCTCAGCCCTTATCCCCTTAGGTCGCTAGGTCGCGATGTTTTGGGTCGCTAGGTCGCGACGTTTTAGGTCGCTGCATCCTATGCCTCTATAGGTCGCTCGACCTCGTTTATGACCATAGGTCGCTCACCCCCTCTTCGTTAGGTCGCTTGGCCTTGCCTTCCATTTTTAGGTCGCATGACCTTCTATCCCGCTAGGTCGTTGGACCTATAACCCGTTAGGTCGTTGGGCCTATAACCCGTAGGTCGTTAGGCCGTTAACCCACTAGGTCGCATGACCTATAACCTGTTAGGTCGCTCGACCGTTTACTCCGTTAGGTCGCCCAACCCTACTACAAGTATTAGGTCGCATGACCTTGTTCCACTAAGTCGCTCGACCCTTAGGTCGTAACACGTTAGGTCGCATGACCTTGTTCCACTAAGTCGCTCGACCATTAGGTCGTAACATGTTAGGTCGCACGCCTTCCACACCATTAAGTCGCGAGTTTAATTAGGTCGCTCGACCTTAAAACGTTAGGTCGCTTGACCTGTGCTATTGTTAGGTCGCTTGGCCATTTCAGTTAGGTCGCATGACCACAGGGTTGCTCCAGTTAGGTCGCTTGACTCCTTAGACCCCTAGGTCGCAACCATTAGGTCGCTCGACCCTATTCCCCTTAGGTCGTTAGACCTCATTTTGTCTTCACTAGGTCGTACCGTTTTGGTCGGGGCGCTGCCCCCTGGACCCCCGCGACCTGACCGGGGAGGTCGAACCCCATAAGCGGTGGCGTTGCCCCCGCACCCCCACCTTGGGGGGTTGCCACCCCCCCGGACCCCCCCTCCGTAGGGGATCTTATCTGAAAAACATTGAGCTGATTTCCTTGGATTTTATTCACATCTCCGTATGCGATTTTTGTGACTGATTGTTTCTACAATTGCTTCTGTGCTTTGTCACTTTAAAATATAAAGGTTTCAATACTAGTAGTAAATATCAAAACTCTTTTAACAAAAAATTTCAACTCTATTTTTAATAACAAAGCTCTTTTCTTAAACCGTTTTCCAATCTATTAGTATATACAAGCCTTTACCTCACTCGGATGAGAAATCTAATTAAACGACTTAGTAAAACAAGTGGTATGAAACGCTTGCGTTCACTTCGTCGGTTAATTCTTGGACTTGTTCGATTGAACCTCTTGTGACAATTTTATTAGTGAAGATTTACAGTTTGTTCGTAAATATTTAAGTTAAGCAAGTGGTTATGGGACATGAAGCTAAACTTCTATATTTACTAGCTTAGTGTAATTGACACTTCTCGTTGATCTTGATGATCGCTTTATGAATTAGACTAGCAATTACGCGATGTCTCTTTCATTGCAAGGTTAGACTAGACACCACTTGTGTGATTCCATTCACACATACCTTTCTGCTTTTTGGTTAGTCTTGACCTCAATATGTGTGATTCCATTCACACATGCGGGGTAGCTCCCCTTGGTCTTCGGACCGTCATGTGATAGGCCTCTTTCCCTTTTTATGATTTCTGGATTTCTTGTGTTGATTTCTGGAATTTATCTCTTTGACTTGTCATGAGTACAAGTTTTGGGTATGATGCCCTCTTTGGATCTTTGAGAAGATTCTTGTGATATTGATTTATCTCTTATCGGTTGATCTCCTGTTGATCATTAATTGCATACTTATAGTAGTATGTCAGTATGGATATTTTATGTTTATGCCATATCTTTTATTTTATATCATGTCATCTGATATTTATAGCTAGACTGATCCGTTTATTATTTTCTTATAAATAATACTCGGGTCAGGCCGAGATGTTACAGGTGCTACTGCTTGACTCCTCCCCCAGTGATTCACTACTCAGACTTTTGGCTACTTGTTTAGATTAGCCGCTTTTGTTGTTTACACTTGAGATATAGACTCATAGTTGTATTCTTTTGTATAGCACGCGTTGCTATTCTTTTGTATTATCGTGGATCTTTTTAGACCACTACTCTGATGTACACTTTTATGTGATATATATTCATATCTCTTTCCGCCTTTGTGATATGGATATCTGTGATTGATTCGCATGTTATGCTTACTTCTATATTTGTTTCCGAAGATCATTTTATAGCCACCGTGTGATAAGAAATTACACGGATGGTCGCTCCTCAACAGCCTTATTCTCCGCGCTAGTTGACAGCATTACACCGTAGTGTTCTTGGCTAGCGTGGGTATAGAGGTGGGGCGTCACACTCGGTCTTCACCACCAGTCTTCAAATGCTATCCA
Organism: Allium cepa; assembly: GCA_030765085.1. Taxonomy (NCBI): domain Eukaryota; kingdom Viridiplantae; phylum Streptophyta; class Magnoliopsida; order Asparagales; family Amaryllidaceae; genus Allium; species Allium cepa. The sequence goes on from CM060943.1 coordinate 732,690,124, forward strand.
TAACGTCGTATCATTATTCAGAATGGGTTATATGACACAAGGTCCTCTCCCGGCTAAACCGAATAATGAGCGCAATATTTAAAACCATATGGATAATAGGATCTCAGTTAAGTCACAACTTATTACCCCAAAATTTTCCTTCAAATGGTTTAAACAAATTACCATTTTCGAATCTTTAAACAAAAAGATTCACTTCACAAAGTTCAACCATCTTTCACAAAGACTCATTCACGGTTTCCAAAACAATTTCCTTTTCAAATTGGATTAATGTAACGACCCACTATTTTGGACCATTCAAATCGACAATAATCCACACATGTCAGATTTGAATAATTCAAAATAACAGATTGTAATAAAATTTGAAGCAAATTAAATCATTCACATAATCATAGACATAGAGATATCAGAATACTCGCAGTGGAAATAAAATACCATAGTAGTTCATGAAGCTACTATATACATACTCTCAAAACATATACAAAATCTCATAGTAAAATAGATACAATAGAAGTCAGGATGCATAAACAACAATACAGAGACAGATACCGAATAGGAACTAACTAGAAGAAGTAGACGAATAGATAGACAGATAAGCTCTCGCAAAACTGTAGCTCCAGAAGGTGAAACCAAAGTTGTGATTCTCAGGCTAACCCGAGCGTAAAGTAAAACACAAACACTCGAGTCATGACATACATACGTATACAACGTAAACCAAATCAAGTGAACTGTAATAGAAATTTACAATAACTTAAAGGATGCTTGGGATCGCTTAACCTTTAAGGATCAGTCAAATCATCAATTAAGTAGTAATAAACACTATCCTAGAAATATCCATATTAAAGTAAACAATGCAAATAACAGTGTTATTGTGACTAGGGTAGCGTAGAGCTGCAGTAACCGCTCACCACTAGCCACACTCTAAAAATCAAAGGTGTGCATTAAACAATCACAAGGAAATCACATTTCACACAAAGCAGTGTACTCGTGGTTATAAATTTCAAAATGGTTTATAGTTCCAAATTAAAATCATTCATTTAAACCTTTAAAAGTGAAGTCATTATTCCTTCACATCAAATATTCAATTCCCTAAAAATTTAGCCTTTCTGAGTTCATTTATTCAGTTAAACACTTCAATATTGAAATTTCAGCTTTTCGCAGCACTTAGGAAATGCTGCGACAAGTTATAATTGAAGACAATTCGATTCGGTAAAGACAGCATTTAAAAACTGCTGTAATAGTTCAGTTTTAGTTGTAAAATAGTTCAATTCAGCAAGTGCTATAATAGCCCTTAGTTAATTTTAACCATTTGATTCACTTCTGCAACTACAACGCTTACAAAGTGTTGTAATATTCTTTACTTCAGATTTAAAGTCAATTTCAGAAATGATAACATTTCTGAAGTGATGTTATTTAATTTCCAGATTTCAATGTAATTCCAACAACAAATAAACTTTGATTTTAGCTCTTTAAACATAATAAATATCATATTTTAACACTCAAAAATGTTCATTAAAATGCCTTTATCTTATGATTTTTATAAAGTAAACTTCTTATAAATAAAATCAAATTTTCAATAATTCACCTAACAAATTCAAGTGTATAATTTTCTATTCTTCACATTTTAACAATTTCTTAACACTTAAATTTTTATTACCATTTTCCAAATATAACTTAATTTCCATTTTACTTATATAACTTAAACTTCCATTTTAAAACCAAATCTCACAATTCTAAGTCAAGTTAAATTCCAAATTTCCATTTAACTATCCATTTATTTAACATTTTAAACTAATTACATAAATTCAAAATACACTGTAAGTTGCCTACTTTATTTTACAAATAACTTGATATTTTATTTTGCTTTATTTTTATCCAACTCATACGTCAATTATATTAATTACCAAATTAAGCTTATAATTCCATTTTTACTTAAATTCCCATTATTAAGTAAAATCAAACTTTCACACTACAACTCAAACCATCTATAAACTTATACCATTTAACATGTTAGAAAATCACTGCTTAACCATTTTAAATCCAACATAAGTCAAATTTCATATTTTTATTTTATTTTTTCTTTCATTTACAATACATGAAATTTAGAAGAAATTATATTTTGAAAATCAACCATGGGTCCGGATAATATTTCACACCTAAATCAAGTGATACGGAAATTATCATTTATATCCGAAATCAGTAAAATTTTCGGGTTTTGATTATTTCAACCCCGCAATCCCAAGACAAATACAAATAAATAAAAATTATCCGGGCCTATCATTTCAACCTGTGATGATTTTTCCTATTCTAAAGTCTGTTTGGGTATGTATCATTCCAACCCATAGTGATTTCTATCCTAACAGTGAACTTGCAGTGATGATCAAAATAAAACGAACAATATAATAACATATAGCAGTATCAGATGATATGATAGATAAATAAACAAGATTACATCATATAATTTATAATACAGGCAGGTATAACATGATGTAATAATTTCTACACTTCCATTTGGTATCGATTCACAGCCATATAAGTATAAATGTCGAGTGTGATACTCACCTCTTTAAAGCTGGAATTCGCAAATCAACCACACGCAAACAAAGATCCAAAAAGCACGATAGCACGACTTGATTTGAGTGGAGAGAGATCCAAGATATAAATCTTGTATTCAATAATGAAACTAACCATATATAAATATTTTTATAATACCAAAATCTATTGAAACAAAATGGAAATAGAAATAACAAGAGACATTGCCATGCTTTCCCATCAAATTTACTTGACCTTTACCCACATACGCTCGGCCACAAGGCTATATTGGTTCGACCTTGGATGTTTTCAGGTGGTAATGGTTAGGTTTGGATCTGAAAATAACAAGGCTTGGTCAAGAAGACAAAGGGTTTGGAGGTTACAACATGAGGAAGGTAAAAAGGCAAGCAAAAGGGACGTGGTTTGTTCATCATTTTGAGCTAGGTCTTGGCACATTTGGGCTTGGCCAGGGGCTAATTCAGGTCAGGTCAGATGTTAATAGTGGTGTTTAGGTGTGGTGATTGCTGGTGGTGGAGGCTAAGGAGGTAGTCGTGGCAAGGAAATGAAGTGGATGTGAATATAGGCTTGGCTAGGTATAAATTCACGGAGTTTGGCATTGTTTTCGTGAAGTTCTGTGCAAGGGATGATCAAGGCACTTTCAGCTCAGAGGAGAATGATGTCAGGCTATGGGTTACATGGGGAAGGAAGTGGTGGTGGTCGGTGGAGGAGATCGTAGGGGTATGGGCCGAGCAACATAGGTGAAGATCAAGGCAAATTCAAGTGAAAAACAAGGCAAACAAAGAAGAAAAGTGGAAAAAGAAAAAGAGACAATACCCAAAGCTTTTTGTTTAGATCTGAACATGCGTATGTTGTGAAGTGAGAAAGTGATGTTTTCATGAGAAATATGATGGATGCGGCTAGGGTTTAGGGAATAAACGGCAACAAATATGAAGGAGTTATGGTATGAAATCAATGGATGGAATGATAAAGAGGTAATAAATCAAAACGTAACGTATGCCTTTAATTAAAAATAGGTAACATATCTCAATTTATGCGTTTTCTATATATTAAAGAAAGGTGTATACAAGAAGCTATCGCAAACAAATCAATAAAATAATGTTAAATTAAATACATTTTAAAGGTATGCCTTTTAAAGCAATAACGTGTGTGTATATATATATATATATTTGAAATTTCTTTCCAAGAAATAAATAAGGATCTAAACACTTATCCATTTAATTACTAAATGAATGTATAAATAATTAAAATAGAAAATGAGGTAGAGGTCAATATTGTGAAAAATAAATAAATAGTTCTAGGAAAAGTAGGAAATAAATAAAGAAAATACTCTGTTAAATGGAAACTAGAATTAAAAATTGTAAATATAATTCAACTGACTTTGGAAAACTTCAACAATACTTCTAAATAAATAAAAGTCAAGTAAATAAAATAAATTCCGAACAAAATCAAGTATAAATGAAAATAAAATAAGGTCTTAAGAAAATAAAAATAAATAAATAAAGAATTACCTCAATTAATTGAAACTAGAAATTAAAAACAGCAAACAAAATACAACTGACATTGGAAATTTCAATTACACTTTTAAAAATGTTTTAAAAATAAAATATATACATAACATATCATGTTATAAAAATTAGACCATGATTTTACAAACAAAAATATTATTTATATAAATTAAAAAAAACAGATTTGTTAAATAAAACAATTTACACACAATATTGTAAAAAGCATAACTTTCATAATATAAATCTGATTTCAACGAAACGAAAAGTAGTATTCTTGAAATTAAATCTATTTTCATAATAAAAGATAAAATTAAAACATTTAAATTTTAGATTTAAAAGTCAAAGTTTGACCATTTTGACTAGAATCCATTTTTTTGGAAATATTCCATTTATTCAGGTTTGGAATTATAATTCACACAAAATCAAAATTTATATTTAAAATAACGGAATTTATCCATTTTAATAAATAAAATAAGGTTTTTAAATCAAGAATTTATGTTAAATAATTAAAATATAAAATTAAAATAATCACAAAATACAGGGTTGTTACACTCTCCCCCACTTAAATCTTTTCGTCCTCGAAAAGGAACGAGGTACGGAAAACACAGAAGAAAAAAAAGAATGAAATAGGACTAAGACAAGATGACAAGAAGATTAAAATTATACCTGATAACTGTTGTTATAGGTAAGTTTAACAAGGTCGAGAATAGGAATAGTTAGAAGGGATAAATAGGTTGAAAGACAAGGATGAACCATTTTTTTTTGCAGAGCAAGCGGGGTTAAAAACTAGGCCCCTACCAGTTTTATTAAAGAGAAGAAAAACAAAGATACAAAGGAAAAACGAAGAAAGACACATCATGAGATCCATGAACATAAAAAAAAGGAAAAAGGAAAAAACAAAATTAACAAGAGGAGCTATGGTATCCAAGGCTCAATCTGATACACTTGAAAATCATGCCTACTCGTTCTCATACCAATAAGTATATCATGCTTTAGAACAGCCCAAAGAACATCATGACTCCTCATTTTCCCTTCAAAATTCCTCCTATCCTTTCATACCACACTAACTTCATCGGCTTCTTTGAAATGAAGAAGAAAGGTAATCTTCTCACTTCATTCCACTTTGTAGCATTCTCGATCAAAGCCTACTGATCAGTAGAAAGATGTGGGACAACAGCCATCCCCAAATTACTCAACAATTATTTTGAAGCTATATAAATTTCAATTATTTAGAAAAGTAAAATAAATAATCAAAATATCTTTTATATAATACTTTATCAAAATAATTTTATAACTCGATGTCTTAACAAGTTTATCCTTGTTCCTGCAGACTCTAGCAGTGCGTTGGTCAGGCGCAAAGCTAGAATTCTCTAGGTACTTAGTAGACTTGTTTCAACATCCAGTAAAAATACTAGAAAAAAATTTAAAAACAGATATGGAAAGTACAATCCAAACAAAACAACCAAACCAAAACCTTTGTCTAACCATGGTTCGCAGATACACAATGGTTACAACTGGATCCCCCAGGAAACAATCCATATTCGTAAGCTTTCTCAGCCCTGCGAATTACGCCATGATGACTAGTAGACTGCAGGATACACAATGATTACGCCTGGATCCTCCAGGAAATAATCCGTACCCCTAGGCCTTCTCAGCCAGGTGGATTTCACTACTAATGCGACCTGCGTAGTTCATAGGATACACGATGATTACGCCTAGATCCCCCAGGAAACAAACCGTACCCTAGGCCATCTCAGCCAGGCGCATTACGCTATGCAGTCGCGCTTGAAAAAAAAAACCATGGGTTACGCCAAGGTGGGACGCTTAAGTATCACATCCGAAAAACCAAAAATCGAAGAGAATAATATCGATAGAATGAATCCACAATGTGGCCACAGAGCGGATATCAAGCAAAAGGCACTTCCATATCTTTACTTCGAAAATATATTTCATATGGTACCTTTTTCAAATAACTTTCAAATATCATACTTATATAAAGCCCATTATATATAAGATTCACTTTCAAATCAAATACTTTCCAAATCAATAGTATATCAAATCACCTTTATATAGACTTCGATCATATAAGATCTCTCTTTCCAAATTGAGTACCTTTCAAATCAATAGTTTTCAAATCAACTTCCTACTTATACAAATCCATTTTATATAAGTTCGACAATTCCCAAATCAAGTACTTAATTATACAAGGTTCTCAATTTCAAATCATTTCAATATCGATTTAGTTTCAAAATCATATATGATTTCACCAAATTTTCTTCCAAATTAAATATCTCAATTTAAAAGTTTCCAAAATAATAGGTTTAGAAAATAATCCCAGTTTCCAAATTAACAAAATTCAAGTCAAACAAATTCATTTCCAAAATCATCATATAAATACTGGGTTTTACATTCCAATCTATTTTCAAAACCAAATATTTCTCAAAATCAATTATACCCAAAATGGTTTCCAAATTTATAACTATCCCTTTAAAACCTTTAAACTATTTATTTCTACTCAAAACATCCAATTTACCTTTTGCAAATTATTTACTTAACAAAAGTTTCAAATTTATTTAAGTCATACTCTTCATACCTTAAACATACAAAACTAAACTTATATACTTTATTAAATATTTGCACTCTTTGAAATTTCTTAGCTTTAAAAATTAAACCTTGATTTGGAAGTATTCGAACCTTCAAAATAGTCTGTGAAATCAAATTTCAAATCTAAGAGTTGGAAATCGGCAAAAAATCAGTAAATCAATTTGTATAAATAGAGTTATACTAAATCAAATCGGAAAATCGAGGATTGAACACCGGGCTCACTTCAAATCATTTCAAATATAGATACATACATCTTTCGAAAATTAAATCATACTTCGAAATCTAAAATCAAAATTAGTTTCACAAAATCACTCGCATAGCAAAGCTACCAGAGTGGCCTCTCCCCCACTATGAAACTCGAAAATCAATGTCGATGATGCGTGCACTCATCGCCGAAATTATTTTCCAGCGATAAAAGTGAGTTCTGGACTTCTATTTTCTTGAAAACTTCATTGAAATTTCTTCTAAATCATTGGAATTCATTTGAACTCTTTTGAAACATTTCCTATCCGAAAAATACTTTTAAATCGTATTATTATTATTATTATTATTATTATTATTATTATTATTATTATTATTATATATTTTTGAAATCTCAAAACCAAATTTCAAAATATCGGAGTTCAATTCCTTGAAATTCAAATTCAAAGCCCTTCAGTTATAAATCCTTTTATATAATCGAATTCCTTATAAATTTACAAAATTTCAAATCCTTTCAAAATTTTGGACTCTCATTTTTAAAAGGTATATAATCCTTATCGAAAACATTTCACTTTTATATGAAAATGCGGTCATCCCTATTAAAATAATAATTTTGATTTATACACAATTTCAAAATACAATCAACAAATTTTTTCAAGGGACGATTCAAGGATGGATTTCAAAACAAACAGAGATTCAAATTTAGAGGAACCCTACTCAAATTGAATTTTGATTTAAAGTTAAGCTCGAATGAAGATGAGATAATTAAATTACCAAATAGAAGATGGATAAGCCTATATAAATCACGAGCGACCTTAACCGGGTCAACCGTGACTTCAGGAATATAATCAATGCGGAAATCTAAGGCAAATCGACATTCGATCGCCAGAGATAGAATCCAGGTATAGCAGAAGCTAGATAGCATCGTAAATCGAGGATATAGAAATCTCTGGTGAATCAATGCCAATTGTAAAGGAGTTTCACCCCTTTTCAAATCATTCAAAGATTTGCGGAATCACCGATCTTTATAGAGGTCATTCGAAAATGGAGTTATGAAATGATCCAAAATCAAAGGATAAAATAGGGAAGACAAGACTGGATTTTAGAACAAGTGGGAGCATTCCAAAGTTCAAGGAATCCTAATCGATAAGAATCCTAACAAAGAGATTACTAACAAGGTGGATACAGAAGGGATGAAGTTTAGAAAATCTTGATTTCAAAATAAGAAAATTTTATACCAATATAATCTTTAAAATCCTTTAAAATCATTTGAAAATCATTTTATACTTCGAAAATACGTTCTCTCACAAAGAAATGATTCTGAGATTGATTTAACTCATTGGTATTTCTACCCTATCTCTAATGAGGTTTGCTCCGCAGGCTAAGGTTTGCCAAAACCATAGCTCTGATACCAAATGTAATGACCCACTATTTTGAATCATTCAAATCGACAATAATCCACACATGTCAGACTTGAATAATTCAAAATAACAGATTGTAATAAAATTTGGGGAAAATAAAATCATTCACAGAATCACAAACACAGAGATATCAGAATACTCGCAGCGGAAATAAAATACCATAGTAGTTTATGAAGCTACTATATACATACACTCAAAACATATACAAAATCTCATAGTAAAATAGATACAATAGAATTCAGGATACATAAACAACAATACAGAGACAGATACCGAATAGGAACTAACTGGAAGAAGTAGACGAACAGATAGACAGATAAGCTCTAGCAAAACTATAACTCCAGAAGGTGAATCCAAAGCTATGATTCTCAGGATGACTCGAGCGTAAAGTAAAAAACAAACACTCGAGCCAGGACAAACATACTAATACAATGTAAACCAACTCAAGTGAACTGTAATAGCAATGCATAATAACTTAAAGGATGCTTGGGATAGCCCATCCTTTAAGGATCAGTCAAACCATCAATTAAGTAGTAATAAACACTATCCGAGAAATATCCATATTAACGTAAAAAATGCAAATAATAGTGTTATTGTGACTAGGGTAGCGTAGAGCTGCAGTAACTTCTCACCTCTAGCCACACTCTTAATATCAAATGTGTGCATAAAACAATCACAAGGAAATCACATTTCATACAAAGCAGTGTACCCGTGGTTACAAATTTCAAAATGATTTATAATTCCGAATTAAAATCATTCAGTCAAACCATTAAAAGTGAAGTCATGATTCCTTCAAATAAAATATTCAATTCCCCAAAAATTTAGCCTTTTCTGAGTTCATTTATTCAGTTAAACACTTCAATATTGAAGTTTCAGCATTTCGCAGCACTTAGAAAATGCTGCGGCAAGTTATAATTGAAAACAATTCAATTCAGTAAAGACAACATTTAAAAACTGTTGTAATAGTTCAGTTTTAGTTGTAAAATAGTTTAATTCAACAAAGACAGCTTTTACAAAACTACTATAATAGTTCAAGGTTCAATTAAAACGGTTTAGTTCAATTACATTCAAAAATAACATTTCAGCCAACTGTAGCACTTAACAAGTGCTATAATAGCCCTTAGTTAATTTTAACCATTTAGTTCACTTCTGCAATTACAGCGCTTACAAAGTGCTGTAATATTCTTTACTTCAGATTTAAAGTCAACTTCAGAAATGATAGCATTTCTGAAGTGCTGTTATTTAATTTCCGGATTTCAATGTAATTCCAACAACAAATAAACTTTGATTTTAACCCTTCAAACATAATAAAAATCATATTTTAACACTCAAAAATGTTCATTAAAATACCTTTAACTAATGATTTTTATAAAGTAAATTTCTTATAAATAAAATCAAATTTTCAGTAATTCACCTAACAAATTCAAGTGTATAATACAGGGAACTTGTAGTGATGATCAAAATAAAATGAATAGTATAGCAACATATAGCAGTATCAAATGATATGATAGATAAATAAATAGGATTAACATCATATAATTTATAATACAGGCGGGTATAACATGATGTAATAATTTCTACACTTCCATTTGTTATTGATTCACAGTCATATAAGTATAAATGTCGGGTGTGATTACTCACCTCTTTAAAGTTGGAATTCGCAAATCGAACACACACAAACAAAGATCCAGAAAGCAAGATAGCACAACTTGATTTGAGTGGAGAGTGAGCCAAGTTATAAATCTCGTATTCAACAATGAAACAAACCATATATAAATATTTTTACAATACCAAAATCTATTGAAAGAAAATAGAAATAGAAATAACAAGAGACATCGCCAAGCTTTCCCATCAAATTTACTTGACCTTTACCCACATAGGCTCGGCCACAAGGCTATATTGGTTTGGACTTGGATGTTTTCAGGTGGTAATGGTTAGGTTTCGATCTGAAAATAACAAGGCTTGGTCAAGAAGGCAAAGGGTTTGGAGGTTACAACATGAGGAAGGTAAAAAGGCAAGCAAAAGGGAGGTGGTTTGTTCATCATTTTAGGCTCGGTCTTGGCACATTTGAGCTTCGCTAGGGGCTAATTCAGGTCAGATCAGATGTTAGTAGTGGTATTAAGGTGTGGTTCTTGCTGGTGGTGGAGGCTAAGGAGGTGGCCGTGGCAAGGAAATGAAGTGGATGTGAATATAGGCTTGGCTAGGTATAAATTCAAGGAGTTTGGCATTGTTTTTGTGGAGTTTTGTGCAAGGAATGATCAAGGCACTTTCAGGTCAGAGGAGAATGATGTCAGGCCATGGGTTATATGAGGAAGGAAGTGGTGGTGGTCGGTGGAGGAGATGGTAGGGGTATGGGCCGAGCAACATAGGTGAAGATCAAGGCAAATTCAAGTGAAAAACAAGGCAAACAAAGAAGAAAAGTGGAAAAAGAAAAAGAGACAACACCCAAAGCTTTTTCTTCAGATCTGAACATGCGTGTGTTTTGAAGTGAGAAAGTGATGTTTTCACGAGAAATATGATAGAGGCGGCAAGGGTTAAGGGAATAAACGGCAACAAATATGGAGGAGTTATGGTATGAAATCAATGGATGGAATAATAAAGAGACAATGAATCAAAACGTAACGTATGCCTTTAATTAAAAATAGGTAACATATCTTAATTTATGCGTTTTCTGTATATTAAAGAAAGGTGTATAGAAGCTATTGCAAACAAATCAATACAATAATGTTAAATTAAATACATTTTAAAGGTATGCCTTTTAAACCAATAACGTGTGTATATATATATAAGAAATTTCTTTCCAAGAAATAAATAAGGATCTAAACACTTATCCACTTAATTACTAAATGAATGTATAAATAATTAAAATAGAAAAATAAGGTAGAGATCGATATTATGAAAAATAAATAAATATTTTTTGGAAAAGTAGGAAATAAATAAAGAAAATACTCTGTTAAATGGAAACTAGAATTAAAAGTTGTAAATAAAATTCAACCAACTTTGGAAAACTTCAACAACACTTCTAAATAAATAAAAGTCAAGTAAATAAAATAAATGCTGAACAAAATCAAGTATAAATGAAAATTAAATAAGGTATTAATAAAATAAAAAAAATAAAGAATTACCTTAATTAATTGAAACTAGAAATTAAAAACAGCAAACAAAATACAACTGACATTGGAAATTCCGATTACACTTTTAAAAATGTTTTCAAAATAAAATACATACATAACATATCATATTACACAAATTAGAACATGGTTTTACAAACAAAAATATTTTTATATAAATTAAAATAAACAAATTTGTTAAATAAAACAATTTACACATAATATTGTAAAAAGCATAACTTTCACAATATAAATCTGATTTCAACGAAACGAAAAGCAGTATTCTTCAAATTAAATCTATTTTCATGATAAAAGATAAAATTCAAAAATTCATTGTTTAAATTTTAAATTTAAAAGTCAAAATTTGATCGTTTTGACTAGAATCCACTTTTTAGGAAATATTCCATTTATTCAGGTTTGGAATTATAATTCACACAAAACCAAAATTTATATTTAAAATAACAAAATTTATCCATTTTAATAAATAAAATAAAGTTTTCAAATCAGGAATTTCAGTTAAAATAATTGAAATATAAAATTAAAATAATCACAAAATACAGGGTTGTTACAATTAACTTATCCAATCATTAAATCAAAGACTCGATTCATAGCTTTCAAATCCATTTCTAAAGATTCATTCATAACTTTCAAAACAATTCTATTTCAAATCTTTTATATAAAGGATACATCTTTTAGATCCTTTTCAATTGCAAAACAAAGTTCAACAATTTTTCACAAAGATTTATTCATAGCTTCCACGACAATTCTATTTCAAACTTGAAATCTTTTCAACATAAATTGGGTATCCTTTCTTTATTTGAAAGCTATTATAATTTGAAAAAAAATAGTTTTCGATTTGGAAAAATCCGATTTCATTTGCACGAGTTAAAGCCCTTCAAGTATAGAACCTGGTTAAATTCAAATTCCCAAAACAATACTTTTTAAAATGGTTTAAAACCCATATAAATATATTTATAACTTGTATAACCTTTTTAACCATAATTTTCAAACATAGAATTCAACTTCAAATCTTAAATTTAAATTCAAATCAAACTATTTAAAATTCAAAACTTTATCAAGTTATTCAAAATAATTTTTATTTTTTGAAACTCCTTTTCAAAAGGTTTTCAAATTTAACCCAATTCCATTTCCAAAACTATTTTGGGTTCAAAAATTTAATTTTTGAAATCATTAAAAATTTGTGACTTAACCAATTTCCTCGTGCAATCCATATTTTTGTGTGTATGGTGTAGTCTAGGGTTTTACACAATAGTACAACAACATCAGTCATCATAGATTCAATCATATCAATATCGATAAGCGGTATAATCTATAACGCTTATCTCCATTCACAGATTCACAAAGTTAAATTCATAACAGATAAATAAATTTCATTCGTCACAAGTAAATAAATTACATACATCATATTTCAAATCAAAAAATAATTCATACACAAAGCATCACACATCAGGGATATCACATAATTCCAGCTTCAATTGAATCCAAACATTCATAAGTAAGATCAATTAATCATGTAATTAATTTTAAATCAGATTTAACTACTTATGAATAACTGCTAATCCTGGTAGATTAATTATTAATTAATTATAAACCATTTAATTAATTACCCTTTAATCATTTATTAATCAACCTCAATTAATGAATTAATAAATCCTTTAACTATTAATTAATCAACCTTAATTAATTAATTAATTAACCGTTAATCATTAAATAATTAACCTTAGTTATTAATCCTTAATTAATTACATTAATTAATTATCCCTTAATTAATTACCATTTATTAAATTAATCTTAATTAATTACAATAAGTGATTATGCCTTAATTAATTTCGTTAATTAATTAACCATGAATTGATTAATTATCCTCAAGTAATTACCCTTTAATTACTTATATGAACAAATCATTAATTGATTAATTAAATTTAAAAGATAACCCTTTTTATCTTTTAATTAATTACCAAAATTAATTACCCTTTGATTAATTAATTACTTTAATTACATTCATTTATTATCCATTAATAAATCACCTTAATTAATCGCATAAAGTGATTAACCTTTAATTATTAAATGATTAAATAAATCACCTTGTTTAATTAATTACGTTGATAAATTATCCATTTAATTAACCATCCTTTAATACATTAAGTAATTAATCATTTACTCACTTTAAACCTTTAAATTAAATTAAGGATTAAAATACTTCATTCTTTAATTATTTAATATTAAGTTCATTTAAAAACAAACTTTCCAAATAAAGGTTATATATATATATATATATATGTATTAAACTCTTTCAAACTTAGTACAGAAAAATATCTATTAAAACCTTTAATTAAGTTTCTAACTTAACAAAACATGTTTTATTGAAAAACATTGACCAGGAAAACATTTAAAGTTGATTAAACTTAAAATTTTAAAACTGGACAATTTCGTTTTTTTTTTTGAACTTGCCCTCGTTTCAAAAACCCAAGCTACACCCACTAAATCCCGAACACAACTTCGAGTCAAGCCCTCCCACTTTTACTTCGAGATATACCTTAACAACTTCGAGTCGAACCCGATAATTTCCTTTCTTCCCGAAAATTCAACACACCTGACATCTATGATATCTCGTGCACCTACACATGCGTTCGCCGACGTTCTGGCTGTTCCTGCTACCTTCAGCTGCTCGTCGATGACATATGCAAAAGCTATGACCACTCAGATCATTGAGTTCAACTGAGAATCAAAAATAAGGTTCTCGATCACCACCTGGAAATCAACTCGATCAATGAAATTGGCTCGCCTCTTCACCTCCGACGATCTGAACTCACGCCACCTAGTCTAAAGCTTCGCCATACAACGATACTTCGATTCAACCTGTACCGGTCCTGTCCGATGCTCCGACGTTGATAAATTAGTCTCGAATTTCTTGTCAACCAGAATGGGTTCTTCAACCCTAAAATCCCTTCATCCGGCCAGCGTAGTGGCTTAAAAATCACGCGACCGTTTTTCTGATGACTCCCATCATCTCAACCACCTTCAACTTCAAACTCGTCAACCAACTTTATGTCGATCGTCAATATTTGACCAAAATGTATTTTCCGTTCATTTTAAATAATCTCATTGTATACTGACTTAAAAATCGCAAATTTATTATCAAAATTCATCATTTTGAAATACATATCTATTTGTAAAGTTAAAACATACAATCGAGACCATTGGATTTTTGACTTAATTTAGAGTTAACTGTTATTTATAATTTACAAAATATTTACTCTATAATTTTTCTTGAATCTATTTTAGGAATGATGTCATACACATACAAACACCTTCATTCAGAGTTCAAGTTTTAAAATTGTTTATAGGTGGGGTGATTTGAAATTTTAAATCAGGTTTTAAAACCTATAACTCACGACAGAGCTTAAATACACATGTACACCAGCATGCACAACATATATACATATCTGTATGTATATGCAACACAATTTCATTTCTATACTTCACATACATCAAGATGATAAACAGATTCAAATTTAATGAAATAGTTTGCTCACCTGAAATTTTGGAAGACAGACAATACGAGGAAGCTTGAAACTGGAATATCTTGTATTTGAAAACTTTGATCTGTACTTGGTTGATTTTGAGCTGAAACTTTGCTTCTTGCATTTGCTTAACTTTAGCTTGAAACAGATTTTTTTGATTTGTTCTTGAAAGCTTGATATTTGATTTGATCTTTGCTTTGATCTTAGGTTTTGAGTTAAACTAGTTCCAAACTTTTGTATTTTTTGATTTCTAGGCTTGATCTTTGAATTTGGTTACAGATTTGGTTTCAGGTTTTAGAATTTTGATTTTCTTTTTGGTTTCCAGGTTGAAGTGGTTTAATTCAGCTTTTTTTTGTTTTCTGGTTTGAAATCTTTGAGTTGTTTTGAATTTTCCTAGTTGAATCTTTGCATATTTTTTTCAAGCTTTCAGATTTTGTTTTGTTTTTGAGAATTTTGATTTTTTTGGTTTGAGACGAGTTATGGCTTCACGCTTTGAAATGAATTCAAGTTATGTGCTTGGTTACCTTTTTAATTCACATTATTCATGTCTTTTAAATTAAAAAAAAATGTTTTGCCACTTGTTAACACTAACTAACACTTGTAAGTTTATATTAATACTTTTTCTACAAATGTCCTTAATATCACTTTTATGTTCAAATCCATCTACTTATTTCAATTTATAAAAAAAAATTCAAACCCATTTCTCTAATTGATTTACAAATTCATGTGTATATTATTTGCTATCTATATGTATTTCCTTCTTAAGTTATTATACTTAAGTGAATAACTAGAGACAAGTACTAGTGTAAAAATGATTAATTTAACTTTAATTAACTTTTTTTTGAAAAATATTATATTAAACTCAAATTACAACTTCCAAATATAGATATATATTATAATTGGAAAACAACCTTTTATACATTTAAAATAAAATATACTTCAAATTCAATTTATTCCCAAGATATTTCAAATTCAAAAATTAATATATAATCAATTTGTATTTATAAATGAATAAACAATCAAATACCTTTTTATAAATATATTTTCATATTCCATTCATCATCTATTTATATTAAATTTCAAATCAAATTCTTATTTATAAAAAACACATATCCTATTTATTTTGGAATATCACATTTATTCACGTCTATTTATATATACAAAAATACATTTTTATTTGTTTAGGAAATTTTTAATTTAATTCACAATTAGATTTATAATTAATATATTATTCAAAAAATTTATTTCTGAATTTCCAAATAGAAATTCTATTTTAAGATCATATTTATATTCATTTATTTTAATAAAAAAACAAATATCTATTTAATTTGGAAAATACAAAATTAATTCACAATTAAATTTCAAAAATTAAATTAATTACCAATTTAAATTTGACTTTAAAATGGGGATGTTAAGAAAGACACAAAGAATGCTTCAGAGGTTCATAGTTTATTAGGATTAGTTGGCTTCTATCGAAAATTTATCAAAGACTTCGCTAAGTTCTCACCATCACTGATTAAACTTGCTAAGAAGAATCTATTATTTGCTTAAAACCCAGATTTTGAGAGGGCACTCATTAATTTGAAGGATTTTTGACGAGTGCACACGTCTTAACTCTCCTCGATGGTATCAAACTATTTATCGTCTACACTGATGCTTGTAGAACTGGTCTTGGTGCCTTCTTGATGCAAGATGAAAAGGTGGTAGAATATGCTAGCTGATAACTCAAGGTACATGAGAAGAATTATCCGACACATGACCTTGAGTTAGTTACCATCGTTTTTGCATTAAAATCATGGAGGTACTTTTTATTGGGTGAAATATTTGAGTTGTCCATTGATCATAAGTCCCTTAAGTATATATTTTCATAGAAGAATCTGAATTTGTGGCAACCAAGATGGATGGAGTATCATCCATCATATGATTTTGGATTGCCTGTACCCCAAGAAATGAGAACGTGGTTGTTGATGCATTGAGTAGGAAGCATGCCACAATGAACTGTTTATTGTTGGAATGGAAGAGTTTGAAGGTTATCTCTGATTTTGACTTGTAACCTTCGTCGGCAGATACAGAGTTTATTAGATACATTAGAAGTTAGACCTACACTGATGGATATAATTGGATTTAGTCAAAGACAAGATGAAGTGTTAGTTTAAATTTTAGATCAATTGGAACAGTCTGAACGGTCGATACATTTGTATCACTACTTCAAAAACCAAAAAGGATACTTAAGGTGTGATGGTAAGCGGTGTATACCTCAGGTCATGGAATTGACAAAAGAAGGCTTAAGGGAGTGTCACCGTTCTAGGATGACCATTCATTTGGCTGGAGAGAAAATGTATTGAGATACTAAGAGGACATTATATTGGGTAGGAATAATAAGGCATGTAGCGGATTGTGTCGCCAAATGTTTGACATGCCAAAGGGTAAAGCTGAGCAGAAGCATCCAGGTGGGTTGTTACTCCAATTAGAGGTTGCATATTGCAAATGAGAGGCATATCTATGGACGACATATTGCCTCGAAGCAGAAGATGTAATGAGAGAATTTGGGTAGTAGTGCATCGATTAAAAAGAGTGCACACTTCATCCCGGTGAAGAGCACAAGGATATCAGTGATATTGGTGATGTTGTAAATAAAAGAGATAGTTCGGCTTCAAAGAGTTCCAGTTAGTATAGCGAGTGATGGAACCCACTCTTTACAAGTAAGTTCTGGAGAAGTCTACAGGATCCCTTGGGAATGGAACTAAACTTAAGTATGGCATATCACCCTCAAAAGGTTGGCTAAACAGAAAGGGCGTATAGATTTTAGAGGTTATACTCGGAGCTCGTATGCTTGACTTCAAAGTAGCTTGGGAGTACCGCCTACCATTGATCGAGTTTGACTATAATAATGGTTACTAAGCTAGTATTGGAATGGCACCGTAAGAGGCATTTTATTGGAAGGCCTTATAAGTTACCCTCATGTTGGTAGGAGTCGACGGATAATGTAATTATTGGACTAGAGATGGTACGGGATACTTCAAAGAAGGTGGAGCTGATTAAGAAAAGGATAAAGGACGCATAAGATCAGCAAAAGTCGTACGCCGATAAGAGAAGTACTGATTTGGATTTTACAGTCGGAGATTTGGTATTTGTGAAGGTTTCATTATTGAAAAGAGTAATGAGGTTTGGGGATTTAGGAAAATTAGCATTGATGTTCATTGGACCTTTCCCGATATTGGAGCGTAGTGGAAGTCTAGATTATATTGTTGAACTCCAGTGGAGATGGTTAGAGTCCACAATGTGTTTCATGTATAATATTTGTGAAAATATGTGCATGATTTAGCTAATATATTCATCCCTTGTTCATCCTTTAGCCAAGTTCATCCCTTATTCCAGCATGTATTGTCGAGCATAAAGTGAAGCAGCCTAGAAATAAGATAGTGAAGTTGGTGAGAATGTAGTAAGGGAATAGCTCAATGAACACATGGGAGCCTGAGGAGAATACGAGGGATTATCATGATGGTCGAACCCTTGACTCATGATATGATGTAAACGTTGCATTCATATAGATTTTATCTATACTGATATACTAGGATAGTATTGTATCATGCCTATAGGCCACATATATTCCATACATTCAAAAGGGTGACTAATGGATTATACCTTACATTTAGTCAGGTATTATAGGATCTGATTATGCAGTCATATCTGCTCATCTAGATGTTATGTATGTATTGATGTGATTAAAATTGAATGATTATTGCAATTGTATGACTTGGATTCTATGTTCATAACTTTGAGGATAGAATTCGTTTTAAGGGGAGATCGTAATAACCCATATTTATCAATAACTTAAAATAAAGAAATAAGTTAAATAATTTTGACCAAAGGGAAAACTAGTTAATTTTCAAACTTTTGAATTAGGAATGAAACCGGCGCTATTATGACTGTCTCGTTTTTCTGATGCCCATCGTATACTTGTTTGCCTACATCAGCGTCTGGATGATGAAATAATAGATGTCTTTGTAAATTGGAATTACAATTTTAAATGAGCTAAGCCTAACTTAACTTCAATGGACATTTCATTTTGACTATAGGCAGAAGGTCGTTTCTCACTTTTGGAAAGTTAAAATCATTTTCTTCTATACGTATTTTCTATCTTCTTCTTCCCATCTTAGAAACTAGAAACTCTTCAATAAACAAATTTCTATCTCGATTCGTCATGAAACTGAACAAACTTAATACCGGATTGAAGATCAGATCGAACGATATATTCTAAATTAGAATTGCAAATACAAGGATTTGGAGCAAAGTCCAATTCATGACAATGAGCAATTAAGGATAAATCTAACCTACGTGAGTGGTTTACACCTAATTTCCTATATAAAGTACTTAATTCTTATAGTTCATGATAATTATTGCCTAGGATTTCGAGTTTGGTTAAAGTAGTTGATTTTTGAAATATTGTAGCAATTAAAATGGGATGTAATTTGAAATTAAAATGGAATTTGATTGCAATATCAATATAAAATAGTAATTTAACAATATTTGGCCGAATAATGAAAGATTGGTCTGTATATTGTCGATATAGGGTTTATAATCATATAAAATGCATGAATTATTATAAAAAGAGGTTTGGGATAATAATTTATATGGACCACAGATTATAAATTCAAAACTAAATAAATAAATTAATAGATAAACATTATTAATTTAACTGACCCATCGCTGACAATGTACATAATTAATAAATAAACATTAATAATGTATATAATAAGTTTCCCTTTTTAATGAATTTTACTGACTCATTGCTGACTATGTACATATATAATTTAACATACACCAACAATCAATTAATCAAATACAACGAAAGTAAGTTACCAATTTCATACGTGCAATTGTTTCTGATGCCAAAACTTCAAACGATCATAACTTCTTCTTTTGAACTCCGTTTGGAAAACATTATATACGAAAATTAATCAGAAAATTGCCGCAAACACAATGGTATAAGTTTCATGGTCAAATTTTAATATTTTCAAAATGTCCATTTTTCACTGTTGTCTAAGTTTATTAATTATACTTCCATTAATTAATTAGTGTAAAAAAAATGTGAGGTGTACTTTAATTTACACGTTTTCTTTAAATTTTCTCTCAATAATAACTTCTTCTATTTTTAATTCCTTTTTAGTTATTTTTCCCCTGAAATATCAAGGTGTTACAACTATGATAGAATATCCACTCTTTAGCATCTAGTTAGAGGACTTGTAACATCTCAGTCTGACGCGAGTATTATAAAAATGATAAATGGGTCAGTCTACACTAAGATAAATGAGTTAGCAAATATAAATGATAGAAAAAATGAAAAAATAATCTAACTTCTATTAGATACTCCTCTTCTAGACGGTATGTCCCCAACTTACTTCTCCAGAGTCAACTGATCCTAATAGTTTTGCGGGCTAACCAATAACTTATCTCTATGCATATATATTCCTTTCTGTGTGTTAATTAGATTGTATAGTCTATTTATAGTAAAAAAATTGTATGGATAGAATTATTTTAACCATAAATTTGTTAAACATTTGTTTTTATGGTTAAAAGATTGACTGAAATGAATTTAAGTTAAAACTGTATACAAAGAAAAAATGTTTAAAATTTTATAATGCACAAACACCCAAGAAAATAGAGTAGAGAATAAAAAGAACAAATATAAATGGAAATGAGTAAAAATAAGACATCAAACATTTATAATGGTTCGACTAATCGTTGTCGCACAAAAATCTTAATGAGATGTGGAAAATACCCTAATGCTAGCACCTTATATAACTCGGCCTCCAAAAAACATGTGCTTTCGTTTAGTCATTTCCAACAAAGAATAACAAAGCTCAAAAAAATTGGGCTATAACTTTTGATAGGAGTTGAATTAGCATCTCAAACCAGTTTCTTTGCTTTAGGATGATGGTTTTTGACTCCATAGTGTTGTCATAACATGAAAATAGATTTATGATTAGTAAGTTATGCTTGTTTTAAGTTTAAATGAAATGATTTGGAAATATTTTCATAAGTGAGAAATGAAATGATTTTGAATTATTCCAAATTTAAAAAGGGTTTTAAGTAATCAAAGGATTTGATAAGAGAGGTTTAATGATTCCGTCTATACCGAAAAGAAGTGTTTTAAATTTGTATATCTCTAAAAGGTATTCTATGATGGGCTCATCCTCCTGATCCTCCTCACTCAGAGGATCGGAAAACCAAAGATCTGAATCATTTTCCTCTACATCTGCCTCTTTATCCATATCTACCTCATGAATCATAATAGTATCCTTGTCGTCCGATATAAAAGGAGATTTATAAAAAGGAACGAGATTTGATTTCCATAAACGATCTTTATGACTTATGGTGGTATGGAAAGTATTCTTTTCACACTTAACATCAAATTTCGAGGTATGGAAAACTTATCTTTATCTATGAGAATTAATAATGTATGTCGAGGCAAGGATAGTTTTCTAACTTATCTGACAACACAGGGGTCGTTCTGGTTGACTTAATTGAAATGAAATGGGCACTCTTGGTCAATCTGTCCACAATAACCCATATGCTTTCATTTTCTCTATTAGTCCTTGAAAACCCGTCAATGAATTCCATGGAAAAAGAATCCCATTTCCATCTATATCCTTATACTGTATACCTCAAAAGCAACCTTCATTCACGATCCGATTAAAATATCGGTTTAAAAATAGAAGAGTATTTTTTGAAATACTTTGCACTCTAAAATAATCACCCAAATAAATATTATTCTTTCTTTTAGAAGACCTAATTTGTACCAAACAATCCCAGAAAATCTTAGACCCATCTCAAGGCGAGTTATTAAGTTGAAAATTTTCAAATAATACACAGTATACAAAGCTATCTATCTATGCGTTCATAATCTCACAACGTCATGGAAAAATACATTATGCATTCACAAGATGAAGTATCCGAGTGTACCATATTGTCCATAATTTAGATGGAAGTTCATCAGTCGAAGTTTTGCTTGATTCCAAGTAGTATGAAGAAGTTATTGCAATCTGAAGAAAAATTATTCTTATTTATTTTTGTTCTGAATTCGTTTTTCGTCCGTAACTTCTTCGTTTGGACCCCGATCACAAAACTCCAAATATGAAAGTTGCTTAAAATTGCACCACGAATACAATGGTGCAAGTTCTCATGGTCAAACTTGATCTAAGCCTCCATTAACACATTCTCCGCACAAAACCTTCTCTTTTCCCCTCAAAATCAAGTCTAAATTATAGATTATGGTTAGATTAGCAAGATAATTCATTAGAGATCTTCAAATCTACATTTCTTCCCTTGAAATATGAAAACTTATGTATGCTTTAGATTTTGCTTCCTTCTCCTTCCTTAGAATGGAAACCATGGTGTTTTAGGTTTGTTTACTTTGTTTTGAAAATGAATAGTGATGAACATAGAATGTTTTAAGGAATATAAGGGTTATTACCATAGGCTTTGAGCTAGAATCCATTGCCTAATCTATTAATTTTTTTAACTACTAATCACATAAAACCCACTTCATTCTATTACAGAAGACAATACATAACGGCTGAACTTATAATTTTTATAATTTATTTCTCATTCCCAAAATCTCTTTCATCGGATCATAATATAAATACACTTATTTAATTATAATTCATTACCCAAGTTGTCAATTATGTAACTTATATTACACTTAAATTAATTGCTAATTATATGGTTTACTGTAACATTCTCATATTTGGCTTACTTCACAATATGGGATGCTATAGTCTCCCCTCATAAGAATTTCATCCTTAAAATAGTTAAAAGTAAGACACACGCATATAAAATATGCAACACAAGTACAATATATTAGCTATCCCTAAGGTAAATTTCACATAACGTATTAGTCCATCTACTAACAAATACAAACATACTAGTTTCACTACTAGTCATAACAAATAATCATAATGGCTAGCGACTAAGTGAAAATCATACAACAAAAAGTACACACACAGATATATATATATATATATATATATATTTCTTATCCTATCATCTACTTCCTAAATAGCATCATCAGGGTCTTCGCTTCATTGGATGCGACCAACTTAATAACCTTGTTCCTTAACTCTTTCATATCTTGGCCTGCTGTTCCTTTCGATCTAATACCATAGGTGAAATATGATACAATGGATAATTCCACAATTCATCTTGGTCCAACTATGCATTAGGTTCGTGCACACATTTCCTTGGATGCAAAATGTGAAAAACAATATTCACACCTGCAAAAAATATTCAGTAACCCCTCTCTATAGGTAAGTTTATTCATCCGTTCAATAATAGGAAATGGTCCTACATACCTACGAGCCAACTTACTAACCTTTCCAAAGCACATAACACTTCCCATGCATAAGACCTTCATAAAAACATGATCCCCAATTGCGAATTCCATATCCTTACACCTCTTATTAGCATAACTCTTTAGACTCAACTATGAAATTTTCATTCTTTCAATAATCTATTCGACCTCTCTGGCAATTTTAACCAAATCTTATTCAAGAAAGAGTGTATATCCCATTTCTAATGAAAAAATTGACCACTTACAATATATTTAATAAAGAGTCTCAAACGGTGTATCCTCAATTGATACTATGGTTATAGGTGAATAATATAAGATGCAAGTTGTCTTCTCTAATTCCTCCAAGATCTAGGACACAATGTAACAACCTAGAATTTCATATGCTTCGTATTTAGATATATGAATTATTTAAATATTTGATCCTTCGTTTCATATGATTAAATGGATTGCATAACCTTGTTAACCCCTTTTAATTGATAAATAACGATGGTGAACTTTTTTTTGAATTTTTTTTATAAAAATAAATGGTTCTAAGAAATATCCATAATGTGGTCGCAAATCATTTTATCAGTAAAAAGCTTTTTACTCGGTAAAAGTGGTTTGAACTTGTTGTGCTTTCTTAATATATTAATGTGTAATTAATTGTAAATTAATAATATTTTTCTAATTTAGGTTAACTAAAATGATGTGGGGGAACAAGATAAGGAAAATATTTATAGAGAGGGGAATTTTAGGAAATCTTAAGGGCCAAGTAAAAGAGACAGTGAGGTGGAAAGTTGTGCACCTAAGAGGCTTGTTTTGACTAGAAAAAGAGGTTGTATAAGGAGTGGTGACCTCTTGAATAAGTCTTCTAATACACACTAATATGTTCACAAAATTATTCACCAGTTAAACCACAAAAACGTTAAGTGTTCTTCATTCTCTCCTTTCTTTATTCCAACTTTCTCAAATCATATCAAATGAAGTATAAACTTCACCAAACTTTAGCAAAGATCTAACATGTCATTGGACCAATGAAAATAAAATCAAATATGGAAGAAAAGGAGCACAAGTGGGAGGTTCATGCATTACCATGATCTAAAGAGGAGCAACAAAACAAGGCCAAGAGCTTTTAAAGCTAAATGTGGGATCTTTGGATGTTTGGTGATGGTACGAATTTTTTTAGTGTCTTGAATGCTTGAGCTTGGTTTTTGGTTTGGATTTGGGTGAGTTTACTCACCATTGAATGGGTATATGTGTTTGTTGCTTGAATATAAATTTTAAGGAAACTTAACTAATGAAAGTTGCTAATTTTTTATCCCTTGCTTTAGAATGCAAAAGATAATTTATTATGTAATATTGTCACTTACATTACCCTCTTAAAATGTATCGTGGCTTAGATTTTATGTCGACATGTTTGGTTTGGTTGTGTGTGAAGTTGAAGCGTGTTTGAAAGTCTTAGAAATGAGAGAGGTTGTTGTAAGTGCACTTTATAATCTCTTATCTTTAACTTGTGTAAATTAGTGATTTATAAGCATATCTTAGTATAATATATTTTGGTTGTTCTCTACACTTATAAGAGTGTATGTGATAGCGAGGAGAAGGTTTGAAAAATTGTACAAATTGTAGAACAAAGTTTGAAAAGTTATAACCAGAAAGGTCGCTATAGATGCACATTGAAATGCATTGCGTTCGATGATTTTTAAAGTAAATTTGATATAAATCCTTAGGGGTCTCATTATTTTTTTAATAAGTGATTTATGTTTAACTCTTACTATAAAAAGATCAAAGTATAATTAATTTCATAACTGGTTGAATGAAGTTGAAAAAGTTAGAAGCGGGAATTAACCGCTGTATATGCACTTTGAAAACGTCATGTGTTTGGCTATTTTTAAAATGATTTTGATATATATCCTTAGGGGTTGCTTTGCGTGGTTATTATATAGAATAAACTACTTCTTATTATAAAAAAATCAAACCTTGAATCGGTCGTTTGGATACAGAAACTTGTCAAACTTCCAATGCTTTTCTAAGTGTTCTCCATCCAGAACTTTCTATAGTACTTTTCTACTACCGTTGCTTTTCTACTGCAGCAATTCTAGGCTAGTTTCACTATTTTGTTTAATTGCAATATTTTAACTAGTTTTTCATGATTTAAATGGTTTAAAATTTATTATCTTTGTTGAACCTTTTTAAGGAAGTCTAATGACATGGATTAGAGTTTGAAGAAAAGATTAAAAGTTTAAATATATTTCTAATAATTAAATATGAACTTTTAGAGATAAAAGTTTCCTTTATAGTTGTTTGTACCGAAATTGGACACAACACTTTTCGGATGTGTTTGAAGAGATAAAATGAAGAATAAAAATGGAAAATGAGGAAGATATGACAAACATACCGATCAATAATCAAGAAAATCACAGAGAAACACACAGATTTAATGTGATTATGGCCTAGGTCTACTATAAAATGACTCACTTTTGTTGATTTTTGCTTTTTGGTTACAACAAGTTACAACAGTAA
Organism: Allium cepa; assembly: GCA_030765085.1. Taxonomy (NCBI): domain Eukaryota; kingdom Viridiplantae; phylum Streptophyta; class Magnoliopsida; order Asparagales; family Amaryllidaceae; genus Allium; species Allium cepa. The sequence continues at coordinate 732,715,915 of CM060943.1, forward strand.
AATTCAAGTACAATAGTAATTTCAGCAAAGTCTGGATGTAGAAGAGCCAAGAGAGTCCTTTTTTAGTAGGTCCCGGGCAGCTATTTATAAGCGTAGGCAGCAAATATCTCGCTCAGATCTCGGAAGACCTTTTCTCTCACGTGGGTGGGCCCACGTGATTGATCCTCGGTCGTTTGAATTTGATCCATGATCGATACGAATGGATTTCGCATCGATCAAGATTTAGCCCAATTGAGTCTAGATTGATCATGAACATTCTTCAGTTTGCACGCAAGCTCCTGTGAAAATTTAGTGGCATTTGGACTTGTAGATTTTGAGTTATGATCGATGCAAGTTTGAATTTGTTAAAGGATGCTGAGTTTGCATTGCTTCCTATTCGCATCGCCACTTGTTCATATCGCTTCTGGGCACGTGCTTGCTAGGTGGCATGGCGCTAACTTTTAGGATCGATCCACTCTTTATGCCAAGCGGCCGAGTCTTCCACTTCAATGTGCCTTGTTCGTATCGATCATCCACTCTTTATGTAGCTAAGAAACATAACAGGCCCGTCCAGTGGCCTGGTTTCCCTAAACGACTCCAACTCCATTGTCAGTATGGAATTTTAAAGTCAGACACCAAGGGGCAAAAGCAGCCCTGAATTCAGCTATGGCTGGTCAGCCCAAGAAAGTATTATATGGCGAGTCTATGTCCAATACAAAAAAATAAAATATCCGGACATTTCGGCGTTCTCCAATTCCTAACTCCACTAGTAGTTCCACCACTCCAATGGGTATAGTTGCACTCCCATTGAAGCCATGGATATAAGACTGACAAGGCTTCAAGTCTTTTGTTTCCATCTTCATCTGATCATAAGCTCGCTTAAACAATATGTTCACTGAACTACCACTAACCACTAAGATCCTCTTCATCCAAGCAGGACCTGTCTGAGCTGAAATGACAAGTGGATCAATGGTTGGGGCTTCGACCCTGTCGGCTTCCCTGTCTCAAAATACGATGCCATCTGTCATCATTTTCTATTGCTTGGCCGGTGCCCCGTCTTCCAAACTACTACAACATTCAAAGCTCGCATGCTTAATAGAACTGGCATACGAATCCATTTCCTTCCAGCTTCGGTCTGTTGAATGAGGACCACCACTAATAGCATTAATTACTAGCCTCCCATCGGTACGAGCGGGTTCCTCATGTCTCGCCTAAGTTGGTATATGGTTCTGTTTCGATGGCCCGCACCTCCTGACTTTGGCGCTAGCACAAAATGCTCCAACTATCTCACACGTATCAACTTCTCAATGATATCCTACAAATGACGGCACTCATTCATGTTATGGCCTTAGCTATCGTGGAATCTAAAAAACTTCCCCGTTTGAATCTGTTTTTTCGATGATTGTTTCGGAGCAGGCTTCTTATACTGAATAGTATTGCAGGTCTATAAATACACATTTTCCAACGACGTATTTAAAAAAGTATAATTGTCAAACATAAGAGCCCTATGTCGTGGCCCATGATTCTAATCCCGTTTCCTGTTTTGATTTCCATTGCTTTTCTATTGATTCTGTTTATTCTGTATGTTCAAATGCACCTTTTCGGAACTCTCCCTGGCTTGTTTAAGAACAACATTACCCTGGATTCCTTCCACACTGGGTCATGCATCATCCTTTTTCCTAGACTATTTTGCATCCTTCCTTCTTAAGAACTAGGCTGCCTTGGAACAGAAACGGTCCAATGACGCAGGAGGTTTTCCAGCCAATCAATTGCCGAATTCGGAATCAGGATCGATCCCCTTAGTTAATTCCATCAGAATTGAGTTATCATTGGTATTACTAATCTCAGCGCACGCTGCGTGAAACCTCTCCAGATAACATCTAAGTGTCTCTTCGAGAGCTTGAGTGACGCAAGACAAGGTATTAACATCTTTCGGCCTTGTGACATGCATGCGGAACTATTCAACAAATTTTGTTGCCAACTGGTCAAAACATGAGATAGATCGAGTGGTAGACAAGTAAACCACACAGTCGCTATGCCCCCTAGGGAGATCGGGAAACTAAGGCATTTGACCTCATCATCAGCTCGTGCGGCATTCATTAACCATTCGTACTTCAGGATATGCTAATTGGGATCAGAGCTCCCTTCATAAACGGGTAGAGTTGGCATCCTGAATTTTCGAGACGGTTCAGCATAGATTATATCGTCAGTGAAAGGGGTATGACTCTGGGAGATTCCCAGTCGTTGGCAAGACGCTGACTTTCATGGATCATCTGATGGATCATTGTCGGGATGTCCGGCATCTGGACGTTTTAGGCATGTTGAGCCAAGGTGTGGTCGGGTTCTACAATGCGAGGATGGGTCGGTCGCAGTCGACGATCCATATCTTGCCTCCTTGGTTCTAGGTTCTCTAGAACATAAGGTTCTGGAGTATATTCGTGTTGACGGTTGATCGGATCTACTTGGTTCCGAGTGTTAACTTCTAACCCAATAGCAGCAGTAGCAGCATGATTTTCAATAGTATGATAAGGAACAGTACCTCCTCGGAAGGAGGGTCCAGTCTGATGACTAGTTGACGGGCCAATTCTTGGTTGCCCAAGATTCAAGGTGCGCTGAGGCCCAGTAGCCTGCGTATAGCTTCCATCCATCCTTGGGTGCGTGGATCTACGATTGTAGTCGGAAGAGGCTAAACTCTCAGTGGATGAGTAAGAAGCCTGATCCCTTCTGGATCTCCTTCATCATTGTTGATTTAGTTGATTAGTCAATTCCGCGTTAGCACAGAGTTGCTGAGTAAGCTATTGGCGGCTCTGAGTCAGCTCTTGCATTAGCAGTTGAAACTCTTCCCTGGTGACAGGGCCTTGCAGATATGAGAGTCCAACAGCATTTTGGTCGGCAGGAGGAAGTGGTGCAAGGTTCTGTCTGTCCTGTCCTTCTAGATCTGCAGTTGTTGAGGTAGTCCTAGTGTTGACCATGGTGAGTGGCGTAGCTCTTTACTAAACTTGGTACAAATCTGAATAGGATGGAAGAAATTCTAAATTTGAAATCTGGATCTTCTCCTTAGATTTTCACAATCCAATATCGATAGTAGATCCAATGAGCAGGAGAAAAATTAGGTTCTCTCAGTGAAAATACCAAAATGTTTTTACCAAAATTGGGCACAACACACTTCGGATGTGTTTGAAGAGATAAAATGAAGAATAAAAATGAAAAATGAGGAAGACATAACAAACACACCAATCGATAAACAAGAAAATCACACAGAAATACACAGATTTAGAATGGTTTGGTATATGGCCTACGTCCACTATGAAATGGCTGACTTTTATTGTTTTTTTCTTTCTGGTTACAACGAGTTATAACAGTAAAATTCAAGTACAATAGTAATTTCGGCAGAGTCTAGATGTAGAAGAGCTAAGAGAGTCCTTTTTCAGTAGGTCCTAGGCAGCTATTTATAGGCGTAGGCAGTAAATATCTCGCTCAGATCTCAGAAGACCTCTTCTCTCACGTAGGTGAGCTCACATGATCGATCCCCTGTCCTTTGAATTCGTTCCATGATCGATACGAATGGATTTCACATCGATCAAAATTTTGCCCAATCGAGTCGAGATCTATCATAAACATTCCTGAGGTTGCATGCAAGCCCCTTTGAAAATTTGGTGGCATTTGGACTTGTAGATTTTGAGTTATGATCAATGCAAGTTTGAATTTGTTAAAGGCTGCTGAGTTCGCATCGCTTCTTGTTCGCATCGCTTCTTGTTCGCATCACTTCATGGCACATGCTTGCTAGGTGACATGATGCTAACTTTTAGGATCGATCCACTCTTTATGCCGAGCGACCGAGTCTTCCACTTGAATGTGCCTTGTTCGTATCGACCTAGGATATTCCTTTCATATCGCTTTATTGCACTCAACTTTGTATCGATCCCTTGCACCCTACTTCATATCGATCCTTTATAATTGTTTTGTATCGATATGAACTTTTATTCTTCATATCGATAACTCCGAGGCCATTTCGTATCGCTTATTGGTTGGGTTCGTATTGACGGGAGGTGTTGATTTCATATCGATCTGTGGCCAATCGACTCGAAGTATGTTTGGCAGTGGATCGATACGAAATGGACTCACGTATTACTGCAGATGGATGCGAATTGGGTGAGTTTGGATGGATACGAAGCGGGTGTGCCTGGATGGATACGAAGAGAAGATTGTCCATCGATGGATACGAAATGGACAGATGTGAACAAGGGGATACGAATACAACTTTCTTCTCCCAGAATTTGATGACTCATAACTTGAGCATACGAACTCCGATCGATTTGAAATTTGAAATGTTGGCTTCTATAGGTTTGCTTGTCCTGCCATATCAATTATAGCTTGATCGGGACTTGGGCAAAGTTTATCAGTATCTATAGTAGACCTATGTACAATAGATCTCCAGAATAGACCGTCTTTATTTTCCGACCAATTCCTTGGTATCACGGCCTTGTCCAAAGGCGGGATAACAATAGCATTTAAAATGAAAGGATTTTACTAAATTATAGATTAGTTATTTTTAAGTAGTATTTTATATGGATGTTTAAAACCTAGTTATAAGTATTTTTAAAGTATTTTTTTTTAATGAAAGAGTGATCCTTTAATGAGGAGAGCGGTCATTATTTAATAGGTAATAATAATGAACCACACAAGAACAAACATACTTCGACTGCCATATTATTTACATGTTTGTTAATAGCTAGGTCTTCTAATATTTTACAATTATTGTATATCCTCAAAAGCATCAACCTATCTAGATAATCACAATAATGGATCAATGGCTGATGTTTGGAACTAACAGAGGATAGGCAATATAATCCATGGCTACGAGGTGTGAAGGCTTGTTACAAAAATGGATAAATTGTAAAATGAAGAAGTGCAATTCTATGATGTTGGTGCAGGAACAGGTTAGATTTAAGGAGTTGCAGAAGATGCTATAGAAATGGAACTCAATGAAGATGTTATAGTGTGATAATGCCTAGTTGTTGTGGATTAGACATGAAGGAGCTGCAGAAGACTATGAAATTTGGTTTGAAGCTAAGGTATAAAGCACTACAAAACTTGTCCGTGTGAGCACTCTATGAGGTTGAGTCGATAGCAGGAATAGGAAGCAATGAGTAGCAATGTGATGATGCATGGCACTAAGAAGCAACTCTACATAACATCGCAGTATGATGAATCATCAGTTGGAACACTGCACATTGAATGTGTTGAAGAATGGAAATGAGAAGCTACTATTGCATGAAGAACCGAAGTAATATCAGGTTGCATGAACTAGTGACCGCAAAGGCGTACTTGTAGGCTTGCACAAGGACTAGTGTAATGGGAAAGAAGTAATGGTAGGCTTGTTAAGGTAAGGTAAGGATGCAGCCTATGAATGACATGTGCGTTACAATGACTCTGGCTTTGATGGCACTAGAAGCTGAGATCCAACCTGGGAAAGAAAACTACTGTTTTGTACTTATAAATTTTATTCTTTTATGTATATATGTACATAGTTATATGAAGTTATTAATTAACATTTTATATAAATAGTTAAGATAAAGGTATAGATATACAAGACTTATGGGGTATGGGAATAAAATGTGCCTATATAGAAGCCTATTGAATTTATATTTAAGGATACCTATTATTTAAAGCTAAATGTTTATGTGTATGTGTGTATTTATTAAACTATACCTATACATGTATGTATGTATGTTTGTATGTACACATATATGCATGTGTGTGTATGAACGTACATGTATCTTAAAGCTTTATAAAGATGAATTCAATACCAAAATTGCTTATTTAGTTTATAAGTTGCTACTGAAAAGATACAATTTATATATTTTGAATTAAGAAGGTGTAAAAAAAGTGTCACTCAGGGAGTAAGGCAATTATGTCCTGGGCACTTCATTATCGGGGTAGTCGAATCCTACAATCCTTCCAAGGTGAGATTGCCAGTTTGTGTTATTACAATCCATGTTTATCCAGTGAGAAATATACAAAGCATTAGAATAAATAATAGAAGTTGAGTTGCTATAAGTATTGTTAAAAATGCATTGGTTATGTTCAAACCACAAGCTCCTACAAGAGATAGCATAGGCTGAGTCTAGAGTTCTTCTGGTCGTTTGGATAAAGTTTAACCTAAATTTATCCCAAAAATCCTAAGGAGTGGTATAGTAGATGTAATATCTATGTTAAAACCTCTAGAGTCTTACCGACAATATATTGAGAAAAGTGACAGTCAAAGAACAGATTGGAAGTAGTTTCAAGCATCAAGTTATAGAGGTAACAAGGATGTAGATCATTATTGGTGATAACTAACGAATTAAGCGTAGTTATAATGTTTAATTTATCGTGTAAAATAATCCACATAAGAAATTAAACTTTAGGAGGGGCTTAACCCTCTGTATAGGCTTGAAGTAGCTAACGCCTTTTGTTCATGAGCATATTTGGAACATGTACATCGATTTAGAGGTATATATTCCTTTTTTAATCCAACACCATACCAGGTGATTAGGATGGTCCTTGATGTTATAGTCTTCGATCGTGTTAGTTAATTTTAGGTATTGTCTACGCACATTCTCTATTAGATTTTGGTTATAGTTAAAGGATGCCTAAGGTCTGTAAACTTCTTTTATAAGGTCATTTTTATTGTTAGAGGCTAATAATAGCTTGGTAATTCATGTTTCAATGCTATAGGGGATATCCAAGGACCATTCTAGAATTACATCATATCTCCATAGTTAACATTGAATTTAATTCCAATTTCAACTATGTTACATAAATAGGAAATGGATTTTCCAAAAGAAAGAGTGTTTTTAGTTATTATGTGAGTTTAAATTTTTTGATCGACTATAATAGAGGTTACTGATAATTTTTTTTCCAAGTATAGGGTTCATCTCTTAAAAATTTCCAAATCCATTTGTAGAGTAGAGATGTATTTAATTCCTTTACGTTAACGATACCTAAACCTCCTGAGGGTTTGGGTTTATAGATAAGATTCCAATTATATAGACCGCGCAAATTAGATCCATAAGCACCTCCATTGCAAAGAAAATTCCTCCCGATGTTATCTATTTTGTTAATTACCCAGTTAATAAATTAACAGTATGTCATCCAGTAAGCCGGAATAGAGGATAGAATGGAGTTAATAAAAACTACTCTGCCTGCTTTGGACAGGCAGTTAGCTTTACAAGTTGGAACTCTGCCATTAACTTTATCCATGATAACGTTCCAACCTTTCTTTCATTTTTGTGTAATTCACTGTTATACCTAAGTAGTTAAAAGGAAAGCTCATGATTTTATAGTTTAAGGTATTGGCCACTTCAGCCGTACAATTTGATGTGTCGTTACAAACTAGTGCTGAGTTTTTACAGAAGTTGGTTTTTAAGCCTGAAAAGGGTTCGAAGTTATATAAGGTAAGTTTGAGTGAAGCAATATGATGAGGAAGATGGGAGTAGAATAAGAGGGTGTCATCTGCATATTGCAGCGTACTCACTCCATCATAAGTAATTTCACTCCCTATGCAAGGGAGGATGTTATTTCTTATTGCAAGGGACAAAACTCTTAGAACAAGAGGGTGCTAGAGCCAGAAGATTGAGCAATAGGGATGACAAAGGGTCCCATGCCGAAGGTTTCTCTTCGATTAAATATTGTTGTCTTTAATGCCATTTACAAGTATAAAGGACACACTAGACCTAAGGATAAGGATAATCTAAGAGATTCATTTGTTTGTGAATCATTTGGCTTTATGGACGACTAGAAAGAAACTCCGGTCAATTGAGTCAAATGTTTTGGGGAAGTTTAATTTAAAAAGGGCACACTGAATTTTTTCATTATGCATTAGTTAATAAATTCTTGAGCTATGGCGATCCCATCTAAGATGTATCTACCTTGGTTGAAGGTTGTTTGTATTTTTTTCAATTAATTTACACATTTTCTGTTTTAATTTGTCAGCTAGAACTTTAGTGATAATTTTAATCAAACGGTTAGTCAAAGAGATGGGTTTGGAGCCAGATGGTTCCTTCGGATTCTCCTTTTAGGGGTTTTAAATCACATTTGCCTGATTAAATCACCTAGTTGAATCTTCAAAAAGAAGCATGATGTCTCTTTTAATGAGGGTCTAGAATTTCTAATAGAAAAGAATTTGGAATCTATCCGATCCTGGAGCTTTATCGCTAGTAAGTTTCTTTATTGTAGACCAAACTTCTTCCTTATTAAATGGGGAGTTTATATCGGTTAAGGAGACATCCGTGCTCAGGTAAAGATGTAGTCAATTTGCATGAATTCTACATCTACATCTTCCATCGTATTTATACCGGTTTGTAAAAATTTTGTTTAGTTCACTCAATCCTTTATATTCTATTTCACTAAGTTTGATTGATTTTATGGTATTCTGACATCTTCTGCCATTAGCAATGGGACTAAAGAATTTAGTGTTTTTACCCCCCTCCTTAATCCATTAGAAGTGAGATCATAGTTTCTTCTTAGTCCATTAATCTTTTTAGTTCCGTTCTTAAGATATGCAATCTAAAGGTTTGATATGTGGTTAGGTTTCTTTGTTCGCCTATCTTATCTAAGTCAAGAATTTCATTAATGGTATTTTCCCTTTTGATGTTTATATTTTCAAAAATATTTATGTTCCAATTTTTTAAATGCGATCTTAACTCTCTCAACTTCAAAACCAGATTTTTAGCAACGTTATTCGTAATTCTGTTATTCAAAGAATTCCATTTCGTGATTACCAGATTTTCAAAGTTTCTTCTTTAAGCCGCATTTTTTGCAAATTTAAATGGTATGTTTTTTGGGAGCTTGTTAGTTTTTAGGATGATGGGACAGTGATTGGAAATAATATTAACCAGTTCGACTGCCTTGGACAATGGAAGAGCCTTCCCAGTCTTCGCTAATGAAAAATCTATCTAGTAGAGCCATCGAATGGAACTCTCTAGCATTAGACAAAATGTATCTCCTACCGATAAGCGCAAATTCAAATTCTTCATCTAGTGAAGTTCCCTTCTCTAGGAGTTCACTAACCTAAATGTCTAGTCACATTATAGTGTCCTCCTATGAGCCAAGGTCCATAGGAGAGATTGTAGAAATTTGTACATTCAGTCTAAAGAAGTTGTCTTTTGATTCTATCATTAGGTGCATAAACCTTGGTGATGTTAATGGTTCGATTATTTTGAAAGACATGTAATATTATATGAAGCGAATGGCATTTGATTGTCTATTGTAGAAGTTTAGACCTAACTTCTTGTATAGTGAAATAATTGCCCCCAAGCGACAATAGGCTGGGACGAACTCCTATTTATTAAGGAGGTTTCCTCCAAGAGACCTAAAGAAGCTCTGGCTATGCAATTCAGTTTTAGATTCTTGAATTAACACTGTATCTACCTTACAATCAATCAAAAATCTTTTAATTCTAGATCTTTTCATTGGCGAGCCAAGACCTCTCACATTCCAAGTCAATACTTTCATTTTTGGATGTTGTTGGCCCTCTATAAATCCAAGTTTTTAATATATTCATAATCAGTGTCTATTTAGTTAAAAATGAAGCTGGGGTTCTTAGTTGTATGATATCCCTAACTGGGGCTTGGTGAGTTTAATAATATCAGTGTAAAAGTACTCCCTAAAAGAAAGTGTTGTGCTGAACTTGATGTAAGTTAAGTATTTTATAAAAGGGTCAGTGGTTTTTTTATAATCTTAAGTTATAGTGAATGGTTTTGAGAAGTCAATAAAAGTACATTACCATGTTAAATAGGTGTAGATTAGTTAGATCTTTGAAAAGAGTATTTAAAGAAAAAGTTAGGTATAAAATGATTTTGGGTTTATAATAATAATGTTTTAATAATATTTGTTAACCCATTTAATTATACTTTCGGAAATGTGAAATTTTGTTAAGGGATTCTGAATATTCTTATACCATTTCGATAAGAATGTAAATACAATTCTAAATATTGAAAAGAGTAGAAATGAACGGTGAAATAGTAGTATACATGTGCGTATATCTTTAGTATAAATATTTAAATATATATACAAGTATTTACAAAGAAGTTTTAATTAATAAAAGAATTAATTAAATAAAAAGGGAATTAGAAGTCGCTTATATGACTTAACTAGGGTAGAGAATACTTGTAATTCTGGTAAAGGTCTCGTGCTTTATGAGACTTAATCGTGTTTTGTGTGCTTAATCGTGCTTTATATGTTTGCTTGTTTATAAAAAGTAATTAATCCTATACTCAGCACTAAAAGAAAACAAAGTAAGCTTGTTCTATTTGTAAGAGTAAAGAATGATGTTCAAGTAGGGTTTAGAAGCAGATAACCTACTGGCTTCAATCTTGATTGAAGGATAATGTAAGTTGAGAAGGTCAAAAACATGATAAATATACAAGACTTGATTTTCATATGTGATCTTTTAATTTTGTACTAGGTAGTCGACTAGTTGGCTATTGAGTTTGACCAATTTAATATTGGAAGTATATTGAAGCATCATATATTGATACGACTTGAGATTTCCCGAGGAGGACACATTCGTATGGATCGTCTCTTCCTTAAAAAAACGTATATATACATGATCCCCAATGGATGACTCCTTTATATCATTTATTTACTTCTTAAAGAACTAAAATTATGTTAACCAAAAATTCATTGATTTAGTTTTGAGGAATCCAGGATCGAGCAAGTGTATCACTTATCGAAACCACTGCAAAAATTGATATATGAATTCTTTATTTTGGAAGGAGTTATGGAGTGAAATGTTATAAAGTTGAACCAACTATCCTAAGGTTAAGTCCAAGAGAGAGGTCGGCGCTAACACTTAAAGAAATCCTAATGAGGGTATGCCTATTTTGAGGTTAATTCCAAGAGAGAGAACAGCTTTACCATTCATTGTATGACTTATGTGAGAATCCACGGAGAGGTTCGAGATCTATTCGAATAATAAAGACTTATGTGTTAAGATGCTGAACATGACTTCAGCTTCAGAAAATAACAGAAGACAGAGTAAGATGCACATCACTGGGGTTTAGCTTAGCTAAGAGAGTATATCAAATCCATATCTAGAGATGCTTATCGATATTGCTAGCGGGAGTTGATGATATTCAGCATCATGTGTTTGAACATGGGCCAGTTGTGTTTACCTTTGGTATATTTTATCTGGAGATATACAATGCTCGAAAGGTAGTTTATAATCCTTTTCATAGGGGCCTGCTTTGGTTTACTAAGGAGACCTCTGCGAAAATCCTTATATGAATGTACCTTGGTGGTTTTAGTTGTACTTCTAATATTATTGTGTTGTTAGATGCAAGCAACATATATATTTTCTAATTTGTATGCTACACCCTAGACATTATCTATTATATTGCCATATGTATTTATTAGATGGTTTGGTTCTTTCGAAAGGAAAATCTCTCCGATGATTTGGGTAGTCTCAAAAGAAACTAATTTATGTGGCTACATGTTTCTTGGGTTTCTCTTGCCAGACTTTTGTCTAACTCATGGTTTTGTTTTTTTTTCTTGATTCCTCAAGTGCTCTTTCGAGCAACTTGAGAAAGGCAGGTTTTAATTGGATATTCTTTGCAGCTCAAGAGATGAGCTGGATATTTCACGTACCATAGTATTCTTATTTTCGATGCACTACTATTATTTATATATCAACATTTATTAGGACATGCTATTATAACTATCGAGGATGATTATTGTACTTATGATTGTAACTTTGAAATGCTATGCATCTTAGAATTTTGCACATTCTTTTTGTTATTATATATTATTGTTTCGATGTGAGATTATGATGTTGTGTTCTTTCTCCCCTACTCGTTTTTTATTTTTATTTACCCTAACAATATGTCATTCCGGCACCTGGATGCTCAGCACATGAATATCATGGATGTATTAGTGCCAACATTCAAGGATTGAAAAGGTGGGTCGTTACACTTAATCTCTTAGAAAATCTTCTAAGATTCATTTCACTTTTTATATTTGATAGTCTTTCTAGGGATGGCAAGTCGGGCTTAAATGTAGATATGTGCCTAAAGTACTTTACAAGCTATTCGAGAACTCATAGGTAAACGATGGGCCTCGGCACTAACAGTATTTTTTGAGATTACTTATAGTCTTAAAATATTCCTTACGTACAACTTCACCAAACTGGCTACAATTATACTCAATCTAGAAGGATAAAGTGGGCAATATTGGTCAATCTATTGACTACTACTCATATACTATTATTACGCTTTCTTAAACTAGGTCATTAATTTTTGAAATTCATAGAAGTTGAATCCTTCTTCCATGTCAGAATTTCCAATAGTTTAAGAAATGCACTTAGATTTTGTTGTTCCGCCATAATCCGTTAGCAAGTAAATTATCTCTTAATGCATTCACCAACATCCTTTTTCATTCCTTCCCAAAATAATATACGTCTCGTATCCTTATATGTTTGTGTACCTTCAAGATGGATAGTAAACTTCGAATGGTGATTCACCGCAAGAACCTTTCTCCAAAGATTTCCAACAATCCTTTATCCGTATATAACCTTCCGTGTCCAACTTGAATCCTCTTGAGTCATCAAATTGAGTGCCCATTTCTAACTACTAGATTGTTTCAGCAATTACTAGATCCTCTTTCTTCTTCAAGACTATCTTATCCATATGGGTTGGATGCACTTCCAAACTGGTACCCACACTCAGTTTGCTACTAAACCCATATCTTGTCCTAAAACGTGCATGCAATATGCTAATGCCACCAAAACATTACATTTAGTAATCATGATCAATACTGTATTATGCTGCTTTCTATTCAATGCATCAACAACCTTATCCCCTTTTCCTAGAGTATACTTAATACTAAAATTATATGCAGCTAAGAGTTCGAACCATCATTACTATCTCCTATTCAAATCCTTCTAAAATAATAAGTACTAAAGAGACTTATGATCCATAAATAGCTTGAACCTTTATCCCATCAGATAATGTCTCCAAATGTTTAGTTCAAAGACCACTGATTCAAAGACTAATTTGTGGGTATGATAAAAAAACTTTATACATTCTCAACTGTCAAGATGAATAAGCAATGACTTAACCTCTTTGTTAGAACACTGTTCCTAGTCTAGTTTCACAAGCATCATTTTAAAAAGAAAAATCACGGTTCTCTTGAGGCATAACTAACACAAAATAAATTATCAATAACCATTTAGTTCTCGGAATAAACCTTTGCACTTAACGGTGCATATAAATGTTTTATCCTTTCTAATCAGCTTAGCATAGGTGTTGCTTTTCATGATAAATCCTTAATGAATTTCTATTATTAGGCAAAGGGAACCCAAGGAACATCTAAATTCAGCAACTGTCTTGGGCCTTTTAAAGTTATTAATCATTTTGATTGTTGTTGGATCTATTGCTAATCTATTTTTTAAAGCAACATGACCCTTAAACCTTGCTTCTAATTTCTAATATAGACAATTTGAAACTAACCTTTAATTTATAATGACTTAATATCTCCAACATTAGTCTAAGGTGAACCTCAAGAAATTGTTCGCCCTTAGAATACGTCAATATGTTGTCTATAAAACTAGAATAAATCTTGCTTGCTAATCTCAGAAAATCCGATTTCTACAAAGAAGGTCGGTGAATTGGTCGGCCTGAAAGACATGAGTAACTACTCAAATGACCCATATTTGATTCTAAGTGCAACTTACATAATAATATCTTATGCAACCCAAAGTTAGTGGAACCTTATCATAAAATTTAGCTGTGGGAATACCTACCCAATTAGTCAAATAAGTTATCAATCCTTTGTAGTGGATAATGATCCTTTACTGCCTACTAATTTAGCTTCCTATAGTCATACAAAATAGAAGGGAACCATCTGACTTCTTTACAAATACTATCGCTACTCCCCACGATGAGCTTCTTGGTTTAATGTGAATTTTACTCTTTGGTTCCATTAATTTGGTTTTAAGTTTTTCCATCTCTTTAGGTGGCATTCTACTAGGCATACAACAAATAGGTTATCAACCTAGAATATAATAAATTTGAAACTTAATCGCTTCCTTGGGTGGTAATCTAGTACTAGTTTAAAAACATTAGCAAATTCTTTAACCAGATGGAACAATAGTAGTTCCTTATGGCATGCTTCCTAAAACAAATAATTCCGTTCCAACCATAAATAGTTCATTATGGAAAGCTTCCTACTCATTGCATCAGTAGTTCCCTTTCCCTAGGATATAGGCAATCCCGAAATCATATGATGGATGATACTCCATCCATCTTGGTTGTCTCAAATTCAGATTCTTTTGTGAAATAGATACTTGGACTTATGGTGGGTGGACAACTCAAATCTTTCTCCCAATAAAAGGTTCTTCTAGGATTTCAATGCAAATACGATGGTAAATAACTCAAGGTCATGTGTCGTGTAATTCTTCTCATGTAGCATATTCTACTACCTTTCCATCTTGCATCAAGACCACACCAAGACCAGTTCTGCAAGCATTAGTGTAGACGGTAAATAATTTAATACCATCAAGGAGGGTTAAGACATGTGTGCTCATCAACAAATCGCTCACCTTAATGAACGAACTATCATTGTCTTGGTTTCAAGCAAATAATAGATTCTTCTTAGTCTTAATCAAAGATGCTGAGAACTTACCGAAGCCCTTTACAAATTTTATGTAGAAGCCGACTAATCCTAATAAACTATGAACCTCCGAAGCATTCTTTGATGTCTTCAAATCTCTTACTGCTTCCACCTTCGCTACATCTATAGCCAATCCTCCTCCAGATACAATATGCCCAAGGAACTTGACTCCCTTTTTCCAAAAATAACATTTTGAGAATTAAGCTTTCAATTGGTTCCTTTTCAAAACTTTAGTACCTCTTTTAAATGATATTTGTGCTCCTCTTTGCTTCTAGAGAATACCAAGATATCATTTGTAAATACCATAACAAATGTATTCAACTACTCCCAGAAAAATCTACTTATCAAATTCACATAATAATCAGGAGTATTAGTCAAGCCAAATGATGTGACTACCCAATCAAACAACCCATCATTATTTGTAAATGCAGTCTTTGATATACTAGTATCCACTACCCTTAGTTGATGGAATCCAGTAGCCAAATCAAGTTGGGAGAAAACTTTCGTCCTGACTAATTGATCGAAAAGATCATCGATACAAGGCAAATGATATCAATTATTTCTCATTGGTTTGTTCAGCTCTCTATAATTGCTGTAGAGCCTGAGGGAACCATCGACTTTAGTGGCAAAGATGACAAGCGCTCCCCACTCTGAAATAGTTCTTCTTATAAAACCTTTCTCTATAGCTCTAAGACTTGCTTATCTAATTTCCTCCTGTCTTTCAGAGCCATATACTTAAGTGGCAATACTACGAGCATAACTTCATCAACAAGATCAATTCCGAACTCGTTCTCACTTTAGGGTGGAAGAACGCACAGTTCATCAAAGACATTTGGAAATCTTGCACTATGGGGATTAAAGATAGATTATCATTTGACGTACTAAGAGAAAACATGTAACTTGTCATCATGGAATCATCTGGCCTACAACATACAAGGTCCTTCTCTCCACTATTCCTTGGTCGTACAACTCTCCTTTCAGAATCCAAAATGACCCTGTAGCGCGTCATCTAGTCAACTCCCAAAATCACTCCATGCCCTCAGAAGTTAAGCACATATGCATCACGAAGGAACACCATACCATGTATGACCAACTTAAAGTTTTGACAAACCATAGATAGATGAGTCGATCCCTCCGCAAAATTCGACACAGAGATAGAATCAAAGATAATTTAAGGTGTAAGGCTTAGCTTATCCAATAATGCACGGATAATGAATGAATGCAATGCACCAATATCAAATAATTTTTTTGCAGCATATGCAAATACAGATAGCACGCCTTCCATAGCAATCTATAGTCTCATCTTGTCAGTAGATTGTAAAATGCTAGTAGTTAGAATTGCCTTTAACGCATACTCCTTCACTACTTGTTTTTCCTTCTTTTGCAAAACTAGGTATATATTGTAGAAGTTTCCAAATTGTTGACTTACATGGCACTTAATCTTGGAAATATATACCGTGCACCACTTCATCGTATGCCTTTCCTATGACACATCCTATACACAATAACTAATTTCTTCTTCTGTCCACCTTGGGATCTATCTTTTTTTTCTTATTTTGATTTTGGTTATCTCCCTTCTTTGTTTCTTCTTCCTTAATTACAATAGCTAACTTCCTATCAATCAAGTTTAATAATGCAGCTTCAACTTATCCTTCAAATGGTACTTGACAAGGTATTTGAATTCATTGCCAGCCCTCTCAATGGAGAATTTAGACCTTTAGCGAATTTCTGCACCTTCTTCTTTGCGGTGTTGATCCGATCAAATTTGAACCTTTCAAACTCGTTGAATTAACAAATATACTCACGCACAGTAGAATCTCCTTGCTTCAGATGAATATACTTTTCCAATAGTAATCCCTCCTCTAGCCTAAAGAAGAATATAACCTCAAACCTCCTTTAAATTTTTCCTAAGAGATGTCGTCCTCATCCACATTTGAAGTGATTGCTTCCCATAAATTTTTAGCCTCTCCCCAAAGATGCCATATGGCTAACTACCTTCTATTAATGTCACTTAAACCCAGTAGTCTGGAATCTTCTCATAGGAATCTAAGCAAGTCATAGCCATTGAATATAGTTTGGCATCCTTATAAGGCTTTCTGCATAAACTTGAGAAACCTCTATAGAGTTTTAGGAAATCCACTACTAGTGCTTGTTGGACAGGAACTACTTCTTTGGGGGTAGCAAAATTAGGAATAGAAGGAGCCTCGGTACGATTATAAACCCTTTTCTAAGGTACAGTGGAAAAAGGTACACAAGAGAATGACAAAAATACGGAATGCTCCATCTAAATCCATTTTCAACATAAGAATATAGGTTTAGAAAACAAATTTTTTCAAAATTTAGATGTTTGCAACGGTGCACTAGGATTTTGGATGGTAAGGATTGCATGAAAACTAGGTTGAACTATATTTCTATTCATAGAAGTGTAGGAAAACTTGAATGCAAAACAAAGTTTTTGATTTTTCAAAATTTGCGTATATATAGAGCTACCAGTATATGTATAGGTCATTGCACCATAATTTCAAAATTAATTTAAAAGATGAATTCGTATATGAGACGACAATCTAGAATTATTTAGCATACATGTCATATATATGTGATACACCATGCAATGGTACACTATTGATTGCAAAATTTATTGTAAGCTAATTGGATGGATAGCTAGAATTGTTGTGCGCAATGTTACATGATTCTGTCCTTAATTTCAAAAATGAATTTCTTTTAATAGAGGAGAATGTAACACCTTGTAATTTTAACTATAATTAATTCAAAAGAATTTAGTTAATAATTAGTAACGAGAAAAAATAGAATTTTTACGGATACTAGGATATGGTTACAAAACTTGCAGCGTTAGGTTTACGGAGATTTTATGATCAATTTTAATATATATATATATGTGTGTGTGTGTATATATATGTGTATATATATATGTGTGTATATATATACATATGTATATATATAGTTTCCCAATCAGAATTCAAATGAAAACGTTATTAACGTTTGAAGTTTTTAAATCAAAAATAATTATATATGTATTTAAGAAAAATAATAATTAACCAACGTTAATTATCGTTAGTTAGAAATAACTGAAAGTCAACGTTTACTTAATCTATAAGAAAAATTAACGATAATCAAATTTATGTAAAACCGTATAAAATAAACTAAAAATGAAAAATAAAACCAACATTAACCAAATTAAAGCGACCGGTCAACACCAAAGCTCAACCAGTCGATCGTTAGCGGTCGATCGATTGAGATGGAGTGGTCAATCGATATTATGATGTAGCCATAAAATGAACCTATACCGACGACCCTGATTTAAAATAAAAGAAGCTAACGCTGGCATTGATTCGAACCCTATAAGTACGGACCTAACTCCTTGCTTACTTTTCATATTTTTTGGAGTGGCGATGGAGCTTTCCATTTTCTCTTCTCCATAGAAATTCTTAATTCTAAAAATATTTATATTTTATATATGTATATAAAAATGAAGAAGAGTAGAGGATGATTGAGAAGAAGAATAGGGTCGAATAAAATAACGAGATAAATTATAAATCCAAATCTAAAATCCGAATTAGATCCAAATCTCTTCTCCGATCTAGATTTATGATAGATATAAGTATGCTTGCGGTATATGTATTCAAATAGAGAGAATAAGGAGAATCAAACTGGAATAATAAAGATTATATTTGGAGATGGAAAGTTAATACAATAAGTGGGAAATTAAATATTTTTATATAAAATTAGATTTATATCTTTATAAACCTTTTCTGCTATGCCTAAATGTAAACTTGGAGTTCTAGGCTAAAATTATACATGTGTAACAAATTTACAAACCTTGCCTACATATTTTATGATTGATAACTTGAATTATATATTGCATACATATGAATCTGGAAAATATTGGGTAATAATAGTCCCTGAATATAGGATTGGGTACTAGTAGCCCCTGAAACTTATAAATTATGTGATAGTTCCAGATTTGTATATTAAATGACTTTAGTAAGTAAAAAGGTAAATTAAGTTATCGCAATAAATTACGAGGATTTAAGTAGTATTTTAATTCATTGGAATATATGGTGTTCTGATGTGAATTTCTATATATTATCAAGTTCAGATTTATAATAAAAGTGTACCATTTGAAATAATAAGAAGTACACATAAAAGAAGAGATGTATAAAATAGGGATATTTACCACATTTTGTACTGTCTATTTCAATACCTATGAAAAAACTGCAATTCCTTATAATTCTCAACGTAACGACCCGCAAATTTATCAATTTGAAAAATTATATCTGTTTTTAAATATTCAAATAAAAGGCTTTTTAACGTAGATTAGGTTTTCTTGAACAAAATAATATTGGTAATCTTATTTTGAATGAATATTTATAAAAATATATACTATGGAAAAATATTAATAAAATGACCGAAAATCATTTTATCAATAAGCAGCTCTATAATATCAAAAGTCGCACATGGAGCTGGATACATACAATTATTTATCCTTTTAAACAAAAATATAAAATAAAATTATTTATTTTATTTTCGTGAAATAAAATGAATTTATGACATCATCAATAATGACATCATATTTAATTATTGATTTATGAATTTAAATTGAGAATTAATTATTTAATAATTATTATAATTATTCAAATAATTGTTTTTAAATGAAAATAATTCATTTTAAATATTTCTGAAGTGATAATAAATCATTTATGATATTTTTATAAAGATACTTATAGATTTGAAATTATAAGGAAAATTTGTATCGCTTTATCGATATAGCAACATTTTTTGTAAACAATTGTTTAATATTAATTTCTATGGCTTTATTAATCAAATTGATCATTTTAACTAATTAAGAAATGATAAGAAATTAGTTTTCAAATTTTGTTTACATTTATACGTAGATTAATTTATAAGTGAAAATGTGACTTGGAATAGGCTTTCAAATTTTCAACGGTTCAACGAATGAAAGTTGTTCAATGTTGTTGCAACCTTGTTTATATGTCTTGTGCACATATATAACATATATGTGCACACCCTAACATATACTCAACACATATATACATACATATATACTTATATATACATATGTGTGTGTAGGTGTGTGCATATATATTACAAAATATCTAAGATATTTTCCTAAAACTTCATCCTTAAGTAAATCCAAAGCCAACCTCTTACATCCTAAGTAAAACAACAAGGCCACACATATTGGGGAGGGGGGTTGTTCGGCGGATAATGATGAGGGGAGAGAGGGATGTGTTGGTGATGAAATGGTGATGTGTTAGTATGGAAATATCATGATATTTTTATTCACTTTTTTCCCACAAATGCCACCCTCCATCTTCACTTCATTTGTTTGTAAATTCCTAAGCTTCTTCATTTTCTTCAACTCTACTTTAATGGCTTCCTACCTTAGGGAAACTATGAAGAAAAATATTTGCAAAGCTATGGCAAAATAATGTAAAATATACACACACATATATACCATGTAATTACACCCCAAAACAAAGGCAAATCACTCCATGTCTCTACTCAAAATACACGGCCACTGCCATATCCATGCTTGGCCGAGCGCACCTCCACTTAGAAGCATAGGCCAATCCCATTCAAAGGTCAAAGGCTCGATTCTGTGGGCTTTGATTCTATCATAGCGAAGCTATAACGAATTTTCGTAAAGTTAGAAGCCAATGAAGGTGAGAAACTCTTTCAAATTTATTTTATAAATGTGATGATGGTGTCATATGATTGCTATAGTTATTTACTATATTTGATCATCAAGTTGGATGTTGATTATATGTTTATTTTGATATTGAAATGATTCACGTTCAATACAAGTTGAATATCACAAAGTAAATCACATTCCTTTGATAAATGAAATTTGTATATAAGATTGTTAAACCTCTTTAAAATAGTCTTAAGCGGTTTATAAATGTTTTATAAACATTAAAACCCAATTTGGTGAAGTATTGATAAATTATGAAAATTGTATCAAAAATAGGCGTGTCGCGTAACGGCGGTTCGCGCTGTAGAAAGTTAAATCTATTTACACGATGGATTCAGGGTTAGAATTCTTTGGAATAAAAATTTTCCTAACTCTTATAACCATAGTTATCATACAAAATAAAACGATCAAGATTTTTTTTAGTATATTTTGAAATATGAGCAAAATAAGTTTCCAAAATTGTCATGGTTTGGCAATTTGGAAACCAAAGCAATATATTCTTTAAAATTGATATTTTTAATTCTTTAAAAATGTAGAATAAATTCTATAATTTTTTTAAAATGTTTTAAAAGATGATTGAGTTATAAAAATTTAATCTAAATTATAGAAAAGTTGTTTTGATCAATAAGCCTTAAAAGCACTATTCGCAGCACTTTTTGTAACTTTTGAAATATAGCTTTAAACTTAAGTATTCTTTCCTAAATCTTTTATAAATGTTTTCAAATAAATAATTAAGTATTTTAAAGATGATTTGGAGGCTTTATAATTTATTTTAAAAGAGTTTAAATAAATGATTTAAAGAAAAGCTGTTAAAATCAAGTGATTTAATCTTGGCTCTAAAAGCCGATAAGTAGACTTGATTTTTCTATTCATAAGATCCAGATGTGAGGTTCTTAAACTAAGGAGATGTTCAGGTGCAATCAATGCCCTTACTCACCTAGGCCTTTTTCCAAGGCGAGGAGTAGATAAGGTCGAAATGTCGAAAACGAGGCAAGTATAAAAGATTTAATTTTTCCATGATTAAACAACTTCGATTATATAGAAATAATCTTCTTACACTTGGTATTAAATTTCAAGGAGGGAACCTGTACTACCCGTGTGAATCTAAAAAGTGATTTCGCCATTATTCGACGGATCATAAAGGTTGAATATGAAAACTGATGTTGAGTAGAATGACTATAATTTCTATCGTCCCTTGTTAACTCAATAATGCTTTCCTATATGACTTATGAAAATGATTTGGTATTTCCAAAGTTAAAGAGAGGTTTCATGATTCCGTATATACTGGAAAGAAATGTTTTAAAGATATATATCTATAGATGATATTTTGATAAAAAGAAAGTAATTAATCAAATGATAAGCACCTATTTACTTTACATATTTTATCACTGATTGGTTCAAATGAACCTAGATCGGATTTGAGTGCTTTTTATTCGAAAATCACTTCGAACCAATTTATGTATTCAAAGTGAAGAAATGGAATGACAATAAATGGAATGAAGGATTGCATGTCATTGACCCTCGAGGGAAATTTCCCATATCATACCTGTGTGATGATAGTATCTTCATTTGGTCTTAGTTGCAAGGGCTGCTCGCTACTAATCTTACGGATGATTTCCGATAGGACGTGGTCAGAGAGTTCCTTCGGTTTGTTTTTATCCTAGACCACTTGTATGGAAAATGTCTGTATTTCCAACATACATGTACATTGATTTTTACAAATGTATATCTGTTTAATATGTAAGAAGTAACTCTCCTATACTTAACACCCTTCTTTGAGATATACGAGCTAAGAGGTTGTACATTTGTGAAAATCAATAGTATGTGATGGAATTGGCAATGTGGCATTCAAAGTGAATTGTAATCATTGCCTCGGGTCTCATAACTCAAAAATTGTTCTATATATGTTGAGTATTTTGTGTATGCTAAGAGAGCTCTCAAATAGGTCAGTTATGACCGAAGCGATGTCATATTCGGTTATATCTGCCACTAGTTAGGTCTGGGGGTAGGCCGGCCTTGCTAAGTGCAAAGATTTCAAAAGGTGTTAATCCTCAA
Organism: Allium cepa; assembly: GCA_030765085.1. Lineage (NCBI taxonomy): Eukaryota > Viridiplantae > Streptophyta > Magnoliopsida > Asparagales > Amaryllidaceae > Allium > Allium cepa. The sequence continues at coordinate 732,738,335 of CM060943.1, forward strand.
TACATCCCTATAGAGATGTACTATATGGAAGGTAGCTCCTTACCTACCACTGTGTGGAAACACATTCTCTAATAAGTGCCCTCATACTTGATTATAGAACCAAATATGCTGGAATTTAATTAATATAACAATTTCAGCTAAGATTGTATATGCTTACTTGGTAAGTGTTTACAAAAGAATGTCATTAAAAATAAAATTACTAGATTTTGCATAGTAAAGATTTTGTTATCATAAGGTAAAAACCCGTTCTGTGTTTATATGTGACGTGGTCTTATGAGATACCGTTTGTTTTCAAATATCTGTATTTTGATTTTCTCACTCTAGTCCCATGATTGACCCAGAGTTTATTTTTTAGTTCCCTTAAACTCTAGGTGCATATTTTTCTAGGCAGCCAAGTAGTCGGGTTTAACTTGGCACATTGTGATAGAGCTTGAAATCTGGAGCTGAAGATGTTTATGTAGATAGTTCTCCATTTCCTTCCACATTGCATCGGTTTACTAATGGTATTCAGCATTTATAAGGACAGAGATTTATAACTGTCCAGGCTGATTTTTAAGATAGACCCTGATAGATGTATTTAAGATTTCTACTATAAAGATCACATATGTTGAAATAATATATGTTATTCCATTCAAGTAAGATTCTGTTCTATCTTTATTTTCTTTTACCGTATGATAATCTGCCTCTCTGGCACTTGGGTTTGTTGCACCTGAATACCAAGGATGAACTAGTGTTAATTTCCAAGGGTCGAGGAAGCAAGTCTTCACACTCAATGCAACACAAATTTTCCTTTTGGATAAGATACAGAAATTTACATTATTAACCTTTTCTTTTGGGAGGAATGCAACTCCAATGTATTAAAATGTATAAATCCCTAAGGATTGATTAAAGAATTGTAAATGAGATAATAATGATGACCTAAGAGAAGAATTAATGTATATGCAATATAAGCAAGACAAAAATCAAATAATAACGATGAAATGGTAGGCTAGTAATAATTTAAAATAAAAGAATATGGAAAGTCCACTAAACAATGGAAAGAATTAAAGGTTAAAGAGGGAAAATATATAAAAATTAAATAGTAAGAAAAGGGAAGTAAACTAAAAAAGATATTCAGATATTTTAAAAAAAAAGCGGTGAATAACAATTGAAAAAGAGATAAACGCATGAGCAAGTAAGGAAATATTATGAACAATAGAACATGGGAGGCATAGCAATTAAACAAGTATGGATACACACATAGCCTCAAGTATGCGTTTATGATGAGTGTGAATTATTAAAATTATTAAATGACTTAGATGGATAAGAATGACAGACTCATTGAAATGGGTTGGATTGCGAGGTCAGTAGTGTTACATAATAGAAATCTGCCCACCGCAAATGGCTACCAGTAGTTATATATACTTTACATTAATATGGGACATATCCAACTGTAAGACTCGTGGAATTATATACGCTTGCATATAAGTGAAGAAATACCCTAGTAGGGTTTGCTTTAATCTTTTAGGAGCGTTATTGCCTTGATTACAGTTGGCAATATAAATGAAATGGTGAGCAAGGATCAGCACTATATCAGTGTGTTGGTACCATATTAGGGGGTAGGAGTTGTACATAGGTTGAGAACATCGGTCCCGAGCAATTAGCGGAAATATAATGGTTACACTTAAATGGTTTACACCTCCTACCAGTGTAGGTCACGTTTAGGTCATGCACCACCACAGTTGTTAGTTATTTTGTTTGTTATGAGGTAAGGCCAGGTCTTTCAAAACGAATGGGGTAGTCCAAAGAGATGCGTCCTCTATAGTCCGTGGAGCTAAGTCCATAATAGAAAGCATATAAGTAAGTAAATCCCCAAGGCAAGATAGAATATGGAAAAACTATAGTGACGCCGTTATTAGTTACTACAGGAGTTCCTTGGAATCCACAATAACAAGGGTGTGATATTGTGTTGATGATGGGTCTTGAATGGTTGTCGGGTTATGGATACTAACGAGGATAGTTCTTGGTCTAAAGGTGGACTGTGGTACTTATGTATGATATATACATATATACACACATGTACATAGTTATTGTCTACTTCGAGAAGATAGGACATATCATATGCGAACGTGTCATCGAGACGACTAATTAAAGTAAAACTACATAACATGGGATGAAAGGCAATCAGCATAAACTTGCGTTATGTATACAGTGTATAATTTATCAGTCACTAGAACATTATTTTGACCCCCTCCTCCTTACAACCCATATGATAGCTTTAGAGGGACAAGTACTATTGTTGGCGGGAACAGAGGAAGGATAGGTTTCACTATGCATGCTCGATACTGACAAAGACACCAGTTATTGTAAGTGTTAATCTTGGTCAATCTATATAATTTATTATACTTTACTATTCCATTGTAAGTTATATCGATAATGCTATGAGAAATATTTATTTTTTATTTATAGGATACCAAACCAATGATCTGTACTTTGGTGGACTTAGGTTTTGATTTACCGAAAATTCAAGCCCATTGGGTATGACTTGTCACACATAGATATGTGATGGCTTTAGACATGTTGTTAACCCAAAAAATAGACCAGCATCCTAGATTGAGTGTAAAATCACTAGCTCTATTCTTAGAGCAATAATATAGAAAATGAACGTAAAAAAGCAGAAATAGTAAAGAAACGAGAAGATTTTTGTAGTGGTTCAGCTGTTAACAAAGCTTACATCCACTTTATAACTTTCTATTAACTTCCTGCAGTTACAAGTTGAATCGAATTACAATATAATTGAATCTTCGAATTTAGATCAAGTCACAAGTGAAGTAGTTCACTGGAGAATCACAACGAACCCTTAGATGACTACTGTATGGGAGGAGAAGAGTGAAGAATAGTTTCTACAGAGTTTTAGCCGACAATCTAGAAGATTCTCTTATGTTGCAGATGGTTTGTATTTACAGGGATTGGAGAGCTATAAGGCTAGACCGCTTTGTGAGAAGCCTATACTTGATAAAGAAGACGATCCAAAAATTCTGCAACAAACAAACCTATCATGATGGATCGCACGCGATCCATAGGGCATGGATCGTTAGTGATCCATGTAGTTAATGTATTGTTGGGTCATTTCACTTGGATTGTGCTCTTTGCCTTATGTAGATGCTCTCCGTGTAATTTCATAACGAGTTGCTTTGTTTTGATGGTGATTCATGTATAGGTTGCACTGAATTATGATTGGAATCAGATGAATATGCACTTCTTGAACGAGCTCGCTTGGAATATTAAAAAAATTGGCAGATACCTTAGAAATGATAGTGGTTCATGATGGAAGAAGTTTAGAAGATCTACAAGCAATCCATATGGATTGCTAGCGATCCATCCCCTTAGCCTATTTTTGCATTTCCCTTTTGGGTTCTTCTTAGCTTCTTCTTTTGGACCTTTTGGTTAATTCTTGAGTTGTTTTGACGTGACGTGGATGTTCTTGCTCCCATTGAATACTATTGGGTTAAAAACCCGGTTAACATTTGCCCTACAGAGTATGCCTTTATTGGAAAGAAGGTATGCTCTGGAAGTAACTGCTTTTGAGTTTCCCTTTCTTAAAGATAAATTGATCGTGTTTAGGCTATCATGCGAATTTGGCTTTGGCTAGTCAACCGTTTGTTAAGTCTTCAATGTGAACCTTCATTACTCGTAACGATAAAACAATTTCAATCCCACAACTTACTAAATTCTTGTGAATAATACTTAGATCGTACTTGGCAAGTTTGGAGAAAACCGATTGCTATTTGATAGACCGCTAGCGATCTAAGGACTTAGCAAATTTTTCCATCCATTCTCTTATTTAAATTTGTTCGAGCCGATTCTTCACCATTTCACACTTTCCTTGCAAACCGAGCCAATCTTTCTATGACCTGAGCTAAAGCACGACCAAACCCTAAGTTTTCTTAAGCCACCGCCATCGTTGATCTTCACCGCCGAAGCTCTCAGCCTTCGACACTGCTTAACCTTGCCGTCACTTTGAGCCAATTTCCAGCACCTAAAATGTTGCCCGCCCGAATCGCGACTGATCTTGTTTAACTTGGATTGCTAACGAATTGAAATTGACTACATTTGTCCTTTAACTTGTGACGTGGATTTTGGCATAGTATTAGCGAATGGTGATGAGGTTGTGTTGGTGACGGATGCAATGGAAAATTCAAGCTGATTGTGATTTTGTGGAAGAAGATAGTAAATCAAGTCTTGAATTCTTCATGGAACGAAGCCCGGGTTTTGCCTCGGTGTTTGACATGTTCTGCTATCTTCATCCATAGAGTCAACATTAACTTGCACTAAATTTCACCATTAATCTTGGCACTTCATCTTACGGGTTGATTTTGGTATGTCTAGGAGGTAATAATAGCTTAGGGTAGCGTCTCGTATGCAGCTCATGCTACTACCACTTTTAGAGAACTGAAATCGACTTATGATGAGAATTTTCTATTCCATTCGGACCTATAGATCTATAGTTTCTCACTTTGCATTGGTTCTATCATTGCACAATCGATGTACCTAGGACAAATAGAGCTCTCTGAGTGGCTTCGGATAGCGTATCCATTATCGATCGTTGATCTGTAACGGGTAAATGTAGGAGGAATAACTTTAATGAATGATATGAAAAGCTTTTTCCTTTCTTTGCTACGATTGAACTATCTATACAAGATAGAGCATTCAGTATTCAGGACACTAAGCCCATCCCACATAGATAATACACTGCACTTGCTCCAATAAACACTTGAAATCCGATGAGTTGGCATAAATCAATGGTTTTTGGGAATTCAAGTTTTCAGCATAAGGGGACTTCTAGTTACAAACAGAATTATCTAACTACGTTCGATGCAAGTTCTATTATATAGAATGAAGCACCTGTCATCCCATCGTAAATCCAGTGGAGGTAGTCCGACACACTCGGAAGCCGAATCAACAACAGTTACGCCTTGAGAAACGGTTTCGGTAGCGCCTACTTCTTCGACATTACCAGCTAAATATAGTCAATTTGTTCCAGTTGGTTTGGTTGTAGATCGAACTCCTCCAAACTTTAGAGTTTTACTCAACCCTTCGGAGGGAGCTTCCACCATAATATCTGTTAAAGTCATGCACAACATTTGTTTACAGCATGGCATTTCGGATGATGACGTGCGCCTTCCATTGAAAAACGAGTTTGCACACATGCCACCTTTGAGGTACACTACCTACCATCGGTACATGTGCTTGAATGGAGCAGTGCCCCCTTCAATCATTTTTTGAGAGAACTCTTCTGAGTTTGGGAATTTCCTCATTTCAGATTCACCCCAATAGATACACGATTTTGATTTGTCTTCATGTTTTGCTTGAAGATAATCAGTCGTGCTTCGAGCTTTGATGAGCTGAGATATTTCTTCTTATTCAAGAAGAGAGACGAATGTCCATCTCCTATAATCATCGAGGCCCAAAGAAATCGTAAAATTGTGCTACGGATTCAAAGTAATTTATTCCAGTTCAAGACCCAATATTTTTTTGTTAGGTGTCCTGAGGGATTTGATCGCCTTTGGATTATAGGGGGTAAGTCTTCTCTTTGACTCTTTGTGATATAATATGATGGTTTAGGATTTTTAATAGGCTGACAATTCCTTGCCGTTATTCCGAGGCCAAACAAAGATCCATCACTCGATCCCATATTCCATACTCTAGAAGCCATAGATGCTAGAGAGAGATTGGTCAACTCTTTGCTGACGGATGATAATTTGCTTCGGTATGGGTTGTTGCATCCTGAGAGATCTACCATCGCCGTTGAAGTTCCATCTCCTTCCTGATTTGGGATTCGAACATGCTCCACTTCTTCATCACATAACTCCGAAGAAGGCGACCTACCAGAAGGAGAAGGTCTATCCGGTGGATCAACTAAATAAATTAATAAAGGAAAAGGTGTTACGATCGGATCCAATTACCTAATTAGGATGCCCCTGATCCTGGAGGAGGGAAAGAGGAGATCAAGCATCGTAAGTGCAAGGCTGCGGTGATCACAGAAAAGGAGGAGGGTGATTTGAAAGCAGTAGTAGCTATGATTCCTCATCTAATAATGAGGATTTTGATGCAAGTTCTAGTAAAGCAAACTTCGAATCACGTGACGAAACTTCGAGAATGAGTCATATTCCCCATATTTGCCTCCCTAAGAGATTATTGCTAAAGGTGCTCCCCTAGCAGCCGAACGACTTCATGGTTCTCCACCTAAGGAAACTGATATCAATTTTGGGGACTTGGGAAATGTTTATGTAAACATCGATAAACTCATGGGTGATGATTTCAAGTTTAAGGATTATCTTCTCACTCCGAACATGCTGTGTCTAGAGTTAGCCTGACTCCCACTCTAATGGCTTACTGATCCGATTTGTGAAGTCCTTTTAGGCCGCCTACGACACAGTACACATTTCACTAGGGTCACGCACACTTACATATGCATTATTTGAGTTCATTTTCTATCGCTAAAGTTCTTCATTAATTTTTTATATCAAGTACTATGGGAGGCCGTGGATTTTATGAGGACCTTGAATAAATTACAAACGCACAACGCGGGTCAAGACAGACTTAAAGCCACCATTAGGTTCGAGAAACCGAGGAAGAGTGGAGAAGGAGGAAAGACTCGATAGCCAAAGTTCATTTTCGGAATGACGGAGATCAAGGTAGAGTTTATAGGAGTGGTTATGAGAAGAGGAAAACTCCTGATGATAGGGAAGAACCATCATAGCAATCGAAGGATGATCGTGGTTCTTATCCTTCTGAGCATCAAGCATTTCCTTGGCTCCAATCTATATTGGAATTGAAATTTCGACTTCTACAGTTCAAGTTCTCCATCAATTCAGACTCCGTCAACTCACGTAGTGCTTGCTTTTAGTTCTTCATGCCCCCGTAGGAGGCTAATTTATATTCTCATATCTGGTCCCCCTGAGCTTGAAGCCACGCTCCCCAGATGGTTTATGAAGTGGGTTAAATTTGAATATGACTTGCGTCCGATCCGTAAGGATTCTTTTGTGCTCCATCTCTAGGCGATTCAGGGCAATTTGGATCAAGATGAAGTATGGGAGAAATTACGTAAGCAACTGACGAACACAAATCATAACGACTACCAAGAGATCCTTTCCTTCAAGTCAGAAAAGGATGATTACGGGAGTGTTAAAGAAACATGACGCCAAAATTGAGCAACTGACAAGGGAGAGGGATGCTACAATTCGAGAGAGTAAGAGCAAAGCTAGTTTGCTAAAGGAATAGATAGAGCTGCTTACAAAAATTGAGATCATGTTTACGAGCGAAATCATGAAGGCCCATGCTGATGGGATTAAGCTGAAAAAGGAGCTTGAAATTCAAGATGAGATCATCGAAGCTCAGTAGAGAACTATTGCTGGTCATGAAAAAGCCGCCGAAGCTCATAAAAAGGTAATTCTTGATTATGCGGGAATGGTGGAATCCCGTAACAAGACCATATCTGACTAAGCTCAAATGATTGCTTCGCTTCAGAAAAGAGTTGCATAGCTTAACATTGAGAAGACCCAAGTTGAAGTTGAGAAAGCCGCTATGGAGGCGGAGTACTTACAGCTGTAGGATACTTTCAAGATGACGATAGAGAAGATGGATGACACCATCTTGAATTTCTACGTCAACTCCCTACAGTATCATTGTAGCCTCGGCTATCTGGGCCCAAGTTAACGCATACTCTTGCTATGACATGGGAAGAAGTTCTGGCCCATTTTCGAGAAAATGGGGATGTATACATTGAGCAAGAGTTGGAGGACGCCAATCACAACGAAGAGTCGAAGAGGGCTTTGGTATAGGGCCAAGAGATTACTCGAATTGAGATGGTTCGAGAGGCCGTTGATGCTACTGCAACTGCAACTGCTAAAGCGCTACCAGAGCATTTCTACTCCAACCTTGGCAAATCATCAAAGCGGCCTCGTGATCAGTTAGGAACCATTCTGGGTTCAGCCGATACTACTTTGTTCTTCCCCTTCAGCAGCCATTTCAGAAGCCTTGGGTGGTCCTAGAACTTCACCAAAAATTGTGCAGTCATCCAAAGAAGGAGACTGTGGGGAGTTTGTGATTGAAATTCTCGGTCACATTTCTGAGTAGGTAACCTTCATTTTTCTCCCGAATTTGAGAATTTTAATATCATGTCGCAAGAACATGACAAATTGAATGCTTTCAGTTTTGATCTTATTGGTCTATCTTCTTTACCTATTGAATTGCCAATTTCTTTGGTCCCGAGGCCTGCTACTATTTCGACTGCTTCGATGCTTGTTTTCGTAGCTGCTTCGATCACCATGCCCATTTCTGGCTCACAACCAGGGTCGAAATCTTAGTGGATTGTTGCATTGCATGTCCTGGCCGACCCTTCTATATCTTTGAAGGGCGATTTAACAGCAGTTGACACTCTAGAGCAGACAGAACAAGCGAGCCAGCTAAGTAAAACTAAACAGTAGATGGTGGAAGTTAAGAGGGTCGAGGAGAGAAAGTCTTCAAGGAGCTCCCACAAGTCTCGAAAACACAAGACAAAGGGGGAGTCTTCCGAGGGGGTCGAAGAACAAGAAGGAGACATGGGCATGGAGGTGCTCCGGTGTGATACAACTCCTGGTGGGGAGCTGAGAAGAAGAAACTTCAAACCGAAGGTGGAAAAGGAAGTGGTGGAAAGAAACATTGACAGGCTCAAGTGATAGAGGAGTCGGATACTGGAACATTCTGATTTGTCTGACATGCATTTCATATAAGTGCAGAGTCTACCCTTATTACATTCGTTGTTGTAGCATTTGTACTATTCTTTTTGTTAGTCGATATTGTGTGGGTATGGCCTCCACATTTTAACTTTGCATAGAAAATGTTATAAGGAATGAAAAAATTAATGTTTCTACTATCATCTCTTTCATGATCTTCCTTATTTGTCACGTACTTAACTTGCTTTTATACTATATATGTGTGTGTAAATGGCATGATTGCTTGTTCTTCAGTTTCTATACTTCACATTGTCGTGCCGTTACGATGCCTTTATTTTCATGATTTCACACATCATATGTGAATTTTTTAACTTTATAACTTGATCCATTGTGATTTTTAAAATTCTTTGTTTAGAGAAATGGGCTTGTGGACTAATTTTCCATTCAACTAAGGATTGGTATGTGTATGCCCCCATACTTTACAGGGTTGTTTCTTTGAAGACTTGACAAATGATCGATTGGTCCAAGCGGTTACTCGAATGTCTGTAACCGAGTCTACTATGCGGTTCCTACCTTTAGGAGCTTGTGGCTCGAGCGCCTCGATTCCAGAGATTTTGTCAGTCAATGATCGAAATTCTTTTTCCATTTCTAGTTATGCAGCATTGCTGGATTTATGTCGATTACTTTTGATAGTGAGAGTGAATTTTTATTTATCCTGAATAGATGAGTTTCCTGGTGTTGCTAGGACAATACCAATACTTACAAGACCTTAATGGTTTGCTGATGGTGCCGGGGCAACATCAAGTAGTGCTTGTGTGGAATGTGCGGCTTCTAAGAGTGTATGGCTTACAAATGCTCGACTTATGGGATTGATATAATCCATTGATCCGGAACGGTTTGGAACTTCTTAACATTGCCACTCTTTAGGTAATGTGAGGAGTTCGTGCTTCGAGATCATGGTTCCACGGTTCAAGAAGTGATGCACGGTTTAAGAAGTGATGCACGACATATGAGTGTGCACGAATTAAGTAACTATATTTGCTTAGACATGATTCCATAACCAAAGAAGCATTGCATGGCTTATGAAATGCATGGCTTTGGTTTGTGCCCTCCGAATGTTGCTAGAGCAACACCGGTTCTTAGAAGGGGATCGAGTTCCATCGATCCGACAATTTGAGTCGATTTGCTTCCATCGACTTAGGGGGTAGATGGGGCATGCATGAGCATGGTTCTACTATCTCAAGCAGTGATTGGATGGTTTTGAGTCAATTTTGACTCAGCGGGTTACTTTTGTGAACACAGTTTTATTGGCTCAAAAGGCAGAGCAATTTTATTAATAAAAGTTGGGCAAGTTTAGCCTATTTGCAATGTCTTCAGGATTTCGAGATGGCTTACCTGCGAGAGATAGGAAATATATAAAATAGTATTAGATAAAGTAATGATGCAACGATTCCTTGTTCCAAGCTTAAGGAATTTGGGTTTCGTCAATGGTTATTAGCTTGAATATGTCATCCCCTAGCTTCTGGCTGATCACATAGGGCCTTTCCAGTTTGATCTGAATGTTCCTGGTATAGGGCAGACTCATTTGAGGACAAGAGGTCCTAATCTAAAAGCGCAGTTATGGATTTTGGAATTGAAATATTGTGCGTCCCTTTTTTGGTGAGCAGCGGTCCCTAGCTTAACTTCTTCCCTCTTCTCATCCACCATATCGAGCAACTCGAGTAGGAGCTGCTCATATTTTCATTGATTGAAGGTTTCCTGTGATGAGTGGGGACTTCTAGCTCAATTGGATCATTGCTTCATATGCCAGGGCGAATGAGGAGTGTCCGGTTGCAGATTTGTGCTCTGTCCTATAAGCCCATAGCACGAGCGGAAGTTCATCAACCCAACTTCCTTTGGCTTTCCTCAGACGCTTTTTGACGCTCGACTTGATGATCATGTTTGTTGCTTCCACTTGCCTGTTTGCCTATGGATATGCAACAATGGGAAAGCTTTTCTCGATTTGGAAGCTTTTGCAAAAGTCTTTGAACTCGGTGCTTTCGAATTGAGTTTAGTTATCTATGATGATTTTTTATAGCACTTTGAACCTGCAAATAATTTTTTTAGTGACAAAATTAATAACTTTCTTTATGGTAATAATGGACAGCAGTTCTTCTTTGACCTATTTGGTGAAATAGTCGACATCAACGATAGCATATTTGACTCCTCCTTTAGTCATTAGTAATACACCAATCAGATCGATTCTCCAAATCACGAATGGCCATGGGGTGACTAGAGTTCTTTTAATCTTGCCTAATCTTTGGCATTGGTCGCACCGTCTAGCATAATTTGTTGCATCGTGGTTTACTGTTGGCCAAAAACACCCATATCAGAGAATTTCTTTGTAGGATTTGCTTCTAGTGTGATCACCATGGTCGCCTTTATAAACTTCGTTGAGGATTCTTAGGGCATCGTCGTTGGCCACACACTTGAGCAAGGGAGTAGAGAATCCCCTTCGATAGAGAATCTCATCTTGTACTGCAAACATTGGTGACTTTCGAAGGAGCTTTTTCCATTGATTCTTGTCTACGGGGAGTGTTCCTCTGAGTATCAGTCCATGTTTAGTGTTATCCACGTTTCTGTTTCTTCGGTTGTTTCAAAAATCCATTCGATATCCATCTCGCTTATGGTGGGAGTGGTCAGAGTTTCAACTGGGACAAGCCCCAATGACAAAACTTCTCCGAAACTGGTCGGTTTGGCTAGATAGTCCAACTTTGTGTTTTGTTCCTGCGAGATATGAGTTATGGTGTAATGTTCGTGTCAGTCAGTGGTTACTACACTTTAGATAGATATGGGGCGAGCTTCTCTCACGGAGCTTGGTATTCACCTTTCACCTAATAGACGACTAGCTGAGAGTCGCAATAGATATGTGCGAACTTTATCCCGAGTTCTTTCACAACTTTCAGCCCAGCCATCAATACTTCGTTATTTGTTGCAGAGAATTCCAAGCATAAGGCATAGTAAATGGATCATTCTTTGGGAGTTTTAAGTACAACTCCTGCCCCTGAACAGAAGTTGTTAAACACATCATGAACGAACAACTTCCAATGTGTCTCCACTTCCGAAGTGAATTCTTCTTCATTATCTCATATAACAATTTCGGTAATGAAGTCTGCTAGCACATGCCCATTGATCGCCCTTCGAGGATGGTATGTGATTTCGTACTGACTTAATTTGATGTTCCAATTTAAAAGTCGTCCAGAGGTCTCGGGGGTACAACACTTGCATCAAGGGTTGATCTATTAGTACTTTGATCGGGTGTGCCTGAAAGTATGGTTATAATTTTCTAGATCCGATCAAGAGGCAATATGCTAATTTTTCCAATTTCGGATAGTTCTTCTCAGCTCCAGTGGATCATTTACTGATGTAATATTCAGGTCACTGGATCTTTTCTTCTTCTCGTATGAGCGTGGCACTTAATGCGTGGGGAGAGACTGCTAAGTATAAACAAGTCTTCTCCATCTACCGGTTTGGATAGGATTGACGGGGTTTCCATATGTCACAGTAGCTCATCAAACGTTGTTTGACAAACTTAATTCCATTCAAAGTTCTTCTTTTCCTTCTTTAGTGTGTCAAAGAAAGGTATACATTGTCGGTTGCTTTTGAGAAGAACCAATTTAGTGCTACGACTTTTCCATTCAAGCTTTGTAACTCTTTCTTGTTCATTGGGGCCTTGACTTCCCATAAAGCGGTAATTTATTTGGGATTTGCTTCAATGCCTCTTGCGCTTATAATGAATCCCAAGAACATTCCAAAGGCAACCCCGAAGTGACACTTAAGTAGATTGAGTTTCATTCCATATTTGTGGATTATTTCAAACATTTCGACAAGATAGCCGAAGTGGTTTGTAGCTATGCGCGATTTAACCAACATATTGTCTACATAAACTTCCATAGTCTACCCGATCTGATGTTTGAACATGGCATTCACTAGTCGTTGGTAGGTTTCTCCAGCATTATTCAAGCCGAATGGCGTCGCTTCCTAGCAGTATAATCCCATATCAGTAATGAAACTAGTGTTTTTCTAGTCAGGTTCTTGCTTCATGATCTAGTTGTACCACGAGTAAGTGTCCATAAATGATAGCAGTTCATGTCAGCCTGTCCCGTCCATAAGCGGATCAATTCTAGGCAGAGGAAAGCTATCTTTTAGGCAAGCTATATTCAGGTCTGAGTAGTCAACACAAGTTAACCATTTCCTATTGGACTTCTTAACCAAGACCGGATTAGATACCCACTCGGGGTAGGTTGCATCATGGATAAAACCATTTGCCATCATCTTATTCACTTCTTCTCTTAGTGCTTTGGATCGTTCGGGTCGTGGGATGTGTTTCTTCTGCTTCACTGGTGTATATTTACGACCAATGTTAAATGTGTGGCATGCAATCTCCAGCGAAACCCTGGATATATAGGAATGTGTCCAAGCGAATACGTCCAGGTTGGCGCGAAATTTTTTGATGAGTTCCAGTCGCATCTTGTTTCGAGGATATGATCCAATTTTCATGACCCGTATTGGGTCATCCATTTCTATTGGGATAGATACCGTTAATTCTGCATGTGCTTTCCATTCCTACCCTAAACTCTTCTTTCTAGGCTCCAAAGCCTTGTCGAATTGGCTATGGTCCAAAAGCTAGGGGAGGCTCTGTAATTTCAATTTGGTAGATTCATGAATGTGGAGAGTTCTCCCCACATTCTTCCCCTTTTCTTTTCTTCTAGACTTACGTAGTTCTGCGATGTAGCATTCTCTGGAAGCACTTTAGGCTCCTTTGATCACCCCAACTCCATTCTTTGTAAAAAAAAAATCATAGTTAGACACCACTGAGCTAAAGCAATCCTGAAATCTACCAAAGCGGGCCGACCCAAGAAAGCATTGTAGGCGGATATTTCATCTACAATCACAAAGGTCTGGATATAGACGATTCTTCGGTAACCTTCTTCGAATTCTACGGGTAAATCGGTTGTTCCGACAGGTTTCTTAGGTTCATCGGTGAATCCCTGGATCTTTGTCCGGCAAGCAGATACGTCTTTCATATTGATTTTCATCCGATCAAACGTATGTTCGAAAAGGATGTTCATAAAAATGACATTGTCCAGTAATACACATCAGACCATGGCCAATCTGATTCTTATTGTCATGAACATTGGGTCAAGCGTCAGAGCTTCTATTACTTCATTATCTCGATTTTGGAACACTATGTCATTGTTCAAGGTCCTCTGTAGCTTAGAAGGAGTTTCGTCTTTGATCGCGAAGCATGAAACTTTCAGAGCGTGTCTTAGTGAGCTTGCGTATTACTCCAATTCTCCCCAACTCTTTTGTGGGGGATGAGGTCCTCTCGATATTGTTTCGATAATGAGTCTTTGGTCAGACCATTTGGATCCCTCTTCACTGGTTTCAGCTTGGTTTCCCAGTCCCTAGGAGCTTGGAGTGCTACAGACCGGTCAGGATTTATGGCTTCCTCACATACTATTGAAGTTTGTTTTCCCAAATCAGCTCTTCAATCAAGTTCTTCAAGTGACGGCACTCATTCATGTTGTAACCATGTGTTTCATGGAAGTGGCAATATTTCTCGAAATGATTTTTCTGTTCAGTTGCTTCTTTTTTAGGTGGCTTCTTATATTCCTCTGTCCCTTGTATCTCTAGGTAGATATTCTCTAGAGTATCATAGAGTGGGGTGTAGTCTTCGGGTCTCAAGCCTTTAAGTCGCTTGTTACTTCCTTTTCGATTGTTGGAATTTTAGTTCTTCCTTGTTTGATTTCTATCCTTCCTCGCATTTCCTACAACGGTCTCGAAGGTATTTGCATCTTAGTTCGCCGCATACCATTCTACCCAACGTTGGTTGATTGTAGGTTAGCAGGTTTTCCTTTTAGCTCCTCAACCACTTTTAGTCTCAAGTACTGGCTCGCCTTTCGATTAAATTCCTTCCTAGTGGTAGGTTGTTTCATCTTGATCCATTTCGAACTCAGTGTCGGGATGGATAGCGTGGACCATGGCCATGAAGACCATATCTTCATTCGGGTTACTTACCTCAGTGACCGCTATGTTAAACCAACTCATGAAGGATTTTAGAGATTCATTTCATCCCTAGAATAGGCTCGATAAGGACATCACGTCTTTTTGTTGTGTCGTATGAAGCCTAAACTAATCAATGAACCTTGTTACTAACTCATCGAAAGTGGAGATGGATTTAGGTGGGATCCTGGTGAACCACATGAAAGAAATTCCTTACAGAGATATTGGAAAACATTTACATAGAACATCATTTGAAGCATTTGCACCGTCCATTTACCTACTTGTAAAAGTGAGCTTTCGGGTCTCTAGTTCCATCATAGGACATAATAGTTGGCATAGTGAACTTTTTAGGATATCATTCATTTAGAATGTCATCAGTAAAGAGAGTCCAGCTTGGAGTGGATCTCTATTCATCATCTCTCCTATTCTTACTTTCGTCTATTAGATGCTTGATCATGTCCACGTTATATGCCTCTGATGTTTAGTAGTCCATGGGTTGGCTGTAAATGACTACAACAAGTGTTTGATTTTGCAAATGATCTTGGAAAGTGGGCTGAAGCCTAGACTCTTCGGTTTTCGAGAGAACCACTCTCTCCGAGTTCCGTTGGCTCGCGGTTGGTCAGGCAGGGGTAGTTTTGACCACTCTACTAGTACTGAGGGCATTAGTATTTTCTTTTAACTCGTCGTTGTCAAGTTGTTCACAATCTTCAGAGTTGGTGAGATTCACTGCTATATCTTCCCATTGGGTTTTCGTCCTTAGATTCAAGTTCTTGGCGGGCTACTTTACAGTTGGTGGAGTCATTTCCTTTTATGGTGATTTTGCAGCTCCACCTACTACTCCTTTTTGCTGGTGCTTTCCATTTGTCCTGTTTAGGCCAGAAATGGAAGTGTTTTCTTCTCTTATGGAAGCCATGGGCTCTGGCATGGTTCTCGAAGTAAAAAGTGATTACAGGGTCAGGAGGGCGTTTAATTTTTCCATAAAATCTTTTTGGCTATTCTCCATCTTTTGATTGATTTCATCACCATCTTGTTTAACTTGCCTCTAGTGATAACTTCATGCTAGATAGAAGATCCTGGCACCTAATCTCCTATGTTGGCGCCAGAATTTGCTCTGACTAATGGGTTGTTGGCACTGTTGACTTTGACTTGTTGAGGATAGGTTTCTTCTCCAGCTACTATAGCTCCTATAGATATCCCAAAAGCAGTTCTCTTTCTATTTGGTGCCATTGATTCTCAACGGCAAATCTTCTAGGAAAAGATTGAAGATTTAACTTCTGAACCTGTTTGATCCAAAGTAAATAGCTAGATCTGAGCCTAAGAAAGCACCAAAATTTTAACCCAAAAAATGGCTCGGCACCTTAGATTGAGTATGATAGAACCAGCCATGTTCTTATAGAGAAATAATATAAAAATGAATATTAAAAAGCAGAAATATTAAAGAGACAAGAAAATTATTATAGTGGCTTGGCTGTTAACGAAGTCTAGTCCACTTTATAACTTGCTATTAACTGACCGTTGTTACAAGTTAAGTCGAAGTACAATATGATTGAATCTTCTAAATTAGATCTAGTCATAAATACAAGAGTTCATTGGAGAATCACAATGAACCCTTAGATGACTATTGTGTGGAAGGAGAAGAGTGAAAAATAGTTTATGCAGAGTTTTAGCCGCCAGTCCAGAAGATCATCTTTATGCTGCGGATAGGTGAGTATTTATAAGAATTGGAGAGCTATTGTGCTAGGCCGCTTTGCAATAAGCCTATATTTGATGATACAAAGATGCTCCAATAATTCCACAACGGACCAACCTACAATGATGGATCGCTAGCGATCCATAGGGCATGGATATCTTGCGATCCATGTAGTTAATGTATTTTTGGGTCACTTCACTTGGATTGTGTTCTTTGTCTTATGTAGATGCTCTCCATGTAATTTCATAACGACCTGCTTTGTTTTGTTGGTGATTCATGTATAGGTTGCATGAATTATGACTGAAACTAGATGAATGCTCAGTTCTCAAACTAGCTTGCTTGAAATATCATGAAACTTGGTAGATATCCTTAGAAATGATATTGGTTCGTGATGCAAGAAGTTTGAAGGATCTATGAGCAATCCTTATGAATCGCTGGCGATCCATGGGTGATGGATCACTAGCAATCCATAGGTGATGGGTCGATGGATCGCTAGTGATCCATCCCCTTAGCCTATTTTTGCATCTTCCATTTTGGGTCCTTCTTAGCTTCTTCTTCTAGTCCTTTTGGTTGATTCTTAAGTTGTTTTGACTTGACATGGATGTTCTGGCTCCCGTTGAATTCTATTTGGTTAAAACCTGGTTAACATGAAATAGCTTTAGACATGAAATCGCTAGAGGCATGTGGTAGTTATAAACATGCGATAGTTTTAGACATGCATTAGCTTAAAACATGTGATAGCTTTAAGCGTGCTATAGCCTTGCATATATGATAACTTCACCTTAAATATTCGATAGCCCTATCTTACACTTTTGATGGTATGTTACTAATTATTTGGTAGGCTTTTAGTAATTTTTTGAATTTATAAATTTGGACAGTAAGATTTTAAAAGATATAAAAAGTAAAATTTAGCCCAAAATTATTGGAGTTTATCTAACGACCTTTATTTTACATATCGGAGGATCGTAAAATACTTTTATTTAATTCATACAAAGTTGTATGACTCTAAAACTTTGAAAAATCACTACTATCGACATTTTCCATCTTTTCATTTTTTATCGGGCATTTTGAACCCAAAATTTCTTATAAAACCTATAACTTTTGTTAGGTAATGAATTAGAGTTTAAAACCACTTCCATTAGATTAGACTTCTGGTTTCTCCTTCTGTAGAGTAGTCATAATAGGAAAACGGACTTATCGTTTGGGAGATATGGCTATTTTAAATTCTATTTGTTGTTGAATAGTTTAGTGGGCAATTAAACTAAGCCCATACTTAGGCCCATTAATGAATTTCGAGAATTGTGCCTAATTGGGAGAGAGGAATGGAATTAGATCATTTTCCACTTTTTCAAAACAATTTCAAACCTCCATTAACCCCTTAATTCATCCAAAAGCTCATCTTTTTTTTATTAATCTGAACCAAATCAAACATTATAAGGGTAATTAGCAGTGGGGATCATAGATTCATCATTTTGGTGCTTGGAAATAAGTAATCTTGGTCGTTCATATCAGATTTGGAGATTTATAGTTTATTTTGGGTATTAGGTAAGTCATTCTTGTTCTCCCACTATTCTATGCTTATCTATATAGTTAAAATAGGTCTTTTTAACGTGATTTTAATAGAAAATTGTTTTTTGAGTTTTGTTACGTAAAAAATGATTATGGTCAAAATTAAGAGGATTGGATTTGATTTTAATTTGTTTTGCAACCACTTTTGGACCATATTGTCATGATAGTGTAAAGTTAGATCTAGACTCGAGTTTGTGTGTTAGTCTTGTTTGAATTGCTTATATATGTTAGATGAACCTTATGTATGGCATGTATGCCTGGATGGACTGTTTTAGTATGGTTTGCTAGTATTTTAGTGAAGTTAGGAAAAGTGGTCGTTGAATTGGGCAAAAATAAAGGTAAAAGTCATTGAAATTGGATAAGACTTAAAGGGGCTCTAAAGGATGGGAGGAGTCAAAGATTCTAGTTATAGGTCAATCGAATTTGGTAGGAGTGATCGTTGATGAGATGATTTCAGTTCGGTGGAGTTAGTTGTGAATCTACTTGGTATAGGAGCAAGGCTTGGGCACTTAGACTATAAGACTTCGGGACAAACTTCAAGTTTTAGTAAGGAAGGAGTTCCAAGAGACAAAGTGGAAATTTGGCTAAGCATGGTGGTCAGTACCGACCTCTTTGGGTAGGTACCAAGTTCTTTTCACGACGGCTAATAGGTTTTGAAGGTTGGAGTTTCAAGGCATGAAGGATGGGGACTCTAAGTAGGACAAAGGAGAAGAGATTGGGGGAGAAATACATGGCTAAAATTTGTCTTAGTATTGGTCAAGAATTTCGTATCGATATCGAGACCAAGTAGTCGGTACAGACAAAAAATTTGGTGGCTTTTGGTGATGAAACTTCCAAGAAGGGAAGTTTTGGCTGTGTAGGTCATGCTGAAGGTGTTTGTTTGTTCGCTTGAGGTTGGCAATGTGAGGGTAATAGCTTTAGGAATTCAATGATGATAACTTGATATTGAATGGAGTTAGATTTCGATGATGCCGACTCGATGTTGAAAGGAGTCATGAGAATGATTGTCCACAACGAGTGGGTTCTAGGAAGGATGACCCATGGATAGAGAGTCGAATGGTGCTATCGTAGATATAAAGGAATTTCTAATTGTTCCTTAAGGATAATGGAAACTAAATGGAGAAACGAAAGGGGATTAGATACGCATGCTAATGAATTATTGATACTTGGAATATTTTCTGATGTACTCGAAAGCAGGGTTATTGTGAGGGCACTTTATTGGGTACTTAGAATAGCTACCTCAGGTTGGTAGAATGGATCTGTATACTTTGGAAGAGTGGAATGGGTTTAATATCATCTTCGAGCTATGAGCAATTACACTGAAAACTAGGATTTATCCATTTATCCTTGGTAGAGGAATGGTCATACGAGTTATCATATATCCAAGGCATATTGAGTAATTGTGAGGATTTTTTGACGGATACTATGTTTCCTCTGGTTAATTCCCATGTAATCCATCACTCTAGCAATGTCAGTTAAGATAGGTATTATGGATAGTGATACCTGGACACCCATCATTTTACTTAGGTTGCAGTACACCCTTACGATGTTTGTAGAGTAGCACATTGTGTTCGTTATATGATAACTCTTTAGTTCCAAGGACATGTAAGATATGGTTTGTATACCCCTGTTCCTTACAAAATCACCTTGTATAGTATTTTGAGATTCATTTATTGCTCACATCAGACTATTGCCAAACTTAAGGTTTTATGCTTGCTCCTTACTATATCGGGTACTCTTAAATCAGTAGACTAGATAACATGTCTAGGTGATAAACGATGGCTATGCAGAGGGCGAGTAAGAAGGAGCTATCATGTATTATTTATGGATATACTGTTGCTTATTCCACTATGCAACAGAGTGGAGCCTAGGCAGTGTCTGCATTCTTATTGAGATAACTTAAGTTGAGTTTATTCCATTTATATAAACTCTATTACTATATGTATAACTGTGCAGATCTGGGTACTATAATATTTGGTCCACTTAGTTATTGTTGTCTTTCCTGCTTTATATCTATAATGATTTATATTTTATATTCGATGTGTTGAGAGATATATGACAGATTCTGTGGTGTTTCATTTCTTTTCAATCCTTGATGATCGACCAACATTAACCGGACACCACAGCAGTGGATTTATATGTATATTTGGTGTCAGTGTTGTGAGTTAATCATCACATTTGGTATCATAGCTTAGATTACATGATTAACCATAGGGAATATCAAGGTTCAGTTGAAAGTGAACTTGTTACATATTTTGATTATTAATACTATATATTGTATAAATTGCAAGAATACGTGAGTAACATAGATGCATTTTTCCTTATGAGAGATTGTTCATTCTTGTTACAGATGATCCATCATACAAGATACACTATAAGGAACACCATCTCTGGAAATGAAGAAGAAGCGAGTTCGGGGGTGGCTAACCCTAATTCATGCCATGCTCAACACGATGATGGTAAACATGCTGCAAAATGCTTAAGTGGCTGCTCCAAAATGTTGTTGTAGGTGTTAATACTCAAGTGTAGATACCCAGAGTCGATTTCTCTAAGCTAAACGAGGATTTTTCTAGTCTTGGCGTCAAACTTCTCCAAGGAATGGAATCAACTATAGAAGTGCGGGATTGGTTGGACATATGCAAAAGATTTTTGATGATCTTAAATTTGATGATGCGATGAATGGGAGGTTGGCTTCCCGATGGCTTAAGGGGAGAGCCATGAACTGGTGGAATGATATTAGAGTTTCTACTCTTGAGGATCAGTTTATAGGGACTAGTTCAAAACACCATTCGAAGAGAAGTTTTTTCGGGCTGCTCCGAAATCGATGTTATTCAAGAAGTTTGCTGATTTGAAGTAGGGAGACATGTATGTCTTTGAGTATGTTGCTGTATGCGAATCCTTATTGAAATGTGGGATGTCTTTCATAGACACTCCACTGAAGAAGAACAAGAATATTTTTATGGGTTTGGATGTTACTTGTGGGAAGTTAGTGATAAGCCACTTGAGAGACTCACGAGAAAGCTCTTCACTAGGAGATTTTGTACCCCCAAGACCAAATCAGCCAATGTGGTTAAAGAAAAGCCAAAACCGCAACAAATTGGTGGAGGGAAGAAGAAATGGAATGGTAAAAGAAAGGATAACTGAAGGCATATGCTTTGGATGATGTTCCGACTTCGTCAAGTGCTCCCTAGGTGAGAGAGAATGGGAAGATTGTCATTATTTAAAGTAAGCTTTTCATTTATGATGTTCCCATACATGTTTTTATGATACCAAGGCTTTACATTCCTTCAAATCTATTAACCTGGTAGATAGATTGAGATTGAAACCCAAAAAAGTTAACTGACCTTTAATTGTGATGAACCCTATTGGAAGCTCCACTAGCATGTGTATGGTTTGTCATTGTTTGGTTTTATCGATTCATGGATGCACTTTTGTTTATGATTACTTTGTTTAGGTTCAGGATTATCTTAGGGATGGACTGGCTGGGGAAGTATGCGGAAGCGTTGGATTGCAGGAAGTGGTTGGTGAGGATTGGAGCCATAGAGGGGGGGACGGTAGTGATTGACTGTCCTCCAAAGGATGGGATTATGGTTGGTTTTCTATAGTCGCTGGAGGTCCCACAAGATGAATTGTCATCCATGCCTATCGTTAAAAAGTATCCAGACTTATTGGAGGAGGTGATCGGATTACCACCACACCAAGAGATTGTATTTTTAAGACTTAGTGAAGGAGCCAGACTGATAGTTATGCCTTTGAGGCGTATGGCCCAAGACTTTGGGGCAAGCTTCAAGTAGGAGCAAAGAAGGAGTTCCAGGAGCCAAAGTGGAAAATTTAGCTAAGTATGGTGGTCGGTACCGACCTCTTTTGTCTGGTATTGAGTTCTTTTCTTGATAGCCAATTGGTGTTTAGAGCTTGGAGGTTCAAGGTATGAAGGAAGGGTATTCTAAGTAGGCCAAAGGAGAAGAGATTGGAGGAAAAGCACTTAGTCAAAATTTGGCTAATAAATGATCAAGAATTTCATGTCAGTACTGAGCCCAGGTGGTTGGTACCGACATGAAATTTTAGGGCCTTTGGTGATGAAACTTCCAGGATGGGAAGTGTTAGCTCTACAGCTCGTGCTGAAGGTGTTAGTTTGTTCACTTGGATTTCGATGGTGATGCAGTAGCATGATTAAGGTGATACCTTTGGGACTTTAATGATGGTTACTCGATGGTGAATAGAGTTGCATTTTGATGATGGTGGCTCGATGTTGAAAGGAGTCATGAGAATGATTGTGCAAAAAGGGTGGGTTCTAGGAAGGGTGATCCATGGATAGAATATTGAATGATTCTATCGTGGAAAGGAATGTTGAAAAGTTTCTTGAGGATAATGGAAACTAGATAGAGCAAGGAATGGGGCCCGAATACGTGTGCTAAGGGATCGTTTATACTTAAGAGTGTTTTCCAATATACTCGAAAGCAGGATATTGTGAGGACGCTTAGTGGGTACTTGGAATGGCCACCCTGGGTCAGTGGAATGAATCTGTATACCTTAGACTGATGGATTGGGTCTAGTAAACGCTTCAGGTTATAAGCGAGTATAATGAAAACTAGGATTTATCCATTATCACCTGCAGTGGAATGGTCATATGAGTTATCATATATTCAAGGCACATTGAGTGATAGTGAGGATTGTTTGGTGGAAGCTATGTTTGCTTTGATAGTTTTCTGTCATAGTCTATAATTCTAGTGATTTCACTTGGGATATGTATTGTTGATAGGGATACCTAGATACCTATCATTTTACTTAGGTTGTAGTACACCCATATGACGTTTGTAGAGTAGCACATTGTGTTCGTTATATCCTAATTCTTTGGTTGTTGAGACAAGTCAGGTATGGTTTGTATACTTTTGTTCCTTTCTATATTGAATTGTATAGTAATTTGAGATTCATTTATTGCTCACACAGACTATTGTCTAATTTAAAGTTTTATGCTTTGCTTCTAGTTATCTCGGGTACTCTTAAATCAGTAGACTGGATAAAAGGTCTCGGTAATATGTGGTAGCTGTGCAGAGGACGAGCATGATGGAGCTTTCTCATATTATATATTGGATATACTATTGCTTATTCTGCTATGCAAAACTTTAGAGCCTAGGCAGTGTTTGTCTTTTATTGAGAAAGTTTATTTGAGTTTAGCTCATTTATATAAACTCTATTACCATGTTATATAACTCAATGGATTTGTGTACTCTAATATTTGGGTCACTTAGTTATTACTATCACTCATGTTTTATATCTGTAATGACTATTATACTTTATTCGATCCATTGTGAGACATACAACAGGTTTTGTGATGTCTTATTTCGTTTCAACCCTTGATGATCATCCTACGTCGGCCGGACACCTCAGCAGCGCACTTATATGTATATTTAATGCCGATGGCGTAGGGTGGTCATCATAGTTTATATGAAATAAACTACATGTTTGTTTATTTGTAACCTACTTTTAAATGGATATCATAAGGACATATTGATATTGTAGATAAAGTTTATATGTTTGACTATATATTGTTGCTCAGTTGAATTATTGATTTAAATAGTTGATGTGTCGGTTATATGAAATCATCGAATAATTATGACAATTTTATTGGAAATTGATGTTCATGTTGGGTTATTCCATTAGTGGGTACGATCAGACTATACTCCTTTATGAGCAGAATTGCACCTAGGAGATCGAGAAGATCAAACTATCTAAGGTTGTCCAGAACCGACCAAAAGAAATTGCTCAGTGTCTAGATAACCATATTTAAGCTGTATGGACTAATGTCTGGGTAGCACCACACATTATAGCCGATTAAGCCCCTTGGCTATCAAGGTCAGTGATTCCAATGCGTAGAGATTTTAATACGTCAAGGTTAAAATTTTGTATATGCATCTGGGAATCAAGTGGAATGTTCACTATTGTTTTATATGATGCTTGTGCTATGATCTAACTATTGTGGTTGTAGGTGGATGAGGAAAGCACAGTGTGTTAAACCTGTCTTCTCCTATCCAATGAATGTCATGTTTGCCATTTAGATTGTTCAGATACTAGTAAGTGGGTAATCCATTCCGTTAGTTTTCTGGTCTCACTTTGTATCTTGTTTGATTTAGGATGAACTAATATTATCATACTGGACATTTTGTCTGACCTGAAGTTTTTAATTTACTCCTAAATTCTTAGCTACTTATTTGAGTAGTTTGAAGTAGGGCTTTTAGGTTTAGAAAGGCATAGATTTCAAAGATATGCAGGTGGCAAGCTAATTATAGTTTAGATTTTATTTTGTTGTGTGATATAACTGATTATGTTTTTATGTAAAGTTAGGTTTTATACTCGTTATTTGTTATGACTTTGATAATCTAAGGGAATCATCATATTTCGCTCTTAGAATTATAATTTGTAGTTACTATATTTTGTTGAAACATTATAACTGTGGGGTTATGTAATGAGCATGTTATGAATGAACTAAAAATGTTTAATGAAATTTCTTGAATTCCCAGGATCTTAATGTTAATAAACAATAACTGATCTCACTTTGTAGCTAGAAAATGAAACTAACAATAACTATAGCATTATTAGTTTCTACTTTCGATTCTCAAAATAGGGGAGTATCAAATCATGGGTTATTTAAAACTTAGAGCAAAACCCAATGAATTTGAAAGATTAAACCAGGGAATGGGATAATGTTACATTAACCTACTCATTATTAGAACCATATCTATAAATATGTATATCTACGTATGTCTACTTCTCCTCTCTAGCTTTAGTCCTTTATTTTGAATTTCATGAAGACTCGTATGCATTATGTGAAAATAAGTTATGAACTCAAGAAGTGAACGCCATGACTAATGGAAATGTTTGACCAAGTAGAAGAAGGAATGTTATTCGAACAACCGATGCAAACACAATCATTGGGGCTGAAGCAGCACTGGTGGATATGTTGACAATGTATTAGTTCTTTGTAAACATGATGCAAGTCAAAGCTGCATTCGGTTGGCTGGAGGAAATGCTAGTAATCCAGGGACTTCCATAGCTAAAGTGTCTGCTCGTAATAATTTTGCACTACTAAGTAGGGACTTCACCAGCCTGGGAGGAAAATTATTTACGGGAACGAAGTGAAGGATTGGCTATAATATTGTGAAAGGGCATTTGCTAACTTGGGATAGATTAATGAACATAAAATAAGTTTGAGTTCTAGGCAGTTATAAGGAGCGGCTTTATATCGGTGGAATACGATGATGGATGTATCGGAGGATGATATTACTTGCACCGATTTCAAAGGATGGTTTGAGGAAAAATTCCTACCAAAAGTAGAAAAATCTACTTTGTTCAAAAACTTTATGGCCTAAAATTTTTTATGATATATCATTTCTAAAGTATGTGGCTAAGTTTAATGAACTCTTAAGGCACGGGAAGGCCATCATTAACAATATAGTCAAGAAGAATGAGAAGTTTATTCAATGGTCGAATCCTGAAATTGCTATGGAAATTATGTCATGCATTAGAGATCTGTTTACTGTTATTATAGATATTGCTCTGAGGAATAATGATCATCTCACATCGATGGTGAAAAAAATCTATGCTAAGGTTGATAAACCCATTGGTTTTCAAGCCATGAAAAGAAAGTTCTTTAATCAAAAAGGAAAGAAGGGAACTCAGAAAGGTGTAGTTTCTAGGAAAGGGAAAGCTAAAGTAACTTGTTATAAGTGTAATAAGATGAGGCACCTTTCCCATCAATGTCATCCTAGGGTCAACAAGAAAGTTAGGGATCGGAAAGGAGTGAATTTAATTGCAATAAGATGGGGACACTATAAGAAGGATTATCCCATGCTAGTCAAAGCAAAAAATGGAAAGGTTTATACTTTGAAGCCAACGGCTTCTTTTATCGAGTGCTGAAGAGAAGGGAAAGATCTTGCTGGGAGGTATGGTTTTGATACACAACATACATGTTTAACTATTATTTCATATTAGAGCATCGCAATCTACTATATCTAAATGTTTGGTAGATAGATTAAACCTCCAACTAGTATAACTTATAACCTCTCTGAGGGTTGCAAGTCCAGTAGGAGGCTATTCTACTCTTGGAATGAGATTTGACTACTTAAACTTTAATTTGTTAGGTCATAAGTTGCGTACAATTTACATGTGTTTAATTTAAGACACCTTGATTGTAGTAACTGAATTTTATACTCATAAGAAAGTCGAGTTTTGATATATGTGCGTTGTTATATGCTATGGAGGATGTGCAAGATGAAATCAATCAAGTTTTTATCGAATGGGAATATGCTGATGTCTTTGAGTTAGTTGTAGGATTACCATCGAAATAAGCAATTGCATTTCAAATGGTTCATGTACCAAGATATGAGCCAGTAGGTAGACCACCTAACAGCATGGCACCATAAAGATGAAGGAATTAAAGGTGCAGCTGGTCGAGTTGGATGTAGAAAAATTATTTAACCACGTAGCTCGTCTAAGGGTGCAATGGTGTTCATGAATAATCCAGATAGGATGTAAGATTGTGTATTGATTATAGAAAGATAAATAAGAAGGCCATTAAGAATCGATGTCCTTTTTCTAGAATTGATGATTTGTTTGATCAAATGAGTGGAGCAAAGGTGTTATCATAATTGAACTTAGCAACGAGTTTCCATCGACTCATATAAATGGTTAACCATGCCCTCGGACTGATCAATGTGCATGCTTTCTTTGTAGATTTGATGATCCATGTCTTTCTAGACTATTTGGGTAGATTCGTATTGGTATATATTGATGATATGTTGATATATACTAAGAATGAACATGATCATGTTGAATATGCGCTTATATGATTTTTGTTTGATGATAATAAACATATATACATTCGTTTAAATGTATTTGATAATGTACTATTTTATTTTTCACAGATTAAGTAAATATTTGCTAAATAAAATAAATAACACGGAATTTGAATTCAAACGAATATTTTATTCAAACAAATATTTATTACAATTTTGATAGTACAAATTCAAGCTCTCACTATACATATACAATTTTGATTACAAATTCATCACAATTTCATATTTACATTTTACCTCACTACACATCACTCATTCACTCAATTCGTATTTTATCTTCAACTTCATTCCAGTTTGAATCCATCATCTGAGCAATCTGCAAAAATATTCACTAACGCAGTAAAATTGAAAAAGAAATATTTTTGCAATATAAAATAAAACGTGAATTTTGAAAATGATATTTGCCTCGGTTATTTGGGTTGTTCGTCATCATTTATATTTGAATTCATCACACGAACAGCTTGTGACATACACAGTGTATCACTGTATATGC
This sequence comes from Allium cepa, assembly GCA_030765085.1. Classification (NCBI taxonomy): domain Eukaryota; kingdom Viridiplantae; phylum Streptophyta; class Magnoliopsida; order Asparagales; family Amaryllidaceae; genus Allium; species Allium cepa. Next base: position 732,765,680 of record CM060943.1, read on the forward strand.
CACAAGGCCGTGCACACCGATATACACATGATAATGCTATAGGGACAGGTGAGCACAAGGTCAAACCCAAATAAAAGACGGGTTCAACTCAGGTGCAATATAAATAGAATCTCGACTTCAGCACAAGGTCAAACCCGAGTTGTGAAACTGGATTCAACACAGGGCAGTTGTACAGGATACGACTTCAAGCATGCAAACAGGAAAACCAAAACAGTGCACCAAAGCAAACTCAGGTGGACAGCACGACCAAGTATGGAAGTGACTCAAAATAGAGAATACAATATGAAGACAGCAAGTACAACTGCAATGCAACACAACTGTGTATACATGAATCAAGCTACAGCATGAAAAAGAAATGCACAGATCACACTCGAGTACGCATACTCGAAGCACAGTAGCTCAACAACATCAAAATACACAACCAAGGGCACATGAAGATCAACACAGCAACAATGGTCAGGCAATATGCATCATGCATAGGTCAGGGAAGCTAACAAATGCAAACTGTATAATGACACAGTGGCATATTACAGGAACAAATGACCCAAGCTACAACGTCAAGTGATGTAACTCAAGTGTGCAACACAAGGGCAGTGGACAGTACAAGCAAACAAATGCAACATGGACTGAAACAAACAAACGCAAGTGACTCAAGCAACATGTCCAGTTACAACCAAGTCCATGAAGCACAATGAAACAGCAAGACCAAACAAATGTGTACACACAACAAACCATGAACAACAGTGCAACCATACTTCAAGACCACAATACCAAAGTGCATTCAATCAAACTTCAAAAGGAACCGTACAATGCAACAGCACTATACAATGCAACTACACCAGACATACAACAGAAAACATTCGAATACATCAATCAATGAACAAGTCATAACCAAAGGAAATCAATATCGAGCCAGAGCCATCAAGTTTGAATGCTACAAAATCAAAGTGAAACTAGACCACAAAGTTCACAGTAAAGCTCAGTGCTATGCGCACAACACTGAGTACAGGAAGAGTTGGAGCAACCCAGTACTCAAGTAAAAATGCAAGACAGTGGTCAAAGCAAAACCATGAATGCAGTAACAACAAAGCCGAAGTAAACAAGTCACAGTCAACAGAAAAAGGAACGGAGTGGAAGCCATGGTTATCACGAAAGTGAATTCAAAACCGTGTTAACCAAGAAACGTGAAAGATACGAATTTGACAAAGTCAGATTAATCATCAATCGTTCAAGCATCATCAAGCGGCCAGAGCAATTTATATGACAAATTCAAATATAGCTGAACGAACGAAAATTTAGGAATTCAAACCCTATATAAGGAAATCATCATCGGCAATCTTAGCATCGAGTTCAAGCAAGCATAAAACCAGCAAGACAAAAGCATAAAATTACATACCGAAGCAAGGGACGAACTCGATCAACGAAGCAGCCGAAGTGAGCAACAAGGAGTACGATCGATCAAGGCTAAACGCGAATAATTATCGAATCGATCAACATAAAGTTGGCTCTTTGAATAACCCTAGTTTGGATCGAAGAAAACAAAGCCTTAATTTGCACAGACAAGAACAAGCCAGCATTATCTCAAAGAGGAACGAGCCGATAGAAGATAAAGGAAAAGAAAGCGTGGGCCGGCCTTTTGTTTGGGGGTTTTAAAAATTATAATAAGGGTTTTATTTTAAATTAGGGTTATTTTAATTTTAAATTGTTTTTAATTGTATTTTCTTTTTAAACCATTTTAATTTTCTAGTCGTGTGACTAGGGGACAAGCTACGTGGCGTAGCTTGAGAATTCGTAACTCAGTGGCTGAGTTGTGGCAGGGTTTTGAGCGTAGAGTTAGATTTAGTCGATAGCGGGTGTCGCGAGTTTACATGTGTAAGCGAGGGATTATCTAATTTCTAGTAGAAACCTTGGGGGCAGCACGTAGGCAGGGTTTTGCCGAAGCTGGGTAAATTCTGTGTCGTTCTATTTCCGCATTTATTATTCTGCTATTATCTGTGCTGCTATTGTTCTGTGATCTGTGTTGAAATTATTTTATAAGCTTCCGCGATTAATTTCTATAATTTATACCATCACCCTATTCACCCCCCCTCTAGGGTGAAATCGATCCTACAAGTGGTATTAGAGCTAGGAACAAAAGCCGTTTTTGTTTTAAATTTTTTTACAAAAATCAATTTTTGTTTTGAAAATTCGTGTTTTAAAAATTGGTTTTTGTTTTAAAAATTTGAATTTTTGAAATGGCTTCTTTTATTAATACTTTTGTTGAGGGTCGCTCCAATATTATTCCTTCTATTTTCGATGGAACAGATTTTTTGAATTGGAAATTGAAAATGGAATTTTATTTAAAATCTGTTAATATTAAATGTTGGGATATTATTGAAAATGGGTGTGATATAACAGATAAGAAAATTATCTCGATTAATTCTATGGCTATGCATTTATTATATTCTCATATTAATCAAGATAATTTTATTTTCATCTCTCATTGTGAAAATGCACAGGAAATCTGGAATACTTTAAATGCAATATATGGTGCAAAAGTTAACAGCAATGAGAAATCCTCCACAACCAACTCAGTTAAAGAAATGTGCTTAACAGGATTTGTCAAAAACAGTTGTGATGAGGATGATGATGATGGAGCAGCTGAGCTGGCGTTAATAATAAAGAAATTCAAAAGATGGAACAACAAATACGGAAATCCAGCTCTAAATCAACAATTGAAAAGCAGAATAATTAAAGCACTAGACAACTCTGAAGAACACAGGATCATCTGCAACAAACTCGGTGATATCAAGCCCAATTATCCCCGATTTCAACTCGACAAAGAAAAGAATTCAAAAAGGAAATTTGCAGCCACGTGGAATAAAAGCGATAGCAGTGAAAGTGAGAAAGCAGATATATGCCTTCATGGAAATATAACCGATAGTGCCGATGACGAGCCAAGCGAGGTATCAAAACTTACTCACTCTGAATTACTTATTTATTTCCATGAAGTAAATGGCTGTTTTGAACGGCTTAGGGATAAGTATGCCAAACTTGAATCACAAAAAGATACTTTGATAGATTTAAATAAACAACTTGACCAATTAGTTAAAACCTATCAAAGTAGGATCCCTAAGTGTGATAAGTGTCCAACATTCGAAGAAGAAATTAGAAAATCAGAAATCAGAATAAAATCACTTGAAAATGAAATTCTGATTTTAAAGGAGAATGAAAATACTAGGAGAGAGAATTCTATTAAAAAGTGCACACAGTTGTTAAACGAAAATGAATCTCTCAAATCACAAGTCCAACAACTGTCTACTACTTTAGATAAATTTTCCAAAAGTGAAAAATCGTTGAATATGCTATTAGGAAAGCAAACTGTTAATTCGGTTAGACAAGGACTTGGATATAATAGTTCGAAAATTGTTGAAAGCAATTTTAGTCAAGCTAATTCCATGTGCACAATTTGTAGAAAATATGGACACAATCACAATAATTGTTGGTATAGACCCAAACATGTGAAAACTATATCGATTTGGGTTCCTAAAGGCACGAATATAAAATCTCTCAAAGTTAAACAAATTTGGGTGCCGAAGGGAACAATTATAAATAATTTTGGGTCTTTACAAAATTGTTTTTCAAAATTTTCTACCACTAACAACCATGGACCTATAAAAACAAATAGGTCACATAAATCTTTTCCCGTGTAGGTGTGGTGGCAGGCTAAGGAACAACAACAGTGTTCTCTGAATTTTGGCTGTTCCAGAAACACAACGGGCGACAAAACAAAGTTCCTTAGCCTAGTATGAAGGTGACAGAATCACAATGGACAACGACGAAAAATATCGTAAAGGTAAAACAGGTAATGGTATTTTTTAAACGATATATTAAATGTGATAATCTGCACCGTATTTTGAATTAAATCAGCCAATAATGAGACGATGAAAAGATGATGATTCTGACTTATTCAACATTGTTGGACAAATTATATTCTTATGCCAAAAACACTATAAAATTCTCGAAATTCTTTGAATTACTACATATATATCAGTTTGGATTAAAAATAGTGTTTTATTAGATAATAATACGTTTGCTTATATACGACTAACTCTATATTCACGGTTATTGATTGTTTACACGGCTTCATTTCAAATTCAAGAGAATGTCATTTAAATTGCTGTTAAAATTGAGTTTGAAATTTTTGGTGCACACTTCATGGTTTGGTCAATCAAATTCAATTAATGATGATTTTGAGTGAAAGAGAAATTCAGATGCAGATTACACTGGTAATCTAGTTGATAGAAAAATTACTAGATGAACGTGATTTTTGAGACATTTAGTAACTGCATCGTTTTTCAAAGAAAATATCTGCTTATTCTTCATTTCAAATAATTTTCAAATAGCGGAAAATTTTCTTTTAAAACCCCCTGGAGAAAATCATTTTTGACCATATTTTCAGATTAGTCATTTTTGAAAAAATTAATTTCATAATTATTTTTGAATTTGGTTTTAAATGACTATTTTGACTAATCTGACTCCCTAATGTTTATCGAAAAGAAAAATAGTGATTGAAAAAGTGATGAGTGTTAATATTGATCATATATTATGACTCGAGACGGTATAATTAGTAAATTTCTCTAGAAATTTAAAGAAGAGTTATAAAACTTTTTGTTGGTAAAAAATTCCATGACCATCTCTATATCTATCATATTTCTAACGACCATCACTCATCAAAATTCTATATAGTTTGTCAATATGTGGTACTTTAAACAGGAATCGTTCGTTTTTCATTTTCACATTTTTTTTAAAAAAAATAATTAATAATAAATAAATAAATACCAAAGTATTCACTCTTATTTAAAAGTCCTCACGGTTATGCATGGGTGAATTACTTAGAATTTGTTATGTGCTTCCATGCTCATTTAAAAGTCCTCACGGCTATGCATGTATGGAACGCATATCAAAAGTTGATTTTTTAAAATAAACAAGTTGATTATAATCCCATTTAAAAGTCCTCACGGTTATGCGTGGTTAGAAGATACTTGAATTCATTTTTTTTAAATAAAATTGGAATACTACTGATCTCATTTAAAAGTCCTAACGGTTATGCATGGTTAGTAGATATTCAAATTCCTGATATAAATATACCATAAATAGACACAGCTGTATGGTTTTATATGATGACATAATTCCCATCATTCTAAAAGTGGAATAGCGCCTAACAAAATATTTATGATTTTTGTTTGATTTTTTATTGAAAATTAATATTTATATTCAATTGAGTTTTAATGTTGGATTAATATCGATCACTTTATCTCTATTTTCTCTAATATTATTATTCTTTTGCTGATAACAAAAGGGGGGGAGAAAAGTTAAGATTTTGTCAAATAAAATCAAGCAAAGGTCAAATAATTTTCTATTTGCATCTAGGCTCATTTGCATATTTTTATTTGTATGCATATACATAGGGGGAGCTTTGTGTAGAGAGGAGGCATTTAAATAGGGGGAGCAATTAGAGCATATCAATGATCAAATACATTTAGTATATTCAAAATCTTAAATATATGTTTGTTATCATCAAAAGGGGGAGATTGTTGAATATGCGCTTATATGATTTTTGTTTGATGATAATAAACATATATACATTCGTTTAAATGTATTTGATAATGTACTATTTTATTTTTCACAGATTAAGTAAATATTTGCTGAATAAAATAAATAACACGGAATTTGAATTCAAACGAATATTTTATTCAAACAAATATTTATTACAATTTTGGTAGTACAAATTCAAGCTCTCACTATACATATACAATTTTGATTACAAATTCATCACAATTTCATATTTACATTTAACCTCACTACACATCACTCATTCACTCAATTCATATTTTATCTTCAACTTCATTCCAGTTTGAATCCAGCATCTGAGCAATCTGCAAAAATATTCACTAATGCAGTAAAATTGAAAAAGAAATATTTTTGCAATATAAAATAAAACGTGAATTTTGAAAATGATATTTGCCTCAGTTATTTGGGTTTTTCGTCATCATTTATATTTGAATTCATCACACGAACAGCTTGTGACATACACAGTGTATCACTGTATATGCCACAAGGCCGTGCACACCGATATACACATGATAATGCTACAGGGACAGGTGAGCACAAGGTCAAACCCAAATAAAAGACGGGGACAACTCAGGTGCAATATAAATAGAATCTCGACTTCAGCACAAGGTCAAACCCAAGTTGTGAAACTGGATTCAACACAGGGCAGTTGTACAGGATACGACTTCAAGCATGCAAACAGGAAAACCAAAACAGTGCACCAAAGCAAACTCAGGTGGACAGCACGACCAAGTATGGAAGTGACTCAAAACAGAGAATACAATATGAAGACAGCAAGTACAACTGCAATGCAACACAACTATGTATACATGAATCAAGCTACAGCATGAAAAAGAAATGCACAGATCACACTCGAGTACGCATACTCGAAGCACAGTAGCTCAACAACATCAAAATACACAACCAAGGGCACATGAAGATCAACACAGCAACAATGGTCAGGCAATATGCATCATGCACAGGTCAGGGAAGCTTACAAATGCAAACTGTATAATGATACAGTGGCATATTACAGGAACAAATGACCCAGGCTACAACATCAAGTGATGTAACATCAAGTGAGCAACACAAGGGCAGTGGACAGTACAAGCAAACAAATGCAACATGGACTGAAACAAACAAACGCAAGTGACTCAAGCAACATGTCCAGTTACAACCAAGTCCATAAAGCACAATGAAACAGCAAGACCAAACAAATGTGTACACACAACAAACCATGAACAACAGTGCAACCATACTTCAAGACCACAATCCCAAAGTGCATTCAATCAAACTTCAAAAGGAACCGTACAATGCAACAGCACTATACAATGCAACTACACCAGACATACAACAGAAAACATTCGAATACATCAATCAATGAACAAGTCATAACCAAAGGAAATCAATATCGAGCCAGAGCCATCAAGTTTGAATGCTACAAAATCAAAGTGAAACCAGACCACAAAGTTCACAGTAAAGCTCAGTGCTATGCGCACAACACTGAGTACAGGAAGAGTTGGAGCAGCCCAGTACTCAAGTAAAAATGCAAGACAGTGGTCAAAGCAAAACCATGAATGCAGTAACAACAAAGCCGAAGTAAACAAGTCACGGTCAACAGAAAAAGGAACGGAGTGGAAGCCGTGGTTATCACGAAAGTGAATTCAAAACCGTATCAACCAAGAAACGTGAAAGATACGAATTTGACAAAGTCAGATTAATCATCAATCGTTCAACCATCATCAAGCGGCCAGAGCAATTTATATGACAAATTCAAATATAGCTGAACGAACGAAAATTTAGGAATTCAAACCCTATATAAGGAAATCATCATCGGCAATCTTAGCATCGAGTTCAAGAAAGCATAAAACCAGCAAGACAAAAGCATAAAATTACATACCGAAGCAAGGGACGAACTCGATCAACGAAGCAGCCGAAGTGAGCAACAAGGAGTACGATCGATCAAGCCTAAACGCGAATAATCATCGAATCGATCAACATAAAGTCGGCTCTTCGAATAACCCTAGTTTGGATCTAAGAAAACGAAGCCTTGATTTGCACAGACAAGAACAAGCCGGCATTATCTCAAAGAGGAACGAGCCGATAGAAGATAAAGGAAAAGAAAGCGTGGGCTGGCCTTTTGTTTGGGGGTTTTAAAAATTATAATAAGGGTTTTATTTTAAATTAGGGTTATTTTAATTTTAAATTGTTTTTAATTGTATTTTCTTTTTAAACCGTTTTAATTTTCTAGTCGTGTGACTAGGGGACAAGCTACGTGGTGTAGCTTGAGAATTACAACTCAGTGGCTGAGTTGTGGCAGGGTTTTGAGCGTAGAGTTAGATTTAGTCGATAGCGGGTGTCGCGAGTTTACGTGTGTAAGCGAGGGACTATCTAATTTCTAGTAGAAACCTTGGGGGCAGCACGTAGGCAGGGTTTTGCCGAAGCTGGGTAAATTCTATGTCGTTCTATTTCTGCATTTATTATTCTGCTATTATCTGTGCTGCTATTGTTCTGTGATCTGTGTTGAAATTATTTTATAAGCTTCCGCGATTAATTTCTATAATTTATACCATCTCCCTATTCACCCCCCTCTAGGGTGAAATCGATCCTACAGATCATGGAGTTCATTTAAGAATAGTGAGGCAGCATCAGCAAAATGAAAAAAAAATTCAAATGTCATTTTCGAGAAAGAGAAGTAAAGTTTCTTAGCCATGTGGTTTCTAAAGATAGGGTCATCCGTAGCTCCATCAAATATTGAAACTACTAATAGTTTGAAGACACCTCAGATAGTGACCGAGATTAGAAGTTTCTTGCGCTTAGCTAGCTATTATCGAATGTTCGTTTAGGATTTCTCCCGTATAGCAACGCCTATGGCTAAATCAACACCAAAGGACATGAAATTTGTTTGGAATGACATATATAAAGAAGCATTTTTGAAGCTAAAATATTTATTGACCAATGTGCCTATGTTAGAGTTACCAATGAAAATTGAGATTTACTAGTGTATACTGATGCATGTGGAAATGGGTTAAGAGTAGTATTTATAAGATTGTGGAACAGGGACCTTAAGGCTAAATTAATACTAGAAGGTGGTGAATAGTGCTTTCTAATGTATACGAATCCTTTTGAAACTATACTTAGAATAGTGAGATTAATAACCATAGAAACAATCACAGAATCAAAATACAGATAAACAATAAATGCAGTAAGAGTAAAAGGAAAGAATACGCCAGGAATTTATACTGGTTTAGAGTTACCCTACATCCAGTTCCGTACAATTCCTTGTATGAAATTTTTTTTAACCAGTAAATGTAAATACCATCTCGATTTTAAGGCTGTGAGACACACCCTCTAGAATCCCGACCTCTGGATAGAGTCGCTTGATTTCTAGGCTACAAGCACACCCACAAGATTTACGAGCTCCTAAGCACACCCAATTGATTTTAGAAGCTATAATCACTCCCATAAGTATATCGGTTTGATTTTATAGAGATTTACAAACTCAAAATCTCAATCTTGATTACAAATGATCCTATAATCCTTGAATAGCACTTAGATCTTGATTGGAGTGAGTGAGATGATAGAAATTAGAGCGCAAATGATAGAGAATCAAAGTAATGGTGATTGAGTTTGATTCTGGCTGAAATTCGGTACAGAATGCTTATATTTTTGTTTAGAAAATGAAAGAGAACAAGAAGAAAAGAAGAACAATGAAAAGTGATTGAAAAATTCATTGGGAAGGCAGGTATTTATAGAGGAATAATGGTCATGTCCATTCATGAAGAGTTACAATGAATAGACACTTATTTTGAAATTTGATTTTTGAAACTCACGGCTAGTATGTCGACATGTAGGGTTAGAGTATGTCAATATAATATTTTTAATTTTGAAATAAAATTAATTTTGAAAATTTATTGCTTTGTAAAATAATTTTATACTTTGTGAATATGTTTAGATATAATACATATACACATTATAATCGTAATAAAACTTAAGTAAAACTACATGATAAGTATTGAAAAATAAACTAATATATATTAAAATTTAATAAAAAATAATAATTTGGTAAAAAAAACTAAAAACTAAAATGATAAGTATAAGAAATTGAAAACTATTTGAAAGTTGTTTTGAAAAGAATATTTAAAAACTTGTTTAAAATAGAGAGAGTAAAGGATGAGAGAGAGAGAGATCAAGTGCTATCAGAAGTTTAACAAATATTCTAGACTCTATAACTTATCTTGAATATCGTGGAACCTTGAACTTTTGAATACTCATGAGTCCTCAGTCTTGAGTCTCTATATTAACATCTTTAATTCTTCAATCTTTACTTTATACTGTACAGGCCTCTTATGTCAACACCTATTTAATATCCTGCACCATATACTATATATATCTTGATAAAACATTAGTATTTATATTTTATATGATTTCTTAAAGTTGTTGTCATCAAAACCCAATCCTTATGTGCTAACAATCTCCCTATTTTTGATGATGACAACTTTGTATATGTAGTATAATATAGCTCCCCGTTAATCTATGCCTTATATACAAAACTACCCCTTAATCTATGCCTAGTATTTTATATATTTCTCCCCCTTTTTCATCAATCAAAAATAGATAACTATAATTATAATTCTAACTTTAATTATTAATATTAATTCTAAATCCCCTAACTAAAAGATTTATGATATAAACACACATAGAAGTAATAAGTAATATAATCATGAAATGCGAAATGACAGAAATGATATAAAAGAAACACCATTGAATATTTTAATCAACTCAAGCATACATAACGTCACAGACAAAGCAATATTTCAAATTCAACCTAATTCAAAACCAGCCAAATCAAACCAAACAAACCAAACAAAATTAATTCAGTATTATGTACAATCAAACCTAATAAAACTAGATATTTCTTGGTACTTCAACCCATCCATCAGTGCCAAAGATTGGATCCGCTTTAATACCCTCCCAATCTTCATCATCTTTGTTAATGGTGCATTCTAGATTAGCGGTTGGTTCCTCTTTGTTCAGAGCTGAAATCGTCCATCAAATTACATCAAAATGTCTTTCTTTCTCCTTGGTCATCTACATTTGACTTAATTCTAATAGTCTCTGGTTCCATAGGATAAAACGGAGATTGTTTTTATAGGATTCAAGCATTTTTTTGAGATTTTCGGTTAATTTTAGAATGGGAGAAGCCATTATTTATGATCTGGAGTTTAAAAAAATAAAGGAAGAAGAATATGAATGAGTAGTAATGATTTATTGGGTTTAATGTGTATTTATAAGGGTAGAAATTCGTTGGAATTGAATAGACACTGGCTGTCTATTCATTTTTCAAAATTAAATTTTTAAAAAAAAATGAGCCATTTTATGTCGACAAACATACTCATGGTATGTCGACATATATGTAGAAAGTTGTAAAGTTGCTTTGTTTTAATATTTTGATATATTTAGCTTATACTATTATATTAGTTATGCTTTCCAGAGGTGGTAGTAAGTGTATGACTGTAAGGAAACAAGGATTTCATTACTACTTAAACAAGAATTACATAGTTCACAAAGAAAAGAAAGATACATAACACCACATCAAACTCAAACTTAAATGACGAAGGACAATCATACTTAAACATAACTAAAACAAACTAGAAAGATGTGGATGAAGAGGATGATGAAGAGATACCAAGCTTGCATTTCACCATTCCAAAGAACTTATCTATTTTGTTGGAAATTGTATTTAACTTCTTACTCATGGAACGTTTGAGGATCCTTTGATTTTCAACAATCTTCTTTTGATTGTTGAGAATGTCTTGATTGGTTGGATGAAGTGGAAAGTCAATGCTTTTTAAAGAGGTTTCCGCTTCCTCCACCTCTTCTTTGATATCCATTTCTTTCCCTTCTTCTTCTTCCTCCTCTTTTTGTATTTCTTTCTCCTCTTCATGTGCTAACCTTTCTTCTTTCTCCGCAAATGTTTCATATGGTTCGAAAATTTGTGGAGCTATATTTTCTCGATTAAACACTTTACAAGAGGCAGATTCCTCTCGTTTAAAATCAATGCCAAAGTAGTTAAAAATTCGAGTTAGGTAAATACCATGAAATAGTGTGCTTTCATGGATATAAAGATTTTAGGGATAAAATTCATCTAAAATAGCTTGAGCCCAATTTATGTCATGCTGACTATAAATGGAAAAGAGTGCTTTATAAACTTTTATGGTATAATTATTGAAATTTCCCGAACAAGGAGTGATAGAACGTTGCAAAAGAAGATTAAGAATTCTAGTTATAACTAACCATGATTTTACCACTTTGAAATGGGATATTAAATTTATTTTAAATATTCAAGTATAGAATTTTCAAACTTAATAATCATGTTTTATGTAATAAATAAGAATGATAAACTTACTTTTAAAATTTGATTACACAATGAAGAAGTTTGGATTTTCGTCAAAAAGTGATAATAGTCGGCTTTCGATAAAATTTAATATACATTCGAATAATTGATATAAATAGTAAATAACCCTTTTTAATGGTTATATATAATATGATAACAATATAAATTTGATCTATAATGATTTTGTAAACATAAGTGCTTGTTTATGAAAATTGACATATCAACGTCGTATTATTTCAATTAGATTTTAATAATATTAAATACGGTTTTATAATTCAAATAAAATTGTTTTAATTAATTAAAAATGATAATAAACTTATTTTCAAGTTTTGTTTACAAAAATATGAAGTTTAACAAAAACGTCAAAATATGACTGTAAAATGTTTTGTCGAAAATCAACATTTTGTTCAAAAAGCTGTCACGACGTTGTTGCACCTTTGTTAACATATTGTAAGATATATATTACACAATTTAATAACTAGATAAGTTTAATTTTACTAATTATGATTAGGAAAGTTCTAGAATATAATTAAGAGAAGTAACTAAGGAAAAAAATTGAAAATGTAAACATCAAACCAAAACACATCCAAAATCTAAACAAATCTTCTCTTTAGTCCTCTTTTTCATCCAAATATATTTACTTAAGCCTTAAGTGACTAAGAAATTAAGTTAGATGTGAAAGGTGATGGTAAGTGTTGAAAGAGTAAGTTTACTTTAAGTTGAAATAAGGGTATTTTAGTCATTTCGCATAATAATATTTTATTCCAAACTTTTTTCTATAAATACCTACCGCTTCTTTTACAAATTACAGACACTTTCCATTCTTCTTCCTCCTTTTTTAAGCTTCTTCTTCTTCCATAGATCTTTAATGGCTTCCATGCCTCTCAAAAAAAATCCAAAAGCGTAATAAAGTTATGGCAAAAATAATCGAAAGAAAAATATACCACTTAAGTCAAGTTCAAGCTAGTAAGTTCCACCCATCCATCCAAGGTCATGCCCATTTAGAAGCCATCTCCACCTCTTTTCATCTCAACTTCTAGGATAATGGAGTTATAACCAGATTTCAAGAAGTTTTAGGAAACAGTAGTGAAGATATAGTCAAATCTATAGTGACAGTTTAGCAAAATTGGTAGGACGTATGGTTTAGATTTGGAGTTCCTTGATCCAAAGTGAGTTATTTCTTGCTTTAAGTTCATTAAAATCACTGCTAAGTTGAAGGAACTTCAAGTGTTTAGTATTGTTTGAAAACCCTTGTTGAATGCTTGTTTACTTTATTTGCTAAAACAGTGGTTTTATTTCCTTGTTTGACTATTTAAAAGGTTAAGTATTTCAAAATTTAGAAGTTAAATACTTAATGGCGTATGCAGAAATGACTTGTACACATGTTTCGTCTGTGAGATCCAAGGAGACTTGGGAGAGATATGAAACATGTTGAAGGGAAAGCCCCGATACTCCAAAATAAATATCAAACCATTTTAACCCAAGATAAAATAAAAAATGTTATAAATATTTGATAGAATGAAGCAATGATTATCATTTATTGTTGTGTTTATGTCATTGATTGATTAGTTGAATTAGGCTCGGCTAGTTTATGAGCACTGATTATATTTACTGATCGTTGACTTTGCTCAACCAATTTATAAGCAATTTATGAGTAATTAATTATCCATATGCATGGGCTGGGTAGAAAATAATTATGGGCTAACACCTTGTGATTTATTTCACGATTTGGCTAAAAGGTGTTTAGTGATAATGTTGGTTCATTTAATTGTTATAATTAGTTATAATAATGTGAGGTCAACGGTATTGTTTTTGAAGTTGGTTTTCATAAATTATAGTTTGTGAAATGTTTAAAGAAATAGAAATATTTGAGAACAAATATTCTGAAGTGATTTTATACAAAAATGGTTTATATAAAGAATGGTTTTGTAAAAATGTTTTATAAAGGAAAAGAATTTTGAGGACTAAACATGATTGTTTTAAGACGATTTTTGAAAGGATTTGGAAATGGAAAATATCATAGATAAGAAGTAGTTGTAATTATAGTGTAAATGATTTTATCACTTCCAGATATAAAGTGATTTGTTATGTTGCCGATGATTCGGGTAACTCATAACTAAAAAGGTGGGCAAGGTAGGTGCAAATGTTCTGTAGCCTCATTATAGTCCGCCCTCGTTGTAGAGGGATATACATATCTATATTTATATTTCGGAAGGCTGGGACCCAATTGCCTTGTTATGGCTAGAAACCTCCCAATCATGTAGCACATGGTTTTGTATGCTTGTATATTGATATCGTTTCATAAAAAGGTGATTTATTTTCAAATCCCAAAGTAAAGTACTGGTTTGAATATAAAGGATTTATATATATTTCAGAAGTTTTGAAATAAGAATACGGGAATAAAGTCCAAAGAGATAATTTTCGTAAAGTTAATTAGATTTTGAAAATCTAAAATTGAAGATTAAGCCTAAGAGATATGCTTCTCCTTCTCCACCTATATAAAATTTCCCTTTTAAATTTGCATAATAATTTTGCCCAAGTGTGGATATTAAACAAATTCATTTAGGGAAGAATCAACTAAACCGAGAATTCCGTTTTGGGAACAAAGAGTATCAATTTCATAGTAGAAAAATCATTAAAAATTGCAAACTTTTCCGTAGAAACTTTACCATAATTCATATAGCTAATATATGCTTTCATAGCTTCTTAATCTTGAAAGAGAAAATTTTTGATGGTTTTGGAAAGTTTCGTGGATGTTTGAGTGCTTAAGGATGCCATTGATGAATGATTTGAGGAGATAAGAGTGTTAATAAAAGTTTGAATTTTAAAATGGAAGGTGAACAGAATGGTTAGAGATAAAGGTAATAAGTAAAGAATCAAATGACATGTTCTCTGATCAGGAGTCGCCTTTTTAGAACACTGGGGTAGGTTAAAAGGTGGAGGGAAAATTCAAATATGGGATTTGAATTGAAATTCAAATTCTAGACATGTATGTTGACATATACTATAGGGGTATGTTGACATATTGATTGAATTTTTCAAAATTGAATCTTTTTTAACTATTTCCTGCTTTATTTATTTACAACTATATATACCTATATTATTACTGCTTACATAAAGAATATATATAAACAGGTAAAAATAATTTAAATATCTTTTATATTATTATTATATTATTTTAATATATAAAATATAATAATATAAAAATCATATATTATTCAACCAATATTATTACTAATCTACAGGATATTCCTAACAGTCAAACAATCAAAAATTCAAATGATATAAAGTTTTTAATATATTAAATGCATACCTTTTTCTAGTCCTCTTTTATCAATTACATCTGGATTCTTTATTGTTGTGAAAAATTTGTTGGTTATTTTCGTATCTGATTCATTTTCACTTGATGATGTATTTGAGCCATCTAGTGTTGCAGTATAGCCTCTTCTCTGTTATCTAAATGAATGAGTGTTTGGTGTGATTTTTAATTTCTCAGGATGCAGGCAGTCTCATTTTAAGTGACTAGGTTCATCGCAGTTATAACATTTGATGCCATTTCCACATTCACTTCTGTTTCCAGGATTTTTGTTTCATTTATTTTAAAATTATTCATCTTCATATATTTCAAGAATTTTCTGAAGTTCCTTGTCATGAAAGCAATTTATTCATCATTATCACTATCTGAATCCAGATCATCCATCATTGCATTGAATGTTATGGATTTGTTCTTTGTTGCTTGCTTTCTCTTCTTCCCTGCATTTATGCCTCAAATGACATTAAATTGCCAATTAACTCTTCAATCTTTAGTGTGCTAATATCATTAGCCTCTTCAATTGTAGGAGTTTTTTGGTCCCATTCAAGAGTAAGTGAATTGAGGATTCTTTTAACTTGATCCTCTTCAGAGAAATTTTTACCTAATGCAATAAGTAAGTGTACAAAATCTTGAAATCAACTATACATATCAAATATGGACTCATTTGGACTCGTTTTAAATAGTTGAAACTGGTTTGTTAACATGGAAATTTTAGTTTGTTTGGCTTTACTTGTGCATTCATGTGTTACTTGCAAAGTTCTCCAAATTTCAAATGCAAACTTGCATATAGATACTCCATTAGATTCATTTCTATCTAGTAAACAAAAAAGTATATTCATGGCTTTAGAGTTACTTTGTGCAATTGCCGTTTGATTAGCAATCCATTGTATAAAATATGTCTCGGGTTCAGCGTATTCAATTTATGTGATATTTCAAGTATCTAACTCGATTGATTGTAAATAAATTTTCATTCTATATGACTAGTTTGTGTAGTTACTATCATTAAAAATTGTTGCTCTAGTAGTAGATTATCCTTTGACGAATGAATTACGAATAAGTGTATTAATAGTGTTACTAATAGTGCTATTACTAGTGTTGGTATCCATTTAAATTTTTCAAAAATTCACATTATAAAAACTTTGAAAACCAATGCTCTGATTCCAAATGTAAGATTGAGGAATAGGGATCTTAAGGTCAAATTAACACTAGAGGGGGTGTGAATAGTGTTCTCTTATTTATATGAATCTTTTTGAAATCTTTTGAAACAATACTTAGAATAATGAGATTAACAATCACAGAAACAATCACAGAATCGAAACACAGATAAACAATAAATGCGGTAAGAGTAAAAGGAAAGAATACACCAGGATTTTATACTGGTTTGGAGTTACCCTACATCAATTCCCGTACAATTCCTTGTGCATATTTTTTTCAACTAATAAATGCAAATACAATCTTGATTTTAAGTCTACGAGACACACCCTCCATAATCCCGGCCTCTGTGTAGAGCCGCTTGATTACTGGGCTACGAGCGCACCCACTAGATTTACGGGCTACTAAGCACACCCAATTGATTTCATAGGCTACAACCACATCCACAAGTATATCGGTTTGATTTTATAGAGATTTACAAACTCAAAACTTCATTCTTGATTACAAATGATCATATAATCCTTGAATAGTAATTAGATCTTGATTGGAGTGAGAGAGGAGACAGAAATCAGAGAGGAAATGATAGAGAATCAAACTAAGGGTGATTGAGTTTGATTCTGGTTGAAATGCAGCACAATATGGTTATATTTTTGTTTTGAAAATGAAAGAAAGAAGGAGGAGTGAATAACAATGAAAAGCGATTGAGAAATTCATTGGGAAGACAAGTATTTATAGAGGAATAACGGTTATGTCTATTTGTGAAGAGATGCGACGAGTAGACACTTATTTTGAAATTTGATTTTTGAAACTCACGGCTAGTATGTCGACATATAGGGTTAAAGTATGTCGACATACTCTTTGTAACTTTGAAAAAAAAATTAAAATATTGTTTTGAAAATATATTGCTTTATGGAATAATTTTATACTTAGTTAATATGTTTAAATATAATATACACACACACACACATTATAATCATAATAAAACTTAAGTAACACTATATGATAAGAGTTTTGAAAAATAAACTAATATAAATCAAAATTTAATTAAAACGGTAACTTGGTGAAATATTAAAAACTAAAATGACAAGTATAAGAAATTGAAAACTATTTGAAAGTTGTTGTGAAAAGAATATTTAAAAATTATTTAAAGATAGAGAGAGAGAGAGAGTGAGTGAGATGATAGAGATCAAGTGCTATCAGAATTTTAACAAATATTCTAGACTCTATAACTTATACGCAATATCTTGGAATCCTGAACTCTTGAATACTCATGAGTCTTCATTCTTGAGTCCCTATATCAACATCTTTAACTCTTCAATCTTTACTTGATATTGTATAGTCTTCTTATATCAACACCTGTTTAATATACTTCACTATATATATATATATATATATATCTTGATAAAAAATTAGTATTTATATTTTACGTGATTTCTTAAAGCTTTTGTCATCAAAACTAAATCCTTACGTACTATCTATACTGATGTAAAATGGTAGAATTATTTCCTTTGCCTCTCAACGGCTTTGACTACATGAAGTTCGTTATTCTACTTATGATTAAAGTTGGCAGCAGTAATCTTTGCGTTAAAATTATGGAGATATTATCTTTTGGGAGAACAATTATAGTTCTTTTTGAATCATAATCCTTGAAGGAGAATTTATTCTCTTAGAAGGAGTTGAATATGAGGTAGGAAAGATGACCTGAGTTTTTGGCTGCCTACAATTTTGGATTTGAGTATACACAAGGAAAAGAAAATAAGATTATTGATGAACATAGTAGAACATATCGTAATATAGTATTGGTGATGTTGGTCGAATGGAATGATTTGGAAGCATTACTTTATGTGGAGTCCCTATGAGGTCTATGGCCAGTTTTAGTCGGTGTACTACAATGATATCTTGTTTGGAAGTTTGACCAGTAGAAATAATTGCTTCAAAGTAAAAAAGATGATTTGTTACTAACCAAATGGATTAAGGGATTAGAAGTGGGTACACATATTGACAATTTAAAAAACTTTGTACTTGACCAAATAGGATGGTTAAGAGAGAAAGGATTTTTATGTGTTCCAAATATGGAAAACCTGAGGAAAGAAGTCCTTGGGTAGCGCTAAAGATTGAAATTCACTATACATCCTAGAGGAATGAAGGTGTACAAAGGTATAGAGGGAAGTTTATTTTATGAAGGAATGAAGAGGGATGTAGGCTTATGAGTTAAGTAATTTTTGAATTGCTAAAAAGTAAAGGCTGAAGACCAAAAGCCAAGTGGGTTACTTCAAATTTAGAAGTATCACTATGGAAATGTGATTCTACATCGATGGATTTTAGAGATGGTTGGTAAAGTCAAATAGAGGGAATGAAAGTATTTGGATCGTAGTTGATAGACTGATCAAAAGTTCACACTTTATCCTTGTTAAGTTGACAAGAATGACACCATGCTTGGAAAAACTATTTTTGAAGAATATTGTAAAATCTCCATGGTATACCGAGTAGTATTATAAGTTATTGGAAATCATGGTCATAGTTGATACTACTTACCATCCACGGACTAATGGGGAAAAGGAAAATGGTTAATAATGTACTTGAAGATCTATAGAGATCTTGTGTACTAGAATTTGAAGGGTCATGAGAAGACCATTCACATTTAGTTGACTTTTCCCATAATTATACTTATCAGACCTATATAGAATGGACCCTTTCGAAGCTCTTTATGGAAGGTCGTGCAAATCACTAGCATGTTGGTTGGAGATAGGTGATAATCTAATATTTGGGTCTAGATTTGGTGAAAGAAGCGACTGAGAAGACTAAGATAGAGAAAGGGAAATGGAAGCTCAATCAATGCATAAATGATACACCGATCAATGGCATAGGAATCTGGATTTCTTAGTTATGGATCATGTCTTTCGAATGTATCACCTACGAAGGGTGTTATACGATCCAAGAAGTTAAGAAGTTTGTGCTGAGATATGTCAAACCATTTTCTTTCATATAAATTAGGAAATTTGTGTATCGTATCAAAGTACCAATTATTCCGGTAGGAGTCCATATGGTTTTCCACGTCTCTCATATGAGAAAGTATGTACTTGATTCAGACACTACTATTAAACCATGGTTTTAAAGGATTTGGTAGTGGAACTAGATATGACTATTGTTAGGTAACTAATAAATATCATGGACCAAGAAATGATGAAAGAGACTATACTTAGGTGGTTGAGAATAGGATTGGAGATGCTCATCCTGAGTGGTTTTGATGTATTCTCTTTATATTTGTATAGACTTTTGACTAGAAATTATGTTATTGAAGGTTGGTTGTTTATATATGCTTGTATCACATGTGTGCATGATTGTTATAATTGTACCTTATAGGAATTTCTAGGACAAAATTTTCATAAGGATGGGAGCTTGCAAAACCCCAATATTTAGTACATATTATAAATTAATCAATAATTAGATAACAATGCGATGGAAATGGAACAAACATGGACATAGGCCAAAATAATTAATTTCGTATTTTCTTAATCGATATACAAATTAATGATATTTTATATAAAAAGGAAAATAAAAGTTCTAATTAATAAAAGAAATCAGAAAGGAAGAAACAAAGGTCAAATCCACTTATAATTCCCAAACACCTATTTCCTCTCTCATATTTATTATAAAATTTTAAAGCAAAAAAGAAAAGAAAGAATAAGAACTCCATTAAAAATCTCCCAAACTTTAAAGAAGAATGTTAACCTTGAAGATGGATGCTTGAGCCAAGTCTCTCCATATTTAAACTAATCAAGGTTAATAATATTAACATCCATAATGCTTTTATCCTTTGATATGCATATTTATTTAAATCTGTGAAGTTTTTGAGATGTTTTACATTATGAAACATGGATTGGTTTAAAATGTATTCATATAATGATTATGGAATTATATGTGAAATTATAGTATAAATTAAGAGTTTTTCTAATTTAAAACCAATATTAATGATCTCCAAATGATTTGAAATTTAGATATGCTGTTTATAACGTTAAATAGAATACGGATTTTATATTTCGTAATTTTTTGAAATAATTTCTATGAATGTTCTAAATTGGAAAAGAGAGTAATTTCAGGTTTTAGTGGTTTAAAATGAAAATAGAACTATTTTATCTTAAATTTTATATATGATAAAATATGGAAAATGTAATAATTGAGAAATTTTCAGGATTTCTCTAATGTAATTTCAAATTATTTTGAATTTTTCGTTGAAGGGAAAAATTAGGTAAAATGGCACTTAATTAATCAAATCAGGAATTATTTAATGTTTTAAGTTAAGAATAAATCTTTTTAAATTTTTTCTAGAAAAGAAATGTTTAAAGTTATGTATTAATGAATGAAAACTTAACATATGGAAAGATTTGGCAGCAAAAAGTAATAAATTTAAGAGGAAATAAATTGGTTTTGAAGTTAATTACCAAACTTCCATTTTACGCATATTATACCAGTTTAAACATGGGATAGCTACACATTCGAAACTATTTTAGACATGTTATAGCCACATGTTCGATACCATTTTAGGTGTGTGATAGCTACATCTTTGAAACCATTTTAGATATTCAATAACTACAAGTTTGATACCATTTTGAACATGCATTAGCTACAGGTTTGAACCATTTTAAACGTGTGATAGCTACATGTTCAATACCATATTAAATATGCAATAGCTAGATATTCGATACCATTTTAAACATGTAATGGCTTCATTTTTAAAGGTGCGATTGTTATATTGTTTTAAGGTGTGATAGCTATATTTTTAAAGATGCAAAAGCCATGGACATGTGAAAAATATATATGTGATAGCATTATAGATGTGCGATAGCTATGGATATGCAACAGTTCTAGACATGCTAACATGCAACAGCTTTAGGCATACAGTTGCTATAGGCATGCAATAGCGTTAAACATGTGATAGTTTTAACATGCGATAACATCACGCATGCAATAGTAATGTATATATGATAGCTTCACCTTAGGAATTCGATGGACCTTTTGTATATTCGATAGCTCATTGTTAAATATATGGCTCGGCTTTTCTTAATAACTGAAGATGGTTTTCTGAATCTATAAACTTGGACAATATGATTTCAAAATATGGGAAAAGGAAAATTTAGCCAAAATTACTCTAGATTATATAAAACTGCATGTTTTTTTATACATGACCTATGCGTAAATGGTTATCATAAGAACGACAACTGTATTAGTAGGAGAGTACCACAAGACTTTAGATAGTGCACATGTTTTAGTTTGAGTAATAGCTTCTTTGTAACTGATTTTATTCATTGCAACATTCGTCATTTTGAGACCCAAAATAGATGAAAATGATGCAGCAGTCATCGTTAATGTCATTTTCTAGTGACAAAAAGAGATTAGTTATTATATCACGAACATCTAGAAAGCATGAATCCAAAAAAATTCATAAAACATTTCTCATTCATTCATAACATATTCATTACATACCCACGATTATGTACGTTTTGACAAAACATGATAAGTACAAAATATAAATCTAAGAGCGACGTATGATGATGCCATTTTGCATGATCAGAGTCATAACTACTGATGGTTATAAAACACGTCTTTACATATAAACATAAGCAGTTATATTGTCTAGAGGAATTGAATCTAAACTACTAATGGCTTGCCTCCAACACGTCTTTGGAAGCTTTATTCGTCTAAACTTGAAAACCTTACTCTCGACCTACTTAAATGAGTACTCTAGTGTTTAAGTGGAAATCAAAAAATTCATGTCAGAGAAAAAGTCTAATATGAATAATGTTAGTTCACCCCAAATCAAACTAGATACAAGTGAGACCACGCTGCTAAGTGGAACATGTTTCCTCTCGCTATTATCTTAAAAATCCAAATGCCATACATAACTCCATTGGATAAGGCGAGATAGGTCTAACACATTGTGCTATCCTAGTCCACCAATAGCCACAATGGCCGAAACATAACTAAGCATCATACGAAATTGGTCAAAGATGAATATGCTAGTATTCAATAGGGTTTAAGGAATACATATTCCCTATATTTCCTCATTTCATTAAGTATTCACGCATCGGTATGGTTTTCATGGGATCATTACTAACTTATTAGCTTTCTTAGGCCAACTAGAAACCTATAAGGCTTACAGAAGCCAAAAACAAGATATATTCAACGAATTCTATTCCCATAATTGTATAAAGACATTACCTTGAAAGAACGAGAAAATAATGGCTTCTATTCCTATAAAGATACCAAGATATCCCAACGATAGAAGAAAAGCAATAGTGAACGTCCTTACTCGATTCCCATATACATATGCAAAAATTTAGCCTTAAGGTTGGCAAAACACTACGCATTATAATCGTAGACCTTGGTAGCCGATTTTAATAGACTATAGTGCGAGATGCAACCCTGACACCAGTCCACACAAATTAAATATGGTTTTCTAAACATCAAAAAGTCATTTCTTTTGATCAGTTTTGGGCATCCTAACACAATTTGTGATAGGATTAGGGGTATGCCCAAGGGGCAATTGTGCAATTAGTTACATATATCTAACTATGTGACAATTCTTATTCGAATAAAAGGCTTTTTTCTTTCTATTATGTACCTGTTATATAGTGATAAAAAAAATTAAGTACTTAATTTAAAGCATATAAATGGAAAATCTTTAAATGATATGTTACGCAATAGTAATTATAGTGTTGTAATCATGTGAATTTTATCATATTGAAAATAACATATTATTTTAAATATCCCAGATAAGATGTTTTGAGAAAGGATATCAATTCATCCTTTAAGATTAGAGTACATAATGCTCTCTAAATCTTGGGCAGTTATTTCAAATGACAGTTGGGACATAACGAGTTGCGTAATGATAGTTAATGGATAACTATAGAATGACTCACTCAAGAGTTTTTCATTCATTAATATAACTAGGTCAAACAAATAATCTTAAGTAATGATGTTACCAAGTTCTCTCGATTTGGGAATACCGTTGAACTTCAATGTCGACACTCCACTTTGATTATAGTTTGTAGCATGACGTCCATTGAACGACTATAGTTGGGTCTGAGTTGAAGCATTGGATGTTATACACTATTCAATAGAAAATTCATCTTCTTAGTTATATAGGGTTACGTATCATGGCCAACCGTGGTCAACACAAAGTCCAAATCTCTAACCAGAGTATTATAGTTAACAATAAATGTTATTATTAAGCTAAGGACATTTTTTTTGGAATAATCAAGTTGAATGTGGATGGTATTGGAATTTTAACCAAAATGAAATTCCATAAATCCTAATGTGGTATAGCGTTGACGAAGAGAATTGGCATAAATAATCGTTATTACCATATACCGCTTATAATAAGTAAAACTGGGTTTTACCAAAAGATGTGTAAGTGATAAATTTAGCTGAAATGTCACACCATATACTAAGGTGATGTGTGAACGTTAGTAATCAAATTGTTCGATATTAGTCACCAAATGAATTTACACCTTTGAGTCACACAACAATAATGACAAATACTCTAAACAAATCATCTAATATAATTAATTTATAACCATTGTAAATTAATTAAATTGATTAAAATTTCTAAAGTATTAATTATTAAATTTTATTTGATTTGTTTGCATAACATTAGCATTTAATGAAATGCATAAATAAAAGTTATAAATGCACGTATTGATTTTTTATATTGATATATTGTTTAAACTGGATTTAAATAGTATAAATGTTTAGGGGGTTTGGATCTTTTGAGGCCCGTGTGGCTCTATGTTTGGCCGGCCAAAAGAAAGGAAAGGAAAGGGTACAAATTAGATTTGAAAAGGAAAGATAATAATTAAGGGAAGGAATAAAATCTCTAACCTTAATTCTACATTTATTGCCTTCTTAAAAGCAATTCCATATTCATTTGTTTTCATCCTATGCATTCCATCCTCTCTTCATTCAAGAAATGGCCCAAAATATGAGGGCTTCCATAGCTTCAAAATTCCCAAAATTAAATATAAATCAAATCTATTTATAAAAAGTGGGTTATATCTCTTTATATCTACAACTTCTGAAGGTTGATTTCTAGATCTAGGAGTTATCTTATCATTCTAGGTGCATTTTCTTTGCTACATCTCAAGGTAATAATTCTAATTCATGTATTCATCATTCCCCTTGTTCATATGAATTGGATCCATCACATATCATTAATATATATGCATATATATATATATATATATATATATATATATATATATATATATTCATTCATTCAGTTACATAGATTAAATTCCTTTTTTCCTACATCTTAATCAATGGCATACGCTCACCACATTATTTCGAATCCATTTTAAGATATACTTTGAATAATTACATGTTCATCTTGTCATCTTTAGATCTTTACACATGATTTCACATTTAGTTAATTGTTCACATTGCTTATACAATTTAGCTCTGAAATATTTGCAACAAATACACATGTGCCTGATTTGTCATATTTGTTTTGTTGTTTTTTTAAATATGTTGTCCACAAAATAATGTTAATTAAAACCAAAATTTTAGTTAATGACATAATTCTAATAATGATTAGATATATGAATAAACTGCTTATGTTTTCTATTTGAAATCACTTTGGATATTTTATACATATGTTTTGTGTTTGTTGTTCTGAATACAATCTTTTGGTAGTTGCACATTTTTGAAAATTGTTTTAAAAATTTAAATAACTATAACTAGACTATTGTGCAAAATATTTCAAATCCTTTGATTTCCATTTAAATCAAAATTAGACTTTATTCTGTTACTTTAATTTCCAAAGCATGTATTAAATTATAAATTTTATACATATACATGTTGTTTTAGGTTTGGAACATAATTATAATGTTTGGTATATGTGTATGCTTCAATATAACTTAAGATTTATAAAACGGACTTTTGTGTAAAATGATTATATTAGTCTTAAATCATTCCTAACTTTGAAACCAGATTCAAATTGTTGTTTTAAATTTCAAAGTCATAAAATAGTGAAAACCTAATTTTTTTACATATTTATATGTATGTATGTGTATATAAGTTCAATTATATATATGCATTTTAAATAAAACTATGAACAATGAAGGCACATATAAAGGAAACGTTAACTATGAAAACTTCTTATATGTTGCATTTACACAATACATAGTGTTAGTATATTTGGATTTACTATTATGTTTAAATTGATCATCAATGACAATTAACAAATCATTAAGCTAACTAAAAAGAGTAAGAGAAACGAAAGGTTTCTCTGTCCTATAAATCTATATCTTCCCTCAATTGATTGTCTATGTTTTAGAGAAAGAAACAAAAGGTTTCCTTCTCTAAATCAACTTTAGTAAGTAAATTTACACATATAGATGTATTGGATACACTCGTACATTTAAATTAATGTTGAATTCAAACTCTTTAATACTAATTAATTAAAATAATAATTTTATTTAAAACACATTTTTAATTTAGATCTAAAATATATGTAGACTTCATAGGCCCAAAAGATCCAAAATAGGATTTGCTTTTTTTAAATCTACATATTAAACACGCTTTCGACCTACTAGGTTCCATCAATGGCATCAGAGAAAAATAGTCTATGCGCTCTAAATTAACTATGTTAGGGCTAACCAATTAAGCTTACCAATTTAGTAGGGTGTCTAAAAAAGTAGTGTCTGGGCTTGGGTCTTGGTAATTAATTACCCTGCTCTCCCTAAAGCTACGATCCTGGCCCAAAAGGTGGAGTGAGCCCATGGTTTGCCTCTAATAATAGAAAAGGCCTGATTTGAATTAGGTCTTATGCTAATTTTCAAAAAAAATGTAAATATTAAAAAAATAATTTAAAAGCTAAATTTAAAAACAAATTACATTAGAAATGTTATAATATGATTTTTAAAGTTGGCTTTGAAAACAATGTATATTATCAACATTATAATATAGTTTTCAAATGAAAAATATAATAAACATATTTTAAAATCTTTAATATTTGTTAATATGAATATAAATTAAACAAATTAATTAAATAATTATATAATCAAAGTATATACATGTACAATATATATAGATATATGTTACATTAACTGGAGTTCTTTAAGATGATGTAAATATATGTATATACATAAGATATTTTTGAAATTAATATTCAATTAAATTGTCTAATTAGATGAGTTAATGAGAAGTTAATTAAAAAATAATAAAATACATATAATTAACAAATAATAAAATACATGTATATGTATGTGTGTATAGCCATAAGCGTTATAGTATACATATTCAGTTAAAATATTTAATTGAATAACATAAAATTTATTCATTAATTGAATAAAATTTAATTAATGTAATGTACATAAGAGTATTATATAAGTTATTAAATTATAAAAGTTATATAATATTTAAATTTAAATAACATGGATGTATAAAATCAAGTAGAACAAAAAAATTCCAAATAGACTTAAGGTATAAATACATGCATATAGTATGTATACCATGATTTCCGATGTGTTCGACACTTAAATCACGAGGGCATTTCATAAGAAATGCATTATTCCATAAGTTAATATCACTTAATATAATATATTAAATATTATGTATCTTTAATATAAAGTTGTCCTCTACTATTTATATATTAATAGATTGTCTGCATACTCTCTAGTTGTTGATATTCCTTAAGCCAAAGATGTTATGTCTAGCACTACTAGTATACTAACTAGACAAAGTAAGATACACACACGTATTTTGTTTATATTCCTCAAGGTACATGCACCATACTTAGGTTGTCATGAAAAGGTGTGTGTGAATGAATAATCTATTTCAATTTATTGATATTCCTCAAGCTCGAGATGAGATTAGGACAGAGGCCACGAGTTAGCAGTTGTATTTGGTACAACCAGTAAAACGCTATCCATCGCTTATAAGCCTATGATTTGTAGATATTCCTCAAGATTGGAATCCCAAGGCAAGCAAGTCCTAGTACCCTACTAGAGAAATCAAATGAATTCTATGTTTTTCTTAGGGTTTTAGTAGACATGACAATCTAATGGGGGCCTCATTAGCAAAACGAAATGGCAATATTTAACCTTTTGAGTATTGCAAGAACATTCCTTATAATAAGTTATAATAACCTACATTGATAAGTTGTGAAATTAATATAAATGCGAAAATGGTTATCAATATGATGTACAAATGAACTGAATTAAATATTGACGAAAGAACTATAAAATGTACTTACTAATAAATATTTTCTACATGCTATTGTTTCAATACTCATGCAAGCACCTAATTTTGTAACTACTAAATACATTCTTAATGGGTCCCTTACCTGTTTATTTTCCTGAGACTCTAAATTGTCTTTTGTGAGTTTCAAACTCTAAAAGCAATACTTGAATATGGATATTTGATCCATATATGATCATATATTAATGTGATATGGTGAACAGTTGCAATTCGTAAAGTATAAAACCACGATGAAATTGATTCATTCGAAATAAGCAAGCGACCATAGTGTTAGATCGTATAGTCAATGTGATTGATTATAACAATGATCTTATCATGTTAAATGTAACACTAAACCAAAAGCTATAAGATATGTATAAGAACTCGATCACTGAAATGTCACTTTGATCAATTTACAGTATTTGATATCCTTAAATATTAAGGATGACTAAATGCACTTTTTAAAAAGTTCACTATGATATTGCCGTAAGGGTTTCCTTTTGAACTGTTAGGCCATTAAGAAAGGAAAACGAATGTACGACGGTAGACGCAACTTAAGGTATAGTTGGGATAACGAGAGTGAATGGTCACTTTTGCTTCATAAAGAAACATCAAAAACAAGAATTGTAAAATAATAATTAATACTCAACATTGGAGTGAGAAACATAATTTCTATTTCATGTATTTTTATTAAATAAAAAATTGTTTTCTATGAAATTTATTCCTTTGAGTTTAAGATATTTGATCTAAAAAAATTCGACTGTAAAATAGGTACACTAGATGGAATAAATAGCTTATATTAAGTGATTAAACGGACGTCTGTATTTCATATGTTATTATTGTAATGGCAGAAAAGTGGGAATGCCATATAGCATTTATTGGTTGCATCAGGTTACGAAAATTGTCTTTGTAAATCATACCAAACATTATTTATGAAATAATAACTATTTTTCATCACTGATTGAAAATACAGACATAGTTTTATTTCATTATGTATTTATGAATATTCCTTATGAAATAAATCTATAATAGTGGTATTTATTTACATAATAAAAGTGATGCATTGGAAAATGAATATCTCAAATTATTTTCAATTATTTTATAATTATAGACTAAGTCATAGTTTTGAGAAATAATTAATTAATTGTATAATTATAAATCATATGGCGTTAGTGAATTATATCTTAAACAATTAAGGGTGAAGCATCCCTCGGTGGGAGCATCATAAGAGTTGATGAACTCTACGGGTTGATATATGCAATTGAAAGTCTATTAATACCAAAACGGTTCCATGTACTTCATTGTATTCACTGATGAGTTATCACAAACATGAACAAGTGTTATGATACACATGTGGTGTGTCTATGATAAGTTCATAGAATATAAATGGAAGTAAATGAAATTACATGCAGTACAAATGATTCGACTTGATCGAATAAGTGAGTATATTGGAAAAAATTCTAAACGCTCCTGAAAGTTGTATAAAGATTCAATCTCAAAGGTCACTCCCCCCATGATACATAATGATGTTTTCAATAAGGAGTAGTCATACTTTGTTGGACGAAGTGCGATTAATGATGACTGAAGTTAAGCTAACTTCTTTTATAAGGTCATGTACTTAAGAGCAGCACGTTAGGTTAAAATTAATTCATCTATAGAATTATTTACAAAATCATATAGGATTAGGGTTTATGTGAAACCCCAACATATTTTATGCCAACGTGTTGGCAAGTTGTGCTAGTCGAAATACTTCTGTAATAACTATATATGAGGGTTTTTGTATGAATCACCCTAAAAGAGCTTGGGAATAATCGTCATTGGATAACCAATTTATATTTTGAACATAATTATCGTAAACTAAAACCAAGTCAGTTTTATGTAATGCAATTCATAAAAAAGTTATGAATGCCTATTCGATTACACTAAGAAGCAATTGTTGTTTCAAGAGATATCAACTTCGTAGCAAAGCAATTTCTTCTAGAAATTACTAGTAGAAAAATGGATTTAGATACGATCCAAAGATGAAACAGGTTACGAGGGTTAAAATGAAATTAACCAAACATAAATGAATACGATGCATTGAAGTATCGAATAAGTATTCTCGTACATTAAAGAGAAACTATGAGTTTCGTATCAATGTCGAAAATAGATAATTCTTAGTTGTCAATTAAACTTTTAAGAGCATTGACTCTATGATACGGTATGATGCATGTAGCAGCCCTGCTTTTTACGCCATATAAATAAATAAATTTAATTAAAATAAAAGTGCTTGAATTCAATTTGTGATAATTAATATTTTGAAAATAAATTTTTAGTTAATTAAATTCTATTTAATAAAAGATTTTATTGTAATAAATAGTATCAAATTAATGAATTCTTTTTGGATAATTTATTGAAATTAAATAAGATGTTTTAACTAATATGAAATACTTTTAAGTGTAAATAATTTTGAATATGATTGGAATAGTTGAATTTTTTTTGTAATAGTGAAACGAATTATTAAGTAAAAATAAGCAGACACCGAATTGAATAAAATACGCAATTGTCGGTATAAATATTTATGGAGTGAAATGTTAATTAAATTAAATAAGATTAGAAATTTAATTACAAATTAATGAGGAAGTGATTTAAATGAAAGATTAAACAAATGGGAAAATATAAATTAAAAGACCAGCCCACGGTAAACAAGCCCACAACCACTTTCCTATTCTAAACCCCTCTTTTCCTTTCTAGAATCTTCTAGCCTTTGACCCCAAATGAAAACCTGAACCCCTTTAATCAACTTTATTTCTAACTCCTCACAATTAAAAATTGCAACTCTAGAAGAAGAAAATGGGCATGTCGTCAAAATCGCACTCGAAACGCAGTATGCCTGGCACACTCGATCATCGAGGGAGGAACAATCAAAGGCTGGTGAGGATGAGCGATGCAATAAAGAAAGGGAGATGCGAGATTGCAAGCAACAAGGTAGGTGTTGCAAATTGGAAGATCACGCGCATGAAGGGGACAGTGTGGTGGTTGATGCAAGCGACTACCGATGATGATATTGAGTTGTGCATATGTGGTTCCGACAATGGCGCATGCATTCTGAGTAGTGCCTGGTAGTAGTTGATGCCATGCCTTCGACAGTGGTCGTTAAAGCAACGTTAGCAGTTGTAGGAGGCGGTAGGTTCTTTGTCGACAAAGACATGTGGAAATTGGAAAATGCAGTTAAAATTTTATTTAAGGCAGTGATTGTTTAGGGGATTGAGTGCAAGCTGAAGCGTTTTTGTTGATGGAAAGAGCAGCTATTTATTGAGGTGAGTCATCTAACTCACATCTATGTCTATTTCATATTCTTTGATGTGTATTCACCCATATATTTACTTGATTTGCTCGCTTTAATGGGTTTTTGTTTTATTGGATGAGATTGATTGCTTGATGTAGATTGATAGTTGATATGGTTTGAATTGGTTGGAATTGTGCTACGAACTATGATTATTTATTTTTGCAATAATTATTATGAGATTATTGATTTGCGATGTTTGAATAGTGATTAGATGTTTGCAGATAATTGAACAATATTTGAAATTGATCGGAAATGAGGTAAATGAATTAAAAGATGAAGATTTGAAATAAATAAATTATTTTGGAAATAAATAGTGAAACTTGAAGTGATTTTCTTATACAAAATTTAAGATACTATGACTAATGGAAAATTTTCAGAGTGGAATGGTTTTGGAAAATATAAAAAGGGAATAATTTTTAGGGTTTTGTGAATATAAATTATTTGATAAATGATGAGTTTTGAGATTTTATTAATAAGTGAAATTTAAAGATTTATATTTTTATTTACGGAATGACAATAAAAGTATTTAGAGGATATTCATGAAATGATATTTGAAATCCATATTTCAAAGTAAGGAGTAAATTTTATTTAACTAAAAATATTTTGAAGCAATTGTAAGTTGAATGTAATTTATTTATTGAATAGAAATTATCATTGAGGGGATTTAATAATATACATTGTTGAGTGAATTTTCAAAAGTAATGTATTTATTTGTATTCGAATATCAAAGTATTTTGGAAAGATGTTATATGAGTTAGAATTTGAGTTTTGTGGATTATTCTCAATAATAATGGTTTTAAAGAGGTTTGGAAAATAAATGATAATTTTAATTGATAACTTTGGAATAATATACTTGAGTTCGAAACTATTTATGGATTGAGGATATTATTTTGATTGGATGTTTTTAGAGATATTTGAAAATATGAACTTTCTCATAGTAGTTTTGCAATATACTATTAAAGTAGATATTTAAGACGAAAGTATTTTAGTGGTATTAAATTCATTGAGGATTATTATTTATATTATAAAGAAAGGGAAATGAAAAACGAAATATTTGTAAAATTAATTGAAGTGGTTTTAAATTGAAATGTTTTTATAAAAAGAAGGTAAAATGAAGTGAAATATATTTAAACAAAACCCTTCATCTCATTAATCACTAATCGAATAATATATTGATGTTTGTATGGATGATTGTTGATTTGTTTGCTATGAACGAGACGAAGTTAAATTACCCGTTGTGTTGAATTATAAAGTAATGAAAAAAAAAGAACAATGAATTGAAGTAAAAAATGAATTAGTACTTAAACCGTAATTAAGTTAGGGTAATTAGCACTTAATTATTTTTAAGTGAGTAAATTAAAATGTGTTCATTAATAAAAGGTAAATAATCATTTAACTAAATAATTATTAATTAATTATGTAATTAATTATTAATTAACTAAATATTATTTAATTAAGATTAATTAAATTATTTATTGAAGAAAGGGTTTAATTATTAATTTGTCTCTAATAAAGTTAAATTTAACTAAAGATTTAATTAAAATTTTATTATGATTTAATTATTTTAAAAAAGGTTTAATTTATTAATAAGTTTTAATTAAAAAATTTTTAATTAATTAATTGAGATTAATTATTATTTAATTTTTGTTTAAAATTTTAAATTGTTATCTAATAGTCAATTGAAGATTAATTATGGTTTAATTATTTATTTAAAGGTTAACTATTATTTAATTATTTATTTAACATATAATTATTACTTAATTGTTTATT
Organism: Allium cepa; assembly: GCA_030765085.1. NCBI lineage: Eukaryota > Viridiplantae > Streptophyta > Magnoliopsida > Asparagales > Amaryllidaceae > Allium > Allium cepa. The sequence goes on from CM060943.1 coordinate 732,798,470, forward strand.
TAATAGTTAATTACTATTTAATTTTTAATTAAAGGTTTAATTAGGATTTAATAAAGGGTTTAAATATTATTTAATTATTAATAAATAAAGTTTGAAAGTTTAAAACACTTTAAGTTTGAAGATCGGGATTGTTCTAAAATAACATTCTTTTAAAGGAAGATTTTAATCCAAGGGATTTCTTTGTCTAATATACTTAAGTAAACCCAACTGAATATGAAATCCAATGACATCTGTTTAGCAGAAATCACCGTTCTACTAATTAACTTGTATTTGATATCTATTTGGTAGAATAAATCACTATTCTACCATAGTTTACCAAGTAGATTAGGTTGACATTTATTAGGTAGAATAAAAACTCATTCTGCCATTATGTTAACTTAGACATGTGTTTAGCAGAACAAATCCATGTCTGCTATTTTGGTAACTTGGACATTTACTTATATGATTGATTGTTACTGGCCGATTCCCTTATACATATCTTCTTGTTATGTAAATACCCATATTATAACCTGAAAAGTAAACTTAGTTAAACGAGAACCATTATGGTCACTAAGCTTCTTTCTGATTTTTAAGGTCAACCATACTTTTAATAATGGTTTCAAGTTAAGTAATGATTTTAGTAAAGGTGTTTCAAATAATCATTTTGTTTACTAAAGGACTTTATTTAATGAGTTTATTAAAGGAGTATTGTTTTAAATAAGGAATATTTATAAGAAATTTTTACGAATGATTTTGCATATTTATAAAGGAAGTTTTTTAAATAATTTTAGAGGTTTATAAATAGATATATAAATGGTTTTAATATTTATAAAAGAGTTTTGTAAATTTAACTTGGTGATTTATAAAGGGTTTTGTAAATGGATTTGGAATTTAAGTAAAGGAGATTCACAAATAAAAGAAATTCATTAAGAGGATTTACAAAAGGAAATTTATAAAAGAATTTGAGATTGGATTTCCTTTAACTGAGCTTCTTAATTTTGCTGGTATGAACATCCGTTGCATACTTAACATCGAAGGAATATTATTTGAGGTTATCATTATCTATAATTTAAATAACATTTTGTTTCGATCCTTTGATATAATTTGGAAATAGAAATCTTTCATACTATGTCTGTGAGATAAGTATATGAATGTTTTTGATGAATACTCCCAAAATGCTCTGATACCAAATGTAACGACCCGGAATTTTCGATCCCGAAAACTCCAGATAGTTAGGAAAAGAAGAAAATAGATAAAAGAAAAGAAGAAACAGAAACACCAACATCTCACATTCGTAGCGGATAAAATATAATAACAAATAATAATAGTTATACAAAGGAAAACTGTACTTGTCAAATTACACTTTAATACATCAAACTACAACATATGTACAAACACTGGACAGATACAATCAACATATCTCGGACAACCTACAATATATACACAACAGAATACACTTCATATGTTCCTGCTATCCAGCTCGCCTCCTGAGCTCCAGAACCTCCTTACCTGAAAATCTGTAATGCCCTCAGGTCAGACCGAGTATTACAGATTTTCAGGTAAGGACGTTCTGGAGCTCAGGAGATGAGCTGGATGGCAGGAACGTATGGAGCGTTTCCCTTGTATTATATTATTGTATATATCTGAGACATGTTGATTGTATCTGTCCAGTGTTTGTATACATGTTGAAACTCTGATGTACAAAAGTGAAATTTGACAAGTACGGTTTTCCTTTGTAAACTATTATTTTATGTGATATTATATTTTGATCCGCTGCGAATGTGAGAATTTGTGTTTCTATCATGTTTCTTCTTCTATCTCTTTTCTTTCTTTCCTAACTATCTGGAATTTTCTGGATTGAAAATTCCGGGTCATTACATTGATCTAATAAATGAAAGATTTAGTTTAAGGCTTAGTGGTTCCTATTTGATAGTTAAATAACCAACTAGCAAATCTAGACCAAAATATAACCTAGAAATATCTAGGCGAAACACGTGAGTTATGGCACAGTCATCTTCGATGATGTTGTACTATGCCTATAAATCTAGTTTTGATCTTCAAGGACAAATGGTAGGGAGATCCGTCCACTTAAATGGTTAGGGGGTGGTCCTTGCTCTTATGTATTGTCTGATTATTTCAAAAAGAACCAGGGTTTAGTTTACCAGAACTATCGAATGTTGTTTTGAAGAGACCAAGATCGGATAAGTAAAAATTATCTAAAACCACTTCGATCCAACTCAAGCATTTCAAACTAAAGATATCTTAAAAATGATTGAAGATGGAGCTTTTGAAGTGCAATGGCTACTTGCTACAAACCCTGAGGGTGATTCCAAAATGGATGTAGTAAAGGTAGTGCCTTCGGTTTCATTTATACCTAGAACGAACTTGTATGGATGAATGTTGGCACTACATTGCTACTTGGAGGGTAGTTTTAGCATTCCAGATGGTTGCTATATAAAAAGGTAATAGTAGCCTCAAACCTCATTAACTGGTAAATGACTAAAGTAGAGACATGCGGCAGGGCTATATGGGTTGCTCCCATTAGGGTATAATCATCCCAAGATCTAGATCTATATGTATCATTCGAGCCCAATTATGGTTGTTTGATCGTAACCAAGGGGTGATCATATTCGACACTACACAGTAAGGTGTAGGGCCTGTCCTGAGTAGCAGAGCTGTGACATATTGTAGCCTTCATTACATTTTATCTAGAGGTGTACGGATTCGGTGGGTGGACCCTTACCCTTTCAAAGTTGGAATCCATTCTCCAATAAGTGCCTTCAGACTTGATTGTATACCTATTATGCTAGAATTTAATAATTTGGCAATTTCGACTATGATTAATATGTATTTGTATGTTGGACATTATCATAATATCATTGGATTTTATATAAAATGTGTTTGGTTATCATGGGGTAAAAACCCGTCTGTATTTACATGTTGCGTGGTCTTACGAGATACCTTTGATTTTAATAGGGTTTCACAAGTTAAATAAATAAAATTCCTTGTGATTTGAATTTCTCATGTTGGCTTTACCAGAATGATCCGAGCGTTATTTTTTTTACAATGCTTAGGTCAGCTCTAGCATATTTTCCAGATTTAGTTGGATGCTTTAGAGGTTTCAGGAGATGAGATGGATTCTACAAGACGTAATCATGTATCATTTAGCTTTCGCTATGTTTGTTATTTATTTTTGTCTGTTTGTATATATCACCAATTGTAAAGGCAGGCTATTATAACTGTCCAGGCTCGTAATAGGTTAATGTACTCTAGTTTGTGTATAATAAAGACGATTTTTTTTGCAAAAAATTTTCATATTATATATTACTCATCATGTTTTGTGAGATTCTATTCTATCATTTCCTGCTTCACCCCAAATGACATGTCCTTTGGACACTTAAATAATCAACACAAGAATACTGAGGATGTATTAAGTGTCATCTTTGGGTGTACGAAAGGCATGCCATTACATGATGGATGCTTGATGTGCATTGTGTGATATGCATGATGGCACCGACGTCTTATGGATTTTTATGCGTATTTTGCGTGATAATGTTTGATGCGTTAATGATGTTGTTTGATGTGTTATGGTTGTTTTATCATTCCTTTGGTTGTACTTCTTTACTATGTCGTGTATAAGTTATTCCTCGAGGTATCACTTATGTACTCACCATTGAATTTTGACATAGTCTGATCTGTTTATTATTTGTGTAATACACGGGTCAAGCCGATACATTTCTGGTTTAGGGCATGATGACCAATTTGTGTATGTTTTGCATAGATGGAAGATAGAGTATAATTGTATATAATTGCATATTATGATATTTCTTGTATGTATGACAATGTGTTATATACTGGATATTCATTGTATATTTTTGAGATAGTGGTAGTTTGACCTATTTTATATCCCTCTCAGACTTGTGTATATTTTATATTATATGTTATCGTTACATCGATGGCTCTGTGATCTCTATTGTTTTATACTATGTATTGTTCTGTCCTCAAGAGCACATATGTATATTGCTTTATACCAAGACTGTTTACGTCGAGGTGAGTTGATTTTATATTATGATACATATTCAGTGCTGGTCCAAGGGAATATTCACAAGTGCATCACCCATATCGCCTCATCCTCTGTGCTACTCGATAGTATTACTCAGTAATATTGTTGGGTAATATGGGTATATAGGTGGGGTGTTACATGCATAAATCCAGAAGGATTCCAAGTTCATTATCAAAATATGATTTTGATAGTTGTACCCGAAGGGATATGATCCATCGGCTGTGCATATGTATTTATGAAAAGACTAATGCAGTGGGAATATGGTGAGCGACATTGACAAGAATAATATCATAAATTTCAATTATTGAAATTGGCGTAATAGATTCGCCATTCGATGTGCTCAAGTTAACTAAGATTTTACACACAAAATTATCATTTGGTACGACTTCGTACTTTGGTACATGTGTGTTCAAACAAAAAAAATTCTAAATAGTGATTTGGTATAAACGATTGCACATAACAGCTAAGTTATCTTGAAGTTGCTGGGAGCAATATTGAGTTTGTGGATTTTCAGATATGATCCAAAAATGGATATGAAAGTGTCATTCGACGAACATCAAAGTTGAACAAGTGTTTTGATAGAAATATCAAATAGTTTGATTTTTAATCAAAATGCAGAGAAAGCATGAGTTATAAGGAAGAACATTAAAAGTTACGTAAATATTTCTCAAATATAAGTAAACAACATACTGTTGATTATTAACGATGTACTGATGTTAAGATTGGTTCTAGTTTGTTTGTCTGATATTTTATATCAGGTTTGTAAATTATATATTTTATAATATGTATAAAGGAAGTTGGAATGTCCAAAACGATATGCAAAGACGCCTTATTAAAATATTTAATATGGAGTATGTAAGATGGATTACTTATGTACCAGCACTAGGAATTATCGTGTTGCACTATCTGCCATATTGTAATATGCTTATGTATTTGATGCATGAAGTATATATCAAATCCAGATTAAGATCAATAAATTGTAGTTTACAGTGTTCTCGAGTATTTACAAAATACTAGAGAATTGTTTACATAAACAATGAAATCCTTATGAAGGAGTGTTCACTCAAACTTCATAAGCTCTATAGAGTATAATATATCAATATTAATTTCATCTTCAAACCTTAATTAAGAAGCTTTAAGTTGAAAAAATTCCAAATGAAACATTATGGCCAATTCAACAAGAAGGCTACGTTTATCGCCTTGAATAGCGCCACAATAAAAGCAATATAAGTATAAATGCACAAATTTATAGTCGAGCTAAAGGTGATTCCAGATGTTGAGAATCCCATAATATTGTTATATGATAACCATGTTGTGACACAGTTCATAAATGAATCTAGAGCTCACTAGAAGTCAAGAGACATACTCTGAACGGTTCCATGTGATAAATAAAGTTTATCAACATCGAAGAGAGTTGATTGCAAGAGTAAATAATTAAAAAAAAATACTCATTCACTAAGGGACCGATCTGATTAGTTTTGAGAAAACTAATCGATGAAATTGGAAAAATCCATAATTGACCCCAAGTGCAAGTGGAAAGATTAATAGATTTAAGGGTATGCCCTAGGGGCAAGTATATAATTTGTTACCTATAACTAACTCTGGGACCAATCTAGTTTTAATAAAAAGTGTTTTTTTTCTATTATATACTTGTTACACAGTGATATAAATAATTAAGTACTTAATTAAAAGTATATGAATGGAAAATTCTTAAATGATACATTATGTAATAGAATTACAAAGAGTTGTAATCATGAGAATTTTATCACATTGAAAATAACATGTTATTTTAAATATTCATAGTCAAGATATTTTGAGAAAAGATATTGATTCATCCATTAAGACTGGAGTATGTAATGCTCTTCAAATATTGAATAGTGTATTTCTCATGCTATTGGGGGAACCTAGGGGTTACGTACTGATAGTTATTGAATAACCATGATATGACTCACTCAATAGTTTTCTGTTAATTAATATAACTAAGGTCAAACAGAGAATCTTAAAGTGATGATGTTACATAGTTCCCTCGACTTGAGAATACCATTGAACTTCATTGCGAGCACTCCATTATGATTATAGTTAAATTATGGCATGGGGTCCATTGAACGACTATAGTTGGGTCTGAATTGAAACGTTGAATGTGAAACACTATTCAATATAGAATTCTTTTCCTTAGTTATATAAGGTTAGTATCTTAGTCAACTATAGTCAATTCAAAGTCAACATCTTCGGCTAGAGTAGTACGGTTACCAATAAATATTATTATTGAACTAAGAACTCTATTTTTGGACTAAGTAAGTAAAATATGGAAGATATTGGAATTTTGTCCAAAACCAAATTTCATAAGTCCTAATGTGATATAGTGTTGACAAAGAGAATTAGTGTAAATAATCGTTATAACCTGGTATCTCTTATAATAAGTAAAATTATATTTTACCAAAAGACGTGTAGGCGATAAATTCAGCCAAATGTCACGCCACTAGCTAAGGTGATGTGTGAATGATACTATTTGAATTGTTTGATATTAATCGCTAACCGAAGTTAAACTTTTGAGTTGCACAGCCGTAATGATGAATACTCCAAATAAACCACAAGACTTAATTAATTTATAGTCATTGTAAATTTATTAATATTTAAAAAATATTTTTAACGATTTATCTTTTCAACCCCCGAGTGTAGATACTAGTACATCCATGATATTCACATATTGAGCACCTAGGTGGTGGAATAAATAAAACATTAGGGTAGAAAAATGAAAATGAAACAAAACAAGAAAGAAGAACACAAAATCAGAATCTCACATGCGGAATGATGATATAGAGTATCTCTAAAGGTCTTTACCAAAAAGAAAACTTTGATATAGATATATCAATCAAAGTGAACTAACCTACCATCAGCCTAAACAGTTATAACAACCAGTCCTCACAAACGCTGATAGATACAAATGAAGCAATGCAAAGAAAAAATAAATATGGCAGGAAATCATCCAGCCCCTCACCAAGAGCTCTAATGAGCCACAGCTAAATCTGGAAACATATTCGAGTGACCCAAGCATTATAAGAGAATAACACCCGAATCAGCTAGTAAACCAGCATGAGAAACTCAAATCATATGGATTACTATATAATAAAACCTTTCAATTATTATCACATTATCACAACAAACCCAAAATCAATTCATGCTTGTTATTCTCTTTAAAATTTCATTATTAAAGATGTTAGTATTTTCCCATAACAATATTTTACCTCTTTAAAATAATGTTCAATGACTTAAAAATAAATATTACTAAAACATTGTTTACAACATACCCAAAACATTCACTTAATCGTTATCTTTAAAACTCCCTTTTAAAGATCTAGTTACTTTTCAAAAGTATAGTTAAATGGGTTAAAACAAATATTGCGCAAATATCATTGCTATAAACCCAAAATCACTTTTATACTTCCATTAACTTTGAAATCTTCATTTAAAGATCTAAGAACATCCCCACTTATTAAATAAGGTACATACAATTTTAATCAATTTACAAAACCATCCATTATAACATAAGTGTTATAATTTGAAAATTCCTTTATATTCCTTTACAATACTAAACTTCCTTTCCAAGTTTCTAAATTTATTAAAATAACTTTAAAACGATACATATACATATACCAACTAATTTATAAAACCAAGATATTTAATAAAATACAAAAGCCTTTTAATTCTTAAATAAAATCTTCAATCAATTTTCTAAAACTATATATATACTAAAAATATACTTTTAAAATATTTACACTATATTATAAAACATTTATTTAAAAACCAAAACCTATTTTATAATTTAAAACCATTACTTTAAAAATTCATAAATGATTATTGGTCATATATTTTAACCTTGATATTTTTCAGTAATAAGTATGCTTTCAATATTTACTAAAAATACGAAGAAACCATAGAATGTCTTTCATAGTTAACTTTAAAATCATTCGATCACAGCGATTTCAAAGTGCATCCATAGCGACCCTTCCGCTTCTAACATTTACAAGTTCCCTTTCCAATTTCCATAGATGTCTAAAACAATTCCTTTATGTCAAGCTCACCAGAACGTGTGAAGCCAAATATATATACATATATATTACCACAATATCACAATTTATCCAATTTAACATATGTCAAAGATCATGGATTTCAACGCATGTTTATAACAATTATATCACTTCAAACATTTATAATGCACTATCAAGCATGGAAACAAGTAGTCTGAGCCATGATACATGTTGTAGATGATAAAAAGAGAGATTATACTTCATAACAATGTTCTCACTTGTTTTAAAAAATAAGGTATGGTCCAAAATTAATAACTTGCATTGTTCATCATACAATTTACATTTTAATACAAAAAAATTACATACATATAACTGTGAGTAAACTCATGCAATCCCCAACCAATCCCGAACATAGAAAATTCTCATACAATTCCAACGGCGAAAACAATGTCTCGATTGGACCTCGTATGAACAAAATACAATTTATATAAGAATTTGGATTAATAACTTAATTAATTGAATGATTAAATTAATCTTTACCATAATCTTTTACTCATCTTCTTCCCTCTCGTTTTCAAATCCTCTATGCACGAACCACCAGTGCACACCATTGCCATGCACGATCTCGAGTGATACGATGAATCACTTGACGAAACAACAAACCAACCTTGCCAATCAACTTCTCATTGTAAGCCTGACCGCCTTGATCCATCAACAACCGACTCGGTCGCCTCTCCCATTTTTTCAATCGCATGCCCTAAATCGACCTTGCCTAGGTCGCAATTCCTATCGGACCATCGTACAATATCAAACCACCACCAAATGCCTCCGTGCACCACCATATGTCCACCTATTTCACCTCTAGACACTCCTATGCCATCGCGAACCCCATAGCCCGCTACACGACAATGACAAATTGCTTTCCCCATCCGATAGCCGCACACCACCCAATTTTCCCAAGTAGACAATCTCACCTGAAACCCGACCCCATCATCCACTCGACCCATCTCCACCTCAATCGACAAACAATCTCTACCCTAGCTTCACTGTTAAAACTCAAGCAACCCTAAACTCTATCACACCCAAATCGAGACACCCAACACGAAGCAAACACTCCTATAAAGCCAATGAATCAAATGGCGTTGGGTTTCATTAACTACAACTTCGAGAACAATTCGATGAAAGAGGCGGCCACTGGTTTTAGGTACAGGAATAAAATAGGAGTGAGAGGGAGATAGAAAAGTGATTGAAGAAAATATCCGAGTATAGATATTATAAACAAAAATATAATATTTAATTCTCTCAATTAAATGCTACGTTTTTCAGCACGCACGACAACACATCACGTTCGATCGTCGCGAAACTCAGTTGGTGTATGACTACTCAATATTTTGGATTTAGTGGCACCGATTTCGTCAAAGTTTGAGATAGTGGCTCGGAATGATAATTTCACATGTTAGTAACAAAAAGATTTATTATTAAAAATAGTTTAATAAATTGTAATTATAAATTAAAGTTTACCATTATCACTATTATTTAAACAAAAATTAAATAAGCTTTCAAAATTAGTTTTGTTCACATTAAATCCAAGATTTAAATATTTAAATAATCTCGATATTTAATTATAAACAATTCGAAAATTTGGGTCGTTGCATTCTTCCCTCTTAAAAAAATGTCGTCCTCAAAGTACTAACATGAGCAACAAAAGCAACAGTCCCTCATCAATACCCAATGGTATTGCAATCTCTAGCAACCAAAAAAACTATCTCATATCAACACAACATAGTACTACAATCACTAACAAACAAGCTCACGGTTTGCCCAGGTTCAGAAGTCATCTTATCGTACAAGGATGATGATCAATCCATTAAGTGTAATCTTATGCTCCACAGCCTCATGTATTACTCAGTTGATCACTCATGCTACCCCCAAACAATTCAATGAGTCATACTCCAACCTCTTCACAAGCCGATGCACATAGTATATAATTATACTATAGCCTGTATGATGCACATAAACCATTCATAAGAAATATCAAATCTGATCACTAGCTCGATTATATAAATTTTATTTCCGAACTAGTATATCTCACTTGACCTCTCTAGTATGGACTCCGATCAGGTTCCTTGATTAGAAACCTCTTTCTCCTTACATATTCATGTACTACGACAGGAAACTTCATGATCGTATCAAAAATTTATATCACGTTTACACCGTCAAGAATTTAGTGAAAAATCCTAACTCGGACCTGTGTAAATCACCTTGAAATCCACGTACTCGAATCCTAGATCATGAACTGGTACGCGAATAAAATGATCTACGTACAACTTACGTAGTCCATTCCAATTGGTTTCTTAATTACACTAACTACTTTTCATTTTAAATCAACATCATTTCATTTAGTATTTCTCATTTAATACTAAAATCATTTTTGAACCATTTCATAAAATTTAATTCAAGTTATTAAACATGATAGAAATTAATTTCATACTCATATAGTACTCCACTACATCCTAAGTGTAGATACAAAATTATCTGGTTCATTTTACTTAACATGGATATTCAATCAATTTAAAAGTTGTTTAAACTCTATTATCTTTTAAGTTCAAGTGTTATGCAAACTCATCTTTATACTTTCACAAACACTTAGTTTCAAATTCTATAACAAATTTCGAAGTTCCAACTGTCCAAAATCATTGAAAATGCCATTTCATTTCAATAAATGAAAACTATTGATCAACAGATCAAACAAGATATGCAATCAAATTACCTTAATGTATAGGATACATAAGTCCATAAAATACCTTAACAGAAAACTCAAGAACTAAACACCAAATTTTTTTAAATCATTTGAAATAATAATATATACATTTTTTATATCAAATCATACTTCTAGAATTCAAAAAAAAATCTGTTTTATCAAACAACTTTGAAGCAAAACTACTATAGTAGCATCCTTCACTTAGAAACTCAAAAATAAATATCGATGATGCTGCAGTCATCACTAGAATTATTTTCCAGTGTCAGAAGTGAGTTTACTACATCCAAACCACGCCTTTCGGACTTGACCAAAATCATCAACCTAACCCATGTGGCGAATGCTCATAATTTAGTCGAGCACAACTAATCAAGCCATAAATGATAATAATTGAATATTATCATTTCCTAACAAACAAACACATCAAAATAAGTATATAAAGTTATGAAAATTATTCTTTTATATATAAAATATAATCATAGGTAAAATTATTTCATTTATCAATTTTTCAAAAATAATACTGTGTAGGTTTGTCTTATTTAAGTGTTTAGAGATCCCTATCTATAAAAGCAGCAACTCGTATTAACCAGAATCCATAAACTACTCAACAAACCAATCGACAAACTACAAAATATTTTTAAAGCAATAACTATTACATGCTCTTGTATATGTAATACACTCAACTCATAATTAGGTATTCTATTACCCAATCTCTTAATGAGTTATACCCACCAAAGCTAAGGTTCTCACTTAACCTTCAGCTCTGCTACCACATGTAATGATCCGCCTTTTCGACCCTCGAATGTCAACACTAATACATCTAAGGTATTCATGTGTTGAGCACCTAGGTATTGGGAAGACCGAACGTTAGGGCAAAAGAAAACGAAAAGGAACAAGAAATTAGAACATAATATCAAAATCCCACATGCGAAACGATAATATACAAATCTCAAAGGTATTACCAAAAAGAAAACTTTGATATACATATATCAATCAGAGCAAACTAACATACCATCAGCCTGGACAGTTATAACAACCTTTCCTCACAAATGCTGATAGATACAAATGAAGTAATGCAACAGAAAAATAAATATGATAGGAAATCATCCAACTCCTCTTCAAGAGCTTTAATGCATCATAGCTAAATCTGGAAACATACTCAAGCTGACCTAAGCATTATAAGAGGATAACACCCAGATCAGTTAGTAAATCAGCGTGAGAAACTCAAATCATGCGGATTGTGTAAAACCCTTCAATTGTAAAGGTGTCTTGCAAAGACCATGCCATTAATAATCATGGAAGGGCTTTTACCTTACGATTAGAAAACCATTTCTATCATGAAATCCAGTGGTAATACAATAATGTCTATGGTGCGAAATATATATAATCACATAGCTGATGGATATGAGTGTACATTACAAAAATAATAGGTATACAATCCAAACTGCTAAGGCGAGTTAGCTAATTGTGTAGGATTCCACGAAGGTTCCCTTGGTATTTCGAGAATGGTTACCCTGCACAAGGATCAGAGATATCCTTTCGAGCATCGTGTATCTCTAGATAAAATATACCATAGGAAAAACATAGTTGGTCCACGCTCGAACATGTGGCATTGGGTCACATCACTCCCGCATCCATATATGTAAGTATCACTAAAATGGAGTGTCTGCACCCTTTATGTTGGCTAAACCCCATAAGCTATGACTCTTATCTCTGTTTCTATCATTACTGATGGTGAAGACACAATTAGCATCCCAGCATACGAGTCACAACTCGAATAGATCTTCTACACAAGCTCCAACTCGAACAGATCTTAGAATCACACATGGATTCTTATATCTCAACAAATCTCATAATCACATATGGATCCCCACATCTTGAATAGACCATGAACAACTACATGTGTTCGAGCATCTCAAATAGATCTCGAATCTCCACATATTTTTCACTATCTCAAAACAATCACGAACTTCATCCAAAGCATATAACATGTATATGGTTTTGGGTGGTTGCGGTTTCAAGTCATCTCATATAAGTACACTCCCCCGCGTATTGGGTGCTCCAATACCAATCGACGAATTTTTTCTAAACTCAACCCCATAGACAATACATAAGAGTGGAGATCACCTCATAACCATTTAAGCTGATAGATTTTCTTATCGTTTGTCCTAGAAGAGCAAAACGAGTTTATACGTACAATATAGCATCACCAAAGATAACTGTCCCATATAATCTCCGCATCTCTTCTAGATTCCAGAGTTATATTTTGACTAATTCAATAACAATGAGAACAATCGTATATAAGAAACTAAGTCATGTATACTATCTATAAGAAAGTAACACACGAAGCATGATCGAAACACACAAGCATGATCAAGTCATATAAACGACTTCTAATCCCATTTTTAATTAATCTTCCTTTATTAATTTAAAAATCTTTTATTAGTAAAACTCATTTTTACTCAATAACTCTTTAGAAATGAAAATCATCTTATGAATTGAACTTCACTATTTAATTAAAACATTATTATTCGTTTCAACACATTCCGATACTCTCAAAAGTATTCGTATACTTATCTCAACCGTATAAGCATATTCGCAATCAATTTCAAAGGGTTTAAGACAAACGTTATCAAACATCGTCATTAAAAACCCAAAGTCATTTCACTTATGATTATCTTTAAAAAATTCTTTTCAAAGTTCTATTTGCAATCATAAGTATAATCAAAGCGGGTTAAAGACAAATGTTAGTAACACATTATCACAATAAACCCAAAACCAATTCATACTTGTTATTGTCTTTAAAATTCCATTACTAAAGATCTAAGTATTTTTCCCAAAATCATTTAACAATATTTTACCCTTTTAAAATATTATTTAAGGTTTTAAAAAAAATATTACTAAAACATTATTTACAACAAACCTAAAAAATTTCACTTAATCGCTATCTTTAGAACCATTTTAAAGATCTAGTTACTTTTCAAAAGTATGGTTAAAAGGGTTAAAACAAATATCGCACAAACACCATTGATATAAACCAAAAATCACTTTTATACTTACCATTAACTTTGAAACCTTCATTTAAAGCTCTAAGAACATCTCCATTTATTAAACAAGGTAGTATACCTTTTTAATCAAATTACAAACCATCCATTATATAAGTCTTATAATCTAAAAAATCATTTATATTTTTTTACAAATACTAAACTTCCTTTCAAAATTTAAAAGTACCTTAAAAAGATAAACACACACACATATACTAATTTATTTATAAAACTGAGATATTTAATAAAATACTATAAACAATTTGAAAGGTATTATAATATAAAAGCCTTTTAATTCTTAAATAAAATCTTTAACCAATTTTCTAAAACTATATATACTTAAAATATACTTTTAAAATACTTGTACTATATTTTAAAAAAATTATTTAAAAACCTTAAAAACATGTTTTATAATTGAAAACCGTTACTTTAAAAATCCATAAATGATTATCGGTAATATATTTAAACCTTGATATTTTCCAGTAATAAGTATGCCTATAGTACTTATTAAAAATACAAAGAAGCCCAAGGATGTCTTTCAAAGTTAACTTTAAAATTGGCCGATCATTGCGATTTCAAAGTGCATCCATAGTGACCCTTTCGCTTTTAACATTTATAACTTCCATATCTAATTTCCACAAATGTCCAAAACAATTCATCTATGTCAAACACATCAAAATGCATGTATCCAAATATATATACATATATATTTCCATAATATACCACAATTTATCCAATTTAACATATGTCAAACACTAGGAACTTCAAAGCACGATTATAACGACTATATCACTTAAAACATTCATAATGCACTATCAAACATGGAAATAAGTAGTCTAGGCCACGATACATGTTATAGATGATCAAAAGAGAGATTATACTCCATAATAATGTTGTTACCTATTTTACAAAACAAGGCAGGGACTAAAAATAATAACTTGCATTGTTTGTTTACAATTTTCATTTTAATACAACAACAATTATATAAATATAACTGGTGAATAAACTCATCCAAACCCAAGCCAATCCCAGACATAGAAAATCCTGATATTATCGCAATGGCAAAAACAGCGTCTCGATTGACCTCGTATGAAGAAAATTCAATTTATATAACAATTTGGATTAATAACTTAGTTATTAGATTAATCTTTACCTTAATCCTTTACACATCTCCTTTCCTCTCATTTTCAAATCCCCTATGCATGAACCATCAGTGCATATCATTACTGTGCACAATCTCCAACGCTACGGTGAATCACTCTATGAAACGACAAACCAACCATGCCAATCAAACTTCTCATTGCAAGCATGACCTCCTCGACCCATCAAAACCCGACGCAATCGCCTCCTCCATTTTTCGATCGCATGCCCAAAATCGACCTTGCCCGGATAGCAATTTTCATTAGACCACCACGCACTGTCAAACCACCACTAAATGCCTCTGCACACCACCATGAGTCCACCCATGCCGCCAATTTCACCTCTAGATAACCCTACGCTATTGCGATCCCTATAGCCTGCTACACAACGATGACATGTCACTTTTCCATGCCAATAGCGGCACACCACCCAACTTTCCCAAATCGTAGCTCTTCTCGCCTAAAACCCGATGCCATCATCCACTCGACCCATCTCCACCTCAATCGACGAACAACTCTACCCTAGCTTCACTGTTAAAACTCGGCCAACCCTAAACTCTATCGCACTCAAATCGAAACACAGCAATACAAAGCACACTCTCCTAAGAAGCCAATGAATTTAACAGTGTAGGGTTTCATTAACTACAACTAAGGAAACAATTCGATGAAAGAGCAGCTACGGATTCTGGTTATAAGAATAAAATAGAAGAGAGAGGGACATGGAAAAGTGATTGAGGAAAATATCTAAGTATAGATATTTATAAACAAATATATAATATTTAACTCACTCAAATTGATGTTATGTGTTCCGAGTATGCACGATCACACAACACGTCCAATCGTTACGAAACTCATTGGCGTATCACAACTTAATATTCTAGATCCAATGGCACTAGTTTCGACAAAATTAGAGACAGTGCCTGGAATGATAATTTCACATGTTAATAATAAAAAGATTTATTACTAAAACCAGTTTAATCACTTTAAACTAAAAGTTTACCATAATCATTATTATATAAACAGAATTTAAATAAGCTTTCAAAATTATTTTTATTCATATTAAATCCAAGATTTAAATATTTAAATAATCCTAATATTTAATTATAAACCATTCGAAAATCTGGGTCGTTACAACATTGATTATTAAATTTTATTTTATTTGATTTAGGGCCATTAGCATTTAATGAAGTGTGTAAATAAAAGTTATAAATGTGCATATTCGTTACGATGTCGATATATATTTTTAAATTGGATTTAAATGGTATAAATGCTAAGTAGTTTGGGATCTTTTGAGCCCCATGTGCCATTTATGTTTAGCCAATCAAATGAAGGGAAATGTGAGGGTTCAAATTGGATTTGAAAAGACAAGGGATTAATAGGGGAAGGAGAAAAATCTCCAGCCTTGATTTTACATTTATTGCCTTCTTAAAAACAATTCCTTATTCATTTGTTTTTGGCCTATTAATTATATCTTCTCTTCAATCAAGCTGTAACAGCCCTAGTTTTTAGATATTTATTTTATTATTAATTATTTAATTTTAAAAATGTATTTATATAAATTGTGTTTAACAATATAGTTAATTATTTAATTTGAAGATATATTTTATAAAATTGTATATGTCAATAAAATTTAATATTAACTGTAAAAAATTTAAGCTATGTTTAAACTGTAAAATTTCGCGTTTAAAAGACGCGTCAAATTTTAGGGTATAAAGCAACGTAATAAAACGTGTGTTTTTAAAATGTTATTTTACAGAAATTTTTGATATTTTGACTGCGTCTGTTTAACGTAGTGTAAAAAAATCGTGTTTCCAAATATTTTGGAGAGAAACATCAGTCAGTGATTTTATACCAAACATTATTTTATTATTCGTTAACTGACCGATTGATAAAATAAATTGTATTACATACGTTCATCCCTACATCAGTGCAAAATCAACCCCTGTGTACAAATCTTTTTGTTACCGTTCACATCTAAGAAAATCAACTCTCCCTCTTTTAAATTTCCGTTTCAGTTTTGATTTTTAAGTAACGTTCAAATCCCTCTCTGATATTTTTCCTTTGCACTTATATCAGCCATCAAACTTAAATCACGCATACATTAAATCCAGTTGTGTAACTGCCTAAATCTTATATCACACTGTTTAGTTTGCAACAAATGGGATATTAAAAGTTTGCATGTCTAAAGATAAATCAACGTATGCCTTAAACCAAGCTTTTGCGTTACAGCCAAGACATATTATTGGAAGCAAATTCCAACCTTTCCCATTTTCTGCTTGCAAATGGCTCTACCTTAAATCACGCATATAACACATTTACCTTCCTATAAACTAATAGCTCTCTCTCCCTTTGACCGTGCAACAGTTTAAAACATTCAAGTGCAAGGTTAGAAATTGTTAATTATTTGAAACGGTTAACATTTACCATTCTTATGTGACATGCTAAATCAGGGGTTTCCTTAATCACGTAATATACTCATTTACACTTGCCTCCGCATGTCAGTTTTCTTTCATAAATTAATTCTTAAGTCTGGCCATTTCATTTATTTTAATCAAACTAAATAAGGGATTTAAAGCATGCTGAAATCACGCATTCATATTTACATATTTTTAAACTTTATATGTGGTGTAACTCTCGGTCCCTCCCTTTATTTCATTCCTTTTGTAACTGATGTCATAAACCACTGATTGCTCTTCCTCTGATCTTGCCACAGATCATATTTTTCCAATTTTGCAACGTCCAAATACATTTGTAAACATATTTAATACAAATCAAAATTTATTTAAAAATAAATGAATCATCACACACGTATTCATATTTACACAGTTAAAAATAAAACTGATACTTAAGAAAACAAATAAAACTGAGACGAATCAAATGCATGGTCCAAATATTTGTCAGTATAAAAATCAAGTTTTCTACTAGAAACGTTCGAACCTCTTACCTATTTTTAAAGAATAACTGATGCACTCCTTCCTTTCAGCCATGTAACTCACTGACTTTTGCATTCACACATATTTTCATACAAAGATTTAAACCACTATTTATCAACAAATCAAGGCTTGCAATTCTGGCATCTCGCACAAATTATAACTATTGATTTATCTCCTCCACTGATGTAGCTCATCAGTTACATTCAAACCACTATATATCTATCCCGTTCCTTAAATCACGTAAGTAAAAGAAACTGATGCCTCAAAAATTAAGTTTTACTATATAACGTTCGAACTATGCACCTATTCATAGCCTATATACATATCAAAAGTACAATCACACATGAAAAAGCTCTTTAAAAACTGATGCGTTATCTACACTTATGATCCCCATGGAACTTCACAAACATCATCTATATTTACACCAGCTCTTTTTCCCTTCCACTATTCGCTCTGCCTTGCCTCCTTCTTGAGCCCGAGATCTATCAGGTAATAGCATTTTTTCCTTTCGTCCAGATTTGCTTCTTCTTCATTTTCTGATTTTCTTCATCACCTTGCTCGGCCTCCCCATGTTGTACGAGTTATGTCCATAATTATTGTGTGTAGATCTGTGACTTGTTGTCTAGGCTAGGAAGTTTGGCAAGTCTGCATATGATTATGATATAGATGTTATTAGTTTTAAGTTTTAAACTGGTAGGAACAGACAGTAATTGCGATTTGTTTTAAATTGATAACCACTAATACTTTCATAACTTTGTTCTTTTTAAATTGATAATAACAGATACTATTTGGGTTGTTTTAAAATTGTCAAGAACAGATACTACTTGGTTTTGTTTTAATTCTAATAAGAACAGATACTATTTGATTTTTTTTTTTTTTGTTTAAACTGTTAAGAACAAATGATATCAATTTTTGATTTAAACTGATAAGAACAGCTGCACCAAGTTTTTGTTTTTAAATTGATAAGTTGGTAAGTGCAGATGCTACTAAAATATTTTGTTTAACTAAGTAGTTGAAGTGCATAATTGTTCTTGTAATAAAGATATGTACTGAGTATTGCATGCCTCATGTTGCTCCAGTCTTCATTTCCATTTTGTTTGCCTATTTGTATTGCATTTTCTTGGCATTGACTTGTATTCAGTCACATTGCACTGTCCATGCATGATGATCCTCACTTTGCACTTTGAATTGTTGTATGCATTTGAGTTCACCCTCATTCGAATTGTTGCAGTCTTGTACAGGTATTAATAGCTTGTCCCTTATAACCTGGTTGCATTATTGATCCATTTTTTTTTTGACAGTCTGCATTAGTTGGTTTATTTGAGTTGGGTATTTTCACTTGAATTGGTCTTGTGGCAGTTTGCATGTCAAGTTGCACACTACTGTCTTATATTACTTTGATAAAATGTGAAATGTTACATGTTGCTTCGTACCATGCTTTAGTTGTCTGCATCCCATATCTCTGCTCTTACAATATGAACAGACCCTTGAAACCATATGTTATCTTGTTGTTTGAATCATAGCTTGATGTTATATATGTATGTAGATAGTGTGTCTGCTTGTCTGCATTGAGGTTGTATTCATATATACCTGCTACTGTTGCATTATTTGCTTCACTTGAGTTTTGTAACTGTAGCCTATTGGGTTCATTTTGAAACTTTGTATTTTCAAAATTTTTGATATGTTCAGTCTTCATATCCATTCCAGTTTACATTATCTAATATGTTTCAGTTTCATATCTATATTGCATCCATAATGTTGCACTTTGGTCTGGTCATTGTTTTCCTGGGTGTTGAAGTCTTCATCTCCATTTTATGTACTGTTAGTACTTCATCCCTGTTGTGCATGTCTGCATATTTAGTAATACATGCCTGCATATTTAGTTAGTATCAGCCTGGGTAGAAATGGGGAACAACTAGGTTTTAAAAAAAAAAAAAAAAAGAAAAAAAAAAGAGAAAAAAAAAAAAAAGAAAAAAAAAAAAATCTGATGGTGAAGCTGAATTCTAGAAGTAAATATGAGTTAGAAGATAGTTGGGCAACACAAACATGGGCATCTGTAAGTATTCGGATAACAGAGAAATAGGGATAAGTGTTCACCAGTTTTGCATATGACCCGTAGATTTGACATATTTAACTCGAAGCAATATAGGTGCTGACTCGAAGCAACGACTTGCTTGGCCCGAAGCAGTTGAGTTTTTCTCAGGGTAAAAATTTTGGACACAGGGAAGTGTTATGTTCTATTCATGGCGTGAGTTTGCATGGGATACGAGTGTGCACATGTACAAAGTATAGAGTAGGAAAACTTCACCTTCTGTCAGTCAGCCTTTAGAAATTTTGTCGTAGTTTAGTGTTACCCGGTTCTCGTTTAGGGTATGTTTTGGTCACGGTACACGGTGGAGTGGTCGAGCAAAGCAAACAAACCCCGTTCTATTCTCATTTTCTTTGATCGTAAATTTTTAAGTCACGTATTCCATAATTGAAATTTTGTTCTAGATTTGAATCTACGTCAGAAGAATTTGATCGTTATTCTCTGTCGTGCTTTATCGGTGAATCGTCGTTTTGTATTCAAATTTTCTGCAACTTTCAGGTGAGTTTTTCTCACCAGACATATGTACATATATTGTGTAAATTATCGCAAGTGTATGTGTAAACATTCTATTTAGATATTATCTGTCTGTAGTATGATGTAGAATGATGAACCCATTTAAATTGACATCTCATCAGTTATTTATCTGTTATATTATTTCTGCAGTTATATTATTAATTGTTATTTACTGCTTAAATCACCACTGCAAGTTCCCTGTTAAAGTTGGATTGTTATGGGCTGAAATAATGATTATTGTTAAACTAGTCTGTTAACTGCTTAACTGATAACTTGGGATTGCGGGTTTGAAATGATAGAACCCGGGGTTTTGTAAATTACGGGTTGAAATGATATAAATCCGTATCACTTGACCTAGGCTAGAGAACTATATACAGGCCCGTGGTTCTTATAATATTTTCTGAAATATTTAAAAAAAATTATTTTGGAAGTTAAATATTTGATTTAATATCTTTAAAGGATTTTATTTTAATTTTTGAATGAGTTATAAATGTTAATAAATAAATAGATAAATAAGTTATATTTGGAAATATTTATTTAGTTAATCAATCTGCTACAGCATTTTTAGAAATGCGGTCTTTTTGAAATTGGACTAGTTTTACCCGTAACTTTAGGTAGCATTTCCTAAGTGCTACAGAATCTAGAATTGATTGTTTTAAAACTCATGGAATTTGAGAAATTTTATTTTATGTTAAGTTTTGGAAAATCTTAAGATATGATATTTATAACTGGATTTTCCTTAATAAATTTAAGATGAATATTCTAGTATTAAGTGAATTTTGAAGATATTAAATGACTAACATTGGGAGTTTATTTATGGAATTTATGGGAATATTCAAGACTAAATAATAAAACATTGATTTGTTGAAAGAATAAAATCCAAACTTAGTTTTGAATAGGAAATACTCCAATTGGATATATATATATAGGAATTGTAACGGATTTGGGGACATAAAGTGATATTTAAATTATGGTTTAAACTTTAAATAAAGAAATATATTTGTAAAGCTATATAAATTATCTTCTTCACAAAGTAACCATAAAGTTAAACCATTTATTCTATATACCGTTGAATATCCAAACCATTTGTGTGTTGGGAGTTATGATTTAAAGTAAAAATTCCAAATATTATGTTTTGAAGATATATTTCAAATATTCGGCTTCCAGATATTATAAATTTTAAGCAGTATGGTTTTGGAAAGAATTATATTTGAATATAACGATATCATATTGTTTTGGGTTTTAAAATGATATCGTATTTATAGTTTTGAAATGGAAATGTTTATTTTGGTTTTAAAGTATAAAATGTTTTAAATGACCACGGGTTATAATAACGATGGGTTGGCAAAGAGACCGGGATCGGATATGGACATACTCTCTGTCGATACCGAAAACCACTTTGACCAACCGTGTACGCGGCGGAGATTCCAGAATGAAGTAGGTCGGTGGTGGCGTTTCCTGTAAGGTAAATACGTGGACCCGACTCCCGTGAGTTGGCATAAGGTGGCTAAAACAGGAGCAATTCCAGGCCAATGAGGTCATTCCTCTGATCGGACGCTCCTCTTCGATATTATACTATGATTTTGGATTGATTCGGTGGCCACCTCTATATTTTGATTTTGGGGAGTTAGTCCGAGGTGGGCGGTAACTGCGGCTACGCGTTTCCACCAGCCTGGATAGCAATTGGTATATCTACCCTGGCATTGCCTAGTTGTGCCGTGTCATCTACCATACCGAGCCTTGTACGAGTTTAGATTTCTCCCGTAGCCCGTGTGGTATCCTCTAGTTGCTTCCCGATCAGGAGGAGCTATGATATTGGATGGACTACTGGGACTATTACGTGTTAAGGGCTATATGGGTAACCCCTTAATGCTAAGAAAAAAAGTATGTTTATTTTATAAATAGACACTATTATAATAGCGCAATATACTACATAGTAAATAGTTTAACGGATCCTTAGAGGATGGGCGGTCCCAAGCATCCTTTAAGTTACTTGCTCTATATTACAGTACACTTGAATTAGCTTACATTATATAAGTATGTATGTCCTGACTCGAGTGTTATGTTTTATTTTACGCTCGGGTCAGCCTGAGTTGCGGTTTTCAGTTCTATCTGGAGCTAGGACATCCCGTAGATCATTCGTGCTGCTGGAAGCCTTTTCAGTCTTTATCTTTTTGCAAGCAAGGCTTTGGAAGACTCTGTTCCTATGTATGTCTAAAGCTGTATTGCAGATTCTAAACTATGTAAATTCTGTTGATCAAAGTTTTGTAGTGGCTTCATGAACCACTGAAATTTTATTTCCGCTGTAAGTTCTGATATCTGTGTATGTGATTCTGTGATTTTATTTACTGCATATTCTGAGTTTTGCCAAATTTATTCTACAACGCAGTACCTTGAACACTTCAAGTCCGACATGAGCGGATGCGAAGGGTTGAAAATACTGGGTCATTACATTTGGTATCAAAGCTTTGGTTCTAGGCAAAACTTAGAATATATGGTAAATTGGATTTACAGAATCACCTTCATTAGAGATTGAACCATTCTCTTTTCGAGTTCTGGAACGTCCCCTACGGTTCCAAAGTTCATTCGTGTCCCTCACTTTTCATCTTCCTTAAATTCTGGAGTATTCCATAACTCCACTTCGAATGATCTTCATAGTAAATTTGCGGTCTCGCCATCATTCTAATAAAGGGGTGAAACTCCTTTACAATTAGCATTTATTCACCGGAGATTTATATTTATCATTGGTTTATATGCTAGTATCTTTGGTTATTCCGAACTCTACCTCTTCGGATCAAATGTAGATTTACCCCAACCACATCGATCCGATTCTTTAAGTCACGGTTGACCCGGTCAAGGTTGTCCGCGATTATATAGACTTACCCAGTTTCCTTATTCTGATTTTTAATCACCGGATTTTCTGATTTCAACTCATCTTGAATTCTATTTGATTTGAGTTCATCAAAAATTTGAATCACTATCCTTGACTTGAAAGTTTTATTTCTGTATTTGAAAATAAAATCTAATATATATATAAGTATAATTTTCAGAACTCTATAATTAATTTGACTAGTTGTCAAGAGATAATAGTTTTGATTTTATATATGAGTTTGTAAGCCATGTGTTTTGTCATATATAAATAATTGAACTATAAAACAATGGTTACAAATAGAAATGAAGTTAAAACTAGAACTTGAGAATTAAACTTCCGATGATTTCAAACCTTGTATTTAAAGTTTAAAAGGATATAATAAGTATTTTCGAATAGAAATTTGTTTCCGAAATTTTTTAAAATCTAGTGCTTTTCTCTTTGTCGCTGGAAAATAATTTCGGTGATGACTGCAGCATCATCGACTTTCATTTTCGAGTTTCGAAGTGAAGGGACCACCCTGTAGTCTGGCTACAGTGTACCTTGAGATTTTTGATTTGAATTTCTAAAGTATGACTTAATATATATAATTTATATTTGATTTGACATATTATGTATATATATTTATTTATCTCTAAATGGTTTGAAGAAGAATCAGAAATTTAATTCTTAAGTTTTATCTTGAGGAATAATTTAATAAAAATAAATTTGAATAAGAAATTCCAACAGGAAATAATTGAATTTGAAAGTTTAGTTGTATAATACTCAATTCCATTCAATATAACTTACCTTGAGTTTCAAAAGTTAACAATGTAATTGGATAATATACATTATAAAAAGGGGATTTTATAATTAAAATTTAGGAGGTTATAATAAATGTTATACACTAAAATTTTAGTTGTAAAAGATAAATAGAGGTAGATATAGAAAAAGGAATTTAAGAAATTTATTCAAAGGAACCTAATAATCAAAGTTGATTTAACATGGAACCTTAAATCTAACTAAGAAATTCTAATTAAAGTTATTCCCTAAGTGAATAATTATGATTTAAATAGTTAGGACATATTCTAATATTGCTAAATTTGATAATTGAGATTTTGGGTTTCGGATAAAAATTTTTATTGAAGGAATATCTTATTTTTTAAAAATAGGTATTTCAAATAAAGTGGTTAGGATATTTGTTAAGAATTTAGAGTTAAGAAAATAATAAACTGATTAGGAATACTATCATATCTACTATAACATATTATCAGTGCTGCTATTCTAAAAATATAATGTTTGAAAATTTATAATTGAATAAATGAAGATTATTTTAAAAGGGTTATGATTTTAGTAGTATGATTTCCAAATGATAATATCTATAAATCGTAATGATTTTCAAAATATTATGATCTCAAATTTATTATCTTATTTTGTTTTGAACTATCTTTAAATGTCCTTGGTTTCCTTATCTGCTACGGATTGGGATGCTATCGCTTATACCAGTCTATTTAGAAATCTTTCTATAATCTTTGAGATCTTTGTTACTCATCGGGACCTGAGCACCGCTGAGCACCCATAGACTGACAGTCAAACTGAAGGGGTAAAACCAATTCTAGAGAACCTTCTTCGTGCTTCAAATCCGGAACTATCCGTTTAAGATTCTTGTCTATCTAGCTTATCTTCTTTGTTTCTCTTCTTTCGTTCCTTTTCGAGGACGAAAAGTTCTTAAGTGGGGGAGAGTGTAACAGCCCTAGTTTTTAGATATTTATTTTATTATTAATTATTTAATTTTAAAAATGTATTTATATAAATTGTGTTTAACAATATAGTTAATTATTTAATTTGAAGATATATTTTATAAAATTGTATATGTCAATAAAATTTAATATTAACTGTAAAAAATTTAAGCTATGTTTAAACTGTAAAATTTCGCGTTTAAAAGACGCGTCAAATTTTAGGGTATAAAGCAACGTAATAAAACGTGTGTTTTTAAAATGTTATTTTACAGAAATTTTTGATATTTTGACTGCGTCTGTTTAACGTAGTGTAAAAAAATCGTGTTTCCAAATATTTTGGAGAGAAACATCAGTCAGTGATTTTATACCAAACATTATTTTATTATTCGTTAACTGACCGATTGATAAAATAAATTGTATTACATACGTTCATCCCTACATCAGTGCAAAATCAACCCCTGTGTACAAATCTTTTTGTTACCGTTCACATCTAAGAAAATCAACTCTCCCTCTTTTAAATTTCCGTTTCAGTTTTGATTTTTAAGTAACGTTCAAATCCCTCTCTGATATTTTTCCTTTGCACTTATATCAGCCATCAAACTTAAATCACGCATACATTAAATCCAGTTGTGTAACTGCCTAAATCTTATATCACACTGTTTAGTTTGCAACAAATGGGATATTAAAAGTTTGCATGTCTAAAGATAAATCAACGTATGCCTTAAACCAAGCTTTTGCGTTACAGCCAAGACATATTATTGGAAGCAAATTCCAACCTTTCCCATTTTCTGCTTGCAAATGGCTCTACCTTAAATCACGCATATAACACATTTACCTTCCTATAAACTAATAGCTCTCTCTCCCTTTGACCGTGCAACAGTTTAAAACATTCAAGTGCAAGGTTAGAAATTGTTAATTATTTGAAACGGTTAACATTTACCATTCTTATGTGACATGCTAAATCAGGGGTTTCCTTAATCACGTAATATACTCATTTACACTTGCCTCCGCATGTCAGTTTTCTTTCATAAATTAATTCTTAAGTCTGGCCATTTCATTTATTTTAATCAAACTAAATAAGGGATTTAAAGCATGCTGAAATCACGCATTCATATTTACATATTTTTAAACTTTATATGTGGTGTAACTCTCGGTCCCTCCCTTTATTTCATTCCTTTTGTAACTGATGTCATAAACCACTGATTGCTCTTCCTCTGATCTTGCCACAGATCATATTTTTCCAATTTTGCAACGTCCAAATACATTTGTAAACATATTTAATACAAATCAAAATTTATTTAAAAATAAATGAATCATCACACACGTATTCATATTTACACAGTTAAAAATAAAACTGATACTTAAGAAAACAAATAAAACTGAGACGAATCAAATGCATGGTCCAAATATTTGTCAGTATAAAAATCAAGTTTTCTACTAGAAACGTTCGAACCTCTTACCTATTTTTAAAGAATAACTGATGCACTCCTTCCTTTCAGCCATGTAACTCACTGACTTTTGCATTCACACATATTTTCATACAAAGATTTAAACCACTATTTATCAACAAATCAAGGCTTGCAATTCTGGCATCTCGCACAAATTATAACTATTGATTTATCTCCTCCACTGATGTAGCTCATCAGTTACATTCAAACCACTATATATCTATCCCATTCCTTAAATCACGTAAGTAAAAGAAACTGATGCCTCAAAAATTAAGTTTTACTATATAACGTTCGAACTATGCACCTATTCATAGCCTATATACATATCAAAAGTACAATCACACATGAAAAAGCTCTTTAAAAACTGATGCGTTATCTACACTTATGATCCCCATGGAACTTCACAAACATCATCTATATTTACACCAGCTCTTTTTCCCTTCCACTATTCGCTCTGCCTTGCCTCCTTCTTGAGCCCGAGATCTATCAGGTAATAGCATTTTTTCCTTTCGTCCAGATTTGCTTCTTCTTCATTTTCTGATTTTCTTCATCACCTTGCTCGGCCTCCCCATGTTGTACGAGTTATGTCCATAATTATTGTGTGTAGATCTGTGACTTGTTGTCTAGGCTAGGAAGTTTGGCAAGTCTGCATATGATTATGATATAGATGTTATTAGTTTTAAGTTTTAAACTGGTAGGAACAGACAGTAATTGCGATTTGTTTTAAATTGATAACCACTAATACTTTCATAACTTTGTTCTTTTTAAATTGATAATAACAGATACTATTTGGGTTGTTTTAAAATTGTCAAGAACAGATACTACTTGGTTTTGTTTTAATTCTAATAAGAACAGATACTATTTGATTTTTTTTTTTTTTGTTTAAACTGTTAAGAACAAATGATATCAATTTTTGATTTAAACTGATAAGAACAGCTGCACCAAGTTTTTGTTTTTAAATTGATAAGTTGGTAAGTGCAGATGCTACTAAAATATTTTGTTTAACTAAGTAGTTGAAGTGCATAATTGTTCTTGTAATAAAGATATGTACTGAGTATTGCATGCCTCATGTTGCTCCAGTCTTCATTTCCATTTTGTTTGCCTATTTGTATTGCATTTTCTTGGCATTGACTTGTATTCAGTCACATTGCACTGTCCATGCATGATGATCCTCACTTTGCACTTTGAATTGTTGTATGCATTTGAGTTCACCCTCATTCGAATTGTTGCAGTCTTGTACAGGTATTAATAGCTTGTCCCTTATAACCTGGTTGCATTATTGATCCATTTTTTTTTGACAGTCTGCATTAGTTGGTTTATTTGAGTTGGGTATTTTCACTTGAATTGGTCTTGTGGCAGTTTGCATGTCAAGTTGCACACTACTGTCTTATATTACTTTGATAAAATGTGAAATGTTACATGTTGCTTCGTACCATGCTTTAGTTGTCTGCATCCCATATCTCTGCTCTTACAATATGAACAGACCCTTGAAACCATATGTTATCTTGTTGTTTGAATCATAGCTTGATGTTATATATGTATGTAGATAGTGTGTCTGCTTGTCTGCATTGAGGTTGTATTCATATATACCTGCTACTGTTGCATTATTTGCTTCACTTGAGTTTTGTAACTGTAGCCTATTGGGTTCATTTTGAAACTTTGTATTTTCAAAATTTTTGATATGTTCAGTCTTCATATCCATTCCAGTTTACATTATCTAATATGTTTCAGTTTCATATCTATATTGCATCCATAATGTTGCACTTTGGTCTGGTCATTGTTTTCCTGGGTGTTGAAGTCTTCATCTCCATTTTATGTACTGTTAGTACTTCATCCCTGTTGTGCATGTCTGCATATTTAGTAATACATGCCTGCATATTTAGTTAGTATCAGCCTGGGTAGAAATGGGGAACAACTAGGTTTTAAAAAAAAAAAAAAAAAGAAAAAAAAAAAAAAGAGAAAAAAAAAAAAAGAAAAAAAAAAAATCTGATGGTGAAGCTGAATTCTAGAAGTAAATATGAGTTAGAAGATAGTTGGGCAACACAAACATGGGCATCTGTAAGTATTCGGATAACAGAGAAATAGGGATAAGTGTTCACCAGTTTTGCATATGACCCGTAGATTTGACATATTTAACTCGAAGCAATATAGGTGCTGACTCGAAGCAACGACTTGCTTGGCCCGAAGCAGTTGAGTTTTTCTCAGGGTAAAAATTTTGGACACAGGGAAGTGTTATGTTCTATTCATGGCGTGAGTTTGCATGGGATACGAGTGTGCACATGTACAAAGTATAGAGTAGGAAAACTTCACCTTCTGTCAGTCAGCCTTTAGAAATTTTGTCGTAGTTTAGTGTTACCCGGTTCTCGTTTAGGGTATGTTTTGGTCACGGTACACGGTGGAGTGGTCGAGCAAAGCAAACAAACCCCGTTCTATTCTCATTTTCTTTGATCGTAAATTTTTAAGTCACGTATTCCATAATTGAAATTTTGTTCTAGATTTGAATCTACGTCAGAAGAATTTGATCGTTATTCTCTGTCGTGCTTTATCGGTGAATCGTCGTTTTGTATTCAAATTTTCTGCAACTTTCAGGTGAGTTTTTCTCACCAGACATATGTACATATATTGTGTAAATTATCGCAAGTGTATGTGTAAACATTCTATTTAGATATTATCTGTCTGTAGTATGATGTAGAATGATGAACCCATTTAAATTGACATCTCATCAGTTATTTATCTGTTATATTATTTCTGCAGTTATATTATTAATTGTTATTTACTGCTTAAATCACCACTGCAAGTTCCCTGTTAAAGTTGGATTGTTATGGGCTGAAATAATGATTATTGTTAAACTAGTCTGTTAACTGCTTAACTGATAACTTGGGATTGCGGGTTTGAAATGATAGAACCCGGGGTTTTGTAAATTACGGGTTGAAATGATATAAATCCGTATCACTTGACCTAGGCTAGAGAACTATATACAGGCCCGTGGTTCTTATAATATTTTCTGAAATATTTAAAAAAAATTATTTTGGAAGTTAAATATTTGATTTAATATCTTTAAAGGATTTTATTTTAATTTTTGAATGAGTTATAAATGTTAATAAATAAATAGATAAATAAGTTATATTTGGAAATATTTATTTAGTTAATCAATCTGCTACAGCATTTTTAGAAATGCGGTCTTTTTGAAATTGGACTAGTTTTACCCGTAACTTTAGGTAGCATTTCCTAAGTGCTACAGAATCTAGAATTGATTGTTTTAAAACTCATGGAATTTGAGAAATTTTATTTTATGTTAAGTTTTGGAAAATCTTAAGATATGATATTTATAACTGGATTTTCCTTAATAAATTTAAGATGAATATTCTAGTATTAAGTGAATTTTGAAGATATTAAATGACTAACATTGGGAGTTTATTTATGGAATTTATGGGAATATTCAAGACTAAATAATAAAACATTGATTTGTTGAAAGAATAAAATCCAAACTTAGTTTTGAATAGGAAATACTCCAATTGGATATATATATATAGGAATTGTAACGGATTTGGGGACATAAAGTGATATTTAAATTATGGTTTAAACTTTAAATAAAGAAATATATTTGTAAAGCTATATAAATTATCTTCTTCACAAAGTAACCATAAAGTTAAACCATTTATTCTATATACCGTTGAATATCCAAACCATTTGTGTGTTGGGAGTTATGATTTAAAGTAAAAATTCCAAATATTATGTTTTGAAGATATATTTCAAATATTCGGCTTCCAGATATTATAAATTTTAAGCAGTATGGTTTTGGAAAGAATTATATTTGAATATAACGATATCATATTGTTTTGGGTTTTAAAATGATATCGTATTTATAGTTTTGAAATGGAAATGTTTATTTTGGTTTTAAAGTATAAAATGTTTTAAATGACCACGGGTTATAATAACGATGGGTTGGCAAAGAGACCGGGATCGGATATGGACATACTCTCTGTCGATACCGAAAACCACTTTGACCAACCGTGTACGCGGCGGAGATTCCAGAATGAAGTAGGTCGGTGGTGGCGTTTCCTGTAAGGTAAATACGTGGACCCGACTCCCGTGAGTTGGCATAAGGTGGCTAAAACAGGAGCAATTCCAGGCCAATGAGGTCATTCCTCTGATCGGACGCTCCTCTTCGATATTATACTATGATTTTGGATTGATTCGGTGGCCACCTCTATATTTTGATTTTGGGGAGTTAGTCCGAGGTGGGCGGTAACTGCGGCTACGCGTTTCCACCAGCCTGGATAGCAATTGGTATATCTACCCTGGCATTGCCTAGTTGTGCCGTGTCATCTACCATACCGAGCCTTGTACGAGTTTAGATTTCTCCCGTAGCCCGTGTGGTATCCTCTAGTTGCTTCCCGATCAGGAGGAGCTATGATATTGGATGGACTACTGGGACTATTACGTGTTAAGGGCTATATGGGTAACCCCTTAATGCTAAGAAAAAAGTATGTTTATTTTATAAATAGACACTATTATAATAGCGCAATATACTACATAGTAAATAGTTTAACGGATCCTTAGAGGATGGGCGGTCCCAAGCATCCTTTAAGTTACTTGCTCTATATTACAGTACACTTGAATTAGCTTACATTATATAAGTATGTATGTCCTGACTCGAGTGTTATGTTTTATTTTACGCTCGGGTCAGCCTGAGTTGCGGTTTTCAGTTCTATCTGGAGCTAGGACATCCCGTAGATCATTCGTGCTGCTGGAAGCCTTTTCAGTCTTTATCTTTTTGCAAGCAAGGCTTTGGAAGACTCTGTTCCTATGTATGTCTAAAGCTGTATTGCAGATTCTAAACTATGTAAATTCTGTTGATCAAAGTTTTGTAGTGGCTTCATGAACCACTGAAATTTTATTTCCGCTGTAAGTTCTGATATCTGTGTATGTGATTCTGTGATTTTATTTACTGCATATTCTGAGTTTTGCCAAATTTATTCTACAACGCAGTACCTTGAACACTTCAAGTCCGACATGAGCGGATGCGAAGGGTTGAAAATACTGGGTCATTACACAAGCAATGGCCCAAAATATGAGGGCTTATATGGCTTCAAAATTCCCAAAATCAAATAAATCAAATCTATTTATTAAAGGTGGTTTGTACCTCTTTATCTTTACAACATGAGGTTGATTTATAGGTCTAGGAGTTATCTCATCGTTCAAAGGTGCATTCTCTTGGCTACATCTCAATGTAATAATTCTAATTTTATTTTTCATCATTCACATTGTTCATAAGAATTAGATCCTTCATATATTTTATCTCATCTATATATTTGTTTATTTGGTTACATAGATTATATTTCCTTTTTGCTACGTCTTAATTAATGACATATGTTCACCATGTTATTTTAATTTGAATCCATTTTAGCATGTACTTTGATTGATTACATGTTAATATTTTCATCTTTAGATCTATTCCATATGATTTCATGTTTAATTAATTGTTAATAGTGCTTATATAGTTTAGATTTGAAACCTTTGCAATAAATACATCTGTGCTGATTTGTCCTATCTGTTTTATTACTGTTTTTAAAAATGTTGCAAAAAATACTCTTGATTGAAACCTAGGTTTTAAATAATGACATAATTCTATTAATGATTACTTATACAAATATGAATAAACTGCATAAATTTTCTATTTGAAACCACTTTGGAAATTTTATACATATGTTTTATGTTGGTTGTTTTGAATACAATCTATTGGTTATTGCATATTTTTGAAAGATGCTTAAATTATTATTATTAAATAACTACAATTGGAATTTTGCGAAAAATATCACAAATCCTTTGATTTCCTTTTAATTGAAATCAAACTTAAATTATACACACACATGTTCTTTTAGGTTGAAACATAAGTACAATATTTTTGAAAGTCCAAAGCAAGTATTAATATAAATTTTATAAACTCGCATGTTGTTTCAGGTTGAAACATAAGTATGATATTTGGCATATGTGTGTGTATCAATTTAACTTAAGATTTATAAAATGAACATTTGTGTAATACCATAATATCAGTCTTAATTCCTTTTTAGTTTTGAAACCAAATTCAAAATTATTGTTTTAAATTTCAAACTCGTAAAATGGCGAAACTTAATTTTAACATATTTGTATGTATGTATATGTATATGTATGTAATTATTATTATATGTGTACATATTTTAGATATAACCATGGATAACAAAGGCACATATAAAGGAAACATTAACTATGTCACTTCTTATATGTTGCACTTACACACTATACACTGTTAGTATATTCGAATTTACGCACATTTCATGTTATGTTTAAATTGATCATCGATAACATTTAATAAATCTTAATCTAATTAGAGAGAGAAATGAAAGGTTTCTCTCTATATATAAAACTATCTTCTATTAATTGATTGCATAAGTTTTAGAGAAAGAAACAAATGATTTCTTTCTCTAAGTCAACTTTAATAAGTAACTGTTACACAGGTGTACTTGATACACTCATATATTTAAATTTATATCAAATTGAAACTATTTTAAACTAATAAAATAAAATAAGGATTTTATTCAAAATACATTTTATATTGTATCTAAAATCTCTTTAGATTTCATAGGTCCAAAAGGTTCAAAATATTATTTTTTTTGAAATCTACCTATTTCACCCACTTTCGACCGCCCTGGTTCCTTCAGTTTGATATTCTCAATCTCCTAGAAGCTATTCTACTCACATAATTGTTTAGTACTACCATACCCACTAATGGAAAACTCCATATGGTCATCAGTTACTAATCCCAATGTCATAATTATTTGGTGATTCATATAAGTGAGCACATCAATAATGTAGTTGACCAATAATATATAATCGAATATATAAAAATTTATCAACAATATTAGTATATTAGACCTATTTGCAACGAGAAGTTCTATTATATTTTTATCACGAGCCATCTACTTCTAATTTCTAGTAAAGAATTATACATATGTGTTTCAAATCCAATTTTTAAAACCCTTAAAGAAGAATTAAAGGTTAAAAAAATTCCGTGAAGTATCTTTAGGGGATAAAAAAGATACTTTTTTCTTCTTTAGCAAATATTTCCTCTTCTAATATCCCTTCTTGGAGCAATGGCATCATTCGCCTTTTTTGTCCATGCCCTTGCCATTGCCACCTTCCAATTTTCACCTTCCCTTCTTCGAGGTCTTATTTTATATGAGGAAGCTTTAACCACAAGTATAGGTTCAAATTCCATTGTAAAAGTGATGCCAACAACCCTTAACATAAATTCCTTTGCACTTAAGCAAGTTTGTTGGATCATATGCGTTGACAGTATAGTTAAAAGGGTGAAATTTAAAATATTTCCTTTTATTAATTTATACAAGATCTTATTTTATGTTTATGTGAACAATGCTTATTTATACTAAATCAAAATATAGTGCTTACTAATAAAATGAGTTCGAGAAATATTTAAAGTTATTTAACTTATTTAAAATATAGATTTGTTTGTTAACACTTAATAAAAATATTTTATTACCGATTTATTTTAAAAGTTTAATTTTGCTTTGATTTTTATTTTAATACTTTGATATGTTCGTATTCAAAATAAAAACATCATAATTATATTAAAGATGTATATTCTAACCTAGGGTACAATGGGAACATATGAATATTAACCGTTATGACCTACGGTTAATAAATGTTAAGGTGGTAACATATGTCAATAATTTCAAAGGGGATAAACACATATATTAAATATTTAAGTTTATAGTAATACTAATATAAAACATTAACTGATATATTTTCTTCAGCCATTAAATGTTAATTAATATTATATGTGTATATATATATAGTATAAAATTATTTAAAACATGTTATATTATAACATATAAATATTTTGTTTCATACCTATATATAAAATTTATACTTAAATATGTTTATAAATAATATTCAAAGTAATATACATATGTATAAAATATATAAAGATTTAATAATCTTTAAATTCAAATTTATATATGTGTTACTTATTCAAAACAAAACATTTATTGTGTATGTGTGTGAGTGCGTATTAAATCGGCTACCATTACATGTAATTTATTTCTATTGTCGGTTATTTATAATCTTAGAAAAAATTAAAATTCTTAGATTTTAAACTTATTTGACATTTTAACGAAAAACAAAATAAAAATGTTTTTTAATTAATTAGATGAGATCTGAAAACATTAGAAATATTTATTTTTTATTAAAATTTTAGTACCAAATTTTTTGATATATATATATATATATATATATATATATATAAACTAATAGAAAATTATTATGTTTAACTTTTTTTTTAAACCGAACTAGAAAAATAATTTCTAGTTCTTTTTATAAACGAACTAATTTAATAATATAAATGAAAAAAGGTTTATTTAATATATATACACACACACACATATATATTTATATTTATATGTACATGTATGTATGTATGTATGTATAAAAATTTCGGATTCAAATTTTTTCATTAAATGTTGAAAACAATTTATTATATATAATATATAGATGTATATGTTTAACTGTTAATATTAATAATTAATCATTTGTAGTCAAAATATGCTTTTTAATTATTTTTTTAAATGGTCGAATCATATATATGTGTGTTTCAAGCATAGAGGAAATCGTATACACACACATAGAGAAAATCACTCACACACATACTTATACACACATACACGTACATATACATACATACATACATACATATATATATATAAAGAATCGGTACCCTTTCTCCTTTGGATCGAGTCGACAATCGAACATGTTGGTTGTTTCCTCCTTGAATCTTTGTTCTCCTCCTTTGTTACATGTTGCAGAGTTGTCGCCTTGACCTTAATAATGATCAATACGAGTAAGAGTTGTCGCATTGACCTCGACAATGATCAATGTGAGCAGGAGAGGTCCTTTAT
This sequence comes from Allium cepa, assembly GCA_030765085.1. Taxonomy (NCBI): domain Eukaryota; kingdom Viridiplantae; phylum Streptophyta; class Magnoliopsida; order Asparagales; family Amaryllidaceae; genus Allium; species Allium cepa. The sequence goes on from CM060943.1 coordinate 732,834,005, forward strand.
TATAGCCAACGCGTAATCAAAATATCTTCTTCTCAAACCCTAACATACTAGGTCTCTACGCCCCCCTTCATGCTATGACTGGTACTGGGTCAAAATGCACCTTTTAATCACATTGAATCAATTAATTATATTATTCAAACTTCTTTTTCCATTGAACCGATGTACAACTTTTATACATCATTCTGGTCACTTTTAAATTCAAATAAATAACTAAAAATGCCATAAAATATTTGCATTAATTTATAATATTTATAAAGTAATTTTTACGTTGGTCGGATTCGAAAATAACTAACAACATGGTTGTGTTAACTCTATGGTATCAACTTAGTCCTCAGTCAATATTTAAACAATTTAAATATCGAAGCTTGTATGGACTTTGCTGAAGTACAGTATCAGACATAAGTCAATACACATTCATCATTTATGTGAAATCTAATTTCTAATCTATAATAAGCTCATCTAGTAACGACATTTTGCATATGTATTCTTTTTGTCATCACCATATATATATCTAGAGTTTGATTTGAGATCAAAAATCTACTAATATCTGTATTTCATCGCACAGACCATTATAAAGTCCTTGATTCAATTCGATAATATTTATCAACTAATCGATTTGCTTTGGCCTAGGTTGATTGTCAATTATGGTTATACCAACATTCCACCATAAAAGAGATGAATCCTTTTTGGGAAGTGCGTCACTTTAAGTAGTTCAACGTATACATAACTATGATTGTAACAATATCCCAATACTAAGTATTTAACAATGATTAAAGTATAGTCTAATTACATAAGATCGACAATGCCCTCTAGTCTGAAGCCTACCGTATGTCGTTACAATGAGATCTTCTATTTTGGCTTGGTTGTATTATTATATAAAAGACTCTAGTCGAGTTGTTCTGTGATTGGTTCAAACAATCAAAAGTACATAATTTCTTGACGCTCTCAACGGTGGGGACGGTGATGAGTAAATCCCCGCCTATCTCGACTAGGAAAATTCAAGGATGAACAAAGTTATTATTTAATCATAATCTTAATATTCAATTTGAGTCGGCTTTCAAGTTTACAATTTGAAAATCATACACACATATAAAATTTGTTAAAATAAGACACATGGTTGTATTTTAATTAGCTTATGAAAAGTAATGGCATATGGCTTTTGCACACGTTAACTAATTAATAATAACGATAATACATGTAACTAAAAGACTATTCACATAAACAAATCATTCAACCTATTCATCCGAAACATCATCAAAATTGACTATAACAACAGGCATGCTATGGCCAGAGCAGCAGGGATTTTTACACATGGCCTCTAAAGATTCAAACATTCCCCATATAAAAATATCAAATACTGAAACAGATGGAGTCCCAGTCCAAAATAAAATAAAATAAAACGAATAAATACAGATTTACCGTCAAGAAAGCAAGCAGAATCCACGGTAGCATGATATTTATTGCCATTACACCTGCTTTCAAATATTGAGGTTGACGCTGACGCCTTTTTTCGTTGCAGATGTCACAGCTAGTCTTTCTCATTTATTGAACCAACGAGTAGATAACCTAAACAGACAGCTGCCCCCCAATTATGTCACTAGGACTGTGAGTCATCGCTCTCCTGAATGGTCTGCTCTCTTTGCCTGGTCAAGTAGTTGACAAATGAGCCTCCTTGTTCTTTCCATCATACGGTCTATAGTTTGCACAATATAGTCGCCTATTTATTTCACGTTATAGCATAGTAAAAATTTGAGGGGATAACAATAGTTGTAAACGGTAAAATTTCCAGTATAATTGAAAGTTTGTTCAAATTTGAAAAATATAACATAAATGATCACTTTAAATGGAGATTTTCTCTCAAAGGAATTCGTAGTTCATGGTAATAAGTTTAAAGACAAAAAATGATAACATTTATACATAAAAAATAATATCTAAATTTATCATTTTGCTGTATAACTTAAATTGTCCCTAAAACTAATTACTCAAAAGTGCTGCCCTTAAAACTTATTACCTCCTGAAATGAGAAGTTCTTCGGTTTAATTTCCACTTTTGTACAATATAAAAGAAATTACAATGTATGTGTATAAGTTAGAAATTAAATAATATTTTATTAATACAACATACAAATCACGTAGTCTTAAAATGTTCTATATACACAAAATATTCATTCAATAAAACCTTTTAATTACGCTTTTATTTTATAATATGTATCCAAATTACATATAAAGAAGAAATGTGTTGACATGACATGAACTAAAGTAAAACATCAAATGGAAGAATTGTTCATTCTGCGGATATTGCACAAAAAACTAGAAGAGAAAATTGAGGGTTTGTATTCACCAGCTGCTCGCGAACGTTTTTAGACGGACTGGACGACCAATTTGACAAATTCAAAATCTTAAATTGATACAAATGCAAATTTAATAGGCGGTTGATTTCGAATGTAGGTTAAATAAACGTTGAAAGTTCAAATATCTATTTAATAACCGTGTGATCACACGAGTACTCGAGAAACATTTATTATTAAATAAAAGATTAATTCTAAGCTCAAATGTTTATTAAATAGTTACCTAAGATTTAGCACCCGAGCCTTGCAAACAATAATTAATTATAATAGGGTAATTTGCAAAGTTAATAATTCTAATAGTGTAATTTATAAAGTTTTAGTGGAAGTGTTTTAACTGTTAAGTTTTCAAACAGAAGGTGGATCATTATTTCCATAAACGGTAATATACAAACTTGTTAACTATTCTAAACTTTTAGCAAACATTTGTTAAACATTCAAGATTCAAACATGCAAGTCATAAATAAAACAAAATTGTTTCCTCTAAGCAAGATTCACGCCAGAAGACGCCAAATTTAATTATAATTTCTTATTCTTACGTGTAAATTATTTCATGGATTTTCTGTTTGTAACCATGCATCTTTTTCATATGCTGACTAGGATTACGCTTCGGTGCCATGAATAGCGTGATGGGAAGCATTGCTCCTCGGTTTTCAGTTTTTCTCTTTGTTTGTATTCTTGCCATTCCAAATCAATTTTTTTTATATATATAAAATACTCCATCTAATGCTTATAAACTAGTATTTTAGTTAGTATTTTTTTAATCTCCTCTTAGATTTACGAATTACTGATAATTCATTACTATTATTGCTTTCGAAAAAAATAAAAAACAGAATATTTATCCACATTATTGAATGAATGACGGAAGTTTTAAAATTTAATGCGAATAAAACTGAATACTATATTAATATAGCAATACATAAAATAGACATTATATGAACTAAGAAAATGAATGTAATATGACTTAGCATTATGCATATGTAATACAATTTGATCTTAGTATTATATATGTATAATGGCATGTCAATTTGGCATTTCTTTAACTGTTAAAATGAATATTATTTTAATTCATCTAGAACAGTTCATCCGAAGTTAGTATAATTTAGTATTTTGTTTATCCGTTGCTAATTTAAACTTAACTATTGATTATTAAGTTATATTTTAGATTATGACAGCAGGTAGAGAGGAATTGAACAAAAGGATGGCAAAGTTTTGCACATCACACGAGAAAGGTTAGATTGTAAAAGTGTGATTATGACAAACTAAGCGTGATTTTATAATTAATGTAAAAAAATAATTGTGTTCCAAAAAGCACCTCATAATACTCCTGAATCGTGATGATTAATACCATGAAAGGTTTAATAAAATTTAATAGAAATATAGTATCCCTAATATCAACAGTCTTTTGATTATAACAAAATTAGTCTGCTTCAAATTGGTTAAAATCAGACGACATTTAAATAAAAATGCTTTTAGTAACTTTATAGGTTCCTCAACATCATTGTTAATTGCTTCCAATCGACTTGAAAGATGGATTTGATGTTTTAAGCGAATACAGGACGTTTGAGAGTGATCCTTAAATATCAGATAAGCTCGATGGTCGCGTTCCTAAAGAGACTTTTAACAGTGAGAAATTTTATAATTTACTTTCTAATGACATATTTTTATGTTAATTCTATTTGTACATCGAAATTTGCTTTACATGCAGCGGGCATTTTTAAATGAAATTAAAGATAAAAATATCCTTATTAACAAGATACTATGTTTTAGTTATTTTACCTCTTTGGTGCTTGAATCAATTGAACCTTAACAACGGTAAAAATAGCAAATCATATCCTTATTATTTAGCAATGAAGATTAGAGAAAAACAAAAGAATGTATTTAAGGTTAGAATCAAAGGAAATTATGATTTTGAGTTAGAAATAGAACAGGATTGTGATTTTGGGACAGAATATGAAAAAAATGTTAATTTTTTTTTTTCGATAGACAAGGAATGCTTAAATCCACAATGAATATAATTTCGGTAAGCGGTACATAAAAATATCACACAGAGATCCACTAAAAGTGTATTTATTTCTCCTAGTTACCCCATAAAATAGCGTGATTTTGGTTAGAGTTTATATATGAAATCTAAAATAGATGAGGAATGAAATCGTAAAAGCCTAAAAGTTAATGAAGGGTAAAATTGGAATTTTTAGGGTGGACGAAACGAAAATGGGTGAATGAATATAATCTACCATATTTCTACTACTTATGCTAGAAAAAGTGTTTTAAAACATCATGCCAACGCTTCTCATATATGAGCTAGTAGGCATTGAGGCTTGGATCAGCGAACGGTTTTTCTATACACTCCTCAGGAGTTTACCCACCCGTCGGGTTTTCTGGATTTAATATATATACACACACGCGTAAACTTTGTACATAATTAGGTATCTCAACATCGAGGCGTTTCATTTATTTCCGTAAAAGGAGGGATCATATCAATCTATCATCGTTGTACATAGGCTGATCTAAGACGAATGGTCCAAATAAAAAAAAATGTAAGAAATGATTACATGTCGAAATATATTACTTGATGAAAAAAAAACCAAACATCAGTAGCCCTCTATCCAGTCATAGATGGGGAGATATAGAAAAAGAAGAGACAAAATTGCAGGTATAGAAAACATCAATAATTAATGGAGGGATTATATATGTGTGAATATATTCGTCAAGGACATTTGATTTGTTTAGTCCAAACGACAACGAGAGGTTGTTAGATATCAACATCAAGGCTACAATATTTACGTTATCTTACATTATCAAGCCACTTTTTCATATACTTGTTTATATTACTTTCTTCTGCATAGATTGTCAATTATTGATGATAGGTAGACAACTCTTAAAGCAAGAGTCTTCACCAATATCATTTACAACTATACTATATTCGTATTGTCAATCATCAAATTATGTTTGTTCCTTTCTTAGCTCCTTTCTTTACCTTTTTTTTTATTTGCCGTTGGTATGTTGAGAACGTTTGGTATATGATTTTTAGTGGACTTTATTTAATGGAGATGTTTGTTCTACACAATTTTCACAAAGCATAAAAGAAAAGGATTCTCTAGTATGATCTATGAAAAGTGGCTATAGACTAGGAAGAATCGACAAAGCTATTAAGATACTCATAAAACATACAAAGTGCTAATGGAAAAAGAAAAACAAGGTGATTGCTAGAAGAAATACAAAAGACCATTCAAAGTGCAACGTTAGAGGAGATATGTAGGGTGAATTGCTAGTGAAGAAACAACATTAAAAAGGGTAAAGAGAATGTATTAGAGAATACTTAACAAAGACACGATGAAGAGATTGCTTCGAAGAAAATACGAATGTGTTTTCGGAGAAATGTTGAAAGAAGTGTTGACAAATGTATGGAAATAGAAAGCACTTTCGAAAACAAAGCTAGAATTGGATGCTTAACGAAGACATGAAAGGATATTACAACGATGTCGCTTAACGAAGACATGGGTATCGAGGCTCTTAACGGAAACATAGAATTAGAAGGTTAATAAAAGATGGTGTAGAAGATAGTAAAGATGTAATTTGGCCCTCAATGGCTACATGAAAATACAAGCTTATTAGAAACATAAAGAATTTGGTGCCAACGAAGATATGAACGTCGATTAGCTAACGAAGGAATGCTGCTGAAAACTATTAACGAATATAAGGGAATTAAGGAGCTAATGAAAGCATGAACATGAGCTAGGAAAGATATAAATGAATAACATTAATGGCAGAAACGTAACCAGAAATTTAGTTTGCGGAGGACGGGCTACATGTGATCAGACATTAATTGAAAGAGAAAATGTTTTAACTGAGCTGCTTTAGCATAATTAATCTTGTCATTTTCATGCACATTAAAATAAATAATTTATTCAATTCCATTAACATAGATAGTCGTTCAAATTACACACAACGTTCATCCTCATTTCTATTCATTGTTTTTATATCGGGTCGACACGGTCCCATTTTGATATAACAACGATTGAATTACATCTTACATCTTATAATCGTCATAATAACGCATCCATGTAAATCGACTTAATCCTAGATCATGTTTCACATTATTCTCATTTTTTTTTTAAATTTAGTAGGATCATACGCTTCATTTGTTGAATCAGAGTTCTCAAATCTAAGTTCAAAGGAGTTGGAAAAACATTGCGATAATATATGATTTTATTTTGTTTACGTAGAAAAAAGTTTTCGTTGATCTTTCGGACATAGCTTCAAACAATTATAAAAATATTTAACGCTTATGCTAACTAAATAATGAAGTGTATATTATATTTGTTATTTAGCCTTGTGACCAGGCCATGTTCGGACGTATCAGCTCGATTAAAATGAAAAAATGTCAAGCAGAAAATCCAAAACGACAACAACGAAGCTCAAGCGTCAGATGAGATCAAGAAGGGAAGTCATAAACTTGCCTTGAACCTTCAAGCATAGCTCATGTAACTTTTAAAATCCCATGTACATATCAAATACCTCAAGGTGTAAGCGGAGTTACAGATCAGTACCGATCCTTAAATTTTCCTCATATTATCCGCCTACCTCATGCCACATCAAGTTGGAACAGTTACGAGCTAATACATGCCATGTGGGATGGGTAGCAAGCCCACATCAAATCGAACGACAGAAGCATAAGTCAAATACTGTTGGTCTACCTTCGAACTAAGGAGTTCACTCAGATTCAACTCCGCAACGATGCAATCAAGATGTCAAAGGCAAAGGTACAAGTCAAACAAACGTCCATAAGAGGGAAATTAAGATCTAGAAAGCAAGTTCATGGATCGGTATCGATCTCTATGTATGGATCTGTATCAATCGCTGAATGTTGATGACTTGCCATGATCTCTTGGACGCAGTTTTCTTAGGACGTGGGGAACGTGGATGAGAGATTTTCCTCGACCTGCAATTATAAATAGAGGAAGAAGGGCTTTGTTTGTGGGACCGTTTACCTTGTTTAACGAATTCTTGTATTCTTTTTATAGTTCCAGGGATCATCACCGATCCATAAGAACAGCTTTGTAGAAACCAATCAGAAAACTCCACAAAGTTTAAGTGGACGTAGGCCTCTGATTCGTTAAACCACTATAATCGTTGTGTGTTTTTGTTTTCCTCATTTCCAAGTTATTTTCATCATTGTTTTCTCTGCTGTTAATCTTTGTTTCTCCCCATTTTTGACATAAACATTTTTGTGCTTTTACCAAGAAAATCATTCTCAGACTATTTGGATCTAATTTCTACTATTGGATCACTTTATTCCATGAAGTGGATCCGTCGGTTTTATTATTGTAATATGTGACTATTCATATTTCCGCAGAAACTAGCACATGATTAGTTGAAGTAATGATCCCACGATAGGAGAAATCCACCGCATCTAGGCCTGCTAACGTTGTTCAGAATGCTGGTTCTCAACATGTCGAAGAAGTTGCTCAACCCAATACTACTGAAGTCCAGAATCCCTCGGATATGATAACATGGGTTGATATAGACCATATGACGAAAGAGATGAGTGACAAGATGCAAGAGAGCCAAGACGAGTTGAGGAAGCAAATGAAGGAGAGTCTTGAGTTATTAAATATGTTAACACGTAGTCGTAGAAAGAGAAAGAAAGAATTATCGCCTTCCAATTCAGAAGAGGATCGTTCTTTATCGTCCTAAGGAAAGCATAGGAAAGGAAATCAAAAGATGAAAAGAAAGGAAACCAGTACCGCAAAAGACAGGTTGAAAAGCGTTCGAAATGTAGGATTATGGATCGGTACCGATCCACATTCAGGGATCAGTACCGAACCCAGTACTGTCAATCTGGACGATGGAGGTGCTTCTAATTTGGATGGTGATATTGGTGGTAATGTTGGTCATATTGTTGACGGCCAGAATGTTGAAGTTCATATGTCTGTTGTTGATCCGCCACATAGAAACCGTAATAATAGAATAACTGGATGAACGGTTCTTCCAAAGTTCGGAGAAACCAAATATCGTGAAACTAACAAAGACCGTTTGTATAGCCAAACATTCGGGGCAGGTCAGGGCTACCGCTGTCTAGTGGATCCGATAGAACTAGAATCCTTAGCGGAGATGGTAAAGAAGTTAGTAAAATAAACCCAGCACAGAAACAACGATGAATGTGGCTCTTCTACTAGCAACAACCCATTCACCGAACAGATATTGCACGAAGAGTACCCCTGCAGGTTCACGATGTCGTCCAATGATGGAATGACAGATTTGAAGCAACGCTTGTTGAAGTACGAATAACACATGGACACAGGTAGGACAACAGATGTCGTTAGGTGTCGTTGTTTTCCAATTTTTCTTGAAGATATAGCAACGATGTGGTTCGCTCGGCTTCCGATGAGATCCATACTGCCTTTCAGTCAACTGGCTAAAAGGTTTGTTGAGCGGTTCAATTTGCACACTACTCATCTGAAAGATATGATGTCATTATCAAACCTCTTCCAAGGAGCGAGAGTGTCACTGAAGGATTTTTTGAGTAGGTTCAATATGACAGTGATGGAAGTGAGCAATGCGAAAGAGGATATTGTGTTTATGGCACTAATCAGGGAGGTGCATCCAAACATCGATTTAGAAGATGGTTGAAGATTAAACTCCCACCAACTATGGATGAATCTTATAGGAAGGCGACGCAGTTCTTGAACTTGGAAGAGGCAAATGTGTCGGTTGGAAGAGATGGCGAAAATCAATTAAGTGAGTTGTTAAAAGTAATGTTGCAGTGAAGCAAACCGGAGGAAGTTTCGGTAATGTAGATAAAAATGTTGAGAGCAAAGGTAGTGCACAGAAATGGGATAGCCAAGGGATAGAAAATTGAACCTCAAGAAGTGTCACAAATTTTCAAAGTATGAGAATTATACCCCGTTGAATAACAAGGTTGAAAATATATAACTTGCCATACATGGCACAGAACAATATAAGAAGTCATCTCCAATTGAGTTGACAGAGAAAGAAAAATGATCTGGTAAGTACTGCCATTTTCATGAGACCTACAGTCATAATACAAATAAATGTAGGCATGCGTGATGTGATAGAGGATTTAATTAGAAAGAAGAAGCTGCAACAAGAAGTGTTCATCCCCAAGGACTGTCATTCCAACGGGGCCAAGCTGGGCCTAATGATGACGAACCTAAGCGGCCTGGAAAAAGGTTGGTCATTAACACGATTTTCGATGGACCTCATTCGGCTATGAAGAGCTGGAATAAGATAGAGAGGCACACATGTTCTTTGAAGCATGTTGTGCATGGAGATTGTTTTGCTGTTGAAGACGGAGCTTCGACGAAGCAACTTAAAACCATAACTGACGATATTGTGTTTAGAAATAGGGATGCTGATGGGGTCGAAGCACCTACGTTGGATCACCTGGTGATATCGGTCACGGTTGATCTGGCGATTGTGAGGAAGGTGTTAGTTGATTGTAGTAATTCGGTAAACATTGTTTAAAGAAGCTTATAATCAGATGATGCTGAATGATCAGGATTTGAAGCCATGTAAATTCAGAATCCTAGGATTTAACGGAGTGGCGACAGAGTCTGTGGGTTGTGTGGATTTACATGTGGTTTTAGATGAAGGTGACCATAAGATGAGGAGATTTAACAAAAAGTAGAATTTGGGAAGGAAGAAGACGTGGAGGAATTGGTTTGTGGATATTGTGTGGTGCAATTTATATTGTACTTTTATCTTACATTTTAAAAGTCAAATAAATTCCTACATCTCAAAGTGATTGGAATCTATGATGCAGATCGAGATCCGATTCTTCGTTTGTCCTTAACAATATTTTCTTGTAGGGAAATAGGAGACGAACAAATATAATTTATGAAGTTTTTACAAGTTAGATGACAGATTTAGTATTTTTCACTGTTTGAATCATGTTTTTTTTTTTTTTTTTTTTTTTTTTTTTACAAAGCTATTATGTTTAGTTTGTATTTGCTTAATGTTCAAAACATTCGCCAAAAAGGGTATAACAATAAAAGTTTTTCTTTTTTACTTGTGGGTGTATATATTTATTTATTTATTTAATGATATATATTACACATACTTATATATTTATGTGCTTAAGATTATATTTTTGTAGACCATGTATAATTGCTTCATTCGCGTATTTGGGTATGAATGTGCCGCAAAAAAATGATATTGATAGTGCAATATGCACTATTTACATCAGCATTTAATGCTGTAAGTATCGAGTATGCGTGAGACACGTACACCTTTACTTTTATCTTACATTTTAACAAAAAGTTCTTGATGAATGAGTGTCATAGATGCCAGGTTGTCTTATGATTCTGTTGTTTTTTCACGTTCATTACCCTTGACATCCTTGATCTTAGTTACTTGCAGGGTAGCATACCTTTACATTGTTGATTGAATAGACATATAAAGTTTATGTGTTAATTTACGTGCAGTCAAATATGGTTTTATAACGGCTATAACGGTGGAAAGTGCAAAAAGTTATAGTGAAAATATAACAGAAAATATTGAAAATGAAAAAAGTTTCATTGGATATAAACTCAAATATTTAAAGTTAATTTATCTCATTCATACATCATTCGTGTAAGAAGAAAAAATATTGTTTAACCTTTGAATAACAAAACCGAAAACATCACAATTTAGACATTTAATTTGATGACTATAATGAATTTTTAACGAATACATCTATCTTAATATTAGGTCATTAACCTGATTTTCTTGATTTTGTTTAAAAGAGAATTGGTAAAATCAAGCTTGTCTCATAATTACTCTTTGTAGTTATATATATGTGTGCGCGTGTGTGTATATATATGTATGTGTGTGTGTGTGTGTGTATATGCACGTATGTATGTATATGTATATGTATATATATGTGTGTGTGTGTGTGTATATATATATATATATATAATAAATACATGATATTTTTAGTAGATGAATCATTTGCAGATTGTTATCTAGTTCAAAGTTACTTGTGTCTCCGTCAGTAAATCAAAACCGATCATTTGAGCTTTCTTCAACTACTTCGGTGTCGACTTGACCAGAGATTTTGGCAAACGAACCAGGTCTAAATTGATGCTGATTTTACCTCATGAACCAATTTTGAATCCAAAATGATTTTACTTCTGCAAGGTCGAGCTACTACCTCTTTTGGAAGGTCGAGCTACTACCTCTTTTGGAAGGTCGAGCATGGCTTCATTTTCTAGACAGACACATGCACGCTTTGGTTGATTCTTCTACTGTATTGTATGTTCCAAGACACAGGTGCCCTTGTATTGATCGAGAACCAAACCAAAAGGCCACCCCACGCATTCTGGTAGCTTCCTAATATCCTGCAATAATTTCGATTCTTTTGAATAGCCAGTTAAATAGCACTTAACATAACAAAGTCTCTTTATGTTCACATTCAAGCCATCAATTTCTTACTACGATTAAGTTATGTTATCACGCTATCTTATGTTTTGATGTAGCATATAAAGGTTGACATTCCTGTACCCTAAAAAAGCCATGACGTCAATTATTTGATAGAGGGAATATTTATCTGTATCTATATACTGTTTTTTTCTTACAATTTTTTAGCTGCATGCTGGAGTACGTCTCTATTTTTCCTTTGCATGCCACTTTCCAAGCCGTTGCTCACGTGAACTTGCTTTTGCGATTTTCCATTTCCGACTAAAACTTTATTATCTCATATTTCTAGTCGATTCTTGCTTTTACGTGAAGCATGTTTTATACTTTTATGCTATGTCATAAAATACTTTTATGTCTACTTTTGAGAATATGTGATGGCTTGACAAATACCTTTTTTTATGTTACTTAAATGCTTTAGTAAACATGATCGATTCAAAATGACTATTTAATATCAAGTGGAATGCGTATTCACTACAGTAGAATATCAAATTTCCGACCTCAATATGAGGTCGGTTAGGAGTCGAAAAACGTCGTGTTTTTCGTCGAAAAATCTAACGCGGGAAGAAAACTCTTGACGTTTTTACGACACCAAGTGTCAGATGTCTTTCAGACGTCCTTTTTTTAAACGCCTTTCCGACATACTTTTCATTTCGACGTCTTTTAATTTCGATGCCTACGTCTTTTTTCCGATGCGTGTTCGATGCTTTTTCTTCCGACATCTTTTTTTTGACGCCAATCTGAAATCCTTTCTTTTTGACGTCAGATCGACATCTTATTTAATTGATTTTCAGAAATTACCATAGGAATTTTGTCATAATTTGGTTTAAGATCTGGCCTTGTGAACATGGAAGTGGTGAGGGGGCAAAAAATTTTTTCCTTACATGATATGTAATGTCCACGCATTTACCTTTTAACTCGTAAATCTGAACTTGATATTTTGTTTATTTTTATTTTTCATACTTATTAGTATCACATGAACATATGCATATACTATTTGAATCAAGTTTTTTAAATGGCTTACTACAAACTGCTTCGCGATGTCATCAATTCAACCAAAGGTGGTCGATTCGTTATTGCTTGAGTCAATCTTGTGAGTTCGTGCAATAAATATTCCAAGATATCTGTTATTTTTAAGATCTTCCTCTCAGATATGAATTTTTTTAGATATATCATATTCATATATTGATATATGTACATTTTGTGATGCAGGATAGGCTAAAAGTTAAACATTGAGAGCAACAATTAAATAATATAATATAAAGGGTGAATGCAATCTGTCAACATACTAAAGCATTTCCTGTAGAGATCCATATAAGAAAGTAGATGTCATATTCTAACAATATTAAAAATTAAGCAATCCAGTATATAGCTTAAAACATAACAGATTAATTGAAGGATTACTAAAACGATAATTAAGCAGTTCAGTTATGTATAATATTTGATTACCAACTTCAAACATAACCAATTAATTGAGTGGTTAGAGATAATGAGATGGATTAGTTAAACAATTTGATTATCTACGGTAATTATATCTGATTACCGTACTTTAAACATATCCAGCTAATCAGAGGATGGAGAGAAAGAATAAATAAGTAGCTTAATTAGCTGTTATACATGATAACTGTATGATTTTTGGCAATATAAACCACATCAAATTTGATTGATGCTTCAGGATTAACTAAATTCTAGAGCTACACAAAGTATATGCTGGATCGGGTTGGACCAAATGTTTCACCAAATCCATATGCGAGTTTGGATATGGGTTGGATCAAAGTATATGTTGTATGGGGTTTAATAGAGTTGGGTTGGGTTAGATTGCATAAAACTAATACAAAAATAAGAATTTGAAAAAAAAAAAAATTATTAAAACATTCATCACAAAATAGCAGATTTTGGCCAACATAATGCATCAAGTATAACTAATTCACTACATCACATATTTGTTAGAATTTCATTATAAAGGTATCACACATAATTGATTCATTACATATTAGAGTAAGAGTTTCATTTCAAAATACATTAAGTTAATTCAAGAATGCTCTTCAAAATTACTTAGTCAATTTTATATATTTTGATCGTTCTAATTTTACTTGGACTGACATTGAATATGGGTTTTTTAATATATCTATTCTAGAATATATATAACTTATTTTAGATTTTGATTGTTTTGATTTTACATGGTCTGATATTGAAAAAGCTTATGTGTAGGGTTGAGTTGAGTTAAAATAAGATTGAGTTGAATAAAATATCACACCTAACCCTTATATGGTATGTGTTAAAAAACGTAACCTATAATAGAACCGAACTAGGTCGGGTTGGGTCCGGTTGATGAGTTGGGTCTGACCGGATTAAGCATGGGTTGTGTGTAACCCTTGTGAATTCTAGATAATTTATGTTGATTAGGAAACTGATGAGCTATTTATTTCTTACACCGATTCATTAACGGTAGTAGATTTGAGAAGATATTACACATATTCCTTTTCACATGTTTTAGTCCATTTTTTGGTTCTGGTTAATCTTATTTAAACCATGTTTTTGGTTAATTTTATACAGTAATATTCAAAAAAACAAAGCTTTCTCACTAGGGAAATAAAAATGAATACCTGTTACAATGAGGCAATACCAACGGAAATAGTAGGATGCAACAAGAACAAATCCGCGACAAATGATATTTATTCATGCAGCTAAGTATAGCTAGTAATATGTATACTTCAAATCATTCCATTGCCTATGAAACATACAAGCATATCATATACTCCTACATAGTATAACAAAGTAGGATAATTAAGTTTGTAAAGGGCTATATAATTGCACATCTCAGGTGAACATTGAAGGACATGGAGAAGTAGTTTCACTTCAACAGCCAGGGATAACATGTTTTAGTGGCAATAAAGAATTTGTGATATGTGATCAACTCGTTTTATTACTAAAGGGAAAAATCATTTAGTCCAGATTTCTAAATTTATGTAGGGGGTAAAACATCGATGACCTCATCGAAAAAATATATGAAATATAGGACAAATTTTTGTAATGAACTTTAAAAAAAAAAGACTTATTGCAAGTACATGAGTCTTACAAAACTAATTGCACAAATAGAGCACCTTTCATACAGCGTGTGCATCTATGAAATGACAAGCTAATTTTTTTTAAAAAGAATAAAAATTTAAAATTCCACATATTTGAAATGCGTAAGCATTATTTTTTTAGAATAAATTTATGAATTCAATAAATGCGCACACGTATATTTTGTACTTGCCATTTATAAATTGCGAAGTACAAATTCAGGATTGAAATAAACAGCCAACTCCATTTCTTCCTCATTTTCATTCTATTCTCTTTCATTTCATAAAACCCAAACCGTTTTCTCTTCAATTTCTTGTACTCTTCAAAATTTGTTATAAATACAGAGATTTCAGTGCTTTGGTTGAAGATTGTCTAAGGAAATATCATCTTCTTATCAAATCAAGGTCTTTAGGGTTGTTCACAAATTAAGATTTTGAATTTAGTATTTTAACTTTTTTATAGCTAATGTCAATGGTTCCAATTATAATTTACTGCGGGGAGAATTATTGGTTGATGAAGATGGTAAACATAGGTACGTTGGTGTAAACGAAAAGGATCGAAAGTTAAAAAGTATTGTAGTTTTAGAGAGCTTAAACAACGCACATTTGAAATGACAAAAATAGATTCTCTTGAATACGATTTAAAAATAATGGTGAAATGGGTTAGAGATGATGATTCATCCGGTATTGATGTGGAAGATGATGACAATATGAATTCTAGTTTTCCGTTGGAATGACAATGATAGAATTTTTTTTGCAACGACTAAACATGTTAATGTTGTAGAACCACATCATCCCACAATATCAATGGAAGAGCCTTTACCTACTACACGGTTTCAAGAAACACAATATCCGACACTTCCTTCTTATATAACAAGTCATCGTGGCGGAAAATTTACAAATTTATTAATTAGATATAGCGAAATGCTTGGAGGATCGTCCACTACAAGAAACAGTTCAATTTTCGAAGGCTCACGGCCGTCAGAAGCTGTCGGCGGCCGTCGGAAAAAGTTATAACAAAAATATCTGTCACCGAACAGGATTTCCGACGGCTTTCGATAACACCTGTCGGCTTATTCCGAACCAACGGACTAACCGACGGCTCCCGACAGTCGACGAAGACACCTGGACGATCAAAGGGTGCTAAAAACCGTCGCTAGCTATAGGAATCCGTTGGTTTTTTTCCATTGCAAGTCGTTTGAAAAAATCAACCTACAGGCCGTCGGAATTCCTGAAGCTGTTTTCGCATTTTCCTGCTTCATTCTTGCCTCCCATACACAATCTATAAACACAATATATTTCACCATACAAGCACAGATCAAATTCAGATATTCAATATAAAGTCAAACCATACAAATATAATCAAATCACATAAAGAAATAAACCAAGCATAGTTTGCATAAAATCAAACCAACACTTCGTTAACATAATGTACATACATCTCATTGTACAAAATATGCATCAATCATTCATCAACTCCCCACCATCAACTTCCAAATGTATCATCAAACAATATACACAACATTTCAAAGTATCCAACTCCACCAACTCAGTGTATCATCAAAAATTACTAAACAATGATGTAAAACAAAAAAACATACCTGTCATCCCTGTCAGTCACCTCCGGAACTTCTGAAATCAGCTGAAGATGGAAAGAGGTCACCATATTGCTGCATGTACTCAGCAATACGCTGGTCCAACATCTGTGTCTTCTCAATGGCCTATCGACGGTTCTGCTCCTCCAGCTGCGCCACCTTACCTCTCAACTCTTCGATCTCTGCTAGATCGATTTGAGCTCTGTTTTGGTTGGTTCTTCTCTGTCTACTAGCCTACTATACTTATTTAATTTAGTAAACGTTCAATTACTATAATCTTACTATCAAAACTACAACATAAGCCAACAGGGTTGGCGCAGTTGGTTGATGGTCCGGACTGCGTGATCGAATGTCACGAGTTCGAACCACGAAACTGACAACCCTGTAACAAGTACCCGAAGTATGTGTTTGGCAGGCACATACTTCCTTAGAGTTTACAAGCGAAGCTTGGTTCTCTAGGTAATTCAAAAAAAAAAAAAAAAACTACAACATAATGTGTTAATATTTATATCTATAAATTTATTATTGAAACTAAAGCGATTTGAAGTTCTTTAAAACCGAAAGATTACTAAATTGTTATACCTTAATATATTATTCATTACCACTTGATTATCAAAGTCGTAGCGCCTGTTCCGTGAAGGTGGATCCATGACTGACTCAAAAATGACGTTCTCTTCGTCCGTCGTCAGCTGCTGTTGACCAGTTTCCTCCAGGAGTTTCTATCGTTGTTCCATAAACCTTGCCTGCATGAACAAATAAAAATACATTCAAAATTAGTAGCATGATATATTAATTCATTGTAATTTAATAATTAAAATAGTTACTAATAGTATATAAACTAAAATATGCTTACCTAGCTCTTTCTAGATTTATCGTCGTGCCTTGTATATGAAACTGTCATGTTTGGATTTATATGCTCGACGGCATAAGTACGGGTAAATACATTCATGTACGATACGAGATCCTGCACCTCATCTTTCTGAAATTGATTTTTATGTACTATCATTGTATATTCGAAATTATACTGCACAATAACTATTTACAATTCACATTTAATAAATTTACCAACTCCTGGCGATATTCTTGGAATGACTTGGACCAACCTCGATGAGTGACAGGATTTCCGTTCCTATTTGCAGAGTTTCTTTTTGACTCTGTCTGTACATTTAAATTTAATACATTATTTACTTACCAAATATTTTTTGATATTTACATATCAACTAAATAATTAATAAATGTTTAGTACACTTACCTTCACTTCGTCTCTATCCCAATGTGTCAGCCACCCTTTCCACACACACTCGCTCCCATCCAGTTCGGCTTCTGCCCTTTATGCTTCACAACCGACATAGAATCCCGATATTCTTCCTCATCTTTTGCATTCAGTAGTGTCGTACCAGCTGTAGGTCATCTGATTATGCGTCAACTGCGGCCTGCATTTCATGATAAACAAGTGACAAATAATTAAACAATAAAAGGTGAACAATAAATAAGCGACAAAAAAATTAAGAATGGAAAACAGGAGATTATACTTACAACCAAATCCTGCCATATACACTCCAGGATGTGGGAAAGGATATTATCCCAATTGGGCCAACAAGCCTTCATCCTACTCTTTAATGAATCTCTTGAAACAAATAGAATTATAACTGACGGCTGTAGGTCAAATCCTCTGTGTTAAATATGATGCAGATTATTATATTGTACATAAAATATTTAAGATGCTGAATTTTTTTAATACTTAACCCTCCGCTCTATGTACCAGATACACAGCGGGACATTGTGGCGGCTGCGATGGACCGCTGCCATCGCCTCCTGAAGAATGAGAAGAACTCTTCCTTTTGGACGACATGTTACATGTCACAGACACATCATTTTAAAAGAGAATAATAGCATTATAATGAAATATATTTATAGTTAAATGACATAAATGAGATAAAATACATAAAGTGCAAAATATACCTAATTCAGATTGGGTCTCATATTCTGACGATAAGCAGAATACATTGCATTTCTAACATAAATTGCTAAATAAATGACAGAAATGGTAATGGCATAGATGATGTAAATCGTTATAAGTAGAATCAATTTCATAAATGACATAAATGACATAACTTGCAAAATAAATCTCATCAATTGCATAAATTGCGTAATACATAAGAATTCAACATTATTTATATCAATCATCATCGTCCTCTGATTCAGATTTGGTCTCATATTCTACCTTATTTTTCACCCCACTCTCGAATTTTTCTACCAAAACGTTTGATTCATCATTTAGAGGTCCAAAATCTATACGATCGTCTGTTGCTATTGTTTCGTTGCTTTACTAAAGAACTGCATGATAAACTTGTTCGTTTGGAATATTCTTCCCTTCAAACGTAAATCTTACCTTTCTTTTAAAAACTGCGGACCAATCTACTTTATCTCTTTTTAGAGACAGATAAGGAGCATAATAAACTTGCAATGCTTGTTTGGCTAGTACAAAAGGATCATACTTGTGATAATGCGATGTGCGCTTTATTTCAATAAGATTATAATCCTTCCACATTAATTCCAGAACTTGGAATATTGTTAAACCAATTGCATCTAAATAGAAACACCTTGTCTACGGGTCATGAGAAATATGTCGGTTGCAAAATTTGAGTTAAAACGCCATAAAAATCATTTATGTGATTTTCTGGATCATTACTACCTTTAACAAATACACTTGTATTAGTTAATTTTTCTACACCGTATTCTTTGGTGTCAGATTTATATCCATTGATGAAATATACTGGATAGGTCTTGACATTTCTTTTTGGTCTCAACGCAAAATGTTTCTACCCTTCGTCGAACACACAATTTCTCGGTTCATAAATGTATTTTGAAAACCAATCAGAAAATTCTTTACTGAGATCTCCGTATGGATGTTCACTTTCATAAATACTGCATATATGAATAAAATATTGGATTAAATTCTACATGCACATGCATTATGGAAGTGAATAAATCATAAATTATTATTTCAAATTACCTAACAAATGGTGCAACCTCGGCACAATTAAGAACAATATAAGTGTGTGCTACATGAAGATCTCTATCGTCTAACCATACTTCTACACATTTCCAAAAGGTCGACCATGTTGTCTAAAAACAGGTAATATTGTTCGAGACGACTCTTGTTCATCGCCTACATCAATGTGGAACATTTTCAAATGATATGTTCGCATGGTTATTGAAATAGTGAAAAAAAGAACGAAGCTTCTTCGATGTAAGATTTACGCATCGAACCTTCAACTCGTGCTTTTTACCTCACTTTTTTCTTCGGATAATTCAAATATCTATGCAAAATTAATTTACATTAAGTTTAACTTATGAATGTAATTAAATTAATAGGTAACATATTTCACACCTCTCAAATAGATACATTCATCCATATTGCACAGGACCTCGTGCTTCAGATGGGAGATGAACAAGTAAATGTTCGATTACATTAAAAAAACCTGGTGGAAATATTTTATCCACTTTGTATAGCATTATAGGAATATCTTCTTCAAGTTTATGTAAACGTTGCACTTTTAAAGTAGTCGAACAAAGCTCTTTATAAAATAGACTAAGTTCCATTATTACCTTCCGAACTTTTAAGGGCAATAGTTCTTTAAATAGGAGGGGTAATAAATTTTCCATCATTATGTGACAGTCATGGCTTTTCATTTCACTCAATCTACCGTTTTTAAAGTCAACACATCTACGAAGATTTGATAAAATCCCATCAGAAAATATTAATCCTTCCACCCATTTTAACACACCTTTAACTTGATTATTATCTAACTCGTAACACGCTTTGGGTTTTTCTTACTGTCATTTGGTTTCATATGAAGCTCGAGACGTTTGCATAATTCTTGTATATTGTGTCTTGATTTCAAATCGTCCTTAGTCTTCCCCCCGACATTCAAAATTGTGTTAAAAACATTATCAAATACATTTTCCTCGTTGTGCATCGCATCAATATCATGACGAAGCAGAAGACCTTTCCAATAAGACAACTCCCAAAAAATACTTTGCTTGCAACAATTATGAATAGTCGATTTACCTATAATTTCTGTTCGCACTCTAGTTTCATATATCTTTGGATAGTCCCTTACAATTTCGTATATGTCTTCGCTTGACCATATCGTTGGTGGTTGTCTTATTTCTACTCTATTAGCTAAAAGAATTTCTATTTCCTCTGAAGGGATGATTGACATGGAGAAAACATCGATGGAAGTCAAATCATGAAATTTTCTTACCATTCGATAAAGAAAATGCCCGTGTTTCTTCCATGCAATAAGGACAAGCTAAACGATCGGATGTACTCCATCCTAAAAGTATTGCATAGGCAGGAAAATTACTATTGGTCCACAACAAAGAAGCAAACATATGAATTTTTTTTTGAAGTGTCGTATGTTTCTACTCCTTCTTTCCACCGTGTTTTTAACTTCTTAATCAACGGTTGTAAATAAACACTGATTTCTTGTGTTGGATCGTCGGGTCTAGGAACGACAATAGGAAGAAACATATATTGCGTTTTCATGTACATCCGTGGAAGTAAATTATAAGGTGTGACGATAATAGGCCAAGATGAATATTTAGCACCAAATTGAGAAAAATGGTGAAAAACCATCCGTACATAATCCATGTCTAACATTACGACTCTTGTGACGACTCGAAAATCCGTACCCTTTGAATCGACAATAATCCATAAATATCCGACCCAAAAAGCACAGACTGGTAGAAAGTCAAGAGAAAGAAAAGAAGAGAGTAGAAGAGAAGAGAAGAAAGAGAGAAGATAGAACCAAACAGAATAATACAGAATCTCACATCGCAGCGGATAATATATAATAACATATCAATGATCTTTACAAAATAGAAACTGTATATACATACATCAATCAGAGTTCAACAATCCATTAGAGTTATCAGCTTGAATAGTTATAATAACATGTCCTTACAAATGCCGATAATAACAACAACTAAGAACATTGGCTAATCAATAATCAAAACAGATACGTGTATACGAAAATGAAGATCTCCAGCTCTCCTACTGAAGCTCCAAAAGCACCAAATCTAAACCTGTAAATATGCTCGGTCTGACCCGAGCATTGAAAGGGAAGAATGCCCAGATCAGTCTGGTAAAACAGCATGAGAAATACACTCAACTGAATTTATCAAATTACCAAACTTTTCCTTTATCAAAACAAAAGTATCTCGTAAGACACGCCCACACATAAATACGGACATGTTTTTACCTTATGCTAAAACATTTCTTTCATATCAAATCCTCTTATATTATACTAGTGTCTAGTATATACAAATAATATTAATCATAGTCGAAATGGTTACCCATATAGCATTTCGAGGCTGTTCATTACGCTTTTACAAACAAAATCGCAGCTCGTAGTGGGGTTTGGATTTCCATTCAAATGACCAGGTGAAGGGACTACCTTCCGGCAGTACATCTCTAGAAGAATGTACCGAGAACCATCCCAAAGGATCATCTACCAACGCAAGATCGACCCACCTCTATAACTGGATGGTACCGAATATATCATCCTCCAGTTGTTACGGACCTTTACCACGGGGCCTTTAAGCATACAAACCACAATAATCAGATACACGACGTAGTAGTGTGTAAAGATATATCTAAAAGAGGATGATCATATCCTAATGGGAATGACCCACTTAGCCTTGCCGCATCTAACCCTGTTTTGGTCATTTTCGGTTGATGAGGCCTGACGAGGTAACAATTACCTTTCACAATCACATATAACATCACTTTGAATGCCACACAGCCATTTCCGTTGACTACTAATTGCCTTCCATAAAAATACAACCCTTAATCTCATACATCTCAAGGAGGGTGTTAAGCTAAGATAAGTTGCCTTCTCTACCACCACTGATGTACGTTTGTAAAAACCAATGTACGTAATCTGTAGAAATGCAATGTCAGACAAACATCCGTACAAGTTGTCTAGGAACAGAACAAACCGAAGGTACTTTCCTACCACATCCTATCGGGAAATCCCTAGGATTAGTAGCGAATAGTCCTCGCATTGGATATTTCATAACGAAGAGACCACTGCTACTGGATGTATATTGGGATTTGAACTCCAAATGATCTACAAGCAGTCCCCCACTATGAAACTCTGAAATATCAATATCATCAAAAGCAACCTGCACAATCGTCGCATATACGTTGGTCCGAAGTAGTTTCCCGATAAATCTGATCCTGGTCTCTTCGCACCAACAACGCAAAAGTGTTTCTCAACCTCACACAGAAATTAAGTCTCATGGACTTATCACGTCTCCAACTTTCAACTTGTTATCCTTCGGGCCAAGAAGGAAGCTCGATAGATTGGAGTAATACTCCGCACTATACGAATCAACATCCTCAACACAAAGGATAATCAAGCCTACACGGAAGGCTACGTACTAAGTGTACGACTAAATAGTTCCCACATCAAGATGAGGAACTAAAATTTTGGCCAAGTTATCGGTTATTTAACTATCAAAACAAACAAATAAATATTCAGCACCATAACAATCACTAGGCCTTTTAATTAATCTTTTATTAATTAAATCACTTGCCAAATATTCACTTTAAATTATCTTTAAAATGATATATTCTCAAACCATTTCAATTTCTATATTGGAAAACATTTCCAGATACTTATTTAATAATAAGTAATTCACAAGTCAATTTATATTCAACACTTAGAAAATATTACATATACTTAAATCACGATTAAGTACATATTTTATTTTATAAGGAAAACATTCTCTTTAAACACATTTATTTGGGTCAAAACGAATGTTGCGTAAAACATCGTTATGACAACCCAAAATCACTAGTATAGGGATTCAAAAATTAGATACATATAAACCGCAGTACTATACAAAAATATTTCCTTTCGAAAATCATTTACTATAACAATAGTGTTATAGTCCATCATTTCCTTATTTCTCGAAAACGTCTATTTTAACAATAATGTTGAAATCTATGGTTTCGAACCTTAACACATTTTAAAACATCTTTAAAACATTTTATTCCATTTAAAATATCACTTCCCAAAACATTTCTTTAATATATTATTCACCGTCCAAAATCATGAATATAAATCTCTAACCAAATTCAACACTTCAACATATTTAATTAAAGGATTATCCACTGTCCAAAATCGTGGATATAATTCTCTAACCAAAATAAATACTATTGCACATTAAATTTAAAAGGATAATTCACTTATAAACTCCATTTATAACTTTATTTTAACACTTACAAAATTTGTTTTATAATTCTAATATTTTAATTTATAAAATATCAATTTTATAAATCTCCTATATAAACCATTTTACAAAGTAGTTAACTTCACATTCCAAAAATCATATTCTGGTTTTATTTCACAAAAATCATAATTTCAATTACATTTCCTAAAACATCATAATTTTATAACATAAAAATTATCATATTTATTTATTCAAAATAAAACAATTCTTAACGATTCAAAAATTAAATAAAACATTTATTTTCAAAATCACTTTTAAAACTCTTTTAAATTCGAAATCGTTACTTTAACATTTTTAAAATTCCAAAATAGGCTCAATGCTGCAACAGCACCAAATACATCAATCACGTCATCCAAACATCATATATCATATGACAACAGAATATATAACAATATCTGTAAATAAATCAATACCGGTGAGGAATCCAGTTGGATCCCTCCAACCTGTCACTTGCAACAAATATACATATTAGAATATGTATACAATGTCCGCTTCAAGGCAGACGCGCGTACAAAGGGTCATCCGCTCATACACGGGAACGTATAGGGTCATCTGCTCCACTAGGCAGGTATATATCCAAATATCAATCAATATATCATATATCATCCAAACAATCATCAATCATCATAAATAATATTTATTCTCACTTATATAAAAATATCAGTGAGTTAGAAAGAGTGAGTTGTACTCACATTGCTTCCAATCGCAGTTTCAGTGTTTTATTTCGATAAAAGTAAACGACCGTTTAATTTCACCCAAAATTTACACTTGCTCCAATCAACTCCAAACTACCTCCATCTCATAGTGTTCGTCCATACGAACCCGACGTAATTCGTTTCATGCGAAATGGACCTTGTATGAAAAAGTTACGCAGTTTTAAAGTTTATACGATTTTAATATATATAAATTTACAACCTTTATATTTTTAAAACCCTACATCATCTCTTCTGTTCGATCTAGCTTGATGAAATCTCGGCCGCCCATGTTTTCTTCCCATCATCTTTGTGCTCCAAGCTATCTCGTACGCGAATGAAACCCACCAGCCGTGGTTCCTTCATCAATTTTCGCGACATCATCGTCGACAAATACGATGATCAAATGATGTCGTTCAACTCGCCTAGCCAAGCTCTACCATCGGCCAGACCCATGTGAAACTCGGTCGCGATTTAGCCTTGGAAAATGTACGTGTATGTGCGATGTTCAAGCACCATTTTTCGTTGATCCAGTTCGTATTTTTCGATCATGACCGTTGGTTTCAAAGATCTCGCGATGATCTACAACATTGTAGTTGAATGTTTTTCGAATCAATTTGTGGATTGGAAGATAATAGAGGAGAAAGAAGGTGAAATTCTGGCCATTAACAGCAAAGTGGCGGCTAGACCTAAGTCATTAGGGTTTAGTGTAGAATGAAGAAAATCAAGGGCTTTTATAGAAAATATTCGCACACTATTCATCCGGAAATTTTTCAAACTCAAAACAGAGCATGCCGCCTGGCATTTATAATATTTTAACCCCTATTCATAACAAAATGGAATATATATCGGGAGCCAATTCAATCGTATTTGAAAAATAGGTTTTCGAATTGAATTATTTAAATTAAAAATTCACTTAAACAGATTTCTATGCGTTTTAGCTTGCTCCGGACAAACCGTAAATCTAATTGGCATGAAATTTGAAATCTTACAATAATTTAACATTATGGTTCTAATGAAACTATTTTCGTCGAAATCTGAGACTATCTAAAAAATGGCTATTTTTACACGTCAATTAAATATTAAAATATTCAATTTCTAGAATTTAACTTTTAATTCAATTTTAAAAGTTCCACAACATCGTTCTAATTCAAATAGAATATAATTCAACTTTATAAATCATTTTTATTCAAATTTAATCCAAATTTCAATTATTTCTGCAATTCCAAATATTCAATTAACAATTTAATTATCCAATTAAATGCAGATATTTAAAATAAAATCTATTCAGCTTGTAAAATTTACTTGTGAATATTTAAAATTTATCAAATATACGAATTTCAAATGACAGAAACTCTGGGTCTTTACAACTCTCCACTGCAAAATTGAGATAAGTTTTGTCAAAATACTTCCATGTTTCTCCATCGGTTGGATGTGTCAGCGTACCTTCTTCCTCTATTCTCACACTATGCCATCTCATATGAGGTACAGTTATAGAAGATGCGTATTATCTTTGAAGCTTAGGAGTGATGGGCAAATAATGCATATGTTTGTATGAAACTTCATTTTCCTTCTTCTTTTTGTTTGTACCTTTCCTCGTTACATATTCTGCACTTTCTAAGAGTAATGTCCTCTTTTCAAAACAACATGAAGCAACTTAAACATGTATCTATTTTTGATAAGGTAAACCAAAAGCCGACATAAGTTTTTTAACTTCATAGTGATTTTCACATATTAAATTATCGGACGGGATATGTCATTTTGCATCTTGTGCAGTAGTTGTAAATCCGGCCTCGGTGATGTTGTATTTTGACTTCATCGCATGTACTCTGTGGTTACTAATAGTTGGGCACCACATTTACAACCATCCCAAAGAGGTTTCTTAACAGCATCCAATAAATCATATTTTTTTTGCTTCAATATTTGGTTCTTCAACATTTACATCATCATCGTCAACTTCAACAGTAAGGAACATTGATCGTGCTGCATCTTTAATCATATTTTCTATACAGTTTGTCATAACAATTTCATTACCAGCAATCTCTAATTCAGACTCTACAGAAGTATGTGTTACAACTTCTTCATGATGATCCCAAACATAATACTCCGGCATGAAACCTTTTTTGCACAAATGAACTTTCACAATATCAGGTAACAAATACTTCAAATGTTTACACCTACTACATGGACAATGAATTTATACATCGTTTCCGTTATTACTTAAAGAAAATTAACAATTACGTTTATGTCATTATAAAAATCTTCTTTTATTGAGCCTCTCAATCCCCTTCTTTGATACATCCATCTCCTCCGATCAACAAAATAATCGATCCTTTCTCCTATTTGAATAAATATGTCACTAATTCAAAATTAAATATTGGTCATTTTACGAATTGACATTTTATTTTTCAATGTATCGACACATAAACTTATACGCATTAATTTTACCCCACTTAAGAATACAATATTGAAATGTTGGTTTACGATTTTCTTTTTTGTTGGTCAGTCATCCTACTTTCCATCACAAACACAGTAAACACTAACATTTCGTACATTATTTTGTTTTAAATGATTCAACAAAATTTCGGCAGTACTTCCCCTTTGTTTCCTGCATTGTACCAAAATGCGTGAACACGGGAAACAAAAAAGAAAAGTGACGGCGAAATTTTGTGAACCATTTGAAATGAAATAGTGTATGAAATATAATTTTTTACTGTGTTTATAACTTGTCTAATACAGGGACAAATCCAATGAGTGTTGTACCAGATGGATATAAATGTTCGTTTTGTGACAAAAACGACTATTTCTATACGGGGCCAAATACTCTCTAAGGGACGTAATAAAAAAGTAATTTATACAAAAAGTGGATGTTTTATAGTTTGTCCTCTTATTTATTATGTAACATATTATTGTTTGTAAATGGTTGAAAATTTACTAATTTTATATATTTCAAAAAAGTTATTAATTTACTACATTTATTCCGCGTATTTTATCGAATAAGGTTGCTTTAATATTGTTGTCATTTTCCAATGCAGTCAAAAAGAATTTGAGACTCATGCATTCATTTTTTTACAAGTCAAAATGTTTAAAAGCAATGGACATGGATAATTCTAACTCCGACTGAAGTAGAATGTATCTCTGTTTTTCGATAAGTAACTTATTTTCAAGTTCTATGGCTTATTCCAATTAACACAAGACAATAGTAGAAACAACACAAATATATTGGTTTACACATACATACAAAATCATAAATTATACATACTCTTTACAATTTTACGATAATATATGAAATAGGCATACCATGGGATACTATAAACTATTATTAGGCTATTAGAAACAACTATAATCACTAATTAGCCCTAATTTATCAACTTATGCAAATCTATATTTAAATTAAAAATTAGATTTTTCGGAAAGATCATACCTGAGATTGGAAGCAATAGAGTGTGATTAGGCAGTCGTGAAGGATCCAGAAACTTGAATTTGGAGATTGAAAGCTTGAAATTGGGATTTAGAGGTTTTAGATTTTTTATTTTCATTCAGTAAAATGAGGAAGAAAGGTCTCGGTTGAGGCTTGATATTCACAAATTTTTGACGATTTCCGACGACCACCGACGGCCCATCGAAAGCCTTCGAAAAATGGCCATCAAAAGCCATCGCAAGCTTTTTTCAGTATTCCATCCTTTTCTAGTAGTGGTGTATTCAAGCACAATATATGGATCGTAACTTTATATATCCACCTTGTAATATTCCAAATCAATCTCAGGCAATCGCCAGGTGAGTAATAATTTTACCGTATCCATTTTGAATTATCTTCATACACTTTACTCTTATACTTGTAATTTCCAAATCAATCAAGTGGAAGAAGCATTCATTGGTCGTGCTTACGACGGTGATGATTGTGTTGATAATGCAAAGTGTAATTGGATAGCATGCAAGTAGCTTGTGTGAATGATATAGATAGAACTTGGGTCAATAACATGGAGGTTAACAATGATGCAATAATAGATGAAAATAATCAACATATCGATGATCTAAATGCCGATGAAGATCAAACCGATGATTTATGTGCTGTAATAATAATGGTGGAATCAATTATAGATAAATTTCATTTAGAAGTAGAAGTGTTTGGAAGAGAATATGCTGAAAAAGGACCTCGGTTTGGATTAATTATTGAAAGTAAAGAGAAATTTATTGAACAATAATGTGAGTGGGCGATTAAATATTCAATTTCTTTTCGAGTAGTGAAATTTAGTGCAAATCAACATATGGTTCGATGTGATGTGGATGAGAAATATCCTTAGAGAGTGCATGCTAGCTTATCCACGAGAAAATATCAAAATTGTGGAAAATAAAAACATATGACGAGGATCACACTTGATTAAATGCAACAATCAACTCAAATCATCGGCAAGCAACACTAAAGTTTAATCTAGTAAAATACTTTTCTTAATTGAATTTGAAACAAATACGACTATAAGAATAGTTCAGGAGACAACGTCGAATATGTTTCATATAAAAGTAAGTTATTCTCGAGCATGGCAAGGACTACGGAGAGCGATTGGAGTAATTTGTGGAGATTGGGAATCGTTATATGCAAAATTACCAAAATATCTTAAAGTGGTGCAAAGCAGCAAGATAGAACCATATATGATGTTATTCACACCCGTTGTGTTTTAATTATGTTTTTTAGGCTTTTGGACCATCAATCGATGGTTTTGTACACTGTCGTCATGTACTTTCTATTGATGGCACACATTTATATGCAAAGTATCTAGGTATGTTGCTTGTAGCTACTGGTGTAGATATAAATCAAAGTATTTTTTAGTTAGTCTTTGTTATTATGTAGATAGAGTCTTGACAAACATGGATTTGGTTTATTCATTGCATGTGGAATTATATTCCTTCTGTATGTAACTGTTGTATTACATTTATCTCAGACCGTATGAAATGGATTCCACATGCGCTCAAAGAAGCTTGACAAGTTGAACATCGTCATCTCTATTTGAGAGAAATGTGTGACCCTCTAAAATAGAGAAGAGAACACATGTGTGTGTGTATCACTAAAAATAAAGGTGCTTCCAACATGGCCGGACAATAGCTAATCATAATACAAAAATTATGAAAAGGACTCAGGTACAACTAGAATGAGCTTTGGCAAGGCCACCACCCATTACACCACACTACCAAGCTCCGGCAAGGCCACCGTCCGTAATGAGGTATTAGAAGTACCCAAAAATCATAAAGAAACTTAGTGTCGATGATATCAATAGATAGCTCCAGATGAGAGAGAGACGTGGAAGATCTGGAAAATGTGGATGATCCATGGCCCGTAATAAAAATCCAGAAAGAACGTCTCACCGCAAATGTGAATGATCCAGAATGAAGAACGCCACTCTGTAGACATAGAAGAACTGGAAAGAACACATCACTATAAAAGCAAGTGATTCAGAATGAAGAACGCCACCCTACAGACGTAGAAGAATTGTGAATAACACCTCACAGCGAACTTGGAAAATCCAAGAAGAACATCTCACTATAATCCTGCCACCAACAAACCTGAGAACCTGCAAATAGTAATCTAGGACTATTTCTAGCCTAGACTTGTATCTATAAACAGAATAAGGAAAAAATATAAGAATAATACAAAAATATGTATATAAATGAAGTTTATATACATATATATGTGTTAAAGAAGTATAAGCAATTATATTATATCTATAATTATGAGATAGAAAAGCAACAAAAATAAGAAACATACTAAAAAAGAATCTAAGCTTATTATGCAATATATTTACCAACACTAAAGTTGTAAATAAGAAACATACTAAAAAATGAAAAATATAAAATTATCCTTATGTTCCTTCAATCAAAAAAACATTATCATCATCTGTAAAATCAACATTCAAATTAGAAAAAATGCTAATGCTGTAATTATTAATATTGAAATATTGGTTTTACGTTTAAACATATTAATAATATTATTAACCTTATTAAGATATTCTTCGAAATGATTATTTTTAGCTAATCCTTATTTAGGATTTGAGGTTCATTGAAAATAAAATGATGATATTATAAAAATCAATTTATTGAAATGACTATCATTATTGTTAAAAGTCTCTGATTTCTCTCAAACCAATATACCAACAAATTATAATGAATAAAGTATCAAGTAAAAATATATTTTATTTTTTGAACTTAAATCTTAATTTTTTCCAATAATAATAACAATCATTAACTTTAGTATTAAGACTAAAGTTAAAGATTATAAAGGTATTATTTAGAATGTAATAAGTATCCACGCAATCATAATACACATGTTTAATATCTTCAAACTAAAGATTAAAAAAAGAACATTTATTATCAATTTGCATATTTATTTTCTTTTTACAAATAATAATATTTAGTTTTCCATGCATGATTAACCATATATGTATTTTTGATCTAGGATAAGCAGCTGTTTTCCAAATAGTTTAAAAGAGTTATTAGCTACACCCGAGAAATTAAGAAATTTATAAAAGGATTTAGAATTAAATTTCTTACTCTTATCTCATTCCCAGTTAATATTATCATTTTTGTTATCTATATTGTATAAATATAATCTAACATAAAGCGAAGAATGTTGCCTAAGAGTTTTACCTTTCAAGATTCTATTAAAACTTAAATTCTATGGGGAATCATTATCCGAAGTAAAAACATCTAAAATTAAAGCATTCTTAAATTTACCAATTTTGAAAAGCTCTTTAAATTCTATCCTAAGAGGAATGACAGAAATCTAACAATCATGCCAAAAAGAAGTATTATTACCTAAGTATACAATCGTATTAGTACCAAGGTTGCATGCATGCTCACGTGGCTATTGTATTCGGAATATTAAAGAAATTTTCAAGAAAGCTGGGTTTGGTTCGCATGAGCTTCAGAATTTGCTACATGCATGTGCAACTGCGTTAGAGGTTGTAAAATATAATGAACTGAGAAAACAATTGAAGGCTATAAATCCATGAGTGACGCATGGATTGAAAAAAGTTTGAAAGATAAAGGATCAAATTAGACTTTTTGTCATGATGGTGGAGTAAAATTCAATATGATGACAACGAATGCATTTGAAAGGTTTAACGGTGTATTGAAGGGAAAACGAAATGTACCTGTTAAATCATTGGGTGCATAGACTTTTTATCGTTTAAATCATTACTTTTACGAACGTCGAACTCAAGGAGAAGAATGGATATTCCAATTGATGCCGATGTGGGAAGCATTATAAAAAAATAGACAGGAAGAATCATGACACTTGCCTACAGAGAGATATAGCAGAACAAAATGACAAGTGAAAGATGTACATATGCTTGATTATACGGTGAATATCAATGATATTGCAGTCAAGTGTTTGTGCAACATGCTAACTTTAGATCATTTTCCATACTCCTATGTATTAGCATCATGTTCACATGGCTCAAGTGGTGCAATGATGATGAAGGAATTAGTTTGTTTTTATGGGCGAATCTTAATGTGTTCGCTTGGACCCATTTTGGCATGTGTGTGATCTCACGACTATCATGAGCCATGCATTGAAATACCAACCCGAGGCATGTTCCGATGAAACAAAAACGATGCGGCTTGGATCCTGAGAGATCTGTTGCACTCAAAAGGGAGGTGGATAAACTCAAAAACAATAGGTTTATCCACGAACCCTCTAATCGAAATGGATATCCAATCCAGTTCTTATGAGAAAAGCTAATGGAAAGTGGCAGACATATGTTGACTACTCTGACCTAAATAAGGAAAACCCGAAAGAAAGCTTTCCACTTTCGAGGATCGAGCAACTGGTGTATGGGCTGCTTTCATTTATGATGCGTACTTCGATTACAACCATATCTCGATGCACGTCCTTGACCAGGAGCGCACTAGGTTCATTACCGATCTAGGGCTATGTTGTTACGTTGTGATGTCGTTTGAATTAAATAATGCTAAAGCTACTTACCAAAGAATAGTTTACAAGATATTCAAAGATCAGATCGGGCGATCGATGAAAGTATATGTGGATGGTATGGTCGTGAAGTCACGGCGATCAAACGACCACATCGATGACTTGGCATAGATGTTCTATGTTCTCTAAATTATGGAATAAAACTCATTCCCTTGAAATGCTCTTTCGGGGTTGCGTCAAGGAAATTTATGAATTTCATTGTTAACTCTCGCAGAATCGAGCCAAATCTTGAGAAGATTCAAGCAATTTGAAACATCCAAGGTCCGAAGACGATTAAGCAGGTACAAAGCCTCAATGGGAAGATTACCACTCTAAGTCGATTCAGCTCTAGGGCTACTGACAAGTGAATTCTCTTCTTCAACCTAATTAGGAGAGGGAAGGGAAACTTTAAATGGATGCAGGATTGCTTAGATGCGTTTTAAGCTTTAGTAGATCGCTTAGAAAGACCTCCCATCCTATCCAAGCCATTAGATCGTGAAGACTTATATAACTATTTAGCGGTGTCGGTATACGCCATAAGTGCCACACTATTACGTGAAGGGAATTGGATCCAAAGGCCAGTATATTATGTTAGCAAGCGATTGACAGGTGCTGAGAGAAACTGCCCGAAGCTAGGAAAGCTTGTGTACTACTCTTGATTGTGTCACGAAGGCTCTTTATACTATGTTAGCAAGGGATTGACATGTGCTGAGAGAAACTACCCGAAGCTTGAAAAGCTTGCGTACTGCCTGTTGATTGTCTCATGAAGGCTCTATCCCTATTTTCAGGCTCATCCCATCAACTTCTACGCCGACCCGCCGTTACGATAGGTCCTATAGTAACTTGAGACGTTTGGAAGGTTACTCAAGTGGAACATCGAGCTGAGTCAAATTGATATTACCTATCTCCCTCGGAGAGGCATCTAGGGACAGACACTGGTGGACTTTATAGTTGAGTTCACTGCACAGAATGATCTCCTAGATAGCAATGAAGTCCCTACCATTCGATGGAAAATATAGACGGAGGGAGCATCCAACGATTAGTGTTCTATCGCCAATGTCATGTTAGTGACTCCTGAGGAACAATTGATCTGCTACACTCTAAACTCGACTTCCCTACAAAACCTAACGAAGTTGAGTATAAAGCCTTAAACGTCGGGCTTAATCTTGTTGGAGAACTAGGAGTGAAAACCTCACAAATTTTTTGTGATTCCTGATTAGTAGTATGCTAAGTCAAAGGAGATTATCAAGCTAAGGGGTAGCAACTTGCTCCTTATCTCGGCCGGGTCCAAGAGCTACTGGTAGACTTCGAGTATTACATCATTACACACACCCCAGAGAACAAAATGAGAAAGCCGACTCACTGCCCAAGCTGGCCAGTTCGGTGGATGCACGGCAAATGGTCTTGGTCCGTTTGATGTACTAAATGCGCCAAGTATTGACCAGATGGAGATTGATTGAGTTTTGGAGACGGAGCCAGAAAAGAATGTTAGTGCTTGAGGAGATGGTTTTGATGACAACAACCATAGAATAAGATTATAAAATAAATACTAACATTATAGTTTAGATATATATGTATATGCAGGATTTAACCATGCAGGTACCAAGAATAAAGACTGTACGGTATAGAGATTCAAGATATCAAGATTGAAGACTCATGAGTATCAAGATTATCAAGAGTTCAAGATTTCAATAATAAGTATTCTAATTGGGAATTTTGTTAAAACTCCTAGAAAAGCACTGGCATCTTAAAATTCAATTTATTCGTGGAATGGAATCCACTTCGAGCCTGTTAAAGGGATAGATACCTAAGTAGGATGGAACCTACGAAAAATCTAGTGGAACAGTGTTTTGTATCCGCTAACCTTTTATTCAAATGTTTTTTACAAAATTATATCTTGTTTTCGATCAAAACCTTCTTTTAAAAGCATCAAAAACTTCTATCCTGGTTTTAAATACTTTTAGCCTCAAAATAATCTTTATTTTCAAAATCAAATTATCCTTAGTTTTAACTATCTTTTAATAATAATATATTTAACTTTTAATATTTATATTTAGATTTAAATATAAAATAATAGTAAAATTTTATATATGTACACCAAAATACAATTCTCTATATTTACTTATGTATTTTAACTATAGTTAAGTATATTTATAAAGTTTAAAATAGTTTCAATAAAAGATAGAAGTTATTTTCGAAAAAAAGAAAATTACCAAAAATATCTTAAGCACGTCGACATCCTCAAGTACCCCATGTCGACATGGTAGTAGTTTATTTCAAAATTTTGAATTTCAAAGGAAGTGTCTATTCGTCATATTCTTTCATGAATGGATATGGTTGTTGTTGTACTATAAATAGGGGTAGTTTTGAATGAATTTATATTCATATTTTCTCTGATTTCACTCTTCTTCTTTCACATTTCTTTATACACATTTTTACCTTTACTCCGCCGAAATCAACATTGATTCTAACTAGATCATCTGTGGTTTGATTCCCTATCACTATTTCAACAAGATCTCGGTGCTATTTAGAGTTATAGGCTTCTTTGTAATAAACTAAGCGAGAAAAGATGTGATTGTAGCTTATGAAATCAATCAAGTGAGAAAAGGTGTGATTGTAGCCTAAGAAATCAATTGGGTGAACTTGTTGCCCATAAAATCAAGTGTCAGAGGATTGTGAATCTGGAGTGGTGTACCTCGTGGCCTTGAAATCGAGGGTGTAATTGTACAATTGCATTTGAAAGTAAATCTGTATTTATGTGCGGGACTGGATGTAGGGTAACTCCGAACCATTATAAAATCTAGAGAAGAGTTATGTCTAATGACCGTTGTTTAAAAGATACCAGATAATCATTCATCGATCAAGAAGAACAAATGGATATATAATGGCAATTGACAATGAAATGGGTACCAGATCAATACAAAACTTTTAGTTCTCATCTACAACTTGACTTGATACTGTATTTCTCTCCAACTGCTTTGCAATGCCACTGGTTTTGTGCAAATCCGTCAAGAAATGACCAAGTTATGGTCAAATAATGTTTTAGTGAACAAAGAGAAAAAGAAAGCAAACTGTCAACGGAATTCTTCAAATTGCATCTAAAGATTTGAATATTTTGTTCCAATTCCTTTTTCAGATTGTAGTCCTTGGCCCCACGGCCATTTTAATTGGTGGATCATCAAATTTCGATGAAAATTGAGTGAGATATGACCGCTAAAGTTGGCTACCCAAAACTGAAAAACAGCGTACGAGATTTCCTACATTTCTCCTGCTGTTCGGCCTATTGCACCACAATACTCTCCAAATTTATCACCAAATTATTACTGGATCATAGCCCTTGCCTTCCTCTTTAATTTTCCGCTGGTTTCATCCAATTCCGTTAAGAAACGGAGGAGATATGCCTTCTAGAAGTCTGATAGTATATAGAAAAACGAGATGAAGAAGAAGAAGAGGAATTTTTATGGAAAATGGTGACTGTTGGGCCTATTTATAGTGGTTGAAGTGTCCACTCATTCAAAATTCAAATTTAAAGTTTCGGTGCCAAGTTAGTCAATCTACTAAATCATCTGCATCTTTCTCATACAATCTTCAAATTCAGCAGCTGAATATACTTCATTGATCAGAAAAATGAGCCCGTTGCAATAGAACAGATCTCGTCGTTAAATTCTGAAAGATATAAATGTGTGGTTCACAACAATGGAAGAACAACAAAGTTAGAAAGATGGAGTACAAAAATTGGTACGTTTTACTATTGTTTAACCTTTATTCTTGCATTTAGGAATATATATTTATGCATTTAGTTAGGTATAGAAATTTATCTCTTTTATAAATTTTGATATTTGGTCTATATATCGACACACCATAGTATAAATATCGATATACCAGTCTAATTTTTCTTTTTTTTGAAAAAAGTCTTTTAAAATGTGTTTTCTTACAGTAAAATCTTACTATTAATTTATTACAACTATACTAAGTAGAAAAGCATACCTTCATTCGTGATTTCAACTTTTCTATCGTTGTTTTTACTTCTCGTACTCTATTTCTTTTAAGACACTAATTTTATGTCTTTAAGAATTTAATAAAATGAATGTAGAATGTTAGAATAAGGCTCTGTTTATAAATTTCTTCAATTAATAAGATTGCACCACATCACATGGCACTTGTCATATAAGTAGATAGTGACATACATGCAAAATGACACGTGTCAAGCATTTTTACATGCATAATGCCAAGTGTCTTTACACATGTCTTTTCATTATTATTTTTTATATTTTTCAAGTACTTTAATTATATTAACTACTATGAAAAAAATTGGGTCAAAAATCAATTATTTACAGCAAAATCATGTTAAAAACAGGCCTAGAACTTTAGATAGCATTTCTGAAATGCTGTCTTTGCTTCTGCTATGTTGCAAAAACGTTTTTATAGCATTTCTGTGCTTTGAAACACGGTATTTATTTCAGAAAGTTTTCACAGCAATTGGTAAATGCTGCAGTTTCTTTTTATAATGTTTTGAATATATTTTACTACAAAAACTTTTTACAGCATTCTGTAAATGCTGTGTTTTCAACTTGAAACTTGAAACTATGTAAAAATAATATTTAAATTAAGAATTTTTCTCTATTCTTTTTAGAAGTTATTTTCTAACTTATATTAGATTATATTAAAATTAATGTTTAGATATTTTTTAGTAATTAATAAAATTTTAAATGAAAGAGGCATTAACAAACACATGTTTATTTTAGTCTTTCAATTTTTGTTATTTTTAATATTTCATTATGATATTTTTTAAAAAGATGTTTAAACATGTTTCTAAGTATTTTAATCAATAGTAATTTGATATAAAGGTTTTAAGTAGTAAGTTAAGTATTTTTATAAACATGTAAGTTTGGATTCTTAAAAAAAAATCAACCAAGTTAAAAAAAAAAAATTAGGGTATTCATTTTTATAAAACCATATTTGATCATATATACAGCTTAAATCCATATTTCTTAGCAATTTGATTTTGATATTGAGTGTGATTACTACCTTTCATGAGTGTGTTATAGTTTTAATATCATTTGTTACCTTTAAACTTTTGTCTTTACTACTTTTTCAGTCTCATTCATTAGTTTCCTTAATCTAAGTCTAGTAATTGGTGTGTATTACCTTTGTTTGGTTGAAGTGATTTATAATAAATAGTTTGATATATACATACATATATACACATATACATACACATATACATACATATACATATACATATACACATACATACATATATATATGCTTGTCAATTAGATATTTCTTATCACTCATGTTTATCTTATAATCTGAATATCTCTTACCATGGTATATATCATCATATCATTGTGCATATTATTATTTTTACTTTGTTATCATTTTATTTCATATTACATATCATTGTTTATCCAATTTCATATCGCATTGCATTGCATATTACATCATAAATTATAATGCATGAAATATCATAATCATTTGCATCACAAGTTACGCTTCATTCTGCATATCATCCCATTCTACATTGCATATGTCATACATTTCATACTGCATTGCAAACTACATATTGCATACATGTATACATAACGAGTGTATTTTATTTAGAAGGAGTTTGTACTAATGTCTTATAGTATAGGATTATTAGTTTTTTATTTGTTTGACTTGATTGACTTGTTTGACTTGATTGACTTGTTTGACTTAATTGACTTGATTGACTTGTTTGATTTGATTGA
Source organism: Allium cepa (assembly GCA_030765085.1). Taxonomy (NCBI): domain Eukaryota; kingdom Viridiplantae; phylum Streptophyta; class Magnoliopsida; order Asparagales; family Amaryllidaceae; genus Allium; species Allium cepa. The sequence continues at coordinate 732,872,124 of CM060943.1, forward strand.
TTTGTTTGAATTGTTTGACATGATAGGTTTTGTTGTGTGTGTTGAAATATATTTACACATATTTATATATTGAATAATTATAGTATAATTATGTTAATGTTTTTCACATTCTATTTACTATACTTTGTTCTAATATTAATTTAAGGGAGAGTTTTATGGTTTTAGGATGGTTTTTGTTGATGAGAAAGGGGGAGAATTATAAAATAGGATAGTTAGGCATAGATTAAGGGGGAGTTATCAGTTTTAAGGGGAGTTATTAGGATAGAAGTAATATTTTATAAACAAAGGTTGTCATCATCAAAAAGGGGGAGATTGTTAGTCCTTAAGGAGATGGTTTTGATGACAACAACCTTAGAATGAGATTATAAAATAAATACTAACATTATAGTTTCGATATATATGTATATGCAGGATTTAACCATGCATGTATCAAGAATGAAGACTGTACAGTATAGAGATTCAAGATATCAAGATTGAAGACTCATGAGTATCAAGATTATCAAGAGTTCAACATTTCAATAGTAAGTATTCTAATTAGGAATTTTGTTAAAACTCCTAGAAAAGCACTGGCATCTTAAAATCCAATTTATTTATGGAATGTAATCCACTTCGAGCCTGTTAAAGGGATGGAATCCTAAGTAGGATGGAAGCTACGAAAAATCTAGTGAAACACTGTTTTGTATCCGCTAACCTTTTATTCAAATGTTTTTTTACAAAATTATACCTTTTTTCAAAATGATTTCAAAACCTTCCTTTTAAAATAATCAAAAACATCTATCCTGGTTATAAATACTTTAGCCTCAAAATAATCTTTATTTTCAAAATCAAATTATTCTTAGTTTTAAACTATCTTTTAATAATAATATGTTTAACTTTTAATATTTATACTGAGATTTAAATATAAAATTATAGTAAAATTTTATATGTATACCAAAATATTATTCTCTATATTTACTTACGTATTTTAACTATGGTTAAGTGTATTTATAAAGTTTAAAATATTTTTAATACAAGACAGAAGTTATTTTCAAAAAAAAGAAAATTACCAAAAATACATTAGGCATGGCGACATCCTCAAGTACCCCTTGTCGACATGGTAGTAGTTTATTTCAAAATTTTGAATTTCAAAGGAAGTGTCTATTCGTCATATCCTTTCACGAATGGACATGGCTGTTATTCTACTACAAATAGGGGTAGTTTGAATGAATTTATATTCCTATTTTCTCTGATTTCACTCCTCTTCTTCTTCCACGTTTCTTTATACACATTTTTACCATTACTCTGCCGAAATCAACATTGAATCTAACTAGATCATCTATGGTTTGATTCTCTATCACTATTTCAACAAGATCTCAGTGCTATTCAGAGTTATATGCTTCTTTGTAATATACTAAGAGATAAAAAGTGTGATTGTAGCCTGTGAAATCATTCCAGTGAGAAAAGATGTGATTGTAGCGTAGGAAATCAATTGAGTGAACTTGTTGCCCGTAAAATCAAGTATCTCTACCCAGTAATTTTCAATCTGGAGTGGTATACCTCGTGGCCTTAAAATCGAGGGTGTAATTGTACAATTGCTTTTGAAAGGAAATCCGTACTTGTGTGCGGGACTGGATGTAGGGTAACTCCGAACCAGTATAAAATCCGGTGTGTTCTTTCCTTCATTGCTTTTACTTTATTTATGCATCTGTGTTTGTTTCCCTGATCATATCTGTATCTGAATATTGCATACGTTTGTGTTCAAATTAACAAAAACTCAAAAAGATTTAGTAATTCCTTAAACACTATTCATCCCCTCCCCTCTCTAGTGCTAATCCTAGCTTTAAGATCCGTATTCCGCATTTCTCACAAAGGATTCTTGGATGACTCATGTGAAAGATTATCTACAATGAGGGATCCTTCCTAGAAGGAGTAATGAAAAACAACAGATCCTCCTCTAGTCATGCTACATCATCCAAGAAGGAGTCATGTATAGAAAGGGTTTCTCCATCCCATTGCCCCAGTTGTTATCCCGCTTTTTGGTTAGGCTGGGATATCACAGATTTGGCTAAAGTGGATGGATTGGAAACCGATTACTATGACGACCCGGAATTTTTAAGCATTTGATATCAGAATATTTAATTGATTTTAAATATTTAAAAGTTAATTTTAACTTGAATTCAAATATCACTATTTATTTGATAATTAACTTATTGAATTAATTAATTTGAAGTTGGGTAAAATGTTGAATCTGGAGTTTTAAGCCTGTTGAAAATAATTTGAAGGCTTGTAAAATTTATATTGATAACACCGAAGATAATAGAAATGTTAAAATTGAATCTAACAGTGATTTGTTCAGTTTTGAAAATATACCGTTTAAATTGAATTTGAAAATAGCCTTCCAAGGCGTAGTCTCGGATTTCGACGAAACCAATTCCATCGGATCCGTAATATTGTATTATTATCGGATTTCAAATTTCGAAATGTTCAGAGTTGTGTGAGCGTACGGTAAATAAATGCGTTGAAATTAAATCGAAAATTCAATATAATAACTAATCCAAAAAGGCTATCTTCTCCATACGATCGAGATTTTAAGTTGTGAAATCGTAATTTAAAATTTATATATATATATATATATATTGGTTGATTGACCTACATACTCACATCAGCATACAAAACATCATCTCATTTCACTTTAATCCTATTAACACGCAAGTCAATTTTAACACGCAAGGAATATTTCATATTTTTCTTTTTAAAATCACGTCACCCTTTATATTTCAACCGAAGCCATTATCTTTCCCTTTTAATAAATCTCGAGTCCCTTCTAATCTTAGTTCACTTCCAACCCGTTTAAGTTTCATTAGAACCCTAATTCCCAAATCGTGGCTTGCTTCTCGTTACAGAAATCTCTAATCCCTAATTGCTTCTCATTTTAAAGCCGCTCATTTACCTTCATCACGACCTCCCTTTTTATCTTCAAACAGAAACTAATTCGAATTAAAAAAAGGGAAATGAAAACTCAATAAAATCATGGATGCGTATTTGTTTCGCCTTTACTTCCTTATTCTTGCCATTCGAGTTCCAATAGTTTGGCCTTGTTTCAAAATCAATTGAAGTTTGTAAATGATGGGGTCGTACGCGATCAAATTGTGAACGGCGACGTCGCGTCAGGCTCTGGATTCGAGTCGATCTAGGATAGAGACGGGTTGAGGAAGTGTTATCGATCGTGGGAGGAGGCAGGGCGGTCGATCTCGTGTTGAATAGGGCAGCAACGGGGCCGAGTGTTCCAATTTGTAAGTAAATAAATAAATTAATAACTTAGATTTACCTCACTATTCACTAACCAAACCCTAGCCGAAGAACAAATGAATTGAGGTTATATACTGTTAATATAATCATGTTTAACCAAAATATATTATATAGTAAAGATTTATACTATTTTGAGAAAAAAAGAAAAAAGGAAAATATATAAGAATTTGATTTTTGGAATCTATAATTTTGTTTTTATAAAAATATATAGGTAGTCTTAAAATGAAAAAAAAATTAAAATCAGTTTAGTTTAAATTAACGATTAATTAAATTTATTTAAAACGGTAAATAATTGTTCGATTAATTCGAATATTAATAAAACTATATAATTGTTTATACAAGGTCAAAAGTCGGGAAACCAAGATGAAATTGAGGTGGACTGCAAACAAATGCAAAGGTGAGTTAATCTCACTCAGCTGAATTTTTATTTAAATTTAAATGAGTAAATTTAAATAATTGGTTGAATGGTTGAATTGATTGATGTGCTGTATTATGGTATATAATATATCTTGGAATGATTGATTTCCCGCATTATATAGCGAACGAGACCCTATGTGCCGCGTAATAGCGGATGATTTATATTAATCCCATATACCGCGATATTCCACGTCGAAGTGGAAATTGGTATTTTATGTTGTGCTAACGTTTGTGGATGCAGGGAAAACAGGTTGGAGGGATCCAACTGGATCCCTCAACATTTATTTAAATTATTTAATATTCTCTATTGTCATTATTTCATATTCTATGATGAATTATAATGGAATATTGAATGTTATGGTTTGATGAAATATTTGGATATAATGAGTTACCAAAATATATAAATTGAATTTTGGAAAGAAAATAAAAGAAATGAATTTGTAAGTGAAATAATTATAGAAAATTTGAATAAATTAAGAATGAATTGAAAAGAAATGGAGGTGATATTAAAATACTAATAAATAATATGAAAAGAAAAAAAGGAAGATTTTGAATAAATAGAAATTAATATATTGTAAAATTAAGTGATATTATTTTAAATGGAATAAAGATTTATTTTAAAATTTAAATTTTAAATTTATTTAAAAGGATTAAGAAGTAATTTGAGAAATCTTAAATTGGTATTTTCAGTTAAAAGTATTTTAAATCATAATTAAGGAATAAAATCTGAAATTAATGGATTTTGGAATAAAAGGGAGTAAATTTCAGTTTGGAAATTGATTCAAGTGTTTGAAATTGGAAATTTAAAGAAGAATGTGAAGAGAAGTATATTTCTTTAGAAAGCCAAGTACGTTCAAAATAAATTTTTAAATACAAGATAAAAAGTTTTAATGTTGTTTTAAAAAATTCATGTTTTAGGAATTTATTATTTCTAAATATCTAAATTCTAAAGTAAATATTTTTCAAATCTATTATCGTAGTAATTATTTAAAGGTGACTGAGTATTTTGTTTTAAAAAGTGAAAACCTAGTTTTATATTTTATAAAGTAACCTTATTTTCAAATATTCATATAGTATGTATTTTTAACAAATTATTGAAGTAGTTTAACTTAAATGTTTTAAAGCATGTTTCCAAGTAAAGCGTTTTAAATTATTTAAAAAAAAAAATCTAAAGATTTGTGCTTGGTAATTTCAGTAGAAATAGAAAATACTTGGAAAATTTATTCTAAGAAAGGAAGATAGTTTGAAAATGTTTTCAAAAGGGTTGAAAAGTAGAAACATATCTTATGAAGATATTTTTGGGATTAATAAATAATTTGGGAAATTATTTATTGTTTGATGAATGTTGAAAATATTAATTGATAGTTAAATCATCGACTATCAATATTGGACAAATGCGTTGATCGTTTCGAAGAGACCGGAATCGAGATTTATTTCTCGAAAACCACTTCGATCCGGTTTGTACATTTTCGTGGGAAAACGTGTTTGGAGTCGAAGATGGAGCAGTGAAGTGCAAGGGCTAGTCGCTACAAATCCTGAGGATATTTCCAAAATGGATGTAGTAGGAGTAGTGCCTTCGGTTCCGTTCGAACCCGGGACGGACTTGTATGAATGAATGCTTTCGGAACATCGTCAGGTGGACGATGGGAATTCTAAGGGATATGTTCTAAAAGGTAACGCTTAGCCTTAAGCCTCATCAACCTGGAATGACTGAAAATCAAGGGTTATGCAGCAAGGCTAGGTGGGTAGCACCCATTTAGGGTGAGGTCATCCCTGTCTAGATGTCCCTTTTTATTTTGGCTTAGTGGTGCGGTTGCTGATCCCAACCGTGGGGCGATCTCACTCGGGATTATCCAGTAAGGGGTAGTCCCGATCTTGTGTTGCAGGGGGTCGGGAGTGATCCTCGGTACAGTGATCTAGGCCACGTACCATGACAGGTGGTACCCCAGTGCCTAATCATTAGTTGAAAATCCATTCTCCCTACGAGCCTTGTACGAGTTTTGTTTGTATTACCCACTCTGTGGCTAGTAGCCGGAATTTAATCATGTAACAATTTCGTCTATTTTAATAAGTATTTGTATGTAGATCCTATTATAATATCAGTGGATTTTAATAAGAAATGTTTTAGCTATCGTAAGGTAAAAACCCGACATGTTTATTTGTGGCATAGTCTTACGAGATGCTTTTATTTTCAAAGGATTTTGAAACTTTAATAATCAATTTGAGTGTGATTTTCTCACGCTGGTATTCCAGATTAACTCCGGCGTTATTTAACTTTGATGCTCGGGTTAGACCGAGTATTATAGGATACAGGAAAGGATGCTGTGGAGCTCAGAAGATGAGCTGGATGGCGATACGTACTTCCGTATTTGGTTATTATTCCGTTGTGTATACAGTTGTATGTTCTTAATGTAGAACTCTGATGATGTACCCTGATGATGTATGCATAAACAGTTATAGTTTTCTTTTGTGTAAAGATCTGTTATTATATATTATATTTTATTCCGCTGCGTTGGTTCGATTTTGTTGTTGTTTCTTGTTTTCTCTTCTTCTAACTCTTCTTCTTTAACCCTAATGGTTCGTATTTCTGTTCAACTTGAGTTGATTAATGTAGAATAGTGTTGACTCAAGGGGTACGAATTTGCGGGTCGTTACATTTGGTATCAGAGCCAGGTTGGTGATAACCTTGGCTCTGGTGGGAATTACTCATGGAATAGAGTCCATAGTACTCTAATATGAGCTTGAGTGTATTAATAGATATGAGCGCGTGTTTGTTAGCCAATAAAAATTTGTTTTATATTGTGTTGACTTATCTGTTGAGTGTTTATTGATTCTAGTCGATGTATGGGACGCCATGTCATTGATAGGGGTTTCTAAACTCTTAGACAAGATAAACCGACACGATATTGTTTTATATAGGGTAAATGAAATAATTTTACCCAAAATTATTTTTGTATATAAAGGAAATGATTTTTCTTAAATTATTATAGTTATATATGGATGCTTGGTTGTTAGGAACGATAATATTAAATTATTATCATTATTGTATGAGAATTGAATAGGAAACTGAAGATAATAACCAAAGATTAAGGAATAAATTAATAAATAAATGGGATTTGTAAATGTGAATTATAATTGAATAAGATATTGAAACCATAATTAAAAACTAAGAAATCAATTTGTATACAAATGAAATTTGTAAATGTAAACTAATTGTGAATTGTAGTGTGATTAATTACTAAAATAAGATAAAATTTCAAAGTAATGTTTGGATATAAATTTAAAGGATTTGGGATTTGGAATTTGGAAATTTAAATTCCTTTGAATTTGAAAATGATTCTCGAAAAGTTAGGAGGAACAATATATATTTGAGAAATATTTTTGAATCGGATTTGAAATCTAGTGAGATTTGGAATTTAAAAATATTTGAAGGGTTTTAAAAAGAGATAAAAGCATTGAACTCTTTCGGTCGTTAGAAAATAACTTCGGTGAAGACTGCAGCATCATCGATGTCCATTTTCGAGTTTCTAAATGAGAAATTGCTACCAAATTATTTTAAATTGGAATTGTTTGCAAAAGATAAATTTGATTTTAGAAATTCAAGGAATTTTGGATATACATGATTTAAAGGGAATTGAAACTGAATGTTGAACTTAAGTTTGAATAAGAAAAACAAAGTAGTTCAAATGGACTAAAAATAATTAATGTTGGAAATAAAAATTTATTCTTGGTAGAAAATGAATTTTTGAATGAATAAATGAATTTATAATTGTAAGTAAATGAACTGAAATTGGGTATTGGGATGATATTAAATGGAATTAAGTCCTTGCTTAACAAATTCAAAAGAATGGAATGTAGCTAGATTTAATTGGAGTTAAACTAAATAAAATTGAATTGAAATGAATTCAGATGAGTTATAGATAATATTGAATGGAATAAAATTCTTACTTAAATAAATAAATGTAAACCAAGTAAGTATTGAATTAGATTAAAATAGATTTGGTGAGTTGTAAACAAGTCCAATTCAAGCATAAATTGAATGGCCTTATTATTAATAAATTCAATAATGAATTGTTGATGTGAATTAAAATTAAGAATGGATAAAAGAAATAATTAGCCGAATAAGTTTGTAAAATGGTTGGGATTTGATCAAAGGAAAATCAAATCAAAGATTTGAATTGAAGTTGGTTGAATAAAATAAATAACTTAAGTAAATTGTGAAATGATTATTCAATATATTGGTTGTCGAGTTTAATAAAATGATTTGAAATCAAATATTTGGATATGAAAGAAATGCAACGGAAGGATTGTGAATAAGATTGAAAAGTGGGATAGAAAACCCAAAATAAATATTTTAATGAATTCGAAAGTAAAACGAAAAATCCAAACTTGAATTATAAAATAAATTGCACTTAAGAAATTTAATGAAGAGATTCTGAAATTAGAAATCAAGTATTGAATTTAAACTAAGGGAAAACTAATTAGATAATAAATTAGTTAATGAAATATGGAAATGGAACTCGAAATTATTAACTTAGAATTGAACGTGAATAGATGATAGAGTTTAGAAATGAAGCTTGAGTTATAAATAGAAATTCAACTTAGAATTGTAAGTGAATTAAATATGAATTGGAGTTGTATGTAATTGGGTTAAAATAAAAATGATTTGAGATGAAAATAAATCCAACTCAAATATGAATAAATTAAAATGAGAATGAACTTAAGTTATGAAATGGGAGTGAATTGAAGTAAATTAACTTAAGTTTAAAGTTAATAGAAGCATGGGATGATGTCGAGTATAACAAAATGGCTTTGAACAAAACCAATGTGAAACAGGATAGGATGCAACTACGGTTTGTAAATAAGTTAGATTGGAATGGAATTTAAATACTTTGAGCTGGAACCAATCTAAATTGGTTATAAAGCTTATGTAATTATTTATTCACATCAATACTGTCGAATTGCATAAGAAAATGGATCGTTTGTTGTAAACGAGGTTAGATAAAATCCTATGAGTTGTTAGAAGTGAAATAGGATGATTTTGAAATCAATTGGAATGAATATGAGTATGTTTTTTTTAGAATGAATTAAATATAAGCAAGTAAGTTGTAAACCACTTAAACTAAATGGAATGGTTTGAGAATTGATTGTAAGCAATTGCAGTAAGTATCGGAACCTTACATATGTGTTTATGAAAGTATAACATGCATTATCACAGGATCTATGTTTTAGCTATTTCAATTTGAGTGAAATACTATACACTTCCTATATTTAGTACTTATGTGTTTAAATTGAGTAAGTACAAGTACCGGGAAGCCGCTTGGCTGGATTTGATCGCGCGAAATGCTAAATAATAAGCCGCTTGCTTAAAACTGCTAAATAAAGGTACGCCTACGCAATAAAAATAGGAAATATGAACTGTTTTTTTTCCGACCGTGTAGGTCGATGTATATATATTTATATCTTTTGTCATATTGTAAAAGCTCCTCCGCGCAAAGGAAACTCTGCTAAAAATTTCCAAAAATTTTGGGAGTTAGATTTTTTTAATTTTTTTTCCACTAACGGCAAAGGATTTAAAACTAGTAAGCAAATAGATTTAAAAACTGAATATTGAAATCTAATTTAAAAGTGTGAATTTAAAGTAAGGTGAAATTGAAGAAATTATTTGAAGAAACTAAAGGAAGAAAAAGTTTGCAAGTAAACTTTTATTTGAGATTTTAAATAAATCAGTTAGCGGAACTAATAAAAGAAAATGGTTAGTTACATATGGGTTGATATAAGGCCAATACAATTCAATGTTCAAAGTTTGAAGACAAAATTGAACTCAAGTAGAATTGGAAGATGGAAATATGAATGGGATTTGGAAAAAATATTTAGATTGGAAAGTAATTAGTAAATTGATATTACAAATATATTCTAAGTTAATATTTGAATGAATAAATATTGACATCTTGTAAGGAAGTCAATAAAATGTTTTGAATGTTGTGATTGGATATTATTGTTATGTAGGATGTACAGGTATTATAAAGGAAACGGAAATTGATTTTGATTTCAGAAGATAAACTTGAATTGCTCGGCAAAAAGGTATGTGTTTAAATTTTTGTATAAAATATGACTGGGTTTTTGATCTAGCCACTTGGCTTTTGTTTTCTTTTGAAATTTAGGGGCCCGTAGAGGCATTTTGTAGTTGTACCGAGCTAGACGTGCAAAGGAGACGCTGGCAAAAAATTTCGGAAATTTAGGGAGTTAGAAAATATTGAGAAAATTTTGGTAATTCAAAATTTGGTTTTAAACTGAAACTTGAATGATTAAGCTAATAGTATTGTTTGCAAATTATGGGGAAAGTTTGGAAAGTTAATAAGAATGATAATGGGTCTTCTGTAAAAAGATAGATTTGTAGGATGTTGAATTGTTAGGAACTGTTGGGTTGTGGGAAAAAAATAAACGGGTATTGGACCATTCTTCCTAATTAGTAATTTCGGGGACGAAATTCTTTTAAGGGTGGAGGAATGTGACGACCCGGAATTTTTAAGCATTTGAAATCAGAATATTTAATTGATTTTAAATATTTAAAAGTTAATTTTAACTTGAATTCAAATATCACTATTTATTTGATAATTAACTTATTGAATTAAATAATTTGTAGTTGGGTAAAATGTTGAATCTGGAGTTTTAAGCCTGTTGAAAATAATTTGAAGGCTTGTAAAATTTATATTGATAACACTAAAGATAATAGAAGTGTTAAAATTGAATCTAACAGTGATTTGTTCAGTTTTGAAAATATACCATTTAAATTGAATTTAAAAATAGCATTCCGAGGCGTAGTCTCGGATTTCGACGAAACTAGTTCCATTGGATCCGTTGTATTATTATCGGATTTCAAATTTCGAAATGTTTGGAGTTGTTGTGTGAGCGTACGGTAAATAAACACATTGAAATTAAATCGAAAATTCAATATAATAACTGATCCAAAAAAGCTATCTTCTCCATACAATCGAGATTTGAAGTTGTGAAATCGAAACGATTTAAAATTTAAATATATATATATATATATATATATATATATATATATATATATTGGTTGATTGACCTACATACTCACCTCAGCATACAAAACATCATCTCATTTCACTTTAACCCTATTAACACGCAAGTCAACTTTAACACGCAAGGTATTTCATATTTTTCTTTTTTAAAATCACGTCACCCTTTATCTTTCAGCCGAAGCCATTATCTTTCCCATTTTATAAATCTTGAGTACTTTCTAATCTTAGTTCACTTCCAACCCGTTTAAGTTTCATTAGAACCCTAATTCCCAAATCGTGGCTTGCTTCTCGTTACAGAAATCTCTAATCCCTAATTGCTTCTCATTTTAAAGCTGCTTATTTACCTTCATCACGACCTCCCTTTTTATCTTCAAACAGAAACTAATTCTAATTAAAAAAAGGGAAACGAAAACTCAATAAAATCATGGCTGCGTATTCGTTTTGCCTTTACTTCCTTATTCTTGCCATTCGAGTTCCAAAAGTTCGGCCTTGTTTCAAAATCAATTGAAGTTTGTAAATGATGGGGTCGTACGCGATCAAATCGCGAACGACGATGTCGCGTCAGGCTCTGGATTCGAGTCGATCTAGGATAGAGATGGGTTGAGGAAGTGTTATCGATCGTGGGAGGAGGCAGGGTGGTCGATCTTGTGTTGAATAAGGCAACAACGGGGCTGAGTAGAGGGGCGACTTGGTCTAATAACAGCGCGCTTGTATGGAGAGGCGCGACAATGGAGGCTTAGCCGAGCGTACAAGGTGGTGGCCATCGTTATTGATAGAGGGTTGGGTCGAGGCAGTCTTCGGCTAGGGTTTGGTTAGTGAACGGTGAGGTAAATCTAAGTTATTAATTAATTTATTTATTTACAAATTGGAAAATATGTAAGGTTTAAAGCAGGAATTTTCTGGTTGAAAAAGAACAAATGAATTGAGGTTATATACTGTTAATATAATCATGTTTAACCAAAATATATTATATAGTAAAGAATTATACTGTTTTGACAAAAAAAAGAAAATATGTAAGAATTGGAATTTTGGAATCTGTAATTTTGTTTTTATAAAAACATATAGGTAGTCTTAAAATGAAAAAAAAATTAAAATCAGTTTAATTTAAATTATCGGTTAATTAAATTTATTTAAAACGGTAAATAATTATTCAATTAATTCGAATATTAATAAAACTATATAATTGTTTATACAAGGTCAAAAGTCGGGAAACCAAGATGAAATTGAGGTGGACTACAAACAAATGCAAAGGTGAATTAATCTCATTCAGCTGAATTTTTATTTAAATTTAAATGAGTAAATTTAAATAATTGGTTGAATGGTTGAATTGATTGATGTGTTATATTATGGTATATAATATATCTTGGAATGATTGATTTTCCGCATTATATAGCGGATGAGACCCTATGCGTCGCATAATAGCGGATGATTTATATCAATCCCATATACCGCGATATTCCACCTCGCAGTGGAAATTGGTATTTTATGTTGTCCTAACGTCTGTGGATGCAGGCAAAATAGGTTGGAGGGATCCAATTGGATCCCTCAATATTTATTTAAATTATTTAATATTCTCTATTGTGATTATTTGATATTCTATGATGAATTATAATGGAATATTGAATGTTATGGTTTGATGGAATATATTTGGATATAATGAGTTACCAAAATATATAAATTGAATTTTGGAAAGAAAATAAAAGAAGTGAATTTGTAAGCGAAATAATTATAGAAAATTTGAATAAATTAAGAATGAATTGAAAAGAAATGGAAGTGATATTAAAATACTAATAAATAACTTCGAGTGTGAAAAGAAAAAAGATTTTGAATAAACAGAAATTAATGAATTGTAAAATTAAGTGATATTATTTTAGAAGGAATAAAGAATTATTTTAAAATTTAAAGTTTAAATTTATTTAAAAGAATTAAGAAGTAATTTGAGAAATCTTAAATTGGTATTTTCAGTTAAAAGTATTTTAAATCATAATTAAGGAATAAAATCTGAAATTAATGGATTTTGGAATAAAAGGGAGTAAATTGGAAATCAACTTAGAAATTGATTCAAGTGTTTGAAATTGGAAATTTGAAGAAGAATGTGAAGAGAAGTATATTTCTCTGGATAGCCAAGTACGTTCAAAGTAAATTTTTAAATATAAGATAAAAAGTTTTAATGTTGTTTTAAAAATAGAAGAAGCATGTTTTAGGAATTTATTATTTCTAAATATCTAAATTCTAAAGTAAATATTTTTCAAATATATTATCATAGTAATTATTTAAAGGTAACTTAGTATTTTGTTTTAAAAAGTGAAAACCTAGTTTTATATTTTATAAAGTAACCTTATTTTCAAATATTCATATAGTATGTATTTTTAAAAAATTATTGAAGTAGTTTAAATTAAATGTTTTAAAGTATATTCAAAGTAAAGCGTTTTAAATTATTTTTAAAAAAAAATCTAAAGTTTTGTGCTTGGTAATTTAAGTAGAAATATAAAATACTTGGAAAATTTATTCTAAGAAAGGAAGATAGTTTGAAAATGCTTTCAGAAGGGTTGAAAAGTGGCAACATATCTTGTGAAGATATTTTTTGGATTAATAAATAATTTGGGAAATTATTTATTGTTTGATGGATGTTGTAAATATTAATTGATAGTTAAATCACCAACTATCAATATTGGACAAATGCGTTGATCGTTTCGAAGAGACCGGGATCGAGATTTATTTCTCGAAAACCACTTCGATCCGGTTTGTACGTTTTCGTGGGAAAACGAGTTTGGAGTCGAAGATGGGGAAGTGAAGTGCAAGGTCTAGTTGCTACTAATCCTAGGATATTTCCAAAATGGATGTAGTAGGAGTAGCGCCTTCAGTTCCGTTCGAACCCGGGACGGACTTTTATGGATGAATGCTTTTGGAACATCGTCAGGTGGACGATAGGCTTTCTAAGGGATATGTTCTAAAAGGTAACGCTTAGCCTCAAGTCTCATCAACCGGGAATGACTGAAAATCAGGGGTTATGCAGCAAGGCTAGGTGGGTAGCACCATTCAGGGTGAGGTCATCCCTGTCTAGATGTCCCTTTTTATTTCGATTTAGTGGTGCGGTTGCTGATCCCAACCGTGGGGTGATCTCACTGGGGATTATCCAGTAAGGGGTAGTCCCGGTCTTGTGCTGTAGGGGATCGGGAGTGATCCTCGGTACAGTGATCTAGGCCACGTACCGTGACAGGTGGTACCTCAGTGCCTAGTCATTAGTTGTAAATCCATTCTCCCTACGAGCCTTGTACGAGTTTTGTTTGTATTACCCACTCTGTGGCTAGTAGCTGGAATTTAATCATGTAACAATTTCGGCTATATTAATAAGTATTTGTATACATACCCTATTATAATATCAGAGGATTTTAATAAGAAATGTTTTAGCTATCGTAAGGTAAAAACCCGACATGTTTATTTGTGGCATGGTCTTAGGAGATGCTTTTGTTTTCAAAGGATTTTGAAACTTTAATAATCAATTTGAGTGTGATTTTCTCACGCTGGTATTCCAGACTGACTCGGGTGTTATTTAACTGTAATGCTCGGGTCAGACCGAGTATTATAGGATACATGAAAGGATGCTGTGGAGCTGAGGAGACGAGCTGGATGGCGATACGTACTTCCGTATTTGGTTATTATTCCGCTGTGTATACAGTTGTATGTTATTGATGTGGAACTCTGATGATGTACCCTGATGATGTATGTATAAACAGTTATAGTTTTCTTTTGTGTAAAGACCTGTTGTTATATATTATATTTTATTCCGCTGCGTTGGTTAGATTCTATTGTTGTTTTTTGTTTTCTCTTCTTCTACCTCTTCTTCTTTAACCCAAATGGTTCGTATTTCTATTCAACTTGAGTTGATTGATGTCGAATAGTGTCGACTCAAGGGATACGGATTTGCGGGTCGTTACATTTACACTAGAAACTATGGACAATAGTTGAATGGATTCGGATGGACAATGCTCAAAAAATGGCTCAGTACCCAATCAATGTGTAATCAATATGATGTGACAAGGAAGGGCCCATGAGATCACATTTCAAATTCAAGTCAATCGGAGTTCCTATGTTCTAGTTATGGACAAATTAATAATTTATATGGATCGATTTAGAACAATCCATAAAACTGCGTAAATTGACGAAGATCGATCAATATCTCAAGATCCACAAGACCAATTCACTTTAAACTTTCAGAGCATCAATAAAATAAGGAGTGGAGACCACAAAAAAGATCACAAGTAAAAATATTGAAGTTCAAGGATGGCCGATTGTTTTTGCCGATCCTTAACAACAATTAGTACGACTCAATGAACAGTCCAAATTCAACCAAGATTGATCCGTGCTGATCGATCCACACTTGGGGGCATCCTCATGGGTTATGTTGTATTGATCCCAGGCAGGATACCGAGCGGTACTATGCAGTTTGGTGTCAATAGGAATGTAGATGCTAGTCTGGAAGAGAAGATTTCAGGATTCCCCCATGGACTCGGGGGCAGGTTGGAGACAATGATCGAAGACTACCACTCGGTGACAATGACAAATTGGAAAAAATGATCAGATAGGCTACCAGAGGAGGATTCGTAAATAAGGATTTGGAAGATGTAAATAGGAGTCCCTTCCCTCCTAATATCAGGTAAGCTAGTAATCCACAGGAATTCAAACTACCAATGCTTAAGACATATGATGGAAAAACGGATCTCTCTGTTCATTTGACGAGAAACATGAGACCCATGGAAGTATTGGGGGAATCGGAGGAAGTTATGGCATGGTGCTTCCCCTTGTACTTAACGGATATAGTTGCACTATGGTTCAAACAGTTGGAAAGCGGCTCAATTAGCACATGGACGGAATTGATCGAAAGGTTTATGAGGCAGTTTAGGGTTCACATCTCGAGACCCAAAAATGTGATGAGTTTGGCAACATTGAAATAAAAGACCGGAGAGTCCCTATGAAGTTTCCTAGCATGGTTTAATGTCACGACGGCATTGATGGATCGTCCAGATCCATCCATGATTTTGATGGAAGTTGTATCTGGTATTGCTTATGGCATGGAGTTCAAGGATTCGCTAGCACGGGATCCACTAATAGAACTTGGAGTTTATCATAAAGCAGAAAGATTCCTGCGATAGGAAGACGCACCAGCGAACAAACCGGAGGTGAATGCTATGCAAAGTAAAAGATCATCATGAGATGTAAACAAGAACGATAAAGGCAAATGGAAAATGAATGATGGAATAAATGTGTCAAAGATGTAATGGAGAGCACCAAAATTCTCTTCTTGTGTAGAGTAAACCGAATATCTAGAAAGGATATATTTGGATACTCGAGAACGCCTTCAGTATCGAAGTTCAGCAAGGAGGGAACTCTCCGAACACAAGCGGGCATCAGGAAAGCATTGCCTATTCCATAAACTAGATGTGCACAATACAAATAACTGCAGGCATTTGAAGGATATAGTTGAGGAACATGTGGGGAGTGGTCAGTTGCAACAATACGCGAGGACACGGGCTGCGGCGGTGGAACATGAGCAGCCACCGTCCACCTTGAATGAAAATGGCACTGGATCATGGCATCATCGTCAGCTTGTCATCAATTGATTGGGATGGCATGAAGTAAGTTGTAAACTCCGCTGTAATACGGCTAAGTCACTTATACATGTACGGGATCGAGGACGGTCCCTAGGCATGCTCAGAGATAATGATGAACCGCAGTGCTTGGGTTTGTGAAATTTTATTTTTTCTTGTTTACATCGAACTCTGGTTTTTTTGATATTTTGGTTTATTATTTTTTTGGTTGTACAGACTCTTATTTTATATTTTTCCAAATGGACTTTGGAATGCTTAAATCTGGATTAATGTAATAAATAACATAGGTGTCGTTTGTGGCCCCGATTGGAAGGTTAGGGCAATAACCGCAAGTCATGAGTCCCTTTGCCGAAGAGCGATAGGATGGATTCGTACATGGATCAAGTCCTCGAATGGGGAATGAGGCCAAAGAAGGATACCCTATGGATTAATTTCTCAATTGGGGATCAAGACCGGAGAAGGATACCCTATAAATTAAGTCCTCGACTGGGGATCTAAGCCAGAGAAGGTTACCCCACGGATTAAGTCCTCGACTGGGAGTTGAGATCGGATAAGGATACCCCATGGATTAAGCCCTTGACTAGGGATCGAGGCTGGAGAAGGATACCCCATGGATTAAATCCTTGACCAAAGAGTCGAGGCTGGAGAACAAAACCCAACAGGTCGTTAGGTATGGATTATACCTAGCAAGGAGTAGGCCGCTTCATCATAGAGCGACAGGATCGACCTACTCAGATCGTTGAATATAGATTATGCTCAGCAAGGGTCTGAAGAGACAATGAACTCGGATAACGATTCAGAGAGATCACAAATTGGCTTAGCGACTTCTAGGATTTCAAATGACTGTGGGTTTGGATATCGACTTGGAGAGGTCGCAGATTTGGATATGGACCCGAAGTGGTCCCATATTTGGCTAACGATCCAAAGAGGTCATGGACTCGGACATCAACTTCGAATAGCAATGAATTTGTCTTTGAATGGATACAGGTTTAGACAAAATGATCAAGTGATCATGGATTTGGTTAATAAATTTGAATGGATTCGGAATTGGATATCGACTAAGGACAGTCATGGATTTCGCTAATGATCCGGAGAAACAAGGAATTGGAGTAGCAATGGATTGGAATCTGGATTGGATAATACGACTATTAATGGATTATGGACTTCAACTTTTGGATTTATTGCGATTTAAAACATGCCTTCCTATCGCAAGGCATGTTTTAGGGGGCAAACTTGATATGGATCGATCTTAGTTGAACTTGGACCGTTCATTGAGTCCTACCGATCAATTTTAAGGATCGGCAAAAACGATCGGCCATCCTTGAACTTCAATGTTTTTACATGTGATTGTCCTTATGGCCTTCACTCATCATTTTATTGATGCTCTGAAAGTTTCAAGTGAATTGGTCTTGTGGATCTTGAGATATTGATTGATCTTCGTCGATTTACATTGTTTTATGGATTGTTCTAAATCGAACCATATAAATTCTTCATTTGTCCATAGCTAAGAGAATACAAACTCCGATTGACTTGAAATTAGAAATATGGCATCATGGGGCCTTCTTTGTCACTTCATACTGATTATCTTGATTGGGTATTTAGACATTTTTTGAGCATTGTCTATCCGAATCCATTCAACTATTGTCCATAGTTTCCAACGTAATTAATTTCCAATCCATCCACTTTAGTGAAATCTATAGTATCACAGCCTAACCAAAAGGTGGGATAACACTAGTATATCCCTCATAATGAAATTAAATGAGTCTTGAAAGAAGTCCATAAAGGATAATGTGGCGATCACACTGGAGTGTAAACCCTGACAAAGAAAATACTCCGCTATAGGTTTTACTGACCAGTTGTCAGTCGAGACGAAGCTGATTACGCTAGATGATGCAACAAGTGCTAGATGTTTGCAAAAATTCCTAAAGCCCCGCTGATTGGAATTACTCAAATGGTTAGTCCATAGCCGTTTTCCACTTGGGGTATTGACATTATCAGATCCTTGCTGATTTCAAAATGTGGTGTAAAATACGGCACCGTAACAGTTGATTACTCTACCAAATGGGTTGAAGTTGAAACTTTAGCTGCGATCACAACAAAAAATTAATAAACTTTGTTGTTTGAAACATCATGTAGCATTTTGGTTTTCCCTGAACAATCATAACTAATAGCGGGACCCAATTTGATAGTGCTGAATTCAAAAACTTCTACCGCAGGTATCATGAGGAGAGATTCGCGACATTTGCTCACCCTCAAACTAACGGACAAGTCAAAGCTGTTAATAAAATCATAAAGTCCATTCTGAAGAAGCATTTGGAAAAGGCTAGAGGCAAGTGGGTCGATGAACTCCCATCAACATTATGGGCATACAAAACCACGTACAAGTCCACGACCGGTCATACTCCATTCGCCCTTGCCTACGGCTTCCAGGCCATCATTTCTATAGAACTAAAAGTCCCTTCTCATCGAGTGACTTATTACGACCCCTAGTTTATTATTAAAAAAAATATAAATATGGAATTGCAATCCAATTGCAATTAAACTTTAAGGAATTGGCGATGATCCGTGAGCCTACAAACGCATCCGGGAGCCAACGGCAAGGACATGTACCTAAATGTGCATGTGTGTGTTCTAAAAATTCAATTTTTGAAATCGATAGAAATTGAATTATGACCCAAAGCATTCAAAAATGAAACTAAAGCGGATAGCTAAAGCTTACTATCCCTGTAGAATCGGACACAGATAACAAGTGATGGAACACAACCTAGAATATGTACTATTAGAAATCAACCAAGTGTCATGACAATCAAAGAAAGATACAACACTTTGGAAAAATAATTCAATGGAAGGATAGCGACTATTCAGAAAACTGGATGGATTTCTTTCTGATTAATCTAACTTGCTTCAAATTCAAAGCATGTCATGTCCGACACAATGTGTGCTTTGGGGGGAAAGTGTTCTCAGTCATTTTGATCCGGCTATATCCGACCTGGCTAGGCAAGTTAGACTCGACTGTCATCAAGGCCAGTAGCCTAGAGCGATGACTGTGATGTCCAAAAATCAAGTGTAGGCAATGATATGAAGCGATGATCAACTGAAACCAAAAGTTAGACTCTCTTGTATATTCTAAGTTCAGATTAGTACCTTCCCCAAGCAAGGGATCGGTGCCTATCCCTTCGCCTAGGGGATCAATACATATCCTCAATTTTTGTTCTCAACTGGGTTAGATTGATATATAGTGATAAGGAAGGCCCCACGAGGTTACATTTCAATTCTCAAGTTGTTTGGGGTTTGTATGCTCAAGTTATGGGCAAATTACTTAGGGATTGTACAAAAGGGATCGTATAAAAGGGATCGTACAAAAGGGTTCGTATAAAAGGGATCGGTCTACTTCAGCCAAACAAGCGCAACTCAATGTAAAAAAATCAATATCTCAAGAGAAGTCCAATGTGTATGAAACTTTAAAAACAAGATGATAGGACCCTTTGGAGTCCACCCTAGTGATCGCACCCCAAGATGAAGAAGTAAGAGGGATCGGCCCTCTTTCCTTTAGAGGGATCGACCTAAATCAGCTAACATCACATATTGCAACAAAGATTGATCAATAACTCATGTTCCTCTAATCCAATTGACATGAAACTTGGAGGCTAAGCATAATACAACATGGACAAGCTCCTATAGGGATCGCACTCCCAAACTCCTCCAAAATAGGGATCGACCCCGATCCCTATTTCTTGGGGTTTGGGTCATATGATCCCTCTTGTGGGCCCATACGATTTTGAAGATCCTTCTATCGAATTATCACTGAGATATTTCGCCATCTTGCTCTATAAGTATTGGCTTGATTGTTCATTTTTGGGATCTTTAAGCAGCTTTTTGCTTTGTACTCTTTTGTAACTAAGGATTCTAATCTGATCCCTATTGTACTCTATTTACAAAGTGATTAATAAAGCTATCTCTTCAAATTAGACGTAGACAAACAACGCAAAACTGCTGTAAACTATTGTATCTTTGTTGTTTACTTATTTATTACTGATTTATTGCTATATTTTCTCATTTTACATTTAATATTCTTCATTTATTTCTGTACACAAATCTCTACTGGTTGTGTGTGCGCCAATTTTTGGTGCAAGCAGTGGGTTATTATATAAGATTCATTAATGACTTCTCTATGATGGTCGCACCGTTAACTCATAAAGAAAGTAGAATAGGCTTTTACTTAGTGTATAAGGTGTGAGCACGCGTTTATTAGTCTGAAGAAGAGGTTGACAAGTTCACCAAGATAAGTCATTTTAGATGAGAATGAGGAGTCCACAGTATACACAGACGCGTGTGGTATTGGAATTGATGGGTAGTGATGCAAAGAGATAATTTGTCGCTTATATAAGTAAGCAACTAAAACTGCATAAGACTAAATATCCGACCCATGATTTAGAGCTAGCAACCAATATTTGATTTTAGGCATGGAAGCATTGCTTGTTAGGAGAAAGGTTTGAGTTATTCACCGACCATAAATCATTGGAATATCTTTTCTCATATAAGGAACTTAACCTACACCAGCATAGATGGTTAGAGTTTTTAGCCTCCTATGATTTGACATTTCTATATGCTCGATAAAGGAAATGCAGTTGTAGATGCATTGAGTAAGAGACATGCTAGCTTTCGTGCTATGTTGCTAGAGTGGACACTGTCAGAGTATATAGCTAGGTATTTTTTCCAACTGAATTATGAACTTGAATTTTAACTTTAAGCTTGATGATTAGACCTACTCTGATAAAGCGGATAGGAACTAGTCTGAACCATATTGATAGACTAATAGAGATTAGTACTAAGCTTAAGGCAGGAGTATGGTCTGAAGATTTGAAGCAATATAGGTTTGACCGAGATGGTTGGCTCCATAAAGATAGGAGATTGTATGTACCAATGTAGATGGACTTGGAGATGAGATGCTATGAGAGTGTCATTATTCTAAGTTGACTATACATCCTAAAGGAAATAATATGTATAAGACATTTTATTGGGAAAGAATGATGAGGGACATCGGGACATCTATCTCAAAGTGTATGAATTCTTCGCTCAGCAAAGCTAAGCAAAAGAAACTAAGTGTATGTTGCAGTCGCTTGAAGTTCCCTATTAGAAGTAGGAGCAATTTCAATGAATTTCCAGGGACTAGAAAAGGGTATGATAGTATTTAGGTTATAGTTGATTTATTGACGAAGAGTGTGTGATTCATAACTTTAAAGTCTAGTGGAACAACAATGAAACCAGTTGAGTTGTACGTAGGTTGGATTATACGATTCCATGGAGTACCGAAGAGCAATGTGAGTGATAGAGACCCATTATTCATGATTTGATTTTGAAAGAGCTCGCAAGAGGCGTTGGGGATAGAGATGAATTTGAGCATAGCTTATCAGTTATCACATATTAACTAATAGTCAGACCGGGAGAGTGAATCATATATAAGAAGACCTTTTACTAGTTTTCATACTTGACTTTGGAGGCTCGTGGACAGATCATTTGCACTTAGTAGAGTTTGCATACAACAATAGTTATTAGTCAAGCATTGGTACGACACTATTTGAAGCTTTGAATAGTTGACCATGTAATATCCCTTAATATTGGTGAGAAACATGAGAGAAACAGATATTTGTGCCAATTATGATTAGAGAAACCATGGAGAAGATAGAGATCATTCTAACAGCACATGATAGACAAAAGAGTTATGATGATAAGAGAAGATATGATATAGAGTTCTATGTTTGCGGTACAGTGTTTATCAAGATTTCTTTGTTATGAATTGCGGTTCGATTTGATAATAAGGGGAAGTTGGCAACGAGATTTATATGACCTTTTCGATACACGAGAGGATAGGGAACCTTATATACATAGTCAACTTACCTTTGAAGATGGAAGATGTGCACAATGTATTCTATGTTTCGCATCTTCCACGACTCAGGCATAATTATTGAATTGGATCAACTGGATGATCTAAAAGTTTTAAATGAAATATCAAGACCTCATAGGCCTAATTATATAGTCGAGCAAAGTATGAAGTAGCTTAGGATGAAGACTATAAAGCTTGCAAGGGTTCAATGGAGTGACAGCGAAGGCGATAGCACTTGAGAGACCAAAGAGAGCCTGTGGACTACTTATCCAGAGCTCTTTAATTGGTAAAAAAAAATTTATAGCATTTTTTTTCACATGTGATAGTACATTTAGTTCTAGTATAGTACATGCATTATAGATTATTAGTTGGAGTTCTATGCTTTGATTATGCATGTTTTGTTGGTTGCTTATTGTATTGGTTATGTTTTAACTGTTGCATAATTTATGGGTGAAATTCTTAAAGGGGGATGGAGATATAGTAACTCACATTTTTAAATACCGGTGGATATTAAAAAAAATTATTCATAACCACGTAAACTTGAAATGGGATAAAACTTTGGATTAAACAGAAATTTGCCATTTTTGATCCTTTGAATAAACTACGGACATTTTCAACGTAAAAATCTTGTAACAAATATAACTTGTCAAATAAGCCAAATTTGGATCATAATCCTGTTCCAACTAAAATATATGGTGGTTTGTTTTTCCGTAGAGTGGTCATAATAAAAATTTAGCCAAATGGTTGGGAGATATCAAAGTTTTAAATCCGATGGTTTTAGGCAGATTTAGAGGTGATTAGGCCTAAGCCCATGGTTAAGCCAAATCGAGGATTTCAAGAATTATGCTAATTATAATAATTAGTGCGGTCCTAAATCATTTCCTTTTCTTTCTAAAATAGATCAAAATTTCCATTAATCTAATCTTCATTAAATCAACAATGAATTCATTCCATTTACATTTAAAACTTGAGATTAAGGTGTAATTAATCAAGAGGTCTATGGGATATTATTAAATTAGCATTTTGGTAACGGAAATTTTGTAGCTTCGGCAGTTCAACTTAGGTTTGTTCGATTGTTGATTGGTTTCGCCAATTTACATCGATTAGTGAGTGATTTTCTTTTAGCAAGGCTGGCCAGTTTTTATAGTGGCACGTCCACTTTTACTATCAAACATAGTTTAAAGTAATGGAGTAAAGCTGCATTGCTCTAGCTATGAACAATACAAAACAAATCATCCTCTATAGAGGAGGTGTCTCTACCCTCATCACTTGGGCTTGGACAAATAGCATTTATATACCAAGTAAATTGCCATGCAAGATCTAGGACGTAGTCCTCAAAGCTACTAGAGAAGATAAAAATTCTACCCTAAGTAGGATCATCTAGGATCTTTGGATCCATGTCCCCTTGCTCTCCATCAGAAGCTAATAAAAGAGAGCCTCCAGAAAACCTGGTAGTATAAAAATCTGGGTTCACCAACCTTTTTCGTAACAAACTTGTAGTAAAAACCATGCGAAGGTAAAAATCTCATTTCAAACAAAGAGTGGACCCATGCACGCTCTTTAACACACCATAAGATCAACTGTTTGGGAGTCTTAAGCTCAGGGATCACCGGAGTAAGGGGAATGACAAGCTTAAATACAAGAGAGATGGAGGGAGATTGGGCAGGATTAATTTGGTCAGGGATAGGATTGTCGGAAGGAATGGAAGGGACCAACGGCTTGGGGACCCTCCTCCTAAATAGGATGACGAGGTAAAGGGATTTCAGTAGTGATATGAAGTAGGGGCTTATCACTAGGGAGATTGGCTGTTAAGGATTATGCTTGTATGAGACATCAGCATGGCAAAAGGATTGACAAGTTGAACAAATTTCAGGCTTCCAACTGTAGCTCATGTTAACAACTACTCTTGACTTTTAGAAATTCGAACTCGCAATTTGGTAGGGCATGGACTGTCTAGCTTAATTTCAATTAAAGCGTTGGCATAAATAAGTCTTCTCCTAGCCACTATGTTAACATCAAAACATCTCAAATCATCAACAATGTTCGCAAGCCAATTAAGGCCCTCCATAGGCTGAAGGACTGAAGGAATGTTGGAGAAGTGCACCCAAACAAGAATAAAAAGAACTTGCTCCTTGGCCATATCGAAAGTAGGATTTCACAAAGTGATAATAAAGGGTTTGCCAACTATGAAAATAGGATCGACTTATAGGATGCATAATCTTTCTTCGACGATGGAAAAACCAAAAAGGATGGCAATGTCGAAGTAAACTTTGAGATCGTCTTTTAGTTTCCACTTAATTCTACACCTATTTCGGACAATGTCATAGGGGGTTCGAGTCTAAGAAGAACCCTACGAGATAATCCTTCAGCTATTTTTGTTCCCTTACTTATTATTATGATTATATATGTTAAAAAAATGTTTTGGATCCGCTTTTGAAGTCAAAATTAAATTTTCATATCTGATCCACTTTTGGAAATGGAAATATATGTGTTTTTAACGAGTTTAAAGTGTTTAAAAAATATTATTTTCATTCTATAAATATCCATATTGACCTTTGGCTAGAACATTTGTATGTTTGAATTGTCATGATATGGCGCCGATATTTTTTTGTATTTTTTGCATGTTTGATGGACAAATGCTCATGTGGAGCGAATTAGGGTTAAATCATTCTACGAGCAAGGATCTTCAAGTGCAAATGGAAGCTATATGAGATGCTCTACGATTCAATTTACAAAAGATGGAAGATCCATAGTCATGGACAAGCTTCAATGGATCGACGCTAGAGAGTTTGGAGTTGGATCGCTATTAAGGAGTTGCACACAAATCGTAAAAGTCAAAAAGGAGCTGGATTAAAGTAAGACTTTGGCTAAGGAAAGCGAATTAGGATATTTTGACTAAGTGGCCAATTGTGGAATCATGTATTTTAGCGCTTTAGGGATTTAGTTCGATCAAAGACAAAAGACTTAGAGGAATTTTAGACAAATTAATGGATTGGCATCGATCCATGTGGATCGGTACCTACCTTGAAGTTGGAAGTTGCTAGTTTTTGGCTAAGGAAAGAAAACATAGGCTGTTTTGGTTAAGTATATAGGATGTACCGAACAATTATATAGGGGTTATTTGATGAGTACTTCGAGAAGAAGATAGTAGATGCATCTGTTGATCATTAGAGTAGGCAAATTCAGTATGATGATGGCTTATGGAGTGGAAGAAGGGGGTTGCACTATCCAGAGGCGTTAATTTTGCATGAATGTCCATTGTCCAGATCGGATCGATTTGAAAAATGCCGTTCTTGATCATTCGTTTCTAATTTAGGACACAAGGTAGGACAAAAAAACTGTTCGACATTTCATCTATACGAATTGTTCGATGAATTTTCTATTCTCCATACATTGTCTGCCCGTTGTCAATCCCATACAAAGAGTGTCCAAGCCAGTCTTATCCGATTTGCATCCATTCAAAACTCTTATAGGATAAGACAAGAACACACCTACGTCCAGTCCAATTTGCTTGATTAATAGCCTTACTACTATCAATACATGTGCCAAGTGATCGTTGATGATCCAATGCTTTTATGCATGCTTATAAAGGAGTAGTTGGAGATGATAAATGTGGATCATATAACATGATCTGTATCTTCTTATGACATCCATCTAGTTCCTGGTCATCTGAATGGTCAAGATTGGAGCATTAATTGAGCCGCCATGTATAGTATTTGTCGATCATACAATGTAATTATTAGTTATTATATGTCCAATGACATTGAGTATAAGAGATGCGAGATTGTGTAATGGTTGTTATGGATGTCTAGTAATGTAGGTAGTACTTGAGTCTAATACCTTGACACCTTTGTTTATACTCAGAGGAGTAGTACACCTACATTGATGGTAGTAGTTTTGCATATAACGTGTTTGTGTGCTAACTTGTTAGTTGCAGGAGTGGGTCAGGTATGACTTTCCATACCATTTTCTCTATTATGATATATCAACTTTATACCTATATTTTGAGACTTATAGATCACTCGTATTAGACTGTTGTCTAATTGGAGGCTATTTGCATTGCTTATTATATTCTCAGGTACTAGCAAATATGTAGATTGAGAGACAGATATAGCGATAATGCATGGAGCTATGCGGAGGATGAAGCAACAGGCTAATGCTTTCTTGCATGTGCTATTTTATTAAAGCCACTATTATTTATTTCCAATGTTAGGTGGGAGCTACTATCACTTATCTTATTTATATGGAGATAGTTTATTTGAAGTTTATGATGTACGAAGATGTATAAACTCTTATTATTCTTTATATAATCTGATGAACCTGTTTGCTCTTTGATATTATGTTTTTGGTTCATTTTGATTATGTTATTGTCTCACCTATTTTATATCTGTATTGATATTATATGTAACCACCCGCCTTCCCATTACACTCAAAATCCACGCGTACAAGAAATTGGATTCCCTAACGCTGTCATGGAAGACGTTCCATTAAGCATAAAATATGTAAACAATAACTGATATCACAGAGCACATCTATCACAACTAATTCATGCTCATAGCAAAAGGATATAAAATATAGTATCAACATAAACATGTGGATGGCTAAATGCATATCATGTAAGAGACATAATATCCGACATCATAATAAAAATAGTGGATAACACATCAAAACCCATAAGGATACATGTCTCGAGATAAAACATATGGTCTATATGTCAACACATCTAAAAAACTGGATAGATAATATCATATTAGTAATATAGCTATGACTGTATGGATCTTCTCACACTAGCAGAGATCCCATTCTATATCTACATATTCAAATAATGGATAGCAAAGAAACAACAATGAGAGGGTTAGGTATAAATTCTAGTAAAAAGGATCATTAATGGCATGATTACCAATATCCTAATATAATATGAATGTTAGGATAAAATTAGGTCCTAACTTATATGCTAAGTCAACAAAGAGAATTAATAGTACTTGAACAAGAGATGAGGCTCTTGTGAAAGATGCCTGTTATAATATCATTAGAAGTCATTTATGCAAATAGGAAATTGTTCGTGTTCTAAGTCAAAAAATCTCAATCTCAATTTACAAGCATCGTTGTATACCGTCATCTCTTCATTCCGCTCAGAATGGTCAACACAGGTGCACTTATTAACTATTTATTCAAACTCATGAATGCATGCTAGCATATCACATCCTAAGTAAAGATTTGATACTTTTTCTACCAAATGATTCAACGAGGCTGCTGCCTTGGAGAAGTCCTTGTTGAATCGTCTATAATATCCTGCTAATCCCAAGAAACTCCTCACATATACTGCTTTTTTGGGTATGTTCCAATATTGGACTGTTGCTTTTACAGGACCTATGGCAATGCCCTGCTCATAAACAACATGACCCGGAAATCGCACTTTCCTCCTCGAGAAATGACACTTAGAAAACTTCGCTTTCAATAGGTGCACTCTCAACATCTCGAGTACAATCCTCAAATGTTTGTTGCTTTCTTCCTCCGTTTATAAGTAGACAAGAATATCATCGATGAACACAAGAACAAATTTATTTACCTGATCCTTGAAAACACAACTCATGAGATCAACAAAGTATACCGATGCTTGGTCAGACCGACCGACATAACCGGCATAAAAAACCACTCATAAAATCCAGATGGCATGTTGAATGATGTAATCGGCACATGTTTCGCTATTCTCAACTGGTGGAATCTCGTTGTAGGATCTAGCTGAGAAAGCACACTGGCAGCATGTAGCTGATCGAACAAGTAAATAATACATGGGAGTGGATGCTTATTCTTCCTCGTCACTTTATTTTGCTCACGATAATCGACACACTGTCTAAGAGAACCATCTGCCTTTATGGTTAATACGTTAGGTACTCTTCGCTTATAAATGTGAATGAAACCTCTTTACAGTAGGTCATTCACTAGAACCTTAAGCTCTCACCGCTCTCTAGGTGCCATCCTCCTCAAAGGCATCACTATCAGTTTGGCATCTTTTGCTAAGTCAATATGAAACTCAATCTCTTTATGCGGTGGAAGCCTGTTCACCTCCTCGAATATGTATGGATACTCCCTAGCAATAAGCACTAATAATAAATCATCATGTTGGATACCGAGTGTATATAGAAAGCTAACCGTTACCTCATCGTCTAGTAGGCATCCAAACACTACCTTTCGCCCATCATCTACCTATATCGCCTTATAATCCACCATCATTCTGTATCTATGAAGCATGTCCATACCCAGAATAATACCAAACCCTAGAAAATCCAAAACAAAGCAATCGCAATCAAAAGAACATCCATGACTCGATAAGACCAAACCACAAAAAACCACACCCATGCTAATGGAGCCTTCAATAAGGCTCATCACGATCAAAGGTTGGTCAACCATCTTGGTTTCAATCCTAGCTTATCTACCAGGTCATTAGATATGAAGGAATGTGAAGCCCTGGTATCAAACAAAACACGTATGGAAACATTATAAGTAGAAAGCATACCTTGCATAAAGATGCTCATTCCCTACTCTTTCATCGATGGAGCACTCGACGAAGTTAGGACGGGGCTGAAAGCATATTCTTTCACCTCCTGCTTTTACTTAGGCAGCTTTGGATAGTCCTTGTTGATATGCCCAGGCTAATCGCAATGGTTACATTTTCTCCTCTAGACCTTGCAATCTATACCATAATGACCCTTATCACCGCATTTGTAGCAGATCACCATAGTTTTTCTCTTCTTTTGGCTATCCTTTCATTGAAACTATTTCCTTTTTTATTATTCCACATCTTCTTGCATCCACGCATGATTGTGGCTTTAACTCTTCTTTAAGAATAACAGTCTTTGACTTTAGATATAGACTCTCATGCCTCAGGGCCTTCTCGACTATCATCTCAAAAGTCTCATCTATGTGACCCATGAGTCACTCCCTCAAGTAGCCATCTAAGCCAATGATAAATTTCTTTTCTGATTTAATGGAGTGTCGATGAAAGACATCCCATATTTCGATAGAGCGTCGAACTTAGCAACATACTTGAAGATAGTCATATCCACTTTCTTCAGATCCATGAATTTATAGAAGAAAACCAACTTCTGAGATGTTGGAATAAATTTCTCTCTAAATCTGCTTTTGAACTGATCCCAAGTAAACTGATCCTCGGGAGTGACAACCCTCATTGCATTCCACCAATTCAAGGATCACCCTTGAAGTTGTCAAAAAGCCAATTTGCTTTATATAGAATCATTCAGCCCTCAGTCATCGAAGACCCTTTCGCATGTGTCAAGCCAATCCTGCACTTCCATTGCTAATTGCATTCCTTGGAATGGTTTTACAACTGGGTTGGCAAAGTCTTTGTTTAACTTAGCGAAATCAGCTATGGGCACCTACATTGAAAGCACCACTACCATAGTAATTTTCAGAGTGGCTATTTGAGCATTTTGCTGCATGTTCCTCATCGTGGTGTTGAAAATTGTATGCATTTTGGGATTAGCAGCTCCCAAGCCAGCTTCTACTTCTTCAACTCTGGAGATGGAGTTCCTAGCAGCATTCCTTGTGTGAAGACACATCCTTCACTCTATAAAGGGAATGACCCGTCTCTCTTTAAGGAATTCTGCTTTAGTACACTCTGTGCAATGCGACTTTATACTATATATACTACCATATGTTTTGAAAACCAAAATGTATAACAAATACGCTCTCTCATATACCCTCGATCTACTTTAGGGTGATAACTTCTACCCTATCTCTAATGGATCCCAGTATCTCTTAGTTAAACTACGCAACCCAAGCTCTGATACCAAATGTGATGACTCCTTACACCTTCGCCACTTAATATAACCTAAAGAGCGTGTTGTAACGGTGCCCGGTTAATGTAAGATGATAGTTAAGGTTGTAAAGTAAAAAAAACATCATAGAACATGTTGTATATCTCACAGTGCATCGAATAAAGTACAATAGTCATCACAGATATAAAGTAGGCAAGATAGTAAATATTAAATGAACCATAGAAATCAGAGTGCATAGATCCATACTGCTATACTACATAAGTGATAGAGTTTGTACAAGTGATAATACTCAATTGATGATTGTCTCTAAATTGATAAAAGCACTAACAAGCTCCATAATGTCACACATTAGAATGATAAACAATAATAGCTAAATATAGTAATACGTGAGAGTGTATCCTCCCGCTCATCAAATGCCCAGCTCCACGTGTTTGTCAGACTTGATATCTCTTATCTACTCATTTAAGAGTACCTAGAATAATAGTAAGAAAAGTATATATCCTAAGTTTGGCAAATCTAGTGTGAGCAGTATAAAATCTTAAATACTAAAGTCAATATATTAGGACATAGGGTATAGAGAATCATACTTGGCTAGTCTCTACATCCATAGAGTTGGCACATAACACATGATATATGCTACTCTATTATAGTCATCATGGGTGTACTATATGTTAAGGTACAAATGGGCGTCAAGATATCTACATCAACAATATCTACATCATATGGCATCCCTAGGGTGATAAGCAACCAAAACAAACATAGCATCCATCATCCATCCTTACATTCACCCACTCAATGCGTTAGATACATGAAAACTCGCCTTAACCATCGCGCTCAGGGACTAGACTACCCGTTTGATAGTCAACCTCTAAGTATTCGATACTCAAATCCATGCCACTTAGTAGCTCAGGATAGTCCAGGGTAAACAAATCTCCCATCTGAAGATAAGGACCCATCATAATCCAAGTGGGTGCCCCCCACATATCACTGCTTTATGAGTACATTGAAAACCTCAGAGTATCAATGATCCTTTCGCACATGACATCTATAATAGAGCACGCCCTGCAACTGGTCTCTAAATCATTATATAACTCCTATCTGAAGCCATCAAGATTAGGACGATTCTCCATAATCATCACTATCCGTAGAATATCATTGTTTGTCACAAACTCATCCTCTAACAGTTCCTTAAATCTAACCCGTAGACTGATACTCTACATCCCGAAGTATAGCTATACCATCATTAAAGCTATCACTCCCTATCACTAAGTTCCGTGTCATCAAACCAAGCCTTGGCCAAACTTGGCTAAACACTTGAGTTGATTTGAAACCTCTTTTCTTGAACCCGAAGTTGATCGCATGAAGACCCAAAGAAAACATGTAGAGACTTAGAGTAAGCGCACAAGAGACTTGAAGTTTCCTTAATTCATGCCACCACCAAACCAGCAACCTTGACCTGAGCATACCGATCCATTTGGCCTGAACAATTCGCCACCAATCTGACCCCTATCGAACCATGGACCCCAATCCATGCCACGCTATCCAAGCCTCCACTGAACCATGCCTTGACATATCCTACAATTGAATTATTTTCATCCTACAAATGGAACTTAAAGCGAACCCTTGTGAAACTCAAAATGGAACTCAAAGTAAGCTCACTACCGATCCAACACTTTAATATCATCGCAGATTCAACTTATTTCACCCATAACTTGAGCAAACGAACCCAAATGACCTAAAATTTGAAGCACAGCTTTATGAGGACTTCCTTGTCACCTCAAACAACTCACACCAAATTTGGTCAATCTCACATTCATGGATCGACGATGAGTTGTGACAATGTTCCTATTTCTAAGTCACCATTCGATCACCTTTTCAATCAAACTAACAACACACATTCATGCATTAAACATATACGATATATCCAAACAAGCAAACATTCGCATACGTCAAATTATAACCATTTTCTAACTGTAAGATAATAGGGAAGTTCAAGAAAAATAAGGGAGAACCATAAGAACACAATTTCACAAAACTACACCAAATCATTTGAAATTTACATATGTTGTTAGTTATAGTTTAAAACATATTTGAAAGACCAAAGATGATTTTAAAACATCATTTATAAGCATATAGTGACTAATTAGTAAGTGAGTGATTCTAACCACTCACCTAAGTCAAAAGAAATCCAAAAGAGCATGAATCCTAAGATGAACAGTAGATGCAAGGTGTCTTCAACAGCAAATTCTCAAATCCAAGTGCTAATTTGATTAGTATCCTCTTAATGATAAGATTTGACCTGCTTAAGTAAGGTGTAACGTGGTTTTAGGCTTAGAGAATGTTAATGGTGGCTTCTCCAACTATTTTAGGAAGTATGTAATGGAAAGGAGAAGTCCCATTGGCCCTACGTGGGTGCTAATCTCGATATGGGCTTTGGGCTTAGCCATTAATCCTCATGATTACCAACAAAGCTGTTTAAAATCAAGTGGAACTTCAAACAGCCATATCTCATAAATAGTAAGTCTTTCTACCAGTATGATCACTTTACAGAAAGGAAACTATCATCTCGACCTAATGGAAGTGGTTTCAGACCCAAGTTTGACTCCTATCAAAAGTTATATGCTGTGTTTTTTATACTCAAAATGTGATTGCCTATTTATTCAACATGTGATAGCTCCCAACACCTCAACATGCGACATCGGCATGAGATAGCTTATTTATTCTACATGCAAGAGCAGCATGCAATAGCTCCCGTCACTTCGATATCCTACCATCCATTAATTCAGCATGCGATATCAACATTTATATCTCAAAAACTTGTTATGCAATGGTTTTTACTACTTCTTTATGTTATAATTTATTAATTAAACATGCGGTACCAATAGACTACAACTCCTACTATTCTGCTAAGTGATATTTACATATAGAGTCAACATGTGATGTTGTCGTGCGATAATCTTTATTATCTTGATACGCGATGACTTACAAACTCAACATGCCATAATATTATGTGATATCAACAAATGATGTCAATTCAATCATGCGATATTAATATGTGATAGCTTATTACAACCACTCTTATTTTTTCATTACTTGACAACTTACTAGCTTACATACAACATTATTTTATGGTATCAATATGTTGTAGCTTTGTAATTACCTTTGATTATTATACGGCATCAATACGATGTTTTTTAACTAACATATTTGTGTTTTACCAACCTAGGTACCATATTTGGAAATGAGAAAGGACCCTCCAAGAAATCTCCAGGCACTCCAAGATTAAGAAACTTTCTGAAGAGAAACTTTACTTTAATTATCAATCTTACTTTTCAAAACAAGAAGACATGGATTCTTTGATTTACCACTTTGGAATTTGGGAAATTGAAACTAGAGCTCCTGGCCCTTCCGACAGAGTCGATACTCCTACCAAGGGATTTTTTGCCTTTACTTCCATGTATATCTGGCATTCATGTTACCTTCCCTTCAATGATATCATCACCAGGATTATGTCCTTCCTTGGAATTGCTCCTATTCAGCTTACCCTGAACTCCTATAGCTACATTCACTGCCTTTATTTTCTATTCAAGGAGCTAAAGATGAAGAACTTAACCCCATCAACTCTATGCTCACTCAATACCCTTCTGGAGATCAACTACCAACCGAGGGCTCTATCTTTTGCCTCTATTCTGCTGATAGTGGGCAGTTTTTGATTTGGTCAATAAGGATAAAGATTGGTGTCACCTGTTCTTTTATGTTAGATGTTTCTCTCTTTAGATATTTGGAAACTTTTCTCTTCATAGTATGTTGTTGAACTTCATAATTTCGTTTATTATATTGTTGCAACATTATGTTGAATTTTATATTTCAGATCCTGTTTCGAAAGAGATTAATCCCAAAGTTTTGGGAAACATTGACAAGCTAAGGGACGCTATTAAATACTTAAGGAACCAATTGAGACTCCATACCGAAGAAAAGCTAAGGAATTATTCTTTGATTCATCCATCTCATTGGGTTCTAGGTGAGTCTTTTGTCACAAAGAGGAACATATATGGCTCATCCTCTCTAATCATCACAAATGATGATATTTTTTTTACCAACACTCCAATCAAGCACTTGTCCTCATACAGTTCTGGATATTCACTAGATTTTGATTACACAATTACTGTTTTTTTGTTGAGAATTATGATTTCTTTTGTTAATTACGTAATTATTTATGCTTATTGTTATCATTTCAAATGTTGGCTTAGTTGATCCATCTCTTTTGTCATCAAGTATAGACCCTTCGAATTTCCATCTTCTCCTAATGCTTTTAGCAAGCCGCTTACGCTTACCATATTCAGAGTAGGCTCGTCATCTCTTATTGCTACGACGGGGACACTTACTATTTACTAAAATTCAAAAACATAAGGATTCCAACAGCTCATAGACCTCTTTTGAGCCTCCTCCTAAAAACCTAGAAAGTACAACCTTATATTGACGTCGATCATCGTTTCTTCAACCGACACCATCAAAAATACAATTCCTACCACACTTCCCTCTCAGAGCCCAGTTTTCGACATCACAAGTTCACTCCAAAGAGATTATTTAACTTTCGTGCATCAGCAGTTAGACCGCGATTCTCATCTTTATAATGTTCCCCCATCAGGTCTTGGTGCATGAGTTTATTGACACCCCACACCTCTAGGCGCGTCGAAAATCGGACATGACTAGAAGCACGGGTGGTTGGGTGAAATAAAAATCCATAACTAGCATGGAGAGTAAGAAAACAATATAAAATGATTAAAATATTATAGCGGAAGAAAACTTTCACTAATTATAAATTAATAGCAAAACAGCTTCATTAAAAATAATATTATCCCAAATTTACTCCTGAAACCAAAATTACCAAGTAGTCTCCACCAAAACATAAAACATAAGGAAGTTTACAATATAGGTCCCCATATATAGAGTAAAGTACGGAAAAGAGAAATGAAGTACATGATACAAAAGCTGAAGATAACAACTGCTTCAATCACCCGCCAAGTTGCAAAGAACTGCAAACTAGACCTGCCCTCCTGTGATTTGGGGAAAATAGAAAAAATAAGAATGAGTCAGACATAAAGTCTTGTGAGTGAGAAATAAAATGAAGCAGAAAGAATAAAATAGTTTAATTCCAGGTCTTCCCCGGATATCGTAGAGGGTGAATAATATAATGCAGTGAATCCTTCTTAGATACAGTTCCAAAGAATCCAAAGTCTATAGCCACTCTAGAGAAGTCAACCATGTAGTAATATTAAATGTCAATCGGCTTATCGGACCTACTATCCTTACCTATCCACGTGCTATAGCGTGAAAGTTGTGCTCTTTACCCGTGCATTATGACTAAATGCCTCTTACGCTTGACCGGCGTCGACTCAAACAACCTCGCAGGACCTCAAAGTTGCACTCAGGCTCTGCCAAATTGGACTCCTATCCTCATGTTTCCTCGATCACCAACGTGGACTTACCCCTATCCAAGTGTCGGTCCTCCAAAAGAGCACCCGCAGCTGGGTCCGCTGTGCAAAATCCTCCAAGATTTGCCTAAAGAAGCCTGCGTCGGAGCATACTTGTCATGATCCGTCCGCGTCGATCTGGGTGAAGAAGCCTACGATTGCAGATGCTATCTATCCTATGTACTAGCAACCTATGAAAGGTAACAAACATCCTTGTGAACCGACTTACTCGTTCCTAGTAGTACAGCCAAAACTATATTATGGTCTTAACTACATGAAACACCTGTCAAGACTTTTACAAGATCTGCCTATTAAATCACTTCTAAATTAACTAATTTTACCATTACATTTTACATACTGTTTATTTCCATTAATTTGCTTCAGGCCATTTTTACATATGTACAAAATTTCTCTATCCAATAGCCACAAGCCATTTAATTACACAGAATTCCAATTTTACCTTTTTAGGCCACACATGAAACAAACAATTATGTCAATTAGACTTTCCAATTTTGTTCCAACACCATATTCAAAATTATATAATTATATCAATTAAAACCAAAATTTTATTCAATTAACATATTCTGAATTTATTCAACTAACCTGTTCTGCCATTAAAAACTAAATAACAATTCTAATTCAATTTAATTAAACCAATCTTATTTACGCCATTAAACATGAATAACAATTTATTTATTCCAAATTTCAACCCAAACATGAATTAGAATTGAGAAGTGGTAGAAGGAGTAGATACAATAATCTACATAAATTTCAATCTTATTTATGCCATAAAACGTGAGTATACGATTTATATGTCTCATATTTTAAACCAAACATGAATTAGATTTAAGAAGTGAAAGAAGAAGAAGTTGCAATAATTTACATCTATTCTCAATTAATAACAAAAATAAATTCATATTAAATTGCCAGTGAAGTAATGAAATTGAACCACTTTATTTTTCTATTTCATATTAATTCCCACTCACTAGCACTTGAGCTTGTATAAATTTGAAAAGCTTTGCTTTAATCTTTCTCCCTTTGATTCTTCTAAATTCTCGAAATTGCTTGAATATATATAGATAATTTAATTTGGTAGAGGTTTGTTTATTTAGTAGAGAAAACGAGGAAGAATAATACACATTAATTTTAGTGTAGAATTATGGCGATGGTTGAATAAGAGATTAGGTTTAGGTTAGATGGTTTATTTATAGATTGTTTGAGTGAAGTTATCCATTCTAGCCCATACACATTACTCAACCAATAAAATTTAGCCATCAAATCCTATTAAATCACTGCAGCGAATGGAAGGCCGCCACGTGTTAGAAACAATGCTGAAATACATAGAAAAAATGCTGGAAATGAACCAGCGAAAAAACATCGCTCTAGATTTTGGGTGACAATGGGACTTGATCCCTGGTCATTAAGGAAGTCAACATGCGCCATTACCACTATACCAAATGCTCTTTTAATTTTTAATTATATTTTCTGTAAAATATCAGGATGTCACATTCTCACCCCTTAAAGAATTTCATCACCGAAATCTCCAAAGACGGAAGAACGTAATTAACAAACAGCATCCAAGAACTACATCTGTTCACTCAACCATCATCCATTTCTACCGTTGTCCTTATTTTTAACTAATGCAATTTATGATTCATGCAAAGTGAAATGCATATGGACGTTCCTAATTCGAAAAGGTAGTCGGTCTACTGATTCAATTGACCTCCTGTAATGCAAGTATGATTATGCCATGCAGCCGAATGTTTGCAACTACCCTAGTATAATTGATAATTCTATATGTATGTTTCAATCATTCATCCAAATGCACCATCCATATGCAACATCCATTTAAACACACACAAAGTTTTATATATGTATACATACATACATACATACATACATACATATATATATACATACAACCATGTGAAAATGCAATAGATAACAGACATGCATATGCAGGTGTATGTACCTAGTTGGCCGATTATCCACATAAATATCTATCTAGTGCATGCAATGCATCCATTTGCGAACATTGGCATCCACTTGCAATCATTTTCGTCCATCAAACATAACAAGCCCTAATGACATGTTTACAAGCAAACTGCCATCCATAGGCTAAAGAATATTGAAAAGACCCTATCTAAGGAAGATCAAAGATCAAAGATAAGATATTTAAAGTGCACCTTCAAATA
Organism: Allium cepa; assembly: GCA_030765085.1. NCBI lineage: Eukaryota > Viridiplantae > Streptophyta > Magnoliopsida > Asparagales > Amaryllidaceae > Allium > Allium cepa. The sequence goes on from CM060943.1 coordinate 732,909,836, forward strand.
GAAAAGGATAAGAATTCAAATTCTCTCCTCAGATTCCCATATGCACTCCTTGGGGTCATCTCCCCACTGAATATTCACTAGACGAACTTCCTTGTTGCATAATCTCTTGATGCCGTGTTCCAATATACGGGTGGGTGTACGATGCACAAGTGATTCGTGATCTACCTCCACTTCCCTTAGCTGATCGGGTTCTACTACTGCTGCGGAATCATGTAGACACTTCCTCGGATGCAAAACATGAAAAACATCGTGAATTCCTGCTAACTTATTTGGAAGATCAATTCTGTATGCCACTTTTCCAATCCATGCGGTAATAGGGAAAGGTCCTACAAATCTCGGTGCCAACTTACCCATTGAGCCAAATCTCAAAACGTTTCTCAAAGGAGAAATCTTGACAAAAACCAAATCTCCAACCTTAAACTCTAATCTGAACGTCTTGTGTCGGCATATGATTTTTGTCTATCTTGTGCAGTCTTCAACCTCTTGCAAATAAAATCCACCTTCTCAGAAGTTTCCCTCACCAAGTCTAGTCTAAGCAAGATCCTATCGGTGGTATCCCACCAATAGGCTAGTGATCTACATAGTCTGCCATAGAGGGCCTCGCACGATGCCATCCCAATGCTTGCTTGATAACTATTATTATACGCGAACTCCATCAAAGGTAGGTGCTCTTCCCAAGAGCCTCTAAAGTCAATGATGCACAATCTGAGCAAATCTTCCAAAACCATATTTACCCTCTCAGCCTATCCATCTATGTAAGGGTGATATGTCGTGCTCAGATCCAATTCTGTTCCCAAGGCTTGCTGAAGACTCCTACAAAAATCGCTGGTAAATAATGGATCTCTACCACTCACAATGCTGGTGGGAACACCATGAAGCCTAACTATCTCCCTTACAAAAAGAGTAGCCAAAGAAACTTCCGTCTTAGTATAAAATGAGCGTTCTTCGTTAGTCTATCCACAATGACCCAAATGCTCGTGTTCCCTCTCCGTGATCCTGGTAATCCATCCACGAGTCCATAGAGACACTCTCCCATTTCCACAATGGAATATTCAATGGTTGCAATAGTCCTACGGACTTCTTCTGTTCCGCCTTTACCCTTTGGCAAGTGGTGCACTTCAATACGTACTCCGCCACCCTCTTCTTCATTTTGGGCCAATAGAATACCCTCTTCATGTCCCAGTACATCTTATGACCACCAGGGTGCACTGCCATCCTAAAATGATGCGACTCGTCCAACACCACATCTACTAAATCCTCACTACGGGGAACACAGAGTCTACCATGCCTTCTAATCCATCCCCTAGTGTCCATGGTATAGAGGCTAAGATGTGGTGATGACTCTCCTCTACCAAGCTTATCTAAAATGTCCTTTAACTCTTCTTCCTCACCTTGCCTTGCACCAATTTGCTCCATTAAAGAAGGCTAGACGTCGAGGGCTGCTAACAATCCCAGGGCTAAATCTAATGGAGATCTAAAACCAAAGTTAGCAAAGTACTCCAAATGCTTCCATTCCAAAAACAGAGGACTTAAAACCACTTTGCGTCTACTCAACGCATCTGCCACTACATTACCCTTGCCAGGGGTATAAGAAATCTCAAATTCTTAAGAGGATAAAAAAATCCATCCATATTTACTGTCTCAAATTCAAGACTTTCTGAGAGAATAGATACTTCAAAGACTTATGATCCGTGAAAATCTCAAATGTTTCTCCTGAGAGATAGTGCCTCCAAGACTTAAGAGCAAAAACTATAGCTGCCAACTCAAGATCACGCGTCGGGTAATTCTTCTCATGCATTTTCAATTGTCTACTTGCACAACACCTTACCCTACCCTCTTGCATCAGTACCGTCCTAGCCCCACACCACAAGCATCCGTATAAATTGAGAAAGGCTTAGTTTCATCCGGTAATACCAGTATGGGCGCAATAGTCAAAGCTTCCTTCATTCGGCCAAAGGCACTCTCACACTTGGCATCCCGAACAAAAGCTGAGTTCTTCTTGGTAAGGCGGGTAAGTGGAGCTGACATCCTAGCAAAATCCTTAATGAACTTCCTATAATAAGCCACAAGACCAAAGAAACTCCTTATGTCCATGGCATTCTTTGGGGTCTGCCAATCTTGTACTGCTGCCACTTTCGTCGGATCTACTACAAGTCCATCCCGTGTCCCAAAAAGCAAACCTTATCCCTCCAAAAGTGGCACTTGGAGAACTTCACCTTCAACTTATGTGCTTATAGGGTCCTAAGCACTTCTTCCAAGTGAACAGTATGCTCCTCCTTGCTTCGCGAATAAACCAAAATGTCGTCGACGAACACCACAGCAAACTTGTTCAACGATTCGTGAAATACTCGACTCATCAGGTCCACAAAATATGCCGGAGCATTGGTTAGCTCAAATGGCATGACTAACCACTCAAATAACCCATTTGGAGTCCTAAACATAGTTTTATTGATGCTATCCTCCGCTACACGCAACTGATAAAATCCCACGGCCAAATCGAGCTGCGAAAATACCTTGGCTCCAACTAGCTGGTCGAAGAGATCGTCTATACGGAGAAGAGGATAACCATTCTTCTTCATCAGCATATTAAGCTCCCTATAATCTATGCAAAGTCTGAGAGAGCCATCTGCCTTAGTGGCAAAGAAGACGAGTGCGCCTCACTCAGAAGTGATCCTACGAATGAAGCCCTTCTCCAAAACTCTCCAATCTGCTTGCTCAACTCACGACGTTTCTTGGGATCCATATGCCTTATCGGTAAAGAAACTGGTTTGGCATTATCCACAAGATAAATCTTGAACTCGATCTCCCTCCGAGGTGGAAGGCCGACAACCTCCTCAAACACATCTGGAAAGTCTCTAACAATGGGTATCGAACTCAAATATCGGGCCATAAGTCAAGAGAATAAAGGTAGCTCAACATGACATTCCTCTAGGGTCACAAGATACATCCAAGGTACGTCCACTACAAGTGCCTAACCTCACTGCCCTCTTATCGCAATCAAGAACAACACCATATATGGATAGCCAATCCATATCAAGAATCAACCCGAACCCGGAAAGCCCAATACAAAGGCATTGTACCCCTAAAATAAACAATTTCAAATCCCGACATAACATGGACAAATAGGCCGACCCTCCTATGGGATTTGATACTACTACCGGGTCGGTCACTAAGCAAGCATCAAGACAAGACTCTCTACAAGAGTACTAGATATAAAAGAGTGCAAAGCTCCATAATCAAATAGGATATGAATAGGAAAATTAGTGACAGATAACACACCTTCGATGATCACCTTCTTTCCCTTATCCATAACCGGACAAGTACTAGAGGAAGGAGCTTCCTCTAAAGCATAAGCCTAAGCAAGCTATGAAGGCATCTATGAGCCGTCCTTGGGCTTCGACGGACAGTCCTTCTTTATATGCCCCACTTGATCGCAAAGATAGCACCTCAGTCTCGGTCGCTCTCTTGCCTCTCTACAATCCTTAGCAAGATGGCCTGGTTTCCCACAAGTATTGCACTTCCAGTCCTTCCTTGGAACTTTCCTTTTTCTACCTGACCCTCCTCCTCCTCTCCTCTTTCCTTTCCACTGGTTCTTCCCATCGTTCTTCTACGCCACATCTATTTTCTTCTAGGTATCAGCAAGTAAAGCCATCTCTACCAATCCTTCGAAAGTGGCTCCCATCGAAATGTGGCTCACCGCCAAACTCTACAGTGGCTGACTTAAACCCTTAGTGAATTTTAGCACCATCTTGTGAGGAGTATTGATCAAATCTAGTACAAATCTAGCAAGATCATTGAATTGAATAACATATTCCTTAACTGTCATATCCTATTGCCGAGCTGTATAAATTTCTCTAGCTGCACTCCCTCTTCAGCCTGCGATAAGAATTTCCTCTCGAACCTAGTACGAAAATCAACCCAAGTCAAATTATCCGCCTTAGCCTCCATAATCTCCCACCAACAAAGAGCCTCTTCTTGCAACTGCTATGAAGCCAACTCCCTTCGAGCTAAGTCCCCCAATCCCAAAAGTCTAAATATCCCCTTACAACTATGGATCCAAGCTCTCGCCTCAGTATACGACCGGTGCTAAGAAACGGCTTGCCTCCTAGGCTGGTGTAGTCCTTGCATAACTTGGGAAAATCGAGAATGCCTGGCGGACAGGCTGGATCCCTTTCCGCCGAAGCAGTATCCTAGCTGGTGGCTCTGCTTGTGCAGTAGCCTGCAAATAACGTCTAAACCAAGCAGGCACATTAAGGCCTGGAACTTTGAGGATATCTTGTGGTTAAGACATTTTTATCTATGGATATTAAAATGATGGGATTAGGTACTCCACAAATAGTTCCATAGATAGGGAGGAAGTGATATGAGGGACCCATTTCTAAAAGTTCTTTTCTTTCCAAAATATATACATATACTTTTAAAAGTATTATTTGGAATACCTTTTAAAAATTATTCGAAAACCTATATATTTTTAAAATATTTATAGAATTACCAAAACCTTAGCTCTCGTACCAACTGCCACACCCCGCACCTCTAGCCACCCCAGAAATCAAACATGACTAGAAGCACGGATGGTCATGTGAAATAAAAATCCATAACATAGCATAGAGACTAAGGCAACAACATAAAATGATTAGAATATTACAGCCGAAAACTTTCACTAATTATAAATTACAGGGAATTAGGCTGAAGGAAAAACCTGAGAACACTTTTAGTCTGAAGGACAGAAGTTTTAAAATTTAGTCTGAAGGACAAAAAATGATATATTCATATAGCATTGCACATCCATAATGCTATATTCATATAGCATTACACAGCTGCTTGTTTGTGTATGCAGAAACTTATAAAATTGTGTTGTATATAGCATTATAGATGTGTAATGCTATATGAATATAGCATTATGGATGTGTAATGCTATATGAATATATCATTTTTTGTCCTTCAGGCTAAATTTTAAAACTTCTGTCCTTCAGACTAAAAGTGTTCTCAGATTTTTCCTTCAGCCTAATTCCCTCTATAAATTAATAGCAAAATAGCTTAACAACATTATCCCAAATTTATTTCTGAAACCAAAAGTACCAAGTAGTCTCGATCAAAACATAAAACATAACAAAGTTCACAATATAGGTCCCCCTATATAGAGTAAAGTACCAAAAAGAGAAATGAAGTACACAAAACAAAAGAAATAAAAGCCGAAGATAACAACTACTCTAATGACCCTCCAAGCTACAAAGAACTACAACCTAGATCTGCCCTCCTGTGATTTGGGGAAAATAGGAAAAATAGGAATGGGTTAGATATAAAGTTCGACCGATGAGAAATAAAATGAAGCAGAAAGAATAAAATAGTTTAATTTCAGGTCTTCCCCGGATATCGTAGAGGGTGAATAATATTATGTAGTGCATCCTTCTTAGATACAGTTCCTAAGAACCCAAATCCATGGTCACTCTAGGGAAGTCAACCAAGCAGTAATACTAAATGTCAATCGACCTATCGGACCTGTTGTCCTTACCTATTCACATGCTACAGCATGAAACTCCTGCTCTTCACCAATGCACTGTGACTAAATGCCTCTTACGTCCGAGCGGTGCTAATTCAAACAACCTCGCAAGATCCCGAAGTTGCGCTCAGGCTCCGCCAAACTAGACTCCTATCTTCTTGTCTCCTCGTTCACCAACATGGACTTGCCTATATCCAAAGTGTCGGTCCTCCAAAAGTGCGCCCGTGTTGGGTCGGCTGCGCAAAATCCTCCAACGATCTGCTTAAAGAAGCCTACGTCGGAGCACATTTGTCCAGTTCCATCCGCGTCGATCTGCCTGAAGAAGCCTACGATTGCGGATGCTATCTATCCTACATACTAGCAACGTATAAAAGTTATAAACATCCTTCCGAACCTACTTGCTCGCTTCTAGTATGTATAATCAAAACTATATTTTGGTCTTAACTGCATGAAACACCTATCCAGACCTTTACAAGGTCTGCCTACCAAATCGCTTCCAAATTAATTAATTTTACTATTACAGTTTACATACTTTTTGTTTCCATTAATCTGCTTTAGCCCATATTTACATCCATTTGGTTATTTCGTAATTTTTCTTTTTCTTACATAAATGGTTTTTAATTTCACGTCCGTTCAGTCCGTATGGTTTGTCTGTAATTTTTGTACCATTTTGTTACAAATTTACACTAACCTTTAGGATCCATTTAATTTACATTTTTTTCCACCCTAATTTATGTTATCCTTTTAGTGGTTTAATCTGTATAAATTTTTTATCAATAGCCACAAACCATTTAATTACACAAGATTCCACTTTTACATTTTTAAGCCATATATGAAACAAACAATTATGCTAATTATACTTCCAAATTTTGTTCCAAAACCATATTAAAAATTATGTAATTATATCAATCAAAACCATAATTTTATTCAGGTAATGTATTCTGAATTTATTCAACTAACATGTTCTACCATTAGAAATTGAATAACAATTCTAATTCAATTTAATTAAACTAATCTTATTTACACCATGAAATGTGAACAACAATTTGTTTGTTTCAAGTTTCAACCCAAACATGAATTAGAATTGAGAAGTGGTAGAAGGAGCAGATACAATAATTTACATAAATTTCAATCTTATTTATGTCATAAAACGTGAGTAGACAATTTATATGTCCCATATTTTAAACCAAACATGAATTAGATTTAAGGAGAGAAGTTGCAATAATTTACATCTATTCTCAATTAATAACAAAAACTAATTCATATTAACGTGCTAGAAAAGAACTGAAATTGAATAACTTTTTTATCCATTTCATATTAATTCTCACTCATGTGGCACTTGAGCTTGTATAAATTTGAAAAGCTTTTCTTTAGTCTTTCTCCCTTTGATTCTTCTAAATTCTTGAAATTGCTTGAATATATATAGATAATTTAATTTGGTAGAGATTTTTTATTTAGTTGAGAAAAGAAGGAAGAATAATGCACACTAATTTTACTGCAGAATTAAGGCGACAGCTGAATAAGAGATTAGGTTTGGGTTAGATGGTTTATATATAGATTGTTTGATTGAATATAATCCATTAGATTATTGTAGATTAAATTTGGTTCTTTCATACACTTAATGATTATCCATTCTAGCCCATACACATCACTCAATCAATAAAATTTAGTCATCTCATCCTATTACATCACTGCAGCGAATGGGAGGCCGCCACATGTTAGAAACAACGTTGAAATATGTAGGTAAATGGCTGGACACGAACCAGCTAAAAAAACATCGCTCCTGATTTTGGGCGGCAACGGGACTTGATCCCTGATCACATACACCTTTACCACTATACCAAATGCGCTTTTAATTTCTTTTTAATTATATTTTCCATAAAATATCAGGGTGTTACAAGTTTCTTCCCCTTGAACTTTGAAAAATCATTGACACCTATTCTTTAAACCGCGGCCATTTCCTCCTTAGGTGCAACTGATGCCCTGTTCATATTCTACAACAGCTTATTCTAGCACGCTTTATTGTTTTCTCTCTCAATATATCAAGTTGACATGTGATTTGGTTCTTACATTTGCGATTTTTTCTATATTGTAAAACTTCTATTCTTATTCAGCAATATTCTTCCTTCTCCTCTTAAGACATGTTAACGCTGCAAAAATTGAATCCTTTCCTACTTGAGAAGATAAAAACTTTGGAAAGTGTGATAGAAAATTTTTAGGATGATAATGGATCTTTTTCCACAGAAAATTCATAGATAACTCTTTTCTAGACTTAGAGAAGAAAAGGATTTGCAATTTGCAGGAGAAACAAAGAATTCTTGAGAAGGAACTTTCAATGTTTCGTGTGGCGCAAAGCAATCTCAGCTCGAGGCTTCAAATCTTACAATTTTTTAGCTAAAGTTCCAATCTTAGAAAATAAATTGACTAAGAGGGCCTTTTGCTTAACATAAAATTTTCATTACGTGACATCAAAACCAGGGTCTCTTCCTTTTGCATGAAGCTCTACCCCTTTGGGAATATCAAAGTTCTAAGGTAGCTTTTTCTACAGCATAAAAAGATAATATCGATCAATGCTTAAATTTGGATTTTCCTTCTCTTTGCTTCAACAAAATTAACTATAAGAAGAAATTTGACATTATTTTTGATTGATTTCCTAGAGATCTATATGAATTTGGGGACAATGAGCCTATCATTTCTAAAAAATGCTTAGCTTACGATGATCTTTTGTATGATGGCAGTGAACCGAAGTATGAGGACGAAGAAAAATTTAATGACGATAATGATGATGATGATGGAGACAATCCTGCCTAGGATCAGCTAAAGATGGCTCATCGAGAAAAGATAAGGCGATGATTTCGAAAAGACGGTCTTGGTGCACTAGGGATTCTCACGAGTCGGGTCATGCTGCTGAATTCCCTTCTCCTAATGTGCATCATGGAACTAGCGATACTCCATCCCCCAAAAGCCCACCAGGTGATCCCATTTCATCTAGCCCGGGAAAGTTTGGCCAGTCATCCTCTAATATCTTGAAAACCAAGCCAAGATCCTCGACGACTCCTCCTAAGGTAAATTACTCTCCAAATTATATTTTCCTATTCTTAGTTATCACTACTGAGCCTTAAACTTTTTATTTTAATTACTAGCATAAGAAGAAAAATAGAAATTTATTTTGAGATCTTACTAGATAAAAATAAGATGAAATTTTAAGACTCGACATAAAAGGGAAAAGGCTATACAAGGATTTGAATGAGTCAAATGATATATACATATGAAACTCCTAAAACATCTCAAGTGCTTAGAAGACTTTAGAAATAAGTGATTCACACCTTTACTCCAAAATATCATTTCCATCAGTTAAATTTCCATAGAGAAAATAAAGAGCCTACTACCCTCTTTTGGATGCTTATTACAGATGGAACTAAGCTAATAGAGTGCCTTTACTTAGTTTATGTTAGATTTCCCATGAATGATTTTTATTTTTGGGGCAACGACGGTGGAGGCCAAATTTGGCGACTACATAAGAGGAACCTTGATGAGCATGGATCAAATTTGCATCCTAGAAAGTGCAAAATTTACTCAAAATATTCACTGCACACTTGACTAAAGTTAAGTTCAATAGGGAGAAATTTATCTTTGAATATTATAGGGAATGCATCCTTTATAAACCTTCATGGCACTTATTGTATAATAAATTTTACACTTATGTTGATTTAGTAATAATTTTTTATTTTTATATATAAAATCTATATTTTGACTCTTGGTTTTGTTATGCTATGGGTATGCATGTTTCTGACTTTCTACATATATTGTTCTGTATCTCCTATCCCAAAAGATTTTTTAAGTAAATTTGTTAGGTTAAAAAGAATTTTTAAGGAAAATTCCTCCTTAAAAAGGTCTTACTTGTGAACATATTATTGTCTTTATGACCTCCAGTATATGTACATAGGATTCCCTAATTTGGATTTTAATTTCTTGAGAAATCAAAAAGACCAATCGCTTTACGAGATATAGACTAATTATGCATAATTATTATGCGGTGAGTTTAGTCCCTTCTAAAAAGAATGGGATTATCAGGGTTTTTCCCTGTTAATACTCCTCCTGGCATTGAAGCCCCATTTATAACTGCATTTCCCATTTCACTTTCATCCTTTCAAAAGTTCGAGACAGTTTCTCACAATCTAAGGATTTATGGAGAAACATATATGTTACTGTTTTTACTATATTTTGTATTAGAAATCAAATGTAGTGGTTTTAATTGTATTTCAAGTAATCGATAAAGTTACTTTCTTTTATTAAGGGCTTGTTGTTTAAGTTTTGATTTAGGACAAAGAGTTGGCTCTATCTCTTGATGTCCAAACTTTACACAATGTCTTAATGGCATCCAATCTAGCTTCAAGGGGCAGCTTTTTTTGGTGGAATAGTGTGATGACTGGTGTAAACGAAGAGGAGATGACATGGGCCAAGTTTTGGAGAGGTTCTAGGAGTGGTTCATGTCAGTAATGGTGTAGTCTATTCTGATCAGAAAGTTTGCCGAGCTAGAACAAGAAGAGATGTCAGTTATGGAGTATGCTAGAAGGTTTGAAGAATTGGCTAGACATGGGTAATGCCTATGTTTATATAGTGATGAAAAGGACTAAGAAGTTCATCAGGAGATTGAAGCCTGAGTTGGCTAGGGCTACCTAACCGCATATCAAAGATCCTTGTGATGTGGTAGTGTAGATGGCGTTAAGACATGAAGAGATGCTTGCTTGCTCGGAGAAGGAGGTACAGGTTGGGCAAGGTCAGAAGAGAAAGTTCCTTCATATGAAAGGTGCTCAAAAAGTTGGGGCAGCAAAGAAAGGGAAGTCTGAAGTGGTCTGTTACAAGTGTGATAAGAAAGGCCATTATGCTCATGCGTGCCGGACAGGCAAAGGAAAGAAGGCTGCTGAGAAGAAAGGAGTGAGGTGTTTCAACTATGATCAAGTTGGGCACTGCAAGAACTAGTGCACAAAGCTAGCTAAAGGAGATGAAGGCCAAGTATTTGCATTGGAGCCTGCTACTTCGAAGCCAACAGTGCAAGAGAAAGGAAAATCAGCATTGGGAAGTACGCTTCAGATCCATGATATGTTTGTTAACGTTTTGCTTGATACTAGTGCATTGCATTCTTTTATATCTCAATGTTTGGTAGATAAGTTTAACCTAGAACCCACATATTTAGTTACTTTCTCAAGAGTTGCAAATCTGATAGTAGGGTATGCTGTGCTTGGGATGAAGTGTGACCACTTAGATTTTGACTTGTTAGGTTACACATTTATTTGCATTTTGCATGTATTTGACTTTGTAGGGTTCGAAATTATATTGGGTATGGACTGGTTAAGTGAATATAATGCTAAGATATTTTGCCAAGATAGGAAAATATCGCTTAGACACCCGGACTGTACTGATCAGATAATTTATACCATAGAAAACCCTAGCTGTGAGGTGAATACTTTGTTGGATGTTATAGAGTTAGAGGATAAGTTAATCGTGTTTTTATGGTTAGAGAATTTGTAGATGTTTTCGAAGCGGTAGTAGGATTGCCACCAAAAGGAGCCATTCAGTTTCAGATAGATTTAGTGCTTGGAGCAGAACTGGTAATTAGACCACCAAGCAGGATGACACCTACAGAGATGAAGGAGTTGTAGGCTCAGTTGGTGGATTTAGAAGGCAAGAGTTTTATTAGGCTAAGTAGTTCGCCTTGGGGAGTAGCCACAGTATTTGCTTAGAAGCTGGACGGATCGTTAACGCTATGTATCGATTATCGTAAGTTGAATGAGAAGACGATAAAGAATCGATATCTGCTACCCAGGATTGACGACATTCTTTGTGGGCATTTAGAACAAGGTATGGGTCATACGAATGGTTAGTTATGCCGTTCGGACTCACTAATGCGCCGACATTCTTTGTGGATTTGATGAACCAGATTTTCCGAGAGCACTTGGATAGGTTTGTTGGTTTTTATGGATGATATTATTATACACTCTAAGGATGAGAAGGAGCATGAAGTTCATCTTAGAGTTGTGCTTGAGACGCTGAGGCAACATCAGCTAAAGATAAAGTTTTCGAAGTGTCATTTTTGGAAGAAGGAAGTGAAATTTCTTGGTCACATGGTTTCGAAGAATGGATTGTCCGTCGATCCAGATAAGATCGAAGCTGTTAATAAACGGAAGAGACCAGAAACTGTAATTGAGATAAGAAGCTTTCTTGGATTGGTAGGATATTATCGAAGGTTTATTAAAGATTTTTCATGGATAGTAGCGTCGATAACTAAGCTAACGCGAAAGGATTTGAAGTTTGTGTAGACCGATAAGTGTAAGGAAGCGTTCTAGTGCTTGTAACACTTATTGACCCATGCACCTGTGTTAGTGGTTCGGGAGGGGAATCAGGATTTAGTAGTTTATACGGATGCATGTGGTACTAGGTTAGGAGCTATACTAATGTAGAGGGGTAAAGTGATTTCCTACGCTTTTAGCCAGCTTAGACCGCATGAGGTTAGATATCCAACGCGTGACTTAGAGTTAGCTACAATCATTTTTTCTTTGAAGGTATGGAGACATTACCTGTTAGGAGATAGGTTCGAGCTTTATTTAGATCATAAGTCATTGAAGCACTTGTTCTCCCAGAAGGAGTTGAACATGAGATGGTAGAGGTGGTTAGAGTTTTTAGCCGCTTATAGTTTTGGAGTAGAGTACACACCAGGGAAAGGCAACAAGATTGCGGATGCACTTAGTAGGAAGCATCAGAATGCAGTGTTGGCTGTGATAGCAGAATGGAAAGATTTGGAAGCCTTGACAGCTTAAAGAGTGTAGCGGAGGTCCATGACTGGGTCTAGTGAAGGATCTGGTATATTGTCTTGTTTAAAAGTCCGACCGATATTGATTGAGAAGATTGCTTCTAAATAGGAAGAGGCTCCGGTGTTAGCTGAAAGGATCAGGAAATTAAGGGATGGAATGGAGAGTGATGACTTGAAAGATTTCAGTCTTGACCAAAGTGGATGGTTAAGAAAGAAGGGTATATTATGTGTTCCAAATGTGGAAGGCATAAGGAAAGAAGTTTCGTAGGAATGCCATCGTTCGTAGTTCGCTATTCATCCAGGAGGAATGAAGATGTATCCGGATATGAAAAGAAGTTTCATCTGGGAAGGCATGAAGAGGGATGTTGGCTTATGGGTGAAACAATGTTTAAACTATCAGCAGGTGAATGCTGAGCATCATAAGCCAAGTGAGTTTCTTCAGCCATTGGATATTCCGATATGGAAGTGGGATTCTATTTCTATGGATTTCATAGATGGGTTGCTGAGATCTAATAGAGGGAATGAAAGTATATGGGTCATAGTTGACAGATTGACCAAGAGTGCTCATTTCGTTCCAGTTAAGTCAAACAGGACGGCACCTGCATTGACTAAGTTATTTATAAGAAATGTGGTTAGACTGCATAGAATTCCTAGTAGTATTATTAATGATAGAGATTTCTTCTTCACTAGCGAGTTATGGAAGAGTCTATAGGAAAGTTTAGGAACCAAGCTCAAGATGACTACCGCCGACTATCCGCAAACAGATGGACAAACAGAAAGAGTTAACAAAATATTGGAAGACTTATTACGAGCTTGTGTATCAGACTTTGGTGGATCATGGGTAGACCGCCTACACCTAGTCGAGTTCTCATATAACAATAGTTATCAGACTAGTATAGGGATGACACAGTTTGAGGCTTTCTATGGAAGACCATGCAAATCTCCCGCATGTTGGTTCTAGACCGGAGATAGATTAGTCCTTGGTCCTAGTTTGGTAAAAGAAGCAGAAGAAAAGATAAGCTGATAAGGGCGAGAATGAAGGAAACTCAGTCTTGGTAGAAAATCTATGCAGATAGAAGATGGAAGGATTTGGAATTCTCTATTGGAGATCATGTTTTCGTCAAAGTATCGCCGATGGAAGGTGTTATCAGGTTCTAGAAGACGGGGAAGTTAGCACCGAGGTTCGTGGGACCATTTCCTATTTTAAAAAGGATTGGAAAACCGGCATATAGAGTAGAGTTACCGAGTAGTATGGCAGGAGTCCACGATGTTTTCCATGATGTTCTTCCGAGGAAGTATGTTAGGGATCCAGACACTACTATAGCAACAACTGTGTTGGAAGATTTAGTAGTGGAACCAGACATGACTATAGTTGGGAAGCGTATCCAAATAGTCACGAGAGATGTGAAGAAGTTGAGGAACAAGACAGTCAGATTAGTGAAGGTTCAGTGGAGTAATGACGCTAGAGACTGCATTTGGTACATTGAGAATAGGATTAGAGACGATTATTCTGATTTGTTTGATGGTATGTCTTACCTTGATTGTTTTGATGTGTACCTGATCGTAATTTCGAGGATGGAATTTTGTAAGGAGGGGAGATTGTAACACCCAATATTTTTAGTAACATTATTTAGGAAATTTAATTAGTAAACTTAAATTAAATAATGTGGGTTGATTAATGGATTGAGATTTGTGATTTAATTCAGGGGGTAGCCGTGCCATGTTAATGAGTAAACAATGAATTAAAGAATTAAGGTGTTAGGAAATAAAGGAGAGCAAAATAGGAAAAATTATTAAACTTATACATTAAATCCTTAGGAAACCAAAACACATGTTCATTTCATATTTTCTCAAACAAAAACACCTCTAAGGCCGACCACCATTAGCAATCTCTAGAGAAAACAAATCTAGGGTTCAAGCGAAGAATCAAACCAATTAATCAAGAGCAAATCTCATCCTTAATCACAAAGCTAAGGTGAATAATAACTACATCTCATTTTTAATGATTTTCGGTTTTATGGTAAAATCTGAATTATTTGCATAATTATGCCATGTTTTTGAATGATTAAATGACATATATGCTTGTTTATGATTTACGCTTATTCATATAGATTTTTATGATATATTTTGATGTGAAAACCCTATTTAATGACATTCAAATTCCTTGCGAATTTGGATTTTAGACAAAAAATGATATTTTAAAGATGAGTTTCAATTTCAAAATTTTCCGAATTAATGTGGATTTCATATTAATTTTCTAATGAAGAAAATGATTTATTGGGTTATAAATCATTATCGTTAAATAATTAATTATTTAGGTCTGAAATTTATGTATGTTGGAAAACATATTGAAAATGGTTTTTTGGAATTTTTGTAGAATTTTTCTAAGTGTTTTGATGAATATATAAAATTATTTAAGGTATGAGACTTAAATGTTTTATATATTTATAAAGAAGAAGGGATTTTTTATAAATAAAATTATTATTAATTTCTGAAATCATGGCATCACTTTTAGAAAATAAAATTAAGCAACCAATAAGATTTTAACAAACAATAGCAGGTTAGTCAAAAATTTACCGTATCGCGAAAGATATGTTTTAAAAAGATAATAGTGAGGAGAAACTCATTCTGCTAAGCGGTGTGGTCTCATTCAATATCGTATGTCCGAGATGTATAGTATTGTTCACACCGGGCTTTTTGTCCAACTCGAAGTTTATGTTATCCCTTTAAACTCTCGGGTGCTCAAAATTGATTTGGGTAGGCCGAGGGTTAAGTTTTTACAGGTTTTAGTAAGTTGACGAATAAAGCTTTCGGAGGTAAGAAGGTAGTTGATAAATAGATATTTAGGAGTTGCTATTTTGTTTTATTTTCCGCTGTGTGGTATCTAAGACAGTTATGTCTATATAATACTCTAGTCAACCAAGGAGGCATCATCATATGTCGTCTTGGCTTATTTATATAATAATTATATGTGATCTTTGCCTAGGAAACGTTATGGGATTGTGTAATTTGAACATGGAACATGTGTTTTGAAGTGTAATAGAAAATGTTATTTTGAAATCTGTGATTTGTTTCATATTCATGTGCTTCTAGTATCATGGATACCATTAACATTACCATATTTGGTCAACGAAAGTTAATACTATGGATGACTGCAACATCTGTAGCGCTTAGCTTCGGACCTCCAGATGGGGATGTTACATGATCGGTCCTTGAGGCAAGATCAAATGATTGATTGACCATCCCACTTTAGATGGGTGCTTTGGCTAGGTGTAGAAATGGGATCAAGGACTTTATTGTTCATCTTCTTTGGATGGGTACTTTGGCTAACCCTGAACAGGACCAAAGGCTTTGTTGTTTCTTTATTTATATGAAGTTATTCCTTTTTACAAATACGTTACCAATATTAGTTCTGGTCATTAGGAGTTATGAAAGAATGTACCACCACTATCATTTATAACATTATTTATTCTTCTTTTAACTCCTTGAGAGTTCATACTCAATATATTCCCATAGCATATCTTACCATACATAGTATTATATGATCCTGGATAAGGCCCTACAATTGTTAGTTTTATGTCTGTTCACTTTATGTTAGTAATAATACTCACCTCCTTCGTGTCTTTCTTCCCTTTTCATACTTTTCATGGGAGTCCAATAATTCAACCTTTCTTTGGAAAGAAAGTAGAGTTCTTCTTGCGATACACAAAGAGGGGTACCTATCTTATTTTTGGGCCCTTTAATAGTGTAATTCCCTTGCTTATTCTAGTATCTTTTTTAGGGAATCATGACTTCTCTTTGGTTCTCCTTCAATTTCCACTTTATAGCTCGAAGGTGTTTTTCTTTTTCCTAAGAGATATGTTAATAACACTTCCCCATTTCTGAATGAATTTGTTGAAGTCGTGGTTTAGTTCTTCTTCAAATATCATTCCTTTAGCTTAAGATCGATTGTCACTTCTTACTAAAGCAAATGGGTCATTTTTTTTAACTTTCCATATTTCATATGCCTTTGAGTCAGTCCCTCCTTATTCGGTTCATTCATTAAAGAAAAAACAAAGGCTTTTTCCCTACGTGGAAAGGTTTTAAAATCCTTTTACTCGGATTATATTGGGAAATTTTCTACTTTTCTACCAAAGAATAAAGGTTCATGTTTCATAGGTTTAGCACTTGCTATTCACTAAATTACTGGGCACGTCATTGAAAGGTTAAGGAATTCAAGTTAGGCTTTGAAGATCCTTGTTGAGAAATAGACATAATCGACAATCTTTAGAAAGATAGAATTAATTTATGAGTTTAGTTCTCAATGAAAGCACCACAAATGTTTGGCTAATGTTTGGTCCTAACTTATTTTCTAAGTCAACAAAAGAAATAATGGCATTTGAGAAAGAGATGAGGCTCTTAGAAAAGTACGTTTATCATTATATAATCGAAAGTCATTTATCCAAATAGGAAATTGTTTATGTTCTATGTCATAAAATCTCAATTTCAATTTGACCTAATCGGCCATTAGAGTCCCAATTCAAGGCTTTTAATTTATGCTCTAGAGAAATGAAATATGAGGAAGAATTACAATTCAAAAACTCTTCCCTTCTTAGTAGGGAGTACATGGCTATTTTTAAAGAATTTAGGCCCTTAGATTTTTAAATACGACACTTACAAGGGATGAACGGTTATGATTTGTTGATGTGGCACATGGTCGATTTGACATGGGGCTCACTTTCAATTTCTTCATGGTGACGTGGCATAGCTAAACTAACCAGAAGATGCTACATGGCTACTGGAGTATTGATTTTGGGTAAATGCTTCAACGTCTATGTAAATCTTAGCATACGATAGCTTAGACCATCAATTAGCAATAGCCTCAACTATCCACCTGTGGTAGCCTCAACCATCAGTATGCGATAAATTTAATTATCAACTTGCAATAGCCCCAGTCATAAACCTATGATAACCTTGACCTTTAGTATGTGATAGATTCAATCATCAACCTATGATAGCTTTACAAATACCAACTTGCAATTGCTTCTCATTACTTCAACATGTGATAGCCTTGAGAATATCAACTTGAGAAATACTTAATAGCATCAACTTGCGATAGCTTTTAGAAATCATTAACTTGTGATAGCCTTAGCATCATCGACTAGCATCGACTTGCGATAGTTTTTCTTCAACCTGCGATGGCTTGGGGTTTTTTTGGTATAAAAACAAATAATATCAAATTATAATACTCTACGTAACGGAACAATACCTCAATCTGCATCTTCACTACATCCATCAAGTTAACACATTTTTACTATCGTGCTAAGCTATATAATGAAACAACAACATACTAAGCAACATGGCACCAATCGTGACCCAGTGTTACACACTAGGTTAGTAGGCCATGGGTCTCTAGGTAAGGCCAAGACCCACCAAACATGGCCATTGATGGAAGGCCAATACTATGATGCTTTAACACATCGTCCACCAAATAATTGTATTGAACCCGAATCAATATACATTTCCTAATTGCTACTGTTTGTTTATCATGAGAACAAAATGATAAGTAAATCCGAGCCTATAACCCTTGCTATAATGTAGCCCGAGATTATAGCCGCATTACCAAGATAGTACGTCTTCTATCAATAATGTCGATCCACTCAAAGGCACACTTCCGACCCGACAACTACTCATGCCACAAATGTTTATAAATATCTAATCCTAATGACCAAGCCAATGGATATAGACTTGCTCTATATGCGCAATATTGTATGGAGTCGTATATCAAAATCACCAGACGACCTTACAAAGGTCACCATACAAATAAATACACACCTTCAATCCTTAACGATGACCTCATCGTATCTAACATCCCTAATATGCCCTCCCGATCTATTATAAACTCTATAATTTTTTAATACGTATTGAAGTGGGTACTGAATAGGCTCTCCAAACCTAGCAAACATTCATGGATAATTGCCCTCGGAAAATAATGAACACTGGTCTAAATAGCGTTTCAGTCCGGCCACATATGTGAAAGAAATCACATCCCAAATTTCATTCGAAAACCTCAGAAAAAGTCCAAGCTTTCCCTCTATAAATAATCGAAAGATTGCCAACAAATGATTGATCGATTGACTAATGGTAGCCAATTCTAAATGTAGTTTAATAGTTGATTAGTCAAGGTTTACTATTCGACTCACTTCTTGAATAATTAATTGGTTAAGCCTGGTCAGTCTATTGTTATACACAATTTTTAGCCTATTTCCTTTTGGCTTCAAAACCTTGCACACACCCCTAGATTAGTCAACCAATGACACTTGATCATTCAACCATTTGCCTGTAGGGAATGGGTTTGAACAGGATGGGACAAGCTTCTCTAAGGAAATTTATCCCACCATTTAGCTTTACTCAACCATCACCTTGCTTTCCTCTCGCTGACATTAGTCTCAGGACTTCGTGACCTTCCATCCACCTACTACATCTCGCAGCTCAGTCTTTAAAAATCCACCATAGGAAGATTACCACTGCACGGTTGTTTGCAAAATAAAAGGGCAAACACCTCCAACCTATTTATTATAGATATGTGGATACGGGTTATATAATACAGATATTATATTTTTATTATGATTGATTTTTATAGAGTGGATCACGTATAGGTTATGCAAAAAGTAAATTGTAGTACAATAAAGAACACAAAGATTTATAATGGTTCAGCCATAATGGGCCTACGTCCAATGTCCATTTTCATTATTCTCTTATAGATCTTTGATATAATGCCTAAGATATAAAATACAATAATACATAGCTCAATAGAAGGTAAGATAGAGACTAAGGATGTCTATTAGGCTATTCGTGTTCGGCTATTCTTGCCTGGCTATTCTTGTTCGGCTATTTCTGTTAGCTTATCTATGTTCGGTTATCTCTGTTAGATAGTTTCTATTAGATTGTTCCTGTTAAGCCATTTCTGCCAGTTTGTTCTAAGCTTTCTTTGACTTATCTACTATTACAGTTGTAAGCTTAGCTCTCCAGAATTCTTCCTCATTGTTATTCGAAGCTTTGGTATTTACAAGAGTGGACAGTGTGGTGGTCATTCAGGTAAATAAGGAAATTTCCATTTATAACTCGCTTGGATTGGACATTTCCATCTATACATGATATAATCAGAACTTTCCATATATATCCAGATTCGTTCCATATGTATCTTTCTTAGTTCGACTGAGAGCTCCAATCGATAGTCGGTTAGGTGTGGTGCACATGGATATGTTATTGGCTAGGTTCCTGCACCATCTTCTTGGTTCAGCTCTTACTGCTCTATCTTTGCTCGGTTTTCACAAGACTATGCTCCTAGCTCGGCATCCTTTTCCACCGAACAAATGACCCAGTTTGGTACCCTAGGTGCCGAACAGGATCTCTTATTTGGTACCCTGGGTACCAGAAAAGATCTCATGTTCGGTACCTTGGGTACCGAATATAAGGGGTATTCTTTCTTTTTTCTACTCCTTGTGCCTTGCCTTCTCTTTTTGCCTTCCTTACATTGGAAATGGTAAGCACTCGGCTGTTAGACTCCCTACCAGACCATTCCTCATGTTCCATCAAAATAATGTGCTTGTCAAGAATTGAACTCCTGACTTCTCCCTTGGAAGCTATATGCCTAACCACTTGAGCTACACACGTTTTTGTGCCATAACTCCTTCATTTCAAGTCAAAATTGAATGAAACTTGGACCATTTAATTTGTATCATTGTGTAGATTATTTATATGTGTCTAAATATTCCATTTCTTTGAGTAGATAGTAGCTCTCTAAGGTGAGGCCTGGGTCGGTTAGGTGGTGGACAAATTTTAAGATGATCATATCTTTTGATTCATAACTTGAATTGAGATACGGTTTTGACCTAGGCGGATGTGGTAACCTTAGGAACATTTTAAAAGTGCTTTGACTATATTTTCCGACTATTTTGATTTTTCCCATAACGCTTTGCCTTGCCCTTGTGATTACATGATGGCGCTTTTATTATACATCTTTTGGTCATTTCTATGCTCTTTAACGTCTTTTTGTATTTACTGTGCTATGGGTGAAAATTCCCGTAATACTTGCCTCATAAAGCATACTTTCGTAGGATTCAAAGTATTCTTTGTTTTGTCCTAACTTGTCTTTCTTTCTCAATCGATGGTTATCTCGAACCTCAAACATTTACATCCTCATCTCGTCCTTTCGGTAAGTTTTCTGCTGCTAATATATTATTGAGCGGTGTTCACTTAGGGAATGATTCCAAGACATCCTTTATAAGTGTGAAATTCATAGTTCATTCTTTCTTGGTAGTATATTCATCTAGCATGATTTCCTACTGATTCTCATCTTTGTTCGATAGGCTTTTGCTCCCTCTGTTTCAACCTCCTAGCTCATATGTCCTAAGGGTTGCTTGTTGTTATCCAGCCTTTTGGCCTGGCTATACTCGAACTGACTAGACAAGTTAAGATTCGACTGTCATCAAGGTCGACACGTCAGATTAACGAACATAAGCCTTAGAGATCATGCACATATGATTATGAAGCAGCGGTGAAGCGAAAGTGGAAGATGGACTCAATAGAACACCCAAAATATGAAATACACCATTTACTGAAAATGGATCGAGTACGATCCATATTCACTAAATATGGATCCTACCATATCGACATTACAGCTCAATTCAATAGAAAACGATCGACATCGCAAAATCAACAAGCCAAACACACATGAAACTTTGGGAACTTCAATATATTAAAGATTGGAGCCCACCATATCGATCGCATATCAAAACAATATCATGAAACAATCGATGCCGATCGTTATTAATGATGTAGGACCTATGATTGATATTGGGACTTCTTTTAGATTTGGAGACTCTGCTGCCAAATTTTCAGGAAGTTATTTTGTCGTTTTTCCTTATAAATATAGACTTGATTATTCATTTTTGGGATCTTTTACGCTGCTTGTTGTTTTGCACTTTTTTGTAACTAAGGGTTCTCCTCCGATCCATCCCGTTGTACTCAATAATTTAAGAGATTAATAAAGTTATTTCTCTAAAGTGGATGTAAGCATTCAACGTCGAACCACAATAAATCGTTGCGCTCTTGTTATTGCTTATTTTCTGTTATTTAATTTCTTCTTTACTCTATTTTCATTTACTATTCTTCATTTATTTCTCTGTAAAATCTTTATTAGGTGTTTATGCTAATTTTTGGTGCAAACACATGTCGTCTTACGAATATTCTAAGAATAATGAGGTGCCATTGGGAAAGGAGTACATAGTGGTTCCATGGTACATGACTTGACAATGTGTATTTTGTTGCATTGATTATAGTTTGGCCAATTAAGACTGGTGGTTATGATGTATTTTTCCCACATGATGGCCAAGTTATTCCACTGTGATCCCTTTATCACTACCATGCATATTTGTATCGGTCAACCGCTAAAATGTTTAGCTAGGTAAGCGGTATCTGCTGAAGTTTTGAACGTAGGTTGGTCATGCATTTATTTTATGATGCTAACCTTCTTTTGAAGTTTATGCGTCGCTGCGTCTGATATTTATTCATGTCCATATTCCCTTTTTCTTGGCTAGTAATTGTGACATGTTGGTCCCACATGATCGCTTGGTTATCCTGTTCCATTTATTACTTTTCTTGCCATTATCATGCATTCTTGTATAGGATCGTTCACTGGCAAGTTCGCTAAGGTGAGCGATCCCTGATGAAGTGTCCTTGTAATCTAGTCCTATGTGTTCGTGTTTGTTTTCATGCATATACTCCACATGCACTTTTATAAGCTTGTCCTAGTGTCAGTCTATTGGTTATCCTCATCTACAATTCCAATATTGACTGCTTGCAATGAACTGCCCAATCGATAGTCTCGTTTTACTATGGACAAACTCAACTATCCACCGTAGGCAAAAGTCCAAGGTCGCTCATCGAGGGTGAACCAACTAGGTGGCGGTCATGTTCTGATTGCTAGCAAGTCAAATTCCCCATAGCTATCCCAAGAGCTTATAGCCGATCATCAATTATGGACACCTGGTTAAGACATCACTTCGGTCCACCACTTCTGTTTGGAAGTTTAAGTCGATCATCAATGATGGACACCCATTTAAGGGATCACTTTGGTCTGCCATTGCCTATGAGAAGTTTGAATTGATCATCAATAATGGACACCTGGTTATGGGATATCTTTGGTCCATCACTGCCAGTGAGAAGATTTGGGTTCAATCGTTAATGATGAACATTCATTTGGTAGTCATATTCGGACCATGGGCTGATCTTGCTCGCCATTGTTGGCAAAAGATTTGGGGCTGACCGTCAATGGCGATCACCCAATAGGCGGTCATGTCCTGACCATGGGTTTATCTGGCTCCCCGTTACCAGCTAAAGATTTTAGGCTGATCATCAATTGCGAGCACCCGTTTGTCGGCCATGTCCCGACTATGGGCTGATCTGGCTCACCATTGCCAACTAAAGGTTTGAGGCAGATCGTCAATGGTGAGCACCCATTTGGTGATCATGGCCTGACCATGGGCTAGTATGGCTCTCTATCGCTGGCCAAAAGTTTAGGGCTGATCGACAATGGCAAGCACCCATTTGGCGGTCATATCTTGACCATGGGCTGATTTGGCTTGCCATTACTGGCCAAAGGTTTGGGGCCGATCGTCGGTGGCGAGTACCCATTTGGCGTTCCTGACCATAGGATGATTTGACTCTGCCATCACTAGCCAAAGGTTCGTCCTAGCTTTCCATAATGCACCAAAATTGGGCGCCTCGAGTATGTTTAGGCCTTGGTTGTAAGTCCTAGAAATCGACGACTTTATTTGGCATGGGATGATAGTTCTTGTAGTTTTTTAGTAGTATTGGTTACCTGTCATGGTTTCGAATACCATATCCATAGGGTTTGGGAAGACCACGATGATTGACTAATCCAAGTAGTTACTATAGTCTATGTGCAAATACGAAACAGAGGTTTTGAGCAATCCATGTTTAATAGATACTGCTCATTCCACGATGATGAGAATGCAGGCTCCATTCCCTATATCCCTACCGAAAAAATATAATCTTTCCCAGATTTGGTAAGGTGCCCTAGGCCAAGGGGAAATCCGCTCTAGGACTAGGTTTCCTTCCTTAAGCGAGCAAGGCTCTAACCTAAAGTTGTATTGTTTCACCGCGTTTTGCTAGAGCACTACGGTTTTCAAAGCTACCTTGTCCCACTTCTCCTCAATTATATTTAGGGATTGTTTAGAAACTTTTTATTCTCCTCCAAGTCATAGTGGATTCTACTATAAGATATGATTATAGTTTTGAGGGAAAGCATAACCTGTAATTTTTATGCCAAAACAAAAAAGAAGTATATCCCATTGCTATTTCATGGGAAGTGCAATATGCATAAAGTGCCAATGGCAGCTCATCCATTTGAGTTTCCTTATCATTTTCCAAATGCTCCTTTATAAGAGTTTTGAGAACTTTATTGACTTCTTCAACCTTTTCATTGGTGTATAAGAGAGGCACTATAAGAAAGCTTTTCCCAATTCCATGTTGTTGATAGAAATTGCGAATTCTTGACTATCAAACCGCCATCCATTGTTTGAGATCATTTGGAGCGAAACTCCATACTCGACGAAGTAAACTACAACCACTATTGCATTATTAGCTCCACCCGTGGCTATTGAAAACACTCCCGTAAGATTTCATCTTCTATGGTCTGCCCTTTGGTGTCGTCTCCTCAACTGCCTTAGTGAACGTTATCCAATATTTCCTTAGCCATTTTTATATCCATGCACCCTAGCAGCAGGTTAGTAAAACCCATCTATATAGGATGCCATCTTGTATAGTGTACCAAGTCAGCTTGTGCATCACCTTCCTCGCTTCATTCCAGTTGGAGTGAAGCGATTTCTAGGACTATCCCAAAAAGCAATCCATTTCTTGAGCTAGCCAATTTTTTCGAATCGTCGGCATCTCGGTTTTCCTCCCGTGGGTTGTGCTTAACCACATAACATTCTTGCACGTTAAGCAAAGCCTTCACCCTTATTCTTTTTTTTGAGTCGGTCATTATTCGTTGACTTATAACTCCCATAATGCTTAATTCAAAACCTTTTGCAAGTTGCTATGGATACATATTTTCATGATTTCTAGTTCTTTTGTTATTTTCCAATCTTGCTATTAGTATACCATACTCCGTTGTTCGGTCTAGCCTACAAGGTAAGAGGTTTATCCGACCCATCGGTGTCAAGAACATTCGCTCTTGCCTAGCCATTGGTATTTCTCTAACTTCCAATTGTGTCACATTGTCATGTGGCATGGTGTTATTATACCTTAATTATTTCTATTAATATCATTTGAAATTTATTCACTAAAGCAAGTCTTACCTTTGCATTATTGTATTTGTATGCTTTGACGGTATTCAGTCTTTTTATTATCATGATTTATATTCATATGAAGTTGACTCTATCTTGAGGGCTTTTTGAAAAGATTATTCTCCACTATTTCTAGTGATGTACGACCTCGTCTATGGAATGGGTCATAATTATACTCCACTATCTCTAGAGAAGCTGAACCTGGTCTTCCATATGATGGAATTGAACCTTATCTCTAGGACGAAGAAGTTTATGCTCCATTGTCTAATTACTTCATTCTTTATAATTTTTATGCACATCATTCTTTAGATATATAGTAGGAGGATAGGCTCTGATATCTATGGGGAAAACAAACACTGTGTCCCTAAGTGTGGTTATACCACTCCTCCGCAAGGACTCAGTTTAGTCTAGGGACTACAATCTATAGTTTATAGCTCTTCTACAAAAGTTACCTTAGGTTTTAACCCGAAGCATACCTTTTCCATTTCCACCATAGTTAGATCTCCGGTTCTTGATTCATAAATTCCACGGTTTCTCATGTAGCAAGATTGGTTCTTTCAGGAGTCTTCGTAAGATGTGAACATGGAAACTTGCCCTACCTCCTGAAGTGTTTCCTTACTCTAGTTCCTGTTATCCATCTTTTACATGCCCCTATTAGCGAGATTTTTGATCTCACGATGCTTCAAACAATCGCAGAAGTAGTTGTAGCGTACTTCCATGAATTAAAATCAACAATTTTAAGTAATATTAAATTTGCCTTTAGATAGTAAGTATGTTGCTGGTAGCTTATACAATTATGTAGTTACACATTGACTACTTATTAAAACTTTAATTTGGATTAACATCTAATTTAAGTAAATTAAATTGAAACAAAATAGAAAACAATCTAACGCTAAAATCTAGATGGTAAAAAATGCAGGAAAAAGTAAAGACGTGGAGAATTTTATATGGTTCGAATGTTAAAGAATCCTAAGTCTACGGGGAAAAGATCACTTTCTTCTTTTATATTCCTTATACTAGCATTAATGGCAGAGATTACAGAACTTTTAACCTTAAAAATATCAATTAGAAAAAAGATCCCTTTCTTGCTAAAGTGCATTTTCTATCAATAGCATAAAGATGCAGGTGGATCGCCATCACTCTTTTCTTGCATTTTAATTTCCACCTTTGGATTTGCCATGTGTCATCCATCCATCTCATTTTTTCTTGTGCATGGACTGCTGACGTGCATTGGCGGGAAGCCATAAGATGAGTAGTTGAATTCTGGGTATTGGCAAGAAGTTTGAAATCGAAGTTGGAAACATTGAACTTGAGGCAGGAAACTCAAATTCAAACGGATCATGCACCTCTGATCTAAATGGGAAAATGGCTTATGTACTACCCCACGAGGATGTTGAGAGTTATTACTTTGTTTTGTTTTAGGGCGTCGTTGATACATATGGATCGGAACTACGCTGTCGCTTGATACTACCCTGGGTATGGTTGTAATTGAGTCATCTTGCCCAGTCTGTAATTTTTTTGACATTATGCTAAGGGTAAATGGAGTGGAGTTGCTTTGCCCCCAAATTGTGGTGATAGCTCAATATTTGTATAAATGTGCTATAAGCTGCTCTGATGTTGATATGCGCAAGTTTCTTGATAATCGCTGCTTGCACCTTTACTATTTTATAACAAGTGAACTACGATGGAGACCTATTTGGGTAACCTCATGTGTAGCCCTTGGAATGCTTGAATTCCTCGTGGTACTGCTTAAAGAGTCCCCGTAAGCGCAGCGCGTAATTGCACTTGAAAATGGTTGCAACGCGTTAGCTTTTAGGAATAATAGTTGGGTTTATTTGGACATTTAGTATATTGAGTGTTCACTTAGGGCTTTCTCAGAACGGATTAGGTATGTGTATTAATGAAGGGTTGAATGTAGTGCTTGTGTTACCACCATGATCCTATCTTGAGCAAGCATTAGTGATTATCTAGCATAATTTGCATTGTCTGATTTTTTGAGTAGTCGGTAAGATGAAACATGTCTAGTGTAGTTCATTAGTTTTGGGAAAGACTCCTTTAAGTTTACGGCATGGTATTGTTTTTTAATATTGAGAATGCAGTGCATTATTATAGCTTCATACGTTGACAGAAGATTGCGGTGCAAGCTCGAGAGCTATGTTGTAGTTCTGAGTACTGGGGCCGCAAATGATTTTCCACACATCAGAACCACTTCAGTTCTTTAGGAGTAGTATCAAAATGTAACATCGGAATTAGGGGATCAAAGAAGTTTACTGGCTCGTTGTCGTTGCCTTAAGTCCTTTTTTGTCCACGGTACTCCATGGACTTCTTCTTGTTCTTTGCTTCATTTTCTTGTAGCCTAACTTTTATCATAGGAGCAGTCCTTTTGATTGGTTTCTTGCATCATCTCGCCTTAAACTAGATTTAGGAAATATGGGTGTAACAATTTCCCCATGTATGTAGTGATCGTAGATGGATGTGGGCTTGTCTTCATTTACATTTGATCTACTCAGCCCATCACTTCTGTCTATTTCTTTCTTTCTTTTCAAGAAAGGAAAAAAGTCTTAGTAGTTTTTTCGCATTTAACGCTCCTGTATACATGTCACTTCTCCATTATTGACCCGTTATAGATCTATAATGTCAATTTCTTCGTTTACTAGGTAAATCTATCTTGATTTTCGTGCTCATTATTCTTGCTGTTTAATCGATCGATTGACGGTTCAAAAAAATTTCATCATACCATTTATGTAGCTAACATTCGATTATATTTTTTCTCTTCTTCTTCTCATTCTTTTACACTCCTTTATTATCACAAATGAAAAGAGAGAGAGAAAACGAGAAAAATGTTTGTTTGTTAAGTCAATTGTTTTCCTGAGTTCTTTTCAAATTGAAGTAAAGATCTTGTTTTTTTGTAAACCTCTTTATTTTGGCATTTTCTACAATTTACATCATGATTTTGAAATGGCCTCTACTTCTTATTCCCCTTTGTCTTTGCCTTCTAAGATAATTGCTTAAAAGATGTTAAGGGTATCCTAAATCAATTTGGGTTCATAGGTTATGAGATTAGGGTTCTTGTCCACAAATGTATTCACACTTCCCCCAAAAGGGTTTACCTATCTTACTCCTGAACCTATACAATGCGGGCTTTATCTTACCCTAAATCAAGTCCTCTGTCAGTGGTTAATCGCCAATTGATCTTGTTCTTATCTAGCTCACTCCCTTTTCATACTCACTTGTGATTGCCACCTGTATTTTCAATGTGGAGATGGTTATGCCCCTACTTGTAAGGAGCTCCAATTATTGTTTGATATCAATAGAAACCCATCAAGGGGCGATCTAGGTTTTTATTACGCTTAGGCTAAGAAAGTGATCCTGATGTCTATTCCCTGCAAGACTCAAAGGTGAATTGACTTATATTTCATTATTTGAATTTCTGACAAATTTCCTTCTTCCTTTCACTCACATCCTACTCGATCCATTTTTCGGATGATGTCATTAAGTTGCATGAGCCCTACAGGAACTGAATTCTAGAATTAGGTGAGAAGGAGTGGAAAAGACAAACATTCTTACTAAAGAGATGCTAAAAAAGCATAGGTTTCTGAGCCCAAATCATAAATTTTCTCGTTCTATTTTTAAGATTTCTCCGAGTTCGGTTGAGCCTAGGGGTATAATTTACAAAAGGCGGATTAATGATTATTATTATTTTTGACCTTTATAAAAGCTTTTGTTGATCTTGAAATTTTTTTATGTACAGGAAAGACGGATGAAGACCTTATAGATGCGTTCCTTGAGGATAGTGAGCCAGTGAAAAAGAATATTCGAAAGAAGGCTTTTGAGTATACTTCCAAGAAGCTAGCCATATCCACCTCTCCTCTTCTAATGGCTCTTTTCGCTCATACTTTAGCGGCTCTCCTCGTTCCTCCTTTACAGTCCCTTTCTGACCTCCATATTCCGTATTTACCTCTACCAAAGGGTGCTATAACTGATCTGACCTAGAAGGTAGGAAGGGATGCACTAGATAATCTATTTGGTATCGCATTATTATCCCCTTCTCTTCTTCCACTTCCATTTCCTAAACTCCCCTCTTCCGAGTTCATGGCTAAGATAAAAAGATCCCGATCTTATGTAAGTACCACTCTCTCCTTTCTCTTTTTATTCATTTTGCCATTCGTTATCTCTTTTGTTAGCTAGGGGCCTTGATAAAAGGGGTTCAAAAGAGATGGAAGGGAGAGCAGATTGTGTCCTTGGCTCTAGTTGTCGAGCTTGAAGCAAGCCTTAATTCGGTTATTTCTGAGAATGCCAAGGTTACGGAAGATTTTGAGGCATATCATGCCAGGGTGGAGGGGCAGCAAAGATTGTCGATGAGGCTTTGGTGTTGAAGGGCCATGAGTTGGAAGAAAAAGATGGCGAGATGAAAGAGAATGGTGAGGTGCTGGTGTAGACATAGAAGAAGCAATGATATCACTTACAGTACTATCTATAAGATGTATGCTTTAGCTCGATGTCAGTTTGGTACCGAAGTCAATCTAAGCTTTCTGAAGGATCGGGCAGGATTGATAGAGCTCTACCACTGTCTGACCAAATAGGACAAGGATCTTGTTATAGAGACTGATTCTCCTACCATTTCGGGGTAGCCAAGCATGGTGGAGTGTCCAAGGAAACCAAAATGCATGATGATATTGAGGTGTCCAAGGAATATGGGGCCTCTTTACCCTCTCATGTAAGTGTTTAACCTTTTATATGCGAATTTTAAGATTTCCTTGGTATGTAGTACAAATCAGTATGTTAATCTTGCTTCATCTTGTTAAATTTCCTTTATCACCACTTTTTATATTATTGTCTTATGAATAACCGAGTCGACTTCGTTGTTTTTTATTTATTTGTTTTAGTCCTCTAAAGAATTTTTGCTTGCTAAACTTCTGAAGAAAAGCAAGGATATGCTCAAAACCCAAACCTTAGATAGTCTTGATGTCAGTGCTACGACTATCCATGAGAGTGAGAAAGGTTTAGATGAGTCTTTTACAAAACATGGAGATGAAACCCGAGGGTTGCTTTACAGGATTGATCAAGTAGTTAAAGAAAAGGAGGCACTCGGTGACTTCATACTACGCCAATGGTAATACACCCTAGAAAGTGGCTCTTCCCCACTTGATAGCTCTCACTTGGAATAGTTTAGGCATAGGCTTAGAAATTTGCATAAGGATTCGGTTATGCATACTTCTGTTAATTTTTTTATATAGGTTTGTTGAATACATCGTATGACGATGTAGTTAATAATACATGTTCCTATTTTGATTTTAACGTGGTGCATTTCAATCTTCTTTGAGCTAGACATTTAATCGTTACCCATTAGGTTGGTCCCCATGTGTCTTCATCTGAGTTCAATAAAGTCCACGAATCTGACATTCATTCTACCTCGGTCATTCTTGGCCCCAATGACACGACTGTGCCTGGATACGATATTGAAGTGAAAACCCTTACTACATCTTCAAAAGAAGAAAATGTTCGTTTGACAATTGTTAATGAGCAACATGAGAAAGAATATAAAGAGACAAGAATGGAGCTTAAGGAGGCTTAAGCTACACGAAGGGGTTTCGGTAGTTGAATCAAAGTTGGAGGTTTTACAACATTCCTTAAAAGACGGCGAAGCACTTTATGTTGTCATTTATCAGGCAGAGATAGCAAAATTGAATGAGACTATAGAATATCTATCTGTCTAACTTTCCCGCCAAATTGAAGAAAAAGAAAACACTGTAGAAGGAAGAAAGATAAAGGGGACCAGTTCTAGTTTGGCTCCTAATCCACATGTAGATGTGAATCCTTCTTTGGCAAACAAGCGAAAGAAGTAGGTGGAGCCAAAGGCGCTTTCCCATCCACGAGGGGAAGGGTGGAGGACTAACATCATTAGATATTTTGGTCGCTTTGACAGAAATACCAAGAAAAATATGGCTCGGCTAATTGGTACTTTAGAAAGCACGAGGGAGAAAGCTATACTCAAGATTTATGAGCTTGAGGATTCTTTGCATGAAGCTGGGGATAGGATCGCCTTCTTCTTAGAAAAAATTAGACAAGAGAAAGTTGAAAGCAAGATGTGGCAGATTTTCTTGCAGCGTGTCGAGGACTTCTTTACTTATCTCTGCCATACGCTCGATCTGAGCTTCTTATGAAATGAAGTGGGCTTCAAAGTAGCCGTAAAGGGGCCAATGGATCCTTGGACAGACGCTTGCAATGACCCTCGAAAAACTATTCTCATCAGTAAAGTACCTCCTCTGGCAAATGCACCTTAGGTGCCTTTTAGTATAGTATTTGAAGGAATAATAATTATGAATGCTTTTGTAATTTTATATTGTTGGAAACTTTCTTTGGGTTGTATATACATTATGTTGATTAAGATTTCTTTGCAAAGTTTGTGAATTTCTTATACGTTCTTTACATAGTTGAACTTCTCCTTAATTTTCCTTTGTGTGGGCTCTTTCGATTTTCAACCTGCTTCTTTTAAGTGAGATTCGGAGATGGTTGCTCTTGAATGGAAGCTTAATTCTACTTTGACTAGGGTCGTAGAATTGGAAGGTTTGATGAGGGACGTCGAAATCATATACACGGTCATATATACGAACGAAATTAAGGCCTTAGAATGCACAATGGAAGAGTTAGACAAGAAAATTACAAGGTAAATTAGCATTAAGGATGTTCCTTCCATAGTCTTAACTCAAGGTGCATTTTCAAAACCTAGTGTTGCTCTTGCTACCCCACCCGGGGTAGGCCTGATGTCGTTCTAACATGGAAAAATGAATTGAAAAATTATTACGAGACCAAATTTGCTGAGTTAAAAGATCATTATGAAAAGGGTCTGAAACTGCCGGTAATGGTAGCCCACCTTATTTTTTTTACTGCGTAGAAACGTTTTGGTCCTTACACTAGAACAACTGATAAAAAAAAGATTATCTTTTGGATGAAATTGATCAGATCAGGGTAGTGGTTATAAGATGCATGAACGGCCTTGAGAAAAATAATTTAGATTAGAGTCTAAGGCCTATCTTGATGTTGTTGCTACTTCCCGAGGCACAAGGCTTCCTTGCTTGAGCAGCTTTAAAATGAGAAGGTAGGAAGGGTTATGTTGGAGATTGGTGCAAAGCGCCCAGCTGATATTTTCACTTGCTTTTGGCCAAGGCTCAATCTGAATTTCCTATGCAATCGTGTGGATTATGAATTTGATCCATATGACTATGGTCAAGCTTGGGCTAGTGCAAATTACGACCTTCGTATCTCTTATGGCCATGTTTGCCCCTAGTCACTCATCAATTGTTATCAAACATTTGTCTAACTATTAGCTTAAGGATAGGCAAAGGTAGCCATGGAACATTGAAAACGAGTACTATTGGACCTTTCCAGATTCAAGACCGGGATTGGGGAAGCTCAATTACACAAGGAGCAGTTGAATAATTTTCGTTATAATAACATTTAGCTACCACTAGTGCCTAGAGTCATGCATTTTATACCTTCCATAAACAAGATTTAGTTCTTGGCAAAAGTCATACAATAAGGAAATGAACATCCCAATTGCTTTTTGAGACAGCTAGGAGCAGTGTGAAAATAGTGTTATCCACGACTAGTAGTTGGTTAAAAGGAACACGATTAAACACGTGCAGGAATGGATACGGGGTTGTTTAAATGACATCCCTATGTCGCCAACCAAAGCACTTTGGCAAATGTATGTAGGGCTGAATAAAGGAACAGAACCAAAGAAGTTGCTAGGATTTTGTCTATCTACACAAAGTTGTGCAACAACGGAGGCCGACCCCGCGTAAGCACAGCTAAAAAGAAGACCGACATGACAACAAGCTTTGAGGAATCCCTGCTTGCTCCTTCCACTTCATCTAAGGCTCTTAAGGTTGTGTACTCATTTACAAGATGAGGCGGATTTTGCAATAGCTCCACAATAGCACATGTGCCTCGTGACTCAACTGTAATCGATCGTCCCGGTATGACAGATAAAAAGCAAAGCCTAAGCTGTAAAGGATCTAGCTTCTGGAGGAGTTGATGTACTTCGCCATGCTATAGACGAGATGATCAGAAAGTCATTCTAAACAATAAAACTTGGCGTACAACACTATCGGGTATGTTTTACTTTGAATAAAATTCCCTTATGAGCAATGCTTGGAATCTAAGGGAAGTCGATATAAGTTGACCAATCGGATTCCGAGCATTGACCAAGGGAAGTACAATGTGTTATCTATGCGAACTGAGTCCAATGTCCCGAACACCATGAACGGACCATCCTGCATAAATAGCTTGCTTGAACTAGAAAAATGAGTCGTGTCGTACTTTAATATATCTTTTTGGGACTTACCTATTATCAATGAAAAATCGACGATGGAGATTCTATCCGGAGTGACGCGGAAGGCCTTTCTTTTCAAGATCACTAGAAGTGTAGAAATAGGAAAAGTGATACTATGGAATCATCCACTACATCCGATTTTGGAATAAATCATCACATTAGAATTAAAACAAAGATGGAACTTAGCCGGATTCTCAAAAGGAGATAGTTAAAGCTAGAGAACAGGACTTTACTTTGGAACTATGTGCATTCGGCCAAGGAAAAACTCAACTTCAGCACCGGCCAAGTACAACCCAAAATTCAACCGTCTCCCTTCGAAATTTCCATTATCTTGAATCATCATGAAAGAGTTTCTATACCAACCTAAACCACAACGTAATCTCCAAAGTGTAGATTGCAATGCCAATGCAAAGAAATGGAGTCTCAACTGTAACTAAAACGAACAGTTAATGGACAATCAACTAAACGAAAGCAACATCTTAAGACAATGCTCAAATGATCAAGCTAAAGTTTACAGAATATCAGCCGAGGGTTTGTCTCGATTCAGAGCACAGTTTGTTTTCAATAGATGTCTATTCTGAGGGGCAAATGTTAACCAGGTTTCTAACCAAACAGAAATCATTAGAAGTTAGAATGTGGTACGTAGACAGAACGACTTGAAACTTGGTAGAGATACTCAGAAGGATAAGGGGAAGGTCTGAAGGAAGTATAAAGCCAAAATAAGCTAAGTGCTAAACTCTGGCTGAGCTAACCACCTTAAGGCGACTCCGAGTTTAAATGCCACATCATGGAATCTTCCTACTTTTTCCAAGTGATCCCTAGTCGTCCTAGTCATATCCATGATGTTTAGTAGAGTTCTGGTGAGCCAATCGTAAGAAATAAAGACATGATGGTCCAAGCTGTAGGATAACTCAAGTCGTTGAAGAATGATAATCAAAACTCATCAACAATCTACAAAATTACATGAAGGACATCTACATTAACTAAGGACTTCAAAACAAGAGGATTTAGCCAAAGGTTGGCTAAGGACTAAATTCGGCATCAAGTTAAGGCCTTGACTCGGTACCGAGTTTAGCTGTTAACGCGGGTCATGACGATATCTCTTGTGCTATCTTGGGTAAGTCTCTGGACTTCTCTGGTAGTGGGCTTTTGATCTAACATGACTGCTACCCCTATAAATACAAACCATAGAACAACCAAGAAAGGATCTGGATTCTACTATCACTACACAGGAATTTTATCTCTTATTCGATTCTTTCCTCGTCACAACAATCATCAGGGCAGGTCATCTAGGCAATCCTAGGACTTAGAACTTGTCTAACCCCTGTACTTGTGATTCTTTCTTTCTCAAACCACTAGTAATCTCATACAAAAAAGATCAAATCAACAAGCAAAGTTATAAAGTGGACATAGGCCTAATCAACTGTCAAAAACACTATAAAAAGCTTCATGTCTCTCTCTTATTTCTTTACTTTACTACAATTTTCTATTATCTTTGCCCTATCCTAATAGGTCTGGTGCTTTCACATAATACTCTTAGGTGTTGATCCATTTTTTTGGATTAACAAATTTAGCTATTTTCGAATTTACGAATATATTTATAATTACAAATATATAAGTATTGTTCCCTTTTGGTTATAAAATTCTTTTTAAATCAATATTACAGAATAAATTTTAAGGCAAAAAAAGAAAATAATGCTATTTCATAAAATATGGTATGAAAATGATTATATTGTACTAAAGATATTTTTAATATAAAAGTTACTTAAATATTTTCGAAGGAGTTTTCAAGCTTTGGAGAAAAATAGAACTCTTTTTATGAAATATTTATATGTTTTAGATACGTTTTAAATAAATGAAAAATCTATTTTTTGAAAGTCGCTAGCGTCGATAATAATCGTTATGCACTAGATCAACGATGGCTAAATAAATAAATACAGAATTGAAGCATAGTAATCCAGCAGCAGTATATATAAATATAATGAAAGTTGATGCGGATCGAGTAATATGATTATATTTACTAAATAAAAACTAATATCAAACTGGCTGTATAAAAACTATAATAAGTAAAGTGCATCAGAGATTTTTATACTGATTCAAACTTCCCGTTCTACATCTAATCCCAAACTCCTTCTGAATTTACAACTATACCCACACTTAACCCGGAGGAATAGGTTTTACAAACTGCTTGAGCCACTAAACTGGACTTCTATATTACAAACTGCCTAAGCTGCCGAATAGGACTTCGTGCTTGAAAAACTCCAACAGGACTTCGACTACGAATGGTTGTAAGTTTCGTGATTGATTGTGTTCCAGATAACACGGATAAGTCTATTAAGTACACCTTCCTATAATCTTCTTAAAATGATAACTTTAATATGTAATTGTAGGAAGTAAATAGTTGAGAATATTTGTAATTTACAAGTGCATATAAATTAGAAAGTTAAAAAGAATTGATTCCTTGTTCGGTTGGTTAAAAATAAAAGTGAATTCTCAACTCTAATTATAGATTTAAAAAGTTCTAATTCAATAGTAGTAATCATTGGAGAGAACTATTCAAAGCAAGGGATGCAACTGTTGAAGAAGAGGGGATGTGTATTTTTAGAAATTCAAACAAAAATCCCATTACAGCTATCCAGATGTTTGGAATTTTTATACCATACATCTAAATTCAATATAGATGTCTATAATGAAAAATCCAGATGTCTGAATTTTAACTAAAAAGTTCTTTTCATATTTAAATGTACACAAACATTTGGGACAAAATTCTAGACATCTAAAGTTGAACTATTCTGTTCATTTACTTTGAAACGTTACATTTTGATATTTCTTTGGATAAAAATGTATTATAAAATAGTTATATTGCAAAGATAGTTTCCAAAATATATTCATATGGGTGTAATCATAAAATTGGAGGTTGTACATAAAATCTAGACCGACAAAAATTAAGATATAAAACCTATTTGTTTTCTTCAATTTCAGCCCGGTTTTGAGGTTGATCGTCATATGTCCTTGTTTATATTCCTTCACCTTATCTCCATCTTGTATATCTCTTCTTGTATTTCCTATATATACTTTAGCATATACCTGCAAGTTAGCTTAAAGGTTCTGTAGTATACTTGTATAGTTATCGTCATTAAAATTCAACAAGAAAGGTTCTAACCTTCTCCTCCTTTTTGATGATGACAACTATACAATTTTTTTAAAATATTTATTCTATATAAAATGATATTATATTATGATTAAAGCTCGCCCTAAGTATAATATCTCCCTCTATCAACATGATATTAATTTCTCCCCCTTTATCTTTATCAAAAATGAATAAGAGCATATGCATATTTTATTTTAATTGCTCCCACTAAATATGATATTTCTCTTAAGAAATAAATCTATGTACTTTTTATATATACATGTGAACCCCCCTTTTAATATATAAAAGAGATTAACATCATAGATAAGTGAATAAAACAATTTAACATTAATGATAATTAATGAGTGTCTACTAGATATGTCAAATGGAATCAGAATGATACTCATTTTACAAAATAAATATAGGGTTTGCGACCACGGAAACCATATCCAGTTGGATGTGGTTGATCCCTTAAAAACATAAATTTCATTATTAATCACAGTGTCATAGTAATTTCTAATGTATAATTGTCAGTAATGATTGGCTATGTTAGCGGAACCCATATATCAATATTAATTGTCATTGATTTAGCATTCAAAGAATGTTCTCTATCTCTAAGTAAATACTACCATGACATGAAATGGTTTTAGAACTATCTTTATTTTTAGTACTAGCATTAAAACATGTATACATGAATGCATGTCTAGTATTATTTTTATGTTTATCACACTTATAGTCTAAACCATTTTTATTATTACGAACTTTGGTATTTATCATTAGGGAAGATAAATAATCTTTTTCTTTATTGAATTTTGTAACGTTCTCACTTAATTTGTCAAAATTCGCTTTAGAGTTATAAAATTTATTTTGCAAACTAACATTATTTTCTTTTAAAAACTTGCATTCTTTAGTTAAATCTAAATTTTTAGCATTCAATGCACTATTCTCTTTTTCAAGGAACAAAAATTTAGAAATAGATTCATTTAAAGAATTGTTTAGCGATATAATTTTATTTTGAAAAGCTTCATGTTCCTTTAAAAGATTAGCATTATTATCAATCAAAAGCTCATTTTCTTTTAAAAGGAAATTATTTTGCGAAACAATTTCTTCAGTTGCAGTTTCAAAAATTCTAGTTTGTTTCATTAAGAAATCATTTTCTTCCTTTAATTTTTCATATTTCGCGATCCTTTATTTTCCGTAAAGCAACATTATTGATCTTTTGTAATGATTTAAATCTTTTAAATAAACTATCATGTGATGCTAAAAGATCATTATAAATAGAATCATTATACAACGATTTTGATCTGAGTGTAGCCACATTGCACGTGTATTGTGATTCAATTTTAGTTGATTGTTTTCATAAATTTGCTTTTTCTTAACCGTCTTTGAGCTCTGAATAGATCTTCTCTTTTCGGCCATTGTTCTAGGATGTTGTTACGATCAGTAGAACGCCAGGCATTGATACCAAATGAAAGTCGCTAGCATTGATTAATAGTTGCTATTCATTGGATCGATGATGGCTAAATATATAGATACAGAATTGAAGCGCAGCAATCACAGCAGCAGTAATATATGTTATAAATACAATGAAAGTTGATGCAGATCGAGTAATACGATTAAATTTACTAAATAAAACTTATATCAAACTGGTTGTATAAAAATTACAATAAGTAAAGTGCACCAGAGATTTTTATACTGGTTCAAACTTCCCGCTCTACGTCCAATTACAGACTTCTTCTGGATTTACGACTATATCCTTACTTAACCTGGAGGAATAGGTTTTACAAACCGCCCAAGCTACCGAACATGACTTCTATATTACAAATCGCCTAAGCTACCGAATAGGACTTCATGCCTGAAAAACTCCAATAGGACTTCGACTGCGAATGGTAGTAGTTTCTTGACTGATTGTGTTCAAGATAACACGAATAAGTCTATTAAGTACATCCTTCCTATAATCTCCTTGAAATGATGGTTTGAACGTGTAGTTGTAGGAAACAAATAGTTGAGAATATTTGTAATTCACAAGCGCGTATAGATTAGAAAGATAGAAAGAATTGATTCTTGGTTTGGTTTGTTAAAAATAAAAGTGAATTCCCAACTCTATTATAGATTTGAAAAGTTCCAAATGAATAGTATTAACCATTGGAGAGAACTATTCAAAGCAGTGGATGCAACTGTTGAATAAGAGTGGAAATGTATTCTCAAAAATCCAAATAAAGAACCCGTTACAGGCATCCAGATGTCTGGTATTTTTGTACCAGACGTCTAGATTCAATATAGATGTCTATAATGAAAAATCCAAACATCTGGATTTGAACTAAAAAGTTTTTTATATTTAAATATACATAGATATCTATTACAAAAATTCCAAACGTTTTAAGTTGAACTAATTTGTTCATTTACTTTGAAATGTTATATTTTGACTATTTTCTTTGAATAAACATGTATTATAAAATAGTTATATTTCAAAGATAATTTTGAAAATATATTTGTGTGTGTAATCATAATATTGGAGATTGTACACAAATCTAGACCGACAAAAATTAAGATATAAAACCTAATGTTTTCTTCAATTTCAGTCCGATTTTGATGTCCATCATCATATCTCCATGTATATATTCCTTCGCTTTATCTCCATCTTGTATATCTCTTCTTGTATTTCCATGTATATACTTGGCATATACCTGCAAGTTAGTTAGAGATTCTTTGGTATAATTGTATAGTTGTTGTCATTAAAATCTAACAAGAGAGGCTCTAACATTCTCCCTCTTTTTGATGTTGACAACTATACAACTTTTTGAAAATATTTATTCAATATAAGATGATATTATAATATGATTAAAGCTCCCCCTAAGTATAGTCTCTCCCTTATCAATATGATATGAATTCCCACTTTATCATTATCAAAAAGAATAAGAGCATATACATATTTTATTTTAATAACTCCCACTTAATATAATACTTCTCTTAAGAAATAAATCTATGTACTTTTTAGATATACATGTGAACCCCTTTTTATATATAGAAAAGATTAGTATCATAGATAAGTGAATAAAACAATTTAACATTAATGTCATATAGTAAGTATCTAATAGATATGTCAAATACAATTAGAATGATACTCATTTGAAAATAAATATAGGATTTATGACTTAGGAAACCATATCCAGTTGAATAAGGTTGATCCCTTAAAAACATTATTTATATTATTAATCACAATGTCGTAATAATTGCTAATGTATAATTGCCAATAATGATTGGTTAGATTAGTAGGAACCCATATATCAACTTTAATTGCCATTAATTTAGTATTAAAGAATGTTCTCTATTTCTAAGTAAAAGACTATCATGACAGGAAGTGGTTTTAGAACTATCTCTATTTTTAGTACTAGTATAAAAATGTGTATACATGAATGCATATCTAGTATTTTTTTTATGTTTATCGTGCTTATGTCCTAAACCATTTTTATTATTGTGAACTTTAGTATTTATCATTAAGGAAGATAAGTCATCTTTTTCTTTCTTGAATTTTGTAACTTTCTCATTTAATTTGTCAAAATTCGCTTTAGAGTTACAGTATTTCTTTTGCAAAATAACATTATTTTTTTAATTAAATATAAATTTCTAGCATTCAAAGCACTATTCTCTTTTTCAAAAAACAAAAATTTCGAATTTGATCCATTTAAAGAATTTTCTAACAATATAATTTTATTTTTAAAAGATTCATTTTCCTTTAAAAGATTGGCCTTATTATTAATCAAAGGCTCGTTTTATTTTAAAAGGAAATTATTTTGTGAAACTTCTTCAATTGTAGCTTAAAAAATTCTAGTTTGTTTCATTAAGAAATCATTTTCTTCCTTTAATTTATCGTAATTAAGTTCGTAATTCTTTAGTCCGTAAAGCAATATTATTGACCTTTTGTAAAGATTTAAATTGTTTGAATAAACTATCATGTGATGCTAAAATATCATTATAAATAGAATCACTGTGTACCGATTTTGATCTGAGTCTAGCCACATTGCATATGCATTGAGGTTCAATTTCCAGTTGCTTATTTTCAGAAATTTGCTTTTTCTCAAAAGTCCTTGAGCTCTGAATAAATCTTCTCTTTCTGACCATTGTTCTATAATGTTGTTACGATCAGTAGAACGTTCAGGCCCTGATACCAAATAAAAGTCGCTAACATCGTTAATAGTCGCGATGCACTGGATCGATGATGGTCAAATATACTAATATAGAATTGAAGCTCAATAATCATAGCAGGAGTTATATATAAATATAATGAAAGTTGAAGCGGATCGTGTAATATGATTATATTCACTAAATAAAAACTTATATCGGACTAGCAGTATAAAAATTGCAATAAGTATAGCGCATTAGATATTTTTATACTGGTTTGAACCTCCCATTCTACGTCCGATCTTAGACTTCTTTGGGATTTAAGATTATACCCTCACTTAACTCGGAGGAGTAGATTTTACAAACCGTTTGAGCTACAAAATAGGACTTCTATATTACAAATCACCGAAGCTGTCGAATGGGACTTTGTGCCTGAAAAACTCCAACATGACTTCGACCATGAACGGTAGTAAGTTTCTTGACTGATTGTGTTCTAGGTAACATAGATAAGTCTATTAGGTACACCCTTCCTATAATCTCCTTGAAATGATAATTTGAACGTGCAATTGTAGGAAGTACATAGTTGAGAATATTTGTAATTCACAAGTGCGTATGAATTAAAAAGATATAAAGAATTGATTCTTGGTTTGGTTAGTTAAATATAAAATTGAACTCTCAACTCTATTTATAGATTTGAAAAGTTTTAAGTCGATAGCAGTAACCATTGGAGAGAACTATTCAAAGTAGGGGATGTAACTGTTTAAGGAGATGGGACATGTCCTTTTAGAAACTCAAATAAAAATCCCGTTACAGGCATCCAGACATCTGGAATTTTTGTACCGAACATCTACATTCAATATAGATGTTTATTATGAAAAATCTGGACGTCTGGATTTGAATTAAAAAGTTCTTTTTATATTTAAATGTACACAGACGTCTAGGACAAAAATTCCAGGCGTCTGAAATTGAACTATTTTGTTCATTTACTTTGAAATGTTATATGTTGACTATTTTCTTTGAATAAATATGTATTATAATATAGTTATATTTCAAAGATAATTTCCAAAATATATTGTTGTGTGTATCATCAAATTGGAGATTATACATAAAATCTAGACTGACAAAAATTAAGATACAAAACCTATTTGTTTTCTTCAATTTCAAACCAATTTTGAAGTCGATCGTTATATCTCCTTGTGCATATTCCTTCGCCTTATCTTCGTCTTATATATCTCTTCTTGTATTTCCATGTATATACTTTGGCATATACCTGCAAGTTAGCTTAGAGGTTCTTTGGCATAATTATATAGTTGTTGTCATTAAAATCCACAGGTTCTTGCATTTTTATAATATGCGAATTTTTACTACGGTGTAATTTAAAGGAAAATGTTTTAATTCCAAATGATTTAATATGAAGTAAAGGTTTTGAATTAAAATTTATTCGATGTTTATGAATTTATTTGAAAATAGTATTTAATTATAGAAAATTTTATAATAAATTTTATAAATTATATTTTACTCGTTAAATGATTTTAATGTTTTAGATCTATTTAAGGGAGGGTTTGTAAGTAATAATAGTGTTTAAATTCTTATTTTTGGTAATTATGTAAACGAGTAAAATTATTTGACATATAAATTTTTTAAAAGAATTTATTAGTTTTGGAATGTAAAATTAATCGAAGAAGAGTTATATTCAAATTTATTACTTTATTGAAAGAAAATCGATAATTGGTTTTGAAAAATTATTTAAAAGATTATATAATTTTGAAAATAAGTAGTTTATTTTATGTATTTATTTAATAAAGCTTTACAATATTATTCTGATTTTCTTATTCGTTCCATATTAATTTCGACGTTATGAATGATTCGCCGCTATATATTTTGATTAGTTGCTTTTGATGTGATTTCATACGGCGATGACATCCTTCTGCTTGGTTTTGTAATATTTCATTTTGTATGATGATGAATTTGAATAAGTGGAGTTATGCTACCGTTTGGTATGAGACTTTCGGTAATATTTATCTGGTTATCCTTTAGACTCGCTATATAAAACAATATTATGGAGCTTGAGTGTAGTTTATAAACAGTGAATGAACGTTTGAGTATCATGCAGTGGTATGAGATGTTGTTATAATACTTCTTCGAATATTCATTGTAAGTAGACGACACTCATGTAATAGGAATAACATATGAGATTCAATCTCATGTGAGGTGATGCTTGTAGGTACGAGCAGGGTAGGTACCTTTATAATTATTGATATTATATGCCACTATTATGATGCACTCTTTTTATTACCGTTAGAGAGAACCAGATGGCTAGAATTCACCTTAGCGACTTGATCTTGGGGCCGCGCCTCAGATCTGCCAGCAGTCTGTTAGATAACCCATAGGGTAGGTGCCCCGCATTACAATATTTGGGTTAAATGACCCATATGGTAGGTGCTCTATAGCCCATTTGTTGTGCCACATAGGCCAGCAGCCTGTTACCTATTGGGGAAAAGCAAGGTCATGACTAAGATGCTAAGATACTACACATTGACGAGCTATTAGTGGATATGTGTCACGGTGTCAGTTGAGGTAATTAAAGACTGTAGGTGCATATCCGTTAGGTGACTTGGGCTCTTGGAGTGGGCAGATGGCCATTAGTCTCCCTTTTGGTTTTGACGAAGTGGTAGATTGGCATATACTATTGATATGCCCCACTTAAGTGTAGATATGGGTTAGGCGACCTAAGGTTAGGTGACCCACATATTGATGCGTGTGTGTGTAAAATTCTACTTGGAACTTCATGTTTTTCATATAGTTATCCACTCGTCATGATTTGTTCTGATATTTTATATATACGAGGATATGATATTATATCTATATGTCCAGAGAATAGTGGATTCTCGTATCTTTTATTGTATCTGATTGAAGGGTAGGTGCCATATATTTTACAATCAGACGGTCTATTTACATTGTTTTGATGTTAGTATTTTATTATTTGAGATTGAGAGATATACTTTATGACATCTCATATTTGATGATTATGGACTTTGATGATACTTTTAGATATGGATGATTCACCCATTGGTATTGTTTTGATTGGATAATATTTGGTGTGATTTTATATGGGTGATGACGTCTTTGTGCTTAGTTTTGTTACTGACATTTTTTGTTATGCTATTGTTGGTATGTCATCAATATAATGTTATGCACATTTTATATTTATATATGTGTACAACCCCGTATTTAGATATAGTTCGACCCGTTTATTATTTATATGGTACTCGGGTCGGTTCGAGATTTTTCGGGTGCAGGGATGATGGTACCTGATTGTATTTTCTAGGTGTAGTGGAGATAAGATATTTGGTATTATAGATTATTGTCCTATATTATATAGTCTGTCGTGTATATATCATTGGGATGTATATAGACATGTTTTGTATGTTGTATATTATATGCATAATCGTTATGATTGACTCTATGATCTCTGTTATTTACTGTACATTGTATATTATTCGGTCCTGAAGGCACACATGTTTATTGTTTTGTGCCGATACTATGTACGTATAAGAAAGTTATTTATTGGATTTTTAAATACGTATCAGTGTTAGCCCATGAGAATTTTCACGTGTCTACTCCATATCACCTTATTTTGTATATTATCCAATAGTATTACTCAGTAGCACTGTTGGATAATATGGGTATAGAGTGGGGGTATTTAAAATTTGGTTTAAAATTTAAGTTTTGTGTTTCAATATGTATCTTAAAAAGCATGAGAGATGATGAGACGAGTAAAATATGCTCAATGTGTAAAATGGTTTTAATATGTAGAATTGAAAATGATTTTTTCTTATCACCCTATTTTTGAGAAATATCAAATATATCTTCAGCCTTATGTTTCTCCCCATGCGATGACTACTAGAATTTTCCACTATTGCAGCTATTTGAGACCAAAGGTATATTGAAAATGATACAAAACACAAAGTTCATTCTCAGTTTTCCGGCCACTTGACATCCATTCCATTATCCCCCGGTCCTAAGATTTGTAGTAGAAAAATGAGATCTCTTATCTCATAAAGACATCATTCATATATTAATGCAATTAACCAAATAATATATAAATAACAATTAGGGTTGTTATGGTAATGGTAATCATTGTCGATATGGAAAAACCGTTACCATACCGATACCGTTGGCAAATAAAAATGGCTATCGATACTTTACCATTACTATTTATAAAATGATCGTTGGTACACAGAAAGACTAGTAAACCTTTGATTGGTAATGGTAAATTTACCAATATATAAAAATGTAAAAGAATTATGTGACGCCCCACCTCTATACTCACGCTAGCCAAGGACACTACAGAATAATGCGG
The DNA here is from genome assembly GCA_030765085.1 of Allium cepa. Lineage (NCBI taxonomy): Eukaryota > Viridiplantae > Streptophyta > Magnoliopsida > Asparagales > Amaryllidaceae > Allium > Allium cepa. The sequence continues at coordinate 732,954,450 of CM060943.1, forward strand.
TCAACTAGCATGGAGAATATGGCTGTTTAGGAGCAAACATCCGTGTAATTATTTTGTGCGAGCACCGACATGTCAGATATAATAACATGCATTTCATTTCAAGAGGAAGTCCGACATACCGATACAAACTCAAAGTTACTACACAGTGGCTATATAATCTTCGGAAACAAATATAGAAATAAGCATAACATAAATCAGTCACAGATATCCATATCACAAAGGCGGAAATAGATATGAATATAACTTAGTAGTGTATATCAGAGTAGTGGTTAAATAAGATCCACGATATAACAAAAGAATAGATGCAAGTGCTAGACAAAAGAATATGTATACATCAAGGAGTCTCTATCTCGAATGTATAAAACAAAAACTACTAATCTAAACTAGTTAATCAAAAATCAAGCGATGGTCCCTGATAAGAAGTCAAGTAGAAGCACCTGTAATATCTCGGTCTGACCCGATTGTTTAAGAAGAAAATAATAAACAAATCAGTCTAGCTATAAATATCAGGTAAAACGAGATAAAATAAGAGATATGATAAAAACGTATGATAACGAAAATGTCATACTATGACAAATATACATTAAATAACAACAAAAATCATACAACATCTCAAGAAATCTCGAAGCACTAGAAAGAATGTCGTGTTCTTTGTTTTTATTCACTAAACCACAAATATTGACAAACATATCAATGCCAATCGTAAAAGTTGTTGAAACACAAATTCACCAATGCACAAATATTGTTAAATCTTATCAATGTAAATCACGAAATTTGGTGAAACACAAATTCTAGAAATCATCAATAGAAATCTAGAAATCACAAAAAGGGGGAGGCCTATCACAAACGGGAACATGAAAACTCACCAACACGTGTATCACAAACGGAACGCTATTCCATGGTTGCTAACCATCAATTTTTGAGCCGAGGCTCCACAAACGGCCCGAAGACCATGGGTCGCTACCACACCAATTTGAGTCGAAACTCCACAAAACAGGGTTTAATCTCCCTCACAGACAAAGAGACATCGCACATCGCTAGTCAAAACCACAAAAATCGATCATCAAGAAGTGTCAATTACACTAAGCTAGTAAATAAATGAGTTTAGCTTCATGTCCCATAACCACTGGCTTAACTTAAGTATTTACGAACAAACTGTAGATCTCCACTCATAAAAATTGTCACTAGAGTTTCAGTAGAACGAGTCTAAGAATTAACCGACAAAGTAAACGCAAGCGTTTCATACCACTTGTTTTGCTAAGTTGTTTAATTGGATTTCTCGAACGAATGGGATAAAGGTTTGTATATACTAATAGATTGGAAAACGATTTTGTAAATGAGCTTTGTATAAAAATAGAATTGAAATCATCTTTAAGAAAGAGTTTGAATATTTACTACTAGTATAGAAACTTTGTATTTAAAAGTGACAAATCACAAATTTGATTGTAAAAACAATCAATCACCAAAGTCTCACATTCGAAGACGTGAATCGAATCCAAAGAAACCGATACCAAATCCATCAAAATGGATATTCCCTAAAGTTCTCGAAAAAGAAGTTATCAAAGTCATAAAGGTGATAACAACAAATCGGATAATCATGGATCGATAAAAATTGAATCTCAAGCAAAATAGGCATAATAGGAAAAATAGGTAAAGTAGGAGCAGGTCAGTCGACTGGCTCTCTAAGAACAGTCGACTGGTCAATTGCCTGGAAAACTCTCGGGTTCCGGGTCAGTCGACTGGACTCAGAGGGTCAGTCGATTGGTGCCCGTTACCCAGTATTTCCAGCCTATATAATTGGAGAACAAAAACTAGGCAATTCGCGATTGGCCGAGCAATGGGCGCTAGCGGTTTATGTAAATCGACAACCCAGCCCTATAGGCTCTCCGAAGCATCACCAAAAACATGTTCCAATATCAAAGCTAGGATTTTTAAAGATTTAACTTCAATACACCAAAAATTGGAACATTCATAAAACCAATTCAATTCAAAGTAAATGAACACGGAATAAAAGTTAGGAATTCATACCCAACTTCAAAGATAGATATAGACAAAGATGTGAGATAAAAACCTCACCTTTTACACACAAAAAACACGAAAGAAGAAGCTTGGAAGTATAGGAGGATCAACCACTCTTCAACACAACCCAAGGAGCTTGAATCTAAGCTCAAAAGAAGAACATTTCCTAAATTAGGTTTAGGAATTTCTGAAATTGAAGGGAGGATGAGTTGGAGAAGAAGAAGAGGATGCTTACCAATAGCGTCTCTTTGAATTTGGAGTTAGAGCTTGGATTTGCAATGGAGCCAGGGCTTAGGAATTCTAATTCTTTTTCTCTTCCCCTATTTTTATCTAAAGCTTGAAGGTATTAGGAACGAAAGTGAATGAAGAGAAGTGGGGGTGGAGCTAGAGTTAATAGTTTAGGCAAACCCAAACCCAAAGTCCAAAGTGCAAAGGTCAAATTTTTAGCTAGCTCCAAACATATCAAAGTTTATACTCAAAAAGGTTGCAAATGCCATTTTGGACTCAATGGAAGTAGTCTCGAGTCCTAATTCGGCTGTTTGCAAAAAGTAGCTTTTCGGACTTAAATCCGACTAACGATGCTATATTTAAATATACAATTGTAAAATATGCGGGTTGTTACAGACTCCTCTCCTTAACGAAATTGCGTCCTCATAATATTTAAGAAGAATATAAAGAGTAACAACCATAAAAGCATAAAAGCATATCAACACAAAAGAATATAAAGAATATAAAGAGTAACAACCATAAAAGCATATCAACACAAAAGAAATTTGAAATTAGAAGTTCACATCTAAGAGCACGGGAGAGTAAGTCTGGATATGTTCGCTCGATTAATTCCCTAGATTCCCAGGAATAATCCTTAGGATTTGGGGACCATTGAACTTTCACAAGTGGGACATCTTTATTTTGAAGGCATTTGACCTCTGAAGCAATAATACGAATAGGATGTAGCTCATAAGTCAAATCAGGTAAAACTTCAATTTCTTCCACAACACCGGGCTCAAGGATAGAATTGGAATTTCGAAGGCACTTCCGTAACCGAGAGACGTGGAATACGTCATGAATAGCGCAAAACTGAGCCGGTAATAAAAGGCGATAAGCCACGGAACCAATACGTTCGGTGATGGGAAATGGACCAATATATCTATGTGCTAATTTTCCTGATCGACTGAAACGCATAACACCCTTTATAGGTGAAACACGAATAAACACCAAATCTCCTACAGAAAATTCTAATTTTTTTCTTCGCTTATTCGCATAGGATTTTTGCCTAATCTGAGCCTCTTTCATCCTATGGCGGATAAGGTCAATCTTTTCTATGGAATCACGAATAAAATCTGGACCTAAAACCAGTCTTTCACCGGCCTCAAGCCAACAAGAAGGAGATCGGCATGGCCTTTCATAGAGTGCCTCGAAAGGTGCCATACCAATGCTAGATTGGAAGCTATTATTATAGGAAAACTCAACAAGAGAAATATGATCTTCCCAACTTCCACCAAAATCAAGAATACATGCACGAAGAAGATCTTCAAGAGCTTGATTCACATGCTCGGTATGTCCATCGGACTGAGGGTGATAAGCAGTGCTAAAATTAAGCTTTGTTCACAAATCTTTTTGAAGACTCTTCCAAAATCCACTAGTAAACAATGGATCATGATCACTAACAATAGAAGTAGGAACTCCATGCAATTTAACAATTTCTTTAATAAAGAACTTGGCCAAAAGAGGTACGGTCCGATTGGACCAAACAGGAATAAAATGGGTGGATTTTGTTAGTATATCAACTATCACCCATAGGCTATCATGGGCCGAACGAGAACGGAGAAGACCGTCAATAAAGTCTACGGAAATTTAATCCCACTTCCAAATTGGAATGTCCAAAGGCTGCAATAACCCACCGGGCCTTTGATGCTCGGCCTTAACAAGTTGGCAAGTCATGCAATGCTTAATAAAGTTAGTAATATCAGATTTCATTCCATCCTAATAATAAAGTCGCTTCATATCCACATACATTTTACTTCTACCGGGATGAATGGTGAATTTAGAACGATGAGAATCTTCTAAAATGTCTTTACGAAGATCACTAATATTTGGCATAATAATTCTACAAAATTTTCGAATACCACCACGAGCATCGATATCAAAGTCTTTCAAACCTTCAATATCAATTTTGTCCCTACAACTTTGGCTAAGAAGAGCCAATTCAGGATCTAACTTTTGAGCATCAAGAATGCGGTCAAAAAGAGAAGGATGAGCCTCAAGGCTATATAAAACGAGAGATGCAAATAAATTGGATTCACGATCTCGAATCTCACAAGTGGACAAAGTCTTGAGATCGTTCCATTCGGATGTCATCATAGAAACAACCGCTTGTCGCTTACGACTAAGGGCATCGGCAACACGATTTCCCTTTCCGAGAGTGTAAAGAATATTAAGATCATAAGATGCAAGAAACTCAATCTAACGTTGTTGACGCAAATTAAGTTCCTTTTGAGAAAATAAATATTTCAAAGATTTATGATCGGTATAGAGAACAAATTTCTCTCCCAAAAGATAATGACGCCAAATTCGAAGGGCGAAAACAATAGCCGCGAGCTCTAAATCATGAGTAGCATATCTAGTCTCGGCAGGCTTTAATTGCCTAGAAGCATAAGCGATAACACGATCCCTTTGCATAATAACGGCTCCCAAACCAACACGACTAGCACCGGTATAAACAATAAAATCGTGGTTCCCTTCGGGAATCACAAGAATAAGAGCATCGGAAAGGAGTTCTCTTAATTTCTGAAAAGAAGGTTCATTTTGTCTGACCAAATGTATTTAACTCCCTTCTTTGTCAAGCTAGTAAGAGGCACGGCAATTTTAGAAAAGTCTTTGATAAAACGACGGTAATAGCCCACCAATCCAAGAAAATTACGGATTTCCGTCACACCCTCCGGTCTTTTCCAATTTTGAATCTCTTCAATCTTTGAAGGATCCATGGAAATTCCGGATTTAGAAATAATATGCCCAAGAAATTTCACACGAGGTTGCCAAAAGTGGCATTTAGAAAAAAAATTCTTTCAATTGATTGCTCCTAAGAGTTTCCAACACAATCCGAAGATGCATTTCATGCTCCTCCTCAGTTTTAGAATACACAAGAATATCATCTATAAAGATGAGAACAAATCGATCGAGGAAGTCTTTGAAAACTCGATTGATAAGGTCAACGAAATAAGCCGGAGCATTCGTTAAACCAAATGGCATAACAAGCCATTCATACAATCCATAACGAGTATGGAATGATGTCAAAGGAATGCTATCCTCTGCAATACGAAGCTGATGAAAACCGGTTGCTAAGTCTAATTGTGAAAAGACTTTAGCACCACTAAGTTGGTCGAATAAATCATCAATCCGAGGTAAAGGATATTTATTCTTGATAGTAAGATCATTAAGCTTGCAGTAGTCAACGCAAAGCCTAAGTGTACCATCGATTTCTTCACAAAAATAGCAATAGCTCCCCAAGGAGAGGAACTAGAACGAATAAATTGCTTCGTCTCCAATTCGGGTAATTGTTTGTGCATCTCCCTATTTTCTTTATTAGACATACGATAAGGAGGACGAGTGATAGGTAGAGCTCCAGGGATTAGATTAATTTTGAACTCAATTGCTCGCTTAGGTGGTAATCCTAAAACGGGCTCAAATATGACGGAAAATTCACAAAAAATGTGGATATGAGAATGACGTCTTTCTCATCATCATTATCGTCATCATGAGGATTTAAAGAATATAAAGATGCTGTGAAGTTGGAATCAGAATCTTTAAGAATAATAGAAATCCGCTTAACGGATTGAGGATGTCGAAGATGAATAGTCCGCTCAGGACATAGGATATGGGCTTCATAACGGTTAAGCCAATCCATTCCCAAAATCATTCCGAAGCCCAAATAACGCATGACATGCAAATCGGCTCAGAAAGAAAAATCACACAAAATAATCTCGACATCTTTACAAAGCAAACTGAGTGTTGTGGATCCACCAACCGGATTCGCAATTCTTAAAGAAGTCATTAAAGCCATAACATTCAAAGAAAAAGTATCAACAAGCTCTTTTGATACAAAAGAATGGGATGCACCCGTATCAAATAGAACTCGAATAGGTTGATCACGAAACATAATAATACCATCAAGGATAGAATGAGAAATACCTTGACCACGAGAGGTGTTACTAGGGGCTTGTACAACATTTATCTTTCCCTCCTTCTTACTTTTAAGTTTGGGACATGAAGATATATAATGGCCCGAGCTTTTGCAATAGCGACAAGTAAGGGGCTCCGAACACTTATTTGCATAATGGTCCTTAGAACCACAATTGTAGCATTCCAACGGCTAGAGTTAAGAGTCTTTGCTACATGTTTTCCTTTCTTATTAAGATAAGGACCCTTGAACTTATTAAGCCTCTTCTTGTTGTTATTGAAGTTCGGTTTGGCGCCCACAACTTCAACAGCACTCTCTTTATCAGTCTCTTTAAGTCGAAGACAAGCTGATCGAAAGCAACGTCCAATTTCAGAAGTAATGGCTTCTTGAGTTTCTTATTTAAGCCATAGACAAATCTCTGATTTTTCTTCAATAGGAAATTTATATACTCGACCCCATAATTAGAGAGAGATTCAAAAATGTGACATATTCTGCCACAGAAGACTCAACTTGAACAAGGTCTATAAAACGACGGGCTAAAGTCACTTTCTTAGCTTCTGGTACAAACTTCGATTGAAATCTTTCCTGGAATTGCTCCCAAGTAAGATCCGCTTCGATAATTTCAGAAATCAGAAGTCCGTACCAATCTAATGCTCTCTCTTGGAGCATACTAGAAGCCACTTGAACTCGATGAAGATCAATAAGATTCATGCGAGTAAAGATGCGATCGCATGTTGTAAGCCAAGCTTGAACTTCAATGATGTTTTCGGTATCCTTGAATGGCTTTCACCCAAATTTGTATAATCACTGCACAAGCGTGCAAATCCGGATTTTGGGTGAGTAGGCTCTGGAATGGGTCCGACAGTTTGAGCATTCTTTACTAGATCTAGAAGTTGTTGTGCGGACATAAAAACTACATCCTGGGGAGAAGTACTGGATTGATCGGCGCTGGGACGACCTGGTCTAACCATTTCTCTTCTTTTAGAAGGAAAGAAAGAAGAAGAAAAAGGTTAATCTTAGAATGAATATCAAACGAATCTTGATTGATAAAACAAGACATCACAAAGAAAATATGATAGAACGGGTCCAATGACTTGAATAAAATCCTAAGGCACGACTCCTAAGATGGACTTAGGACGATGATCCTTGTTAAATTATTCTACATTGTTCCAATGTTTGGCTTTGATACTAAGCTGTGACACCCCACCTCTATATTCACGCCAGCCAAGGACACTATGGAGTAATTCCGTCAACTAGCATGAATAACGCTGTTTAGGAGCAACCATCCATGTAGTTGCTTTGTATGAGCACCGATATGTCAGATAGAATAACATGCATTTCATTTCAAGAGGAAATCCGACATACCGATACAAACTCAAAGTTACTACACAGTGGCTGTATAATCTTCGGAAACAAATACAGAAATAAGCATAACATAAATCAGTCACAGGTATCTATATCACAAAGGCGGAAATAGATACAAGTATAACACATAGGAGTGTATATCAGAGTAGTGGTCAAACAAGATCCACAATATAACAAAAGAATAGATACAAGTGCTAGACAAAAGAATATGTATACATCAAGGAATCTCTTTCTCGAATGTATAAAACAAAAACTACTAATCAAAAGTAGTTAGTCAAAAATTAGGCGATGGTCCCTGATGAGAAGTCAAGTAGAAGCACCTGTAATATGTCGGTCTAACCCGAGTATTATTTAAGAAGAAAATAATAAACGGATCAGTCTAGCTATAAATATCAGGTAAAATGAGATAAAATAAGAGATATGATAAAACGTATGATAACAAAAATGTCATATTACGATAAGTATGCATTAAATAACAACAAAAATCAATATCTCAAGAAATCTCGAAGCACTAGAAAGAATGTCGTGTTCTTTGTTTTTATTCACTAAACCACAAATATTGACAAACATATCAATGCCAATCGTAAAAGTCGTTGAAACACAAATTCACCCATGCACAAACATTGATAAAGCTTATCAATGTAAATTACGAAATTTGGTGAAACACAAATTCTAGAAATCATCAATAGAAATCCAGAAATCACAAAAAGGGGGAGGCCTATCACAAACGGGAGCATGAAAACTCCCCAACACGTATATCACAAACGGAATGCTATTCCATGGTTGCTAACCATCAATTTTTGTGTCGAGGCTCCACAAACGGCCCGAAGACCATGGGTCGCTACCCCAACAATTTGAGTCGAAACTCCACAAAACGGGGTTCAGTCTCCCTCGCAGACAAAGAGATATCGCACGTCGCTAGTCAAAACCACAAAAATGATCCTCATAGATCATCAAGAAGTGTCAATTACACTAAGCTAGTAAATAAATGAGTTTAGCTTCATGTCCCAAAACCACTGGCTTAACTTAAGTATTTACGAACAAATTGTAGATCTCCACTCATAAAAATTGTCACAAGAGTTTCAGTAGAACGAGTCGAAGAATTAATCGACAAAGTAAACGCAAGCGTTTCATACCACTTGTTTTGCTAAGTCGTTTAATTGGATTTCTCGAACGAATGAGATAAAGGTTTGTATATACTAATAGATTGGAAAACGGTTTTGTAATCGAGCTTTGTATAAAATAGAGTTGAAATCATCTTTAAGAAAGAGTTTGAATATTTGTTACTAGTATAGGAACCTTTGTATTTTAAAGTGACAAATCACAAAGTTGAATGTAAAAACAATCAATCACCAAAGGCTCACATTCGAAGACGTGAATTGAATCCAAAGAAACTGATACCAAATCCATCAAAATGGATATTCCCTAAAGTTCTCGAAAAAGAAGTTATCAAAGTCATCAAAGGTGATAACAACAAATCGGATAATCCTGGATCGATAAAAATTGGAACTCAAGCAAAATAGGCATAATAGGCAAAATAGGCAAAGTAGGAGCAGGTCAGTTGACTGGCTCTCTGAGAACAGTCGACTGGCCAACTGTCTGGAAAACTCTCGGGTTGCAGGTCAGTCGACTGGACTCAGAGGGTCAGTCGACTGGTGCCTGTTTCCTAGTATTTCCAGCCTATATAATTGGAGAACAAACACTAGCCAATTCGCGATCGAACCAGCAATGGGCGCTAGGGGTTTATGTAAATCGACAACCCAGCCCTATAGGCTCTCCGAAGCATCACCCAAAACATGTTCGAATATCAAAGCTAGGATTTTTAAAGATTTAACTTCAAAACACCAAAATTGGAACATTCATAAAACCAATTCAATTCAAAGTAAATGAACACGAAATAGAAGTTAGGAATTCATACCCAACTTCAAAGATAGATATAGACAAAGATGTGAGATAAAAATCTCACCTACACACAAAAAACACGGAAGAAGAAGCTTGGAAGTAAAAGAGGATCAACCACTCTTCAACACAACCCAAGGAGCTTGAATCTAAGTTCAAAAGAAGAACATTTCCTAAATTAGATTTAGGAACTTCTGAAATTGAAGGGAGGATGATTTGGAGGAGAAGAAGAGGATGTTTACCAATAGCTTCACTTTGAATTTGGAGTTAGAGCTTGGATTTGCAATGGAACTAGGGCTTAGGAATTCTAATTCTTTTTCTCTTCCCACATTTATCTAAAGCTTGAAGGTATTAGGAAATGAAAGTGAATGAAGAGAAGTGGGGTTGGAGCTAGAGTTAATAGTTTAGGCTAACCCAAACCCAAAGTCCAAAGTGCAAAGGTCAAATTTTTAGCTAGCTCCAAACATATCAAAGTTTATACTCAAAAAGGTTGCAAACGCCATTTTGGACTCAATGGAAGTGGTCTCGAGTCCTAATTCGGCTGTTTGCAAAATGTAGATTTTCAAACTTAAATCCGACTAACGATGCTATATTTAAATAAAATATTTAAATATACAATCGTAAAATATGCGAGTTGTTACAAATTATTGCACTAAAATTTTGATAATAATAAAAAGAAAAATATTTTGTTACCAATTCTAGCTCCATTAATTTTGATATCAACATTTTAACTTATTTTACTTGATGTAGAAAATTTTCTTGGTTCGTCATGCATTATTTACAATAATATGAAACGAGATCTAATGGCAGACGCTACGCATGTGCATGACAACTGGTTAGTATAAATGATAGACGATCCTCTGATATAATGCAAAATAAATAGTGCAAATGACTTGTGTATGAAAGATAGTAATAATGAAACAAAATGTTCACGTTACGCATGTGAAAGATAAAATGTTATAGTTCGAAATTTAAGAGATTAACTTCAACTAATAATATCATAGCATAAGTTCAGTACGTGTAAAAATTATGAACAAGTTTAATACAACCATAGCCTTATACTTCAATATATATTAAATATCATCGTAACAATTGTTATCTCTTCTTCTTTATTCGATCTACGTATCGATATTGGTAGCAAAGTGATTATGTATGACAGTTTAAAACCCTTTTAAACAGTGTTTTAATGTAATTCACAACACTAATCAGACTATTTGACTTAGCAATCCTTTTTATTAGATTTAGCTCATGGTTAATCACGGTTTTAATTGTGAAAGTTAGAAAAAAAAAACTAATTTGATTGGAAATTGTTTAGAATGAGATTGAAAAGAATTTTAATATTTTTATTATACTGTGAGTATTTCGATACGTGCATCCAAAATCTGTACTAAAAATACCTTAAAAGAAAATTATATATAATCGAAATAATTAAACATTTACCTATTGTTTTAGTTGTTAGTTTGATAATTTCATTATAGTAAAATTTAGTGAGAAAAGATTTGAAAATACATAATTTTAGATTAAAATAATGTAAAAGTGCGTGGGCATGCGTGTGTCTCCTTATATGAGGCGGGCTATTTTGGACATAATATAAAACACATTTGGTGACACAATAGATCTGGACGTTGAATCATATTGTTTGCGTTTGGAATTGAAATCAATGCGCAATCTAATGATTGAGATCCGTTATGTTACCAACTAGTGTGTTATATGTGTGTGTGTGTGTGTGTTTGTGTGTATGCCCACGCGACTGTGTACACACATAAATGCACGTCAATTGACATGTAATCTTAATTTTAGCAATGTTTTGTTCTTTAAAAAAAATGAACCGCCATTACCTAAATAAAAGATTTTGCATATGATTAGGTGAAATAAAAAAATTTCTTGAATATTTTAAAATATATTTTCTCCATAAAGTAGGCTAAATTTATACCAAAATTGAAATAAAAATTCATTCAATACAACTCTAAAATAAATGTAATATGGATAAATACTTGTTCCTACTTAGAAGAAAAAGATGTTAAATAATGAAAATAAAAAGATAAAATATGTGAAATGTTGTCATATGGAGATTCAAATCTATAACTTTGATAATATTTCAAAATTTTCAAATAAAAATATAGGTTGATTTTTGCAATGAGCAGGATTCAAACCCGTGACTTTATGACCTTCATCTGTATATAGTAAGGGTATCTTTGAAACTTTATGGTCAGACCAAAAAATTTAATTTTCTATTCCCACTATTACTAAAGATAATAACTTTATCGATCTTAAATTTTGAAGTTAATAAAATCAAAAAATTGAACATCATTATAAATAATACTACTTAAAATCAAATATACCTCCAAAAATGTTCACGCTTAGGATAAACTGAGACATTGAAAGAAAAAATGAAACAGTGAAAAAATTTAATACGACAAGTAAATTTACCATCACCATTGATTTTGACATTAATTTACCGTTACATTTATATATCTATATATAATGAGAATAACTTCATTTGAAGCTCTGGAAATTACATTAATACCCTTGCTATGCATTAATTAAAAATAAGACAATAGGAGGATGGTTCGTCCTTGCTAAAAATAAAACTAATGCATTTTTTTTACACGTCCAATCGGACTTGCCATACGTACTGGTAACTAATAATGGTAAATTTACCGTTACCATACCGATAACATAGATATACCGATATAGCTTAATATTGACTACCAAGTCACCAAGTATTGATATCGCTACAGTAATTTTATCGTTAACATAATAGCCCAATTATGTGAATATATGGCAAAGGAATATGTAAAGAGAATTAGAGATATCTATTCTTCATTTTAACTAGTGTGCAATTTGTGCGTTGCACACGGTAAAGTTGTAACAGCATTGTATTCATAGATATTGGTAAAAATAGAAATTATTTATGTAGTATATGATAAATATATTGTGTTATCAACTGTAAATCAAACCTTTATCATTTTTTATGTATATAATATTTGTTAAGTGATTTATATAATTTATATTTGAACAAAATTTTTATTTTACAATTTTGTTAATAAGAATGTGGTATGCATATTGAAATTCACAGCTTTTAAGATTTAATGGACAAACTAATAATTATTAGTTACTCAAATTTTATTCAAATAATTTATATTTTATTATTAAATTAATTAATTAATATAAATATTTGGACTTAAGTGCAATATAATAAGACCAAATCGAAGAGAACCTTTTACTGTAATTGTTATAAAAATATAGCTAGGTATTTGAGTGTAAAACAATGAAACGAATTAGTAAACATTATGTATAATTGTGATGACAACTTATATTTTTTTTTAAATATGAGAACTAAAGATTGGAAACAAAACTTCTATATAATTAACTTTCATAATTGATGAGAGGGTTGGAAGTTCTTTATCTTTCTATTATTTATTTAGTAGATAATTTGTTGAGATAAATAAAATATAAATTAAAGTTGTTTCCAACATTTATGTATGCACTCTTTATTATGTGATTTATATATTCTTAAAATTTAAACAATTTTTTTCATTTTTGATAATATAAATATGCTATGGATATTGAAATTGTTATTTTTTGTTATTTAATAGATAAAACAATGAATGGTAGTTAACTGAGTTTATTTTGAATAGTTTAAATTAGGATATTTAATTAACTTACATATATGGAGATAAATGTAAAACATTGTAGAAAGCTGAGTAAACATATTTAATTCTAGAAACTATAAAAGATGAATATTTGAATGTAATATGGTTGGTGAGAATTTGTAGAATAGTAATAATTTTAAAAATAATAAATTATATTAAAATATTTTGAAATTAAATAGCATGAGAGAATTAATAGGAGAGAAAATTGCCATAAGTGCAAGTTATGTATATACTATTATATAAGTGTACCTCGTGTATTGCACACGGTATGATTTAGAAAAATAATTTTATATATATATATATATATATATATATATATAAGAATTGACACTATTGTGTAATATAGGTGAATTTGTTAAGATAGTTGAATATTGTATTACCTTGCTATTTTTAAAGTATGTAATTTTTGTTATGTGATTCATATATTTTATTTGTATAAAAGGTTAAATTGTCATTTTGTAGATAATATTGAGTTTGATACTAATTTTTTATTTTTTTATTTAATATTTGTTAAGAAAATAAATGAAAATCGGTATTCTAAATTAATTTTAACATTAATAATTTTATATATTTTAATAGATATATATATATATATATACACATATATTTGGAGTTTAATAATTTGCTTTTAATACCTTTTTAAAATATAAATGAAATATAGATTGTATTTAAAATATTACTTTGGGAAATGGAAAATACACACCTAATGATGAAAGTGTAATAGTAATAAATCGATATATTTTATGCATTTTAAGCTCTTGCGGTAAATATCAACGTCAGAAATTAGCATATAATAATATCAAGGTGATAAACAAAATATTTTTTGAATGAGTAAATGAAATATTGATTAAAAGAAACACTACAAATTATATTGTTAGTTTTATTTTGTAAAAAAGGTAATTTGGTTTTTAAACCATTGTTTCATACCTCATTAATCTTAATTTGTAACGAAACTATTAGAAAAAACATATGTTGAAGATCCGGAGTTTGTTCACACATCCCCCCAAGGGGACAATATAGAGTTTGACCAACATGTTTTAATAAAAGAAACCCCTTATTGTTACGTGCGATCAAACTCATGTATATACCATGTCACTTCCATTATTTTTCACGATGCGGGACTATTATTTTCCAATACGTGTTCACTATCCACGTATAATGATGCGAGACACCCTAATAACATATGCTTCAAACAACAAAAAATAAGAAGGAAAAACAATTTCAATCGAAATATAGTATATTTTAACCTATTAATTAACATAAATTATGAATATACATAAGTAATATTTAACATTTTCAAAAATGAGGTTAACTGAAAATATCCATTTGTTTCAAAATTACAAACTGTGGTATACATCACTTATCATTAATTTAATATCATTCGTAACAAAAATAAATTTTGTTACTGATAAAGAATCACTTGATGTATCAATTTAAAAACATTGTCCATGTTTGTACTAATATACCACCTAGCAAGAAAATTTATGTATTTTTCTTTGTAATAAAGCACTAATTTTAGAAAGAAATAAATTATATAAATTTGAATGTAGAATAATATAAAAGGACTAAAGATAATTTTGTATATAATTGTGGAAATTTTAAGTTATATAGACTTGAATGAAATATTAGTTTTATAGAGGTATACAATATGCTGAATTATTATTTTTTAGGACCTATTAGATCAAATAATAAATATCGGTTATTTGGATTTATTTTAAAGTTCAAAATTTAAATAATTGATTAATTTAAATATATAGACTTAAACATAAAATAACATGATAAAACTTAGAAGAATGTTAAAAATAATTGTAGAAATTGTTGACTAGTGACATTTAAATGTAAAATGATAATGAAGAGAATTAATAGAACTATATAGTGATTATTATAATGATAATTTATAGGAATTTGAAAATAAAATAGAGTAATTCTATTAATACCTCAACTATTGTCTTTCACACCCCACTAAAAGTTTAAAAAAAGAATTCACCACTTTACCCTTATTAAACACATAAGTCGTACTTGTATTTTTCATCTCCTTCATTTTTATTTTTGAAAAATAATACAATGGAGAGCCATGGAACAACAAAGCTTCGTCCAAACCATATTTGAAATAAACTTTATGAAACGATGTTTGAACAATAAAAGACAATGAAAAATACATCAAAAACAAGGATTTCGAACCAAAACTATACCAGCACACGGTTCTAACTACATAAAAACTTATTGTTTTCCTCTGTTTAGTTATTCCTATACCTTTTAACAGTACTAATTTTTTTTGTAAAAGTATGAAGACATAATTCATTTTGCTACAAAAAATCACAATTTTAGTAAAATAACATGAGGCCATGTGTGTCCAAAATGGATTTGGTACAGAACCTAAACTTATATTTGATTTTATTAAACCCTAGGTTGGATTAAATGATAAATGTAGATTAAATCTGGTCTTTTTTCTTTTCGTTTGTCGATGAATAATATTGAAAAAGAACGATGATCCAAGGCCTTTGCTAGAATGAATATTGAAGAACAAGAAATGAAAATAAAATTTTAGAGAATGTTAAAAGAACATAAGGTCAAAAGTGGAAGAAAATGGGGCGGGAAAGGAAGAAAATGGGGTATGCAATTATTCTTGGTAAAGGTGGAGCGTGTAAGGCATTTATTGGAGTATATTAATAGAATTACTCAATAAAACAAGGAGAGAGAGGAAGTGTATAGTATCTATTAAATAATAATAGTAAAACAAAAGAATTCGAAGCTCTCTCATTAATTATAGGAATTATCTATATTCTCCTTACTTCTTTCCAGGTAGATATTTTATTTTCAAAAGCATATTATTTACCACCTTACAATTATTCTGCTATACGTTTCATACTATTTTACATTCAAATACCTACTTTTAAAAGAATCTATTGTTATTTACAAATCTTTAATGGTTCTCTCATGAAATTTTACATTATAGTCTGCACATTTAAATTAATTACATAATCCAAAACTTAAACTAACCGATCAACTTAGTTAGCCAATAATTATTAATAAATTCTAAAAAATGAAATTTTCAACATGTATACTACATGCGTATCAATAAATTGGTATAAAAAATTCATTTAGATGCAAATATATATAAATAAATCACATAACATAAATTATATAAATTAAAGACAATAATAAATTTATTTTATAATTTATTCATTATGAATTCATCATACATTACACTATAAAATTCTATTAACTTCAAATACCTAAAATCTAATTTTTTTTTACAATTACTTAGAAACTCTTCTCAATTATCTTCTAATATTTTACATTCAAGTCCATATATTTAACTAATTGTGTGGTCTTAATTTAAACTATTTAAATAAATATGCTTAACTAGTGTTTATCAATCCATCTAATAAATCCTAAATATATGAGGATTTCAATATATATAATATTCACTTATATGGGAAAGATGATAAAATTATTTCTTCTTTATTCAGATATATGAAGATATTTAAATCATATAACATAAAATGTATATATAAATAATAATAACTATTTTAATTTCTAATTCATTTATCTCATAAAAAATTATCGTACATTAAATAACGTAATTTCATTTTTAACAACCTTTAAAAGATAAATTTATATTTTACAACATTACGATGTGAACGTACATATTACACCGATAAAATATATATTATATAAACATTCTCACTTTCAACGCGTTATCAAATCATACCTAACTCATAACTCAACTAAATGCTACATAACATTATTTTGCAATTATCAAATTGTAAGTATGATCCTCCTACGAGAACATAAAATCTATGATTAACTACTAAGACAAATTTGTTTAAAAATGAATGCTAAATAATGAATAAAAGTTCACATGCTTAATTCAAAAAAAAAGTTCACATGTAGATAAGTAACCATAAGATCTATGTTTTTCTCAATTGAAAATTTGTTCAAAGCCCTTCTCAATTTTCTACAACTTTTTTACATTTATCCTTTTATATTTAATTAGTTATGTTGATCATTAATTCAAATTATTTAAATAAATTCAATTATTTAATGTTCATTGATCCATTTATAAACCCTTTAAAAGATGATAATTCAATATATACACAACAGCCATATTAATAAAATGGTGAAGTTACTCATTCACCCATACATATAAAAAATATATATCACATAACATAAATTATTTACATATATAATATTAACAATTTTAATTTATAATTTTTTTGAGTTGGAATATTAATTTTTACAGAGATATGTAGTTCGAGTAATAAACGCTCAGTCTTTATATCTAAGCGTCGCAAGTCATTTTAGTTTATGATTAATATATAACAATAAATTTATCATATATTAAAAAGGTGGAATCCAGTGCAAGATGTTTCGGCACGATCGCGGACTCTATGGAGATCGATAATGTATACAGCATTCTCTCGCATTGCGAAGAGGCTGTTTTCAGAAAATTTATCATATATTGCATCACAAACTATACTTTTAGCAATAATTAAAATATAAATACTATTTTTCAACAACATTTGTCGTGTGCAATGTACGAATTGCACACTAGTTAATAGCAGATTAGAAAAGTTTTTGCTCTTGTTTAATAGATTGCACTCGCTGCTTCTAACCCATCAGTCGACCACAGTCGCTGATTCATCGTTTACAAAAGCCTGCGTTTCTTCTCATAATTCAGTGCTTCCTAATAGTTGCAACTAATCCGCTTTTTTTTTTCTGTTAATTTTGCTCACCTTTAGAATATTATTTTATCTGTTTACGATTGCAGGAAAATAAAAGAAAGATGTTGGCTCGTTGGTTGCCGAATCCTATCGAAAGGGTAAGCCTCGTTTTTTTCCTTCTTCTGAATTTACTATTCCCTTTTGATTTGATTTTATATTTTTATAGTATAAGATATATTGATTTAACGTTTGGGTTTCACTGATTTAGAAGATGGCCTAGCCGTTCGAAATCGTAAGTGGAAGTTTCCCAGATTATTAGTATGGAATATAAATTTTATTCACAAATAGGTTTAAACGAAGGTTTTGATTGTAATTATTTTTTTCTTCCCCTTTTTCATTTACTGGGGTAACAACAAACTTAGACAAAACCATACTAAAGGTGATTACCAAGGAGAGAAACAAATTGGCTAAGATGCATTATTTGCTAGATTAGAAGATCTGAAGATAGGCATTTTTGAATGGCGGAAAGTGCTAAGTGTTATCGCTAATTTTTTGCGCAGTCCCCGAACATACTCCAACGATCGAAATGGACTAAGAAACGATGAAGAAACGATTATAAACACTTGGGAAATATTATAAAACAACAAAGTAGAGAAGCACAAAAGAGATGGCCAAAAATGGACAAAAATCACAACTCGGCCCCTTCAACTCCCTACTGAGGTGAAGTGCAACAATGATGAATCAAAAAAGCAATGCTCGAGGAATGAAGGTGAAGATAAGAAGATAAGAAAGAAATCAAAAACTTGTCAAGGCAGGTCAACTCGGCATCAAGTTGAGGCCCTTCAACTTGGCACCAAGTTGAAAATGTAGTGGGCTTTGTGCATAATTTTTTTTGAAGGTGAACATGCAATGTCGCTGAGAGTTTTCAGGCGATTTTGATAGCGGCTTTCTTCTATAAATAGAGGAGGAAATGTTCTTTAAAGGGACCCTTTTTCATGACTATTCTGAATCATTATGAGTTAAGAAATATAATTTCGAATTAAACTTTGCACATCTGATACTCCGGTTGTAAGATACCGACTTATAAAATATACTTTGTAAGAGTAAAATACGATTAATGAAAAAAGATAAAGTGGATGTAGGCGGAGCATTTGCCGAATCACTATAAAAATTGTGTGTTCTTTCTCTCTTTAGTCCCTTAATTTTTACATTCATTACTTGATTGGGTGCTTGTGTCATTTTGGTCCAAACGTTTTGGTATTTTCACCGAGAAGAACTTGGATTTGTGAACTTGGAACTTGATTTGAAGAAGATGAAGATGTCCAATCAAAGAACTATTGCCGAAGGAAGCCAACAGGAGCATGGAGGCAACCATGACGTGTCCTCGAATTCGAATCCATCGATCTACTTGACTAGAGAAGAGATGAAAAAGATGATGAGAGAATTGCAGGATAGACTAGTGGCTCGATAAAAAGAAATGATGAATGAATTCTTTAGAAGAATAGAACAATAAAAATAAAGAACAAATGGAGCATCTGGAGATCAAAATCAAAGGCCGAAAGATAAGTCAGGACAGATCTGGGGCACCACAATTCCCTATCGAGTTGAGACAACTCGATATGATCCAAATAGCCCCGGGGATGTTGGATGCAAGAATCGTGTGAGATGGAACACGTCCACGAAATGATGTTGAGCCACATAACATAGATCAGAATGCGAATTTACGACAATAAGTAGATGCATCAAAAGTTCCCCATGGAAATGGAGGACAGGTTGAAGATCTGGACCATGGGCGTGCATAGCCCTATGAATTTCTGCTGAATGATAACGATAGGATTGCTGAGATGATAAGATAAGCATTGAGAGATGGACTCCTAAATCGGGGTTTAAAGGATGTAAATAGAAACTCATTTACCCTAAACATCTGATACGTTAGGAATCCATCTGATTTTAAATTACCGACGCTGGAGACGTACGATGGAAGGACATATCCAACCGTTCACCTGATGTGATATATTCAACATATAAGAGTCTTGGGTGCTTCAGAAGAAGTGATGGGTTGGTATTTTCCATTGCACCTGACGAATCCGAGGGCGATATGATTTTGACAGTTGGAGAATGAGTCCATTAGCACGTAGACTGAATTAGTGGATAAGTTTATGAAATGGTTCATATAACACGATCGAAAAATGCGATGGCGCTTTTGAGTGTGAAACAGAGGGCCGGAGAAACTTTTTGGAGCTACTTAACCAGATTCAACGCAGCAGCTGCTGCAGTGCAGGAACCAAACCCGTTGATAGTCCCCGTGGTGGTGGTTTTCAAAGTTGCAAGTAAAATTATTTTAAGATTACTTTGGAGAGATATCCATCTGTAGATCTTGTAGAATTTTATTAGTAAACAGAGAGATATTTGCGTCAGGAGGACGCAGAAGCCGAAAGTGCTGAAGTAAACGTGTAGATGACGAAGGACCATCCAAAAAAGAATATGAGAAGGATAAAGAAAAACGGAAAGCTAATAATGGCTTCGGAGGGCTAAAGCGGACAGAGGGAATTGAAGTTTTCCTTTTGTACTGAATTAACAGAGACCCCAAAGACGATCTACTTGGATACTATGGGGCAAATTCCCTTATCAAAAACCAGTGAACGGAGAGCCCAAGAACTGGAAGAAAAAGTCTAAAATAAATTTCTATTCCATGAGCTGGATGAGCACGAAACAAATGAGTGCAAACATCTACGTGATTTGATCGAAGAACGGGTTAACTACTTACAACAATATGTCGGAAATCAAATCACCGTAGCATAAACTATGGTGACGTCACATGAGCGACCACAATCTGCGACGGGTATGCCTGGATGGGAACTGTGTCGAGGATGATAATCTCATGATTAGGATGGATTAAGGTTAAGTTTGATTTTCGCACTTTGCTTTTGTTTTGAATAAATGATACGACATTACTTCCATTCAACTTATAAGTGTACGAGATTTCGATTGGTCTCAAGGCATGCTCTGAATTGAAAGTCTGGAAGTAATCCTCGATATGATTTGTTGTTTTGATGTTTGCTTGATGCATTTGGCTTGAATTTTGATAAACGAATGATTGTTGATTATATGAACTTACAAATCATCCGAACATGATGACTGATATTGATATCGTTGTGGGATACCAACGGAGTTTGGTTATTCCTCGAAATAGATATATGAAATGAATGATAAGACATGGTTCTTCCGATCGGAAAGACGGAGCGATGGATCGTGAAGTGCAAGTTCTCTTGTCGAAGAGCGAGTTGATGAACTTGTATGGGATAACGAGTTTTCTCACTAGAGAGTGAGCGGATAGACTGGCGCAGATAGGGGGTCCCCTCACTAGAGAGTGAGTGGATGAGATGGCTTGGATAGCTAGTCCCTTCATCAAAGATGGACTTGCTCGGATATTGGGTCCTCTCGTCGAATAGTAAACAGATTGGACTCAATCTGGATACATGATTATGTGATCCATAGAGAACGGGAATTAAACTAGATATCGATTATATGATCTGGAGAGGTGAAACCGAACCTAAAAATTTGAAAAACAGTTCAATAATGAATGCTAGATCACATCATTGCTTCGGTTCGGTTGGACTTACTTATAATGAGATGCTGGAAGATAATAGATGACTTATAAGTGACATTTCAAGCGGTGATAATGTACACCAATGATTGATGATGCCTGATTGTATGATATAAGATTGTGAATCCCAGGCGTGCACGTGACTATATTGACATTGATGTATGATAATTCAATCTCGCACGAACGCAGGATAACCCTGATTTATGATATGTCATATGTTAAATCCCAGGAAATGCAGGACGATATTGATGTATGATATGCAGGCCTGGCCTTAGGATAAGGCTGGCAAGCCAGCCGCCTAAGGCAACGGGGGGAGGGGGCAACAATTTATGAATTTGGATAAGTATATGTTTTTACTGCATTAACTAGTTAAATGATAATGTACATTAGTGGTAGCTGGTTTCAGCACCGAACTAAACAACCCAGGTTCAATTCTTGGTACTTCCATTTTTAGATAATTTTAGCATTTTACTTGTGATTAAAAATTTTGGTTTGACTGGGGCAAGCAAGTGGATCGGGCCGGGCCTGATGATATGATTATCCCGAAGAAATGCAGGACGATTACAAACACTTAAGCAAAGACTTGAGTCTTTAGCTACGATAGGTCTGGAATGACATTTGATCTACATCTAAATCCGAAAGAATAGGATGATTTGCGGCAGTTGACCCAGTGGATAGGTAGGGAGCTCAACTGTTAATAATTCGCTAATTTTCAATATTTATTTTTGAATAAAACACATCTTATGTTCACAAGACGTACTTTGAGGGACAAGTGTTATCGAGTAAGTCTCCGTGGACTCGAATGATCGAATTGGACTAAAGGACGATGAATAAACAAATACAAATACTTGGAAAATATCATAAGACAACAAAGTAGAGAAGCACAAAGAAGATAGCCAAATTGGACAAAAGTCACAACTCGACCCCTCAACTCCATACTGAGATGAGCCCCTACTGAACTCCCTACCGAGTTGAAGTGTAACCATCACAAGTCAATAAAGCAATACTCGAGGAATGAAGTGGAATGTAAGAAGATAGAAATCAAAAACTTGCCAAGACAAGTCAACTCGGCACCAAGTTGAGCCCTCTCAAGTCGGTATCGAGTTGAAAATGTGGTAGGCTTTGCCCACGACTTCTTGGAAGGTGAACGTGCATGACATGGAGAATGTGGCTGATGGTTTTCAGGCGATATCGATGACGGCTTTCATCTATAAATAGAGGAGGAGAGATGCTCTTTAAAGGAATCATTTTCTTGATTATTCCGAATCAATACGAGTTGAGAAATATAATTCTAAATTAAACCTTCACAATTGATACCCAAATTATAAGATACTAACTTGTAAAACATAATTTTGTAGGAGCAAAGTACGATCAATACAAAAAGATAAAACGGATGTAGGCCGGAGTATTTGCTGAACCACAATAAAAATTGTGTGTTCTTTCCCTTTTTAATCTCTTAATTTTTACATTCATTACTTAATTGGGTGCATTTACCATTTTGGTCAAAACACTGAAGTTATTATGTTGTTTTTGTAACAATTATCGATCAAAATGTCCTCGTACTATTTTTCTTTGCATAATTTGGTGGAAAATGAAAAGTTGAAATTTTAGTAAAAAAATATTAAAACTAAAGTTTCAAGAAAAGAAGGTTAAATCTTAAGTTTAGAAAGTCATTTTTGTACACAAGTTATAGGTTTCAAAAATAAAATATTACAAATGAGAAAAATAAAATAAACTTTACCTAGTTTGCAACTTCAAAACATTTATCTCAAATATTTGGAGTCTTTTCAAACTTGTTAAAAAAAATGAAATTTATACTATTATTTTTTTGAACGCCCGTCTTCAATTTATTTTCTAAATCAGTAGAAATGTAATATTAATTATTTTTAATAACGGAAAAAACATAATTTTTTCATTTCCTTTATCAATTTAATTTTTGTCTCAAAACACAATTTCAATATAGTTCCATATCCATACTGGTTTTGTTCTTAACAATTCCCATACTAAATGAAAGATGATCAAGTTCCTAGCATAAATCGAAACAATTTAGCAAAATCACAAACATGTTATATACACGTAGTTTCACTCTTACAAGTCACAACACATAAATGTTATTCTCAGTTATCCGATTTGGATTAGTATTTGACATTCATTGCTTGTACATACTTTTATTGTGTGTATGTATTATGTATACAATAACATGCGTATGTACTCATTAATAATTACAAGGTTTATTTGTCCTCCATTGTTGGGTAGGGCTTAAACAGTTAGAGACGACAAAGAATAGGTTTGTCATTATAACTAGCATGAATACAAGTCAATACCAACATGACATGAAAATGCGGTTTGAAAATTATGAAATACCCCAAATCTCTAATTTATGCAAAAAATAATAATACTCATATCTAGAATCGCCGATTAGAAGACCAATAAATCTCACACTATGAACAATTGCAATAGATTCGGATGTAAAGTGAGAAAACACATTTTTTTAAAACCTACTTTTGTAGTCCATGATGTAAGAAGGTTTGTCACCGCTCTATATCTTTTAACTCCGGCCCTCACGGAAGCGCTTTTTAATCTCGAGATTTTAATTCATTTTAAGAGATTATTATATGCCTTTGCAAATTTTAAGTCGTTAAAGTGCGACCGTCAAAGCTCGAACCCTCTCCCTCTACTGAAAAGTTAGGAACCCTTGCTAATCAAATTCCGTAATGGAAAATCCTTATCCCAAATTTCCTCCCTAAATTTCTAACCAATTTAAAAATTTTACACCAAAAAACACAATTTTGAACCCAATTTT
Organism: Allium cepa; assembly: GCA_030765085.1. NCBI lineage: Eukaryota > Viridiplantae > Streptophyta > Magnoliopsida > Asparagales > Amaryllidaceae > Allium > Allium cepa. Next base: position 732,978,643 of record CM060943.1, read on the forward strand.
CCTTTATCGATTTAAATTAAGATAATACAATAAAAATGACAGAATTAGATAGAGATTACCTTAAAGAAGAGATAGAAATCTTTATTCACTAATTTTAATTATATAAGGAATTGATTGGATGTATAAAAACTATATTTTTATGGATTGATTAGATGTATTTTCCAATAGCTTTTAGCTGCAATTTATGAGTGAATATTGCTTAAGAATGAAGTGATCCAAACTAATGTACAATTAGTTAATTAAATCAATCAATCAATTTATTTTCTTCTTTTTTTGTATTCCATAACTAATTAACGATTAATGAGTTCTCTTTTTTTTCTATCAATTCGACAAGCAATTTCCGATAGTTGAGTTGCAAAATGTAACTCCCCCCATCAACTCAAATATGACATCACAAATCTCTTGATCAAACTCAACTCACCAATAAAGAAAAAAATGTTGGATCCGTGTCCTAATGGACCATTGCCCCAAGATCGGGCGAGTCAAGGTTGAGCAGAGCTCGTACTTCTCTTTGCCTTCTCTTCCCAGCATAAAAGAATGCTCAAACACCGTGCAAGAATCATCAAACTCTTCACTTTATCCGATGTTAGAGATTCCCCTCTAGATAGAATAAACCAATAGCTCAATAAAGAAATATGTGGCACCAACATGTCCATCACATATAGAGTGAGGACGTACCTGATATAACATCAATCTCTTATAGTCTTTCCCCTAAGAGTTTTCTTCGACTTTTCCAAGTCCGCACCATCAAATTCACGCTCGAGCTACGTGAGCTATGTGACATTAAGTCTTAACTGGCTTTAACTGAATCAGAGTTCCATCATGAGTCTAAACCCTTGCGCTATAACTCTCACCACCACGGCGTCATCAACCACACCACTCTTATTTTGCATATTGAAAAAACTGATAACTAATTTTAACATGCTTAATAATTTTATGTCCTCGTCTTATCATCACTTGATGAAAGCTCCACCTTCGACAAAGATTTCTCATAATCCACATGTTACGTTTGGTTTTTTAAACATCACAACCTGTACTTTTCTGCCCCTTTATTATAGCCTAACAAAATACGCTTGTTACCTTTAGCTCTAACTTATCCTTCCTCTTATCTACAAAAGCCTGACAACCAAGCTTTCTGAGATATGAAAAACTCACATGCTCACATTTTCATATCTTTTCTGGAATCTTTTTATATATGACAATGACAATGGAAAATGCACGGTAGATGTGATAAACGGCCATAAGTATCGCCTTTATCCAAAATCGCATCTCCTATCTAACTGTCAACCATAAGCTGCTACAATTCTCCAACAATGTTCGCTCAACTACAATTGAGTTACCATGAGAGGTAAACTCTTTCAAAGCATCTTCGGACTCACAAGTCGTAGAATTTTTATGATGCAAATTCATTGTTACTGCCTAATCTGAGAACCTGCAACTGCTTCTCCAACCGTCTCTCCATCAAAATCTTTCATTAACGAAACCAGACAATTGTCTTGTCTTTGGTCTTCATGAAATAGAACCAATCATTCTGCGTGAAATCATCCACATGCATAACGAATTGTCTGGCTTCACCCAATGATGACACTGGCGCGGCCCCCAAACATTTGAATACACACACTGTAAAAAATCCATTGTACGTTTCACATCAAATGAATCCTTTTTTGCTTCCTAAGTTCACAGGCCATACAGAAGCTCAACTTCGACTGATACAGAGCTTCAATCTAATCCCACTTCTATATCATTTCAAGACTTTGCTCATCAACATGGCCTAATCGAAGATGTTGTCTTGAGTAGAATTCTACACCAGAATTTGAAACATCGGATGATTCTCCTTTGTTTGTCTTTTCTTAAAACAACTAACGTTATCTGCCCTAACACCCTTCATCACTACCAATGAGCCCTTCATTATGCTCATTTTCTCGTCATCCACAATACATCTCAATCTTTCTCCACTTAAAACTCATATAGACAACAAACTTCTATGCATATTCGGAACATACTTGACATCCATGATAATCCTAACAATACCGCTAACCATCCGTTCTTACGCTAACCATCCACTAAGATGTATTGTCCCCCATGAGAAATATCTTCTGTCACACCCCATATCTGTAAAAAAAACAACTCCTATCCGATGTCATGTGGTCTATGAAGCACCCAAATCAATCACCCATCTAGCACAATCAAACAAACTGGCACTACTTGAAAACACCGATGTATCGCTATCACCATCACTATCCACAACCTCTCTATCTTTTAGTTTTGGACTGTTGCAAGCATTGACTGCAGTTGCTACCGTTAATGACTCACAAACGCTCTATCTTTTAGTTCCCGTTCCTCTCCCTAGTTTTCAGTTTTCAACATTTTCTGCTATGTTTCGGTAGCCGTTCATTTTTAGCACCAATTCAGTTTTGAGTTTCTATGGTACTATGCAATGCATGTGCTTTGAAAGAGGAGGTTTGAAGTTACGATAGGGATAACAAATGTGTTCATTAGTGAAGAATTTGAGCTATTGGCATGACCTTTTGTAATGCTTTATTTAAGAAAATATTATTTTCAAGTTGATCATCAGGTGACTCTCATGTAGCAGTAGGAAACCTCTTTAAGGCGACCGTTTATGCAGCCATACGCTTCCAGTCCACGAACTCCATTACCTAATACTTGACACTTGATTCTGACTCATATTTCCCTTATAATGTTTGATGTGTATTGCATTTTAGATGAACATTCCCCTTCTTAAATTTCAATAGGCTACGCGTCATTATCCTCGATGTATTCATTGCTTTAGGAAATCCAATGGTATTGTAAGCTAGTCAGCTAGATGTAAAATTTGTTTCAATTATCACAGTATAGATTTTATGTTTATGTTTAAAGTATCCATTTTTGTGGAAGAATTATCAGAGTTTTAAAGTTTTTTGCTTTCTAATATAATAGGACTCTTACATAACTTTGGCAGTAAGATGATACTGTTATCTTGTGGGTGACAAATCACGCTTTCATTATTTAGTAGCAATTTGATTTATTTTAGAATATTTCCAAATGGAGACAATAATTCAACTGGTCTTATAGCTAATCCCATTAGAACGTGAAACTTTGAAATATACCAAAGGTCATGCTATACAATATCATGCAGTACATGTTAGGCTTATCATGTCAAAATTGGATGACTAGATTCTCATTTGACAATGATAACTTATACACTAATAATTTTAATTGGAGGTTAAAAAGAGAGATAGTCATCCATGGCAAGTTTGAGTGCTCTGTCATCCACTAAATTTTTTATTTTTGTCTAATGAGAGAAGAGATGATTTCGGATGTTATAATGTGCATGCCCTAAATAGAGGAAGTAAATGGCGACAAGAAGAAGAAGAAGAAGAAAGATCGCATTAGTACAGAGTAATGACACCAGTATATGTAAAAAAAAAAAACAGTTTGTAATAAGTATGAAAAATGTGATTAGGAGCGAATATAAATGATATAGCAAAATCGAAGAGTGGATATAGTTTGACAAGAGTGTTTGTTTACATGGAAATCTCCATTCCTAATTTGCATGTCATCATGTGTCTGCTAGATCTTATCCATACATTTTAATCATGTGAACTGTATATGGTTTAGTTTGGTGTAAACCATGGTTGAGATCTATTAAACATAGGAACATAAGATATAGAGACAATGGTTTGAACATGAGATTAGACAAATAGGAACATGGTGTCTTTCTGAATCTCTGTGTTTATGAGTTTTGAAATGAATGTTATAGCATTATATTTTTGTTTATTTTCAAGTAATATAAGTGTATTGGTTGATATGGAAAATTGATATTACTTAATTAAATTTTTGAGTAGATTATGTATATAATCTTGTGTGGGAAATTTAGTCAAACACCACACACCTGAGATATCATTTTATGTATACTTGGTATGAATACATGATACCAAAACTGGTGTTTTTTTTTTGAGTGGGAGGGAGGGAGGGAGGGAGGGAAGTGTAAAATAAATAAATAAAACAGAAAGTGAAGACAGCTTCACTAATAGTCAGTTGATTCTGAGTTCAGTTATTGATTCATATTCTTGACACAATCAATGCTTAAATATAGTCAATACTTCAGAATAGCTGAAAACATTCTACTATTGATTTTTATATAGCTGTAGTTTAAACTTTACACAAATTTGATTCACGATTCACAATGGTTTATTGGTAGTAAATGACATCCTCTGTTTATAACTTAGTAAAGAAGTGTAGAGATTGATTTTTGTTCAATGAATTTTTGAAAAAAAATGAGGTATTACTGAAGTTGCTAAAGCATTCAATATTAGAGGTAAACTTCAAGTCTTTTTTTAGTCATTTTCATCCTTTTCCATTTTTCTCTCCCCCACTCTTCCTTAACCTAAAGAAAGTGTGCTGAAAGTGTGAATGATTTTCAAAAATATAAAGGAAATGTTCTGAATAAAAGCAGTTTTTAGTCGGTTATTAGCACTTATTTATAGTTTTGATTTCTCTTGGCTATTAGTCATAGTTTCTTTTTGGGATAAAAGATATGCCACCAGATCACTTTCCAATGAGAAAAAAATCAATTAAATCAAACTTTAAAACTAGAATTCAACCTCGCCAGCTTTATCTAGACAGCTGATACCTATGCATTTTACACATGCTTAGGCAGAAGAATGTGCTCATTGTTTTATTCTGTTTTTCTTTTATTATGCTAAATTGCTAATACATTGATCGCGATGCTATATTCCTATCTTTAATTTATAATTGTTTTTCTTTGCCATCAACATCATTACTTTATTATTGATGCATATTGTTGAACATTTTTACGAGCAATGCTGCTGTGAATTTCTCAGCAAGAAAGGGTTGGACAAAAGTATACCTTTTTATATATTTCCCTGTCTCTGATGGTCCTTTAAAATGATATAATGAGGACAATTGATATTTGATATTTCACTTGGTGATTTTCATGTCAAGTTACCTCAAGTACTTTATGATGATCTAACAGGAATCTATATATTTTTAAGTTCATCGTCTACATAGTTCAGGAGTTTAACTGATTAAGTTCACGTTTCACTTTGACTTTACCCATCAAGATCGATGATATGTAGCAAACGACTCAAGGAACTAAATTGGAATAATTTGAGCGTGTTAATCAAACATGAGATGATGATTATTGACTTTAATTGTAGACCAATTTTGGTATGGGTCCTTCACAAGTCAATAAATCTATACATTTTCATGATAAAAAATTAAGTTACCATGTATTACATTTCATGCCACACAAATTAGCACTGATGTCATCCTTGAGATAAATTTCTTTTGAATTAATAAAATTAGTAACTTTTTATTGGGAACTCGAACTAGATGATCGTTTTTTCTATTAAATCACAAAGTTTATGTTCTTCCTGGTATGATTCATATTTCATATTAAAAAATGGTTAAAAAATTTGTTCACATATTAGATTGCACGGTACCTTGCATGTGGAAATTATGTTTACACCCTCATTTCTTATGGTTTATTCTTAAATCTGTCTGCCTACATTCAAAAATATAAAGCGACCCCCTGAATGTAAAGCGGTCCCATATTTATCATTTTAAAATAACCATCAATCTGCACTTTTATAATGCAACGAACTTGAAAGTTTTGAATTTATATATGTTTACTAAAATTTTCTTGTATTATGTTATTAAATAAAATATGTATGGTGATAAATGATATAAACTATTTAAATTTTAAAGTCGTGTCTTTTTTTAGATTTGGTGGCTATATTGTATGTTACACTTCTACAATGCAAGCTACTTGAAACTTTAAAATTCATTTATGTAAAAACGTCTTTCATAATTAAAATGACAAGTTAAATGAAGATGGCGTTATAAACTAGTAAGTGTTCATAGGAATGTCTTTTTGTGAAACTTTAATTGCTTTTATTGTAACTTGCATTTTTACAGTGCATGACACCTGTTACTGTTCAGTTCTTTGCGTTATTATAATGCAAGTTACTTATTGATATTAAATTTATATTTTTTTCCCAAAATTGCTTGCATTATATTTATAAATATGATGATAGATTTCATGCGTATAAATGATATGAAAATGCTAGATGTTAAAAATAATATCCATTTGCGCATTTTCTTTGTGTTACTGTACCTTGTAATTTAAATGCTGCAAATAAGTTGATATGATATAATCGTCTTTGTTGCACTTAATTTGAAGATTTTTTAATCCAGACATATGATATATGATGTTGATTACTATTTTTTTTAATGAATTTGCATTGTAATTTTATTACTCTAAATTTCAGTATGCATTGAAAATGTTTTACACCAAATGAATAAAAGTGCAATTATAATGACAGCAAAACATTTGTACTATGTAAACAGGTGCACAACGTCATACACAGTTTGTTTTTTTTTTCTGTTGAATGAAAAATATCTACTAACAACAACGTAAATTATTTGCATTTTGCAATCTGAAGTGCAAGTATTTTATATAAACTGAATATATGCGGAATAATAGCGAGTTCAAAATATTTGCATTGTGTAATATGCAGTGCAAATGTTTTGCAGTAGATGAATATATCATGTAGTATAATAACTGGAAAACCTTTGCACTGTGTAAAATGTACTGTGAATGTTTTGCAACCTGGTTGCCGATTGCAAATTCTTTACACTCTAAAAACTTACATGCATATTTTTATCATTTACTGCATATATCATGTGGATCTTATTAAAAAGAATATAGAATTTATAATTTAATGGTAAGAACAGTTTTCCAATCTAACCATTTTACAAAGAATTGTTAAACTCTTAAACTCAAAAGAAGCGTTGTTTTAGTTCATGTTTGTGTTGAGTGACCCATGACTGAAAAATATATTCTAAGGGATCGTTTTCTGTTAGTAAAACTGAGACAGATATTTCACTTATTTTTAAAATGAGGATGTGTAACTAACAAATTTCCACTTTTAGCAAGTATGAACGAAAACGATGATGCATGTTTATGACCAACATAAATGAATTCTTTTAGTCTTCTCTCTTATGCCAGGACGATACATGGGATAGTCTACTTGGTTCACATACAGTCCAATCTCATGGTGTGAAACTTGCGAAATCACATAAGCATGATTGGTTTATTCTCATTTTTCTCGCAATTCTGACGATAGTCTTAAATCTTATCCATCCTTTTCATCGGTTTGTTGGTAAGGATATGATGACTGATCTGAGATACCCTTTGAAAAGTAACACTGTTCCAGTATGGGCTGTTCCGGTGTGATTTATATTTCCAACCTTTTACATTTATGGTTTATAAATATATTTGGTTATGTATTTCTCACTTATATTTGTTTCTTCCTCAGATGATTTCACTTGTGTTGCCCATGGTCATATTTGCTGCCTTTTATTTCTACAGAAGAGATGTATATGATCTTCATCATGCTTTATTAGGTAAATAATTAATAAATCCATTTTGATAACACATGGCTTGCTAATTTGGTGCAGTATACAGTTATAAACTTTATCTTCAGAACAGGTATTTTATATTCCGTGCTATTGACTGGAGTCATAACTGTTGCAATCAAGGATGCAGTTGGACGACCTCGCCCTGATTTTTTCTGGCGTTGTTTTCCTGAAGGAAAAGAGGTGCATGCTTCAACATAGTTTGACTTAATGCCTACCATGATAAATAGTGTTGTTTTTTTCTCCAGGTGTATGATCTTATAACTGGAGATGTTATGTGTAATGGAGATAAACTTGTCATAAAAGAAGGTTACAAGAGTTTTCCTAGTGGACACACCTCATGTAAGCATATTTGGTAGAAAAATTAGAATCAAACTTTGAAACATAATTGAGGTGCTACATATTATTAACATCTTGTTAGTTATATATGTTGGCCATATAGCTCGTGCATAGCTTGGGCAGTTAGGTTGTAACTGAGTGTATACTTGGCAATGATTTTAGTTCCATGACTGCAATTGTTTTACACGATGTGATTATGGGCAAGACAGTGCTTTGCCATTCATCTGCTGTTGTACTGGTTGAGAAATAGGTCAGGCGAATGTTATATTATGAAGAATGACCATCTTTCATGCATACAAATAATGTTAAAGTGTCAAACATAATATTAAGACTCACTCATAAATTAGCTGAACAATATACCGTAACTGAAACCAAGAAAACCAGTAATCTGTTATGTTAGGTTTTTCCAAATTCTTATTTAAGCATTAAGCCTCACATCTGTTTGTAACGTATGCAAGTTGCTTTAACCTGATTTTTTTTTTTAATTATGCCTTTTTCTTTATGCAGCATCATTTGCTGGTCTTGTTTTTCTTGCACTATATTTGTCAGGGAAAGTCCAGGTGTTTGACCGTAAGGGTCATGTAGCAAAACTATGCATTGTTGTTCTTCCATTGCTTATTGCAAGCTTAGTTGGAATTTCTCGAGTTGATGATTACTGGCATCATTGGCAAGATGTTTTTGCTGGTGGACTTATAGGTTTGCATTCTACTACAGCCAGACCTTCATTTACAAAACATGGCCAACAATTATTTTGATTCTTTACCCTAATGTGATTATCTAGGTAGCGTGATGGCAACATTTTGCTATCGGCAGTTCTTCCCTAATCCTTATGATGATGATGGTAATTTGATCTTTATACATACAACCCTCCCAAATTACTCTGAACTGTAATTATTTTGTTATAGTCAAGTTAGTTATTAGCACGATCCCTAAAACCGATCCTTTGTTTTTTATAGTTAAGTAATAGGATATCTTCATTTTTTGGGGTGAACTTGGGGAAAGGAAAAAAGAGCAATGTTTTACATTTGAATAGAAATACGAAGTCCAAAATATATTGGTTAAGGTATGAATGAAGCATTAATATTTCCTAAAATAACTTTTTCGAGATTTGCATTTTAAAATGTGTACTTTATTGAACATTGATTTGCTTATTGATCTGTAAACTATCTTTAAGTCTTTGGAGTTAAATTAGTCCAAGTACATAAATTATTTATGGTTAAAGATTGAAAGCACAACACAATTACACCATAATTAAGGAAGTTTGTTCCTAACAAAGGGCATTTGAATTAAGGGCCTTTTAACGCTACTAACATCGTGTACTTGACACAAATTACTTGTTAATCTGAGTAAAAATTTGTGAAGAGAGCCATTTGCATGCTACTAACATCATGTACTATTCTAACAAGTACACTCCAGCATGATGTGCAATGAACTTAGGGAGAGTTGTACCTTCAACTGTGTTATTTATAAAAGGTGGAACCCAATGCACGAGACTCCCGCACGATAGCGGGCTTTGCGAGGTCGATAATGTACGTAGCATTTTTCTCGCATTGCGAAGAGGCTGTTTCCGTACTCGAACCTGAGTGTCCAAATCACCATGTGAGTGACCTAACCGTTGCGCCAAGGCTCCACCTCAACTGTGTATTTTATAACATAGTATTTTTTTTTTTTTTTTTATTTTACCGAAATTTTGTAAGATTGCTTGTGATGATACTTTTTTTTTCCTTGTAGGTTGGGGTCCTTATGCATATTTCGAAATGATAGAGGAAAAGCGAGCTGCTACAAACAAACGATCTGAAGAAAACAGTACCGAAATTGATGGGTTGCTATCCGAGTGTGTGTAGGAAACGCTATTGTTGCTCTCGGAGTTGCATATTGCTTGCCTATTTACTAACTGAATTTCTTAATTCGTTGTACAATTTTGTTGGAGAAAATATGGTTTAAAATGCTAGTAGAATTCTTGAAGAAGAAAAAAATGTTCCTATAATCAAGTTTGAATTGTGATGTTCAAAGTTTCTTCCATTTGCATGTCAGTTGTTGTTCTAATTTCATATAACATTTAATACTACAAGGGCTGGAGATTGTTAGAATGTGTGCCAAATAAGCATGTGATTATTTCCTTGGGTTGAAGTATGTCATAAGTTGAATTGCTTTTATGTGGATCAATGTTATCTTAGACGCTAGATGAGGCAAGGCGACAGAAGTCTTGCTTCGTTTAATGTTGCTTAAGCGTCGTTTAAATATTGTCTAAGTGCTACTTAATTTTTAAGCATACTTTATTCATATCAATATAAATTTATGCAAAGAGATTATATTAAATTCATCATTGTTCGTGTATGTATGAATTAATCACAAAGAAGAAGTTTTATTTGAAGGGTTGTAAAAGTTGGATTTGGCTTTTATTATTCATTAAAAGTAAACATACTCAAGTTGAGTGCAAAACGTACACATTTGTCTAAGACATAGTCACATTTTAATGTTAAAAAATGCTTATCATTCATCATCTCATATGATAGAAAATGAGAAAAATTTGTTTAGGAGTGTTACTTTTATGCTATAACCTCATTTTTTTCTTATTTTAAAAATTTAAGCACTAATTAAGCACGTTTAAACGTTCTTCGTTTAATTCTATTGCCTTTTCAAAAATTAAACGTTGTATTTTGCGCTTAGTACTTAGGCGATACTTAAGCGCGTTTTTCATAATAGAGACGTGGACAACTTTTGCAATGATTATAATATTATTCTGTAGACTGAATCTTAGATTAAAATGCAAATCTGAGATTGTAAGATACGTCAAAAGGTAAATTTTACTTGTAATATGAATGGTAATATTTTCTATTATCTTTGTGTGTTTATTGTGTCCTTTATCTGTGTTAGTTTAATTTACAGTGCCTATCAGATCGAACATTTCTAAATTTGGAATATCTGCACAATTTTTTTATAAACAAAATTTAGATGTCGGCACGTGTTTGCAAGCACTTGAGAAATTTGAGAAATAACAGAATAAAAGGGAATGACCTTAATTGCACTGCTAACTGTATCACTCACTAATCACTAGTCATTTTTACTCAAATACAACTTAGATCATTGTCATAAATTAATGGCTGTAACCATCATTACCAGATTATTGTCAACAAAAACAGAGTTGCTAGATTTGTGCATTGTCTCATTTAAGTCCAGTGTGACATCTCACCATCCACTTTTGTGTTTAACCCTCTCATCCTGCTTAACTTAAACCAAAGGGTTAGTTTATGCTTTTTGACTAAGCATTTGGGTTTGAAAAACATACATTATTATTTGTTTATTTGTTGAAATCATGTCCGGACATCCCTACTTCAACAACGTATGACTTTGACCGACACCTTCTAACAAAAAGAATTTTTTGTTATTACATGCAATCAAGCTCATATACCTTCATTATTTTCACAATACAAGACTATTCTTTTTTTCAATGTGTATCTATTATCCACATATTATACGAGAAACCGCAACGGTTATTAATATATTGATCGATGCTAATAGATTTCAATCCGATACCTCTGGATGCTAGAAATGTATCACTATTTTACAGGGGACATCTTAACAAATCTCAATTACTGCTTGATATCAGTTATCATTTCTTTGAACATCGATTAGTTTATACTGGTGAAATGGTAAGATCTGATCTATAAACCTCTACATAAACGACCTAGGGACGTGCCTAGACACAAACGTGTTCATCCACTGTAAACGTTCCACGTTCATCTAGCTTGTACAGTACGTACAAGGCACTCATATCCGACTACTTTGGTGATACACGTATAGAGTTTTGTTCACACTTATTTGATGGATCTTAGCATTACCGGGTATTATAGACAAATAAATTACTGGCTTAATATTGATCTTACCTTTGATTAGTGACGTGTTTGGTTGAACGAGAAATTGGTTGAACGAGAAACTTGTGTTTGGTGATTTAAAAGGGGTATTTGAGCATGAAATTTGATTGAAAGGGGAATATGTTTGATGATAGCAGCGGAATATTTAAAATGTGATTTTTGATTTAATTGATTTACATTTAATTAATTAATTATTTTTATTGTACAATATGCGTTAAATATAGCAAATAATAAAAAATAAATTGCTCGATTTCATTAAAATAAGTAAATATATTTTAAATTCAAATACATTAAAAAACAATCTAAAACTACTAATGATGACCACGCAATAAGTTCAACTCATACATTATAAATCCTGCTACTTCATCGGTCATTTTTTCCACAATATCCAAATTTTGAATTCATTGTGAAAAATCAACATAAGCTTCCACCGTTGAACGGTGATGGTAGAAGATAGCATAACACAACAACGCTGCACTACATTGTTGAAATGATTCATTAGAACCATCGATCTTCCAACATCATGTCTGTTCGAGCTGTCTTTCTCAGTCTGTCTACTGCATCTAGACGGCGGAGCAACTGGAGTGTCATGGGCTATCCAATCGGAGTAATAAACTCTATCGGCAGCAGTAAAAGACTGAGCGGATGGGTTATGAAGTATTGGATATCCTAGAGGCTGAGCGGGTCGATTAGCAGTAAAACGAGTTGATAGAATTCCTTCATTTCGGTAAAAATTCGACGCACAAGTTTATGAAAAATTGCAAGCTTTTCGAGCGTCCATAAAACAATTGGCTGAAGGAAACAAAAGCAGAAGATCTGTGGACATGCTGAAAATTGAAAATTACAAATATAAAAATTCGTAAAAAAATATACGCTATAGATGTTAACAAAATAAATACAAAAACATATAAATATACGTGAAAATTAGCAGATTACGGGGTAGAAAACGACGAATGTTCGGATTTGGGATGTGGAGGTGGAAGGGATGGTTGTTGAATAAACAAGAGGGAGGGGAAAGAAAAAAGGAAGCAGTCGTTTGGGGAAACAGTACGACGTGTCAGACTCCAACGTGCCTTCATTTGTCCCAACGGTCCATTTGCTATGTGTGGAACGTTGCGAAATCTGACTCGTCGGACACGTTTCCGACATAACGCGGCAAAATTTGTCTGCGAACGGTGACATACAGTCTTCAAACTATTCCTCAACTTATGTGTCAAAGTATAACGCCTCTTAATTTTTGCTTGTAATACTTTGTGTTTTTTGGTTGTATTATCTTTGAACATTCATATTCCCGATAAACACCTTTGTCCAAGTGGTTAATTGATTCGGTTTTGGTGTAGGATGTCACAAGTTCGAAACTTGTTTTCGAACGTTTATTTGACATGTGATATGTTGTCCCAATAATTTATTGTATATAAAGTACCAGTTCAAAAAAAAAAAAAAAAAACATTCCTATTCCCTTCAAATTGTATGCTGAATGTCAGCCACTTGGTTATATACCACCTGGTGTATATAGTTGTAAGAACATCCCAAACAAATATGGTCCGCATACCTTTAATTTTCCTCTCACTTTGTCTGCAGAGAAATAATATAGTTCCATCAATTTTTAGAACACACTTGTCAAAGTAATTATTTGGTTATTAACCACTTACACATGAAAAAGTAAAATTAAACAAAGAAATATCATCACACCCCCATCACCTTCCATTTCTTCCTACATCCACTGGAGGTCAGTGTAAAATAGACATCATTTATTTCAATTTTATTCCTTATATCATTTTATATTTTTATGCATGTAATAAGATTTTTCTTCTCTATGTTTAGGTTTTATCTGAAACTACTGAAGAGCAATTTTTCTTTTTCTTTTGAAGTTCCTTTCTTAGGCAAGAATCATCTATTTTCTTTTTAAAAAACCTTAATCAATCGAAAACCTTATTCTATTAGCTGAAAGGGAATCTATGTTTATCAGTTGGTGGCTGAAATTAAGTTTTTTGGCATCTAAGAATGTTTATTCAAAAAAGAAAAAAAGAAAAAAAAAGATAAGAAAGAAAGAAAGGTTAATTCCCAAGCGACCTTTTCTTTCATAATAGATAGTCTTGTTGGTGCATAAAATTCTGGTCTTTATCTACGGTTTCTTTGAGAACTGCTTTTGTAGATTGGAATCTCTGTTCAGATACCGAATTCTAAAATAAATGGTTACACATAAACGGTAGCTAGGTGTTATCAACACCATCTTAGCAGCATAAATCTCACTGGTTTATTAAGATGATATTCCTTTGGGTTTATGAAGCATTTTGGATGTCAACACCATTAAAAGCTACACAGTGGATTTGTGATATTCGTTCATATGCAATACTGCAGCTTTTTTCGCTCTGGTTTATTCCTTTTGACTTGCACATTACCCTTTCCTTGTATGTTACTATGTTCAGAGAACTCACATGTGCATAATTGATAATCCTTAATATAAGATAGCACAAAACTCATTAGCCACTGACAATATAACAAGAAAGCACTTGTTTATCAAGAATGTCCTCATCAATTGTACATTTTCCGTTTGTTTCATGGAATATAACAGTTCATTTTTCAGTCATCAGAAAATGGCTAATCGGGTTAGTGGTCATACTATAAGATCTCATGGAAAGAAGGTGACAAAAGTCCACATGTATGACTGGTTCATAATCCTGGTTCTCATGGCAATCGAAATTGCATTGAATGTTATAGAACCATACCACAGATTTGTTGGCAAAGATATGATGAGTGATTTAAAATATCCCTTCAAGAATAGCACAGTGCCAATATGGGGGGTTCCAGTATGTCTTCCTTCTCTTCTCTTTGGTTTCATAGTGTAATACTTCAAATTTCTTCTTTTTACTTCAACCATGCATCCATCTACATCTACATAGGAATAATTGATTTAAAACATCTATCTACCTTTATCATCAGTTGATTGCAATTGTGCTACCATATGTGATATTCACGGGAATCTACTTGAAGAAGAGGGATGTATACGATTTGCATCATGCCATACTAGGTAAAAATATGTCTAAAGTTGATCATTGCTATGAATATTTATTTGTATTTGATGTGTGATGTAAAAGCAGGTCTTCTGTATGCTGTGCTTATAACGGGTGTTATTACCGATGCAATTAAGGATGCTGTTGGTCGGCCGAGACCTGACTTCTTTTGGCGCTGTTTTCCTGATGGAAAAGAAGTACACAGTCATTGTTAATAAATACTACAAACTCATGACAAGAATTATTTCTGTAACTTTGTATTTCCAGAAATACGATCCTGCAAGATATGGAGATGTGATTTGCCATGGAAATAAGGGAGATGTTAAAGAAGGGCATAAAAGCTTTCCAAGTGGTCATTCTTCATGTAAGCAAATTGCGTGATAGTAAACATATGCATTGTCTTCTGTATTATCTACACCATCTCACATTATAATGCTTGATTTATCTCACAATATAGACATAACTTGTCATATTTGCTTGCTGATATTTGCAAACTCATGGTGCAAGAGCATATAAAAACTACAGAAAATAAAATAAAATAAGGTATACGGCAATATGCAGGGACATTTGCTGGTTTAGGATTTCTTACATGGTACCTTTCGGGTAAAATACAAGCATTCGATCGCAAGGGCCATATTGCAAAACTTTGCATCGTATTTCTTCCTCTTTTGATTGCATCTCTTGTAGCAGTTTCTCGAGTTGATGATTATTGGCATCACTGGCAAGATGTATTTGCTGGTGGATTTTTAGGTGAATTTTATACTTGATAGTAAAGTACTGCTGTGATATTAAATTATTTGTAGTAATGTAGCTTGCATTTTTGTATTATGCAGGATTTGCAGTTGCATCATTCTGTTACCTTCAATTTTTTCCACCTCCTTATGATTCACAAGGTGTTCTTCATATATACAACTTTTAAAATCTTGCTTCATAGATCACTTTGTATCATGGAAAAATGTTCTTTGTTGATCTTACTTCAGTCATGCAGCACTGTACTAAAATATTTATGCAAAAGATGTCTAAAATGCCCTATATCATATATTTGTCAATATGTATATTTAATGGATTATGAATATTAAGTAGGTTGGGGTCCGCATGAATATTTTAAGATGTTGGCCGAGCTAAGCAGAGATGCAGTAGATGCAGCGCAATCGGAACATCGCGATGGGATTAACATGGTGGATCCAGGCCAAGTTATTGATGAACTTGAAAGAGGAACCAAGTCATAATGTTCTTTAGGATACAGCATAAATGCAACCTTTTGTAGTTTGATAACCTTACCTTTCTATTTTTGTATATTTGATGGAATTTGTATATTGAGAAATCTAATGACTTTCGTTGCTTGGTTAGGATTGCGTAAAAAATATTAGCTATAGTTTATTTTCAATGTTTTAAAGATTTTATTCAATCTCGGTTCGACTATGGTTAACGTTGAATTTTAAAACATCGCAATCCGAAAAATGAAATAGAACAGATTCAAAACGGAAGGTCTAACCTTTAAATCTTGAAAAACCACGAGAGTCGACTTTTGTTCAGCTATGGTTAGCCTTGGACCATGTAATGTTACGGTTTAGTGGAATATTTTTCAATTTTAATTGTTTGTTTGAACATGAACTATTTTCAATTAGTATGGCAAGCAGGCAATGTGAGTGCTACGATGTAGCATTGCTTTGTGCACTTTTGTTTGATGGTAACTAAGCATGCATTTCTTGGAACTGTCATATATTAGTGTTACTGCGATTTACTATTGATTTTTAGTATTGTTGCTCCCTATTGTTTTGTGTTACATAGTGTTGTTTATTAATAATGATATTTTATGTAAACAATGTCTTCGGTTGAGTCGCGGACGTCGTCGTTTCCTTGAATACGTTTCGACACTCTGCTCTATGGTGCAAAACAAACTATAAGTACCACCGCCTCTAAGATAAAACAGCCTCTTTAAATGTATGAAGGAACCGATTTTTCTGCAATCTTGTAAGATATTGTTCGAACTTTCTAAAAGAGTGAAAAGAACCCGTTAAGTGAAAATATGGGCATGTTTACTGTTTTAGTGGGGCGAAAAGTTGGGTTGTTCTGATAAAATTGAATCTGAAGTTTTATCGTATCAAATAACAAATCTATTTCGTACAAAAATACAAGTGCTACACCACGCCAAGCCTAGCCCGATTAGGGTCAGACGATCGACACGCGTGCTTATATAGTGGTCAAGCATAGCCTCGCTGCATACGAAAGAGCAAGCATTGCGTGCCTTACGGGATCAACCTTCTCCTAAGAAACAAGTATAAATTCTTCTATTTCATGATGTGAGACTGTTCAAAATGAGTGTTAACATCAGAACTGGTCACTAACACCCTTAAGAGAGTTTGTGTAGAGAGATTAATGAAGAAAGTAAATTAAACAGAGGATAATATGCGGATTTAAGTGCAGAAAGTACGAACACCGGATTTATAGTGGTTCGGCGTGATTGCATACGTCCACTTTGAGGTTAATCTTTATTGCTTTTTTCGATAATCGATTACAGATACAATCCGTATACCAACAATATCGAATACAATTGCTAAGCAAAAAGATAAGTCTTGAATGAGTCTTGAATGCGGAAGAGTCTCCCCGGTGTTCTCGGAAAAATGTCCATTTCACTATGCCTTTGCCTCTCTATTTATAGATGAAGATGGGTTGGTCTTCTCTGGTGGGCCGAACACCTCGGCCCAAAAGGAGTAAACTTTGTATGCCGAACCATATATGCCGAATAGCATATGCCGAACGGGTCTAGATGCCGACAGTGTGGAATGCCAGTCGACTCTGCCATGCCGAACGATCCGTGTACGCCGAATGCTCTCTAACACCGAACGTTCTTAAATGTCGAACACTCTCTCTATGCCAAATACTCTCGAATGCCAAACAGCTCTAGATGCCGAACACTTCTATATGCCGAACAGCTATGGGGTGCCAAAAGACTCTGTCATGCCGAACACCATAGATGCCGATCGATATTCAATACCGAACGTCTCTCAATGCCGAATGCCCTCGCATGCCGAACACTCTCGCATGCCGAACGTCCTATAGATGCCGGACGAACTTGAGTGCCGAACGAATCATATGTGCCGGACGACTCTAGAAGCCGAACACTTTCTAACGCCGAACGCTCCTAAATGCCGAGTGTTCCTTTATGCCGAGCGTTCTTCTAATGCCGAACGTTCCTTTATGCCGAGCGTTCTTCTAACGCCGAACGCTCCTAAATGCCGAGCGTTCCTTTATGCCGAGCGTTCTTCTAATGCCGAACGCTCTTGACTGCCGAACCATTTTGCCATGCCAAACGGCCTTCAATGCCGATCGATCACAGGTGCCGAACGAGATTGCTGAGTCCTTAGTTGCCAGGTCAAACCTCCAGGTAACACTTGCCCTCCAAAGTGCATCACGTGGTCGAACGTGATGTGCTTTGAACCATGAGTTCACTGCCTTTGCTTTGAGATGTGGTTCAGTTTCCTCGATCGTGACTTCCCTTGATCACTAGTTGAGGTGGTGTGTGCCGAACGGTATGCAAGTGCCGAACAATACAGCCGAAGCCGAATGCTCTATGTATGCCGAACGATATCGTTTTGACCGGTTCTACCGGTTATTGCCTCTTCACTTCTTCTTCTTCCTTATAAAAGCCAACATTTCCCTTCTCCTCCACTACTTCCCTTGAGTTTCATTCACTCCTTTGATCTTCCCTTCCTAGTTGGCATCCATCACGCCCTTTCAAGTTAAGCTCGATCAACCCCCAATCCTAAATTTACAAACCCCCTAGTTCCTGCCGCACTCTTAGGTAAGAACTTTCTGATCACACTCTTAGATTAGGAAGTATCACTCATTATTGATGAATTGAAGTCCGTGCGCGCTCTAAGGTTGAAACTTAGTATGCTTTCAGGTGACCTTGAGGTGGATGGATTGGAGAAGAGGAAGGTGGAAGATGCATTGCAGTGGCTCGGCATGATCCTTTAATGCCGAGCGATGTTGGAGGGAAGAATAGAGCAGGAGCAGGAATTGGTTACAATGCCGAACAACATGGTTCGGTATGATTTGCCAAACGGCTCATTCACGTTGTTCGGCATGGATGGAGGAAAAAGACAAAATCGTTGTTAAGGACGGAGTGCCGAGCGTTGAGACTCGGCGTAACTTTGGTTTGCCATGATTCGTCACATGCCGAGCAGTGGAGTGGAAGGACAGGAAGGAAGCACGAATTGGATAGAGTGCCGATTGATACCTCAGCCGAACAGAACTTAGGCCAAACGATATTTTGACCGAACGAACCCTAGGCCAAACAATGCTTTGGCTGAACGATACCTAGGCCGAACAATGTTTCAACCGAACGATAGTTTGGCCGAACGATATTTCAGTCGAACAATACTTAGGCCGAATAATCATGAATGCCGAACCATACTTTTAGCCGAACAGTACTTAGGCCGATCAATCACGAATGTCGAACCATACTTTAGCCGAACAGTACTTAGGCCGAACAATCATGAATGCCGAACCACACTTTAGCCGAACTAGTACTTAGGCCAAACACTTATTCACCTTGCCTAATCATATAATAAAACAAGGACAAGGACCCCAACATACTAGCATATCGAATTAATCTGGACTGATCACTTCCTAGTTTCAATAACCACAAGCCTGAACTTAAATTGACAAGAACATATAAAAGCTTTTAACACGTAGTGCCAATGTCCGAGTCCAAAATTGAAAGCATTGCAAGGCTGGTTTTCGGAGACGGTCAGCGATGACGGTCTTCGAAGGCGACAGTTCAAAGCTCAACTTTATATCATCAATTCTGTGACTTATAATTTCTCAACACTTACACACGAATGATCACATTAGTTCACACATCACACGGGGGAAATATTTACGTTGTTAAGTCTAACGTCGATCATTTTTCAAGTATAGTTCAATCAGGTACTCCGCTGGATTCAATTTCTATCGAAGATGTCTAAGAAATCTAGCTCCGCCACAATCTCAGATAGACCAGGGCCGTCTTCTAAACAAGAGGTCGCAGATACTTCTAACCCGTTGACTTTCCCTGCTCATAACTTAGCTCCCGACGCCCTGGAGGCATCAATTCTCTTGGACAACCCGGTCGATTCACAGGCTTCGAAGATCAATGAAAGTGCACTCCGTCGGATATGCTCCGTCCATGGAATCCCCTTCGATGATGTATTAGTTCCATCGGGGCACGACCGTCCACACCTGCCCCCAGTTGGATATACTATCTGTAATAAGTTTATGTGCTGGGTCGGCAGTATGTCACCGTTTAACTTATTTCTTGGGGACGTGCTGCAATACATCGACATTGCCCCGTCACAATTGCACCCGAACGGTCACGCCTTCATCTACGGTACCTACATCCTTTTCATGATCGTTCTCTCCCGGCCTCCAACCCCGGGTGACATTAGATATATATATATATATATATATATATAAAATCAAGAAGCGGAGAGATATCCCCTCTTTCCTGTTTCTCGAGCCGCACCACAATGCCAAATCTTGACTGGAGCATGCAGCAAGTTCGCCCTGTATAAACAGAAATGGTTCTATGTGCGTTGCCCTCCTGGTTTCGCAAGGAGATAGGTGGAAGGAAGTAAGTCTTTTCTCTGGATTGATATTCATACTTGGTCAAAGCCATGCCTCTTCAAATTCTTTTTTCCATCTTTTCAGGTATCAATCCACGTCCTGACGGTCGCGGGTATTCTGAGGACGTCGAAGCCATTAGAGCCTTTCCTACCGACGAATGGGACATTCGAACTCTCATTTCAAATGAGTCACTATCGAGGTTTGGACTGTTAGTAGAAGGTCGTCAGATAAGCCGTCCTGAGGACGTTTCCATACCCAAGCCCGCCTCCAGTAAAGGGAAAAAACAAGCCGAGTCTTCAACACGCGGCGCTCCTGGTGCACTAGAAGAAGGAGAAATCAAAGAAAATGAAACACCCGAAGCACAAGATGAGAACGTTGGGCCTACTCAGGACCCGCCAGTAGAAGTTCATGTGATCGAAACGTCATCCTCCCCTTCGAAGAAGAAAAAGAAACCAACGTACAAGATAAGGAGTGAAGAAGTTGGTGCAACCTCAAAAATTACTCTTATTCCGACAGAGAAAGAGGCCTCCTCACAACATTTAGAAAGTTCTTTAAAGGGCCTCTCGAACCACTCGATACCTGACGATCTACTTAATTACGATTTCGATGATCCGAGGCACTTAAACTTCACTCGCCCATCAGAGGCGATGCAGGCGTTCAAGCCCACACTCAGGGAGAAAAAGCTCCCATTAGTAAAGCAACTGGTCCGTCGAGGGAAACACTAGGACACACACACATACACATGCACTTCATCTTGCACTTAATTTTCCAATCGTCACATTGCTCTTTGTTGATCCGTTGTTATTTAAATTCTATGCAGGTGACATGGGGCATATACACGGAATTGATTGCCTCCACGGGTCATCTATCTTCCATCACTGTGGACGTGACTCAGGTTCCGGGAGACGTCGGGACAGAGACGATGATGGCGATAGGGATTATCATTCCGGGGACTCATCATCTCGGAAGAAAACATACTACCGGCCCAAAGTACCACCAACATCCCTACTCTCACTTGGAACAAAGAAAAGTTAAGCACGACTATAAGGGATCGCAATCCGATGTCCCCCGAGACCAAAACTCCGATTCCTCTTCCACATGACAATCCCGGGATCCTCACAGGAGATCTGAACTTTCAAAGCCGTCTCCTCCTGTTCCTGCAATAGATCCAACAGTATCGGAGAGACCGGTCGAGCTTAAAGCTAAATTTCCAAAGATTTGCTTTGATGGTCTAAAGTTCCTCCCGACGATCCACCATATACCTGGAGATGTTAAATAGAGCGCCATCGCCTGCACCAACGACGTCTATGTTCAACATGACGCGTGTGTTCATTTGGCTGAAAAACTTTCAGAAGTCTCCATGGAGCGCCAACATGAGATCGATCGCCTGAAGCTTGAGGCTATCCATGACAAAGATATCATTAAGGCTCAGGAAGAAGAGATTGCGTCTTATAAATCTGAACTTGAGGCCGCCCAGTAGAGCGCCAAGGATACCGCCGAAGCCATGACTCGTCTGGAATCGATTCACAAAAAAGAACTCGACGAGGCGGTACAACGCTGTGGGGCTTTGGCTTTGGAAAAAGATTCAGTGCAAAAAGAGAGGGATGCATTCTGTCTCTGGGTTAAATAACTCGAGGAGCGACTCCGCAAAGAACAAGAGGAGAAGGTTGCTGCCCAAGAAGAGTCGCAATGGTATTGCGACGAGATTGTTGCAACGCGACTTCTTAAGGCGAAACTTGAGGGCGAGCTTTCTAAAGTTAAGGCGTTGAAGAATGAAGCCCGCGAAGAGGGAAAAAAGATAGCCTCTGCGGAGATCAACTCCCGTCTTGAGGTGGCAAAGGAGGAGGGTAGAGAAGAAATCAAAACCATGTTCGACCCGCTTATTGCCGAATTCAGTGCCCGCGTTCTCATGCACCGGGACTTAACTTTTCTGGACGAGGGCTATCTCGAATCTTTGGCCGAGGCGTGGGAGACTTTAATTGAAATCAAAAAGGCTGAACACGGTATCGAGGAGGTTGATGAAGGGGCCATGATAAAAGAACTCCTCAAGGGAAATGAGCCTTCAGACCTATCAGCGGCTAAAGCTATTTATTGCAAAGGCTCCCCTTCAACAAAAGGGAAAGAAGTTATCGCCGGTCCATCCGGGATTGAGTCTCAAGCTCGTGTGCCTACCCAGCCGACCAGTCGGCCGATACTCGATCCTTTTGAACAGCACATCGGCTATGATCCGGAGGACCCCGGCCTTGGAGTTCATGTTTTGTCACCTATTCTAAAGGGCGAGACCCCCCTGACAGTTGAGAGCCAGCTGGAACCTGGTAGGTAACTCTTTTGCTTTAACATTTCAAGAGCTTTCATTTTTCACTAGAAGCTATCGTATTCTAATACTTGCTTTTCGTGATTTTATGCAGGCCCTTCTATTCTTGAGCCCACTCCGAGGAGCGATGTCGCCAAGGAGGTTAGGGGAAAAACGAGTGAAGCCACTCATGCAGGAGAGGCTCCCGGTCCCGATGCTCAGGTGATCGGAGCGCTTGACGAGGACAAATCCGAGACTTCCTCCCCCATCGATGGGAGTTATGAAGTCGAAATTATAGGCGTCTTCGAGCACACGTCCGAACTAAGCATGAAGGAGAAGCTTGATAAAGAGAAGGAAAAGACGATCTAGATCAAGGTCGAACCTCAAGCTGTGGACCCAGACGACCCTTTGAACAAGCCGTTGAAGGTCATTCTCCCAGGCGGGTTCAAACCCATGGACATGCCTCATACTTCTTCGGCTATCACTCCCCCGTCAAAGAAAACCATCAAGGGTAAACGTACCGGGGAGGAGTCATCGGGCAAAAAGTCGAAGAAGTCAAAGAAATTAGATTTCTCTCTCGTTCAACAAGAGCTAATTTAGATTATGTAATTATTTTTGTTTTCATAGTTTATGTAAATAAACTTTTGACTCGAGCTTCGGAGGAGTTGTAGTAGAAACTTATTTTTGATGAATAAAACTTAGTTCTTTTTGCCTTTTGGAAGATTTCTGTTGTCCGATTTTCTGTATAATCATGGTCGGAACCCAAGCTATTGCGAGTTACATAAGCTTCTCGATTCAACTCCAAATAAGTTGATAATCTTTTGGCATTGCACATTATTTATTCCATGCTCCGGGTATTTAGAATATTTTCTAGTCTGTATGCCAAGGGCTCGATGACTGCAAGTCATTTATATCCAGTCCGCCTTCAGGGGACTTGGACATTTAAATCGTTTATACTCGAGCCCGCACTCTGGAGACTTAGAGTACTCCAGTCCGCACTCTGGGGACTCGGAGATTTCGAGTCATTTATACTCGAGTCCGCGCTCTAGGGACTTAGAGTACTCCAGTCCACACTCCGGAGACTTGGAGATTTTGAGTCGTTTATTCTCGAGTCCACGCTCTGCGGACTTAGAGTACTCCAGTCCGCACTCTGGGGACTTGGTGATTTTGAGTCATTTATTCTCGAGTCCACGTTCTGGGGACTTAGAGTATTCCTGTCCTACTCTGGGGACTTGGAGATTTTGAGTCGTTTATACTCGAGTCCACGCTTTGGGGACTTGGAGTACTCCAGTCTACACTCCGGAGATTTGGAGGTTTTGAGTCGTTTATACTCGATTCCATGCTCTGGGAACTTGGAGTACTCCAGTCCGCACTCTGGGGACTTGGAGGTTTTGAGTCGTTTATACTTGAGTCCGTGCTATGAGAACTTAGAGTACCCAAGTCCGCACTCCGGGGTCTTGGAGGTTTCGAGTCGTTTATATTCGAGTCCGCGCTCTGGGGACTTAGAGTACTTCAGTCCACACTTCGGGGACTTGGAGATTTTGAATTATTTATGCTCGAGTCCGCGCTCTGGGGACTTAGAGTACTCCAGTCCACACTCCGGGGACTTGGAGATTTCAAATTATTTATGCGCGTTCGTACATCAGATAAAGCAATGTATCTCTTAGTCATTTGTTACAACGTTATCATACACAGAAACATCGACAATTCATAGGAAAAGGAAATAGCTTTAAGCCTTTATTAATGTAAATAAGCTAAATTGTCTTTTCACATGCCGTAAACTAAGAATAAAATACTTGTTAGAAATAAATGCAACTAAAATATGATAGAAATGAACTAAGTGTAATATTGTCGCAAATGTTCACTATTCCATGCTCGGAGAAGTGTTGCACCATCAACGGTCACTAGCTTGAAAGTTCCTTCTCCAAGCTTCCGTTCAATGACGTATGGACCTTCCCATGCGGGGCTCATGTGTGACAAAACTAGGAAAACTCGTTCCAAAACGAGATCACCCACTCCAAAGATTCTCGGTCGGACTTTTTCATTATAATATCGAGCAACTCGGTGCCTGTACGCGGCCGCTCTTAAATTAGCTTCTTCGCATTTTTCATCAATGAAGTCCAAAGTTTCCAACAAGAGATCTTGGTTAGACTCTGGGACATAATAAGTTACCCGATGTGATGAGACTTCAAGTTCCACAGGTATGGCGACTTCCATGTCATATGCTAGTGCGAACGGAGTGTGGCCAGTCGCGGACTTGTGGGTGGTTCTGTAAGCCCAAAGTGTTGTGGGAAGCTCATCCACCTACTTGCTTCTAGCCTTTTCCAAACGTTTCTTCAATATGGATTTAATTATCTTGTTTACGGCCTCCACATGTCCATTAGCTTTCGGATGAGCAACTGCTGCAAACTTTTTCTCAATACCATATTTTTGGCAAAACTCTTTGAACTCTTTGCTTTCAAACTGAGTTCCGTTGTCTGTGACGATGGTTCGTGGAAGGCCAAAACGGCATATTATATTCCGTACAACGAAATTAGTGACCTTTTTGGTGGTGATAGTGGCCAAAGGTTCTGCATCTGCCTACTTGGTAAAATAATCGACTGCAACAATCACGTATTTTGCACCACCTTTGGATAGAGGCAAGGAACCGACTATGTCGATTCCCCATATTGCAAATGGCCAAGGACTAACCATTTGTGTGAGTTCCTTCGACGGAGCTCTTAGGATTTTCACATACTTTTGACATTTGTCACATCTTCTCACGTATGATCACAGAAACAAACACAGATGCAAATATAAAGTGTTTTAGAGAATTGTTAAATCTTTTTGAGTTTTTGTTAATTTGAACACAAATGTATGTAATATTCAGACACATATATGATCACAGAAACAAACACAGATGCAAATATAAAGTAAAAGCAGTAAAGGAAAGAACACACCAGATTTTATACTGGTTCGGAGTTACCCTACATCCAGTTCCGCGCACAAGCACGAATTTCCTTTCAATAGCAATTGTACAATTACACCCTCGATTTCAAGGCAACGAGGTACACCCTTCAAATTCACAATCCTCTGGGTAGAGATACTTGATTTCCTGGGCAACAAGTTCACCCAATTGATTTCCAAGGCTACAACCACACCTTATCTCGCTTGATTGATTTACAAGGCCACACTCACACATTTTCTCGTTTAATAGATTACAAAGAAGCCTATAACTCTGAATAACACTGAGAATCTTGTTGAGATAGTGATAGAGAATCAACCCAGAGATAATCTAGTTAGATTCAATGTTGATTTTGGCAGAGTAATGGTAGCAATATGTATAAGAAATGTGAAAGAATAAGAGGAGTGAAAAACTAGAAAATCTATGTTGAATTTTTTTGGAAACATCCCCTATTTATAGAATAACAACATCCATGTCCATTCGTGAAGAGATATGACGAATATATACTTCTTTTGAAATTTAAATTTTGAAACCGACTGACACTATGCAGACATGGGTAGATTGAGCATGTCGACATCCCAAAGGAATTTTTGGTGATTTGTTTTTATTTGAAAATAACCTCTATTTTATATTAAAACTATTTTAAACTTTATAAATATACTTGTCTATAGTTAAAATACATAAGTAAATATATAGAATAATATATACAAAATCTTACTATAATTTTATATTTGAAGATAAGTATAAATATTTAAAAATTAAATATATTATTATTAAAGATAGTTAAAACTATTGATAATTTTGATTTTGAAATTAAAGATTATTTTTAGGCTAAAAGTATTTGAAATCAGGATAGATGTTTCTGATGCCTTTTAAAAGGAAGGTTTTGAAAACATTTTAAAACCAAGATATAATTTTGTAAAAATCATTTTGAATAAAAATTAGCAGATACAAAACAACGTTCCACTAGATTTTTCGTAGATTCCATCCTACTTAGGGTTCCATCCCTTTAGCAGGCTCGAAGTGGATTTCATTCCACGAATAAATTGGATTTTAAGATGCCGGTGCTTTTCTAGGAGTTTTAACAAAATTTCTAATTAAATTAAAAGATAAATTACTTGAACTCTTGATAATCTTGATACTCATGAGTCTTCAATCTTGATACTCATGAGTCTTCAATCTTGATATCTTGAATCTCTATACTGTACAGTCTTCATTCTTGGTACCTGCATGGTTAAATCCTTCATACACACACACACACACATATATATAAATTTATACTGTTAGTATTTATATTTTATAATCTATTCTGAGGTTGTTGTCATCAAAACTATCATCTCAAGGACTAACATTATCCACAATCAAACAAGGAAAAGAAGAAGAACAAATTTAAAAGGTTAAAGAAGAAAACAAAAGCCTTTTAAGTTACATGGGACAATTTAGATTTATCTTCTTTGGAATGTGAGAATGAAAATGAAATAGCATAAAAAAATGGTTGTTTCATGGCCACTAACGAGGTAATTCCAATCTCTATTATAATAATATTCTTGAAATTAGTACCGAACTTAATGATAAACTAAGAAATTTGAAGAAATTATATAAAGAACATATAGGCAAACTAAATAGAGCTGAATAAGAAATTGGTGTGCTTAAAGATGAGAAATGTATTTTAGTAGAAGAAATGGAAAATTCACAAAAATCTCATGAAAGTTTAACTTCTTAAAATACCACTTTAATTGAGAAATTAAGGCAAGTAAAATTGAGAACAATAAACTTAGCAAAGAAGTTTGTGAACTAAAATCTAATTTAAACTTTCTAAAAATGAAATTTTAGAATTTTGACAAAAATTATTGAAAATTACAGTTAATTTTTCAAAATTTAACCAAGGAAAAAAAGCTTAGAAAATTTGTTAAAATTTCAAAAGCATCTATTAATAAAAGTGGACTTGGCTATAAGTGAGCAAAACAAATAAAAATAGTAATAAGAAATGCAACACTTTACATACAAAATTTAGGAAATTTAAAGATAGTGCTAAGATAAATATTTCAAATTCTAAAAATATAAAAATTTGTATTCCTAAAATGAATAAAAAATCAATTAAACAAAATTATACAGTAAGTTTTCAAAAAAATTGTAGTTTATGTTAGTTGCTATGTGCAGGATTGAAGATGGCCGATAGTAACAAATAATGTAAATGCAGCAGAAATAGTAAGTAGATCACAAAGTCGATTGTATAATGGTTCGAATCTCCCATCCCATGTGCAGTCCAAAAATCCTTTTGGAATTAACTAAGAAACCATCAGTTAACCCGAAAGATCATATATCTTACAAGGACTCCGCCTAAATAACCGAACATGACTTCAACAATCAATGTGACAAAAAGTTATTTCTTGATATAGTGTATCTTCTATATACAAACTATCAATTTTTATTACAAGGACTTCTATAACCAGACCAAATGATATTAGATTGAGTTGTATAGGCAATGGATGTTATTCGACCAGATTATGGAATGTGAAGATGAAACACACTAGTCGATATTTTCTGAATCAATTGAATCTTTTTAAGAGCATGGTAAATGCTTTTAGGATTGAGAGTTTAGGTACGAATTTTATAGCATCGAGTTGTGTATTTATTATATGTTGATCTAGGGATGGTTTGGGGTAATTATAGGTGTTGTTGGGACGCTAAAATAAGGGTGCAGCCTTTTAGATTCGTCATTGATAAAGAGAAGCAATGGCAGATGCGAGAGCTATGAAGACACATTTTCATGAACTAGCCATTTACCATAAATTCAGTAGACCAGAGATTGAGTTCAGTCGATTAATTCTTTATAAAATTCAATCCTGAGACCATTACCAAAATCAAAAGACTAAATATATAATTAATCGACTGGTTTAATTGATTGGGCGCTCTGGTCAGTCGGCTGAATATGCATATTTCTGTTTGTTTGCTCCTTCATGTTTTGTTTTGATATCTTCGTTGTATATCTTTTGGCTATGATGCATTTAAGTAGTTTCTTAACAACATTGTAAGTCATCTGAAGCTCATTCATTCTTTTGAAGCAAATTATTCTCTGATACATGCTTTTATTCTTGTCTCTTCCATTGATTGCTTTCTAAATTTGTAATATACTTGATGAAATCGTTTGTAGAATTGTTGTTTGGTTGTTATCATCAAAACACCATGTACATGGTTCTTTCATTCTCCTCCTTTTTAAAGAAGACTACCACACAATTTCATAATATAAAATAATTAGCTCCCTTTAAATATGTGCTATATATAATAAGTTTATTTCCTTTAACTATATATAATGCCAATATAAAATATATAAAGCACATGTTTTTCTCCTCCTTTTTCATTAACAAAAAAAACAAGAGCAAAGGCATATTATACCTTATAAACCCCCCTAAATATAATATTTCTCTTGAAAAATATATCAATGTATTTTTTCTATTTATGTGTACTTTTATCCTCCTTTATAAAAGAGATAGTTAACATTAGTGCGAAAGGATGAGTATCTAATAGATATGCCAAGTGTAAGCAAAATGAAACACTTTTTTCAAAACGTATAGGGTTCACGATTTAGGAAACCATATCCAGTTGGATGTGGTTGATCCCTTAAAATATAGTTTTTATTATTAATCACAGTGCTGTAATAATTGTTAATGTATTGTCTATTTTGATTGGCTAGATTAGCCGGAAACCATATTTTAAAACCATATGTCATTGATTTTGTGCTTGAAGAATGGTATCTACTTCTAGGTAGAGTACTTCTCATGACAAAAAGGGGTTCTATCTAGGTGATTTGCACTAGTATTAAAATGTGTATATATGAATGAATATCCAGTAGTATTTCTACATTTATCTTGTTTATAGATTAAACCTGCTATATCATTGTGAGCTTTGGTATTCGTAATTAAAGAAGATAAATCGTCTTTTCCTCTATTAAACTTTGTGATTTTCTCATTTAATTTATCAAAAATAGCTTTAGAACCACAAATTTCTTTTTGCAAAATAATATTATTATCTTTTAAAGGTTCATATTCTTTAATTAATTATGGATTTCTTTCATTTAAAGCACGATTCACTTTTTCAAGAGGCAAATTTTAGAATTAGAATCATTTAAAGAGTTTTTTTGAGAAATATATTTTTATTTTGCAAAACTTTGATTTTCTTTGAAAGAACAATATTTCTATCATTTAAACGCTCATTATCTTTTAATAGAAATTCTTTTTTTAAAAAGTTCTTCCAATGTATTTTCAATTTTTTAACCAAAAAAATTAACTTTTTTGAGAAAAGCCTACAAAAAATTATTTCCTTCCTTTAAAATACTAATTTTGTGCTCGCAATCATCTAATTTAGCTAAAGCAATAGAATTGACCTTTTGTGACGCTTGCAACACTTTTAATGAGTTCTCATGCATTTGTAAAATATCACTAAATAAAGAATCTAAGAGTATCGATTTTTATCCGAGATTAGCCACACATCACATGTACGTTTATTCTACTGTTGGTTGCTTGCTTTCAAAATTTTGCTTGGTATCGACTGCCTTTGAGCTCTGACTGAATTTTCTCTTCCTGGCCATTGTTCTAGGATGTTGTCATGATCAGTAGAACATCAACTCTTATACCACTTGTTAGTCAATATGCACGGGATCGAAGATGGTCGATAGTAATAAATAATGTAAATGGAACAAAAATAGTAATGTAGATCACACAGTCGATTTTATACTAGTTCAGACCTCCCATTCTATGACCAGTCCTAAACTCCTTTTGGAATTAAAAAAGCAACCCCCTCTTAACCAGGAGGAATTGGTATCTTAGAAAAAATGCCTGAACAACCGAACATGACTTTAACAATCAATGTAACAGAAAATTACTTCTTGACATAGTGTATCTTCTATATATAAACTGTCACTTGTAAAAGGAATCCTATAACCAGACCAAATGATATTGAGTAGAGGCTAATGATTCAAGTAAAATATGGGATGTGGGGATAAAGCATACTAGTTAATATTCTCTAGATCATATGAATCTTTTGAAGAGTAGGATAAATGCTTTTGGGATTAAGAGTTTAAGTATGGATTTCGTAGCATTGAGTTGTGTATTGTTGTATGTTTATTCAAGGATGGTTAGTGATAATTATAGGTGTTGTAGGGATGCTAAAATAAGGGTACAATCTTTCAGATTCACTACTGATGAAGAGAAGCAACCACATGTGCAAAGAGTTGCAAAGACGCCTTCTCATGAACTAAATGTTTACTGAGAATTCATTCGTTTGGGGATGGAGTTCAATCGACTAACTCTTTATAAAATTCAAGCCTGAGATCACATCCAAAATCAGAATACTAAATAGATAATTAGTCGACCTATTTATTTGACTAGGAGCTCCGCTCAATCGATTGAATATGTGTGTTTTTGTTTGTTTGCTCCTTCATGTTTTGTTTTGATCTCTTTGACGTATATCTTTTGGCTTTCATGCATTTTGGTAGTTTGTTAACACCATTGTAGGTCTTCAGACCCTCATGTATTTTTCTAAAGCAAAGCATTCTTTGATATGTGCTTTTATTCTCGTCTATTCCATTGATTGCTTACTAAATCTATAATATATTTGATGAAATCATCAATAACATTGTTGTTTGGTTGTTATCATCAAAACATCATGGATATGTTTCTTTCAGATGTATACTATCTTGCGATAGTGGAACCATTATAAACCCTAGTGATTTTCTTTTTGTTTGTGCATTTCTGATCCGTGATTGCTTATTTTGAATATTATTTCTCTGCTTATTTTACCTCCATATCAAAATGATCTTTTTATTTGCGCCGCATTTAGGGAATTGATCCAAAAATTTCCCCAACGGTATGGTATCAAAGCTATTTGGTTATTGAAGGAAGGTATTAGGCGGCATGGTAGGAGATGAAGGTACCCAGTTGAAGCAAGGCCCTATGTTAGAGAATCTTGTATGTTATTAGGATCACAGTTGATGGTTGGTAAGTAGAATAGGGATAATGACTTCGAGTAGTGGCAATAGAGAATGAAGGTTGTTTCAAGAAGGAATATGGTTCATCAGGTGGTGTTTGACATTGAGAAGTTGTCCGTTGATATTTCATCCATGAAGAAGGAAGAGATGGAAGAATAGGCTTTTACCACTCTCCATTTGGCCATGCAAGAGAATGTTATCTTAGAGATTAGCAGTGAAATAAGTAATAGAGGAATTTTGACCAAGCTGGAGAATCTCTACTTAGAGAAGAAGCTGACAAGCCATCTGATTTTGCTAAATACATTTTTCACCATGAAGACGACAGAGGGTAATTTAGTGAAGGCATATCTAAGTTTCTTCAATGATCTTTTGATGAAGATGAGGACTGTAGATTTGAAGATGGATGAAGAGTAGAAGGTGATGGTTCTTTTGGGTTCCCTTCTAAAGGTTACACAGGTTTCACTAACAGGATGACACATAGATGAGATGATTTGACAATAGAGGATGTGAAGGGGGGTCTTCTCTCTAAAGACTTGAGAGATCAAATAAAGAAAATGAGTGGAGATAGAGGGGGAAGTAGTAGTCAAGGTCAATTCATTGAGAGAGGAAGAAGGTAGAAGAAGAGTTGGAATCATAGAAGGCATTCCAAGTTTTGGAAGCCTGGAAATTATTAAAGACAAAATTCTAGAGACAGGAAGTGTCACCACCGTAAGAAACTAGGCCATTAGAAGAGCGATTGTCTAGATTTTAAGAGGAAGATCGAGGATGGAATTTATTGATTGCAGTGGAGAATGAAAATGCACATAGTATCTATAGTAATATGGCTAACTTATGTATATGAGTGTATATCCAATATTAAGCTTTATAAAAAGTAAAGTAAATAAAAAGCGATTGTATCGAGATTTTTATACTGGTTCAGACTTTCCATTTTACGTCTAGTCCCGAAGCTGCCTTTTGGATTTTCACTAATTGAAAACAGCCTCACTTAGCCTGAAGAAACAGGCGATACAAAAGTTTTTTCACTTGACAATGATGCGTTCTATTAACATGTATTTCGACTTCTGTTACAAAGCT
The DNA here is from genome assembly GCA_030765085.1 of Allium cepa. Classification (NCBI taxonomy): domain Eukaryota; kingdom Viridiplantae; phylum Streptophyta; class Magnoliopsida; order Asparagales; family Amaryllidaceae; genus Allium; species Allium cepa. Next base: position 733,011,221 of record CM060943.1, read on the forward strand.
TCATATAATCTTCTTTAATGATTCAACGATGTGTCAATGTGATTAAGGAAGTGTATAGAGTAAATTTTTGAATGAGTGAACAATATTGATTTTTAGAAAGCAAATAACCAAAAGAGAGTTATAAATCCAAATATCAAGTTAATTCGAAACTGCTAACCTTAGGATCTATTTATAATAATCAGAAGTTGCTTTAGAAAAGTTGCAACCTTTCATAAAGTCATTCCTCTTTGAAGAAGAGCCATTAAACTATCGTAACTTTTCAAAATGTTATTTTAGAAAATAGCCATTGATGTCCACTCAATCGGCTGGGAATGGCCACAAGTCTACTGAATATGAACATGAAATATTATAGCGAGGAAGACAAAAATTAGAAGACCTATATGCACTTCTAGTAGATTAGCTCCAGTCGACTAGCCAGTCTACTGAATATAAATTCAATCGACTGCCCTTAGTCGAATGAATTTATACTTAGTCGACTAAGCCTATATATTTTAACCTTTTTATATGCTACTTTATAAAACTTAGTTTTTAAATATTTTTGTTCTTGTACTGGAAATCTTGTGTGCCAGCATTACGTGTATATGCATATGAATCATTTAGGAGATTTTTATAATTTAAATTTAAAGACAAATATATGCACTAGATTTTGATTCATAAACGATCATCATTTGCTCCTTGTTTATTTGAATCATCATTATCTTCAAGTTTATGTATAAAGTTGTGTACATGATATGTATATGGATATAATTGTCATCGTTAAAACAACCATACAAATAGGGTTATAACATTCTCCCACTTTTTGATGATGTCAACTATACGTATGAGTTGAATGCATGTGTAATAATCTCCCCCTTAGTAAGTGCTACCCGTTTCTTCATACTCCCTCTTTTGTCATCAATAGAAAGAAGCAAAAATGTTATGTAAAGCAAGGAAAATTTGGACACAAACAACTAAAGTAACACAAAATATAAGATGTATAAGAAATTTTTAGAGTGCAAACACAACTTCAGTGTAAGCAGCCGAAACTCAAAAAATGACACACAAAAACACAAACAACTGATGTTGAAACTCAAACAATAGAAACATCACAAAACAATCAAATAGTTCATACAAGTCCAAATACAACAAATGTCATAATAACACATAACAAATAAGAGAATGTCTATACCGACAAAACAACAATCATATAGAATTGAAAAAAAGAAAATGAAAAGGTTATTTAACTTTCATCGTGGGTCGAGGAAGCATGAGTTTGGGATGGTGAAGGAGATCACAAATAAGAAGAAATCTTATTCTAGGTTTTCTCAAGAAAGCTCATCGTATTATCTCAAATTTCTTCTTCATTTTGCCAAGCTTTTGTTGATGTTTGAATAGAATCTCTTGATTTTGAAGGATTGCAGCTTGTATAGAAATATTCTTCAATAGTTGAACCAAAGAAACGTTCTTATCACTATCTTTGACCAAGATTCTTCTTCGATTTCTTAATGAGGCGATGATTATGATGAAGATTATTGCTGTGATGACGATTGCCCAATGTTCTCGTACACCAATCTTGCAAGATATGCATTGTAAGGAAGAAGCAGCTCCAATCTGGAGGGAAGTTTCATTAACGATATGGACTTTTGATCCATAACTTTAGGAGTGAGAAAGTCAGATAAAGATTCAACATTTATTCCATAATACACAAAAACCTTGGTTAAAAACGAACCATAGAGCGTTTTTTTTCCAGGATCGAGCATCAAAAAGTTTAATCTCAACAGGCATGATTTTTGCCCAATTAAAATTACTTTTCAAGTAAATTTGATTCAACACTTTATAATTATTATCATACATCTTTTCATAGCAATCTACCATAGAGAGAACTGTATAGAGCACCATTTTATGGATAATTCTAGCTTGAGGATGAAGGTTAACAGAAATGTTTCTTATTTTTTCCATGCGAAACAAGTAACTGGTAGAATTATGAGCAAAAGTATCATTGTCTATGTCCTCTAACTCATATCCCGATGAAGAACAACCCAATATTACACTCAAGTCTTTAATGAAAAGTTGAATATCGATACACACAACACGATTCTAAAGTAAACCTTCATCATTTTCTGGTTTACAATAACTTCCACAAAGATTTGCATAGAACATTATAACAAGGTAGAGATAAATTTTTACCTAATTTTGATTGCTATCGATTAGGGATAAAAACTCATTTTCTCATGCTATCTCTTATATCCTAAAGTTAGAAAAATCTGTCATTGTAACAACCTGATATTTCCTACCATTCGCATCCGCACAAGTCGGATTTGAATTGCTCAAAATATCAGATTGTTAATTCAAATTTGGCAAAACTCAACGTATACAGTAAATAAATCAATCGTAGAATCACAGACGTAGAGTAATATAATAATAACGCAGCGGAATATATAAATAGTAGTTCATTAAGCTACTATATAAACATTAGAGTTAGAAATAAAATACAACAGAATATCTCATATATAGTGAAGTCTTGAATACAACCAGATGATATCTTTGAACAAATCAATTGAAAAAGCTGAAAGCTGAATCGATAGTTAGATCTCCAAGCGAAGCTCCAAGCTCTAAAGGTGAGTCTCAATGTTGTATCACGCAGTCTGACCCGAGCGTAAAGAAAAACACAAAACACTCGAGTCAGGATTAACATTCTTATATCAATAAATCCAACTCAAGTGAAATATCAATTGAATGCAAGTAACTTAAAGGATGTTTGGGATAACCATCCTCTAAGGATCCATGGAACTATCTACAATGCAGAAATATGCACTACAACACCATGGACATTTCAAATTAATTTATACTTCAAAACCCAAAATATCATTTTCATTTCAAATATATCTATTTCCCAAGTAGTGTGTGTGTGTATTAAATAATTTGTAAAGTATTTGTAATTTCCTCAAACTTCACAAATCACTTCAAAATTAACTCGACTTTCCCATTCAAATTCAATTCAATCTTAATATATCGATTTCCATTCGGTTCAGTTTCTAGTTAAACAAATTCAAATTTTATCGATTTCAAATACCGATTTGAACCACAAATAAACCATTTAAATTTCAATATAATTCAAAGTCAATATATTTCGAAGCTTCAATATTCAACATTTCAAAGACTAAATTCGGTAATAGCATTTATTTTCCCCAATTTGACTTCACTATTATTTAGTTTTAAAATATTCACTTAATAAATTCAATATTATTTCTATGACCTTAAATTACATTTTCTATATATTACTTCGATTTCTTTAGATATGAAATATCCATTAAATTACTTAAATAAAAATCAAGTTATAAGATCACAATTTAAATTTTCAAATTCAATAGCTCCAAATCGATTTAATTAAGTCAATTTCTTAATTAAATGCAATTTCGATCAATTCAACTTTATCTTCCTTAATTTATACAAATCATTGAAAATCTATTAAAAATATAATACTTAACATATTATATTAATTAAGTCGAACTTTATTAATTTTTAGTTTATTATCAAGTCTACTTTATATTAAACATATTTATATAAAATATTTCAATATTAAATAAACCATATATATTCCCTCTCAAAACCATAGAAATCATTTTCAAAATATTCATATATAGAACAACGGTGTCAGTATATAAAACTTCATATCCTATTTCAAGTGATAGAGATATTTATCGTTTCAATCCACAAATTATATATATATATATATACATACGGGTATATATCATTTCAACTCGTAATCCCAAATTCAGTGCAAATAAAAATCGCTTGTGTCTATCATTTCAACCCATAATGATTTTCTCCTATTCTAAAGTCCGTTCGGGTATGTATCATTTCAACCCATAGTGAATTCTATACTAATAGTAAACTTGCAGAGTGATAATGGATATGAAAATGATAATAACAGGCATATATCATCAATAACAGTATAATATAAATAACAGGATATAGTGTCATATCCCACAGGTGAACAATTACAGATAATAGCATATATAACAATTTAAATAACTACAGCAGCATATTTCAATTGTCATTTGAATTGAAATAAAATTTAATAAATACAAGAACGTTAATCGTGAGTGATTGCTCACCTTTCGAGGCTAGAGAAAAAATACAATGAAATGGGTTACAGATCTAAACACGAGTTCCAAATCAAAGCAAGATTGGGCACGAATTGACGAACAAAGCTGATTATTTGAAATAGACGAAACCAAATTAGAATTGGATCGATGAATAAAATGGTATCAGTGAACATATATATATATATATAACTATATATAGCTATATATCTATGAAGTCATATTCATAATTCAAATAAAATTTTAAATTTGAAAATATGTGTATTTCAAAATCCATGGTTCAAATTAAAATCAACACATATGCGTAATATATTTAAAGTCGATACTTGTTATAAAATAAACAACTATACATATGACTATCATACACACTGATATATGAACCATTACTAATATAATAGATAATATAAATAAATAAGCAAAACCCACTTTTAAATTATCCTTAAAAATCCATACCATGAAATCTTTACATTATATACATACATACATACATATATATATACACACACACATACACACACATAAGTCGAATCATCACAAAGCAATGGAACAGAAAACAGTAGAAGGCAACATAACTGATCATAAAATCAGTATACATATGTTACTGTATAAAACTCATGTACTTAATATATTATAATTCAAGTAAGCTAACAGACAGTACATCCTATAAGTTTATTAATATATAAAGCCAACGTATTGTATTTTTTTATCATAATAGCTAGCTACAGATGCACTACACTATATATATACCTTTAAAATATGTGTACCCATATTACATACTAATACATATCAACATTATATACTAATATTCATAAACTGTAAGCTATAAATTATAAGTTATATGAACTATTTCTCGACATATTTTCAACCAGACAAAAATAATCTTTATAATATAAAACCGATAAAATTAACTAGCATATAAACTTATAATAGTATAGAATGTAAATGCAACTTACTTATATAAATTAATACAGGACACATACAAACTCACGCAGATATATATAAATAAAAAAATAAAAAATAAATCAACTCACAAATATTGACTATAACATATGAAACAGTATATATATACAAAACGACGTATATATACACGCTAAAATGTGCAGACCACTTGACAATACATATGCAGACTATATGCATTTATATAAAACAACAACTCATATATAACACCATTCAGTAAACACTAGTATGGAAAATCATTGAACCATATATACATAATGTATGTAACTTAATCTTTACAAACTCAAACATACTTTGTCCACTTGCATATATAAACTAATTTTTTTTATGAAACTGGGTTAATTAATATTAAGTGGGCAATGCGACCCAAAAGCATATACAAGTTCAAAATTACAGCAAGCAAAGCTAAGTTTAGTCATCCGACATCAGTTCTAACTTAAAGAAAACTCTCAAACTTTCCTAATTTATTTAGGGTTCTTCCATTCCGATAGCTATGGCGACTCCTCGATGCTTGCTTGACTTCCTGGCCTCTTTACTCTCCACTTTCAGTTCTCCAATTGCAGTTTTTCTCTTGCCTCTAAGCTGGTGATTCTCTTGATCCTTCCGATGTTAATTTTTACATCTCTAGCAATATGCTCCGCAAGTTCTAATTCATTTTATTCCTTGTTGCTTTTGAAACCCTTACTTTTCGTTCTCTCCAGAGATGCCAAACAGTTGTCGTTAAAGAAATTTTCACGATTTCCTTCATAAGGTTCGTGAGATCTGTCCGATTACTCAGGTAATTTATCTCGTCTTCTAGATTTAACACTGTTTCAGTTTGCAAATTTTTTAGTTTTTGGATAGCCCATACACGTTTGCTGAATTTGCATTCGAAAAATAAGTGATGATGAGGTTGCATGTGTCATCATCGAGAATTCCCCAACTTTTTAGTCTATCTTTAGTACTCAGTCTTCCTTTAATAGCTTTATATGTCATATGCGCCATTTTAGGGCAATTCGATTTACTCCAGATGACTTTGTACCAGTTGACCGTTTCACATTGTTGCATGTTTTCATTCCAGACTTCTCTCATTTTGAACTGTCCTTTCTTGTTGTTTTTCCAGACCCATTTGTCAGATTCTTTGTCTGTATGAATAGGAATTTCCTCTATTTCTTGTTTCAGATTTTTTGTTATCTTTTGCCTTTCTGTATCCCATTTCTTGTTGTGAATTATGCTAGCAACTTGTATTTTTGGTGCGTTGTTTGCTGAGAAGCTTTCCCATCCTACTCTTTCTAGAATACATTTGTTATTTATCCAAGGATCTCTCCATAAGTTTGTGTCTTTCCCATTTGCTATTTGTCTTTCCACCGATTCTTTAAGTGTTTCTCTTTGTTTTAGGATATTTTTACAAATTACTGGGGGATAGTTATCTGCTTGCATGACCCAAAAGTTCTCTTTTAAGTATCTAGCTCTCATCCATTTAGCCCAAAGATTTTCAGAATTAAGTACTTTTCAGGCTAATTTGAGACCATAAACTTTTTTAAGTTCAAAAAGATTTTTTAAACCAGCTCCTCCTTCCTTTTTAGGTCCGCACATTTCATTATAGCTCACTTTATGAAGCCTCCTCTCCATATGAAGTTAGCACAGACTGTATTTATCTTTGCAAGAGAGCAGTCTGGTATTTGAAATGTCCGTAGCCAAAATCTAACCTTTGAAGTGATTACAATGTGAACCAATTCCACTCTTCCTGCAAATGACAATAGTTTTGATCTCCATCCTTGCAGTTTTTCACGAATACTGTGTATGAATATGCGCTTATATGTTTTTTGTTTGATGATAATAAACATATATATTCATTTAAATGTATTTGGTAATGTACTATTTTGTTTTTCATAGATTAAATAAATATTCGTTGAATAAAATTAATTACACAGAATTTGAATTCAAACAGAAATTTTATTCAAACAAATATTTATTACAATCTTGAATAGTACAAATTCAAGCTCTCACTATACATATACATTTTTGATTACATCACAATTACATCACAATTCAGTTTACATTAATAACCTCACTAATATCACTCACACTCGTATTTTGTCTTCAACTGCATTTCAGTTTGAATCCAGCATCTGAGCAATCTGCAAAAATATTCATTAACGCAGTAAAATTGAAAAAGAAATATTTTTGCAATATAAAATGAAATATGATTTTTGAAAATATGGTTTGCCTCAGTTATTTGGGTTGTTCGTCATCATTTACATTTGAATTCATCATACACGAACAACTTGTGACATACACAGTGTATCACTGTATATGCCACAAGGCCGTGCACATCGGTATACACTTGATAATGCTACAGGGACAAGTGAGCACAAGTCAAACCCAAATGAAAAGACGGGTTCAACTCACGTGCAATATATTGAAAATCACGACACGAGCACAAGGTCAAACCCGAGTTTTGAAACTGGATTCAACACAAGGCAACTAGAAGAATGCAAAGCTTTGACAAATCAAAACTGCATCAAAGCACAAATACATGGAACAATGCAACTCAATCAGACACGTGCATCCAGAAGAACAAAATTGCCACCAACATAACAGATCAAATGAAACACAGTGGCAACATCAAAATACAGGCCAGAAGCTCAAGACACAAGTGATACAAGTCAGACCAAGTAGCAGTATGAAGCAACTGTGAATCTGAACAGGTACACAAGTGTGCCAGAGAAAGAAAGGTCACAACACAGCATCATGAATATACACAATGCAGACACAAGTCAGCTGCAACATGAAACAAGACTAAAACCATGCATCAGTGAAGTCACAATGAAACTGCAGTGGACATGTATACAACAGAAGAAGCCACGATCAAAGACAACAGCCAGCGCCGATAAAGATCAGAGTCACAACTCAAATGAACACAATGCACATGTCAACAGCAATGAAAACAACATGACCAATAGATCACACTATGCAGTGTACAACAACAAGACCAGCAACATGAACAATGCAAACTGCAGACGCACACTACAAATATGGTACATGAATAAGCCAGCAGATACAATGACTACAAAATCAAGTTCAGGAAAATCAAGTAACAGTCAACATACCAGAGGTGCATTTATCAAGTACACAATGAAACAATGACCAGAGCACAAAGAAGTACAAAATGAAAACTACAAAGAACATCAACAATGCAACAATGTGCACAGGTCAGAGACAATACAGCAAGCTACAAGGATCAACGAATTGGATGAACAAAACTCGAGTGCAACAGTGAAAGTGCAGACCAAATGCAAAATGCAACAGTGAATAGCATGGTAATGTGTCAAAGCATTTGTGTCAAAGCGAACAATGTCAAATACATAAACAAGTGTAGCATCTGTTACAGTGAAAAAGAAAAGTGCAGAGATGAACGTAGATAAGGATGCAGGCGTGCCAAAAGAATCAATGCCGTGTAAAGTCGAAAGCATCAGTGGATGGGCGAAGTTCAACATTGCAGAGATGACTGAAGTAAAATACTAATCAAGACGAAATCAATTTCAAAAATCAAGTGCGTATCTGTATCTTTGAAAAAGTCAAAGCAAAGTAGAATAGGAAAGTTTCTGCAGTGACAATCAAGAGAAAATCGAACGCGTGAAAATCAAAGCCGTGAGCATCAAGTAGTAAATATATCAGGAAAGAACAAATTGGGAAAGTATCAAATTGATACGAACGAAAACAAGTGTCTCGAATTCATATAAATGCGAAACCCAATTATCATCATCGGCATCGAGTTTGAGTTTGAAAATCACAAAAGCACAAACAAGCAAAGAGATTACATACCACAACAGTGAACTCGATCAAAAGAAGCAGCTGCAAACAATTCGCAATCTCGAAGCCCACCAGAACCAATCATAAGCGAAGCAGTAAGCAAGGGCAATAATCGATCATCATAAATCGAGGACGAGCAAGAGCCGAAAGCCCTAATTCTCACAAGAGAAAAGGACCGAAGCCCTAATTCGAGAAAGAAGCCGAAGCCCTAATTCGACAAAGGGATCGGCCACAATTGTTTAGAAGGAAGAATAAAGAGGCCGACATTTTTCACAAGCCAAAAGAAAGAAGGATCGGGTTCAAGAATTAGTGGGCCGGCCTTTATTATAAAGGGGAATGGTTTTTACTTAGGGTTTTAATTAAAGGGGTTTTTTTTTATTTTTATTTTTATTTTGAGCAAAAATTACGGATTCACGTTTGCATTTTAATTTTTGCTCCTGGTTTTATTCTTGAAGTTGTTTTTTCTTTTCAAGTCAAAAAATTTGTAAATCATCACCTAGGTTGTAGGTAGTGTCAGATTGTCTAGTTAGAATTAGGAGCAGGGTGTGCGACTTTGCAAAACTCTATAGGCGGTAGCAGGGTGTGCGAGTCTGTTAGTGTGTTTGTAAGCGGGAAACTGTTTAATTCTAATAGAAATCTGGGAATGCAGCAGTAGGCAGGGGTTTCCGAAGCTGGGTAAATTTTGTGTGTGATTTACTTTTCAGCATATTTATTTCTGCAGTTTGTTTTTGTGTTTAAGTCGAGAAAATTTGCTATAACCCTATTCACCCCCCTCTAGGGTTAATCTAGATCCTACATACTGTCTATCAATTTCCCACATTCTGCATCTGATATTTTGTTATTTGATAAAGGAACCCCTAAGTATTTAACTGGCAGTTCTCCTTCACCTACTCCAAGTTGTGCTAATATGTTTGTTTTATTTTTACAATATTTGTTCATATATCACTTAGTTTTGAGCTCATTAACTTTGAGTCCTGCTAGTTCCTCATGTTGCTTAAAAATTCCCTTTATTGTGTTAACCCCCATGTCAGTAGATTTAAACACTACTAATAAGTCATCTGCATATATGAGGTGATTGACTTCTGGCATAATCTTATATACTGGTTTGATTAATGATTGTAAACTTGCAAGTTCCATTTGGAGAGAAAACCACTCCATGGCTACAGCAAAGAGATATGGAGATAGAGGATCTCCTAGTCTAATTCCTCTATTGGTTTTTATGTATCCTTTAGGAGTCGCGTTTATAATCATTGAGAATGTAGGAGTGCATATGCAGTATGTTATGAGTTTGAGTAGTTTATCTGGCACTCCCATTTCATGTAGCATATGTAGGATGAACTGTCTGCTCACTTTATCATATGCGCTGTGAAGATCTATTTTTAAGCATACCCTATGTGCCTTTTTTTTTTATTGAAATCCCATATTAATTCATGTGCCAGCAAGGAATTTTTAGATATATATCTGCCCTTTATAAAAGCACTTTGACTTTGTGAGATGAGTTGAGGTAGAACTTTATTGAGTCTCATGCAGATAATCTTCTAAGAATTTTATTTGTAACATTGTAGCATGCTATTGGTCTATAATCTTCTATTTTTTCTGGCTTTTTGACCTTTGGTACCAGAGTGATAAATGTATGATTTATTTCTTGAATGAATTCACCTGAATTAAAAGCCTCTTGATAACCTTTAAGAATTCTATATTTTAGGTCTTCCCAGTGCACTTTGAAAGTGCGCTCATGCCATCGGGTCCAGGACTGGAATCATTATGAATAGAGAAAATGGCTCTTTTCAGCTCCCTTTCCGTAATCTCAGCTGTGAGCATTTCAGCACCTTCTCTGGAGATTCTCTTTCAGTAGTTGATATGAGGTATTTGTTGAACATAATCTCCGTTGTAAGTGTTTGTGAAATATTCTATGGCTTTTGTTTCCAACTCTTGCAAGTTCCCAGCAACATCTCCCTGTTCATTTAAAAAATTTAGCAAATTATTATTTTGATTTTTCCTTTGAGACATTTTAGTATAATTTTTTTATTGCATTCATCCCCTTGTGTTAGCCATTTTTCCTTTGCTTTTTGTTTTATTTCCATGGCTTGTATACTCAGCAAGCTCTTCAGTTGCTTTTGTTTGTCAAAGTACTCTGCATTCAGTTCTTCATCAAGTGGCTCTTCTTCTAATTGATATTGGAGTTTTCCCAACCTTTCTTGTAATTCTTTGATGTAACAACCAGGTATTTTCAACCATTCGCGTCCATTTTAAGTGTATAGGTAGACACTCATGCCGGAATTGAATTTCTCAAAATACCGCGTTGTAATTAAAAATTTGGCAAATCTCAGAATATACAGTAAATAAAATCACAAATCACAGACACAGAGTAATGATAATGCAACGGAAGTAAAAGAGGAGATAATAGTTCATGAAGCTACTACATAAAATATGAGATACATCAGAGTTAAATAAGATACATCACTGAACCTTTGGATATTGAAACAAAATAGATGGCTGGATCTTCAAGGAAAGCTCTAACGCCGAAGGTGAATCTTGAATGCTAACTCAATCAATCTGACCCGAGCGTAAAGCAAAACACAAAACCCTCGAGTCAGGACATAAATACTTATAAACTGTAAATCAACTTAAGTGAACAGTAACAAAATGCATCAGTAACTTAAAGGATGCTTGGGACCGCCCGTCCTACTATTTACTATGTAGTAATATACGCTATATACGGTAGTGTCTAATCAGTAAAGTATAATCATATAGAAAATAGCGTTAAGGGGATGGTGAACCTTAACGCGGTCGGATCTTTAAAACCAAAATCGTAGTGGGCTCGATATAAGGATATGACACGGCACGCGAGGCAATGCCAGGGTGGATACACCGTTTGCACTCCCGGACCGGTGGCGACGGCAAGCCAGCAGCTTCCGCCCACCTCGAACAATACCCCCGAATCAAAGTGGCGCCACCGAATCGAATCACAACAGTAATAGAATAGTTTCCGATGGAGCATGCTCGATGAAAGGGTGTGACCCTTTGTGTAGCCCGGTATAGCTCCTGTTTTAGTCATATATGCCAACTCACGGGAGTTGGGTCCACGTAACATACCTCGAGAACGTCGCCACCATCCTACTTCATTCTGGAATCTCCACCGCGTACACAATTGTTAAAGTGGTTTTCGGTATTGTCCGGCTATAAGACAATATCCGATCCCGGTCTCTTTAACAACCAATCGTTATTATAACCCATGGATATTTATTTCAAATAATTTATGCTTTCAAGGCCAAAATATCATACTCATTTCAAAACAATATCACAATTGTATCATTTCCATTTCAAAAATAATTCAATATTATATCATTCAAATAAAACCCAAATTTTCAAATCATTGAATATTTCTTTAAATTTATTAAACTTGAAATATTCCTTTAAATTATCATAGAATTTAGGAAATGTTACCTTAAGGAATCATAGCATTTTCGGAGTGTACTACTTTCCACTTTACATTGTATATAATCAAAGTATCGATAAGCTTAAAATTTTAACATGTCAATTTATCATAGCCTTATAGTTAAATAAACTTTCTTACTGTAATATACAATTTAAACCGAAATTCTTATGTTAAGTTAAAAGCACCTTATTAACTTACATTATTATTACAATAAAGAAACTTTATTATTTTAATCATTTAAAGTATGTCATTCACATAAATTAAAACTTGCTTATCAAATGTACGTTATCAACTTACATTTTATTATTACAGTAAGTAACAGTTATCATTTTAATCAATTTAAAATACACCATTAAATTGATTAAAATCTACGTGTCAAATGTACGTTTTAAATTTTATATTCCTATTACAATAATGAACATTTATTAATTAAATCAATACCACACTACTTAACTTTACATGTTTCTTTCTTAATTAAAACTTTACATGTTCTTGCATTAATTAAAACTTTCATGTTCTCTCATTAATTAGGACTTTACACGTTTCTTTCATTAATTAAAAACTTATACGTTTCTTTCATTAATTAAAACTTATACCTTTCTTTCATTAATTAGGAATTTACATGTTCCTATCATTAATTAGAACACCACACGTTCTTTCATTAATTAAAACCTATACGTTTCTTTCATAAATTAAAACCTATACGTTTCTTTCATAAATTAAAACCTATACGTTTCTTTCATAAATTAAAACCTATACGTTTCTTTCACATTTCAACAAATAAACTTAACATTTCATATTTATATTACCATTTCACAAATTAACTAGACTTCCAATTTATTTAATTAATTTAACATCTTTAGTTAAAACTCAAATTTTACATTTTCGAGTCAAGTTATCTTTTAAAATTTCATTTTTCAACAGTCATTTATTCAACCACTTAAATTTATAGAAAAATAAAAAATTCTTTAATAAATCACTTAAATTCAAATATAAATCAATTTATCGTATCTACCATTTTTCAAATATAATTAAAGTCCATTTTATTCATGTAACTTAAATATCATTTTTAGTCAAAATTCCAAATTTCAAACATAAGTTATATTTCAAAATCCAGTTAATCCATTCATAAATTACATTTTTAACACATAGAAAAATCATAATTTATTTATTTTAAAACCTTTCAAAATCTATTTAAATCAAATTTCATAATTATATATTTTTAAAATACTTAAAATATTCAAAGCACTTTATAGAATAACCACGGGTCTGTATATAGTTTTCTAACCTAGGTCAAGTGATACAGATATGTATCATTTCAATCCGCAGTTTAGAAGGTAAAAATCCAAATCATTTCAAACCCGCAATCCCAGGTTTAAATAAATAATAAAATAACTCAGGCCTATCATTTCAGCCCATAATGATTTTTATCCTAACAGGGAACTTGCAGTGTGATCATATACAGAAATAATATAAACAATGTCAATATCACAATATACAGTCATGTATCAGATGTCAGGTGAAAATTAACAGTTTTAACATGGTAATAACATGGTAATAACACGGCATAGCATATCATATGATCATCATTAACTTGCATAAACATTTTACATTATTAACACTTGTCATCAATCCACTTTTCATAAGTATATATGTCAGAGTGAGAAAGACTCACCTTTTTCAAAGCTAGAGACCAAAACAACATACAAGCACGACTCCAAAGGCACGACAAACACAATTTCACGACTTTTGATTTGAGTTGAAAGATAGCCAAGATATGATTTTGTATCAATAACCCAAAACAAAACCACCCAGACAATATATAAACATTCAACATAAAATAACATTGAAACAATTTTGAAATACAAAGCGAAATGAACAAGATAGATTGGACCTTGCTTCAACCACTTCAATGCTTGGCCTAAGGGACACTTATGCTTGGCTATGATGATGCTTTGGCTCAGGTATGACATCATATAGGTCAGGTTTAACATCATATAGGCAAGGCAACAAGTGGAGATGAAGGGAATGAGGCAACAATGGTCAAAAACATTGTTTTTAGGCATGTAGGTTGCAATTTGAAGGGTTTGGCCACCATAGATGGCTCGGCCATGGTCATGGTTGGTGAAGTAGATGGTGTTGGAGGCATGGAAGAGATGTAGGAGTTTGTGGCTGCGGCTATGGAGAAGAGGCTGATCCAAACTAGAAGAGAAACAGGGCAAAATTTAGAGAAAACAAGTAGAAAAGTAAGAAAAAGAAAGGGAAGCCATTACCAGATCTTTGAAGCCGTGAGAAACAAATGAAAATGATCTTTTTTTTTTCACGTGAAAACCTAATGAGATGACGGCTACATTAGGGTTTTACACGGCTAAGGCAATTAATTGAGGAGTTTAAGAAAATGAAGGGTTTGGGCAAATAAAAGGGCTTACGTTTCAAAGTGATTTACAATCTTTCATATTCTTTTCCTTTTAAAACTTTACATAAACAAAATTTCAGGAGAAAATACTTTACAAACCGAAATCAATTAGAAATATGAGGTAACAAATAGTAAAATTTGAAAAAATATAAAATAATGAAGAAAATGCCTTAAAATACCAAACAGTGTTCTAAAATTGTGCATAAATCACTGTTATTCTTGGAAAATTATACATTTCATTATAAAATTATTATGAAGTGGAAAGTTGAATTAAATAAATTTATTTAAAGCATTTTCAAGGTGAAATAAATAATTAAATTTTAATTAAATAGAATTTTAAATAAAGAAAAATGCAGTAAATACCAAACTAGGCTTTATAAATTGAAATAAATTCAAATAAACTTTAGAAAAATTATATTATCATTTCAAAAATACTTAAAAGTAAAAATATACATAATATAACATATTATCACATATTAAAATAAAATATAACAAAGAAGAAGTAATTTATACAATTTAAAATAGTCATTGTTAAATAACCCTATATACGCACAATATTGTAAAGGGTATAACTTTCACAATTTACATCCAAATTCAACGAAACGAAAAGTGGTGTTCTTAGAATTTTATGTACTTCCATAATAAAAGAAAAAATTTAAAAATTTAAAATTTTAAAATTTTAAGTTGAAAGTCACAGTTTGACTATTTTGACCAAAATCAGCATTTTAGGCAAATATTCAACTTACACAAGCTTGGAATTATAACTCATATAAAAATCAAGATTATATTTAAATAATAAATTTAATCATTTCAAATAAGTAAATAAGTTTTTAAATCAAAATCTTACATTAAAAATAATTAAAATATACAATAAAATAATTACAAAATACAGGGTTGTTACACTCTCCCCCACTCAAAACTTTTCGTCCCCGAAAAGGAATGAGGTATGGAAGGGCACAGAAAAGATAGAGTGAAATAGGATTAAGATAAGATGACAAGAAGATTGAAGTACTACCTGATAAATGTTGTTATAGGTAAGTTTTACAAGGTGGAGGTGATCTTTCCAAGATCCTCCAGAATCAAGAACACAAGCACGAAAAAGGTGGATTCAAATTGATTACCAAAGGTCTATCAAAGATTATAGAAAGATTTCTAAACAGAAAGATTATAGAAAGATGCATATACCGGTCTATAGCAAGATAAGGATGATAAGGACAACCAAAAGATAATTTGAAAAACAAAATAAGGAAATGAATTTGAAAGCATGGAGATCTCAACTTAAACAGAGAATAAATCTTTACACGAGTTAAATAAATCTTAACTATCTCAAATTTCATTATCTTATTATCCAATCATCTAAAATTAACAATTTTTAAAACCATGGGTTTGAAAAATAATCATTTATTACACTCACATTGTACTTAATAAATTTTATTCTTCTTTATTCCTAATCAAAATTAAATTTATTCCTCTCAATATATTTATCACTCATGTTAAATATGTTTACACTTTTTTTTATAACTACTTTCTTTTATTCTTAGTTCTTTTAACATCATTTTATTGTAAGTCATTCAATTACCCTTTATTATATTTACCTCTGTTAATCATTTTATAATTAAAATTTAAGTGTATAACATTTATTATAACCACTCAAATTTTATTTATAAAATCTTTTTATATCGTATATTATCCAAATACATTTTTAACTTCTGAAATTTTGGTAAGTTATATTTGAATGCAATTGTATTATACGAATAAAATTTTCCAATTCAATCATTTCATGCTTGATATTCATCCAAAATTTTGATTTTTTTTTGGAATTATTCTTGAAAATAAAATTTAAGAATTAAATTTTCGATTTCTTCAAACCATTTAGAGATAAGTAATAATATATATATACATATATAATATGTCAAATCAAATTTCAATCATATATCTATATATATATATTATAGATCAAGTCATATTTTAGAAATTCAAATCAATTTAATTTCCCAAAACAAAGCTGTAGCAAGACTACAGAACAGTCTCTTAACTTCGAAACTCGAAAATGAACGTCGATGATGTCGTGATCATCACCGAAGTTATTTTCCAGCGACAAAGAGAAGAGCACAAATTTTAAACCTTTAAAATTCTTTGAAAACAAATTCTATTCAAAATACTTTAAATAATATAACCCTTTAAAACTTTAAACCAAAGTTTGAAATAATCGGAATTTAAATCCTCAAATTCTTGTTTTAAATTCATTTCAGTTCCCAAATAAATTTATAAACAAATATTTATGGATCTATTTGTAGAACAATAAATGATAAATCAAGTATTATCATTTCAAATTATCAATTTAAATCATTTCATTAAGTTCCATAAATTTACTTATATATCGAAATTTATTTCATTAACCAAAATATTTTTTTTAAATATATTGTGTCCGTTTGTTCTGTCAAAGTGTTTTGGAAATCTTATCGATAGCGCTGATCAGACGTATCAATCAGAAACCCAACTCAACATCAACAACTCAAACAACACAATATTTAAAACATTTTAATTTTAAATACTAGTTTACAAATACACTATACATGAATAGATTTTCAAAGAAGGGTAGAGATTCAAATTTTTGATTAACACAAATCAAAGGAGATTATGATTTAAAAATAAGTTGGAAACAAGGATGACATGATTAAATAACAGAATAGGAAGATGGATAAGCTTATATAAATCACGGGCAACTTTTACCGGGTCAACCGTGACTTAAAGAATAAGATCGATGTGGATTTTTCTAGGGTAAATCTACATTCGATCTCAAGAGTTAGAGTTTGGAATAACAAAAGATATTAGCATCTAAACCAAGGATAGATATAAATCTCTGGTGAATCGATGCTAATTGTAAAGGAGTTTCTCCCCTTTTTTCAATTAAATTTGAAATTGGCGTGACCGCCGACTCACTAGAACGATCATTCGAAGCGGAGTTATGGAATACTCCAGAGTCAAAAGAAGATGAATAGTGAGGGATACGAAAGGATTTTGGAACTGTAGGGAACGTTCCAAAATACAAAGGAATCGAGTCAAAAGAGAGAGATTCAAACTCGAATGAAAGTGATTCTGTAAACACCTTCACTCCATATGTTGAGTTTTGCCTAGAGCTACCAAAGCTCTGATACCAACTGTAACAACCAGGTATTTTCAACCATTCGCATCCATTTTAAGTGTATAGGTAGACACTCATACCGGAATTGAATTGCTCAAAATACCGCGTTGTAATTAAAAATTTGGCAAATCTCAGAATATACAGTAAATAAAATCACAGATCACAGACACAGAGTAATGATAATGCAACGGAAGTAAAAGAGGAGATAGTAGTTCATGAAGCTACTACATAAAATATGAGATACATCAGAGTTAAATAAGATACATCACCGAACCTTTGGATATTGAAACAAAATAGATGGCTGGATCTTCAAGGAAAGCTCTAACGCCGAAGGTGAATCTTGAATGCTAATTCAATCAATCTGACCCGAGCGTAAAGCAAAACACAAAACCCTCGAGTCAGGACATAAATATTTATAAACTGTAAATCAACTCAAGTGAACAGTAACAAAATGCATCAGTAACTTAAAGGATGCTTGGGACCGCCCATCCTCTAAGGATCCGTTAAACTATTTACTATGTAGTAATATACGCTATATACGGTAGTGTCTAATCAGTAAAGTATAATCATATAGAAAATAGCGTTAAGGGGATGGTGAACCTTAACGCGGTCGGATCTTTAAAACCAAAATCGTAGTGGGCTCGATATAAGGATATGACACGGCACGCGAGGCAATGCCAGGGTGGATACACCGTTTGCACTCCCGGACCGGTGGTGACGGCAAGCCAGCAGCTTCCGCCCACCTCGAACAATACCCCCGAATCAAAGTGGCGCCACCGAATCGAATCACAACAGTAATAGAATAGTTTCCGATGGAGCATGCTCGATGAAAGGGTGCGACCCTTTGTGTAGCCCGGTATAGCTCCTGTTTTAGTCATATATGCCAACTCACGGGAGTTGGGTCCACGTAACATACCTCGAGAACGTCGCCACCATCCTACTTCATTCTGGAATCTCCCCCGCGTACACAGTTGTTAAAGTGGTTTTCGGTATTGTCCGGCTATAAGACAATATCCGATCCCGGTCTCTTTAACAACCAATCGTTATTATAACCCATGGATATTTATTTCAAATAATTTATACTTTCAAGGCCAAAATATCATACTCATTTCAAAACAATATCACAATTGTAACATTTCCATTTCAAAAATAATTCAATATTATATCATTCAAATAAAACCCAAATTTTCAAATCGTTGAATATTTCTTTAAATTTATTAAACTTGAAATATTCCTTTAAATTATCATAGAATTTAGGAAATGTTACCTTGAGGAATCATAGCATTTTTGGAATGTACTACTTTCCACTTTACAATCAAAGTATCGATAAGCTTAAAATTTTAACATGTCAATTTATCATAGCCTTATAGTTAAATAAACTTTCTTACTGTAATATACAATTTAAACCGAAATTCTTATGTTAAGTTAAAAGCACCTTATTAACTTACATTATTATTACAATAAAGAAACTTTATTATTTAATCATTTAAAGTATGTCATTCACATAAATTAAAACTTGCTTATCAAATGTACGTTATCAACTTACATTTTATTATTACAGTAAGTAACATTTATCATTTTAATCAATTTAAAATACACCATTACATTGATTAAAATCTACGTGTCAAATGTACGTTTTAAATTTTATATTCCTATTACAATAATGAACATTTATTAATTAAATCAATACCACACTACTTAACTTTACATGTTTCTTTCTTAATTAAAACTTTACATGTTCTTGCATTAATTAAAACTTTCATGTTCTCTCATTAATTAGGACTTTACACATTTCTTTCATTAATTAAAAACTTACACGTTTCTTTCATTAATTAAAACTTATACCTTTCTTTCATTAATTAGGAATTTACATGTTCCTATCATTAATTAGAACACCATACGTTCTTTCATTAATTAAAACCTATACGTTTCTTTCATAAATTAAAACCTATATGTTTCTTTCATAAATTAAAACCTATACGTTTCTTTCATAAATTAAAACCTATAAGTTTCTTTCATAAATTAAAACCTATACGTTTCTTTCATAAATTAAAACCTATACGTTTCTTTCACATTTCAACAAATAAACTTAACATTTCATATTTATATTACCATTTCACAAATTTAACTAGACTTCCAATTTATTTAATTAATTTAACATCTTTAGTTAAAACTCAAATTTCACATTTTCAAGTCAAGTTATCTTTTAAAATTTCATTTTTCAACAGTCATTTATTAAACCACTTAAATTTATAGAAAAATCAAAAATTCTTTAATAAATCACTTAAATTCAAATATAAATCAATTTATCATATTTACCACTTTTCAAATATAATTAAAGTCCATTTTATTCATGTAACTTAAATATCATTTTTAGTCAAAATTCCAAATTTCAAACATAAGTTATATTTCAAAATCCAGTTAATCCATTCATAAATTACATTTTTAACACATAGAAAAATCATAATTTATTTATTTTAAAACCTTTCAAAATCTTTTTAAATCAAGTTTCATAATTTTATATTTTTAAAATACTTAAAATATTCAAAGCACTTTATAGAATAACCACGGGTCTGTATATAGTTTTCTAACCTAGGTCAAGTGATACGGATATGTATCATTTCAATCCGCAGTTTAAAAGGTAAAAATCCAAATCATTTCAAACCCGCAATCCCAAGTTTAAATAAATAATAAAATAACTCAGGCCTATCATTTCAGCCCATAATGATTTTTATCCTAACAGGGAACTTGCAGTGTGATCATATACAGAAATAATATAAACAATGTCAATATCACAATATACAGTCATGTATCAGATGTCAGGTGAAAATTAACAGTTTTAACATGGTAATAACATGGTATTAACACAGCATAGCATATCATATGATCATCATTAACTTGCATAAACATTTTACATTACTAAACACTTGTCATCAATCCACTTTTCATAAGTATATATGTCAGAGTGAGAAAGACTCACCTTTTTCAAAGCTAGAGACCAAAACAACATACAAGCACGAATCCAAAGGCACGACAAGCACAATTTCACGACTTTTGATTTGAGTTGAAAGATAGCCAAGATATGATTTTGTATCAACAACCCAAAACAAAACAACCCAGACAATATATAAACATTCAACATAAAATAACATTGAAACAATTTTCAAATACAAAGCGAAATGAACAAGATAGATTAGACCTTGCTTCAACCACTTAAATGCTTGGACTAAGGGACACTTATGCTTGGCTATAATGATGCTTTGGCTCAGGTATGACATCATATAGGTCAGGTTTAACATCATATAGGCAAGGCAACAAGTGGAGATGAAGGGAATGAGGCAACAATGGTCAAAAACATTGTTTTTAGGCATGTAGGTTGCAATTTGAAGGGTTTGGCCACCATAGATGGCTCGGCCATGGTCATGGTTGGTGGAGTAGATGGTGTTGGAGGCATGGAAGAGATGTAGGAGTTTGTGGCTGCGGCTATGGAGAAGAGGCCGATCCAAACTAGAAGAGAAACAAGGCAAAATTTAGAGAAAACAAGTAGAAAAGTAAGAAAAAGAAAGGGAAGCCATTACCAGATCTTTGAAGCCGTGAGAAACAAATGAAAATGATCTTTTTTTTTTCACGTGAAAACCTAATGAGATGACGGCTACATTAGGGTTTTACACGGCTAAGGCAATTAATTGAGGAGTTTAAGGAAATGAAGGGTTTGGGCAAATAAAAAGGCTTACGTTTCAAAGTGATTTACAATCTTTCATATTCTTTTCCTTTTAAAACTTTACATAAACAAAATTTCAGGAGAAAATACTTTACAAACCGAAATCAATTAGAAATATGAGGTAACAGATAGTAAAATTTGAAAAAAATATAAAATAATGAAGAAAATGCCTTAAAAATACCAAATAGTGTTCTAAAATTGTGCATAAATCACTGTTAGTCTTGGAAAATTATACATTTCATTATAAAATTATTATGAAGTGGAAAGTTGAATCAAATAAATTTATTTAAAGAATTTTCAAGGAGAAATAAATAATTAAATTTTAATTAAATAGAATTTTAAATAAAGAAAAATGTAGTAAATACCAAACTAGGCTTTATAAATTGAAATAAATTCAAATAAACTTTAGAAAAATTATATTATCATTTCAAAAATACTTAAAAGTCAAAATATACATAATATAACATATTATCACATATTAAAATAAAATATAACAAAGAAGAAGTAATTTATACAATTTAAAATAGTCATTGTTAAATAACCCTATATACGCACAATATTGTAAAGGGTATAACTTTGACAATTTACATCCAAATTCAACGAAACGAAAAGTGGTGTTCTTAGAATTTTATGTACTTCCATAATAAAAGAAAAAATTTGAAATTTTAAACTTTTAAAATTTTAAGTTGAAAGTCACAGCTTGACTATTTTGACCAAAATCAGCATTTCAGGCAAATATTCAACTTACACAAGCTTGGAATTATAACTCATATAAAAATCAAGATTATATTTAAATAATAAATTTAATCATTTCAAATAAGTAAAATAAGTTTTTAAATCAAAATCTTACATTAAAAATAATTAAAATATACAATAAAATAATTACAAAATACAGGGTTGTTACACTTGATGTCTTCATGTGATTTGGGCCTGACTTTATTCCACTCCTTTAACTTTTTTATTTGTTTTACTGCCATTATATATTGGTACATGTAATTCCCTTTTGGAATTTAGATTTTGTTAAAATCTACTATTTCTTCGTATTCTTCAATTAGATGCCAATGATTTGCATATCTAAATGGTTTGCCTTTGTGTGATTATGTTTCATTATTAAGTTGTATGTAGAGAGGACAATGATCACTTGTTGAACTTGGCAGCACTGTAACATTAATATTTGGGAATTTGTTTAGAAGATTTGCATTACCCGGTGCTCTATCAAGTCTTGAGTTAATTTTTTTCCTCTCACCACTTTTCCATGTGTATTTCAGGCCCATATGGAGCACTTCAACAAGTCCTTCTGTTAGCACACAATTCTTAAATTCAGATATTTAGCAAACCTTCAGGGTGAGTCCTCCTTGTTTTTCATTTGTTTTCCGCATTGCATTAAAATCTCCAAAGATTATCCACGGTTTTGATATGATTTTTGAATTTTAATTTATCGCTTTCCATAATTTTTTCCTTCCCAATGCCAAATTGTTTGCATAGACTATTGTTTCCATGATTTGCATTCCTCCTATGTTCTTTATGTCTATAGTAATCTGTTGTTCATCTACATTTAGCAGACTGCATGTCCAGATATTGGAATCCCAAAGAATAATTATTCTTCCCTTGCTATTGTTTGTGTTATTATGAATTATTTTCCAGTGTTCTCCCATTTGTTTCTGTAATTCCTCCATTCTGTCTTCAGTAAGTTTGTTTTCTAATATTGCTAAGACTCTAGGTTTATATTTATTTATGAGATTATAGAGGTCTAGTATTCTGACATCACCATTAAGACCTCTTACGTTCCAACATATAATAGTCATTATGATTTGGTAGATCTGCTCCTAGTAATCGGAGCTGATACTACTTTAGTTTGTTTCCAGCTACTTTATTTCCTTTTCCAGAAAACATATCTTCATAATTATCATTAACTTCTATATATTTTTCCAGGTTTTCGTCCATATCTTCTTCTTCTGATGATTCTATTTGTATATCTAATTTTTTTTATTTCATTAATTGATCCAGGGAGATCTTCTTCATCGCTTGACTCAACCTTATTCTGCTCCTGTTGTTGCTGACTATGATCCTTTAATTCTGAATGATCCTCCTGTGTCTTCAGAGATTGATGAACTTCTTGCATCTCTGATCCATAGTCCTTGATGTCACAAATCTTCGGCCTTGGAGGTGGAATCTCTATTACAGCATTTTATTTTTTTGTTGCTGTAATATCTTTTTGTGGTAGTATGTCAGTGTTACTAGTGGAAGCTGTCTGAGAAGGTTCAGCTATTGTATTGTCTATATGGATAATTTCTGTAGAAATTATGGCTTTTGGTATCTATGATTGTTTGGGTTTGTTCTTATCACTGCACTTTGGGGTGGCTACATGGCCAAAACATTTACATTCTACACATCTCAGAGGTATGAATTCATATTCTACTTCTTGCGTGTATACATTTCCTCTTTTATCAATGGCTTTCAAAGTCTGTGCTAATGTAGAGTCTGCTTTTATTTCCACCAAGATTCTAGCAAATTTGATTCTCTTTACTTTCCTTGTGTATTCATCTATATCGAGAGGTTTACCAATAATGCTTGCCAGTTTTCCAATACATCTCATATTCCACAAAGCTAGATTAAGATTATTGAACTTGATCCACATTGGATAAGTTGTTAACATCACTTTTTCAAAGTTAAATTCTGCTTCCCACTTCTTAACGATTATCAATTTACTATCCATGAACCATGGACCCCCTTTAACAATTTTTTCGTAGTCTTCTTCCTTTCCAAATTTAATGAGATAAAACCCATTTTCTTTGGTAAATACATCCCAAGATCCTGATGGTTTCCAGACCCTCCTTATATATGCATTAAAGTGGACTAGATATGGTCCTTTACCTGCCATGTATGCATACAGAGAATTCTTCCACATCTGATTAGATTCTTCATAATCTTATTCGTCTATTAGTTGATAAGTCCCTGTCCCCACCTTAATTGGTTCAAATAATCAAGATTACCTTGTATTTCGATGTTGTTATCTATCGCCTCAACCTACGATTTAGGGTTTTTTCTTTGCTTTGTGTGATCTGGAGTTGTCTGTTTGAGTATATCTGCAAATGTTGCTTTCCCCTTATGTTTAACCATCGTCAAACCGCCGCCTCCTTCATCATCTTCCAAATCGCCTAGGGTTTTGGGAATTTCGATTAGGCTTTTCCCCTTTCGCTCGCCACTACTAGTAGCAGGGAATCATTCTTTCTTTTCCTCCGATTACTAAGATATTTCAGTTCTCCTGGTTCGCTTCTAAGTGATCCAAGAACACCTAGATATTATCACATTACTAATAATAGGTTGAGGATCAAAGCAAACTAATCTAG
The DNA here is from genome assembly GCA_030765085.1 of Allium cepa. Lineage (NCBI taxonomy): Eukaryota > Viridiplantae > Streptophyta > Magnoliopsida > Asparagales > Amaryllidaceae > Allium > Allium cepa. The sequence goes on from CM060943.1 coordinate 733,036,129, forward strand.
ACAGTGGTCCTAAAAAAGTAAAAGAGTAACAGAGTCAAAGTCAAGCATTTAAATGGGTTGGTTTCTAGAGCCAGAGTTACCTTTCAGAATTGCCTATCTTCGTATCACTGAACTGACTTGACGAGATGCGCTTCCCTTACATGTGCGATATACGAGATCTATATGGACTTACTTAATCGAATATAAATAACTCACAACCAACACTACTTATAAAAGCCCATATACACAACTATCTAAATTTTCATAAATATAAACTATATATCACTTACGCATTATATATATAACAAACTTCTTATACAATATATATAGCATACCCACAGTAGTAGTTGCAACTGGCCAGAGGAAATAAAAGTGGCCAACGATGGAGGAGGCGCCCGAGGCGTCAGACACGAGCCGAATGCGAAGAAGGAAAAGAGACAAGTGGTGATCTCGGCTTGGGATCGAGCTGCTGATGAAGGGAGGGAGAGGTGCAGTCAAGGCTACGTTGGCTGTGTTGGTGCGAAGGCTTGGTGGGCGGAGGCCGAAGAGGAGCTGATGGATGAGGCATGATGCTTTGGTTTTTTTTGTGTGGAAGCAGGCGAAGGAAATAAAATGAGGAATGAGGAAGATGGGTTGGAAAGAAAAGGTTAAGAGATATATAAGTATACGAATGGTTTTAAACTATTTCCAAGGCACAACACATAAAATCAATGTGTTAGATACTAATCTCAGGCAAATAGAGAGCCAGTGGCTATAAGTTTTTCAACCATAGAGTAAATCAATGGTTACTGAAATCCAAATCAAAATTACGTAACTGATACGCAAATCGTTTTTAAAATGGAGTATCGATATAGGTAACTCTTTCACGGTTCCGTTAAGTACCGGACTTTCAAACACAGAAATAAACATACCGTTGAGATCAGCACGACGAGACGATCAAAACGGTATGCATATATTAGTGGTATGATTGAATTATAAAAATTCGAATTTCCGCTAGTGGAAAAATGCAAAAAAGCAGAAAATAAGATCGATGGAGCTACAGAAGTCCGAATTTGATGAAATGAAATTTGACGTCTCACCCAGAAGATGATTTACAAATTTTCTGTATAAACTATTCAGGTCGGATAACATTTTATTATCATCAAATATTAACTGATTTAAATTGAAATAAAATTACACCATAAAATAAACATTCATATTATCTGATGAAAATTTACCAGTTGCTATGTTAAAATACACGTATTTCAAATATCAAATTTATATTTTCAAATTTTATTATTTAAAATTTCATAAAATTTCAATTAATTTAATAAATAAAATATCACTAAAATTTTGGGTTGTTATAGTCATCTTGTAGAAGGTTTCTTGAAAAATCCTTTTGTCGGTTACTTTGTTGAATCTCTTCATGGTTGTTTTGCTATCACCCATCCATTCTCCAATTTGTTTGTCGGAGGCAAACTCATGATTCGATGGTGTTGAGGAAGAAGCCTTCTTTGATTGAGTAGGATGCTTCTTTCTTTTTGCTACAAGCTTTTATATAGGAGCCTTTTTTATTTTTTAGAAGTTTGTAAATCTAGGTTTTGAGTTTGAAAATGGAATACTGAAAAGAAAGTAAAGAGACCTTTTGTTTTAAGTGAAAAGTCATGATTTTCAAAAAACAGGTAACTGTTGGTTTAATCGACTTAGAGAGAGGTTTGTCAATTGAAAGCAAAGGAATTTCATTCCCAAAAGCAATATAAAATTTAGTCGACTGAAACTGATGGTTTAGTCAACTAATTGTTAAAGCTCAGTCGACTGAAGTGAATAAAAATTTCTTCTCGAGAATATAACCCAATCTAGTCGACTAAAGTGGGTTAGGCAGTCAACTAAGTGTAGATAATTTTATTTCTATAAAATAGATGTATAGGGTTTAGTCCACTGACCCTATGTTTTAGTCGACTGAAAGTTTGGAAATTGGAAAAATATATATTTATATATGTATATATATATATTTATAAAATATTTTCCTTTTTTTATTAGTAGATATTCTTAAGCAATGTGAAGATAAATAACGCTTGTTTTATTATATACATACATACATACATACACACATACACACATACATACATATATAACAAATTTACAAATTATATAACCAGATAGAAACTTGTATAAGTAATATAGCATCAAAATGTTATTTAATTTTCTAATGGCTTAGTTTCATCTTTAGATGGTTCATATTCCCAAGAGTTAGCTTGTTTTGGCTCATATATTTTGATAGCCGTTGATGACTGCATTGAAGGATTTCCATTGGAACGAATGCAGTTTTTAGTTGGCAATTTCTTACAAAAGGCAATTAAAGTCATTTCTATAAAATTCAAATGTTCTCCTATCGATGTTGCTTCCAATATATTTCTTTTTACAATTTCACCACTTCTCCTTGAAAATAAGTTATATTATCGATATGATCATCTTGAGTGGTAGTTATATGACCTTCAAATTTAATTGATTGTTCAATTTCCTTCCCTTTAGGAGAAAAACTAGTTTTCTCTAAAGGAGAAGAAGCAATCTTAATATAAGACGAGGAATTATTTTTAGAGGTTGACATTGATGTTTTTGACTTACTAAAATGTGATGGTTAAATGCAAATAAATATTACTAAAAATAGGAGAAACATTTTAGACGGTATATGTTATCACCTTAGATAAATTTACTAATAACTATTTATAGGTAAAGAATTAATCTAACCAGTAAAAAATTAGGTTATATTACAATTTTTTGGAGAGTACCAATTTATAAGTGTATTTTTAAAGAGGATAACCTTTAATCCAATTACTTTAAAAAAATTATTTGTGAGTTATTTTGAAAAGGGGATTTATTCAGTTAACTCATGTAAGAAACATATACGCAAATCTCTACATAATTTTAAAAATGCCGTTTTTCATAATAGTTTGGTGAAAATATCTGCTATTTGATTTTTCATATTAACAAATTCTAGATAAATTATTTCTTTTTCTACATTATCTCTTAGGGAATGATGACAGATATCAATATGTTCTATTTTAGAATTATTAATAGGATTTTTTAGAGAGATCGACTGTACTCATATTATCACAATATATAAGAGATTTCTTAATATTTTCTTCAAAATCATGAAGTGTTTGTTGCATATATATAACTTGCGCACAAGCCAAAGTGGTTGAGATATACTCAGCCTCACATTTCAATAATGAAACATAATTTTATTTCTTAATAAACCACGAGACCAAAGATTGAATGATAAAGTGACAAGTTCTAATCATAGTCTTGTGATCTGTCTTGCAACATCCAAAATTGGCACTACCATACAAAACCGACTCAAAGGAGCTACCTTTTGGATAAAAGGGCCTATAATATTTGATGTTGGTTAAATATCGCAAATTCATTTCACAGCTCGATGATGTGATTCCTTGGGTTTTGTTTGAAATCAAGCACACAAACAAACACTCGTCATAATATCAAGTCTACTAGCGGCTAGATAAAGTAAGGAGTCTATCATACTTCTATATAGTTTTTGATCAAATTCCTTACCATTCTCATCTCCGTCTAAATGCAAACTAGTACTCACTGAAGTCAATTTACTTGAAGTGTTTTCCATTCCAAAACGTTTTAACAATTCTCTACAATTTTTCTATTGACAAATAAAAATTCCATTTTCTAGTTGTTTAATTTGTAATCCTAAAAAGAAATTTAATTCTCCTATATGAGACATTTCAAATTCATTTTTCATAATAGCTACGAAATCAATACACATATTTTCATCCGTAGATCCAAAAATTATATAATCAACATAAATTTGAACGATTAAAATATCATCATTCTCCTTTTTGATAAATAATGTAGAATCGATTTTACCAATTTGAAAATTAGAGCTTAACAAATGGGTTTTCAGTCTATCGGACCAAGCAGACCATAAAACGCATTTCTAAGTATGAAAACATGATTTGTTGTGAACAAATAGAGTTGATTGTTTAACAAAAATATTAAACATTTTTGACATCCATCTGGTATAATCTAAAATTGTGATAACATACAAAAGCAAATAGTATTCAAATTGCTTCTAGCCGTGCAATAGGAGAAAATGTTTCTTCGTTGTCTTTTCCCTCCTCTTGATTATACCCCTGAGCAACTAATCTAACTTTATTATGAATTATAATGTCATTATAATGGCTTTATTTTTAAATGTCAATTTTATTCCAATAACGGATTGATCATCCAGTACAAGTTCCCAAAGGTTATTTCTTTCAAATTGATTAAATTCTTCCTACATAATTAATATCCAAAAGTCATCTTTAGTGGCTTCCTTAAATTTTTAGGTTCTAAGAGATAAAATCTACACGACCCATTTTATTTAACTAATTCTAGTTATTACTAGTGTTTACATCTCCAATTACATTATCTATGGGGTAATCTTTTGAGATTCTAGGAAGAGACCTTAAGTTAATATTTTAATTGTTACCATTTCCAAAACTATTTTCTTTATTAATGTTAGTATTAAAAGAGTTAAGCTTCTAAACACATGATTATTTCATTTCTAAAACTTCTTCATTTTCATTTTTAATTTTAAAGTCGTCATTAAAAGAAACATGTCAACCTTCTTTAATTGCATTAGTTCGTTTATTAAATATTTTACAGGCTTTGCTTCATTCTAAATAACCAATAAAAATACCTTTATCGGCTTTCAGATCAAATTTTCCTAAATGATCTTTCGTGTTCAAAATAAAATATTTTGAACCAAACACTCAAAATATAAAACTTTCATATTATGTCCATAACATTTCATAAGAAGTTTTCTTAGTCAATGACCTTAAAGAAACATGATTAAGCATATAGCAAGCGTTAGCAGCGGCTTCGGCCCAAAACTTCTTTGCTAAGCTACTACTGCTTTGCGAAGTTTGCGCATATATTTGTAAGGCATGATTCTTTGTTTCAACTACACCATTTGTTGCATTGTTCATGGAAAAGACAAACAAATTGTGACTAATACCCTTCTTGTTACAAAAATCTTCAAACAATTCATTTTCAAATTCTCCTTCATGAACACTTCTCATACTTTTAATTTCCAATTCGGTTAAATTTTGAATTCTCTTCGCAAAAATTTAAACATTTCAAAAGTATCACTTTTGTATTTAAAAAATAAAGTCCAAGTTAATCTAGAATAATCATCAACAATCATAAAATCGTATTTATTATGATTTATTAATCTAACTTGAGTAGGATGGAATAAATCTAAATGTAGTAGTTCTAGTGGTTGTTTTGTTGATATTTCATGCTTAGAATTGAAAGAAGTTTTCTTTAATTTTCCATAATGACAAGCGTCACATAGATTACTAACTTTAAAATTTGTTTTTGATAACCTCTTACTAATTCATTTTAGCAAGTTAATGAACATATTTAAAAATATGAAGAAAAAATTGTGCTAGAGCCACATATCATTATGATAATAGCTAGACACATATCATTATAATGGTTAATTTTCATATTTGAAACATAGATATTTCATTTTCTTATACCTTCAAAAACTAAAATTTTATTTTGATAGAAGATATTTCATTTATCTTTTTCAAAATGGATTTTAAAACCTTTATCACATAACTGACTTATACTTAAAAGATTATGTTTTAAATTTTCTAGTAGCAACACATTTGTAATCAAAAGAGAGGAAGATATACAGACATTGACGATGTCTCTAATTCCAACACATTTGTGATCGGTTTACTAGTCATATAAGTATAAAATTGTCTAGTGAGAATAACTCGCTAGTATAAGATGAAGACGACAACCAAAGTATACAAACTGAGATCCACAAAGGCACGATAGCATGACAATGATTCGAGTGTTGAAGAGCCAAAGCTAAAGCCTTGTTTCATAACAAACAAAACAAAATACAATACGTAAATTTCAAACCAAACTATCATAAACAAAGCTAGAAATATAAATACAATACATAGCTAAACTTTTGCACTTGCATTCAAAACAAAATTTGAAATAATTTCAAAACAAAATAAAGTCAAATTTAAAATTATATTCAAAAATATAGGGTTGTTACAAGAAGATGTAGAAAAAGGTATTGAACAAATGCATATTGGTAAGATTTTGGATATGAATGATTTAAATAAAGAAGTTGAGAAGGAGAGGGAAGAATGAAAAAAAGAATAAAGAGTTGGAAAAGATATAAATTATTTTTTTAAAAAATATCTTTGGTCAAATTGTTATAGTTAAATATGAATTTTTGGTTAAAATTATTTGTTAGTGGTAGTCAAAACTGCATATGATTTTATATTTAAAATCAATAATCATGTATTGGATTGGTAAGAATATGAAATATATTTTTAACTGACTTTGGGTTATGTGGTTAATTTTTTCGATTTGTGCATCTAATTAGAATTATAATGGATTCTAGTTCTGTACCATGTTCCATTTGAGTAGTAGATTTATGTAAAACGCAATTAAAATGCATGTGAAATGTTATTAAAACCGTATATGATATGTAGTTAAAACTGTATTTGGGTATACTTATGGAGTTAAAGTGAATTTGTAATATGCGACGGAATATACTTTTAAAAGGCATCTTATTTACAAGCGTATTATGTTATAGTTGAGCATATTTTTAATTGCATTTTAGTTATGCAGTTAAAAATGCATTTTATATATGTTCTTATATTTGATATAATATAATTTTTTACTACATAAGTTATATGTAGGTTTAGAATGGTATTAACTTTATTAATTTAAAAAATTAACTATTAAAATTTATAACGTTAATTAAATTTGAATTTTGCGGTTTATTCCTTTAGATGAAGGTTTTTCAATTAGCAATGACAAAGTCAAAGAAATTGAAAATGAATATGATTGTCTAAACAATGTATTTTGGATCTGAAAAAAGAATAAGGATTTGGAATAGGATTGAATAGTTAAATTCAGTCTATAAAAAAATTATTGATTCAAATATTACATTAATATGTTATTTTTATTTTTTTATGGAAAGTTATTTCTAAAGCTCAAGATTTTGAAAAAAAAAGGCAGAAGCTATTGAAAATTTTAGACTTAAAGAGAGAAATGAATTTTTGAACGAAAAACAAATTCATAATCAAGAAGTCCGAGACTTGAAAAGAATAAATGTAGAGTTAGAAAAGAAGATTTTAATTGGAAATGAAAATTAGAATTTAAGTCAAGATGAACAAAGGAAGGATGAATTTGAGAAAGAAATTTTTAGACTGAAAAATGTTGTTGATGAACTTACAAAGGAGAACAAGAAAAAAGATAAATTGAAGGAAGATTGTGAAAGTAGACATAAAGATGCTTTAGAAGAAAAGGATAAAATGAATAAAGAATTGAAGAACAAGAGATAATGGTGAAACCACCAAATTTTAGTCTTGATATATCTGATATTGTACAGAATGTTGGAGAAAATGAAAATGTGCTTACTGATGTTAGAGGTGTTAAAAATCAGGCGAAAAATAAAAAAAAATATGGAGGGGAAAAATTTGGCAGTAAGAATGTTAAAACACATCCACTTATAAAGTTGGTTAAAATGATAGGAAAAGAAGAATTGATCTAGTTTATGAGTATGATGGTAATGATCAAAAGAAAAGAAAAAAGAAAGTCGCAATAGAAAATAAGATTGTATAAGAAAAGGAAATATAACTTATTGAAAATTCTAATCGGAAATTATCGATGAATTATCATAGAGAGTAAAGAATTCTATGGCTGATTTAGCAAAGAATACATTAATTATACTTCTTCCTGATAATATGAGAGAAGTGGTTGATACTTATCTTCACTTGGCTTGTTATTTGTAAGTTCATTTATTTTAATTTTACAATCATTATATTAATTTTATTTTTTAACTTAATTGAATGATCCTATAAAAATGTGCTATTGAATAATGTAGTTTTAACTGCATTTTATTTAGTTATTTATATTCATCTTTGTGTATATTTATGCAGTAAATTATATTAATTTTTTATATTTTTGTATGGAAGTTGTTTGGCAAAGTGATGATGATTTTATCTCTATTGGTGGAATTAAGTGAAAGAATTGCATGATTGTAATTGATATATAGATCCTATAGTAAATATCTTCTTCAGTGTTTAGTTTTTTGCTAACATGTTAGTAACTATTTATATATTTTTTATAGTTGCATTTGGTTGATGTCTGTATATTTAAATATTTGTTGCATTTGGATTATGCAGTTATTTTACATTTTAATTTTCTTATTTTATAAACACAGTTTAATCCTTTTATAATCAGATGTATTTGTATAATATAAGTATATTTACTTATATTTTTGTATGAATTTTTTTGTGGATTATTGATCGGTATGGAAATATCTTGCCGAAAGATTTGAGGGACATATTTTCTTTCAAACTTATATAGATGTATGGTTGTTTATATTTAATTAGTTACTTTTTCTAATTTAGTATAAATATTAACTAATTTCTTTTTCACAGTATGGTGTTTGAATAATTCTATGGATTATGTCAAAACATGTGTTGAAGATGTAATTAAAGCTATTTATCCCTCAATTGAAATTCATAGTATGTTTTTTTCCAAATGTGAATGTTGATCACTTTGTATTGCTCATTTTTGACAATGCTATTGGAAAGTGGATATTTTCAATTCTTTAAGAGGACCAACCCTTGGAATTCATGAAGAGTTAGTAAGCTAGATTGTAAGTATATATAACATCCCTCATTTTGAAACCCAAAACTAAGCTCTATGAATGTGGCGGTCATGCATAGCATTTAGTGATAAAATGTGGCTATGTTAATCATATATAACATCAAAAGCACATGAATATGAAATTTTTCAAAGCACATTACATTAATAAATTTTCACATTCCATTTCAAAAATAATATTTCATACTCATTGCATAATTTCATTTGATCCCTTGTTCAATGGAAATATAATTATTAGAAAATACTCCAAGAGCGACATATGAAGATGCCCCCTTTGTTGATCAGAGTCTAATACTTGGCGATTACACATTTTCCCATTACATCCACTAAGAAAAATGTAAACAACACATCATATAAAATAATGCTTCTAAATATCTATTTTCCTCCTTCTCTCTTTGGATACTTATTTATCAAACTGAAATCGTGAAAATCCTTACTCTCGGCCAAATCAACTGAGAGTTAGGGAAAAAATTCAGGTTAGAAAAAATGTCTAGTGTGAATAATAATATACCATCTCGAACAAAAATACATGCCATTGAGTGGAATGAGTTTTCCCCTCACTAGTATCTTCTTATAGTATGTCAGCCATAAATCACGCACCTGCATCCACAATCGCAAGAACATAAAATAACATGATCATATGCATACATGCAACATGGGCAATTCTGACTAATCTGTCAACATAGGTTAAGCATTCCCATGGTTTACCCAATCTCCCAAAATGGATCAACTGTCTCAAATAATAGTTTTCCTATGGTTAATAATAACATATAGTTTTCACATGCCAACTAACAACCTATCTCCAGATATAGTTAGGAGGTCTCCATATATGGTTTGGAGGTATCGGTACAACCTATCCATAATTAAACTTCACTAGGTATACCAACGTCTCCAGCTACAGTTAGAAGGTACAATTAATATTCCCTAGACACGGTTAAGAGAAACAACAATTCTCCAAATATAGTTAGGAGTTACATCCAATACCCACATACGGTTAGGAGTCTTCCATCAACTTATATGAGCTTATAGAGCTATGAGTTCCTTCATGTGCGTAAACATCCTTTCGTCTCACTAAGCCCCACGCACTGGAATCACAAACCTTTACCAACTAGGTCTAACGGATGAAGCATAGGGCGCAAACCTATACCAGGCCTATATTAAATTTATTATCTGGTTTTAATCATATCTTTTGATCAATTTAAAGCATCCTAACACGACTAGACCATTATGATCTCCTGGACGTAACTCTACTCACTTAAGAGTTTAGTCTGACCATACTCACTATTGGGATAACCTAACTGTTTCTTCTGCCATTGAGTCTTTTCCCAAAATTCAGTTATGGATCATGCTAATGTGAGTATGTCAATAATAAACTTGCAAATACAAGCGATCAATGATAACAAGAACATATATCATCTATCACTCAAATATGTTCAATCAATGATCAGTGGCATCACATGATAATAAGAACATATAGTATCCATCGCCTACTAACTTCCTTCATATTCATCAAAACGAAGCAACTTCGTATCAATCATTTTGAAAACACATCATATCCATCAACAAATGTCCTTTATATCAGTCTAATTCCATCCATCTCGTATCGATCTCCCACCATCGATACGAAGAAGGCAACATAAAGCATCGATATGAAGGCGGCCTCCAACCATCGATATGAAGTAGCATGCAAGCATCAATATGAGCAGAGCCACGCATGACCGATATGAAATAGTGTTGATACGAAGATGACAATGTCATAAAAATCCTAACTTGCGTCGATCACATCTTAAGATCTACAAGTCCAAATGCTATCAAATTTTCACAGGAGCTTGTGTACTACCTCAAGAATGTACCTAATCGATCCCAGCCCGAAAAGACCAATTATTGATCAATATGAACTCAATTTGTATCTCTCTTAAATCGAGTCAAAATCACCCAAACTCGATCCCGTCGGACCACCCATGTGAGAGAAGAAGTCTTTCAAGATCTAGAGGTGATATTTGCTGCCTACGCCTATAAATACAGAATACTCTTGAAAAACCCAACTAAAAATCCTCATTTTATTTTTAAAAATCGTGGATTGAAGTATAGATTCAGATTAAAATCCTGAATCGATGTTTTACAACCTTTTATTTTTATCAAATTTCAACTTGAAACCTATAAAACATGTTTCCAGTGGAAGATAATGTACAGTAGGTTCAAACAACTTTACAAAACTTGTTTGAGGATTAAAACAACTCGACTTATTTGAAAACCTAAGCTTGTCAGTGATTTAAAGCAAATAGACTTCAGTTTTGAAACAAATAAAATCCCTGTATAAAGGTTTACATAGACAGAGCATCACTGGGAAATCATGTGAAGCATGAACCAAAGCAGTTTATAATTGAAGTTTAAACTATTTTAAACAAACTTAAAATCCTTTACAAAAACATGTTTACTCACATGGCAATATTTGAAACAGAGAATATGTTGATCTTCTTTGAACTGCAGATTTGAATCTCCTCTCTCTGGTTTGGTTTTTTTTTAACTTCTTTTTTATTTTCTGTTTTGCTCACTTTTTATTTCTTTTCTGATCTTTTCAAAATTTGTTGAATGATACTTGAGTTGTTTTTAACAAATGAACTAAGACAATTCTCAAGTATATAAAGAAGTGGGCAGGTTTAAGTGGACAGCTTCCTTATACTGTATTTGTACTTTGTGAATATTTCAATTTACTGGTTGAAGTTTGAAAGCATTTAATGTATGTAACACTTCCATGTATCTACAGCATGCCGTGCTCATGCTTTGATTTAGGCTGAGATGGTATCAAGTAGTGCTGAGAGGATAGGCATTAAATGCAAGCATTTAATGGAAGCATGTAATGTTTCATGCTTTGTATATTTTCAGCATGCTATTTGATTTGCTTTTTCTGTAAGTACTATTTTCTTACATATTTTTTTTTTCTATTGAAAATACTTACTTTCCTAGTTTACTTTATAAAATAAAAGTGCTTTGTTTTAAAAATACTTTCTTGCATAGATTTTGTTTTCTATGCTATCTTCTTGTTTGCATGCAACTCACGGTAAACTACTTACTGGTTTGTATATTCTTTTTGCAAGTACAAGTTTGCTTTACTAAAGGTTAGGAATTTGTTTATATGTAAGTGTTGTTTTGTTTAATTGTATTGTTTTTGTTTTTATTTGTTCATTTTTTTTATTTTATTGTTATAAACAATTTCTTGTTGATAAGTGTTGTTTCCTTTAATTATTATTGTTATTATTTTTATTATTTATTTAAACTTTATTATCAAAATTTATTTAATTCCATCCAACCTGTAATATCAATCTCAACAATATTAAATTTAGGTTGAATTTCACTAATTAAATTCCAAAGTTCAAATAATTTATCGAATTTTAAATTCAAAAATTTTGGGATGTTACAATATCCCCTCCTTAAGAAAATTTCGTCCTCGAAATTGAAAGAGAAAGAAACGAAAACAAAGAATAGACGAATTTATAAATAAGGAAATGACTTACAGTTTTAAGTCAAGATGTCAATTCTGCATTTGGGATATGATTTCTTCATATTATCTTCAGTCTTCCAAGTACAGTCCTTTGGATCGCCACTCCATTTAACTTTGACCAATTTCACAATTTTGTTCCTCAATCGCTTCTCATCACGATCAACAATTTTTATCGGTTCCCTTCTAACTGCCAAGTTGGGAGTGATTTCAAGATCCTGCTGAGCAGCTTCTTCAATAATATCATCTGGATCGTGCACATACTTCCGAAGATTAGAAATATGGAACACATCATGTACGCCAGACAACCAGCTGGGTAACTGCACTCTATATGCTAGAGAACCAATCCTTTCCAGAATAGGAAAAGGACCAATATAACGCGGTGCCAACTTTCTAGTTTTCCCGAATCTCAATACACCCCGCATCGGAGATACTTTCAGGAATACAGAATCTCCAACTTGAAATTCCAAATTTCTTGTTCGACGGTCATAGTAGCTCTTCTGACGGCTCTGGGCAGTTAATAACTTCTTTCGAATAAAGTTTACCTTCTCAGTGGCTTCTTTTATCATATCCGGTCCAAGAACAAGTCTGTCACCTGATTCGATCCAGCATGTAGGTGATCGACACGGACGACCATATAAAGCTTCGAAAGGAGCCATTTCTATACTGGCCTGATAACTGTTGTTATATGAGAATTCAACCAGATGCAAATGGTCCTCCCAAGAACCACCAAAATCATGAACATAAGCACGCAGTAGGTCTTCTAAAATTCGGTTAACTCTCTCAGTCTGCCCATCAGATTGCGGGTGATAAGCAGTACTGAAATTTAATTTCGTTCCCAATGCATCCTGAAATGCTTCCCAAAATCTACTAGTGAAGATCGGGTCACGATCACTCACTATACTACTGGGAATACCATGGAGGCGAACAATTTCCTTTATATAAATATCTGCCAAGCTTGCTGTAGTCCGAGTAGATTTAACTGGAATGAAATGAGCATTTTTGGTTAGACGATCCACAATAACCCAAATCGCTTCATTGCCTTTCTTGGTACGAGGCAATCCATCAATGAAATCCATTGATACCTGATCCCACTTCCATTTCGGTACTTCCAAAGGTTGAAGTAAACCGGCCACTTTCTTTTGGTCGCTCTTGATTTGCTGACAAGTAGCACAGCGACTCACATAAATAGATATGTCTCTCTTCATCGTCTTCCACCAGAATGTTCTTTTAACATCTCGATACATTTTGTTGACTCCTGGATGGATGTTGAATTTGGACTTGTGGCATTCGTCCAATACTTCACGTTTCAATTCTGGAATGTCAGGGACACAAATTCTGCCCTTCATTCTTATAACTTCTCTATTATCTATCTCAAAAGTAGTATCCTCTCCTCGATCTATTCTTCTACGCATTTCTCGAAGAAACTTGTCTTCAGTTTGCTTACTCGCGATCTTTTTAAGAAGAGTAGGAGTGATAACAAGATATGCGAGAACAGTATGTCTTCTGCTTAAAGCGTCTGCAACTACATTGGCCTTTCCGGGTGTATACAGAATATCTAAGTCATATGATGCTAGAAATTCCAACCAACGTTGTTGTCGCAGATTCAGATCCTTCTGGGTGAAAAGATATTTCAAAGATTTATGGTCGGTGAATAATCCGAATTTTTCACCCAGAAGATAATGTCGCCATATTTTCAAAGCGAAAACAACAGCCAAAAGTTCCAAATCGTGCGTCGGGTAGTTTTTCTCATGCGGACGTAATTGTCTACTTGCGTAGGCAACCACCTTTCCATTTTGCATTAATACTGCACCTACCCCTTCACCACATGCATCAGTATAGACAGATAGGCCTCGGTTCCCGTTAACAATAGTGAGAACAGGAGCAGTGGTCAATCTCTTTTTCAACTCTTGAAAAACTTCCTTACATTCTGGAGTCCAAATGAACTTTGCATTCTTCATTGTTAACTTAGTCAGCGGACTAGCCAACTTAGAAAAATCTTGAACGAATTTCCGGTAATAGCCTGCTAAACCCAAAAAGCTTCGAACTTCTCTTGGAGTAGTGGGTTGTTTCCAATCAAGAATAGCGGAAATTTTGCTAGGATCTACTGAAATTCCTTCTTCATTAACAATATGGCCAAGGAATTTGACTTCATTGACCCAGAAGTGGCATTTGGAAAATTTTGCATATAGAACATTTCTCCTCAATATTTCCAATACGATTTTAAGACGTTCGGCATGCTCTTCTTTAGTCTTAGAATAGATCAAAATATCATCAATGAATACAAGCACAAATTTATTCAGAACTTCCCGAAACACACGAGTCATAAGATCTACGAAGTATGCTGGAGCATTGGTTAGCCCGAAAGGCATAACTAACCATTCATAGAACATATTAGGACCTCTGAAAGCAGTCAAATGGACACAATCTTCGGTGATTCGTAATTGATGGAATCCCTGAGCTAGATCCATTTTTGAAAAGAAACGAGCGCCATGAAGTTGGTCGAATAGATCATCAATTCTGGGCAGTGGAAATTTATTTTTGAGAGTTTGTTTATTTAGATCGCGGTAATCTACACACAATCTCAAAGATCCGTCTGATTTAGCAACAAATACGACGGTTGAGCCCCATTCAGAAACACTGGGTCGAATTAATCCTTTTGCTAGTAGCTCATCGGTTTGATGAACCAATTCAATCTTTTCCCTGGGTGCCATCCTGCGACTTGCGTGGACAACAGGACGAGTATTAGGTACAAGATCGATTCGGAATTCTATTTCTCGATGAGGAGGTAAAGATTTCACTTCTTCAAATACGTCGGAAAAATCCCGAACAACAGGTATAGACTGCAAAGTGGGTTCAAGACTTCCCAAAGTATACATCAATCTATCTCTCCTTGGACTTGGATCTTCACAAGAGATTTCAATAAAATTTCCAAGGCTTGTTTTGATTAAAACTGTCCGATTACTACACTCCAATATAGCTTCGTATCTCGATAACCAGTTCATACCGAGTAAGATTTCAAATTCATTAAATTCGAGGACAAAAAGGTTGATAGGAAATTTATAGCTAGCATATGAAATAGGAACCCTCTTACAATATGAACTAAGATTTGCGGGACCTCCAACCGGATTTTTCACGCAAATAAGATCGTTAGCAATTTATTTTCAAGTCCTAATTCATTTACGGTTTGTTGGGAGATAAAGCTATGTGAATCTCCTGTATCAAATAAAACTCTAACAGTTCTATTATTAATAGTAAGGTTACCTTCCAAAACACTTTTCCCTTTATCAGCTTTTGAAGATGAGGGGTCCTTCTTAATCGTGTAAACCTTTGCCACCTGCGCTGGCTTCATCACTGGGCAATCTTTAACTAAATGTCTCGGTTTATGACAATTGTAGCATTCTTTAGCTGGCTTCTTCGGTTTTGGGCAGTCATTTGAGTAGTGGCCTTTCTCTTTGCAGTTGTAACAAGTGACATTTTCTGTTGCGCTTCCTTGAATGCTCCTCTTCTTCTCATTGCCTTGCCAAGGTTTCTTGCCTCCGAATTTCCGCTTTTTGTAATTTTGACCACCTGAATTACCTTTCTCCACAGTTGCTTCTTGCATATCAAGAGTAGCGTACCTGTACCCCATATCTACTAAATCTGAAAAAGATTCTTTAACATGACCCGTCATTCTTCCATGATATTTCTGGTTCATTCCCCGGATAAACCTTTCGTTTTTCTTAAGAGGTGTATTTAGCAATTCTGGGCCAAACCGAGATAGTTCGCTGAATTTATTCAAGTATTCTTCAAACGACAAACTTCCTTGCTTCAAATCCAGAAATTCCTGATACATTCTGGAAACTCCCGCCGATGGCATGTAACGTTTCTCAAACACTTCCTTAAAACGATCTCAAGTAAATTCTTCCTCGGGTTCATCTATAATGATGGTTTCCCACCAAGCTGAAGCTTCTCCTTGGAGTTGCCAAGAAGCTATAAGTCTTTTCTGCTCATCCTGCAGTTTTAGCCCTTTAAAAATCTTTTCACACGATCTTACCCAAGCTTGAGCGTCAATAATTGACTCTTTGCCAATGAACGGTTTGCCACCAAGCTTTTCGAACTTCTTATATAAATCAGCCAAGTCCGGCTGCTGCTGAATTTCTATTACTGCTTCTACGGCTGGGGGAATTTGATTTGGTGCTGCAGCATTGCCTTGACCCCTAGCTCTTCCTCTGCGTCCACTCATTTTCACTATCTGAGATTAGTAAGAAAATTGATTTAGATATGCAGACGAAATATCTTAAGGAATATCAGCAGTAAAAAAATAAACAGACTAAGAAAATTTAAAGTTTCAGTCTTGGTTATACTCATTCAAGGGTATACTTCACCCTATCTCTAATGATCCATCTAATGTGTTATACTCCGTAGCCAAAGTTCTTACTCAACCAACAGCTCTGATACCACTTGTGACGACCCAAACTCGATGTTCGGTAAACAACATCAAATTTTGCATCGCCGAAGCTTATAACAACAATTAGATGAATATAAAACAGCGGAACAGAATCAATACCATAAATATCATCACAGTTACAACATCAACATAATATCCATACTGCAACAGAGTACATAATACATACACTACAACTCCAAATACAACATCATGATAATACAACAGTGAACATATATCCAAAAGTTCTCAAATGAGAGAGATGATAACGAACGCCCAAAAGCTAACACCTGAAATCTCCAATAGCTCCTAAGATATCTCCAAGATAAGAGCTCCAAAATACCGCTACTCCAAAATATAGAAACCTGCTACTAGGCTGCCCGTGTGGAAATAATGGGCACCCAGAGTTTAGGAAAGAAAACAATAAACTCCGGTCAGTCATGGGACTGGTATGAGTAAACGAAAACAGTTGCATTTAAATAAAACAAGATTTATAAAAGAATTTGCGGAATGCTTTTAAAAATGAAACTACCATAAGACCTCCCGCCACACACACAATGCAAACGCAGAATTGGAGGAGATTTCTTCTTATGATAGTTAAATATGCTTGGTACGAGGAAAGAAATTCTTTGATATTGTTACTAGTGCATAGTGAAGAAAACATTTCAAAAGTAGAATTATTAATCTTAGCCAACATACGACCATTATCGTATGCCTACTATAGCTACCATCTAAACGGTGGGGCGCCACCATAAGTAAATGGCAGGTTCTACAACTAAAACCGTACATGGTTTCGTATTGGGAATTGGATTTCCAACAAATGGTCAGGCCAAGGAACTTCCCATTGCCACATGAGAACGCCTCTGGAAGGATGTCCCCGAGAACCAAACCGGATCTCTGCCAACACAAGGCCGGGTTACCCCTAACTGGGTAACTACTGACACGAGTATGCCATCTCCCGGTCGTAACCAACCTTTAACCGGGGCCCCAGCAACAAATCACAAAATCATATATATATATCTGCGATATCAACATAAGTTAAGTATCTGGGCTCCATACCATGATACCACTTCTATCCAGAAGGAAATGCACATACCCTAAGGGGTGCTACCCCCAATAACCTTGCTGCATCTTTCCTGTTTTGACCATTTCGGGGTGTGAGGTCCGACGAAGTCTCGTCCACAAAAACACGCTTTATACAAAAGCTGTGCTTTGGGTCAACAAATGATCATAGAAATGATCACCAAGATAGACGATCAAATAAATGATCCTATCACAAATGATCAACACAATGATCATTTCACAGCAACACTCAGCATGTCACATTACCAAATTGGGAATATATTGCTGATAACCTTTAACTACATAACCTCTGAGCTCGTACGTCTCAGAGAAGGGTGTTAAGCTAAGAGAATAAATTCTCCGCCACCAACAGAAATATATTTGAAAGAAATCAGCTTTATATCTCAATTTGTAATGTCAGACATACTATCCATACAAGTCTGTTCCGGGCTCGAACAGAACCGAAGGCACTTCCAAAGAAGTCCTTGCAATCCGGATATCCACAATCCTGATCGGATTCCCCATCACATATGGAGAACTCTATACCGGAGCAACTCGGTGCAGAGTCAATCGACAGATCATCCTATCGCTCTCGCAATTACCCGGTCTTCCACACCGGTCTTCGATTGCTATCCATAACGTCGAATCACATATTCGGAATGGGTTATATGACACAACGGTCCTTTCCCGGCTAATTTGAATAGTGGGTGTCAAATTTTAAAACGTGTGGATGTCATTCACAAATATTCACAGGTTCGATGTGGGTTTCGAATAACTAAATGAAATCCGATTCCCTGTCGCATCGAAGTTTAAATGCCGTTTTACGGGCAACAAGGTTTTCACATCAATACAGAACAAATCATAATCACATTGCAATAACATGGCAATTTCATCATACAGAATTACAAACAGAACAGAGATATCAATATAAGTTAACAATAATAGTTAATTATTTACTAATCAAAACGAATGAGATAAATTAACCAAATATTATTTTATTGATTATTCAATCAATGATTTATTATTCTTAATGATAATTAAATTAATCTTAATCATCTTGATACATTGATTTTCCTTAATTAGTTATTTTAATTAACTGCCAATTAAATTAATTAACTTGCTTTATCAAATCAATAAATTCTTAATTATAAATTTATTTGAGTACTTAATTGTTTATTAAATCAATTTTTAATCCCAATCTTTAAATTATTCTAAATTCCTTTTCAAAACTATTGATAAAATCGTTTACCTTAATTTTCATTTGAAAATCTATTTTATACTTTAAAAATTTATTTATTGTTACATTGGAATTTTAATATAAATTTATTTAAAATTCTTCTTTTAAAATTTAATCATTTAATTAAATTTTGAATTTTTTTAAATTTCTTAACCAATTAAAGAATTTACAAATTCTAAAGCATTTGTTAAAAATTTAACTTAACAAAATATAAACTGTTTATATTGCAAAACACAAAATTTTTATTAACATTTGATGACTTAAAGATTTGAATGGGCTTAGCCCATATAAAACAACCCGAGTAAAAGCAGCGTTTCACTCGCGTCACCCCCGGTTCCATCACGTCTTCTCCCCGAGAACCCCATTTCTTTCCTCATCCCAGTTCTTATCTCCTTCCAGTTTCTTCTTCTTTCTTTTTTTTTAACGCTTAAAAATCAAAATTGGGAAACAAGCCTCCACCACGCACTCGAGTTCGACCCCGAGTTTGACCCCCTTCTGCTCGATAACGTCACCGAGTACCCAGCCCTTCTTCTCCTTCATTTCCCCTTTGTTTCTTTTTTTTTCCTCCACTGGCACATCACCACCACCGTGCACGTGCACGGTGGTTCGCGACCTCTCCGATGGCCATCATGACCATCAACAAATCGCGCTTCATTCCCCTATTCGAAAACGATGATCAATTCAATGTCAACGACCCCACAACGAAATCGAGCTTCCAGCTCGAAACTCGAACCCATCCTCACCAACAAATTCGCTTCGCCCTCGTTGCTCCAACCATCGGAGCAGCTCGAACTTCGTCACCATCACGTCCACACCTCATGCCATCATTCCCCTCAAAATCCCCTAACTCGATGCGTCAGAGGTGGCGTACACATCGCGTTTCCAGACCGGATACATTTCGAGACTAAAACCCTAGTTTGATCTCAAACTCCAAATTCACGAAATAGAAAAATCCTTCGATAATTTTCTCGAAGCCTCTGACGTTCAAGCTTGCTACAAACCCATTTTTAGCATTTATAATTGAATCGATTATTATAAATTCATACAAGTTCCATTTTTATTCAAATACAGAATACTCTTGAAAAACCCAACTAAAAATCCTCATTTTATTTTTAAAAATCGTGGATTGAAGTATAGATTCAGATTAAAATCCTGAATCGATGTTTTACAACCTTTTATTTTTATCAAATTTCAACTTGAAACCTATAAAACATGTTTCCAGTGGAAGATAATGTACAGTAGGTTCAAACAACTTTAAAAAACTTGTTTGAGGATTAAAACAACTTGACTTATTTGAAAACCTAAGCTTGTCAGTGATTTAAAGCAAATAGACTTCAGTTTTGAAACAAATAAAATCCCTGTATAAAGGTTTACAGAGACAGAGCATCACTGGGAAATCATGTGAAGCATGAACCAAAGCAGTTTATAATTGAAGTTTAAACTATTTTAAACAAACTTAAAATCCTTTACAAAAACATGTTTACTCACATGGCAATATTTGAAACAGAGAATATGTTGATCTTCTTTGAACTGCAGATTTGAATCTCCTCTCTCTGGTTTGGTTTTTTTTAACTTCTTTTTTATTTTCTGTTTTTCTCACTTTTTATTTCTTTTCTGATCGTTTCAAAATTTGTTGAATGAAACTTGAGTTGTTTTTAACAAATGAACTAAGACAATTCTCAAGTATATAAAGAAGTGGGCAGGTTTAAGTGGACAGCTTCCTTATACTGTATTTGTACTTTGTGAATATTTCAATTTACTGGTTGAAGTTTGAAAGCATTTAATGTATGTAACACTTTCATGTATCTACAGCATTCCGTGCTCATGCTTTGATTTAGGCTGAGATGGTATCAAGTAGTGCTGAGAGGATAGGCATTAAATGCAAGCATTTAATGGAAGCATGTAATGTTTCATGCTTTGTATATTTTCAGCATGCTATTTGATTTGCTTTTTCTGTAAGTACTATTTTCTTACATATTTTTTTTTTCTATTGAAAATACTTACTTTCCTAGTTTACTTTATAAAATAAAAGTGCTTTGTTTTAAAAATACTTTCTTGCATAGATTTTGTTTTCTATGCTATCTTCTTGTTTGCATGCAACTCACGGCAAACTACTTACTGGTTTGTATATTCTTTTTGCAAGTACAAGTTTGCTTTACTAAAGGTTAGGAATTTGTTTATATGTAAGTGTTGTTTTGTTTAATTGTATTATTTTTGTTTTTATTTGTTCATTTTTTTATTTTATTGTTATAAACAATTTCTTGTTGATAAGTATTGTTTCCTTTAATTATTATTGTTATTATTTTTATTATTTATTTAAACTTTATTATCAAAATTTATTTAATTCCATCCAACCTGTAATATCAATCTCAACAATATTAAATTTAGGTTGAATTTCACTAATTAAATTCCAAAGTTCAAATAATTTATCGAATTTTAAATTCAAAAATTTCGGGATGTTACAACTTCCCAAAATCATTTTTATGGTTCAAATAGTAAATCTGAACATACTATTTTTCCTCTGTTGTAAATACTTGAAATTCATGGGTTTTACGTCCTTATTCAGTGTGCAAATAATCAATATGAAAATCTAAATAATTATAATAAACTATAGGGTGATAACAAGGATATATTAAATAAATGAACAAATATACATTCAATCACAATAGCATCCATCACAACATACAATCAACATTCAAATCAATCAATTCAACAAATCAACCAATTCAATAACATGTCACAGTAATTATTAGTCATCACATATTGGAATTTAGCTATTCAAATTAAATATTAATAAATATTCCAAACCAACAATCAAAAATTTATCACTATATGACCTGGTTTAACTTGCAATAAAATTTTAGTATTTCGTGAGTGAGTTTAAACACTCACCTTCTGGATTTCCCTTTTCTAGTCGGATTTGGATCCGCTACTACTTCTTCCTTTTGATTTGTTTCCTTCTATCTTAATCTGTTTTTAGAATGTTTTAGAAGAGATAGAGAGGTTGTTATTGATCTGGATTTGAAGAAAAAGATTTGGAAAAAATAAGATTGTTTGGAAAAGAAGAAGAAAATTTAAAGAAGATGAAGAATTGAAAAAGAAAAGGAAGCTTTCAAAAAGAAGAAGAAACAAAAAGATAAAGAATGAAGCAAAAAGAAAAAGAGAAGAAGGAGATTTAAAGAAGAAAAAAACGAAAACGGAAGGAGGAAGGTGAAGAGAGAAAAAAATGAGATGGAAGTTTTATTTGAAAAATGAAGCTATAGAAGATGAGATTAGAAAATGAAATATGACTAAAGGAATGAAGATGGAAACAAATGAAAACTAATAAGGTATATATAAACAAACTAGGAATTGAAATAAAGTAAAATATGAACATCCCTAAAACGTAGTATTGAAAGATGTGAACTAAATGAATATGAGGTGATTGAAGAAATAAAAATGCAAATGAAGAAATAAAATTATAGTTTATTTAATAATAAGGAAATAAAGGTGGAGGGACAAAATGCACGTTTAGCTTTAAATGCTTTAGGCATTGATAATGCATAAGGAAATGTATGTAGGAATGAGAAAATTTGCAAACCAAAGGAAAATAAAAAAATTTATAACCAAAATGAGATGGAAAGAATTAAATATAGCCTAAAAGCTTAGGCTTAGGTATTAAACCGAAAGAGAAATGAACAGACCAAGTTTTAATAATGAGGCAAGTATTTTAAAACGTGCATGCAATAAATAAAAAGAAATAAAGGGACCACATACACATTTTGAAATTCAATTTTTTTCGAAACGTAACCAAATTAATTTCATTCACTCAAATAGTACTCAATTTGTACACATACAAATTTTTATCTACGCACAATTAATAAAATTATACCTACCTTAAAAATGAGAACGTTCAATTCTTTTATTTCCATTAAAGCACCATTTCTGTTTAACACAAAAGGTACGTTTCTTTTATTAAATCTAGTAACTGTAATCAAAGTTTTCTTTCCTTTTAATCAAAATCTTTCCATTACATTAATTGCAATTAATATCAAAGTTAAATTTCAAAATAGATTAACCAAAATGGATGAGAAATAGGATAATTGTTTCCTTAAGCCATTTAAACATGTTTATAAATTTGTTGTTTTACACCACCGTAATAAATAACTTACTTAAATTATATTCCTGTTCCTGAAATCAATCTGTATGCTAAAACAGCGTCCAAATAAATATATTTTTTCTTTTTTTAACAAATCATTCTATTCTTTACTTTAATGAAATTAAATCTACATTCGCAAATGAAATATTTCAAGGCTAGGCTCGCGTGTAAATAAATAAAACTTACCGGAAGACCAAAAGAGGCGTGTATTTAATGAAACAAAGTAGTAATAAAATAAAATAAATGAAAGCGACAGATTTAAATTTGAGAATGTATTCCGTAAATAGAAATCACAAATCAAATATACTAAAAAAACTATTCATTTTAACATATTTTATTAACCCTAATATGCTCAAATTTACACACAAATATGTATTTTTATTTAGTAAATAGTAAATAAAATTAAACACTACAATTAACATAATGTGGACCGCCACCCCACACACTAAAAGATGAACTGAGACCCCAAAGTCAAATTCGAAACGAAATAAATCTCCTATGTTAATATGCTAACTATTCCAAATCAAAAACTTAACCAAACCTTCAAGTTGTTTTCTTACCATTTTATTATTGTATATTTTTTTAATTAAATTCAAATTAAGGAATATTTAAATAAATCAAATATTCCAACTAGAAACATACAACAAAATTCAATTCTTTGTTTTAATGAAATTAAATTAACATTCATAGATGAAATACTCACTTTATTTGATAAGAATGTTCTTATCAAGAAACCATCCTTTTCTTTTATTTTTATCAAAACATATTTCTTTTTATTACACATTCATTTACAATTAACACCTCCCCCTTTAAAACCAACTTATATTTAAAGATAATCCCATTAAAGAGTCACAGAAATAATACTTTGTACAACCACATCATTCCTTTATCAATTAATTTCATATAATCGTTATATTTGTACCAAATTTAAGTGCTTACAATTTGAACGTAATATTTCTCAATGAAATTCTCATTATATTTTTAGCACAAAACATATATTGCGCATATCATTAATTAATTACCATTTACTTCTATCTCTTATTAATGGCAAGATATAATTACTATTACTTACAATGATTAAATCTCAAAACATACCCTAATATAGGGAAGATAATTAATCCAATTGTTTCCTTTGAAATCCAATCTTCTATGTTAAACCCAATATCTATATACTAATTTAATTCCAATATTTAATTACAAATGTAATAAAACCTATTCATTATATATTTAAATTTCAAATAAATCCTTTTATTTTGATTTACATTCTTATTATCAAATCAATTATTCCCTTATGCAATTGATTAACATAAGTTTTACACTCACCACTCAACAGTTAACGTATCTTCTTATATCAATTGTAATATTTCAATTACATTAATTCTCCATTAATTGCCAAATAAATAAAACAATGGTTATACGTTAATAATCCATATCTATTAACTTATTGTTTACAAACAAAGGTTAATAAATTTACGTACAAAATAATTGATTTCATACTCCATATTAAAACCAATTGCAATTAATAACATAATATTACATCAATTTGTACATCATTTATTCTATTCCTTATTAATCTTTGTTATTTAAATTGATTGAAATTACGTTAACATAGTATAGCAGTCAATTACATTCAATCAATATTAGCCAATTATATGTTTTATCTCATTAAAGTATTTGTTTTAAGATTTATCCTAAAGTCAAAATTTCTAATCTAATAATATTCAAATTAATAAACCATAAATTTTAATTTCCGACAATATTAAAGCCCAAAACCTTATTAAATTTAATATTTTTAATTATCAAAATATGGGTTGTTACAAACAGTAGTGAATTCAGTGCTTTATATTATTTAAAAAAATCTCTTTATATTTATAAATCACATTTACAAATCTTCTTTACTTATATAATTTCACTATTTCATTAACGTATACAAGATCATCCCCAATTCTTTTATCTTATTTAGATTTATAATAATATAACATCTCTAACTTTTAAAAATAACTTTCAAAATAAACAAGAATCAAATTTCTCAAATTCTTAGTTTAAATTCATTTTTATTTATAGTTCATATTCATAAATATATTCATATAGTTTCACTTCTTATATATAAGATTACTTCATAATTGTAAATCATGTTAATTATAATTCCATACTATATAATTCACTTGCTTATATAATTTATTCTTTTACAATTTTTGCTTTTATTAAGATTATTCAAACAGCTTTTATTAACTTATATATATTTACATTTTAAAACAACCAAACAATTCAATTTACATACACTTTTATAATTTTTGAAAAATTAATCCTTTATATATAAAATATAATCGACTTAAAATTATTTAATTTACCCAAATTAAAAATGATACTATGTCAACTTGCCTCGTTTAAGTGTTTAGCAATCCCTATCGATAATTTGGCGTCCCACATGCCGACTAGAATTCACAAACAGCTCAACGGATAAGTAAACACAATATAAAACATTTTATAATCACTAACAAATATGCGCTCATATATATAATACAATCAACTCAATCTATGGTGCTATTGTCCCTATCTATACTGAGTACACATCAAAGCTTAGGAATATAAAAAAATCTAATCTCTGATAGCACATGCGACGACTCGCAAATCTGTGCCCTTTAAATCGATAATAAACCACACATGTCCGACCTAAAAAACACAGACTGACGGAAAGTCAAGAGAAAGAAAAGAAGAGAGAAGAAGAGAAGAGAAGACATAGAGAAGATAGAACCAAACAAAACAATACAAAATCTCACACCGTAGCAGAATAACATTTAATATCATATCAAAGATCTTTACAAAACAGAAACTGTATATACATACATAAATCAGAGTTCAACAATCAATCACTAATTATTAGCCTGAACAGTTATAATGACCTGTCCTTACAATTGCTAATAGCATAAAACAACAACAATGCGCATAGCGGATAATAAATAGATACACATATACAAAATGAAGATCCTCAGCTCTCCTGCCGAAGCTCCAAAATCACCAAATCTAAACCTGTATATATACTCGGTCTGACCCGAGCATTGAAAGGGAAGAACGCCCGGATCAGTCTGGTAAAACGGTGTGAGAAACACACACAACTGAATTTATTAAATTACCAAACTTTTCCTTTATCAAAACAAGAGTATCTCGTAAGACAAGCCCACACATAAATACAGATATGTTTTTACCGTTCCATAATCAAAACATTTCATATCAAATCCTCTTATATTTTACTAGTGTCTAGTATACAAATAATAATCAAAATAGCAAAAATTGTTACCATTATTAAATTATAGCATACTAGGCTCTACAAATAAAATGGCAGCCACATAGTGGAGTTTAGATTTCCATACAAATGGCCAAGTGAAGGAACTACCGTCCGGCAGTACATCTCTAGAGGAATGTACCGAGGACCATAATAAAGGATCCTCTACCAACACAAGATCGATCCACCTCTATAATTAGATGGTACCAAATATATCATCCTTCGGTCCTTACCGACCTTTTCCGATGGC
This sequence comes from Allium cepa, assembly GCA_030765085.1. Taxonomy (NCBI): domain Eukaryota; kingdom Viridiplantae; phylum Streptophyta; class Magnoliopsida; order Asparagales; family Amaryllidaceae; genus Allium; species Allium cepa. Next base: position 733,062,703 of record CM060943.1, read on the forward strand.
CCTCGCAGCATACAAACCACAATAATCAGATACACGACGTCATGACATGTAAAGATATATCTAGAAGAGGATGATCATATCCTACTTTGGAGCGACCCACTTAGTCTTGCTGCACATAACACTATTTTGGTCATTTCCCTACTCTTTCGTCAACCATTACGTGTCCCTTGGTTATTCTTTCATTGATAACAGGACTTTGCATAACCCGGCACATTAGAAGGAGTGCTTGTTCTCTGTAGTTGGGCACGTTAGGAGAAGGATCCCGTTGATGAGGCCTGAGGTAACAATTACCTTTCCCAATCACATATCACGCCACTTTGAATGCCACATGAAGATTTCCGTTGACTACTATTTGCCTTCTATAAAAATACAACCCTTAAGCTTAAACGTCTTAAAGAGGGTGTTAAGCTAAGAGAAGTTGCCTTCTACGCCACTACCGATGTACATTTGTAAAAACCAATGTACGTAATCTTTAGAAATGAATGTCAGACAAACATCCATAAAAATTGTCTAGGGACAGGACAAATCGAAGGTATTTTCCTACCACATCATGTCGGAAAATCCCTAGGATTAGTAGCAAATAGTCCTTGCATTGGATATTTAATAACAAAGAGACTAGTGCTACTGATTTCAACCCCAAACAATCAACAAGCAGTCCTCCACTACGAAAATCCTGAATACCAATATCATCATAACCAACCTGCACAATCGTCTCATAAATGTTGGTCTGAAGTGGTTTTCGGATAAACAGATCCCAGTCTCTTCACACCAATTCCGCAAAAGCGTTTCTCAACCTCACATGGGAACTAAGTCTCCAGACTTATCATGTCTCCAACTTTCAACTAGCTATCTTTTAGGCCAAGAAGGAAGCTCGATAGATTGGAGTAATGCTCCGCACTACACGAATCAACATCCTCAACAAATGATAATCAAGCCTACACAGAAGGCTACGTACTAAGTGTACAACTAAATAGTTCCCATATCAAGCCGAGGAGCTAAAATAGTCAAATTTGGTTGTCGGTTATTAACTATCAAAGCAAACAACAAATATTTAGCACCATATGCAATCACTATTCCCTTTTTATTAATCCTTTATTAATTAAATCACTTGCCAAATATTCACTTCAAATTATCTTTAAAAAGCTATAATCTCAAAACCATTTCAATATTTCCACATTGGAAAACATTTCCATATACTTATTTAATAATAAGTAAATCAGAAATCTCTTTATTTTCAACACTTAGAAAATATTACATATAGTTAAATGAGGATTAAGTATATATTTTTTATTTTGTAAGAAAACATTCTCTTAAACACACTTATTTGGGTCAAAACGAATGTTGTGTAAAACATCGTTACAAGAACCCAAAATCATCAGTATAGGGGTTCGAAAAATAGATGGACATATAAATCCCAAATACTATACAAAACATCTTCTTTCGAAAATCATTTACTATAATAACAGTGTTATAGTCCATCATTTTCTTACTTCTCGAAAACCTCTATTTCAACAATGAATGTTGATATCTATGTATTCAATATTTACCGCATTTTAAAATAGCTTTAAATCATTTAACTCCATTTAAAATATCACTTCCTAAAACATTTATTTAATTTAAAATATTATTCACTATCCAAAATCATGAATATAATTCCCTAACCAAACTCATTATTATTGCAATATATAATTTAAAAGATAATTCACTGTACAAAATTGTGAATATAATTCCCAACCAAATCAGTACTCATACACATTTAATAAAGAATTATCCACTGTTTAAAATCGTGGATATAATGCCTTTACCAAATTCATTATTTCTACATATCTATTTTAAAGGATTATCCACTATCCAAAATCGTGGATAATATCCCTTAATAAGCTTTTTATTTAACTTATCAAAATATAGTTGATTTCAGATTTATAAAATAATGTTTATAAATTCACGTTTTTCTTTTATAAAAACTTCAATTTATAAAATCCCTTTATTTACCAATTCTATATATAGCTCATTTACACGTTAAAATCCAAATTATAAATTAATTCACTTATAATTCTCTTTATTTACAAATTCATTCACTTTATAACTTCATCAATTTACAAATCTATAAATCTTATTTACTTATAAATTCCAATTATAACTACGTTTTAGCATTTATAATAACTCCTTTATAATTCCATTGTTTTGATTTATAAAAATATCAATTTTATAAGTCTTATATACATGCCATTTTTGATAAATTCAAAAATCTCAATTTAAATTATTTTACAAAATAATTAACTCCATATTTCTAAAATCACATTTCAATTATATTTCCCAAAAATCATAATTTTTATAGTATAAAAATTATAACTTTTATTTATTTGAAATAAATCCATTTACTTTGACAATTCAAAAATAAGCAAAACATCTGTTTTCAAAATCACTTGAGAATCCTTTCTAATTTGAAATCATCACTTTAATATTTTTAAAATTTTCAAAAATAAACCCATTGCTACAACAACACTATATACATCAATCACGACATCCAAATATCATATATTACATGATACAACATATATCACATTATCTGTAAATAAAACCAATAGTGGTGGGGAATCCAGTTGGATCCCTCTAACCTATCACTTGCAACAAATATACATATTAGAATATGTGTACAATATCCGCTTTGAGACAGACGCTCGTACAAAGTGTCATCCGCTCATACATGAGAACGTATAGGGTCTCATCTGCTCCAATAGACAGGAATATATCGACATACCAATCAATATATGGATAATATCATATATCATCCAATGAATCATCAACCAGCATAAAATAAATTTATGTTCACCTATATAAAATCATTATTGAGTCGAAAAGAGTGAGTTGTACTCACTTTGGTTCCAATAGCAGTTGCAGTGTCTTATTCCGAATAAAATTAAACGAGCATTTAATTTTACTCAAAATTTACACTAGCTCCAATCAACCCCAAACTATCTCTAAAATGTAGTGCTCGTCAATACAGACCCAACGCAATTCATTTCGTCAAAAACGAACCTCGTATGACAAAGTTATGCAACTTTAAAGTTTATATGATTTTATTATATAATAATTTACAAATATATTTTTATTTTAACATCCAACATCATCATAGCCGTGCATTTCTACTTGATGAGGTCTGGGCCGACCATTCATTTTCTCCCCTTATGCATCTTCATATATGATAAAACCCATGGCTGCCGACGATCCTTTGAATTATACGCCACCATTGACAAACTATACGATGATCCAAGGCCTTCGCGTTGAAGCTTGCAACACCACACATCTTCGCCAAGAACCCCATGAAGCTCCACCACTTATTTATGTAGAAAAGAATATACAAAAAATGAATGAAACGCGATGATTTCTGGCTCCATTTGATGACTATAATGATAATCCACCGTAGGACGTATAAATCTCGCGATCTCTACAATGTTGTAGTTGATAGTTCCTCGTAAAAGTTTACGGATTGGAAGATAATTGAGGAAAATGATTGGCAATTTCTGGCCAACGAAATATAATGGCGGCTAGGGCTTGGGTTAGCTAGGGTTTGAGTGAAAAATGAAATTATAACGTCCTTTTATAGAAAATTTACACGCACTATTCATCGCCAATTTTTTCAAACTCGAAACGAAGCATGCCCCCTAGTATCTATAATGTTTTACCCCTATTTCGAATACAATGAAATATACATCGGAAGCCAGTTCGATCGTATTTAAAAAATAGATATTCGAATTGACTTATTTAAATTCAAAATTTACTTAAATAAATTTCTAAGCATTTTAGCTTGCCAACGCTAAACCGTATATCCGATTGACAAGAAATTTGAAATCCTACAATAATATAACAATACGGATCCAATAAAATTAGTTTCATAGAAATCTGAGACTGTTTGAAAATTGGCTATTTTTACGTTTTAATTAAATATTAAAATATTCAATTTCTATAATTTAACTTTTAATTCAATTTTAAAAGTTCTCTAACATCATTCTAATTCAAATAGAATTTAATACAACTTTATAAATCATTTTCATTCACATTAAATCCAAATTTCAATTATTTCTGTAATTTCAAAAATTAAATTAACAATTTAATTATCCAAATTAAATCACAATATTCGAAATATAATTTAGTCAACTTATAAATTTTACTTATGAATATTTAAAATCAATTATATCTGAATTTCAAATGATTGAAATTCTAGGTCGTTACACTCTGGTTCGTCAAGCTTGAACTACAATATAAATATAACAAGGGCTAGGCTCGACCATTCGCACAATACGTTCATCAACCCAAGACTGAGGGAAAAAGAGTGATTATCCAAGAGTTGACTATGACGACTCGATCATATGACCCGTGCCATTTATTCATAACAACTCAAGGTTATAGCCAAAAGGATGCCTAGGGTCAGAAACATCGGATTGATGCCCAAACTTGTGGCAGCTGATCATTATTCCGACGCATACAACAAGAATTGAATCGTGAGTACCTTGAATGAAAACGCATCATTCAGAAACACAAGTAGATTCAATCTTAAAGCGCGAGCCAGCTATGTAGCAGCATGCAGTACAAGGCTAAGTTCTACTAAACCTATAATTCAGCGTCCCTACAAGCCTGATCATTTACCATTGCAAATAAGCACATGAAGTGCCTACAATCCATCACGAGCACGAAAGATCTGGTCACAACTCAGCACAATGATGATAAAAGATCAACTATTTTACTTCAGGTGAATTTTGATGTGTTTGCTTGGACTCGATCTCATATATATACACATACATACATACATACATACATACATACATACATACATACATACATACATACATATATATGGACTCTCACCAACCATTGAGAACCCTACATTAAATGTCGACCCGAGGCATGTCTTGGTGAATAAAATTGAAGCAACGTGGATCCAGAGAGATCTGCTGCACTTAAAGAGGAGGCGTATCTACTCACAACCAATGGGCTTATCCACGATACCCTTTACCCAAAATGAATATCCGATCCTTTGCTTATAGGAATAACAAACGATGAGTGGTGGACATACGTCGACTACTCGAAATTACACAAGGCATGAAGAAATACAGTCTTCCACTTTCGAGGATCAACCGACCTGTGGACTCGACCATCAGACATGAATTACTCACTTCCATGGACGCAAACTCAATGAAATCCTGAAGCATGTCCCAGACCAGGAATATAATATACGTTATTGACCCGGGCCGATAGTGTTATGTTGTAATCCTCAGATTCAAATTTAAGAACACTGGTGCTACTTACTAAAGGACGGTTAATAGATGGTTCAAAAATCAGATTAACCGATCGATGAAATTATATGCGGTTAGTATGCTATTGAGATAACGACTATCAAATGACCACATCGATGACCTGGCAGAGATATTCAGTGCTCTCCAAAAATGCACGATGAAACTCAATCCTTTCAAATGCTCTTTCAGCATTACATCAGAAATATTCTCTTTTTCATCATCAATTCTTGTGGAACCGAGGCTAATTTCCATAACATTCTGACAATTAGAGATACCCATGTATCGATGACAACCAAGCAGGTACGAAGCCCAGGTTGAAAGATTACCATCCTAAGTTGATTCAACTCTAGGACCATCTACAAGTGAATTCTCTTCTTCAACTTGACCAAGAGAGGGAAGAGAACTTTTGAATGAACTAACAACTGCACTGATGTAATTCCAACTCTGATAGATCGCTTAAAGAGACCTCCTATTTTACCCAAACCTTTGGATCGTGAAGATTTATATATCAATTGGGTTGTGTCAACACATGCCATAAGCATCACAATGCTATGCGAAGAGAAACGACGACCTACCGTTACGATAGGTCCTATAGCAACCATAGATGTTCGGAAGGTTACTCGAATGGAATATCGATCTAAGCCAATTTAATATCACTTATCTCCTTCGAAGAGCTATCCTTGGCCAAAAAATTAGCATATTCCATATCTGAATTCACTGCTTTAGATGACTATACGAAGAGCAGTGGAGAACTATCCAACCGATGGAGAATGTACACAGATGGAACCTTCATTAATCAGTTTTCTAGCGTCGAAGTTGCGTTAATGACTCCCGACAGATGATCGATCCGCTACACACTGAAACTCAACTTCCCCGCAACAAAAAATGAAGCTAAGTATGTAGCCTTGGTCGCCATGATCAAATTTGTAAGAAAATTAGGAGTGGTAACTTTACATGTCTTATGCGATTACTGGTTTGTAGTACCCCGATTCAAGGAAGATTATCTGACTAGGGGGCAACATCTTGCTCTTTATCTCAGCTGGGTCCAAGAGCTGCTAGCCGACTTCGAGTATTAAATCATTACACACATCCTCGGAGAACAAAATGAAAAACCAGAGTCACTGGCCAAGCAAGCCAGTTCTGGGGATGCGCGACAAACAAACTTTGTCCCGGTTGAAATAGTTATTATTCCAAGCATTAACATATGAAAATCAACTAGATCTTAGAGATGGACCTAGAAAAGGAGTCATGGATGACTCCTATCAATGATTATCCACAATCGAGGATTCTTCTTGAATAAAAGAATGACAAATGGCATATCCTCTGTGAAGCATCACTGCATAATTATGTCTAGATCGTTCAACTCCGTCTACGTAGCATTACTCTTGTATCCATCAATCTGAGACCCAATATTACATATCCATCTATACGAAGCACATATTCCAACATCTCAGATCGATCTTGGAGAGGATCGACACAAACAAAGGACTTAAAACAACCATAGAACGTTGTTACAACTCGAATTTCACGTCGATCTAGAAGAGGATCGATACGAAACTCAGTCCAAACAAAAACTAAAGAACTTGACAATGACCCGTGAACATACAAACATGAACAGGTGTCAGGTTAACATATGTGCATGCATGACGAACTAACATCCGATTTTTAAAGTTAACTGGGATTAAATACTCATTTGATGACAATCAAAACAGTGAACAATAAATCACTAGCGCTCAACACTCAGTTACAACAAAACATTACATGATCATTGACAATCAAGAGTTCGACATCTACATCATTGAATATCAATTAAAGGTTACATCTTTTGGCAAAAAGATAGCAACTACTCAACGAATTGGATATAACTTTTTCAGAATGAAGGATGTAGCTTTTCAAAGAAAGCCATGTCCACACAAGACATACAATTGATATGACACGACAAGCAAAGCTATGAAAGCCAATGTTCCAAATTTCAAGTCAATCGGAGTTCATATGCTCAAGATAATGATCGATCAAGGTTGATAAAACCAACTCTACTCGTATCCATCCAATTTCGTATCCATTCACCAAGAGAGAATCAGTTCATATCCATCGCCTACTAACTTCCTTCGTATCCATCAAAATGAAGCTACTTCGAATCCATCATGTTAACATCACTTTGTATCCATCAGAAAATGTCCATTTCGTATCGGTCTCCCTCCATCCATCTCATATTGATCTCCCACCATCGATATGAAGAGCAATAACCGCCGATCGGTACGAAGAAGGCAACATGAAGCATCGATATGGAGGCAGCCTCCAACCATCGATACGATGTAGCATGCAAGCATTGATATGAACAAAGCCATGCATGACTGATATGAAATAGTATCGATATGAAGACGATTATGTCATACAAATCCAAACTAGCATCGATCATATCTCAAGATCTACAAGTCCAAATACTACTAAATTTTCATAGGAGCTTGTGTATTACCTCAAGAATATACCTGATCGATCGCAGCCTGAAAGGACTAATTATTGATCGATATGAACTCAATTTATATCGCTCTTAAATTGATTAGAAACATCTGAACTCGATCTTGTAGGCCCACCCACATGAGAGAAGAAGTCTTCTAAGATCTGGGTGAGATACTTGCTGCCTACGCCTATAAATAGTGACCTTGGATCTACAGAAAATAGACTTTTGGCTTCTCTACGTTGTTACTTTGCCGAAATCATTACTACACTTCAGTTGTACTGTTTTAATCTCTTGTAACCAGCAAATGAAATTCAATAAACATCAATCATTCCATAGTGGACGTAGGCCATACGCCGAACCACTTTAAATTCGTGTGTTTCTTCACTTTTCTTATCTGTTAATTGGTGTGTTTTTTTGATCTGCCTCATTTTACATTTACCTTCTTCATTTTATCTCTTTAAACACATCCGAAGAGTGTTATGCCCAATTTTGTTACAAACAAATATAGCCCATTATTTCACCAATCTCTCATGCCAATTTATAATCCAGTATAGAATAGCCATGTATGTTTTGGTTATTGATATGAGGATGCCGCACCTCGTTATTATAAGGCATACCGCCATTTATTAGAATATGTTCTTAATTAAAAACTTGTGGCATCAATATGGCCGGCATGTGATGTCACGTCCCCACTTTATAGAAGCTTCAATAAAGAATTATGGTTTATATAACATAAGGCTAAAATGCCGAAATCATTGTTATCATTACATAGAATTCTATGGGTTGCCACCCTATTAAATATAGCCTTTGATGCAAAATATATGGACGCTGTCATTGATGACATACGACATCAATATTACAAAACCATTAATATCGGTTGCTTGACAACAATGGTTACTATGTCATATATAAGAGATACTGAAACCATGATATAGCGATACCGGTGCCACAAAATAGTTAAAGTCAAAAATAATACTTGTGGCATTGCAGCCTTAAGCTATGACATCGAAATAAGAAGCATATGTCATCACTGTCTTAGTATAGTTAATATTGAAAATATCTGATATAAAAAATAATGGTATGTGGCGTCATCTAAAACCTGGGTAAAGACTTGCGGCATTAATGTCGTAGGTTATAGATTTTAAAATAAAAGAAAAAAGGGAGGTCAGAATAGTTTCGATGTATTACAAGATCACCATGACAATATTGATTCGATGTCGAAGATCATATACTATATGACTTCAAACCTGAACAGATTCATTCCATACCAACATAGTTCATTTCGTATGCATCCATTCACATTGATGTTGGATGCTATAATGGCAAAATTAATGTCAGCCATTACCTGGGGTTCGTCATTCATGTCGACATCATGGTAATATCGTAATTAATATAAAAACTATTTTATTTCTGTTAAAAGCAATTACTTTGCATCAATTTTTAACCCTTGCTAATTTTCTATTGGTTAAAACAAACTTTTCAATTTCTTTTCATAAAAATTGGCGCAAATTATTTTCTTTCCCCAAAACTTTTCGCACCTAAGAAATAATATTAATCAATTAATATTTCTTCACAAGCTTTTCTAGCTTAATAAATTCATATAAAATCATAATTACTTGGGAAAAATCTCCATAAATCTCTAAAGTTCAAAATTCCCATGTTATTTAATATATAAAAATTTCAATATCAAAATCAATATTTTATTATTTTTAATAACTAAAATCTGAAATAAATGCACTTTTCTCCTTAGGAAATTTAAAAATATTCCTATTAATTCAAAAAATTATGAAAATAAATATCCATCTCCAAATTACGTCTTTCACAACATATCCGAATATCAAATCAAATAGAGTTCAAAAACTTATGTATTGCTCTTAAAACCTATCACAAAAATTCCATAAAACAAATTAACAAGCACCATTGTCTCAATGGCTAAGCTATTCGACTTTAGTGTGAGAGGGCACAAGTTCGAAACTTGCATAGATTCAAACATATATTGACATGTGATTTGCGTTATTTTGTCCCGGTGACATGTTTTATCTAAGCATCATTTCAAAAAAAATTCCATAAAAATTTCAAAAAATCATTATTTAACCGAACAATGGTATAAACTATCATGGCATAACGTATAACATCAATAATTTGAAATCAATCACAATCCGAAAATAAAACATATAAATATGAGATGATTGGATAATAAGTTTGAGACTTGATATAGATTTGTTTTCCTAAGCTTTTCCCTTTGATTAGCTTTTGTTTTCCTCTTCTAATCTCTCTAGTAATGGGAGGCCTTGAATTGCTTATCTTTTGTTTGTTTTCAAAAGTGTAAAATGAGAATGAATAAAAGAGTGAGAACTTAAGCGATAAGGCTCTTTTCATATTTTTCCCTTCTCATTTATTCTTCTCTATGGCAAGTTTAAAACAATCTTATTAGCTGATTAGTTAAGGCCTAATCCAATTAATTATCCAATCTCAATCCCCTTATCGCACCACACATTAATCTATTTACTTAAATATCTTGAATAATGTTAATCAATATTAGCGGTGTTATAGTATATTATGAATTGTTTTTATTTGATGTAATCTTTCATACGGAGTTGTTAATTTACTAAATATTTTAATAGAAGTACAAATATTTTTGAATTAAGTTTAGCTTAAATTTTAACTACATAAGTCTAATGCGGTTAAATTTAAGCGTGGACTGTATATTTTATAGATGAATTTAACTACTTGAGTTTAATGGAATTAAATGTAAACAGCGAAATGTTTAGTTTCAGGGTGAAGCTTAACTATGTAAGTCTAACGCAGTTATATGTACATGATGAAGTATATGGTTTTATGACTGAAATTTAAATGCAATAGTGTAATGCAGTTAAATATAAATAGTTAACGGTATAATTTTTACGTGGATTTTAACTACGTAAGTCTAATGCAGTTAAATTTAAACAATGACCTCTATTATTTAATGGTGAAATTTAACTTCTTGAATATAACGCAGTTGAATATAAATGGTGAACTATTTGGTTTAAGTTTAATGCAGTTATATTTACATGGTGAAATATACAATTTTACGATTAAATTTAACTACATGTATGTAATGTAGTTATATATAAATAGTGAAATGTACAGTTTTTAGATGAATTTTAACTATGTAAGTATAATGTAGTTAAATGTGAATTGTGACACATATTGTTTTATAGGTGAAATTTAACTTCTTAAATGTAGTGCAGTTAACTATAAATCGTGAATCGTATGGTTTTATATTGTTGTGTAAGTTTAACGTAATTAAATTCACATGTACCTATTGAGAGCATACTAGAATTAGTTATTAACATTATTACTATTTTTTAATTTGTTGGTTTATATAAAAAATATACTGAACGTATTATAAAAAGAAAGGCAAAGGAGGAAAAAAATTATGCAACTTAAAAGATGGAACATGTCTTGAATTTGCATAATGTACTCAGCAGAAAAATAATTAATACTCTTGTTCAAATAATATATATATATAATAATAATAATATTTTAGTTGGTGTATTTTTTTTAATTGCAGTTATGGTAGTGCACTATATGTTATGAGGTACATGTTTTTTGAAATTCGATTCGGTGAAATTGGGAAGGAAATGTCTTCAGAAGATGTTATATTGGATAGAATTAGGTTGTTGTACAGTATGCTTGCCTATTATCCAAGAATTTCGTGCATTTCTAAAATAAGTACTGAGTTAGAAGAATGAAACTTAGTGAACTTATTGAAGTATGCTTCTGATGTATGAAATGCTAACTGAATGTTTATTCTGGATAATATATGATTGTAAGTGATTTAATGAAGTTGATGTATGAAGAATTTTTGACGTACATAACTGACTGTTGTTGTTGAAAAACTACTTTCATTGCACTTTGTAACTAAAGTCATGAATTGATTTTATGATAAAAATTTAGACCGTTACAATGCAATATGTGTGTTATTCTTTATCATTTCATAACATATTTTGATTTCATTTGATAATCTATTTAAATCTAAAGCACTTTGTAGTTTAACTACATTAAGTAAAAGCAGTTATATTTTATTTAAATCTATATGTACTTGATTAATGTTTAGAAGAAATAAAATAAAGCACTTTGTAATAGTGCAACAAAAGCAATAAAATTGGGAAGAAATAAAGTGCAACGACCCAAGAATTTCGATCTTAAAAATTTCGGACAGTTAGGAAAAGAAGAAAAGAGAAAGAAGAAGAAACATGAATAAGTCACAGAAACCTCACATTTCGCAGCGGATCAAAATATAATATCATATAAATAATAGTTATACAAAGGAAAACTGTACTTGTCAATTTTACACTTTAATATATCAGAGTTACAACATATATACAAACACATGACAGATACAATCACATCTCAGATACTACAATATCACAACGGAAACTCTCTATACGTTCCTGCCATCCAGCTCGTCTCCTGAAATCTCCAGAACGTCCTTACCTCAAAAGCTGTAATACTTGATCTGACCCGAGCATTACATCAAAGTAACACCTGGGTCAGACTGGAAACCAGCGTGAGTAAACCCATCTAACAAGGAATACAAAAGCATACAAATTATATAAACCTGGGTAATTTGTATCAATTTACAACTTCATAAGTCATTATAGACATCACTTACATCACACATCAATTTCTAAGTACCAAAACTTAGATTAAATGGTCCAATTCACTTAAATTATTCATTTCAGCCTATTGATTTCACATATCAATCTATAAAGAATCGAAGTGGTTTCGGGTATTAAATAATACCCGACTCCGGTCTCTTCGAATCCAATGTCACCTTAACCCCAGATTATTCAAGTGAATACAACCTACCCTTTAAATACTAGATGTCACTTTACACATCATTTCATCATAGATAACTACATTATCTCCGTTCAAGACAAACATATCCTTTCACAAACATTTCATATCAGAAATATTAACCAATTTAAGGCATTTCCAATAATCCAATCATCCATAAGCAAGATTTAATTAGACTCACTATTTCTAATTAATTTAAATAAGTTAAATTAATTACCTCAACCACCTTTAAATTCTGCTCACTAAATCATTAATTAATTACATCCCAATTAATTAATTATTCTTTAATCATCCATCCTAATTAATCATCCATCCTAATTAATCATCCTTGATTAATTATTCTTTAATTATATCAAGTAACTAACCTTTGATTACCACACAAATTAATTAGCCTTATCCATCCACATTAGTTAACTTTTAATTAATCTCCTTAATTAGTTACTTACATTCATTATTGATCCTCTAATCATTTACAGTAATTAATTATTCCTTTAGTTAATTACATTTATCAAGTAATCTTTAAATAAATCCCAGTCATTGATTAACCTTAATTAATCTCATTCAGTACTTAACTATCCCTTAATTACTTACATTAATTAATAAGTTATTAATTACATTAAGTAATTAACTCTTAATTAATTGCACAAATTAATTATCTTTAACCATTAACAGTAATTAACCTTTAAATTAATTTTCTAAATTATTAAAATAATTCATAATTCTAATTAATAATAATGAATCCTTCAATTAACTTTAACTTAATTACCTCATCTAACATCATCAAAACATTTAGAAATTAGTTACCCATTAATTACCTTCCTTAATTAATAACATTAGGTAATTACTTTCATAATTCCCCCTAATTAATTTCATTAAGTAATTAACCTTTAATAAATCAATCATCTTTTAAATTAATAATTTAATCTTATAAATTGATTACAAATTAATTAACCTTCATTAATTATCTTAAGAATTTACTAAACTGACGCCATCAATTAATTTAAACATTGCTAATATATTAAATAATTTATATTTAATGAAATTCATCATTTAAACATTCCCAATATAGGGTTTAACCTACTACATAATTATCTAAGTTCAACAAATTGGAAACCTTTATAACCTTAGAAACTTGTTTAATCTTGCTAATATTTAGATTAAAACCAGGTATACGTTCTGTTTACGTTTCCCCTTAATTTAAAATAAATTAATTTTAAACAAAAAACATGGCCCATGAGATTCCTGGCCACACTTCTTCTTCGGCCCAACATCCCTGCTCTTTCTTCCCTCAGTTCCAATTCCACCTGCTACAACAAAGTGCACGATTCCACCGTGCATGTGCACAACGGAAAAATTCAACGCCGACCATCCCTCAGGCCTTCACCCAGCTATCCATGACCACGATAAACAAACCCACTCTTCGGAACCACGGAATCGATGCCAAGACCAAATCGAGCAACTCGATCAAAATGAGAACACATAACCGATTGCAAAATCAACGTTGGCCATTATCTCTGACCATATTGAGCCTCACCGTTGAACCCTCACCATCACCAGAGCCTTACGCTCCACTACACCATCATCCGATTCAACTCGATTCAACATCAGTATCGCATTCGATTCGAGAATCAACCACAACTCAATCCATAATCTAAACCCTAGATCGCCATCGCGCGCTCACCACAAAGATCCAGACACCACTTGACTATTTTTGCCAATACCCTGATCGTCGTCCCTGCCTCAACCCAAGCCCCGACATTCCCTGTGCCGTCGATCACCATGAATCCCTCAAAAACCATTTTCTGGTTGACCCAGAATTCCTCATAGAATTTCCAACTAAAAGTCATGATTTTTTCTTTAAATATCCAAAATTTCAGAGACAATTCAAGATACATACTTGAATCAATAAAATTTCACATTTGATGTTATCATAATATTTAGAATTGCTACTATATTTTCCTAGAAGCAAGCATATTTCAACTAATATACTTGTATGTATTTGTAGTACTTGATTTTGGTTTAATTAAACTATTTTGTTTGAAATTCAAATCCAAACAGTGATTTATTAAAAAGAGATTTGATTTTTGATTTAATCTTAACTCTGTAAACTGGAAACAGAGTAGCATAGATGTGCACATTTAACAAATACAAATATACAGTGATCATACATATGCAGACCATCTTCATTCATATAAACATTGTAACGACCCATAATTTTTGGTAATTAAAATATGAATATTTAATTGAATTTAAATATTAATAAGAGAAATTTATAAGTCGAATAAATTTTATTTCGAATAATTGGATTTAATTGCATAATTAAATAGATAATTTAATATGTGAAAATACAAAAATAATTGAAAATTGGGTTAAATATGATTGAAAATGATTTGTAAAATTTTATTTTATCACATTGGAGTTAGAATGATGTTATAGAACTTTTAAAATCGAATTAAAAGTTTATTTGTGAAAATTGAATATTTTAATATTTAATTATCAACTGAAAAATAGCCAATTTTCGAACAGTCTCAGAATTGGACGAAACTAGTTTCATTGGATCCGTAATAGTTTGTTATTATAGGGTTTCAATTTTCGTAGCAATCGGAGTTTTCGTTTGACCGTGGCAGCTCGAAACGCATCGAAATTGTTTTAATGCTTGACTTGCGAGTTAAAATAGCCATTTTTCAAATAGTCTCGGATTTCGACGAAACCAGTTTCATCAGATCCGTAATGTGATATTATTGTAAGGTTTTAAATTTCGTGTCAATCGGATTTACGGTTTTGTCCGGGGCAAGCCAAAACGCCTAGAAATTAGTTTAAATCGGTTTAATTTAAAATCGATCGTTTATTGCCGTAACTCGCACAGATGATCGAATTAGCCTCCGAAACACGTTCCATTGCGTTTGGAACGCGGGATAAACCCTAGAAACGTCGGCCACCGCATGAGATTTGGAGTTCGAAAAATTGGAAATGAATAGTGTTTTTGGTAAAATTTCTATAAAAGGACCCATCCTCTACCATTTGCAAAACCCTAATACAAACCTAGGTCAGCCTCCACTATCCAAACAACGGCCAGAAATTTATTTTATCTCTCCCCCATTATCTCTTAATCCACAAGCAATTACACGAAGTGTTCAACATGAAAGTTGTAGAGGGCATCGATATCTCTCTATCCAACGGTGGAGATCAAATTTAGGCGAGCGGATTGACGGCAAAACGAGGTGGAAGCTGCTGCATTTTTCACACAAATCGAGGTGGAGGAGGCAGCCGAGCTTCACTATCTCCTGGCCAATGGTGGCTCGCGAGGAGGGCTTCGATTTGGCGGTAGTGTGATGGAGTTTCGTGTAGCGAGGTGGCTGCGGCGTGTAACCCTAAATGGAACGGCTTTGGGTTCAAACGCACGAGTATTCACTGGAAAAGTAACGTGAGGAAGAAGGAGAAGCGGAGCGGCCAGGATTTTGCAAGCTTGAGATCTACGGTGGATGATGGATTTAGGTTTGGAAATATAAAAGAAATTGTAATTTATATATATTATAATTCGTATAACTTTAAAATGATGTAACCTTTTGGTACGAGGTCGGATTTGGACGAAACGAATTGCGGTGCAATCGTTTTGTCGAGCACTACGCAATGCAACTGAATTAGAAGCGATTGGAGTCAGTGAAAATTTTGGGTAAAATTAAACGTTCGTTTAATTTTATTCAAAATAAAACGCTGTAGCAGAATTTAAATCAAGGTGAGAACTTCTCACTCAATCGAATCAGTTTCGATTTAAATTTTAAATAGTTATATTTAAAATTGTTGAATGCATGTTTGAATGATGATTGTTATCTATTGATTGTTAAAATAGACATTATGCGCCGTTAGTAAGCGGATGTTATTTATTAAAAACATATACCGCGAATATTTCACAGTACTGTGAAATTGGTATTATTTATGTACTTGGAGTTGATTTCCCGCATTATATAGCGGATGAGACCCTATTGCGCCGCCTATTAAGCGGATAATAATTTATAAATCCCATATACCGCGATAATTCCGTATTGGAACGGAATTGGTATTGTTCTAACATCTTTGGATGTAGGGAAACAGGTTGGGGGGATCCAACTGGATTCCTCAACTGTATTGATTTATTTACAGATATTGTGATATTTGTTGATTATCATATCGATATATGATATTTGGATGCCGTGATTGACTACTTGGTGTTGTTGCATCATCGGATCCATTTTTGAAGTTTTAAAGTAACGATTTTGATTTTTAAAAGAATTTTTAAAGTAATTTTTGAAAGTATACGTTTTATTAAAATTTTGAATTGATTCATTTTAAATAATTAAAACGTTATAATTTTTATGTTATAAAAATTAAGATTTTTGTGAAATATAACCAAAAGGTGATTTTTGAGATAAGTAATTAATAAATTTATAAAATAGTTAAATTGGGATTTTTGAATTATATTAAAACGGGTTATATGAAAGATGTATAAATTTGATATTTTAAAATAAAAAATATTGGAACTATAAAACGAGTTTTTATAAGTGTTAAAAAATGAAGTATAAATGGATTTATAAGTGAATGAAAATTTATAGATTTATGAATTGTGAAGTTATAAAATGAATAGATGTTGTAAGATAAAAGATTTTAAGGAATTAACTTATAAATCGGATTTTTGCATTTAAATTGAAATTTTTGATGAAGCAAAAATGGTTTATAGTTGAGATTTATAAAATATATATTTTATAAATCGAAATAATAGAAGTTTAAAAGGAGTTCTATTAATGTTGAAAATAGGGTTATAAATGAAATCATATAAGTAATAAGATTTATAATTTGTGAAGTTTTAAAAGAACGATTTTGAAAATAAATGGATTATAAGCATTTAATTTATAATATGGACTTTTGGTATATTATCGAGTTATATAAATTGAATTGGATTTATAAAGGAGATTTATAAATCGAAGCTTATAAATAGAAATGGAATTTATAGACATTGTTTATAAATTCGAAATCAATGGAATTTGATAAATTGAAAGTTGAAATTGGTTAAGGAAGTATATTCACGATTTTGGACAGTGAATATATTATCAAATAAAATGGATATGCTTGGGAAAATGAATATTTTAAAATGAAGTTAATCATTTTAACGATGTTTTAAAATGTATTATAAATCGAATACATAGATTTCAACATTCATTGTTGAAATAGACGTTTTCGAGAAATAAGGAAATGGTGGACTATAACACTGTTGTTATAGTAAATGGTTTCCGAAAGGAAATATTTTGTATAGTATTGGGATTTATATATCTATTTTAATTTTGAATCCCTATACTAGTGATTTTGGGTCGTCGTAACGGGTTTTACGCAACATTCGTTTTGACTCAAATAAATGTGTTTAAGTGAATGTTTTCCTTAAAGAATGAAATATATACTTAATTTCGATATTAAGTATATTGAATATTTTCTAAGTATTGAAAATAAATGGATTTGTGAATTACTTATTAATAAATAAGTATGGAAATGTTTTTCCAATGTGAAATGAAACGTTTTGAGAATTTATCTTTTTGAAGATAAATTGAAAATGAATAATTGAAATCGTATACTCATAAATATTTTGGAATGTAAATTCACTATGGAATTTGTAAAAGAAAGGGAAATTTGTCTAAAAATAAACGTTGATTTATTTTTCAAGTGTGGGAATAAATTTACGGATTTGGAACGTAAATGTAAAGTAAATCGGTAAGGATTTATTTAATTGGTTTAAATGAACCATGTTGAAATGAAAGTATTTCGCGTAAGAAAAATGGTTGAAATTTATTTTCAAAAGGGATAAAGGTGAAAAGTGATTTGGAAATTGTTTTCAAAAGGTTGAAGTGTGGAAATTATATATCTAGTAAAGATATTTTGGAAAGTAAATATTTTGGGAAATTATTTGGAATTTGGTGATGTTGAACACGCCTATTGATAGTTAAATAACCGACTATCAATATTTACCTTTAAATAGGTATTTGTTGTGATTGCTTGAATTTGAATCCCACACTTATTTTTGAATAAGCGCTCACTATTCGGGTGAGCCGGGAAAGGACCTTGGGGTCGTATAACTCATTCCGAATATGTGATACGTCGTAATGGATTGCATTTAATGATCGGTGTTGAAGACCGGATATTTTTGAAAACGGAAGGATTACCGTTGAGTTACTCTGCATCGGCTGATCTCCGATATAGAGGTTTTATCACCCTTAGTGACGGGAAGTTCAGACGTGATTAGAAATTATCCGGAATGCAAGGACTTCTTTGTAAGTGCCTTCGGTTCTATTAGAGCCCGGAACAGACTTGTATGGATTATATGTCTGACATTACAAATTGAGATATAAAGCTGATTTCTTTCCAATATATTTCTGTTGGTGGCGGTGAATTTATTCTCTTAGCTTAACACCCTTCTCTGAGACGTACGAGCTCAGAGGTTATGTAGTTGAAGGTTATTAGTGATATACTCCCAATTTGGTAGTGTGGCATGCCGAGTGTTGCTGTGAGATGATCATTATTTGATCATTTGTGATATGATCATTTGTTTGATCATTTATCATAGTGACCATTACTTTGATCATTTGTTGACCCAAAACACAGCTTTTGTATAAAGCGTGGCTTTGTGGACGAGACTTCGTCGGACCTCACACCCCGGAAATGGTCAAAACAAGAAGGATGCAGCAAGGTTATTAGGGGGTAGCACCCCTTTAGTGTATGTCATTCCTTCTGGATAGAGGTGGTATCATGGTATGGAGCCCAGATACTTAACCTATGTTGTTGCTGCAAATTTATTTCTTTGTGGTTGTTGGAAATCGAGGATCCTCGGATAGATCGGTTACGATCGGGGGATGACATATTCGTGTCAGTATTTACCCAGTTAGGGGTAACCCGGCCTTATGTTGGCAGAGATCCGGTTTGGTTCTCGGGTCGTCTTTCCAGAGGCGTACCTATGTGGAAATGGAAAGTTCCTTGGCCTGACCATTTGTTGGAAATCCAAAGAAACAATACGATCTTGTACGGTTTTAGTTGTATAACCTGCCATGGAATGTGGCGGTAACCTGCTATTGAACATGGCAGCTATAGTAGGCATACGATAATGGTCGTATGTTGGCTAAGATTTATATCTTTACTTTCGAATTTTTTTTCTACACTATGCACTAGTAATAATATCAAAAGTTTCTTTTTAATGCGTATCAAGCATCTTTGACTATCATATGAAGAAATCTCCTCCGTTTCTGCGTTTGCATGTGTGTGTGTGTGCGGGAGGCCTTATGGTAGTCTCATTTTCTTAAAAGCATTGCGAATCTATTTTAAAATTATCCTCTACTTTGTTTTTTAAAAAATAAACTATTTTAATTCTCACACCAGTCACATGACTGACTCGGAGTTTATTGTTTTCCTTCCTAAACTCTGGGTGCCCACCAATTTCCACACGGGCAGTCAAAGAGTAAGGGTTATCAGGATATTCTGGAATTCAGGAGTTGCCGGAAGCAAGCTGGATGGCATGGCGTATTACTAGTATATAGTATTTCCTTTCCGCTGTTTGTTGTTGTTTGTTGTTGTACACTCTGATGATGTAATGTAATGTAATGTGATGTAATAACTGATATAATTCTTTGTTAAAAGATTATTCATTTATCTATTATATGTTGTTCCGCTGCGATTGTGAGATTCTGATATTGTTTCAGTTGTTTTCTTTTTCTTTCTCTCTTCTTCTATCTTCTACCCCTTCTTTAACCCTAACGGTGTTTGGCAGTTGATACAGTGTATGTATTGATGTCGGTTTTCGAGGGTCGAAAAATCGCGATCGTCACATTTGGTATCGGAGCATATGGTTAAGCGACAACCATGGCTCTGTTGGGTGTTACTCATTAGAGATAGAGTCGGTAGTACTCTAGAATGAGTTTGAGTGTAATAATAGATATGAGTGCGTATTTGTTAGTGAATATAAAATTGTTTTATATTGTGTTTGCTTATCCGTTGAGCTGTTTGTGAATTTTGGTCGGTATGTGGGACGCCATATTATCGATAGGGATTTCTAAACACTTAAACGAGGCAAGCCGACATAGTATCATTTTCAAATTGGGTAAATGAAATAATTTTACCTTGATTATATTTTATATATAAAGGAATAATTTTTCAGAATTATTGAAGTGTATATATATTGATTGTTGATTGTTGAAAATGTAAGGTATATGCAAAATAATAAAAGTTGTTTGAATAATTTAAATAAAAACAACAGTTGTAAAAGAATGAATTGTATAATGCAAATTAATTATAAGTATGGAATTATAATTAAAATGATTTACAATTGTGAAACAATCTTGTATAAGAAAAGGAAAATAGTGAAATTTTATAAGAAAGATTTATAAATGTAATTTATAAATAAAAGAAATTTTTTGAAAGAATATTAAACACTGAATTCACTACTGTTGCTAGAAAATAATAAGGGTGATGACTGCAGCATCTTCAGTATCATTTTCGAGTTTCTATGTGATAGATTTGCTACCATAGTAAATTGAAATTGAAGTTTTGTTGTGATAAACAAATTGAAATAAAAAAAATCCAAGTGGAGACTTAAGTTAAATTAAACAAATGATGTTGAAATGGAATATAACTTAAGTGAAGTTGAATAAAGTTGAATTTGGTATCGAAGTAAAATAATAAAGTGGATTAAATAGATGTGAACTTGAGTTATATAAAGAAAATTCAATTTTATTTTTTAAATGAATTAGCTATTGAACTAATAAATGGATTAAATGTTGAATCAATCTAATGAAAATGAATTGAGATGGAATAATGAATATAAGTGTTAATTCATTAAAAGCTATTGTTATTGGAAGTTAAAAAAATTGGATGAAGGTCAATTTAATATTAAACCAATTGGAATTAAAAGTGTTGAACCAAATTGAATGTAAAATTAATAATTTGGTTATGTTGAATATACATTGGTTGTTATATGAATGTTGGATGATTGTATATAATTCATTAAGTGTTAATGAAATTGAATTAATAAAATTGAAAGCTAAAGTAATTGAAATCAAATTGGAAATTAAGAGAATCGTAAATAAAATTGATTTGAATTGAAAGTGAACTAATGTGAATTTAATCATTGAATGTTAACTAATTGAATTGAGAATGAATGTTAGTAAAATCCAACGTTAATGAATCAAATGTGATTTAAATTGGAAAAACCAATTCATTGAATATTAATGAAAAGTGAATGTAATTGATTTGGTTATGGATGTTAGTTGAATGCTAGTTGGTTGATGGTTGCGTTTATTGCATTTGTTGCTTTTGAATGCATTTCTATGATTGCATATGTAGTTGTTATGTTGCTATATGTTGTATGTTGATATTATTTTCATATATGCATGTTTCTCATGTTGATTATTGAGTGTTTAGTAGGTGCGGATGCGCTTGCTTCGCATTTGGAGCTCGCTTTCGCGCTATATTAGCCGTATACGCTCGCTAATAATAAATAAGGTACATATCTCAGATTACATAACGTACTTTTACACTTTTTTCCCTACGGGATGCCTCATCACTTGATGAGATGTATATTTGTGATATATATACTGTCATTTTTTCCGGATCGAGCCGCGCAAAGGAGACTATGGCGAATTTTTTCGAAAATTTAAGGCGTTGGGATATTTTTGAGAAAAATTGGAATTTTTTTTTGAAAACTAAGTTTGGATTTGGAAACTTAGTAAAGATATTGTAAGAAGTTTAACCATGAATTTTGGGAAAGTTAAACACTTAAGAGATTTGTAAAATCTAATTTGAATGGTTTGTTTTGGAAAGTTAATGGATTCTGTAATTTTTCTTACTTGGTAATTTCGAAGACGAAATTCTTTTAGGGGGAAGTATGTAACGACCCAGAATTTTTTTAAATTAAAATATGAACATTTAATTGAATTTAAATATTAATAAGTGAAATTTATAAGTCGAATAAATTTTATTTCGAATAATTGGATTTAATTGCATAATTAAATCGATAATTTAATATGTGAAAATACAGAAATAATTGAAAATTGGGTTAAATATGATTGAAAATGATTTGTAAAATTTTATTTTATCATATTGGAGTTAGAATGATGTTATAGAACTTTTAAAATCGAATTAAAAGTTTATTTGTGAAAATTGAATATTTTAATATTTAATTATCGACTGAAAAATAGCCAATTTTCGAACAGTCTCAGAATTGGACGAAACTAGTTTCATTGGATCCGTAATGTTTGTTATTATCGGATTTTAATTTTCGTAGCAATCGGAGTTTTCGTTTGACCGTGGCAGCTCGAAACGCATCGAAATTGTTTTAATACTTAATTGGCGAGTTAAAATAGCCATTTTTCAAACAGTCTCGGATTTTGACGAAACCAGTTTCATCGGATCCGTAATGTGATATTATTATAAGGTTTCAAATTTCGTGTCAATCGGATTTACGGTTTGTCCGGGGCAAGCAAAAACGCCTAGAAATTAGTTTAAATCGGTTTAATTTAAAATCGATCGTTAATTGCCGTAACTCGCACAGATGATCGAATTAGCCTCCGAAACACGTTCCATTGCGTTTGAAACGTGGGTTCACTAGAAACGTCGGTCACCGCGTGAGATTTGGAGTTCGAAAAATTGAAAATGAATAGTATTTTTGGTAAAATTTCTATAAAAGGACCCATCCTCTACCATTTGCAAAACCCTAATACAACCCTAGGTCAGTCGCTACTATCCAAACAACGGCCAGAAATTCATTTCGTTTCTCCCCTATTATGTCTTAATCCACAAGCAATTACGCGAAGTGTTCAACATGAAAGTTGTAGAGGACATCGATATCTCTCTATCCAACGGTGGAGATCAAATTTAGGCGAGCAGATTGACGGCAAAACGAGGTGGAAGCTGCTACGTTTTTCACACAAATCGAGGTGGAGGAGGCAACCGAGCTTCACTATCTCCTGGCCGATGGTGGCTCGCGAGGAGGGCTTCGATTTGGCGGTAGTGTGATGGAGTTTCGTGTAGCGAGGTGGTTGCGGCGTGTAACCCTAAATGGAACGGCTTTGGGTTCAAACGCACGAGTATTCACTGGAAAAGTAACATAAAGGAGAAGGAGAAGTGGAGCGGCTAGGATTTTGCAAGCTTGAGATCTACGGTGGATGACGGATTTAGGTTTGGAAATATAAAAGAAATTGTAATTTATATATATTATAATTCGTGTAACTTTAAAATGATGTAACTTTTTGGTACGAGGTCGGATTTGGACGAAACGAATTGCGTTGCAATCATTTCGTCGAGCACTACGCAATGCAACTGAATTGGAAGCGATTAGAGTCAGTGAAAATATCGGGTGAAATTAAACGTTCGTTTAATTTTATTCAAAATAAAATGCTGGAGCAAAATTTAAATCAAGGTGAGAACTTCTCACTCAATCGAATAGGTTTCGATTTAAATTTTAAATAGTTATATTTAAAATTGTTGAATGCATGTTTGAATGATGATTGTTATCTATTGATTGTTAAAATAGACATTATGCGCTGTTAGTAAGCGGATGTTATTTATTAAAAACATATACCGCGAATATTTCACAGTACAGTGAAATTGGTATTATTTATGTACTTGGAGTTGATTTCCCGCATTATATAGCGGATGAGACCCTATTGCGCCGCCTATTAAGCGGATAATAATTTATAAATCCCATATACCGCGATAATTCGGTATTGGAACGGAATTGGTATTGTGCTAACATCTTTGGATGCAGGGAAACAAGTTGGAGGGATCCAACTGGATTCCTCAACTGTATTGATTTATTTACAGATATTGTGATATTTGTTGATTATCATATCGATATATGATATTTGGATGTCGTGATTGACTACTTAGTGTTGTTGCATCATCGGATCCATTTTTGAAGTTTTAAAGTAACGATTTTGATTTTTAAAAGAATTTTTAAAGTAATTTTTGAAAGTATACGTTTTATTAAAATTTTGAATTGATTCATTTTAAATAATTAAAACGTTATAAACTTTAATGTTATAAAAATTAAGATTTTTGTGAAAGATAACCAAAAGGTGATTTTTGAGATAAGTAGTTAATAAATTTATAAAATAGTTAAATTGGGATTTTTGAATTATATTAAAACGGGTTATATGAAAGATGTATAAATTTGATATTTTAAAATTAAAAATATTGGAATTATAAAACGAGTTTTTATAAGTGTTAAAAAATGAAGTATAAATGGATTCATAAGTGAATGAAAATTTATAGATTTATGAACTGTGAAGTTATAAAATGAATAGATGTTGTAAGACAAAAGATTTTAAGGAATTAACTTATAAATCGGATTTTTGCATTTAAATTGAAATCTTTGATGAAGCAAAAATGGTTTATAGTTGAGATTTATAAAATATATATTTTATAAATCGAAATAATAGAATTTTAAAAGGAGTTCTATTAATGTTGAAAATAGGGTTATAAATGAAATCTTATAAGTAATAAGATTTATAATTTGTGAAGTTTTAAAAGAACGATTTTGAAAATAAATGGATTATAAGCATTTAACTTATAATATGGACTTTTGGTATACAATCGAGTTATATAAATTGAATTGGTTATAAATCGAAGCTTATAAATAGAAATGGAATTTATAGACATTGTTTATAAATTCGAAATCAATGGAATTTGATAAATTGAAAGTTGAAATTGGTTAAGGAAGTATATTCACGATTTTGGACAGTGAATATATTATCAAATAAAATGGATATGCTTGGGAAAATGAATATTTTAAAATGAAGTTAATCATTTAACGATGTTTTAAAATGTATTATAAATCGAATACATTGATTTCAACATTCATTGTTGAAATAGACGTTTTCGAGAAATAAGGAAATGGGGGGCTATAACGTTGTTGTTATAGTAAATGGTTTTCGAAAGGAAATATTTTGTATAGTATTGGGATTTATATATCTATTTTAATTTTGAATCCCTATACTAGTGATTTTGGGTCGTCGTAACGGTGTTTTACGCAACATTCGTTTTGACTCGAATAAATGTGTATAAGTGAATGTTTTCCTTAAAGAATGAAATATATACTTAATTTTGATATTAAGTATATTGAATATTTTCTAAGTATTGAAAATAAATCGATTTGTGAATTACTTATTAATAAATAAGTGTGGAAATGTTTTTCCAATGTGAAATGAAACGTTTTGAGAATTTATCTTTTTGAAGATAAATTGAAAATGAATAATTGAAATCGTATATTGATAAATATTTTGGAATGTAAATTCACTATGGAATTTATAAAAGAAAGGGAAATTTGTTTAAAAATAAACGTTGATTTATTTTTGAAGTGTGGGAATAAATTTACGGATTTGGAACGTAAATATAAAGTAAATCGGTAAGGATTTATTTAATTGGTTTAAATGAACCATGTTGAAATGAAAGTATTTCACGTAAGAAAAATGATTGAAATTTATTTTCAAAAGGGGTAAAGGTGAAAAGTGATTTGAAAATTGTTTTCAAAAGGTTGAAGTGTGGAAATTATATATCTAGTAAAGATATTTTGGAAAGTAAATAATTTGGGAAATTATTTGGAATATGGTGATGTTGAACACGCCTATTGATAGTTAAATAACCGACTATCAATATTTACCTTTAAATAGGTATTTGTTGTGATTGCTTGAATTTGAATGCCACACTTATTTTTGAATAAGCGCTCACTATTAGGGTTAGCCGGGAAAGGATCTTGGGGTCGTATAACCAATTTCGAATATGTGATCCGTCGTAATGGATTGCATTTGATAACTGGTGTTGAAGACTAGATATTTTTGAAAACGGAAGGATTACCGTTGAGTTACTCTGCATCGGCTGATCTCCAATATAGAGGTTTTATCACCCTTAGAGACAGGAAGTCCGGACGTGATTAGAAATTATCCGGAATGCAAGGACTTCTTTGTAAGTGCCTTCGGTTCTGTTCGAGCCCGGAACAGACTTGTATGGATTGTATGTCTGACATTACAAATTGAGATATAACGCTGATTTCTTTCAAATATATTTCTGTTGGTGGCGGAGAATTTATTCTCTTAGCTTGACACCCTTCTCTGAGACGTACGAGCTCAGAGGTTATGTAGTTGAAGGTTATTAGTGATATACTCCCAATTTGGTAGTGTGGCATGCCGAGTGTTGCTGTGAGATGATCATTGTTTGATCATTTGTGATATGATCATTTATCTTAGTGATCGTTGCTTTGATCATTTGTTGACCCAAAGCACAACTTTTGTATAAAGCGTGGCTTTGTGGACGAGACTTCGTCGGACCTTACACCCCGGAAATGGTCAAAACATGAACGATGCAGCAAGGTTATTAGGGGGTAGCACCCCTTTAGTGTATGTCATTCCTTATGGATAGAGGTGGTATCATGGTATGGAGCCCAGATGCTTAACCTATGTTGTTGCTGCAAATTTATTGCTTTGTGGTTGTTGGAAATCGAGGATCCTCGGATAGATCGGTTACGATCGGGGGATGACATATTCGTGTCAGTAGTTACCCAGTTAGGGGTAACCCAGTCTTGTGTTGGTAGAGATCCGGTTTGGTTCTCGGGTCGTCTTTCCGGAGGCATACCTATGTGGCAATGGTAAGTTCCTTGGCCTGACCATTTGTTGGAAATCCAAAGAAACAATACGATCTTGTACGGTTTTAGTTGTATAACCTGCCATGGAATGTGGCGGTAACCTGCTATTGAACATGGTAGCTATAGTAGGCATACGATAATGGTCGTATGTTGGCTAAGATTTATATCTTTACTTTCGAAATTATTTTCTACACTATGCACTAGTAATAATATCAAAAGTTTCTTTTTAATGCGTATCAAGCATCTCTGACTATCATAAGGAGAAATCTCCTCTGATTCTGTGTTTGCATTGTGTGTGTGTGCGGGAGGCCGTATGGTAGTCTCATTTTCTAAAAAGCATTGCGAATCTATTTTAAAATTATCCTCTACTTTGTTTAAAAAAATAAAATAAACTGTTTTAGTTCTCACACCAGTCGCATGACTGACTCGGAGTTTATTGTTTTCCTTCCTAAACTCTGGGTGCCCACCAATTTCCACACGGGCAGTCAAGAGTAAGGGTTATCAGGATATTTTGGAATTCAGGAGTTGCTGGAAGCAAGCTGGATGGCATGGCGTATTACTAGTATATAGTATTTCCTTTCCGCTGTTTGTTGTTGTTTGTTGTTGTACACTCTGATGATGTAATGTAATGTAATGTGATGTAATGTAATAACTGATATAATTCTTTGTTAAAAGATTATTCATTTATCTATTATATGTTGTTCAGCTGCGATTGTGAGATTCTGATATTGTTTCAGTTGTTTTCTTTTTCTTTCTCTCTTCTTCTATCTTCTACCCCTTCTTTAACCCTAATGGTACGGTTTTTTGGCCTTCGATTGCTTGGCAGTTGATACAGTGTACGTATTGATGTCGGTTTTCGAGCGTCGAAAAATCACAATCGTCACAAACATGTTTCAGAACTTAAAACAAACATGCATACACATTTTCAAACATACATGCTAAGCAGCTATCGACCCAGTAATTCACTCGCAAGAAATATTTGTTACTTAAGTTTAATTTAAATTATTTATACATAGGCATTTCTAAACAAAAACAGAGGAGGCTGTGTTAGATTACTCACAATATTTGGTTTAAACAGAGAGAATGTCCTTGTTTCTAAACATGCATACATCATTTCCAGATATACACGTGCATGCAAGCAAATTCTTACATCTAAACTTCAATAATCACTACATGTAGATCAAGGTACTGGAAGATTTGAGATGTTAAAGAGTAGTTACTCACCTGTTCTAGAGCTTATATTTTGAAATCCGGAAATGCTGAAGAAAAAGTTTGAAAGCTTGCTTTACTGGAACTTGATGTTGAAACAATTAGCTTTCAAAACTGACTGAAGTTGCTTTGAAAAGGTTGCTTTGATTCACTTGCCTGGACTTTGATTTCCTTCAGGATTTCTTACTTTGTTTTGGTTGAAAACGTTTACAGTTTGATGAAAAACATTTACAGGCTTTTGATCTTGAGTTGTTAAAGTGTTTACTGGGTAGCTTGATCTGGTGATTTCTTACCAGTTTTGGTTATAAGTTTTTTTTCCTCTTGTTTGAAAAGGGAAGATAGGAAAAGAAGATAAAGAAAGTAGATAGGAGTTTATATAGTGTAAATTTGGATTTATTAAAATTTAAAGTAAAGTGAAAATAAACAAATATGACACTAGTTCATTTATTAACATTTGTTAACTACCATCCTTTGTTAAATTACATATGTTATAACAAGCCTTCGCAATCTAACACTTGTAATAATATATTTTTATTTATTTTAAATTGTGAATATAAAGCCTTTATATATATATATTATTAAATAAGCACTTTTAAATTTGTATAAACAAAACCCTTTAAAGAATTAAAAACTAGTTATATTCTAAATAAATCATTTATAAGATATTTAATCCCAAAATATACTTAAAATTTCAATTTTAAATCCAAATTCAAATTCAATTTCATTTTCAAATTAAAATTCAATCTAAAATCAACACACACAGATATATATATATATATATTTAAAACAACCCAGATTCAATTTGAAAATAATAATTTTATTAAAAATCTATATATATATATATAAACAATCATTATTATTTGTTATGAAATAAGTAACAATTTTACTAATTTTACATAAATTTGTAGAAGAGATTATCACATTTTAATTTGCTTGAAATTTTCTGGAATATCATAGAATTCTTTGTTTTCAAATTTATTTACATATCCAGATACCTTCTATTATCAAAATTCTTATCCGTTTAATCTATAAACCAGATAATTATTCCACTATCAAATGTTTACAAAAATCCGGGCTATCACATTCCTCCCTCCTTAGAATCTTTTCGTCCTCGAAAAGGAAAGAAGCCAGAATTTATTAAAATGCTTTAAATTAGTTAAATCACTTTTGATTATTTTTAAAATACTTTAAAATCTATATAATATTGCCAAAATAGTTTTTATAAAAATATCATTTTATAACTTGATGTTTTAACAAGTCCGTCTTCGTTCTCATAGAAATTCGGTCATACGTTAATCAGGCGTAAGACTGAAAATCTATAAGTACTTGGTAAACCCGTTTTCAACACCCAGTGAAAATACTTTAGAAAATAATTTTATTAAAAATATAGAAAACATTTTTTTGAAAACAGAGAGAATATCTTTGTGAGAATGCTCTGGAAATTATCACTTCCATCCATGGTCGCAGTTAACCCGATGGTTATGTTGCCATCCCGACAAAATCCATAGATAACTATAGGCCTCCGCGCCCCTCGATTACTCCATGGAACCCGCTACAGATCGCAGCTACAACTGGGGTTACGTTGCTATCACAGCAAAAACCCATATAACTGTAGGCCTCAGTGCCCTCGAATTACGCTGCCAAAAGAATGAAACTTCTCCACTCCTCTTGACCATGGATCGTAGTCTACCAATGTTACGTTGCCTTCCCGGCAAAATCAAGCGTCGACCATTGACACTCACCTCCACAAGATTTCCGCTATGGTCCACACAGTAGATCGCAGCGAAATCGAGTTACACTGTCATCACTGCATAACCCAAATGCCTCCGTAGGCATCAAGGCCCTCGACTTTCGCTACCCAATAATCCTCAGGAACTAGTTTGTCCGGACTCCTCACAGGATCAACTTTAGAACCTCCCCATTAGAGGCTCAAGGCAGTACCAACTTATGGTACTCATTAGAAGTTCATCCCAAGGGAGCGGCTTTTTCTCCAGAGCAATTTTCAAAACACTTTGTACTGTACACATATAGTATCTTCCAAATCATACACCTAGTATGAATCTCATATAAATCTCCTTTCTCAAAATCGATAATTCTCAAACTAGGCTTTTAAAATTCCAAAATTGATTTTACCCAAAAATCAAAAACCCTTTTCCAAATTCATAGGTTCCCAAAACCTTTTCCAAAATCATTCTCATAAGACCTTTATACTATATATATATAGATATATATAACTTCTTAATCTCTTCAAACTTGTATAAAATCCCTTTTATACTTCAAAAACTTTCAAAAACCCCTTTCTTCTGGCTATAGATTCGACAAGGGGAGATTTATCTTATATATAAGAAAGATACATAACTTTGTTTATTCCAAATCAAATATTCAAATTTGATTACTCTATAAAGTCACTTACTTACTTCCATAAAGTAAATTTCTACCATAGAAATATCCAATTTCTATTGTATTTCATCATATATTTCACAAAATATATTTTTCATTTCAAAAACCATTTTATAGTTCTTATCCACAAATTACCAGTATCAATTTCGTTCAAACCCGTACGATGTACACATATCATTTGTACGCAATATAAATCTGATCGCTCACTCGATCACACAATTTCACCTCCGAACTAGTATCTTCCACCCGACTTCCTAGTGCGGACTAAGATCTGGTTTCTTGATCAGAAACCGCCATTCTCCTTGCATAGCCTAACTGTGATATAGAATATCCAGAACCAATCAATAATCCATATCCAAGTTCGCCATCGAAAATCGAGTGAAAAATCCCAACTCGGATCGATATACTATCTCGAAATTCTATGCTCGAATCTAGATCAAATCACTATACTATTTATGTCAAAATTGGGCACAACACTCGTCGGAAGTTTTTGAAGAGATAATAAATGAAGAAAGTAAATTAAAATGTGGATTATCTAACAAAAACTCCAAATAACAGGAAGTAGATTGCACGAGAGACAACGATATAGAGTGGTTCGGCGTATTGCCTACGTCCACTATGAAGTTTTGTTACTTTATTTCTTGATATTCGGAGAATACAACTTTTTTTATGTCAAAGTACTGCAAGTAGTAAGCCAAAATTCGAAATCAAAGGCAGCGGTGGTGCTCTGAAGCAATTCTGGCAGTGTCCGGGCCTTCTCTTACTCTAAAAATTCTCCGATCCCCTTTCTGAATGACCAGGGCTCTATTTATAGTTGCAGGAGGCTGATATTTCACCTAAAATCAGGGAGAACGCTTCTGGCACGTGAGGGGGCCCACATGGGCGAATTCTGGAGATCCGGGCCCACTTTGGGATCGATTCGACCCTTGGTTCGAATCGATCAAAAAGGTGTCCAATCGTGATGAAACTTGGCGTGGACATTCTTCTATCTATATGCAAGCTCCTACGAAAATTTCATAGCATTTGGATTTGTAGATCTCGAGTTATGATCGATTCAAGTTGGAGTTCTTCGCCCCAGGGATCCGTTCGAATCGATATGGTTCGAATCAATATGGTTCGAATCCATAGGGTCGAATCCATGCTTCTGCACGTGAAAGTGATGACGTGGTGCGTATGCTTCGGGTCAATCCTCCTTTTTCTCCGAGTTTTCTGGGTCATACCCTTGGTTTTAGCCGCGTTTATCTAATGGATTCAAAGAATTAGATTCGAAGGCACGCTTCCTTCGAATCGATGGAACTGGTGCTCGTTCGAATCGGTCAAAGCATTTGATCGATTCGAGGTTGCCTCAATTGGGGGATTCGAAGACGAGTTTTGGAATGGAGCCGGGGCTTCTTCACTTGCATGGATTCGAGGAAACTTTCCCTCGATGGATTCGAGCTAGGGCATACAAGGATGGATACGAACCAAGGCATAATGGGATGGATACGACCTTAAAGCTTGCTCGATGGAGTCGAAGCAAGGTGTGATCTGATGGATTCGAACCATGGCTGACTACCGATGGATTCGAACCAAGGCCTTGTGGACGGATTCGAACCAATGCGTGGTTAATGGAGTCGAAGCATGGACACTTGGATGGATTCGAACCAATGTGTGGTCGATGGATTCGGTGCATGGCTTACTTCTGATCGATTCGTACCTATGCCATTCTCGAGGGATTCGAGCCTATATCATTCCATCCATCTCCCATTGGCGATAACTTGAGCATACTAACTCGGATTTCCCCGAAATTTGGAACGTTGGTTTCTACCACTTAGCTTGACGTGTCTTATTAATCGTAGCCCGATCCGGACTCGGGCAAAATTCATCGATATTTGTAGTTGCCCAATCAATCATTCCAAATTGAGGACATGCGATCTTGTATTTTTCCAGTCAGTTCCTGGTTATCTCGGCCTTGCCAAAAGACGGGATAACATTTTCCCCCCAAAGTACGTCTTGTGTAAACATGACGTGCTTTGAAAAGCTGCAGTCTATCGTTGGACAATTAGAACATGCTTTGCCGAGAGTTGTATTCTTTATTACTGTAGCCAATCGTCGTATGATCGCGATCGGCTATTCGTCGTCTACATCACGACGAAATGGGCATTTGATCCCTATGAATAATACAGATCAAACATTAGTCAGACATATGTGCATATATGTACCACCTTGACTTTGGTTAACGTTGCTTGACTGCAAGTCGTTGTCAGTTCGGTTTGTTATCGAATTCTGCATCGGTCCTCTCCTGAACCGATCTTGAGATTCGAGTTAAAACACTGTTTTTATGATTGTTTGTAAATCGTCCTCTTGTATCGATCCTCTCCTGAATCGGTATAAAAGGTAGACAAGTAATTTTTCAAATCGTATTGATTCGTTTGCTCTCATCGACGCTCTCTGATGGATTCGAAGTCACGTATGTTCGAATCGATTGTCTTCAAGTCGATGGTTTTTAATCCAGCCTTTGTTCGATGGCTCCTTCGAATTGATAATGCCTCGCATCGATCCTGCAGGAATGGATTCGAACGTGTAATGGATTCGAGGGCAACGGATTCGATGTGATATATGGATTCAGCCGTGTGATGGATTCGAACACGATAGGTGATTGAGCGATCTTTCGAATCGATAGGATATTACGAGTGACCGGTGGTAGAAGGTCAATATGACCGGGAGACGAAGAGCCTCAAGCGTTTTCTCGAACCCGTATAAATACGCGAGGTAAGCCTCACTTTCACTTTTTACTTTTTACTAGTACCATCGTCGCTTCTTCGAATCGATCCTTCCGAGCTAGAAACAACCGTGTCTTTGCACAAAACGATAAAATTCCACCAAGTCTTCTTTTGCAATCGAATCCAATCAGGTAACCAAGGGATCGATTCGAGCATAGGGAATGATAAAACTGGAGTTTCCAGCATCGATTCAATCCTTTCTTCTGAAAATCATGAAGGGTTGTGAGATCTGGAATGGGTCGACTCGATGGATCTGAGGAACGAAACCATTCAATTCGTATCGATCGTAGAATGTTGTCTTGGAGGAGCGTAGATATTGATGGACGCTATCTTCCTTCATTGCTTCGCATCGATCCAGGAATGAACAGTTCGAATCGATCTTGAGTGCAAGGCTTCGAATTGATGGTTGTGAAAGAAGAAGGGTCTCGTGCCGATCGATTCAAAGTAACGATATTCTGATGGATTCGAAGGTGTTCAATATTGATCGATTCGAAGTTATGCAGAGCTCATGGATTCGATTTGCTTCTCTGTCCTAAGGTCTCATCGAGTCGAACTACACGGAGTCGGGGTGTACCGATTCGAAGTTCATCGATTCAACTCGTATCGATTCGATTCGATCGATTCGAACATCCTTGCTTCTGGGACCCCCACTCTTCTGATTTGCTCCAACATCTGAACTACGACCAATTTCAAGTTTAACTTTAACGAACTCACTGAACTTTAGCATACTTGACCCCGGCGAGCTTCGGCCTTGCATAATCGAATTTGACTTGACCTCCCTTTTGGAGCTCGTCGATGGCACCATGAATTAACCAAAATATAACGAATTTATACTTGAATTGGTCAGTAGCATCTGGATGGTGTGAAAGTGACGGACAGCGATGACGGTCATTTTCATTCTCAAACTCCAAAGTTTCGTCGTTCGGACATCTTGTTTCAACTTGTAAAATCTGCTTAAGTTATGCATAGCACTTGCACTGCACGACATATTCATACACTTTACACTGGGGGAATGCATGGGCTTTTTATGTATTTAACGCCGCTTTCTGGTGAGTTAGTTAATTATGGAACCTTCGAGTTCTCGACAACAAGAAGTACAAAGCTCGCCTCCTCCAGTGCTTGAGATTCCGGAAATCCCTCCTGAAATTATAGATCCGGCTCCGGATGAGTTGCCGGAGGCCATATTTATCGAAGATCCTGTCGATTCTGTTCAGTCCAGTATCTCGGAGTCTTTGTTGGGTCGGATATGTTTGAAACATAACATATCCGTGGACGATGTTTTATTACCTAGTGCCAATGACAGACCACATAACCCACCTGAAGGATATACTGCCTTTTACCGCCATGCCTGCGCGGCTGGATCTCTCCCTCCTTTTAACCAACACATCAGAGAGATGTTGTCGTACTTGGGGATTGCTCCTTCACAACTCCATCCCAACAGGCATGCATTGCTGAATAGCATCTTTGTCATATTTATGTATTGCCTTTTTCGCCCGCCAAGGCCAAACGAGATTAGGCACATATTCAATTTCAAGAGTAGGGGTGATAGCCCATCTTTCACTTTTCTGGAAGCGGTCAGAAACTGTCAGGTTGTGACTAGGGCCTGGACCAGGCTTAGCTATTTCAAGAATGAGTGGTTTTTTGTTCGATGCCCCCCAGGGTTTGCCGGGAGATGGTTATCCAGACGTAAGTATCATAAGTCATCCTTGAATGGCCACTCTTAATACTTGCACTAATACTCTGTTACTCTTATAGCCATCATTTCGAGACCTACCGGTGGGCATTATAGAGGCATCGTTCAAAGTTTGCAAATGGTCCCAAGCGATTCAAGGCACATCGACTTGCTGTTGACCGACGATAACTTAAGGACGTTGGGTTTGATTGAGATGAGCCAGAGTATTGTAATTGAAGGGTTGGCAAAACCAGCCTCGAGGAAGAAGAAGGAAGTCGCAAAAAGAAGACCTGGCATTGTGATAAGAGAAGCAAGCGACGATGAAAGAACGCCCACGGACACTGAGATAGCAGCCGACCTTTCCCAAATAGAAGAGGGTCGGAAAGGCAAGGCCGCTGTACCTAAGTTTAAGAGATGGAAGTCTGTAGTCGTAACCCGTTCCATACCTGGGGTTACTATCTCCGGCGCCGCTCCTAGCCAGTCCGGAGACTTTTTTAAAGGGCTGGATGATATTCCCATTCCGGACTACGTATCTCTCCACCACGGGTCCGG
Source organism: Allium cepa (assembly GCA_030765085.1). NCBI lineage: Eukaryota > Viridiplantae > Streptophyta > Magnoliopsida > Asparagales > Amaryllidaceae > Allium > Allium cepa. The sequence goes on from CM060943.1 coordinate 733,098,539, forward strand.
TTTGGAAGAGCTCCAGGAAGCGCTTGATATAAGCAAGTCTTTACCCGTTAGTGTAATCGACACTTCTGGTTGGTTGGGGGGTTTGCGCACTTATACACTTTCACAACACTTCACGACTTCCACATGCATTGTAGTGCTTTTCCTTGGTACTTAACTGAATTGTTTCTTCTTTACAGGTGCTATGTCGAATCGTCCTTCTACACTTGACAGACTTCAGCGGGTGCATCATTCTTCATCTTATTACGAATCTCGCCGTAGGGATTCTGATCGTGATCGTGAACGGAGGCATTATGAGCAAGAGCATCGTGAGAGGGACCATTCTCGATATTATTCTAGCCAGGAGCGTTCTGATAGGGACCGAAGGTACCGTTCACCCTCTCGTTCTCCTACGCCACTCAGAAGCCATGCACCTGCACTTGAACCTTTGCGACAACAGTCATCTTTACAGATCTCAAAACCTGGTCCACATTGTTCTAGGACTGATACGGCTACGACCATAACTGTAGAGGAGTCCCCTCTCGAACCATCTGGTGAAGGGGCTATAAGAATTGCTCAACTGAAGAAAGATTTTCCAGAAATATGCTTCGATGCTTACATCTTTCCTCCCAATCTCAAAAGAATTCCCGAAGAGGCTGTGAACACCGCCCTCAGCTATACCCGCGATTTCTATGCTCAGTACAAAGAATGGTACAAGGCGGCTGTTAAAGCTTCGAAATTAGCCTTCGATCGAGCCAAAACTATTGAGAAACTGGAAACCGACTTGGCTCAGAAGAACCGTATTGTTGATATACTTCAATCTGAAGCGGAATCCTCTCATAAGGTCGAAGTTGAGTCGCTAAAAAAGGTCGATGAGACATTAGTTGAGATGGCAAAGATGCAACAGGCGCATTGCACTTTAGTTGAAGACTTGGGCCATCGGTACAAAAATGTTGAGGCCGAGCGGGATGCGGCGGTCAAAGAACTAGAGGAATTAAAGGCAAGTTTGCCGACATAACAAGGAAAAAGACGATGCTAATATGGCCGCACAAGAAGCGTGTGAGCAAGCTGTGTCTCTCCGAGCTGAGAGAGACGCGGCGGTTGCTAAAGTTGAAGCGGTGGAGACAGAAGTGGAGGGGAGAGTCCAGGCAGAGCTGTTCAGGGTAGAAGCCGAGTTTGATGAGCTCCTTGACACTTATAATGCTAATGTGCTTGAGCACAGGAATCTCTCGTGGCTCGGAGATTATTCTATGCTTCTACTCAATGCTTGGAGAAAATTGGTGGCGATCAAGAAAGCATCTCTCCCCGAAGGTGCCGTGGATGAATTTGAACTCGAGTCTCGCTTGTTGAGCAAGGAGGAAAGGAAACTTCTCCATGAAGCGATGATTTCTGCTGAGAGAGAGAGGCTTGGTTTTCACCATGTGGAGACTGGCGAGGGTTCTGGAGCTGCACATTGTGGTGAGGATGTTTCAGTTGCTGCCCCGACCTCGTCTGGAGTTGCTGCTACAGTTGGTCCATATGTTGTTCCTGCGTATAACCCGGATCAACCAGAATTGTCTCTCGGTACAACTGCTGTTTCCGAACCCGTCTCATCATCGAGCCGAGGCAAAGAAGGTATTTCAAATATTCCTTAAGTGTTTTAGAATGACGAACTTGGAACAGATCGTTTGACTGATTATTCTCATTTCTTTTCGATCAGTGACTGAAAGTGATGCGCCAGCACTTCTAGTACCACAAATTTCGCAGTCAATGCAAGGAGCTGTCGTTACTGAGGCTATTACGACTACCGCTGTAACCGACGAGACTGGAGAGGGGAGTTCAATGTCGCTTGATGCTCAGATGATTGAGGAACTTCTCAAGAAGCCCTGTGAACCTTTTACCGATCCTTCTTTTGCAATGGGTGGAGTCGCTCCAACTTTTAGCTCGTTTATGCCGACTATCAGTGTGTCCAGCGCTGCTCGATCTTCCTGAGAAGAAGAAATCCTTGCCGAAATAAGCGCTGAAATGGCTGCGGCGACGACGGTTGGTGGTTCCGGAAGTGATGTTGCTCCACCAAGCTTAACTCCTTTAGTGGTTATTTCTCCTATCGGCACAGTTACGACTTCTAGTGCCGAAGCTCCACCACCTGTTACGACTCCCATGCCTTCAGTTCGTCCTCACAAAAGGATCTCTATCCCTTCCAGCTCTGAGGAAGATATTGATATTATGCCAGATTCGGAAGATGTTCCAAAGAAGGACAAAAAACCCCGTAGGAAGCTGGGTAGTGGGTCCAGCGGCTTGACACCAAGGAAGAAGTCTCGGAAGAAGAAGGACTGAATTTCATGTCGTGCGATGCAGATGTTATTAGCAATCTTTTTACTTCTCCTTTTTTGAGCCGTGTATAAGTGTGGATTCGGCACCCACTCTATGGACTATTTTTTGTTTTGTCATGTAATCAAACTCCTTTTTTGTTTGTTGATAAAATGGAAACAACTCTTTTCTCTTTTGCTTAAGTATTGTGTTGATTAGCTCGTGCTCACATATGTCATAAGCCTTGAATACATGTCCACACTCCGGGGACTTAACACAATTTACAATTAACAAATCGGCACATACTCTAGAAACTTATTAATTGTTAATGTTTATGACTTAGTTCGCTCTCCGGGAACCTGTAATTGATGTTTATACTCCAATTCACACTCCGGGAATTTGGAGTTGGTGATTGTATTTCAGTCCATGCTTTGGGGACTTAGGGTTATTTTTATGTTTACACTCCAATTTGCTCTCCGGGAATTTGGAGTTGATGTTTATACTCCAGTCCGCGCTCTGGGAACTTGGAGTTAGTGTTTATACTCCGGTTCACGCTCTGGGAACCAAGAGTTGGTGTTTATGCTCCAATTCACACTCTGGGAATTTGGAGATAGAGTTTTATATTCCGGCTCGCACTCCGGGAACCAAAAGTTGAAGTTTATACTCCAATTCGCACTCTGGGAATTTGGAGTTAGCTCACACTCTGGGAGCGATGGATTTATACTCCAGTTTGCGCTCCAGGAACCGAGAGTTGAAGTTTATACTCCAATTCACACTCTGGGAATTTGGAGTTGGCTCACACTCTGAGAGCGATGGATTTATACTCCGGTTCGTACTCCGGGAACCGAGAGTTGAAGTTTATACTCCAATTCGCACTCTGGGAATTTGTAGTTGGCTCACACTCTAGGAGCGATGGATTCATACTCCGGTTCGCACTCCGAGAACCGAGAGTTGAAGTTTATACTCCAATTCGCACTCTGGGAATTTTGAGGAGGGATTGTCGTGTATCAATCCCTATGAATGTTGATGTAGTGTTCTGCTTCTGAGCTCGGATTTCACTTAGCGAGTGACCGGTCGTATCACAGTCACTCCCTATTTGAATAAATCCCACCGCATGATGGAACTTAGCTCTCCGTGCATCGTGATATTGTACGTCATATTCAGTAAATCATAGCTCTAGCTCGAAGAGATGACATTTTATTGCTGAAACGAGAAATATGGCAAAGTCAGTTGCTTATTACAAATTTAAATCTCGAAATGCTAGAATAAAATGCGAAGAGATAAATTGACAAAAAATAAATAAGTAAAGTCTTTTATATGTAGTAGCGACAAAGACTTTCGCTATTCCAAGCTCTCGGCAAAGTAAGACCGTCAACGGTCGATAATTTGAACGTGCCATCTCCGAGCTTTTGTGAAATCACATACAGCCCTTCCCAATTTGGCTTCATGTGCGAAGGAACCGGATAGATTCTTTTGAGTACGAGGTCGCCGAGTTCGAAGGTTCGCGGGCGGACTTTGGCATTGTACAGTCGGGCGACTTGACTTCGATATGCGGATGCCCTCAAGTCAGCCTCTTCACACTTCTCATCGAGTAAATCCAAAGATTCAGCAAGTAGTATGGCATTTGTTTTCGGATCATAATATGTTACACGATGAGAGTGCACTTCCATTTCGACTGGAATAACGGCTTCAGAGCCGTAGGATAGAGAAAACGGGGCATGACCGGTTGCAGTTTTATGAGTTGTTCGATAGACCCATAACGCCATAGGAAGTTCGTCAACCCATTTGCCCCCGGCTTTTTCCAGTCGCTTCTTTAGAATGGATTTGATAACTTTATTAGCAGCTTCGACTTGACCATTTGCTTGAGGGTGCGCTACTGCAGAGAATTTCTTATGGATGTGGAATCGTTGACAGAAATTCTTGAATTCAGCACTGTCGAATTGGGCTCCGTTATCGGTGATGATAGTATGTGGGAGACCAAACCGGCAGATGATGTTACGTACTAAAAAGTTGATTACTTTCTTTGTCGTAATTGTTGCAAGAGGTTCAGCTTCAGCCCATTTGGTGAAATAATCAACTGCGACGATGTCGTACTTCGCGCCACCTTTGGCCAGAGGCAATGTGCCGATGATATCTATTCCCCATACCGCAAATGGCCAAGGACTGACCATTTGGGTTATCTCGGTAGGCGGGGCTCTAGGAATTCGAGCGTGTTTCTGGTATTTGTCACACTTTCTAGCATAGTCTGCAGCATCGCGATTAACAGTAGGCCAATAATACCCATATCGGAGTATTTTCTTTGCAAGTGCTTGCCCCCTAGTGCGATCGCCACATTCTCCTTCGTGTACATCGTGTAACACTCGTTTGACTTCATCGTGCGTGATACATCGGAGGAGAGGAACAGAGTATCCTCTCCGGTACATGACTCCATTTTGAATAACAAATCGCGAGGCCTTTCGTAGAACTTGTCTTTTCTCGCTTCGACGCTTGGGCAATACACCACGTTCGATATAATCTCGATAAGGAGTCATCCACGACTCCCTATTAGAGGTAGCTTCAAATGTGAAATCGGTCTCCCTTCGATCAATGCTCGGGGAGGATAGGGTTTCAATCGGAACGACCCCCAACTGCCGAGCTTCACCCATACTTGCTAACTTCGCAAACGAATCAGCTTTCTGATTGTGCTCTCGAGGTATGTAGAAAATGGCATAGTAATCGAACTGATCAAGCATCTCCAGAACTCAAGTGAGATAAGCGGCCAATCTTCGGTCTTTGGCTTGATATTCTCCTCAGACTTGACATACTATCAACTGGGAATCACAGTAGATCTCTACAGCGATGATTTTCAGATCACAGGCAAGCTTTAGTCCGGTAAGTAGAGCTTCGTACTCGGCTTCATTGTTGGTTGCGCGGAACTCGAAATTTAAAGCATAACATATGGATCGTCCATCGGGGGTTTCAAGCACTACCCCAGCTCCTGAGCACCGATCGTTTGACGCTCCATCGGTGTACAGCTTCCAGATGTATTCAGGAGATTTGCTGGTCTCGGGCAAGTCTTCAGGAACAGTGAATTCGGCTATAAAATCTGCTAGGACTTGGCCGTGAATGGCCCTTCTCGGAGTATAAGTGATGTCGAATTGACTCAGTTCGATGTTCCATTTTAATAACCTACCAGACGTCTCAGGCCGCGCGAGGACCTGTCGTAACGGCTGATCGGTGTACACAGTAATAGGATGAGCCTGAAAATATGGACGGAGCTTCCTCGAGGCAATGACTAGGCAGTATGCCAGCTTTTCAAGCTTTGGATAATTTCTCTCGGCTCCGGTCAATCGTTTACTCACGTAATAGACCGGTTTTTGCACTCGGTCTTCCTCCTGAACTAATGCAGCACTGATTGCATTTTCAGATACCGCCAGGTAGAGATATAACTGTTCATGATCTACAGGCTTTGAAAGGATTGGTGGTACGGAAAGATGTTGGACTAACGATCGAAATGCGCCCTCACATTCTGCAGTCCATTCGAAGTTTCGTTTCCCTTTTCGAATCAAATCGAAGAAGGGAATGCATTTGCCGGTCGACTTCGAGATAAACCTGCTCAGTGCTGCAACTTTCCCATTAAGACTCTGAACTTGCTTTATGGTTCTCGGAGTCTGAAGATTTCTGATAGCCCAGATCTTTTCGGGGTTGGCTTCTATTCCTCGGGCATTGACAATGAACCCAAGGAATTTTCCGGATGCGTCTCCGAAATGACACTTTAGTGGATTAAGCTTCATCCCGTATTTGTGGAGGATATTGAACATTGACTCCAAGTCTTTGACATGATCAACGGAGTATCGTGATTTCATCAACATGTCATCTACATAAACCTCCATAGTCTTCCCAATCTGATCGGCAAACATTCGGTTGACTAAGCGTTGATAAGTTGTGCCAGCATTCTTTAATCCAAAAGGCATGACCTTGTAGCAGTATAATCCCAAGTCGGTTACGAAGCTTGTGTGCTCTTGGTCGGGTACATGCATGGGTATCTGATTGTAACCTGAGTAAGCATCCATGAAGGATAATAATTCATGTCCGGCGGTTGAATCTACCAGTTGATCGATTCGGGGAAGTGGAAAGCTGTCTTTCGGGCAGGCTTTATTCAGGTCAGAGTAATCGATACATGTTCTCCATTTCCTGTTTGGTTTCCGGACGAGTACGGGATTGGACACCCACTCCGGGTATAGAGCGTCTCTAATGAACCCATTCGTCTTCAATTTTTCGACCTCTTCCTTAAGGGCAGCAAATCTCTCTGGATCCATACCACGTTTTTTCTGTTTGACGGGGATATACCGCGGGTCAATATTTAAAGTGTGGCTCGCGATGTCCAGCGAGATTCTACACATATCAGAGTGCGTCCAGGCGAATACGTCGACATTTGCCCGGAGAAAATCAACCAATTCCTGTTGTGTCTCTTGGTTCAGCTGAAACCCAATCTTCAACATTCTCGAGTCATTATCATCATCGTCAATCGGGACATCGATGGTTAGCTCAGCCGGAGAAGCTTGACTTTCCGTAGATTCTTCTTTATTATCATTGTCCCTTGGGTCAAGATCCTTTTGGAATTGGTTGTGGTGCCCAGGCCGAGGCCCAGGCGCTAATTGTCAATTGTCAGTGAAACGGACGGAGAGAGATTCCTCTACGCCCTTTCCTTTTTCTTTTCGCTGCACCTCCCGCAGCTCAACAACATAACAGGCTCTTCCAGCAGCCTGATCTCCTTGTACAACTCCTATCCCGTGGTCAGTAGGAAACTTCAGATTTAAACACCATGGGGCAATAGCAGCCCTAAATTCAGCAAGGGCCGGTCGGCCCAAAAAGGCATTGTACGGAGAAGGAATCTCCAAGACAACAAATTGCAACATCCGAACTCTTCGGCATTCTCCCACTCCCAACTCCACTGGCAATTCAACCATTCCGATTGGTATTGTCGCACTTCCGTTAAAGCCGTGGACTCGTGATTGACAAGGTTTTAAGTCCTTAGCTTCCATCTTCATTAAATCGTATGCTCTTTTAAACAGTATGTTCACGGAACTTCCACTGTCTACCAAGATCCTCTTTATCCAAGCAGGACCAACTTGAGCGGATATGACCAGCGGGTCAATTGTGGGGGCTTCGACTTTATCGGCATCTCGATTTCTAAATACGATTTCGTCAGCCATCGTCTTTTGTTGTTTAGCCGGTGTTCCGTCTTTAGAGTTACTATAGCATTCAAAGTCCACATGCCTAATCGAGCTAGCATATGACTCCATTTCTCTCCAGCTTCTGTCTACTGGATGAGGACCACCACTTATTGTATTGATAACCAACCTCCCGCCCGTACGAGCGGGTTCACCTTGTCTTTCCCGATTCTGCGTTCGATTTTGATTGGATGGGCCCGCCTCACCGGACTGCGGTGCCCGAACAAATTGATCCAACTTTCTTTCTCTGATCAATTTTTCAATGAGGTATTGCAAATGCCTACACTCATTGGTGTTATGTCCATAACTTTCATGAAATCTACAGAATTTTCCTGTTTGAATCTGCCTCTCCGGCGACGGCTTCGGAGCAGGCTTTTTGTATTGCATAGTATTACAAGTCTGTAGGTATACATTTTTCAGTGACGTGTTAAGTGGTGTATAACTGTCAAACATTGCGGTTCTGCGCCTCGGACCACGATTCTGGTCTTGCTTCTTGCTCCGGTTATCACCGTTCCTCGGTTGAGTCTGCTTATTTTGAATATTCAACTGGACTTTTCCTGAAATTTCGCCAGACTGTTTAACCGCAACATTACTCTGAATGCCTTCACTGCTGGGCCTTGCATCGTCCTGCTTCCTAGACTGTTTCGCATCCTCTCGCCTCAAGAATTGAGCGGCTTTGGAATAGAAACGGTCCAACGATGCGGGAGGCTTTCCAGCTAACCAATTTCCAAACTCGGAATCAGGGTCGATTCCTTTAGTCAAAGCCATTAAGATAGAATTATCATTGGGGTTGGTGATCTCTGCGCATGCAACATTAAATCTCTCCAAATATCGTCTAAGTGTCTCTCCGGGAGCTTGAGTGACACTTGATAAGGTATTAACATCTTTAGGTCTGGCAATATGCATGTGAAACTGCTCAACAAATTTGGTAGCTAACTGATCAAATGAAGAAATAGATCGTGGCGGTAATCGTGTAAACCACATCGTCGCAATTCCCCCTATGGAAATGGGAAAACTACGGCATTTTACCGCGTCATCAGCTCTCGTAGCAGTCATCGACCATTCGTATCTCAAAATATGTTGATTTGGGTCGGAATTCCCTTCATACATGGGCAGGGTTGGCATCCTGAATCGCCGAGGAAGTTCAGCATACAATATGTCATCAGTGAACGGGGTATGACTTCGGGAGATTTCCTAATCGTCATTTGTTAGGCCTTGACTCTCACGAATCATTTGTCGTACCATGGATGAGAGGTCTGGCATCGGAACATTCTATGTGTGGTGAGCCAAAGTGTGGTCGGGTTCCACAGTGCGAGGTGGGATCGGGCGCTGTCGACGATCCGTATCTCGCCTCCTTGGCTCGACGTCTTCTGGGACATATGGCTCTGGAGCATGTCCCTGCTGATGGTAATTCTGATTGGAGTGATCTCGGGTATCAACTCCTATGTCAACTGCAGCGGCTGTGGCAGCACGATCATCTGCAGTGTATTGGAATAGTGCCTCCTCGGGAGGAGGGTCCAGTATGGAAGCTGGTAGATGGGCCAACTCTTACTTGCCCAACGGTTAATGCCTGTTGATAGTCAACAGCTTGCGCATGGTATCTTTCTAGCCTGGGATGGGTAGATCTGTCATTGTAGTCAGACGAAGCAGAGCTTTCGGTGGAAGAATGAGTAGCTTGATCCCTTCTGGATCTTCTTCGCCTTTGGCGATTTAGTTGATTGGTCAACTCAGCGTTAGCGCGCAACTGCTCAGTTAGCTGTTGTCGGCTTTGCGTTAGTTCCTGGAGTAGCACCAGGAACTCTTGTCTTGTGACCGGACCTGACTGATCCGTATGCCCAGTAGCATCTTGATCGGTTGACTGCAGCTGTGTGGGATTTTGCCTATCCCGACCTTCTTGATCACCAACATTAGAAATGGTTCTTGTACTCACCATCTTGAAGCGTTGAATCCTTTCCTAGACTTTGAAAAAATCTGAATAGAACGGAGGGAATCTGAATATGAGGTCTGGATCTCTCTCTTAGATTTATGCAATCCGGTATCAAAGATAGATCCAAGAAGCAGGAGAAAAACTGGGTTTTTCTCGGTGAAAGCACCAAAGTGTTTGTGTCAAAATTGGGCACAACACTCGTCGGAAGTTTTTGAAGAGATAATAAATGAAGAAAGTAAATTAAAATGTGGATTATCTAACAAAAACTCCAAATAACAGGAAGTAGATTGCATGAGAGACAATAATTTAGAGTGGTTCGGCGTATTGCCAACGTCCACTATGAAGTTTTGTTACTTTATTGCTTGATATTCGGAGAATACAACTTTTTTATGTCAAAGTACAACAAGTAGTAAGCCAAAATTCGAAATCAAAGGCAGCGGTGGTGCTCTGAAGCAATTCTGGCAGCGTCCGGGCCTTCTCTTACTCTAAAAATTCTCCTATCCCCTTTCTGAATGACCAGGGGCTCTATTTATAGTCGCAGGAGGCTGATATTTCACCTAAAATCAGGGGAGAACGCTTCTGGCACGTGAGGGGGCCCACATGGCCGAATTCTGGAGATCCGGGCCCACTTTGGGATCGATTCGACCCTTGGTTTGAATCGATCAAAAAGGTGTCCAATCGTGATGAAACTTGGCGTGGACATTCTTCTATCTATATGCAAACTCCTGCGAAAATTTCATAGCACTTGGATTTGTAGATATCGAGTTATGATCGATTCAAGTTGGAGTTCTTCGCCCCAGGGATCCGTTCGAATCGATATGGTTCGAATCGATATGGTTCGAATCCATAGGGTCGAATTCATGCTTCTGCACGTGAAAGTGATGACGTGGTGCGTATGCTTCGGGTCAATCCTCCTTTTTCTCCGAGTTTTCTGGGTCATACCCTTGGTATTAGCCACGTTTATCTGATGGATTCGAAGAATTGGATTCGAAGGCATGCTTCCTTCGAATCGATGGAACTGGTGCTCGTACGAATCGGTCAAAGCATTTGATCGATTCGAGGTTGCCTCAATTGGAGGATTCGAAGATGAGTTTTGGAATGGAGCCGGAGCTTCTTCACTTGCATGGATTCGAGGAAACTTTCCCTCGATGGGTTCGAGCTAGGGCATACAAGGATGGTTTCGAACCAAGGCATGATGGGATGGATACGACCTTAAAGCTTGCTCGATGGAGTCGAAGCAAGGTGTGTTCTGATGGATTCGAACCATAGCTGACTACCGATGGATTCGAACCATGGCCTTATGGACGGATTCGAACCAATGCGTGGTTGATGGAGTCGAAGCATGGCCATTTGGATGGATTCTAACCAATGTGTGGTCGATGGATTCGGAGCATGGCTTACTTCTGATCAATTCGAACCTATGCCATTCCTGAGGGATTCGAGCCTATATCATTCCATCCATCTTCCATTGGCGATAACTTGAGCATACTAACTCGGATTACCCCGAAATTTGGAACGTTGGTTTCTACCACTTAGCTTGACGTGTCTTATCAATCGTAGCCCGATCCGGACTCGAGCAAAATTCATCGATATTTGTAGTTGCCCAATCAATCATTCCAAATTGAGGACATGTGATCTTGTCTTTTTCCAGTCAGTTCCTGGTTATCTCAGCCTTGCCAAAAGGAGGGATAACATATACGAATAGAATAATATACGTATATCCTATGTATTTATCCTTATTGGTTATTAGCCAAATCAATCCTTTCTGTTCACATTTACTTTGATTTTCATTCACTTACTAACAACTGCTTAAATCCTTATTTGGATTTAGAAAATAGCCTAAAAAATTTAAAATAGACAAGTAGTTGAAAAATAATTATTAGTTTGTAAAATATCTGTAAAATAGTTAAATAATTGTAAAATAGTTAGAAAATAGTCAAATAGTTATAGAAATTTTAAATAATTGAAAAATAGTTGAAAAATATAAATTAATTTGTAAAATAGTTGAAAAACAGTAATTGGTTTATAAAACAGTTGAAAAATAGTTAAATAGTTCCAAAATAATTATAAAATAAGTATAAAATTGTTTGGGATTTTAAAAGAAGATTGTATATAGTAAATAGTTTGGAAAAATAGATTTATATTAAAACAACTTATTTTCAAAATAGTCCAGAGCCAAACTGTTCAATTCCCAATCTCCATTCCCATCAATTCAATTTAAATTTCTACTTTCATTTAAATTTACTCAGTTTCAATTTAAATAACTTCAATTTTCCCTTGAACTTGATTTATCCCCAATTCAAGTTGAATTAACCTCAATTTCTTTCCAAATTTAACTTTATTCAACTTTGATCTCAAATTCTACTAATTCAAATAAATTTCAATCGAACTAGTTCCAATTTCAGTTCATTTCAATTCCAGTTTGAATTAATCCTAATTTCAAACTCTATTTCCAAATCAAGTTGAATTATTCTTGATTTCCTCCCAAATTCAATTCAAATTCCATTTGAATTTAAAACTATTCAACTTTAATTACAATTCCAATTAATTCAAATCAAATTCAATTTGAACTAATTCAATTCAAATTTCAAATTTACTCCATCCCGAATTATATAAATTCGAGTTAAATTTTTAAATGTTGATTTAATCCTTTAAATCAAATCAACTTATACCTTTAAACCATTTAATTCTAAATCTAAATTCCATTTTATCTTAATAATGGATATATTACCGTACCCTATTTCTTTAAACAAATCCAATTCACAGTTTAAAGATTATTAATAACAACAGGATGGTATCATTCAAATTATTTTTAAAACATCCATCCATTTCCAATTTTCGGATCTCAAACCCAATTTGAGATCACTCGAACTCTCAATTCCAATCAATCATTTAACTTCCCAAGTTAAATCTTAATTTCATCTTGAAATTTCCAAATCAGGTTGATCATTGAAACTTATTTAACTTCTTCCAAGTTAATTTCAATTTACTTAATCCAGTCAAATTTACACAATTTGAATTCCCATTCAAATTTTAAACTTCAGATTAATATCCTTCCCACTTAAGTTTTAAACCTACTTCACTTTGGGTTTCACATCACATTCCAAGGAAAATTCAAAATTCAACCTTAGAGTTTATTTCCTTTATACAACTGGTTACTTTTAAATTTTAAACCATCTTTGATTTTAAATTCAAACAAATTCCTTTAAAATTTCAAAAAACGCTTGTTTGAAAATAGGACCCTTTCATTCAAATACATTAAATAACATCTCTTATTTTAAAATAAGATCATATACAAAATAGTTTGAATAATATTATTTCCTTTATCATTTTGAAACCAATTCAAATGTTTAAATTTAGAATTCAGAACTTCACAATTTGAGACCCACTTTAATTTACAACCTTTCAAATTTACAAATTGCTCTCTTTAAATGGTTACTTCCTTAAAACATTTTATTGTTTTTTGGAAAATAATCATCTCATTATTAAACACAATAACCGTTCTATTTCTCTGGTTTGAAACCAATTTTAATTCATCTTATTTTGAAATTCTTCCCCAGCTTCAAGATTTAATTTCAGTTTGAATCCATTTCAAACTTATCTTTAATTTTAATTTCAATTTGGTTGTATTTCTATTACCACTTAATTTAATTCAATAACTTAACAACCAATTACCTTAATATTTTTTAGAAAGAAATATTGCTTTATGTATCAAAATATATTCTAATATAAAATCATTTAAAATCTTTATACAAGAAAATAACAAGTACGCTCTCATACACACACACACACACTCAACTCATTCTAGGATACCATTGACCCTATCTTTAATGAGTAATCCCACTAGAGCCAAGGTTCTCGCTTAACCTTCGGCTCGGATACCAAATGTAACGACCCGGGAATTTCGATCTTGAAAATTCCGGATAGTTAGGAAAAGAAGAAAAGAGAAAGAAGAAGAAACATGAATAAGTCACAGAAACCTCACATTTCGCAGCGGATCAAAATATTATATCACATAAATAGTAGTTATACAAAGGAAAACTGTACTTGTCAATTTTACACTTTAATATATCAGAGTTACAACATATATACAAACACAGGACAGGTACAATCACATCTCAGATACTACAATATCATAGCGGAAACTCTCCATACATTCCTGCCATCCAGCTCGTCACCTGAAATCTCCAGAACGTCCTTACCTGAAAAGCTGTAATACTCGGTCTGACCCGAGCATTACATCAAAATAACACCCGGGTCAGGCTGGAAACCAGCGTGAGTAAACCCATCTAACAAGGAATACAAAAGAATACAACTTATATTAAATGGTCCAATTCACTTAAATTATTCATTTCAGCCTATTGATTTCACATATCAATCTATAAAGAATCGAAGTGGTTTTGGGTATTAACTAATACTCGACTCCGGTCTCTTCGAATCCAATGTCATCTTAACCCCAAATTATTCAAGTGAATACAACCTACCTTTTAAATACTAGATGTCACTTTACACATCATTTCATCATAGATAACCACATTATCTCTGTTCGAGACAAACATATCCTTTCACAAACATTTCATATCAGAAATATTAACCAATTTAAGGCATTTCCAATAATCCAATCATCCATAAGCAAGATTTAATTAGGCTCACTATTTCTAATTAATTTAAATAAATTAAATTAATTACCTCAACCACCTTTAAATCCTGCTTACTAAATCATTAATTAATTACATCCCAATTAATTAGTTATCCTTTAATCATCCATCCTAATTAATCATCCTTTATCAATTATTCTTTAATTATATTAAGTAATTAACCTTTAATTACCACACAAATTAATTAGCCTTATCCATCCATAATAGTTAACTTTTAATTAATCTCCTTAATTAATTATTTACATTCATTAATGATCCTCTAATCATTTACAGTAATTAATTATTCCTTTAGTTAATTACATTTATCAAGTAATCTTTAAATAAATCTCAGTCATTGATTAACCTTAATTAATCTCATTCAGTACTTAACTATCCCTTAATTACTTACATTAATTAATAAATTACATTAATTAATCAACTCTTAATTAATTGCACAAATTAATTATCTTTAACCATTAACAGTAATTAACCTTTAAATTAATTTTCCAAATTACTAAACTTAAATCATTCATAATTCTAATTAATAATAATGAATTCTTCAATCAACTTTAACTTGATTACGTCATCTAACATCATCAAAACATTTAGAAATTAGTTACCCATTAATTACCTTCCTTAATTAATGACAGTAGGTAATTACTTTCATAATTCCCCCTAATTAATTTCATTTAAGTAATTAACCTTCAATAAATTAATCATCTTTTAAATTAATAATTTAATCCTTTAAATTGATTACAAATCAATTAACCTTTATTAATTATCTTAAGAATTTACTTTACCGATACCATCAATTAATTTAAACATTCCTAATATATTAAATAATTTATATTTAATTAAATTTATCATGTAAACATTCCTAATATAGGGTTTAACTCATTATATAATTATCTAAGTTCAACAAATTGGAAACCTTTATAACCTTAGAAACTTGTTTAATTTTGCTAATATTTAGATTAAAACCCGGTTTACATTTTCTTTACGTTTCGCCTTAATTTAAAATAAATTAAATTTTAAACAAAAAACACCGCCGACGAGATTCCTGGCCACACTTCTTCTTCGGCCCAAGATCCCTGCTCTTTCTCCCCTCAGTTCCAATTCCACCAGCTACAACAAAGTGCACGATTCCACATGCATGTGCACAATGGAAAAACTCAACGCCGACCATCCCTCAGGCCTTCACCCAGCTACCCATGACTACGATAAACAAACCCACTCTTCAGAACCACGGAATCGATGCCAAGACCAAATCGAGCAACTCGATCAAAACGAGAACCCATAACCGATTGAAAAATCAATGTTGGCCGTCATCTCTGACCATATTGAGCCTCGCCCTTGAACCCTCACCATCACCAGAGCCTTACGCTCCACTACACCATCATCCGATTCAATTCGATTCAACATCAGTATCGCATCCGATTCGAGAATCGACCACAACTCAATCCACAATCTAAACCCTAGATCGCCATCGCCTGCTCACCACAACGATCCAGACACCACTTGACTATTTTTGCCAATATCCCTGATCATCATCCCTGCCTCAACCCAAGCCCCGACATTCCCTATGCCGTCGATCACCATGAATCCTTCAAAAACCATTTTCTGGTTAACCCAGAATTCCTCACAGAATTCCCAACTAAAAATCATGATTTTTGCTTTAATAATCCTAAATTTCAGAAACAATTCAAGATACATACTTGAATCAATAAAATTTCACATTTGGTGTTATCATAATATTTAGAGTTGCTATTGTATTTTCCCAGAAGCAAGCATATTTTCGACTAATATACTAGTATGTATTTGTAGTACTTGATTTTGGTTTAATTAAACTATTTTGTTTGAAATTCAAATCCTAACAGTGATTTATTAAAAAGAGATTTGATTTTTGATTTAATCTTAACTCTGTAAACTGGAAACAAAGTAGCGTAGATGTGCACATTTAACAAATACAAATATATAGATATCATACATATGTAGACCATCTTCATTCATATTAACATGTTTCAGAAATTAAAACAAACATGCATACACATTTTCAAACATACATGCTAAGCAACCATCGACCTAGTAATTCACTTGCAAGAAATATTTGTTACTTAAGTTTAATTTAAATTATTTACTCATAGGCATTTCTAAACAAAAAAGAGGAGGTTGTGTTAGATTACTCACAATATTTGGTTTAAACAGAGAGAATGTCCTTGTTTCTAAACATGCATACATCATTTCTAGATATACACGTGCATGCAAGCAAATTCTTACATCTAAACTTCAATAATCACTACATGTAGATCAAGATACTGGAAGATCTGAGATGATAAAAAGTAGTTACTCACCTGTTCTAGAGCTTATAATTTGAAATCTGGAAATGCTAAAGAAAAGTTTGAAAGCTTGCTTTACTGGAACTTGATGTTGAAATAATTAGCTTTCAAAACTGACTGAAGTTGCTTTGAAAAGGTTGCTTTGATTCACTTGCCTGAATTAGGATTTCTTACTTTGTTTTGATTGAAAACGTTTACAGTTTGATGAATTTTTTTTACAGGCTTTTGATCTTGAGTTGTTAAAGTGTTTACAGGGTTTAGCTTGATCTGGTGATTTCTTACTAGTTTTGATTATAAGTTTTTTCTTCTCTTCTTTGAAAAGGGAAGATAGGAAAAGAAGACGAAGAAAGTAGATAGGAGTTTATATAGTGTAAATTTGGATTTATTAAAATTTAAAGTAAAATGAAAGTAAACAAAAATGACACTAGTTCATCTATTCACATTTGTAAACTACCATCCTTTATTAAATTACATATGTTACAACAAGCCTTCACAATCTAACACTTGTGATAACAAATTTTTATTTATTTTAAATTGTGAATATAAAGCCTTTATATATATATATTATTAAATAAGCACTTTTAAATTTATATAAACGAAACCATTTAAAGAATTAAAAACTAATTGTATCTAAATAAATCATGTATAAGATATTTAATCCCAAAATATACTTAAAATTTCAATTATAAATCCAAATTCAAATTCAATTTCATTTTCAAATTAAAATTCAATCTAAAATCAACATATATATATATATATATATATATATATATATATATATATATATATATATATATATATATATATATAACAACCTAGATTCAATTTGAAAATAATAATTTTATTACAAATCTATTTATATCTATATATATAAACAATCATTATTATTTGTTTTGAAATAAGTAACAATTTTACTAATTTTAAGTAAATTTATAGAAGAGATTATCACATTTTAATTTGCTTGAAATTTTCTGGAATATCATATATATTCTTTGTTTTCAAATTTATTTACATATCCAGATACCTTTTATTATCAAAATTCTTATCTGTTTAATCTATAAACCAGATAATTATTCAACAATCAAATGTTCAAAAAAATCCGAGTTATCACATTCTTCCCTCCTTAGAATCTTTTCGTCCTCGAAAAAGAACGAAGCCAGAATTTATTAAAATGCTTAATATTAGTTAAATCACTTTTGATTATTTTTAAAATACTTTAAAATCTATATAATATTGCCAAAATAGTTTTTATAAAAATATCATTTTATAACATGATGTTTTAATAAGTCCGTCTTCGTTCTCATAGAAATTCGGTCATACGTTGATCAGGCGTAAGACTGAAAATCTATAAGTACTTGGTAAACCCGTTTTCAACACCCGGTGAAAATAGAAAATAATTTTATTACAAATATAGAAAACCTTTTTTTTTGAAAATAGAGAGAATATCTTTGGTGAGAATGCTCCGGAAATCATCACCCCCATCCATGGTCGCACCCAATGGTTACGTTACCATCCCGACAAAATCCATAGATAACTATAGGCCTCCGCTCCCCTCGATTACACCATGGAACCCATTACCGATCGCAGCTAGAACTGGGGTTACGTTGCTATCACGGCAAAACCCATATAACTGTAGGCCTCAGCGCCCTCGAATTACGCTGCCAAAAGAATGAAACTTCTCCACTCCTCTTGACCATAGATCGCAGTCTACCGATGTTACATTGCCTTCCCGGCAAAATCAAGCGTAGACCATTGACACTCACCTCCACACGATTTCTGCTATGGTCCACACAGTAGATCGCAGCGACATCGAGTTACACTATCGTCACAGCATGACCGAAATGCCTCTGTAGGTATCAGCGCCCTCGACTTTCGCTACCCAATTATCCTCAGGAACTAGTTTGTTTGGACTTCTCACACGATCAACTTTAGAAAATTCCCGTTAGAGGCTCAAGGCAGTACCAACCTATGGTACTCCTAAGAAGTTCATCCCAAGGGAGCGACTTTTTCTCCAGAGCCATTTTCAAAACACTTTATACTATACACATATAGTACCTTCCAAATCATACACCTAGTATGAAACTCATATAAATCTCCTTTCCCAAAATCGATTATCCCAAAATCGATAATTCTCAAACTAGGCTTTTCAAATTCCAAAATTGATTTTACCCAAAAATCAAAAACCTTTTTCCAAATTCATAGGTTCCCAAAACCTTTTCCAAAATCATTCTCGTAACATCCTTTATACGTATATATATAGATATATATAACTTCTTAAAACTTTAGATCTCTTCAAACTTGTATAAAATCCCTTTTATACTTCAAAAACTTTCAAAAACCCCTTTCTTCTGGTTATAGATTCAACAAGGGGAGATTTATCATATATATAACAAAGATACATTACTTTGTTTATTACAAATCAAATATTCAAATTTGATTACTCTATAAAGTCACTTACTTACTTCCACAAAGTAAATTTCTACGAGAGAAATATCCAATTTCTATTTTATTTCATCATATATTTCACAAAATATATTTTTCATTTCAAAAACCATTTTACAGTTCTTATCCAGAAATTACCAGTATCAATTTCGTTCAAACCCGTACGATGTACACATATCATTCGTATGCTATATAAATTTGATCACTCACTCGTTCACACAATTTCACTTCCAAACTAGTATCGTCCACCCGACTTCCTAGTGCGGACTAAGATCTGGTTTCTTGATCAGAAACTGTCATTCTCCTTGCATAGCCTAACTATGATAGAGAATATCCAGAACCAATCAACAATCCATATCCAGGTTCGCCATCGAAAATCAAGTGAAAAATCCCAACTCGGATCGATATGCTATCTCGAAATTATATGCTCGAAACTGGATCAAATCACTATGTGAATAGAATAATATACGTATATCCTACGTATTTATCCTTATAGGTTATTAGCCAAATCAATCCTTTCTATTCACACTTACTTTGATTTTCATTCACTTACTAACAACTGCTTAAATCCTCATTTGGATTATCACTTCAATTCTAATTGGGTATTTAATCATAAACAGTTTGAACTCTATCCAGCTTAGCTTTAGAAAATAGCCTAAAAAGTTTAAAATAGATAAGTAGTTGAAAAATAATTATTAGTTTGTAAAATATCTGTAAAATTGTTAAATAATTGTAAAATAGTTAGAAAATAGTCAAATAGTTATAGAAATTTTAAATAATCGCAAAATAATTGAAAAATAGATATTAATTTGTAAAATAGTTGAAAACAGTAAGTGGTTTGTAAAACAGTTGAAAAATAGTTAAGTAGTTCCAAAATAATTATAAAATAAGTATGAAATTGTTTGAGCTTTTAAAAGAAAGATTGTATATAGTAAATAGTTTGGAAAAATAGATTTATATTAAACAACTTATTTTCAAAATAGTCCAAAGCCAAACTGTTCAATTCCCAATCTCCATTCCCATCAATTCAATTTAAATTTCTACTTTCATTTAAATCTACTCAGTTTCAATTTAAATAACTTCAATTTTCCCTTGAACTTGATTTATCCCCAATTCAAGTTGAATTAACCTCAGTTTCTTTCCAAATTTAACTTTATTCAACTTTGATCTCAAATTCTACTAATTCAAATAAATTTCAATCGAAGTAGTTCCAATTTCAGTTCATTTCAATTCCAGTTTGAATTAATCCCAATTTCAAACTCTATTTCCAAATCAAGTTGAATTATTCTTGATTTCCTCCCAAATTCAATTCAAATTCCATTTGAATTTAAAACTATTCAACTTTAATTACAATTCCAATTAATTCAAATTAAATTCAATTTGAACTAATTCAATTCAAATTTCAAATTTGCTCCATCCCGAATTATATAAATTCGAGTTAAATTTTTAAATGTTGATTTAATCCTTTAAATCTAATCAACTTATACCTTTAAACCATTTAATTCTGAAACCAAATTCCATTTTATCTTAATAATGGATATATTACCATACCCCATTTCTTTAAACAAATCCAAATCACAGTTTAAATATATTAATCACAACAGGATGGTATCATTCAAATTATTTTTAAAACATCCATCCGTTTCCAATTTTCGAATCTCAAACCCAATTTGAGATCACTCAAACTCTCAATTCCAATCAGCCATTTAACTTCCCAAGTTAAATCTTAGTTTCATCTTGAAATTTCCAAATCAGGTTGATCATTCATACTTATTTAACTTCTTCCAAGTTAAATTCAATTTACTTAATCCAGTCAAATTTACACAATTTGAATTCCCATTCAAATTTTAAACTTCAGATTAATATCCTTCCCACTTAAGTTTAAAACCTACTTCACTATGGGTTTCACATCACATTCCAAGGAAAACTCAAAATTTAACCATAGAGTTTATTTCCTTTATACACCTGGTTACTTTTAAATTTTAAACCACCTTTGATTTTAAATTCAAACAAATACCTTTAAAATTTCAAACAACCCTTGTTTGAAAATAGGACCCTTTCATTCAAATAAATTAAATAACATCTATTATTTTAAAATAAGATCATATTCAAAATAGTTTGAATAATATTATTTCCTTTATCATTTGAAACCAATTCAAATATTTAAATTTAGAATTCAGAACTTCACAATTTGAGACCCACTTTAATTTACAACCTTTCAAATTTACTAATTGCTCTCCTTAAATGGTTACTTCCTTAAAACATTTTATTGTTTATTGGAAAACAATCATCTCATTATTAAACACAATAACCATTCTATTTCTCTGGTTTGAAACCAATTCTAATTCATTTTATTTTGAAATTCTTCCCCGACTTCAAGATTTAATTTCAGTTTGAATCCATTTCAAACTTATTTTTAATTTTAATTTCAATTTGGTTGTATTTCTATTACCACTTCATTTAATTCTAATAACTTAACAACCAATTACCTTAATATTTATTAGAAAAAAATATTGCTTTATGTATCAAAATATATTCTGATATAAAATCATTTAAAACCTTTATATAAGAAAATAACAAGTACGCTCTCATACACACACACACACACACTCAACTCATTCTAGGATACCATTGACCCTATCTTTAATGAGTAATCCCACTAGAGCCAAGGTTCTCGCTTAACCTTCGGCTCCGATACCAAATGTAACGACCCGGGAATTTCGATCTTGAAAATTCCGGATAGTTAGAAAAAGAAGAAAAGAGAAAGAAGAAGAAACAGGAATAAGTCACAGAAACCTCACATTTCGCAGCGGATCAAAATATAATATCACATAAATAATAGTTATACGAAGAAAAACTATACTTGTCAATTTTACACTTTAATATATCAGAGTTACAACATATATACAAACACAGGACAGATACAATCGCATCTCAGATACTACAATATCACAGTGGAAAATCTCTATATGTTCCTGCCATCCAGCTTGTCTCCTGAAATCTCCAAAACGTCCTTACCTGAAAAGCTGTAATACTCGGTCTGACCCGAGCATTAAATCAAAGTAACACCCGGGTCAGGCTGGAAACCAGCGTGAGTAAACCCATCTAACAAGGAATACAAAAGCATACAACTTATATAAACCTGGGTAACTTGTATCAATTTACAACTTCACAATTCGTTATAGATATCACTTACCTCACACATCAATTTCTAAGTACCAAAACTTAGATTAAATGGTCCAATTCACTTAAATTATTCATTTCATCCTATTGATTTCACATATCAATCTATAAAGAATCGAAGTGGTTTCGGGTATTAACTAATACCCGACTCTGGTCTCTTCGAATCCAATGTCATCTTAACCCCAAATTATTCAAGTGAATACAACCTACCCTTTAAATACTCGATGTCACTTTACACATCATTTCATCTTAGATAACCACATTATCTCTGTTCGAGACAAGCATATCCTTTCACAAACATTTCGTAGCAGAAATATTAACCAATTTAAGGCATTTCCAATAATCCAATCATCCATAAGCAAGATTTAATTAGACTCACTATTTCTAATTAATTTAAATAAATTAAATTAATTACCTCAACCACCTTTAAATCCTGCTTACTAAATCATTAATTAATTACATCTCAATTAATTAATTATACTTTAATCATCCATCCTAATTAATTATCCTTGACTAAATATTCTTTAATTATATTAAGTAATTAACCTTTGATTACCACACAAATTAATTAGCCTTATCCATCTACATTAGTTAACTTTTAATTAATCTCCTTAATTAATTACTTACATTCATTAATGATCCTCTAATCATTTATAGTAATTAATTATTCCTTTAGTTAATTACATTTATCAAGTAATCCTTAAATAAATCTCAGTCATTGATTAACCTTAATTAATCTCATTCACTACTTAACTATCCCTTAATTACTTAGTTTAATTAATAAATTATTAATTACATTAAGTAATTAACTCTTAATTAATTGCACAAATTAATTATCTTTAACCATTAACAGTAATTAACCTTTAAATTAATTTTCTAAATTATTAAACTTAAATCATTCATAATTCTAATTAATAATAATGAATTTTTCAATTAACTTTTACTTAATTACCTCATCTAACGTCATCAAAACATTTAGAAATTAGTTACCCGTTAATTACCTTCCTTAATTAATGACATTAGGTAGTTACTTTCATAATTCCCCCTAATTAATTTCATTAAGTATTTAACCTTTAATAAATTAATCATCTTTTAAATTAATAATTTAATCCTTTAAATTGATTACAAATCAATCAACCTTTATTAATTATCTTAAGAATTTACTTAACTGATACCATCAATTAATTTAAACATTCCTAATATATTAAATAATTTATATTTAATTAAATTCATCATTTAAACATTCCTAATATAGGGTTTAACCCATTATATAATTATCTAGTTCAACAAATTGGAAACCTTTATAACCTTAGAAACTTGTTTAATCTTGCTAATATTTAGATTAAAACCTGGTTTACATTTTCTTTACATTTCCCCTTAATTTAAAATAAATTAAATTTTAAACAAAAAACACCGCCCACGAGATTCCTGGCCACACTTCTTCTTCGGCCCAACATCCCTGCTCTTTCTTCCCTTAGTTCCAATTCCACCTGCTACAACAAAGTGCACGATTCTACCGTACATGTGCACAACGAAAAAACTCAACGCCGACCATCCCTCAGGCCTTCACCCAGCTACCCATGACCACGATAAACAAACCCACTCTTCAGAACCACAGAATCGATGCCAAGACCAAATCGAGCAACTCGATCAAAGCGAGAACTCATAACCGATTGCAAAATCAACGATGGCCGTCATCTCTGACCATACTGAGCCTCGTTGTTGCACTCTCACCATCACCAGAGCCTTACGCTCCACTACACTATCATCCGATTCAACTTGATTCAACATCAGTATCGCATTCGATTCGAAAATCGACCACAACTCAATCCATAATCTAAACCCTAGATCGCCATCGCCCGCTTACCATATCGATCCAGACACCACTTGACTATTTTTGCCAATATCCCTGATCATCACCCTGCCTCAACCCTAGCCCCGACATTCCATGTGTCGTCGATCACCATGAATCCCTCAAAAACCATTTTCTGGTTAACCTAGAATTCCTCACAGAATTTCCAACTAAAAATCATGATTTTTGCTTTAAAATTCCTAAATTTCAGAGACAATTCAAGATACATACTTGGATCAATAAAATTTCACATTTGATGTTATCATAATATTTAGAATTGCTACTGTATTTTCCCAGAAGCAAGCATATTTTCAACTAATATACTTGTATGTATTTGTAGTACTTGATTTTGGTTTAATTAAACTATTTTGTTTGAAATTCAAATCCTAACAGTGATTTATTAAAAAGAGATTTGATTTTAATCTTAACTCTGTAAACTGGAAACAGAGTAGCATAGATGTGCACATTCAACAAATACAAATATACAAAGATCATACATATGTAGACCATCTTCATTCATATAAACATGTTTCAGAACTTAATACAAACATGTATACACATTTTCAAACATACATGCTAAGCAACCATCAACCCAGTAATTCACTTGCAATAAATATTTGTTACTTAAGTTTAATTTAAATTATTTACACATAGGCATTTCTAAACAAAAACAGAGGAGGCTGTGTTAGATTACTCACAATATTTGGTTTGAACAGAGAGAATGTCCTTGTTTCTAAACATGCATACATCATTTCCAGATATACACGTGCATGCAAGAAAATTCTTACATCTAAACTTCAATAATTACTACATGTAGATCAAGATACTGGTAGATTTGAGATGTTAAAGAGTAGTTACTCACCTGTTCTAGAGCTTATATTTTGAAATCCGAAAATGCTGAAGAAAAAGTTTTAAAGCTTACTTTACTGGAACTTGATGTTGAAATAATTATCTTTCAAAACTGACTGAAGTTGCTTTGAAAAGGTTGCTTTGATTCACTTGCCTGAACTTTGATTTCCTTCAAGATTTCTTACTTTGTTTTGATTGAAAACGTTTACAGTTTGATGTAAAACATTTACAGGCTTTTGACCTTGAGTGTTTACAGGGTTTAGCTTGATCTGGTGATTTCTTACCAGTTTTGATTATAAGTTTTTTTTCCTCTTCTTTGAAAAGGAAAGATAGGAAAAGAAGATAAAGAAAGTAGATAGGAGTTTATATAGTGTAAATTTGGATTTATTAAAATTTAAGGTAAAATGAAAATAAACAAAAATGACACTAGTTCATCTATTAACATTTCTCAACTACCATCCTTTATTAAATTACATATGTTATAAAAAGCCTTCACAATCTAACACTTTTAATAATATATTTTTATTTATTTTAAATTGTGAATATAAAGCCTTTATATATATATATATATTATTAAATAAGCACTTTTAAATTTATATAAACAAAACCCTTTAAAGAATTAAAAACTAATTATATTCTAAATAAATCATGTATAAGATATTTAATCCCAAAATATAATTAAAATTTCAATTTTAAATCCAAATTCAAATTCAATTTCATTTTCAAACTAAAATTCAATCTAAAATCAACACACACACACACACACATATATATTTAAAACAACCCAGATTCAATTTGAAAATAATATTTTTATTAAAAATCTATTTATATATATATATATATATAAACAATCATTATTATTTGTTTTGAAATAAGTAACAATTTTACTAATTTTAAATAAACTTATAGAAGAGATTATCACATTTTAATTTGCTTGAAATTTTCTGGAATATCACAGATATTCTTTGTTTTCAAATTTATTTACATATCCAGATACCTTTTATTATCAAAATTCTTATCTTTTTAATCTATAAACCAGATAATTATTCAACTATCAAATGTTCAAAAAAGTCCGGGTTATCACATGAAGTGAAGTTTTACATCTATATACACTTGATTAAGTTTGGCTTTCGGTTAGCTTTTGCAATCATTAATGCTTGATAAGGTTTGACATTCTATTAGCTTTCGCATCCTTATATACCCGATTAGATTTGGCATATAGCTAGGTTTTGCATCCATACGTACTCGGATAGGTCTGGCATCCATTAGCTTTTGCATTCAGTGGTAAGTTTGGTTAAATAATATGCCTTGTTATAGATTGGTTTCTATATATACCCGGTTAGGTTTGACATCTAACTAGCTTTTGCATTCATACGTACTCGAATAGGTCTGGCATCTGGTTAGCTTTTACATTCAGTGGTAAGTTTGGTTAACTAATATGCCTCGGTTACATATTGGCCTCTATATATACTCGATTAGGTTTGGCTTTCCGCTAGCTTTTGCATCCATACATATCCAATTAGGTTTGGCATGTAGTTAGGTTTTGCATTCAATAGTAAGCTTGGTTAAACAATATATCTAGGTTATAAATGGGTTTCTATACATATTCGATTACGTTTGGCATCCAGTTACCTTTTCCTTACGTAGTTAGTTAGGTTCAGCATGCAATTATGTTTTGCATTCAGTGGTAAGCTCAATTTGACAATATATCTGGGTTATAGATTGGTTTCCATACATATACGATTATGTTTGGCATTCGGTTAGCTTTTGCACCCATATGTACTCGATTAGGTTTGACATCCAATTAGTTTTTGGATCCATACGTACTTGATTAGGTTTGGCATCCTAATAGCTTTTGCATTCTATGGTAACTTGGTTAAATAAATTATCTCGATTATAAGTTGGTTTCCATACATACACGATAAGGTTTGGCACCTAGTTAACTTATGCATCCATACATACCCGATTAGGTTTGACATTCAAATATCTTTTGAATTTATATATACCCAATTAGGTTTGGTATCCAGTTAGCTATTGTATTTGATAGTAATAATATATCTTAGTTATAGATTGATTTTCATATTTATCTAATTAGGTTTGACATTCGGTTATCTTTTACATCCATATGTACCTGATTAGGTTGGCGTTTGGTAAGCTTTTGCACTCATACGGCATCCAAGATTTTGCATCCATACATACTCGATTAGGTTAGATATTTGGTTAGCTTTTGCATCCATACATACCCAATTAGGTTTGTTGTTCGATTAACTTTTGCATCCATATGTATCTGAATAGGTTTGGTATCCGATTAGCTTTTGCATTAAATGGTAAGCATGGTTAAATAATATTTCTTTGTTATAAATTGGTTTCCATACATATCTGATTGGTTTTGGCATCTTGTTAACTTCTACATCCATATGTACTTGATTAGGTTTGGCATTTGATTAGCTTTTGCATCTGTAAGTACCTAATTAGGTAAGACATCTGATTAGAATTTTCGTTAGATGGTAAGATGACTTAGACAATACACCTTAGTTATAGATTGGTTTCCATACTTACTTGATTAAGTTCAACATTTGTTTTATCTTTTACATCCATACGTTCCCGAATAGGTTTGGAATCCGGTTACCTTTTGCTTCCATATGTACCCGATTAGTTAGACATCTAGTTAGCTTTTGCATCCACACATACCCGATGAGGTTTGGCATCTGGTTAGCTTTTGCATCCTTATGTACCTAATTAGATTTGACATTCAATTAGGTTTTTCATTTAATGGTAAGCTCGGTAAAACAATATATATCTCCATTATAAATTGTTTCCATATATACCCAATTAGGTTTGGCATCCATTTAGCTCTTGCATCCATACATACCTGATTAGGTTTGACAACTGGTTAACTTTTGCATTAAGTGGTAAGCTCAGTTAAACAATATATTTCGGTTATAAATTGGTTTCAATATGTTCCCGATTAGGTTTGGCATATGATTAGATTTCATATCGATACATACCTAATTAATTTTTTCATTTGGTTGACTTTTTCATTTGGTTGACTTTTGCATTTTATGTATCCGATTATGTTTTGTATCCGATTAGCTTTTGCATCCATAAGTACCCAATTAGGTTTGCCATCTAACTAGCTTTTGCATCCATACGTATCTGGTTAGGTTTGGTATTCGATTAGCTTTGGCATTTAGTGGTAAGCTTGGTTAAACAATATACCTCTGTTATAGATTGGTTTCCATATGTACTAGATTAGGTTTGGCATCTGGTTAGCTTTTGCATACATACGTACCCGACTAGGTTTAACATCCATTTAGCTTTTGCATCCACACATACCCAATTAAGTTTGGCATTCGGTTAGCTTTTAATTCATTTGTAACTTAGTTCAATAATATATCTCAGTTATAGATTGATTTTCATACATACCACATTAGGTTTGGCATTCCGTTAGCTTTTCCATACATATATACCTAATTAAGTTTATCATCTAGTTATCTTTTGAGTTCATACATAATTAATTAGGTGACATCTGGTTAGTTTTTGCATCCATATGTACCTAATTAAGTTTGGTATTTGGTTAGGTTTCGCATTCAGTGGTAAGCTCAGTTAAAAAAAATATCTTGGTTATCGATGGTTTCTAGATATACTCGATTAGGTTAGACATTCGATTAGCTTTTAAATCCATAGGTAACGATTAGATTTGGCATCCAGTTAGGTTTTTCATTCAGTGGTAAGTTCTGTTAAATAATATATCTCGATTATAGAATGGTTTCAATAAGTACCCGATTAGATTTGGCATTTAGTTAGCTTTTACATCATATGTACTCGATTTAGTTTAATGTCTGGTTAGCTTTCAATTCATACACAACCGGTTAGGTTTGGCATACGATTAGCTTTTACATCCATACATACCCGATTAGGTTTGGTATCCACTAACTTTTGCATCCATACATGCCCGATCTGGTTTCGCATACTGTTGGCTTTGGCATTCAATCCCAAGCTTAGTTAATAGTATACCCTATGCGATACATGGCGCCATCAACTACCAATTATATGGTTCACATCGAATATCATAAAAAAAAATAGTGTAGTGGATCTCTGGCGCGACCCCACGTTCAGGCCGCCAGGGTAGATACATAGCCAATCTGGTTCACTCCCAAACCATGAAGGGAGTTAGACATAAGTGAACAATATATAGTACTCATATCCTATATCTACATATAGCTTTAGAGGTTAGCCGACACATGGCTATAATATACTAGAGCTCTAAACCCTCGACGACACATGGTTCTAACTACAAGTCAATGCATGGCTATAATTTACTCATACCACAATGAGTAACAGAAGATGCACATGAGCGTATCCTCATTCAAGTGACATTTGCATACAATGAATAATCAAACAAATAACATTATGACATCCCATACCATCGCATGTTATTCAAATAATTATTGAAAGTTTATAAACTACACTTGATTCACACTAGGTATCGCTATATGAAAAGTCCGATGAATAACCAGAAAAGTGTTACCGAAAGTTCCATACCAAATGATACCACAAATCCGTTTATTCAAATTCCTCGCCGCACAGAAAATGAAATCTCACAAATCAAATATAAAGATGTTATCACCATATCATATCAAATCATTAAACAAATCCATATCAATGGCGAATCATTCATTTAAACTTTATATAATTAAACAACAAAATAAATATCGAATCGTAATAAAATAAAATTTCGCTTACATCTACAATAAACAAATCAATATTTAAGAATAAATCATTCACAACATATAATTTCATTAACCAAATAAATACTAAGAAGCGGATAATAAATACATATCTAAAATGATTATGAATCTAAACACTTCATATAAAAATTATTTTATATCTCAGATCAATATAAGTTAAAGAAAAACATTAAAATAGATTATCCAAATTAAACATAATTATAAACAACTAAAACATAAAACCTTTCATACAATTCTATCCTAGAAGAGAAATAAAAAATTATGAATGAATAATGAATAGTTATACATGAGTTGATAGGAAATAAACTCAATGTTAATCTTATTAATTACAATAAGAAAATTAATTTCTCAATCTTTAATATAAATAAGTAATAATTAAGTATTTATTAAATATATTAAGTACCTCATTTTAATCATTTTCAGTCACCAAAACGATTTACAGAACTAAATATTATATATTAACTTTCATACTTTTATGTTAATGATATTCAAAGACTAATTAAATAATATAATTAAGCTATTTATTATTTTATTAAAATTATATTTACATTTATAAACATATAAATATATAATATCAAGCAAGTGTGTGTGTCTATATATATTAGAATTTGAGTATATTCGATTTAATTTATCTCGAAGACAAATAAATAAATATTATAGTTCTAAATTACTTAAAGTGCACATTTACAAGTACTGTACATATACAAGTGCAATCACTAATACAAATTGTTCTAGTTATCTCAAAACAAAACGCACAACCACCAAGATGTAATTAATTTGTATGAAATGTACACTTCAGACAAATTGTTCTAGTTATCTAAAATGATTATGAATCTAAACACTTCATATAAAAATTATTAAAACTTGAATTTAATATGAATAAGAATGATTTCAAAAGTTGATTTAAATTCTATTAAATAAGAATCGAGATAGCCAACTTTTAATTGAAATTCAAAAGTGATTACTTTGGTTTTTATAATAATTTGTTTTAATTAACATATAGAAATAGCTTTCTAGGGCACAATCTCAGATTTTGATATAACCATTTCCATTGAACCTACAATGATGAATTATTATATGCTGTCGAATTTCGTGGTGATTAGATGTACCGTTTGGTCATACGAGATCAAAATGCGTATAAATAAATTGCAGAAAAATTTATAAAATAATCGGGTTTGAAAAACTATCTTATGTATATAATCATATTAGGTCTCGAGACCGGTCACATATCGTTTGGAATAGGGGTATAACATAAAGAACGCCAGGTAGTGCACCTCGTTTGGAGTCCGTGATTTTTGAGTGCATCAAATGGATATTTTTGAAAATAAGAATTTAAATAATATATACTTTCTTTTTATCAGCATGTTTGTCCATACCGTCCATGTCGTACCCGTTCCGCCTTTATAAAATCACATTCATCAAAGAAAGTTCATTTTTTTTAAATTGATAACATGGGCCATCCAATGGCTGATAACCATCGATACCACCACAACACGATTTAGCCTTAAACCCCAACTGCAAATTTGTAAAGCTCGACGAGACGTGGCCAACGACCGATTGGATTTTCTTAGAGTTCATCGTGGTGACGACAATTCGACTGTTTTCATGGGCTAGGGAGGGCGATTGATTTGGGTCGTTTTGGGCACTGGTGGCAGTGCGCGAGGTCGATGGGGGGTTGGTGATGGTGGACGTGCGCACGACGACGGTGAACGACGATGGCTACGGCAGCATAATCGATGATAGGGATAGTCGTGATGTTGGGTAATTTTCGTTCATTCCTGGAATGAGTTGAGAGGGATAGAGAGGTAGTTTTAGTTTTTATTATAGTTTAGTTAAGTTAATTTAGTTAAATTATTTCAAAGTTCATTAATCCATATCGAATTCATATGAGGTCCAAATCGAGTGCGACAAGTTGCATTGCGATTGTATCGACGAAGGCTACACTATGTAGTTGGATTGGAGCAAGTGGAAATTTGTGTTAAAATTGAACATCCTTTCAATTTTAATTCAAAACCGGAACGTTTTAGCGAATATTAAAATCAATGTGAGTTAGTCACTCCCTTTGGGTTAACTAGAATATTATATAATTGACAAAATTTATTGATGGGATGTGTGAATATTTTACTGTTGATTGTTATTGAATGTTTGGATAATTTACTAATTTATCTTGTTGTCTTGGATATAATCCTGCCACTGGAGTAGATCAGATCTTATTATGTTCCCATGTAAGAGCAAATGACCCTTTGTATATGAATCCCGCCTCGAAGCGATTGATTTAAAACAAGTCCGTCGTTCAAAATAAAGGGATACGATTTTAAAAAGAAAATATTTTGATATAAATATTTGTTAACCATTTTATATAAAAGTGACATATTAAAATTTATTTACAAATGTGAATTTATAAATGTTATGATTATTAAAGTGATATTTTACAAATAAAGCGAAGAGTTGAAAATTTGTATTTTGTTAATAAAAGTATGGATTTATAAATGGTGTTTATAAATTAAAGGAAACTATTATCATTTAATAGACTGGAGAAATAAATCAAACGTTGGATATACTATAAGATGTGGAATGATGTTTTAGAAAATATTTGATTCTATTTTCGGAAAATGAAGGTGGGGGTAAATTTGGGAGTCCTAAACCATATTTTATAAAAAGAAAGGAATTTATCCATATAGGGGTAACAATAAAAAAGGATTGTGGTTGATGTCCTTAAATGAGATTTATAAATAAATGAGATTTGTAAAGGAAATAGAGTTATAAATGGAGTCAATAAATAAAAGGATTTTATGAAATGTAGTTTTATAAAGGAGGAGGAGATTTGTATACATAGTTTTGTAAATATGGAAATGATTATGCTGAAATTAAGTATGGATTTTTATGTTTTTAAGAGTTGTTTATTTATATTAATATTGTTTTAAAGTTGTTTATTACTGTTTTAATGTTTTAAAAATTAATTATTTAAATAATTAATATGGCTTGGAATTAATAATGATTTATTTAAAAATGTTTCGAAAATTAATTATTAGTTATAATAATGGCAAAGATTAATTATTATGGTATATTAATAATGTTTTAAATTTTTTAATTATTATTATATAATAGTGATTGAAGTAAATGATTATTATTTATTTATAAATGTTTCGAGATTTGTAAATAAAGTTCTATAAACAAATTTGGGCTTTACAAAGAAGTTTATTAATTGTTTTGGAGACTTAAAGGAGAATCATTTATAATGTGTAAAGAGAGTTTTGCAAATAGTTTTAGATAATTATAAAAAAAAATTATAAATGGGTTTATAGGTATATAAGAAAAGCTTTATAAATTGTTACATGGATTTATCAAAGGTTTATAAATGACTTGAGAGACATTTATAGATGGTTTTAAAGGTTATATATAGTTTTATAAATGGTTTCTGAGATTGATAAGGGATTTGTAAATAATTTTTGAATCGTATAGAAAGAAAATCTTTCTCAGTTTTATGATTATACGTATAGCTTGAGATAAGTGTATACATATTCTCCAAGTATTGAAAATATAGGGATTATATATATACATATTTGTAAAAGCATTTTGAGACAAATATTTAAAAAGTGAATTTAATTAATAAAAGATTAATCAAAGAGGTTTATTGCTTGGTGCTTAACCTATGTTGGTTTTCTCTATGGAACTAAATCCCTAATTAAATGTTTTTTTATTCGATAGTTAAATTACCGACTATCAAAATTAGACCCAAAACGTAACTTTGGAAATATCTAGGAGAGACACTTGAGTTATATAGCACAGTCTTCTTCGATGATGTTGTACCGTATGTATATAATTCTTGTTTTGTTCTCCTTGGACAATGATAAGAAATCTGTCCATTAACAGTTATAAGGTGATCTCCGCTCTTATCTTTCACTGCTTATTTCGTAAAGAACTGGGATTTAGTTTATCAAAATTTATCGAAAGTTGTTTCGAAGAGACCAGGACCTGATATGTTATCCGAAAACCACTTCGATCCTACTCAAGAATTTCGAAGTGAAGACATCTTATAAATGATGGAATTGAAGATGGAACTCTCAAGTGTTTCGGTCAGTCCTAAAACAAACTTGTATGGATGGATGCTAGCGTTGCATTCGTGCCAGGGGTTAATGTTAGCATTCCAAGTGGGAAGTGTTATATGAAGGTAAAACGTAGCCTTAAGTCTCATTAACCAGGAATGGCTAAAACAGGGAACACACATTAGGGCTAAGTGAGTTTCTTCTAAGTAGGGTATGATCATCCCTATCTAAAGTCGATATTATCTCTCAGTTGTATTCTTTGGGGACCATTAACAGAAGGGTGATAGTATTCGGTACTATCCAGTAATTGGTTGGCTGGTCTTATGTTGGCAGGGCATCCAAGCGAGGTCCTCGGTGTTATTTTATCTAGAGCTGCACCGTGACGGGAGGTACCCCAGTGTCTCAGTCATTGTATGGTATCCATTCTCCAAGAAGCGACGTATGAATTTAGTTGCGCTCGATCATGCTGAAAGTGAGATGTAAGCATTTCAAATATATTCATATTTTACTTTTGCTCTTAGACATTATTATAATATAAAAGGATTTTCGGTAGAAATGGTTTGTTATCGTAAGGTAAAAACCCGTCCGTGTTTATGTGCGACATGGTCTTACGATATACTTTTGATTTTCGAAAGGTTTTCTATACCTTTAAAAATCCAGTTGGGTGTGATTTCTCACGCTGGTTTTCCAAACAAACTTGAGTATTATTTTATTATAATGCTTGGGTCGCATTGATCATATTACAGATTGCTTTGGATGCATTGGAGCTCAAGAGACGAGTTGAAGGTTTTCAAGTTGTATTCACATATATGTTTATTTTCCAGTGCTTTGTTGTTGAAATCATCAGTATTTATGAGGACAGGTGTTATAACTGTACGAGCTGATGATTGTTGATATTTGTTATATGAAAAACATACTGAATAAGAAAACAATGAAAATCATCACACCAGTTTTTTCATTCAGTTTTGTTTATACAAGACGATTACATGATTTGAATTCATCCAAGTTATTGGACTTGGCGGTATAAGGATAGGTGGGCTTTTGGGCCTTGATGGGTTCTTTTTGATTTAATTCCCAAACTGAAGTTATGCTATTCATTTAGACACATTGTACTTTGCTATATCATGAGAAGTTGCATTCACATAATA
The DNA here is from genome assembly GCA_030765085.1 of Allium cepa. NCBI lineage: Eukaryota > Viridiplantae > Streptophyta > Magnoliopsida > Asparagales > Amaryllidaceae > Allium > Allium cepa. The sequence goes on from CM060943.1 coordinate 733,133,188, forward strand.
CCAGATTACACTCCTCCTCAACTTGGAGAGTATAAATTTTTCATTCCCAACTTGCTGCAAAGATATTCAATGCGAGATCCATTTAATGCTTTTGTAGATATGTCTGCAATTTGCTCTCTAGTTCTAATAAATTGAGTCTCAAGTATTCCTTCTTGTATTTTTTCTCTAATAAAATGACAGTCCACCTCAATATGCTTAGTTCTCTCATGAAACACGGGATTTGATGCAATATGAATTGCAGCTTGATTATCACACCATAGCTTCGCTGGTAGCCTCAGATTCAGTCCAACTTCATTTACTAAGTGAGTTATCAACATAATTTCACACAATGCATTTGCCATTGCCCTATATTCAGATTCTGCACTTGAACGAGATACAACAGTTTGTTTCTTGCTTTTCCGTGCTACCAAATTTCCTCCAACAAATACATATAAACCAGATGTTGATCTTCTGTCTATCTTAGAGCCTGCCCAGTCAGCGTCACTAAAGCTTTCAATTTCCATATGTCCATGGTTAGTGTATACTAAACCCTGACCTGCTGTGCCTTTGAGATAGCATAGAATTTTTTCTAGTGTTGCCTAGTGATGAACCATAGGTTTTGCCATAAATTGACTAATTACACTGACAGAATAAGATATATCAGGTCTAGTAACACATAGATAATTGAGTTTGCCTACTAGACATCTATACCTCTCTGGATTGTTGAATAACTCTTCATCCTCACCTGAGCTCTGGTTAGGCACCATAGGAGTATTACTTGGTTTAACAGCTAGTTTCTCGGTTTCCTTAAGTAAATCAAGTATATATTTTCTTTAGGAAAGACATATTTCATTCTCATTTCTTACAATTTCAATACCTAAGAAATATTTTAGTTCTCCAAGGTCCTTAGTATGAAATTGAGTTTGAATGAAAAGTTTGAGAGAACAAATACCACTATCATCACTTCCAGTAATAACAGTGTCATCTACATACACCACTAGCAATATGATACCTTTGTCAGATGCCCTATGGAAAACTGAATAATCAGTTTTACTTCTTTGAATACCAAATCTTTCCATAGCCAAGCTAAACTTGCCAAACCATGCTCTTGGACTTTGCTTAAGTCCATACAGTGCCTTATTAAGCCGACACACCATACTTTCCTCCCCCTGAGCAACAAACCCAGGTGGTTGCTCCATGAATAACTCTTCGGAGAGATCCCATGCAAAAATGCATTTTTTATATCAAGTTGATGAAGTTTCCACTTATATTGGGCTTCCAAGGAGATAAAGAGTCTAATTGAAGTCATCTTAGCAACAGGTGAAAATGTTTCAGAGTAATCAATCCCATATGTTTGAGCATAGCCTTTGGCTACTAACCGGGCCTTCAATCTTGCAACTGTTCCATCAGCATTCATTTTGATAGAATAAACCCACTTGCATCCTATTACTTTTTTATTTGGTGCCAACTTAACTAAGTTCCAGGTTTTATTTTGTTCTAGAGCTTTCATTTCTTCCATCATTGCTTCACACCACTGTGGTGAGGCTATGGCTTCTTTTATGGATTTAGGTATTGATATAGAGTCAAGATTGGAGATAAAAGCATAAGATGAAGGTGGTAAATTCTTATAAGACACAAAAGAGGAGATAGGATACGTACACTGTCTTTTCCCTTTTCTTAATGCAATAGGTAGGTTCAGACTTGGATCTTCTTCACTCTGAAGTGTATCATCTATGTTGTCAACCTGAGAAGTTACACTAGGTATAGTAGAATATACTAAAAACTCTTTATTATCCTCTTGAGTAGGAAGCATTTTATCTTGATAAAAGGGTATGTCCTCCATAAAAGTCACATCAATTGACACAATATACTTTTGTAAACTTAGACAAAAACATTTGTATCCTTTTTGAAGTCTTGGATAGCCAACAAAGATGCATTTTAAAGACTTGTGGTCAAGTTTACTCAACTGCTGATTAACATATCTAACAAAACATGTGCACCCAAATACTCTAGGTTTAATTGGAAATAGACTTTTGTCTGGTTGAAGAACTTGATAAGGAATTTCATTATTAAGAATAGTTGACGGCATTCTATTGATAAGAAAACATCCAGTTGAGACTGCATTAACCCAAAACACCTTCGATACATTCATTTGAAATAATAGAGCTCTAGCAGTTTCTAACAAGTGTCTATTCTTTCTCTCAGCCACGCCATTTTGTTAAGGAGTGTCAACACATGAAGTTTCATGTAAGATGCCATTTTGTGCAAGATAATTGTTAAATTCAGTAGACACGTACTATTTTGCATTATCACTATGTAAAGTTTGTATAGAGGTGTTGAATTGAGTTTTGATTTCTGTATTGAATTTGCAAAAGATAGAAAATAATTCATATCTACATTTCATAAGAAACAACCATGTTATACGAGTGTAATCATCAACAAATGTTACAAAATATCTAAAACCAGGTTTTGACATAGTTGATGATGGTCCCCAAATATTAGAATGAATTAAAGAGAATGGTTTACTTGCACGTTTATTTACTCTAGGAAAAGAAGTGCTTCTCTGGTGTTTTGCATACTGGCAAGCTTCACAATTTATTGAAGATAAGCTGCTAAATTGAGGACATAATTGTTTGAACAGATAAAAAGATGGATGACCTAATTGGCAATGTAGTTTGAATGCTGGATCTATACCCAAACAAGCTGTAGGTTTGAGAGAAAAAGTATCAAGAGTGTATAATCCACCACACTCAATTCCTCTACCAATAATTTGATTTGCCACGAGATCCTGAAACACATAGTGATTAGGGAAGAAAGTAATACTGCAATTGAGGTTTTGAGTAATCTGACTTACAAATAGTAAATTGAATGTTAGAGAGGGTAAGTATAAAACTGATTTCATAGTTATGGAAGTGTTTGGTGTAACTTCTCCTACTCCTTCAACTAAAGACTGTGATCCATCAGCTAAAGTGGCCTTGTGAGAAGTTCTATATACCTTCAAATTTGTAAACAAATTTTGATCACCTGTCATATGATCTGTTGCTCCTGAGTCAATTATCCAGTTTGGAGTAGCTTTGCTTATGTTGGCAGTAGAAGACACCGAAGTTGCTGTCGAGGTTGTTGTAGATTCTGATGAAGTATTATGCATAGACTTTTGGAATTTAGTGTAATTATCAAACTCTTCTGATGTCAGTAATACAGTCTTTGTGTCAGTATTATTATTTCCCTGAGTCTTGTATTGTAGTTTCCTACATTCAGATATCAAATGACCTATTTTCTTACAATACTTGCAAACTTTCTTTGGATTTGGTGCTCTCCATACTTGTGTTTCTGGTCTCAAGGGTGGTTGTGCACTATACTTCCAATCATCAGTTTGATTACTTGGTGTATTCTTCCTATAACTGCTAACAAGAGCACTATTATTCACATTAGTGGATGGTGTGATTTCAGTTCTAAGGAGACGGCTATACACTTCATGTAAAGAGGTTATATCAGTGTTTGCAAGAATATGTGATTTAGCACTATCATACTCAAATGGAAGGCCTGCCAGAAAACTCATAATAGCCATTTGTTCTCTTTGTCTCTGCTGGACTTTAATATCAGTGCTCATAGGTAAAAGAAGATTAAATTCTTCATATGTTTGCTTAAATGACATGAAGTAATTCATGAGATTCCTATCTTGTTTCTCTGCCCTATAGAAAGCCTGACATACATCATACATCTTAGTTAAATTTCCCTTGCCTGAATACAAGAATTCTAAGTATTCCATTAATTCTTTAACAGTTTCACAATGATTAACTAATCCAATACTTCAGTCTCTACAGAGTTTCGAATTTGTAAGAACAGACGAGCGTCATCTCTAAGCCAATTCTGGTCATCTTTATCTTCAGAATCAGATTGAGGAGGATCCTTAATCATATGATCATTCTTATCCATGCTTCGAAGATACAATTTAATTGTCTTGCTCCAACCCAGATAGTTTGAACTATTTAATTTTCGATCTGTAATCTTTGGCATCATTGATATTACATCTATGCCTTTAGCTTCCGCCATGATTATTGAGATAAGATATGGATCGAGACAGAGAAATTAAAGGAAAGGAGAATTGAATCTCAAAAAAATTTAGAAACCCTAGATCGGGATTGCTCTGACACCATGATATTTTTTATATGAAAAACATACTGAATAAGAAAACAAAGAAAATCATCACACAGTTTTTTCATTCAGTTTTGTTTATACAAGACGATTACATGATTTGAATTCATCCAAGTTATTGGACTTGGCGGTATAAGGATAGGTGGGCTTTTGGGCCTTGATTGGTTCTTTTTGATTTAATTCCCAAACTGATGTTATGCTATTCATTTGGACAAATTGTACTTTGCTATATCCTGAGAAGTTGCATTCACATAATACCAGATTACAGTGATTTATTGTTGTACTCTAATTGATATATATATATATATATATATATATATATATATGTATGTATGTAAAGATGATTGATATTACATTACATATATTGTTCTGCTGCGATTGTGAGATTCTTTGTTGTTGTAACGACCTGTATTTTTACTATTTTAAATTATTAAATTTAATATGATTATTAAACAAAAATGATTGGAAATAATAATTTATGTTTTATTTATGTAATTTATTTAATATGAACTTGAATAAAATTTTGAAATAACAATTTCGATAAGATTTAAGGAAATTACTTGTATTGGAATGAAGTTCAATATATTTAATGTGTTGTAATCAATAATAAGAATTGAATAATAAATGTTGAATTCTTTAGATGAAAATAAAATAATTTTTTGATAACTAAAATTAATTGAAATTCTAATATTGGAATTCATCAAAATTGGATTATTGGAATACTTTAAAATTAGAAGTGGAACTAAGTGCAGTAGTTGTTTTATTATTTAAATTTGTTTTAAAAGTTAAATTTGATAAGTTAAATAACTTATATTTAAATTATGGTGCTTTATTGGATAATTAAAAATTGTTTAAATTTAATATTACAATTATTTAAATAATTGAATTTAAAGTGGTTAAATTGATTTTGGAATTCTTGTTTTAATTAACGAGGGAAAATGGTCTTTTTGGACACTTTCTCGGATTTCGAGTTTCTTTGGATCCATAATAGTGAATTATTATAGAATTTCCAGTTTTGGACATGCGAGTTTGAAACGCATTGAATTTATTTTCATAATTTTAACTAAAATAAATTGATTTTGAAATGCTATCTTCTGAATATGATGGATTTGGCTCCCGAATTAGTTTCATTGTGTTTGGAATAGGGGTATAACATAAAGAAAACTTGACAGCACGCTTCGTTTGGAGTTCGGAAATTTCACAGGTCATTCGTGTCGAAATCGTATATAATAAGTCATGTTATTTTCATTTTCGTGTATCTAATCTTCGACCATGTTCTTATATAAACTAATGGTCAAAAATCATCCTCCTCTCCTCATTTTCTTCCAATCCACTCATCAAAATTAAACGGCGCCAAAAGGGAAAATGTAGAGCTCGACGAGCTCTACACAACGAACGGTTGGATCGAGGCAAAACATGTAACAACCCGGAAATTTCGATCCCGAAATTTCCAAATAGCTAAAAAAAAAGAAAAGAGAAAGAAGGAGAAACAAAAACAAAACACAGATTCTCACATTCGCAGCAGATAAAATATAATATCTCATAAAATAACATTTATACAAAGAAGCTGTATCAGTTAAATTTCGTACAATACATCAGAGTTACAATATTTACACAAACACTGGACAGTTAAAATTAACTAGTTCCAGATAAACTACAACATGTCACAATGGAATACACTCCATACGTTCCTACCATCCAGCTCGCCTCCTGAGCTCCAGAACGTCCTTACCCGAAAATCTGTAATACTCGGTCTGACCCGAGCATTACATCAAAGTAACACCCGGGTCAGGCTGAAAACCAGTGTGAGTAAACCCATATAATATGAAATACTAAATTCCAATCTTAAAAGAAAACCCGGGTAACTCGTACTTCACTATGAGTTCGTTACTTATTATGCTCAAAACTTATTTCACAATCAAATTCTAAGTATTCTTACTTAGTTCAAAGGTCCATATTATTCCATTTCAGTCTATTCATTTCTTACTTCAAATCCACATAATATGAAATACCGAACTACATCTTAAATGAATTTCCAGGGTAACTCGTACCTTTTTACGAGTTCTTAAAGTCGAACATTTATTACGCGCAATAGTTTCAGGTTGAATGTCCATGTTACTCAATTTATTCCATTCCAGCCTGTATAATTTTACATAACCAATTTATAAAGGATTTAGAGAAATAAGGTTACAATTCAAAGTGGTTTGGGTATGTACCGATACCCAACCATGGTTTCTTCGAATCCATTGTTGTCCTAAAACAAAGATGTTAAGTGTTTTTTTTAACAATTCCATTTATAGCCAGAATTACATATTTGGATAGCCATTTATCATAGATGAACAACCATATAATTACAGTTCAACTCAAACATATCATATCACATAGCATCACATATCAGCTATCATCTAATCTAAGGCATACAATATCATTCAATCATTCATAAGAAAGATATATTTGACACCATTTCTAATTAATTCAATTAATTTAAATTAGTTCCTACAGTCGCTTCTAATCCTGCTTACTTAACATTTATTTAACTACCAACCATTAATTAAGCATCCCTTAATTATCATCTTTACTTACATTAAGTAATTAACCTTTAAATTAATTACTCAAATTAATCTTTACCCATTCACATTAATTACATTTATCCTTAATTAATTACTCGAATTAATTATTCTATAATTACTTACATTGATTAATTATCCTTTCATTAACCACACTTATTAATTAACTTCCCTTAATTAATCCCTTAATTAATCAATTCTAAATCAAATCTTAAAAAAAATCAATCCTTAATTAATTAAACTAAGAAATAAATCCTTAATTACTTCCATTAAGTAATTTCCATTTTACATTCTTTCATCAAGTAAATATCCATTTGGTTAATTATCCTCAATTAATTAACCTTGATCATTAATTTAATCTTTAATTACCATTTAGATTAATTAGTTTTAACTATTCACATTAATTATCTTTTAATTAACCTCCTATTAATTAACCCCGGATTACTTCCAGTAATTAATTTTTTTAATTAATTACATTTAACGAATAATTTTTAATTACATCATTACTTAATCTCAATTAATCTCATTTACTATCCTTTATTTACTTACATAATTAATAAATCACCAATTACTTAAGACCTTAATGCATTTAAAAGATAAACCATTTTATCTTTATTAATATTTTTTTATGTTTAAAATCCTTATTAAATGGACTTTAGAAAATTAATCTATCACCATTTTATTTACTTTAACCTTAAAAGTTAAATTAAGGATTTAAAATCACTCCATCTTCTAATCATTATTTTTAATTACAATATCAAGTTTTTATTTAAGATATACTTTAAAACAAAGGTTGTATATATTATAAAACACTTTTAACTTAATAAATTTAACAAAATTTATCTTAACCTTTTATTTATCTTAAACTAAATCAACACTTAATATTTCAAAAGGAACGAGTTAAGAAATTTGTTTAAATCTAAGTTTTTTTCTTCAATTCAGGAAAATCTAGATAACATCACAGAAGACAGGAGCAACCGAACGCAAATTCTCGAGTTCAAAACCCAGCAATCCCCTATCCTATTTCTCGAGCAAAATCCTAGTGCACTTCGGGTTCGTTCATGATACAACAGCTTCGTCCCAATCTTCGTCTTCACCTGATATATCGCGCACTAGTGCACGTGCACAGATGGCCGTCGGTGATCTGACTCCACCTCCTAATGTCAACAAGCCACTGATCCACTACACTTGATTACGACCATCCAGCTTGATCATCAATCTCGAAATTGAAAAGAAGCCTAATCAGTCCACCAGAAACAACAACCTTCGATCGGAAAATCACTCCTCTCCGATGATCTCGACCACGAGATCCTTCACCCATCAACCAGAAGCCACACCACTACTTCTACCTCGATTTTCCCCCATCGCGAACTAACTCGATCCATCCTCAACGTCAGAACACCTTGACAAAAATGAGGGACAAAACCACCACCAAAACCCTAAATCAGCGTCACCCGCCCACCTCGGGGATAAGAATATTCACCCTATATTTTTTCTCGCCATTACCCATCGATGAGCTACCTTCCAGAGGAAACTCAATCACCCAGATCAACTAGTTCATCAGAAAATGATGAAAACACCAATCACGTTCAATTTGCAATATCTGCCGATTTTGAAACATAAAATTCATGATTTTATTTTTGAAAATCATCATTCCAGATGATACATCGGATTATAAGGTTGAATACATAATTTATTCGAATTGAGATTTTAATATATTCATGCTTACTGAATCCTTTATTTTGTAAAAAAAAAAAACTAACTTAATTTTTTTTTCTGGAAATATTTTTAAATCAAATCCCTATTTATTACAAACAAGTTTGATTTTAAACATCAATGCCTAACAAGAATTAGAGAGACATATTGATTGGTTTTTTCCTTTTTTTTTTCTTTTTAGTTTGAATCTTGTAAAGAAAATTTGAAACCAGAGCTCTGCATTCACGTAACTATTATATACATACTGACACACCAATTCAAAATATATTCGTACCCATGCATGTATCCAAATCTCATTTAACAGGACATTATCACAAATAATAATCACAAGCATCAAAATAAAATCAGATCTGGGTTTAAAATAGTGAAGTTTACTCACCTTTCTGTTTGAACAGAGTAGATTTTTGTTTTTTGAAAATTTGAAGCTGGACTTGATCCCTGATTCCTTATCTATACTCAGTTGAATCTGAATTTACCTAATGTGATTTGCCTACTGACTTTGCTTAGCTTCTAGATTTTTGAACTTGAATCAATTGACTGTTGAATGATTTGGTTTCCAGGTTTGCTTGCCTGATTTTGAATATGTTTTTATTCAATCTTTAATTTGGTTTTTGATTTTGAACTATACTTTGTTTTTATCTTTTTTTTTGAATGCTTGAAATAAAATTGAAAAGAGTATGATAATTTTTTTTAGTTCTTAATATTCAAAGATGAAAAGAATATTAAAAAAAGACACTTGTCAATTTACTCAACACTTGTTACTTCATAATCTTTTGTCTTTACACTTGTTGAAATGAGTATCTTTATGTTTAAATCCTCCATTTATTTTAATCTTAACAATTTTGTTTTGACCCCTTTTAAATTAAGTATTTATAATTATTTATTATAAATATATTTTCATATGTATTATGTTCTCAAATATATATAACCTATGTTTTATAATATCTATCTTTTAAATCTCAAATTCTAATTCAAACTCAAATCCAAATTCATTTTAAAATCCAATTTGAAATCAACTCAAATATATGTATATATTTAAACAATACAAATTAAATTTGTAAATTTTGTTAAATCTATTTATATTTTGAAAAACATTACATTATTACTATTGTTTGAAAATAACAATTTTGCCAATTTTAAATAATTTATAAAAGAGATTATCACGATTATTTGTTTAATTATAAATCAATATTTTCAATAGTTAAATCAGATAATTATTCAATTATCTAATTCTCGAAAATCCGGGTTATCACATTCCTCCCCCCTTTGAATCTTTTCGTCCTCGAAAAGGAACGAAAGCAAAATTTATTAAATATTTTAAAACCAGTTAAAATATTCTTTGATCATTTTTCAAATACCTTTAAAATCTATGTAATATTGCCAAAATAGTGTTTATAAAAATACTTTTATAACTCGATGTCTCAACAGGTCCATCCTCGTTCTTACAGAAATTCGATCATACGTTGATCAGGCGTAGTACTGAAAATCTACAAGAACTTGGTAAACTCATTTTCAACACCTAGTGAAAATACTTGAAAAATATTTTATTAAAAATATAGAAATCATTTTTGAAAATAGAGAGAATATTTTTTTGGTGATAATGCTCTGGAAATCATGACCCCCATCCATGGTCACAGTTACATCTTGGGTTATGTTGTCATCGCAGTAAAAGTCCATGTAATTGTAGGCACTCCGCGCCCCTCAATTACACTATGGAACCCACAACAGATCGCAGTTACATTCCAGGATATGTTGTCATCGCAGCAAAAGTCCATGTAACTGTTGGCTCTCAACGGCACACACGATTTTCGCTGTCAAAATGAAACTTCTCCACTACTACATAGATCGCAGTCTACCGATATAAAATCAAACGCAGAATGTTGGCTCTCAGAGGCACACAAACTTTTGCTATGTTACCATAGGTCGCAGTTACATCCTGGGTTACGTTGCCATCACAATAAAAGTCCATGTAACTGTTGGCTCTCAACGGCACACACGACTTTCTCTATGGTACACATTACTCATAATCCCCAGGAACTAGTTTTGTCCGAACTCCACACAGGATCAACTTTAGAACCCCCCTGGGGCTCAAGGCAGCACCACCCGGTGGCACTCCTAAGAACTTCATTTCAAGGGAGCGCCTTTTTTCCCAGAGCCATCATCAAAAAACTTTATACTATACACATATAGTAACTTTCAAATCATACACCTAGTATGATCTCATACAAAGCTCCTTTACACAAAATCGATTATCCCAAAATCGATACTTCTCAAACTAGGCTTTCCAAATTTCAATATTGATTTTACCCAAAAATCAAAAGCCTTTCCAAATCCAAAGGTTCCCAAAACCTTTTCCAAAATCCTCATAAGATCCTTTATATATATATATATATATATATATATATATATGCAGATATATATAATTTTTTAAAAACTTAGGATCATTTCAAACTTGTATAAAATTCCTTTTATACTTCAAAACACCTTTAAAATCTTTTCTTCTGGCAATAGATTCAACAAGAGGAGATTTATCTTATATAACAAAGAAATATAACTTTATTTACTCCACATCAAATATTCAAATTTGATTACTCTATAAATTCATTAACCATATTACTTACTTCCATAAGTAAATTTCTACCATAGAAATACCTAATTTCTATTTTATTTTATCATATATTTCACAAAATATATTTTTCACTTCAAAAACCATTTTACAGTTCTTATCCTCAAACTCCCAGTATAATTTTATTCAAATCCGTACGATGTACACATATCATCCGTACGCTATACCAATCTGATCGCTCACTCGATCACACAATTTCACTTCCGAACTAGTATCGTCCACCCGACTTTCTAGTGTGGACGCAGATCTAGTTTCTTGATCAGAAACCGTCATTCTCCTTGCATGGTCATAACTATGATAGAGAATATCCAGAACCAATCAATAATCCATATCCAGGTTCGACGTCAAAAATCGAGTGAAAAATCCCAACTCGGATCGACATACTATTTCAAAGTTCTATGCTCGAATCTGGATCAATTCACTATGCGAATAGAATAATATACGTATACCCTACGTATTTATCTTTTATTGGTTATTAGCCAAATCAATTTCTCCTCTCTATCCACATTCACTTTGATTTTTCATTCACTTACAATTCTTAAATCCTTATTTGGATTATCACTTCAATTCTTATCCCAAATGGATATTTAATAAATAACAGTTTGAACCCTGACAAGTGTATATTTAGAAAATAGCTTGAAAATTTTAAAAATAGATAAGTAGTTGAAAAATAGTTGTTAGTTTGCAAAATATCTTTAAAATAGTTAACTAATTGTAAAAATAATTGGAAAATAGTTAAATAATTATAGAAATTTTAGATAATTGCAAAATAGCTGTAAAATAGTAATTAATTATAAGACAGTTGAAAAACAGTAATTAGTCTATCAAACAGTTACAAAATAGTTAAATAACTTCAAAAGTAGTTATAAAATAAGTATAAGTTAGTTTTGGGTTTAATAAGAAAGGTTGTATATAAAATAAATAACTTGGAAAAAATAGATTTGTGCTAAAACAATTTATTTTGAAAATATTCTAGAGTCAAAACTGTTCACTTTCCCAACAATTCAATTTATTCCATTTAAATTTATCCACATTCAATTTAAATAACTCCAATTTTCCCTTGGACTTGATTTATTCCCAATCCAAATCAAATTCCATTTGATTTTAAACATTTTTAACTTTAATTACTATTCCAAATTTGGACTAATTTCAAATTGAATCCACTTCAATTTCAAATCATTTAAATTTCTATAAGAATTAATTCCAATTCCCATTAGAATTTGAAACCATCATTTTTCTTTCATTTTTTTTCCAATTAATCCAATTCAAATCTTCCATTTGAATTCCATACTTATTCATCTTCAATTCTAATTAATTCAAACGAAATTCAATTCAGACTAATGGAATCTAAATTTCAACTTTAACCCATCTCGAATTATATAAATTCGAGTTAAATTCTCTAAGATTGGTTTATCCTTTTAAACCAAATTAACCTTTATTAAAAAAAATTTAATTTTTGAGCTCAAATTCTAGAATTTTCATTTTAAATTATCTTTATTTACTTATTTCAAAGTTTACATAAGAGTTTAAAACAATTTTAACTTAAAATTTTAATTTATTACCTAATTTTATCTTCCAGTTTGAAACCAATTGTGAAACAAGTTTAATTTACAAATTCAATTATTCAAATTTTTAGTTCAAAGTAATTCCATATCCTTAATTTCAATTTAAAGTTTAATTTCCCCATTTATTTCAACAATGAATATATTACCACACTTCATTTCTCATTCATTTAAACAAATCCGATCAACAATTTAAAAATCTTTAACAACAGTAGGATGATATCATCTAATTTATTTTAAAACATCCATCCATTTTCAACTTCTAGATCTCAAACCCGTTTTGAGGTCACATAATTGCCAATTAAAATTAACCATTTAACTCTCCAAGTTAAATTTTAATTTCATCTTAAAATTTCTAAGTCAGGTTGCTTATTAAATTATCTAACTTTCCCAAAGTTAAATTCTATTACTTAACCCAGCCAACCTTACCAATTTGAATTCCATTTCAAATTCTAAATTTCACATTATTAATCTTCCCACTTCTAAATTTCAAAAACTTATCACTTTGGGTACACACCTCATTCCAAATTAAAACTCAACATTTAGAGTTTTTTTCAAACTATCTTTGATATTATGTATATCCACACATATATACATATTTGCTTCTTGGCCCACCAAGCCAAATTTTAAAATTTATACCACCCTTGGTTTTAATTTAACAAATTCTTTTAAAGTTTACATATAACTTCTTATTCTAAATTAAGATTACAATCAAAATAGTTTGAATAATATTATTTCCTTTAACATTTTGAAAACAATTTCAAATGTTTAAATTTAGAATTCAGAACTGCACAATTCAAAACCCATGTCAATTTATAAGTTATACTCATTATCAAATATTTCATTATTAAACATAATAAACATTTATGAAAATAACCAAGATTATCATATTTGGAAAACAATTCATTACCATCTAATTTTGGAATTCTTCCCCAAATTCAAGATTTTAAATTTCAGTTTGCATCCATTTCAAACTCATCTTTATTCAATTTCAATTTGGTTGTATTTCTATTACCACTTAATTTAATTCCAATAATTTAACAACCAATTACCTTAATATTTATTAGAAAGAAATATTGCTTTATATATATCAAAATATATTCTTATATAAAATCATTTAGAATCTTTATATAAGAAAATAACAAGTACGCTCTCATATATATACACTCAACTCATTCTAGAGTACCATTGATCCTATCTATAATGAGTAATCCCACCAGAGCTAAGGTTCCTCCTTACCTTCTGCTCTGATATCAAATGTAATGACCCGGAAATTTCAATCCCAAAATTTCCAAATAGTTAAGGAAAAAAAGAAAAGAGAAAGAAGGAGAAACAGAAACAAAACACAGATTCTCACATTCGCAGCGGATAAAATATAATACCTCATAAAATAAAATTTATGCAAAGAAGCTGTATTAGTTAAATTTCGTACAACACATCAGAGTTACAATATTTACACAAACACTGGACAGTTAAAATTACCTAGTTCCAGATAAACTACAACATGTCACAATGGAATACACTCCATACGTTCCTGCCATCCAGCTCATCTCCTGAGCTCCAAAACGTCCTTACCTGAAAATCTGTAATACGAAGTCTGACCTGAGCATTACATCAAAGTAACACCCGGGTCAGGCAGCATGAGTAAACCCATATAATTTGAAATACTAAATTCAAATCATAAAAGAAAACCCGGGTAACTCGTACTTCACTACGAGTTCATTACTTATTATGCTCAAAACTTATTTCATAATCAAATTCTAAGTATTCTTAATTAGTTCAAAGGTCCATATTATTCCATTTCAGTCTATTGATTTCATACCTCGAATCCATATAATATGAAATACCAAACTACATCTTAAATAAATTTCCAGGGTAACTCGTACCTTTTACGAGTTCTTAAAATCAAACATTTATTACGCGCAATAGTTTCATGTTAAATGTCCATGTTACTCAATTTATTCCATTCCAGCCTGTATACTTTTACATGACCAATTTATAAAGGATTTAAAGAAATAAGGTTACAATTCGAAGTGGTTTCGGGTACGTACCGATACCCGACCATGGTTTCTTCGAATCCAATGTTGTCCTAAAACAAAGATGATAAGTATTTTTTAAGAAATTCCATTTATAACCATAATTACATATTTAGATAGCCATTTATCACAGATAAACAAATCATATTATTGCAGTTCAACTCAAACATATCATATCACATAACATCACATATAAGCTATCATCTATTCTAAGGCATACAATATCATTCAATTATTCATAAGCAAGATGTATTTGACACCATTTCTAAATAATTTAGTTAATTTAAGTTAGTTCCTTTAGTCACTTTTAATCCTGCTTACTTAACATTTATTTAATTAACAACCATTAATTAAGCATCCCTTAATTATCATCTTTATTTACATTGAATAATTAGCCTTTAATTAATTACTTAAATTAATCTTTACCCATTCACATTAATTACATTAATCCTTAATTAATTACTCGAATTAATTATTCTATAATTACTTACATTGATTAATTATCCTTTCATTAACCACACTTATTAATTAACTTCCCTTAATTAATCAATTATAAATCAAATCTTAAAAAAATCAATCCTTAATTAATTACACTAAGAAATAAATCCTTAATTACTTCCATTAAGTAATTTCCATTTTACATTCTTTCATCAAGTAATTATCCATTTGGTTAATTATCCTCAATTAATTAACCTTGATCATTAATTTAATCTTTAATTACCATTGAGATTAAATAGTCTTAACTATTCGCATTAATTATCTTTTAATTAACCTCCTTATTAATGATCCCTTAATTACTTCCAATAATTAATTCTTTTAATTAATTACATTTAACGAATAATTTTTAATCACATCATTACTTAATCTCAGTTAATCTCATTTACTATCCTTTATTTACTTAAATAATTAATAAATCACCAATTACTTAAGACCTTAATACATTTAAAAGATAAACCATTTTATCTTTATTAATATAAAAAATTTATCTTTAAAATCCTTATTAAATAGACTTTAGAAAATTAATCTATCACCATTTTATTTACTTTAACCTTAAAAGTTAAATTAAGGATTTAAAATCACTCCATCTTCTAATCATTATTTTTAGTTACAATATCAAGTTTTTATTTAAGATATACTTTCAAACAAAGGTTGTATATATTATAAAACACTTTTAACTTAATAAATTTAAAAAAATTTGTCTTAACCTTTTATTTATCTTAAACTAAATCAACACTTAATATTTCAAAAGGAATGAGTTAAGAAATTTGTTTAAATCTAATTTTTTTTTCCATTCAGACAAAACTGGATAACATCACAGAAGATGGGAGCAACCGAACCCAAATTCTCGAGTTCAAAACCCAGCAATCCCCTTTTCTATTTCTCGAGCAAAATCCTAGTGCACTTCGGGTTCGTTCCTGAGACAACAGCTTCGTCCCTATCTTCATCTTCACCTGATATATCACGCACCAGTGCACGTGCACAGATGGCCGCCGGCGATCTGGCTCCACCTCCTAATGTCAACAAGTCTGTAACAACCCGCATATTTATCGATTTTTATATTTAAATATTTTATTTATATATTATATCGTTAATCGGATTTTGGTCCGAAAAGCTACTTTTTGCAAAAACGGTCAAATTAGGACTCGAGACCACTTCCATTGAGTTCGAAATGCCGTTTACAACTTTTTTAAGTATAAACATCGATATGTTTGGAGTCAGTGGAATTTCACTAACTTTTCCCGCTTTGGACTTTGTGTTGGTTTAGCCCATTAAAACCCGAGTCCCAACCCCTTCTCCTCACTCTTCATAAATTCCTAACTAACTCAAGATTTGCATTATTGGTGAAAAGAATGGGAAATTAAAATTCCAAAACTCAAATTCAATTGCAATCCATCTTTCTACTCCAAATTCAAGAAGAAGACATTGGATTCAAGCTTCTTATGCTTAGATAGAAGAGGGATTGATTCTTGCTTGCTTAAAACTTCATTTTCATTGATATTCGGTGCAAAGGTGAGATTTTTATCCCATAAATCTAGTCTATATCTATATTGGACTGTTGGGAATGATTCCCTATCACTTTAGTATGCGCATTTGTATTTGGTTTGGATCGGATTGGCGAAAAACTTCAAATTTTAGTGATTTTGGTGAAAAATTGTTACTAGGTCGTTCTGGCCATTTTTAGCTCGTTCGGAGTTAGGTCGCTCGTCCATAGGTCGTAGGTCGCTTACGAGTTAACCCTAGGTCGTTCTGGCCATTTTTACCTCGTTCGGAGTTAGGTCGCTCGTCCATAGGTTGTAGGTCGCTTACGAGTTAAACCTAGGTCATTTTGGCCATTTTTACCTCGTTCGGAGTTAGGTCGCTCGTCCATAGGTCGTAGGTCGCTTACGAGTTAACCCTAGGTCGTTCTGGCCATTTTTACCTCGTTCGAAGTTAGGTCACTAACTCGTAGGTCATGGAGAAGTTAGGTCGTAGGTCGTGGAGAAGTTAGGTCGTAGGTCGTCGGGAAGATAGGTCGTAGGTCGCTCGGCCATGCCTATTTCCTTAAGTCGCTCGACCCTGCTTAAGCCATTAGGTCGTTGACCTTTTTAACTCGCTCGATCTGTTCTGCCACTAGGTCACGTACCTCGCCCTCTCTTAGGTCGCTAGGTCGCGACGTTTTAGGTCGCTGCACCCTATGCCTCTATAGGTCGCTCGACCTCGTTTATGACCATAGGTCGCTCACCCCCTCTTCGTTGAGTCGCTTGGGACGTTAGGTCGCATGGCCCTTACACCGTTAAGTTGTTTACATCGATGGGTCACTCGGCCTTGCTAACTTTTAGGTCGCGAGTTTTATAAGTCGCTCGCCTCCCTTAGGTCTTCACTAGGTCGTACCATTTTGGACGGGGACGCTGCCCCCTGGACCCCCGCGACCTGACCGGGCAGGTCGAACCCCGTAGCAGGGGCAACGCCCCCGCACCCCCACCTTGGGGGGTTGCCACCCCCTGAACCCCCCCTCCGTAGGGGATCTTATCTGAAAAACATTCAACAGAACTTGCTGAGTTGATTTCATTGGATTCTTATCACATCTTCGATTGTGATCTTTGTGATTGATTGTTTCTACAATCGCTTCTGTGATTTGTCACTTAAAAATATGAAGGTTTCAATACTAGTAGTAAATATCAAAACTCTTTCAACAAAATGATTTCAACTCTATTTTCAATAACAAAGCTCTTTTTCTTAAATCGTTTTCCAATCTACTAGTATATACAAACCTTTACCTCATTCGGATGAGAAATCTCATTAAACGGCTTAGTAAAAAAAGTGGTATGAAACGCTTGCGTTCACTTCGTCGGTTAATTCTTGGACTTGTTCGATTGAACCTCTTGTGATAATTTTTTAGTGAAGATTTTACAGTTTGTTCGTAAACATTTAAGTTAAGCAAGTGGTTATGGGACACGAAGCTAAACTTTTATATTTACTAGCTTAGTGTAATTGACACTTCTCGTTGATCATGACGATCATTTTTATGGTTAGACTAGACCTCATTGGTGTGATTCCGACTCACACATATCTCTTTGTCCGCAAGGTTAGTCTAGACACCACTTGTGTGATTCCACTCACACATACCTTTTTGTTGCGAGGTTAGGCTAGACACCACTTGTGTGATTCCACTCACACATACCTTTTTGCTTTTTGGTTAGCCTAGACCTCATCTGGGTGATTCCGACTCACCCATATGGGGTAGCTCCCCATGGTCTTCGGACCGTCATGTGATAGGCCTCTTTCCCTTTTTCTGTGATTTCTGGATTTCTTGTGTTGATTTCTGGAATTTATGTCATTGACTTGTTATGAGTACAAGTTTAGGGTATGATGCCCTCTTTGGATCTTTGAGAAGATTCTTGTGATATCGATTTATCTCTTATTGATTGATCTTCTGTTGATCATCATTTGCATACTTATAGTAGTATGTCAGTGTGGATATTTTATGTTTATGCCATATCTTTTATTTTATACCGTATCATCTGATATTTATAGCTAGACTGATCCGTTTATTATTTTCTTAAATAATACTCGGGTCAGACCGAGATGTTACAGGTGCTTCTGCTTGACTTCTTCCTGGGATTTGCTACTCTGACTTTTGGCTAACTATTTAGATTAGCAGTTTTTGTTATACACACTTGAGATATAGACTATAGTTGTTTTCTTTTGTATAGCACGTGTTGCTATTCTTTTGTATTATTGTGGATCTTTTGACCACTACTCTGATGTACACTTTCATGTGTTAGTTATATATTCATATCTTCTTCCGCCTTTGTGATATGGATGTCTGTGATGATTTGTGTTATGCTTATTTCTATGTTTATTTTCGAAGATTATTTATAGCCACCGTGTGATAAGCAATCACATGGATGGTCGCTCCTCAACAGCCTTATTCTCCGTGCTAGTTGACAGCACTACACCGTTGTGTTCTTGGCTAGCGTGGGTATAGAGGTAGGGCGTCACAAAGTCATCGATCCACTCCACACTTGATTACGACCATCCAGCTTGATCATCAATCTCAAAATCGAAAAGAAGCCTCATCAGTCGACCAGAAACAACATCCTTCGATCGGAAAATCACTCCTCTCCGATGATCTCGACCATGAGATCCTTCACCCATCAACCAAAAGCTATGCCATTACTTCTGCCTCGATTTTCCCCCATCGCGAACTAACTCGATCCATCCTCAACGTCAGAACACCTTGACAAAAACGGGGGACAAAACCACCACCAAAACCCTAAATCAGCATCGCCCACCTCGGTGATTAGAATATTCACCCTATATTTTTCTCGCCACTACCCATCGACGAGCTACTTTCCAGAGGAAACTCGATCACCCAGATCAACTCGTTCACCAAAAAATGATGAAAACACCAATCACGTTCAATTCGCAATATCATGCGATTTTTAAACAAAAAATTCATGATTTTATTTTTAAAAATCATCATTCTAGATGATACATCAGATTATAAGTTGAATACATAATTTGTTCAAATTAGGATTTTAATAATTCATGCTTACTAAATCCTTTATTTTGTAAAAAAAACTAACTTTAAATATTTTTTTTTCTGGAAATATTTTTAAATCAAATCCCTGTTTATTACAAACAAGTTTGATTTTAAACATCAATGCCTAACAAGAATTGGAGAGACATATTGATTGGTTTTTCCTTTTTTTTCCTTTTTAGTTTGAACCCTGTAAAGAAAATTTGAAACCAGAGCTCTGCATTCACATGACTATTATATACATACAGACACACCAAGTCAAAATATATTCGTACCCATGCATGTATCCAAATCTCATTTAACAGGACATTATCACAAATAATAATCATAAGCATCAAAATAAAATCAAATCTGGGTTTAAAATAGTGAAGTTTACTCACCTTTCTGTTTGAATAGAGCAGATTTTTGTTTCTTTGAAAATTTAAAAATGGACTTGATCCTTGATTCCTTATCTATACTCATTTGAATCTGAAGTTGCCTAATGTGATTTGCCTATTGACTTTGCTTAGCTTCCATATTTTTGAACTTGAATCAATTGACTGTTGAATGATTTGGTTCCAAGGTTTGCTTGCCTAATTTTGAATCTGTTTTGATTCAATCTTGAATCTGGTTTTTGATTTTGAACTATACTTTGTTTTTATCTTTTTTTTGAATGCTTGAAATAAAATTGAAAAGAGTATGATAACTTTTTTTATTTCTTAATATTCAAAGATGAAAAGAATATTAAAAAAAATGACACCTGTTAATTCACTCAACACTTGTTACTTCATAATCTTTTGTCTTTACACTTGTTAAAATGAGTATCTTTATGTTTAAATCCTCCATTTATTTTAATCTTAACAATTTTGTTTTAACCCCCTTTAAATTAAGTATTTATAATTATTTATTACAAAATATATTTTCACACGTATTACGTATTATGTATTATGTTCACAAATATATATATATATAAATTATGTTTTATAATATCTATCTTTTAAATCTCAAATTCTAATTCAAACTCAAATCCAAATTCATTTTAAAATCCGATTTGAAATCAACTCAAATATATGTATATATTTAAACAATACAAATTAAATTTGTAATTTTTTTAGATCTATTTATATTTTGAAAAATATTACATTATTACTATTGTTTGAAAATAACAATTTTGCCAATTTTAAATAATTTATAAAGGAGATTATCACAATTACTTGTTTAATTATAAATCAATATTTTCAAAAGTTAAATCAGATAATTATTCAATTATCTAATGCCTGAAAATCAGGGTTATCACAAAAATCTCGAGATTGCCAGAATTCGTAGGCGTTCAACTGCGAATGTTTGGGATTTTAACGTGCGTACGCGCGCGATGGTCTGGAAGGCTGGCAATGGTGGCTCGGAGGCGGAAGCTTGCAGTAGCGTGGTTGGATCGGGTACAGCCATGCATGGTGGCACACACGCATCAGAGTTCGATTGCGATGGTGGGTTCATGTCGCATTCCTGGACGAGGTGGGCGAGAGGATGAGAGTTTTGGGTATGGTTTTGTTTTTCTTTTGTTTTTTTATGTTAATTAACTTTAATTATATCGTAATGTTTAAAAATCTGCATCTTTTGCATATGAGGTCTGTTTCGAGTGAAACAAGTCGCGTTGCAACCGTATCGATATCGTCTACAGCATGAATGGAATTGGAATTTATTTGAAGCTAGAACTTTTTAGTTGCGGATAAAGGTGAGTGTTTTAAATGTTCACGAAGTACTAAATATTTTTGTGTTCGTTAAATGGATATTATGAAGTAATTTAATTTTATTGGCCGTTGTTTGATAATTTAATTGACATTTAAATTGACATACGAATTGACTATTAGAAATTAAAATTGACAGTTAAATTGAAATTGGAATTGAACTGCTAGTTAATTATTGATTATTATAACTGGTCAACTATTGTGATATATTGACAGTTTTGGAACGCTGATTGTGATGGATGCTATTGGTTGATGCTTAAGATGATTTAGATGTTTATTTATTTTTATCTATTCCTATTACCAACCCTGTATATTATTGATGTCATATAAACTGTTATATGAATTATATTCGAATAAATTAAGAAATAGGTTGAAATGATATATACTTATGACACTTTAATTTAGATTGAAATGATATATATATCCATCCCTGAAATTAAAATTGGAATAATTGATCACTTGGCCATATGATAGAAAATTATATATGGATACCGGATTGTTAAATTAAACGATTTAAATTTTTTGGATTGAACTTATTCAAATGACTTTATTTTATAAAAATAAAGTTGAATCGAAATATAGGAATTGGAATATTTTCGAACTCATGCTTGAAATGTTGAAATTAATTTTTTTAAAGAAATTTTTTTAAAGAATTTATTTGGAATTTGAAGTTAAGATTGAAATATGACTTGAATTATGGAAATTGTATTGTTTTAAATGATTTGAACTTTTACTTGAACTTTGAAATTATTTTAGTAAAAAACATATAAATCAATATTTCAAACTTAGGCTCGGAATTGAATTATTTTAAAGATTTGATCTAAAATTTGAACATTGAAGCTAAATTGATTTAAGTGATTTAAATCGGTATTTTGAAATCGTACTTGAAATTGATATAAATTGAAATGGTTTAAAAATAAGAATTGAATTGAAATTTAAACCATAAAATCAAACTATTAAATCAGAATTGAAGTTAAAATAAACGTTTCGAATTCGAAGTAATTCGAATTAAAATCAAAATTAAGTCAATTTGAATTAAATTGAAATTAAGTCGATTTAAACTGATTTGAGATATAAGATGTTCTGAATTGAAAGATTTGAAATTGAATCAGTTTGATTTAAATTTGCACCTGAATCAAAATTTATCGGAAATGGGAAAAAGCAGTTTTGAATATGAAATTATTTTCACTATAAACTATTTTTTTATAAACTGTTTTAGAATTCATCCTTTAAAATTTCAAAGTTATTTCAATTTTCAAATCTTTAATATATAATCTATTTTAACTATTTAACTATTTTAACTTTTTAAACTATTTAAAATTATTCAAACTATTTCTAAAAATTCATACTGGTCAGAGTGGGGACTATTTATATTTAAATCGTGGATTTAAATGCAAATTTGGTTAAAATGAAGTTATAACCTAAATTGGAATTCGAAATGGAATTTTGAATGAGATGGTATTTTCAGGCGAAACCATCATATTATGAAGTTAATATGAAGATCTTGAAATGAAGTATATTTTGAAGCGAACATGGTATTTTGATATCAAGTATGAATCGTTTTTGAAATGTAAAAGTACCAACGATGTGTAAAACGAAGTTTGATTATTAAAGAGACTGGTGCCTCTTATTGACATGCTCTCTGTCAATATTGGAACCACTTTAACAACTTTATACGCGGAGGAGACTCTAGAATAAACTAGTTGGATTTGGTGTACGTTTGCTGGATTTGAAGAAACAGAACAACGATGGATAGTCCCAACACTTTGTCAATTTGAAATGACTAAAACAGGACGGCTTAATCCAGGCCAAGTGGGCTAGCTACTCCTAGCGGACATTTGTTCTTCGATTTTTCTTGTGGACTCGGTCCATACTATTACCTTTGATGTTGGTTCCGATTGGTGCACCGTGATTTAGGATGACTTCCCTTGGACTCGATATGGGATAGATGGATGCGGTGGGTGGTCGTGGCTATGATGCTTTACCACCAGCCTTGCAACTCGAACCGTTAGTATCCTACCTTGGGCATTGCCTTATATGCCTTGTCATACTTTTATTCTTATACGTTACCACTACGATTTTGGTTTAGTGTTGTCTTATTACGGTGCTTCCCTATCTACTGATGTTCTATTGGTCGTGTTATATGCAAAATGTACGACAACGCTTAAAAACGTGTCAAAGGGAATTAATTTAAAGCCTTAACGCTAAGAAAAATATTTATTTTAATAATTAGACATTACATATATAGTGTATTCTATTATATGTAGTTATTTTGACGGATCCTTAAGAGATGGAAAATCCCGTAACGTCTCTTAAGTTATTGCATGCATGTTATACACTGAATAAGAGATGTAAAACCCCATAAATCTGACACTATTACACTCATGTTATATGTCATATTGATTTGACTCATATAAGGATATTTTAATCCTGACTTGAGTATTTTGTTTTTTCATTACACTCGGTTTAGCCCTGAGTTTTCAGCGCATTGAAGAAAATATTCAAGAGGACGAAGATGATGATTTGGTATATTATTACTATTCTTTTTTCCTGCATCATGCCATTCCGCTACATTATTTGTTTTATCTCTATTGTATGTATAACTCTGATAAATATTATATATATTATAATCAAATGTATAGTATAAACAGCTTCATGAACTATTTTTTTGAGTATTATATTTTACTATTCCGTTGCAAGATTTTGTGTTTGTTTTCTTCTTCTTTTTATTTTTCTTAATTAACCACATTGATTATCTTTGTTTCAAATTGTTTGAGTTGGACATGTGTGGATTATTTTTGATTTAAACCTTCCAAAATATGGGTCGTCACAGTTGCTTCACTTTCTTTTCCCTTCCCCTTCTCTTCTCTCCTTCTTTCTTTTTTCTCTTATCAATCGGGTTTTCCAGCATTCGATTGCTTGGCATGCAATACAATGGGCGTATTAATGTCGATTTTAGAGGGTCGAAAATACTCAGTTATTACACTTGGTATAAGAGCTGAAGGTTAAGCTAGAACCTTGACTTTGGTGGGGAAACTCATTAAGAGTAAGGTAATGGAATACATTATTACGAGTTTTGAGTGTACACATATGAGCACGTACTTGTTAGTGATATAAAAGTGTTTTATATTGTGTTAATTTATCGGTGGAGTGGCTTATGTATTCTGGTCGGTACATGGGATGCCACGATATCGATAGGGGTTTCTAAATGCTTAAACAAAGAAAACCGATACAATATTGTTTTGAGAATTGGTAAATGAAATAATTTTACCATAATTATATTTTATATATATCAAATAATAATTTTTCAGAAATTATTGTAGTTACATATAGTGTGTTTGATTGTTAGTGAATGATAAAATTTGATTATTATCGTTTGTTGTTTGTTGTTTTAATAAAAGTTGTTGTTATTGTAACAGAAATAAAGATGAATAATTGAGAAATAATCTTATATAAGAAATGGAATTTATAAGTATGAATTATAGAGCATTGATTATGATTAAAATAATCAACAGTTGTGAAATGAATTACATAAGAAGTGATATTTTATAAATATGATTTATAAACGTGATTCATATATGGAAAGAAAATAAAATTTCCTAAGTATATTTATAAATATGATTTGTTGATAAAATGGATTTAAAATAAGAAGTTTGAGAATTTAAATCCCATTAATTTTGAAAATTGCTTTTTAAAGGGTTTTGGAATAATAATAGTATTATTTTGAAAATATTTTGGTCAGAAATATTTTAAAAGGGATTTAAAAGAAATAGGAAGCACTAAACACACTTTAGCCACTGGGAAATAATTCGGATGATGACTGCACTTTCGACATTCATTTTCGAGTTTCTAAGTGAGAGATTGCTACCATTGAAATTTGGTTTAGCTAAAACAAAATTTTTTTTCGATTCCAGGAGTGAAATTTGATATATAAAGAAGTTATATATATATATATATATATCTGTGTGTGTATATATATATGCTTTCAAAATGATTTGAAATAAAATATGGTGTTTAAAAATCTTGAAATTTTTTATCTAAATGTTTAGAGGAAACATAAGACAATAAATTTTGAACTTTGAAAATGGTATAGATAAGAAAAGAAAGTTTGGAATTAAGATACGGAGATAATTTTTTTTATAAAGGTTAAATAAAATTGAATTAGATTTGAAATGAATTAAGTGAATTAGTGAAATGAATTAATGTAATGAATGGAATATAGTTTGGAATGTTGTTGGATAGAATTGAATATGAACTCAAGTTTTTGAGGTAAAAATATGCATAGGGATTCTTTTATAAAATTTATAAAATAAATTTAAGTAAATAATTTTACGAAATGGATGTTAAGCATTATTAGTAGTAAAGAAAATATACTGAGTAACCTGAATATGGAATGAAATGTTGTTGAGCATAGATTGAATTTAAAGTGCATGTAAGCAAAGTAAATGAGAATAGAGTGAAGAAATGAAAGTGTATAAATATAATGTTGACATTTAAAAATGTGAATTGGTATGGTTATAAATTAGTTGGACAGTTATCAATTGTGAATGGTTTCTCTTTTTACATTGGCTGCATTTGCATATAATTATTATATATTCTATATGTTATATATTGATATTGCTTTCTATAAACATATTCTCATTGGTTGCTGAGTGATTAGTCGGTGCGGATGGTGTAAGCTTCACATTTGAGCTCGCTTTCGCATTATATTGGTTGAATATGCTTGCTGATACTGAAATTGGTACATATCTCGGATTACATATTGTATATTTATATTTTTCCCTACGGAATGCCTCATCCTTGAAGATAAGATGTTTACTCGTGATTATATATATCGTAAAAAAAATTGACCGAGCTATGAAAATGAGACACTGGCGAAAATTTTCAAAAATTTAAGGTATTAGAATTTTTTTGAAATTTTATTGATATAACTAAAAATTGATTTTTGAGTTATAAAATGGAATGGTTGAAGGGATGGAAATTAGTTGGTATTGGTGAATAAATTTAAAGAGTTCGAAGAATTTGGGAATCTATTAACTAATTGGTTTTGAAAAGTTAATGGGTTTGGGGTGTTTATCTTACTTGCTAATTTCGAGATGAAATTCTTTCAATGGGAGAGAATGTAACGACCCAGAATTTTAGTAATTTGAATTTGGAATATTTAGTTGATTTTGAATATTGAAAAGTTAATTTTATAAGTTAAATAACTTGGATTTCAAATATAGAAATTTATTTGATAATTAAATTATCAAATTTAATATTCAGAATTGTTTAAAACTACTAAATCTTGAATTCAATATGAAAGGAATGATTTTAAAAGTTGATTTAAATTATATTAGATAAGAATGGAGATTGTTAACTTTTAAATTTGATTTAAAAGTGATTAATTTGGTTTTTGTAGTAATTCGTTTTAATTAACATATAAAAATAGCTTTCTGGGGCACTATCTTGGATTTTGACGAAACCAGTTCCATTGGTTTCATAATAGTGAATTATTATATGCTGTCGAATTTGGTGATGATTGAATGTATTGTTGGTCGTAGGAGATCAAAACACATATGAATAAGTTTTAGAAAAATTCATCAAATAATTGGGTTTGAAAAGCTATCTTCTGTATATGATCGAATTAGGTCTTGAGACTGGTCCTATTGCGTTCAGGATAGGGGCATAACAAATAGAACACCAAGCGGCACACCTCGTTTGTAATCCGAGATTTTTGAGTGCATTGAATTGATGTTTTTAAATATAAAAATAAAAATAATTTATATTTTCATTTTATCAGCATGTTTGTCCATACTGCCTACGTCGTGCCTATACCACTAAATTTATAAAATCACGTTCATTAGAAAAAATTCGTTCTTCTAAAATTGAAAATATGGGTCATCCAACGACTAACATCTATCGGCGCCACCATGGAACGATTTAGCCTACGACCCCAACTGCAAATTTGTAGTGCTCGGTGAGACGTGGCCAATGACTTGTTGGATTTAATTGGAGTTCATCACGGCTGCGGCAATTTAGCCATGTTCATGGACCAGGGGGTATCGTTTTGGGTCATTTTGGGTGACGGTGTGCAAGGATGGGGGGTCGGTGATGGTGGCCAACGGCCAATCGATCATAGGGGAAGGTCTGATGTTGTGTTATTTTCGTTTGTGCTTGGAATAAGTTAGGAGGGAAGGAGAGGTAGTTTTATTTTTTTAATATAATTTAGTTAAGTTAATTTTAATTAAATTATTTCAAAGTTCATTAATCCGTATCCAATTCATACGAGACCCAAATCAAGCGCATCAAGTTGCATTACGATTGTACCGACAAAGGCCACGCTATGGGGTTGGACTAGATGGATTTGGAGCTAGTGGAAATTTGGTTTAAAATTGAACATCCATTCAAAACCGAAATATTTTGGCGACTTTAAATCAATGTGAGTTAATCTCACCCTTTTGGTTAACCAGAATATTACATAGTCGATAAAATTTATTGATGGGAAGTCTAAATATTTTACTGTTGATTGTTATTGAATTTTGGATAATTTACTAATTTATATTATTTTTTTGGATATATTCCCGTCCCTGGAGAGGATGAGACCCTATTACGTTCCCGTGTAAGAGTGGATGACCCTTTGTATACGAATCCCGCCTTGAAGCGGTTGATTTATAATTTCATTATTATATATTGTATATAATGTGGGGGGGGGGGGGGAAAGTTGGAGGGATCCATCAAGATTTCTCACCTTATTGATTTTACTTTCCATATATATAGTGATATATGACTTGTTGGATGTTATTGATTGCATGGATATGATTTTGGTTGTTAGTGCTTTAGTAGCACTGGGCCTTAATTTTAGTTCTTAAAATACTATAAAATTGAAAAGGATTTTCAAAGTGATTTTGGAAATTTTATAAGTTTTAATAATTTTTCTTGAAGTAAATTAAAGAGGAAATTATTTAAAAAATAAGAAGATATGATTTTTTAAATATTATAAATTAATAGTTTTATGAAATATTTTAAATAGAGATTATTGAAATATAAAATAAAGATTTTTAAAATCTTTAAAATAAGTTTGTCTTTCAAAATAAAGGGATATGGTTTTAAAAAGAAAATAGAATATTTTGATACAAATATTTGTTAACCATTATATATAAAAGTGATACACTAAAATTTATTTACAAATGTGAAATTTATAAATGTGGTAATTTATAAAAGTGTTATTTTACAAATAAAGTGAAGACTTGCAAAATCATAATTTGTTAATAAAAGTATGGATTTATAAATGGTATTTAATAAATTAAAGGAAACTATTGTCATTTAATAGACTGGAGAAATAAATCAAACTGTGGATTTATTATAAGATGTGGAATGATGTTTTAGGAAATAGTTGATTCTATTTTGGGAAATTGATGGTGAGGGTAAATTTGAGAATGTTAAACGATATTTTATAAATAGAAAGGAATTTATATATATGGGGGCAATGTTAAAAATGGATTGTAGTTGATGTCTTTCAATGGGATTTATGAATAAGTGAGATTTATAAGAGAAATAGAGTTCTAAATGAAGTCCATAAATAAAGGGATTTTATGAAAGAGAGTTTCATAAAAGAGAAGGAGATTTATAAACATTGTTTTATCCATATGAAAACGATTATGTTGAAATTAAGTATTGATTTTTATCAAGGAAATATATTTATATTTTTAAGAGTTGTTTATTTATATTAATATTGTTTTAAAGTTGTTTATTAATATTTTAATTTTTTGAAAGTTAATTATTTAAATAATTAATATGGCTTGGAATTAATAATGATTTATTTAAAAATGCTTTGGAAATTAATTATTACTTATAATAATGGTGAAGATTAATTAATATGGTTTATTTAAAATGTTTTTAATTTTATAATTATTACTATATAATAGTGATTGAAGTAAATAATAATTATTTATTTATAAATGTTTTGAGATTTATAAATAAAGTTTTATAAATAGATTCAGGCTTTGTAAGAGAGGTTTATTAAAGGTTTTGGAGACTTGAAGGAGAATCATTTCTAATGTATAAAGAGAGCTTTGCAAATGGTTTTAGATAATTATAAAGGAAATTTATAAATTGATTTATAGGTTCATAGGAAGAGCTTATAAATAGATGTATGGATTTATAAAAGGTTTATAATTGACTTGAGAAATGATATTTATAAATGGTTTTATAAATGGTTTTTGAGATTGGTAAGGTATTTGTAAATAATGTTTGAATTGTATAGAAAGGAAATCTTTATCGGTTTTATAAATATACTTATAACTTTGAGATAAGAATATAGATATTCTCTGAGTATTGAAAATATAAGGATTGGATATATATATTTATATCTTTGTAAAAGGATTTTGAGACAAATATTACAAAGTGAATTTAATTAATAAAATATTACTTAAATAAGTTTAGTGTTTCTTGGTGCTTTACCAATGTTGGTTTTCACTATGGAATTAAATTCTTGATTAAATGTTTTTCCATTCGATAGTTAAATAACCGACTATCGAAATTGGACTCAAAAAGTAACTTTGGATATATTTAGGAGAAACACGTGAGTTTTGTAGCTCAGTCATCTTCAATGATGTTGTACTGTGCATATAAATCTCATTTCGTTCTCCTAGGAAAATGATAAGGAAATCCATCCACTAACGGTTAGGAGGTGATCTCTGCTCTTATCTTTGACCGTTTATTTCCTAAGGAACTGGGGTTGATTTTACTGGAAATTATCGAAAGTTGTTTCGAAGAGGCCAGGATCGGATATGTTATCCGAAAACACTTTGATCCAATGAAGAAATTTCGAAGTGAAGACATCTTGAAGAAGATGGAATTGAAGACGTGGCTCTCAAGT
The DNA here is from genome assembly GCA_030765085.1 of Allium cepa. Classification (NCBI taxonomy): domain Eukaryota; kingdom Viridiplantae; phylum Streptophyta; class Magnoliopsida; order Asparagales; family Amaryllidaceae; genus Allium; species Allium cepa. The sequence goes on from CM060943.1 coordinate 733,163,436, forward strand.
GTTTTGTTCCCACAACGAACTTATATGGATGAATGCTGGTATTGAATTGTTGCTTGGAGGGCAGTGTTAGCATTTCAAGCGAGAAGTGCTATATAAAGGTAAAACATAGCCTCAAGCCTCATCAACCGGGAATGAGTAAAACAAGGAAGACGCAACAGGGTTAAGTGGGCCGCTCCTAAGTAGGGCATCATCATCCCTATCTATAGACGTTATTATCTTCAATTGTATGCTTAGGGATCGATTAACGGAGAGGTGATCATACTCGGTACTATGCAGTAAGGGGTAGGCCAGTCCTGTGGTGGCACGGGATCCAGGTGCGGTCCTCGGTATTATTTTATTTAGATATGCGCCATTACTGATGGTACCCTAATAGCAAAGTCATTGTTTGGAATCCATTTTCCAATTAGCACCATACGGACTTAGTTGCGCTCAACTACGCTGAAATGTGAAATGCAAGCATTTTTGCTATATTCATATTTTACTTTAACTCCTAGACATTATTATAATATAAATGGATTTTCTATAGAGAGGTTTGGTTATCGTAAGGTAAAAACCCATTCGTGTTTATGTGCAGCGTGATCTTACAAGATACTTTTGATTTTCGAAAGGTTTTATGTAACTTTAAAAATCAGTTGGATGTGTTCTCTTACGCTAGTTTTCACAAGCGATCCGAGTGTTATTTTATTATAATACTTGGGTCAGACTGAGCATATCGTAGATTTCTTTAGATGCATTGGAGCTCAAAACACGAGTTGAAGGTCTTCAAGTCCTATACACGTATATGTTTAATTTTGCTGTTTTGTTATTGAAATCATCAACATTTTGAGGACAGGTTGATGATTGTGATTTGTTATTGTACTCTAATGGATATGTATGCATATGTCAATTTCTCTTTTGTAAAGATCATTGATATTATATTACATAATTTTCCGCTGCGATTATGAGATTCTGTGTTGTTTTAGTTACTTTTCTCTTCTCCTTCTCTTATCTCTTTCTTTCTTCCTTCTTTCCTTTAACAATCGGGTTTTTCAGCATTCGATTGCTTGGCATGAAATGCAATGGGAGTATTAGTGTCGATTTTGAGGGTGGAAAATACCTAACTGTTACAATGAAGTTCATCAAAACTAGGCCATACATCAAGCTAAATGCAGAGAAGCAACTTCTGGCTAAACGTATCACAACATCGACAACAATCTTCATCTAGAATTATTATAGAATTCGTAATCTTAGTACAAGTTCATCACAACCACATAAACTCATTTCAACATTAACTTAGGATTTAACAACATTAGATTAAAATGCGAAGTTTGAAATCAATGCACCGGGACTCGGTGGAAAGGGCCAGGACAAATCAAAGCATTCAAGCATAAAAAGGGTAATACAATTTCAATTACAACCAAAAATATGAAATTGGAATTACTCAAAGTTGAAAACAAAATATTCAACCAGAGTCTTACACACAGCTGTATAGAGCATTTAATAAAAAACATATGCAAGATTTCATAGGAGATTAAAGGGATTAACATTGATATGTGAGCTACTTATGCTCTCTTGTAACTCATGTCTTCTTCTCCTCTTCATTCTTAGTCACGCACGCACGCACATAATCCTCGATCAACACAACGAGACACAATTTGCCGCTCACTGTAGCTATATAAGGTTATGGAGATGAACATGCATTGATGTGGTAAATTATCATAATTTGTTGGATTTGTAATTGAATATAGAAGTAACGGTGGTTTTGGATATTCCAAGTGGTAAGAATTTGGGTGCTTTGCTTTCGGTGGAAGATAATTCCGAAAAAGGTATACCTAAGTGATTTATATGAAAAAAAGGAAAATTTCAGAATCTCGGACATGTAAAGGTTAAATTGGGCTTAGATACTTAGGATTGCGCCTTAAACTATGTGTGTGTGTGTGTAATTTTCTTTTCTTTTGAATCCAAATTCTTTTTAATCTAAATAAATACTAATTTCTATTTGAAATCCCTTCTTTTCCCAAACAATGTTTCGTTTAAATTACGTTACTTTTATACATTTTTCTTCCATATTTCGACCTATTCAAATTAAAATATCTCATTTTCATAATCTATATCTTTTACTAAATAATCTCAAAACCAATTATCAAATAAATATGTTAATTCTATTTTAATCACTAAATTAGTATCATTAACTTCAATTAATTAATACTTAAAGTTGGGTTGTTACAAACTCTCCCTCCAACAAAATTGTATCCACATAATTTCTCAGAAGGAAAAATCCATAACAAACCAAATATATTAAACTAAATAATTTCATTTGAACTTGATTTTTAAATGAAAACCATTTACCAAATATAAAAATTACTTTATAAAATTATCCTAAATACTTTATCTGAACAATTTACTTTCCAAAACTATGTTTTTTCCCTTTAAATTTTGTTTCATACTAATTCAAGCATAATTTGAATTCAAATTCCTCTTTAAATAACTTTAAATTTTTATAATAAAATTCTAAAAAAAAATTCAATAGAATTCCCATTGAAACTCATTTTTCGCATTTAATGAAATATTTCTCAATATATTCATTACTTCAAAAACATTCTTTTCTAACACAAATTTATTGTTATTATTAAGTACTATTTACAAACACTTATATAAATTTATACGAATATTTAACACTCTTTATATATGTATAGACCAAAGTTTAAATTTATTCTCAAAACATAACATTTCAAAATTAATTCTATATTTCCTACCAAAATAATTCCCAAATGTATGATTCATTTTATTTCTATAATTATTTTATGTTAACAATAAATATCATTCATATTTATCTATAATAGGTATAAACCAATGCTTGAATTCATTTCATAGCTTTTGGATATAGGCATCTAAATCTTCAAAATTAAATCTAATAACATATCAGTTTCCAATTAGCACATAACATAAGAAGTTCAAGCACTCAACGAAATCTAATAATAAATTTTCCGCTGCGCACTCTGATTAAAATCAAATCAAGATTCAATTACTCAATATCAAACTAAACACCGCCATACAATACAAATACTGCTGGTTAGACTAACTCGTTTCGTCCTTGCTACTCCATCCCATTTATGTTTCAGACTTAAAGGAAAAGAAATTAATCTTAATATTTAAGTACATATATTGTAAAACCACAAATACATCCCTTGATGATTACCTCGGTATTCATCTTATTTACAAATAATACTACCTTTTATTATAGAAAATTACCCAACACTCTCTAGGTCAGGGACTTTAAGTCTCATCTAAGGTCTTGACTCGTGTCTTTACTATACGATGTATTGTTCTAAACCTTGCTCTGATGCCAACTGTGACAACCCCACCTCTATACCTATAATACCCAGGAGTATTACATAATAATACTGCCAGATATTACGGAAAATGAGGCAATGTAGAGTACACATATGAATATTCCCTTGGACTAATGCTGGTACATATTAAAACGTCAAATAAATAACTAATCTATATGTATACAGTATCGGCATAAAGCAATAAACACATGTGCCTCTAGGATAGAACAATATATAATATACAATAAATATCAGAGAACACAGAGTCAATCACAATGACAATAGATATAATATTGATTATACTAAATACATCATATACAATATATAACATATGCCCAATATACATTACATAAATTTACATACGAGGGCAATACCATACAAGATAATAACCACTATACTATATAATAGCCTCTTCTAAGCCTAAAACACAAGCTGGTTATATTGTCTCTGTACCTGAATTGTCTCGGACTGACTTAGGTATTATATAAATAACTCACGGATCAGACTATGTCTAAATCATAGGATTAATAAATATAGGTGAAACAGTATAAACCAGGACAATAATGTGATAACATAGTGTAACAACTCATGTTAATGATCATACTATAACATATATATATATATATATATATATATATATAATAACTCATCTTTACTGCTAATAATGAAAATTCCATGAATTGATTTCAATCATGTCTTTTTGATTTACCTAAAATACCCTTCATGTCAAATTACGCTCGGAGAACCCTCAATCATTATCATATTCAACCTCCTTCGTCCTGTTTGCCCTCTCTACACTCTCTTTCTAACCCCTGCATTCTTCCCAATTCCCTACATCGAATCCATACCACCTATAATGTCAGAATCTGCCATAGATCTCGCTGCCACATCATCCCATCGAATGACTCACTAGCACCGCCATTATTGAAACTACCACGGGTTTTGTCTACTTAGTCCAAGCTGAAATGCGTTTCTTCTAGCTCAGTGCTCCTTCTATCCACTATTTACTGCTAAGATGTAGGTATACTAAATATTGACTAAAAATTTATGTAACTAGGGCTGTTAATTTGTACGCTACGATGCAGGTATGCTAAGATCTATGTACCTATTTGGATTTCTACCCACAAAAGTATGTTTTAGGTTGTTGTACCGAATTGATTTGTATTTCTGTATAGTTATTATTTTGTATGCTTCAAATGGTACATATTTGGATTCGTACCTACAAAAATATACGTTTTAGATTTCTTTAAAGTATGTTATTCCACCGTTTTCTATACCACATTGATAAATAGTGAACAAAGCTTTGCCAATAAAACAGTGACAATAATATATTGCTAAAATATTTGTTTTATAAGTTTGGTGGAAAGGATGAATAGTAGTATGATGAATTTATATAAAAACAATGCTAAAATGTATTGTAATATTCTTTAGTACTGACATTTAGAATATTGTCTCTTAAAGTAGGTTGAAATTATTCAACGTATATAATATAATACTATAACTATACAAGAGAAACCTATTACTGATAAAAGATGGAAGTTCAGGTAAGTATAGCTTCCACCGAACAAAATTTAGCTTCAAAGTAGAAGCACTTTGGGCCTAATTGATGTAATATTCAATGCTTCCAAAAGAGAACTGCAACATTCATTTTTTTAACTGTTTTTTTGCATTAACTCATTATTGCAATATCGTATTAATTTTAATTCTATAAATACTTACCATTCTGTTATGTGGAAGGTTAACATGCAATTTTCTTTCATGCTAACATGTTGTGCAATTTGAATTATATTTGGGATCATAACAATATATAATCATATGTGCTTGAATGTATTCAACATGCAAGTTCCTAAAAGGTATAGTACAATGTAGGTTTAAAATGAAATGGAGTAGCTTATTTTAAGTCTAAACATTTATTTTGGAATCTGCACTCAACTCTTTACAAGAATTGCTATTCGTAAATAGTTTTCAACTTTTGTTTTTAAATTCACAATTCAATAGTTCATATGACCATGCAAGTGAATCAGTTAACAGACCATCAAAGCTCGAATATCCTACCATTCAAAACTATTTGGAAAATTTCAATATTATGACAATTCTGATCCCAAAATTGAGTTGATATGTGCTCATGTATGAAGTATTTCGATTTCGAGAAAATGCATACTTACATCTTTTAACTTTTTTGGTGTATAGTTTTGGGTTAATAGTCCTACTATATCCCTGCAATATGCCCATTTGACAGGGTACAGTCAAACATGTACGATAGACCATTACTATAAATTTTATTCCAATACAATTCCTTTTATTATTTCCAGTTACTATTATTAAAAGGTAACTGCATTTTCAAACTTTAGAACTACATGTAAAAATACATAAACTAAAATGCTCTATGAAACTGACATGATTTCATAATATATTGATAGGATTTTGTAAGCATCAGAATAAAAGCATTAAGTTTTATCACACTAAGCATTACTACTAGATTAAAATTTGTTATTTATATTCAAAGTCAGAATAAAGGCAATCATTGAATGTGTGGTGTTCTTTACCTAATCCAAATGTATACGGGAGTATTAAATATTTCCAATAAAGTTATCCTTTAATTTATTAGATAAAGTATGAGAGAATATAAGCACACGAGTTAACAAAGAGAATCAAATAAGTGTGAACTTACTTTTGTAATGTTTAAAGTGGGATTGTCATCCAATGTGCATGTTGCGTAAATTAACCTATGACTTTTATTATTATTGATTATAGGTAGAATTCTGCTATGTTACTTTTCCTTTTGTGATTCATTCTCTTACCAAATTTTTCTTTGGGCTAGAGTGGATTTTGATCCTTAAATGGATATCCAAGTAATGTAGTTGACTTATTTTACAATGGTACTTTTTCATTGATCCAACATTTTTTCATCTAAGCTGCGGATTTCTACAGATCTGGGAGGAGAAGGAGTAGAGGATGTGTTTGCGGATTTATAGGTACATGTTTTGATTTCTTTGACGTTGTGTGCTTATGTGTTAGACTGATGCATGAGATTAGGTATTTGGACTATTTTTATTTGTGAAATATTCATGTCTTAATGATTCCATAGTGTTGGTATATTAGTTAGAAAATGCACTTAAATTTGTGACACGATAGATTTGTCTCATTCGATTATTTATGTATAAAGCCAAATAAATTGTCAACAATATGATTTTGTTTTGTTGTGTTAATTGAAATTTGAAACGTGGTACATGGAATTTATAAGTGGAAATCAATGGTTGCTCAATGCTCATGCTTTAAGATATTTTATTTCTTTTATATCATATATTACATATTCACAATTCTGTAGAAATCGTTTACTAAACATGGTAGACGGAACATTTTCTTGATGTTTTAATATGAGTATCTTATGTTTACTCATAGAAACATATGAAATTCCATTTGGGATCTATCAGTTATCTTATTTTTTGTTTACAAATTATAGTATATATCCTTCATAATTTCTGTTGCTTTTATGTATAATAGCGTATTCATAACTAGATATAAATATGATTTGACGACTAAATGCAAAGTTTGAAAAAGAATTCAAATGCATCATTTCATCTATTATGCCCTCTAATTTGTTCAAGAAATCAAAAGATACCCCTTCCTCTTTTTCGATAATCTTAGTTCGATAAAATTTGTGTTGATTTTGTATTTTTGTTTTTTTGGGTGATTCAAAGGAGGGCAATAAGAATGTGAAAAAATATGGCACTTGAGTTAATGCAACATTGTCATATGTCATGCTCTCTAGTATGTTCAAGAAACCAAAAAATACCCCTTTGTCTTTTCAAATAATCTTAGTTCAATAAAATTTATATTGATTCTGTATTTTTGTTTTATTTTGGTGATTTGAAGGAGAGCAATAAGAATGTGAAATAATATGGAACTTAATCTCACTTTTGGATCTATGGGGCTAATAGACATGCATTAACTAATGACTCATATTTCAACGGTACAGTTACATTCAAACCAAAACCTAATCTTTGGAAGAAGAAATCATGTTTAATGATGTAACGAAACATGAGTAATACATGTTGATTTTAAGATATCCCATGTTAATTATGGTAGTACAAAAATTTGATGCATGCCTCTACACTGTTTAGTAGAAAAAAAAAATAAGTTTATGGTTCCATAGATTATTATGGCTCCATAGATTATTATGGTTCAGTCATTTACAATGCATATTTATTAACCCACACCTATAATTTATAAGTCTCTTTAGATGTGTGGTTGATTTCATAGTTCATTAATGTGGTTTGTTATTTGGTTATAAAAGTAATCTACATGTTACAAACAAAAGAAAAAAACCTCCATGTCACGAATAGAAAGAAAAGAATATCATTCATTGATTATATGTAGGTCCATCTGGACGTGCATATATGCTCATGTTAATTATCACACTATAACATATATGTGTGTGTAAAGAGGGAGACATATGTATAGTTTACAATTACAATAACTTAAAAGGTCACTGAAATGTCTCATAACATAAATATCACCAAAACCATGTATAAAGATGCATCGTCCATATAAATAATTCAAAAGAAATCAAGAATACAATATCCAATGGGCGAATCATCCGTACCACAAATCATCATCATAGAAAATGAAATCAAGTGAATCAGGCCAGCACATAACAATGCCATAATATAATATCATGGACATTCCCGGGTCTACCATGATCAAAGAAATAGAATGAACAGTCATCAAATGGTATGGATATAATGGGACTGACTACACTTTAGACACATGGTATCTAGTGTAGCAAACTCATTAAATAGTGAATAATATATGTCAATTCACAGCACACATATAACCCTGAACAAGAAAGGGAGATTGATAGCACCCAACATGCTCTAGGAACTTAGGGACTACTAGCCACTCGCTTATAGTAGGATATGTTCCTACATTCTTCAGTTACATCGACGAACATTATGGCCCACATCCACTTATGGATCTTCTACATGTAGTTTTGCGACTTTACACTTGCCCCTATGGTAACAGACTGCTGGCATATGCGACACAGGGGGCTACCAACTACAAATTATGTGATGCACATCAAAGATCATAGCAACAATAGTGTCATGGATCTGGGGTGCAAGCCCACGATTAGGTTGCTAAGGTGGATATCCCTAATTTGGTTCATTCTCGAACCATAAAGGGAGCTGGACACATGGCTTTAAATAAGTCAACACATGACTGTAATATACTAAAGCTCTAAACCCTTATCGACACATGGTTCTAACTACAAGCCAACACATGGCTATGATTTACTCATACCACAATGAGTAACACAAGATGCACATGAGCGTACCCCTATGTGATAACCCGGATATTGAACATCTGTTAATTGGACAATTAACTGAATTTAAATCATTGAGATACTGATTTTATCTGGTTAAACAAATAAAATTTGATAAATAATAATATATGAATATATATAAGTGGATTTGAAACTATAATAATTGTTAAGTTAACATGACGAATCTTACAGTAAATTTATATAAATAGATGGAGATGTGCAAAATATATAAATGTTAAATTTTTATGTGTGCTTATACACAAGTGTATAAGTATATGTGTGTGTGTGTGTGTGTGTGTGTGTGTGTGTGTTTTGTAAATAGAAAACAATGATTTAAATTCAAGATACTAAATTTAAAAGAAGGTTTAAAGTTAAAATTCTATATTTCTTAAACACTAAAGAAAAATGCTTATTAAGTTTAAATATGGTAGGTCAAGTTTAAAACGGGATTTAATGAAGAATCATACTTTCTTTAAATATATATATATATAAGTATTATATATAAGGTACTAAACATAAGGATATAAACATAATATGAAAACATAATTCATGAATAATTAACAAGTGTAAACATTTAAAATATGCATTGTGCATTTGTAAGCTAAAGATTTCATGTTGGGACAAGTGGCATTTATATCATTAGTTTGAAAATTTTATATAATTAATGTATTAAGGAACAAGGCTGAAATAAATATTCATTTACAAATCAGTCATTCTCTTTTCTTCTTCTCTAAAAAAAATTAAACTAAGGAAAGTCTGAGCAAGATCCAAACTTCAGTTCAAAAATCAAGCTTTTGATTCAACTCAAGCTCAAGTAAATCAATCATCAAGCAGATCAAATCTCCAGTTCAAAAACAAAACTATCATTCCAGGTTCTCTGTTCAAATAAAATCAGGTGAGTAAACTTATTTTTTTTAAATAGTATTAAAACCTAGATTTCACTTTGATATATGAATGTAAATTATGTTGCTTGCCTAAAAATTTGGATTAAAATGAATGCATGTATGTATATAGGTGTTCATGCCTATGTAATGCCTGTATATATACAAATATAAGCTCTGTTGTTAAATTTGGTTTGATTTTATCTATTAAATTCAATATCTCATTATTGAATCACTGTTAGCTTTTGGTTTGCAAATGAAGAGTGATTGAAATCATGCAATATCACTACTAAAAATAAATTCTGGAATTTATATTAAATATTTGACTCGAAATTTTAGAAATAACAATAAAATTTAAATTTGGGTCAAAAAACTTATAAATTCAATTTTATGACTGGATTGCGTGATTGTATTTGTGATAGAAAATCATGATTTTTGATATGTATATCACGATTTTTAGTTTGATAATTGATGGGTATTCTCGAGTTGAACGTTTGAGTTGTTTTGGTCGATTGCTGTCGATCGGCGGTGAAGGAAGGGACGATATTTAGGCTGGAGGTGGACGGGGTGTTGACGAACGCTGGAAAAATACTCTGATGATTTATCACAGGTCGTGACGACCAGAGAAGGGTGAAGTAGGGTTTTGTACCCTGATTGTTGTCGTCGATACTTCAGAATGGGTTGCGACATCTGTAACGACCCGCCGCCCTGACCGCCTCTAGTCGGTAATTAAACCAACTAGAAACGTTCAAGATGATGGATTGTTATTTAGTTTATAACATTTAAACAGAATCAGCCACAGAATCACAGAATAATCATAATATTATTCATAAACGAATTTTTCTTTTACATATACAAGTATCAGAGTTTATACAATAAATTGGTTGATCATTTGTGATATGATCATTTGTTTGATCATTTATCTTTGTGATCATTGACCCAAAGCATGGCTTTGTGCCAAAGCGTAGCTTTGTGGACGAGACTGCATCAGGACCTCACTCCCCGGAAATGGTCGAAACAGGAAAGATGCGGCAAGGTTATGAGGGTCGCTCCCTTTAGGGTATGTCATTCCCTTCTGGTAAAGGGTGGTATCAGGTATGGAGCCCTGGTATTTAACCTACGTGGTTGCTCCAATCTCATTTACTGTGTGGTTGTTGCTTTGAGGCGCCTCGGATAAAGGTCCCAAAGGACCGGGGGATGGCATATTCGTGTAGTAGTTACCTAGTTACAGAGGTAACCCGGCCTTGTGTTGGCAGAGATCTAACCGTAACGTTAGTTCTCGGGACGTCCCGCCAGAGGCGATCCCATGTGGCAGTAGGAAGTTCCTTAGCCTGACCATTTGTTGGAAATCCATTCATCCAATACGTGCCTTGTACGGTTTTAGTTGTAGAACCTGCCATTTAACATGGCAGCTATAGTAGGCATAGCATCATGGTACCTATGCTGGCTAGGATTTATATTATACTTTCGAAAGATTTTCCACTATGCACTAGTAATAATATCAAAGAATTTTTCTCGTAGCAAGCATGTTTGACTATCATAAGGAGAAATCTCCCCCATGTGTGCGTTTGCATTGTGTGTGTGCCGGGAGGCCTTATGGTAGTTTCATTTTCCAAAAAGCATTACGGATTTATTTTAAATTCCTTGTTGCTTGTTTTTAAAGGCCAAATGCTTTTGTTTGCTCATACCAGTCCCATGACTGACCTGGAGTTTATTGTTCCTTTCCTAAACTCTGGGTGCCCACTATTTTCCCACACGGGCAGTCTAGAGTTGGGGTTTTCAGATAATCCGGTAATAGGTATAGATTCGTAGCCTTCGTAGCTCTTTGGATTTGTGGATCGCATTTGCTGCACTTCAGCATCACACCAGTCTTGCTCTCTTAGTGAACGTGATGAGGGTTCGAGCTAGCTTTGGATTGAAGATAGAGTCCTTGGAGTTTGGCACTTGAAGGCGTGATCTTTCCGCTGCTATTCTTTGTATCTCTGATAGTGTTGACATCTATTGTATCTTTCTATTGTACCATTCATGTTGTATCTGATGTTGTATAGAATATTGTATATGATATCTGTTATTTCATTTCTTTTTTTCTTCCGCTGTGTTGTATTTAATGTGTTATAAGCTCCGGCGAACCAGGTTCGACGTTTGGATCTGCGGCATTTGAATACGAGTGTCGTATTCGGTGCCGATTTTCGAATGTCGAGTCAGGATCGTTACAGTGGTATCAGAGCTGAAGGTTAAACCTTAGCTCAGGAGTATAACACATTAAGTAGCTCATTAGAGATAGGGTGAAGTATACCCTAGAATGAGTATATCCCTGAGATATCCGTTCGAATGCCTCAGTAAATTCTCTTACTATCCACTGATAGTGAGTATGAGTGCGAGAAGAGAATGAGATAGGGGACAGGGGAGTACCACTACAAATGGTCAATACCCTGCAATAGCGGAAACAACTTTTCTCCATCAATCTCCTTTGATTCGATTCTCAATTCTTTCAATTGCTTCGTGACAGCTACATAAAGGAGTTTCGGTGTGATGGTGGCCATACGTATTGTTGTAGGAAATTCTTACTTCGTATCTTCATCGGTTTCTTATCAACTTTACGATCTAAACTCTAATGAATTTGAAATTGAAAATATTAAATAAATTGGAAATTTAAATTAGTAAATTGGTTGACTAATATGAAGATTTGATCCATCTATCTATTCTCTGGGGTCCGATATATTCTACGAATGATTAGTTATCCCTTCGAACTAATCAATGTCCTTGCATATCGTAGACTGGTGGCCCGAACATCTTGTAAAAATAATTATATGAGTATGTTCTCATATCTATTAGTGATATTCTGATTTGGTAAGCCAATACAGAATAGATGATCGGCTTGATTTGGAAGTCGATTCTCTATCTTTGTATATCTCTCCATTCTTAGTTGTCTTCCTGGCAAATTTCGGGGACGAAATTTCTTAAGGAGGGGAACCTGTAACATTCCCGTTTTTGAATCGAATTTAAATTGGAAATTTAAATTAATTTTAGAAATTAAATTGTGAATTAACTGGATATTTTCCAAATTTAAATAGATATTTGTTTGTCATTCATGTAAATGGATATAAAACAAGAAGTAAAAATTTAAAATAATATAAATATAGATAATGATTTATTTAAAAGGTTTACTAGTTTTAATTCAAAAATAAAAATAAACTAAGCTTATAAATAATATTGGTTTAAAAAGTAATATTATAGAATTGATATAAATAAATAAAAGATTGCAAAAGCTATTTCAAAGTTTTAATTCAACCATATTATATACTTATTTATTTGATTTTATAAAAAGATTTAAAATGCATCTTCTTTTGAAAAAAAATATAGTTGTATATTCCCAAAAAAATTAAAAATGTAAAAAAAATGACTTGAGTTTAAAAATTTAAGAAAAAGAATGAATATGAAATATTTACCTTTTAGAATTTATAAATGTATTGTAAATAAATATTTATTAAATTCTTTTAACATTGAACATGTACATACTACATACAAATGAATAAACAAATACATTTATTTATAAAGTATAAACAAATACATACTTTAAGATCTTATACATGCACATATACTAATGGCATCATCATTTTTTTTTAATAATCAATTTAAAAATACAAGAAGCCTTTCATTTCCCCATAAGTAATCATAGCACATCTTGGGAAATCTAAATGGAATAGTAGAAAAGAGATTTGCCTCACACATTTCAAAATCCTGGGCTGTTCAAAATCAGAAAAGCAAACAAACAAAATCAAGTGTTCAAGCCTTCAAGCCCGAACAAAACAAAGAAAAACAAATTTCAAATGCAAACAGAATCAAAAGTTTCAGATCATCTTCCAGTTTGCCAGTTCAAACAAAACAAAGTATTCAAGAGCAACAAATCTGAAAACAAATCAACCCAAAGGCAAGTAAATTTCCTTTTAAAAGAATTTGAGTTTAATGTTGTAATCAGTAAGTAAATCAAAGATTTATACAACTTTGTAAATCATTTGCAGTGAAAAGAAAAAAAAAATCCAAGAATGCAAAGGCTTCAACCTGAAATGCATTGGAGCAAATGTAAATTGAAGTCTGCAGCTTGGGAAATAAATTAAGTTTGAAGCTTTAGAACAAATTCAAACTGTAAGTAAGTAGAATTAAAATTGTTGGGTTTGATGAATTAAATGAAAAAATACAACAGTGATTAAGCAAAAGTTTTTTTTTTCACGAGTTCCAGATTCCAGCCTCAGGCAAGACAAATCAAAATCAAAATAAGGAAAAATCAAAAGCCTGCAAACTCAAAACAATCTTTCCTGTCTCTGTTCTTGTCTCTGTTGCAAAAGATCCAGGTGAGCAAACTTGAAAATCTTCCCTTTGAATCCGATGTCTATGAACTTGTGAATTGCTTTGTGATGCTTGCTTGTTGATATTGGGTTACATGCTTGTAAAATTTGAAATGAATGTGTTTCTGCTGTGTACATGTCCATGTATGGTTTCTCTGTATACCTCTCAGTTGCAAGGTTAATTTAAATTCATAAACCCTTTGATTAGTTTAAGATTAAGATTCAAACAAAACTTGTTTGTTTAAATTAAAACTTCATTTTAAAATTTTGTATAAGTCAAAATAATATATAAACATCTCTGGAATATATATAAACCAATGATCAATCAGTAATTAGTGAAATCCCAAGTATAATAATTTGGAGTTACAGGGTTATAAATCTAATCTTCATACAAAATTATGATTTTTCAAAGCAAAGTTACGATTTTTAATGCTATATTTCAAGAGCAATTCTGTTTTGACAGTATTATGTATTTTGGGGTATCTCGTTTGCCACAAATGGTTTGAGGTGTCGAATTTGTTTCTGGATGAAGGGGAGTTATCATAGATAAAGGGAAAAATACCAGATTGGATTGCGTTTCGTTTTTGAAGTTGTGATTTCGATTTGAAGTCCAGAACCCTAATTTAACTAGGCTGCGTGATTTGGGATGTCGCGATTTCTCTGGTTGATCGAGTTCAACCAAACTTAAGTGGCTGGAAGCAGGAACGTAGGCGATGGCTTGGACGGAGTTTCATCAACTCTGGTGGTCGGGGGAGCATAGACGAGGCGTTGACAGGTTTACTTGGTGATGCTTGTCATTGTTCCAGGTTTGGGTGAGAAACAAGTTTTCGAATTTGAATTTTAGGTGGCGTTGTGATGATCGTGAATGGGGCCATGGTTGACTGGTGATGAGTGGAGATCATCAGAGATGATCAATGAGTGTTGCGTCGTGGGTGCATGTGCACAGAGCAGAGATATGGATTTTATGGTGGTGTTTGTCTTTCTGGTTTTTGGTTGCAGGGTCTTATAACCGTGAGGGTCTCGGGTATATTGAACATTTACTCGAAGCGGGGAAGCATGGGACTCGAAGTAATCTGGGTAGGCTCGGGTTACATTTAGTGTTTTAGGTTTTTGAGATTTGAGCAGAACCTGTTCTTTTTCCCATTTTTTTAAGATTTAAACAAAAGTGTTGATGCAAACTTAAATTTAAACCTAAGATAAAAAAAACTGAATTTAATTTGAATTCAATTAGGTTAATTTTAGGTTTGAAATAATTTAAATTTTGAAAAATTTATTTGGTCTTATGCAAAAGTAGTAACCTATTTCCAGGTTTTATAAAGAAAAGAAAAAAAAAGTAAACGGCAAAACAAAAATCTGAAAATAAGACCTGAACTTGAAATTGAAAATTCAATTAAGTTTTTAAATTTTAAATCTTTGAACTAAATTTGAAATGCTTTTAAATCCAAGTTGGGTTTTTAACTAAAACAGAAACTGTTTTCTGTTTTTATTTAAATTTAAAAGTAAAGTTTAAATTTGTAAGATTAGTTTAAAACTGAAATGTTTAAACCTGAAAGTTAAATTTGAAGTAAGTGGTATAAATTCTTGAATTTGAAATATTTTTGAATTCTAGAATAAAATATGTTTTAAACCAAACAGAAACTGTTTTCTGTTTAAAATTTAAAAGTAAGTTTATAATGGAACTGAAATTTAAAATAAAGTTTTAAATCTGGAAATATGAAATATGAAACTTAGCAAATGAAACTAAGTTTGAATTTAATTTAAAACTGGGAATTAAAATTTAGTTTTTAAACTTTTTAAAGTATAAAGGAACATTGGTTTAAATTTGTAAACCATGAGTTTTAAATTATGAAATAGAATTTAAAATAAGTTTAAATTCAGTATTGAAAATCTGGAATTTGACTTTAATGTCAGTTTTTGTTTTTTTTAAAAATAAAAATAGTTTTTAAATTTAATTTGTTTAACTATTTTTAGAAATGGTTAAATAATTTTGAGTTTTAAAATGAAGATGAAAAAATGTAAGTAAAGCTTTAAAGAATTAAGTTTAAATTTAAAATAAAAGATTCAAATCTGTATTTCAGTTTTGAAGTTAAGGAAATTTTTGAATTTGTTTTTAAATGCTTTATTCAAGTAAGAGATGTTTTATCTTAAAAATAAATAAATAGAATTTAATGATTTAGACTCATTAAATTATTAAGTCGATAAATCAAATAATTAATGAATGATCAAATGAAAATAATAAATACTTAGTGAAAATAATTAAGAGAAGATAATTAAAGGTTAAGGATTGATTTATCAAATATTTGAGCTTAATTACTTTAAAGAATAATTAATTAATGTGGTTAATTAATTAAGAGAACTAAATCGATTAAGGTTAATTAACTTAAAGTGATTAAGAAATCATTATTAATTAGGGAGTAATAAATTATTGAAATTAATTAGAGGAATAATAAATCTATTTATTAAGGACAATTAATTTTTAATTAATCAATAATTAAAATTTTATTATTTAGAGTAATTAATTGAGGAATATGTAATTAAGATTAATTAATCACAATTAAAGGATAATTAATTAAGATAATTAATTTAGTAAATGATTAATAAATGAAGATGGTTAAGACTTAACTAAATATAGTTAATGATAATTAATCATTGGTTTAAAGATTTCAAATAAAAGTAATTATGTGGGTAATAAATTTATAACCACACGGTTTATTCATCTTAATTAAAGATGTTTGATTGTTAATGAATGTTGTGTGATGGATTGATATATTTGATATGTGATGCTATGTGATGCTTTATACTGAGCTGTTATATCTGTGATGTATATATTGTTATATGAATATGCAAACCCCTTTACTTGTAAAACGACATTTGGATTTCGATGCGACAGGGAGTCGGATTCCATTTGGTTATCCGAAACCCACATCGGATTCTAATAATTGAATCTGTGCTGATTGATAATGTGGCACTCTTATTGTGTAAAACCCCTGGACCACACTTATACACACACAAATATGGATTGCACGTGGAAATTAGTTAAGTCACAGGTTTTGAAATTGTTTTAAAATTGAATTTTTAAATCCAAAATAGTTTTGAACTAGAATTGAAGCTTTTTGAAAATGGTTATTTTTAAATAACTTGATGGAGTTTTGAAATTTAAATAATTTGATTTAAATTTGAATTCAATATTTGAAATGGAATTCTATAATTTGGGAACTAGGGTTTAAAAAAAAGTTATTCAACTTATTAATGGGTTTATATGGGTTTTTAAAACCATTTTAAAGGTGATGTTTTGGAATTTAAAATTCAACCCAAGATTTCAACTTGTACAAATTGGATTTTTCTGAAACGAAAACTATTTGTTTTCAAATGATTGAAGCTTTCACATAAGAATGAATTTCCAATTTGTGTTAAAGGATTTCAAGTCTAAAATGAAGATAGTTTCCAAATTTTAGATAAATCTTTGGAAACGTGTTTTGAAAGCTATAAATCTTTAAAAGATTTAATTGGGTTAATCCAAATTGAATGGGAATTGTTTTGGAATCCATGAATAGATCTTTGTGAAGCTGGGTGAAACTTTGTGAAATAAATCTTTTTGTTTAAAGATTTAAAATGGTAATTTGTTAACCATTTTGAAAGAAAAGGCTTTGGATTTTTTTTAGTTGTGACTTAACAGAAATCCCATATCCATATGTTTTTAAATATTGCGCTCACTATTCGGTTTAGCCGGGAGAGGACCTTTCTGTCATATAGCCCATTCCGAATATGTGATACGTCGTTATGGATAGCATTGAAGACCGGTGGTGAAGACTGGGTATTTGCGAGAGCGATAGGACGACCTATCGATTGTCTCTGCACCGAGTCGCGCCGGTATAGAGATTCCTTAAGTGATGGGAAGTCCGATTGGGATTGTGAATACCCGGATTTGCAAGGGCTTCTTCGGAAGTGCCTTCGGTTCTGTTCGAACCCGGAACAGACTTGTATGGTCGTATGTCCGACATTACACTTTGAGATATTAAACTGATCTCTATCAAATACATTTCTGCTTGGTGGCGGAGAATTTATTCTCTTAGCTCAACACCCTTCTCTGAGACGTACGAGCTCAGAGGTTATGTAGTTGATATTTATCAGTGATATGTCCCAAATTTGGTAATGTGGCATGCTGAGTGCTGCTGTGTGATGATCATTGGTTGATCATTTGTGATATGATCATTTGTTTGATCATTTATCTTTGTGATCATTGCTTTGGTCATCTGTTGACCCAAAGCATGGCTTTGTGCCAAAGCGTAGCTTTGTGGACGAGACTGCATCAGGACCTCACTCCCCGGAAATGGTCGAAACAGGAAAGATGCGGCAAGGTTATGAGGGTCGCTCCCTTTAGGGTATGTCATTCCCTTCTGGTAAAGGGTGGTATCAGGTATGGAGCCCTGGTATTTAACCTACGTGGTTGCTCCAATCTCATTTACTGTGTGGTTGTTGCTTTGAGGCGCCTCGGATAAAGGTCCCAAAGGACCGGGGGATGGCATATTCGTGTAGTAGTTACCTAGTTACAGAGGTAACCCGGCCTTGTGTTGGCAGAGATCTAACCGTAACGTTAGTTCTCGGGACGTCCCGCCAGAGGCGATCCCATGTGGCAGTAGGAAGTTCCTTAGCCTGACCATTTGTTGGAAATCCATTCATCCAATACGTGCCTTGTACGGTTTTAGTTGTAGAACCTGCCATTTAACATGGCAGCTATAGTAGGCATAGCATCATGGTACCTATGCTGGCTAGGATTTATATTATACTTTCGAAAGATTTTCCACTATGCACTAGTAATAATATCAAAGAATTTTTCTCGTAGCAAGCATGTTTGACTATCATAAGGAGAAATCTCCCCCATGTGTGCGTTTGCATTGTGTGTGTGCCGGGAGGCCTTATGGTAGTTTCATTTTCCAAAAAGCATTACGGATTTATTTTAAATTCCTTGTTGCTTGTTTTTAAAGGCCAAATGCTTTTGTTTGCTCATACCAGTCCCATGACTGACCTGGAGTTTATTGTTCCTTTCCTAAACTCTGGGTGCCCACTATTTTCCCACACGGGCAGTCTAGAGTTGGGGTTTTCAGATAATCCGGTAATAGGTATAGATTCGTAGCCTTCGTAGCTCTTTGGATTTGTGGATCGCATTTGCTGCACTTCAGCATCACACCAGTCTTGCTCTCTTAGTGAACGTGATGAGGGTTCGAGCTAGCTTTGGATTGAAGATAGAGTCCTTGGAGTTTGGCACTTGAAGGCGTGATCTTTCCGCTGCTATTCTTTGTATCTCTGATAGTGTTGACATCTATTGTATCTTTCTATTGTACCATTCATGTTGTATCTGATGTTGTATAGAATATTGTATATGATATCTGTTATTTCATTTCTTTTTTTCTTCACAAAGCTTAGTTTATGGCATTTAATATGAATAGTTACTAGAATCACTTCAAAGAAAATATTTTCAAATCTAAAGAAGTTTAAAATTGTTTTCTTTAAAATAAAAAGTATTTTGAAAATTAGAATTATTTTTGAAGATTCCCCTCTCTAAATTTAGGTTTGCGACCGTTTCTCTTCGGTGAGGTCTCGTTAGACTTGAGTTTCGATCATTCGGAAACTCATTATCGAATTTTTGAGGGTTATGGAAAATGAAACATGAGTTAAGTGAATTAATGAATTGGTCTAAATTGAATTGAATCAAATTAGTAAAGGAGATTATAAAACAAAGTATGTTTTAAAAAAAAATTATATATATATAGATAGAAGAAAATAATAAAACAAAATAAAAATATAAGAGGAAAAAAAAAATTGATGTTTAAAGTAAATTGAATTTAAAATGAAAAATTATGACATCTGAGCTTATGAAGTGAGAAAAATAAAATAAAATGATGTAGTGATTGCTTATTCATGAATGTTCTGTGTATGAATATATATATGTGATGATTTCTGTAGATGCAGATCAAGTTAGTCTGTAAACTAGAATATTCTTAAATAAAAATCTTTATCATTTGTATTGTTACAGTTAGAAATTTTATGTACAAACAGAATATGTTTGTTAATATAAAGTTAGGTGCTGGAAATCAGGAATTAGTTAAAATAAGTTAAGCCCAAACCTGATACTTCTGAAATAGTTATAGCAGGGAGTAATTTTTAATTTAAAATCAGGATACTAACATCATTTTTTTTTTTACAAGATTTTAACATTGATGCATGTTAAAAATCAGAAAGTATAAAACAAATTTCACTTTTAAAAATAAACTATGTAAAGTAGTATTCTGTTTGAACAGAAATAGAATTTTAGAAGCATTTGATAGGCTAGTGGAATTATGGGGTTAGGATACTTCCAGTAGGTTGAATGTTGATGTGAGAATGAAGGAATTTGGTGATATTTGATCAGTGAGAAAGAGAGAGGAGAAAAAGGAAGTTAGACTGCTATGAATTTTATTTTAAACTAGTAAGAACAGACACTTGCTCTGATAATTTGCTTTTAAACTCATAAGGACATATGCAAGATGATATTGAAGTAATTTGTTTGAATGTATATGAGTTTCTGGAAATTACTATGTACTTACTCAAGTATGTATACACTGTTAGTATTGCATTTGTATTACTGCATACTTGTCTGGATCATTGATCATTGCCACTGTGACTTCTGGTTGCTTGAGCATTTGGGTCTGCATTGCAGTTGTGTTCATATATACTGCTCTGTTGTATGCTTGATCACTTGAGTTGTTTCATACTGCTAGTTTGCCTTCATGTAGTGGTTTGGACATCTGCACTTGTAGCTGCACCCCATGCTGTTGCATTTGAACTTATATGTTGTCTGCACTAGTTCACTTAAGCACATGCTTGGCTTTGTGGCCTTCATACTAATTGCAATAGGTCATTATGTAAATAAACATTGAAAAGTGAATTGTCTGACTCCAATGCATAATTGTTAAGCTGCACATCTTGAATATGTTTGATAATTGTAGAAGTATATATATAAAAAAAAATGATGAATTATATTATCATTACTGTCAAGTGTAATTTAAAATGGGTTAAGTACAAGGCAGTAAAAGGAGGGAAGTTCTTTTGCTTATGTCTTGTATTTAATAAGGGGGTAAGTGCAAGTAGATCACAAGTTAAAATATTTTGCCAAACTTGTTTTGACTGAGTTGTATGAATGTGATGATTTTATGATTACATATTTGTGATTGACACATGTTTGATATGTGTGAATAAAATGATAAATGACCATATCATTTCTGAAGTATGTGATATACTGTTGATTTATGAATTGAAAATTTATGAAATTTGGTGTTAATACAAACACTGCACATTAACTGATATGCTAACTGATGTAGCTGTAATCATATGATAAAATGATGCTATGAATATCTCTAGTTATAATGTCATATGAAATATGCCAGTAGTATGTATGTTTGTAATGGATCTGGTTTGATGAGTGGTTGATTTGTGCTTGTGTATGCTTTTAAATGATTTATTAAACCACTGAATGAAGCACATAAAATCTTGTCCTCAAAGACAAGAAGCAAAAACTCAGAATAGTGAGTTTATGGGGGGTATGTACATCAAATAGTAAGGATATTTGATATGAGGGAGAAAATACAATAGGAGTTTTATAAAAGTTTTATAAAAGTTTTATAGACTTAGCAAATAACTGAAAGACGTAACACAATTTTAGTCAGAACCAACAGTTGCAGGAGCGCTGCTGCTTTGCCATATTAAATTTTTATATGTTCATCTCCAATGATTTCATTTTGGGATTTAAGTGGCACATTCCACCTGCTAATATTTGATGCTTCATGACACTGTCAATTACAGCTGATTTATTTTGTAAACTCCCTGATGCATTTCCATATGCTCTGCCGTGAGCTGTTGTGTTGACTGCATTGTTGTGCCTGGGTTTTTTTCTCACTGATCATTTGTATACACACAGTTGTGTGCTTCTCAGTTGCACTGTAGTTGGCCTGCATTTGTTTCACTGTACTTGCTTCACTGCCTGTGCACGATCTGTGTTGCATTCTTGCTGCTGCTGCATGTTTGTTTGCTTCATGTTTTTGTTCAAGTTGGCACTAGTTTTGCTTTGAGCATTCCTTTGTGATCTTTGTGATTTGCACTTGCACGCTTGCTCTTGTTGGTGCACACATGTGTTGGCGAGGCAGTGCACATGGGTATGAGTACACGTGTGTACTGCAGCCATACACGTCCGACAGAATTAAAAAAAAAAAATTGAAATTGTTAATGTAAAAATCTAAAATAGATTTTAAATTAGTTCATTTGTTTCATCATCTATGTTTCCATTTTATTCAGTTCATTACAAATTTAATTACTTGAATTAAGATTAATCCTGACTCGAGTGTTTTTGTGTTTTGCAATAAACGCTCGGGTCAGACCGAGTATTTTTACAGCTTGAAGATTTTCTCGCAGCGAAGTTAGGGAGAGGGGGATTTCGGCATTCACTAAAGTTTTTCAGTAAAATTTTTCTTGTACTTAATAAATATAAATTGTTCCGCTGTATAAATTCAAATGTAATTTATTGTATAAACTCTGATATATGTAAAAGAAAAATTCATTTATGAATAATATTATGATTATTCTGTGATTCTGTGGCTGATTCTGTTTAAATGTTATAAACTAAATAACAATCCGTCATCTTGAACGTTTCTAGTTGGTTTAATTACCGACTAGAGGCGGTTAGGGCGGTGGGTCGTTACAAAAGTGGTATCAGAGCAAACGATAGCAAATAACACCAACAACCATACATGCAGAGACTTATATGTTCTTCATATTAACTTGAAAAAACTCTGATATTTGTTTTGAACTGTTGAGAGCAAATGCTATTTAGATTTTTATTTAAACTGTTAAGAACAGAAGCTGCTTAAATTTGTTTTAAATCTGATAAGAACAGATGCTATTTGTAATCTTGCTTTTTAACCTGATAAGAACAGATGCTATTTGTAATTTTGCTTTTAAATCTGATGAGAACAGATGCTATTTAAACTTGGCCTTAAATCTGTCATGCGTGGATGCCTGCATTTATTTTCTTCTCTGATATATGTTATTGCTTGCATGTGTTTATTTGTGAGAAATCCTTCATCCTCTTTATCTGATGCATATATAAAACTCTGTTGTTAATTGCTTCTCTGTTTCCATGCTTGTGAGCAAACTCATTTATCTACCTATATGTTTCTGATTTTATGGTTGACTCTTGAAGTATGATGGTTTAGATGACTGCATGTTTGAATTTACATATTTTTATGGATATAAATGTATGAGTATGTATAAATGCATATCTCTGTTGTGAGTAACATTTATTTTAAAAGTAAATTTAAGTATAAATTGTTGCTTAAATAAGTATGCTCTAAGTATGTAATCTGGACTTTGTAACGACCCGCCGCCCTGACCGTCTCTAGTCGGTAATTAAACCAACTAGAAACGTTCAAGATGACGGATTGTTATTTAGTTTATAACATTTAAACAGAATCAGTCACAGAATCACAGAACAATAATATATTTTATAAATAAACTTTTCTTTTGTATACAAATATCAGAGTTATACAATACATTACATTTTATACAGCGGAAACAATTTATTTTATTAAGTACAAAAAAAAGAAATTTCTGAAAAGCTTTAGTGGAGTGCTTTAATCCCCCTCTCTCAAACTTCGCTGCCCGAAAATCTTCAAGCTGTAAAATACTCGGTCTGACCCGAGCGTTAATTGCAAAACACAAAAACACTCGAGTCAGGATTAATCTTAACTCAAGTAAATAAATTTGTATTGAACTGAATAAAATGGATCACATGAATCAATTCAAAATCTATTATGGATTTTCATTATTAACAGCTTTAATTTTTAAAATCTGTCAATCCCGTGTGGCTGCAGTACACACATGTACTTTGCACACATGTGCACTGCCTTGCCAACACGTGTGCACAGCTCCATTCAGAGATACAAAATGACCAACAGCAATGCAAATGCAGTAATGGGTGAACAGTCCACAAGAGTGCAACACAGTGAAGATGACAGTAAAAAAAACAAGTCAAAATGGAAGCAGTGATACAAAGGCCAGAACAAAGCCCAAACAAAGAACTTCAACCAAACAGGGTTATAACAGGGACAATACTTTTAAAATTTATGTTGTTTCTAAACTGCAGTTACAACAGGGTTAATGGTGCAGTACAGGCAGCAGAAGCGACGAAACAAATTGGATTAGTCCAAATAAAAGAGGATGTAAATAATATAAATTCCCACAAATGAGCATAAGGGGTGTACAGGAGTACACTTATATCAAACCAGCAAGAACAAATCTGGGCAGCCAACCAAGCCAAACTACAGGGACGTGCAAATCAAAGTAACATACTTTGGGCTATATGTTCAATTTCAAGGTATAAAGCAACAAGGACAAGATAAGTTAATGCATAGGCATAGTGCTTGACTAACTGTGGTGAAGAATAAAGATGAACCAGAGCTAGTAATCCATGTACAGGCCGCAACAAAATGCACCACCAAGCAAAACCATGGTCAATGCAAGTGCAGAAAATCAAGTTAACAATTCCTTAGTAAAGAGCACAACATAATACTGCTTGTACAAGGAGGTTGCCTATTGGAACTTGGTTTAGTTAATTTTTAAACCAAATTTTAAACTTATTTAAGATATTTCAATTTTTAAAAACTTTGAATTCAAACTCTATATGAATTCAGTTACAACTTGTGCTAGAATCAAAATCCACCCTTAAAAGTTGAATTCATTCAAATTCTTAAAACTGCAAACTCTCTGTTATAAACCTGAAACAGTTTTAAAAAAATCTAGATTTAAACAGAATTTAAAACTTTGTTTAAATAAAAAAAAAAATCATTTTTAAAAACTTTGAACTCAGTACTCCATTTGAATTCAGTTCTAATTCGTACTTGAATCCAGGTTTCAACTTAAAATATGAAATCCATTAAAATTTCAAAACTACAAACTCTCTGCTTCAACTCTGTAAACCTACCCGAGCCCAACCTATATCTGCTTCGAGTTTTAAAACCTTTGCTTCGAGTCAGAAGAGTAAAAACCCGAGGAATGGCTCAAGTTGAAACCCTGCACACTGCTAATATTACTGAGTTCAACTCAGCAACCCAATCAACCTGTAAACATCCAAAACATATCACCAGCCTCTCTGATCCTCCATCAACAACCCTCCTCCATCCTTTCACCTCAATACTTCCCTAACATAAACATCTAACACCTGACATCCACAGCAGATTTTCAAAAAAAATAAAAATAAAATTCCATTTCTGTTTAAAACAGAAATCCTTTTCCCTTAACAGATTATTTAAAACTGTATATTTGTTTTACAATTCATGTTTTCTTTAACATACATTCCTGTGATAGACTTGTTTTTAATAGTTTAAGATTCTTATTTTGAAATCTCTATGCTAACTGTCCCTTACAGTAAAACAGATTTCAAATTTAACCTTAACTATGATTTATAAATTTAATCTATACTAAACAACCATCCCTCATTTCCATAACAAATACAACCATCACAGATACAACAGAATATTGATTTAAGAAATCTTGTTTTTATTTCCATTTAAAAGTCTAATTTCTAAAAACAGAGTCAGGTAAAAATATACCTGTAATAGCAAACATAAATATACATATTTATGTATATGTACACAGAATATAGGTATCAATCACACAATCATACATATTTCTACTCATTACACATGCATAGAAACAAAAGCTTATAAATGGTGAAGTTATTCACTAATAAAGGCACTGCAGTTTTGATTTCTAAAAAAAAAAACTGTATGCGCTAGTTTTCTTATTTTTGCTTAGGCATTTATTTTAAGGAAGAAACTGTTTTTAAAATAAAGGTTTACTCATTTCAATTTAATACAAACAGAACAGTTTTGTTTTAAACCATTTGATTTCTGTAAATAAACATAAGCTCTGTAGTTTAGGTTTGATTTTGATTTCTAAAAAAAACTGTTTTTAAAAGATAAGAAGCTTACTCACAATAACATGTAAATGCATAAACACATATTCACATGTATACTTTCAATTCCATACCTAAACAACATTCAAGCACCACACAATGGATTCAAGGGTTATAGTAGCACATCAGATCCATCAAAGAATAGTTTCAAGCTTGTAAATTTTGTTATTTTCCAAATGTAGAATATTTTACAGGGGTTCAAAACTGGGTTACTCAGACCTTTAAACTGAAATCATTCACATTTGGCATGCAACATAACACACAGCAACAACAAAGAACACCACAAGCAGAAATAGGGGTTTTACAGACACATTCATTCAACACACATGAACAGAAGCTCAAACAAGCACATGCAACAAATTTTTCCTCATCTAGATTAAAAATCCATCACATGCAGCAAAACCAAAATAGGCAATGTTTTTGATAGCATCTGTCCTCATCAGTTTAAAAGCAAATTTTAATAGCATCTGTTCATATCAATTTAAAACAAAATTATAGTATCTGTTCTCATCAGTTTAAATCGAATTTATCAGAGCAATTGATAGCAAATATCACCCAAAACATAGCATGCAACCAAGCATTCAATTCAAACAGATCTAAAAACTTGAATAAAAGATTAATCGTGAGCAGAGAACTCACCATAACTCGAATCGAACAGCCGAGGTGGGAATTAGCACCCTCGAACGAAGATTGAAGCCCCAAATTGGATCGCAAGCCCTAGTTTCCGGAGAGGAACGAAAATGAGAACTGAAGCCGCCATTCTTTTTCTTTTTATTTTCGTTTAGGTTTTTTTTTTCGAATGAGTGAAAAATATGAAACGGGTTTGGATTGAATTAACAAGGGAACGGTATCAAAAATAAACATGGGCCGATATTACTACAAAGCCCACTCAACCCTTAACAAAAATTTTGAAGGGAATTTAAATAAATTTACAAACTCCAAGCTCAAATTTTAAATTCAATATGTTCTTCATATTAAACTTGAAAAATTCAAATAACTACACAGTTTCCAAATCAAAATTTAATTCAACTATTAATTTACATAAGAAATAATCCTTATATCCAAGTTTTTTTTTTCTTTTTTCTTAAGTCATTAGTTTAAATTTATAATACAAATTTAATATTCAATTTCAACTCCAAAGTCAAGTTTAAATTTTTATCCAACTTTTTATAGATTAAATTTTAATATTTAATCGCCAATTTCATTGTTATATTGGAAATTCAATTTAAATTATCATTTAAATATTTAAAATTAATTAAATATTCACAATTTAAATTGTTCAAAATTCAGGATCGTTACAATCTCCCCTCCTTAAAAGAATTTCGTCCCGAAATTACAAGTAAGGAGAAATGATTGTTGAAATTTCACTAATATTTATATTTTAACAATTTTATCTAGTTCGAAACTTATTAAAAATAAATGAATGCAGGATTCATTCCATTTGTTTTATCTCACTAGCTTTGTTTATTAACTCATTTGTCTATTATTTTCTACAATCAAGACACAAAAATCTTTACTAAAATTTCCAACTTACAAAAACCCAAATTTTAAATTTGAACTTCTTCATTTAAGAAATTTACATAGTATAACTTTTCCAAAGTTGTGGACTTTTCAAAACATTTCAAAAATCCTCTCCCTTAATTTATTAGGTTGGAATTTATATCACTTTAATTTCAGATAATTGATTTTCTATTTAAAGTTTGAAAATACTTGCTAACTCGAAATTTAACAAGTCTACTGTCGTTCTTAAAGACATTAGGCATACGCTGGCCAGGCGCAAGTCTAACAATCTCCAAGTACTAAATATACTTGCTTCAATTCCCAGTGAAAATAGTTTTTTAAAAATTCTTTTAAAAAAAATGGATATGGAAAGCACATTCCCCCATGGATCACAGTTTACTCGGCGGTTCCGCTACTATCCCAGTAGAGTCGCTTGTAACTGTGGATATCTCATCCCTTGAATTTCGCCATGGTTGTTGCCAAAGATCGCGGTTCACACGGCGGTTACGCTACTATCCCAGTAGAATCGCTCGTGACCGTAGGCATCTCGCCCCTCGAATTACGCTTTGGTTTGTAGATTGCAGTTTACACAGCGGTTACGCCACTATCCCAGTGGAATCGCTTGTAACTGTAGGCATCACGCCCCTCAAATTACGCTACCACCCGAGTGTAACTAGATCGCGGTATACACGGCGGTTACGCCACTATCCCAGTGGAATCGCTTGTAACCGTAGGCATCTCGCCCCTCGAATTACGCTAGCACACTATACCAGTCCAAAAGGACATTCCAACTAATGGAAATACAACGTAGCTACGATTTT
The DNA here is from genome assembly GCA_030765085.1 of Allium cepa. Classification (NCBI taxonomy): domain Eukaryota; kingdom Viridiplantae; phylum Streptophyta; class Magnoliopsida; order Asparagales; family Amaryllidaceae; genus Allium; species Allium cepa. The sequence continues at coordinate 733,191,622 of CM060943.1, forward strand.
CAAATGGACACTCATCTCGAGTTCCAACAACCTTCACAATTTTAAATGGAAGGTACTTTTCCATATCCTCAATTTGGAAAACATAATATCATACATACATATATAATATTTCATTTCACATTTAGTACATATCATACTCATGTACTTACATAAGTTTTCCATAACAATTACTTTTCCAAACTAATTGGTTTTCGAATTAATCGTATTCACACATATACGTTATGAAAACCACAACATTTCATACCCATAACAAATAGAGGTTTCACAAATTTTTTCATTTCATCATCCATTTAAAATTTTCCTCTAAGCCGATTTGGAAATTTAAGGTTATCTCAAACCTAATTCACATTCATAATCCAATTTATTATCGACTTCACACTCGATTTGGATTTCACGTTACATCGTCAATCCTCAACACATAATTGATGTCTATCGATATATAACCTCTGAGCTCGTACGTCTCAGAGAAGGGTGTTAAGCTAAGAGAATAAATTCTCCGCCACCGCAGATATATATTTAATAGAGATCAATTGATATGTCGTCAATTCACAATGTTAGACATACAATCCAAATCATCCATTTAAAATTCAAAGTTCAACTTACATTGTTTTTGGGTGTCAAAGTTAAACTCATTTTTAACTCAAGATTCAATCTTTTTGAAAATTTTCCAAGTTGAACTAAGTGTTCAAATTTCCCAAAAATAATATCTTTACAAGATATAAAATTTTTCACACTTAACCATTTGAAACAAATTCAAATATTCACTTTTCAATTTATCTTTAAAAGATAAAATCTCAAAACATTTACTTTTCACTTTATCTTGAAAAGATAAAATTTCAAACCTTTCATTTCATATTGGAAAATATTTCCATACTTATTCAATAATAAGTAATTTACAAATCCATTTATTTTCAACATTTTGAAAATATTTGATATACTTAAACTAAAATCAAGTATATATTCCATTCTTAAGGAAATCATTCTTTTAAACACATTTCAAAACAACTTAAAATGGATTTACTTCATTTCATAGTGTTGCTTCCCAAAAACATTCCCATTTAAGTTTTTCAACTTCAACTTAATTCATAGTTTGAATTCTGCATACATTTCAAAATATTGGTTTTAAACTAACTTCAAATTTCCAATATTAAGTTTTCCACTTAACTTATTTCCATGCCCATTCAAATTCAAATTCTTCATTGCATCAATTTAAATCTCTTATAAATTTTCATTAGATTCATATCTCTTTTTATATCTCATTTATTGTCCAAAACCATAGATATAACACCTTTAATAAGTTACAATAATTTACTTATCAAAATAAGTCATTTTCGGATTTTATAAACATCTTTAGAAATTACATTTCTATTTATAAACTTTGTTTTATAATCTCCTTTACTAATTTGATTCAATTCAATTTAGACCAATTCATTAATTCACTTAACTCATATTTCATTTTCCATAACTCTCAAAAATTCGATAATGAGTTTCCGAATGATCGAAACTCAAGTCTAACGAGACCTCACCGAAGAGAAACGGTCGCAAACCTAAATTTAGAGAAGGGAATCTTTCAAAATAATTCTAATTTGCAAAATACTTTTTATTTTAAAGAAAACAATTTTATACTTCTTTAGATTTGAAAACACTTTCTTTAGAGTGATTCTAGTAACTATTCATATTAAACGCCATAAACTAAGCTTTGTGTAAACCAAAGCTCTGATACCACTTTGTAACGACCCGCCGCCCTGACCGTCTCTAGTCGGTAATTAAACCAACTAGAAACGTTCAAGATGACGGATTGTTATTTAGTTTATAACATTTAAACAGAATCAGTCACAGAATCACAGAACAATAATATATTTTATAAATAAACTTTTCTTTTGTATACAAATATCAGAGTTATACAATACATTACATTTTATACAGCGGAAACAATTTATTTTATTAAGTACAAAAAAAAGAAATTTCTGAAAAGCTTTAGTGGAGTGCTTTAATCCCCCTCTCTCAAACTTCGCTGCCCGAAAATCTTCAAGCTGTAAAATACTCGGTCTGACCCGAGCGTTAATTGCAAAACACAAAAACACTCGAGTCAGGATTAATCTTAACTCAAGTAAATAAATTTATATTGAACTGAATAAAATGGATCACATGAATCAATTCAAAATCTATTATGGATTTTCATTATTAACAGCTTTAATTTTTAAAATCTGTCAATCCCGTGTGGCTGCAGTACACACATGTACTTTGCACACATGTGCACTGCCTTGCCAACACGTGTGCACAGCTCCATTCAGAGATACAAAATGACCAACAGCAATGCAAATGCAGTAATGGGTGAACAGTCCACAAGAGTGCAACACAGTGAAGATGACAGTAAAAAAAAACAAGTCAAAATGGAAGCAGTGATACAAAGGCCAGAACAAAGCCCAAACAAAGAACTTCAACCAAACAGGGTTATAACAGGGACAATACTTTTAAAATTTATGTTGTTTCTAAACTGCAGTTACAACAGGGTTAATGGTGCAGTACAGGCAGCAGAAGCGACGAAACAAATTGGATTAGTCCAAATAAAAGAGGATGTAAATAATATAAATTCCCACAAATGAGCATAAGGGGTGTACAGGAGTACACTTATATCAAACCAGCAAGAACAAATCTGGGCAGCCAACCAAGCCAAACTACAGGGACGTGCAAATCAAAGTAACATACTTTGGGCTATATGTTCAATTTCAAGGTATAAAGCAACAAGGACAAGATAAGTTAATGCATAGGCATAGTGCTTGACTAACTGTGGTGAAGAATAAAGATGAACCAGAGCTAGTAATCCATGTACAGGCCGCAACAAAATGCACCACCAAGCAAAACCATGGTCAATGCAAGTGCAGAAAATCAAGTTAACAATTCCTTAGTAAAGAGCACAACATAATACTGCTTGTACAAGGAGGTTGCCTATTGGAACTTGGTTTAGTTAATTTTTAAACCAAATTTTAAACTTATTTAAGATATTTCAATTTTTAAAAACTTTGAATTCAAACTCTATATGAATTCAGTTACAACTTGTGCTAGAATCAAAATCCACCCTTAAAAGTTGAATTCATTCAAATTCTTAAAACTGCAAACTCTCTGTTATAAACCTGAAACAGTTTTAAAAAAATCTAGATTTAAACAGAATTTAAAACTTTGTTTAAATAAAAAAAAAAATCATTTTTAAAAACTTTGAACTCAGTACTCCATTTGAATTCAGTTCTAATTCGTACTTGAATCCAGGTTTCAACTTAAAATATGAAATCCATTAAAATTTCAAAACTACAAACTCTCTGCTTCAACTCTGTAAACCTACCCGAGCCCAACCTATATCTGCTTCGAGTTTTAAAACCTTTGCTTCGAGTCAGAAGAGTAAAAACCCGAGGAATGGCTCAAGTTGAAACCCTGCACACTGCTAATATTACTGAGTTCAACTCAGCAACCCAATCAACCTGTAAACATCCAAAACATATCACCAGCCTCTCTGATCCTCCATCAACAACCCTCCTCCATCCTTTCACCTCAATACTTCCCTAACATAAACATCTAACACCTGACATCCACAGCAGATTTTCAAAAAAAATAAAAATAAAATTCCATTTCTGTTTAAAACAGAAATCCTTTTCCCTTAACAGATTATTTAAAACTGTATATTTGTTTTACAATTCATGTTTTCTTTAACATACATTCCTGTGATAGACTTGTTTTTAATAGTTTAAGATTCTTATTTTGAAATCTCTATGCTAACTGTCCCTTACAGTAAAACAGATTTCAAATTTAACCTTAACTATGATTTATAAATTTAATCTATACTAAACAACCATCCCTCATTTCCATAACAAATACAACCATCACAGATACAACAGAATATTGATTTAAGAAATCTTGTTTTTATTTCCATTTAAAAGTCTAATTTCTAAAAACAGAGTCAGGTAAAAATATACCTGTAATAGCAAACATAAATATACATATTTATGTATATGTACACAGAATATAGGTATCAATCACACAATCATACATATTTCTACTCATTACACATGCATAGAAACAAAAGCTTATAAATGGTGAAGTTATTCACTAATAAAGGCACTGCAGTTTTGATTTCTAAAAAAAAACTGTATGCGCTAGTTTTCTTATTTTTGCTTAGGCATTTATTTTAAGGAAGAAACTGTTTTTAAAATAAAGGTTTACTCATTTCAATTTAATACAAACAGAACAGTTTTGTTTTAAACCATTTGATTTCTGTAAATAAACATAAGCTCTGTAGTTTAGGTTTGATTTTGATTTCTAAAAAAAACTATTTTTAAAAGATAAGAAGCTTACTCACAATAACATGTAAATGCATAAACACATATTCACATGTATACTTTCAATTCCATACCTAAACAACATTCAAGCACCACACAATGGATTCAAGGGTTATAGTAGCACATCAGATCCATCAAAGAATAGTTTCAAGCTTGTAAATTTTGTTATTTTCCAAATGTAGAATATTTTACAGGGGTTCAAAACTGGGTTACTCAGACCTTTAAACTGAAATCATTCACATTTGGCATGCAACATAACACACAGCAACAACAAAGAACACCACAAGCAGAAATAGGGGTTTTACAGACACATTCATTCAACACACATGAACAGAAGCTCAAACAAGCACATGCAACAAATTTTTCCTCATCTAGATTAAAAATCCATCACATGCAGCAAAACCAAAATAGGCAAAGTTTTTGATAGCATCTGTCCTCATCAGTTTAAAAGCAAATTTTAATAGCATCTGTTCATATCAATTTAAAACAAAATTATAGTATCTGTTCTCATCAGTTTAAATCGAATTTATCAGAGCAATTGATAGCAAATATCACCCAAAACATAGCATGCAACCAAGCATTCAATTCAAACAGATCTAAAAACTTGAATAAAAGATTAATCGTGAGCAGAGAACTCACCATAACTCGAATCGAACAGCCGAGGTGGGAATTAGCACCCTCGAACGAAGATTGAAGCCCCAAATTGGATCGCAAGCCCTAGTTTCCGGAGAGGAACGAAAATGAGAACTGAAGCCGCCATTCTTTTTCTTTTTATTTTCGTTTAGGTTTTTTTTTTCGAATGAGTGAAAAATATGAAACGGGTTTGGATTGAATTAACAAGGGAACGGTATCAAAAATAAACATGGGCCGATATTACTACAAAGCCCACTCAACCCTTAACAAAATTTTTGAAGGGAATTTAAATAAATTTACAAACTCCAAGCTCAAATTTTAAATTCAATATGTTCTTCATATTAAACTTGAAAAATTCAAATAACTACACAGTTTCCAAATCAAAATTTAATTCAACTATTAATTTACATAAGAAATAATCCTTATATCCAAGTTTTTTTTTTTCTTAAGTCATTAGTTTAAATTTATAATACAAATTTAATATTCAATTTCAACTCCAAAGTCAAGTTTAAATTTTTATCCAACTTTTTATAGATTAAATTTTAATATTTAATCGCCAATTTCATTGTTATATTGGAAATTCAATTTAAATTATCATTTAAATATTTAAAATTAATTAAATATTCACAATTTAAATTGTTCAAAATTCAGGATCGTTACAACATCATGATGGAATCGGTCTGACCCGAGCATTATATCAAAGTAACACCCGGGTCAGGCTGGAAACCAGCGTGAGTAAACCCATCTAACATGGAATACAAAAACATACAATTTATATAAACCCGGGGTATCTGGTGTCAATTTACAACTTCATAAGTTGTTATAGGCATCTCTTATTTTCACATATCAATTTCTAAGCACCAAAACTTAGATTGAATGGTCCAATCCACTTAAATCATTCCATACCAGTCTAATGATTCCACATATCAATCTTTAAAGAATCAAAGTGGTTTCGGGTATTAACTAATATCCGACTCCGGTCTCTTCGAAATCAATGGCATCTTAACCCTCACTATTCAAGGGAGTCACAATTCAACCTTTAATCACATGATGTCACCCTTTTACGCAACAATTTATCATCGACAGATAACCACATAATCGTTATTCAAGACAAACATATCATGTCTCAAACATTCCATATCAGAAATATCAACCAATCATTTATAAGCAAGATTAATTAGTCACCCATTCCTAATCAAATCAATTTCTTTAACCGCTTTTAAATCTTGCTTGGTTAACAATAATTAATCTCAAACCAATTAATAAATCATCATCTTAATTAATCAACCTAGATAAATTATCCTTTAATTACACTGAGTAATTAACCCTTAATTAATTACACAAATTAAATACTTTTAACCATTCACAGTAATTAACCTTTAATTACCATCATTGATTGATTATTCTTCTAATTACATCCAATAATTAACCTTTAACTTTAATTACATTCATTACTCAACCTTGATTTATCACCTTAGTAATTAACTCCCTTTAATTACTTATATTAATTAAATCAATTCCTTAATTAATTTCATTAATTACTCCTTTAATTGCATTAAGTAATTATACTTAATCTCATCATCAAGTAATCCTCTTTAATTAATTAAACTTAATTAATTAATTAAAATTAATTACATTAACTTAATTAATTACACCAAGTAATAATCGCTTAATTACTAAATTAAGTACTTATTCTTACTTAATTCATAAGTGATTATCTTTAATTTATCACTAATTAATTACATAGTTAATTATTAACTCATCATTTAAAATCAATTAAATAATTTCTTAATTACTTATACTTAAAAGATTCTTAATTAAGAAAAAAATATTTATCTTAAATTAATCAAAACTCTTAATCACTTAAAGATAAACTCTTTATTATAATTGATTTACTAAATTCTTATCTTTAAACTTTATATAAAAAATAAAACATTTTAGAAATCAATTATAATTTTAAACAATATAAACATCTAATTTAAACCTTTAAATCTTTGAAACTTCCAAAGTTATTAAATAGATTCTAATACGAAGTCATTTACAAATCCATTTCCTATTCTTTAAAAACTTTTCTATTTAAATGTTTAAAAATAATTTGAACAATTATTCTTCAAACAATTTAGTTTAATAGGTAAGAACTTGTTTACTTTTGTCTTGAAACTTTAGAAACATTTTTTTAAAAAAAAACAAATTTCTTTATTCATAAAACCTGTACAATCGTAAGCCTAAAACATTTTTAAAACCGCCCTCACCAAAACTCGAGCAAACCCTTAACTTCCCTGATCAAGACACGGGACCACTACACTCTTCCCGCTTCGAGTAAAACTCGAACACCTTCGAAGAAAAACCCGCTACAATATCCTTCCAAATTCAAGCCTGATGTCCTAACCCAGTATTGACAAACGAACACGAGCTTCCCCTATAAACAACCCCGACAAAAACTCGAGTCCAACCCCATTTTCTAATAGCACAAACCCAAGATTCATCATCTTCTCCAATCCATGAAACCAACCAGCGGCAACTGTTAACAAACAACCTGTGCACATGCACATCTGGTCGCGACGCCTCCGACCATCACTACTACCCCCCACAACTAGCGATGGACCACCCCTGCCCAGTCGACAACTTAAAAATTCACAACTCGCCTTGAAAACGAAATCGATCATCTCACCACCCACTAAAATGAAGATGGAAACCCATAATCTACCATGCATGTCCACGATCGATCACGGAAAGCCTCGCCGCCACGCTTGGGGATGCTCCACCCCTCGACGATCCATTTCCCACAACTCCGATTCCCTCCGGTGAGACCCTGACATCACATTAATTTAAGAAACATCGACAACCAAACCTTACTTCATAACCCTAGTTCACCGATTTGCCACCGCCTCGGTTGTAGAAAAATCCAGCAACTAATTTTACCGACATCGACTGCCTCTAGGTTAGTTCCAGCAAAATTTTTGAAAACCTAAACTTTGTCAACAGCGGAGAATGCTCGAAACCCAAATTATGACCATCATTCAATTCCTTATGATTTACAAGCTTAAAATTTACGATTTTAATTTTAAAAATCATTATTTTCGATAACAATCCAGATTGTATACCTGAATCCACAATTAGTTTACATCGAAATTTTGATATGTTCATGCTTTCACTGTAATTCTTGTTTTTATTAAAAAGCTATCTTGAATCTTGCTTGCAAATATTTTAGATCATATATTTTGTTAATTCAAACAAGTTTCATTTAATATAAATCTATAAAGAGAATCAGGCAAGAATATATGAATTTTTGTTAAAGTTCTAAAATCTAAAGCATATGAACAGGGCAATAACAGACATGCACCCAAATACTCTTATATATGTATATATATATATATATATATATATATATATATATATATATGATCATATAAACGATCATGCAATCACGAATTTACTTTGAAAATCACTGCATGCAACAAAACTTAATCAGATTAGAGATTGTTTACTCACCTATTCTGAAACAGAGAACAACTGAAAAACTTTTGTCTTTGAACATGAAATTTGAATTGCTCTGGATTCCAATCTGCTTACAGATCTGGATTTTGAAACAAAAGCTTTGATTTCCGATCTCCTTCTAGATTTGCACTTGAATTTGAACCATCTTTGAGTAGATCGGATCTTGTTTAAATCTTGAGGTGGTTTTGCTACAGGTTTTCAACATTTGATTGCTGGTTGAATTTCTTTTTTGATTTAAAACTGTTAACAGGCTTTAAGCTTTTCTTGTTTTGAAAATAAAGAGAGTAAATGAGAAGGATAGAGTTAAGATATATTTAGCTTTGATTTATCTTTGTCTTTAAAAAAATGAAAATAAATTAACCTACATGACACTTGTTACTATGCATGCCATCTTAGATACAAATGTTAATTGTATATATTATAAAACTTGCAATTGTAAATTTCATGTATTATAAGAGTTACAAATATCTTTATAAAATTTTAAAATTATATTAGCTATTTGCTTTTATACTTATGTGTTTTTGTATTATATTTATATTTATATTTTTATGTTTAATACTTATATTAAAGAAAGTATGTCCCTTATTTTTATAATATTACACATGTTTTATCTCTAGATTCATAAATATATATGTATTAAGGCTTATTATTAAATCTTGTTTCATATTTATATTTTTAATCTCAAAATAAAATTTCTAAATCATAATATATATACACTTAAAATTTTTAGAAATACAGAGTTTAAATTTATATATATATGGGATTTGTTAATTCACTATACAATTTATAAATTTCTAACAATATAATCCAATATTTATTATAGTTCCCAAATCCATTTATTAGCATAATTTTATTTGTAAACAAATATATCAATATTTAACCGTTGAAATCTGATAATTACCAATTATCATATGCCCAAAAATTCAGGTTGTCAAATTCGTCCCCCCTTAAAAACTTTTCGTCCTCGAAAAGAAACGAAGCCAGCACTATTTAAAATGATTATTATCAGAAAAATTACTCTTCGATAAATTTTACTATAAACTCTTTTTATTAATAAATTTTTTAAAAAAATTAAACATTTTAAAATCAATATAATATTTTCAAAATAGTTTTATAAAAATATCGTTTTATAACTCGATGTTTCATCAGGTTCGTCCTCGTTCTCATAGAAATTTGGTCATACGTTGATCAGACGTAGGACTGAAAATCTATAAGTACTTAGCAAACCCATTTCAACACCCAGCGAAAATACTTGGAAAATAATTTTATTGAAAACACAGAAAATATTTTTGAAAATAGAGGAAATATCTTTGGTGAGAATGCTCTGGAAATCATCACCCCCGCCCATGGTCGCAGTTAACCCGATGGTTACTTTGTCATCCCGACAAAATCCATAGATAACTGTAAGCCTCCGCGCCCCTCGATTACACCATGGAACCCGCTACAGATCGCAGCTACAACTGGAGTTACGTTGCTATCACAGCAAAAGCCCATATAACTGTAGGCCTCAGCGCCCTCGAATTCCGCTGCCAAAAGAATGAAACTTCTCCACTCCACTTGACCATAGATCGCAGTCTACCGATGTTATATTGCCTTCCCGGCAAAATCAAGCGTAGACCGTTGACACTTACCTCTACACGATTTCCGCTATGGTCCACACAGTAGATCGCAGCGACATCGAGTTACACTGTCTTCACAACATAACCCAAATGCCTCTGTAGGCATCAGCGCCCTCGACTTTCGCTACCCAATTATCCCCAGGAACTAGTTTGTCCGGACTCCTCAAAGGATCAACTTTAGAACCTCCCCCTTAGAGGCTCAAGGCAGTACCAACCTATGGTACTCCTGAGAAGTTCATCCTAAGGGAGCGCCTTTTTCTCCAGAGCCATTATCAAAACACTTTATACTATACACATATAGTATCTTTCAAATCATACACCTAGTATTATCTCATACAAAGCTCCTTTACACAAAATCGATTATCCAAAAATCGATAATTCTCAACTAGGCTTTCCAAATTCTCATATTGATTTTATTCAAAAATCAAAAGCCTTTCCAAATCCAAAGGTTCCCAAACCTTTTTCCAAAATCCTCATAAGATCCTTTATATATATATATATACATATATATAGATATATATAATTTTAAAAAAATTGGATCATTTCAAACTTGTATAAAACTCTTTTTATACTTCAAAACACCTTCAAAATCCTTTTCTTCTAGCAATAGATTCAACAAGGGGAGATTTATCTTATATAAAAAGATATATAACTTTATTTACTCCAAATCAAATATTCAAATTTAATTACTCTATAAAGTCATTAACCATATTATTTACTTCCATAAAGTAAATTTCTACCATAGAAATATCCAATTTCTATTTTATTTTCTCATATATTTCACAAAATATATTATCACTTCAAAAACCATTTCATATTTATTATCCACAAACTTCAATATCAATTTCATTCCAATCCGTACGATGTACACATGTCATTCGTACACTATACCAATCTGATCGCTCACTCGATCACATAATTTCATTTCCGAACTAGTATCGCCCACCCGACTTCCTAGTGCGGACTCAGATCTGGTTTCTTGATCAGAAACTATCATTCTCCTTGCATAGCCATAACTATGATAGAGAATATCCAGAACCAATCAACAATCCATATCCAGGTTCGCCTTCGAAAATCGAGTGGAAAATCCCAACTCGGATCAATATAATTATTTCAAAATTCTGTGCTCGAATCTAGATCAAATCACTATGCGAATAGAATTATATACGTACATCCTACGTATTTATCCCCATTGATTATTAACCAAATCAATTCTCTCTTCCATTCACATTCACTTAAATTTTCATTCATTGATGTGCACGTAAATATGCATATTGTTACCACCATATTTATTCTATAAATGATCATATTGGGTATTTTAACTTGTTTTAACCAAAATTCATATTAATTCCAAATTTTCACATATTCATATTCATATAAGGGCAAAATGGCCATTTGTGCGCGTATATTAATTTGAGAGAATTTAATTGGAAATTTCTATAATATTTTGTAGGAATTTAGCTTCTCGTATTAGTGGGTTCATGAAGAAACATGCATGCACAAAATGGATATAAAGGAATGAAGATGGAAATAATTCAAAGTGAAGATCAAGGAGGACCCCACCTACACACCTACCTTAATGTACAAATTAAAGGCTAATGCACATGCTTATGGAGTTAATGGTTTCATGTACACTTAATGGGGGATAAAGACATGTTAATGATTACTTGGCCTCCACACTTCCTAAGGGGCATTTTGGGCATTCCCCAAAAAGTGAATTAGGGTTTCATACATGTATAAATACCCATATGTTTCATGTAATCTTCCTCTCCTAATCTCTTCTTTAGTCTCTCTTAGGCCTCCTCTCTTCCTCTTCCTCTTCCTCTTCATTAGTTTAGATCAAATAAAAGAAAGCTCTCTTTCTCTTTTCATGGCTACTTAGCCATTTTTATTTTCATGTAATTTTCCTTTTTTTATGTTATTAATACATGCTCTTTCCTTTTACATGCCTCTTTTTTATGTTGTAGTGTAGATCTCTTTTCTTTTATGCAAGTTAGTTAGCTTATCTTTTCATTTTGCTCTCCTTTTCCTCTTCATTTTGCTTTCATGTTGTTAGCTACATTTGTTAATAAAATGACAAATATGAGAAGCTAAACCCTTTCAATTTAGGGGTAATGAAGCTCTCTAATTATGTAGCTTCAACTATTTGTTAATTCATGCTCTCTTTTTGTGCTTAATGATGATGATAGAAGTGGTTTTATTTGTTGTTCTTGCTTTAAATTTGATAGTCTATATTGTTGACACCAAATAGGCTATGCTTAAGCAATCACTAACACAAATGCCTCTTCATCAATATATGATTATGGCATAAGAAAGTGATTTGAAATTAAAATTTGATGGTCTATGTTTCTAATCAATAGTTAATAGGACATACTTAAAATAGATTTCATTTTCATTTTCTTTGTCAAGTTTCATGAAAGTTAGTAAGTGTTTTAAGGGGTGTGTTATAGTTTGATGGCTTATGTTGGCTAATCAATAGCTCAAATATGCCATACTTATTATAAACACATCAATTAAAACACTAATGACCATAAAAGAGAGATCATGATTTTATGTTTTGAACTACATGATCTAGAGAGTGGATTTATTCTCTAAATTGTCATTTAACTCTCATATTTGCATTTCTTTTCTTTTTGTTAGTTAGTTCATTTTCTCATTTTCTAGCTTAAACATTCTCTTCAACTTTCGTTTAATTTGATTGAATAGAATTTTAAAATCATCAATTTCCTGCGGATCGACCTGTATTCGCTACGTGCTACACTCGTACACCGTGCGCTTGCGGTAAATTTTATTTCAAAATTCGTTCGACGGTTTTCTAAACCGATAGAATTTGCGTCGACGAACAAGTTTTTGGCGCCGTTGCCGAAGAATTGCTTTGATTTTGATTCTCTATTCTTCGAATTATTTTCTTTTGATTTTTGTGCGTTTTTATTTTTTGTGTGTTTGCAATTTTTGTGTATTTGATTTGTGCTTGCATTTGTATGTGTGTTTGATTTGTGCTTGCATTTGTTTGTGTGTTTGTAGCTTTTCTGTTTTGCATTTGCATTTGCATTTATCTATAATATAAAAAAATTCCATTCCATTTTGCATTTGCAAATTTTCATTTTTACAGTTTCTTTTCTATTTACAATTTTTCATTCCCTGTTTCATTCTTCACTATTTCTTTGTATTTCTCTCCCCCTCGCCTTTGTGCTTCTGTTTCTCTGCATTTCTTCACTGTTTCTTTGCATTTCAATTTCTTACTCGGATTCTCATTCTCATAGCCAACTTTCTGCTCCTCTCAACAACTGTCTCTGACCGTACAGCCACCGGAAACATCACCAGAATACATACTGCACACAAACTCCACATTCATTACTTCTCCACGCAATTCTGCATTCCTCCATTTCGGTACCACTGTCAGTCACAGTTGCTATTCACCTCAACCATTGCCTTCATTCTGTCTTCATCAACCTTTATTCTTCCAGCAACCAACCACTGTCTCGACTAACAACAAATACGAGTCTTCCTTTCTGCAAATACTGCCAAACTTCTGCTCGCATCGCATCATTTCCTTCGTACCACCCATTCATACCAAAACACAGCAGCTCCTCCTACCCGAGTCCTACAAAACACAACTACATCACTGTAATAATCTATAAAACAGTTGCATTACTATTCTACCATCCAAACCATCATTGTCTATTATACCTCTGCATCGAGCAGCACATACTAACCACAAACACCCTGCTCAATCACCATACCGGACTTCTAACTACAGCAACTACAGATTCTACATCCATCACCTTGCAATTGAGCAAGCTCATCCACAAACTGCCCTCGTCGATAAACTGACCACCATCATACTGCCTCAAACCAAGACAACAACGCAACTCACCCCTACTTTCAGAATCAACCTCGTCTACCACCACTTCAACTTCCACCACAAACCCGAAATCGCATCAGCCTCCATAACGCCGAGCACCATCGCAGCCTGAACCACACTAATACCCACCTCCAACAAAATCGCATACTCCAAACACTGATAGAAGCTACGCTGTCCACCTACCTGAAACCACGAAATCAAACGCCGCTACAAAACCACCTCAACCACAAAACATCAATTTCCCCTCTGTACGTCACTAACCACCAGTAGCCTCACTGCTACTACAGTAGCCATCGCCTTCCTGTAAACTTGATCAACTGCAAAACTTGCTACTTCATCACTTTGGCAATTCCTCTAACCCGCAACCTGAAGTCATCCAATCGAATCGCCTCTTGCGACCAACATTGCCGACCACGAATCCATTTCCTTAATCTCAATCTCGAACCTAGCTTTAACAGCGAACAACCATTCGAACAGTGAACTCTGGCATCCTTCAAACATAAGAAATGTTGAATTAGTTTCGTAAATTGAATTTTCTTTTGTGAATTTAATTTGGATTGGGAACCGGTTTTGCTGAGGATTTGAGAACGTGTTTTGAGCTTGAAGTAAGTGTAAGCTGTGAATTATTGTGAATTTTTTTTATTGGGTCGGGTTTGGCTGTTTAGGCTGAGTAATTTTTTTATTTAGTTTTTGTTTATATTCTTATTTTGTTTTGTATAAAAAATAAATTCGATTAGTGTTGTTTTCTGTTTGTTCATTCTGGTTTCACTTGTTTTTCTTTGATTTACTTTCTTCTTTGGCATTGTATATATTTAAAAAAACAAAAACTGTATATATCTTGTTTTTATTTCAGATTGCCAAAGAAGATAGAGGAAGAAACAGCTACCAAATAACTGCTTGCCTATAATTAAACAAAAAAAATTGCTGCTTAAATCTCTAGTTTTATTTGCTTTGCATTGTTGGTTGCTTGCATTTTATTATAAAATAAAATTTCAAAAACCGAAACAAAAATTCATTGTAGTTGCATTGTTAATACACGTTTAATTTCTGCTTTGCATTTCATCCTAGAATTTTGGTTAATAATAAAAGTTAGACATCGATAACACTTAATTGTATATTGACAATTTGCCTTCTTTGAACAATTTACTTTCTTGGTGTCTAGGCTACGGCAGAGTAATAACCATTTATAAATATTGCGGTGATTCGTAAATATTATAGTGGTTGTTCCTCTGAAGGTACATAAACCTTTGGCTGCATTGCAACGGTGATTCGTGGTGCACCGACAACTCCTGCCCGTTACCTGGTTGAGAACTATCTTGTTGATTTAAGACAATTTGTGATTATACAATTTTGGGTTAACTTAGGATAAATCATTTGTAATTAACCCTTGCATTCATTTAGTTGCATTAGTTCATGCATATTTAAAAAAAAATTCAAAATCCAAGACTAAAAAAAACTGTAAATATTTCTTTTCCTTGGCAATTTTTAAATCATTTTCCTTTGAAATTTCTAAAATCCAAAAAAATTTAGAAAATCAAAAAAACAAAAAATCTTTTCAAAAAGAAAAAAATTGCAAAAAAAAAAAATCAATTTCCCTTTTGAAAAGTAAATTTTATTTGTAAATACTTTTCCTTTATTAAAAAAAGCCAAAATAAAAATATTCTTGAAAATGTCCGAGTTTTCTCATTTACGTGAATTGTACAATAATTATGAAAATCAATATAATCCATATAAGTTCATTTCAAATTCTTATGGATATTTCAACAACAACTATTGTTTAAACGATTCGAATTTTGAACCATAAAATTTCCAAAGTAATGGTCAACCGTCAACTCTTGAAAATTGCATTCCGTCGTTACTTGAACTCTCTACGCAACAAAATCAAGAGATAAATGAGCTGTGCAATTCACGTTTGTGCTATAACTCGAATCAAAGTTTTCAAAATAATCAAAGTTTGAACTCACTTCAAAATTCAAATGATTTCGGGCGTAAACCATGCCAATTCAATTTCGAGCTTCAAAATGAAAATGAGACACTTTTCAAATAATTTTGGCAATGGAAATAATCTCGACTACGATGCGATTGAAAAAAATTTGTCCTCAACAAATCTAAATTGAAAATTCTCAAGTTAATAACTACAAATTGGATTTTGTTGAACAAATG
The DNA here is from genome assembly GCA_030765085.1 of Allium cepa. Lineage (NCBI taxonomy): Eukaryota > Viridiplantae > Streptophyta > Magnoliopsida > Asparagales > Amaryllidaceae > Allium > Allium cepa. Next base: position 733,207,731 of record CM060943.1, read on the forward strand.
AACGAAATTTACGATGATCACGCGGATTTGTTGTTTGAAACATATATGAAACAATGTGAAAAACAAAATCAAATCCCAACGTGTGACGAGTTAAATAATAATCCAACTTTTACCACAATTGATGATTTTCAAATAACAACTTTTGAAACTGAAAATGATGATCTTAATGAAGTTGTTGAAAATACGGTAATTGAGTTGGATTTCGATTCTTTTGAGGGTGTGGAACCAAATTTAAAATTCAATCTTCCTTTTCTCAATTTCGAAAATTTGAATACAACAGCTTTGGATTTTGAACTTGAGATACGCAATGAAGTTGTTGATAATCCAAAAAAGGAAGACGAATTTAACGAACACGATTTCTTTGGACTTTTTGAAGATGGGTTATTAGATTCCAAAGGGGACGATTCACATCACCATTTTGAAATCAATAATTTTGAAGAATTTTTCGATGACAAACTTGAATTTCAATTTGGTGAAAATAAATGTGAATTTCAATCAATCGTTATATCTACCCCAAAAATCATCGAAAATAAAACAACTCGTAAGATTTTTAATAAAACGACATTCGTTTTTCCAAAGCCACATTCGACTTCAAAATCTTTTACGGTTTGGTTTTTCGAGCCTAAGCTTTGTCTCGTATACTCGATGAGACAAATGAATCGGTCTTTGGAAGAACGTTTCATTTACTTTTTGGCAATATACTTTCTGATGTTGTGTAAATACATTTCATTTTCATGTAAATAATAATAAACGTTCCTTTTGACTTGGGTTGACTGTGGGGCACAGTCAAAATCAAGTGTGGGGGAGACTCATCTTCTTCTTGATTTTTCAGGATTAGTTTTTCATTTTTCTTCCAAAAACTCAAAAAAAAAATTCCAAAAACAAAAGAAGATTTTTTTAGCGTTTTTGATTTATTTTTAAAGAAACACTATAGGATAAATATATGGTATTGGTTTATTAAATTGAAATTATTGAAAATTTATTTGTCTTAACAAAAATAAAAATGAAGTTTGATTATAAATAACAATGGTTTAACTAGTATATAGGAAGATTCATACGTGTTAATTATGAAATACATCCTAATTGAAAATATTTGTTTTAAAAGTGGTGAATTTAAAGTAAAGGATGTAATATTTTTTTGTCTTCTAAGTTAAATGGTGCTAAGATGATTTTGCAAAACTCTCTCTCTCTCTTAAAAAAATATAAAATAAAATAAAATAATAACAACAAAGTATTCACTCTCATTTAAAAATCCTCACGGTTATGCATGGGTGAATTACTTGAAATCTTTGATTATGTGCTTCCGTACTCATTTAAAAGTCCTCACGGTTATGCATGTATGGAACACATGTAAAAAAGAAAAATAAAAGAAAAAGAACAGTCTTAATAAAACCACCTAAGGTCGACAGGTGTATGCACGAAAGTGTGTGCACTCGCCATGCTCTGTACTCCCCTCACATAAGCCCGAAAGGCAGTGCATGGGTGGTATATCTGGCCTCAGTTTACCTGAGCTAGATGTGTAATTTTTCTTGCAAATAATGAGAGAGCAAGCAATTGAAATCCTAGCACCATTTTTACTTAGTTGATTTGATTTGTTATTGAAAAGAAATAAAAATACTACTTTGATAAACTTTGATAATCAACTAAGAATCCTTTTCATAATTACACTTTGTTATCAACCAAAATAACAAGTTAAACTATAGTCTATTTGTTATGATAACTTTGTTTTTATTGAAAATTTTGACGAGTAAATAACTAAAAAATTTCAAGATGATAACCAAAACCTATATTTAACTTATTTGTGTCGATTTAAAAATAAATCCTTAACTTGTAAATATTTTTTTAAAAACTCGCATTCATCTCTTTGTAAATAAATCTTGCATTCTGTAAATATTTTCATCTTGCATTTGGATTTTGTGGGTAGTATCCGCTGAAAACCCTCACGAGACAACACTCGTCCTACTGGGGACACCCAAAGGTTTAACGGCTTGTTGCATACGCTCAATGCAATCGTGCTGCCTACGAAAACGGATTTATCTTCGTTTTTCTTTATTCGAGGACGAATAAAAAGATAAGTGTGGGGGTATTTGATGTGCACGTAAATATGCATATTTTTACCACCATATTTATTCTATTTAAATTAAATAAATGATCATATTGGGTATTTTAACTTGTTTTAACCAAAATTCATATTAATTTCAAATTTTCACATATTCATCTTCATATAAGGGCAAAATGGCCATTTGTGCGTGTATATTAATTTGAGAGAATTTAATTGGAAATTTCTATAATATTTTGTAGGAATTTAGCTTCTTATATTAGTGGGTTCATGAAGAAACATGCATGCACAAAATGGATATAAAGGAATGAAGATGGAAATAATTCAAAGTGAAGATCATGGAGGACCCCACCTACCCACCTACCTTAATGTACAAATTAAAGGCTAATGCACATGCTTATGGAGTTAATGGTTTCATGTACACTTAATGGGGGATAAAGACATGTCAATGATTACTTAGCCTCCACACTTCCTAAGGGGCATTTTGGGCATTCCCCAAAAAGTGAATTAGGGTTTCATACATGTATAAATACCCATATGTTTCATGTAATCTTCCTCTCCTTCTTAGGCCTCCTCTCTTCCTCTTCCTCTTCCTCTTCCTCTTCATTAGTTTAGATCAAATAAAAGAAAGCTCTCTTTCTCTTTTCATGGCTACTTAGCCATTTTTATTTTCATGTAATTTTCCTTTTTTTTATGTTATTAATACATGCTCTTTCCTTTTACATGCCTCTTTTTTATGTTGTAGTGTAGATCTCTTTTCTTTTATGCAAGTTAGTTAGCTTATCTTTTCATTTTGCTCTCCTTTTCCTCTTCATTTTGCTTTCATGTTGTTAGCTACATTTGTTAATAAAATGACAAATATGAGAAGATAAACCCCTTCAATTTAGGGGTAGTGAAGCTCTCTAATTATGTAGCTTCAACTATTTGTTAATTCATGCTCTCTTTTTGTGCTTAATGATGATGATAGAAGTGGTTTTATTTGTTGTTTTTGCTTTGAATTTGATAGTCTATATTGTTGACACCAAATAGGCTATGCTTAAACAATCACTAACACAAATGCCTCTTCATCAATATATGATTATGGCATAAGAAAGTGATTTGAAATTAAAATTTGATGGTCTATGTTTCTAATCAATAGTTAATAGGCCATACTTAAAATAAATTTCATTTTCATTTTCTTTGTCAAGTTTCATGAAAGTTAGTAAGTGTTTTAAGGGGTGTGTTATAGTTTGATGGCTTATGTTGGCTAATCAATAGCTCGAATATGCCATACTTATGATAAACACATCAATTAAAACACTAATGACCGTAAAAGAGAGATCATGATTTCATGTGTTGAACTACATGATCTAGAGAGTGGATTTATTCTCTAAATTGTCATTTAACTCTCATATTTGCATTTCTTTTCTTTTTGTTAGTTAGTTCATTTTCTCATTTTCTAGCTTAAACATTCTCTTCAAATTTTTTTAATTTGATTGAATAGAATTTTAAAATCATCAATTCCTTGCGGATCGACCCGTATTCGCTACGTGCTACACTCGTACACTGTGCGCTTGCGGTAAATTTTATTTCAAAATTCGTTCGACGGTTTTCTAAACCGATAGAATATCCGTCGTACGAACATTCACTTATTCACAATTGCTTCAATCCCATTTGGGTTATCACCTCTATTCTTATCTCAATTGGGTATTCAATCATAAACAGTTTAAACTCTATCCATTTTAAATTTAAAAATAGCTTGAAAAGTTTAAAAATAGATAAGTAGTTGAAAAACAATTTATAATTTGTGAAATAGCTATAAAATAGCTCAATAATTGTAAAATAATTGGAAAATAGTTAAATAGTTATAGAAATTTTAAATAATTGCAAAATAGTTGAAAAATAGTAATTAATTTGTGAAATAGTTGAAAAATAGTAATTACTTTATAAAACAGCTGCGAAATAGTTAAATAATTCCAAAAATATTTGTAAAACAAGTATAAGATAGTTTTAGGTTTAAAAAGAAAAGTTGTATAGTAAATAGTTTGGAAAAATAGATTTATACTAAAACAATTTATTATGCAAATAGTCCAGAAAAAAAACTGTTCAATTCCCAACCTCTATTTTCAATCAATTCAATTTAAATTTCCACTTCCATTCAAATTGACTCAACTCCAGTTTGAATAACTTCAATTCCATTTGAAATTGACTTAACCCCAAATTCAAGTTGAATCAACCTAAATTTCCTTCCAAATTCAAATTTGATCCCACTTAATTTTAAATCCATTCAACTTTAATCACAATTTCAATTAATTCAAATAAACTCCAAATTGAACCAATTTCAATTCATATCAATTTCTATTTGAATTAACCCCAATTCCCATTTGAATTTGAACTTATTCAACTTCAATTTCATTTCAAATCAATCCAATTCAAATTTTCCATTTGAATTTTTAAACTTAACCACCTTCAATCACAATTCTAATTAATTCAAATCAAATTCAATTTTGAACTAATTAAATTCAAATTTCAAATTTAAACCATCCCGAATTATAAATTCGAGTTAAATTTTTAAATGTTGATTTAATCCTTTAAATCAAATCAACTTATATCTTTAAACCATTTAATTCTGAATCCAAAATTCCATTTTAAACTTATTTCAAAGTTCAAATAATAATTCAAATCCTTTTTAAACAACTAAATCTTTGAAATTCAATTTATCATCGAATTTTAAAATTTTGAAACCAAATCATCGAACATTTATCTTAAAAATTCAAATTTTAAGTCCAACATGATTCCATTTTATCTTAATATTGGATATATTACCATACCCCAATTCTTCATTCTTTTAAACAAATCCAATTCACAGTTTAAAGATTATTAATAACAATAGGGTGATACCATTCAAATCATTTTAAAACATTCATCCATTTCCAATTTCCAGATCTCAATCCCATTTTGAGATCACACAAACTCACAATTTAGAACAACCATTTAACTTCCCAAGTTAAATTTCAATTACATCTGGAAATTTCTAGTTTAGGTTGTTCATTCAAACTTATTTAACTTTCTCCAAGTTAAATTCGATTTAATCCCATTAATCCCACTCCAAATTTGAATTCTCCACTTCAAAATTCAAAATTCTCTCCCACTTATAAGTTTCAAAGCTTATCACTTTTGGGTATCTGTGACGACCCGGAATTTTGGCCACATTATTTAAATAAATATTTAATCCAATCAAATAAAATGCAATGCATATGGATGATAATGTTTGAGGATAACATCAAATTCAATTAATATAAAATTTAGGTATAAATATTGTGTAAAGCATCTGAATATAATTTAAAGAGTGATAGTTAAGATATAAAATTTAATAACTCAAACCTATGTATCCTATCAATTTAAAAACTGAAGTTTAAAAACAAACTATGGTTATAAATATAAATATATAACACAAGAGGACTACGAAATTAATAAAACTAAATAGTAAATAAGCAATTAAATGTTGATAGTTTAACTTTAGAAAGAAATAAGAATAAGTATTTACATTGGAAATGAATAATATCTCAAATAAATTTACAGTTAAGTAAACATATGAATGAACATAAGTTCATTCTAGGACAGTGTGTGTATATATATATTGTTAAGAGACATGGAAGACAAAAGAAATAATATAAATGAACGCATATGTACATAATGTAAATATCTTTGGACATGGATTTCTTTGTAAACATGAAACAAGACAAGCATCATTAATGCAACACAAAATTGGTATCATATCAGCCTCCAAATGAACAAATCTCTCTGACCAAAAAAAAAAATCTTTGTACCAAATATATGTATCAGCTAATATTAATTATACATGAAGACATATACATTAAATGCTAGCACAACCTTTTGTCAATTTGAATTGCAAGAAAATCTTTCAGCCTCCATATACAAAGTTTTGTCTGGTCAAAACAGATTGAGACCTGTACTAGAAGCCACCATTTTGTTCAAAGCTGTATCTATATATTCATCATTCTATTCTTGCTCGTTCATAACTTAGTAAAACTGAGATTAAAAAAAAAGAAAAATGAAATTTCTCTTTACAAAACTTAAACAACATCTCAACTAAATAAACAGAAAGATCAAAGGGGTTTAAGCAAACAGCTTTTCAAACTACAGAAAGTATGCTCTGTTCAAATTTGTTGACAGGTGACTAAACAAACTTAAGAAGCGTAAATTAGTTAAATCTTATTTTTTTAATGATAAAAGTTAAGTATGATTTTGTGAAACCTTAGATTTAATCTTGAAAATATATTTGTTATGTTATTTGTTATTCTGTGAAATGTCTGCTCATTTCAGCAATCAAAATCCTTTATCTCATTGTCTAGTTGATAATTTTGGATGCTATAAACTAGGGAAGTGTTTAATTTTTGGTATAGCTTATGTTAAAAATAGTTTGGGTGAAAATCATGTTGTGTAGTTCAGCAGAGTTCCCATTTATAGTGATCAAACAGATTTTAGTGAAAATTTGTTAAGTTTAAATAATGAATTCGATCATGTAAACTGATTTCTTATGTGGAAATACGAATTTTAGAAAAAAAAATTATGATTTCTAATGCTCCATAGCTTGAGAATTTGTTGAATAACTTTTTTTCGTTCAAAAATTTATGCTGGTCATCCTCGTCAGCAAGAGAGGTCGCGGTTTGTTCTGGAAGGGGGATGTGGTCTTAGGTAAGAGTTCAACCATAGTGGAATTTTTGATTAATGTCTGGATGGTGGGGGGCGTTCGAATTTAGGGTTTAAGAGTGGCAAGGAAGGGTCGATAAATGCGATGTTCGTTCCAGTTAATGGTATGATCGGGCCCCGTGGTTTTTGGCAGAGAGGTAGCTGTACGTTTGTGCCTCCGCTGGAGGTGGGTGGCGAGCACAGTAACGGTCGGCCGGAGGTTGGTTGGGTCGATTTGGAGGAGAGGTGGTTCTCTGGGTTCGGTTTTGGGATAGGTAGGAGTTCGATTTCATTCGAAGGCTTGGATTTATGTATTGATGATCGGATTTGGGTGTATCGATGAAGGGTGATGTGTGGGAAGTTTCATCTGAGGTCGAAGGCGACTCCGGTGATGGTGCACGTGCACCGTGTGTACGTGTAACTCGACATGACTGTAATTTGGGGTGGCGAGAAGAATAGGATTAGTTCCAGGATGGGTTTCTTTTCGCATGCTATACTCATTTTTCTGAGTTTACTAGAAGTATTTTCTAAGCATAGGCTTGGGTCATAGTGTGTTACAGGTTGAAACTATTAGTGTTTTGTATTTTGAACTGAATATAACAAAAGCGAAAAGCAAGTTTTATCAAATTTTTTGAAGTAAGTCTTGAAGTATGGATTCAAAATAAATTTGAATCCTAGTTTTAAATGAATAAGATTATAAAAATGAAATGTCTTTAACAACTTAAAATTGTTAATAGTAAATGCTGAACTCGATCGTGTCAAGTAAATGCTGAACCTGTTGCGTTTCAGATGTCAATAGTATAATTTTAGTTTTAATAATTCACCTTGTCATTTTTATATAAAGTGGTTATTTAAGGGTTTGATTTATTAAGTTGAATTATTTATTTTAACTTAGAAAGTTAATTCTTTAAGTTAACTTAATTTATGGTGTAATTAAATTAAGTTAAACAATTAAGAGTTGAATTATTTACTAGTAATTAAATAATGATTAATTGATTGTTAACTTTGAGATAATCATTTAGTCTATGTAATTAAAGATAATCTCCTAATGTAATCGACTAAGTATATTCTTAGTGAAGTAATTTAATAGATAATTACTAAATGTTATAAAGATTAAGTCCTTCAGGTAAGTAATTAACGGGAAAACTAATCAAGAAGAAATTTGATATATGGAAATAATTGAGGTTTAATTATTTTTTAGTAATTAATAAGGAAGATAATCACTTTGAGGAAGTGATAAAGGATTAGTTACTTGCTGTAATAATTTAAATTAATTTATTAATTAAGGAACTAATTAATGATGGCAATAATTTAAACATACTTAATTAAAGTAATTAATTAAAGATCAATGAAATTAATTATGGTTAGTTAATTACTATGAAGGGTTAGCTAATTTCTTAACATAAATTAAAGGAAAATTAAAGGTTGATTAATTAATGGATTTATAATTAATTAATGTCAGGTAAGTGGGATTTAAAGAGGATGAAAGTAATTAATTTAGTATGTTAGTATGGTATGGCTAACCAACCTTGTATAGACGATTTAATAATATTGAAAACCTTGGATTAGTTGTTATCCCTAATACGTGATTCGTAATGTATGTAACATGATATGTTTAAACCATGATGGTATGGTCATCTATTGATGACGAATTACTATGACACCCTGTATTTAAAGTTGAATTGTATTTAATTGGGTAACTTGGGTATAGATAACATTGGATTCAAAGAGACTGGAGTCAGGTATTGGAAATACCCGAAACCACTACGAATTCTTATAGATTGATATGTGAATTCTATAGGCTGAATGAAGTGATGTTAAGGAATTGGACCTTCTAAATCTAAACCATGATACTTAGGAAATGGATGTGGAGAATAAGTGATGTTTAAAATAGGTTGTGGCTTTGTGAATTGATATGAGTACCCGGGTTTTATGTAAGTCGTATGCTTTGGTATTACATGTTAGTTGAGGCTACTCACGCTGGTTTCCAGCCTGACCCGGGTGTTACTTTGATGTAATGCTCGGGTCAGACCGAGTATTACAGATTTTCAGGTAGATACGTTCTGGACCTCAGGAAGCGAGTTGGATGGCAGAAGCGTATAGAGTATTTTCGTTGTATTTATATTATTGTGAATCCGAGACATGATAATTGTATATGTTCAGTGACTGTATATATGTGAAACTCTGATGCATATTAAATGTAATCGACAGATATAGTATCCTTTTGTAAACTGTTACTATTTATTATTATATTTTATCCGCTGCGTATGAGAGATGTTTGGTGTTTCTGTTCTTCTTCTTCTATCTCTTTCTTCTTTTTCATAACTATCTGGAAATTTCGGGATCGGAAATTTTGGGTCGTTACATTTGGTATCAGAGCGAGGTTAAGCGAGAACCTTGGCTCTGGTAGGTGTACTCATTAAGGATAGGGTCAGTAATACCCCAGAATGAGTTGAGTGTGTGTGTGTGTGTGTGTGTGTGTATGAGTGAGCGTACTTGTTATTTTCTTATATAAGGATTTTAAATGATTTTATATAAGATTATGTTTGATATATAAAGCGATATTTCACTCTAATAAATATTAACGAAATTGCCTGTTGAATTATTAGAATTAAATTAAGAGGAAATATAATACAACCAAACTGAAATTAAATAAAGATAAGTTTGAAATGGATGGTTTTAGATATGATAATCTTGGTTATTATCATAAGTGATTGTTGTGTGTTTAATAATAAGATGTGTATAAATGGGTAAGCAAAATGAAATATTTTAAAGGAGTAAACATTTAGGTAAAATACGACTTATACAATTGAAAATACCTAAATTGTGGAATTTTAAATCTTGGTCAATAAATTTTGAAAAAAACAATTGTTTCAAAGTGCTAAAAGAAAAAAAAAGTATTATTTGAATAAAAGGGACTTGTTGCAAACAATGGATTGTTTGAAGATTAGACTTGAATTTAAAACCAAAGGTGGTTTAAACTTAAGGTATATCTAGATAAGCAAATTGATATATAAGAGTTGAATTGTTCTAATTAAGTCTAGGTTAGGAAGTCCCCCTAGAATTCAGTCTTTGAGAGAAATGGCTAAGAGTGAAGAATGGAAGGAAAGGCGCAGAGAACGAAGAGCAGCTGCACGTAAGGAACGGGAAATAGCAATTTAGGAATATGAAAATCGGATTAAGGAAAGAAACGGACCAGGACCTTATGATAATGTCACTTGCTGTAGATGTTACAATAAAGGCCATTACGCAGCTAAGTGTGGTAAAACAAGGAAGGAATTAAAGGGTACATTCCAACGATTTCGCTCCGAGATATTATGCTTTAAGTGCCATAAGAAGGGACATTTCCTTAACCATTGTCCTGAAGTGAGTAAGGTAAAGCGTAAACCAATGGAACTGGTCAACGAGCCAACCATTTGCTATCATTTTAAAGGGCTGGGACATATTGCGAGAAATTGTCCCAAGAGACAGAAGAAAAAGATTAAAGTTGTGGAACATCCAGTAGGAAGCATGGAGGTCATCAAGATTGATGAGAGGGTGGAAACTTTTTGTGGAAAATGCTATAAGTGGGACATCCTGTTGAAAAGTGTATGTTTGGGCTTTGCCCATTGGAAGGAAGTCCATAAGAAGGATTCTGAAGAAAACGTTAGGACTCTAAAAACCTAGGTGATGGTGTAAACATCTTAATTGTGACTTTGTAAGGCTTGTACTGTAATGAATGGATGTAATGTTGAACTGCTAATGTGCAGTCTATCTATATATGAAATATTTTATGGCGGTATGATCTAATAAATCGCCTTCTTTTATTCGAGATGGAATTTGAAATTAATTCAAACTGAAATTTCAGAGGTTTGATTTTAAAATTGAATTTGATTTGAACTGGTTGGAATTATGATTGAAGATGAATAAGTTGAAAATAATAATAAAAATAATTCAAATGGAAAATTTGAATTGGATTAGTATGAAATTTAGGATATGGAATTACTTTGAACTAAAAATTTGAATAATTGAATTTGTAAACTAAAATTGTTTAAGAACAGGTTTCAAACTGGAAGATAAAATTGAGTAATAATTTAAAATTTTAAAATAAAATTGTATTGAACTCTTATTTGAACCTTGAAATACATAAGTAAAGATAATTTAAAGTGGAATTTTGAAAATTGGACTCAGAAATTAAATTGTTTAAAAACTTTAAATAAGGATTAATTTGGTTTAAAAGGGTAAACCAATCTTTGAGAATTTAACTCGAAATTATATAATTCGAGATGGTTTAAAATTGAATTGGTTCAAATGGAATCTGATTTGAATTAATTGGACTTGAGATTGAAGGGGTATAAGTTTAAATATTCAAATGGGAAATTTGGGTTGAATTGAAATGAATGAAATTGAAGTGGGTTAAATTGAATGGATATTAGTCCAAAGTGATTGGTATAACTTGGGACTGTAATTAAAGTTGAATATGTTTAAAATCAGATGGAATTTGATTTGGATTGGGAATAAATCAAGTCCAATGGAAATTGGAGTTATTTAAAATTGGAATTAGGTCAATTTAAATGAAAGTGGAAATTTAAATTGAATTGTTGGGGAAGTGAGCAGTTTTGACTCTGGACTATTTTCAATATAAATTGTTTTAATATAAACTTATTTTCCCAGCTATTTAATACATATAATCTTTCTTTTTAAAGCCCAAGTATGTTATACTTGTTTTACCATTATTTCAGAATTATTTACAATTTTTCGACTGTTTTATAAACTAGTTACTATTTCCAACTATTTTACAAATTAGTTAACTATTTTACAGTATTTTGCAAACTAATAATTATTTTTCAACTACCTATCTATTTTTAAAAAAACATTTCAAGCTATTTTTTAAAAATAAAGTGGTCGGAGTCAAACTGTTATTGATTTAAATACCCAACTGAGATGAGAATTGAAGTAATAATCCAAATGATAATTATGGAAATTGTGAATAAGTGAATGGGGATTAAGGCAATGTGAGTAAGTGGATAGAATCTAAGGGAATGTGAATAGAAAGAGAAATTGATTTGACTAAAAATCAATGAAGTTAAATACGTAGGATGTACGTATATTATTCTATTCGCATAGTGATTTGATCCAGATTCGAGCACAGAATTTCGAGACAGTTATATCGATCCGAGTGGGATTTTTCACTCGATTTTCGACGGCGAAACTAGATATGGATTGTTGATTGATTCTGGATATTCTCTATCATAGTTATAGCCATGTAAGGAGAATGACGATTTCTAATCAAGAAACCAGATCTAAGTCCGCACTAGGAATTCGGGTGGACAATACTAGTTCGGAAGTGGAATTGTGTGATCGAGCGAGTGATCAGATTGGTATAGCGTACGGATGGTAGATGTACCTCGTACGGATTTGAATGAATTTGATAAAAAAAATGTTTTTGAAATGTTTAAAGTATAAAAGGAGTTTTATACAAGATTGAAATGATCCAAAGTTTTAAAATTTATATATCTGTATATACATATAAAGGATCTTATGAGGATTTTGGAAAAAGGTTTTGGGAACCATTAGATTTGGAAAGGCTTTTGATTTTTGGGTAAAATCAATATTGGAATTTGGAAAGCCTAGTTTGAGAATTATCGATTTTGGGATAATCGATTTTGTGTAAAGGAGCTTTGTATGAGATCATACTAAGTGTATGATTTTGAAAGATACTATATGTGTATAGTATAAAGTGTTTTGATGATGGCTCTGGAGAAAAAGGCGCTCCCTTGAAATGAACTTCTCAGGAGTGCCACCGGGTGGTGCTGCCTTGAGCCCCAAAAGGGGGGTTCTAAAGTTGATCCTGTGAGGAGTCCGGACAAACTAGTTCCTGAGGATTATTGGGTAGCGTAAGTCGATGGCGCTGATGCCTACGAGGGCATTTGGGTTATGCTGTGACGATAGTGTAACTCGATGTCACTGCGATCTACTGTGGGGACCATAGGGAAAATCGTGTGGAGGATGAGTGTCAACGGTCTACACTTGATTTTGCCGGGAAGGCAACGCAACATCAGTAGACTGCGATCTATGGTCAAGTGGAGAGGAGAAGTTTCATTCTTTTGGCAGCGAAATTCGAGGGCGTTGATGCCTACAGTTATATGAGTTTTTGCTGTGATAGCTACGTAACCCTAGTTGTAGTTGCGATCTATCGTGGGTTCCATGGTGTAATCGAGGGGAGCGGAGGCCTACGGTTATCTATGGATTTTGTCGGGATGACAACGTAACCATCGGGTTAACTGCGACCATGGATGGGGTGATGATTTCCAGAGCATTCTCACCAAAGATATTCCTCTATTTTCAAAAACTGTTTTCTATATTTTAAACAACATTACTTTCCCAAGTATTTTCACTGGATATTGAAACGGGTCCGCCAAGCGCTTATAGATTTTTAGTCGTACGCCTGATCAACGTATGACCGAATTTCTATGAGGACAAGGATGGACTTGTCAAAAACATCGAGTTATAAAAGTATTTTATAAAAACAATTTTAGAAATATTATATAAATTTTTAAAGTAGTTTAAAATGATCAAAGAGAAATTTATATGATTTTAAGCATTTTAATAAATCTGGCTTCGTTCCTTTTCGAGGACGAAAAGATTCAAAGGGGGGAGGAATGTGACGACCCGAAATTTTGGCCACGTTATTTAAATAGATATTTAATCCAATCAAATAAAATGTAATGCATATGAATGATAATGTTTGAGGATAACATCAAATTCTATTAATATAAAATTTAGGTATAAATATTGTGTAAAGCATTTGAATATAATTTAGTGAGTGATAGTTAAGATATAAAATTTAATAACTCAAACCTATGTATCTTATCAATTTAAAAACTGAAGTTTTAAAACAAACTATGGTTATAAATATAAATATAAATATAAATATATAACGTAAGAGGACTACGAAATTAATAAAACTAAATAATAAATAAGCAATTAAATGTTGATAGTTTAACTTTAGAAAGAAACAAGAATAAGTATTTACATTGGAAATGATAATATCTCAAATAAATTTACGGTTAAGTAAACATATGAATGAACATAAGTTCATCCTAGGACAGTATATATATATATATATATATATATATATATTGTTAAGAGACATGGAAGACAAAAGAAATAATATAAATGAACGCATGTGTACATAATGTAAATATCTTTGGACATGGATTTCTTTGTAAACATGAAACAAGACGAGCATCACTAATGCAACACAAAATTGGTATCATATCAGCCTCCAAATGAACAAATCTCTCTGACCAAAAAAAAAATCTTTGTACCAAATATATGTATCAGCTAATATTAATTATACATGAAGACATATACATTAAATGCTAGCACAATCTTTTGTCAATTTGAATTGCAAGAAAATCTTTCAGCCTCCATATACAAAGTTTTGTCTGGTCAAAACAGGTTGAGACCTGTACTATAAGCCACCATTTTGTTCAAAGTTGTATCTATATATTCATCATTCTATTCTTGCTCGTTCATAACTTAGTAAAACTGAGATTAACAAAAAGAAAAAGAAAATTTCTCTTTACAAAACTTAAACAACATCTCAACTAAATAAACAGAAAGATCAAAGGGGTTTAAGCAAACAGCTTTTCAAACTACAGAAAGTATGCTCTATTCAAATTTGTTGACAGGTGAGTAAACAAACTTAAGAAGCGTAAATTAGTTAAATCTTGATTTTTTAAATGATAAAAGTTAAGTATGACTTTGTGAAACCTTAGATTTAATCTTGAAAATATATTTGTTTTGTTATCTGTTATTCTGTGAAATGTCTGCTCATTTCAGCAATCAAAATCCTTTATCTCATTACCTAGTTGATAATTTTAGATGATATAAACTAGGGAAGTGTTTAATTTGGGTATAGCTTATGCTAAAAATAGTTTGGATGAAAATCATGTTGTGTAGTTTAGCAGAGTTCCCATTTACAGTGATCAAATAGATTTTAGTGAAAATTTGTTAAGTTTAAATTATGAATTCGATCATGTAATCTGATTTCTTATATGGAAATATGAATTTTAAAAAAAAATTATGATTTCTAATGCTCCATAGCTTGAGAATTTGTTGAATAACTTTTTTTCGTTCAAAAATTTATGCTGGTCATCCTCGTCAGCGAGAGAGGTTGCGGTTTGTTCTGGAAGGGGGAGGTGGTATTAGGTAAGAGTTCGACCATAGTGGAATTTTCGATTAATGTCTGGATGGTGGGGGCGTTCGAATTTAGGGTTTAAGAGTGGCAAGGAAGGGCCGATGAACGCGATGTTTGTTCCAGTTAATGGTACGATCGGACCCCGTGGTTTTTGGCAGAGAGGTAGCTGTACGTTTGTGCCTCCGCTGGAGGTGGGTGGCGAGCACAGTAACGGTCGGCCGGAGGTTGGTTGGGTCGATTTGGAGGAGAGGTGGTTCTCTGGTTCGGTTTTGGGATAGGTAGGAGATTGATTTCGATCGAAAGCTTGGATTTATGTATTAATGATCGCATTTGGGTGTATCGGTGAAGGGTGATGTGTGGGAAGTTTCATCAGAGGTCGGAGGCGACTCCGGTGATGGTGCACGTGCACCGTGTGTACGTGTAACTCGACATGACTGTAATTTGGGGTGGCGAGAAGAATAGGATTAGTTCCAGGATGGGTTTTTTTGGCATGCTATACTCATTTTCCTGAGTTTACTGGAAGTATTTTCTAAACATAGGCTTGGGTCATAGTGTGTTACAGGTTGAAACTGTTAGTGTTTTGGATTTTGAACTGAATATAAAAAAAACGAAAAGCAAGTTTTATCAAAAAAATTTGAAGTAAGTCTTGAAGTATGGATTCAAAATAAATTTGAATCCTAGTTTTAAATGAATAAGATTATAAAAATGAAATGTCTTTAACAACTTAAAATTGTTAATAGTAAATGCTGAACTCGTCGTGTCAAGTAAATGCTGAACCTGTTGTGTTTCAGATGTTAATAGTATAATTTTAGTTTTAATAATTCACCTAGTCATTTTTATATAAAGTGGTTATCTAAGGGTTTGATCTATTAAGTTGAATTATCTATTTTAACTTAGAAAGTTAATTCTTTAAGTTAACTTAATTTATAGTGTAATTAAATTAAGTTAAATAATTAAGAATTGAATTATTTACTAGTAATTAAATAATGATTAATTGATTGTTAACTTTGAGATAATCATTTAGTCTATGTAATTGAAGATAATCTCCTAATGTAATTGACTAAGTATATTCTTAGTGAAGTAATTTAATAGATAATTACTAAATGTTATAAAGATTAAGTCCTTCAGGTAAGTAATTAACGGAAAAACTAATCAAGAAGAAATTTGATATATGGAAATAATTAAGGTTTAATTATTTTTGAGTAATTAATAAGGAAGATAATCACTTTGAGGAAGTGATAAAGGATTAGTTACTTGCTGTAATAACTTAAATTAAAGTGATAAAGGATTAGTTACTTGCTGTAATAACTTAAATTAATTTATTAATTAAGGAACTAATTAATGATGGCAATAATTTAAATATACTTAATTAAAGTAATTAATTAAAGATCAATGGAATTAATTATGGTTAATTAATTACTATGAAGGGTTAGCTAATTTCTTAACGTAAATTAAAGGAAAATTAAAGGTTGATTAATTAATGGATTTATAATTAATTAATGTCAAGTAAGTGGGATTTAAAGAGGATGAAAGTAATTAATTTAGTATGTTAGTATGGCATGGCTAACCAACCTTGTATATACGATTTAATAATATTGAAAACCTTGGATTAGTTGTTATCCCTAATACGTGATTCGTAATGCTATGTAACATGATATGTTTAAACCATGATGGTATGGTTATCTATTGATGACGAATTACTGTGACGCCATGTATTTAAAGTTGAATTGTATTTAATTGGGTAACTTGGGTATAGATAACATTGGATTCAAAGAGACCAGAGTCAGGTATTGGAAATACCTGAAACTACTTCGAATTCTTATAGATTGATATGTGAATTCTTTAGGCTGAATGAAGTGATATTAAGGAATTGGACCTTCTAAATCTAAACCATGTTACTTAGAAAATGGATGTGGAGAATAAGTGATGTTTAAAATAGATTATGGCTTTGTGAATTGATATGAGTACCCGGGTTTCGTATAAGTCGTATGCTTTGGTATTACATGTTAGTTGAGGCTACTCACGCTGGTTTCCAGCCTGACCTGGGTGTTACTTTGATGTAATGCTTGGGTCAGACCGAGTATTACAGATTTTCAGGTTGATACGTTCTGGAGCTCAGGAAGCGAGTTGGATGGCAGAAGTGTATAGAGTATTTTCGTTGTATTTATATTATTGTGAATCCGAGACATGATAATTGTATATGTTCAGTGACTGTATATATGTGAAACTCTGATGTATATTAAATGTAATCGACAGATATAGTACCCTTTTGTAAACTGTTATTATTTATTATTATATTTTATCCGCTGCGTATGAGAGATGTTTGGTGTTTCTGTTCTTCTTCTTCTATCTCTTTCTTCTTTTTCATAACTATCTGGAATGTTCGGGATCTGAAATTTCGGGTCGTTACAGTATCACATCTCATTCCAAATTTAAAACTCAACATTTAGAGTTTTATTTCAAACCATCTTTGATATTATGTATATTCCTCACATATATACATATTTTCTTCTTGGCCCGCCTAGCCAAATTTTAAAATTTAAACCACCCTTGGTTTTAATTCAAAGCAAATTCTTTTCAAGTTTACAAACAACTTCTTATTCTAAAATAAAATTGTACTCAAAATAGTTTGAATAATATTATTTCCTTTACAATTCAGATTATCTTCAATTCCAATTTATAAGTCATACTTGCCCAAATGTTTTGCTTTCTTAAAACATTTCATTTTGCCTACTCATTAATATACATTTTATTATTAAATACAACAACCAATTATGATAATAACCAAGATTATCATATCTGGAAACCAATTCATAATTATCTTATTCTAAAACTCCTTCCGTAATTCAAGATTTTGATTTCAGTTTGAATCCATTTCAAACTTATCTTTATTTAATTTCAATTTGGTTTTATTTCTATTACCATTTAATTTAATTCCAATAATTTAACAACCAATTACCTTAATATTTATTAGAAAGAAATCAAAATAAATTCTTTCATAAAATCATTTAAAATCTTTATATAAGAAAATAACAAGTACGCTCTCATATATAAATATACACTCAACTCATTCTAGGGTACCATTGACCCTATCCTTAATGAGTAATGCGACCAGAGCCAAGGTTCTCACTTAATCTCGCTCTGATACCAAATGTGACGACCTGGAAATTTCGATCCCGAAAATTCCAGATAATAGAGAAAAGAAAGATAGAGATAGAAGAAATAGGAACGAGTCACAGAAACCTCACATTTTGCAGCGGATCAAAATATAATATCACATAAATATAGTTTCCAAAAGAAGAACTATATCCGTACACTTTCATTTTCATACATCAGAGTTACAACATTTACACAACATCGGACCGTTTAAAACAACAAGTCCTAGATAATCAGCAACAATACACAAAACGGAAAACGCTCCATACGTTCCTGCCATCCAGCTCGCCTCCCGAACTCCGGAACGTCCTTACCTAAAAAGCTGTAATATTCGGTCTTACCCGAGCATTATATCAAAGTAACACCCGGGTCAGGCTGGAAACCAGCGTGAGTAAACCCATCTAACATGGAATACAAAAACATACAATTTATATAAACCCGGGGTATCTGGTGTCAATTTACAACTTCATAAGTTGTTATAGACATCTCTTATTTTCACATATCAATTTCTAAGTACCAAAACTTAGATTGAATGGTCCAATCCACCTAAATCATTCCATACCAGTCTACTGATTCCACGTATCAATCTTTAAAGAATCAAAGTGGTTTCGGGTATTAACTAATATCCGACTCCGGTCTATTCGAAATCAATGACATCTTAACCCTCACTATTCAAGGGAGTCACAATTCAACCTTTAATCACATGATGTCACCCATTTACGCAACAATTTATCATCGACAGATAACCACATAATCGTTATTCAAGACAAACATATCATGTCTCAAACATTCCATATCATAAATGTCAACCAATCATTTATAAGCAAGATTAGTTAGTCACCCATTCCTAATTAAATCAAATCAATTTCTTTAATCGCTTTTAAATCTTGCTTATTCAACAATAATTAATCTCAAACCAATTAATAAATCATCATCTTAATTAATCAACTAGATAAATTATCCTTTAATTACACTGAGTAATTAACCCTTAATTAATTACACAAATTAATTATTTTTAACCATTCACAGTAATTAACCTTTAATTACCATCATTGATTGATTATTCTTCTAATTACATCCAATAATTAACTTTTAAATTTAATTACATTCATTACTCAACCTTAATTTATCACCTTAGTAATTAACTCCCTTTAATTACTTATATTAATTAAATCAACTCCTTAATTAATTTCACTAATTACTCCTTTAATTGCATTAAGTAATTATACTTAATCTCATCATCAAGTAATCCTCTTTAATTAATTAAACTTAATTAATTAATTAAAATTAATTACATTAACTTAATTAATTACACCAAGTAATCTTCCCTTAATTACTACATTAAGTAATTATTCTTACTTAATTCATAAGTGATTATCTTTAATTTATCACTAATTAATTACTTAGTTAATTATTAACTCATCATTTAAAATCAATTAAATAATTTCTTAATTACTTATACTTAAAAGATTCTTAATTAAGAAAAAATTATTTATCTTAAATTAATCAAAACTCTTAATCACTTAAAGATAAACTCTTTATTATAATTGATTTACTAAATTCTTATCTTTAAACTTTATATATAAAAAAACATTTTAGAAATTAATTATAATTTTAAACAATATAAACATCTAATTTAAACGTTTAAAATCTTTGAAACTTCCAAAGTTATTAAATAGATTTTACTACGAAGTCATTTAGAAATCCATTTTCCTATTCTTTAAAAACTTCTCTATTTAAATATTTAAAACTTATTTGAACAATTATTCTTCAAACAAATTTAGTTTAATAGGTAAGAACTTGTTTACTTTTGTCTTGAAACTTTAGAAACATTTCCAAAAAAACAAATTTCTTTATTCATAAAACCTGTACAATCATAAGCCTAAAACATTTTTAAAACTGCCCTCACCAAAACTCAAGCAAACCCTTAACTTCCCTGATCAAGACACAGGACCACTACACTCTTCCCGCTTCGAGTAAAACTCGAACACCTTCGAAGAAAAACCCGCTACAATATCCTTCCAAATTCAAGCCTGATGTCCTAACCCAGTATTGACAAACGAACACGAGCTTCACCTACAAACAACCCTGAACAAAACTCGAGTCCAACCCCTCTTTCAACTAGCACAAACCCGAGATTCATCATCTTCTCCAATCCATGGAACCAACCAGCGGCAACTGTTAACAAACAACCTGTGCACGTGCACATCTGGTCGCGACGCCTCCGACCATCACTACCACCCTCCACAAGTCGCCATCGACCACCCGTGTCCAATAGATAACTCAAAAATTCACAACTCGCCTTGAAAACGAAATCGATCATCTCACCACCCACTGAAATGAAGATGGAAACCCAAAATCTACCACGCACGGCCACAATCGATCACCGAAAGCCTCGCCGCCACGCTAGGGGCTTCGCCACCCTTCGACGATCAATTTCCCACAACTTTGATTCCCTCCGGTGAGACCCTGACATCACATTAATTTAAGAAACATCGACAACCAAACCTTACTTCATAACCCTAGTTCACCGATTTGCCGCCACCTCGGTTGTAGAAAAATCCAACAACTAATTTTTCCAACATCGACTGCCTCTAGGTTAGTTCCAGCAAAAATTTCGAAAACCCAAACTTTGTCGATCATCGGAGAATGCTCGAAACCCAAATTATGACCATCATTCAATTCCTTATGATTTACAAGCTTAAAATTTACGATTTTAATTTTAAAAATCATTATTTTCGATAACAATCCAGATTGCATACCTGAATCCACAATTAATTTACATCGAAATTTTGATATGTTTGTTCTTTTATTGTAATTCTTATTTTTATTAAAAATCTATCTTGAAATCTTGCTTGAAAATATTTTAGATCATATATTTTGTTAATTCAAACAAGTTTCATTTAAATATAAATCTCTAAATAGAATCAGGCAAGAATATATGAATTTTTGTTAAAGTTCTAAAATCTGAAGCATATGAACAGAGCAATAACAAACATGCACCCAAATACTCTTATATATGTATATAATATATATATGATCGTATAAACGATCATGCAATCACTAATTTACTTTTAAAATCACAGCATGCAACAAAACTTAATCAGATTAGAGCTTTTTACTCACCTATTATGAAACAGAGAACAACTAAAAAACTTTTGTCTTTGAACTTGAAATTCGAATTGCTCTAGATTCCAATCTGCTTACAGATCAGGATTTTGAAACAAAAGCATTGGTTTCTGATCTCCTTCCAGATTTGCACTTGAATTTGAACCAGTTTTGCGAAGATCGGATCTTGTTTAAATCTTGAGGTGGTTTTGCTACAGGTTTTCAACATTTGAAACAGTTAACTGCCGTCTGAATTTCCTTTTTGATTTAAAACTGTTAACAGGCTTTAAGTTTTCTTGTTTTGAAAATAAAGAGAGAGAAAAATGAGAAGAATAGAGTTAAGGTATATTTAGCTTTGATTTATCTTTATCTTTTAAAAATGAAAATAAATTAACCTACATGACACTTGTTACTACGCATGCCATCTTAGATACAAATGTTAATTGTATATATTATAAAACTTGCAATTGTAAATTTCATGTATTATAAGACTTACAAATGTCTTTATAAAATTTTAGAATTATATTTGCTATTTACTTTTATGCTTATGTGTTTTTATATTATATTTATATTTATATTTTTATGTTTAATACTTATATTAAAGAAAGTATAACCCTTATATTTATAATATTACCCATGTTTTATCTCTAGATTCATAAATATATATATGTATGTATGTATGTATTAAGGCTTATTATTAAATCTTGTTTCATATTTATATTTTTAATCTCAAAATAAAATTTCTAAATCACAATATATATATACACTTAAAATTTTCAGCAGTAAAGAGTTTAAATTATATATTTATGGGATTTGTTAATTCACTATACAATTTATAAATTTCAAACAATATTATCCAATATTTATTTTAGTTTCCAAATCCATTTATTAGCAGAATTTTATTTGTTAACAAATATATCAATATTTAACCGTTGAAATATGATAATTACCAATTATCGGATGCCCAAAAATTCGGGTTGTCATAAGAAATATTTAACAATTTTCGAAGCTAAAATATTATTCAAGGTTCCAAAGTAAAGTATTTAAATCATGTTTTTAAGTTAATAAAATGATTTAATTTCAAAGAAATGTAATTAAGTTATGTGATTTGTTTAACTTAAACCAGTTAAGTTAGATTCTGTAGTTATTTTAAACTTAATTTAGAAATATAATTAAGAGTTGATTAAAAGAATAAATGTTTAAATTATATGTTAGTGATAAATTAGCAGTTAATAAGATAAGTGTTTTATCTTAAAATTTATTAGGGATTAATTAATTCAATAATTAAAGATTAATTAGCAAATAATTAAGAATTAATTAATTTGTAATTAAGGGGTGTTAATTGATAATTAAGGTTTATTAATTAATAATTAAAGAACAATTAATCTATAATTAAAGTTTAATTAATTGGTTTATAGGGTAATTAAGGGATGAATTACCCAGTTGTAGTTGATGGGATGAATGAGATTAATTAATTTGTTAATTAATTAAAGATCGTCACTTGGTAATTGATTAAGTATAATTACTTAATGAGATTGATAAATGTAATTACTTAGTGAAATAATTGATGGATAAATTACTGGATATAGTTAATATAAGGGAAATTACTTAAATGGAAGTAATTAAAGGTTAATTATTTAGGTGAAGTAATTAAGGATTAATTACTTGGTGTAATTAATTAAAGGATTAGTATAATTAATTAATTAAGGTAAGTAATTACGGGATGGTTAATTACTGTTTATGATTGATTAAAGCTGAATAATGGAAGTAATTAATTAAGGATTATTAATTAATGTAATTAGTTAATGTAATTAATGAAAGTAATTAAAGATTAATTACTGTAAATGGATAAGGGTAATTAATTTGTGTAATTAATTAAAGGAAAATTAATTTATGTAATTGAAGATAATTAATCAAGAATGATTAATTAAGATGGATGATTAAAGAATGATTTATCAATTGGGTTGTAATTAATTAATGATTAAGTAAGCAGGATTAAGGTAATCTAAGTGATTTAAGTTGGTGATTAATTTAATTGGAGACTAATTAAATTAATTAGGAATTATATATCTAATAAATCTTGTTTATAGATGGTTGAGTGATATTTGAATGCCTTGGATTATTTGCTATTCCTATTATGTGGTCGTGATGATATGTGATATGAAATGTTTCTGTAATATGATATGTTGGTTTGAACAGTGATAATGTGGTTATCTATGACGAATTGATGTGTACAGTGACATCTAGTATTAAAAATTAAATTGTATTCACTTGAATAATTGGGTTAAGATGAAATGAGATTCGAAGAGACCGGAGTCGAGTATTAGTAAATACCCAAAACCACTTCGATTCTTTATAGATTGATTTGTGAAATCAATAGGGCTCCTAGAATATGGCGCCCTTGTGGCAATCTATTTGATTGTATCGAAAGGTCCACTGAATTGGGATTTCCCTATTGGGCCGGGTCATTTCGGGGCAAGCGGATCATTTATCATAAAAAGGAAGTCTTTGTGAAATAACTCCGATGGGAAGAAAAAAGAAGGTGGAATGGAATGATTTAAGTGAATTGGACCATTTAATCTAAGTTTTGGTACTTAAGAATTGATGAGTGAAATAAGTGATGTCTATAACAAATCGTGAAATTGTAAATTGATACAAGTTACCCCGGGTTTTTAAATAAGTTCTATGCAATTGGAATTTCATGTTAGATGAATATACTCATGCTGGTTTCCAGCCTGACCCGACTGTTACTTTCATATAATGCTCGGGTCAGAACGAGTATTACAGCTTTTTCAGGTAAGGACGTTCTGGAGCTCATGAGGTGAGCTAGATGGCGGGAACGTATGGAGTGTTTTCCGCTGTGATATATTGTAGTTATTTGGGACATGATTGTATCTGTCCAATGTTTGAGTATATGTGTAACTATGATGTATTAAAGTGTAATTTGATAAGTACAGTTTTCCTTTGTATAACTGTTATTATTTGTTATTATATTTTATCCGCTGCGAATTTGAGATGTTGGTGTTTCTGTTTCTTCTTTTTTTCTATCTCTTTTCTTCTTTTTCCCTAACTATCTGGAATTATCAAAATCGAAAATTCCAGGTCGTTACACCCTATAACATTTACATACAATGAATAATCAAGCAAATACTTTAGCGGCATCCCATACCACCGTATGTTATTCGAATAATTATTCAATATTTATAAACTAACTCTATCCACACTAGGTATTTTTATATGACAAATCCGATGAATAATCGAAGAAGTATTACCAAATGTCCCATACCGGATGGTATCACTAATTCATTTATTCAAATTCCTCATCACACAGAAAATGAAATCTCACAAATCAAATATAAAGATGTTATCACTATATCATATCTAATCACTAAACAAATCCATATCAATGGTGAATCGTTCATTTGAACTTTATATAATTAAACAAGAAAAGAAATATCGAATTGTAATATAAAAATAAAATTTATAATTACAGATACAGTAAACAAATCAATACTTCAGAATAAATCATTTAAAATATATAATTTCATGTAACCAAATAAACACTAAGAAGTGGATAATAAATACATATACTAAAATGATTATAAGGCTAAATACTTCATATAAAAATTATTTCATATGTTCCAGATCAATGTATGTTAAAGAAAAACAATAAAATAGATTATCCAAATTAAATATAATTATAAATAACTAAAACAATTCATATTGAAACCTTTTAAATGATTCTATCCCACAAGAGAAAGCAAATAGCTATAAATGAATAATAAATAGTTATACATGAGTTTAAGAAATAAACACTATGGTAATCTTATAAATTATAATAAATAATTTATTTCTCAATCTTTAATATAAATAAGTAATAATTAAGTATTTATAAAATATGCTAAATAACTCATTTTAATATTTTTTAGTCACCAAAATGATTTATAAAACTAAATATTATATACTAAAATTTCATACTTTTATGTAAATGGTAATCAAAGACTATTTAAATAATATAACTGAGATCTATTTATTAATTTGTCAAACTTATATTTACATTTTTAAACATATACATATATAATATCAAGTAAGTATATATTTATAATTTGAGTATATTTGATTTATTTTATTTCAAATATAGACATATACATACATACATATATTATAATTCTAAATTACCTAAACTCGCACATGGACAAGTACTGCAAATATACAAGTGCAACCAGCAATACAAACTGATCCGGTCATCTCAAAACAAAATGCACAACCTTTCTCAATTTAGCATGTACAAATGTACAAGTACAACTAAGTCAACAAACCAAAGTGAATACACACATGTATAAACAGATACAAGTGCTCAAGGGAATGAACTCACACATGTGCAACAATGAAAAGGGCAAACAACCAGGAAGTACAAGTGCAGAGCAAAAGACATGAACTATAAAACAAAATAAACAAATATACAAGTGCATGCGAAAAGTACTGTACAGGGCAAGAACACGTAGTGCACAATTATTCAACGAACTAGCAAAACAGTGTAATGCAACAAAGCAGCAAAACATGAAATGGTGCAACACAGTCATGTGAAACCAAGCAGAAGTGAACACATAAGCACCAATATCATCATTTTATCATCTCAATACAACATCAAGCAAGGCTACATAACCAGGTAGCAAGATAAAAGTGAACCCAGGAAAAGTAAGTAAGACAGACACAAATATGCACACAGGTACTTGCACACAGGGAAGGAATCAGACTATAGGAACAACAAAATGGTGCAAAACATATACATAAAGAAATGACACATCAAAGTCAAAATATAGTCAGATTGAGTTCATCCTTTTCTCTTATAAGGAGGATTCCAAATAGACCCAATGAAAATCATCAAAACCAAACCATACATTATGCTAAATGTAGAGCAACAACTTCTGGCCAAACATAATAGAATTATTATACAATTCATGATCTCAATACAAGTTCATCACAACCACTTAAACTCATTTCAACATTAACTTAGGATTCAACAACGAGAGATTAAAATGAAAAGTTTGAACTCAATACATAGAGACGTGATGAAAAAGGCCGGGCCAAATTAATGCATTCAAGCATAAAAAACGATGATACAATTTCAATCGCAGTAGGAAATATAAAATTAGAACCAGTTAAAGCCGAAATCAAAACGTTCAACCAAGGTCACACACACAGAGCCATACAAAGGACTCAAGGAAAAACATATGCAATATTTCATTGGATTTAGAGGGATTAACATAGATATGTGACTGAATTATGCTCATTTGTAACTAGCATCTTCTTCTTCTCTTCATTCCATTTCATGCACGCACACACAACCCTCCATTGACATAGCGAGACACAATTTCCTCCTTTAGACATATAAGGGTATGAAGATGCATAAGCTTTGATTTGGTGATTTATCACAATTTATTAGATTTCTAATTGAATTTAGAAGTGAGGATGTCTTTGGATTTTCCAAGTGACAAGAATTTGGTTTCTTTGCTTTTAGTGGAAGATAATTCCTAGAAAAGCATACTTGAGTGATTTATATAAAGAGAGGAAAATTTTGGAAGCTGGGAAGTAAAATTAAATCGAGCTTAGATACTTAGGGTTGGGCCTTAAACCATAAAATAAGTATATGTGTGTGTGTGTGTGTGTGTGTGTGTGTGTATAATTTCCTTTTACTTTTAAATCCAAGTACTTTTTAATTTAAATAAATACTAATTTCTATTTGAAATCCCTTCTTTTACCAAACAACATTTCATTTCAATTATATTACTTTTATAAATTATTATTTCCACATTTCAACCTATTTAATTACTTCATTTTCACAATTTAAATCTTTTTGTTAAATAATTTCAAAACCAATTAACTAATAATTTGCTAATTTTATTTTAATCACTAAATTACTATTATTAACTTAACCAATTAACAAATAATTTTGCTAATTCTATTTTAATCACTAAATTACTATTATTAACTTCAATTAATTATTACCTAAAATCGATTTATTACATCAATTAAACAATATATCTTTGTTATAGATTTATTTTCATATGTACTTAATTAGGTTTGGCATCATACATAGTCATTCAATAAGCTTTTGCATTCAGTGGTAAGCTTGGTTAAGTATATATCTTAGTTATCGATCGGTTTCCATACATACCTTATTAGGTTTAGACTTATGCATATACATACCCGATTAGGTTTGGCATCCGATTAGCTTTTACATTCATTATGTACCTGATTAGGCTTAACATTCAGTTAGCTTTTGCATTAGATGGTAAGCCAAGTTAAACAATATATCTAGATTATAGATTGGTTTTCATATGTACCCGGTTTGGTTTGACATTTAGCTATCGTTCATGTAACACTCCATAAAATTAATCATAAATAAACAGGTTGATTAAAATAAATTAAATAATATAGAGGTATAAATGGAAATTTAGCAAAAGTTGGAATTTGACCATGAAATTTACGTCGCTGCATGTGTGGCAAAATTGTGGTTAATTTCCATGTATATTATGTTAAAAACGGTGCTCAAACAGAAAAGTTATGGATTTTTGAAGTTTTTAGATTTAAAATAATTTAAATAGAATTGAATTCAAATAATTAAATAATTCTTAAATTTGAAAGTTTTCAATAATTAGACTTGGACGTTAAGTAAACGTTAAAATTAACATTAACGCTAAAACGCAATCGAAGAAATAAATAATCTATCAATGACAACAAGTTAAATGGTCCCAAAATAAATAGACCGTTCGAACGCTCACTGTGATAGCTAAACCCCAGTGGTCGACCAGTGGGTACGGACTATCCATAAGTGATTAACAGTGCTAGCTAGGGCTTTTAGCAATATGAGCATTTGGATTTTTATAACATTAAACCAACTTAAATACGACGATTCTGTTATTATTCGACCACTACAAATAAGACACTAGTCCCCTTGATTTTTTTCTCAAAATATTTTGGGAACCTAGTGAAGCTTTGACTTCTAAGATTTAGAAAATTTTCCGTTAAGTATCTGGTAAGAAATCCTATATATCTATTTTGTTTTCTTTTTATTTTCCCAACCTATTATTCTTCAATTTTTCGAATCTAATATATATATACACACACAAATCCATTATTGTATATATCTAAAAGAAGAGATCTGGTAGAAATTGTCAAGGGCATGTTAAATCCAAAGACGGCAAAGCTAAGGCTATTTATAAGTGGAAATCTTAGCTTTTATATTTTAGAAATTGATTAGTATAGTTTGGGTTTGAGTATGCCTTGGGGAGCTTTGATTTGCGAAAACATCATATTATAACCCCCAAGACTCCTTCAATGGGAAAGTTAATTTAAGGTTAGAATCTCAATTGTTTAGGATAGAATAATGGAAATTGTATATTGCGGTTTTGATAATTTTACCTTCTTTCCCACTCCTCATTCTTTATCTTTGAATTTTATTAAAGAGTTCTAATTAAGGAACAGTGTGTAAGGTATGAATTTATTCATAGTTTGCACCTCTTATTCCTATGAATTAAATAGAAATTCCTTTGTTTATTTTTATGTGAAAAGAAGTAGAATAGAGCGTAAAATTGAAATTGTAAGCTTCTATTATCAATAAATTCCATTGTTTTGATGTAATAAATTAAGTTTAGATTTTGATTGTATACAAGTCTATTGATTGGAAATTTTAGATATGAATATTAGTATTTTGGTATTGTTGATAATATGGATTGAGACTTATTGTTTAAAGAGCTGACATTTAAACGCTAGTTTAAGGCGTATACTCCATATGCTTAGAAATTACTAGGCATGTGTATGTACATATGTGTGTGTTAGCGTAATTAACATATATTACATAGTTAAATAGCCTATTAATTCTGTTAAATCCCCCTTAGGAAGGTAATTAATTTAAATGAAAAATAAGAGAGATTTCTTAAAGGCCTTGATATTGGAAACAATGAAGTGTGTGATATATATAGTTTGTGATATAAATTATGACTATGTTATGGGGATGCGAGGTCAGGCAAAAGAACACGAAAGTCTGTCAAGCTAATATGGCTTCCAACAATGTGACTTCGAGGCTGATGTGAGACATTATCTATAATAAGTAACTATGATGATGCGAGGTAGGTCCCAAATTCTATAGAGTAAATCTTTATGCTAATCTAGCTACCGGTACCTATGAATAGTTGGGCTAATGCGAGACGTCACCTTGGCGTGCTAGTCATAATATGAAGAACTTGCTTTGGAGATTTAAGGTATTAAGTGGTTATGTAAGGGCCCGCCTCTTCTCTATGTAGGAAGTAGTAAATGGTCGAGGCTATGAATTAAGCACGATAGAGAATATCTCGAGAAAGGGCCCACTTCAATAGGAAGTATTAAGTGGTTGAAGAGATTCCATGCAATGTCAACTACATAGTTACTAGTGAGGAGTCCGCCTTGGGACTATAGGTAGTAAATGATGTGGACCTGCCTTAAATAAGGCGTTAAATGGTTGAAGTCTGCCTAATTCATATTAAAATGTATTAAGTGACTTGAATGCTATCTCTTATATTGTTAGGACACTATGGACGATAGATATTGTTCGTTGGGATGATAGTTGCTTATATTTGGAAACCTTTTTATTTAAGTTTGGGAAAAGCCTTGGGACTTACAGTTGGAAAGACTTATGTTGTAGGTAGAAACGTAAGACATATTCCAATTTAATTATACTTCCCAAGCACTAATGTAGTATGGCTTAGGATTTTTATTCACTAGACATATGTTATTCTAACTCCCTCCTCATTATAACATAGGTTTGCAAAGATGACAATGTTGAAGGTGAAGACATGGGAAAACTTATGGAAGTTCACCAATTTATCTACTTATATTATTTTATGATGTACCCACTAAAGTATAATGACGTATTTGAAAATGTTGTGCCATAAATATGTATTGTTTATGTATTTTATGACATTTTGAAGTTGAAAAAAATGGGTACTGTTGTTATTATATTTTATCCTTACACTATGAGATCTGAATGTATTGATAAAAGCTCTGTACTGTTCTTTTTACCAATCAACAACAAGCTTCGAGATGGGTCTAAGTGTCGATGGGTTTTTTATGGGTTGTAATTTAGGTCTGTTTCGGGGCAGGTTGTTACATTTGGTATCAAAACATAGGTTTACACAATTAACAGGGACATGTATACATATTGTGAAAACCCCCTTTTTGACCCCTAGGATCGACACTTAACACATCCTCTGTGTTCATGTGTCGTTCCCAAGCATTGGAGAAATGAGTTGTCGTGGGGTGAATAAAGAACAGAATAGAAAACCCCACAACGAAACTGCTAAATAAAACTTAACAGTCAATAGTACATCAGGTTACTCCTTAACTAGGACTTATCAAAGTTGCACAAAGTGCTACAAATCAACTTAGGCAGTTATAACAACCTGCTTTTACATATGCTGAAATAAAATACACTTACGCAACTAGGTGATACAGCGGAATAGATGACTAAGAAGATGAAAGTCTCCTGCTCGGACGCTGTCTTCAAAAGAGCCCAACAAAGATTTGCTACTCTTTGGCTACTCTGATAAAATGAGCACCCAAGTGTTTAGGGAAAACAAACAACTCGGGTCAAATGATAGGTCTGATATAAGTGAAACCTTTTAAACAATAGGTGTGAAATTAAACGCAAATATATAAGACCACGTCGCCGAACACAGAACGGGTTTGCTCCCGCATGTCAACATCCAAACGTAAAGAATGGATAAATAATTAAACACCACAAAGAGTGGTTTACTCTTCTCGATGCAAATCAAGAAATAAATTTGAAGGTTCGAATGAAATAAGAAAAGGAAAATCTCCAATAAATGATTGGGAAGGTGCACCACCCTTGAAGTATACCTCTAGTAGTATACTTCCGAGAAGCTCATATACTCTACGACACTTCTCGAACAATATCAAACTCGACCGCACCATACCTTACTGAGTATCCGAATATTTCTTATTTAATAGTGCTACCGAATTCAAATCTAGATGAGATGTGAAAGTACCCTAATGGGAGCAACCCCACATAAATTGGCTTCCTCTCGCACTTTGGATTTATTTTTTTGACAAAGGATATTAATGCTCAATGGAGCAATGCGTTGTCTTAGAATGACGACAATAAAGAAGTTGAAGTAATCGATGGCTGAGAACCAACTATCAAGGATATTAAACGATCATATATGGAAATTAAGTCTTGTATACTTACCACCACTCATTGAATTCAAAATTGTACTATTCCTGGTTAACAATAAAATAGATAATGTTACCTCAAAGTCATATCTCATGATTATTCTTAACTTTCGAATTAGCAACAAGTCTACTTCTTCAATGTTTAATGCTAATTATACAAATAGATCTTTCTATATTAGTGAATCACTTTACGAAAATTAATTCATTTCCATAAACAATTCAAACTTTTTCTTTTAAAAACCTGAATTTGTACTAGGCTTCACATTGCCAGTATTAGCTTTAAAACACTTGGTTAAAGAATTTACATACTTTGAAACATTATTATATAAAGAATTTAACAACTTAAAACATCCTTATTACGTTGATTAATCAACTTTAAATCTACGTTAATTAAGCTGATTAAATTACTTCAATAACGTTTAATTAAAAAGGATAAATCTCCTTTAAAACATCATTAATTCAATTAATTAATAATATAATTAATTAAATTAATTAAAAAGTTATAAAATATCATTATTTAAAAGTGATTAATTAATTTTATAACTTTATTTAAGGAAATGTTATTAAGGGTAAATAGATTATTAACCTTTAATAGACATCAATTAAAAAGATTAATTAATTTTAAAAACATTATTAGTAAATTGATTATTTAACTTTAATCCAACATTATAAAGATTAGTTAACCTTAAACATCATTGATAAAATGGTTAATTAATTTCAAAATATCATTAACCAAGTGATTAATTAATTTTAAACACATCGTTGATAATTTAATTAGTTAACTTGAATCCTTATTAATTAAATAATTTATTAAATTAAATATATTTATTAAAATATTATTTTTGAAAACATCATTAATCAAAAACTTGTTTAACTTATAAAACAATTCCAAGCACGATAATGAAACCAAACGATTTTGATAAAAAATGACTTTTCGAAAGTGCTGGTATAGCGATTATCGCTATACATGTAGTTCAGCAAAGAGTTCATGTCATTTTTCATCCATCCAGTCTTCACACAACATATGAGTATACATATAAACATGGTATGTACATTTATACAACAAGAAGTAAACAACACTTACAAAATTTCAACTTTAGCTTACTAACTAACTTCTAAAGTGTTAACTTTTCGATGCATAAGTCAAGCCAACAACCACGACATATATCCAATAAGCATTCACTAACAATATAAATGAACTATATTTAAAGTTACAAACTTGGATTTTGAAAGGTGAGATTTTTACTCACCAAAACACTTACTAACATAACCAAACTAGCACAAACTTCACAAATGCGACAAGATCTAAGCTCTACTATGCCAATGGCTCAATTTAGTGCATCTTGGTGGAGATTTTAGCCTCGGCCTAGACAATATGAGGCTCAGCCATGGTGAATATGTGGGGTTATAGGGTCTTGTTTAGTAGAAAGTGATTTTAGGAAGTGAATGTGACACCCTACCCTAAGACCCACATTAACAAAGAGTATTCATGGGTAATACCATCTGTTAATGCGGTTTTAGTTACTCCTGGGTGGATAATAACTTTCAATGATGACACTCTCCCAGCTTATCCTGCATAATTTCATTAACATCTGGCATACAAATCTATCCGTTCATTCTTAAAATGCCTCAAGACTCAATCTTAAAATGCATAATTTCATTAACATCCTTCTTAAGCCGAAATAGAAAAGGGTGGAATTAAGCAATTCTCTCTATTAGCTGGCTTGTCTTCCAAATTTGCAATCGTTGCCACATTCCTACTCAATCGATTTGCAATGCTGTTTGCTTTCCCAGAGGTATAAAGAATCTTAGGTCATAAGACATGAGAAATTCTAGCCATCTTTGCTGCCTTAAGTTCAAGTTCTTTGGGTAAAAAAAGATACTTTCAAGAGTTGTGATCCGTATATAACTCAAACTTTGCACCCAAAAGATATTGCCTCCATACCTTCAATGCGAAGATAACTGCCAACAGCTCCAAATCATGCGTCGCATAATTCTTCTCATGAGGTTTCAACTGTCAACTCGCATACGCTATTAATTTACTATTCTGCATCAAAAATGCTCCCAATCCGGTACTGCAAGCATCTGTGTAAACTGTCAATCCTTTGCTCCCATCTGGAATAGTTAAGATTGGAGCGCTATTCAATTTCTCCTTTAACTCATTGAACGCTTGATTGCACTTGGGTTTCTAAACAAACTTAACATCTTTCTTCATCATCTTTGTTAGATGAGAAGAAATTTTCGAAAAATCTTTAATAAACCTTCTATAGCAACTTTCCATCCCAAGAAACTTCTGACCTTCGACGCATTTTCAGGTTTCTACCAGGCTTGAAACGTAACTACTTTAGCTGGGTCCACTGATATACCTTCTCCCGAAACTACATGCTCCAGAAATCTAACTTTTGATTTCCAAAAATAGAACTTAGACAACTTTAACTTTAAAATATGACTTCTTAAAGTACTTAGAATAACAAGATGACAGTATTTATGCTCTTCCTCCAATTTAGAATAAATGAGAGTATCATCTATAAAGACTAGGACAAACTTGTTAAGAAAATCCCGAAACACTCTATTCATCAAATCCAGGAAATAATCTGGTACGTTATTCAATCCGAATGGCATTACTAACCGCTCGTAAAAAAAAATTAGGGGTATAAAAAGCTGTTAAGGGTACGCTTTCCTCTT
Organism: Allium cepa; assembly: GCA_030765085.1. Taxonomy (NCBI): domain Eukaryota; kingdom Viridiplantae; phylum Streptophyta; class Magnoliopsida; order Asparagales; family Amaryllidaceae; genus Allium; species Allium cepa. Next base: position 733,241,846 of record CM060943.1, read on the forward strand.
CTACCCTTAATTGGTGAAAATCAGTGGCAAGATCCAACTGAGAAAATATCCAAGCTCTGTGAACTGGTCAAACATGTCGTCAATCTTAGGTAAATGATACTTATTCTTAATAGTCCTCTTATTCAACTCTCGATAATCTACATTTAATCTAAGAGAACCTTCTGCCTTGGTAACGAAAACTACTGGCGATCCCCAACTCGATGTGCTATGTCTGATCAAACACTTCTATAATAAATCAAGTGTTTGCTTCTCTAATTCATTTCTTTCGTTGAAGCCAACCTTCGAAGAGGTTGTACAATGGGTTTGGTTCCTAGAATCAAATCAATGTGAAATTCCACTTCCAAGCGAGGAGGTAAACCTTGCACTTCTTCAAAAATATCCTTGAAATCCCGAACAATTGGTATATTCCTTATCTCTTCTTTAGGTACTTCGAGGGAACACAGAAAATTGTTCACCAAGCCCTTAGTCTCTTCATAATATATATCAATGCTTCTACCTATTTCATCTTTTACTATGATCACACTTCTAACACAGTTCAAGACAGCTTTAAACTTTGATAACCAATCCATTCCCAGTAATGCACCAAAACCCATGAACTTGAGGAAAAATAAGTTAGAAAAGGAAGGCCGATCTCGATAAGAAGTAAGCACATTCAAACATATGGTGTCAACATTGGTCGGACCCCCAATTGGGTTTGACACACAAACAGACATATGAATAATAATATATTTAAGATTCAACTGGTTCATTAGGTTATATGAGATAAAACTATGGAATTTAATTGTATCAAATAACACTCTAATAGGAATATCGAAAATGGATAATGTACCTTACAACACCTGCTTTCCTTTTGGTTTCGTAGAAGTATATTTTATTTCCTTAATAGTGAAAGCTTGTCCCTATGATCCCATCTTTGGAAAAGGGCACTGGTTCTTTATGTGTCCATGTTTATTGCAATTGTAGCAACGTGGTCCACTAGCCGGGTCCGGGAACTGACTTACAAAGTGGCCCATTTGGTTGCACTTATAACAAAGGATCTTGGTTAAGTCAAATTTCTTACTCCGAGATGGAGCTCCACTTCTAGGTTTCTGTCCTGACCACTTCTTCATCCTTTTGGGCTTGAAAAACATCTTACTAGCAACTGGTATCACTGATAAAGGTTGGGCATTAACTGCTAGCACTATTCCTTTCTGAACTCCTTACTCAATATCAAGATCCTCAAATCTCAAACCCATACCGATCAGACCGGTGAAGGTACCATTGAGATGATTGGCTGTTCCCGATGAAATTCTGGTCGTATTCCTTTCATAGACATTTCATTTTTTTGATTGGCATATCAATCAATCCTGGTCCAAAGAAAGACAATCCACTGAACCTATGCTCATATTGCGTCGCTGTCATCTCATCTTTTATTAAATCCATGAAACTTCTAAATAACTGAGTCCTCCCCGCCTCTGTAATAAAATGATCTTCGAAAATCTCCCTAAGCTGCGCCCAAGAGAAATCCTCTTCTAGTGTGTTCACGGTGAGAAAATCCCACCAATTCATTGCTTCTTTTTTAAGCTGACGTGATGCCAACAATCACTTTCTAGCATCTCGAAACCGATGATCCCAAAATATCCATTCACAAGGGCGTAGCCATGTCTGAACTTCCAAAATTCTTCAGTTCCATAGAAAGGTTTACCACTTAAAGCAGCGTAATTCTTGCACAAGGTCGCAAAATTCTGAGGCAGCCAAACTTGCATCACAGCTTCCACTACTGGCTTATCTCTAGGAGCTCTATCAATTATAGTCGTGTTGGTTCCAAATCCCCTTCCTCTTCTTTATCTTGTACTCATTTTCAATAACCTAGATAAGTGATAGGTATTTTTAGAATACAAAGATAAGGTCAAAGATGATAAAAAATAAACTGCAGTAAAGGATCTAAAACTAGACTTTTAGGGGAGAAAAGGAAACGCTCTCTCAAAATTAACTCATTGTAGGGCTCCACTAAGCCTATCTCTATTGAGTTGTACTCCAATCAGGCTAAGGTGATTAGTCAACCGAAATTCTGACACCAACTATAATAACCCACCTTTCTGACCCCTAGGAATGACACTTAACACATCCTTGGTGTTCGTGTGTCGTTTTCCAAACATCAGTAAAATGAATCGTCGTGGGGTGAAATAAAGAACGGAAAAGAAAACCTCACATCGAAACTTCTAAATTAAACCTAATAGTCAATAATAAATCAGGTTATTCCTTAACATGGACTTATCAGAGTTACACAAAAATACTACAAATCAGCTTAGGTAGTTATAAAAACCTGTCTTTACATATGCTGAAACAAAATACACTTACACAAACTAGATAATACAGCGGAATAGATAACTAAGAAGATGAAAGCCTCTTGCACGGACAGCGTCTTCAAAAGAGCCTAACAAAGACCTTCTACGCTCGGACTACTCAAATAAAATGAGTACTTGAGAGTTGTGGGAAAACAAACAGCTTAGGTCAGATGATATGTATGGTATGAGTAAAATCTTTTAAACAATAGGTGTGAATATAAATACAAACATGTAAGACCACGCCGCTGAACACGGAACGGGTTTACTCCCACATAAATCAACATCCAAACATAAAGCATGAATAAATAATTAAACATCACAAAGAGTGGTTGACTCTTCCCGATGAAAATAAGGAATAAATTGGAAGGTTCAAATCAAGTAAGAAAGGTAAAATCTTCAACAAATGACTAGGAAGGTGCACCACCCTTATAGTATACCTCGAGTAATCTACTTTTGGGAAGCTTATATACTTGGTGACCCTTCACTGATAATAACAAGTTGGACCCTACCAAACCTTATCAAGCATTCGAATCATATCTAATAGCGCTATTGAATATAAATCCAGATGACATGTGAAAGTACCCTGATGGAAGAAACCCCACATAACTTGGATTCCTCTCACGCTTTGGATTTAGTTATTTCCGACAAAGGATATCAATGCTCAACGAAGCAACACATCCCCTTAAAATGACTATAATAAAGAAGCTTAAGTAATCAATAGCTGAGAAACCAACTATCGAGGATATAAAACGATAGCATATGGAAATTAAGTCTTGTATACTTACCACCACTCATTGAGTTCAAATTCGTACAATTTCTTGGTTAACAATAATACCGGACAAGCCAAGAGAACATTACCTCTAAGTCATGTCTCACGATTATTATTAACTTTCGAAATAGCGACAAGTCTACTTCTTCGATGTTTAGTGCTAATTATACAAATAAATCGTTTCTATACCATGAATCGCTTTACAGAAATTAATTAATTTTCATAAACAATTCAAATTTTTTCTTCTAAAAACCCAAATCCGTACTTGGTTCACATTACTAGTATTAACTTTAAAACACTTTGTTAAAGAGTTTACTAACTTTGAAAATTATTATAAAAAGGATTTAACAACTTAAAACATCCTTACTGCATTGATTAATTAACTTTAACACTTCGTTAACTAATGTGATTAATTTACTTCAATAACCTTTAATTAAAAAGGGTAAATCTCCTTTAAAACGTCATTAATTAAATTAATTAATATTATAAATAATTAAGGTAATTAATATTATAAATAATTAAATTAATTATTAATAACATTATTTAAAAGCGATTAATTAATTTTAAAACTTTATATAAGGAAAGAGTAATTAAGGATAAACAAATATATTAACCTTTAAAAGTCGTTAACTAAAAATATTAATTAATTTTAAAACATCATTAGTAAATTGATTATTTAAATTTAATCTATCATTAATAAAAATTATTAGTTAACCTTAAACGCCATTAGATAAAATGACTAATTAATTTCGAAACATTATTAACCAAGTGATTTGTTAATTTTAAACATACCGTTAATAAGTTAATTAGTTAACTTTACCTTATTTATTGAATAATTAATTAAACTGAATAATCATTTTTAAAATAATTATTATTTTATGAAAACATCATTTATCAAAAACTTTCTTAACTGGTAAAATTATTTCGAAGCAAGATAATGAAACCAAACATTTCGATAAAAGGTAATTTTTTGAAAGTGCCGATATAGTGACTATTGTTATACAAGCAGTTCGGCAAACATGTTCATGTCATTTTTAATCCATCGATTCATCACACAACATATGAATAAGCATATAAACATGGTATATACATTTACATAACTAGTAGTAAACAACACTTGCAAAATTTTAACTTTAGCTTAGTAACTTGTCAAGTTACTAACTAACATCCAAAGTGTTAACTTTTCCATGCGTAAATCAAGCCAACAACCATCATAACACTACATATATCCAATAAGCATTCAAAACAATAGAAATGAACAATATTTAAAGTTACAAACTTGGATTTTGAAGGATGAGGTTTTTACTTACCAAAATGCCTACTAACTTAACCAAACTTATACAAACTTCACGAATGCGACAAGATCAAATCGCTACTATGTCAATGGCTCGATTTAGTGGATTTTGGTGGAGATTTTGGATTGTCCTAGACCATGTGGTGTTCAACCATGTTGAGTATGTGGGGTATAGTGTCTTGTTCAATGAGGAATGGCTTTAGGAAGTGAAGTAAGGAGTTTAGCTTGAATTTTTGAAGTTTATTCACTGGTTTTTGGCTTAGAAATATTAGAGTCCCAAAATGGAATTTGAGCTGCTTAGAAATATTCACAAGGTCAAGATGAGAGCATAGGTCTGAACTGCGTCTAAATCTAAATGACGATTTGAAAGATATGATCATTTCAAGATTTTCCTAACATCGGTCCGACAGTAAAGCCTCCGAGACCAACTCCTGCCAAGGCCCAGCCCCGCCTAGACCAGCAAAGGACCTGCCCTACCGAGCCAAGCCCAGCCCAGCAAGGCCGGACCACATATCAAGTCTAACAAGGCCGGATCCGTAGAGGTCCGGCCCAGCACGGCCGGACCTGCATATGTTCAGCCCTACAAGGCCGGACAGTCCAGGCTGTATCAATATGGGTCTGGCACAGCTGGGTCCGTCCCAGCAATGCCGGATCAACTAAGTTCTCCCCAATAAGGCTAGGTCCGCACAGGTCCGGCCCTGCAGAGCTAGACAGTCTGGCCCGGCTTTCGAGGGTCAGACCTTCATAGGTCCGGCCCTCTGGGACCGGACACCTAACTGAAAGGGACAGCCTATTAAGGATCTTAAGGATAATCTAACACTAGAAGAGGGTGAATAGTGTTTAATGGATTCTAAGACTTATATGTACTAATTTAAAAATTATGATATAAACAAATGAAGAAATTAATCGCAGAACAATCACAAAATTAATCACAGAACAATCATAGAATCAAATACAGATGTAGAAAGTAAATAAAAAGCAGTAAAAGAAAGAATACACCGAATTTTATACTGGTTCGTAGTTACCCTACATCCAGTCCTGTACCATGGAAAACACCTCATACAGATTTTTATTATACCAATGTCGAGATTACAATCCTCAATTTCTAAAGGCCTTGAGGTACCCTCCTGTCTCACGAGTTCGGGGCAAACTCTCTTGTATTACGAGACTCAAGATCACCTAATTGATTTTCAAGCACAACCATACCTTATAGAGAGACTCGATAAACTTTTGATTACAAATTGATCCTATAACTTTGAATAGCACTTTAATCTTCGAGATAAGGCAGAGAATCGAACAAGAATGAGATTCTAATTTGATTCACTTGAGAATTCGGTAGGATTTCGGCATGATCTTAAAAATATGAAAATTTTAGAATATGGATTTGTGGAGAAGAAGGAGTGAAGAAAGTAAGAAAATAGTTTGTTAAAAAATTTATTTATGAAGGCTATTTATAAAGCACCAAAAGTCATAACCATTCTTTGAAGAGATTTAAACGAATAGACACTTCTTTTGAAATTGAAACTTTTGAATTCAACGGCCACCAGATCGACATGGGGTATCCCATGATGTCGACATCCCTAGTTAAAAAAACAATGTAATTTTTTTGTGAAAATTGAAGTTTAAAACAATAGTTTATTTTAAAACAGAAACAAATAATATTTTAAGGCTAAAACATCTTTTTGAAAATCATTTGAAAAGATAATTTTAAGTCTAAAATATTTTGAAAATCAGTTTTAAAAATCATTTTGAAAAACCATTTTGAAGCAGTTTGACAAGCTTCTTCTTGTAAATTATCTCATCACATCAAGACTCGAGAACTTGTACAAAACCAGGATGTTCGTGGGTTTGTAAGCTACTTGTCATAGGTTTGTAAGCTACTTGTTGTGGGTTTGTAAGCCACTAAGAAGGTAGAAATGGGTTCCATCCCAAATGAAATTTGTCAATGAAGATTTCCATGCTATTATGAAGTTTTAACAAAAACTAGACATATATCTTGAAATCTTGATCTTGATACCCATGAGTCTTTAAACTTGATTTCTTTATTCTTGATCTTTATATTGTATAGTCTTCAATAATCAGTACCTACCTTATATATATCCTGAATAATAACATTCAGATATATCTTGAAAATAGTGTTAGTATATAAGTTATAATAAAATAAGTTATGAAGGTTGTTGTCATCAAAACCACTATCTCCAACTCCTAACAATCTCCCCCTTTTTGATGATGAACTTACCACTTTGATCATACCAACAACTCCCCCTTACTCTCCCCCTTACTCCCAGCCTACTATTTTATATAACTTCTCCCGCTTTGTCATCAACAAAAAAATAACCTATGAACTTTGAACTTAATAGAAAATGAGACAACCAAACATATGACATAAAAATAATAACTATATATGAGAGAAATATAGCATCCAATGTTAAATGGAATTCAAGATCTTATACATAAAAGATTGTTTTTAGAAGTACATTAATTAAGATAACACTTATATACAAATTAACAAACCAATATACAATCAAGAAACGAAAAAACGCTTAACGAGGACCCTTAACTATTGGTGATTTATGGACCGAATAATTTTGATAGCGAAGACAAAATTTTCCACATTAGTCGACCAAAATTCCCATTAGCGTCAAAAAGGACCTCTCCAATGCAAATCACGCCATCGTCTTCGTCCATATGAACATCCGGATTCGGCAGAGGATGTTCCTCTTCTTGAACTTCTTATGGTTCTTCTAGAGGCTCTTCTTCTTCAGAATCCATGGCTTGTGATGATTGTTCGATGACAATGGGATTGGTATGGTTATCCATAGGGAAGTTTTGTAAATTTCTAAGGATTCTTCCTTGCCTATCTTATTCTCTTGCCATTCACAGTTGACTCACTTGAATTTCCATCATTATTTGAAGTAAATCTTTCATCTTCTCTTGCAAGTTGATGGCTCGTACGTGTATGGAACGTTGAAAAGGACCAGAATGAGGAGAAGTGGGTGAAGAAGGTTTGTTGTTAGAAGTGGAAGCCATTGATATACTGTTTTAGAAGTTTGTTACAGAGAATAGAATAGAGAAAAGGAGTAAAAGTCGAAATATATAAATACATAACTTAATAACTAATTTTAAAGATAAATTTAAATTTGAAAATCTCGGCCTGTATGTCGACATAGGGAGACGGGTCATGTCGACATGCCCAGCTCAATTTTTGAGAAATTTTTATTTATATTAATTATTAACTATACTTGTATTATTTATAATTTATAATTTATATTTCAGTTAATGAACATATACCTAATTCTCTTCTAAATTTAGTGAAGTTTTGTTCATTTAATGGTTTGGTCAATATATCAGCAATTTGTTTTTCAGTATTAATGTATTTAAGAGTTATGACTTCTTTACTTATATTATCTCTAAGAAAATGATGTCTAATATCAATATGTTTTGTTCTAGCATGATGAATTGGATTCTTAGATAGGTTTATTTCCTAGTATTATCACAATAAATTGGTGATTTAGTTATATTTAATCCAAAATCTTTTAAAGTTTGTTGCATGTATATAACTAGAGAACAAGCCAATGCAGAAGATATATATTCTGCTTCAATTGTTGACATGGATACAATGTTTTGCTTCTTACTAAACCAGAAAACCAAAAAATGTCCTAGAAAGTGACAAGTTCCACTTGTACTTTTCGGTCTGATTTACAACCAGCGTAATGAGCATCACAATATGAAAATAAATCAAATATATCATTTTTAGGGTAAAATAAACCATAATCTAAAGTATGTTTTACTTATCTTAAAATTCTTTTAACAGCTTTTAAGTGAGTTTCTTTCGGTTGAGATTGGTATCTTGCACAGAGACAGACACTATGCATGATGTCAGGACGACTTGTTGTTATATAAAGCAGCGAACCGATCTTTCTCCTATATAATTTTTGATCGACATCTTTTGATTTATCTTCTTTACTTAAAGCTACATTAGTTGTCATTGGAGTTGATATTCCACCAGAAGTGATCAATCCAAATTTATCAATTAAATCCGTAGCATATTTTTCTTGACTAATGAAAATTTCTTTATCTAATTGTTTGAATTGAAGTCTTACGAAGAAACTTAATTCTCCCGTATGACTCATTTCAAATTCTTTAGTCATTATATCTGAAAATTCTTTATTCATTATGTTATTAGTTGATCCAAATGTTAGTTGATCCAAATGTTAGTTGATCCAAATATTATATCATCTACATATATTTGTACTAATTGAATATCATTTTTGTTTTTTTAATAAAAAAAATTTGTATCTATTTTACCAATTTCAAAACCAGATTGTACTAAATAAGATCTCAGTCTTTCATACCAGGCTCTAGGAGCTTGTTTCAGACCATATAAAGCTTTCTTTAATTTATATACATGATTTGGAAATTTGTTATCTTCAAAAAGTAGAGGTTGTTCAACATAAACATCTTCTTTTACAAAAACATTTAGAAAAGCACTTTTAACATCCATTTGATATAACTTGAAATAATTGTAGTTTGCGAAAGCAAGTAGAATCCTGATAGCTTCTGGTCTTGCTATGGGTGCAAAGGTTTCTTCATAATCAATTTCTTCTTCTTGACAAAAACCTTGCTCAACTAAACGAGCTTTATTTCTCATGACCTCACCAAGTTCATTCATTTTATTTTTATAAACCCATTTTGTTCCATTTATACTTTTATCCTCAGGTCTAGGAACAAGTTCCCAAACATCATTTATGGTGAACTGATTCAATTCATCTTGCATAGCAAGAATCCATGAATCATTAGATGATGCTTCCTTTGGATTTTTAGGTTAAATAGTTGATATAAAAGCTACATTACTCATATTATTTAGTTTATTTCTTGTTTTAACTATAGATTCAATATTTCTTAGTATATTTTCAACAGGATGATCTTTTAATAGCCTAATTCTTTTGTTAGGTTGAATGATTTTACAATTAGTTTCATTAGTTCATTACTTAAAGTTATAAAATCTTCTTCATCTTATATTTGTATAGTATCTTTAAAATTTTCATTAAAAGATACATGCATTGTTTCTTCAATAGTGTTATTTCTTAAATTATAAACTCTAAACACTTTACTTCTATTAGACTGTCCGATGAAGATACCTTTATCGGATTTAGATTCAAATTTATCTGAATTATCTTCTGTATTAAGAATAAAACACTTACTGCCAAAAATTTAAAATAAGCAACTATGGATTTCTTATTGTAAAGTAACTCATATGATGTTTTATTAGTAAATGGTCTAATTAAAATCCTATTTAATATGTAACAAGCTGTAGCGACTGCTTCAGCCCAAAATTTTTAGGTAAGTTACTATCAGAAAGGATTATTCTATCACACTCTTGTATCGTTCTATTCTTACATTCCACCACTCCATTTTGTTGTGGAGTTCTTGAAAAAGAGAAATTATGAGTAATTCCTTTTTTATTACAGAAATTCTCAAAATTTTCATTTTCAAATCCTCCACTGTAATCACTATGAATTGTTTTTATTTCTAAAGAAAGTTGATTTTGAATTCTATTAGAAAAGATCTTAAATAATTCAAAAGCATCAGTTTAAGTTTAAGAAAAATTGTCTAATTATGTCTAGAATAATCATCTACAATTACAAAAACATATTTATTGTGGTTAATTGATTGAACTTGAGATGGACCAAGTAAATCTAAATGAAGTAATTCTAGAGATTTAGAAGTAGAAATCATATCTTTTAATTTAAATGAACTTTTCTTAAGTTTTCCTAATGGGCAAGCATCACATATACTATCTACTTTAAAGTTTAACTTGGAAAGACAACTAACTAAGTCAAGTTTTGATAACCTAGATAACAATTTGAAATTTAAACGACCAAATCTTTTATGCCAAATCAAGGGTCACTTGTATTAGCCAAAAGACATAAGTTATCATTTGAAACTTTCATACAAAGGATGTATATTTTTTTCTTCCTAATTCCTTCAAAGATAATATTTGACTTATTATCTTCGATGTGACACATATCTTTTCCAAATTTAATTTTAAATCCTTTATTACATAGTTGACTTATACTAAGCAAAATATGTTTTAAATTCCTAACTAGCAAAATATCAAAAATAAGAGTAGTTTTAGAATTACCGTCATTGCCGATGCCAATCACATATCCTTTTGAGTTATCTCCAAAGTTGACCAATCCACCATCTTGATATATAATGTCATTGAGTATCTTGGGATTTTCAGTCATATGCCTTGAACAACCACTATCAAGCATCTACTTATCTTTCTCAATTTGCACAGTTTGTCCATTGGTTTTTGATTCTTCAAAAGCCATGTAACATGTCCGTTGCTGCACAACAAACCAATTCGGTAGATAACTTGATTTTTCATAAAAACTATATGCAGACTTATGATACTTTGATGAAATGCACAAATTCAAACTAGTATTAACAAAATTTCATAAAAATGCCATTTTTAACTTTTTAAGTTTCAGATTATGAAAACTTTGAAAACCTATGCTCTGATACCAATTGATAGAGATAGCGGTTTTAGGATCTTAAGGCTAATATAACACTAGAGGGGGTGAATAGTGTTTAATGGATTCTAAGACTTATGTGGACTAATTTATAACTTATGATATAAAAAAATGCAAAATTTAATACAGAACAATCACAGAATCAAACACAGATGCAGAAAGTAAATAATTTGCAGTAAAGGAAAGAATACACTGGATTTTATACTGGTTTGGAGTTAACCTACATCTAATCCTGTACCAAGACAAACACCTCATACAGATTTTTATTATACGAATGTCGAGATTACAATCCTCAATTTCTAAAGGCCTTGAGGTACCCTCCTGTCTCACGAGTCTGGGGGAAACTCTCTTGATTTACGGGACTCAAGATCACCCAATTGATTTCCAGGCACAACCACATCTTATAGAGAGACTCGATAAACTTTTGATTATAAATTGATCCTATAACTTTGAATAGCACTTTAATCTTCGAGAGAGGGCAGAGAATCAAACAAGAATGAGATTCTAATTTGATTCACTTGAGAATTCGGCAGAATTTTGGCACGATCTTAAAAATATGAAAATTTTAGAATATGAGTCTATAGAGAAGGAGTGAAGAAAATAGTTAGTTAAAAAATTCATTTGTGAAGGCTATTTATAAAGCACCAATGGTAATAACCATTCATGAAGAGATTTAAACGAATAGACACTTCTTTTGAAAATTGAAACTTTTGAATTCGATAGCCACCATGTCGACATGGGGTATCCCATGATGTCGGCATCCCTAGTTAAAAAAATGTATTTTTTTTTGAAAATTAAGTTTAAAACAAGAGCTTATTTTAAAACAAAAACAAATAATATTTTAAGGCTAAAACATCTTTTTGAAAATCATTTGAAAAGATAATTTTAAGGCTAAAATATTTTGAAAAGCAGTTTTAAAAATCATTTTTAAAAACCATTTGAAGTAGTTTTGCAGGCTTCTTCCTGCAGAATATCTCATCACATCAGGACTCGAGAACTTGTACAAACCCAGGATGTTCGTGGGTTTGTAAGCCACTTGTCGTAGGTTTGTAAGCTACTTGTCGTGGTTTGTAAGCCTTTAAGATGATAGAAATTGGTTCCATACCAAATGAAATTTGGAATGAAGATTTCCATTCTATTATGAAGTTTTAACAAAAACTAGACACATATCTTGAAATCTTAATCTTGATACTCATGAGTCTTCAAACTTGATTTCTTTATTCTTGATCTTTACACTGTACAATCTTCAATAATCAGTACCTGCCTTATACATATCGGTTATAATAACATTCATATATATCAAGACAATAGTGTTATTATATAACATAATAAAATAAGTTACAAAGGTTGTTTTCATCAAAACAACTATCTCCAGTTCCTAACACTAATCGGCCCCACGCCAGACCAACCTGGTCCGGCACAGTGCCGAACTAGATCCTCGATCCGACACAGTGCCAGACCAGCACCTGGTCCCGCCTGGTCCGAACCATTTGGTCCAGCCCTTCTATGGCTGGCGCCGACGGACCTTTCTGGTCCAACTCTTTTGGGGCTCGATCCACCCGTTTATATCCTTCCGAGGCTGGACCTACCTGGTCCGGTATTTGGGATTCCAAGGTCAGGATAGGCGACTGAAGGAAGCTGCTAGGAAGTATTCAACTGGCATCTGAGAGCAGTGGAGCAACATCAAGGGTGAACCAAATTTTAAGGGAAGGAAGGTTGAACCAAAGCCTAGAAGCCATGTACTCGGCTGCCTCTCCTCACAACCTCACTCTGTAAGTACTAGGCATATGGCATCATAAAAATGAATGGAGTGAAAATAGCGAAGCGTCCATCAACAATGGTAGACAACTTTGAGAGAAAAAAATCCTTAGTCCTAACAACAAGTTTATTCATATTAAAAGCTTGCACTTGTAATCAGATGTGAAAGAGACAATAAAAGAGGAACAGTGGTCACGCCGAATGTAACGACCCGCATTTTTCGATAATTAAGATATTACATCTAATAAGATTTTAAAATTTAATATTATGAGAAATTAAAAATTTGTGATTTATAAATGAGAAAATAACTAGAATATGATTTACAAATGTTGTTTGAATGTTATTGACAATTATTTTGAATCGATTGAATAACTGTAAAATTGTTAATTTGGAAAAAAATAATTGTTGGAATCAAGGTAATTTAATATTATAGTTAATTTTAAATAAGATGATAACTGAAGAATGTTAATGCAATAAAATGTAAACTAATTTTAATTATATTTATAAGGTGTTGGATGATTTAATAATAAGAGTGAAAATCTAAATAAAAGAATTTGATTGAAACTTAATTATAATTAACTGGGTTTTTATTTCAGTGAAATTGTACGCTGAAATTAGTGCTATATTTAAATATTGAATTTAACATGGATAATTTATTTTAAATGGTTTTAAATTTTTGTGTAATCAAAAATGATGAAAATTTGTTAACTATAAAATTTGAATTTAAAACTGTTGTCCCGCCTTTTGGCAAGGTCGAGATATCAAGGAATTGACTTGGAGCCAAGGATCGCTCATCCCAAATGTCGAGTAAGCACAAGCTCATTATTGATGTCGATGAATTTTGTCCGAGTCCAGATCAAGCTACAATTGATATGTCATGATAAGCAAAGCTTAGAAAGCCAACATTCCAAATTTCAAGTCAATCGAAGCTCGTATGCTCAAGATATGATCGATGCAAATTTAGAAAATCAATACAACCACGTCCATCACTTCGCCACCATATATTCGTATCGGCTTTGTTCGAATCCATCGGCATACGAGTGCACTTCGTATCGATCGGCTATTGCCTACTTCGCATCCATCAATTACGACACGAAAGTCCACTTCGTATCCATCCAAAGGTGGCCTTCTTTGTATCCCTCATGTTCATATCGATCCAAGCGATCATACTTCATATCCATCGTCATCAACTAGTTCATATCCATGGAAGGATTGCCGCTTTGTATCTTATCGTTTCATTCACCACGAATCGATCAATCTATTCACTTACTTCGTATCGATCGGCCATTGATCGATACAAAGGACATATTACAGATTGATGCGAGTGTCAACTTTTTGATCGATGTGAACCAATCAACGGTAATCGATACAAACAATGCGCAAACATTGAGAAGAATCGGTCAACTTGGCATAAAAAGTGGATTGATCCAAAGAGTGAATGCCACGTCAACTGACATCACATGTGTGGCTATCGATGCGAAGTGATCGATTCGAAGAGCATCGATGCGATTAGAACGACGACCGAAAAGCCCAAACTTGCATCGATCGTAACTCGCAATCCACAAGTCCAAATGCTATGAAATTTTCACAGAAGCTTACGTACAAGAAAAAGAATGTTCCTACCAAATTTCGACTCGATTGGATCAATTCTTGATCGATATGAAATTTGTTCATATCGATTAGGGATCGAGTTGAAATCTCCTGGGATGGATCGCGTGGGTTCCCCCACGTGCTAGAAGAAGCCTATCGAGTTCTGAGTGAGATATTTGCCTCCTATGCCTATAAATAGAGCCACAGGGCCTACAGAAAAAGGATCTTTTGGCTTTTTGATGTCTAGACTCTGCCAGAACTATTTCTGTACTTGATAGCTGCTGTTGTACTCTAACTTCATCATTGTAATTTGCTATAGTCAGTTGTAATTAGCAAGTGAACATCAGTATAGTCATCAACTTCATAGTGGACGTAGGCCATACGCCAAACCATTCTAAATTGTTGTGTTTCTGCGTGTTTTTGTCATCTGTTTTGAAGTGTTTGCTAGATAATCCTCGTTTTACATTTCTATTCTTCATTTTTATCTCCTCAAATACTTTCGAAGAGTGTTGTGTCAAATTTTAGTACAAACACTTTGGTGGTTTCACTAAGAAAACGCAGTTCTTCTCCTGCTCTTTGGATCTACAATAGATACTGGATTGCACAAATCCGAGAGGAAGATCCAGATCTCAAGTTCATAATCCTTCCAGTCTATTCAGATTTGCATCAAATCTAGGAAAGGACTTCATTATACACCATACAGAGCACAAGGACCGCCTCTATATCTACAGATCAAGAAGGACGAGATAGACAGAATCCCGTACAACAACCTCCATCCAACCAGAATACTGCTGGACCATTCGACCAATCTGGCCCTGTCATCCGACAAGAGTTCCATTTGCTTATGCAAGAGCTAACTCAGAGTCATTAGCAGCTTACTGAAAAACTATGCGCCAAGCTGAGTTGAGTAATCAGTTAAACCGCCAAAGGCATAGGAGACCCAAGAGGGATCAGACTTCCTACTCATCCACCGAAAGTTCAGCCTCATCTGACTGCCATCACAGATCTACACAGCCATGATTAGACGGGAGTTACACCCAAGCCATCGGACATCAACCTACTCTGAACGTTGGACAACTGAGAGTTGGACCATCGTCTAGCTACCAGACTGAGCCCTCCTCCCAGGGAGGTATTGTTCCTCACTAATCCACAAACAACCGTGCTACTACCAACGCTGTTGAACCAGGGGTCGATGCCCAGAATCAACCAGATCTGAACCATTATCAGCATGGATGTACTCCCAAACCCTATGCCCCGGAAGACTTGGAACCAAGGAGGCAAGACATGGACCGTCGACCACGTCCGGTTCATCCTCGCATTGTGGAACCCGACCACACCTTGGCTCAACATGCACAGAATGTCTGGATGTCGAATATACCAACTATGATTCGTCAGATGATCCACGAGAATTAAGGCCTCACGAATGACGACTGGGGAATCTCCTGGAGTCTTACCCCTTTCCCTGATGACATACTCTATTATGAACCCCCTCGAAGATTTAAAATGCCGGCTTTACTAGTCTACGAGGGAAGTGCTGATCTAAACCAAAACATTCCGAAGTATGAATAGCTGATGAACGCTGCGAGAGCTGGTGATGCAGTGAAATGCCGTAGTTTTCCTATTTCTTTGGAGGGCATAGCCACCATGTGGTTTACTTGTTTACATCCCCGATCTATTTCTTTTTTTGATCAATTGGCAATCAAGTTCGTTGAGCAGTTTCGAATGCATATCACAAGGCCAAAGGATGTTAACACTCTGTCTAGTATCACTCAAGCTCCTGGAGAGACAATTAGATGCTATTTAGAGAGGTTTCATGCTGCATGTGCAGAAATAAGCAATCCCAATGGTAACTCTATCTTGTTGGCATTAACTAAGGGAATTGATCTTGATTCCGAGTTTGAAAATTGGTTGGCTGGGAAGCCTCCCGTGTCATTGGACCATTTCTATTCCAAAGCAGTCAAATTCTTGAAAAGAAAGGATGCGAAACAGTCTAGGAAGAAGGATGCCACGGGGTCTAGTGGTGAAGGAATTCAAAGTAATGTTGCAGTCAAGCAGTCCGGGGAGAGTTTCAGAAAAGTCCAGTTAAATATTCAGAATAAACAAACTCAACAGAAAGACGATGGGAATCAGAATAGAAAGCGAGATCAAAACCGTGGTCCTCGGCGTAGAGCTCCGATGTTCGATAATTATACTTCATTAAACACGTCACTGGAAAATGTGTATTTGCGGACCTGTAATACCATTCAGTACAAGAAGCTTGCTCTGAAGCCATCATCGGAGAGACAAATCCAAATAGGGAAGTTTTGAAGATTTCATGAAAGTTACGGCCATAATACAAATGAGTGTCTCCATTGCAAGGTCTCGTTGAAAAGATGATACGTGAATGGAAGTTGGTTCTGTTTGTGCGGACGTCGCAATCAGCAGGTGCGGGCCCATTAACTCAGAATCGTGTACCAAACCAGCAAAGACAGGAGGTACCAGTCCATACCGGAGGACGGTTGGTGATAAACACTGTTAGTGTTGGTCCTCATCCAACAGACCGAAGCTAGAGGGAAATGGAGTCATATGCCAGCTCCATCAGGCATGCTAACTTCGAGTGTTGTAGTAATTGTGATGATGGGGCTTCGGCCAAGTAACTAAAGACGATGACCGATGACATCATGTTCCGAAATAGAGACGCTGATAAGATCGAAGTCCCCACTATTGATCAATTTGTCATATCTGCTCAGGTAGGTCCTGCTTGGATGAAGAGGATCTTGGTTGACAGTGGAAGCTCTGTGAATATTTTTTTTAAGCGAGCATACGATCAAATGAAAATGGAAGCTAAAAACTTGAAGCTATGTCAATCTCGAACCCATGGCTTCAATGGGAGTGCTACTATACCCACTAGAGTGGTGGAACTACAAGTGGAATTGGGAGTTGGAGAATGCCAGAGAGTCCGGATACTACAGTTTGTTGTTTTGGACATAGACTCCTCTTACAATGCTTTCTTGGGTTGACCGACCCTTGTTGAATTCAGGACATCCATTGCCCCATGGTGCTTGTCTCTAAAGTTCCCTACCGATCATGGGGTTGGAGTCGTTCAAGGAGATCCGGCTACTGGACGAGCCTCTTATGTTGCTGAGTTACGCGAGGCGTAGTGAAAGGAGAAAGGAAAGGGCATAGAGGAATCTCTCTGCGTCAATTTTGCTGATAATTAACAATTGGTGCCTGGGCCCAGGCCTGGGCACCCTAACCAATTCCAAAGGGATCTTGACCCAAGAGATACTGAAAGTGAAGATGAAACTAAAGGCAGTCATGCTTCCCCAGCCGAACCGACAATCTATGTCCCGATCGATGATGATGACGATTCAAAGATGATAAAGATTGGATCTCAGTTAACCCAGCACTACTACAAAACAGGCCATTTGCATCGGTTGTTCACCCCTCTGTTGCATCAGTTCTACAACCGATTCACATGCAACCGATGCAACAGGCTTAACAATTTTGCATTAGTTCTAAAACCGATGCAAAACAGTCCTTTTGCATCGGTTGTTAGTAACAATTTATGCAAAATACGGTTGCAAGAAAGGAACATGTTGCATCAGTTGTAATGAAAACCGATGCAACAAAGAAACTTGTTGCATAGGTTGTTGTTGGAAACCAATGCAAACTAATCCCTCTATTATTGATTATAACAAAAAATTATTGCATGCAATATTACAATCATTCAAAATTAAATTTGATGACAAATACAAACTGAATAACATAATACCGAAATAAACATATATCAATTAAAGTGCTAATAATTTATACATCATCACCAAACTAAACTGAATAACACAATACCAAATTAAACTGAATAACATATACCACTTTCATCTATACATCATCACCCAAACACAACTCTCCCCACTGCATAACAACATCGTAAACTCACAGTCATCAACTGTCAACACATTACTTACAACCAAAACCCCGTACTTGCTGAAACCATTCCTACACCAATCCTTCACTTCAGTCAGTAACCACCACCAAGCACTTATATCAAACATACCTTGCTCCTTCATCAACCACATACAACAACATCCCATCCCCTTCTCACCATTGCAACTTGTCCTGCTCCCTTGACCAGCAGCCTGAACCACTGTCTCATATACAATACCTAAACATATCAAACACCTGAACAAGTGCATCAACACAATAATACCTATCACCACCGCACAATTACCCTACTTCCTTTGACAACAGACCTCTACGACAGCTACTGCTCCTCCTCCTCTCCTTACAAGCCATAAAACCCTATCAGCAAATACCCCTGCAGTTCATCAGAACTCGCAACTCCCCTAAACTTCATCAATCACCAGAATTCGACTCATCTCCAATCACGACACCTCCTACAACCCACGACCTCTGCAATCAACACGCAACAACACCTTCCAAAATTGCGAGCGATGCTTCACCTTGGAAAATCGAGCTCGAATTCGCAAACGCGCAATCGCCGGCAACAGCATCAACTCCAAATTAACATCACGACTTCAATAGTGATCAACAGACCACACTCCAAAATTGGAACGACCTACCCTCTCCAAATCCATACGCTCGAAACCCCAAAGCAAGAACACGATCTAAAATTGCCGACCTTCTACACTTCCTCAACTTTTGAATTAATGGGTACAAAAATGAGAAATAGTTTATCAAAACGTAATGAATTCAAAAGAAACTCAAAAATACAACATAATTCGGTGATGACCAATAAATGTATTGAATACCATGCAATATCATATATAAGTAGGACTTGATTAATTCTTATGTTTTTCAATGGTTCCAAAATCATTCTTAACTGTTTCAGCCACTTTCTGGGATTCACATTTTTAATACATGTAATCAAAAGCTTAATTGCAACGTGTATAAAATATGAAGGTAAGAGATCACTGAAAATTGTTATGTATGTTTAAGATCAAAGACGGTTACCTTAACTGTCCAATTGGAGGAACTTGAGTATCTTTTGTTACTTTTAATCTGTACAAAACAAGTCATTAATTAAATAATAGAAATGTAAATTTAAACAAGTATACATTCTTAATCCCTATGAAATTTAAACTATTGACCTCGATTAATGAATGTGGAACTCGACTTTACTCAAGTTCTCAACAACTGTTGTTCTATTTCCTTTGAACATTCTTGCCATGAATCGTAGCGCTTCTTCAAAATGATCTACTTGCTCTTCAAAATGGTAATGCTGCCCCTGAATTTCATAATATTTCATTTCTTAGGCAATTAGCTTTTAGGTCAATATTATAAGAATGCTTTACTATTCAACTTTGAATATAATGGCAATTAACAGGTTGTTTCCAGTCTCTGCTCTGACCTGCAGCCCCAGAAGCAAAGTTGAAGCCTCTCAGTACTTCGGTTCTTCTAGCATTTGCATAGGCTGGAACTAGTTGTCGAAAACCCAGCAATCGAGCTGCATAACATTAACATACAAGAAAGGCAAATTTGGTAAGAGGCTGATATTGTTAAAATTATTCATTTAACTGTCAAACAATAAACAGTGAACAATAAAAAAGAAAAAAATAAAAGGGGAGAGGAGAAGAATACAAGTATAAGTTAAAAACTATACGATTGCTTTTTTATTTACAAAACCTTAATACATGGCTTTTATTCATAGGCTTAACTAGAATATACAAAAAGGGAAAGTAATAAAATAGAGAAGTAATGTTCTTAACAAATGTAAACATAAAATCGGAAAATAGGGGGAAGGAGGTACCTAAGAAGTCAACAGTGGTCTGTCCATTAGTGAACCTGCCAAAGGAGCCTTGAGGGAAATCAATGCCATATGGAGGATAATAAGCCCTAGCAAGGGTCAGTATTCTATTGTTGTTGCCATTATCTACAAGGGAGTCTCCAAATATGAATAGGTATGGAACCTGTGGGGCTGACCATGCTTTTATGAGTATGATAAAAGCCAAAGTGATCAGCAGTGTGGTAATCTTGCCTACTTGCTTCATTTTTATGTTATATTCAAATGATAGAAGTTATGATTTAACAGGGAATGAGTGGACTTACTTATAATCCACACTAACGCGATATTTAAGCATGTGGTCGTACAATAAAATTAAAAGCAAATGAATATACAATAATTTGATATAAACCCACATATTGAAGTTTTTGAGCATTTAGCATTTCTCCAAATAAAACATACATACGAAAGTAGTATGGTGTCCTACAAATGAAAAATAACATATTAACTTGTTAAAAGTTGCTACACTTGGCATGCATCTTACATGCACAAAAAATACAAGAGACACATCAATAAACGGGATATAATTGCCTGTAAAATTTTGCCAATCGCTTTAGCCAGTGGAGGCCTTAAATCTCTTAGATGAAGGCCGCCACTCAATCCTTGACCAGCAATTCAAAGCTACTATCTTCCCTGTAGAAAAACAGTAATTGCTGTAAGAGTAAGAAGTAACAATGGCAATGACAACAGAAGAGACATTCACATCAAGTTAACTCCAAAAATAATTGGAACTTGAACTCTTTCTTGTGTCATTAAAAGATGAAAACTTTGATCCTTGCTTATGCTAGCAATTTCTGAAACATATCGAGAATTGTTTTGTATTGTTTCAATTTTGTGAGTGATTATTAACGAATGAACTAATTCAATTGATGATTCTCAAAAAGTAAGACGAAACGAGGGTACTATGATGAAGATCTAAGTGGTTTTTCAATAGGTGTTCCAGACAATATACTTCAGCCCTAAATGACAAGCAAATAACAAATTCACAAGCAAGCACAACAATTGTTATATCAAATTATCAATCCATGAACTGCTATTTTAAGAACAATTGAATAAATGAATTAAACACTCAATAAAATTTAAATAAAACAGATAAACATTAAACCTACGCAAAATAAATCACACTCACGTTTCTCCTCTTATTGCTAGCATTCACCATTGCTCAAAATTCAAATAACAAAGGATGGAAACCGAGGAGGCGGCGATGGATTGACAATAGTAGGGGCGAAAATTTTGTGAATTGATTTTTTCTTTTGGTAACGAAAATCAACAAGTTTACTTATTTTTGGGAACGAACTGTGAAATAGCGGTTGAAACAAGCATGATTCATCCAGGGTTTAGGAAAATTAAGTGGGCCGGTTGCGAAAATGATTATTTTGGATCCACCGATCAAAACTATGTTGGTAAGTGATTTGCATCAGTTGACTTTAAAACCGATGCGACAAACTATTTGCATCGACGTATTTGCATCGACGTATTTGCATCGGTTGTTGGTGACAACTGATGCAAATTTGATATTTTATTACCTATTGCTTTCCACGTACCAATTTCATCGGTTATTAAGACAGAACTGATGCAAATATTTCTATTTGCTTCAGTTTTTACTTCAACTGATTCAAATGAGGCGATGCAAATGGCCTGTTTTGTAGTAGTGCAGCAGACATAGAAGGAACTGGTCGAATTTCTCCGGACAAACCTTGTCGTATTTTCCTGGATGCACTTTGACATGTGTGGGATCTCGCCGGACAAAACGAGCCACACTTTGAATATTGACCCACGGTATATCCTGGCCAAACAGAAAAGGCACGGTATGGATCCATAGAGATCTGCTTCCTTTAAAGAAGAGGCCGATAAGTTGAAACTGAATGGGTTTATTCGAGATGCCTTATACCTGGAGTGGGTATCCAATCCCGTACTTGTCCGAAAGCCAAATGTGAAATGGAGGACGTGTATTGATTACTCTGACTTGAACAAAGCTTGCCCGAAAGATAGTTTTCCACTCCCCCGAATTGCTTAGCTCATAGATTCAACGGTTGGGCACGAGTTATTATCTTTTATAGATGCTTATTGCGGTTACAATCAGATACCTACGCATTTACCCGACCAAGAACATACCAGTTTCATCAATGATTTGGGACTCTACTGCTACAAAGTCATGCCCTTCGGACTCGAGAATGTTGGGGCTACATACCAACGACTAGTCAATCGAATGTTCGCTAACTAGATCGGAAGGACCATGGAAATATATGTAGATGACATGCTAGTGAAGTCATGATTCTCCACTGATCATGTTAAAGACTTGGAATTAAGTTTAGTATCCTTCGAGAATACAGGATGAAGATCAATCCATTGAAATGTCACTTTGGAGCCGCATCTGGAAAATTCCTTGGGTTCATGGTCAACGCTCGAGGAATCAAAGCAAATCCCGAAAAGATCTAGGCAATCAGAAATCTTGAAACTTCGAGAACCATAGTGCAATTCCAGAGCCTTAATGGGAAGGTAGCAGCACTGAGCAGGTTCATTTCAAAGTCTACCGACAAGTGCATTCCCTTCTTCAAACTGATCCGAAAGGGGAGACGAAAATTTGAATGGACTGAAGGTGCATTCAGAGCACTGATTCAACATCTCTCCACACCACCGATATTTTCAAATCCTATCGATCACGAGCAATTATACCTTTACTTGGCGGTATCAGAAAACGCAATCAGTGCTGCCTCTTTATTGGTCTACTAAGTGTAGAAACTGGTCTACTATGTTAGTAAATGATTAGCCGGAGCTGAGAGAAATTATCCGAAGCTAGAGAAATTGGCTTATTGTCTCTTTATTGCCTCAAGGAAGCTCTATCCATATTTCCAGGCTTATCCCATGATTGTTTACACCGATCAGCCGTTACGACAGTTCCTTACGTGGCCTAAGACGTATGGTAGGTAACTCAAATGGAACATTGAACTGAGCTAGTTTGACATTACTTACACTCCAAGGCGATCTATTTAAGGACAAGTTCCAGTGGATTTCATAGCCGAATTTACCGTCCTAGAGGACTTGCCCGAGACCAGTAAATCTTCCGAGTATATCTGGAAGCCGCATACTGATGGTGCATCAAATGACCGGTGCTCGGGCGTTGGAGTATTGCTTGGAACCCCCGAAGGTCGATCCATATGTTATGCCCTGAAGTTTGATTTTCGTGCGAGCAATAATGAAGTTCAATATGAAACCTTGCTTTCTGGATTGAAACTCGCCCGAGATTTGAGAATTATTATTGTGGAAATTTATTGTGATTCACAATTAGTCGTATGTCAAGTTTGGGGTGAATATCAGACCAAAGATAGAAGACTGGCTGCTTATCTAGCTCAAGTCCAGGAAATACTTAATCAATTTGATTATTACACCATCTTTTACATACACCGTGAGTGCAATCAAAGGGTTGATTCATTGGCAAAGTTAGCAAGGACGGGAGAAGCACAGCAAATGGGACTCGTTCCTATGGAGACGTTATCTTCCCTAAGCATTAATCAGATGACTATGTATTTCAAATCACTCCCAATAAGGAGTCATGGATGACTCCATACCGAAATTACATCGAGCATGAAGCGCTTCCTGAGCGCAGGAGTGAGAAGAGACAGATTCTTCAAAAAGCTTCGTTGTTGACCATTCAGAATGAAGTCATGTATAGAAGAGGGTATTCCGTCCCTCTACTCTGATGCATCGCCCATGGTGAAATTAAGTGAGTGTTACATGATATACACGAAGGAGAATGTGGCAATCACACCGGGGGGAAAGTTCTCGCTAAGAAAGTACTCAAATACAGGTATTATTGGCCAACTGTAAACCGTGATGCAGTAGAGTACGTCAGGAAATGTGATAAATGTCAAAAGCATGCTTGAATTCCTAGAGCGCCACCTACTGAGATAACCTAAATGGTCAGTCCATAGCCATTTGCAATATGGGGCATTAATATCATTGGCTCTCTACCTCTGGCCAAAGGTGGTGCGAAGTACACCATCGTCGTGGTTGATTACTTTAAAAATGGGCCGAAATTGAACCTCTTCCTACAATCACGACAAAGAAGATGATAAACTTTGTAGTTTGCAATATTATCTATCGATTTGGTCTTCCACACACCATCATCATTGATAACGGAACCAAGTTCGAATGCATTGAATTCAAGGATTTCTGCCAACGATTCCACATTCAAAATAAATTATCTGCAGTGGCATACCCTCAAGCGAATGCCCAGGTTGAAGCTATTAATAAGGTTATCAAGTCTATTTTGAAAAAGCGACTGGAAAAGGCCGGGGGCAAGTGGGTTGATGAACTTCCTATGGCTTTATAGGCTTACCGAACAACCTACAAGTCCACGATCGAACACACTCCATTTTCTCTATCATATGGTTCAGAAGCCGTTGTTCCGGTCGAGATGGAAGTACCTTCTCATCGTATGAGTTATTATGATCCAAAGACGAATGCTATACTACTGGCTGAATCCTTGGATTTGTTGGATGAGAAACACGAAGAGGCTGATTTGAGGGCAGCGGCATACCGAAGTCGAGTCTTCTGATTATACAATTCCAAAGTCTGACCCCGAACCTTTGAACTTGACGATCTCGTCCTTAAAAGAATCTATCCGGTTCCTTCGCACATGAAACCAACTTAAGAAGGCATATGTGATTGAACAAAAGATCGAAGATGGCACATTCAAGCTATCGACCGTTAACGGTCTTACTTTACCAAGATCCTAGAACAGCGAGAGTCTCCATCGCTACTACACATGACAAGCTTTATTTATTTTAGCCTATTTTTCATTTGCAATTTGTTTCTGCATTTTGAAATTTTAGTTTGTAATAAGGCAACTGACTTTGCCGTATTTTCTCATTTCAGCAAGAAAATGCCATCTCTTCGAGCCAGAGCGGTGATTTATTGAATGTGATATCCAACCATCATGATGCACGAAGAGCTAAGTTCCATCATACAGTGGAATTTATTCATATAGGGAGTGACTGTGATACGATCGGCCACTCGCTAAGTGAAACCCGAGCTTGGAGGCAAGTCACTACACTAAAGCCAAAAAGGAATGATACACGATAATCCTTAAACTCCCAGAGTGCGAGTTGGAGTATAAACTCATAAATACGGTTCCAAAGAGGGTAGACCCATCCACCTAACGACTTCGACCTTATCTAACCAAGTTCGAGGGGGATGGATCCGTCCATTTAACGACTTCACTTGTTAACTCAGGATGGATGTGAATTGACCTCCACGATCCTGATAAATTCATCGTTCCTGGAGTGCGGACGAAATCCTAAAAGCCTAAACAGATGGGACTGACCATCTGTTGGCCAACTCCAAATTCATAGAGTGCGAATTGGAATATAAACATCGACTTTAGGTTCCCAGAGTGTGAACTAGAGTATAAACGCAAACTCTGAACTCTCAGAGTGTGAATTAGAGTATAAACATCAACTCCGAATTCCCAGAGCGTGAGTCGGAGTATAAGCATCGACTCCAAACTCCCAAAGTGCAAATTGGAGTATAAACACTAACTTTGGATTCCTAGAGTATGGACCGGAGTACAAATGTCGACTATCCTCGGATTCTTTGAGTGCAAACCAGGGAGTCGACCGTAAATAACTCTGAGTCCCCAGAGTGTTGTCAGAGTATAAACATAACTCGGGTGCGATTGACCACTCGCAAAATAACTTAAGTCCCCAGAGTGTGGACACATACTTAAAGATTAAAAAGGCATGATCGACCGCCAACATACGAATATAGGTCCCCGGAGGGTGGACGTAATCATTATTAAGTGAACGAACATGATTCGATCATGCGACTCCCACTTGTTTTAGCATCGATTTAACGATGTTAAGCTTGAAGAAATGAAGGCGAAGTGTAATCACTGGCTGATCTTTACAACTCATTCTCGAAAATGGGGGCAAAGCTTAAGTGTCAACCATCGGATGAAGCCATGCAACATCGAAATTCAACTTTATCCTCAATCACGACATGTGTTGGTGATTTCCAAACTTGATAAATAAAAACAAACTCGACTCAAAGGTTGGAACTCTACAAGTGCACTGAACTGGAATTCAAATACGGAAACACTTAAGTAAATAAACAATAATAGAGTTGAAGCCAAAAAAATAATTTTATTTCAAATAAACGTGAAAGAAGTTCATGTACAAGTTTTTCCAAAATTCCTACTAGCGGGGGTCGAACCTGCATCTATACACAGCCTACAAAACTAAAAGCAAATTCCTATCTACTCAAAAACGTGTCAAAGAGGCCTATCTACTCTCTCTTATTTTTCGGCTTCCTCTTCGGGATGGACTCTCCTGAGCCCCCGTAATTTTTCTCTTTGAGCCTTTAATTTTTGGTGGTCGATCTCTAGGCGGGGGCATGATCTCGATGTCTTCCTCCGAAGTCGAGTGTATAGAGATGCTTCCAGAAGGTGGAGTTGGAGGAACTGGATCAAATATAGGAGGCAGGATAAGCATATTGGTGTCAACAACTGTACCTCCAGGTGATATCATTTTCAATGGAGCCGGACCATGCGCCGCCATTCCACCTCCAAAACTGCCACCACGGTTCGCTGCCTCCATTTCAACATCAATTTCGGCCAATATTCCTTCTTCGCGAATCGACCAAGCCTTGTTTGGGGCATCAGTGGTCGACATTGAAGAGCCAGTAGCAGGCACGATTCAACTTATGACAAATGTTAGGTCTGAAAAAGGGTCACTATTGCGACTGAGGAGTTCTCCCATCATTTGCTCGTCGAAAGAGAGTGTACCCCCTACATCCCATCAATCGCTACAGTCGTCGTTGTGGTGATCGCCTCCTACGTTTGGTATGATTCTTGGGTTGCAGGAGGCGCTATCAGTGTAATTCCAGTCATTGAATAGAGAAAAAGACAAATTATTAGTAAACACTTCAAATCAAGCCTTTTACTTTGGACACGTACGAAGAATGTTCGAGGTACCTTCCTCAGTTAGGCTAGTGGATGGCTGAGCGGCTTTAAAAGTATGCTTTTTAGCAGGAGATAGTTGCGGCTGTTCCATATTACAAGCAGGGATAGATTGGGGTTCAACCGCTGGTGCAGGATCAGATTGAGTCGGTTCAGGAATATCCAGACTTGTATCGTGATGCTCAACACCTTAACCTTTCCCAATTTTCAAGCGTTGGGCACCAAGCTTCTCCTTTTCGTGTGAGATCATCGATCATGAAGATTTTTTCTCTCATCTTCATTCAACACACGATTCTAGAGCTCAAATTCATCGATTGATTCATCTGGGTGCGCCGCCTTCTCCTCCATAATCAATCGGCTCTAAGCATTGTGTAGACGCACCGAGTTGTTTTCAAGCCAGGATAAGTTCTTGTGCTTCGGCACATTAGCATTATAAGTGATGAGGAGATCTTCGATATCATCCTCTAGTCTAAACTCCACCGCTCGTGCCCTCTCCTCAGCCCCAGTCTTCACCGCACGGACTTTAGCCGTTGTCGCGTCCTGTTCAACCTGGAGTGGTACCGCTTGCTCACATGCCTCCTGCGCTGCGGTATTGGCATCATCCCTCTCTTTAATGATTTCAGAAAATTTGGACTTAAGCTCTTTAAGTTCTTTAAGACTTGCATCCCACTCGACAGTAGCAGTGGTGTTATGGTGGCCCATGTGCTCCACCAAGGCGTAGCATGATCGCCTCATCCTCTCCATGGCCGAGTTTGCCTCATCGGCCTTATGAATGGCCTCTATTTCTGACTTTCGAGAGGACTCGGTTTAGTGTTAAGCACTTGGATAATACAGTCCTTTTGACAAAGCTCATTCTCTAACTTCTTGGCCGCTCGCGCAAAGGCCAGCTTCGATTATTTTTTCGCGGCTTTCCCCCACCCATATTTTAAGTCTAAATGTCCTGGATGCAATCATGCATTATGTTCTCAGCTTCCATTGGAATTCTCTTTAAGTGCGAGGGAAAATATAACCATCGAAGCAGATATCTGGAAAATCTTTTTTCGATTGAGCGATTTTAATCGATCCTTTCTTTGTAGGCTCGGTAAGGACCTGCTCTGTAATTATGGGGGCTATTGTTTCAGTTTTATAATGGCGAGTTTCAGACCTTGAGATGTGAGAAGACGGCTTGTGTAGTGAAGTTTTCGGGGTGCTTGAAAGATAAACAGGAGATTGTATAGGGTTTCTAGGAGGGGGAGAGCAAGATCGAGATCGATGTCTATAGTCCCTGTCTCTGTCGTATCGTTACTGACTAGAATAACCACGGTCGTGGTTTCTATCATCTTCCCTTCTGTGGGGTTCATGGTATGAACTCGGAGACTGACGCGCTAAATGGAGGCTACCGTGCATAGAATCCTACCAAGTCATCGTATCTGCGAAGTAAAAAAAGAATAGAGTTAGTAATCTCCCAGAGTAAGCAGCTTATGGTCAGAAATCGTGTAGTGCCGTAAAGCGTGTGTGTATGTGCAACTCCCCGACCAACCGGAAATGTCAGCCACATTAGTGGGAATAGACTCGCTTAAGTTAAAGCATGTTGAAACCCCTCCAATCCAGCATCATGTTGAAGTGAAACATAATCCAAAATCGGG
The DNA here is from genome assembly GCA_030765085.1 of Allium cepa. Lineage (NCBI taxonomy): Eukaryota > Viridiplantae > Streptophyta > Magnoliopsida > Asparagales > Amaryllidaceae > Allium > Allium cepa. The sequence continues at coordinate 733,270,488 of CM060943.1, forward strand.
ATATCAGCGAGCCCTTCGAAAAGGTTTTCCACCTGCGAAAGAGGAGCCTTTGAAATTTTAATCCCCGGAACAGGCAAAGAAATGACCGTAGATTTCCATCTCACAGATTTAGAATGTTTGAAAGTAGCTGCCTTGCCTTTTCTTTTTCCTTCGAAGTCCTGAAAAGCATCAGAAGGTCCGGTTACAAGTTCACCATTGGTGGGTGTTCTTTCTGGATCAACCCCCTTAGTTATAATGGCTTCGGGCGTCTTACATTTCACTCGTTTCTTCAGGACAGCCCTTGGCATTCCCTTAAGACTTATGCTTTGGCTACGCTCAATCGATCCCACGATTCTCAAATTTCTATCCATTAAAACCAAGTCGATGTCACTCACTCCACTCGAAACTTCTTGGAGAATCTGTAGTATCTCTTTTAAATGCTCACCTTCAGGTCGTGCAATTAAAGTTGTAAAGAGAAGGAGATGTTAGTTTGACATCAGTTATGATCATCTTATTAACTACTTGAGAAGAATGCGGTACTTATGGCTGAATAGCCATGAACTAGCGAACCCTAGGGGGCAACAAACTTAAAAACCATTCCATTTTAAAGTAGCTCAACCTGGTCCATGACCCTGTAACACTTGACAGTTTATAACCGCTTCCATGAACATATAAGAAGGACCATCACCTCGACTCTTGATATTAAATAAGCATCTAATCTCGATCAGGGTCGATGGTCGAAAGAGATGCTCCATGAATACGATGAATAGGCTTTTCAGCAGTGCGTATCCGTTGGGGTGTAGCTGAGATGGAGCGATTCCAAGAAAAGATAACACTTCCCTAAAGTATTGGTTGAATGGAGGAAGTGTTCTAGCTGAGCACGCATGGTGATTGAATGCAGTAAACCCTTCCGGTGGATAGTACGGTCTATCGTTCGGTCCTGGTAATAGCACATCGTCTAGTGACAGGCCATGCCTTAAAAATATTCGTCTCAACATGTCTGCAAAAATGTTGGATGGAATAGAATCTAGTGGATTACCAATAAAAGTAGCGCCTGGTAGCTCATCCGGAGTCGGATCTATAATTACGGCCGCAATGGCCGGTATATCGATTGTTAGTGGAAGCGAACTCTGAGTTTCCTGCTGTTGTGGGCTTGTAGATTCCATAACTAACTAACATACGAAAAATTATCATTAGATGTTAACAAGCCCATGCATCCCCTAATGTGAAGTGTGTGGATGTGTTGTGTAGTGTTGTATATTACTTGAGCAGTTCAACAAAGTATGAAGAGATATACAAACGACAAGACTTCGAAATTTAATCGGAGTGACCGTCATCGCTGACCGTCATGATCGTGCCATCCAGACTCTAGAGACCGATCCAAGTCAAGGTTCATTAAAATTTTGTTAAGTTTCAGTTCCATCGACAAGCTTCGAAGGATAACCAAATATGCAAGTCAATGGTCAAGTCCAATTATGCCTGATTAAAGCTCGTTGGAGTCAAATATTCGAGTGTTTAAAGATTTTAAATCCATCAAAATTCAGACTTGGATCGTTCCATAAAAGCTGTGATATCGTATCCATTGGGATTCGTTAACCTTGCATCGATCTGTTTGAATTGGGGATCGTATCAATCTGGGATCGCTGGCTTCGTATCGGTCCATGTCCAAAAATTTCGTGTCGGTCTGGGACCGTCAACTTCATATTGATCCATGTCCATAGCCTTCGTATCGGTCTGAGACCATAACTTTACACCGGTCCGTGTGTAGAGATTTTTGATACGAAGTTTGAGAGCCCTCTATCGATGCGAAGTCAGAAAGTGTAGATCAAATACAAAACCACACGGTACAACCGATGTGAAGTTAAGCACCTTCTTCTCCAATCCATCAATACAAAACGGAGGCCGATCCACCATCTATTAAATTTCTCATAACCCTCCACGCTTCATCCTCTCCAAAACTACTCGAGTGCCACCCTCTCCTACTCAACCTCATAACAATCGCCTCTGGCCACCACTTTATCAGAATCGATCATGGAGGCAAGCAGGATGGCACGGGAGTCCAAGTCTCATTGTTTTTTCGATACATGTTCATGTTTTATTTACCTAGTTTCGGTAATTGGTTGGAAGGATTAGAGTTCGATTCGATTCAAAGGCGAGGACGATTTGTCGATTCTGTAAGGCCTGGAGCGATGTGATATCAGAAGAAAATAGTGTCAAGTAGAGAATTTGGCTGAGTCCTAAGCATGTTTATATGGACTCGGGTATGAAAGGAAAAAAGTTTCACCTCCCAGTCATCTTGACCGATTCCAACCGGTTCCACCTTAGAGCAATGCGAATTAGCTGTTCGAATCCAACAGTTCGAGCATCATCGATACGAGATGTGCAATGTACACTTTTTAGAATCCCCATATTCCATTGATATGAAATGCTCTGTTCGTATCCATCAACACGCAACCCATAAAGTCTCATATTCATCTATACGAATTGGCTATTTGCATCCATCATCAGCCATCGATACGAACAATACATGAAGAACCAACTACTCTGTTCGTATCCTTGACAAGTTCATCGATATGAAATCATAACCTAATACCCACTAGTATGGAGTCAACCTAAACCCGTATATGTCAATGCGAATGTTTATTTCGTATCCATCATTGATAATTACATCGATACGAAAACTATCTTTCGACCTTTTACATCGATCCAGCAGAGGATCGATACAAAAGGACATTCCAAAACCACTGTTAAACGTTGTTACAACTCGAATTTCACATCGGTTCAAGAGAGGATCGACACGGAATTCGATGCGGGAAAACTGATAACGACTTGTAAACGTGCTAACGTTAACGAGAGTCAAGTTAACATATGTGCATGTATGTCGGACTAATTTTCAATTTTCAAAATTCACAAGTCAAATGTCCACCTAATGATGATTACAACAACAAACAGCTAATCGCTATCATACAGCAATCGGTTACAATGGTACACGGTACAACAATTGGCAGTCAACAGTTCATATAACTGAAAAATCAGTCAAGAATTACAACTTTCAATGAAAAGATGATAATCGTTCAACAAGTCGGACGGAACTATTCAAGATGAAATATGCGACTATTCAAAGCACGTCGTGTTCTCATGGGATGTCATTCAGGGGGCAAATGTTATCCCGCCTTTCGACAAGGCCGAGATATCAAGGAATTGACTGGGAATCAAGGTTCGCTCATCCCAAATGTCGAGTAAGCACAGGCTCACTATGGATGTCGATGAATTTTGTCCAAGTACGAATCAAGCAACATGTTAACCCGCCTTTTCACAAGGCCACAGACAAACGGGTTTAACCAAATCAACTATTCATTTGTCAAAACTGGAATATGAATGGTTGGAGCTAGCTGGATGGATAGACGGTCGGTCAGCAATGGTTCGATATGCATGGCTCGGCATTGGTGAGGCGGCTCGGTATTAGAGAGGCCGCTCGGCATTAGAGAGGCAGCTCTGGATTGGAGGGACTGCTTGGTATTGGAGAGGGGGCTCGGTATCAAGAGTCGCTCAGCATCATGGGTCACTCGGCATCGCGGGTCAGTTGGCATCATGGGTCGCTCGGCATCATAGGTCGCTCGGCATCATGGGTCGCTCGACATCGTGGGTCGCTCGGTGTCATGGGTCGTTCAGCAATACATAGAGGTCAGGTTCGCTCGGCATTGTCGCTCGGTCAGGGTCATTCGGCACTCAATGGTGGCTTGGCATTTGGGTGGTTCGGCACTCGATGGTGGCTCGGGATTTGGGTGGTTCGACACTCGAAGGTGGGTCATGTTACTTCAAGTTCCTAAGCATGTCGCTTTAGGGCAGTACCATGGTTACTTCAGGTTGGCTTATGGAGGACTTGATGTTGATTAAGCTAAAGGGTGTGAACTCGACCGAAGCCTTAATGGGCCAGTAGAACATGAGATGCCTAACTACATGGTTTCACCTATAAATACATCACATATTGCTTCTGAAAAGGGGATCTTCTTCTGGCTCCATGACTTATATTTTCTAAGGCTAAGGTTACTCTGCCATTTTGTAACTTTAACTGATTCTTACATCAATAAAAAGGAAACTTCTGGAGTGGACGTAGGCCAGAGTTAGCCGAACCACTATAAAATCTATTGTTCTTTACTGCTTTCATTTTAATTTTAACTATTCTTCACATTATTACTCTCTACACATATTCTATCTGTGAGTTGTGACTGGCATTAGGTGCTTTCATCTAGATTTGGGTGTTAGTGACCAATTTTGGCCCTAACAATTTGGTGCTTTCAGTGAGAAGGCAAGCACACGAGGATTTTAGAGCTAGGAACTTGGATTCTAGAAAGCAATGGCTAGGCCATCAACAAGAAAGCAAGTGATGGAAAGAAGCCATCAGGAGGAAAGTCAAGAGGCCTCCTTTGGAGCTGCAGCAGGTCGATAATCCATCTATATCACTAGGGACGAGATGGAGACGTTGTTGAAAAGTCAAGAAGACATGATACAAAACCTGCTTCGACATGTTGGACATGCTGGAGCACAAAGTCAAGGGAATGGACCAACCTCGGTTGTTGGCATTGTAAAAGACGGAACCAGAGTAGTAGAAGTTTCTGGAGGTCAACACCAGAACCAGGCTAGAGGGATTGAAGGAAATCAGCAAAGTCTCGGGGGCAGACCTCCAGGATTGGACACTGGGAGAGCGGTGAATGAAGCTCAACAAGCAGGGACAAATGCGAACATAAATGATCAACATAAAAAGTACTACTGGAGTACCCCCCAGGACATTGAGGCAAGGTAGAGATGTAAACAAGGGACTACTCCCGGATGGAGACGAGCGGATGGCTTGATTAATAAGAAGGATTATGAGAGGAGGATTTTCAAGCGGAGGCTTAGAGGAAGTTAGCCGAAGTCCGTTCACTCCGAACATCAAAAATGCAAGGAACCCTCCAAAGTTCAAGTTGTCCACACCGGATCCTTATATTTGAAAATCAGACCCAACCATGCATATTACCAGATATATCAGGCCTATGGAAGTGCTGGGGCATCCAAGGAAGTGATGGCACGATGCTTCCTTCTATAGCTAACAGACTTGGCCGCACTTTGGTTCAGGCAGCTGGAGAATGTATCAATCAATGGAATGCGTCATGAGACAGTTTAGGGTCCACTTGACTCGACTCAAGAGTGTGATGACCTTAGCTTCAATGAAACAGAGGACCTGAGAGTCCATAAGAGATTTTCTATTATGATTCAATGCAACGGTGGCTTCAATAGATCGTCCGGATCCATCGATGATTCTGATGGCGACGGTAGTAGGGGTTGCGAAAGGCATAGAGTTTAAGAATTCTTTGGCAAGAGATCCACCATAAGACCTTAGAAAATTCTATCATGAAGCTAAAAGGTTCGTTCGACTAGAGGATTCACGTGTCGAAAGGCAAGTAACAAACGCCGTGCAAGGCGAAGGAACCTCCAAGGAACAGACTGGAATAAACCAGGGAAAGCGGAAACAGGATGACAAATACGATAGTCCTAACAAATGAAAGAAATTCCAAGAACCCAGATTCAAATAATACGCTGACTTGATGGCAATCTGGAACGGATTTGCACGGAAACTCGGAGGCACCTCCCCTTTAGGACACCACCTAGGAGAGATCCCATGGAACGGGAATGTAGAAGTGGAAAGTATAGCCTATTCCATGAACTGGAAGGACATGCTGCTGATGAATACTGCCATTTGAAGGATGATGTGGAAGAGCATGTCAGAAATGGTAGATTTTCACAGTACGTGAGATATCGGACAACGGCCGTAGGACTTGAGCAACTACCGCTGCACCCAAGAGAACTAATCCTGGATCGGGATCACAACTCGTCATCAATTAATCATGATGTAAAGGGTCAAGTTCAGGACTTGAACTTAGCTCGATCATTTAAATTTCTTAGATTTGATTTCAAACTAAAACGGCTATTCCACTTACACACGTATAGGAACCGGAGAGATCCCCAAGCATGCTCTGAGATGGTAATAGATCGCTCTGCCCGGAGAGGCAGTATCTAGATTTTTCCTTTGTTGATGATTGGACATTTAGAATTTGAATTTAATAAATGAACATGACTTTCATAAAATAAAACTTTAACCGGAGAGTTAAAGGATGAATATTGGAAGTCAATTTGAAATTAATCGCTGTATGACCCTACCCAGAGAGGCGGGGTCCGGAGTGCAAGAAGTGAGTTGCTTCGTCGAGAGCAACAGGATCAACTCACTTAACGTCGTTCCCCATTCACCAGAGAGTGATTGGATTAGGGTTAGATAAGATTCCATAGTGACTATGATCGGCCAAGGATTTAGGCCATGACATTGCTTAATATTCAGGGATACTGAACCGGAGTGCATGGAGTGATGCTGCTTCGCCGGAGAGCGACAGGATCGGCTCACTCAATGATGTTTCCCCTTCACTGAAGAGCGATAGGATGGGATCCAGTAAGAGTCCGGAGAGGCTGACATCGGTCCAGGAGGATCATGACATCGCTAAATGTTCAGGGACGCTGAACCGAAGCACAAGGGATGGGTTGCTTCGTCGAAGTGCAACATGATCTGCCTATTCAATCGTTAAGTTTGGATTGAGCTTAGCAAGGGTCCGGAGAGGCCGTCAACGGTCTGTAAAGATCAAAGGATTCAATTGCTGACTTTTAAGGGGCGAACTTGAAATTGGATAACGACTTGGAACTGTCGTGGAATAAAAACTATCAGATTCGAATGGAATCGTTTGATAATGAATGCAGTACGAAGTTTGGATATCGGGATGGAGATTATTCAAAACGCACCTTCCAGTAACAAGGCATGTTTTGAGGGGGAAATGTTAGCCCGCCTTGTTACAAGGCCACGGACATACGGGTTTAATCAAATCGACTGTTCATTTGTCGAAATTGGAATACGATTGGTTGGAGCCAGCTGGATGGAAAGACGGTCGATCAGGAATGGTTCGATATGCATGGCTCAGCATTGGACAGGCGGCTCGGCATTAGAGAGGCTGCTCGGAAGTGGAGAGGACGCTCGGCATTGGAGGGACTGCTCAGCATTGGAGAGGCGGCTCGGCATTATGGGTCGCTCGGTATCGTGTGTCGCTCGGTATTGTGGGTCGCTTGGCATCAGGGGTCGTTCGACTTAATGGGTCGCTCGGCATCGTGGGTAGCTCGGCAACATGATTCGCTCGACATCGTGGGTCGCTCGGCATCAAGGGTCATTCGGCATCATGGGTCGCTCGGCATCGTGGGTCACTCGGCTTCATGGGTCGCTCGGCATCGTGGGTCGCTCGGCATCGAGGGTCGCTCGGCATTGAGGGTCGCTCGGCGTCATGTCGCTCGGCATCATGGGTCGTTCGGCATTACAGAGAGGTCAGGGCCTCTCGACATTACAGAGAGGTCAGGGTCGCTCGGCATTGTCGCTCGGTCGGGGTCGTTCGATACTCGATGGTGGCTCGGCATTTGGGTGGTTCGGTACTCGATAGTGGCTCGACATTTGGGTGGTTCGGCACTCGAAGGTGGGTCATGTTACTTCGAGTCCCTGAGCATATCGCTTCGGGGCAGTACCATGGTTACTTCAGGTTGGCCTATAGGGGGCTTGGGATTGGTTGAGGTGAAGGGTGTGAACTCAACCGATGTCTTAATGGGCCTGTATCACATGAGAAGCCTAACTACCTGGTTTCGCCTATAAATACAGCACGTACGCCTTCTGAAAAAGGGATCTTCTTCTGGCTCTCTGACTTTATATTTTCTAAGGCTAAGGTTACTCTACCATTTTGTAACTTTAACAGATTCTTACATCAATAAAAAGAAAACTTCTGGAGTGGACGTAGGCCGAAGTTAGCCGAACCACTATAAAATCTACTGCTCTTTACTGCTTTCATTTTAATTTTGACTGTTCTTCACAGTATTACTCTCTACATATATTCTATCTATGAGTTGTGACTGTCATTAGGTGCTTTCATCTGGATTTGGTTGTTAATGACCAATTTTGGCCCTAACACTATAATAGATATGATATGACAAGTAAAGCTTAAAAAGCAAATGTTGTAAATTTCAAGTCAATCGGAGTTCGTATGCTTAAGACATGATGGATGCAAATTAAGGAAATCGACACAACCACGTCCATCACTTCGTAACTATCTACTCGTATCGACCTTATCGAATCCATCGGCATACGAGTGCACTTCGCATCAATCAGATATTGCTTACTTCGCATCCATCAACTACGATACAAAACACCACTTCGTATCCATCCAAAGGTGGCCTTCTTCGTATCCCTCATGTTCGTATCGATCCAAACGACCATACTTTGTATCCATCGTCATCAACTAGTTCGTATCCATTGAAGGATTGTCGATTCGTATCAATCGTTTCATTCTCTTCGAATTGATCAATCTATTCATGTACTTCGTATCGATCGGCCATTGATCGATACGAAGGACATATTATAGATCGATGCGAATGTCAACTTTTTGATCGATGTGAACCTATCAACGGTAACCGATATGAACTAGGCGCAAACGTTGGAAAGACTCGGTCAACTCGGCATAAAAAGTGCATTGGTCCGAAGAGTGAGCGCCACATCAACTGACATCACGTGTGTGGCTATCGATGTGAAGCGATCGATTCGAAGAGCATCGATGCGAATAGAACGACGACCGAAAAGGCTAAACTTGCATCGATCATAACTCGCAATCCACAAGTCCAAATGCTATGAAATTTTCACAGGAGCTTACGTACATCCAAAAGAATGTTCTTACCTAATTTCAACTTGATTGGATCAATGCTTGATCGATACGAAATTTGTTTGTATCGATCAGGGATCAAGTCGAAATCGCCTGGGATCGATCGCTTATGCCCCACATGTTCCAAAAGAAGCCTCCTGAGATCTGAGCAAGATATTTGCCTCCTATGCCTATAAATAAATCCCCAGGGCCAATGAAAAAGGATCTTTTGGCTTTTGACGTCCAAACTCTACCGGAACTATTTCTATACCACATAGCTGTTGTTGTACTCGAATTTCATCATTGTAATCCATTGTAGTCAGTTGTAATTAGCAAGTAAACATCAATAAGGTCATCAATTTCATAGTTGATGTAGGCCATATGCCTAACCACTCTAAATTGTTGTTTTTCTGCGCGTATGTGTCATCTGTTTTGAAGTATTTGTTAGATAATCCTTGCTTTACATTTCTATTCTTCATTTTTATCTCTTCAAATACTTTCGAAGAGTGTTATGCCCGATTTTGGTACAAACAAAAAGTGATTAAATTAATTTGATAATAATTTATTTTATTAATGTGAAAATTAGCCACTTTGGCCACTGCCTCGGATTTTGACGAAACCAATTTCATCAAATCCGTAACAGTAAATTATTGTAGAATTTCAAATTCTGTAGCGATCGGACTTGTCATCTGATCATGCGGGCTCGAAACGCGTTGAAATCAATAAAAAGAATTTAAATGAATATAATTTGATTTTGAATTCTAACTTCTATACACAATGGAACTAGGGTTTGAAACTAGTTTCACTGAGTTTAAAAATATCGAAAACATCTATTTCGATATATTGGATGACCCATTTTCGTTTCAAAAATGAATTGGACTTTTTAGGTCGTTGTTATCATTTCGACCAATTCAATCTGAACCATTCAATCTTACCTATCTTTGGCTATATAACTAGTTTTTCCTAACCCTAGCAGCCCTTTTATTCCTCATTCCTATACGTATAATTCTATCCATCTGCTTCTTCCTCCTCTTCAATGGCTGCAAATCCAAATCCTTATTTCAAAATAAAATCAAATCAAAAAATTTAAACTCTCCAAACCCTAGCAAATTATATACCGTTGGAAAACTCTTGACGAGCACATCATACTACTATAAATTGTTTTTGCAACCGAATCATAGTTTGGCCAGTAATTAACGATTTATTCTTGGTCGTCCATCCTAGGGTTTCGATTCAAATGGTGGATCTTCGACAATAGGTCGATCGGAAGGTGCAGTCGTGTAGGGCACGACGAATGGAGTTAGTCCATGGTGTTTATTGCTATGATGGGTGCCTCAAGATCGCCAAAAAATTCAATAAGCATTAGTAGCGGTAGTCTGCTTGGCGTAGGCTAGAGTGTGCCACGTGTGGGGCCAAGGAGCGGCCTGAGGTGGGCAGTTGCATGGCAGAGTCTGATCGAGGTGATAGTGCACGCAACGTTTGGATGTGAAGGTCGGTGGTTGGGAGTAAAGTTGCGTATGTGAGTTTGTCTGTAGGCGGTTAAGGTTTCATGATGACGGGTAATTGATGAATTTACCCTTTTATTTGCTAAATTTTAATAAAAATTCGGTAATGTTCTAACCTCAATAACTTTTTCTTACGGCTTGGATTCACGTGTGGTTTTCTCCATTGCTATCGTATCGAAATTTTAGACATTATGGAACTGGATTGGCTACATTCTGGGACTGTTAGATTTTTAGGCTTTATTTGGATTTTTGATCGTCGATAAATCGAAAGTGAGTGTTTTAACCCACTCATGAATACTAAACTATCTTATGTTGGTTAAATATAATTTTTGGTGTGATTAAAAATTGATTGATTGTTGTTAGATATATTTAAATTGTCATTCGAGTTTAATTTGAATTTATATTGAATTTAGTTGCTATTTAATTTAATATTGAATTTAAATTGTTAATTGAATACCTGATGATGATAACTAGTTAATTGTTGTGATTTATTGGCTGATTTGAATGATGATTATGATAGATGCTTAATTGTTGACATTTGGGTGATTGGATGTATGTTTATTTATATATTGTCATCACACTGTAAGTTCCCTTAGTTATCGTTAGGAAAATCACTATAGGTTGAAACGATACATACCCGAATGATCTTGTAGATTAGGGAAAAATCGTTATGGGTTGAAATGATAAACTCAAGGAATTTTATGGATTTGAATTTACTCGAGATTGCTGGTTGAAATGATATATACGTGTAAATTTAAATTTATTGCGGGTTAAAATGATATATATCTGTATCACTTGACCATATGGTAGAAAATTATATACAAACACCGGATTGGTTAAATTCCTTAATCTTTGAATCCTGTTAAATTTTATTATGAAATAAAATTTGATTTATATGAACTGAATAATTCTCAAAATCCAAGGTTTAAAATGTTGAAATTGAAATTAGTTTAAGTGAATCGTTTAAAGAACTTAAATTGAAATTTTAAAGTTTAATTTTGAAATATAAATGAAATTTATCAAAATTGAGTTATTGTAAACGTTTGAATATTTAAACTTTGAAATCTACTGAATTTGAAGTGGTTTAAGTTAGTAGTTCAAACATGAATTTAAAATCGATATAAATCGAAATGGTTTTGACGAGAATTTGAATAGAAAGATTATAATTGAGTTTTATTGATTTGAAATCTGGATATGGTCCGGATTTGTTGAAATGGAAGAAATAGTTTAATTTGATATTATTTTCAAATTCATTATTTTAATATGAACTGTTTAAAATTTTATTATTTTAAATTTTAGATTATTTAGATTTTCAACTATATATAATCCATTACAATAATCAAACCATTTTGTACTAAAATATTTTTAACTGTTTTAAAATCCTTAAACTATTTAAACTATTAGACTATTTTAAACAAATAAAACTATTTTTAGCTATTTTTAGCTATTGTAACTATTATAAACTATTTTAATACATTAACAATTTTAATATATAAACTATTTTAGTATATAACTATCTCGATATATAAACTACTTCCAATATTCAAATTGTTTAAAGTTGGAACTGTTATGATTTAGGTTAAATTGATTCGAATGCGAATATTTTGATATGATGGTTTAAACATTTTTGTGGTTATGATTTAGAAACGAATATTATTTAAGGTGAATAATGATATCCATAGTGAATATGATTTTGAAATGATTATGATTTGGAAGTGAATATGATTTTGAAATAAATAATGGTTTCGAAAGAGATGATTTTGAAATGAATATGATATTTTGGTATGAAGCATGAACTGTTTGAAATGTATCCAACCAGTGTCAAATAAGCGTTTGGTTGTTAAAGAGACCGAAATCAGATATTTTCATACTCTCTGCCAATACCGAGAACCACTTTAAAAACTGTGCACATGGTGGAGAATCCAGAATGAAGTTGGATAGTTTGGAGAACACTACTACATAAGGTATGAACGCAGCCCTGACCCCATGGGTCAGCTTGATATAACTAAAACTGGAACCACGCCGAGCCAAGTGGGGTCACTCCCTCTATCGGGAACATTTCTTCGATACCATATTTATTACTTTGTGATTGATTTAGTGGTCACCCCTCGATTTCGATCATGGGATTGTGTTCTGAGGTAGGCGGTAGTAGCTGCTATGCATTACCACCAGTCTGGATCCGTAAAATGGTAGTATTCTACCCTAGACATTGCCTAGCATGTCTTTTCATATGCCTTATCGAGCCCACAAAGAGTTTGGTTTGTGTTGTACATTATGGAGTGCCCTTTGATAGCCCTTCAGTTTACGGAGGAATTACGGTACTGTATAGGCTACGACATTTATATAAAATGTATTAAGGGGGATATGGATAACGCCTTAACGCTATTTAATACTTTACTTTACTGTAGACATATTATAATATTGTGTTGTACTATGTATGTAAATAGTTTAAAGGATCCTTAGGAGATGGAATCCCAAACATCTCTTAAATTACTGCACGCATGTTAGACACTGCATAGGAAATGTAAAATCCCATGAACATCTCTGTAGCCATTACACTCATATTTACTTATTTAACTTGCATAAGATCTTTTAGTTTCAACTCGAGTGTTTTGTCTTTTTATTGCGATCGGGTCAGTCTGAGCTTTTCAGTGTATTAAAGACCATTTTATTTGAAGGATGAAGATGGGGAGTAGTCTACTATTTATTTTATTTACTCCACAGCATCATGTTGTTCTGCTGCATCATTTATTTATTCTTGATGTATGTATAACTCTGATCTGTATTGTAAAAGTGTAATCAAATATCATTTGTAAAACAGCTTCATGAATTGTTTATTCGATTATTATATTTTGTCATTTCGCAGTGAAATTCTGCATTTTGTTTTTCATTCTTTCTCGTCTTTTTATTATTTAGCCCATAACAATCCTCCTATTTGAATGGTTTGAGTCTGACAAGTGTGGTTTATTGTCGATTTAAACCATCCAAAAAGGTGGGTCGTTACACTGAACCACTATAAATTCTATGTCTTTTTACATTTCAGTCCTTAATTTATTCTTTATTGCAAACTATTGATTTTCTACCACATACACTAGCAACTTAAATTCATCAAACGATAGTTGTATAATACAAACAGTATACATATCCCTACTACAACGTCTTGGAGGTGTTTTCCCATTTTTTTGTGCAAACAATATCCTTATCATTAAAATAAAATAAATGTTGCCATGCCACATGGAAGCCATGCATCTCCACCACCCTAGGTGCACACATACCCACAGCTCTCCCCTCTTACCATGCCTTAGGTACTAACCTAGGTAGCTTAGGTTATGGTTATGTACTTCTTTAGGTTACTTAAGTTTTATTTTATACTTTTAAGTCAAGTCTTGTTTTATTTTAAACTTAGCATGAATTATTAACTTTAACACTACAATTAATTTATCACATGACACATGTGCATCTATGTGCATGTGTATGTGAGCTATACAAAATGTGCATGATGTTTTTGACGACTTTCCAATACCGAAAAGTCGAAATTTCGGAAAACGTTTTCAGTCATATTTTCTATTTTTATTTGAATAAATTATTTTGGTAAACAAAATTTGAAAATGATTTTGATATCATTAATTAATATTTAAAATATGTTTATTTGGTTTTCAAAATCCATCATTTGAATATTTAAAATTGATATAAATATTCAAATACAAAGTGATTAACTTACTGGTCGTTACACGTATGAGAGGCATTCTTATTATTTTTAACTCATTTTTCAAAAATCCTACTATATATAAATATTTATACTTATTTTAAATGCATGCAAAAATATTAGGCAGATCTTTACTTCAGCATTGAATACTACCTTAGGAATGTAGATAGAAAAGGTTGTAACCCCAAAATATATATAAGGCAATTTATAAGGAGTTACAAGAATTTAATAAGGACATAAATGGACCAATTAAAGAGATTGTTAGGGTAATTATGAAAAGATAAGGAAGGCACAATCAGTACAAATTTGAATGAATGAATAAATGCCTTTAAAATTATTTGTTAAAATAACAATCATTTATTACGGACAATTGTTGTTTATAGAATAGCAAATAAACATGTTAGATAGTAATTAAATATTATAAGATAGTATAATAGTTATTAGGATTAATTATATAGCCTTAATTATACAGCGAAAATTAGTGGGCCTAGCTCAATACATAAAAATATATGGAAGATTAGAATCTATGTGTTATAAACAGATGGAAGAAAGGAATGAAGCAAGAAGTGAAAAAGGAGAGGAGCAAGCTTTCACAAGAAGGTAGACAATATTCACCATAAGGTGTAACTGGATTTCTATGAAGTCTAAGTAGTGATGAAGGAAAATTCAATAGAAAGGGTATTTAAGGCCAATTGCTAAATCCAACCTCATGGGAAAGAGTTTGATAAAAGATTTTTGGAAAATCCCTTGAATTGTTTTGAATAAGTTTTTCAAAGGAATTATTTGGAAGTTATTGTTTTGAAAACGTAAGGAAATTTGGAAATTCATAATTTAAAAATTTGTTGAGCCAAAATTTTTCGATTAAAAGGTTCTTAATAAAAAGGATTTCTTTTGAAATTCTAGTTTAAAATTGGTTGAGTTAAAAAGTTTTTGATTATTTGAGAAATGGATACTTCTTTTCTAAAATAAATATAAGATAGAGCGTAGGCTGGACTTTGTGATTTTTCTTCTATTTTATAAATTTGAAAGTTTCCATTTTAACTCTTTTCAAAAAAGGGAATACATGGAAATGGAACTTGATTGAGTTGAGGAATAGAGAATAGAAGGATAAGAATAACTACGATAGGAGGAAAATTTCTATATAAGGAAAGTACGGAGCATAACAGTTGAAGTAGGAGCCAACTAGTTAGGAGAAATATAAATAGAGACAATATTAGGATATTTGAATAGAAATAACATTAGGAATTTATGTAAAATAAGACCAATAATCTAGTTAGAAATTAATAGGATAGAAGTTATCCTTGTCTACTTTACTTTTCATTGTTTAAGGTCATAGAAGATATTTGGGATTTTTTTTACAATTGGACAGAATTAAATGATGATAATTAATAAATGAGTTGGGATAATTTTGTGAAAATTATGACAAGCATTTATGCTAGGATGAGAATTTTAATTATTCATTTTTCCATTTATAATTTGATCAAATAAGAATAAAATATTATTGAATTTAAAATGGTAATGAAAGAGAAATACATTGGGATTGATAAAGATTCTATAACGATTCACCTTTCTTACACCCAAAGAAAACACTTAATACATCCATGTATTCTTGTGTTGATTATCTAAGTGTTCGAAAGACAAGCCATTAGGAAAAGAAAATATAAGAAGAAAGAAAAACATAGAATCTTACAACGCAACGAATATATATAGTCAACATAAGATAATATATATCATCATTCCCAAAATGAATATTAGAGTTATACAAATACCAACTTCAACCAAAGACTCTTATAACTGTCTGCCTCCAAAATGCAGATACATAATATAAATATACAGCAGAAGTAAAATAAATAGCCAGATAATGAAAAAGCCACCTGCTCCATGCTCCTCTGAAATGCATCTGTAAGAACCTAGACTACTTGGCTACTTATACAAATTTGAGTACCCAAGAGTTTTAGCGAAAGAAAGAAAAAAATCCGAGTCAGACATGAGTCTGCTGTGAGTAAACTCCAAATAATTGAATTATTATACGTATAAAACCCTTAGAAAATAAAGATATCTCATAAGACCTCGCCATACATAAACATGGGTCGATTTATATCTTACGATAACAAAAAATATTTAAATAAAAAATCTAGTGATATTATAATAATGTCTAGTGTTTGAAGTAAATATTGAACATATCTGAAATGCCTGCATCTCACATTCTAACATATTTAGGTACGACTAAGTTCATAAGGCATGTATTGGTAAATGAGTTTCGTCAATAACAAGCTACTTGGGTACCGCCTATCACAGTACACCTCTAGATAAAATATACCGAGGTCAACAAGAACATCTTACATCTATGCCAACACAAAACTGGCCTACTCCTTCCTGAATAGTACCGAATATGATCATCCCTTGGTTGTGATCAACAACATACTGGGCCCCAAAGCATACATCCAAAAATAATAATATCAATTTAGATCAGGGACGACCATACCATAACGGGTGCGACCCATGTAATGCTACCACACATCCTCTATTTTAGTCATTACTGGTTATGAGGCTCGAGGCTACATTTTACCTTTTTATATAGCAATCCCACTTGAAATGCTAAACTGCCCTCCAGGCGATAATAAAATGCTAGCATTGGTCCGTACAAGTTGCTTAGGATATAAATAAACCGAAGGTGCCACTTCTACTAGATCCATTTTGGAATCACCCTCAGGATTAATAGCAAGTAGGCCTTGCACTTTAAAGATCTTCACCTTTAATTTCATCGTCTTCTAGATGCCATCCAATTCGAAGTTGTTTTCGGATAATTCGCGTTATTCGATTTCGATCTCTTCAACGCAACATTCGATAAATTTTAAAAAAGTAAAGTTATCGATAATGGAAAAATCCACTTCTTGGATGAGTACAGATTTGCATAAGGAAAATAAGACGTCCTATACTTATCCCCACCTTTTGATTTCAAATTGTATTATCGTTTGATTAACAATGAAGTCAGACAAGTTTGAGCACTAACCTTGACTCGACGTTTATTCTTAATTCTCAGGATAAAGACAAGTTTTCATACCTCGAAATTTAGTGTTAAGTATACAACGAAGTATCTTCCATATACTTAATTTACCATGACTCATTTATCAAAATTAACCCTTTTATATTTATCATGTTTTCGACATATCGACTTCTCTATCCCCGGCCTAGAAAATCAAGCTTCAGATCTCACAAATAGAGGAAAGTCTACTCATCGACCTTTAGTGGTAAATACAAGATAACTTATTTTAAGTACAACATTTCAATGTTTTAACATAACTTATTTATGTTTGTTTGGCTACTTAATGGCATGTATAAATAAAATTCCTTGTATTTAAACCCGTCTTTTGTAAAAAAAAAGGTTGCCTTTAAACAAACCAATTCTTGGGAATAAAGTGATTAAGAATTAAAAACCTTTATTTAATTAGTTAAAAATAGGTCTAAACCTTTCATTAATTGTAATTAGATCTTAACTTATTTAATAATTAAATAATTATTAAACCTTACCTGATTAATAATTAATTAATAATTAAACCTTATTTAATTAATAATTAATTTGAATAATTATACCTTTTACTTAATTAATAATAAACCTTTGATCAATTATTTTATTATAATTAACCTTACTGAATTAATTAATTGAGTATTAATTACCTTAATTAATAATTAAGTACTAATTACTTTTACTTAATCAATGAACTAAATAGTCATTAAACCCTTACTTAATTAATAAAAAATATTTAAACCTTTTTAATACTTATAATATGGTTTAAAAACTCTTTAAAAAAAATACTTAAAGTGAAAACTCTTTTAGTTTATACAAAAAAGTGGTTGTTTTACGAACTGCATCCATGGCGACTATCGCTATGAATATCGTAACCTTAAAACTTGTTTCACAAATCAAAGTAACTTTTAATACTCTTTCCTTACATATTAAATTACTTTATAAACTTTGTATAAATTTTTGGAAATAAAAGTAAATCTTTTGAAAATTTTATAAAATATTTTTAGAAAAAACATTATAAACACACTGGATCTCGATGTCACAACATACCCAAATCCAAGTGCTAACTTTCCCTTTAGCATACAATATCCATAACATAAGCTCATACATTCAAACAAATACCATAACATACATACAACAAGAAAATCTTAGCACTTTTAAATTTTTACTTAAACATTTCAACTCCACTTTCAAGTCCACACAAATAATCACATATAACCACATATATGTATACACAAGCAACATCACTTTCAAAACAAACAACTAGAACCAATATATTACTACCAAAATAAAGTTTATAATTTTGACTTTAAAGTGAGATTTACTCACCAAAGTCCACACGACTAAAAATCAAAGCTACTACAACCTAGCTCCAACCCCCGGATCTACTTTCTTTTTTAGAAACTTGACATTTGGACTTGGAAGGTGGATTTTTGGTTCGACCTAGGGTATATTGGGTTTGGCTTTAAGAGATGGTTTTGGTTTGGTTTTTGGAAGCTAAATGAAATAGAGAATAAAATAGGGGGTTTTAAGTAGTTTTAAAAGGATTAAAAGGAAAAGGAATTTTTAACCTTAGAAAAAATTTAAGAAGCCATGGAAAATAAAAGGAGCTTGACATGGAAGATAATAAAGTTCTAAAAGTGAGAGAACAAAATGAAAATGAGAATGGAAAAAAAATTGTTTTTTTATAAAACGGGATTGGAACATTACCTTTTTGCGCTTTGGTCCTTTACCCTCCATATCACTTTACCACATCACCTCCTCTTATCCCCTTTGCCTTGTTTCGCGTGTCTCCCATCACCTTCCCTTCCTTCATTCTAGCACTTCACTTCTTACATTATGTGAAGTTCCTTTTCATTTCATTTTTTTTTATTTATAAAGGAAAAGAAAAGTCAAAATTACATTTTAACTTAAATAAAACCTATTTCACTCTAACCATTTCTATGTTATTTATATAAGTGTGTATATAAATGATCTAGTGTTCACAATAATTTCCAACAACTTTTAGATGATGGACAGTCGAAAATCCGAAAAATGATTTTCTATCACATTTTCGATTTTTCTCCGAACTAATTATTTTGTAAACCAAATTCCAAAACAGCTTCAACAACATTAGTTATTATTTAAAAGAGGTTTATTTGAGTTGTAAAAATCCATTAATTAATTAATTAAAAATATATCAAATATTCCAATATTAAAGTGATTAAAGTTTGAACTATTACATTCTTTTCCTTTAAAAGGATTTCGTCTCGAAATCGACACGCAAAAAGATAATTCAAAATAACTCAAAAAGTTTATATTATATGTAATGAAATGCATACGGAAGATACATGCTATGCAGCTGCATCATAATAGTGATTACACAATCCATACAATAAGCAAACTACTATTCTAACATCAACTTGGGATAAGCTTCCCTCATGCTATCTTCCATCCTCTAAGTGCAGTTTCGAAAATCCTCACTCCACTGAACCTTAGCCAATCTTACAACCTTATCATGCAGTTGCTTCTCATCTTGATCCATAATGCGAACTAGATGCCTTATCACAATCATGTTCGGTTCCACCTCCAAATCCTCCGGAATAGATGGCTTCACGATCAACGATGGGTCATGCACATACTTTCTTAAATGGGATACATGGAAAACATTACGAGTTCCCGACAACCTCTCCGACAACTTAACTCTATAGATAAGCGGCCCGATCCTCTCAAGGATTTGAAAAGGTCCAACATATCTGGGCGCCAACTTCCCTGCTCTTCCAAATTAAATAACTCCTCTAATCGGGAAAATCTTCACAAACACAATGTCTCCAACTGAAATTCCAAATCCCTTCATCATTAATCAGCATAGCTTTTTTGTTGATGCTGAGCTTCTTTCATCCTTTTATTGATCACAACAACCAACTCTATAGCCTCCCAAATCATATTAGGTCCAAGCACTAACCGATCTCTGATTTCCACCTGACACGCACGTGGATTGTATGCTCATCCATAAAGAGCTTTATAGGGAAGCATTCCAATGCTTGCTTGATAACTGTTGTTGTAAGAGAATTTTATTAAGTGCAAATGATCTTCCCACGATCCCTCGAAATCCAAGATACATGCTCTCAACAGATCTTCTAAAACTCGGTTAATACTCTCTGTTTGACCATCCGTTTACTGATAGTGAGCCGTGCTCATACGTTGTTTTGTTCCAATGCTACTTGTAATGCCTCTTAGAATTGGCTGGTAAAGGTTGGATCCCGATCACATACAATCCTCACTGGAACTTCACGCAATCAGATGATCCCTCTCATATAAATTTCTGTCAAAGTTGCTACAGTATTCGTCGGCTTTACTGGAATAAAATGAGAACTCTCGGTTAGTCCAATCACAATGACCCAAACACCTTCATTTCCTTTCCTCGATCTGGGTAAACCATTAGCAAAATACATTGACACTTGCTCCCATTTCCAATTCGGGATCTCTAGTGGTTGTAATAACCCTGCAGTCCTTTGGTGATCGCCTTTGATTTGTTGGCAATTCGCACATATTCTCACACAGATAAAGATAACCATCTTAATCCTGAGCCACCAGAATACTAGAGTCATATCCAATACATCTTATCGACCCCCAAGTGGATACTCAACTTAGATTTATGGCCTTCCGTCGAAACTTCTTGTCTAAGACTATCAACCTTCGGAATGCATAATCATCCGTTTATCCGCAAAACCCCACAGCTCTCGATCTCAAAACTAAAAATTCGACCTTCATTAACTCCTTCCATAAATTATACCAGAAGGCTACCTTCCCATTGTTTTCTTAAAATCCTTTCCATTGGAGTCAGGGTAACTTTCGAAATAGCCAAGACTGCATTCCTGCTCAGAGCATCTGCTACCACATTTGCTTTTCTAACATATATAAAATATCCAAGTTGTGGGCCGCCAGAAATTCCAACCATCACTATTGCCTCATATTCAAATCCTTTTATATGAAATGATACTTCAAAGACTTCTTTTCCGTGAAGAGCTCGAAATTTTCACCCAAGTAACGCCTCCATATCATCAGTGCAAATACAGCAGCTAATAACTCCATATCATGTGTTGCATAATTTCTCTAATGAGGCTTACGCTATCTGCTGGCATAAGCAATGACTCTCCCGTGCTGCATCAAAACTGCATCCAATCCCACACCATAAGCATTTGCATAAACAGTCAACCCTTCCTCTACATCCAAAATAGCTAAAATCGAAGCGTTGGTCAACATCTTCTGCAAATTGACAAACATTTCTTCACACTTTGGAATCCAAACAAACTTCCCATTTTTCTTCGTCAACTTGGTCGGTTGAGAGGCGATCATGGAGTAGTCCAAGATGAATCACCTATAAAATCCAGTCATGCTTAAGAAACTTCAAAGGAGTATGCGGCGTATTCCATTCTTAAACAGTAGCTATCTCTGCTGGATTAACCGTAATTCCATCCCCTGACACAACATGATCGAGGAACCAAACTTTTGATTGCCAAAAATGACACTTAGAAAATTTAGATTTTAAAACATGCTTCCTTAATGTCTCCAGCACCACTTTCAAATAGTGTTTGTGCTCTTTCTCAATCTTAGATTAATAAAGTATACCATCAATGAAAACCAACATAAACTTATTGAGCACATTCCTAAAAACGTGATTCGTAATATCTACAAAATAAGTGGATGCATTGGCTATTACAAAAGGCAAAACCAACTACTCAAAGAAGAAATCTGGCCCTCTAAATGTTGTTAGGGAAATATTATCCTCCACTGCCCTTAACTAGTGGAATCCTGTAGCAAGATCCATTTGGAAAAATACTCGAGCATCGTAAAGTTGGTCAAATAGATCATCTATACAGGGTAAGGGATAATTGTTCTGAATGGTCTTCTTGTTCAGCTCCCTGTAATCCACATAAAATATTAATGATACATCAGACTTTGCCATGAAAACTACAGCTGCTCTCTAACTCGAACTTCTTAGTCTAATCAGCTATCATCTCAATTAAATCATCTGTTTGATCCCTTAACTCCTTATTCTCTCTCAGAGCAATTTTACGAAGGTTGAATAATAGGTCTTGAACCAGGAATCAAGTCTATACGAAACTTAATCTCCCAATGCGGAGGTAGACTGCTAACTGGTTCAAAAAATCCAAAAAATACTTAAGAAATTCTATCGAACCTAACTCTTCTTGGAATGATTCTAAGGCATAAAGGAAACTACTCATTCACTTATCTAGATTATCACATGATACTTAACAAAATTTCCAAATCTGGTTTTCAGAGATACCTTTCTCCTAATACAATCTAAGACAGCGTCATTCTCCGATAACCAATCTATACCGAGTATAAAATAAAAACCCACTAAAATCCAAAACATATAGGTCACATGAAAAATGGTGAGTAAGGTGGGGTTAGACACACAGATAAGGGTTTCTACGAATTTAAGAGAAGGTTGCAATTTTTCTACCGATTCTAAAGAAATAAAACTATGGGAAGCCCCGTTATAAAACAATACTCAAACAAGGATGCCATTAATCATTAAAGTACCTTCAAGAACTCCCTTCACTTTAACATTTGCTAAGGTCGATGGCTCATCCTTGATAGCACACATCTTAACCTGTTGTTCCCTCTACATTAGCAGGCAACCCTTCACCATATGCCATGGTTGCTGACAGTTGTAACAATGTGTCTTTTGAACCACCAAAGAAATGGTCCTGCTTGTTGCTTCTGAGCTCTGAAACTATGAAAGAATCTTGCAATATGACCCTTTTGATTTTAGGTACTAATAATCCTTGAAACGATCTTACTATGCCCCTCTACCCGGATTTCCTTTCCACATCTTCTTCCTTGAATGATTAAATATCTTTTTTATTAGGGTTATTGTTATTTTTGCTTGGTGTTGTTGTCGACTTCTACTTCTCACTATCTTCATACATCAAAACCATATCTACCAAATCCACAAAAGATCCCTTCAAATGGGAAGTTGTCTTCTCATAAAATCCTTCACCCATCCCCAGCACAAACATCACATTTTCTTTAGCGAGATATCAATCAACTTCGAGCCAAATTGTGAAAGCTCATTAAACGTGATTTCATATTCTACTATTGAAAAATCTCTTTGCTTAAGATCCACAAAACTCCTATACATGGGCATGAACTGGCCTTCAAACACTCCTTAAATCTAAACTAAGAAAAATCATCCTCCGGAACATTCGCTATAACAGAGTCCCACCATGCCATAGCTCCATCTTGTAATTGCTAGGACGCTAAGAAACGCTTTTGCTCATTTGAAATATCCAACCCCTTGAAAATCTTCTCATAGGAATGAAGTCACGATTGGACTTCGATGATGGATTCCATGCCCATAAACGGCTTTCCTCTAGATTAGTATAGCCTTTGCATAGACATGAAAAGTTTACATGGGGTTGCACTGGTGCTACCTCTTCGATTACTCTAACCCTTCCAACATTCAGAGTTTGACCATTGGTGGTTGTAGTGCCACAAGCTCCTCTACCTCGTCTTTCCCATTTGCTCATTCTTACTACCTAGATATAGTAAGATAAGTTTAGAATTATTAAAAGATATAATCCATGGGAAAAGGGTACTGAAACAAACATATCAAACATATTAGAAATAATTCAAATATATATATATATATATATATATATATATATATATATAACAACTACGTGCTCTTATAGACTAAATTCATTCTAAGGTATTACTAACCCTATCTCTAATGAGTTGACCCCAACCAAGGCCTAGGTGTTTACCCAACCTAAGCTCTGATACCACATGTAACGATTCGATTTTCTTACATCCAAAGACAACACTCAATACATCCACGTATTCATGTGCTGATCATCAAAGAGTTCGAATGATTAGCTATTTGAAAAAGAAGAAGAAATGATAAGAAGAAAGAAAAACATAGAGTCTCACAACATAACGGAAATATATATGGTCAACATAAGATAATACATATCATCTTCCCCAAAATGAATATCAGAGTTACACAGATACCAACTTTAGCGAGGGATAGTTATAACTACGTGCCCTCACAATGTTGATACATAGTATACATACACAGTGGGAATAAAATAAATATTTGGATAACGACGAAGCCACCTACTCCTTGCTCCTTCAAAATGTATCTTTAAGAATCTGGACTACTTGACTACCCATACAAATTTGAGTACCCAAGAGTTTTAGGGAAAGAAAGAAAAAAATATGGGTCAAACATGAGTCTAGTGTGAGTAAACTCCAAATAACTGAATTATTATACTTATAAATGTAACGATTGCCCATTTGATCTTCAAATGTCGACGCTAATACATCCACGGCATTTACGTGCTGACCACCCAAGTGTCGGAAAGACAAAACGTTAGGGTAAAATAAATAGAAATAAAAAAATAAAAGGAACAAGAAAGAGGAGAACACAGTATTAGAATCCCACGGCGGAATAATAAAATATAATATCTGAATGGTACTTTTACAAAAAGAACATTTTAATATACATACAACAATCAGAGAAGAACTAACCTATCATCTACCTTTAGTTGAAGATCAAGATATCTAGAAGTTTATAACTTTAGATAATACACCTTTAGTTATATTTTTCCAAACCACTTATTTAACTTACGTGTTAGAACCAAAATTCCCTATTTATTATATTGATGGAATATTTAGTTTATACTTAAAACTTATATATATACACACAGTTTAAAATACTTACTAATAAGTTAAATCTACTTAAAATAGTATTTTTATATATGTACACTGATTTATTAGGTAAAGTATTTAATATTCAAAAAAAAATTAAAATATAATATAATATAAAACTTCTATTTACTGTAAATAAAATATTATCTTATTAATTAAAACTGTATATATACCAAAATATACTTTAAAAAGTTTATATTATTTTAAATACTTCAAAAACTATAATACTATTAGAATTACTTTAAAAACTATTATACTATTAGAATTATTTTAAAAGCAATTATATTAGTAGAGTTACTTTAAAATCTATTATATTATTATTTAAAACATTTGTATTAAATATCTCTTAAAATACATATTTAAAATCCATAAAACATATATGAAACCCTTTTTCATTTGAAATTCGATAACAATTATAAAACATTTTTAACTTCAAAACTTCTTAATTTAGTTTCTTTATATGAATATTTAGAATATTACTTTAGAATGATTTAAAAGGATATATATAAAGTAAAAGTCATGTTTACTTTATTAAATCAAATATTTTCGTCACCACTTGTTATCTAATGGTAATGACTTCCCAAGTTATCCATTTATGTCCAATATGCCAAAACGTGGGCAAACAACCCAATATATATTTAAAATATGTGTGTATATATATATCCTAATTTGTCCAATTTAAACACATTTTTAATTTTGGGGATTTCAAAGCACGTTTATAACGACCATATTGCTTCAACTATTCGCAATATAATTTCCGTTGGATCATATAATACGATATATAAAAAGTAAAATCAACATTGATAAGGAATCATATTGGATCTCTCCAACCTATCCCTTTGCATCACATACAATATATAATCATAAAATATAAATCAACCGCTTCGAGGCAGGATTATATACAAAGGGTCATCCACTCGTACATGGAAACGTAATAGGGTCTCATCCACTCCAAGGGTAGGAATATATCCAAACCAACTAATAAATACAAATTATCCAAATAAGCAACGACGTTCATAAAAATTATCCGCACTTATATAAAAATATAAGTAGGCCATAGAGGTTCGTCACCAAAATTCCAATAATCCCTAAGCATTCTGGTTTCAATTAAAATCGAACAGTAGTTCAATCTTAACACAAATTCCTATAAGCTCCAAATCCATCCAATCCATCTCGAAATCGCTGATACGATCGCAAAGCAACTTGTCACATTCAATTTGGACCTTTTATGAATTAGATATGAATTAATGAAGTTTAATATTATTTAAATTATAAGTAACTTCAAACTATTAAAATTTTAAACCACATACCTTTTCCCTCTCTAACTCATTCGCTCCAAGACATAAAAACTCGACTGCGACCTTTCTTCGATTACCACTGCCGATGATCACCATTCACCGCCGCGACTTCGACGAAGGCAGCTCCAACCTTTCCTCGCAACCAATAGCCACGCTGACCCTCTATGTGCCATCGTTCACCTGAAATTGCTCGAAGACCACTACGGCAGTGGGTTGAATTTTCGGCCTCCACATGATGATTGAAGATGATCCTACCGTTGCACTCCCTCGTCTCATCACCCCAGTCATATTTGTAGTGGAACTCAAAGGATGATTTGGCATTTGGAGGCACAGGCGAACCATTGTTGTTGGATTATGGAAATAATGATGTGGCTATGAAGTTTGTCTAGGATTTTGCAAAAAAAAAAGAAATAATGTAACACCCCCTATCTTGAAGCCCGAAACTAAGCGCTACAAATGTTGCAGTCACCTATAGTATTAACTTCCAGCTACAAAATACGGTAATATTAGTGGCATCAATAATATCAGAAGCACATGAATATAAAACAAAATCACATATTTAAAAAACAACTTTACTGATTACATTGCAAAACCATGTTTCATATTCCATTACATAATCCCAAATGATTCCTAGGTTTTGATGAAATATAATTATTACATATTATGTCAAGAACGACATACGAAGATGCCCCCTTGGATGACTTGAGTACTAAATAGACATATCAGTCTTAATACAACACAACGGAAATAGCTAGCTTTACCTCCTACACATCTTCGAAAGCTTTATTTATCCAACCTACTAAACCTAAAAAAACCTTAACTCTCAATCTACTCAAATTAATTTTGTCACAACCCATTTTTCCGTACCAATTTAAACTAACTTTAAACCACACTTGTCAGCCAAATCTCATGGGAAGACAGATAGTGAAAGAAAGGAAGAAGGTAGAAACAGAAAGAAGATAGAAGAGACGAGAATAATCAGAATCTCACAGCGGAACGAATAAACTATAATATAACAAATCTTTACATGAAACCAAAACTATTACTTTAATAACATATAGAGACCTTAAATCAGAGTTACATCCATTCAACTCGAACAGCTTATGTAACTACCCGATATTTTCAACCATTCGCATCCACACATGTCGGACTTGAATTGCCCAAAATACTGCATTGTAAATAAAATTTGACATATCTCAAAATATACAGTAAATAAATCATCACAAGTCACAGACACAGAGTAAATAATAATGCAGCGGAATTAAAAGAGATAGTAGTTCATGAAGCTAGTATATAAAAATAAGATACATCAGAGTTTGTGACGACCCGACTTTCTACTCCCAGAAAATCGCATCATCTATTAAGAAAGAAAGGGATGGAAGAAGAAAAGAAAGAAGAGAAAGAAGAAACAACACTAGAATGTCAATAGCGGACCGAATAAATTATATTAATAACATAAGTATTTACATAATATACAACATAAATCAGAGATACACAACATACACATCACATATACTAGACAGTTATAAACACCTGCCTAGTATTTACAACATAATACAACACAACACAGAGAACACACAGCGGAAACTAAATATCTATATCGCAGAAGCCTCCTGCTCCATTGCTCCTCCAATATTCGTCAAAGCCAACATGAATCCCTTGGCTACTCGTAAAAATTTGAGTACCCAAGAGTTTAAGAAAACAAAGATAAACTCCGGGTCAGACATGGGTCTGGTGTGAGTAACAGGTTAAGGTTGCTTAACTTTAAAAAAAAATTAAAAGAAAGGTATCACGTAAGATTTCCCACACATAAACATGGAAAAGTTTTTACCTTATTCTAACCAAAAATATTTGATAGGAAATCCGATGATATTATAATAGTGTCTAGGGTTTTCAAGTAAATAAGAAATAGCCGAAATTGTTACATTATTAAATTCCAGCTACTAGCCACAAAAGTGGGTAATACAATCAAAACCGTTGGCACTTATTGGATTGTGGATTCCATACAATGGCAGGGCTACTGGGGTACCGCCTGTCACAGTACGTGGCCTAGATCACCATACCGAGGAGCCACCCTAACTCCCCTGCAACACAAGGTCGGAACCATTCCTTGCTGAACAATTCCGAACAAGACAACCCCGCAGTTGTTTGCAACCAACTGCCCACACGGCCGAATATAAAGGGACTTCTAGACAGGGGTAAATCTCGCTCTCCAGTGGGAGCTACCCACGAAGCCTTGCTGCACCTCCCATGTTTTATCCATTCCCAATTGATAAGGCTTGAGGTTACGATTACCTTTAGAGAACACATCTCTTAGAATGCTCATCGTCCACCTGACGATGTTCTGAAAGCATTCAATCCATACAAGTTCGTTCCGGGTTCGAATGAAACCGAAGGAATTTTCTCGTTACACTCATTTTGGAATCACCCTCAGAGTTAACGACGATAACGCTTACACTCTGAATCTTCATCTTCACTTGAGATTCACGACCTATCGTTAATTTGGATCGATGTGGTTTTCGAATATCCAAATATGGAAACCCGATCCCGGTCTCATCGAAATCCAAAATGTGTCTTTTAGGTCCAAGTTGTTTTAAAGTTTAAAAAAATTCAATTCAATATTATCTATATACACATAGATAGATAATACACAACATCATAATAGATAATCAATATTAACATCACAACAGATAATCTATACTATCAGCCCAAACAGATAATTCATATTATCAACTCAAATGCAACCATAGCATCCATATCATACCATATCACTTATCTCATATCGGAGATCTCAACTACTCAGGGTAATCAGTATCAATCAACATTCATAAGCAATGACTTATTAATCCATTCTATAATTAAGTTAAAATGAATTAAATTAATTACTTCTTCCTTAATTAATTTAAAATAAATTAAATTAATTCTCATCCATATAAATCTTGCTTACATATTCCTTAATTAATTATAAATCAATTAATTAATTAACCCCAAATAAATTACCCTAATTAATCATCTTGATTAATTATTCTTTAATTACATTCAAGTAATTAACCTCCAATTAGTTTCACAAATTAATTATTCCAAACCAAATTCAGTAATTAACCTGTAATGACTTCATTAATTAATTAATTATAATTAATTACATTAATCCTTAATTAATTACATTAATTAATCCCTTCATTGATTAATTGTTCTTATTAATCAATCCTTAATTATATCATTAATTATTTAAACTAATGATTCCAAATTATTTTATTTATAATTACCTTATTAAATTAATTTTCAATTACCCATATTGATTAATCACTCTTAATCAATCACATTAAGTAATTACATTAAATTAATTACATCTATTTATTTTCTTCAAATAACTCAATTATCAAAACCTAAATTAATTACACTGAGTAATTAATTATTAATTTCTTACTTTAAGTAATTATTCAACATACAAATGACATATCAACTACACAAGGTAATTAAATTCAAAAACTCCTCCATTATCCAAGTATCTTTCTATTAAATTACATCAAGTAATTTATCTTCTTAATTACTTCACTAAGTAATTATTCATTTTTAATTACATTGATAATTACTTCTCAAATCAATCAGTGATTAATTTAAATTAATTTAACTTAATTAATTAACTTAATTAATCAAAAATAACTTAATTAATTACAAGCAGTAATTAATTTTCTTAATTACTTTCATTAAGTAATTATACCTAAATAATTCTCAAATGATTATCTTTAAATTAATTAATACAATTAATCATTAAAATTAATTACATTAATTAATTATTAAATAATATTAAGTTAATGACCTTCATTAACCAATAACAAAACTTTAATTAATTTTCCAAAGTAATTAACTGAATTAATCAATATTAATTCTTAATTTACTTATAAAACTCATTAATTAATCTTTAATTATTAAATTAATTAAGTGATAATCAAAACTTAATTAATTATTTATTTTCTTGATTAATAAATTCAAATCATTAATTAGATTAATCAAATCTTATTAAAATAATGATTTCTTACTTACAATTTAAATCAATCATAATTAACTTATTAATCCTTTTATTTAATTAAATAAATCCCTTAATTATTTAAATAATTAACCAAATTATTAATTAATTAAATTAATTAATTATAAACTTAATTACCTTGATCAATTAATAAATTATTAAGTTCAAATCAATTTAATGATAATCATTAATCTCATTATTGATTTAAATATCATTGCCAAAGTAATTTAAAAACAATTTGATTTTACATTCCCTCTAAATTCCATTTTTAAATTAAGATTAAAATGAAATCAAATTTAAACTTAAATAAGGTTTAAGTATTCCAAAACCTTTTAAATTTCAGTTTAAAGAATTACCTAAGGTAAAATTTAAAAATGGTTAACCCATAATCCATTTAAATACATTTAAATTATACTTTAAATATATTCAAGTGATTCTGAAACTTTTAAATTCAAAATCTTATTTCATTTCAAACTAAAATTCAAATCATGTTTCAGATTCAGATTCAAAAATTTAAATTTTAAATCCTGTTTTAAATTTCATTTCAGATTTATAAAACACATGTTATAAATACTAAAATATTCAAACGATATTATAACATTTGAATTTATCAACTTATTTCCTTTTTGAAACTTCAGATTCAAATTTCAAATTTGGATTCAGGTTTAAAATTCAGATTTAACTTAAATTTAAAAATCATGTTTTAGATTTTATTTCAGATTTATAAATCATTTTATAAAACACTGTACAGGTTTTAGTTTTTAAACATTTCATATTTTATAAAATTTCTTAATTTGAAAACTGGAATTCAAATTCATTTGAATTCAAAATTTTGCTTCAATTCTTAGTTTAAATCTTGCTCTGCTATCCTTATTTAAATTTAGTTTAAAATTTTTTAAAACCTGAAACAGTCAGGTTACAGAAAACAAAACCTGCAACTAAATAAACTACCCGAGCTCAACACTCTTTTACTTCAAGTAAACTTCCACCTAACTTCGAGTCACACCCTCAAGCCACACGAGTATTCCCCGAGAACACTTCCCCTTCAATTTCCAGAAACCAAAACCACCTCAAATTGACCTCTGTGCAAATGCACATAGCCCATGGCCAGTTTTCGATCATCAACGATGATCATCTTCATCCACCAACCCCTCTTAAATCCAACTTGAACATCAAAACATCAGAAAACTTCCATTTACCCAAAATCAAAGTCCAGCCTCTTTTTTTTAAAACCTGGAAACACTATATCTCTTCAAAACCCCAAACCTGTCAACGGCGAATTCTTTCCCCTCCGACCATCATTTAAGCTGAAACTCCGGCTACTTTCTCCACTTGGACCCAGCAACCATTCTTCAAAACCGCTTAACACTCGATCAACCCTAGAGAGAAATGGTCGAATTTCTAACTGTTCATAAAATTAGGGTTACAGAACAAATTTGAACACCGCTGTCTCCATATCAATTTGATCACCGTACAACTATTTTTCCTTGATTCCCTGATCACCCATCTTCCATCATACAAAAACATGAACCCCAAATCCATTTGAATCAACAGAGACACTCCAAAACCCAATTTTGGGTTAAAACAGAAATGCACAGTCAACCCAAACTTAGAATTTATGATTTTATTCTTAAAAATCATGAATTCGTCTAAGGTTTTGATTTGTATACCTGAATTTCTAAATTAACAGGTTTGAATTTTAACAGTAGCTTGATTTTTTCCCCTCTAAATTTGATTCCCTGAGTAAATTACAGTTTCTATTTAACTTAAACAAATTTTTATAATTTAGTTCATAGCCTAAACAAACAATATTTACCTAAATCTTAAGTTTTAAATATTAATGGACAAAGAGGAATGTTTTAAGTTGAAACCAGACTTAAATTTTAGAACAGAAATGTTCTTCAGGCATTTTAAAGTATTCATGTAACTCACATCACAATTGCACAGGAGTTGTCAACAAGTATTCAAATACAACTTATTTAAAACATGATTTAAACAACCAGATTTTCCCTAAATTTTTAAAAAAAATGTTACTTACCTTAAATCTGAAGAACATAGCAGTTTTCCCAATCTTGAAAAGCTTTTGAATTCTGTTGACACACATGCATGCAGGTTTGTTCTTTTAAAATTTGAAAAGAAGCAGACCTCAACTCCAGGTTGTTTGCACTTTAAACTCTGACCAATTAAGATGCATGCAGGCCTTTATGATTTGCTACTGATGGTCATTTTCCAGAGAAACAAAAGTTTGCAGGCATTTTGTTGTGCAAGTTTGTAAAAAGAAATGCAGACTTGATTTGCTCAAATTTGAAATTGCATGTTTGAAATTTTGGTTTGGGTTGCAGATTTGCTTTTGAGGGGTTTTGAGTTTTCAGATTTTTTTTTCTTTTTTTCTTTCTTTGATACACTAAGCTTTTGATTTTTAAAAGAGAATAAAGGAAAGTGAAAAAATGTTTTAAAAGGGCTGAAATAAATTTTAATTAAAATAAAGAAAAGATTAAAATCAAATGATACTTGTCATTTTGTTTGTTTTACTACTTAACACATGTATTTAAGGTTACTAATATGTTAACACTTATCTTTATTTAATTAAGTTATATTTTTAAATGTTTGTAATGGGTTTTCTTTGATTTATTCATACTCATGTAAATTTCTTATTTTAAAGAAAATGTAAATATAACAAATTATAAATTTAAAACTTATTCACATATTTTTAAGAATCAATTAATTTGAATTTCAAAAACAATTTCAATTCAAACTAAAAAATTAAAATTCCAAATTAAAATCAATTTATTCAAATTAAAAATGAAGATTCTATTTTCTTATTTTAATTCCTTTTATATTTATGGAAAATTGATACATTTATTAATATGGCTTGAAAATAACAATTTAACAAATTTTATATGATTTATAAAAAGAATTATAAATCACTTTTATTAATAAATAAATTTAAACCGTATACTATTTTATATTTTAAACTTATATAAAATATTCTCAAATCATATTTATCAAATAATATTTAAAAAAACAATATCAACTTTTATTTAAATTTAAAACAAAAATTAAGCTAAGACAAATTTTAAACAATTTAATATTTATTTTATATATTTAAAAACCATATAGTTATTAATTTTAAATAACTTTGAAAAACTTAAAGTTAATTTTAACCAAAATTTCCCAATTACTAAATATATAATTAGAATTTAAAAACAAAACTTTATTTATTTATTAAATTCTAAAACAAAGATTATCTAATATGTATATATATACAAATATATATATATACATTATAATTAAAAACATTTATTTTAGCGTTTAAAAGATAAATCACTAACTAAATATTTATTTATTTAGATTATTAAACCAAATCATATTATTATTAATCAATATTGTCAATATCAATTTAATTTTATATGAAGATTATTAAATTGATATTGTCAAAAATTCTGGGATATCACAGAGTTAAAGAAGATACATCAGAAGAGTAACAAGATATACCAAGTACAAATCAAAATACATCACCGAAATCACTGGATACAAAAAGTAAAATAGATGGCTGGATCTTCAAGGAAAGCTCCAACTTCGAAGGTGAATCTTGAATGCTGAATCACTCAATCTGACTCGAGCGTAAAGCAAACACAAAACACTCAAGCCATGACATAAATACTTATGAACTGTAAATCAACTCAAGTGAACAGTAACAAAATGCATCAGTAACTTAAAGGATGCTTGGGATCACGCATCCTTTAAGGATCCATTAAACTATTTACTATGTAGTAATTTTGCGCTACTATAATAATGTCTACAGTAAAATAAACTTACTTTTAAATAGCGTTGAAGGGTTACTCATATAGCCCCCAACATGTAATAGTGCTAGTAGTCCATCCAGTATCAGCATACCTCCAGGTCGGGAGACTACCCTAAATACTCTGTGGGCTACGGGAGAAAAGCAAACTCGTA
The DNA here is from genome assembly GCA_030765085.1 of Allium cepa. Lineage (NCBI taxonomy): Eukaryota > Viridiplantae > Streptophyta > Magnoliopsida > Asparagales > Amaryllidaceae > Allium > Allium cepa. The sequence goes on from CM060943.1 coordinate 733,304,460, forward strand.
GTAAGGCTCGCTATGGTAGGTGACACGGCACACAAGGCAATGCCAGGGTAGATATACCAATTACGCACACGGGCTGGTGGTAACATAGCAGCCACATACGCCCACCTCGGAACACACTCCCAAATCAAAATCAGAGGATGGCCATCAAATCAACCACAAGTAAGAGTATAGTATCAAAGAAATGTGTCTGATCGGAGGAATGACCTCACTTGGCCCGAGATAGCCACCTTATGCCAACTCACGGGAGTTGGGTCCACGTAATATACCTTAAGAATGATGCCACCATCCTATTTCATTCTGAAATCTCCACCGCGTACACGGTTGTTAAAGTGGTTTTCGGAGTTAGCAGAGAGTATGACAACTTCCGATCCCGGACTCTTTAACAACCAAACGTTATTATAACACCGTGGTCATTTCAAAATAGTTTATACTTCAAAAATCAAATCATTTCATTTCAAAACTATATTCGTTTCAAAATAGTTTATACTTTGAAAACCAAAACCATTTTATTTCAAAACTATATTCAAATCTATACTATATCATTTTCATTTCAAATATATATTCATCTTTCAAAAATCATAATACTTTCAAAGTTATAACTCTTTCGAAACCAAAATACTTGAAATCATTACACTTTGAAAATCATAACATTTCATGAAACATTCCTTTATTTCTTTACATTTTACAAATTTATTCAATTAAACCCAAATTTCAAATTTCAAATTTCCAATTTAATTCAATTCAAACCATCGGTTTAAATTTAATTTAATTTCCCAACAAAATATTTCAAATCTTATCAATTTCAAATATAGAATGGATCCACAAAATAAACTATTAAAATTTTCAATATAATTCAAAGCTTTAATATACCACATTTCAAAACTGAATTTTATAATTTCATATATCTCAAATTTAACTTCATTGTTACTTAGTTTTGAAATATTCAATTCATAAATCCAATATCATCTAAATAAACCAGAATTTCAAGTAATTAAATATCCTTTCATAATAATATAAACTTTAAATATTCATTTATCAAAAAAAAAATCATTCCAAATTCTCATTCTTTATCAAAACAAAGATCATGTCATTTCCAAACCATTTCAATCACCGAAATATCATGTCCTTTCGTTCAGATGCTTAAATTTAAACATCGTTTAAAAATCAAATATGCCATTCATTTATTATTTCAAATATCATTACAAAATACATTCAAAATTCCATTCAAAAATTCATTTATCTCATTACACTTCATTTCGTTTAACACATAACCAAGTAAACCTTATTTAAATTCAAATTTAATTTAAATTCCTTAAAAATTTAAATTTAAATATTAAAATCTTTTCAAAACTTCTAAAATTTCACAAATAATCAATTTTCAAAGTTAAATCATTTAACACTTTAAAATATAACCTAAATAGTGTTCAAATCTAAAATATTTCGAAAAATTGTCAAATTATAGCAACGACAGCCTTTATAAAGTGCTATCGTAGCTTATAGTTTCCACAATAGTTTAGTTCAAGAATAAAGGCATTTATAAAATGTCGTAATAGATATTTAGTTATTTCAAACATGGTTAAGTTCAAAACAACAGCATTTTAAAGTGCTGTCATAAAACTACAACATTTTAGAAATGCTGTTAATAAAATTCCAGATTTTATTATAACTTTTCAAAAAAATAAACTTCAAAAATTTTCCCTTTAAATTTATAAATCGTATTTCTAGACTTCATAATTTCACATTTAAATACTTTTAACATATGATTTATCTTAATAAAATTTAAAATCAAATATCCAATTAAAAATTCAATTCATTTGTTAAGTCACAATTTCACTGTTTGTTTACTTATTAAATTTAAACGAGAACTTAAAATTTTACTTCAAATGTCATTTCAAAACATTAAATTAAATTTCCATTATTTACTTACATTTTAAAAATAAAGTCAAAGAATCACATTTACTTCAAATTTACATAATTAATTCACAAAATCAAACCTAATACTTAGCTTTCTTTGAAACCATAAAATATATATGTTTTTAAATCAAATTTCATACTTTTAAAAATACATATCTTAATAGAAATCATTTAAAAATATACCAAGGGGTCTGTATATAATTTTCTAACCTCGGTCAAATGATACAGATATATATCATTTTAATCCATAGTTTAAAAAGAAACCCCGGGTTCTATCATTTCAAACCCGCAATCCCAAGTTAACTAAAATACAATAAAAATCGCTCAGGCCTATCATTTCAGCCCATAATGATTTTTTCACATCCTAAAGTCCGTTCGGGTATGTATCATTTCAACCCATAGTGATTCAATTCTAACAGGGAACATGCAGTGTGAACATATGCATAAACAATATAAACAATGTCAATGTCACAATATAATGTCATATATCAAATGTCAGGTGATAATTAACAAAGTAAGCATGGTAATAACATGGCATAGCATATCATATAATCATCATTAACTTGCATAAACATTTTTAATTACTAAACACTTGTTATTGATTCACTATTTCATAAGTAGAAATGTCAGAGTGAGAAAGACTCACCTTTTCAAGCTTAAGACCACTACGACATACAAAACGATTCCAAAGGCACAACAAGCACGATACAGCACGACTGGTGACTCAAATGAGTGGAGAGAGCCAATATATCATCTTGTAAACAACCCAAAATAAGACAATATAACATATGAATATTCAATACAAAATTTATATTGAAACAATTAGAAAATATGGAGCAACAAAGAGCAAAGCGACCTGACCTCGCTTTCCACTCAAATTTCTTGACCATCTCTGAACATGTGCTCGGCCATACATGCCATAGGCTTGGCCATGATCAGGTCTAGACCTGAAATGCTCGGCTATGATCAGGTTAGTGGAAGAAAAAGCTAGGGTAAGGTGAAACATGGAGCACATAAATGGACAAGGCAAAAGAGGCAAGGAAATGAGTTTGGTTCACCATTTTGGCTCGGCCAATGGTCAAATGGGCTCGACCATGCTTGCTTCAGATTTGAACAGAGGTCATGTGATGGCCATAGGTGATGTTATGATGGTGGTGATGGCGTAAAGGTGGTGGTTGAAGTGATAGAAGAAGGGTAGAGTGGAAATTGCTTAGCTAAGGCAAGTTTGGTTGAGCTTTTGTGCAAATTTTGTGGTGAAACATCAATGGATGGTCACGGCTACTATTTGGTCAGAGGAGAGGCTGATGAGCTACTGTAGATGGTGGTGTGGTTGGCGGTGGTGATGGAGGAGGCTAGGCCGAGCAACGCTTTGAAGAAGAGGAATCAAATCAATGAAAAAGAAGAAGGAAAAATAAGAAAAGCAAACCATTAAAAAAAAATCTTCTTTGAAGTGCTGTGAGTTTTTGAGAGGATATGAGAAAAAAATTTCACGTGAATGCTAAATGAAATTCACGACTGAAGCAAAAGAAAATATGGCTAAAACAATGAAGAGTCAAAAGCAAATGAAAAGGCACAGGTGAAATGGAAAGACACCAGCAAATGAAAGGTCTTTGCCTCTTGGTTTTTCTAATTCTTTTAAATTAAAATGAACCGTATATATTTCAGTAAATAAAATATAAAACTGAACTTAAATAGAGTGAAAAAGGAAAATAAATAATTATTCTTAAGAAAATAAAAAGTAAATGAAGAAAATAGGTATTAATTTGAAACTAGAAAATTAAAAATTGTAAACGACGTACAATAAACATTTGAAAATTTATAACTACACTTTAAAATGTTTTAAAAATAAAATATATACGTAACATATCATATAACACATATACACACAAGATATAGTAAACAAAAATATTATTTATAAAAATTAAAATAAACAATTTTGTTAAATAAAACAATTTACACAATATTGTAAAAAGCATAACTTTCACAATATTAATCAAATTTCAACGAAACGAAAAGCAGTATTCTTGAAATTTAATTTTTTTCATAATAAGGTAAAAAATTCAAATATTTAAATTTAAAATTTAAAAGTCAAAGTTTGACCAAATTGACCAAAATTCAAATTTTTCGGAAAATATTCAGTTTATCCCAGTTTGGAGTTATAATTCACATACAAATCAAAATTTATATTTAAATAACAAAATTTTCATTTTAATAAATAAAATAAATTATTTAAATTAAAATAATCAAAATAAACAATTAAAATAATCACAAAATCATGAATGAGGTACGGGATAGCACAGAAAAAGATAGAATGAAATAGAATTAAGACAAGATGACAAGATGATTAAAATTATGCCTGATAACTGTTATAGGTAAGTTTAACAAAGTGGAGATGATCTTCCCAAGATCCTCTAGAATCAAGAACACAAGCACGAAAAAGATCTTCGAGAATCTGATTCACTATTCCCTTTTGACCGACGGTTTGTGGTTGAAAAGCAGTGCTCAGATTCAAAAATGAGTACCAAAGATTATCAAAGATTATGGAAAGATTTCTAAACAGACTGGTATAAGCAATAGCCTTCCCATTCTATAGCAAGATAAGGGAAATAAGGAAACCAAAAGATAGAATGAAAAAAAATAAGATAATAAATTTTAAACCATGAAAATTTCAACTTAAATTGAAAATTAATTTTACATACGTTAAATAAATCTTAACTATCTCTAATTTCATTATCTTATCATCCAATTATCTTAAATTAACAATCTCTAAAATCATGGATTTAAAAAAAATCATTAATATACTCTTAATGTACTCAATAAAATTTAATTCTTCTTTAATCCTAATTAACATTTAAATTTATTCCTCTCAATATATTTTATCACCTATGTTAAATATATTTACACTTATTATAACTGCTTTAAATTTATTCTTAGTTCCTTTAACATTATTTTATATTGTATATTATTCCATTACCCCCTTTTTCTCTATTTACCTATATTAATCTTTTTATAACTAAAATTTAAGTGTATAACATTTATTATAACCACTCAAATTTTATTTATAAAAATCCTTTTTATATTGTATATTATCCAATTACATATTCAAATTCTGTATAATTAAGGTAAGTTATATTGGAATGAAATTGTGTATTATACAAATAAAACTTTATAATTCAATCATTTCAACCTTGAATAAATCTTGAAATTATACATAAAAATTATCCTTCAAATAAAATTTAGGAATTAAATTTTTGATAAATTCCAAACTATTTAGAGATAAATAAATGCATATATATTATAAATATATGTGCATTCAAATTTAAATCATATATCAGCATATGTTATAAATCTATTCTTATTTTAGAAATTCAAATCAATTAAATTCCCCAAAACAAAACTGTAGCAAGACTATAGAACGGTCTCTTCACTTCGAAACTCGAAAATGAACGTTGATGATGCTGCAGTCATCACCGAAGTTACTTTCTAGCGACAAAGAGAAGAGCACTAGTTTAAACTTTAAAATTCTTTGGAAACAAATTTCTATTAGAAGATACTATAAATAATATATCCTTTAAAATTTTAAATACAAGGTTTGGAATCCATCGGGAATTAAATTCTCAAATTCTTGTTTTAAATTCATTTTAAATTTCCAAATAAATTTATAACCATGTTTATAGTTCAATTATTCATATATGAAACAGGAGACAATGATATATAAAAATCAAATATTATTTCTTAACAACCAATACAATAAAATCCAGAAAAAGATTTATAATATAGTTACAAAATTTATTTCATTACTAAATTTGAAAACATATTGTGTTAGTTTGCTCTGTTCAAGTGTTTTGGAAATCCTATCGATAGCGTTGATAATACGAATCGATCAGAAACCCAAATCAACATCAACAACTCAAACAACATAATATATAAAATATTTTAAATATTAGTTTATAAATACACTTCAAAAATGATTTGAAGATAAGTTGGAAACAAAGATAAGATGATTAAATAACAAAATAGGAAGATGGATAAGCTTATATAAATCGCGAGCAACCTTAACCGGGTCAACCGTGACTTGAAGAATAAGATCGATGTAGATTTCCTGGGGAAAATCAACATTCAGTAACAAGAGATATAGTTCGAAATAATAAGAGATACTAACATCTAAACCGAGGATATAAAATCTTTGGTGAATCGATGCTGTTGTAAAGGAGTTTCACCCCTTTACAAATAAATTAGAGATTGGCGAGACCGTCGACACATTATAAAGATCATTCGAAGTGGAGTTATGGGATACTCCAGAATCAAAAGAAGACGAATAGTGAGGGACACGAATGGAATTTTGGAACCGCAGGAAACATTTCAAAATTCAAAGGAACAGAGTCAAAAGGAAGAGAAAGTGATTCTGTAAATACATTTACCATACATGCCAAGTTTTCCTAGAGCTACCAAAGCCCTAATACCACATGTAACGACCCGAAATTTTCAACCATTCGCATCCGCACATGACGGACTTGAATTGCTCAAAATACCGCGTTGTAAATAAAATTTGACAAATCTTAGAATATACAGTAAATAAATCATCACAGATCACTGACACAGAGTAAATAATAATGCAGCGGAATTAAAAGAGATAGTAGTTCATGAAGCTACTATATAAAAATAAGATACGTCAGAGTTAAACAAGATACAACAGAAGAGTATCATGATACATCAAGTACAAATCAGAATACATCACTGAAATCACTGGATACAGAAAGTAAAATAGATGGCTGAATCTTCAAGGAAAGCTCCAACTTCGAAGGTGAATCTTGAATGCTGAATCACTCAATTTGACTCGAGCGTAAAGCAAAACACAAAATACTCGAGTCAAGACATAAATACTTATGAACTGTAAATCAACTCAAGTGAGCAGTAACGAAATGCATCAGTAATTTAAAGGACGCTTGGATCGCCCATCCTTTAAGGATCCGTTAAACTATTTACTATGTAGTAATATTGCGCTATTATAATAATATCTACAGTAAAATAAACTTACTTTTAAATAGTGTTGAAGGGTTACCCATATAGGCCCCAACACGTAATAGTCCTAGTAGTCCATCCAGTATCAGCATATCTTCATATCGGGAGACTACACGAAATACTCCATGGGCTACGGGAGAAAAACAAACTCGAAGTAAGGCTCGCTATGGTAGGTGACACGGCACACAAGGCAATGCCTACCAATTACTAACGCGGGCTGGTGGTAACGTAGTAGCTACATACGCCACCTCGGAACACGCTTCCAAATCAAAATCGGAGGATGGCCATCAAATCAACCACAAGTAAGAGTATGGTATCGAAGAAATGTGTCAAATCGAACAAATGACCTCACTTGGCCCGAGATCGCTCATGTTTTAGCCACCTTATGCCAACTCATAGGAGTTGGGTCCACGTAATATACCTCAAGAACGAGGCCACCATCCTACTTCATTATGGAATCTCCACCGCGTACACGGTTGTTAAAGTAGTTTTCGGAGTTGGCAGGGAGTATGACAACTTCCGATCCCGGTTTCTTTAACCAAACGTTATTATAACGTCGTGGCCATGTCAAAATAGCTTGTACTTCAAAAATCAAATCATTTCATTTCAAAAATATATTCCTTTCAAAATAGTTTATACTTCGAAAACCAAAACCATTTTATTTCAAAACTATATTCAAATCAATACTATATCATTTCCATTTCAAACATATATTCATCTTTCAAAAATCATAATACTTTCAAAGTTATAACTCTTTCGAAACCAAAATACTTGAAATCATTACACTTTGAAAATCATAACATATCATGAAACACACCTTTAATTCTTTACATTTTACAAATTTATTCAATTAAACCCAAATTTCAAATTTCCAATTTAATTCAATTCAAACCAACAGTTTAAATTAAATTCAGTTTCCCAACAAAACATTTCAAATCTTATCAGTTTCAAATATAGATTGGATCCACAAAATAAACAATTAATTTTTTTTATATAGTTCAAAGCTTTAATGTCCCACATTTTAAAACTAAATTTTATAATTTCATATATCTCAAATTTAACTTCATTATTACTTAGTTTTGAAATATTCAATTCATAAATCCAATGTCATCTAAATAAACCAGAATTTCAAGTAACTAAATATCCTTTCATACTAATATAAACTTTAAATATTCATTTATCAAAAATAAATATCATTCCAAATTCTCATTCTTTATCAAAACAAAAATCATGTCATTTCCAAACCATTTCAATCATCAAAATATCATGACCTTTCATTCAGATATTTAAATTTAGATATCATTTAAAAATCAAATATGTCATTCATTAATTATTTAAAATATCAATACAAAATACATTTCAAAATTCCTTTCAAAAATTCATTTATCTCATTACGTTTCATTTCGTTTAACACATAACCAAGTAAACCTTATTTAAATTCAAATTTAATTTAAATTCCTTAAAAATTTAAATTTAAATATTAAAATATATTCAAACTTCTAAAATTTCACAAATAATCAATTTCCAAAGTTAAATCATTTAACACTTTAAAATATAACTCAAATAGTGTTCAAATCTATAATATTTCAAAACATTGTCAAATTATAGCAACGACGGCCTTTATAAAGTGCTATCGTAGCTTATAGTTTCCAAAATAGTTTAGTTCAAGAATAGCGGCATTTATAAAATGCCGTAATAGATATTTAGTTATCTCAAACATAGTTAAGTTCAAAACAACAATATTTTAAAGTGATGTCATAAAATTACACCATTTTAGAAATGCTGTTAATAAAATTTCAGATTTTATTATAACTTTTCAAAAAAATAAACTTCGAAAATTTTCTATTTAAAATTATAAATTATATTTCTAGACTTTAAAATTTAAAATTTAAATACTTTTAACATATGATTTATCACAATAAAATTTAAAATCAAATATCCAATTAAAAATTCAATTCATTTCTTAAGTCATAATTTCACTGTTTATTTACTTATTAAATTTAAACAAAAACTTAACATTTTACTTCAAATATCATTTCAAAACTTTAAATTAAATTTTCATTATTTACTTACATTTTAAAAATAAATTTAAAGTCAAAGAATCACATTTACTTCAAATTTACATAATTAATTCACAAATTCAAACTTAATATTTAGCTTTCTTAAAAACCATAAAATATATATGTTTTTGAATCAAATTTCATACTTTTAAAAATATATATCTTAATAAAAATCATTTAAAAATATATCACGGGGTCTGTATATATTTTCTAACCTAGGTCAAGTGATACGGATATATATCATTTCAATCCGTAATTTAAAAAGAAAACTCGGATTCTATCATTTCAAACCTGCAATCCCAAGTTAAATAAAATACAATAAAAAACGCGCAGGCCTATCATTTCAGCCCATAATGATTTTTCCCTATTTTAAAGTCCATTCGGGTATGTATCATTTCAACCGATAATGATTCTATTCTAACAGGGAGCTTGCAGTGTGAACATATGTATAAACAATATAAACAATGTCAATGTCACAATATAATGTCATATATCAGATGTTAGGTGATAATTAACAAAGTAAACATGGTAATAACATGGCATAGCATATCATATAATCATCATTAACTTGGATAAATATTTTTAATTACTAAACACTTATCATTGATTCACTATTTCATAAGTAGAAATGTCAGAGTGAGAAAGACTCGCATTTTCAAGCTGAAGACCACTACGATATACAAAACGATTTCAAAGGTACGACAAGCACGATACGGCATGACTAGTGATTCAAATGAGTGGAGAGAGAGCCAATATATCATCTTGTAAACAACCTAAAACAAGACAATATAACATATGAATATTCAACACAAAATTTATATTGAAACAATTTGAAAATATGAAGCAACAAAGAGCAAAGCAAGCTGACCTTGCTTTCCACTCAAATTTCTTGACCATCTCTCAACATGGGCTCGGCCATACATGCCATAGGCTCGGCCATGATCAGGTATAGACCTGAAATACTCAGCTATGGTCAGGTTAGTGGAAGACAAAGCAAGGGTAAGGAGAAATATGGAGCATATCAATGGACAAGGCAAAAGAGGCAAGGAAATGAGTTTGGTTCACCATTTTGGCTCGGCCTGTGGTAAAATGGGCTCGGCCATGCTTGCTTCAGATCTGGATAGAGGTCATGGGATGGCCATAGGTGATGTTATTATGGTGGTGATGGTTCAAAGGTGGTGGCCAAAGTGATAGAAGAAGGGTAGAGTGGAAATTGCTTGGCTAAGGCAAGTTTGGTGGAGCTTTTGTGCAAATTTTGTGGGCAACATCAATAGATGGTCACGGCTACTGTCTTGGTCAGAGGAGAGGCTGATGAGCTGCTGTAGATGATGGTGTAGTCGGTGGTAGTGATGGAGGAGGCTAGGCTGAGCAATGCTTTGAATAAGAGGAAGCAAATCAATGAATAAGAAGAACGAAAAATAAGCAAAGCAAGCCATTAATTTTATTTTTTTTCTTATTTGAAGTGCCGTGATTTTTTGAGAGGAGATGAGAAATTTTTTTCACGTGAATGCTAAATGTAATTCACGGCTGAAGTAAAAGAAAAGGAAGGCCAAAATAATGGAGAGTTAAAACCAAATGAAAAGGCACAGGTGAAATGGAAAGACGCAAGCAAATGAAAGGTCTTTCTAATTCTTTTAAATTAAAATAAACTATATATATTTCAGTAAATAAAATATAAAACTAAACTAAATAGAGTGAAAAAGGAAAATAAATAATTATTCTTAGGAAAATAAAAAGTAAAATGAAGAATGTAGCTACTAATTTGAAACTAGAAAATTAAAAATTATAAACGAAGTAAAATAAACATTTAAAAATTTATAACTACACTTTAAAATGTTTTAAAATATATACGTAACATATCAGATAACACATATATACACAAGATATGGTAAACAAAAATATTATTTATAAAAATTAAAATAAAAAAATTTGTTAAATAAAACAATTTACACATAATATTGTAAAAAGCATAACTTTCACAATATTAATCATATTTCAACGAAATGAAAAGAAGTATTCTTGAAATTTAATTTATTTTCATAATAAATGATAAAATTCAAATTTTCAAATATTTTAATTTTAAATTTAAATGTCGAGGTTTGACCAAATTGACCAAAATTCACATTTTCTGGAAAATATTCAATTTATTCCAGTTTGGAGTTATAATTCACATACAAATCAAAATTTATATTTAAAATAAAAAAAAATTCATTTTAATAAATAAAACAAAGTTTTTAAATCAGGAATTTAAATTAAATAATCAAAATAAACAATTAAAATAATCACAAAATACAGGGTTGTTACAGTTTATATCAGTATGTCCTTACAACTTGTTGACAACACAACCAAATACGACTGAAAATAAGCATCTACGAGAATACGTCTCCTTATTCCAGCTTCTCTCCTGAAGCTTCTAGTCTTCTAGCTAAACCTGGAAATATGCTCGGTCCAAGGTTTTAAATATCGGATTTCGGTCATGTTTCGTTTCGGAATTTTTACACAAGTTATCTCGTATCGAGGGAGATCTCGGACGAGATGAGTACATATCGGGTGTACATCTAGGATTGACATCTCGGGTCTTATAATGCATCTTAGGAATATCTCGGATGCACTTATGTGTCTAAAATTGATGTGTCAAAAATTTATTTAACGGTTATAACTTTCTTAGTAAAAATAAAAATGGTAACATACTTGATTTACGTGGAAAAAGGAATATTTTTAGAAGAATAGTAGCTTGATTAGCTTAATTGATTTGATAATGATTGAATAATATTTTTTTATTTGAACATAATAAAGAAGTGAAACTTTTCGCTATGATTCATTAAGAAAAAAAGTAAAGGATATGTTCAAGAAATTGGTAAATTATAATTGGATTGAGTAGTTTATTTTGAATCAATATGAAAATAAAAAATATTATGTAAAATAAGAAAAATGTATAATTTCGGGTGAGATCTCGGATTGAGATTTTGATTCATATATCGGGTGAGATTTGAATATCTCGGACAAGATTAGTGTCAAGGGAGATAGAGAGGAGATTGGATGTCTCGTCTCGTTTAAGTGTTAAAAGGAGATCTCGGGCGATATATAAGAGATTTAAAACCATGGCTCGGTCTGACCCGAACATATAGGAAAAACACCAAGCTCGGGTCAGTCTGGTAAAATAGCATGAGAAACACACTCATCTTGATTAATTAAAGTTGAAAAGTCCTTTTGAAATCAAAGGTATCTCGTTAGACCACGCCACAAATAAACATGTTGGGTTTTTACCTTACGATAACCAAAACATTTCTTATAAAATCCTCTGATATTATAATAGCATGTATATACAAATACTTATTCAAATATCCGAAATTGTTACATTATTAAATTCCAACATACTAGCCACAAAGTGGGTTCTACAATCAAAACCGTAAAGGCACATAGGGAGAATGGATTTTAACGAATGACTAGGCACTGGAGCACCACCTATCACGATACCTGGTCAAGGTTAGCATACTGAGGACCCCTTGGTTCCCCTGCAATGCAAGACAAGACTACCCCTTACTAGATAGCCCGAGTAAGATCACCCCACGGTTGGGATCAGCAACCACCCATACAGCCAAAATAAAAATGGACTTCTAGATAGGGATGACCTTACCCTATTTGGGTGTTACCCACTTAGCCTTGCTGCATATCCCCTGATTTTCAATCATTCTCGATTGATGAGGTTCGAGGCTCAGCGTTACCTTTTTAGAACATATCACTTAGAATGCTCACCGTCCCCCTGACGATGTTCTGAAAGCATGCGTCCATACAAGTCCGTTCCGGGTTCGAACGGAACCGAAGACACTACTCCTACTACATCCATTTTGGAATCACCCTTAGGATTAGTAGAGACTAGCCCTTGCACTTCACTACTCCATCTTCGACTCTAAGCTCTAGTCTTCATCACGAAAAAATACTCGTTGGATCGAAGTGGTTTTTGAATTTTAAATTCGATCCCGGTCTCTTCAAAACAACGTTCGCTGTTTCCTGGTAAACTCAACCCCGGTTCTTTATGAAATACACCGATGAAATACAAGATCGGAGTTCACCTCCTAGCCAGTTGTGGACAGGTCTCCTTATAATTCATCCTAGAGAACAAATGAGTTTATATGTATGGTATAACACCTCGAATGGTAACCGTACCATATAATTCCTGAGTTTCCTTTAGATATTTCCAAAGTTAAGTTTTGCCCAGATTTTAATGGTCAGTTATTTAACTATCAAAACAATCAATCAATTCAACCAAGTTACTTCCCATTGCAACTATTAAGCCTTGTTCACATTTAAAATCTCAACAGATTGAAATTTCAGCTAAATTTTTATTCAAATCATTCAAATGAAATTCAAGTATGAAAAATAAAAATTATTTTAAAAAGCTTGGCTACTTTATGATAAAATAACGTATTTAAATGACTTAATTAAATAGTCTTTAAGTAAACAAATATATATATATATATATATTAAAAAATCCCTTGTCTTTATTCAAAAATTGTATAAATCTTTTAACATATAAAAGAGAATCAGTTCAAACATATTGTTTGGAAATATACCTTGTTATGGATTTACCTTTATATTATAAAAAAAATTCCTTTATAACTAAATCCTGTCTTAAATAAAATAAATTTAACATGGGCCGAAACCCCAAGCCCTAAAACAAAATAACCTAAAAAAATAAAGCTCAATACCCTACAAACTAATTGGGCCAAAGCCCAAACCCAAAGCTATCCCATAATCTCTTCCTCTCTTCTCTCTTTCCACCAAAATCTAATTTAACATCAGGAACTCAATCAACATGATAGATTTAAGAAATCAATGCCGCTACGATTGAATTCGAGTAAACTTCGATAAACTTGAGGCCACGCAGACCCTACGCATGTAACAAACAACCATGATCAACAGCTCATGCCTGAACACCCGTGCACAGTGTCACACGTGCACGTACACACCAATGCCATAGGCCATCTCACTGCCTTCACCATCGTCGACGAGTTTCCCCTCGTCCCTAGACTCGGTCCGCCGTGTCGCTGACGCCGACATTACCTCTGATCAAAAATCGATCTCCAGCTCAACTCCATCCCAAACCACACCACAAATCGACCTGCTGCGTCGTTGACTGACCACTACATCACATGCCACCCACCTCCGACGAAGGCCCACTCCAGCAGCTACCTCCAAGCCAAACCGCACGAACTCGGGTTGCTCCACCATCACCCAGTACAATCGCGTTCGCCGACCACCCGAAAACCATCCCAAAACCCCAAAGCCCACTTGCTCTCCCAATCCAAACCAAATTTCAAGATTTTTCCACGGTCGGCACCTCCCCAACGTCCACCTGCCCCTTCTAGACCTGGCCGCTCCACCTCACGGCGACGAGATCGCCAGAAATTAATTTTTGAACGTAAAACATTCATCTATCAATTTCTCGAGATTTAAATCATTAAAAATTACAATCTCACCACTAAAATTCATGTTTTTACACAAGCATCCTAATTGCATGCATGAATTCATGTTTTAAAAACATTAAATTTTCACTAGAATATGATTCTTACTGTAAAACCTAACATTAATGAACTATACAGACAAAATTCATTCCCAAAATATTTTTAACCTAAACTATACTAGAAAATAGACATTTTCATAGTTTACATCAACGTGCAATATGAACTAGGTGAAGAGATAAAGGTTTTTGAATATTGGGATGAACAAAGTATTTACGGTCAACAAAGTGATTCAATTTATAGGTTTAAAAATTTAAGTTTCTCGCCTTCCACATTTATTCCAGAACTTTAAAATTTGAAGTTGAAGTCTTTAATTTGAAAACTTGAAATCTTTAAATCTGAAACATGAACTTGCTTTTAAAATCTCCTGAGTTTGAATTTGAACAGAGATCACCAAACTTGGTTACAAGGTGCTTTCTTCTTAATTTACAGAGTGCTTTCTTCTTTTAATTTTTTTTTTCTGTTTTGATTTAATGATTGCTTAGTTTAAACAGAGGATATTTAAGTTACAGGCTTGAATTCTCAAACCACAACTCAGATCCAAATGCTTGTATATATATACAAACTTACATTCAACAGAAGATGGACAAAAATGACTATTTTGGTGGCTAAAATGATATTGTCTTTGCTGAGAGGGATTTTAAAAACAAAAATAAAAAGATTATTAAAATCTTTTATCTGTTTTTCACTGCCAGATGTAAGTATGTTTGTTAATTAAAATTTATTTTTCCCTTTGTTTTTACTAGATTTAAAACTGTTTTGCTTTTTGTTTTTGTTAACCTATTTTTATTAAAAGCAAATGATTTTGAGGTCTTTATTTATATACAAACTATGAATGTATACTTAATAAATTAGACAGCCCAAAGGTATCTTTGCTTTTGACTAATTTGTATTTGCATTTGTCACCCATACGATTTAAAATAAACTAGATTAAAATAATACTTAAGTGTGTTTCATTATACTTAAGAAGTTAGGCAGCCACATTTAACATTGACAAGGTTAGTGTTGCATTTATACAATTTAAAATAAATTTGAGAAACAAGATAACTACAATAATACTTCTTGATTTGTACCTATATAAATATGTTGTTACTTAAATAAAATAAATAACATTCAATATTAAACACCCTATGTGTTATAAAAACTTCAAAGTGGTATAAAAATTATTTTTAAATCCTTTATGTATATATGTAAACTTATATACATCTTTTAGTTTATAATATATAAATACATTACTTTTTTTTGGCAAAGTCAACGGGGTTAAAAATAGACCCCTACCATTTTATTGATATACCAAGAGAGTTGTACAAAGATGAGAAACCAATGCCACCAAAAGGTAGCATGAAACAAGGAAACAAGAAAACCAAGAAGACACAAGCATATCAAACAACAAAGGAAAGGAAAAAGAAAAAAAACAAAAACAAAACAAAGGAACACAATAAGAGACCAACATCAAGATATGCCGGATAGAAAATCAAGCTCAAAGACATGGATAGAAGCAGCACTACCATATCTCAAACTCTCCATAACGCTAGTTTTCATTTGCGTGACAGTCTTTCTTTTTCCATTGAAAATAATTGCATTTCTCTCCACCCAGATTATCATTAAGAAAACTTTCAAGGTGAACAGCATAACAAAGGTAGATTCAACTTTCCATCTTGTTGCCTTGAAAATGAGATCCCATTTTATCTCACTAACCAAACTAACCCTCCTGGAAGTTAGAACAGAGTTAATCCAACACCATAACATCCTGACGAAAGAACACCTAAAAAAAAGATGAAGAGTATCCTCTTCCTCAGCCTGACAGAAAACACAAGCAGTATCAATGTTAAGGCCTCTCTGATGCAGTTTAGTTTTCGTTTTTAATGAATTACTGAAAATCTTCCATAGGAGAAGATTTTGCCGCTCATTATTATGATTAAGCCAAATTTGCTTGTGCCAACTTAGAGTAACTCTGTTAGTTTGAATAATTAGTTCCTTGCACATGTCACCAATCCTGAACCTGTCACTACAACATGACCATGATATACCATCTTCAGGTGACACTAAGACATGACAACCACTCAAAACATTCCATAGTTGTCTGACAATCTGGTTACAAGTGTACGGCAGGACAGAAACACCGTCAGAGATGTAATTATGAGAATAAGCATCATGAGTTATACCAGTTTGGACTTGATGATTGTATGTTAGAAGATGACTCATGATTATTCCTTCCTTCACCCATGAGTCTCGCCAGAAGGAAATACAACCAGTGAAACCAATTTTAGCTTTAGCAAAAGCGAGGAAAATAGATCTGAGATTGAAAATACAATGCCATGTTCAACTACAAGATTGAGGAATTGCCATTGTCCATAAATTTGTATTTCCAACATTATACTTGTGTGACCATTTAACCCATATGTTGTCCTTATGATTCAAGAAATCGTCAATGTGTGTGACCAAGGGCACACGATTCCAAAGGATCGTATTTTTAATTCCAAGACCTCCTCTGGACTTTGGCAGATTAAGCTTTGTGAAAGCACAAGGAGTAAGTTTTCTAGAGTTTACTGATCCATGCCATAAAAAGCTTGCCATAGCGCTCCTTATCATTCTGATCAACTTGGTAGGAAGAATGAAGGATCTAGACCAATAGATACTCATGGAGAAGATAATGGCTTTAATAAGGGTAAGCCTACCTGCCTGACTAAGGAACCTGTTAGTCCAAAGGGAAAGTCTAGCAGTTATTCGTTCATACAAAGGAATACATTGAGCAATCGAGATTCTTGAGGTAGCCAAAGGGATACCTAAGTACATGGATGTATCAACCCGATGTGTGATGGATGTGAAGTTAGAAATCTGAGTGATCATGTCATTACTTACACCAGCTATCATAAGATCTGACTTAATTAAGTTAATAGCCAAACCAGTGGTTTTGTAAAATATATTGAGGCTCTTCATAATAGAACTAACTGTCATTATAGTTGGCTTATAAAAGACTACTAAGTCATCGGCAAACATCAACGAGGTGATAAGGGGATACCTACATTTTGGGTGGACCATGAAACTACCATCTTGAACATGCTGGAGCAGAATTTGAGTTAGAACTTCCATAACAAGAATGAATAAATACGCAGACAAAGGATCTCCATGCCTAATACCCTGTTTGCTTTGGAAATATCCTTTGTTGCTGTTATTGACCATTATAGAAAACCAAGGAGTAGAGATGCAAGTTTCAATCCATGCCATAAAGTGTTTAGGGAAATTCATCAACCCATTATTCTAATAATTGAATTCCATTGCAATGTGTCAAAGGCTTTGGAAATGACAAGCTTAAACATAGCTCTGGGAGAGACATGTTTGGTGTTGTAGCCCTTCAGCATGAGACATCAAAACATTATCAAGAATGCTTCTACCATATAGAAAGGCAGTTTGATTAGAAGATATAACCTTGGGAAGAACTAACTTTAGCCTATTGCTATAACCTTAGAGATGCATTTATATATTGTATTACAGCATGATATAGGTCTAAATTCAGAGACACTGCAAGCATTTTTCACTTTAGGAATCAGGGCTATATTAGTTGCATTAATAGAACCAATCATTTTGCATTTGTTGAAGAAATTATGAACGGCCTTCAAAAAGATTGGGCCAACAATTTCCCAGCATGTAGTAAAGAAAAAGGCATTGAAGCCATCAGGACCTCCAGAGGAGTTAGAATTGAGAGAGAAGAGAGCCACTTTTATTTCAGTGTCAGTAACAGCTGAACATAGGAAAGCATTATCTTCAGATGAAATTCTGGGAATGTTAATTGTGTCTAGATACTCAAGCTTAGGACTGAATTGATTACTATTACCAAGCAAATTGCTGAAATATTCAAGAAACATGTTCGCAATTAAGGGTTGGTCAAAGATATACTCACCGTTATCATCAATGAGAGTGCTTATTAGCTCTCGAGTCTGCTTAGCTTTTAGGGAAGAATTGTAGAAGGAGGAGTTTCTATCACCGTCCTTGAACCATTGCAGTCTCGTTTTCTGTTTTATCATTTAGTCTTCAAGCTTTAAGGCCTCAAAGAGTTGTGATGATAAGGAAGCTTCCTGCATTGCTAAGTCCCTATTTAACGTGTCAGTCATCATGGACTCTTGAACTTGGTGGAGCTGTTGCGAGAGATAGGAGGACGTCAAGTTTCCATTACCAAATTTTCTGGCAGACCACTCTTTCAAGTCAGATCTAACCTGTCTAAGTTTACACTGCAAAAATATACACTAGGTTACCGAAGAATATTGTGGACCAAGCCTTACTAATAATTTGAACAAAATCAGGGTGAAGAGCCCAGGCATTAAAAAAAATTAAAATGAGATTTTCTTTTTCTCACAGCAGCACCGAAAGAAAGAATTTGGGGAGAGTGATCAGATAAACCTGGCATTGGAAGGAGATTAAACATATTGGGCCATTTGGAAAGAGCAGCTTGATTAGAAAAGGAGAAGTCAATTTTGGAGAAAGTGCGCGGCATAGATCTACTAGAGTTATTCCATGAGTATGGGGCACCCACAGCAGTGATCTCAACAAGATTAGAATGGGATATAGAACAGCTCAGGGGTCTAATTTGTCGAATGGACAAGGGAATGCCACCAAGACGGTGAGATAGAAGGAAGGAGCAGTTGAAGTCTCTAGTTACTAACCATGGATGTGTTTCTTGTCTGAAGGAAGGGAGGAGATTCAGAAATGATTGTCTTGCATTTACAGTGTTTAGACCTTATATAACAGTAAGGTAAAAAGAAGAGGAAGAAGATAAATAGAGATAGTGGAAATGAATTAGTTGAGAAGTTGTAATGATAGTAGATAAAGTAAAGATAGCGGGATTATATAATATAAGTATTCTACCATAAGGAGCTTCAGAAAGGTTATGAATCATCATCTACGAGGGGTTAATGAATCGAGTAGCCTTGGAAGAGAGAGTAGCATCAAGTTTGGTTTCCAGAATTGCAAGAAGACTCAGTGAATGAGTAGAGATGATTTTTTTACACTGATTTAATTTTATTTTCGAGTGGGCACCTCTAATATTCCATGCTCCAATGTTGTCTAACATTGATCAACAAATTGTTTATTACGTAGTTTCTTTTTGGAACCCCTGGTTAGAGGTTACTTCCAAATAAACTAAATTCATTTGTTATCTATGTGAATATAGGTTTTCTCTTATTTATACTTAAGTAATTCTTATACACATCATTTTATTTATAACATTTTTATCTACTTAAATATTTTAAATTTTCCCTTTTAAACTTATCATTACATATATATAATTTCTTGTTCAATAGATATATATCATTTTAGAAACTTCCAACTTAAATCTTTTCTATATTTAATATAAACAACATTGTTTACATACCTAAAATCAAAAATATTCTTTTACTTTATTATCAAATCCTGTCCAAATTTTATATACATATAAATTTATTACTCCTATATGAAAAAAAAATATGCATTTGATTTTTCAATTAATTTAATTTTCTATTGCATTTTATCTTTAGTATAAAATATACATATTTTGTCTCTTATGCAAAATACACATATTTTATCTAAAACAATATATATATATATATATATATATATATATATATATATTATCTTTAAAACAAAATATACAAATATAAGAAATTCCATTTAATCAATATGTATTTTAAAATAGATCTGAAAATTCAAATTATATTGGTTTTGAAAAATTATACACAACCATAAATCATTGATTATTGGGAATATTGTATATTAAAATACCATATTATTGAATATTATAAATTAATATTCACAACTCGGGATGTCAAAAATTCTGGGTCGTTACATTCCTCCCTCCTTAAAATAATTTCGTCCCCAAAATTCCATAGCTAAGTTAGAAAAACTATCTATATACATTTAAACTGGTTAATACAACCCAAACTACACTAGTAAATACATAGATTTCATACCGTATATCAAAACATACATTATATCCAGTACCACCTAAAATATTTCTACAAGTGCTATCATCATCCATACAACATACCCATATATATATATATATATATATATATATATATATATATATATATATTGCCCTACCAAACATTAACACCTAACATCCATGATGTCCAATGGTCATAGATACATACAAAAAGGCACACATTACCAAGAAAAAGCAACCCAAACTAACTATGGACTCTTACTACCAGAGTCCTCTCCTTCGGGTCCCGACAATTCCCTAGACTCCATATCACTATCCTTAACTCAAATAATCTCTAGACTAGGCTCTCTCGGAAGGAAATCTGCACCAACAACTGGCTCCTCAACCACTTTCCCTATCTCTCAATTGACTGCATCGTCATTTTCTGATTCAAGATCCTCCTCCACTTTAAAATCTTCCTCGTCGTCAAACTCCTCATCTTCACCCTCGACTTCAAACTCTTCTTCATATAAGGACGGCTCGTTAAGATCCGCCCAAATTCTCCTGACCCGGTTAAAATCACCATCCCTCCTAGCCTTAGTCAAAGCTCCACCTCGACTGATGCTATGGGTTTTCTACAATCAATACCAAAACCCGAACCTAAGGTTAGACTTCTATAGGTTAAAGAGTACATCAAAGTTTACATTTCAGAATTTATTCCCCCCTTTTAAATTTCTATTACCTAAAATTTATAAAATCATCTTTTTAAAATAATTTAAGTATGTATTTGAAAAGTGATTACAAGGTAGAGAAAAATATACAATAATACAGTAAGTTTATAAACAATTTATTCCCTCAATTTACAAATCTATATATACACACACACACACACAACAAAGTAAGTATTATAAGTTTTAAATTTTCAAATATCCTTTTAGAAATCCATTATCATAAAATTAATGGTGCAAAAAAATTTCACAAAATACTAGTTTAACAGTTTTCTAAATTCCTTTAGTAAATAAAATTCAATAAAAATCCATTTTCCTAATATTCAAATTCTAAAGGGTTCACATTTCTAAGGTATACTCAAGTCAAAAAGGTCAACCAATGAAAATACTCAAGGTTGACAGCTAAGACCTCTCAAATCCTAGATGACAAATAATCACAACCAACCATATTAAATACTATATATTTAAAAGTTATCCCTTTTTATATAGAAAATATATCTGGGTAAAATTATTTCATCTATCCCTTAAAACAATATTGTGTCCGTTGGCCTAATTCAAGTGTTTAGAAATCCCTATCAATAATGTTAGCTACGCGTATTGACTAGAATCCATATGCCACCTAACCGGTCAATTAACACAATATATAAAACCATTTTTATATAACTAACAAATAAGCGCTCTCGTATATATACACTCAGACTCAAATAGGTTGCTACAGACTCTATTCCTAATGAGCAACCCACCCGAACCTAGATATTCACTCAACCTAGGCTCTGATACCACAATTTCATAACCCATTTTTCTGTACCGATTTAAACTGACTTTAAACCACACTTGTCAGCCAAATCTTATGGGAAGACAGATGGTGAAAGAAAGAAAGAAGGTAGAAATAGAATGATGATAGAAGAAAAGAGAATAATCAGAATCTCACAGCAGAACGAATAAACTATAATATAATAAATCTTTACATGAAACCAAAACTGTTAATTTAATAACATATACAAACCTTGAATCAAAGTTACATCCATTCAACTCGGACAGTTTATATCAGTCACATCTTTACAACTTGCTGACAACACAACCAAATACAACTGAAAACAAGCATCTATGAGAATATGTCTCCTGATTCCAGCTTTTCTCCTGAAGCTTCCAGTCTTCCAGCTAAACCTGGAAATATGCTCAGTCTGACCCGAGCATATAGGAAAAACACCAAGCCTGGGTCAGTCTGGTAAACCAGTGTGAGAAACACACTCAACTTGATTAATTAAAGTTGAAAACTCCTTTTGAAATCAAAGGTATCTCGTAAGACCACGCCACAAATAAACATGTTGGGTTTTTACCTTATGATAACCAAAATATTTCTTATAAAATCCTCTGATATTATAATAGTGTCTATATACAAATACTTATTCAAATAGCCAAAATTGTTACATTATTAAATTCCAGCATACTAGCCACAAAGTGGGTTCTACAATCAAAACCGTAAAGGCACGTAGGAAGAATGGATTTCCAACGAATGACTAGGCACTGGGTTACCACCTGTCACGGTACCTGGTCTAGATCAACATACCGAGAAACCCTCCATTCTCCTACAACATGAGACCGGACTATCCCTTACTGGATAGCCAGAGTAAAATCACCCCGTAGTTGGGATCAGCAACTTCCCACACAGTTGAAATAAAAAGGGACTTCTAGACAGGGATGACCTTACTCTAATTGGGTGATACCCACTTAGCCTTGATGCATATCCCCTGATTTTCGGTCATTGCTGGTTGATGAGGTTCAAGGCTTAGCATTAACTTTTTAGAATATATCACTTAGAATGCTCACCGTCCTCCTAACGATGTTCTGAAAGCATTCATCCATACAAGTCCTTTCCGGGTTCGAACGGAACCGAAGGCACTATTCCTACTACTTCCATTTTTGAATCACCCTTAGGATTAGTAGTGACTAGCCTTTGCACTTCACTACCCCATCTTCGACTC
This sequence comes from Allium cepa, assembly GCA_030765085.1. Taxonomy (NCBI): domain Eukaryota; kingdom Viridiplantae; phylum Streptophyta; class Magnoliopsida; order Asparagales; family Amaryllidaceae; genus Allium; species Allium cepa. The sequence goes on from CM060943.1 coordinate 733,327,587, forward strand.
CAAGCTCTAGTCTTCATCACGAAAACGTACTCGTTGGATCGAAGTGGTTTTCGGATTTTAAATCTGAACTCGGTCTCTTCGAAACAATGTTCGCTAATTCCCAACAAACTCAACCTCGGTTCTTTAGGAAATACACCGACGAAATACAAGATCGGAGTTCATCTCCTAACCGTTTGTGGACAGGTCTCCTTATAATTCATCCTAGGGAACAAACGAGTTTATACGTACGGGATAGCACCTCGAACGGTAACCGTACCATATAATTCCCGAGATTCCTCTAGATATTTCCAAAGTTAAGTTTTGTCCAGATTTTAATAGTCGATTATTTAACTATCAAAACAATCAATCAATTCAAACAAGTTATTTCCCATTGCAACCATTAAACCTTGTTCACATTTAAATCTCAATAGATTAAAAATTACTAAGAAAACTTATTTCATTGGGTAAATATACTTTAAAACTACTTCTTTCCGAATCATATTTCAAAATTTTCCAAATACATCTCTTTAAAAATATTCTTTTTATAAAAGTTTTCTATGATATATTATTTTATAACACACTTATATTCAATAGAAGAAAATATATTAAATACAAAGTTAATAAAAATTTACATTTTAAATAATTATTACAAAAATAGTTTTCATACTTGAAATAGTTTAAATAGTACATACTTGTAAAAAATATACCTTTATAAAGATTTCCAATATTTCCAATAATATACTACTTTCGATATTTCCAATATATTTAACAATTCTTTTAAAAACATTTCTAAAAATAATACTCATTTCTTAAAACAAACTATATTAAAATCAATCCAAACAGAATAAGGCTTATCAGTCTTAATGGTACTTATCAAGCTACAAATTCACAGTCAACACAGATATTCAAAGTAAATCAGCTTCCATAGATCGAATCACCTAATATCCTCAAATATAACAAATAGGCAAATAAATAGATTTATGCATGAATAAACAGATCAGAGATTTATCATTATTAGTAAACAATTACACAGATAATATAAGATTGATAGCTTAACTACCCATAGAAGTTAAACAATTCAGTGGAATGATGTCTGTTTCTGCTGGCCGGATGTCAAATAGTTTGAATAATCTATAATAAACACAACTATTTATTTTGGGAACATCTTAATAGATAGGCCGTATAAAATTATACAATGGCATTTATTTCCAATTGGTAATTAAATTCTATCTGAACAAGCTTATAAATTTTTACTTATTTAACTTCACAACAAATCGTACGACGGCATAACATTCGTCGATACAACCCATCTTCTTAATAACACTTATTTTATTTAACATCTGGAAATAAATAATATCACCTAAGAATTTGTATTTATTCCAAAGTATGAAACATATTAGTTTACTTAAATTTCAGCTAAATTTTTATTCAAATTATTCAAACGAAATTCAAGTATTAAAAATAAAAATTATTTTAAAAAGCTTGGCTACTTTTTGATAAAATAATTTATTTAAATGACTTAAATTAAATAGTCTTAAAGTAAACAAATATATATATGTATTAAAAAATCCCTTTTCTTTATTCAAAACTTATATAAATCTTTTTATATATAAAAGAGAATCGGTTCAAACATATAGTTTGGAAATATACCTTATTATGGATTTACCTTTATACTATAAAAAAATTTCCTTTATAACTAAACCCTATTTTAAATAAAATAAATTTAACATGGGCTGAAACCCCAAGCCCTAAAACAAAACAACCCCAAAAAAACAAAGCTGAAGACCCCACAAAGCTAATAGGGCCAAAGACCAAACCCAAAACTATCTACCTTCCACAATCTCTTCCTCTCTTCTCTCTTTCCACTAGAATATGATTTAACATCAGGAACTCGATCAACACAATCGACTTAAGAAATAAATACCACTACGATTGAATTCGAGCAAACTTCGATAAACTCGAGACCACGCAGACCCTACGCACACAACAAACAACCACGATCAACTGCTCATGGTTGAACATCCATGCATGGTGTCACACATGCACGTACACACCAACGCCATAGGCCATCTTGCCGCCGCGCCATCGCAGACGAGTTCCCCTTGTCCCTAGACTCGATTCACCGTGTCACCGATTCCAACATTACCTCTGATCAAAAATCGATCTCTAGCTCAACCCCATCCCAAACCAGAAAACCAAACCAAACCACAAGTCAACCCACTGCTTTTTCGGCCGACCACTACATCACATGCCACCCACCTCCAACGAAGGCCCACTCCAGCAGCTACCTCCGAGCCAAAACACACGAACTTCAGTTGCTCCCCCATCACTGTGAGAAATGCGGATTACGGATCTTAAAGCTAGAATTAACACTAGAGGGGGCGTGAATAGTGTTTATAAAGAATTACTAAATCTTCTTGAGTTTATGTTAATTTAAACACAGACGTGTGCAATATACAGACACAGGTATGATCACAGAAACAAATACAGATGCAAAAATAAAATAAAACGCAGTAAAGGAAAGAACACACCGGATTTTATACTGGTTCAGAGTTACCCAACATCCAATCCCACAAGACAAGTACGGATTTCCTTTCAAAAGCAATCTTTACAATTACACCCTCGATTTCAAGGCTACGAGGTACACCTTCCAGAATCACAATCCTCTGGGTAGAGATACTTGATTTTCCAGGCTAAAAGTTCACCCATTTGATTTTACGGGCAACAAGTTCACCCAATTGATTTCCCATCACACGTTATCTCGCTTGATTGATTTTCAAGGCTACAATCACACCTTTTCTCGCTAAGTTGATTGCAATAAGCCTATAACTCTGAATAGCACTGAGGATCTTGTTGAGATAGTGATAGAGAATCAAACTACGAATGGTCGAGTTCAATTCAATGTAGATTTCGGCAGAGTAATGATAAGAATTTTTATTAAGAAAAGTGGAAGAAGAAGAAGAGGAGTGAAAAACCAGAAAATCGGATATAAAATTCTTGAAACTGATTCCTATTTATAGTAGAACAATAGTCATGTCCATTCGTGAAGAGTTATGGCGAATAGACACTTCTTTTGAAATTGAAATTTTGAACTCAACTGACACCTTGTCGACGTGGCCACCATGAGTATGTCGACATCCCAAAGTATTTTTTGATGATTTGATTTTCTTTAAAAATAACCTTTATCTTATATTAAAACTATTTTAAATTTTCTAAATATACTTGACTATAGTTAAAATTCATAAGTAAATATAGAGAATAATATATATAGAATTTAACTATAATTTTATATTTAAATCTAAGTATAAATATTTTAAGTTAAATATATTATATTAAAAGATAGTTTAAAATCAGAAGTAATTTGACTTTGAAATTAAAGATGATCTTGAGGCTAAAATTATTTAAAATCAGGATAGATGTTTTTGATGCTTTTAAAAGGAAGGTTTTGAAATCATTTTGAAAACAAGATATAATTTTGAAAAATCATTTTGAATAAAAGGTTAGCAGATACAAAACAATGTTCCACTAAATTTTTCGTAGGTTCCATCCTACTTAGGGTTCCATCCGTTTAACAGGCTCGAAGTGGATTCCATTCCACGAATAAATTAGATTTTAAGATGCCAGTTCCTTTCTAGGAGTTTTAACAAAAATTTCTAATTAAAGAATAATTTACTTGAATTCTTGAACTTTTGATACTCATGAATCTTCAGTCTTGATATCTTGAATCTCTATACTGTACAGTCTTCATTCTTGGTACCTGCATGGTTAAATCCTGCATATACATATATATCTAAACTTATAATGTTAGTATTTATATTTTATAATCTATTCTAAGGTTGTTGTCATCAAAACCATCATCTCATGGACTAACAATCTCCCCCTTTTTGATGATGACAAACCTTTGTTTATAAAATATTACTTCTATCCTAATAACTCCCCCTTAATTTATGCCCTAATTACCCTGTTTTATACTTCTCCCCCTTTGTCATCAACAAAAACTAACTCCCCCTCATTCCTGTACTAAAGTACATGCATTGATAAACTATACAAAGAAATATATATTGGATAGATTAAGAAATAATTATACTTACGAACATGATAATTTAATCAAAGACTATATGCATTTCAATGTATATTTTACATGTTTTATACATCAAACATCGAACTAAATTAAGAAATCAATCCACATCAAGTATCATTCTAAACCAAATCAAATCAATTCAAACAAACAATTCAAACAAACAATTCAAACAAAGCAATAAAATTTAAACGTTATGAGGAACTTCCACTCATCCTTCTTCTCCAAAGATAGGGTCTGCTTTAATAGCATCCTAATTTTCATTGTCATTGGTGAGAGAGACAGGAGGATGTGCTTCGTTATCATCCTTGTGTAGGGAAGAAATCATCCATCGTATTGCATCGAAATGCCTTTCTTACTCCTTGATCATCTGCATTTGACTGAATTCTAAGTGACGCTGATTATGGAGAATGAACGAGAGAATATTCTTGAATGAAGTAAGAGTTTCTTTAAGATTTTCGGATAAATTGTGAATTGGATTAGCCATGGTTGAATTTGTGAAAGAAATGAAGGATTAGAAGATAAGAAATAATTTTCAGTGAAGAATTCTGGAAGAGATATGTATATATAGGTGTAGAAATTCGTTTGAAATGAATAGACATATGGTAGTTATTCATATTTAAAATTCAAAATGAATTATCATTTCTAACCAGTACATGTCGACATGGTCATAGGGGGTATGTCGACATGGGTTAGTGAAAAAATATGACTAATTAGATTTTGTGAATAATTGTGTGTGTGTGTGTGTATTTATATAATATATTAACATTTATTCTGGAGATAAGATAAGCTAGATAATAGAATGGAAATTTCATTTCATTGCATACTAAGATGAACAATGATTAAACATACGAAACTAGATGAACTTTCGAATTAAAACAAGCTAAAACACATACAATAAAATACGGAAAGATAACACTAGTTAGAGGATGATGATGATGAAGAAAGTTCAAGTTTCTTGCTGACTTTGGAAATGAACTTGTTCATCTTGGATGGAAATTTTGTCCAACTTCTTACTAACGGATCGTTTAAGAATCCGTTGATTCTCAACAATCGTCTTTTGGTTCTTGAGAAGGGTTTTGGTGGATGAATTAGGAGGATAGTCGATGCTTTCCAAAGAGGTTTCACCTTCTTCTTCTTCAATTTCCATTTCATCCCCTTCTTCTTCTTCCTCTTCTTCTTCTTCCATTTCCTCATGAGCCAAATGCTCTTCCTTTTCGGTAAGGGTCTCATAAGGTTGAAAAAAAAATGGAATTTTTATAAGCGAAATGTTGGAATGATTGAAAAATTTTCTAGAAACAAATTCTTCGCCTTTGAAATCCACTCCAAAATATTTGAAAATCCGAGTGAGATAAATTCCATGATACAAAATATTCTCACCCATTTCAAGATTTTTAGGACGAAGTTCATCCAAAATAACATACGCCCAATTTATATGATAATTTCCAAAAATAGCACAAAGTGCTTTGCAAACTTTTGAAGTAGGATTGTTAAAATTCCCGATCTTGGGGTCAAAGTATGTTGCAAAAGAAGATTGACAATTCTTGCCTTTGGTCGAAAATTTAGATTTTTGAATTCAAAATTATCATTCCCTTCAAAAATATGATGAAATGTCTCACGATCATTTTCATCGATTTTGAAATTAGAAAGATCCATTTCTGTACACTTGCAATTGAGAATGGTACCCAAAAGATCACAATTCAAAATAATTCTAGTGCCTTTAACACTACTCCAAATTTCATCCTCATTTCCATTATAAAATCCATGATTTAAATTAGCATAGAAAATTTTGACAAGATTTGGACAGCAAACAAAATCATTTTGAGAAGCATCAATAAGCCTAAGAACTCCATTGTTTGCAAAAAGAGAATCAAGTTCATAAGAAGAAAAACCTTGAAAAATAGCAAAATTTCCGAGATGGACTTTGGTATAATTAGCATAATTGATGTATGCTTTTATTGCCCCTGGATCATTGAAGAGTTGCTCTTTTATTTTTTTAAAAATTCTCATGGTGGAGGGGTTGCTTGAAGAAGCCATTAAAGTAGAGAACAGAGAGCTTGAAGTTTTGAAGAGAGAGTTTGAATTTGAAAATGAGAGTGAAAAGATAAGACAAAAGATAGTGAATAAATAGATTCTCAAAGGACATATTCTCTGCTCAAAAGGTAGCTTTTCAGAGAATTGAATGAAGTGAAAAGATGGAGGGAAATTCAAATTTTGAAATTCAAATTCTGGTACCCATGTCGACATCATGGTAGGGACCATGTCGACATGTGCCAGTAAATTTTTGTGAATTATTTTTCCTAGTTATCTAATAAAGTTATATACTTTATTATATATTTCTGAAATATTGTTGGACTAATAATATATTTCAGAAAGTATTATTATACTATTAAAAATAATAATATAAAATAAATAACATATAATAAAATAATAATAAAAAATAGAAAATAAAATTTTAAAATTCAAACAACACACCAATTAAAAATCAATTAATCAAGCAATCAAACATCTAATTCTAAGCAAGCAATTTCAACCAATTATATTGTAAATATGTACCTTTTTCTGAGTCTGTTTCTCTGAATTCGTCGAAGTCGTGAACTGCCGTTAAACATAAATTTGAATTATCTGTTTTCTGATCATCATCACTTGAGGACGAGTCTGAGTCATCTAGAGTAGCAGTAAATGCACGTTTCCGTTTCTTTCCTGGATCATTATTCATAGGAGGATTTTGCCTATCTGGATACGGACAGTCTCTTTTGATATGGCCTGGTTCATCACAGTTGTAACATTTGACATTATTTGGCACTATATTCCGATTTCTAGAGTTCTTATAGTTGTTTCTCTTGAGATTATTCATCTTTCTGTATTTCAAGAATTTCCTAAAATTTCTGGTCATTAAGGCTATTTCTTCATCATTATCGCTGTTTGAATCTGATCCATCAGTCAATGCATTGAATGCCATTGATTTCTTTTCAGATGCTTTTCTTTCTCTTCTCCCGATCATTTGAACTTCATATGACATTAGATTTCCAATTAATTCTTCTATCTTTAAAGTACTGATGTCATTTGCCTCTTCGATAACAAGTGTCTTTTGATCCCATTGTGGAGTAAGAGAATTTAAAATCTTTCTGACTTGATCTTCTTCAGAAAATTCCTTTCCCAAAGATATTAGAGACTGCACAATATCCTGAAATCTACTATACATATCTGAAATAGACTCATTAGAATTCATTTTAAATAATTGAAATTGATTCGTGAGCATGGAAATTTTGATCCGTTTAACTTTGCTTGTTCCTTCGTGAGTAACTTGCAAAGTTTTTCAGATTTCATATGCAGACTTACAAACTGACGCTCTATTGAATTCATTTTTATCAAGTGAACAAAACAAAATATTCATTGCCTTAGAATTATTTTGTGCAACGGTCTTTTTCTCAACAGTCAACTGTGCAAAATCAGTTGTGGGTTCAAAATATTCAGTTTGTGTAATATTCCAAGTGTCTAATCCTATAGATTGTAAATATATTTTCATCCTACATGCCCAATATGCATAATTACTGCCATTAAAAAGTGGTTGTTTTACAGTAGACTGACCTTCTATAAAATGAACTAGTGACAGGAATGCTAGTGTTAGTAACAGTACCCGTATTGGTAGTCAGTTTGAAATTTTTTTCAAAAATCAGATTATGAAACTTTGAAAACCTTACTCCGATACCAATTGTGAGAAATGCGGATTACGGATCTTAAGGCTAGAATTAACACTAGAGGGGGGGTGAATAGTGTTTATAAAGAATTACTAAATCTTTTTGAGTTTATGTTAATTTAAACACAGATGTGTGCAATATACAGACACGGATATGATCACAGAAACAAACACAGATGCAGAAATAAAATAAAAGGCAGTAAAGGAAAGAACACACCTGATTTTATACCGGTTCGGAGTTACCCTACATCCAGTCCCACAATACAAGTACGTATTTCCTTTCAAAAGCAATCTTTACAATTACACCCTCGATTTCAAGGCTACGAGGTACACCCTCTAGAATCACAATCCTCTGGGTAGAGATACTTGATTTTTCGGGCTACAAGTTCTCCTACTTGATTTTACGGGCAACAAGTTCACCCATTTGATTTCCCAAGGCTTAAATCACACCTTATCTCGCTTGATTGATTTTCAAGCCTATAATCACACCATTTCTCGCTAAGTTGGTTACAATAAGCCTATAACTCTGAATAGCACTGAGAATATTGTTGAGATAGTGATAGAGAAGCAAACTACGAATGATCGAGTTCAATTCAATGTAGATTTCGGCAGAGTAATGATAAGAATTTTTATTAAGAATGGAAGAAGAAGAAGAAGAGGAGTGAAAAACCAGAAAATATGATATAAAATTCGTTCAAACTGACCTCTATTTATAGTAGAACAATAGTCATGTCCATTCGTGAAGAGTTATGGCGAATAGACACTTCTTTTGAAATTGAAATTTTGAGCTCAACCGACACCATATCGACATGGTCACCATGAGTATGTCGACATCCCAAAGCATTTTTTGATGATTTGATTTTCTTTGAAAGTAACATTTATCTTATATGAAAACTATTTTAAACTTTATAAATATACTTGACTATAGTTAAAATTCATAAGTAAATATAGAGGATAATATATATAGAATTTAACTATAATTTTATATTTAAATCTAGGTATAAATATTTAAAAGTTAGATATATTATATTAAAAGATAGTTTAAAATCAGGAGTAATTTGACTTTGAAATTAAAGATGATTTTGAGGCTAAAATTATTTAAAATCAGGATAGATGTTTTTGATGCTTTTAAAAGGAAGGTTTTGAAATCAATTTGAAAACAAGATATAACTTTGAAAAATCATTTTGGATAAAAGGTTAACAGATACAAAACAATGTTCCACTAGATTTTTCGTAGGTTCCATCCTACTTAGGATTCCATCCCTTTAACAGGCTCGAAGTGGATTCCATTCCATGAATAAATTGGATTTTAAGATGCCAGTGCTTTTCTAGGAGTTTTAACAAAATTTTCTAATTAAAGAATAAATTACTTGAATTCTTAAACTCTTGATAATCTTGATACTCATGAGTCTTCAGTCTTGATATCTTGAACCTCTATACTGTACAGTCTTCATTCTTGGTACCTACATGGTTAAATCCTGCATATACATATATATCTAAACTTATAATGTTAGTATTTATATTTTATAATCTATTCTAAGGTTGTTGTCATCAAAACCATCATCTCATGGACTAACAATCACCCAGTACAATCGCGTTTGCCGACCACCTGAAAACCTTCCCAAAACCCTTAAGCCCACTCGCTCTCCCAATCCAAAACTAATTTCAAGATTCCGCCATGGTCGACACCTTCCCAACTTCCACCTGCCCCTTCCAGACCTGGCCGCTCCACCTCATGACGACGAGATCACCAGAAATTAATTTTTGAAAGGAAAACATTCACCTATCAATTTCTCAAGATTTAAATCATTAAAAATTACAATCTCTCCACTAAAATTCATATTTTTACACAAGCATCCTAATTGCATGCATGAATTCATGTTTTAAAAACATTAATTTTTCACTAAAAATATGATTCTTACTGTAAAACTTGACATTAATGAACTATACAGAAAAAATTCATTCCCAGACTATTTTTAACCTAAACTATAATAGAAAATAAACATTTTCATAGTTTACGTCAACATGCAATATGAAATAGGTGAAGAGATAAAGATTTTTGAATACTGGGATGAACAATGTGTTTACAGTCAACAAAGTAATTCAATTTCCAAGTTTAAAAATTTGAGTTTCTCACCTTCCACATTGATTCCATAAGATTTAAAATTTGAAGTTGAAGTCTTTAATTTGAAAACTTGAAATCTTTAAATCTGAAACTTGAACTTGCTTTTAAAATCTTCTGAGTTTGAATTTGAACAGAGATCACCAGACTTTGTTATGGGGTGCTTTCTTCTTAATTTACAAAGTACTTTCTTCTTTTAAATTTTGTTTCTGTTTTGATTAAATGCTTACTTAGTTTAGACAGGGGATATTTAAGTTACAGGCTTGAATTCTCAAACCACAACTCAGATCCAAATGCTTGTATATATACACAAACTTGCACTCAACAGAAGATGGACAGAAATGACTATTTTAGTGCTGAAATGATATTGTCTTTGCTGAGTGGGATTTTAAAAACAAAAATAAAATGATTATTGAAATCATTTATCAGTGTTTCACTGCCAGATGTAAATATGTTTGTTAATTAAAATTTATTACTTAATTTCCCATTGTTTTTACTAGATTTAAAACTGTTTTGCTTCTTGTTTTTGTTAACTTGTTTTTATTAACAGCAAATGATTTTGAGGTCTTTATTTATATACAAACTATGAATGTATACTTAAGAAATTAGACAGCCCAAAGTTATTTTTTCTTTTGACTAATTTGTATTTGCATTTGTTACTCATACTATTTAAAATAAACTAGATTAAAATAATACTTCAGGTATGTGTAATTATACTTGAGAAGTTAGGCAGCCATATTTAACATTGACAAGGTTATTGTTGCATTTATACAATATAAAATAAAGTTGAGAAGCTAGATAACCACAATAATACTTCTTGGTTTATGCCTATATAAATATGTTGTTACTTAAATAAAATAAATAACATTCAATATTAAATACCCTATGTGTTATAAAAACTTCAAAGCGGTATAAAAATTATTTTTAAATCCTTCATGTATATATGTAACCATATATACATCTTTTAATTTATAAACTTGAAATACATTACTTTCAAATAAACTAAATTTATTTGTTATCTAAGTGTATATAGGTTTTCTCTTATTTATACTTAAGTAATTCTTATACACATCATTTTATTTATAACATTTTTATCTATTTAAATATTATGAATTTTCCCTTTTAAACTTATCATTTCATATATATAATTTCTTATTCAATGAATATATATCATTTTAGAAACTTCCAACTTAATTTTTTTTAATTTAATATAAACAACATTGTTTACATACCCAAAATCAAAAATATTCTTTTACTTTATTATCAATTCCTGTCCAAATTTTATATACATATAAATTTATTATTCCAATATGAAAAAAATATGCATTTGATTTTTCAATTAATTTAATTTTCTATTACATTTTATCTTTAGTTTAAAATATACATATTTTGTCTCTTATGTAAAATACACATATTTTATCTAAAACAGTATATATATATATATATATATATATTATCTTTAAAACAAAATATACAAATATAAGAAATTCCATTTCATCCATTTGTATTTTAAAATAGATCTGAAAATTCAAATTATATTGGTTTTGGAAAATTATATACAATCATAAATCATTGATTATTGGGAATATTGTATATTAAAATAAAATATTATTGAATATTATAAATTAATATTCACAATTCGGGATGTCAAAAATCCCACGTCGTTACAAATTTTGAGCACCTGAGAGTTTAAAGGGAAAGCATAAACTTCGAGTTAGACAAAAAGCCTGGTGTGAATAATACTATTACATCTCGGTTTACTGATATTAAGTGATACCACACCACTTAGTGGAATGAGTTTCCGCTCACTAATATCCCTTTAAAAAATATCTTTTTGGAAATCAGAATCCTATAATCAAACTGATTAAAACAATAATAGCAATATCATATATGCTTAAAATCAGGTAATAAATGGACTATCTGTCCGAACAATATAGATTTGCTTGGCAAACTACTAACCATTGACCGACTCATGCCTAGTAGATAAAATAAATAATCTAACATCTGTTAGACACACTTCTGGACGATCTCTTCTTAACTTATTTCTCCTAGGGTGACCTAATCCTAATGGTTTTGCAGGATCACCAATAACCCATCCTCCTTCTTTGTATATATTCCTTTCTTTCTATAATATCATTTAAGTCTTACTTGTGACTAAGCTCTACACATTATAATTTTGGACTAAATGAGCTAGGGGTTATGGATAATGTATAGGGAGCGACCCTATAACAGTCCCTTATCGTAATCAATTATTTGATTCATTTGCTTAGGGTTAACTACCCTTCAAAATTTTCTTGAAAACATCTTTCAAATTGATTAATCCTTTAAATCGTTCTTAAACAAGGAAAACATACTATTTGCTTAATTCAAATCTCTTTGCCATAATATATGCTTTACACAAAACATTATTGATGAAAACTTTCGAATCCTTTGTTTAAAATCCTTAAACATTCTCCTTTGAAACCAGTGAAAGTATCTCTTTCGAAACAAGTTAACCGCTTGGCTTTGAACCATTAGGCCGAAAACCAAAACATAATTTTTGAAACCTTTATAACAACCTTTCGAAATCATTGAAGGTATCCCTTCGAAAACTTCATAAACCTTAGACATCCTCTTTTCCAAAATCCATTAAACTTGCCTTCCGAAAGCATTTGGAAACCTTCCATTAAAATATTTTAAGTACCTTTCAAAACCATAGCGGTGACTCCCATTCGAAACCTTTATTATATAACTTTCGAATCAATAAGGTCCTTTACTTAAGACAAATCTTTCGAAAGCATTGGGTTTAAGTAAAAGCTTATGGAACATAGCTTCGGAATGATTTAAAACCATTTCATTTGAAATCTATGGGTTTTTCTTTCAATAGAACAAAGGGTCTTAAAAGAACTAAGTCGAAAGCACTCTTTTGAAAGCAATTTACTTAGTAAAATAAAGTGGAAGGTTTCGACACCAACCCTTTCGAAAGCATGGAGAAGCGGCTTCTTATTTAGAAGCGAAAGCATCCTTTCGAAACCAATGTTTAAAGGCAAAACGGCCTCAACTGGGTCAAAAGGTAGAATGCGGCAGCAAGGGTTTCGACTCTGTCAAAAGCTTGCTCAAAACAAATGGCGACGACCTTTGTCGAAAGCTATATTAAAACCCTTTTGAAAGCATTCCTTTAAAAGCAAGCAAGCGGCATTTCCTTTTGAAAGATAAACAAGGTCTCGACCTCTTCGAAAGCATATTTCGACATTATACCTTTCACCTATCTCCAATCCACTACATACCAAGGCATTAATACCATGTGTATTGGTTTCGACAGTGATGGAGGTGGTAGTATGAAGTCAAAAGGTAGCTGCCGGGAGTGGCGAAACATCAAACCTTTACAAAACCATTTTCTTTCTTTATAAAGTAATATATTTCCAAATAACTTGCTTATTTGTCATTAAATAATTGGTTTCCAATTTTCTTTTCCAATGTCTTTTTTAAAAGTGCTGCCAAATTCAGCAATTATTTATTTAAAGCATTTAGCAACTAAGTCCCATACCTTAAATAATTTTATATACTTAATAAAACACTTAGGAATATTCTCCAAAAATTCCTATAAATCAATTTTAGTATGTTTTCTACCATATTTAAATTTCTAACCCATATCTAATTTATAATAGCCGTCATTAATTTTAAATCTAATTTAACCATTTTCTTCACTAGAAAATTCATAATAAATCCACATTAATTCAGAAAATTATAAAACTTGAAACCCATCACTAAAATATTATTTCTGACCTTATATCAAAATTGCAAGGCGTTTGGATGTCATTTGGTAGGTTTTTCAATCATAACTTATCGTAAAATCTATATGAACAAACAAAATTCATCAACAAGCATATGTGTGTGTGTGTGTGTATTTATAATTATCATTCAAAAATCGGCATAATACTTTGCAAAACATATTCAGATCTGATCTAGAACTGAAAATAAGAAAATATGAGACATAACCTATTAAACCTTAGCTTGTTGTTAAGAAGTTAAGATTTTCTCTTGAACTAAATTAATTAAGCTTCTTCCTTTTGATTTTGGCTTGTCTTCCTCTTGCTTTCTCCAAATGGTGGCCGACCTCTCTTGAATTCGGTTTTTTTGTGAACATGGAAATGAAAGTGGCATGACGTTTCGGGGTATAAGAATACGTTTTTCTAATTTTCCCTTGTCTATTACCCTTACTTATTTCATTTTAATTCACCTTTTTCATTAGTTCATTAGGCACTGCTACCCTCCAATTACACAAATCTCAATCCCTCAACCATTTACATTATTCCATTTAATTTATGTAATTAAATATCCTAAATAATGTTGGTCAAAATTAGGGTCATTACAAACTCCCCTCCTTAAAGAATTCTGTGTTCGAAAGTACGATAAGGCACTCATCAAAATCTATCATAAAGGTAAACATACTATGAAACAAGTCAAGATAAGTATCTCAAACCCTACTCTCAGTTTCCCAAGTGTAGTCTATCTTGTCGTCACTTCACTAGACTTTCTACATTTGTAAAACCTTTTAAAGAATAAAGGTATCTAGTAAGACACGTCGTACATATGGACAGGTTTTTTACCTTACCACGGCTAAACCATTTATATTCAAAAATTCAATTGATATTACATTATAATAATGTCTAGGGTGTATAATATAAATCATACCTGAAACGGTTATATTAGTTACATTTGACAGCATGTTCAAGTATACAAACAAATACGCTAAGGTATGTTCGTATAAATGGATTTTTCATAGAGACCTCCTCAATGAGACCGATCTCCTACGACAAGGATCAAAAAATACCTTCTGAGCGTTATATATCTCTAGATATAATATACCATAAGGTAAACACAATTGGGCCATCATCCAAACACTCGCGTGAACAATGTATATCAACAACACCTCGCTAGCAACAACTATAAGCATACTCTAGATATGGAGTTGTCGTACCACCCATGGGTTAGCAAAACCCCAGGATCGTGCATCCTACTTTGTCTGTAATCATTTCCCAATGTCGAGGCTACGTTCGGTATCTTCACACGAGTTTTCAACAAAACTTGATCATATAATGAATCCTATATGCGTTCCATTATCTCAATAGATTCAAGAACCACACATGGTGTGACGCCCTACCCCGAGACCCACATTAACAAAGAGAATTACTAGGTAATTCTGTCTGCTAATGCGGAGAATAGGGCTGGTTAGGAGCGACCATCTATAATCTTGTATTAAATATCTATTGAATACGTCAATACATTCTCTATGTTTTTTTTCTATCTCTCATGGATTGACATATCCAATAAATACTTATTACAAAACTATAGGCGGCTAATAGACCTATCACAACAAAATACAATAACTGAATGCATATTACATCACAGAACAGTAATCAGCATATATATAAATACATATGCATTGATACATCCCAGTACAATACAAAACGATATACAAAAGTGGTTCGACCACACTATATACGTCGAATCAAAATACACATCAAAGTCGAGCGGAAAGAAATATAAACTACACAAAAAGCTAGGCCGATATCCAAGCAGATGCATCAAAGAAAAGTCTTGAAAGTGATAGCGAACCTGAAACAGCTCGGTCAGACCCGAGTATTAAGTACACGGGTCACTCTAGCAAAAACAGTCAGTTAATAAGGATAGACGATAATATGGAGCATAAGATACAAGGTGATAATTCTTCTCAAATGAGAAGAGGCAATAGAAAGATCACGTACTCATGACTTAAGTGAAACAATATCACTTAAGTATAAAAAGACCTCAAATGAGATAAGCTCAACAATACAATCAAATAACATAAACAATCGCCGATGATAATCTCCAAATCAAAACTTATGAAACTCAATAATAGTATATAATCCCCATATCGAAATCACCGTAAACAATATATATATATATATATATATATAAGCCTTTCTCTGACCCAGGACTATAAATAAATTCATCATCTCAAAATCGGTGAAATCGAAAGCAAAAACTCATAAAAATTCCCCGAATTGGCCAAATCCCATTTGCATGTCGAAGCGATGCTACAGGTGCCATCCTCAAACGGCTGAAGCCTTTGACAAGGTCGCTAACACCTCCCTAAGCAATTCATCCTCATGACAAGGTTGCTAACACCTCTACAAGCCATTTTGTCAACCCTAACAAGGTTGCTAACACCTCCCAAAGCAGTTCATCCTCATGACTAGGTCGCTAACACCTCTCAAAACAGTTCTGTTTGGTAAACATCATGAATGTGTCATAAACTCGCGGATAGAAACCCGAAAAGTGTTAACGTGTGTCCCATACCACACGTTCCGCTTAGCAGTTTACTAACTGCTAGTCGAAGACACACTAGGAACATCATGAAACTTAGAAAATCATACCTCGCCTCGTCTCATTGGCGAGTAATAAAGAGACACCATACTCGTCTCATCACATCGACAAGTATTAAATTGCGTCGTAACTCGTCTCATCTCAACGACAAGTAAAAACATCGTAATGGTTCCTTATAAACCATAAATCTCAACGTAAAAATCTCAAACCATAACGCCAAATATTGGCCTTCCCAGATAATTCCTAAATATAGGAATTATAATCTCAAAAACCCACCATAAATTGGCTAAATAACTCAGAAATCATAACCCGGATAATTTCGATCGTATAAGTCCGGAATTAACCGAAATAAAACGCATATGTCTCATACCACGTATTTTATTATATCGCTTAATTCTCTTTCTCATACATTCGAATAGTGCAAAAGTGTGTGTTTTATATTTAAAATAGTTTACTAGAGAAAACAAGCTTTTAAAAAAAATCCCGAAAAGATTAATTAATCCACTATTTGGAATTCCTTTATTGTAGAAAATAAATAGATTTTATGTTAGAAAAATAATTTTAAAATACTATATTATAATAATTTGAAATTTCCATTTATTTCAAAAAAATCACTTCAAAATGGTTTAGTGAAAACCGTGCTCGAAAACAATGAAAAAGAGAAAGATAACTCAAGGTCGATAACTTGAATTCAATAAGAATACAATTCAACTCTAACCCAACATTAATTCAAATTCCATTTAAATTTGAATTTCAAATTCTCAAGATATATCTAGACTATTGATAGGCATCATAGCTCTCAAAACATCTCAAAAAACATCAAAATTGAATAAGAACGAGAGCAAAATAAGCTGATACAATTCTCAGATCAATGATTGTTATTGCTGTCGTTTTTCTCTCGGGACAGCAACAAACAAACATAGTTTTGACCAAGCTAACTTAGAAATTTCAAAAAAACACAAAGCATTAAAATTTTAGCACAAATTCCATGCTTTTCGAAACATCTAAAATTGTTGAATTTGGTTTAGAAATGTAAAAGATATGGTCGATATAATTCTCAGATTTAAAATTCACTGTCGCTATCATTTATTTACAGGGACTATTTTAACCATAAAATTTTGCAAAACTTCAAACAAGAAAGTTTTAGAAAATAGTCTAATCTTTCCAAATCACCAAGAGTTATCTAAATCCGACTAGAAATAAAAAAGACACACCTAATTTACTAACCGTATTTAGTTCAGATAGTGCAATTATCAAAGTGACAGAGCTAGGAGTTTATGACAGAATTTCAATCAAATTGTGCTCAAAATTTGTAAATAAGCTCAACATGAAAGTTGTCACATATAAAGTAAGGTTTTCATAACATTAAAAATTATCGAATTCCGATAAAGAATGAAAAAGTTACGACTAAAACAATTTTCAGATTTGAAGTTCATCTCTGCTGTCATTTTAGTCTCGAGACGGCATCACTAAAAGGAATTTTCGACCACATAAACCTCAAAATTTAACAAAACCCAAAAAATGAAAGTTATAGAGTACAATCCATGCTTTTAGGAACATCAAGAATTTTTAAATTCAGACATCAAACGAAAAAGATATGCTTAAATTACCAGCAACACTTAGCACAGAAAGTGACAGTTTTACAGTGACAGGGCAGCGAGTTTGAATTGGGTTTTTCGACCACTTATGCTCAAAAATTTCAAAAGTGTTTAATATTAAAGGTTATCACATTCTTTCCAAGCTTTGCATAACATCAAAGAAAATAGAATTCCAATTTAAAACGAAAAAGATATGCATAATTTACTGACAACGATCCATAAATTAACATGCAACAAATAAAATCGAGATTTCTTACATTGAAATCTCAATCAAAGCTAGAAAATGTAAGTTTTGTTACTTACCTTACTGATTTGAATTCACATACCCAAATTTAGATGCATGATAGAAGCATGGCTTGAGATTACAAGCTCTGAGAGCCCGTAGAAAGCAATTACAGACATGCAAAACACAAATACAGTGAAGAGAATTAGAAAACTTCTTCCTGTAAAAGATTTTTGTGATGAAATTGCATGATTTGGGGTTGTATACCTTTGATTTATCTTTATATTGCAAAAAAGATTTGAATTTGGTTGAATTTGCTGAAGAAATTAGCTAGGTTTTGAGAAATTGGGAAAAGGATTACTGACATTACTTTTAGGCTGTAGGAGGAAGAAGGTAATATGAAAAGAATGTACAACCACTTTCTTTTTCCTCTTTTCTTGACTAGGCCAAGCTAAATGGACCAATGGGTTTGAGAAGAAAAAATTAAAAGAATTAAAATGGCTTAAGGTTTATTAAACAACACTTAAAAATATTAATGTGTACATGTCACGTATACACATGACAGAAATTCATTTTCTTCATATTTACACACAAGAAAAATATAAAAACTTGTATACATGCGAAATAAAACATTTTCTATCATATAAAAAGATTAATTTATATTTTTAAAGCATTTTTATTATTGAAATCCTTATTTTAACAAAAATACACTATTTACTCAAATAAATGAATAAAACATTGTTTTTAACTTCTAAATTCCACAAAATTTACCTTCTTACTCAGAAAAATATTTCAACCCATTTCGAAATATTATTTATAGCCAAAACTTACTTT
The DNA here is from genome assembly GCA_030765085.1 of Allium cepa. Classification (NCBI taxonomy): domain Eukaryota; kingdom Viridiplantae; phylum Streptophyta; class Magnoliopsida; order Asparagales; family Amaryllidaceae; genus Allium; species Allium cepa. The sequence goes on from CM060943.1 coordinate 733,346,469, forward strand.
TAACCCAATTTACATCTTTTATTTCAATAAACCATCTTTAAAATTTACATTCTCCTTTTTAAAACTTACTAAAAGAGCAATTGGTCTATAATTAATATAATGGTTGCATTTCTCCACGATGAAATCATTTTCATTATTTAAAGCCCTTATTCCATTTGTTATTTATTCAAAACTCATTGTTTATTCAAAATAAACAATTTTAACAAATTCTCTATCTCCAATTTTTATTTTTCGTTTTTTATTTCTCTACTATTAAATTATACTACCATTATAATTTAATTTTCACAGGTAATCACCAAAACCAAGGTTGTTACAGACTCCCCCTTATAAAAATTGCGTCCTTGCAATTTCTAGAGTAGAGCCGTATTCAACACGATTATTGACCTAGCAAAGGAAGATAGATAAGCTTGAGTTTAAAATTTATCACCCTTAATACAAGATGTTAGAAAACCAAGATAACATTGGCCGATTAATTTTATGGTTCCCAAGTGTAGGAATTGGGATTATCGAACCATTGAATTAATTATTTTTAGGAGCAACACGCCATGATTTCGAAGACTTCACACCTTCGAAACAAGAACACAGACAGAATGGCACATAAAAGACTAATCAAGTGAGATCGATTTCTCAGAAGCTTCTCGAATAGAGTCGAAAGTTTAACAAAACTTTACCCTGATTCTAACCAACTAGATAATTATTGACATGATCTTCTATGTGTCACTAGGAAAGGAATCACAACGATAAAACATTGACAACAATCGAGGTAAACAAGAGATAGGTGGTTTCTTCGATACCACCAACCTAAAAGACCGCGTAAATGCAAGTCGTTAGATAATTGCACAAAGGCAAAACAAACTCAAGGAATGGATTTTTATATTCCTATTTTACTAAACAAATATTCTTAAAGTTTTCCAACTCATTATCTTCAAGGTTTAAAATTCTCAATTTTCAACACTTGGAAATTGAGAAAGCTTCTTACTTAGATTTTAAATTTAAATTCATTACTCTTCATTAAAGTAAATAAAGTTTAATTTGTTTATTCTCCAATTCTTCCATAGGCATCTCTAGTTTGCAACATATATTATTATTATTATTATTTTCCAATTTATTTCTCAAATTTTCTAAGTGCTAGAAATTTTCAGAAAAATTGGCGGAGTCTCCTTTGTACGGAGGGCCTTGTACAATATTATAAAAATGAATTATATAATATACATCGACCACTATGTCGGAACACAATATATATATTATCATTTAACTCTTAAAAATTAATCCGAACACATACCTTTCTTATTAGCACTTTAAAGCGAGTTTGAACAAACTATACATATTCTTTTTGCTCAAAATATAGTCCAACCATCCTCTTTTCGCCTATACTTAACTCAAATAGATGATATTAGTTCATGCTCATCAATAAAAAGTGCTACACTTAACTATTAAGGGGAAATAAATTAATTTCATTTCAGATCTGGTGTAAAGAAGACCTGTTTTGTCCCAGCAAGCAACATAATCTGAAGAACTTTATAAAATAAAAGTTGTTCTACTCTGTTTAAGCTTTCCAGTAATATAATGATCATAAAAATCTGATTTACAATTTGAAAGTTATGATAAATTTACTTTTAGCTTAAGTCTTAAATAATTTTTCAATAGGGCAGAACTGCCTATCCACTTTCAAACCCATTTTAGGCTCGGTAAAAAGCAAAATATTTAAAAGTAGTAGAAATAAACTTTATTTCTGACTAAAATCCCTTTTATTTGCAAAAAGATTCAGCTCATTTGGAGTCAAAAATCTCATGTTATCGCTGTTTTAGTACAACACTTTTCTAAATGAAATTTCAGCCTTTAAAATCAATTTGAAATTTGAAATTCTCCCAAACCATTTTAATTTCAACTACAATTTCAAATAAGCTTTTTGCTAAATGATTTATTAATGATTCTCCTTTTCCTCGAGAAGCTAAGACATATAAAATTATGATCAACTTTATGTAATCATCATAAAACATTTTATTAAGTGGAAATATTTTCATTACTTTCAAAAATCTAGCTTTATAAATAATTAATTATGAAAACTCATTTTGGAAGAGATAACTAGTTTCTTCCATTATCAAGAGATGTTATTGATTATCCATCAAAAATAAATTTTTATAGTCATCGCTAATAACTTGCACTAAAATATTCAATTAATATTTTAATTTTTCAAACCAAAGTATTCTTTTACCTTAAATACATCATTTTATTTATCAAAGCATCAAATGATATTTTCTTCTAATTAAGACATCTCCTTAATTAGAATTATTCACTTTACTTACCCAAATCACCATATTCAATTCCATAAATTTCAAATAATTTAAGGGTATTTCCTCACATTGATTTATAGTGAATGACCCAATCGATTGGCTGCAGAGTTGCCGCTCCTTCAATACTCCACTATATTAATTATTTTCAAACTTTACTTATTAAAACTCCATTTACTGTGTCTGACTATCTCATCATAGCGTTTAGGAAATTCCTATCGATAATGTTGGCCAAACGCATCGACCAGAATTCTTAAAGCACTAGACGGACAACCCAACACAAAAATTCATTTTCTTAAAAAGAAATACCTCATATATAATACTTAAATTGTCCTTTGTTTCCCCCAAAAACATAATCCAATTTCTCTTAGAAACATATCTTCAATTATTATTTTTTGAAATTATTTTGAAAAAACAACTTATTACTTATTCTCAAAATCAAAAACAAAAGAAGAACTCACGAGATATTCCCAAAATACTCGATCCTCAAGATTGATGGGGTAGACTAGAGTATTCATTATTCCGAATGGTATGATGAACCACTCACAAGACTCACATGAGTGCGGAATGCGTTAAGAGTAACTCTATCCTCCGCGACTCTTAGCTCATGAAAAATCGATGTAAGGTCATGCCGAGGAATGACCCTAGCACCACTCAATAGATTAAAATAAATCTATGAGATATAATAGTATTGGCAAGATATCTTCTTGAATGAGAAGAAGAGCACAAAAAAACAGATCATTACTTCAAGTGAAGTAATACCACAAAGTATATCAACAATTGAGTATCCAAGGAGCATATCTCAAAAGTGGTAAGAATGGCAATATCAAATAAATTCAATGAATCACCTCATTTCCCTAGTGGACATCCTCGTGGGAGGATGACCCAAAAGTTAAAACCTAAAATCCTCGAACATCATACCAAATATTGCGGATCCCCTCAATAGGATTCGCAATCCTCCTCAAAGAAATCATAAGATAAGAACATCAAAGATCATCAACAAACTCCTTCGATGTGGATAGTTGTCAAGCACCCGTATTGAAGAGGATTCAAATAAAACAATCACGATTTGGATTACTCCTAAGAAAATATATCATTAATTAAATATGGGAATATTATGGAATAAAATATATTCCTAGACATATCCCAAATTATCTACTTCAAAAGACATGATAAGGTAATGGACACGATGATTAAGAGATTCATTACACTTATATTACACTAAGATGTACCGTAATATGTGTTTCTGTTCTGTATTTATCATACTTTGTTTTGAATTTAGCTCTGATACCAAGTTGTGACGCCCTACCCCGAGACCCACATTAACAAAGAGAATTACTGGGTAATTCTGTCTGCTAATGCAGAGAATAGGGCTGGTTAGGAGCGACCATCTATAATCTTGTCTTAAATATCTATTGAATACGTCAATAAATACTCTATGTGTTTTTTCTATCTCTCATGGATTGACATATCCAATAAATGCTTACTACAAAACTATAGGTGGCTAATAGAACTATCACAACAAAATACAATAACTGAATGCATAATACATCACAGAACAGTAATTAGCATATATATAAATACATGTGCACTGATACATCCCAGTACAATACAAAACGATATACAAAAGTGGTTCAGAGACCACACTATATACATCGAATCAAATTACACATCAGAGTCAAGCGGAAAGAAATATAAACTACACAAAAAAGCTAGGCCGATATCCAAGCAGATGCATCAAAGCTAAGTCCTGAAACTGATAGAAAACCTAAAACAACTCGGTCTGACCCGAGTATTAAGTACACAGGTCAGTCTAGCAAAAACAATCAGTTAATAAGGATAGACCATAATATGAAGCATAAGATACAAGGTGATAATTCTTCTCAAATGAGAAGAGGCAATAGTAAGATCACGTACTCATGACTTAAGTGAAACAATATCACTTAAGTATAAAAAGACCTCAAAAGAGATAAACTCAACAATACAATCGAATAATATAAACAATCACCGATGATAATCTCCAAATCAAAACTTATGAAACTCAAAAATAGTTTATAATCCCTATGTCGAAATTACCATAAACAATATATATATATAAGCCTTTCTCGGACTCAAGGCTATAAACAAATTCATCATCTCAAAATCGGTGAAATCAAAATAAAAAACTCATAATAATTCCCCGAATTGGCCAAATCCCATTTGCATGCCGAAGCGATGCTACACGTGCCATTCTCAAACGGCCGAAGCCTTTGACAAGGTCTTTAACACCACCCTAAGTAATTCTTCCTCATGACAAGGTCGCTAAAACCTCTCCAAACCATTTTGTCAACCCTAACAAAGTCGCTAACACCTTCCAAAGCAGTTCATCCTCATGACTAGGTCGCTAACACCTCTCAAAGCAGTTCTGTTTGGTAAACATCGTGAATGTTTCACAAACTCGCGGATAGAAACCCAAAAAGTGTTAACGCGTGTCTCATATCGCACGTACGCACTTAGCAGTTTACTAACCGCTAGTCAATGCCATACTAGAAACATCATGAAACTTAGAAAGTCATACCTCGTCTCATTGGCGAGTAATAAAGAGATACCATGCTCGTCTCATCTCATCGACAAGTATTAAATGGCATCGTAACTCGTCTCATCTCATCGACAATTAAAAGCATCGTGATGGCTCCTCATAAACCATAAATCACAAGTAAAAATATCAAACCATAAAATTCGCCAAATATTGGCCTTCTCGGATAATTCCTATATATATGAATTATAATCTCAAAAACCCGCCATAAATTGGCTAAATAACTCAGAAATCATAACCCGAAAGTCCGGAATTAACCGAAATAGCAAACGCACATGTCTCATACCACGTATTTTACTAAGTCGTTTAATTCTCTTTCTCATACGTTCGAATAGTGCAAAAGTGTGTGTTTTATATTTAAAATAGTTTACTAGAGAAAACAAGCTTTTAAAACTTTTCCCGAAAAGATTAATAAATCCACTATTTGAAATTCCTTTATTATAGAAAATAAATAGATTTAATGTTAGAAAAATAATTTTAAAATACTATATTACAATAATTTAAAATTTCCATTTATTTTAAAAAATCACTTCAAAATGGTTTAGTGAAAACCGTGCTCGAAAACAATGAAAAAAAGGAAAGAGAACTCAAGATAGATAACTTGAATTCAATAAGAATTCAATTCAACTTTAACCCAAAATCAATTCAAATTCTATTTAAATTTGAATTTCAAATTATCTAGATATAGCTAGCCTATTGATAGGCATCACAGTCTCAAAACATCTCATAAAAACATCAAAATCGAATAAGAACGAGAGCAAAATAAGCTAATACAATTCTCAGATCAATGATTGTTATTGCTGTCGTTTTGCTCTCGGGACAGCAACAAACAAACATAGTTTTGACCAAGCTAACTTCGAAATTTCAAAAAAAACAAAACATGATACTTTAAGCACAAATTCCATGCTTTCCGAAACATCTAAAATTGTTGAATTTGGATTAGAAACGTAAAAGATATAGTCAATATAATTCTCAGATTTTAAATTCACTATCGCTGTCATTTATTTATAGGGCAGCAACAAAGAAATAATGTTTTGACTATCTTAACCTTAAAATTTTGCAAAACTCAAAACAAAAAGTTTTAGAAAATAGTCTAGTCTTTCCAAAAAAAACCAAGAATTACCTAAATCTGACTAGAAACAAAAAAGACACACCTAATTTACTAATTGTATTTAGTTCAGATAGTGTAATTATCAAAGTGACAGATCTGGGAGTTTATGACAGAATTTCAATCAATTAATGCTTAAAATTTGTAAATAAGATCAACATGAAAGTTGTCACATATAAAGTAAGATTTTCAGAACATTAAAAATTATCAAATTCCGATAGAGAATGAAAAATTTACGACTAAATCAATTTTCAGATTTGAAGTTCATCTCTGCGGTCATTTTAGTCTTGGGGCAGCGTCACTAAAAGGAATTTTCGACCACTTAAACCTCAAAATTTAACTAAATCCAAAACATGAAAGTCATAGCAGACAATCTAAGCTTTCGAGAACATCAAGAATTTTTAAATTAGACATCAAACGAAAAAGATATGCTTAAATTACCAACAACACTTTGCACAGAAAGTGACAGTTTTACAGTGACAATGCAGCGAGTCTGAATTGGGTTTTTCGACCACTTATGCTCAAAATTTTCGAAAGTGTTTACTATGAAAGTTATCACATTCTTTCCAAGCTTTCCATAACATCAAAGAAAATAGAATTCCAATTTAAAACGAAAAAGATATGCAGAATTTACTGACAGCGATTCACAAATTAACATGCAACAAATAAATTTGAGATTTCTTACATTGAAATCTCAATCAAAACTAGAAAATATAAGTTTTGATACTTACCTTACTGATTTAAATGCAAATACCCAAATTTAGATGCAAGATAGAAGCATGGCTTGAGATTACAAGCTTTGTGAGCCCGTAGAAAGCAATTAAAGACATGCAAAACAAATGTAGTAAAGAGAATTAGAAAACATCTTCATGTAAATATTTTTGTGATGAGATTGAACGAGTTGGAGTTGTATACCTTTGATTTATCTTTATCTTGCAAAAAGATTTGAATTTGGTTGAATTTTATGAAGAAATTAGCTAGATTTCGAGAAATTGGGAAAAGGATTACTTACTCTACTTTTAGGCTGCAGGAGGAAGAAGGTAATAAGAAATGAACGTACGACCACTTTCTGTTTCCCCTTTTCTTAACTAGGCTAACCTAAATGGGCCAATGGGTTTGAGAAGAAAAAATTAAAAGAATTAAAATGGCTTAAGGTTTATTAAACAACACTTAACAATATTAATGTGTACATGTCACGTATACACATGATAGAAATTCATTTTCTTCATATGTGCACACAAGAAAAATATAAAAACCTGTATACATGCGAAATAAAACGTTTTCTATCATATAAAAAGATTAATTTATATTTTTAAAGCATTTTTATTATTGAAATCCTTATTTTAAAAAAAACACTATTTACTCAAATAAATGAATAAAACATTGTTTTTAACTTCTAAATTCCACAAAATTTACCTTTTTACTTAGAAAAATATTTCAACCCATTTCAAAATATAATTTATAGCCAAAACTCATTTTTAACCCAATTTCCACCTTTTATTTCAATAAACCATCTTTAAAATTTACATGCTCCTTTTTTAAAATTATTAAAAGAGCAATTGGTCTATAATTAATACAATGGTTGCATTTCTCTACGATTAAATCATTTTCATTATTTAAAGCCTGTATTCCATTTGTTATTTATTCAAAACTCATTGTTTATTCAAAATAAACAATTTTAACGAATTCTCTATCTCCAATTTTTGTTTTTTCTTTTTATTTCTCTACTATTAAATTATACTGCCATTATAATTTAATTTTCACATGTAATCACCAAAACCAAAACACTCCACATTTAATCATTATCTTTAAAACTCTATTTTTTAGTTCGATTTCATTTAAGTGTTAAAGACAAATTGTTTTGAAAACAATCGTCACGATAAGCCCAAAACCATTTACTTGTATTTTTTACCAAACATTCATTTGTAAATATCTAATTATATTTTCAAGTATAATTAGTAATAAGGTTTAAAAACAAGTGTTGCTCAAACATCAATTGCAACAACCCAAAACCCTTAATTATTATTATCGTAAATCTTTAAACATTTATTTAAAGATCAAGCATATATATAAATTTAGATAATACCCTTTAGTTAAATTTTCCCAACCACTTATTTAACTTAAGTGTTAGAACCCATATCCCCTTTTATTATATTGATAGAATATTTAATTTAATACTTAAAACTAGCATATATATGTATAACTTTAAAATACTTACCAGCATGTTAAAACTGCTTAAAATAATATTTTGATATATATACATTGATTTATTTATAAGGTAAAATATTTAATACTAAGAAAATTTTAAAAAGATAATTTAATATAAAACTTCAATTTACTTTAAATAAAATACTTATCTTATTAACGAAAAACTATATATATACACCAAAATATACTTTAAAAACTATTATATTATTTAAAATACTTTAAAAACTATAATGCTATTAGAATTACTTTAAAAACTATTATACTGCTAGGGTTACTTTAAAAACTATTATATTATTCTGTAAAACATTTGTATTAAATATCCCTTAAAAATACTTATTTAAAATCCATAAAACATATTTAATATGAAAACCGCTTTTCGTTTGAAATTAGAAAATAATTATAAAACATTTAATCTTCTTAATTTAATTTATGTATATAAATATTTAGAAAATAACTTTACAAAATGATTTGAAAGGATATATATATATATATAAAGTAAAATAATTTTACTTTATTAAATCAAATATTTCCATCACACTTGTTATCTAATGGTAATAACTTCCCAAGTTACCCATTTATGTCCAACATGCTAGACGTGTGTAAACAATCCAATATATATTACATTTGTATATATCCCAATTTATTCAATTTAAAAGCATGTTTATTTCAGGGATTTCAAAGCACGTTTATAACGACCGTATCGCTTCAACAAATCACAATATAATTTCCAACAGATCATATAACATAATATATGAAAAGTGAAATCATCAATGATGAGAAATCCTGTTGGATCCCTCTAACCCATCCTCTTGCATCATATACATTACATAATTATAAAATATAAATCAACCACTTCGAGGTGAGATCATATACAGCAGGTCATTCATCCATATACAGGAACGTAATAGGGTCTCATCTGCTTCAGGGAGGGAATATATCTAAACCAACTGATAAATACAGTAAATTATCAAAACAAGCAAAAACAGTCATAAATAAAACCATCCACACTTATATAAAAATATAAGTGGGCCAGAAAGCTGAGTTAACTCACCGAAATTCTAGCAATCGCCTAAACGTTTCAGTTTGAATTAAAATAGAACGGTCCTTCAATTTTAACACAAACTCCTACAAGCTCTAAATCCATCCAATCCAACTCTAAATCATAGTACTCGATGATACGATCGTAATGCAACTTGTCAAGATTAATTTGGACCTTGTATGAATTAGATATGAATTAATGTAGTTTAAGGTTACTTAAATTATAATTAACTTTAAAATATTGAAATGTTAAACTATATTACCTTTTCCCTCTCTAACTCATTCGCTCCCAGGCGTAAATATTTGACTGCAGGCTTTCTTCGACTGCCGCCATCGATGATCGCGTTCGCCGTCGCTACTTCGACGAAAGAAAGTCCGACCTCATCCCCAGATAGCCGCGCTAACCCTCCACGTGTCATCATTTGCCATAAATTGCTCGAAGACTGTCGCGACATCGAGGTTAATTTTTGACCTTCACGTGATGATAGAAGGCGATCTTACTGTTGATCTCTGTTGTCTCGTATCCCCGGTCATCTTTGTAGTTGAAGTCGAAGGCTGGTTTGGCTGCTAGAGGCATATGTGAACCATAGCCGTTGGATTGTGGAGATACAACGATGGCGGATGTGAAGTTTTTCTATGGTTTTGCAAAAAAAAAAATAACCAAGTCCTTATATAGAAAATTTTCAAAAGCACTACTCACTATCCAAAATTCCGAACTCCAAACAAGGCGTGCCACTTGGCGTTTTGTATGTAATACCCATATTCCGAACACAACGGAACTAGACCGAAAGCCAATTCCGTCATATGCAGAAATTAACTTCCAAAACCAAATTATATTAATTTAAATACCTTTAAATAATTCTATGCGTTTCGAACTCGCACAACCAAACGATACGTCCGATCGCCACGAAATTCGATGGCATATAATAATTTACTATTATGGACCCAATGGCACTGGTTTCGTCTAATTCCAAGATAGTGTCCCTAAAGGATAATTTTACGTGTTAATTAAAATGAATTATTATTTAAAACTAATCCTAATCACTTTAATTATAAATTAAAATTTACTACCTTCATTCTTATTCAAATAGAATTTAAATCAGCTTTTGAAATCATTTTCATTCAAATAAAATTCAAGATTTAATTATTTAAACAATTTCAGATATTCAAATAACCATTACATTTGAAATTCAATTTATTTAACTTAAAAAATTAACTTTTCAATATTTAAAATCAATTAAATATTCCAATTTCGAATGACTGAAATTCCGGGTCATTACAATAAACCCTTTGAAAATAAAGGTATCTCATAAAACCTCGCCGCATGTAAACACAAGCAGATTTTACCTTATGATAACCAAAAACATTTCCATAGAAAATCCAATGATATTATAATAATGTCTATGGTATGAAGTAAATATAGAACACGGCTGAAATTCTTGCATCTCGCATTCCAACATATTTGGATACAACTGAGTTCATAAGGAACATATTGGAAAATGAATTTCGTCAATGACAAGGCTACCAGGGTACCACTTGTCACAGTACACATCTAGATAAAATATACGAAGGTCAACAAGAAAATCTTGCATCCTTGCCAACACAAGACCGGCCTATCCCTTCCTGGATAGTACCATATATGATCATCCCACAGTTGTGATCAATAACCGTACTAGGCCCCAAAGCATACATCCAAAAATAATAATATCAATCTAGATCAAGAATGATCATACGTTAATAGGTGCGACCGACATAGTCCTGCCACATATCCTGTAACGACCCAGATTTTTAGTCATCTGTTATTAGAATAACTAATTAATTTTGAATATTGAAATATTAATTTTTATAAGTCGAATAAATTAATTTTTTGATATTGGAAATATCTGAATATAAAACTTTAGGAGACTACTAATTTTCAAAAGCTAACCTCCAGCAAAGGGAGAAAAAAATGAATGATGAAGCCTAAACCACCAGCCACCCTATTGCTTGCACTGTACAATTCTTTCTCTATATATAGCTATGTTGTTCGTATAATAAAAAAAGAATCGACCGTTATAAATAAAAAAATTGAGTGTTTAAAAGCTTGAAGAAGGAGATTTAAAACACAACAGTGTTCATTTATTTTAAAAACCTGTGAATAGAACACTTTATTTTCCTTCAACGGGTTATTATATATATAGCAGTGTTTTTGAATGAATTATTGAACTTTGCTAAATGTTTATGAGTTCGATATGTAAATATGTGTATGAATATTGTGCTCGACATAGGCAGTTCTACCAACATTGTGCTTCTTCCCAAAAAGTTTCTCTGTTTATGTTGTAGTTAAAAACAGTTTTAACTTTCAACTTTAAAAATCAATATCTCCACATCTATTGAGTTTTAAAAATGATACCAAAACGAAAGTCATTCATTTTTTAATATAGAATATTTTGAAATTGATTTCATTCAACTTTATCAAGTAGAGAAAGAGAAAACAACATTTAACAGTGAGGGGATCGATTTTTGGTCAAGTTTCAACTATCTTAGTTTAATGAATCGATCATATGGTTGTGATCATGGTTGAAAGACATGATTTTAAGAGCTGTCTGAGGATTTCTAGTGGTGTGTGGAAGGAGAAATGTTGAGATGATCAGTTTGGGCGTGATGTCAAATTTCGGCGTTGTAGTTGATTTCATGGCAAGGCGTTTGGCGTGGGGAAGGTTGTGTGATGGCGCATCATAGAAAAATAGTGCAATGATTTTTCGTTGTGTGAGTAGGCTGTACAAGATCGAACTAAGGTTTAAAGATGATATGGGTTTGGTCTCGGTTCGTGGTCAATTGCGATTAGGAGAGAGAGAAGGAAGTGCGCATGAGAGGGAATAGGTAGAGTAGGTGATGGTGGGGCTCGAGGTAAGTTTTGGTGGTGGATGGTCGATTATGGGGACGTTGCAAGGCGGAAAGGTAGGCATGGTCTCGTTCCAAATTTGGGTGGATTTTCGAAAATTCAAAATTGAAGGTTAATCGCGATTTCAGGTGAGTAGTCATCGTCGTAGGCGACTTACGAGGTTGGTCGGTGGTGAAGTTAGTTGACTGGAGTTTGTGTGCAAGTGCACACTGTTCGTGCATTTTCGTGCACGTCTTCATGCATTTGTATTCAATTGAAAGATGAGGGAAGAGTGGAAGGTGGAAAAAGAAGTAAAAGTAATGGGCCGGGTTCAAATTCAGTTAGGCTGGGTGATTTGTTTTAAAGAAGTAAATTAAATTTATTTTTATATTTAATAATCTTTAAAATTTAAAACACTGTTTCTCTTTCATTTCAAATCCAATCGACACGTGAATTTTTGCATCATGATTCTATCGCTTAGTATTTTTGTGTGAACTAATATTGTCAAGTTTTTCCAAAACGTAAAATTTAATTATTTAAATAGTTGAACTGAATAAGTAAGTGATTTTTTATTTAACTAATTATACGTTAATTAATTAATTGTTGATGGGCTGTTTAATTTTAATTAATTAAGAATAAATCATTTTATAAATGTCTTTGATTGACAAGTAATTGATTTGAATTTTATAAACTTATAAATTTGTTTGTTGAGTTAAATTGAATTCAATGTGGTAAATTGGATATTTGTTTAGCGGAAATAAATCATTAATCCGCAAATCAAATTAATTGGACGATGTTTAGCAGAATAAATCACCATTCCGTTATCATTTATTTGACAAATTAAATTTGGACATTTACTTAGCAAAAATAAACCTCGTTCTACTATTACACTAGTAGGGATACTTAATTTCATTCCAATGGACTAGTATTGGATAAGTATTGTATTAACAATTGCTAGTTAATTATGGCTTTAATTTACATATGTTATGTAAATACCTGGATTTACAACTTAGATAGTTAACGGAATTAATGGTAACTTGATTAAGTACAATTGAAGTTACTAAGCCTCTTTCAAATTTGGAAGTTGATTTTTAAACTAAAGTTATTTTTAAGGATGATTGTTATTTATTGTGACATTCTAAAAATAATTAATAATTATTCGATAATGATTTACAGTCAATTATGTTATGATTCTTAAAAATTATTTAAAAGTATTTAATTATTATTTCCAAAGTTATTAAATTATTTAAATGTTTAAAAGTATGTTTTAATTATTAGTTAAAGTTATCTTAAATGATTTGATTTAAAAGTTAATTATTATTTAAAGAATGAATCGGTATTAAAATATTATTATTTCAAAGATAATTTATTCAAATATTAATATTGTTCCAAAAATAATATATTGTATAGTACATTTATACAAAAGAGTATTTTTCTAAATTAAACTTGGAAATTTATATAGAAACTTTATAAGCATTATTTTGAGATAATTATTTTATGAAGTAATGGTATATTTCCATGCCATAAACCGAGAGGCAGAGATTGCCTAAAATTAAGTTTGGATTTTCTGGGATAGAGACATAACCATTGAGCCGCTATCCATGGTCGATACCGAATGGTGCTTTTCATATTTATTTTAAAAGGTTTTCAAGTATTTTTGAAAGATATGATTTGTTAATATACTTATTCCTATGAGATAAGTCTATCACTGTTTTTGATAAAAAGTTTCAATTTATCAAAATTAAATTAAATGAGGCTTACTGATTCGGTGGAAAATGTAAATTTTGGTTGAATGTTTGTTTAATTGATAGTTAAATAACCGACTATCAAATCTTGACCTAAATATGTAATCCTTCTTAATTTTGGTGGTACAGAAATATTTCCTACTTAACACCAAAGGATTTTAACTCTAGAAATATCTAGGAGAAATGCGAGAGTTATATAGTACGATTACCATTCGGGTTGCTATACTGTACGTATAAACTTGCGGATCTTCTAGGACAAATGATAAGGAGATCCGTCTACTTAAATGGTTAGGTTGTGATCCCCGATCTTACGTATTATCAAATTATTTCCTAAAGAACCAGTTTTGAGCATTCCGGAAAGACGAAAAATGTTTTTAGAGCACCCAAGAAATGGAGAGTGTACTCGTAAGAGATGACTCGGAACCCATGACCTACTCCGAAGCCATATATGGTTAAATGAAGGAGATACGTTATATTTTGAGATGTTGAAATCCATGTGGGGTTCCATGACTCATTGGAGTGTGGGAATCTGTGTGAGACCCTTTTTCCCTTAGGTCCTTTACTCTCCATATCACATTGCCTTATCACCTCCTCTTATCCCCTTTGCCTTGTTCCTCTCGTCTCCCATCCTCTCCCCTCATTCATTCGATCACTTCACTTGATGTGAAGTTACCTTTTCATAATCTTTTATTTTTATTTTATTTTAAAGGAAAAGAAAAATCAAACTTACTTTTTAACCTAAGTAAATAAATTTAAACCTATTTCACTCTAACTATTTCTAGTTATTTATGTAAGTGTGCATATATAAATACTCTAGTGCACACAACAATTTCTGATAACATTTATATGATGAAAAGTCGAAAATCTAAAAAATTGATTTTCCGTCACATTTTTTCTTTTTCTTTGAACAAATTATTTTCATAAGTCAAATTCTAAAACAACTTCACCATCCTTAGTAATTACTTAAAAGAGGTTTATTTAAATTATAAAATCCATTAATTAACTATTTTAAAATATATCTAATATTCCTATTTTAAAGTGATTAAATTTCAGGTCGTTATAGAATATAGGAGTTTAAATAAAATTTATTCGAGTTATAAAAAGTATTTATTATTTAACTAATAATATATTTTGAGTAATAAAGCAATAGATGTTAATATATATATATATATATATATATATATATATTTAGGATAATATAACGACTTGAAATTAGAAATTTGGCATGCACGTGAATAGATTGTAGTTTGAAGTCTACTAAAATAATTGTCTTGTTAGTAGAAATATCTTTGAAATAATGAATTTTTCATAAGTATAGGCCATAATTTCATGGTGTAGTAAATGTTGATTTCAAATTTAATATGATGAACTTATTTGCATGAAAATAATTTAATGAAATTTATTTTGTATATGTTAAAGGTTTTTGAGAAGGGAAATTATTTTTCTCTTTAATAGAATTAACTAATTTTTGAATTTTTGATTTAATAATAATTTGGTTTAATAATTGAGTTTTAAATATTTTGAACTAATAGTCCAACTTTTAAAGAAATAAATCTTTATTATAGAAAGTCCGTAAAAAAAGTGAGCCGTGGTTGGGTCGGGACTTTAAAATACATAGAAACAGAGGAAAGCATGGTCTACTCATCCTAACAAGCATTGTTTTTGGGTACGCTTTTTCACCTTTTATGCATATAACCTCAAACTGATATTTGTAATAGTGCACCCATCCTTTTTGTGTTTAGGAGTATTACGGTTGCGGTAACCGTCGTTATTACCACAAACGGTAATCATAACCCTTTTTGACGACTATAAATTCTTATAACCGTTACCAAAACCATCTATGATGGCAAACCATCATATTTTTAATTTTGAAGCATTTTGTATATATTTTCAATTATATGCATTATTGATGATAAATTGATATAGCTCTAATTACTTTTTTAAAATTTATTTATTTGCTTATAAAAAACCAATGCATGCACATTTTATTAGTTCATGAAGGCACATATTACTAATCTACAAGATATTCCTTTAACTTAAATTACTAATTTTTATACTTTAATATTAAATATTATATAAAACAATCATGTATGATTGGTATGGTTAACCGCGATTATCTAATTCTTCAACCATTATCGTAACCGTTATCGTTATAAATGGTACTTAAATGAACAATTGGTACGGTTGAGTGGTTGATGGTTCAACCTTAATAGCCCTATGTGTGTTGGTTCTTTACTATTATCATGAAGTACTAAGGATAGTTGTGTAAAAAAATGTGAATTAATTTCCGTTTACTACAAAAGAACATGCAAAGACAACCACATATCTTATATGTGTAAAATTTATACAAAAAGCCTTTAAAAATAATAAGACCCAAGGACCGAATACAATATCCCCACAAAAGAAAGCGAAGATGCTAGCAAATGAATAACCCAATACTGCACCAATATACATCAAACCATAGCTGCTTCCTTTATTCTTTATACAATACAAAACGAATAGAAACCCCTAGAAATGAGGGGAAACAAAAATGGAGGGCGATCTTCCATTTTTCTTTAGAAAACGAAGCGATCTAACTTTAAAGAGGCTTTCATGGCTCCGCCTTGCCTTTTTGAGTAGCTTGAGTGTCCGATTCTAGGTGAATATCACTGGATAAGTAAGTATTTCTAGAAGAGAGCTTCTCAATCTTCCAAAGAATGCTACTTTTCCCTAGACCTATGCGTATATCTCTGAAATTACGAGATTTAGAGGAGTTGATCTTTGTTTGAATCACTTGCTCTTTTGATTTGTTACTTTCTCCTCTACAGCATACAAATAAGTGATACACTTAATTGTTTAGGATGCTTTTATAGTAATTATCTCCAGTTCTCCGATTATTAATGTTCAGATGCATATATTCATCATTTGGCAGCGAATGAGTCTCCACAGGAACACCGCTGTTAGAACAATAACACCATCCATCTGTAACAGGCAAACAAAGAGTATGATTCTTTGCATTTATATTACTATCAGCGTTATAATTAACCATATTTTGTCTAATTCCCTTGCAGAATTACGTCCTATTTATAGTGCTGGAGTGGCCGCCTCTAGGAAGATAGCTTGTGCAGCTGCTGTCTTGTCCTAATGTTGATGTCTTTGACCTAAAAGTAATACTTTGATGTAGGATAATGCCTTCAATTCTCCTTCAGGGAATATCAATAGTATATTTCCCACATTGTAAGAAATCTTCAACCCTTTCCTCATCATTATCCAACTTTTTATTTGAATTTGATAATTCAATGAAGTTTTATTGTTTATTTGATTTTCTGATGATATTTGATATTCTAAGCTGATAATTTTTCAAAATTGTATGCTGTTGTTTTCTTTATTATTATGAAGTCTTTGATTCCTTTCTCTCCAAATATGATATACAACAGCAATCAACATTATGGAAGCTTTACTAAGTCCCTTTGATTTGGCTTTGAAATTGTTTTGGATATAGTATGTGCTTTCTCTGATGCCTTGAATAGATTCATACTGATTGAACTATAAAACATTTTTAGCTCTATACCATATGTGTTATTGAGTATAAATAATCAAAAAACAGATGGTCTGCACTTTCAGCATCATTTTTGCAAAGTAAACACTTGCTTTTTGCATTTTTAGTCCATTTGACACATCTGTCTTTAGTTGGAATCTTATTAAGAAGGGCAAAATAAGTGCAGTGAGACATTTTTTGTAAATTTGCTTTATTCCATATTAATTTTGCCAATTAACCTTTGTTTCCTCTCCCTTGATGAATTTCCACACTTTTTTGAAAGAGAAATTGTGTTTAATTTCCATACCCATGCATCTTTCTAAAGATTTTGATCTATTGAAAAAATTTCAACTGCTAACTTGAATATTGAAGCAGCATATTGATTATGTGTTTTCAAACACTGATTTTGGATAATGCTTTGAACTTTTTCATTAGCCCCACCTAAAAAATATAAGTTGCTCCAACCGAGAAGATATATTAGTTATTTCCCAAATATCCATGGATCAAACCCGTAAATTGGTTTGACTTCCATCCTTAAATTTTCTTTCCAACGGTTTTTTACCAATTTCTCTACAGCCAAGAATGTTCTTCCAAGTGAAGAATGATGATTTTCAATACGTGCAGTCCAAAAAATTTTGTTTTTAAGATACTTTGCTCTCATCCACCTTGCCCACATGGATTTACCATCAATAAATTTCCAAAATAATTTGAACTTTGCTGCTTCTCTTAAGTCTTTGATATTTCTTAAGCCCAAGCCACTTGCTTTTCTAGGTGTACAAACTGTTTCCCAAATAATTTTATGTTGTTTACTTTCCAAAGGAAGTCAGTACACTTTTTCTCTATTTTTGTGAATTGCTTTTGCTGGAATATTATGAGATTGAATCTAATACATAATAATTGCAATGATGGTGGTATGGGTTAATTCCAATCTAGCGGTTAGAGATAGAATTTTGCTAGACCATCCTTCAAGCCTGCTTTGAATAATATCATATAGCCTTATGCAATCTCTGTCATTGATTTGATTCATGCTTAAAGGAAGATCAAGATATTTAACTAACAAGCTTCCTTCCTTAAAATTTAATATGCTTAGAATCTCTTCTTTACTTGTGCATCCTTTGCTTAAATAAATTTTATTTTTGCATTCACTAACTTTCAGACTAGCATAAGCATCCAATTTTTCAATACTTTCACTATCATTCTAGCACTATGAGCATCTGCATTTGTAAGCAATAGTAAATCATCATCATATAAAAGATGTGTAATATAGAGCTTAACTCTGTTTATTGCTTTAATGTTCCCTTTAATTTGTTTAATTTCAATTGAAATTGAGAAATATTTTGCAATGATCCGCCTTTTCGATACTCAAAAATCAACACTAATACGTCCATGGTATTCACATACCGAAAAACCAAGTGCTGGAAAGACGGATTGCTAGAGAAAAGAAAGAAGAAAGAAGACAAAACGAAACTAAACAACACAGAATCTCACAATGTAATGAATAATCTATAATATAATAATGATTTTTACAAAAGAAAAAATGCAATGTACATACCTTCATCAGAGTACACTAAACAATTTATTAGCCTGGACATTTATAACAACCTATACTCATAAATGTTGATGAGTATAAACAATAAATGCAGCGAAAAATAAACATGTACGTGAATATGTCTTGAAGTCCTCCAGCTCGTCTTCTGAAGCTCCAAAGCATCCATATCTGAATCTGTAAATATGCTCAGTCAGACTCGAGTATTATAAGAACACAATGCCCGGATCAATTTGGTAAACGAGCGCGAGAAAACACACACAAACGTATTTTAAAATTGCAAAAACCTTTCAAAACAAAGATATCTCGTATAACCACGTCGCACATAAACACGGACATGTTTTTACCTTATGATAACCAAAACATTTCTTAGAATGTCCTTTGATATTATAGTACTATATAGAATACAAATACCTATTAAACATAACCGAAATTGTTACATTAATTAAATTCCAGCATAATAGATTTACAACAAAAATCGTAAAGGCATGTAATGGGGAATGGATTTCCATACAATGACAATACACCAGGGTACTACCTGCCACAGTACATCTTTTGAAAATGTACGGTAGACCATTCCAACAAAGGACTGGCCTACCCCTTATAGAATAGTACCGAATATGTCATCACCGCACTTGCTTTGCAACCTTTTCCCGAGAGCTCTCATGCACAACCAATTCCATAAATATGTAAATCTGTATCTAGAAAGGTGATGGCATACCTAATAAATGTGACCCACTTAGCTCTGATGCAACTCCCTTGAATTTAATCATTCTCGGTTGATGAGATCGAAGGCTACGTTTTATCTTTTAAATAGCAAACCTATTTGGAATACTAACACTATGCTCCAGGCAGCAACGTAGTGCCAGTATTCATCCATACAAGTTGTTCAGTATATGAGCAAACCGAAGACACTACCTCTACTACATCCATTTGGCATCACCCATGGGACTAGTAGCAAATAGCCCTTACACTTCAAAGCTCTATCTTCGATTTCATACTCTTCAAGATGTCTTCAATACGTCACTTGAGTTGGATCGAAGTAGATTTTAGATAATTCATACTTATGCTAACCCGATATCTTTGAAACAACATTCCATAATTTTCGATAAACTCAACCCCAGTTCTTTCGGAAATAAACACACGGTAAATAGAAGTGAGGATCACCCCCTAACCATTTAAGTGGATGGATGTCCCCATCATTTTTCCTAGGAGAACTACGTGAGATTTATATGTACAGTACAACATCATTGAGGATGACTGTGCCATATAACTCGCATTTTTCCCCTAGATATTTTCAGAGTTATATTTTGGTCCAGATTTGATGGTCGGTTATTTAGCTACCAAAAATCAAATAATTCATCCATAGATTTAATTTGCTAAGGGAAATAACACTGGTTAAGTACAAAGCAACTCTGGGCCTCTTAAATTAATTTTTTCATTAATTTAAAACTACTTTGAATCATTCCTATACTTATCTCAACGGTATAAGTATATCCATAAATCTTAAGAAAGATTTTTATTTCATATCGTACTTGAATTTGGGTTAGATCAGAATCATTTAAAATAGAGATAATAAAAACTCAAACACTATTCTTTCGGTGTTGAGAAGGGAAAGAATATTCCCTACCACTATAAATAAGAAGGCTAATTCGGGAAAATGAAATCTCTATTATAAATAACTCTTTTATAAAACTCCTTTTTATAATATGAGGTGACAAATTCATTTATGAAGTTTCTTCCATAAAATTTTATTTATAAATTCTTTTATGAATAATTAAACATAATTTCAACTTCCTTTTCATAAATACCCAAATTTGTTTAACCAACTCCTTTAAAAAATCCTCTATATTATTTATAAACTCTTTTCTAAACCTCCTTTTATATAATATTATTTATAAACTCATTTGATAAATTTCTAACTTCTTTGCATCTCCTTTATAATCGCCAGGTTCATTTATAAAATTCATTTTATAATTTTCTAAATATAATTTCAAACCCTTTTTCAAAACAAAACTCTAAGTATAAAACAAATCCCAAAATATAATTATGAAACTCGTATAATTTTCATAAATTTTCAACAAATTTCCAAATGGAGTTTATTTTCCCCTTTCCCAAAATGATATTAATTTTGTTTTTATAAGATATTACATCAAAACCATTCTTTTATTTTATAAAACACTTTTTATAAATCTATTCTCCACTTATGAATTAATGTTTATAAATCTACAACATTTTATACGAACAATTTACAATTATTATTTCAAATATTTCAATCTTCTTTAAACCCTTAAAATTTCTTTTAAGATAATCCTTTTTAAATTTCTTTTAAAAGTAAATATTTACTGTTGTAATATTTTCTATAAAAACCAATACTTCAAAAATAATTAATTTAAAATATTTACTTAAATGTAAATATTAGAAGAATAAATAAAAAAATTGGAATAGAATAGAAAAGTTTTAAAAACGCATTTAAATTAAAATATCAAACAAATTCCAAATAATCAAATTTAAAACATTTTCCAAATAGATAAACATTTTCAAAATCAAACAACACTTAATGGTATTTCCGAAATACTATACCAAGGTCGATGGTTGCTATAGCACTAACAAATGCTGTTACCTCTCTTAACTATAAAATGGTTCAATTTTTCACAATGTCGGTGCCAAACAGTTAAATTTTAGCATTTAACAAACTAAATCACATATGTATATCTAAACAAATGAACAGGTAAATAACTGAGAATTTTCGATCATTACGGTGAGAAATCCTGATTTCTCGACAAACTTTTCTGTATTTCAGTTTTAAATGCCTATTGTTTGTAAAAGAGAAATTTTAACAAAACAGCTAACAATTTCAACCAAATACAAACAATAAATTTTAATTACTATAATATACAGATTTATCCAATGAGGTGAGTTATACTCATCGAAATTTCAGTTGGTACGAAACTTTCCGGTTTGTATTAAAATTGAACGACGTCTGATTTTATCTAAATTTCAACTTGCTCCAAACTCAACCAAACTAATTCCATCGCGTAGCTCTCGTCATTACAAGCGCAATGCAAAAAATTTCATCGCAAAAAGTTTCATCTCCATCAAACCTCGTGTGAAAAAGTTATTAAGTATATAAGTTTTTCGATTTTGAATAATATAAGTAACACACTAATTACCTTATTAATTTCGTAGTTACCATTTTAAAATCAAATCCTTCTTCCTCAGCTAACCCACACTCTATTCCAGTGAACCATTCCCCATGGCCAATTCTTTGATTCCCAAATCCACCTCGTCTGGTGCATGAAATGCCGCATTGACTTCACCGTCGTACATTACACACCGACCTCCACCTTCTCATCACCACCGCCTTCCGCCTGCATTTCTCCACAAAATCCCGATCCGATAGGCCCTCTTCACGACGTGAAATGTCACACTACTCAAAGCAAGGTCGGACCACCCGAGAACATGGCCAAAGCTGTTACTTGCTTTGCCAAACCCAAATACAACCTCAAAACGAGCCAACTCCTCCTTGATTTGATAAAAATCAAAACCCTAGTTCGTTTGGGTCTAAAACCTTCATTGTAAAAACTAACGCATGCTCGGTTTGAGGTCATGACTTCCACAGATCCTACCCATGTGTAGATCTAAGCATTTGCAACTCAAAGATTTCAACTTTTTATTTTTATGATTTTCTTTGATTTATTTTGATTTTTTAAAGAAATTGAGTTTCTAAGTTCTCTTGTTTTTGAACAAATGGATGTAACAGTACAATTGGAAAGGATGAAAAACGTATGGTGATGATTTTTTTTTTTTGTTTAAATGTTAAGTTATGCATATAATTTACAAATTCCGGTATCTCGTCGTAAAGACCTTTATTCGCGTATGAACTTTGATGATAAAACAAAAAAAAAAGTCGTGCTCAGAACATCTAGACGACCAAAAACAATAATAATATACACTGGTTATTGGATTTTGTAAATTCACAAAAACACTATTGTTTGGCAAATGATCGTCAAAATGATTAATTTAAATAATTTCCAAATTATTAATTACATAAAAATAATGAATTAAATTAAAAATACATCAATAAAATTAAGTCAAAATAATAATACTAATTTATTCTGTGATTATTTATTTGACCATTTATTACTGTAAATAAATTTACAAACGAATTTACTGTTATTATTTATTAACTTAAAAGGAGTCAATATTTATTGACTTAAAAGGAGTCAAATAAGTCTATAAATCCACTAAATAAATATTAGCTTCAAAGCCTCAATTTTTAAATCACTTCAAGTATATAGTTCCTAATCCAATTATTTACAGTGATCCTTGTATTTGAATTTCATGTATTATTCTAAATTAAATCTCTGTATTTGGATTTTTGAGTTATTTAACTTTTCAAACCAACATTTTAATATTTAAATAAATTAAATATGTCAAAATCAAATGACCGAAATTCTAGATCGTTACATTTTCATAACAATAGTGAATAGATAAGGAGGTAATGGATGTCCTTGTCTAATTCCTTTATTGCTATGTATAAAATCTTTAGGGGAGTCATTAACTAACATTGAGTGTGTTACATTATCAATACATTCTTTTACAATAACACAAAATTTTCCATTAAACCACATTTGTTGCATCGTATGTATTATTAACTGCCTCTTAATTTTATCAAAGGCTTTATGTAGGTCAATTTTAATACACAAATTTTTTTATTTTCAATTTTGTAGTTTCGGACTTGCTCATGGGCAAACAAAGTGTTTTTAACTATAAGCCTTTCAGGTATATAAGCACATTGATTTCCAAAAATTAAAATTTTCGAAAATACTTTTATTCTGTTGTATAAAATGTTAGATATGATTTTATAAATAAAGTGACAACAAGTAATGAGTCTATAATCTTCTAAACCATTAGGAATTTTAACCTTTGGAACCAAAGTCAAAAAATTTCTATGTTTAAAACCTTTTATCAGCTTTCCAAATTTAAAAAATTCTGAAATAACATAAAAAAAACCATTGATACCAGCCCAATATGTAAAACTTAGCCTCAATACCATCAGGTCCAGGACTATTATCATTGTTAGCATCAAAAATAATATTTCTGATTTCTTCCAATCTAACTAGCGCAAAAAGAATGTCTTGACAATTTTCATTTAATAAAAATTTAGTGTATACTAGGAAAGAATTAAATAATTTAGTAAAGTAACTAATGGCTTCCCTCTCTACATCTTTTGTATCATTTAAAACATTTCCATTTGCATCAATCAATTTTTCAATATCATTTCTATTTTTCCTGCTAGACATTCTAGCATAAAAATATTTACTAGATTCATCCACATTAGTCAATCGGTCAATTTTTGCTTTCTACCTTAGATTAACTGATTTCATGTAACAGCCCGCAAATCCGTACCCCTTGAGTCAACACTATTCTACAACAATCAACCCAACTTGTACAGAAATACGAACCATATGTGTTAAAGAAGAAGAGGTAGAAGAAGAAAAATAGAAAACAAACATCAGAATCTAACCATCGCAGCGGAATAAAATATAATAGATAGTAAATAATCTTTACTCAAAATCAAATATATCTGTTTACATATATTACATCATCAGAGTACATCAATCACAGCTTACATCAATAACATACAATGGATACACAACAACTCAAATAGCGAAATATATATATAAACAAGTACGAATGTAAGTATCGTCAATCCAGCTCGTCTCCTGAGCTCCATAGCATCATATCCTGTATCCTATAATACTCGGTCTGACCCGAGCATCACAGTTAAATAATACCCGAGTCAGTCTGGAATACCAGCGTGAGAAAATCACACCCAATTGATTATTAAAGTTTCAAAAATCCTTTGAAAACAAAAGCAGCTCGTAAGACCTCGCCACAAATAAACATGTCGGGTTTTTACCTTACGATAGCTAAAACATTTTTTATAGAAATCCGCTGATAATATAATAGGGTCTATATACAAATACTTATAAAATAGCCGATATTGTTACATGATTAAATTCCAGCTACTAGCCACAAAGTGGGTAATACAAACAAAACTCGTACAAGGCTTGTAGGGAGAATGGATTTCCTACTAATGGCTAGGCACTGGGGTACCACCTGTCACAGTACGGGGCCTAGATCACCGTACCGAGGAGTACGCCCGCTCCCCTGCAACACAAGGCCAGGACTACCCCTTACTGGATAATCCCGAGTGAGATCACCCCGCGGTTGGGATCAGCAACCGCCCACTAAGCCGAAATAAAAAGGGACATCTAGACTGGAATGACCTCACCCTGCTTAGGTGCTACCCACCTAGCCTTGCTGCATAACCCCTGATTTTCAGTCATTCTCGGTTGATGAGGCTTGAGGCTAAGCGTTACCTTTTTAGAACATATCCTTTAGAATGCCCATCGCCTACCTGACGATGTTTCGCAAGCATTCTTCCATACAAGTCCGTCCCGTGTTCGAACGGAACCGAAGGCACTATTCCTACTACATCCATTTTGAAAATATCCTCAAGATTAGTAACGACTAGCCCTTGTACTTCACCACTCCATTTTCGAATCCAAAATCGTTTTTCACGAAAACGTACAAATCGGATCGAAGTGGTTTTCGAGAAATAAATCTCGATCCCGGTCTCTTCGAAACGATCAATGTGTTTGTCCAATATTGATAGTCGGTGATTTAACTATCAATTTATATTCACAAACAACCATTCAACAATAAATAATTTCCCAAAATATTTATTCATCTCAAAATCTCTTGACAAGGTATATTCTCACTTTCAAATCTTTTTGAAAATAGTTTTCAAACTATCTTCCTTTTTCTCAGAATAAATTCCGAGTATTTTCATTCCCACTGGAATCACCAAGCACAAACTTTAGATTGTAAAATAATTAAAAAATACTTTATTGTAAAATATATTTAACACTTAATTTAGGAAAATTTACGTTAATACTTAATTTATAATAATACTTTAAACAAAAGACCAAATCATTCTTTAGATAATTATTATGATAATAGATTAAACAAAAATACTTACTTGGAATTTACCTTTAAAATAATTAAGTTAAAACTACTTCAATAATCGATTAAAAATATATACTATATGAATATTTGAAAATAAGGTTACTTATAAATATATAAACTAGATTCTCACCTTTAAAACAGAATTACCAAGTCACTCTTTATAAATTATTACTACGGTAATAGATTGGAATAAATATTTACTTTAGAATTTAAAACAATTAGAAATAATAAATTTCCAAGAACATACTTTATAAAACAACATTAAAATCTTTATTTTATTTTAAAAACTTACTTTGAAAACGTACTTGGCTATCCGGAGAAATATACTTCTCTTCACATTCTTTAAAAATAAATTCCTATTTATTTTTAAATAATTTTTCCCATACCATTAATAAATTCCCACCTTGAATTTATTCTTCCAAATATCCAATTTCAAACTCTTAAATCAATTTTCAGATTGATTTCCAATTTACTTCTTTTATTCCAAAATCCTTTAATTTCAGATCTCATTCCTTACTTATGATTTAAAATACTTTTAACTGGAAAATTCAAGTTTTTGGTTCCTCAAATTGCTTCTAAATCCTTTTAAATAAATTTAAACTTTGAAATTTAAATAATTCTTTATTCTTTTAATTGATATCACTTAGGTTTACTATTTATTAATTTCTGCTTATTCAAATCCTTTATCCTCCATACTCGACATTATTTATTAGTACTTTAATTTCATTTCCATTCCTTTCCAATTCATTCTTAATTTGTTTAAATTCACTATTATTATTTCACTTACAAATTCTCTTCATTTTATTTCCAAAATTCAATTCTATATATCTTGATAACTTAGTGCACAGGAATGTATTCGGGTAAACCATAACAGCCAATATTCCAATGTAATTCATCACAGGATATCAAATAATTATACAGAGAATATTAAATAATTTAAATTAAATGTTGAGGGGTCCAGTTAGATCCCTCCAACCTGTTTTCCCTGCATCCACAGACATTAGCATCACATAATATGCTAATTCAAATTATACTATACTATATCACATCAATCAATTCAACCACACAATCAATTATTTAAATTTAATCACTTAAATTTAAATTTAAACTGAGTGAGATTAACTCACCTTTGACTTTTAATTTGCAATCCAAGTCCATCTCGATCATTATCTCCCAATTTTAACCTTGAATAAACATTGGATGATTTTTATTAACATTCGAATAAATCGACCATAAAATTTTCGTATATGAATTTAATTATCCAATGCTTTAATCCCAGACTAGTAATTTAATTTTAAGCTGATTTCCTTTTTATAAAATATTTTTAGTACCTAAAAGAATTTAATAAGTTAATATCTTCATCATATATTATTAATAATAAACTAGTTAGTGAAGACATGTGTATATATGTATATAAAATTTTAAGTTAGACCAGACACGTTTACCTTTACGGTGTTATATATTTTCTTTACTGTATTTGTAAACATTAATCACTTAATTAAATTAAAAACAACCCAATACCTTAAACGCGAACAGGAGTTCACCAACGCCGAGCTTCTGTTCATATTCCAAAACGTGCTTGGCCGAGCTCACTGCACCGCAAAACCCTAGCCTCGTGCCATCATCACCACGTCGTCGTTGAAGAAGTCACACACGAGGTGCTCAGGTCTTCTCAAACTCGCGACGCCTCCACACAAATCGAAGTGCCGCCCCTATCGATCCCTCATCGCACGCGAAACCCTAACTACTACCATCCGCGATCATGATTCAACCCCGAGTTCGAGCATCCAATTCGCCGTGATTTGAAGAGGAGGTGAGGGACTCGCGTTCGAAAAGGAAGAAAGGGGTTTCGAATAGAAAGGGGTGTCTGCCATTTTCGTTTCCTTATTCTTTTTTTTTTAAAATGTTCAGCTGTTGATGAAAAAAAGAAGTCCAAAAAAAAGTAGGAAGTGGTTGAGATAGAAGAAGCGTACAAAGGAAGCCTATAGAGAATTACAGCTGGAGATAATTATTATTATATATATATTTTATCTCAATTCAATTCGTATCAATATCAATGTGTTTATATATCGCATGCTCACACAACAACCTCAATCACAATGAAATTTGAAACCCGATAATAATTCAATATTACGCACCCAATGGAACTGGTTTCATTGAATTCCGAGCATGTGCCTTGGAAAACTATTTTTAGATTCAATTTAAACGATTTAAATTTCAAAACTGAACAAACAACTTTCAAATTCAATTTTAACACTTTACTATCTTCACTATCATCACTATAAATTTTATAAGCCTTCAAATTATTTTTAATCAGACTTAAAATCTCAGATTTCATATTTTTTATCCCACATCAAATTATTTACTTCAATAATTTAACTATCAAATAAATTGTAATATTTGAATTCAAGCTAAAATAAACCTTTAAATATTTAAAATCAATTAAATATTCCAATTTCAAATGCTCAAAAATTCCGGGTCGTCACATTCCTTCCCCCTTAAAAGAATTTCGTCCCCGAAATTACTAACTAGGAAGGATGGTCTAAAACCCATTTACTTTTCCCAAAATCAAACAGGTTCTACCAATTCAACATCTTACCAACTATTTTTTTTTTATAAAAGACCCATTATTATTCTTATTAACTCTTCAAACCTTTTCTTAGTTTCAAACTATACTATTTGTTTAACCATTCAAGTTTCAATTAAAAACCAAATTTTGAATTATCAAAATTTTCTCAAAATTTTTCTAACTCCCTAAATTTTCGAAAAATTTCGCCAGCGTCTCCTTTGCGCGGCTAGCTCGGTACAACTACAAAATGGCTCTACGGCCTTCCAAATCCAAAAAGAAAACAAAAGGCCAAGTGGCTCAATCCAAATCCCAATCAAATTTCATATAGGGACTTAAACACATACCTTTTTGTCGAGCATTTCAAATTTATCTTTTGAAATCAAATCCAATTCTCTTTTCCCTTTATATCACCTGCATATTCTACATGACAACAATATCCAATCACAAAATTCCAAAAACATTTTATCGACTTCCTTACAAGTGTCAATTATTTACTCATTCAAATATCAACTTTGGAATATATTTGTAATATCAATCTCCAATTAAGAATTCACCATACCTTACTTAAGTTTAATATAAGCATTCTATATGCTTCTTTGTTTGTTTTCACTTCACCACTTTAGTTAATATCTATTTCTATTCACATTGATTCTTTCATTTCCGTACGAATTCAATTTATCTTTAACTTTAAATATTGAATTTTATTTGTCATTTGAAACAAATTTATGTCATTATTTTAAATTGGTTTCATTTACTAACTTATTTTAGTTTCCAATTTGAAATCGTTTTGTCGTTAACAAAATTTTCCAAAATTTCCAAAAAATTTCTAACTCCCAAAATTTCTGAAAATTTTTGACAGTTCCCTTTGTACGGAGGAGCTTTTGCAATTTGACAAAAGAGATAAATATATATACATCGACCCACACGGTCGGAAAAACCAAAAACAGTTTATATTTCCTATTTTTATTGCGTAGGCATACCTTAATTTAGCATTTTAAGCAATCAGCTTATTTATATTAGCAACTAGCACAACCATATCCAGCCCCACGGCATCCAGGTATCTGTACTTACTCAATTTAAACATGTAAGTGCCAAACATATGCAGTTTAACTATATTTCACTTAGTTGCAATGGTAAAAACAAATGAATTCTATAAGAAATGCACATCAAACATTTTCCGTACGCAATTTATACAATTTTCATACTAATTCAACTGTTTCAATTAATTTACAAACCATTTTCATTCAATTTGAATGGTTTAAAACTCAATCGCTTACACTTAATTTATTTTAAGCAAACTGAACTCATATTTAATTCAATTGCTCTCAAAATCAATTCATTTTACTTTTACCAATTTATATAATTTTAATTACTTCCCTTTTACATCAAATGACAATTTATTCTATGCAGTTTGACGAGATCTATGTGAATAAATCAATATTTATGCTTTATAACCAATTTAAATTGATCTCAACTAAATTTATACTTAATTCTATTCCATTTTTAAATTTATTCACAATCCATATATTCTCATTTTCATTGCATTTCAGATTTGAACCCATTCATTTGCATTTCATTTTATTATTCAAACTAGTTCATTATTCAAACAGGTTCCATTCAAAATCATTCGATCTAGCTCGGCACATTCTGTTTAAATTTTATTCACAATCCATTCATTTACGTTTTGTTCCATACTTGTTTATTCCGAACTATTTTATTTAGCTCAAAGACAATTAAGCTATTTCATTCAATAACCATTTCAATTTCTCTTATAGACTCCAAGTTATTTCAATTCCTTAACAATTTAAATAGTTTACAATTATTTATTTAAGAATTTCATTCCATTAAATATTATCTGTAACTCACCGAATTTTATTTCAATCAAAATCCATTTTTACTTGATTTAAATCCAAACCACTATTATTAAACTTAATTTTAAGTTGAATTCAATTCAACTCCTTTCCATCTTTTAGCTTAAGTTTATTCACTCCAATTTTATACTTAAGCTCATTTCGTTTTAAGTAAATCTTTCTCTTCCATTCAACTTAATTCTATTTCAGTTAAATCTCATTTTAAAATTTACAATTTCATTTTTATTCAATGCATTTCCAATTATATCTAATTTGGTAACATCTCAAGTTAAATTTTAATTTATAACTCAAGTCATGATCCCACCATTCTCCTTTAATTTACCATCCAATTTATTAACTTACAATTCAATTTCATTCTCAATTCATTTAATTAATTGTAAGGCCACTTTCAATTATATTTTCTTCATCGACAATTTAAGTCGAATTTAATTATAATTTGAGTTTTATTTTCAAACCTCATCATAACTCACAATTCAATTTCATTAACTAATTTATTAACAAATTTGTTCTTCCCTTATTTATAATTCAACACTTGAATTTTAACTCCAAATATCACTCCATTTAATTTTCTTAGTTCAATTTAGTTTATAATTCAAGTTTTGATTTTATTTCTATTCTCCAATTCATCAATACTATTTATTTTGGATTTTCTATCCCATTTTTCAATTTATAAGTCATAACTTATTATTTTACACATTTCCATTCATTCTAGGTTTGAATATATTCTTATTTTATTTTTAACTCAAGCCTTATGCTTATTTACAACCCAAACATATTTTATTTTATGGATTTTTAATTCTTTTACACGTTATTCTTATTTATTTATTTCAGTCCAATCCTTAACCAATTTTTTTCTTATTCAACTTATTTCCATTTATTCAGGTAAAAATCTGATTCCATTCGATAACTCAATTGAATTTTTGTTCCAATTCAATTTTATTTTAACTCAGTTTTATTTAACTCAATTCGATTTCAACTTGAGTCGAATACAACTGGATATTATTTTCAGCCTATTCAATCAATTTCAATCCAGTTAAATTTTATTCTCCAATCCAAGTTAATTCCATTTTTAACTTTTCACTTTAAATTTAAAGTTCCGACATTCAAAGCTTATATTTCTCTGATTTAAAAATCATCCCAATTTATAAGTTTATAATCTATCTCATCAGGATTTTTTTAAACACCTGACTTTTGGTTTCAAGTTATTTTGAAATCTCCAACATCTCAAATCACATTTCTCAAAAGTCAAACCAATCCTGGTTTTTTTATTCCCAACAAATTTCCTTTGAAATTTTCAGAAACAACTTGTTTTTCTAAACAAATCAATTTGGTAGCAATTCTTCACTTAGAAATTCAAAAATGAATACTGATAATGCGGCCGTCGTCATCAGAATTATTTCCCAATAATCCAAGTGGTTTCAATGCTATATCACTTTCAAAATCCATTTAAAATAAATTTTCTTTTTAGAAATATCTCTAAAGCACTAAGGCTATTATTTACCTTCAAAATACTTCCAAATCTCTGGGATTTAAATTTCCAAATCCTGCTTAGATCAACTATAATTCATTTGCACAGCTTATGCTCATACAAATTCTCATTTGATTATATTTCAATTTATAATTCATATTTATAAATTTCATTTTATAATGAATTTATTCTCTTAAACTTTGATTATATTTTCAAATCACTTAACAATGATAACACTTTAATATTATTCTTCCTAACATCCAAGCAACCATATATTAACTAAACTAATTTACAAAAACTTTTCTTCATATCAAAAATATATTTTGGGTAAAATTATTTCATTCACCCGCATTAAAAACAATACCGTGTCGATTGTTCTATTCAAGTGTTTAGAAACCCCTTCAATACAGTTGCGCAGACTGTGTCGACGAAGGTTCATATACCACTCAATAAATCAATCAACACAATATTAAAACAATTTATATTCACTAACAAATACGCGCTCATATTTATTAATACGCTCAAACTCATTATAGAGTACTATAGACTTTATTTTATGAGTAATTCCCACCAGAGCCAAGGTTATCACCAACCTAAGCTCTGATACCAAGTGTAACAACCCGCAAATCCGTACCCCTTGAGTCAACACTATTCTACAGCAATCAACCCAAGTTGTATAGAAATACGAACCATATGGGTTAAAGAAGAAGAGGTAGAAGAAGAAAAATAGAAAACAACATCAGAATCTAACCATCGCAGCGGAATAAAATATAATAGATAGTAAATAATCTTTACTCAAAATCAAATATATCTGTTTACATATATTACATCATCAGAGTACATCAATCACAGCTCACATCAATAACATACAATGGATACACAACAACTCAAACAACGGAATATATATATATAAACAAGTACGAATGTACGTATCATCAATCCAGCTCGTCTCCTGAGCTCCATAGCATCATATCCTATATCCTATAATACTCGGTCTGACCCGAGCATTACAGTTAAATAATACCCGAGTCAGTCTGGAATACCAGCGTGAGAAAATCACACCCAATTGATTATTAAAGTTTCAAAAATCCTTTGAAAACAAAAGCATCTCGTAAGACCTCGCCACAAATAAACATGTCGGGTTTTTACTTTACGATAGCTAAAACATTTTTTATAGAAATCCTCTGATATTATAATAGGGTCTATATACAAATACTTATAAAATAGCCGAAATTGTTACATGATTAAATTCCAGTTACTAGCCACAAAGTGGGTAATACAAACAAAACTCGTACAAGGCTCGTAGGGAGAATGGATTTCCTACTAATTACTAGGCACTGGGGTACCACCTGTCACAGTACGGGGCATAGATCACCGTACCGAGGAGTACGCCCGCTCCCCTGCAACACAAGCCCGAGACTACCCTTTACTGGATAATCCCGAGTGAGATCACCCTGCGGTTGGGATCAGCAACCGCCCACTAAGCCGAAATAAAAAGGGACATCTAGACTGGAACGACCTCACCCTGCTTGGGTGCTACCCACCTAGCCTTGCTGCATAACCCCTGATTTTCAGTCATTCCCGGTTGATGAGGCTTGAGGCTAAGTGTTACCTTTTTAGAACATATCCCTTAGAATGCCCATCGCCCACCTGACGATGTTTCGCAAGCATTCTTCCATACAAGTCCGTCCCGGTTCGAACGGAACCGAAGGCACTATTCCTACTACATCCATTTTGGAAATACCCTCAGGATTAGTAGCGACTAGCGCTTGTACTTCAACGCTCCATTTTCGAATCCAAAATCATTTTTCACGAAAACGTACAAACCGGATCGAAGTGGTTTTCGAGAAATAAATCTCGATCTCTTCGAAACGATCAACGTGTTTGTCCACTATGATAGTCGGTGATTTAACTATCAATTTATATTCACAAACAATCATTCAACAATAAATAATTCCCCAAATTATTTATTTATCTTAAAATCTCTTGACAAGGTATATTCTCACTTTCAAATCTTTTTGAAAATAGTTTTCAAACTATCTTCCTTTTTCTCAGAATAAATTCCGAGTATTTTCATTCCCACTGGAATCACCAAGCACAAACTTTAGATTTTAAAATAATTAAAAAATACTTTATTGTAAAATATATTTAACACTTAATTTAGGAAAATTACGTTAATACTTAATTTATAATAATACTTTAAACAAAAGACCAAATCATTCTTTAGATAATTATTATGATAATAGATTAAACAAAATACTTACTTGGAATTTACCTTTAAAATAATTAAGTTAAAACTACTTCAATAATCGATTAAAAATATATACTATATGAATATTTGAAAATAAGGTTACTTTATAAATATATAAACTAGATTCTCACCTTTAAAACAGAATTACTAAGTCACTCTTTATAAATTATTACTACGGTAATAGATTTGAATAGATATTTACTTTAGAATTTAAACAATTAGAAATAATAAATTTCCAAGAACATACTTTATAAAACAACATTAAAAAATTTATTTTATTTTAAAAACTTACTTTGAAAATGTACTTGGCTATCCGGAGAAATATACTTCTCTTCACATTCTTTAAAAATAAATTCCTATTTATTTTTAAATAATTTTTCTCATACCATTAATAAATTCCCACCTTGAATTTATTCTTCCAAATATCCAATTTCAAACTCTTAAATCAATTTCTAGATTGATTTCCAATTTACATCTTTTATTCCAAAATCCTTTAATTTCAGATCTCATTCCTCACTTATGATTTAAAATACTTTTAACTGGAAAATTCAAGTTTTCGGTTCCTCAAATTGCTTCTAAATCCTTTTAAATAAATTTAAACTTTGAAATTTAAATAATTCTTTATTCTTTTAATTGATATCACTTAGGTTTACTATTTATTAAATTCTGCTTATTCAAATCCTTTATCCTCCATACTCGACATTATTTATTAGTACTTTAATTTCATTTCCATTCCTTTCCAATTCATTCTTAATTTGTTTAAATTCACTATTATTATTTCACTTACAAATTCTCTTCATTTTATTTCCAAAATTCAATTCAGTATATCTTGATAACTTAGTGCACCGGAATGTATTCGGGTAAACCATAACAGCCAATATTCCAATGTAATTCATCACAGAATATCAAATAATTACATAGAGAATATTAAATAATTTAAATTAAATGTTGAGGGGTCCAGTTGGATCCCTCCAACCTGTTTTCCCTGCATCCACAGACATTAGCATCACATAATATGCCAATTCAAATTATACTATACTATATCACATCAATCAATTCAACCATACAATCAATTATTTAAATTTAATCACTTAAATTTAAATTTAAACTGAGTGAGATTAACTCGCCTTTGACTTTTAATTTGCAATCCAAGTCCATCTCGATCATTATCTCCTAATTTTAACCTTGAATAAACATTGGATGATTTTTATTAACATTCGAATAAATCGATCATAAAATTTTCGTATATGAATTTAATTATCCAATGCTTTTATCCCAGACTAGTAATTTAATTTTAAGCTGATTTCCTTTTTATAAAATATTTTTAGTACCTAAAAGAATTTAATAAGTTAATATCTTCATCATATATTATTAACAATAAACTAGTTAGTGAAGACATGTGTATATATGTATATAAAATTTTAAGTTTGGTCAGACGTGTTTACCTTTATGGTGTTATATATTTTCTTTACTGTATTTGTAAACATTAATCACTTAATTAAATTAAAAACAACTCGATACCTTAAACATGAACAGGAGTTCACCAACGCCGAGCTTCTATTCGTATTCCAAAACGTGCTTAGCCGAGCTCACTGCACTGCAAAACCCTAGCCTCGCGCCATCGTCGCCATTGAAGAAGGCATACACGAGGTGCTCAGGTCTTCTCAAACTCACGACGCCTCCACGCAAATCGAAGTGTCGCCCCATCGATCCCTCATCGCATGCGAAACCCTAACTACTACCATCCACGATCATGATTCAACCCCGAGTTCGAGCATCCAATTCGCCGTGATTTGAAGAGGAGGAGATGGACTCGCGTTCGAAAAGGAAGAAAGGGGTTTCGAATAGAAGGGGGTGTCTGCCATTTTCGTTTCCTTCTTTTTTCTTTTTTTTTAAAATGTTCGACTGTTGATAAAAAAAAAATCCAAAAAAAAGTAGGAAGTAGTTGAGATGGAAGAAGCGTACAAAGGACGCCAATAGAGAATTACAGCTGGAGATAATTATTATTATATATATATAATCTCAATTCAATCTGTATCAATATCAATGTGTTTATATATCGTATGCTCACACAACAACCTTAATCACAATGAAATTTGATACCCGATAATAATTCAATATTACGCACCCAATGGAACTGGTTTCATTGAATTCCGAGACTATGCCTCGAAAAACTATTTTTGGATTCAATTTAAACGATTTAAATTTCAAAACTGAACAAACAACTTTCGGATTCGATTTTAACACTTTTACTATCTTCACTATCATCACTATAAATTTTATAAGCCTTCAAATTATTTTTAAACAGACTTGAAATCTCAGATTTCATATTTTATCCCACTTCAAATTATTTAATTCAATAATTTAACTATCAAATAAATTGTAATATTTGAATTCAAGTTAAAATTAAACCTTTAAATATTTAAAATCAATTAAATATTCCAATTTCAAATGCTAAAAAATTCTGGGTCGTCGCATTTCACTTGAAGGGAGGAAATTAATTTGTTTTATGCCAAAAAGAAATAGTTACAATATTACTGTATAAGCAATCGTTGTCAAAAGCATTTTGTAATCTCTCACATTCAGCTCTTGCTAATTTGAGCTCATTTTTATTTATATTATTATTCCAGCTTTTGAGATTTCCATTAGAAATTTGTAAGAATTTATGAAATTTATACTGGATAGAATTATGTATATTTATGGATAAACTGTTTTTAGTTACATCTTTGTAATTCTCTTCATAAACCTAACCATTCATAAATTTGAAAAGAACAATTTTCTTATTCAAAATGTTATTACTAAGAAAAATTTGGATAGGAGCATGATCACTTGTTGCCTGAGGCAAGGTGAAATACTTGTAAGAAATAAACTTATAAAAAATTTATTAAGCAAAATTCTATCAAGTTTGCAATGTATATATCTATACTTTTCAAATTTCCAAGTGAAATTTTTCCCATATAAAACAACTTCTACTAACCCAGTCCTAAGCATGATATTATTAATAAGTTTCATTTTTTTGAAAGAAAGAGGGTTGCTTCCTCTTTTCTCAATGCATGCATAGTAGTATTACAATCTTCCTAAATTAGACAAGGGTGTATAATTTTTTTATTTAAAACGTCAAGTTGATTCCAAAGAGTTGATCTCTCCTTTTCAAAATTAGATGGATAAATAAAAGGATTTCCATATGAAACCCCCTTTATTTATAAACGAGCAATGGATGTATTGAAAATTAGAGATTTGACTACTTAAATTCCAGATATTAGCAGCCCATAAAATCATAATTCTTCCATTACCCCTATATGATTGTTATTTAAAATATTCAAATTAGAGAGATGTTTAACATGATAATCAACAATTTTAGAATTATCTAATTTATGTTCTAGTAACCCTATGGTACTAGACTTTTCTATGAAAAGAAAATGAGATAAATCCAGTTTTCTTTCAAAGGAATTAAGCCTCTTAACATTCTATGAAATAATCGACATAATGATAATAAAGCTAAGAAAAGTATTTAAAGGAGACACTAAGGATATTTTAGTAGCTACAGTGATGCATTGTAACTATCTACAACATCCTGCACCACCAGCTTTTTGCTTTTTCTTTTGCATGTTGTTTTGCATTTTGCTTTCAGCTGCTTTACCCGTTTTTCATTTTTGATAATATACTTTTTCCTGAATTCCATGTCTTCAACATCCTCGGTTTTCTCAGTAGATGCAATATCATTTAAACTTTTGAGTTTGGTTTTCTTGCTTTTGCTTGTAGTAGAGGAGGAAGAAGTCACTAAGTTGATCGCAATTTGAATGGCCTTATCTGATATAGTCTTTCTTGCTTAAAGAGTGAGGTTGATTGGCAATAAGGAGATATCCCTTATTTTGGGCTAACTGATAAGTCTATATTCTTTAGAGGGCAAGAATCAACCTTCATGTTGTCTGTAATTGTAATTGGACTTGGGATTTCCTTGGTGGAAGATCTCAATGACCTATGTATTATTATTCCCTATTTCCCTTGCCTGGGTAGCACGCTTCTAAGATTGTGTTTCCAGAAATGCAGAAGGGGATGCATTTATATGTATTCCCCCACTATTTTCATCAACCATCTTATCTTCCAAATTCTATAACGAATTTGCAGTATCCTCCTTATTATTAATCTGCTGACTATCTGTTCTTGCTGACTTGTCTGAATTTGCATTATTTCTCATAGTATACTCACGATTATCATTACATTGCCCTGAAAAACAAAATTTCTTGATTGTAAACCAAACCCAGAGCTTTTTCACAAACTGGATTTTTAGCATTTATGTTTCGATTACATTGTTTTCTTAATCTGGGTTGTTTCTTCTCAAACATTTTCCCTTCGTACTTTTTAGTGACACAATTTTCAACAGTATGTCCAAAACAAACACATACTTTACACCTTGAAGGGATCCATTCATATTCAATTTTTTGCACTATATTATCTCCATCATATATTGTAATAAACGCTTTTTCAGTTAACTCGACATCAACTTTAATCTCAATGAGAACTCTAGCATAACCTTGTTTCCTTTGCTGTTAGTTCATCTAACTTCAAAGGAATACCAATTACACTTGCAATTGCACTGAAAGCATCTTTATCCCATAATCTTATATTGAGTACATGCAATTTAATCCAAATCAGCATAGTATTTAATAAATCCCTATCAAGATTCAGTTTCATACTCCATCATTTCAATATAATAAGTTTGTCATAGATGAATAAGGTCTCTCATTTAATGTTTTTCCACAATCTTCAACATTTGAAAATGTGATGATAAAAAACCCTTTATTTCGAGTACATATCTCAAATTTACTTGTGGGATTCCAAGTGCGAGTGATAAAGGCCTTGAAGTGATGATATGGGGGACGATTTCTGAATACATATATTATTACTGAAAAGCTCCACTTATTCTTTATCTTTTTGTCAACCTCTTCTTTCACAGTCATGATTTTTGATATTGGCTGGAGCAACAAAGTTGAGATCAAAATCAGAAGTTAATCCTCCTTTCTCAAGTATCTCTGTCCAAGAAAAAGCCTTATTATGGTTTACCTGAATGGGTTTTAGGCGAGTTTGATTATTACTTGTGGCATTTTTTGCATCAGGACCAGATCTGAAAGCATTTCTTAATCGATTAAAATTGTTTCTTGAAGCAAATCTTTCTTCAGAATTGAATATGAGAGGAACAGACCCAGTTTGATTTGTTTTGTCACATTGGAAACCAGATTTTCGATCCTTCCGATTGTTCTATGAACCCTTTGAAAACCATCTTCATCAATATTAACAGATTTTTGGTTTTGCTAGAGATTGTGAATTGACAAAGGAGGATAATTAGAAGGAGAAGAAGAGGAGGAGTCCCCGTTCTGGTCCGGATTTGCAACAAATATAGGGTTATCTTGAACCTTCATTGCGGTCATGGCTGTTCGAGAGAGAGAGTTTTATTTTGTTGATATGATTAAGAAATGGTTTATAATTTGTGCTGAAAGCTTTAAATTCATAAATGGATCAATTTCAGCACATATTATTAACTAGGAAAAAAACTTATTATTAATTCACAAATGGCAGTACTTAGTGGTCAGGTTTATTTTGTTGTTGTAGGTGCTACAACTTGCATAATCGGGTTGGTGTTTTTTTTTTTGGAGGGGTATGTTTCTTAGTTTGTACTGACTTTGATGTTATATAATTATAGGTTGGGATTTAGTCCTACCCTTTTTACTATACACACACACATCCGTGTGTGTATTTGTGTGTGTGCACGCACACGATTGTCATAGTATTTACCACTTGAGCCATCTTTATGTTTCTTCCTACTGAAAATTACCTAGACCTAAACATTGATGTTCCGGTGTACCCAACCAATGAAAATGTTTGAAATTTTACACATAAATCCTTGAACGAAAGTAGATTCGAGTTTGATGCAAAATTTAAAACTTTATGATTGGTTAGGCACATCGGGACACCAATGAGAGTCCAAGGGAGTTGGTTATGTTCTTTCCTTTCCAATTTGACTCATGATTTAGGTTCAGGTTTAAGTAGCTATATGTTTGGCCAAAAATGAGAGAAACATCGTATGAGATATAAAAAGAAGGAGAAAAATAATAAATTTCAAATCATTGCAGACCAAACATCACAGTAACTGGGCAACAGTTCAATTATTACTGACCAAATCTCACATTAATTAATTTCCTTGTGCTTGGGATAAGTTGATTTTCATTTTATACAAGATGAAAACCAAATTAATCAGATATTATGGAATAAATCTTATAGCTGCCTGTTCATCATTGACCAAATTCCATCATCTATCTCACTAGGTTTCTTTCAGTCGCTCTCAAACGAGTTGTAGAGATCCATTAAACCATTCAATCTTCCATCCACAACTTTCATAATTTTCAAATTCTTGCATTTGAAACTTCCAACATTTATTATAATTGAATGTTTAATTGCATACATACACACACACACCAAAAAATACATCTATGTTGAATGTTCAGGAATATTTTGAAGAATGGGCCAGGAGGTGGTTCATGTAAATCTCTTGAGAGCCGATAAGTTTGCATAGATGCTGCTGAAGAATTCGCTTCAGATGAAAGAGCAGGAGTTGAAAAAAAAATTTGCTTACAATCAAGCTATTTTCAGACCTACTCAATTTCTTAACCTGCCGTTGCTTATGCTTTTGACAACATCAGTAAACACAGTGCTTAATGAATTTTCAGGTGCATGCTCCATGATTAAGATGGCCTATCCAAAGTCGCCGCGGAAGTCTTTACAATTCAGACCAAAGTTGTAGGATTAGGCTATTTATGTTCCTTAATATGTCCATTTATTTATAGTATTGCATTATGTGAAGAATCCCT
The DNA here is from genome assembly GCA_030765085.1 of Allium cepa. NCBI lineage: Eukaryota > Viridiplantae > Streptophyta > Magnoliopsida > Asparagales > Amaryllidaceae > Allium > Allium cepa. Next base: position 733,387,423 of record CM060943.1, read on the forward strand.
TACGTGTCTTCATTGAGGGTACTGTTAGTGTACATCAGAATAAGCAGCTGTGGAATATAACATCATTTTGTTTTGTCAATTTAATTTTAGAGGCTGACATACATATGAACCTGAATCGACTGTTTGGAATATGTTGTATGAAATTTATATTTTGTGATTCCCTGCTGCAGAAGTTGATCTTACTGTTCCAGTTAAACTTATGATTCATTTTACTTGCTTTATCTCTAAAATGAACCACTAACATCACAATTGCATGTAGTTATCAGTTATGGGTTTTTTCAAGTGTACTGCTGATGCAAGAGAGAAATTTATGCCACATCGGCACCAGCAATTTATCGGCTGCTGAGATGAAGTGAGCTGCAGAATAAGATATCGCCGTACATGCTGCATTCTATTTTATCTGTAAATATGTTTGTTGAGATTGTGCTGGCAGGTGTCAAAATTCATGTAGAATTGTGCAAAAAAGTAGTCCCGGCGGGGCTCGAACCCGCGACCTTCGGCTCATAAGACCAACGCTCTAACCAACTGAGCTACGGGACTATTTTGTTTAAATGCAGAAAATCAGACTTAATGTATAAGGCTATGTTTTCAGACAAAGAATAAGTTTACTGTTGTCTCACATAAATTTTTCTACAATAACACTATGGGAAGAAACATTTAACCATTCAAAAATGGAAATTTTTGTGTATGTAATGCATACGTTTGGACTTGAAATCATCTATAACTCACCATTTTGCTATAATCTCTTATTGGTCGAAATTTTCCTCTCACTATTACCATCTTTATTAATGTCGAAATACGATTTTAACAAATCTATTTTTGATTTTTTTTTATTGTTTTGAACCGGTAAATTCGAACAATTTAGTTCATAGCGACACTATATCCAATTTAACTAATCTTATGTAGTGCCTTACTTGTGATCGAAGATATCGTTAAACCGATGGATTAAATGTTCCTAATGAGATTAGGTAGATACGCGTTATTATGCTTTCTTTAAAAATGTCATTAGAGCTATAGACGAAACATGGTTCTTGTTAGGCTTACAAGATTAGAAACCATGGTTTACCACCTTATTGCAGCAAAAACATTATGACATTCTACTTTCATTAGCCCCTAATGTTTAGAAATTACATAATAAAATCTTCAACTTTCTCTAGTAAAGTTTGTGTTCCACTGTAGAATGGACATTTGAAATTTGAAAAATATCCACATTTTACGCAACATACCAACATATGTTTTAAAAAATAAGAAGATTTGTTCTTGGGATTTATGTTATTCATATTTTTATAAGAAAATACAATATTTCAATCTCGATTATTAGGAAACTAATGCACACATTCCAAGAATTATGCAAAAGTTTGGCATGAGGTTAATCAATGCATCGTGTACAACTTATGCAAATGCCAATAGATTATCTCAACACGTAACCAGATTTGAAAATGTTTTGGTTGTTGCAAGGTAATATCAATTTATATTTGTGTTTAAATTTATTAGTTTTTGTATTTGGGTTGAATTTTCAATTATTATAAAATGTGAATTAAGTATTAATTATTTAAATATTTTTTAAATTAATAAAATATACATAATCTTTTTTGTTGCTCGTTTTTCTCATATAAAAAATATATGGGCTCATCAAGAACAAAGCCCAACAGCAAAGGTCCGTATAGCACACATGCCCCCATGATCTCTTCCTATCCAATAACTCGTTCGCCTAATATATCCTCATCCACAAGGTTTGTCCCCCACCCTCTTCCTCGCCAGAACCTTGTCCGTCATTTTCCCAAGAACAATTGTGAGCCGCAAGTCTGGCGGGCAACATCTCCCGACCACCCTCCGCACACCACTTTGCCCCGTCCTTTAATGTCTAAATCATGAAAGATAATGCCAAACCCATGGACATGCTTGGCCACCCATGTGTCTTGTTAGTAGCTCTCCCAACAACCCTATTTCTAAACAACCGTTGCTAGGAGAGAAGGTGACCCCTTGATGGAAGCGGATCACTCAATTATAGCCGGTCAACCATTCATTATTACCCTTTGGTCTCCTTCGGTGGACAAAGTGAAGGGCAGATTCTCTCTATTTTGGTATGGGCTCACTTCTCTTATATTCCATCTGTTCTAAAGACCATGATTTGTCTTAATTTGTTAGCAAGTGTTGTTAGCAAACTCAAACATTTTGATGCTCATATTTTATCTCGTAAAAAGCTAGTGTACGCTAAGGCTCTAATTGAAGTAACTCCTAAAAAGCCTCTTTCCTCCAAAATATCTATTCGTATTGCTGAGGGGAAAGTCTCTTTTGTTAATGTTCATTACAGTTGAAGACCTAATATTTGCACGTCTTATCACTCTTTTGGACATATAAAGGAAGCCTCTACGATGAACCTAATGCTGCTCCTATTCCACTTTCTCTTAGGATCCCATTTCCATGTCTTATCATGAAGTGGGTTTCGAAAGTTTGCCCAGCTATAGTAGCTCCCCCTCCCATGCAAGTAGTTCCAAAGACTAGTCCTGTTATTGATTCTGCACCCTCCGAGATTGTACCGACCTCTGTCATTCATTCTACTATTCATAATGATTTATTGCATGTTAAGCCTATTACGTGTCGGCCTTTTGATGATTTTATTTGGGCTACGTCTGAGCAGGCTTGGATTTATGTTCCTACGGAGATGAGATTTGAACAAGAGGATGGATGGTATTACAAATATATGGGTGGAGATAAGGAAAATAAGCGCTTATTTTATCATGTGGAGGAAGTTGGTTTTTCTCCCGCTATTCTGCGGAGTATTAGTGATAAAAATCGCATTTTATTGTTGGATGAAATGTGGGATAGAAAATATCTTTATTGCTCGGACTCTGCGGATTATTTTTCTACCTTAACGACTCTTTTTTCTTGGTACATTCATGTCATTGGACCTGATTCTTTAGATGATGGTAGTGAGGGGAAAGGTTCTTCCTCTTCAGAGGGTGACTTGGTCTTATCTTTAGTAGGTTAGAATTTTTCCAACTTCCTGTTCATTTTTTCCTTTAATAGTTATTCTTACGCGTGTGCCAAACACCTATTCTTATTCTTTTATATATGTGGATGACCTACAATAAAGATGGCTAGCCTTTCTAATGCACACACATACATGTATCATACATACATGTATAAGTGTGTGCAAATGTAACATATAAATTCATGTAAGGTATAACATGCCCACGTATAGATGTTGGGATTTACATCGCAACTGACACGTTAGCTCATCAATATGCAGATATATTGTCTAAATGTATATTTATATATACACTTTTACTTTTATAAATAAAATAAAGTATTACAATATATATAATATATATATATGCATAAACTAAAATTTTATTTCCACATAATTTTGTGTATGTATATATATATAAACATAAATACAAAATATTAACAATATGTATATATTTACAACTATACAAATATGTTTAAATCATTTATAAAATATGTTAAATAAATATACATATGTGTATGTATATTAAGAATCACATAAAATTATATTAAAATTATTTATTATTTTATTAGAAATTCAATGTCAAAATCAAAAATATTTTTTGTTAAACGTATATGTAATATATATACATATTAATATCTTATAAAACTAATAACAAATATATATAAATATACTTAAATAAAATATATGAAGTAAATATATCTATATATATATATATATATATATATGCATGCCTATTATAGTTCACATGACATTTTGTTTTTTAAGTTAAAATATATAGATATATATTTTAGTCCGGAAATTTAGTATAAATTAATAAAAATATTTTTTAAGATAATTTTAAGTATAAATACTTTAGTAAAAATCTCAAAGATATTATGATATATAAATATTTTTATAATTTATAATCAACGTTAAAATAAATTTTTATTAATTTCGACGATTATTTAAAACATTCAAATTATATATAAATTATTTTTTCTATCGAAAGTGATATTAGATGTAAATTAATTTTATGAAATTTAAAACATGTATTATAATTTATATATTATTTATTTGGAGGAATAAATGATTTAAATAAATTATATAAATACAAAAATTATATTAATTATGTCGAAACTTTTTTAAGTATCACATTACTTATATAAAATATTATAACTATATTTTATTCAATGTAAGATTAATATTTAACTATAAGCTCATATAAATTAAATACCAAATATTAATTTATTTAAATTAAAAAAATCAACTTTTTTACAGGTATGTCATGAAATAAAAATTAATATATAAACATGCAACCATTTAGAATGCGACAATATATATTAATATAATGGAATCGTTATCTAACTGACAAAACAATATACATGATATATATATTATATACATATTAATATACATTAATAGATTAGAAAATTTACATTATTTACAATGCCTATAAGTACACCTTGAAACGATGAGATCTACTACTTGAACTAGTTTCCAATCCAGCAGAGTGCTAGCTCCAAATCAATGACCACCAACCATTGAGTAATATTGGTTTTATTTTGATTTTTGTTTGGAAATGGAGGGATTAGGAGGATTAATTTTTGGCCATTGGTAGAGGACATGGGGCTTCAAAAAGTAAGAAGGAGAGTGTAATGACCTGTAAATTTCGATAATTAAATGTGTTAATTTAATAAGATTTTTGTAATTAGATTTGGAAAGAAATAAAAAAATTATAATTTATAATGAAGCAAATGTTAAAAATGAAATGCAACCATAGAAATTTAAGATAAGTATTAACAACTGAAATGAAATTTCAATTAATTGAAGTAGTGTAAATTGTTATACTAGGCTAAGAATTGAATATAAGAAAAGAAAGATAAATAGTGAATTAATTTATGAATTAATAATAATAAATAGCAATTGAATAAAATCAATGCCCATTAAGTAATTATAATATTGTTTGGAAATGTAAACTTATAAAAGTATGAATAAGAGTAAGAGTATTGAATCAACCAATGGAATAATATATTGATTAATAGTAACTGAACGTAAATTTAGGTAATAAGGTTAAGGCAAGTTGATAAATAATAAATGTAGTGCAATCCCGATTAATTGAAACAATTGTGAAGTTTTAATTGATTGAAATTAGTAGATTTGGGAAATAGATTCAAAGATATATTAATTGATAAATAATACGTAATAAATTGTAGTTGATAGGATTAATGCTAGAGAGTAATTGTAATAGTTGTTTTTTGATAATAAAGTAAGAATGGGAACCAAGATTATTAATATAAATGTAATAAAGTGGATTTATTGGAATTAACTGAAACTTGATGTTTGAATATTACGTAAATAAGAATTGAGAAATATTAATGCATCAAGATATAACCAATGCTAATTTAAGGTTAAAAATTAATGGATTGAATGAAAAGTCAATTAATGAAAATATGTTATACTTGACTATAAATGGAACATAAGCGAATAAATGGAATATTAGATGAAATTAGTACTATGAAAATAAATGGTAACATTTATTTATAAGTAATAAAAGCTTATTAATGTGACTAGAGATTAGCGTAACGATTATTGTATGTTACCTATTTTTGTAGCTTGTTAATTTAAATTGGAAATCAGTTACCATAATTCTAATTTAATATTACGTTAATGTTAATTAATGTAATATTTAGAAATAATGTTAATGTTATTCATAATTGAAGAATTTGTTGAATTATAAGAATGGCAATAAAGATTTATCAATTTATTGGGATTTGAACTATAATAATTGGAGTAATTGCAATTAAAGGAAATTAAATATCTAAGTATTGCATTAATTGAAATGAAGATGGAATGTAAGGATATTAATGTAATAGATTTTGAATCTAATGTTAAATTTCATCCGTTTGATAACAATGAATTGAATAATAGAATGAGAGTAAATTAAATATAATTTTTGCAAATTAAATTTATAAATTTTGAATTTAATGAAATTGAGGTAAATAGTGAAATTTATAAATTAATCAACTTTAAATTGACATCTGAACTTGTTTAAATTATTGTGAATGTTTAAGAAATCAAAAATGGAAAATTTTATTAATCATAGAACTGGAATTGAAAATTTTGATTTAATTAAATTAATATTAATTTATTTAATTAACTAGAAATTAGCCATTTTGTCCACTGACTCGGATTTTGACGAAACTAGTTTCATCGGATCCGTAACGGTGAATTATTGTAGGTTTTTAAGTTTCGTAACGATCGGACTTGTCGTTTGATCGCATGGACTCGAAACGCCCAAAAAATAACTAAATTGAAATCAATTTGAAATAATTTGATTTTGGCATAACTTCTTCATACACGGAATTTGGACCTGAAACCCGTTCCATCATGTTTAAAATATTCAAAAACATCTATTTTGATATTTGGGTCAACCCAATTTCGTTCCGGAGTCTAAACGGGTTTTTTGGGGCCATTTTATTGTTCAACGCGTATATCCAATCGTGTCCATCTATTCTATTTCAACCCTACCTATAAATACCCTATTATAAACCCTATCCTTTCTATTTCCCATTTGTTTGTACGTATAATTCAGATGTTCCTCCTCCTCAATGGCAGACAAAACAAAAATTCTCAATTCCAATTCCAAATCAAATCCAAAGCCAAAATTTCATCAAACCATATCACATTTTATATCGTCGGAAAGCTCTCGAAGAGCGTAAGTCAAAAATGAGATTCGTTTTTTGATTTGGGTTACGATGTGGCCAGAATTTGATGATCTATTATCGGCCATTCATTCAAGCGCGATCATCCACGACGGATCATCAAATCAATGTTACTTTTGGGTATAGCGGAATGAGTAGAGGCCATCGGTGTTGGTAGTGTGGCGATTCAACGGCTAGATTAGCCTCAAAATATGCTAAGGTTTTGTTTTCAAAGTGGCGGCTGCTGGAAATCGTGGCCGATGGTCGCCATGGCGTCGAGCGGTGAACAAGGGGAGGCAAGCCTTGAAGGCGCCGCGGCGGCGGCGGGCCGTGATGGGACGTACGGCGATGCTTTGTGCTTTCGAACGAGATGTTGTTTTCGGCCTGGTACTGTAGCTTGCTTGAGGAAGTAGGGTTCGAACGAGAGACGAGGAGTTTTCGTGCAGGTCAACGCGTCGCGACGTGGCGAATGGTAATTTGTCGTTTATTTTATGTTGTTTAAAATTTGAATTTGAATTTCAGCTCATTCTAACTCACATAATTTCTGCATACGAGGTTCGTTTCAAGCGCGATTTTCTCCGTTGGGTTCGTATTGAAATTCCGGACATTACGGCGCTGGTGTGGATAGATTCTGAGGCTGTTTGAATTTTGGGTTTAAATTGGATTTAAGATTCAATTTAAAATTAAAAGGTGCGTGTTTTAACCCACTCACAACTTCTAAAATTTATTATGTGCGTTAAATTAATTTTTGATGTGTTTAGAAATTTATTTATTGCTGTTTGGTATATTTTTATCATCATTCCAGTTAAATTTAATTTATTGAATTAAATTATTATTCAATTTATTATTGCATATATACTGCCAGTTAAATTAGTTTATTATTGAATATAAATTGCCAGTAATTACTTGTATTTATTATCTGTTCTATATTGATGTTATTGTTTGAATTTGATGATGATTGGGATAAATGGTTGATGATTGATATTAGGTGAATGAATGTTGTATTTTATATTGTTATAAACAGCAAATTGTTATGCATTTTTTTTCATTCCGGATTGTAGTTTGAAATGATATATAACCGTATTTTTATTTTAAATGACGGGTTGAAATGATAAATATCCGTATCACTTGACCATAGGGTAGAAAATTATATACAGACACCGTGGTCTATATGTAAAAATATTTTGAAATGATTTTCTATGGTTTGGTAAAGAAATATATGGTTTTATGAGATATTGGTTTGGATATTTTATAAATGTTATTTTTATATATAGTTAAATTTTTGGTTTTAAGCTATGTATAAAATTGGTTTAAAGTATAAAATAAGTCAAAAAATAAAGTTGATTTTATTAAAATAATATGGTTAAATAGTTGTTTAAATTATATTGTATATATAGTTATAAGGGCTTAAATAAAACCGAGGTTGGAAGATAAATATGAAATTGATGTGAATTAATTTTTTTTAAGAATCTTTCTCGAATAATTTTGATTTGAAACTGAGATAAATTTGAGATTATATGAAATTGAATTTATTTAAGAATTAAACTCAAAAGGGTTGATGTGAAATTTATTAAATTGGAAATTTTAAAAGGTATAATTATTATAACTCGATTTTTGCGTCTGGGTGAATTAAATGATTATTTCAAGTATAAATGAATTGAAGGCAATATTTAGTTATTTGTAATTTGAGCCTTATTTAAATGATAAGGGGTTTATTATGTAAAATATTTCAAAACTAAATAATAGAAAATTTAATTGTTGAATCGAAATTATCAAATTTAGTTTGAAATTTTGGAATATTTAAAGCCTTGAAATATATCGAAATTGAAATGTTTTATCGAAATTGAAATGTATCGAAGTTATGAATTTCAAAGTATTATGTTTTAAATGTGTTAAAATTTCAAATGTTTGGTTTTGAAGTGTATAGTTTGGAAGTGCTATGATTTTAGAAAAGGGATATATTTGAAATAAAATGATATTATATTGATTTGAAATAAAAAGGATATCATATTGATTTGGTTTTAAAATGGAAATGATATCGTATTTATATGGTTTTGAAATGGATATTATATTCTGGTTTTAAAAGTATAAACTATTTTGAAAAGACCGTGGTGTTATAATAAAGTTTGGTTGTTAAAGAGACCGGGATCGGAAGTTGTCATACTCTCTGCCAACTCCGAAAACCACTTTAACAACCGTGTACGCGGTGGAGATTCCAGAATGAAGTAGGATGGTGGCGGCGTTTCCTCTGAGGTAAACACATTGACCCGACTCCCGTGAGTTGGCATAAGGTGGCTAAAACAGGAGCGATTGATGGCCTAAGAAGGTAGCACCTTTTATCGAAAACATCCCTTCGATATTATACTCTGACTTTGGATTGATTCGGTTGCCACTTTTGATTTGGGGGTGTGGCTCGAGGTGGGCGGTAGTAGCTGCTACGCGTTACCACTTACCCGAAAGCGTAATTGGTATATCTACCCTGTCATTGCCTTGCTGTGCCGTGTCACCTACCCTATCGTGCCTTATACGAGTTTGCTTTTCTTCCGTATCCTGTGGAGTATTAAGGGTAGCCTCCCGATCTGGGTATGCGCTGATACTGGATGGACTAATGAGACTATTATGTGTTAAGGTGGAAAATGTAAAGCCTTAACGCTATTTAAAAGTAAGTTTATTTTACTATAGACATTATTATAATAGCAAAATATTACTACATAGTAAATAGTTTAATGGATCCTTATGAGATGTGAATCCCGAACATCTCTTAAGTTACTGCACTCACGTTAGACACTGGATAGGAGATGTCAAATCCCACAAAAATCTCTGACGCCGTTCCACTCATATTATTAACTGTTAATTTAACTTACATAAGATCTTTTAGTTATGACTTGAGTGTTTTGTCTTTTCAATTCGCTCGGGTCAGTCTGAGCATTTCAAGATTCGAAGACTTTATTTCTGGAGGACGAAGACGCAGAGTATATTACTATTATCTGTTATATTATTCCACTACACCATTGTATTCCGCTGCATTATTAATATTCTCTGGTATGTGTAACTCTGATATGTATTGTATAAGTAAAATCAAATATTTTGTAAAACAGCTTCATGAACTGTTTATTTGATTATTATATTTTATCGTTTTGCTGCAAGATTCTATTTTGTTTTATTTCTTTCTTCCTTTTTCTTATTCACCCCAATAACAATACGCCCTTTTGTATGGTTTAAGTCTGACGTGTGTGCTTTATCGTCGATTTAAACCCTGCGAAAAGGCGGGATGTTATATCGGGTATCAGAGCTTTGGTTTAGCGATAAACCTTAGTTTTGTGGGGTCTGACTCTTTATTAATAGGGATGTAATACCCTATGATGAGTCGCTGAGTGTATATATACGAGAGAGCGTATTTATTAGTGTTATAAAAAGGTTTTATTATTGTGTTAATTTGTTCCGTTTTTTATTTATAAGTTCTGATTGGTGCGTAGGACGATATGACATCAATAGGGATTTTTAATCACTTAATAGGACAGACCGACACAATATTTGTTTTGAAATATAGGTAAATGAAATAATTTTGCCTATTATATTTTCTGTGTATAAAGTAATAAATTTTTAAAGGTTATATTTGGTTGTAATAGATGGGTTCTTAGGTAATGGAATTTATAAATATTGATTGGAAATTACATCTAGAATAAAATAAATGAAATTTGGAAATTTTAGAACTTAAGTTCCAGGATTTTTGAAAATCTCTTTCAAAGGATTCTGGTATATAATAATATATTTAGAAGTATTTTCTGATATAAATATTTCAATATGATTTGAAAGAATTGTTTTGAAGAAACTTTGGAAAGTGATAAGTTATGTACTCCCCTCTCTGTCGCTGGAAAATAATTTTGGTAATAAGTGCACGCATCATCGATATTCATTTTCGAGTTTCGAAGTGGAAAGGCCACTGTAGTAGTCTTACTACAAACTTATTTTGATAAACAAATATAAATATTAAATTATTTTAAATATAATTGGATATATAAAGTATACCTTTATCTATTATTTTAAAATGATTTGAAATTTAACCCGGCATTTAATTCTTAAGTTTCCGTTAATTAATAGTTTCAATTAAGTGTAGAAAAATGGAATATAACTAATTAATAATTGGAACCTTTAATAAAATAATAGATTTAATGCTAAGTTATAAATGAAATTTCAAGGAAGTTGAAATTGTAACCTATAAAACAAAAGATAAAATTTTTGAACGATGAATTAATTAAAAGAAATAAAATAAACTTGTGTAACTTTCAATTGCATTCTTAAAAGCATATAGATATAACTTACCAAATAATAAAAGTTACAATGTTTAATAAGCAATTGTAATAGAATATTATACAAGTAAAAATTTGAAATAATGAAGGTATTCAATGAAATTCTTTAATAAATAAGAATTGGAAGTTGTAGTTGGTATAAACTTAAGTATAATTGAAAGGTAAGTATATTAAATAAATGAATAATGAAAATAAAATAAAAATTTGTAAGAAGTTAAATGTAAAGTAAAAATATAAATCATTGTATAAATAAAAAGGAAATTAAACTACAAATGTTATGAGATGAAATTGTTCAAAATGAACTTGATCTATAGTTTGGAATTGTTGTTTGTTTTGGTTTATGGTTGTTTGGGTAAGGATACTTTAAAATTGTTTGGATGTATGAATAATCTATTTAGGTTCATCAGAGACTGTGGAGTAAATGGTGCGCTTAGTAGTTCATTTTTCATTCTGTACAATTTGAAGTTTTGAACCCGAACAACTATTTGTTTTGTTTGATATGAATGAATACTTGATTTGTATTGATTCTATGTGATGGTTGTATGCCTTGTTGCAAGTGATTGTTGTTTGTATTGATTTATTTGTTTAGGTTGGAACCACTTTAAATATTTCATTTTATGTAATTGTTAACCTTTTTGGATTATATAAGTGAAATACAGGTTATGGAAGCAATTGCTACTGATTTAGGTTTCATAATTAAGCGTTAATTGCCCGACAAATAGCTACGTTATCGGATTACGGTTTTATAGCGTTATTATATTGTTTTCCCATGTTTGGATATATATTGTTTTGGAAAATATATAATGTATATTGTTATTTTTAATATTATATTTTTCTCCCGAGCCTCTCCATGCAAAGGAGACTCTGCCGAAATTTTCCATAAATTTTGGACTTAGAAAATTTTAAAATGTTTTCCCAATTTTATAAATTTGAATATAAAAAGATTTAATTATTTATAAATCTATATACTTTATTTAAATTATCCGATTCTGTAAACTTATTATTATGAATATAATGTTTTGAATAATATATATTGATTTATAAGTTCCTCTTTTTCCTTCTTTTACCTTTTCGAGGACGAAAATTTTTGAGTGGGGGAGAGTGTAACGACCCGTAAATTTCGATAATTAAATATGTTAATTTAATAAGATTTCTGTAATTAGATTTGGAAAGAAATAAAAAAATTATAATTTATAATGATGCAAATGTTAAAAATGAAATGCAACCATAGAAATTTAAGCTAAGTATTAACAATTGAAACGAAATTTCGATTAATCGAAGTAATGTAAATTGTTATACTAGGCTAAGAATTGAATATAAGAAAACAAAGGAAAATAGTGAATTAATTTATGAATTAATAAAAATAAATAGTAATTGAATAAAATCAATGCCTTGTAAGTAATTATAATATTGTTTGGAAATGTAAACTCATAAAAGTATGAATAAGAGTAAGAGTATTGAATCAACCAATGGAATAGTATATTGATTGATAGTAACTGAACGTAAATTTAGGTAACAAGGTTAAGGCAAATTGATAAATAATAAATGTAGTGCAATCCCAATTAATTGAAACGGTTGTGAAGTTTTAATTGATTGAAATTAGTAGATTTGGGAAATAGATTCAAAGTTATATTAATTGATAAAATAATACGTAATAAATTGTAGTTGATAGGATTAATTCTAGAGAGTAATTATAATAGTTGTTGTTTGATAATAAAGTAAGAATGAGAACCAAGAGTATTAATTTAAATGTAATAAAGTGGATTAATTGGAATTAAATGAAATTTGATGTTTGAATGTTACGTAAATGAGAATTGAGATGGAATTGGGAAATATTAATGCATCAAGATATAACCAATGCTAATTTAAGGTTAAAAATTAATGGATTGAATGAAATGACAATTAATGAAAATATGTTATACTTGGCTATAAATGGAACATAAGCATATAAATGGAATATTAGATGAAATTAGTACTATGAAAATAAATGGTAACATTTGTTTGTAAGTAATAAAAGCTTATTAATGTGACTAGAGATTAAAGTAACGATTATTGTATGTTACCTATTTTTGTGGCTTGTTAATTTAAATTGGAAATCAGTTACCATAATTCTAATTTAATATTACGTTAATGTTAATTAAGGTAATATTTAGAAATAATGTTAATGTTATTCATAATTGGAAAATTTGTTGAATTTTAAGAATGGGAATAAAGATTTATCAGTTTATTGGGATTTGAACTATAATAATAATTGGAGTAATTGCAATTTAAGGAAATTAAATATCTACATATTGCATTAATTGAAATGAGATGGAATGTAAGGATATTAATGTAATAGATTTTGAATCCAATGTTAAATTTCATCCGTTTGATAACAATGAATTGAATAATAGAATGAGAGTAAATTAAATAGAATTTTTGGAGATTAAATTTATAAATTTTGAATTTAATGAAATTGAGGTAAATACTAAAATTTATAAATTAATCAACTTTAAATTGACATCTGAACTTGTTTAAATTATTGTGAATGTATAAGAAATCAAAAATGGGGAAACTTGTTAATCATAGAACTGGAATTGAAAATTTTGATTTAATTAAATTAATATTAATTTATTTAATTAACTAGAAATTAGCCATTTTGGCCACTGACTCGGATTTCAACGAAACCAGTTTCATCAGATCTGTAATGGTGAATTATTGTAGGTTTTCAAGTTTCGTAACGATCGGACTTGTCGTTTGATCGCACGGACTCGAAACGCCTAGAAATTAATTAAATTGAAATCAATTTGAAATAATTTGATTTTGGCATAACTTCTTCATACGATGGAATTTGGACTTGAAACCTGTTCCATCGCGTTTAAAATATTTAAAAACATCTATTTTGATATATGGGTTGACCCAATTTCGTTCCGGAGTCGTTTGAGTCATTTTATCGTTCAACGTGTATATCCAATCGTGTCCATCTATTCTATTTCAACCCTACCTATAAATACCCTGTTATAATTCCTAGTTTTTCTATTTCTCATTTGTCTGTACGTACAATTCAGATGTTCCTCCTCCTTAATGGCAGACAAAACAAAAATTACCAATTCCAATTCTAAATCAAATCCAAAGAAAAAATTTCAAACTCTTCAAACCATATCATATTTTATATCATCGGAAAGCTCTCGAAGAGTGCAAGTCATAAATGGGATTCGTTTTCTGATCTAGGTTACAATTTGGCCGGAATTTGATGATCTATTCTCGACCATTCGTTCAAGCGCGATCATCCACGATGAATCGTCAAATCAATGTTGCTTTTGGGTAGAGGGGAACGAGTGGAGGCCATCAGTGTAGGTAGTGTGGCGATTCAACGGCTAGATTAGCCTAAAAAATTCGCTAGGGTTTTGGTACCAAAGTGGCAGCTGTTGGAAATCGTGGACGATGGTGGCCATGGCGTCGAGCGGCGATCAAGGGGAGGCAAGCCTTGAAGGCGCCGCGGCGGCGGCAGGCGGTGAGGGGACGTACGGCGGCGCTTTGTGCTTTCGAACGAGATGTTGTTTTCGGCCTGGTACCGTAGCTTACGTGAGGAAGTAGGGTTCGAATGAGTGACGAGGAGTTTTCGTGCAGGTCAACGCGTGGTGATGTGGCGAATGGTAATTTGTCGTTTATTTTATGTTGTTTAAAATTTGAATTTCAATTTCAGCTCGTTCTAACTCACTTAACTTCTGCGTACGAGGTCCGTTTCAGCTTGTTTAAAATTTAAATTGGATGATGATTGAGATAAATGGTTGATGATTAATATTGAGTGAATGGATGCTGTATTATATTGTTATAAACTGCAAATTGTTATGCATTTTTATTTCATTCGGGATTGCGGTTTGAAATGATATATAACCGTATTTTTATTTTAAATTACGGATTGAAATGATAAATATCTGTATCACTTGACCATAAGGTAGAAAATTATATACAGACACCGTGGCCTATATATAAAAATATTTTGAAATGATTTTCTATGGTTTGGTAAAGAAATATATGGTTTTATGAGATATTGGTTTGGATATTTTATAAATGTTATTTTTATATATAGTTAAAGTTTGGGTTTTAAGCTATGTATAAAATTGGTTTAAAGTATAAGATAAGTTAAAAAATAAAGTTGATTTTATTAAGATAATATGGTTAAATAGTTGTTTAAATTATATTGGATGTATAATTATAAGGGCTTAAATAAAACTGAGGTTGGATGATAAATATGAAATTGATGTGAATTAATTTTTTTAATATTTTTTCTCGAATAAATTTGATTTGAAATTGAGCTAAATTTGAGATTATATGAAATTGAATTTATTTAAGAATTAAACTCAAAAGGGTTGATGTGAAATTTATTAAATTGAAATTTTAAAAGGTATAATTATTATAACTTGATTTTGGGGTCTGGGTGAATTAGATGATTATTTCAAGTATAAATGAATTGAAAGCAATATTTAGTTATTTGTAATTTGAGCCTTATTTAAATGATAAGGGGTTTATTATGTAAAATATTTCAAAACTAAATAATAGAAAATTTAACCGTTGAATCGAAATTATCAAATTTAGTTTGAAATTTTGGAATATTTAAAGCCTTGAAATATATCGAAATTGAAATGTTTCAAAGTTACGAATTTCAAAGTATTATGTTTTACATGTATTAAAATTTCAAATGTTTGGTTTTGAAGTGTATAATTTGGAAGTGCTATGATTTTAGAAAAGGGATATATTTGAAATAAAATGATATTATATTGATTTGAAATAAAAAGGATATCATATTGATTTGGTTTTAAAATGGAAATGATATCGTATTTACATGGTTTTGAAATGGATATTATATTCTGGTTTTAAAGTATAAACTATTTTGAAAAGACCGCAGTGTTATAATAACGTTTGGTTGTTAAAGAGACCGAGATCGAAATTTGTCATATCTCTGCCAACTCCGAAAACCACTTTAACAACCGTGTACGCGGTGAAGATTCCAGAATGAAGTGGGATGGTGGCGGCGTTTCCTTTGAGGTAAATACGTAGACCCGGCTTCCGTGAGTTGGCATAAGGTGACTAAAACATAAGCGATTGACGGGCTAAGAAGGTAGCACCTTTTATCGGACACATCCATTCGATATTATGCTCTGACTTTGGATTGATTCAGTGGCCGCTTTTGATTTTTGATTTGGGGGTGTGGCTCAAGGTCGGCGGTAGTAGCCGCTACGCGCTACCACCGGCCCGAAAGCGTAATTGGTACATCTACCTTGACATTGTCTAGTTTTGCCGTGTCACCTACCCTAACGCGCGATGTACGAGTTTGATTTTCTTCCATAGTCCGTGGAGTATTTAGGGTAGTCTCCCGATCTGGAGATGCACTGATACTGGATGGACTACTGGGACTATCATGTGTTAAGGTGGAAAATGTAAATCCTTAACGCTATTTAAAAGTAAGTTTATTTTACTATAGACATTATTATAATAGCGAAATATTACTACATAGTAAATAGTTTAACGGATCCTTAGGAGACGTGAATCCCGAACATCTCTTTAGTTACTACACTCACGTTAGACGCTGGATAGGAGATGTCAAATCTCGTAAACATCTCTGACGCCGTTCCACTCATATTATTGACTGTTGATTTAACTTACATAAGATCTTTTAGTTATGACTCGTGTGTTTTGTCTTTTCAATTCGCTCGGGTCAGTCTGAGCATTTCAGTATTCGGAGACTTTATTTCTGAAGGACGAAGACGAAGAGTGTATTACTGTTATCTATTATATTATTCCACTACACCATTGTATTCCGCTGCATTATTAATATTCTCTGGTATGTGTAACTCTGATATGTATTGTATAAGTAAAATCAAATATTTTGTAAAACAGCTTCATGAACTGTTTATTTGATTGTTATATTTTGTCGTTCCGCTGCAAGATTCTATTTTGTTTTATTTCTTTCTTTTTCTTATTCACCCCAATAACAATCGCCTTTTTGTATGGTTTAAGTCTGACGTGTGTGGTTTATCGTCGATTTAAACCCTGCAAAAAGGTGGGACGTTATAGAGAGTGGGCTGAGATGCTTTTATAGAGAAGGAAATGGAGAGGGAAGTAAGGATTAATATCAACATTTCTCTCTTAGTCTTTCTTTTTCTCTTATCCATTCAACCCTAGCCCCACTATCCATCTTATGCCTACCCTCTATACTGGTCTATGGTGTCTGAAAACCACATGCCCCCATATGGGCTTCAAACTCAGTTGAATTCCGAATAATTTATACTGCATTGAAATCTAATTTAAACGCGTATCGATATCGTATAACGATTAATATATTTAGAACTATTATAATATATTTATCTTATTGTTCGACAAATAAAAATAAAATTTTATAACTACTATTTCATAAATATTAATTAATTTAATTAATTTATAACAATTACAAACTAATTAAATTGTTTAGGCAAAGGAGTATTCACTATTTCGGGTAATGTGACCCATTAACTGTAAATTTATTCAGCGATTAATATGAACTATTCGAATATTAACGTTCACATGTCACTTAGTAAGTGGTGCGACATTTTAGTCAAATTCATCACGTACTCGGTTTCGGTAAAATTCAATTTTACTTTGTTAAATGTTACCCGGTTGTGACTATTGTTTACACCAATTCTCTTCATCAAAAGTATATCACTTTGGACTAATGTAAATTGGTAATGGCCAAAATTCCAACACCGTCCATATTCAACTCCAAAATCCAAACACAAAGTCCTTGGATCAATAATAACAATTATTATTAACCGAACTACTCTGACCGGAGATTTGGACTTTGAGTTGACTTGAATTGACCGTGATATTAACCCTGTGTAACTGACGAAACTAATCCTCTCTTGAATAGTATTTCACTTCTAATACTTTCACTCGATCCAGCTATAGTCACCCAATGGACATCATGCCATGATCATACTATAATCAAGCAGAGTTTTCAACAATAATATGCTCAAGTCAAGAGAATTGTGTAAATTAGTCACATTGATGTTTTCTGTTCGACCCTAATTATATTAACCAACAGAAAACTATCGAGTGAGTCATTCCATGGTTATCCAATAACTATCAGTACGTAACCCCTTGGAGCTCCCAGTAGTCATGATTAATACACTGCACAATATTTGGAAAGCGTTACATATTTTAGTTTCAACGGATGCATCAATATCTACTCCCAGTGTATCTTGACTAGTAATAATTAAAATGGTGTGTTCATTATATTGTGACATAATACTCATGATTACAACTATTTTTAATCACTATCAATAACACACCATTTATGGATTTTCTGTTAAATATATTTTAATTAAATATTTAATTATTTGTAACATGTTATAACAAAATATATAATAGAAAGAAAAACACATTTATTATGAACGAGAATTGATTATAGAGTTAATTAATTTGCAATAAATTATAGAATTTCCCTTAGGGCATAACCCTCACTCTATTAATATCCCACTTGCACTTTGGGTCAATTATGGAATCTCGTTCACATCCTTTAATCCTCTTCTCAAGAGCCAACCGAGCTAGACCTATAGTGAATGGATCTGTTATTTTTTCCTTGGTGTCTACCCTTCGTAGCACTGCCTCTTTCTTCTCAACAATTCTATAATGAGGTTGAACTTTCTAAGAATATGTTGTAACTTCTTTTGTATTCTGGGTTCCTTTGTAATCTAAATCACCACATTATTCTCAAGAATAATACCATAGGATTTTATGTTATGAATCCTCCGGCTCACTCAAAAAATTTCCTATCCAAAATGCCACTTTAGTTGCTTCATTGAGGGCGATGTACTTAACCTCCATCATCGAATCAGCTATTGTCTCTTGTTTGGAACTTTTCCAACTAACAGCTCCGCCGTTAAGTTTAAAGACATAACCAGACACTAGCTTACTATCACCTATATTGCTTTGAAAGCTAAAGTCTGTATACCCCTTCATAAGGAGATCTCCATTCCCTATATGAGGAATAAGTCCTGAGTTATTCCTAAATACTTTAGTATACATTTACCACCATTAATGTTTTTCTCCAGGATTAGACTAGTATCGGCTTACGAATCATAATGCATATGCCAAATTCAATCTAGTACATAGCATACATTATGGATCCTATGGTTGAAGCATAAGGGATCCTCTTCATACGCTATTTCTCCTCATCGGTATGAAGAGCGTCCTTCTTAAAATGGACGATTCCAGATCACAACGAAACGTTTCCACGCATGGAATTCTCCATAATCTCTTCAGTATAGTGTCTACGTACATGAATTAAGACAATCCTAACAGCCTCTTAGATCTACCTCAATAGAATTTAATACCTAGTATATAGGTCACTTCTCCCGAATCCTTCATTGAGAAGTTCTTGGAAAGCCAAGCTTTCACTGATTGCAATAACAAAGTGTTATTGCCAATCAATAATAGATCATCAACATACGACACTAAAATTACAATCACTTTGCTATGTTCCTTTCTGTATATGCATGCTTCCTTTATGTTCTGATACAAAACCAAACTGTGTTGATTGCTTTCACTCCCACTGACTCGGGCTACGATATATAAACTGTCTCTTCTAAATCACCATTTAGAAATGCTGCTTTCATGTCTATTTGCCAAATTTCTATGCCATAGAGTGTTGCAATGGTCGGCGTACCCGAATGTACTTAAGCATAGCCATGGGTGGAAAAGTTTTGTCATAATCAATATCTTGAATTTAACGAAATCCTCTCACAGCTGACCTAGCTTTATAAGTTCTACTTCTTCATCCACGTTTAGCTTTTTCTTAAAAATCCATTTGCAGCTGATGGTTTTTATCCCTTGGGGTACGTCCGACAAAGTCCATACTTTTTTTTATACATGGAATCCATCTCGAATTTCATTACTCCAAGCCAAAGTGCAGACTCTTTACTCTATGGTGCTTATTAGAAAGATAGACGAGTGTCATCACCGAAGACATGGTCCTCTTTCTCACCATCCACGAGGAAACCGTAGTATCTCTCTGGTGCGCATCTACTAGACCTTCTAGTAGGATGCATGTTATTATATATTGGTGAAGTTCTCCCACTGTTCCAGTCTCAGTGTTAGTTCTAGGATCTCATCCAAGTCTGCAATTTCGCAGTTAATTTCTTTTGGTGGAAATTCCTTTTCTAAAAAGACAAACATGTATCGGAACAATCACTTTTTGTTCCTCTATGTTATAGAAAATATATTTCTTAGAATTCTTGGGATGTCATGTAAACTTACGCAAAGTTGATATCGCCTAAAGCTTGTTAGGGCCAATGTTCTTAAAATAGGTAGGACAACCCAGCCCCTTCAAAAAATTAAAGTGGGGTTTCTTCCCATTCTATATTTCATATGGTGTCTTAGATGCAAATTTAGTAGGTACTAAGTTCAGGATATGCGCTGTGGTTTCTAGCACAAATCCCCAATAGGACAGAAGCAACTCAGCTTTACTTATTATGGAACAAACCATATTTAATAAAATTTGATTCCTTCGCTCTGACACAACGTTGCGTTGCACAATATAGGGTGGAGTAACCCGAGAGATAATGTCATTATCTTTTAAGTACCATTGGAGCTCTTGTCCAACATATTCGCCTCCTCGATCGGATCATAGGATTAAAAAATCTTTTGGTACGTCTAATTTTCGACCTCATTCTTATACTCCTTAAATTTTTTGTAGACATTGGATTAGTTCTTCATAAGATATACATACATAGGCTTGATAAATCATCCATAAAGACAACAAAGTGAGAACTATTATCATTGGTTGCTATAGGCATTGGGCTACATACATCACTATGTACTTGCCATAAGAGTTCGTCGACTCTTTCATTGCTCCCACTGATGGGGTGCTTAGTCATTGTGTACAAGTTTCTACAATCATTTCTCACTAATATAACCTAGCCTACAATGCCAAAGATAATTATGATTTATATTGCTACTAGAGTTACTCATAGAACATACATTATTTGTATTGGTCGCATGAATGCCATTTTCAAGGGAACTATCACAAACTTTATTCCATTCAAACTAATGTTCATAAAATATTTGCACAATGAAATATATATCTAGTCTCAGACAATTTAGAAACAAAAATAATTCTACAAATAAAATCTTCTACAAAATAGCATTAATTTAATATCAAAACAAAATGACAAGGAAAACACAAATGAAAGTCTTCCTTTGTTGTTGCATCTACGATAAACCCATCAACAACTTGGAGTCTCATTTCATCCTTTTCCACGCGACGCTGGTTCTTAAGCCCCTGTAACGAATTACAACATAAGTTCCAAATCTTATATCTAAAATCTAAGACATTTTATGGATTATAAAACTATTTCAAATCATAAATGCATCTAATAGAGCTGCATAACCGTTCTTCTTCTTCTTTTATCTTTTACGATAGTCTTGACGATTTCTCTTCTAGTGTAATTTCTTATGACAATGGTGACACTCACCCTCGTTATCAGCGGATTTTTTCCTTTCTTACTTTTTTTACCATCTCTCTTTCTGTTCTTCATACTGTTAAAAGATGATGTGCCACCTTTTAATACATGCATGGTCATCCTTAGATTGTGGCTCAACCGACATTAATATATTAAGGAGCTCCACGAGATTCACATTCACATTGTTTATGTTACAATTCAATATGAATGATTCATACTAAAGGATTAATGAACCTATGATCAAATCAACCTATAGCTCATTGCTTATAGTCACATCCAATGATGCAAGCTTATCAGTATAACCCTTCGCCATCAACACATAATCATCCACCTTCCAACCCTTTTACATTTTAGTGTTGAACAGTTTTTTAGTAGTCCCATACCTTGCAGAACGATACTGCTTAACAAAAAGTGGAAAGACATGCTTTGTTGCCATTGCAACCATTTGTTTAGTGTAGACTAACATGAATATTTAGGCGATTTCGAGGTTACTAACCTACTTACTATAAGCAACATGCAAATCTTCGTGATCATCATCCTCGGGTTTTGTTAGCGGAGCATAAGTTACAAACAACCAAACTCGCTCGTTATGTCAAAGATATCTTTATAGTTCATAGCCAAATGACTTAGTTGTTTGGTCTAATTAATCAATCACTTTCATTAAAGAGTCTTAGATTTGACATTATCTAGAAGTTTTAATGGGTAGATTATTAGGACATTAACATAGTAGATATTTTTATAATATTAGTAAGATTAAACTTTGCATTTCATTTTACTAATAAGCACCCACTAGTGTTTTATGTTTTGCTAAACCTTAATTCTAAACATAAAAGTCTTTCAGTTCACTAGTAGGGTTAGGACTCGTATGCCTTGGGACTCTGACCACGAGGAAAGCACAACAAATAAAATAGGATTATTCACTTGGACCTACTATTTAGCGACGACCTAACTATAATGCACATACATTGAGGAAAGCTTAACAAATATGTACAATTATCTTACCTCGTATTTTCAATATATTAATAGTACTACACGTAACATCCCTTCCTTGAGGAAAGCTCCAAAACTAAAGAGTATGCAAGTAATCTATTAATATATAAATGGTAGAGGACAACATTATATTAAAGATCCACAATCTTCAATATATTATATTGAGCTATATCGACTTATGGAATAATGTATTTCTTATAAAATATCCTCATGGTTCAAGTGTCGAACACATCAAAAATCACGGCATATGTACATTTACATACGTATTTATTCCTTAAGTTTATTTAGGGTAACTTAGTGTTTCACCTATAATTTATACATTCATATTATATAAGTTTTATTATTATATAATTTTTATATTTCATACTACTTATATAATAGTCTAATGCATAATATTATATTAATTGAATCTTATTTAGTTAATTTTATATTATCTTAATATTTCATTTATATTGAATATTTAGTATATTATAACATTTATAGTATAACACATATATTTATATATGCATATATTATTTAATTAATTAACTTTTTAATTAATTCATTCAATTTAACTATTTTAATTAAATTATATTAATTTCGAAATTCGTTTCATCTACATACATGTATAATTGTGTCATTTTAACGTTTTAAAACAACATAACATATATAATAATATATAACACATGTATATATTTATTAATCAATTAACTTATTTAATTAGTTTATTTTATTTAATCTTATTAATAAATTTTCATAAATTTTAAATTAATTTATATTAATATTCAAACATTTTAAACTATTTTATTATATTATAACTTTTATAATATATGCATATCTTATTTTAATTTGACTTTTAAATTCAAAATCTTATATTTTAATTTTCAAACAACTTTGAAGACCAGCCTAAGGCCAATTCAAATTGGACCTTTGCTGTTAGGGGTAACCTTTGGGATTATATATCTATTTGGACTAGGCGGGTAGCTAGATAAGATAGAGTACTTGATTACCCAAACTCATTCCTTTGACACTACCTTTCTAAACACCATACTATCTAGGTTGTCAGCTTAATTAGTTGACCCTAATGTGACTAATTTAGACCACATATGCTATTGGGTTCTGATACCATTGCTGAAATTGAATCAGCCTACAGCGGAAGTAATTAGTGAATTTCAAACCTTTTCACCGTTTCGGATCTTTATTTGGGGTATGAAGTCTAATTTGTTTAGAACATTTCTAAATTTCTTTTAAATAAAACCGTTATATTATTTAAATTTTTTGAAATAGTTTTATTTTATGTATAAATATTATGTTATACTATTACATATATATACATGTGTATCGTATACATATATATGTGTGTGTGCGTGTGTAACATAACAATCCGTGCAAGGTATAACATACCCTTATATAACTGTTGGGATTTACACTACAACGGACATGTTAGCTCATCTAATATACAAATATATTATCTAAATGTATGTTTATACACTTTAATTCATGTATATAAAATATTGCAATATATATATATATATATATTAATTTTGAATTATTTTATGGAAATATATATATATATATATATATATATATATATATATATATATAACTTATAAAATAGTGAAGGTCCCTAATAAGTTTCAAAATACACAAAAACCCCAGTAAAAAAAAGTATGTAAATTAGGTCTCTAGAATTAAGTTATTAAGTAATTGCAAACAGTTATGCAATTACTCACCGAATAATTACAGACAATGATGCAATTATATCCAAAAGTTCATAGATTTATGCAATTTTTTGGTGAATAATTGCGGAAATTTCCGCAATTTTTTTGGTGAATAATTGTGGAATTTTTTGCAATTTTTTTTAAAAATTGAGGAAATTTCTGCAATTTTTTTGGAGAATAATTGCGGACATTTCTACAATTTTTTGGAAAATTTGCAAAAACTACCGCAATTTTTCAGTTGGTGATTGTGGAAATGTATGTAATTTTTTGATATAATTGCATAAATGTCTACAATCATTTACTGAATAATTGCATAAGTGTATGTCATTATTTGATAACTTAATTCTATGGACCTAATTTACAAACTTTTTTTACTGGAGTTTTTATGTATTTTGAAACTTATAAGGGACCTGTGTCAAACTGTCCGTATAAAATATATATCTGTAAATATATAAATATGTGTATGTATGTTAAAAACCATTTAAAATTATATTAAAATTTATTTATTTTACTAGAAATTCGAAGTCAAAATCAAAAATATTATTTTATAAATGTATATGTAACATATATATGTATATATTCATATCTTATAAAATTAAATATATATACTTAAATAAAATATACGAATAAAACATATTTGCATGCCTATTACATTGCTCACGGAAAATGATGTTTTATGTTTTATTTTTGAATTTAAATATATAGATATATATTTTAGTACGGAAATTTAATATAAATTAATAAAAAATATTTTTTTCAAAATAATTTATAGTTTTAACACTTAAATTATATATAAATTAATTTTTTCTGTCAAAAGTGATATTAGATGTCAATTTAATTTTATGAAATTTAAAACATGGTTTATAACATACATACATACATATATACATAGTATTTGTTTGTAGTATTAAATGATTTAAATAATATTTGAATAATAAATAAAAATATAAAGATTATTTTAATTATGCCAAAACTGTTTTGAGTATTATATTATTTATATAAAATTTTATAACCATACTTTATGCAATATGGGATTTAATATTTTCATCCTCTTCCATAAGCATTATTGGTATAGATATGTCATGACTTTTTGTAAAAACATATAAACATGCAACCTTTTAGAATGTGGCAATATATTGATATAATAAAATCATCACCTATAACAAAACAATAAACAAGATACATACATACATACATACATACATACATACATACATATATTATCTACGCAATAATATGCATTAATAGATTATAAATTTTACCTTATTTCCAATGCCTATAAGTAAACCTTGAAACAATGAGATCTACTCCTTGAATTTTTTCCAATCCAGCAGAGTACTAGCTCCTGAACTGATAATCAGCAGTTATCGAATAATATTTGTTTTGTTTTGATTTGTGTTTGGAAATGGAGGGATTGGGAGAACTAATTTTTGACCAAAGGTATATGACTTAAAGGCTTCAAAACCGAAAAATTAGATTGGGTAAGATACTTTTATAGAGGAGGAAATAGAGAGAGACGTTAGGATTAAGATCCACATTTCTCTCTTACTCTTTTCTCTTATCAAGTTAACCCTAGCCCATCTATCCATCACATGGCCCCCCTTATGCTAGTCTATAGTGGTCGAAAATCACATGCCCTCATATCGGCTTCAAACCCATTTAAATCTCGAACAAATTATACTACATTTAAATCCAATTTAAACTCATTTTGGTATCATACATCATAAATATATTTACAACTATTATAAATATATTTATTAATATTGTTCAACAAATCATAATAAAATTTATAACTAATATTTAATAAATATTAATTAATTTAATCGGTTTATAACAATTTCAAATTAATTAAATCATTTAGTCAAAGAAGGATTCAATGTTTTGGTTGTGTGATCCGTTAGGTGTAAATTTGGTCAGCGACTAATATCAAACTAGTTGAATATTAACGTGCAAGCTTCACTTAGCAGATGGTGATTTTTTGGCCAAGTTTATTGCATACTTGGTTTTGGTAAAATCCAATTTTAAGAGTTACCCGGTTGGGACAATTATTACATCAATTCTCTTCGTCAAAACTACATCACTTCGGACTTATGGAATTTGATAATGGTCAAAATTCCAATATCATCCATATTCAACTCTATAGTCCAAACACAAAGTCTTTGGTTCAATAATAATAATTATTAACTGAACTACTCTTGTTAGAGATTTTACTTTGAGTTGACTTAAGATGTCCATGATACTAACCCCATATAACCGAGGAGATGTACCCTCCTATGAATAGTGCTTCACTTCCAATACTTCCACTGGACCTAACCACAGTCACTCGGTAGATGTCGTGCCATGATTTGACTATAATCAGAGCAAAGTTTTCATATTGAAAATCAGTAGTATTATTAAGTTGAGAGAACTATGCAAAATAGTTGCATTGATATTTCGCGTTCGACCTTAGTTATATTAACTAACAGAAAACTATCGAGTGAGTCATTCCATAGTTATCCAATAACTGTCAGTACACAGTCCTTGGTGCTGCCAGTAGACGTGAGTAATATAGTGCCCAACATTTGGAGATCTTTACGTACTTCGGTCTCAACAGATGTATTGATATCCAGTCTCGATGTATCTTGACTAGGAATATTTAAAACGACGTGTTTATTATATTATGATACCATAATCATAATTAAAACTATTTGCAATTACTACCATTAATACATCGTTTATGAATTTTCTGTTAAATATATTTTAATTAAATATTTAATTATTTATAACATGCTATAAAAAATATAACAGAAAGAAAAACAACTTTATTATGGGCTAGGGTTGATTACAGAGCTAAGTAATTTACAATAAATTATATAATTGCCCTTAGGGAATACTACTAACTCTATCAAACCTTTTTTGTCAAGAATATACTCTATAGATTTGGTATTCCATGAAAGATCGTCATTTAGAATGGAACTCAATTCGAGAGTGCCGAGTTCAAAGAATTCTGTCACGGTACTAAATTGGAAAAGGTTTTTCAACGGTAGCACATCCACAGGCGAATGGGTAAGTTGAAGAGGTTAACAAGATCATCTAATCTATCATTAAGAAAAGATTGACGAGGGCTCAGGGTAGCCAGGTTAGTGAGTTGCCACTAGCATTATGAGCTTATAGGAAAACCGATAAGTTCGCAACTAGCCATGCTCCATTCGCTTTGGCCTACAAAAATGAGACTACGATTGTGATTGAATTGGAAGCCTTTTTCATTGAAGATGGCATTATGGCCCCAATATGAACAAGGAACTCTTGCTTGACTTAAAGGTGGCTGCTCACCAGATAAGAGTCGTGAAGCAGTTCGATGCCAATGTCGAAAATTGTACCTTTGAGATAGGTGACCTCATTTTGAAACTTGTCTTTCTTTTAGAGCGGGTACTTGGTCTGAATTGGGAAGGTCCTCATATAATTGAATAGAAGCTTGGAGATGGAACTTTCAAGCTATCAATTATTGATGAGATCTTAATTCCACGGGCATGAATTACGGGAACTTATGATGCTATTTCACTTAGATTTCTTTTTGCATATTCCTATATAAATACACATATTTATGTATATTCATTCAAAAAACATATTAAGGATATATTATTAATGTTGCACAATCATTTGTAACCATAAATCACATTGGTTACTTACATACACACACACACACACACGTTATATTGTCATTCACACAAATATCCAAGGTTAGTTTATACAACTTATGATATTCACATTGTGAAGGTGAATTTCCATCAAATAAGATATAAAAAACTAAATAAAGTTGAATTTAAATTATAATGTATAAATAACTTTAAGTTGTAATAGATAACTGAAGCATTGAAAGTAAATTTAAATAGAGTTGAATTTAAATAATAAACTCTTCATTATTAATATTTACTAAACATGACATAGTTTGAAGAAATTATTCACATAAACACAAAATATGATACAGTGCAAATTTAATAGAAGGATTTTTTTGAAATTTTTTCTTTTTACCCCATTGTTAACGCACCTGATCCATCGTGCCTAATATTTCCACATCCACAAGATCTGCTCACCTCGTTTGGAACCTTGTTTTTCATTTCCCAAGAACAATGGTGAGCCTTAAATCTCGTTGGAACCATATCTCGATCACCCTCTTCACACCACTTCACCTCGCCATGCAAACACCACTGTACAACAACCATATAAAGACATGCCATTTGCAATATCCAAAAATCCATGCACCGCTGCACCTAAATTCCATGTACCATAATAGAAACTTATATGGGTAGTAAAAGAAAAGAAAATAGAGCCTCTATCATAGGTTTGCACAAAAATACAGTGGAATAGTATAAGTATATATGAACAAGACTATAAATATCATAGCAATATGAAGACAATAGGATTCATCATCGTAATACATAACACTCCGTACATGTGGAGTTCAAATGATACAACATCCCAATATAACATGTCTCATATACAGCATAAAGTCTAATATGTCTATATAAAAAAATACTAAATAGATAATCATAGTTTTATGAAGCTATGCCTTAATAAACATGCTCCATCCAGAACCGTCCCCCAAATCCCTAGTTTGCACCTACTCAAGAGACAAAAAAGAAAATCATAGAGAGGGCCAGACATAAATTATAGTGAAAGGGAAACATCACTACTAAACATGATATCTAATACACTAATATGACATGAATAATGTACTATGTGGTACCCTACAATATCACCCTGGATGTAAGCCAATTGTAAATAATTAAGCATGAGTTCTAGAGTAACATCTCATCTTACATATCCCTGCTCTTTTCCTACATCCAAAAAATTAACATAACTAATAATAGTGCTATTACAACATCGAACATCTCATACAAAGGCACGTGTAAACCAATATGCACAAACAATGAGTTAAAACTTCAAGGTAACACAGTATCGTACCATAACCGAAACATTTAGTAATGTCATATCGTACTCCAATCTTGACTCTAGGGTAACACCGTACCTTACCCACCTGTATATTTGAAAGGTGATGCTAATGAGTCCATGCCTTTCCATCGAACTACCATATGTTGGAGAAAACAAAGTATTCATTGCCACCTCACGGTGACTACAGGTATAGATGATCATCTTCATCTCTTTTTGACTATCACACTTGGTGAAAAGTTGTGGTCGATCCATGTTGGAACTGGGCCAACATGCAACAGTGTTAAAGAGTAAATTTCAAAAAACATTCTTTTTTGAATCATTATACCTAAAAGGTTTTTAATTAAAATCCTTTATTTTATTTGGTTAGCTTAAAAGAGTTCAAATTTGATATAAAATTAAATGAATGAGTGTATCAAATACACAATGGTATGTAGCAGTTACTCACTGAAATTAATTTTAAGAAGGAAACCTTTTGTTTCCTTCTTTTTAAGAAGGAAACCCTTTGTTTCCTTATTTAACACTTGTGCAATTAATTAGGAGAATAAATAAAATTAATTAGAGAGAGAGAAAATTTGCATTTCTCTCTTTGATTAGATTGAAAATTTGTTAAATAAACATGTTAACATTTCAATTAAATGTTTTAAGGAATGCATCAACATACATTCAAATAACGACAACGTAAATGAACTAATATAAACATGTGTACAAATATATATATATATATATATATATATATCTGTGTGTGTGTAAATCTAGATGTTGGGATTTATATCTATTTTGCGCACGCGCGTGTTTATGTACTTACATATACATGGTATATTCTTGAATGCATATCGGGAATATAAATGCCTAAGTATATACTTATGTTTGAGTATACTACTATATATGTATATGGTCTATGTACACGTATTGATAGTACCACATATATATAGTTTAGACATATATAAACACATGCACACATGCACATATGTAACCTTTGTTGCCACTTATATTTTACATTTACATAAACAAAAGGTATGAAAATAATTCAAATACCTTTATAAACATATATGTAATTTAGAAGAGCGATGATGACAAAGGTAATTTATGTTGCAATTAAATCAAATCAAATCCGAGTGAAGAAGGAAACGATCAATTGTAGTTCTGCTTTATCCTTTTTGCAATCACCAATTAAACAATTAATTTACTACGATATGAGATTTCAAACCTGATTAATTTATTGACCCTAATGATATAATTGGATATAAAATATAAGTTTTTAGGCATAAACAAAAATGTAGTGAACTAAAATTTAATTTTCAAACATCAAATTGAATTAACTAGAAACAAATCAACCAACTAAAATCTAGTTTAATATAGGCTTACAATTTCAAGGTACGAAGAAGACTTGATTAATTTATATATCTACGCACATAGACGCACATTTGTGAGATACACACATATATATACATACATAATTTTATAATTCAAATTATTAAAATTTGATCCATAATTAAAAAAGAATGAGTGTGACAACAAGAGTAATTTATTAAAACAAAAAATATGTACAACAACATCAATAGGATAAAAAAAGATGATCTGTTTTTGATCTCAAATGAAATAAAACTTAAATTATTTAGTAAGACGAATTATTAAGTAATTGTAAAAGGATTTAACAAATCAATTCCAAAATAATCAATTATTTCAGATCTAATTAAATCATCAACATTCAAAATCATGCATAAATAGAATTCAAAGTCGATCATAATACATAGAATAATTTTAAAATTAATTTTAATAAGTGGTTACAATTTAAATATATGTAAAAAGTTTATTTTAAACATCATGAATGAATTGTACACTTACCCAATTAACCTTGCCCTTCATCACACTTTAATTTGCGACTTCTCCTTGGATTTCGAATAAATCAACATCCCACCTTGCAAGAGAAGGATGAACCATCTTTCTTTAATTTAATTTGATGTTGATTTGAATTTTTTTTGTTTTTTTTGAAAGAAATTTGAGCCATGAATGAATGATAGAAAAGAGGAAGAAAAGGTTACACTTTGTTCCAGAAATCAAAATGATGGGATTTTTTTTTAATAGAATTAAAGGAACCTTTCCCATTCTTTTATCAAGTTTTCTTCTTTAATTCCTTTTTAAATTTCAATCAAATCAATTAATTGATTTCCTCCTCTCACCATTATATGGCTTGTCCAAGCACATTCTTAATGTGCAAATTTTCCAAATAAAAAAATCATTTATGTAATTATTTTTTTATTTAAACCTCGTTTAAAATTATACCGATATAGCATATCGATATATGCAAATATAACTATTATATATGCATTTAATTTTACTAACACCATTCAAAACATCAAATAGATTAATAATAATTAATATTTCATAAATATTTAATAATTTTAATCAATTTATAATATTTTACAAATTAATTAAATTGTGTGGTTTTTAGTGAAATCACAATCTATGCGACTTGGAGGTGTGAATTCATTTTGCGATTATTATTGAACAATTCAAATATTAATATTCACCTGTCACCTTAATTAGTGTTTTGACAGCTTGGCTGAATTCATCGGTTACAGGTCTTTGCGATAAAATCAAATTTCACAAACATAAGTGGTACCTTTTAGTGATTATTTACACCAATTCTCTTCGTCAAAACTATATCACTTTGGACTTATGGAATTTGGTAATGGTCAAAATTTTTATATCATCCATATTCAACTTTATAGTCCAAAATAAAGACCTTGGTTTAATAATAACAATTATTATTAATCGAGCTACTCTGGCTAGAGACTTTAACTTTAAGTTGACATCAGTTGACCATGATACTAACGTTATATAACCGAGGAGATGAGTCATCTCTTGAGTAATGTTTCACTCCAATGCTTCCACCAGACCCAACTATAGTCGTTTGATGGATGTTGTGCTATGATTTAACTATAATCAAAGTGGAGCTTGCACATTGAAGATCAACAATATTCTCAACTTGAGAGAACAGTGTAAATTTGTCATATCGGTATTTTACGTTTGGCCTTAGTTGTATTAACTAACAGAAAACTATCGAGTGAGTCATTCCATGGTTATCCAATAACTATCAGTATGTTATCCCTTTGTGCCCTCAGCAACCATGAGTAATATACTGCCCAACATTTGGAGAGCATTACGTACTCTAGTTTCAACAGATATATCAATGTCCAGTCTTGATATATCTTGACTGAGAATATTTAAAATGGTATATTTATTTTAATCGTGATGAATTACTCATGGTTACAACACTTTATATATAATATCTGAAAACATACCATTTATAGATTTTTTATTAAATATATTTTTAATTTAATTAATTAATTATTATATAACACATTATATTAAGTATATAATAGAAATAAAATATATTTTATTTCAAACAAGATTGATTACCGAGTTCGATATATGCAACAAATTACAAAATTTCATCTAGGACATACCCCTAAACCTATCAATCTCTGGTAGTCTGAATGGAAACATAACGTTGTCTAAGCCATAACTGTAGGTCTTGGGTGCAAGTAACGCCATATCATACTTAACCCCAATCTATGCGTCTTTGATACCTTAATCACCAAATATTGAAGTTGTAGCAAACGGTGAAACCATGTAGAAATCATGTCGAGTCACCTTCAGCCTGGATCATCTAAATACCCCAACCTATGGCTCGTTTCCTAATCCATGGCACACTCCTTGGTCGCACCTCCAATCATCTTCTAGTTGCTTTACATCATGGTATGAGCCCAAATGTCTTGACCCTAAGCCATGCGAACACCTATGTTGAAGAACTCCAAAACATCACTTTGTAGTCCCACCATACCCTACGAGCCTCGCCCGAATCGTCAAAGTCCCAACTGAACATCGCATGCTAGAGAAAAAAAACCTCCCCTACTAAAAATCTAATCGACCGCACTACCACAATCAATCGACTGCCATCAAATTCAATCGACTTATTATGAATTCAGTAGACTGAACTAGGTCAAATTTGGCCTATTTTATCACGGGTTAAAAACCTATAAGATACAACCCCATTCAATCCTACATCCAATCGACTGAATTCCTATCAGGTTGCCAACATGAATCTTAATGGAGTGAAATCTCCTAACGGAATTCATCCCATCTCTTTACTTCATTCGACAATTGTCACGGCCTTTTTCACCTCATTGTCGTGCTTTGTGGCATGGTGACTTCATGACCACCTGACGCAGGGGATTTAACTTTGACGCGCTAATAATGCTTTGATACCGAACTGACGCAGCGGATTTAACACAATTGACGCAGCTTTCTTCCTCACAAAATGATTTCGTGTAAAATAAACTTGATAGAATGATAAATGCTCAATTCTGTTGATCGTGACGACGTCGGAATCTAGCTATCTCCAACCCGTTGATCTCGCAAGATACCATGTTGAAAGATCTACAATTCGATCGTTGATCACTCGCAAGTGATACCGAGAATTGGCTTCAACTTCGTTGATTCGCGTGCGAATAACCCGAAGATGGAAAGTAGAAGGAGATCACACTCAACTTCAACAAAGGTGGCCAAAGCACACATAATTTTTTTATTCAAAATCAACTCCTTTTTACAATGACAACACATCCCTATTTATAGGAAATTACAACTCAACACAGCCGACCTAACATCATACGACCCAACGCAGGTGACACACGACCTAACAATACAACATACACGCGACTTAACGACTTAACGACAATACAACGTACGACATACGGCATATCAACAATACAAGTTACAACAGCACACGACTTAACATATGTGACATAACAATACACGACTTAACAATATACGACTTAGCATTACAACACCACGCGAATTAAGGACTCAGCTACTCAAGGCAATGCGGCATAAGTGATTGGAGACTTAAGAATGCGGCATAAGTTTTAGACGACACAAGGAATCAACGACATAAGAAGTTAGCACAGCAAGTGACATAAGACAAACGACTTAAGGAATCAGCGACTTAAGGAAGCAGCTATAGAGATGCGGCATAAGAACTTGTGACTTAACTCGCTAGGTCGTTCCTCCCAAACTTGTGTCATAACTCGCTAGGTGTCTTAACTCGCTAGGTCGTTCCGTTTGACATAAGAACTTGTGCCTTAACTCGCTATTTCGCTCAGGCGACTCAAGGCATAACTCGTTGTTGGCTGCATCATCCTCCACTGCATCATCTATCTCGTTATGTCACGGGCGACTTAAGGTAAGCGAACGACTTAAGGCCATTGAGCGACTTAAGACGGATGACTTAACATGGTGCGCTGCATCATCCTCCCCTAGTTGAAAAGAATTCGACCTCGAATTTACACTTTCCTCTTCTTCGACATACTCATTCTCATGATATGGAATCAAGTGTTTGACGTTGAAAACGCAGCAATATGGATATGATCCGGCAATTTTAACTGATAAGCATTCTCGTTAATCTTCTTTACGATTTCTAAAGGACCAATCTTTCTAGCAACTAGTTTGTTGTAAGTACCAACAGGAAATTGATCCTTAGTCAATACTGCATACACAAAATTCCCTTCTTTGAATTCAACATTTCATCGTTTAATATCTGCGGATTGCTTATATTTCTCATCCGCCTCAAGAAATCGCTCTTGCACAACCTTGTGGCACTCTTGTAATTCATTCACAAAATCACTAGCTCGTTTGATCACTCCTTTCTGCTGTGGTACTATATATAAATCCAATGGTCCCTTAGGAATTGTTGAGTAAACGACCTGGAATGGACTGAACCCAGTGCTACGATTAACTGCATGGTTGTGTGCAAACTCAGCTTGACATAGCTTGGAATCCTAACTCTTCAAATTGTCATTCACAAGGCATCTCAACAGATTACCTAGGGATCTATTCACAACTTCTGTCTGTCCATCCATCTGTGAATGATAAGCACTACTAAATTTCAGTTTTGTCCCGACCATTCTCCATAGACTCGTCAAAAATTGACTCAGAAAACGAGTGTCTCTATCTGATACAATAGATTCAGGCAACCCATGAAGACGATAGATCTCTCTGAAGTATAACTGTGCGACATTAACTGCATCTACAGTCTTCTTGCATGCGATAAAATGTACCATTTTTGAAAACCGATCAACCACTACGTAGATAGAATCATTGCCATGTTGCGTCCTCGGCAAGCCCAATACAAAGTCCATACTAACATCCACCCATGGCTTAGTAGGTATAGGCAACGACAAATATAAACCTGCATTTGTCGCGATCCCCTTTGAAACTTGACAAATATGGCACCTCTGAACAAACTTCTCAACTTCTTTCCTAATTGACGGCCAAAAATAAGACTTTGAGATCAACTGCATAGTACGGTCGCGGCCCACGTGTCCTTCTTCATGTAATTCTTTGATAATTTTCATTCGTAGACTGCAATCTGGAATACACAACTGATTTCCTTTGAATAGAAAACCTTCAACCAGCATATATTCATCCATGCTTCCCTGTTTAACTTTGTCTAGGATTTAGGAAAAATATGAATCTGATGTGAGCAAATCTGGAAGTAAGTCAAAATCCATCACCTCTACTCGCATGGTTGTTAGTAAATTATTTCTCCGACTCAATGCATCGGCGACGCGATTAGTTACTCCAGACTTGTGCTTTACGACGAATGTAAATTGCTGCAAATAAGCTATCCACGATGCATGCCTAGCTGCAATTTTATTCTGCCCTTGTAAATGTTTCAACGCTTCATGGTTCGTATATAAAACAAATTCTTTGTGGAAAAAGTAATGTCTCCAATGCTTCACAACCTGCACAATAGCATAAAACTCTACATCATAAATATTGTATCTCATCTTTGCTCCAGAAAGTTTTTCACTGAAATAGGAAATTGGACGACCCTTCTGACTCAACACTCCTCCAATTCCAACTTTAGATGCATCCGTATGTAACTCAAATAGTAACTGAAAATCTGGCAACACTAGAATTGGTGCCGAGGTTAAAAATTCCTTGATTTATTCAAAAGCAAATCCTGCCTCTTCCGTCTATGAAAACTGCTTTCCTTTCATACAATCAGTAACAGGAGCCATTATACTACTGAAGTGCGGTATAAATCTTCGATAAAATGAAGCTAACCCATGAAAACTTCTGACTTCTGTTATAGTTTTGGGCTGTGGCCAATTTCTGATTGCGGCTACTTTACTCTGGTCCACTTGTATTCCTTTCTTGGACACGACATAACCCAGAAATAAAACACTTGGCGTCATAAACACGCATTTCTTCATCGCTGCATAGAACTGTTCTTGACGAAGAATAGTTAACACCTTTCGCAAGTGTTGAATGTGCTCCTCTGTGCTAGCACTATATATCATAATATCATCAAAGTAAACTACAACAAACTTCCCGATGTAAGGTCTGAAAATTTGATTCATCACCCTCATAAATGTACTTGGTGCATTAGATAGACCAAATGGCATAACCAGCCATTCATATAATCCTTCCCGAGTCTTGAATGATGTCTTCCATTCATCACCTGGTCTTATGCGAATCTGATAATAACCACTCTTAAGATCGATCTTTGAAAAGATTACAGACCCACTGAGTTGATCCAATAGATCATCAAGTCTTGGCATAGGAAATCTGTATCTGACAGTTATTTTGTTGAGTGCCCTGCTATCCGTACACATTCTCCATGAACCATCTTTCTTCGGTACCAACGGAGCTGGTACAGTACAAGGTCTGAGACTCTCTCGAACACGCCCTTGCTCAAGCAACTCCTCAACCTGTCTCCTCAACTCTTCATGCTCCTTCGGACTCATACGATAATGCGGCCTATGCGGTAAAACAACACCTGGAACTAGATCAATTTGATGTTGTATATCCCTTAGTGGCGGTAATTCCTTGGGTAATTCCGCAGGAAAGGCATCTTCAAATTCATTTAACGCCGGTCTAACCTCCGCAGGAATTTCAAGATCTTCACTTGTTTCATACCCAATCAACATAAACAATTCAACGCTATCTTTAACTTCTTCAACAAATTCTCTCGTAGATAATAGACTAGTTGATTTCACTTTCTTCTCTGTCTTTCTTTCACTTTGTTCATGCTTCTTAGGAACTAAGGTAATTTGGGTTCCTTCGAACATGAAACTGTAGCTGTTGGTGCGACCATTATGTTGTACAGCTCTATCATATTGCCATGGTCTTCCCAATAGTAAATGGCACACATCCATATCGACATCACACCATATATCATCTTTGTACTTCTTCCCAATAGAAAATGTAACAAATGCTCGTCTTCCCACTATCACTTCTCCACCTTTCTTTAGCCATGCCAGTTTATAAGATCTAAGATGTTTTTCAGTCTTCAACCCTAACTTCGTGACGGCTTCTTCAGAAATAATGTTATCACAACTTCCCGCATCAATAACAAATCGACAAACCTTTCTCAAAATAGTACATGTAGACTGAAAGATATTACTTCTCAGCCAACTGGAATCATTCTCATGCTTTGGCACTAAACAAGACATCCTCATCATCAAGTTACATCCTTCGTCTCCTGACACAACTTCTTCTTCTTCATCTTCATCAAACTTCGATGGTTAAGAATAATCAACTTCAGCTCCCACATCCTCATACTCACATTCCTCTGCAACTAATGCTCTCTTCTTTGGCTTTGTACAGTCATTACT
Organism: Allium cepa; assembly: GCA_030765085.1. Taxonomy (NCBI): domain Eukaryota; kingdom Viridiplantae; phylum Streptophyta; class Magnoliopsida; order Asparagales; family Amaryllidaceae; genus Allium; species Allium cepa. Next base: position 733,425,171 of record CM060943.1, read on the forward strand.
TTTATGGCCAAACTCCTGACAATTATAGCACTTGATACTGTTGTTGACCTTTGCTTTAGCGGCTTCACTGACAATTGGTTTATTGACTGCATTGGAAACATTAGCACTGCTACTAGCACCCTTATTCTGGTTGTTAGGACTCGTAAACACACCACCTCCTCGTCTTCCTTGTTTCTCCCAAGTTAGGGATTTCTGATGTGCTTCAACAACGGACATTGAATTAAACATATTAACCATGTCTCGAATTTGCGTTCGTAACCCTCTAATATATCTAGCCGTTAGCTGTTCTTCAGTTTCCATAATATCATTCCTTGCAATCAACAGATAGAATTCATCTGCATAGTCATTCACTGTCTTCGTCCCTTGTCTCAAATTCTGCAAACGTTGATACATAATAGATTGATAATTATACGGCAAGAAAGTCGCTTTCATCATCTTTCTCATCTTCTCTCAAGTTACAACTTTTGATTTTCCTATTCTCTCCCGAGTTAGTTTAGTTTGCTGCCACCAAGCCATATCTCTTTCCCTTAGTCTTGTAGCAACTAATTGGACTCTGCGATTCTCAGGCACATCCTTGAATTCCAAAATTTCTTCAACATTCGACAACCAATCAAGAAATTCTTCCGCTTGCATACCACCTTTGAATTCTGCAATTTCCATCCTCATACCCGACTCCCATTTACGATCATTTTCTGAATCCATATATTGATTTCGCACTTGGCCTCGACTTCGATAATGAATACTACCTCCATCACCATCTTCCTCAAAATCAGATGTATTTCGATATCGATCCTGACCATCTACATCCCGTCGACTACGCATGTCCCTTCTATCATGTCTTTCAGGATCACGATATGGTTCATTGTCAAACCCCCGTTGAGTTCTTCCCTCTTCATTTCGATACCCATGGTGGTTTCTCATCATTGAAACTGATGATTCTCTCCGATCTCGATAAGACTGGGGTGACATCCTCCTTTCTCCCGAAACCGATGGTGAAACACTGCTTCCACTCTGGTTCGAAACTGGTGACGTTCTCCTTTGATTTTGATTCATGTCTTTCATCAATTTCTCCAATTTCTCAATACCCTCATTGAACTTTTCATTAATACGCTGCTCCATCTGCTCAGCTTCTTGTCTTCTATACACATCTTCAACATTATGAAAATGATTAGCTCGTCTCGGAGGCATGATCTTCAAACAATCTCGTTTCCGTCTCCAATCTAGCTCTGATACCAAAGTTACGCAGCGGATTTAACTTTGACGCGCTAATAATGCTTTGATACCAAACTGACGCAGCGGATTTAACACAATTGACGCAGCTTTCTTCCTCACGAAATGATTTCGTATCAAATAAACCTGATAGAACGATAAATGCTCAATTCCGTTGATCGTGACGACGCCGGAATCTAACTATCTCCAACCCGTTGATCTCGCAAGATACAATGTTGAAAGATATACAATTCGATCGTTGATCACTCGCAAGTGATACCGAGAATTGGCTTAAACTTCGTTGATTCGCGCACGAATAACCCAAAGATGGAAAGTAGAAGAAGATCACACTCAACTTCAACAAAGGTGGCCAAAGCGCACACATTTTTTATATTCAAAATCAACTCCTTTTTACGATGACAACACATCCCTATTTATAGGAAATTACAACTCAACACAGCCGACCTAACATCATACGACCCAACACAGGTGACACACGACCTAACAATACAACATACACACGACTTAATGACTTAACAACAATACAACATACGACATACGACATATCAACAATACAAGTTACAACAGCACACGACTTAACATATGTGACATAACAATACACGACTTAACAATATACGACTTAACATTACAACACCACGCGAATTAAGGACTCAGCGACTCAAGGCAATGCGACATAAGTGATTGGAGACTTAAGAATGCGACATAAGTTTCAGGCGACACAAGGAATCAGCGACATAAGAAGCTAGCACAGCAAGCGACATAAGACAAACGACTTAAGGAATCAGCGACTTGAGGAAGCAGCTATAGAGATGCGACATAAGAACTTATGACTTAACTCGCTAGGTCGTTCCGCTCGAACTTGTGTCTTAACTCGCTAGGTGTCTTAATCGCTAGGTCGTTCCGCTTGCATAAGAACTTGTGTCTTAACTCGTTATGTCGCTCAGATGACTCAAGGCATAACTCGCGTTGGCTGCATCATCCTCCACTGCATCATCTATCTCGTTATGTCGTGGGCGACTTAAGGCCAGCGAACGACTTAAGGCCATCGAGCGACTTAACGCGGACGACTTAACATGGTGCGCTGCATCACCACCCATTACATTCCATGCTCGAGTTCGTATCATTGATGATCCACCATAAGATGAACGCCACAAAGGAGATTCGATAAACCATCCTGAAATTCCAACAATTGACAACGAATACCAATTAGAAGTGTTTAAGCAACAATACTACATAATCATACGCTAACAACCATCATTCTTAACCAATGCTAACACATACCAGCTTATCGTTCAATGATTTCATTCAAGATATTTCATTTTGTTTCAATTCAGTGTTTCACTTAATCTAATTCATATACTTCATCCGTGTAAGACTCGTTTGAGTCTTTTCAAATTTGAATATTTAATTTATCTAATAAACTGAATTTGATAATTGGATTCCAATATTTAATTTGAATAACACAAAAAGAGCTTTCTCTCATCGATGGGACTAGGCCTTAATTCCCTACCGCCTCCCTCGCGTTTTCTTGTTCCCAGTATCGTCCCTTCTCACCTTCATTTCATCGTTCCTTTCTTCCCCAGCCCGAGCTTTCCTCATTGCTATTAGTTTGCTCCTTTCACCCATTTCCAGATCCCCTATTTCAGTTTCTCTCTTTCCCTTCAAATCTGCCTTGACCCTTATTTTCTAGTGGCGTTGTTCCACTTGGTGTCTTTTTATCTCCTCTTCTGATCTGCTTTTTATCTCAAGCCCCTTTGCCTTCCCTTCCCTATCATAGTGTATGCCCTAGTCTGCTTCATCCCCTTGTCAAGTCTTGACTAAGGTTGTTCGTGTGGTTCTTTTGTTATCAGCTTGGCGATGTATGTTCTAGAATTGGCTTGTTAGTAAGGTTGGTGTTGGTGTCGAGGCTATCTAGCTTCTTCTTGGGTCTTTTGTCATCTCCTTTAGTGGTGGTGACATTGGGATTTTTTCATTTCCTTACGTGGTGGTGATGTTGGGTTTTTTCTTTGGGTTGCTAGTGATTGGCTGTAATATTTGCTTGCTCCTCTGGCGTCACTGATTCCTGGTGGTCCGCTTGATGCCGCACTCCATGCCGTTTTCTCACCACTGCACGCCTGACCTTGGCGATTACCTAGTAACAAGGGTTAGTTTATTTTGTTGTTGGTTGTCATGCCAGGCAATTTGGGTTCTGTTGCTTCCTCACCGCTTGGAAGTTGGTTTTTATGCAAAGTAGTTAGGCTTTGGTGTGTTATCACGGAGTTATTGTCTTAGTGCACTTCTTTCTTCCTGCTGCATGCTCCTGGAGGTTGATTGTGGTTACTGCATTTTGTTCTCATATGCTATTGTCAGTCATTTTTGGTATATGTCTTCATGTTTGCAGTTCATGCATCTGTTGTTTGCAAGTGAGATGAATTATGTTAGTTGTGTGTTAGTTGTGGCTTGCAATGTGCAAGCGTTTGTCATATGTTTTTTACCCGGCATGGTGTCAGAGTGAGGTTGTATGAGAGTCTTCTCTTGTGAGTTGTTCACCCTGCGTGGTGATGTTAAGTTGTTTGAGTTTCTCATATGTGAGTCGAAGTCGTCGGACCACTATAAAAACCGTTTATGTAGCTTAGGCATATTGCCCAACTCCTATGCTATAAGCTAGATTAGTTTAGAAAAAGATTAGTAGTTTAGGCAATAGGCCTAACTCCTGGTTCTTACATGTACTTATTACTTTGCTGTAATAAAAAGTGAACGGTCCATTAAAAAACCGATTGGCCCTGCCAAATGAAAAAATTATGCGAATTTGAATTTAAATATGAAAAATATGCGTTTCAAATAACTGCCTAATTTTTAGTAACGTATTTTTTATTTAGTTTACAGGATTTTTCCATAATTTATAATTTAAAAAATATTTAAATTTTCGTTTGATGCATTTTACGATAAACGTCCGTATTTTTGAAACTGCACAAAATAAGTTAACCTGTGTTTTTTAATATTGTTTTGTGATCATGTTGCATTGTTATGCACGATTCTATTTTTATTTCTGTCGTTCGCGGTTCGTACGCGGACGTGATATTGTGTAGTGGTGTTATTGTGTAGCGGTGTACAGCAAAATTAACCTTTCCAAAATCAAAATTTTCACACAGATTATGCACACACGCAACCATATATTCTTGGCTTGCGTTATGTTTTTGGTTGGCTTGGAATCTTTGGTTTTCTTGTCTTGTAAGTAATTGAATTATTTTGTTTATACATACACATGCATTGAACAAAAGTTTGGAGAATTTTACACATTCTTTTGCATTTTCTTCTCGCATGGAAATAATATACACAACAACTATTCCTACCACATTTTCAATAATCAAAACTTCTTGTACACAAATAATTAGCCAAAGCATTCTATATGAAAGTTGTAGAGGATGAAAAGGGTTACGCTTTTCGTTATTCTTGTATTCGAAATGATGGTGTGTGGAGGTCATGGCGGCCAGGGGTTATTGCTGAGGAAGTTGCAGGCGCAGGCTACGAATGTTAGGAGATGTCGAGCTAACAATAGAGGGGTCTGATGCGTAGAGGTCGTGATGTGTGACACGCTGGCAAGGATGGCTTTTGTTTTCGTTGAGAGATGAGAGAGATATGAGGGAGAGAAGTTTCGACCATAGTGCTATTGCACATGGCCATGTGTTTTCAACATTTGTAGGTGGAAACATGAAGAGGAGGGGAAGAAATGGGTGTGGGTTTGATGGTTTGGGCCTTGAGCTATGTGGGGTGAGGGATAATATTAGTTGAATAGTTTAGTTATCTTTAATTTATTCATAAAATAGTTAAACTTTGAAAATGAATAACACACCCATACGAAGTCCGTTAAACTTGCGGTCTTAGGCATTAGATTCGTATTAAAGAGTGGAACACATTAGTATAATTAGTTGACACATTTGGTGAAGCATAAAATAATGATAAATTATTAGTGATTAAATTTAATTACAAATAATGTAGTTAAAAATTTGTGACGACCCGAAATTTTTAAGCATTTAAAATTGGAATATTTAATTGATTTTAAATATTCAATAGAGTAATTTTAACTTGAATTACGAATATCACAATTTATTTGATAATTAAATTATTGAATAAAATAATTTGAAGTTGGGTAAAATATTAAACGTGGAGTTTTAAGCCTGTTAAAAACAATTTGAAGGCTTATAAAATTTATATTGATAATACTGAAGAGGATAGAAGTGTTGGAATCAAATTTTAAAATGGTTTGTTAAGTTTTGAAATTTATATCGTTTAAATTGAATTTAAAAATAGCCTTCCGAGGCACAGTCTCGGAATTCTACGAAACCAGTTCCATTGGATCTTTAATATTGAATTATTATCGGATTTCAAATTTCGTATTGATCAGAGTTGTTGTGTGAGCGTACGATCTATAAACGCATAGAAATTTACTGTGACCAATTGAGTTTAAATAAAATATACCCACTTTCTTTTAAACAGACAATACGTACAACCGCTACCCTTGTGTCTCCTTCGTACCCCCTTCTTTTCTCTTTCCCCTTCTCTTGTCTCCGTTCATACGCACGTTTAAAAAAAAGAGAGTACAAAATGAAATAAATGGCCGCTTCCTTTTAGATACAAATCGACAATCAAAATCGATTTATCAGAAGAAAAATGGTCGCTTACTTTCTCAAAACCTAAATCGAAAAAAAATCTTTAACAATGGCCGAATTCGACTTCGGCTATAAAAAAAGAAAGGGGAATAGGGCACGCGAGCATCTGGGATAGTGGCCGCGAAATTTGCGTTGAATCAGGGCTCGAACCCGAAACAATCTCGAAGTCGCGATCGCTCAAAGGGGGGCGGCGATTTGCTGAGGGAATTTGGGGCTAGGGTTTGGAGCTCTTGGCGATTCGGCGGCGCGACGTTAAGATGAGACACACGGTGATCTGGAAGGGCACGGTGGACGCGATTTTTTTTCATTCGAGTATGGGGGTTCGCGAGAGGCACGGGGTGGTTGTTATCGATGAGGTGAATCACGACGTGAGGCAAGGTCGCAGGGGATTCCGTGGTTTCCGAACTCGATCAATGTGGTATTTTTTTATATAATTAATTTATTTAGTTAATCTATATGTTTATGTATATACATAGAAAAATATGTTATTTTTACAGTAAAGAATGTTTACTCTCTAGTTTTTAAATTGCAGAGTTTAAATTTATATATATTTAGTTTTTATAAGATTTTGGAGGGAAAAAATTTATATAAGGGTTTATAAAGAAATTTGAAATTTTATTTTAAAATTTATAGGAAATGAATTGTATATAAAATAAGGTTGTTGGGTTAAACTTATATCAATTGAAAAAAAAGTATAAAGGAGTTTAGACATGTATATATATATATATATTAGATTTAGAAATATAAATTTTAAAAGGTATATGGATTATTTTATAAATATGCATATGGCTTCAAATGAAGAAAATAAATTTAACTATTTTAATTAACTTATTTAAATTTTTGGATTACTAAAGATAATGTGTTAAAGAAAATTATTAGTTTAAATATGTTAAATTAGATTATAGGTTAAAATAAATAAGTAAATGTTAATTAATTTTTGGATCAATTCAAGTGTTAATAAACTATAAAATGTTCATACAAGGTCATAGATAATGGATACAAGCCGGATTTGATCGGGTTGCAAACAAATGCAAGGTGAGTTAATCTCACTCAGTTGAATTTAAATTTAAATTTAAATTGATAAATTTAAATAATTGTTTGAATGATTGAATTGATTGATGTACTATAGTATGGTATATTTGGGATTGGTATATTGTATTGTGCTAATGTCTGTGGATGTAGGGAAAACAGGTTGGAGGGATCCAATTAGATCCCTCAACATTTATTTAAATTATTAAACACCCACAGCTGTGATTAATTGATATTCTGTGATGAATTGTATTAGAATATTGAATGTCATAGTCTGTTTGAATATTTCGGTACTCTGTTTTATCCAAATATATAGAATTTGACTTTGAAAGAAAATAAAAGAAGTGAACTCTTAAGAAATAATTATAGATAATGTATATGAATCAAAGTGAATTGGATAAGAATAGTGGTAGTTTTAATAAATTCTGTATATGGAAAGGAAAATTTGAATAAACAGGAAGTTAATGAATTTTAAATCTTCAGTGATATTAATTAAAAGAAGAAGACATTTATGTAAAATTTAAGGTTTAATTTATTGAAAAGAATAAGAAAGAAATTGGGAAATTCTGGAATTTGTATATTTCCGTTAAAGGATTTAAATCAAACGGAAGATAATAACAATAATAATAAAACCCGTAATTAATGAATTTTGAAATGGACTGAGTAAGTAAAGAAATTTATTTCAAATAGAATAAATTGGAAATCAATTTGGGGAAATTGATTTAAGTGATTGAAATTGAGATTTTCTCTGGATAGCCAAGTACATTTTTTTTAAGGTAAATTTTATTTATATAAATTAAATGTTTTAAAGTTGTTTTTATTAAATAAAGCAAGTTTGTAAAATTTATTATTTTTATTATTTAAAGTCTAAAGTAAGTATTTTCTTTAATCTATTCTAGCAGTAATTATTAAGAAGTAACTTAGTATTTTGTTTTTTTTAAAGTAGAAATCTAGTTTTATATTTTATAAAGTAACCTTATTTTCAAATATTCATATAGTATGTATTTTTAACAAATTATTAAAGTAATTTTAACTTGAATGTTCTGAAGTATATTTAAAAAAAAAGTAATGTGTTTAAATTAATTTAGAAAAATCTAGTTTTGTGCTTGGTAATTCCAGTGGAAATAGAATACTTGGAATTTATTCTGAGAAAGAAGATAGTTTTGAAAACTGTTTCAAAGGAATTTGAAAAGTGAAAAGATATCTTGTGAAGATATTTTCGAGATAAATAAATAATTTGGGAAATTATTTATTGTTTGATGGATGTTTGTGAATAGAAATTGATAGTTAAATAACCGACTATCAATATTGGAAAATGCGTTGATCGTTTCGAAGGGACCGAGATCGAGATTTATTTCTCGAAAACCACTTCGATCCGGTTTGTACGTTTTGTGAAAACGATTTTGGATTCGAAGCTGGAGCAGTGAAGTGCAAGGGCTAGTCGCTACTAATCCTGAGGATATTTCCAAAATGGATGTAGTAGGAATAGTGCCTTCGGTTCCGTTCGAACCCGGGACGGACTTGTATGGATGAATGCTTGCGAAACATCGTCAGGTGGACGATGGGCATTCTAAGGAATATATTCTAAAAAGGTAACGCTTTGCCTCAAGCCTCATCAAATGGGAATGACTGAAAATCAGGGGTTATGCAGCAAGGCTAGGTGGGTAGCACCCAAGCAGGGTGAGGTCATTCCAGTCTAGATCTCCCTTATTATTTCGGCTTAGTGGGCGGTTGCTGATCCCAACCGCGGGGTGATCTCCCTCGAGATTATCCAGTAAGGGGTAGTCCCGGCCTTGTGTTGCCGGGGAGCGGGCGTACTCCTCGGTACGGTGATCTAGGCCCCGTACTGTGACAGGTGGTACCCCAGTGCCTAGTCATTAGTTGGAAATCCATTCTCCCTACGAGCCTTGTACGAGTTTTGTTTGCATTACCCACTCTATGGCTAGTAGCTGGAATTTAATCATGTAACAATTTCGGCTATTTTATAAGTATTTGTATATAGACCCTATTATAATATCAGAGGATTTCTATAAAAATTGTTTTAGCTATCGTAAGGTAAAAACCCGACATGTTTATTTGTGGCGTGGTCTTACGAGATGCTTTTATTTTTAAAGGATTTTGAAATTTTAATAATCAATTGGGTGTGATTTTCTCACGCTGGTATTCCAGACTGACTCGGGTGTTATTTAACTATAATGCTCGGGTCAGACCGAGTATTATAGAATACAGGTTTTGATGCTGAGGAGCTCAGGAGACGAGCTGGATGACGATGCGTACTCTCGTACTTGTATATATATATTTCTGCTGTGTTGAGTTGTTGTGTATCCATTTGTACGACATTGATGTTGAGCTGTGATTGATGTACTCTGATGATGTAACATATAAACAAAGATATTTGATGTTTGAGTAAAGAGTATTTTTTATCTATTATATTTTATTCCGCCGCGATGGTTAGATTCTGTTGTTGTTTTCTGTTTTCTCTCCTTCTACCTCTTCTTCTTTAACCCGATGGTTCGTATTTCTGTGCTACTCGAGTTGATTTTTGTAGAATAGTGTTAACTCAAGGGGTATGGATTTGCGGGTCGTTACAGTTGGTATCAGAGCATAGGTTGGAGATAACCTTGGCTCTGGTGGGAATTACTCATTTAAATTAGAGTCCGAAGTACTCTAGAATGAGTTTGAGCGTATTAATAGATATGAGTGCGTATTTGTTAGTGAATATAAATTATTTTAATATTGTGTTGATTGATTTATTGAGTGGCATATGAACCTTCGTCGGCACAGTTTGGACAACTATATCGAAGGGGTTTCTAAACATTTGAATAGAGCAATCGACACGGTATTGTTTTAAATGTGGGTAAATGAAATAATTTTACCCAAAATATATTTTGATATAAAAAAAAGTTCTTGTAAACTATTTAGCAAATATATGGTTTCTTGGATGTTAGAAATGATAATATTAAAGTATTATCATTGTTAAGTGAAAATTTAGCTAGAAATTGAAATATAACTAGAATTTAAGGGAATAAATTCATTATAAAATGAAATTTATAAATATGAATTATAAATGTAGTTTATAAAATTGGAATATAATCAAATGAGTATTTGTATGAGTATAAACTATAAAAAATGAATTTGTAGTTAAAATTGATTTAAGCAGGATTTGGAAATTTAAATCCCGAAAATTTGAAAGTGTTTATCGAAGTGTTTTGGAGATAAATAATAGCATTATTGTTTTGGAGATATTTCTGAATGAAAATTTGTTTTAAATGGATTTTGGAAGTAATATAGCATTGAAATCACTTGGATTATTGGAAATAATTTTGAAGATGACGGCCGCATCATCAGTATTCATTTTCGAATTTCTAAGCGACGGATTGCTGCCAAAAATTGATTTGTTCAGAAAAGCTGGTTGTTTTTGAAAATCTCAAGAAAAATTTGTTGGAAATAAAACCAAGATTGGTTTGATTTTTAGAAATGTGATTTGAAATATTGGAGATTTCAAAATGATTTGAAACCAAAGCCGGGGTTTTAAAAAAAAAATCCTGATGAGATAGGTTGTAAGCTTATAAATTGAGATGATTTTTAAATCAGGAAGGAAATATATGCTTTGAATGTTGGAAATTTAAATTTAAAGTGAAAAGTTACAAAAAAAATGAAATTAACGAGGATTGGGAAATAAAAATTTATCTGGATTGGAATAAATTGAATAGGCTGGAAATAATATCCAGTTGTATTCGAATCAAGTTGAAATCGAATTGAGTTAAATAAATCTGAGTTAAAGTAAAACTGGATTGGGATGAGAATTCAATTGAATTAATGAATGGAATTAAATTCTTACTTGAACGAATGGGAAATAAATATTTTTGATGAATTGAAGAATAGAATGAAAATCAAAACTTGAATTATAAACTAAATTGAACTAAGAAAATTAAATGGAGTGATATTTGGAATTAAATTTAAAGTGTTGGATTATAAATAGGGGAAGAACTAATTAGATAATAAATTAGTTAATAAATTGTGTAAATGGGAACGTAATGTTGTATAATTGAAGCTGAATTGTGAAATTATGATGAAGATTGGAAATAAAACTCAAGTTATAAATTGAATTCGATCTGAATTGTCAGTAAAGTAAATGTAATTGAATTGTGAATTCATGAAATTTGGTGGTAAATTGAAATTGGATAGTGGATTCAGAACTTGAGTTATCAATTAAAATTTAACGTGAAGTGTTAACAAATTAATATAATTGAAATGTATCGAACAAAATGTAAATGGATTAAAATAGTAATGGTATGAATTTCAAATAAAATCCAAATAAGTGGAAATAAATTGGAAATGGCCATATAGTTAATTGAATGAGCTGAATCTAAAAGGTTAAAATGTATAATAATTGATCAAATAAATTTGTAGTTTGAAATGGGATTGGATTAAATAGAATCAAGTTAAATTGAAAAGAGAAATTTATTTGCAAAATGAAATGAGCTTAATTATAGAAAAAAAAATTGGATTGAAATAGAACTTGGTGGGTTGTAAATAATATTTAAGGAAATGAAAATTCATAATAGATTGAGTGGATAAACTAATTATATTGAATAAATAAATGGATGGAATAAATAAGAATCAAATGGAAGTGAACTTAAGTTTGAAGTGAAATAAATTGAGTAAATTAACTTAGTTGAGAATAATTAGAAACTCAACTATGAGTAAAATTGGAAGACCATTAAATTAAAGCTTGATTTGAATTAATTCGGGAATGGGTAGTAATATGCAAGCTTGGAATGGGTCGAGCTAAATAAATGGTCGTGAATGAATTAATATAAAAAGGGAATTAATTGGTAATGAAATTTGGAGATGGAACTTGAATTGGTTAAATGAAGTCGAATACCAATTTAATGTGGCAAATGTTTAGTTTGCAAATTAATTATGAAATGAGTTTCGTATTTCCAAGATAAATAAATGGATTCAAATAAAATGAATGAGAATATAACATGCAAAATAAATTGAATGGAATCAATTAAAATGAAATCAAATAAAGTATAGATTGAATTGGTATTAATTTAAATTAGTTATAAACTGAAATAAATATTCTTTTAAGTAAATAGCACTGAATTTACATAAAATTGGTTTTTGAATCAATTGTAATAAATATGGGTTTGATTGGATGAATAATGAATTGAATGTAAACAATGAAGTGTAAATGAGTTTGCTTGGGCTTAAAATGAATTTAAGTTAAGCAAGAGAGTTGTGAAATCAGTTGAATTGAATAGAATGGTTTGAATATTGTTTGGAAGCATTCAAAATAAGTGTCGAAATATTTCATATGTGCTTAAGGAAGTATATAATATGCACTGTTTATAGAATCCATGTTTTAGTTATTTATTTATAAGTTAAATGCTATAAACTTTGTATATCTGTCACTTACATGTTTAAATTGAGTAAGTGCAGGTACCTGGTGGCCGTGTGGCTGGATTTGATTGCGCTAACTGCTAAATAAATAAGCTGCTTGCTTAAAATGCTAAATAAGGTACCCCTATGCAATAAAAATAGGAAATATGAACTGTTTTTGGTTTTTCCGACCGTGTGGGTCGATGTATATATATTTATATCTTTTGTCAAATTGCAAAAACCCCTCCGTACAAAGGGGACTCTGCCAAAAAATTTTGGAAATTTTGGGAGTTAGAAAATTTTTGGAAAATTTTGTTAACAGCAAAACGATTTCAAATTGAGAATTGAAACGAATTAGTAAATGAAACTACTTAAAATAATGACATAAATTAGTTATAAATGGAAAATAAAATTCAATATTTAGAGTTAAAGATAAATTGAATGCGTATCGTAATGAAAGAATCAATGTGAATAGAAATAGATATAAACTAAAGTGGTAAGGTGAAATAAATAAAGAAACATATAAAATGCTTATACTAACTTAAGAAGGAATGATGAATTCTTAAATAGAAGATTGATACTACATATATAATCTAAGTTAATATTGGAATGAATAAATATCGACATCTGTAAGTGAGTCGATAAAATGTTTTTGAATATTGTGATTGGACATATTGCTAAGCAGGATATGCAGGTAATATAAAGAGAAAAGAGAATTGATTTTGATTTCAGAAGATAAATTTGAAATGCTCGACAAAAAGGTATGTGTTTAAATTTCTGTGAAATTTGATTGGGTTTTTGGATCGAGCCACTTGGCTTTTTGTTTTCTTTTTGGATTTGGGAGGCCGTAGAGCCATTTTGTAGTTGTACCGAGCTAGCCGCGCAAAGGAGACGCTGGCAAAAATTTTCGGGAATTTAGGGAGTTAGAAAAATTTTGAGAAAATTTTGATAGTTCAAAATTGGTTTTAAAAATTAAAACTCGAATGTTTGGGCAAATAGGATTGTTTGCAAACTATGGAAGGTTTTGGGAGGTTAGTAAGAATGATAGTGGGTCTATAATAAAAGATATATGGCAAGTTAATTAAACTGTTTAGTTTGGAAAAATAGTAAACGGGTATTGGACCATTCTTCCTAACTAGTAATTTCGGGGACGAAATTCTTTTAAGGGGGAAGGAATGTGACGACCCGAAATTTTTGAGCATTTAAAATTGGAATATTTAATTTATTTTAAATATTCAATAGAGTAATTTTAACTTTAATTACGAATATCATAATTTATTTGATAATTAAATTATTGAATAAAATAATTTGAAGTTGGGTAAAATGTTAAACCTGGAGTTTTAAGCCTGTTAAAAACAATTTGAAGGCTTATAAAATTTATATTGATAATACCGAAGAGGATAGAAGTGTTGGAATCAAATTTTAAAATGGTTTGTTAAGTTTTTAAATTTATATCGTTTAAATTGAATTTAAAAATAGCCTTCCGAGGCACAGTCTCGCAATTCTACGAAACCAGTTCCATTGGATCTGTAATATTGAATTATTATCGAATTTCAAATTTCGTATTGATCAGAGTTGTTGTGTGAGCGTACGATCTATAAACGCATAGAAATTTACTGTGACCAATTGAGTTTAGATAAACTATGCCCACTTTCCTTTAAACAGACAATACGGACAACCGCTACCCTTGTGTCTCCTTCGTACCCCCTTCTTTTCTCTTTCCCCTTCTCTGTCTCCGTTCATACGCACGTTTAAAAAAAAAAGAGTACAAAATGAAATAAATGGCCGCTTCCTTTTAGATACAAATCGACAATCAAAATCGATTTATCAGAAGAAAAATGGCCGCTTACTTTCTCAAAACCTAAATGAAAAAAAAATCTTTAACAATGGCCGAATTCAACTTCGGCTATAAAAAATGAAAGGGGAATAGGGCGCGCGAGCATCTGGGATAGTGGCCGTGAAATTTGCGTTGAATCAGGGCTCGAACCCGAAACAATCTCGAAGTCGCGATCGCTCAAAGGGGGGGGGGGACGATTTGTTGAGGGAATTTGGGGCTAGGGTTTGGAGCTCTTGGCGATTCGGTGGCGCGACGTTAAGATGAGACACAAGATGATCTGGAAGGGCACGGTGGACGCGATTTTTTTTCATTCGAGTATGGGGGTTCGCGAGAGGCACGGGGTGGATGTTATCGATGAGGTGAATCACGACGTGAGGCAAGGTCGCAGGGGATTCCGTGGTTTCCAAACTCGATCAATGAGGTATTTTTTTTATAATTAATTTATTTAGTTAATCTATATGTTTATGTATATACATAGAAAAATATATTCATTTTACAGTAAAGAATGTTTACTCTCTAGTTTTTAAATTGCAGAGTTTAAATTTATATATATTTGGTTTCTATAAGATTTTGGAGGAAATTTTTTTATATAAGGGTTTATAAAGAAATTTGAAATTTTATTTTAAAATTTATAGGAAATGAATTGTATATAAAATAAGGTTGTTGGGTTAAACTTATATCAATTGAAAAAAAAGTATAAAGGAGTTTAGACATGTGTGTGTGTGTGTGTGTGTGTATATTAGATTTAGAAATATAAATTTTAATAGGTATATGGATTATTTTATAAATATGCATATGGCTTCAAATGAAGAAAATAAATTTAACTATTTTAATTAACTTATTTAAATTTTTGGATTACTAAATATAATGTGTTAAAGAAAATTATTAGTTTAAATATGTTAAATTAGATTATAGGTTAAAATAAATAAGTAAATGTTAATTAATTTTTGGATCAATTCAAGTGTTAATAAACTATAAAATGTTCATACAAGGTCATAGATAATGGATACAAGCCGGATTTCATCGGGTTGCAAACAAACGCAAGGTGAGTTAATCTCACTCAGTTGAATTTAAATTTAAATTTAAATTGATAAATTTAAATAATTGTTTGAATGGTTGAATTGATTGATGTACTATAGTATGGTATATTTGGGATTGGTATATTGTATTGTGCTAACGTCTGTGGATACAGGGAAAACAGGTTGGAGGGATCCAACTGGATCCCTCAACATTTATTTAAATTATTAAACACCCACAGCTGTGATTAATTGATATTCTGTGATGAATTGTATTAGAATATTGAATGTTATAGTCTGTTTGAATATTTCGGTACTCTGTTTTATCCAAATATATAGAATTTGACTTTGAAAGAAAATAAAAGAAGTGAACTCTTAAGAAATAATTATAGATAATGTATATGAATCAAAGTGAATTGGATAAGAATAGTGGTAGTTTTAATAAATTCTGTATATGGAAAGGAAAATTTGAATAAATAGGAAGCTAATGAATTTTAAATCTTCAGTGATATTAATATAAAGTAGAAAACGTTTATGTAAAATTTAAGGTTTAATTTATTGAAAAGAATAAGAAATAAATTGGGAAATTCTGGAATTTGTATATTTCCGTTAAAGGATTTAAATCAAACGGAAGATAATAACAATAATAATAAAACCCATAATTAATGAATTTTGAAATGGACTGAGTAAGTAAAGAAATTTATTTCAAATAGAATAAATTGGAAATCAATTTGGGGAAATTGATTTAAGTGATTGAAATTGAGATTTTCTCTGGATAGCCAAGTACATGTTTTTTTTAAGGTAATTTTTTTTAATATAAATTAAATGTTTTAAAGTTGTTTTTATTAAAGAAAGCAAGTTTGTAAAATTTATTATTTTTATTATTTAAAGTCTAAAGTAAGTATTTTCTTTAATCTATTCTAGCAGTAATTATTAAGAAGTAACTTAGTATTTTTTTTTAAAAGTAGAAATCTAGTTTTATATTTTATAAAGTAACCTTATTTTCAAATATTCATATAGTATGTATTTTTAACAAATTATTAAAGTAATTTTAACTTGAATGTTCTGAAGTATATTTTTAAAAAAAGTAATGTGTTTAAATTAATTTAGAAAAATCTAGTTTTGTGCTTGGTAATTCCAGTGGAAATAGAATACTTGGAATTTATTCTGAGAAAGAAGATAGTTTTGAAAACTGTTTCAAAGGAATTTGAAAAGTGAAAAGATATCTTGTGAAGATATTTTCGAGATAAATAAATAATTTGGAAAATTATTTATTGTTTGATGGATGTTTGTGAATAGAAATTGACAATTAAATAACCGACTATCAATATTGGAAAATGCGTTGACCGTTTCGAAGAGACCGGGATCGAGATTTATTTCTCGAAAACCACTTCGATCCGGTTTGTACGTTTCGTGAAAACGATTTTGGATTCGAAGATGGAGCAGTGAAGTGCAGGGGCTAGTCGCTACTAATCCTGAGGATATCTCCAAAATGGATGTAGTAGAATAGTGCCTTCGGTTTCGTTCGAACCCGGGACAGACTTGTATGGATGAATGCTTGCGAAACATCGTCAGGTGGACGATGGGCATTCTAAGGAATATATTCTAAAAAGGTAACGCTTTGCCTCAAGCCTCATCAAATGGGAATGACTGAAAATCAAGGGTTATACAGCAAGGCTAGGTGGGTAGCACCCAAGCAGGGTGAGGTCATTCCAGTCTAGATGTCCCTTATTATTTCGGCTTAGTGGGCGGTTGCTGATCCCAACCGCGGGGTGATCTCACTCGGGATTATCCAGTAAGGGGTAGTCCCGGCCTTGTGTTGCAGGGGAGCGGGCGTACTCCTCGGTACGGTGATCTAGGCCCCGTACTGTGACAGGTGGTACCCCAGTGCCTAGTCATTAGTTGGAAATTCATTCTCCCTACGAGCCTTGTACGAGTTTTGTTTGTATTACCCACTCTATGGCTAGTAGCTGGAATTTAATCATGTAACAATTTCGGCTATTTTATAAGTATTTGTATATAGACCCTATTATAATATCAGAGGATTCTATAAAAATTGTTTTAGCTATCGTAAGGTAAAAACCCGACATGTTTATTTGTGGCGTGGTCTTACGAGATGCTTTTATTTTTAAAGGATTTTGAAACTTTAATAATCAATTGGGTGTGATTTTCTCACGCTGGTATTCCAGACTGACTCGGGTGTTATTTAACTATAATGCTCGGGTCAGACCGAGTATTATAGAATACAGGTTTTGATGCTGAGGAGCTCAGGAGACGAGCTGGATGACGATGCGTACTCTCGTACTTGTATATATATATTTCTGCTGTGTTGAGTTGTTGTGTATCCATTTGTATGACATTGATGTTGAGCTGTGATTGATGTACTCTGATGATGTAACATATAAACAAAGATATTTGATGTTTGGGTAAAGAGTATTTTTTATCTATTATATTTTATTCCGCTGCGATGGTTAGATTCTGTTGTTGTTTTCTGTTTTCTCTCCTTCTACCTCTTCTTCTTTAACCCGATGGTTCGTATTTCTGTGTTACTCGAGTTGATTTTTGTAGAATAGTGTTAACTCAAGGGGTACGGATTTGCGGGTCGTTACAAAATTATACTTATTTTTGACATTTTTTAGCAAAATAAATCCTCATTCTATTATTATATAAATTTGGACATCTATTTATGTGCCAGTTAATTTCGATTGATGTGTTATTGTCCATTTACAATTGTTGATAATAATGTGTTTGTTATTATTATTTGTTTGGTTGTTTGGATTATGCTCGACGAGTTAATGAGGTTATAATTGCCCATTTTTATTTGACATGGGTAGGGTATAAAATAATATAAGCTAACATCTTGTGATTTATTTTATGATTTGACTATAAGAAGTTTAACGATAATATTGTTTTATTAAATTATTTAATATTTAAAATTTGAACTTCAATTTAAATAACTTGCTTTCAAATGCAATTTATATTTGTGAAACTGTCTTCCCTAATAAGAATTTTTTAAGAGTAAATATTTTTCGAAATAAATATTGATTGAAATGTTTTGTTAAAAAGATATTTATAAAACTACCTTTTATTTGGACTTATAACCCGATGGTTTCGAAACAGTTTGAAAACAGTTTTTGAAATGATTTTGAAAAGAAATAATGATAATACGATTTGAAATATTTGGGAAATATTATTATTCCGGTAAGAATTGGAATTTGTTCCAATAAATATTTACAAAGTGTTTTACAAATATTGTTTTATTTATTACGGTGAATGACTAAAGCCAAAGGCGATTGGGAGTTTTCCTTATTTTGGGACTCGCCAAGTATGTTTGTTTACTCTATTGTGTTTAGAAGGTACCAGAATACCATTTAAGGCCCCATTTCTTGTTTAGAGTTATGCCATATTCGGAAAGGAGGGTGCGCCCTCTTAGTCATTGTTGGCAATAGTTTTGATATATTCCTTTTTGGAAAGAGTTTAGAAAATCATATTTTTAAATAGAAAAACCCGGGTATTTAGTTCTAAATTATCTTCTGAAAAGAATTGAACAACTAAGCCTAATTGGGTAGATTTGAAAGCTATATTTGCATGTTATATGCTATGTAGTTTAGGAATTGCAACTTTTTTTATGCATTGTAGGCTCCTTAGTCTTATTTGTGGTAGGAGAGCTATGTTGGTTTGATCCTGTATCTAATTGGGTAACCAATTAGATGAGGGTACGTAGGCAGTCACAAGTAGTGGTGATGCATCCCCAATAATAATATAATATTTTCCTGTTCAGTGTTTGATATTTATCTTGTGTTGGTGTATCTTTCCTCAAATTATTCCACATCGACATGTTTATTAAGTTACAGGAATGAATATTGTTGTCACTCACATCAAAGTTGTGCAGCGGTAGATTTATACTATTTCAGTTTGGGTATATATTAAAGCACACCATGTAGAATAAATGGTTACTGAATAAATGGTTACTCTTGTAAGTTGTATTATTGAAATTTTATCCTATACATTTAGTAGTGTTGCATATTTGTTAAATGTTGTTGTGTATTAAGTTGGTAGTTATCATTTTCTATTTTTAGAACGGACAGGTTTTCATTAATTTTGACTGGTCCAAAAATCTGGGTCGCCACAGTTGGTATCAGAGCTTAGTTAGGTGTCTAAGTAAAATTTCACCTAGTGTTAGTAGATCAACCTAGGAATTTCAAAAAAAACTACCTTAATTTGATAAAACAAAATGGATAGGATAACTCACCATACCTTCGACTGGGATTATGGGTGATATTATTTTCGTCGTGCTTAACTTTTGTTACTTGTGTGGTTTTCGTTATATTTTTTCTCCATGAAATTTCAAGGACGAAATTCGTTTAAGGGGAGAAGAATGTAACAGCCAGTAATTTTATAGTCTTCAAATTTGAATATTTAATTTATCTAAATATTCAAATTTGAATTTAAATATAATAAAATCCGTGTTTTAAATAACTGCCTGATTTTTAGTGACATGTTTTTAATTTAATTTATACTATTTTTCATAATTTTTAATTTGGAAAATATTTAAATTTTCTTCTGATGCATTTTGTGGCAAACGTTGGTATTTTTGAAATGGCACAGAATAAGTTAACCTATGTATTTTATTGGTGTTTTGTGATCATGTCACACTGTTGTGCATGATCGTATTTTTATTTTTATCGCTCTTGGATCATACACGGATGTGATATTATGTAGCGGTGTACCACAAAACTAACTTTTCAAAATCCAAATTTTCGCATGAACTATGCACATGCACAACCATCTTTTCTTGGCCTTGTGTGATGTTTTTGGTTAGCTTCATCTTCTCTTAGCTTTGCATGATGTTTAGTTAGCTTGGATTGGTTTCCTTGTCTTATAAGTAATTGAATATTTAGTTTATATATACACTTGCATAGAACAAATGTTGGGTGAATTTTACACATTCTTTCACATTTTCTTCTCGCATGCACATAGTATACATAGCAACTGTGACGGTCCTGACTCGACCTTCGAAAATCGGCACCGAATACGACACTCATATTCAAATGCCGCAGATCCAAACGTCCAACCTGGTTCGTCAGAGCTTATAACACTATTAAGTACAGCACAGCCGAAGAAAAATGAATAATATCAATATATATAACATTGATACAATGATAGATACAACATCTGATATAATATGACACAACAGAATGATACAATAGATATCAATACTATCAGAGATACAAGACACAGCAGAGAGAATATCTTCAATAGAATGCATCCCCAAATCCAATGCTCCAATCTAAAGCTAGCTCGAACCAACATCACGTTTCACCTAGATAAGCAAGTGCAGTCCTGATCCAAAGACTAAACTAGCTCCAGATAATCTACTAGACCTGATTATCTGAAAAACCCAACTCTAGACTGCCCGTGTGGAAAAATTGTAGGCACCCAGAGTTTAGGAAAGGAACCATAAACTCCGAGTCAGTCATGAGACTGGTGTGAGCAACAAAATCAGCTTATCTTT
The DNA here is from genome assembly GCA_030765085.1 of Allium cepa. Classification (NCBI taxonomy): domain Eukaryota; kingdom Viridiplantae; phylum Streptophyta; class Magnoliopsida; order Asparagales; family Amaryllidaceae; genus Allium; species Allium cepa. The sequence continues at coordinate 733,445,835 of CM060943.1, forward strand.
AAAACAGACAACAAGGGAGTTTAAAATAAATCCGCAATGCTTTTTGGAAAATGAAACTACCATAAGGCCTCCCGACGCACACACAATGCAATCGCACACATGGGGGAGAGTTCTCCTTATGATAGTCAAACATGCTTACTACGCAAAATTCTTCTTTTATATTATTATTAGTGCATAGTGGAAAACATTTCGAAAGTATAATATTAATCTTAGCCAACATAGGTACCATTATATTATGCCAGCTATAGTTGCCATTTTAAATGACAGGTTCTATAACTAAAACCGTACAAGGCACATATTGTTTTGATTGGATTTCCAACAAATGGTCGGGCTAAGGAACTTCCCACTGTCCATGGGTACGCCTCTGGCGGGGCATCCCGAGAACCTAACCGAATCTCTGCCAACACAAGGCCGGGTTACCTCTGTAACTAGGTAACTACTACTCGAGCATGCCACCCCCCGGTCCTTTGGGACCTTTATCCGAGGCGCCTCTAAACCACAAAGCAACAACCACATAGTAGATGAGATTGAGGCCCACCACATAGGTAAATATCTAGGCTCCATACCATGATACCACCCTTTACAAGAAGGGAATGACACACCCTAAAGGGCAATACCCTCATAACCTTGCCGCATCTTTCCTGTTTCGACCATTTCCGGGGTGTGAGGTCCTGATGCAGTCTCGTCCACAAAGCTACGCTTTATACAAAAGCCATGCTTTGATCACAAATGATCATCAACACACAGTAGCACTCAGCATGCCACACTACCAAATTGGGAATATATCGCTGATAATCTTCAACTACATAACCTCTGAGCTCGTACGTCTCATAGAAGGGTGTTATGCTAAGAGAATAAATTCTCCGCCACCAACAGATATGTATTTGAAAGAAATATGCTTTATATCTCAAAGTGTAGTGTCAGACATACAACCATACAAGTTTGTCCCGGCTTCGAACAGAACCGAAGGCACTTCGTAAGAAGCCCTTGCAAATCCGGGTACTCACAATCCCGATCAGACTTCCCATCACTTAGGAAATCTCTATACCGGAGCAACTCAGTGTATAGACAATCGATAGGTTATCCTGTTGTTCTCACAAATACCCGGTCTTAAGCACCGGTCTTCAAATGCTATCAATAACGTCGCATCATTATTCGGAATGGGTTATATGACACAAGGTCCTCTCCCGGCTAAACCGAATAATGAGCGCAATATTTAAAATATATGGATATGGGATTTCAGTTAAGTCATAACTTATAAAATCGAAAACTTTTCTTTAAATGGTTAAATAAATTATCATTTCAAATCTTTAAACAAAAGATTTGTTTCACAAAGTTCACACGGTTTTACCAAGACCCGTTACGGACTTCAAAACAATTTCCATTTCAATTAGATTAACTCATTAAATCTTTATAATAAGGATTTAACCTATAGCTTTCAAACCGTTTCCATAACTTGGAAAACCATTTCAAACTAGAAATTCCTTTTAACATAAATTGGACGTTCATTTCTTATGTGAAAGCTTTTATTGTTTGAAAACAAGCAGTTTTCGTTTCGGAAGAATCCAATCATATTTGCACGAGTTAAAGCCTTTGAGTTTAAATTCCAATTCCCAAATTAATACCTTTAAAATGGTTTAATCCATATAAACTCGTATAACATCTTTAGTCCCTAGTTTCAAATCATAGAATTCAGTTTCAAATATTGAATTCAAATTTAAATCAAATTATTTAAATTTCAAAACTTTATCAAGTTATTCAAAAATAAATTTTATCCTGAAATTTCATTTCAAAAGCTTTTCATATTTAACCCGATTCCATTTCCAAACCATTTGAATTCAAATTGTCTATTTGAAAATCATTTCAAAAATCTGTGACTTAATCGATTTCCTCGTGAAATCCATATTTGTGTGTGTATGGTGTGGTCCAGGGGTTTAACACAATAGTGCAACAATATGATGACAAAAATATAATTGATAAGCGGTATAAACTATAACGCTTATCGTTCATTCACAGATAATATACAAATGTGTCACAAATAAATGAATAAATTACACAGCTCAATCCACAGAACAAAATATCACAGATCAGATAGGGCAATCAATTCAAGGCATCTCATACAATAAAATCATTCAAAAGTAAGGTCAAGCATTCGATAAACATTTGTAAGCAGGATTACTTAATTGTTTAATCCTAATTAATTCAATTTATTTCCAATTAAATTAATTGCTTATGAATTAATTATCCAATCCTGATTTATTAATTACAAATCATTTGATATAAATTAATTTATCAAACACTTTAATTAATTATTCTTAATTAATAAATTATTATTAATTAATCATGTTAATTAAATTAACCTCTAAACTAATTACATAATTAATTAACCCCTTAATTAATTATTTTACGAAAGTAAACCTTTAGTTACTTGCCATTAAGCAATCATCCCATAATAATTAATCATTAATTACCAATTAATGTTTATCAGTAAATTAATTTACTTTAATTAATCTTAATGAATCTCATTTATTAATTAATCCTTAATTAATCTCCATTTGATTAATTATCATAATAAGTAATTATCCCTAATTACTTAATTAATCAATTATTAATTCGTAATTAATTTCTTAAATAGTTAATCCTTACTCATGAATTAACTTTAAGATAAACTGATTCTTATAAATGATTACATTTAGCACTCACAAATACGTTAGAAAATATTTCTTTCAAGTTTATTGCTTAAGTCTCATTTTAATTTCAAACTATAAAATGAATACCAATTTATCTGAATAAAGTTTAAAACCAATTTTTTAAACTTTTGAATACACATGTTTAAGTAATACTTTTATTACAAAAGAAACTTAAAAGAGTTATAATCAAATTTTCTTTTAATTTCACATATTTAAAAGTATATTTTAACATTAAAACTTATTTAGACATTTAAATTTATAAACTTTATTTTATTTCAAAACCTACAAAGTCAAATTTCAGTCCAGGTTTAAAACTTTTGATTTAACTTTGCTTAACTTCTTCTTCCTTTATATTTTCAAATTCCATTTTTGGATTCAAATTCTTTTTAATCCTTTAAATACTTTAAAGTTATATAAACAAGTTTAAATTTTAAAAAAACTTTATTTTTCCCTAATTTAAGTCTCAAACTAAACTGGAGTTTAAAATTAAACTTTGATTTTTAAACTCATTTTAGACCTGGCTTTAAAATTTTGATTTAAACTTGCTTTTAAAACGTTGATTTTAAAATCCAAATTCATTTAAATTTGCTTAAATTCAAAATTACAGACAGGTTTAATAAAACCTATACCAATTTAAAACCAACCCGAGGCAATATCAAACAGCTTCGAGTCAACACCCTATTTACTTCGAGTAATCACTCGAGTAACTCGAGACAAATACGCGAGTTCACCCTGCACACAAACTAAATAAACCCGATCACTAGAAATTAGTGCACGGTGCACGTGCACGTCGCCGATGATCAACTCCAGGCAACGTACATCGTCGAACAAGTCGACGATCAACTACTAACCAATCTCCGACCACCAGAACTTCGCCAACCTCTCGAAATCGAATTCGAGTTTAAAAGCCCAAACCTGGAAATATCAACTGGAACTCCTTCAAAACCTGGAACGCTGTCGTTCTCATGAATCCATCCACCAGAAAAGCTGGAACTCCGGCCTTCCACTCGCCAACATCCCCTCTACCATCCTCCGAACCACGAAACACTCGATCGACTATTGGCAACGAACGAGACCAAATGCAAAACCACAAAAAAATTAGGTTTCCAGAACTCAATTGCTCGCCACCACCCCCACGACCATCTGCAGCCCTATCCACTAATTTTCCTCGACACTACGTTCATTCCGCTACCACTCCAGAGGACCCCGACCTCCCCCATCGACGAGATCACCAAAATTTTCCAAAAGAGTGAAATTTAATCAAACTCGAACTGCTCTTACACCCATGATCTAAGAATTATGATTCTTGCTTTAAAAATCATATTTTAGTATAAGAATTTAGTTTATAATCCTGAATTCGAGAATTAATAAATTTGAAATTTGACTAATTTAAAGTTTTGCTCTGTTCTTTTAATTTCCAGAGATAATAATAAGTTGTTTTGACTTGAACAAAATTTTAATCTTAAGTATATGCTATAACAAACAATCTTTGCTTTAATCTTAAGTCCAAACATCGAGTAGATCAAATGAAAACGAATTTTGAATCAAAATCCTGTGTTTATAATCTTAGAACAGAGAACATTTATGAACATCAGCCTGCACACAAATTCCATCCATCATTCACAGAGAATTCATATATATATATACACACACAAACATACGTATTCACAAATATATATATATATATATATATATATATATGCAATAGATTTATACTTTAAATTTTTTTTTAAAAGTGGTGTTACTCACAGTTTTCTAGAATGAACAGAGCTTCTTTGTGTTGAAACAGGTTTTGAAATTTTGCTTGCTGAACTTTTGATTCCTCTGGTTTGTATTGATTGTTTTATTGTTTAAATTGAGTTTGTGTTTAAATTGTAATTGATGCTTACTTCAGTTTTTATGAAGGAACGAACTGAAATGAAAAGGTTGATATATAAGAAAGAAGTGTACATGGGATATAATTTTGTTTGTACAATAGGGTGATAATATTTTGGTTTGTACAAACATAAGATCAGAGATTTTTCTTTTGTTTGTTGACTAGCCGATTCCTTTGGTGGCTAATAATCTTGTTATAGTGGCTGATATGATATTGTGGTGGCTTTCATTAATTCCCTTTGTCTTGTTTTATAAGCTTTACTTATCTTCTTTTACCTGTACAATTTGTACATAGATATTTATTTTTCTTTCCACTTAATTTACCTCTACAGGTTTTGATTTAAAACTAATCTCTGCATTTATTATTTGCTTTTGATTTCAACTTGGTTGTGTTGTTGAGTAGTTGTTTTAGGTTGACTTTTTTTTTCAGCTTTAAATTGATCTTGTTCATACTTGAATGTATATATAATTTTTCTTTTGCCTTATTACTTTATAATATAAACAAATTCCTATTTTAATATGTTATTATAATTTATTCTAATGAAATCACTTGATATTTTAATTTATATATATATATATATATATATATATATTACTATTTCTAACTTAAATATTTATTTTTAACTTTAATATTTATTTTACATTTACATTCCTATATATGTATATATAGATATTTAACTTTTAAACATCCTTTGAAAATTATTTTATATCAATTTTCAAAATATAACTTTCAAAAAAATTCATCTCATTTTTTTAAATTCAAATATCCTTACATTATTTATAAATCCCAATTTCAAATTCTATTTCAATCTATTTTATACAAATATTTTTATTTTCAAATATCCGGATTAATTCTCAAGTAATTCATAATTTAACTAGAATCTTATATTAATTACCAATTAATTTCATCATTTTTATTTAAAATTAAATTAATTAGCAATTTAAACTCAGCAAAAATCCGGGATCGTTACAGCTACCTTTCCCACCATATTTTCATTAATCAAATAACTTCTTCTACACAAGCAACTAGCCAAAAGATTCTACATGAAAGTTGTAGAGGACGAAGAGAGCTATGATTTTTATTCTTCTTGTATCTAAGATAATGGCATTTGAAGATCGTGGCGGCCAGAGGTTGCTGCCGAGGAAATTACAGGCCACAACTATTAGGAGATGTCAAGCTAGTAATGGAGGGGTCTGAGGCATAAAGGTCATAATGTGTGACACATTGGCCAAGACGATTTTTGTTTTCGTTAAGATATGAGAGAGATATAAGGGAGAGAAGTTTCGACCATAGTAGTTGTATGCATGGACATGTGTTTTTAACATGTGTAGGTGGAAACATGAAGCGGAGAGGAAAAAATGGGTATGGGTTCGATGGTTTAGGCCTTGGGCCATGTGGGGTGAGGGATAATATTAGTTGAATAGTTTAGTTATATTTAATATCTCTGATTAAATTTTTAAACTTTGAAAATGAATAACTCACCCATACGATGTCCATTTAACCAGCAATCTTCGGCATTAGATTTGGAGTAGAACACATTAGTATAATAAATTGACACATTTGGTGAAGTATAAAATAATGATAAATTATTAGTGATTAAAGTTAATTATAAATAACATAGTTAAATAATTGTACTTCATTTTAAACATTGTTTAGTAGAATAAATCTGCGTTCTGCTATTATATAAACTTGGACATTTATTTATATGCCAGTTAATTTTGATTGATTGTTATTATCCATTTACAATTGTTGATAATAACGTGTTTGTTTGATTGTTTGGACTGTGCTTGGGCAGTTTATGAGCAATTAATTACCCACTTTCATTTTTCATGTATTGGATATAAAATAATTATGGGCTAACACCTTGTGATTTATTTCACAATTTGACCATAGGGTATTTAGCGATAATACTGGTTTATTAAATTATTATGTTTAGTTATAGTAATTTAATATTAAAAATTTTAACTTCATTTTATATAAGTTGCTTTGAAAAGTGATTTATATTTGTGAATCCGTCTTCCCAAATAATAATATGTTTCAAAGTAAATATTTTTGGGAATAAATTTAATTGAAATGTTTTGTTAAAAAGATATTTATAAAACTATCTTTTATTTGAACTTAAAACACGATGGTTTCGAAATCGTTTTGAAAAGAATGTTTGAAATGGTTTTGGAAAGAAATAATAATAGTATGATTTGAAGTATTTAGGAAATATTATTATTTCGACAAAAGTTTGGAATTTGCTCCATTATTGCAAATTGTTTTACAAATATTTTTATTATTGCGACGAATGACTAGAACCAAAGGCAATTGGGAGTTTCTCCATTTTGGGATTCGCTCGGTATATTTGTTTAAGTTATTGTGTCTAGAAGGTACCAGAATACCACTAGAGGCTCCATTTTTTGTTTAACGTTATACTATGCTTAGAAAGAGGGGCGAACCCTACTAGTCATTGTTGGTAATAGTTTTGACATACAACATTTTGGAATGAGTTTAGAAAAATATACTTTGAATAGAAAAAGTAGGGTATTTAGTTCTAAATTATCTTTTGAAAAGAATTGAACAATTAAGCCTAAGTGGGTAGATTTGAAAGCTACATTTTCATGCTATATGTTGTATAGTTTGAGAATTGCATCTTAGTTTACGCATCGTAGGCTCCTTAAGCCCCATTTGTGGTAGGAAAGCTATGTTGGCTTGATCCTGTATCTAATTGAGTACCCAATTAGGTAGAGGTACGTATGCAGTCACAAGAGGTAGTGATGCAGCCCCAATAATAATATAACATTTTCATGTTCAGTGTTTGCTATTTATTTTGTGTTGATGTATCTTTCCTACTTACCATTTTATTCCGCATTGACATATTTATTGAGCTGTATGAATGGATATTGTTGTCTCTCACATCAAACTTATGCAGTAGTAGATTTATATTATTTTGAGTTTTGATATGTATTAAAGCACACTCTGTAAAATAGATGATTACTTTGATAAGTTATATTATTGAAATTGAATCATATAAATTTAGTGGTATTATGTATTTATTAAATGTTGTTATGTATTAAGTTGGTAGTTACCATTTGTTGTTATTAGAACAAACGGGTTTTCAACGATTTTGACTTGTTCGAAAATCCAGGTCATCACAATCAATAAACCAGAGGCCCATCATTCAATCAAGGAACAAAGCACACATTGCTAAGCCCTAACGTAACAAAGATTTAAACAAGCATAAGAGTAGTAAAGAAGATCATATATGATATATACTCATTCCTTTTCACCCAATGCTAGAAGAGATTCCCAAATTCACTTAAAACTCATTCCTCCATATTTTTGTTTTAGAAATTTTGATATGAATGCTTCACTTATAAAGAAATCCAGAGTATGGTTATTAGAGGGGAAGATTTAACTCGAATTTAAAGTATTTTTATGTGATCTTTAGTGCAGGATTGAAGGATTTATGACAGGATGAAGAGGAGCTAAGGTTTGGAGAAGATAAAGGAGATAAAGAAGGAGGCAAAATGGAAAATGAGAAAGTGAGGCCCAACATTATAGAAATTATCTTTCAAAGACTTTTCTCCAACTTATTTACAAGTGTCCATCCCGACTCAATTATCACTTTTCTCGAATTTCTTCGAGCCTTGCATGTTTTCAAAACATAAACGACATTCCAAACACAATGAATCTAGCTTTGGGTCGTAATATCGTCGTCATTAAAAATTCGACTATTACGCCATAAATTATAATAAATTTAATTAAACCCATTTTGACTCATTAAAACTATTTTCAACACATCATAACTTTTCTGTAAAAATCCAGGTCATCACAGACCCTCTCGTGTCATACTGTTCTTCGGACCTATGCACATTGATACATAGCTCGCTGATTGGCATGTTTTTGGGCCACTTTGTCCATGTAGAATCCAAGCTAGTCGCATCTGGATCATTGATCGCAATCAATAGTTCTCACGAAAGTTAGCATCCAATACATTAATCTTGTCCTTCAAAGCATGATCTCTATAGCTATAAATGGAGATTCCATGCACCTGTACAAGGGTCGAATTCTCTCCATTTGAGCCATATATTATAGTTTATTTCATTCTCTTGTAATTGCCATTAAAATTCCTCTTGTAATTGAATACTATAGCATGGAAAGAAGAAGTCGCAGTGGACATAGATCTCTTTTAGATTGACTCACTCTGTATTTTGTATTACTTACTTTACTTGCACCGTATTTACTTACCTTTTTACATTTCCACTTATTTTTTAGTGAATAACTTTCATTAAAAACCATTACTATTTATCACCCTGTGGATGGCTAGAAACCTGCCAATACTTACGTTCTAATCCACCTCAACATGAACTTTATTCGACCGCTTTTCTAAGAATACCTGTGCGGCTACATATAAAGGTTAACCGCTAGAGATTGCCGACCACACATATGGGAATCCACTCTTCTTCATGATTCCCTTTCTAAAAATTTACAACTTTTATGATCAAATTTGGGCACATAATCAACTTTCTAAACGTTCGTGCGATTAAAATTATATTTGTTGCAAAACACCACATAAAATAATATCGAACGATTTAATTCAAAATTGTAAACGCATGATCAATTATGCATTTTAACCGCATATTATGCCATTGAGGATACAATGCTTGTTATATGGGTATATGAGTGAAAAGTATAACCATCGAGTCGAACTCAAATCTGATCTATTAGGTCTTAGGTCTTAGGTCTAGTCAAGTCAAGTTTTATTTATTCCAAACCATGCATTTAAATACTTAGAGCCAACCTGATTTGAGGTTTGGTTCGAGTGGCTTATGTTATTTCAAGTATGATTGGGTAATAACACTATGCATGCTAATATTTAAATGTTTTTTGGTTGGATCTTTTTGATCGGGTTAGGTTTGATCAAACCTTTATCATTTTTTTTATCATCTACATCTGACCTAAGGCTCAATGGTTTTTTTTAGGTTCGGGTATTGTCGGGTCGATTCGATTCAAGTTTGTAGACCTTACGGTAGCCTTATATATGTACATAGTATTTGAAATGATAATGGGTCGGCTTCAAAATTTCGGTCAATATACTTAAAAGGTATCCAAATCTAATTATTTTGTTTATGTAACATCCTATATTCATGGGAAGTTATATTTTAGGTAAAAATCAAAATAATGTGAAGCGCAAATTATGGTTGATAAAAAAATGAATAAGCAACTAGTTCACCTCATCCACTTTCTCCATTGGTACATATGAAATAGATAGCAATATTGTTTGTTAACTATTTAACGTGTGAGATTATTAGTTAAATTCTAGAAAAACTTAAGATCATTTCGATTTAATAGCGTAAACGAAAACTAGGTATAAGATACATATATTGAAAATATCCATTACAAAATTCTACCTACGAAAATAATGTATACCATAAAAATTCAATTGGAAAGGGTTCACAACTCCCCAACATAGGAAAAGGGTTCGATTCTTGACAACCTCATTTTAGTGGCATATTATTTGTAGAGGCAATAGTCCCTTAAATGAGTAGAAAATCTCAAGATCAAAAGGTGCCTTTATGAGGGCCTGAATTAAAAAGAGTAGGACGGTGGCGGACCTTATTACATCGCTAGCCTACGAGAGTAGGTTTTAAAATAATACAAATGAACTTCAATAACATTCTAAAATATTAAATAAGATAAAATACATTGTTATATTGGAGAAACATAGTTTTTGATACGAAGGCACATTATCCTTAAATAAACATGGATGATCTGTTAGAATAACTCGTAGAACGTAAATGGTAGGTTGCTAGGAAAATTCATTAAAAATACACGTACGGTAAAAGGGTAATTGGTGTGGCCCCTTATAGAACCCAAAAGTGGACCCTACTAATTTCTCTCTCAATATAACTATATGGATTTCCCCATAGAAATAGCATCATTTAACTCATAAAACTTTCAACTACAATATGGGACAACGCTAATTAATCGAGAAACGAGAAAACGCAATTGGAAGTACATGGTGAACTTCACACAAGCTATATATTTAAGTGTTCTTTATCTCTTTAGCTCAAATCTATTTGCTTAACAGCAATTTTAAACAAAATTTTCTTAGTTTAAGATACTCATGTATCGTTTCAAATTTCATAAGATGTCGCAAATCTAAGGTGCATTCGTTGGTAAAGGTATTCCTCATTCCTGTATTTGACGCATTGAATGTGTTAAATGTGGGATCAGGAAAGATTCAAAAAATTCTCATTTTACCACGAAGTTAGACAACTGGTTGTTCTTTACAAATAGCTTTCTAATTATTCATTATGTTCAGTAGGAAATCATAAATAATAATAACATCTGGAAATTTACAAATATATAATTTGTAAACTAAAAAAATTAAAAAAATAAAAATAAAACTAACATACATATTTTTGTTATAACATAATAATATTAGTTCTAATGTGTGTATACATTTTTTATATTATAAAATAAAAATATTTGTACACGAAAAGTGAAAAAATATCCAACATCCAAAAGTTAAGCGGATACAGATACGATAGTATCCGCATCCGAAAATTGTCTATCCGACTTTTATAAACATAATGTTGAAATTATGCATATTTTACTACATAAAATGATTGATATCTATTGTTTTATCATGGTAATAATTCATATTATATATATAAATGAATTTTTTTTATCCAAAAGTGATTATTTATCATTGCATTTTGTATTTCTTATATTTATGCTAGCATTATTCCTTAAAAGGATTTACATTGGACCAATAAAGTTCATTTTTTATGATACTAATTATGTACGAAACGGATAAATATCTGATATCCATTTTTATCTATTTATACAGACATCCAAAATCCGAAATTGATTTTAGATGCGAATGCATATATGATACTATCCACATTCGAAAAAAATCCATTGACAGACCTAATTTTAATGCATTAAAATCAAAAAATAATACTAACGCTTATTTATATAAATTCATTTATATTTAGCCAACACGTAAATTAGCAAAATATTACTTAAAGTATGTTTTATTTAAATTTGAAATTATTTTATAATCCAAATATATTATTTTATATATTTACAATTTAAACGTGTAACTATTTGTAATCCATTTTATTAATAAGTAAATAAAAAATATTTTTTATTTATCTATTGAACTGTCACATGATAGTAATGTATAAGAAAATAATATTTTCTCCTTAATTCGTTATTATCAACTTTATTCATAATTCTCTACATTATTTTGTCATAAGCCTCTTGCAATTTTAGCAAAAGTAAAACAGATGTTATTCTCCTTAGTCATCTTTTATAATATGTGTGCATGAACGCCGCACACATGCATGTTCATATAATTTGATACTCTTGCTGTATGACATTTTACCCAAATGATATTTCGATGGAACTGGACGACGAAATGATAAAGGAATGGACTCTAGAGTGGAGGACAATCAACCACGAAGATTAATGGGAAAAATAGTGAAATTTTGTCTATATCCATGGATCGGTGCCAATCTATGAATCGATCTTTACTGCTCATCAAAAAGATAAATTTGTCCGTAGGCTCTCATATTATGGATTTCTAGGCCAAGATGAAGGAAAAGACAAGTTTGAGGCATGAAAGATGGATCGACACCATTCCATCAAAAAGTCCATTTTCCCTTGAAGTTTTATTACATGAAGATATAGGCATTTTTGAAGAAAGGTACAAATTTCGGACAATGGCCATGGATCGGTACCAATCCACAGATGTATCAATATTGATCTATTAAGCCTCGAGAACTTTTCCAAAACTAACATGATCTTTCTCCTAATTTTGACTAATGATTTCAAACTAGATCTGACGATTTTTCAGGCTTGGAACAACCCAAGTGTAACGACCCGTAAATTTTCGATAATTAAAATAGCTAATTTAATAAGATTTCGTGATCTAAATGTTAGGAAAAAATTTGTAATTCGTTTGGAATAATAATAACTGGAATGAATTGCAACAATAATTATGCAAGTAATGAAAAATAAAAGCTACTTAGTGAATGCCTTTGCAATCAATAGTTGAATAGGATAATAATTGTTGAATTCATTGGGTAAAATAGAGTAATTGATTGATAAGAAAAATCTATTTAAAATCAAATATTGAATATTGAACAGGTAAATGGTTTAAATTAAATATTTAAAACTTATTGAATAACTGTAAAATGAAAATAGTGTTCTAAATTGCGAATTGGTTTTAAAAGTTGAATCTTACAAGTTCGTTGTGAATATTTCAAAGATAGTTATTTAAGAATAATCAAATTTGTTTAAATTTAATATTACCAATGTTTGAATAATTAACTTCCGAATTTGATATGATTAATATGATATTGAAATTTAATATATGGAAATAGAGTGAATAACTGAAATTTGGTTTAATATGATTCAAATTGGTTTCCAAAGTGAATGTAAGTTATATTGGGATTATAACGGAGTTAATAAGATTTTAAAATTGAAATTTATTGGATAAATTGAATAACGGGTTTAATATGATTAAAAATGATATGTAAAAATTTTATTTTATCATATTAAAGTTAGAATGATGTTGTAGAACTTTTAAAATCGAATTAAAAGTAAATTTGTGAAAATTGAATATTTTAATATTAAATTGACGATTAAAATAGCCATTTTTCGAACAGTCTCGGATTTCGACGAAACCAGTTTCATCGGATCCATAACGTGATATTATTCTAAGATTTCAAATTTCGTGTCAATCGGATTTACCGTATGTCCGGGACGAGCCAAAACACATAGAAATTCGTTTAATCGGTTTAATTTAAATTTGATCGTTTATTTCCGTAACTCGCACATACGATCGAATTAGCTTCCGAAACCTTTTCCATTGCGTCCGGAATAGGGGTATAACATTATGAACGCCTAGCGGCATGCCCTGATAGGGGTTCGAGATTTCGAGTTGCGTAGATCGAGGTAATTTGAAATTTAAATAAATATTTTAATTAGTCAATCTCCTTTTCAGCTGCTATCCCATCTTTTCACTGTACCTTTGACCCATTCAAACACGCAAGAGCCTCTCCTTCCCTTTTAATAACCGCACGCAAGCATCAGGCAGAGAAAAAACATAAATCCAACTTTAAAAAATTTATTTCTTGCAAAATTTTCAATGAAAAAATCCCAAACCTCTTCCTAAAATCCTATTTTTGAATTCTCTTCGATTTGGTATGCTCGTTGCTGGGTGCGGCAACTATTGGGGTCGAGGCCGTTCATAGGCGTGAACTAGGGTTGGAAATCGTGGAGGATATAGGCTTCGATTCGCGAAACGGAGCTTTGATTTGAACTCGTCGTCGAAGATAGCATCTCGGGTCAAGTTTTGGTGGTGTGCGGCTATGGTTTGGGACGCGCGACATTTCGTGTCGTGCGTGAGCTGGCTCCAGGTCGCGACTTCAAGGGTGTGGCCGAGCTCGAAGCTTTGTGGTCGAGGTGATGGAGGCTTCGAAGAGAGGTAGTTTGGCGAAGACGACATGTCGAACGGAGTACCGGAGCTTCGTATCACTGGGATTGTGCACGCGCGTGAATGGGTTCTTCTCTGTTTCGTGTATAGGGAATGGTTACAGGGAGTTTGGGGAGGAAGCTTGAGTGGGCTGGGCCTCTTTTGCTTTGGGTATGGACAAATTTTAATATATATATAAATTGCTTTATAAATTCAAATGTCGATAACTTATAAAATGTATAACTCTCACATACGAGGTCCGATTGAGACGAGACTTTTTGCGTTGCGATCGTGATCGCGAGAGCTTCGAAAATGAAGCAGGTTTGGAGTCGTTTGGAGCTAGTTTGAATTTCGGATAAAATTAAACGCTCGTTTAATTTTATTTGAAATAAAACGCTGAAACTGCATTGAAATCAAGGTGAGTGTTTTATATCGCTCACAACGTACTGAATATCTTTATGATAGTTAAATTTGACATTATGAAGTGTTATGAATTTTATTTGTCGTTGTTTGATAAATTTAATTGCCTTATAGATTGTCATTTGAACTAACCGTTGAAAATTAAATTGACCGTTAAAATTGAAATTGAAATTGAATTGCGACAAAATTACCTGACATTGATAACTATGAAATTGCTATGAATTGTATTGTCTATTGGATGATTTATTTCGATGGATGCTATTGGTTGATATTTAAATGTTTGGATGTTTATTGCTTATATATAACCTGTTATGCATACATATGACAATATGATTGATTTAAGTGATATATATTCATCCCTGACATTTAATTGAAATAAATAATTACTTGGCCATAGGATAAAAAATTATATACGGACACCGAATTGGCTAAATTAATAATTTTTAAAATTGTCGATTTGAAATTTATTTAAATGTTTTGATTTAAAAGTTATAAATAGAAATCAATTTATAAAAATCGAATTTATCGAAAAATTGAGTTTGGAATGTTGAAATAAAATTTGGTTAAAAGAAATTGTTAAATAAATAAAGTGGAGACCTTGGAATTTAAAAATTGGGATATGATTGAATTTCGTAAATTGATTTGTTTAAAGATTTAACCTTAATTCGACCTTTGAATATTACTAAGTAAAAGCGATAAAAGGATATTTTGAAATTGAGCTTGAAATTGAATCATATTGTAATTGGGTTTTAAATTTGAATATTGGAAGATAATTTTGTTGAGTATTATAAATTGATATTTTGGAAAATCAAGCGCCAAATCGATATAAATTGAAATTGAATAAATTAATGGTCAACGTAAAATTGAATTAAGTTGAAATCAAAGTTGACATTGATTTGAATTGAAATCGAAATTGAATCGGTGGAATGGAAATTGAAATTGATTTGAATTGGGAAGTTATAATTGAAATGGATTGGTTTTGAAGCTGTTTTATTTTGTTTCCAAATTACTCGGTTATATAAACCATTTTTGAATACTTAAACTATTTTAATCTATTTTAAATCTACTTAACCCAATTTAAATTATTTTAAAATAATTTATCTATTTCAAATCTGTTTTAAGATTTTAAGTATTTTAACTATTTTAATTATTTAAACTACTTCTAAACTCCTTAAAATATTTTTCTAAAATTCTAAGCTGGTCAATATGGTGAAATGCTATATTTAAATCTTGAATTTAAATACGAATTGGGTTAAATGAAGTTGCAACCTAAATTGAAATCCGAATTGATTTTGAATATATTGAGACGAAAAATGATTTTTGAAACGGAATCTTACATTTGAAAAGATACGATGATATTTGAAATGGATTTGATTTTGAAGGGAATATGATATTTTGATATCAATTATGAATCGATTTGAAATGTAAAAGAGCCAACGGTGTAATAATACGTAGTTATTAAAGAGACCGCGATCGGATATGGACATACTCTCTGTCGATACCGAAACCACTTTAATAACTATTATACGCGGAGTGTTGATCCAGAATGAAGTGGATGGTTAGGTGTACGTGTTGACTGAAGAAAGAGAACGATTATTGGATGACCCCTGACATGACTAAAACAGGAGCCGCGCCGGGCTATTGAGGTTCGCCACCTCTAGCGGACACATTTCTTCGATACCATATCTATTACATTTGTGATGCGATTTGGGTGCACCCCTTGATTTGGGAGTATTGTTTCGCGGTGTTGGGGTAGCTGCTGGCTATGCTAAACATCAGTCTGAATAACGCAACTACTAGTATCCTAGTTGGTATCGCCTCATGTACCTTGTCATACTGATTATCCTATTCGCGACCACTACGTTTTGTTTTGTGTTATACCTATGAGGTACCCTCTGATAACCACCAGTTTACGGTGGGGCTTACGGTGCTGTATAGACTATGGCATTATAAAAATGTGTTAAGGGGGATTATGGTAACGCCTTAATGCTATTTTGATACTTTATATTACTGATAGGCATTATCTACTTAGCGTACGTTACTACATAGTAGATAGTTTAACGGATCCTCAAGAGATGTAAAATCCCGTAACATCTCTTGAGTTATTGCACGCACGTTGACACTGGATATGAGATGTCAAACCCCGTAAACATCTCTGACGCCGTTACACTCATATTTATTTATGATTGATTTAACTTTCATAAGGATATTTTAGTCCTGACTCGAGTGTTTTGTCTTTTCATTACTCTCGGGTCAGTCCTGAGTTTTTCAGATTTTTGAAGATCTATTCTGGAGGATGAAGACGAAGATTTGGTATACTATTACTATTATTACCCTTGCATCATGCTATCTGCTGCATTATTTTAATTGTTCTGTTGTATATGTATAACTCTGATAAATGTTGTATAAATAATTGTCAAAGTATAGTAAACAGCTTCATGAACTGTTTATTTGACTATTATATTTTATCGTTCCGTTGCGAGATTCTGTGTTGTTTCATTTCCTTTATTTCTCTTTCTTTTCTTTTCTTATTTACCCCAATAACCATCTTCCCTTTTGACTGGTTTGGAATCGACATGTGTATTTGATCGTCGGTTTAAACTGTCCAAAAAAGGTGGGTCGTTACACCAAGTCATCTATAAATAGCCATCTTCTTCAACAAATAAATGACTTTTGGACTTTGGATCTATTATTAACTTTGCTAAGAGAAAGACTACCATTTTCAAATCCAGAAACTGAATATCGAAATTCTATTATAAACTAGGTAGTTTTAGCGAAAAGTAGTCAATAAAAACTTTAAAGTGGATGAAGGTTATCGATTTTTCTAACTACTATAAAACCCTTGTATGTGCTTTTTCTTGTTTTTCCTTTTTATTTCTTACATTTTCATACTATTCTGACTTTTCTGTTGACTAGAGCTATTAGTCCAAAAATAAGGCAATATTTTTTGGTGCTTTAATTAAGAGTTGAAGATTTGTACAGGATCTCAATTTGCTACAAGGATTTACAAAAAAAATCCAAATGAATTTGGTAGAAGACGGATCCGAAAAGGAAAAGAGTAAGAACGTTATTAACGAAGAACCCAATAGAGCGAACAATGGTGGTAATGATGGATCTACACAATCTCCACCTGATTTCATGATGAAGCAAGAGATAGAGAAGATATTGGCTGTAGTGGATAAGAAGATGGAAATGATATAGCAAGCCACTATGGCGGAAATTCAAAAGCAATTTCTATGAAGCAACCTCAACAAGGAGAAGGGTCTCATCCCATCCTTTATCTAGCTTAGATATAGGAAATCCTCTATCTAGCTTAGATATATAGGAAGTTCTTATGGTGGACGTAAAGAAGGAAAGGAGCCAGCATAAGGTCGAAGATAGAGAAAAGGAGATGGAGTTGATGCACTACACCTACGATAGATTGGACGCGATCCATCATGAAGAGAGAAAGATGATAGAGGTGCTTTTAGAGGTGTTGGCATTTATGTAGATCGAGCTACGAGTCCTATAGATGGAAGAACTAGAAGAAAATGAAAGAGATATGCTCATAGAGGACATAGCTTGAATCGACACTACAGAAGGCCAAAACGAATGGACTCTGCAAAGGCAGGGAGTCTTAAATGTTGAAATGGTTATCGTGATTGTTCGGGTAGTGGCCATAATGCTCACTTACTAAAGTGAACACACGATAATGCACATGATAACCACCATTCAGGGAAAAAGGAAGGCCATGATGAGTTGATCACTGAAATGATCCAAAGATTTCTTCAACAAAATAAGCAGGATGACAGATGGGAGACTGCCTTCGGTCAGAATCCGATTATAGTGGAGATTAGGGTGGCCAAATAACGAGGAAAACCATTATGCCAGCAATGCCAAGCTATAGCATAATGATGGATCCGATGTAGCATTTATTGAAGCATGACTAGCATATGATAGTGTTCAAGTGAATGATGACATAAAAAGTAAATACTTTCCATTGTTTTTAGAAGGACTTGTTGTAGTGTGGTTCTGTAGGCTAGATAGGAAATCCATATCGTTATATGATTAATTGGTGAACAAGTTTTTGAATTAGTTTAGAGTCCACTCTATATACCCGAAAGATGTAATGACATTAGCAAACATTCATAGAGAGACATCAAAGAATTACTTGAAACTATTCAATGCAGTAGTGAAGGAGGTAAAGAATCAATGAGAATATGTGGTGTTGATGGAGATAATAGGTGGAGTGGACAAGGAGACCGAAGATTGTTGACAATTGAACAGTTACTTGAAACCTCTTATTCTTTATTTGAGATCAAAAACTTCTTTTCCTAAACCTGTTGTTTTTCTATCTCAGCATTCAGTTGGTGATTTCTTTGCCGACAACAATGCGGTAGTGATAGAGTTAAGGGTATCTCCCATAGTCAATTATATAATTTGTTACATATATCTTACTCGATAACCAATCTTGCTTGTAATAAAGGTGTTTGGTTTCTATAATGTACTTTGTTATATTATGAGTAATAAATTTGAAGTACATTAAATAGAGAATCTTTATATAATGTATTATGTAATAGTTACTACAAACAGTTGTAAACATTAGACAATTATCACTATATAAAATAACAAGTTACTTTAAATATTCATAGTCAAGATATTTCGATACAGGATATTAATGCATCCACTAAGACTAGATCATACAATGCTCCCCAAATGTTAGGCAATGTATTGTTGAGGGCATCTGGGAGTTATTAGATAACTATTGAATGAATCACTCATGAGTTTTATGCTGGTTAATATAACTAAGATCAAATAGAGAATTTCAAAGTGACAATGTTACATGGATCCCTTGACTTGAGAATACTATGAAGCATCAATGTGGGCACTCCACTTTTACTATAGTTAAATCATGGTATGGCGATCCATCGAGCGACTATACTTGAGACTAAATTGAAGTATTGGAAGTGAAACATAATTTAATAGAGAATTCGTCTTCCCGATTATAAAGGGTAAGTATCAAAGTCATCTCTAATCAAGTCAAAGTCAAAGTCTCTGGCCAGAGCGGTATGGTTAGTAATAAAAGCTAGACAAAGGATTTTATGTTTGGACTAACTAGGTTGAATGTGGATGATATTGGACTTTTAACCTAAATGAAATTCCATAAATTGTAAAGTGATATAGTTTGACGAATAGAATATGTGTAAATTGTCGGTACTACCAAGTACCGCTTAAAATATTAAAATTGGACTTTACTGAAAATAGTGTGAGTAAAAAATTCAACCACAATGTCATACCGCCAGTTAAGGCGACATCTGAATGTTAATATTCAAATTTGTAATATTAATCGCTAATGAATTTACACCTTTGAGTAACATAGCCTTAACGACGAATTCTCTAAAAAACCACATGATTTGATTAATTTATAAAATATTGTAGAGAAGTCGTGAGAGAGAGAAAATTAAAGGAATTAGTTAGAGAAGTTTTAATTAAAAGAATGAAAATGTTTTGCAATTAAAAGAAGTCCGCAATTTATTTCCTATAAACATCCATTTTTGCCTAACTCTTCTCTTTTATTCTCCTTACCTTCCATAGCCCAAAAACAAATTAAATTTTTTCAAAATTATCAACTCCAAATCAAATGCAAACATAAACTAAATGAAACATAAGTGGTTCATCCATCTCTTGCTAGGATTGAGAGTGGATCTTGGAGTTATATGAGTTATTCTTCATTTAATGTGTGAATCCTAAGCTATTTCTTAAGGTGATTATTTAATCTTAATCTTAATTATATATCACATCATGATAATATAGATTAGATCCCTTATATTTTAAAATGATTTTATATGTGCAGATAGTGTCACATATAACCTTTTGAATGTACATATACGTACATATATATACATGCCTTTGAATCTTTTATATGTTATAAATATTATTTTTGGAGTTTTGTATTAGTTTTAAAGAAATTATTTGATAACTTTGTTACTATATGCATATTTCAAAATCTTGTATTTTTAAATAGTATATGTATTTTAAAATAATAACAAATTATTTTACTTTTGGATACTTGTTTGTCTTACAAAATGATACATACATAATAATTTCATATATCTTTAACTATTTTATGGTTTTCAATTTGATACTTAAAATTATTTACTTAGAATAATTAG
The DNA here is from genome assembly GCA_030765085.1 of Allium cepa. Classification (NCBI taxonomy): domain Eukaryota; kingdom Viridiplantae; phylum Streptophyta; class Magnoliopsida; order Asparagales; family Amaryllidaceae; genus Allium; species Allium cepa. The sequence goes on from CM060943.1 coordinate 733,466,448, forward strand.
ATGTTTTGGATATTAAATTTGAAGCTATTTTATTAACTTAGTCAAATCTACTCAAATATTTTAAATTGTTTATTTTATCTAATAGATAAATTAATTTTGATACACGCACGTGTATGCATGCGCACATACATATAAGTTTAAAATGTTTTGAAAGCAAGCTAAAGAAAGTATAAATGAAGGTCTAAAGATCTCCATATTTTATTCTCCTTAATTGCCACTTAAATGCCTTTTACTCTTTCTTTAATGTTGCTTAAATGCACCACTATCCATTCGAATTTCAATTTAATCTGCCAAATTAATCTAAACTATTCAAACATTTTACATTTTTTATTTCATTTAATACATAAATTTTGATGCACAAACATAATTTCATATAAGTTTAAATTACTTTGAAAGCAAGCTAAAGAAAGAGTAAATAAATGCCAAAAGATCTCCACCTTTTCCTCTCTTTAATTGCAACTTAAATGCATTTTTCTCTGTCTTTAATCCCATTTAAATGCACCACTGACCATTCAAATTTGAATCTATAGGATTGAATTATTCAAATCTATTCAAATATTTTAAACCGTTTATTTCGTTCGATACAAAAGTTAATTTTGAGATGTATGTGTGTGTACATATACCTATACATACAAATTTAAGACATTTTATAAAAACCATTGCACATGTAAATAGCAAACGTATATGCTGAAATTCCAACAACTACATAAATATACATTAACTATGTACACCATATTCTATGTTGCACGTACACTATACACATGAGTGTATTTGATATACTTATAATAATATGTTTGATATAAATTAAATAAAAATTATTTTAAAATTTTAAATAAAATAATATTTTGTTTAAAAACAATATTCGGTTGGATGTAATAAACCCTATAGATTTCACGGGCCCGATAGATCCAAAAATAATGATTTTTTTTCAAATGTACCTAATTTATCTGCTTTCGACTGGCTAAGTTCCTTTACATGGGTGTTTGGCAGCATCGATGCTAGCTTTTAATTCTTCAATTTGCTTGGCTAGACGTCACGTGACCTTATGCAAGATGCTTGTTTATCACCTTGATGTTGGACTCAAGTTTTTTTGATCCACTTGGCATATTATATTACACCTTTTCTTTTCCGAGGGTATCATCCTTGGCTTTGAGTTATTTCTTGGATTCATTAACTTCCTTATTTAGAAAATCGATAATCATTTCATTATTTACAATATTCATCTGGGCCTCTAGGAGGAGGAGGTGATTCTTTTTATTGATATCGCACAGTTTCTTTGCCAGCTTCCTCCAAGAGTGATACCTATCCACTAGTTTATCATAAATGGTACGAACCTTCTAGATACATTCCTTAGGAATGCCTTCGAGATTTTGGTCGAAGTAAATCTCAGTGAGGTCCATGCTTAGGTACTTTAGTTGGGGAGCTGATGGAGTTAACAAGGAGAAGTGATAGTAGCAACAATGAAAACGGTCTCATTGCCCGGCCATCGCTAAAGATTAGCGAAGGATGTATCCGAAGGGGGATACATCTTGTGAAGTTGGCACATTGGACCATATAAAAAAACGGGAATTTGCTTGCCCTTAAAGAGAGGAACAAGCACCAATGAGACGATATAAACATAACTCATAGCCGAAGCACCTGTACAAATATGAGGAAGCAGAGGAGTTTGTCTAGAATGAAATTTTCTCCTGTAGGAATCGGAGTCCCTAGAATGGTAGGAGGGGATGGATGCTTAGAGTGGTGCGAGATGGAAACCAAGGAAAGCGTGGATGCTCCTTTGGTTCCCTTTTGCGGTCACGGTGTTATGCCTCATGTTGATGGTCACTCTCCACCCTTTCTTGGAGAGATTCGCTAGAAACGCGGTGGCTATGATGTTTACTAGATTTGATGAGCGGCACATATAGGGTTAACTTCTGACCAAGATCTCCATAATAGTTGGATCTACCTATTGTATCTGAAATGGAAAAAAGAATGAGAATCATCACCATACATTGGAAATGGAAAATGCATGAAGTGCACATGAAAGTGAACCTAAACCGTGTGAGTATGGTGCAATCCTATCTACCCTACGAATCATTATTTATAGGGATGAGGTAGTAGCTACATCCTCGTGAGGGGTAGGAGTGGCATCTTCCCATCCATGCATCATAGAAATGATGTCGAGGTGATCAAAGTTTTGGCCTTAGAACTTAATGAGGCTTAGGTCGAATAGTGGCCTAAAAACTTCATCATCGGTTGGGATGGGGTTTAACTCCTCAGTCTGGCTATGAGTTGGACTGAGAGAAGCTTTGGGAGGCCCTCTCCTTAATCTTCTAAACTGGGAAGCGAGAGTAGTTATGCCTCCTTTTCTAACATTCACCCCAATGAATTCCTCTCTAAACTGTTCTTTTTCTTTACTTTCATTCTCATCCTAATCCTCCTTCTCCTTCCCCTCTTCCTTCTCTTCTTACTCATATTCTACTTCTTCTTCATCTTCATTGGATATGATCTTGACGTACTCATTATCTTCTTTATCTATTACTTTGTGATGAGTGGGAGTTGGAGGAGGAACTTTAGCCTAAGGAGTGGCCTATGGAGCTTTGGGAGCAACGGGTTCAAAATGCACTCTACTGCCATTGTAGAGGAGGCAGAAGCATCAGAGACAAATCGATTAGGAGTTGGGTCATTCTAAGATCATCCTTAAGGATGGATAATTTTGTGACCATTCACTACTAGCCGTCATTGTCTATTCTCGAAGGGATAATTGCAATAAAGAAGTAAGGAATCATCAATCTAGATAAATCTAATCCAGATGAGGTGATAGTTGGAATGAGATATGTAGGACTTACGTCAAAAGAGCCATTTCTAGGCTTAGCCAAAAGGACAAAAGATGAAGAAGTATTTGTGACGACCGCCCATGACTCCCGCACGAAAACAAGGGAATGGTGCGCCGAAAGGTTTGTCAGGCAGCCATGGACGATAGTCAGGATAAGACAAAGCAGAATAGTCCATCGTATTACTCACAGCGCATGGATAAAATACAATAGAAAGTATACATAGTGAAGCTCTATAGAACAGAAGTCTCATCATATAAACTCATAATAGTTTGACACAGCAATCAGCAAAGTCAATACATCAAGCCTCACTACATATCACTCAGAGAATATACAAACAGCGGAACACCCAGTACATATAGTAAGAAAATAATATGCAAAAGCCTCCAGCTCGTCTTCGTCATCAACAGCGTTGACCACTAAGAACAGCACCTGTCACCTGCTACCTAGTCTGTCCATCCCAACATGGATGAACAGCCCAAGGTAATAAGAGTTAAACATAAAACCTTGAGCCAGACAACAGTCTTAGTGAGCAGTAAATCAACTATCAAACATACCAAAAGAGCATAAAGGGTAAAAGGAATAGGAACTCAACCATCCCACTCCACCTCTTTCTACAGTGATAGCCCCCAGACACACTAAGCAGAAGTAAACATAGCAATTCAGACATTTAAAGCAAAGTAAATATCACTCAAGTCAAGGTCGGTGTTTTCCAAATGCAAACCCCCAAGGCCTAAACCAAGATCAGATAAGCACCCTGAAAACATCGCTCCTGACCCAAATGACAATACAACCAAACATCCATGACTCTGGCTATCACTATTATCATTGCCTTGAATTCACCGTTAGTTGAATGACCGCCTGTCAAGGGCTAATGGTAACCTCGGTTCTAGACATAACTCCGCACGTCGTCGCAGCCCGTGCCTAGGAATTTTCGCAACTACCCAGAGTACTAGCACGTCGTCGCAGCCCGTGCTTGGAACGTCATCGTGACCCGTCCCAACGTACTCTTGCTTTGAGCATGCTAGAACCTTCAACAACGATGAAATCTCAGCCTCCTAGTCATCCTCCTCAACGACTATTCTCATACTAGCCCAAGCGCCTCTCGAGCCCACCATTATCAACCAACTCGAACCGCATCATCGAGTTATCAACATGCTTGGGATGATCCCGTCTGGATTAAATCAAGGCTATCTCACATCATGCTTTGCTTCATCGCACATAGCAAAGTCCATCATCATCGAATCTATCCATATGAACTTTAACATCCGCTTCATATGCCACAAGCTACTTTCACCACTCAAGAGCCTCTCCACTTAGATTTTGAATCATCTTCGACCAACTTGTCCAAATCAACTATTAGCTAATTTGCAACAATCTATCAATCAAATCAATCATTAATCCAAGCAGTCAAACATTCAAACAAGATCTAATAAGCAATTATACAAGAATGGCAATTTCGTAATTAAAATGTCCAAATCTAACAAGTATGAATTATAAGCAAATATCTCTAAAACTTGATGAATAAACTTATATAAGTGAACATGTAGCAAAATGGGTATCCAAAACTTCATAGACAATGGATCTACATGCAGACTTAAGGAAAATGCAAGAAATCTCTATCTTTAACACATAAACAAGCCACCGATCCAATATAGTCCTTTGGGTCCGTGTGAGAGATAACTACCACTCACCGAATCACCTAAACACCTCAAAAGATAACAACTTCAGATCTGGACAGCAAAGGATCTAGCTTGATCCGATAAGATTTCCCTTCAAACGATGAAATCTCTCTTCGATGGATGTAGACCTTCAACTTTGACTCTTGGATCTTCGATTTGATCTTCAATCTAGATGAATGGAAGCACAAGATTAAAGTGGAGAAAAGAAGTGAAGAAGTGTTGTAGTCGAGCTCTCAAAATGGCAGCACTTCGTCGCCTCAAAATCCGGATTCCAAAAATGAAGATAGGCACTCCTATTTATAGGCTGAAATCCTTAACTTGTATGCCCCCTTAAGTCGGTCACGACTCATCAAGACCCACGACTTATGACTTAAGACTTACGACTTAAGACTTACGACTTAAGACTTACGACTTAAGACTTACGACTTAAGACTTACGACTTAAGACTTACGACTTAAGACTTACGACTTAAGACTTACGACTTAAGACTTTCGACTTAAGACCTACGACTTAAGACCTACGACTTAAGACCTACGACTTAAGACCTACGACTTAAGACCTACGACTTAAGACTTACGACTTAAGACTTACGACTTAAGACTTACGACTTAAGACTTACGACTTAAGACTTTCGACTTAAGACTTACGACTTAAGACTTACGACTTAAGACTTACGACTTAAGACTTACGACTTAAGACTTACGACTTAAGACTTACGAATAACAATTCTACGATCCTTCGATCCGTAAAAATACGGGTCGTTACAGTATTAGTCTTTAAGTAGTTGCACTTGTTATTGATGTCAGTAAAAACTTTACAATCCTCGAAAGTTTCAAAGAATGGGAGCATGGATTGAAAGAGCTTCACTAAATTATAATGATATCGGATGTCGACGAAGGATGGCTGCCTTCCTAAGTGTTGGATGAATATCATGTGTAGGATAAGAAGTGCTTCATAAGCATTCGGATGCAGTTGGGAAAGAGTGAGCCTCGTCGACTGAAGAACATGTTGGAGGAAGAGATTGAATGGAGCACTACAAGAAAATATATCATTGATTGCAACACGTAACAGCAATGAAAGTATGGTGCTATCCTTTTATTATCTAGTTTTTCAAACACGCCGTATTTACCGTGTACACGCTGTCTTTAATTGCGCTCCATGAAAAGTGGAAATAAAAAAGGTTAAGCGGCAAAACATTTCTTTCCCTCTTTATTTTCGTTATTTACCCGGCCTCTTCTTCTTCGAATTCTCTCAACCCAATTTTCCTCCTTTCTTCGCCAATTTGAACTCAAATCACGCAACCGAAGTCGGCTACGAACCCTAGCTTCCTTCTTTGACTTTTCTCTGAAAACTCTAAGTCATGTATGTTATTTTTCTGTTCTCTATCGTGCATGATTTGATTAATTTGGTTTGATATGTTCTAAAAACCTTAATTTTCCATGCTTCAAAAACCCTATCTTGATTCTCTATTGTGCCATGAAAAAATCTGATTAGCTTTGTCCTTTTTGTTCATAGATTTTAGATATTTCATATATCTATGTTGTTTTGTGTTTGTATTAAATAGATTTTATAGGATGCTTAAGTTGCTATTTCTGTGGGAAATGAGATAGCTAAGTTGTCATTTATACAAGAATATGATAGAATTTAAAGCCAGCTTTTAATTAATTTGGATTTAGAAGTTAACATGGAAGTGTTCTTGAATTTGTTAGGCTAATAAGTCATAACTATATAGAAACACTAGAATATGGATCCAAGCCTCTGACCTTTCTTTCTTACTATGACAGAAAAACTTGGAATATATAGAATTTTTGCACAATTGGCACTAGCAAATGCAATAAAATTTAGCTTTACCTCCCTACCTCAACATCTTACAAATAACAGTCATGAACCTTATCTCTTATATACCTGTTTTTGTTAATACTCCTATTAATTGACTACTAGCTAGAAGAAAAAAATATGTGTATAAAAACAGTGCGTTGGAAGCTCTAAAACCCATTACTTCTACTTCAATCATTCAAAAGAGACATAAAATTCTGTTTGTTTATATTTGTGAGATAAATATTCCAAGAAAATTCAGCAAAGGTGGGTTTGATGCTCTATCTCTAGCTTTCAGTAATCTCCAAATGATGACTATGAGTGTGTAAGATTGTGTGTATATCTATATAGTTCATTTTCCATTTAATTTCATAAACACAACTATACGACTTATATTGTTAATATCTACAATACTTAAATCAGTAAGTGCAATATGAATTGGTAGATTTGATTCAACAATAAAAAAAATTGTAGCACTGTCATTGAAGTAACTTTTATTAAAACTAGCATTTCTTATAATTTACTAGTTTATTTTCATGGACAGAATTTGAAAATTGAATCAATGGAAGAAAAGCAAGAAGAAGATACACACACAAGATGAAGCAACAGAATTTCATGGAAATCCACCAATAATAAAAAAGACAGGAAGATGGAAAGTTTGCCCTTACATTATTGGTATATTTACTCAGTTCACAACCTTTTTTTCCTATGATACTACATAAATAATATTAATATATTGATAAATAATGCTTTATTTGTTTACCAAATGAATGTTGCGAAAGGTTAGTGTATTTTAGGATGGGAATAAATCTGATACCATGTAATCTGAGAAATAATGCTTTTATGATATAACATGAATGTTTAGCAAATGAATGTTTCCATGGTATAACATGTAATCGATTGTTTAGCAAAAGAATGTTTCTATGATATAACATGTAATCTGACTAATAATGCTTGATTTATTTTACTTTTGTAGATTTTTAACATGTAATTGATCGGTCGATAATTTATAAATCATAAATTATGGTCAGTGGTCAACTTTCTGCAAATATTCTGTTTTCATATGTTGTTCACGAGACCATAATAAACACCAAACAAAATATTAAACAACGACAGTTTTGATGTACATCAAAGCTTATTCCATAAAACCCGCTGTCTAAATTTGGTTGTTTATGATCTGAATTACGTCCAATTGGTTGAATTGATCCGAATCCAGCCCAAGTTAGTTGCAAATGTTTAATGAATAAGTTTTGAGCTTACATATTGACCATTTTGCACTCAACTTATTTATGCCCATTTTCTTATCATTTGATAAAGAAAAAACTAAGCATTGTATATGTGAGGTGGGTCTGGTCCAGAAACATGTTCACCAAAAAACTAGGTTCATGCAACCCATTAAAAGTTGGGCAAAAAAACATCTCTGTCCATTTGTGTCAAATTCATTAGTATACTCATCATTTTAAATGTCATCAAATTAGACATGTACACTTCAATGTTCATTATCATATCACATACGAACAACACATGCGTCCACGTGCACATCTATGCAATTAATGACTTAATAGATGTGCAAAAAAATATGTCAAAGATATATTAGAAAAATCAAATGATTCTAAAAATAACACATGTAAATTTACTTAACTTTTTACATGCATATTTCAAATTTAACTTAATCAAAATTGAAATATAATAAAACAAATTACTTGTTATAACACATAATTGAATATCTCAACGTTCACCGATCTTGTGTTTTATTTGAGGTCAACTTATATTATGTAACTAAGATTACACAAGGTAATATCACTATATAATTTAGTGATATATCGTATAATTATTTTGAGGTCAACTTGTATTTGAACTTTCAAACTCTAAATTTTATTCTCTCAACATCTCACATATGACATGAGTCAAGTTAATAAATATTTTGATGCAATTGTTTCATAAACACTTCCTTCATATTTTTGTTTGTTTGTGAGTTCACATACATATATATTAATTGAAATAGCACAATATATATTTCAAGTAATGCCAAGGGATAACTAGTGAGTTGAAGCTGGCCAAAAAAAAATGTTCGCTGCTGCAAGTAATGCCTAAGGGTAACCATTGCATGGGAAAGTTAAAATATGAAACCAAAGCAACGAATGACTCACAAAAAAGGCATGAGGCAAGACTCATAGAATGCGCTGCAAGAGAACGACCGCTACATGCATCTTTTCTGGACATGTAGGCATGAGGCAGAGTGTGATCAGGTCACACAGAGAGGTGCAAAGCATATGTAGTGGTGCAATGAAGTAGTACAGAGTGGTGCAAACCACATGCGAAGATCGAAGCAACGAATTTAAAGAGTTGGGGCAGGCATGGGTTATGTCAGAAATGAGATCTAAGGGGCAATGAAGCTGAAATAGGGCAAGAGTGAGAACGGTTGCAAGGAGTGATCTAGACAGAGTTGCATTGAAGCTGAAACATACAGAATTAATGCAAGAAGGACAGAGCTGAGTTCTGCACATGAAGGCTACAATACAAAGCAACTGAGCTGCTATACGATAGGGATGTGCTGAGTTCATGCAAATATCTTTTATTGTAGATCTTTCTTCTTCATTTTTGAGAGCCACTGTTAATGTTATTGTAATTTTACTAATTATTTAATATATTTTCAGTTCATTTAGCAGCTCAGCTGCTAGAGAAAGGATGAACCCATTCATAGAACAAGAAGCTTGAGAAGAACATCGACACTGGACAACCAAGTGAGCTTTCCTCTTTTCTTTTTAGCTTGACTTGTGATTAATTTACAAAATAGCACTATTTAAATGGGACTATGTAATTGCAATCCTAATTCTAAAATGCACATATAACAAAGATAAATGACAGAAGCTGTAGAGGGCTTGCATTTTTCAAGACCTGCATTGTGACTAAACAACTCTTTACTATGCATTGAGATTAATCTGAAGTCTTATGCTAAATATGTTCATTTATCTATCTTTCATTCATTCCATCTTTGGTAATTGAGGTAGAAAATTCAGAAGCAATTTTTTTAAAATGCACAATCAAACATTTTTTGCATCCATTATTTGGGTATGAGTAGATACATACGTATTGTAGTAAAACCTTTTATATTCGTTGCAACCAATTATACGTAGTATAGAGCTGGGTATAATAAAAATGTATGAACATATCTTTTTTTCTCTCTCAAATATGCTGTAGCATACTATATTTTCAATCGATCGTAGGATTGATGTATGAACTGTGTGTTTGCCTAACACCGATTCATTTAACGCTTCCTATTTGTTGTAACAAACATATGAATAGCCTTTTTGAAGTAAAGAAAATCTAACTCACATTTGTATGTCCATTATTTGTTTCACTTGTACTGTAATTACTTAACTAAGTAGACTTTTATATTTAAACAGTGTTGCGTAGTGTGCCGTTGATTACCAAAATTTTCAGTAAGATTTAATAGCTAAAGTTGCTCAGCTATATGATGTCAAGTTATCAACTTTCGAATTTACTCGGATTTACAACGAGGCAAGTATTATATAGCAGTTACACTTCATGACCAACTTACCGTCGCCTTTAGTTTTTATTTGAATCTGCATAACATAGTACAGTACCTATTGTGTATTGTACTATTTATGGAAACAAAAGATGATTTCTACTTTTTTTCACTATTTTGATAAGTAGCTTATCCAAACAGCAGGTACACTTTGTTCTCTCTCTTCTTTAAGAATTTTCTCTCTGCTTCCTCGGTTGCTTACCCAACGAATCAAATTAAGTTACAATAATGATCATTTCCAACCCCTAACAAGGTGTAGATCTCTAATTTTATATCACTGTCATAGTAAGATTGTGTGATCAAATCTTTGAAATATCGGGTTTACCATTTATGTGATTTTAGTTCAACGGAACTTTGTTCTTTGAAAATGAAACTAGGTCTTAGATATTTCTTCAAATCGCAACAAAGAAAAAGGTGATTGTGCCCATTCCAGTGTACAACGTTGTATAAGGACTAATTTTTGTGTTTGATAAGTTTTTACATTTTAATTTATTGCATTACATGGAGACCTAGGTGGTATTCTGCTCCTGACAAAGAATTATTAGCGGCTAAAGCTCAAATAGGGAAAATGCACCTCCAGTCAAAAATGTTCAAGGACTTCACGCTCCTGCTTTTCGAAACATTTCTAAATTTATAAGATGAGTTTTGTGTAAATGTTAAAACTTATATAAGATAGTGGTCAATGCAAGCTTCTTCCTTCATCTTTTACCATATACACTCCCCTTTTACATTGTAATAATAGTTCTAAAAGTTTTAGTTTGTGTATTATGCTTAGTAAAAGAGAAATGGGAAAGGTGAAGCAAGAATTAGTGTGTCGATCACCTTCTTGGATTGATATTGCTTTCTTGATTGCTTAATTTCTTATCTCAATCTTATGAAGTTTGCACTGCATCTTTGCACTGTTGCCTGCATGTAACCAAATAAATCCTAGTGTTAAAGAATAGTCCCTCACCTTAATTATATCAAGGACAGCGCTCACATGCTTCTTGTTATGTACACAGGAGAAATCATGAAGATCTGAATCCGTTGAGTATAATTATGAACCAAGAAATAAGGAAATTAGCTACCCAAGAAATTAGCTGCATCTTTGAAGAAAGAGCTTATATTGGAAGGGCATGTAGCTGAAAATATCCTAACTGAGGTTAGTTTCCTCACTCAATTTATTTTTTCTATGAGTAGACTGCATTTGTTATGTTTACTTCATTTTATCTTCATTTCCATTTGTTTATTTCATTCCTTAATCTTGTGAACTGACAATTCACAGTATGGTTGCCAGTTGACAACAGCAACTAGAAATGAGTGCAATTTCTCTAAATGCCGAATTAGTGCATCCCTAAGCAAACACGAGTGGGTTAGGATCATTATGTGATGTCGCATAGTGTCTGAAGCAAATTGCAAGCACCAAATCATCAAATTGGCTGAACCGAAAGTTGTGTGAATGAAGTGAGAAAGGTAAGCAGTGAATAAACTGTTTCTCATTTGGCAAAACTAAGTTTATTGTTTTATGACCAATGAAATAATATTTGATACTCCGTAAAGAAATGATCATTTATGTGAAATTCTAATTTATATTATATTTTTATGTCATAGATTTGTGTTACTTGCTCTCTTGTTTATTACATGAAAATGGACTACTGATTAAGTATTAAGAGATGTTTTTGCTATTAAGGAAAAAAATTCAGATATCATAACGTCTGGCTTCTCCCTTACAATGTCACTGAGGTTGTAATTCCTAAAATTACTTAGCTTGAATTTTAGGAATAAGTCTAAGAATAAGGAAATCTTATTGTATGAACTATTTTATTGTATTGTTAAGAACAAATCATGATACAATGAATAATGAATCATGTTCAGCGCATGTAACCTGATTAATGACCTGTTTAAAGTGGATGCAAACTGCATTAGTGTAAATAATCCATCGCTGATTGTTTAGACACACAATCTCATTATCTGAAAATATTTAGTCCAAATACAGCTGCTATTATTATGTTATTATGGGAGCATTAAAAATAGTTATAATTCTTATTTATCATTATTTTTATTTCTACAAATCCTCAAAATAATTATGTACTCAATTTAAAGCACCTATCTCATTTTTTCTCTATCAAGTTAGAAAAGAGATACATGATTCAAATATAAGCACATCAACAACTATTAAATTGTGTATTCTTCCCATTGCTCTCACATGATTTCCTTTGACTGCATCGAAATTAATGCAATTATAGACCCATAAGTCAAATTTGTCAACGTTATTGTTCATGCAGGAATATGAAGTGGATTAAAGTGTTGCGCCTATGATAAAAAAATCAATAAGGAATGCAGCAAAGTCTTTAGATAAGTTTTGATGTGCTTATGAAAATGGTCGCTTATTGCTCTGAAAATGGTCGCCTATTGCTCTGACTCTCCACGCATGAAAAAGGAATGCAGCAAAGCCTATGAAAATGGTCGCCTATTGCTCTGACTCTCCACGCATCCTTGAAGAAGCAGTATCAGACGTCGTTGAAGAAGCAGTAGCCGGCATCATTGAAGAATCTATAGCAGGCATCGCCGAAGAAGCTGATGCATTGAAAATAGTAAGCTTTGATTTGTATGTTGGTATTTTTTTAGTTTCTGTATGTTTCGATCTCTATTTTATTTTGAAATCGGTAAGCTTTGATTTGTAGATAAGTTTGACAATGTTAGCTGAGTTCTGATTTCACTTGCCATGTTAGCTGAGTTTCTTTAATTTATTTTTATTTTATTTTTCAGTTCATGTCACACACAAGTAGCAAGTATCAAGGCTTTAAGTCGGCTTCTTAACAAACTTCTAGAATAATTTCATTCACAGTTGGAACTCTAAAAATGTCCTCCTTTTAGGCTTAACCTCTGACAAGAAGAGGTATAAATAAATACATAACTGGTAGTTACTGTAATTGTGGATTAGTCCCCAACATTTTTCGAGAAATATTCAATCTAGTTACTGTAATCTAGTGCTGTATAGTGAGTGAAGTGCTGGTTGTTCGGTGAGGTGTTGATTTGGTTGTAGCAGTTGTTGTAGTGTTAGGTTGTAGGCGATTGTAGGGGATTGTTGGTGGATGTATAGGATGAACAGAGGATGGGTTTTGTGAGTTGTATTTGGTGATGGAGTGTTGTTGCAGTGTGATGGTACTAGAGTAGAAGGCGATTTGTGCGAATGGCAGAGGGGAGAGTGAACTTGCAGGGGTGATTTCAGTTGTCAAGTTGACGTTTGTGTGAATGGTTTGGGTGAAGGAAGCTTGTGAATTGTTGTTTACTGTAGACTTGTAGGAGGGTGATGAGGTCGTAGTGATGAGCAGTGGGTGAGTGGGGTGTTGCTAATGGTCATGTAGGTGGATGGTTTTGGTTGTAGGAGAATGAGGATGGAAGTTTGGCTTTGATGGAAGTGCAGTTTGTGATTAGTGATATTAGTGTTTGATTGTTTGCAGGTTAGTAATGGTAAGCAGCGAGGTCGATGTCGTGGAAGGGAGAAGCTGAAGTCGTTGTTTGGTTTGTGAAGTATTGTGTGGTTCAGTTTGCTGGATTCGAGAGGTGGTCGGGGTGACGAACTGTGTCTGGTTGTTGGTGGTGAAGTGATGAAATGTTGAGGTGTTTGGGTTGATGCAGTGAGGTTTTGAAGCAGTGGATGGAGTGGAATGCAAAATAGAACTGAGAAAACATGAAACTTTGTGAAAAAATAGAGTTGGAGTTTGTGTTGCAATTTAGGTTGACAATGGAAAGCAGAGGCTTGAGTGTTTGGGATTGTGGTTGGATGGTGATGTTTGTTGGCTGTAGGAGATGTAGGTGCTGGTGGTTGAGGTAGTTTTTGAATAGAGAATGGTTTTGATCGAAGCAGGTGATGGTTGTAGCAGTCTGAAGTGGTGGGTGAAGTTGAAGGTGCTGAATGCAGATATGCATAAGTAAAAATATTTGTTTCATGAATTGAAAAGAGTGGTTAGTAGAAGAAACACAAAGGTCAAACTGAGTCACACACTTTTTCAATACAGTGTGTAAAAAAAACATTGGGTTCAAGTGTCATTATAAGCTGTAACATGTACACCTAAACACTTTATTAAAATGTTAAACGTTAAACACATTGATATGCTAGCTATCTAACTTTTTACCGCCACTTGTTCAGACTTCAGACACATGATACGGTACAGCAGGTGAAATATTTGACTTGGTTTTAATGTACATCTATCTTTTGTAGAGTAGAAAACAGAAAGCACAATGATGTTCAATGAATTCTTTTTCATCAGGATTTTATACATGCTTTAGCCACAATTATTTCCATTTTGAGTTTCAGAAAACAAGACACTTCATAATATTGATAATACCAAAATATTAATAATACCGTGCTAACATACTTCATAATACTGAACCCTTAGATTTATGTAACAGCCATGCTAACATACTTCATATTATTAATAATACCAAAATAACCATAAGTAAAAATAGAAACATATTACTGAAGTAATATTTCGTTTTGGTTCAAACAAACATTTCTTCCGATCCTGTTTTGTATTGCTTGTTAGGAGAGTCATATTATTCTTCTATTTGCATGATCAAAATTTTGATTTTGATTTTTCTTTCTTTTTTTCGACTAAAGTATTCTCAGCTCATATACTAGTTCATTTAGTAGGCTGAGTTCCTGAGCTCAATCAGCTCATATACAGTCCTTATCTTTTTTTGTTATGAAAAATTATATAACTTGCGGATGATGTTTAGGTTGAAAAGTAACCTACGTGCTTCGTTTTGACAGGTGCTGTATGATGATACCGGGGTTACTACAAGTTGCAAGGGAGGAAAAATTATTTTGCTGCATTCATTCTCTTTCAAATCGGTCTAAAGCTTGGATTAATGTATTTTGTATTGACGTATATCTTTGCTTTTAGTATGTATCGTTTTGGTTAGCTACGGTTGTTATTGTTTTTTTTTGAGATCACAAATATTTAATGTTTGAAACTTTGTTTACGAAATATTATGGATATATATATTGTGGTTTGGCTTATGTCTCCATTTGATTATGGACATCACAATGTGATAATTGTGTTTTTTTGAAATTTTATAATATATTCGTAGAATTGTAAATTGTAAGCTGGAATGTATGTAGCAACAATGATAAAAACTTATAACGTTTTAACTGTGCTATGGAAAGATGGTTTTTCCCAGTTTTAATATACTACAACATTATGATAGTGCTATAAACAGTTTTCATAGCAAATAAACAATGCTATAAAAGACAGCTAAATGCTATAAAAAGTAGTTGTATTTATGCATACAATTTACGATTGGAGCCCAAAACGCTATTGAATTTTGTTTTGTATAGCATTTTTGGACGCTATTTTATATTTCTTATGTATGGCAACTTATTGTTATATAGCATTCATAAAAACGCTGTAGTTTTGTCTCATAGCGATTTTTCAAGGCTATTACAAATCATGTTTATAGCACTTTTAAACCGCTACGAAAAGTCCTTGTCCATAGCGTCTCTTATAGCGTTTTTTACGTTGCTATTATAGGTCACTGACCTATAACAACATGTTAATATACAGCGTACCAAAACACGCTATAGTAGCCTATAATAGCGTTTTTTCGACGCTATTAAAGGGTGTTTTTGTTGTAGTGGAGGTACCACTCTAGATAGGTACATATAACGGTTACAAATTGTGTAACTGTATAGAGGAATATAAGCACGCTCATCTTGCAATGGGGGTTTGACTTCATCCATTAGAATGTCGTGCCTGATGCAAATTTTTGAATATTTGCAGTAGATAGGCGAGATTTAGGAGAATCTTAGGGGGTTGTCTAGAATCATAACTGTTTGGACCAAAAATGATACAAACACTCAATCAAGCAACAAATATGAAAATTGTCAAAGAAAAGAGGATAAAAGAAAGAAAGAACACACAATTTTTATAGTCGTTCAACGAATACTCCAGCCTACATCCACTTAATCATTTTCTATTGATTGCACTTTGTTTCTACTAAGTAGTTTTTACAACTTGGTTTCTTACAACTCGTTTAAGAATCCAATAAAGTATTTTTCAAAAGTGTGTTTCTCAACTAGTCGTGATTCGGAGTTCAGAATGGAGATCGAAAAAGAAGTTCCTTTCCAAGTGGGCCTCTCCTCTTATTTATAAATGAAAATTACCATAATAGTCTCCAAAATTACTCTAACCTGTTCTCCACGTTCAACATGTTGCCTTCCTAAAAGTTCATGGCCAACCCAACTCGAGGTTTCACGGCTTGGACCCGAGTTGAGCCATTTAACTCTGGTGCCGAGTTGATACTTATGTCATTTTTTATTTTCATCACCTTTTGGTTCTTCCACTTTCCAATCATTCTTATTTTCCTTGTAGTTTGGTTTCCTCACTCTTTCCTTCAAGCTTTTTTCCTTGCTTCCCTTTTGAGCATGCCAAATTGGCTGACTAACTTGACCACTTTTCAAATCGGCCTTGGTATAACTTGGACCAGAGATATGGCCACTAAGTTGAGATGGTCAAGTTGCTATATTTCTTTCACTTTTTTTTATCTCCTTTATAACTTTCCGCTTTGGTGTTTTGTGATGTTTCTTAAGTCTTTGCATCCGTACTTCCATCGTTCTTTGGTTCGGTTCAATTGTTTGATTTTGTTTCAAGACTATATGACATTTGCTAGTAACACTTCCCCACCCAAGCCATGCCTTATGAAAAGAAGGTGAGCTTTTCTCGAGAACAAATATCTAAGTTGTAAAATCATCAACAGTTGAGCATTTTAGCTATCCACTGGTTCAATCTTGGTGAATCATCTGGTTCCTTCGGATTTACTTGTAAGTTAAAAGACATTCCAGATCATCATAGCCAAGAACTCGAGTCCTAGCTTGAGTGTTAGTCGTAAATCATTATCATTATGTTCCCTTAGAATTATTGTATCATAAATCAATATCATCCTATGTTCCCTTGGGATTTCATTACTATATTTTATATCAAGTGATAGTCATAGAAGTTCATTGCCACTAATTGGAGCGTTATTTATGATCGGTTTGGTATCGTCCAACATTCCATCATAAGTAAGTCCAAACAAATCGAGGCAATGACCTAATCCATAATTCATTATCAATAACCATTTTAAATTCAAGTGGTGTTTAAACTTCAAGCTTTAGTTTCCAGCTCTTCGAACCTTTAATCGCATATCTTATTTAATTTTTGATCTCTCTAGATCACATAACCATATATCTGGCTTGAAATTCGATCTCTTTAGATCACATAATCATATATCCAGACCAAGCTATCCCCTTGCTCTCCAGTTAGGGGACTTGCTATCCTGCACAAATCCATCCACCCACTCTCCGACAAGGAAACTTATGCTTCATGGTTCATCATCCCATCTCTTCGGTTAAGGGAAACCTTGTCTAGTCAATTTATGCATATTACTTCTTAAGGAGTAACCAAGCTCCATTGGTATCCCTTTCAAAACTAATTATCACGTTCAAATGATTTTCAAAATCCAAAAATTCATCGGTCATTCGTTCACAAAATCCAAATCGAAGCACCAAATAAACATTAAGACATCTAATGCTATCAAGGATTACTCGTAGGCTTCCAACTTAGAGGGTGCCTTGGGACCGATTTAGGTCCTATACACGTTTAAGCGACCTGATAGTAATCCTAAATCATTTATTCAAAATAAAGACAAAGAGCGAGTATCAGACCTGACTCCAATCCACCCTGATCATGGGATTGTCATTTTAGGTCTAGATTCGCGGTTGTTTCCAGATTATCTATTGTAGATGGTGGTCGCTCGTACGGTACCTTTGCAGTCTGTGCTATATTAATCTGGTTTTTGATGTATTGCTTAAGCTATTACTCCAAACTTGTTCTTTGATCAAATCATGAAGGTGTCCTTACACATTTGTTTTGTGCTCATCCTGCTTGCATAATAGGCAAAATTTTCCATATCTTTTCCCCCAATCAGCAGGCTCTCTTTTGGTTGAACTTTTGTAGGTAATTTTCCCATGGTGTCCAAGTAGAACCTCTCTAGGGTCTCCATTAATTTGGCATAAGAGGAAAACTTTGATTCCCTCTCCACCTGCATCGGTCCTCCGAAGCCATCATCCGCTTTCCAATTTCGTTTGCCCTTTCCATATGTCGTTTAGGATGGTCCTCCATCATCCACAGTATTTACATCAGCACTTTCAGCTTTTGCTTTCTCCTAGCATACATATATCTTCTCTTGATAGTAGAAATCCTTCAGATCCACTAATGGATCTATCTCCAAAGTAATTTTGAAACCAGTCTTACGTAGGACTCCTGAAACCACTACCATTGGAACTATTGATGGGTCGGGCTTACAGACTGTAGTAGTTGTTACATTTAACATGGTCAAATAACTCCATAGGGTCTCACTATCCCTTTGTTTCACGCTCGAAA
Source organism: Allium cepa (assembly GCA_030765085.1). Classification (NCBI taxonomy): domain Eukaryota; kingdom Viridiplantae; phylum Streptophyta; class Magnoliopsida; order Asparagales; family Amaryllidaceae; genus Allium; species Allium cepa. The sequence goes on from CM060943.1 coordinate 733,484,713, forward strand.
GCATGTTCACATTCTTCGGTCATGTATATGGACTCTGAATTATTTCATGAACTTATCCACCAATTAGATCCATGTGCTAGTGGACCAATTCTCCAACCATCGAAACCATACTACGACTAAATCTATCAAATACAATGGAAAACACCATTCCATTACTTCCTTAGACGTACCTAACGCTCCCATATATTGGATATATCTCATCAAGTGAACGGTCATATATGTCCTTCTACCATACATTTTTAGTGTTGGTAGCTTGAAATTAGGTGGGTCTCTAACATACCAAATGTATAGGGTGAATGATTTTTTGTTCACATCCTTTAAGCTTTAGTCTAAGGATCCACTTCTTAATATACATCTTATCCTCTCATCAATCCTATCATTGTTATCCAATGGAAGTCTCAAATCCATATCTTTATCCTGCCTCTTTCGTTTATATAGGGATCTTCTGGCTCCAGCTTCTATTGTTGTACATTTGCATCTTGATCTCTATTCCATGGCTCAACATCACTTTGTAGATGCACTCCATCTCCCTCGATTCTTGGATCCAATATCCTCATAGGCTTCTTGAGTTGATACCGAGTTGACTTCTCAAGTCAGTACCAAGTTAAGGTGCTTTCATGAGGATTGCTCCAATTTGTCCTACTTCATTTCCAAGAGCACTCAATCCGCCTTCTGGCCTCTGATTCTAGTCTCTAGCAATTCCAACTGTCACTCTTTGCCCCATCCTTCTAAAGAATCCAATCATCACCTCTTCTTGTCGAGTCACTATCCTGCATTGCATGTTTGTCATGATTCTTTCCATCTCTTCTCTAGTTATGTAGATAGATAGAGGATTTGATCTTAAGGACACCTCTAGGCTATCCACTTATTCTTATTAACATCCTTTAGCAATAGCTCTTTATGATGCCCCATATTTTTGAGGGTCCATAATAAAGAAAATTAAATTAAAGATAATAATACATTACTATAGAAATTAATAAGTGATTTAATTGCAAGAATTACCAAATGAAAATTTGCTTAATTAAGTGTAGGACACTCTAAAGAATGGACTAAGGGTAATTAGAGTAATTATGGTTGGCCTTGTAAATGAAAACAAATAAGATCAAGATTAGGATAAGAAGGATTGGTGTTATAGAAGATGTATTAGTGAGGCTGTGCCACATGGGATGCTAACTCATGCCCAAAATCACTAGCTTATTTCATTAGTTTCATCCCTCATTTCATCCAACTTTATTTTCTTTTACAAAGAAAACTCCTAAAACATTAAACAATGCCATCCACCCCTTTTAAGAAGAAAATTTAAGAAAAGGAGAAGTGAAATCAAAGCTAAAAGGAATCAAGTTTTCAACTTTAAAGAGAAGGAGGATTGAATCAAGTTTTATTAACAAGGTGAGTAAAACTTTTCTCTAAACCTTTCCCTGTCATGTTTAAGTTCAGATTTTGTCAAGAATGAATGTTTTGAGTGTAACATGTTTGGTTGCTTAAACATTGTTTTAACTGAAGTTAAGAATTTAAATAAAATAAATTTATGCATAATTAAGGGTAAAATGAGATTTAACCTTGTCCAAAGGCTTTGAAATTTTCATATGATGTTCATAATGATAAAATAAAGATTTTTTTAATTTTATAGTTTTTGGAGTAAATTTGAATTTTTATGATTTTATAAGTTGAGAAAATGGGAAACTTAATTATTAAAAAATAATAAAAATAATTATTTTCAACTAAAATTTTAGTATGATGTGAAATATGATAAAAGTGATTTTTGGTGCATTTTCCCCATCAATTTTAAATTTTTTATGAATTATTTGGTAAAGAAATGAATTATTTAATTAAGGGAAATTTTATTTATTTAACTAATATTATGATACTGAAAAGAGAATTAAAAGTTGTGAAGTTTGGCAATAGGAATTGGGCATCAAATGGAGTTGGTATAAAGTTATTACTTAGGAAAGCAATGAACTAGTTTTAAGTTTGATTACGAGAATTCCATTTAAACTCATATAGTGTATGTAAAGTATAACACAATGGTATCATATATATGTTAACATGCGACAACTTTTGCAGATGACCACCCATGATGGCTAATTCATCTAACACGTGAAGACTCCTAGTGGGACAACACGATGAGTTTGGGGTCGACACGAGATGGCTCCGAGTACCCAATAGATCCAAGGAAGATAACTCATGAAGTCTTCAAAATATGACACCCGATGGCTACCTGGAGATAACCCACGATGGCATCGGGACTACCTCACGATGGCCATGGACAAGCATGCAATGGCTTGGTGGTAACCCAAGATAGCTTAAGGCCCAACCCCTAATGGATTCAGGATTTTAATATGCGATGGTTTGGGGGTACAACTTTCGATGGCTATTACAATTCTAGCACACGATGATGTTTGTTTCACCACCATGCGATAGCTTAGAACTATCAGTGTGATGGCCCAGGAAAGGTATTAATACATGGTGGTTATAGGATAACAGAGTATATAATACAATAACCTAACATTTGAAGGCCATGTGATAGCCAGTACACGATCATTATATATAACTTGTGATAGCATGGGAAGCTATATTTTTCTAAGTGAAACAATGAATACTTGAAGAACTTGGGAAGACTGTTTCCAAGTGATAATGAATTATCTCATATAGATGAAATGAAGGAAGATAAAATTGCGTTAACTTATTCTTGAAATGAAGAAAGATTAAAGGAGCTAATAAATGATGGAGTATCATTTTAAATTTAAGATAAAGATGTTTCATCTAAATGTGTAGGGCACACAATTAATGAATGAAAAAGGTATTGAACCACGATCGTAGAATTATACTTACTTACGAAATTATTGGATGGTAGGGTGCCTTAACTATCAGTCCAAAATCCAACGTTATATGGCAGAGTGACATGGTGGGGTTCAATCCCAAAAGATTTACAAACTCTAAAAGGGAGTTATGGCAAGGTGCCAAAACATCGGGATGGTATTAATACTAAAATAAATAAATCGAAAATGTGAATGTTAATGTTTAGGGACTAAGAGGAGCTATTGGCGCTTAGTAAGGATGCTTACTAGATTGTATTCAGGGTGTTTACATTCGATATCTTAGAAGAGTCGGGGTAGCTCTAGTCCGGCTGGCTCCCTTGGGGAAATGAGTCGACATTTCTACCAGTGTTCGAACAAAAGATAAATTATCCTAAATTAAGAGATTAGGTGATGGACAAATGAATGATGACTAATTGTATATTAAGTGTAAGGAAAGCTTTTTAACTAAATATATGCACATGGTTACTTCCTTTGATGTATTGTTGATTCACATTATGGTGTATATTGATGAAGATAAAGTGAGTGAAACCATTTCGTGTTAGCAACGTAGACTCGTTGCAGATACTTAAGTTAAAGGTTTTACTTATGCTAGGCTTTATGTCTGACCCATATTTTTAATATTTCCCATAAATTCATGTATAGTCATTTGAGTAGGCTGAGTTAATGAATTAGACAAGTTTTGAAGGACGAACAAGATTTCAAAGATGAAACAAGAGGCTTACTATTTAGAAAAAGATATTTTGAAATTTTTGCCGTGCAAAACTAGGATTTATAACCGATTATGTATGGAGTTGGCATCTTCATATGTCGGACTCATACTACTTAATTTTTGATTGTATTTACCCCTATGTGGGAGCGATTTGCATAAAATGGTGTAAAGAATTATGTAAACAAATTGTTGTAATGAAAAAGATATTTAACTGCTCAGTTTACTTAATGTTATGAAAAAAATTTATATCGACCTCAATTTGTCGCTTGAAAAAAATTCTAGTGATGGCTGTAGCATCATTAACATTCATTTTCGAGTCTCGAAGTGGGGGATGTTATAACTTGGCATCAGAGCTTAGATTAGTGGAACATCTAAGTAAAATAAAGTAATTAGAAACTTATTAGTAGAAAACGAACACAATAGGGAAGGATATACGTTATATATATATCTGTGTGTGTGTGTGTGTGTGTGTGTGTGTGTGTATACATACATACTTGCATATGTATGTATGTATGTGTGTGCATGTGTATACCCATTTAAGATTAATTTTTCTCTCCTTACTTTCGTTTCTTATGAATACTTGTTTATGCAGAAGGCAAGAATGGACCTACATAACTGATATTTAATGACACGAAGTGCGAGGGAGAATCCTTGTAGGAGAACTGATAGTATGCAAACCATTGACCAAGGGATGGATACATACCGTAAGTTCACACTGACGTTGGTACTCATGCCTGCCCCGGCTGATGAGGAATGGATACGAATGCTTTATTTTACCAGTTTATGACAAAGATGATGAGCCAAGAGCCAACTGGAGTGTTGAACCGAGACAAGATGTAGTAAGGGAAGAAGGCTTCTCTAAGATGAACAAAGATTTCAAGAGATACGGAGGAAAGGAGTTCAGAGGGGTCTGTCTTAGAAGTGTTGAACTGGAAGATAGTATGTGAGTGTATTTTGGAGACTTAGGATATAATAATGCTTAGAAAAGGAGGTTGGCTTCTCATCAGCTTGATAAGGATGCATTGGACTGGTAGGAGGCTGTAATTGCTGAGGTCTCGGAAGAGGTGATAACTTGGGAATAGTTTAAGGAGGGTTTTGAGGCTTATTTTATCCCCGTATCCTAGAAGAGTGTTTTCTACAGCAAGTATATTGAGCTGAAACAAGGGGAGACTAATTTATTAGAGTACATCTAGCATTTTATTGATTTTTCAAGCATATCAATACTCCGTTGAAGACGAAGGAAAAGTTCTTAGAAGGATTGAAGAAGGGACTGAATTACAAGGTGATGGCTCATTTGCTGGCTCCATTTAATAAGGTAGTGGAAATGGTGAGGTGGTATGATCGCTTATTTCGAGAAGAAAAGAAGGCTGATGTTAGACCTAAGGGTGGGCAGAAGAAAAGATTCAATCCATGTCAGAACGGCAGAAAGAATCAGAGGGGAGGAAAGACTTCTGAAGGATGACCTCAGAAGCCAAATGTAGCTGATATTACCTACTTTAACTATGGCCAGAAGGGGCACTACTCCACATAGTGTACCTAGCCAAAGATAGGGACATGGCCAAGTGCTTTAACTGTAATAAGGCCGCCATAAGAAGAAGGATTATCCGAAAGAAAAGTAAGCAAAGGTTCATGCTTTGGAAGGACCTTTGTTTGGATCAACTTCTGAGGAGCAAGGAAATAGGGTGCTTGGAGGTATGATTTCACTATCCAATATATCAGTTATTCTATTTGGTACTAATGCTACCCATTCTTTCATTTCGAGAGATTTGGTTGATAGGTTAGAGTTAGACAATAACTATTTGATTACCTCCTTACATGTGGTTAATCCAATCACTGGGTATGCCACTCTTGGATCAACGTGCACCAACCTTGAATTTGACTTGCGTAGACATTTGTTTGCTTATGACCCGTATGTGTATGACTTCATAGGAGACAACGTAATTTTATGTATGGATTGGTTGGTGCGAAATAATGCTAGGATCTATTATGCGGATAGGATTATCACCTTAAGGAGTCCTAGAGAGGATAAATGATCATGTTAGCATTGGATGTAATGAAGGAGAAGTTAGAATTGATGTTACACGCATGCTATGGATGTCCAAGAGGATGAGATCAGTAGAGTAGAAGTAGTCCAAGAATTTGCAGATGTTTTCAAATCTATAATGAGATTACCGCCAAGAAGGGCAATCAATTCTGGACAGACTTAATGCCGAGGGCGCAACCTATTATAACTAAAATAAATAAATCGGCAACGTGAACGATAGCGGTTTAGGAATAAAATGGGCTATTGGGCTTAGTAAGGATGCTTACTAGAAAGTGTTCAGGGTGTTTACATTCAGCCTCTTAAAGAGTGGGGTGGCTGTTGTAAGGGTGGCCCCTGTGAGTAGACGTGTCAATGTTCCTACCAGGTGATGTTATTCAAACAAAAGATATATTATCCTAAATCAAGGGATTAAATGATGGACGAATGAATGATGACTAAGTGTATTATAAGTATAGGGTACACTTCATAACTGAATATATGCACCTTCCTTGTGTTGGAACTAGGCCAGCCGGTGGTAGAAGTTATGGGTGAATTTCAAAAAAAATCTTTTATTCGATCTATATTGGGCCTATGAAGTCTAATTTGTTTAGAACATTTATAAATTTTATTTATATAAAATCTCTTTTATTTAAATTTATGAATATATAGTTTTATTTAATTTATATTTTAATACATATAAATATACACATATGTATCATACACATATATGTATGTGTGTGCATGTACAACATGTAAGCCCATAAGGTATAATATGCCCACGTATAGATGATGAGATTTACATCACGAAGAACATGTTAGCTCATCTAATATGTATTGCATGTTGTCTAAATATATGTATGTATTTAAATTTATTATTTATATAAATATTACACGTATACAAGTATATGTTAATTATGTTTAAATAATTGTATGTATATGAAAATGTTTATCTATATTTATATTTATCTATATGAATATATATATAATATATATATATTACTAATATATATACGTATACTATTATAATATGTATTAAAATAATATATATGTATGTGCATAATATATTTCATTTTTTAATAATTATTTTATAAATTATGAACCAAATACACATGTATATCTATAACAACAAAATAATAAAAAATTATTTTATAAATTATATACGTATATACGTTAAAATATTTATAATATATATATATATATATATATAATTTTTTTGTAATTCCAGATTGTAGGTACGGCACTATAAAATAAAAAAAAATTAATTTTATTACTTAAAATATATTTATTAATTGATTTATTACTTGAAAATAAATAAAATATATTCACATAAGATTTTATTCAAATTTTAAATTCTACAAAATCTTATAATATTTTGAACTTTGAAAAAAAAATTCGTAGTTTCTCCCGGTCATATTTTTTTATTAATTAGTTGTTTTTTGGCGGTTAATTTAAAGTGACCCCCTTTTCTTCCCTATACTTTCATGATTTATAGTTGATTTTTTTTTCCATTGACTCAAGATTGTCTGTTACAAGATTCAAGTGTTACATTTACTATTTTCTTGTTTTTATCTCCCAGAATATTTTGTAAACCAGATTAATTAATTCACGGATCAATAACCCCTGAATTTGATCTTTGGGAATTCAAGAATTCATACACGTTGGTTTAGGATGATAAGACATATTAAAACTTAGTTTAATCTATGGATCACTGGTTAGTCTAGCTTAGATTCTGAACTCAAACATAAACATGCATAAACAAATTCCTGTCAAGTAAAATGCATATATTCTGGTTCATAGAGCATGTAATGACAATGTGGGTAATAGGGAGTTGTAAACCAATCTAAAAGTCATACATATGAAAACAATACAAATGAACAAAGTGCAAACCCCAAACTAATATACCAAATGAAAACTGGGCATGTACATGAAGGCAGTGAACTCAACTAATTCAAGTGAAAGGCAACCATATGCATGGAGACAATATGATATTGCAAATTACTACATACTTGACTAAATCAAATGCCACCAGTCTTGGAATCAAGCTTGTAGACAATAAGGATTTAGTTTAATAGGGTTGCAGTGAAGACTAAAGTGCAAAGCATACACATCAACTCACAACATAATGCAATACAGGCTTTAACTAAAAGAATCAGATGTCCAGATAGGATTTGTAGGCTATGACTTCAAGCTTTGCATGTACTTATATCAATTATAAGACAAGTTTAAGCCTTACTGGTTAGCCAAGACCAGGTTCAACCCATCCACTTAACACTTAGGCATTTATTCATTCAAAAACAACTTTAATTTTTTTAACAGAAGTTAAAAAAACATGCCAAGGAGAACAAATCCACATATCAGATTATGTGGTATGTTTTCCTTCATCTTAATCCATCGGATCACCACAGAATCTGTCATTTAAATCAGTAACACACAAGCACATATAATACTTAATTTATTACATGTTCTTTTCAACCAAACCAAGCAAGTATCAATCCTGGAAATACTCAAAACATAAAAGAGAGTTTTCCTAGATTATTTATTACAATTAAACTGCTACTTCTCTAAAGCATTCTAAATTCATCAAGATCTTCAAACATCCATTCAAGCAAGCTACTCATGTATCTTTCCCTGCAGCATCACTTTGAACGACCTAAATGAAAATGAGACATCCTAAAGATTGGAAAGGCAACAAATAGGTTCAGAAAATATATTCTGGTGTGAGTGAAATCATAGGTTAAAAATAACTTGTAAATACTAAGACTGTGCAGAGAATTTACATGTTTGATGCTATTCAAGTTCATACAAAAATCAGAGTATGTATATATATATAAGCTTTTTCCAACATACATGTACCCAAGCATTTAACCATCCACACCTTTCAGTTATACATACACATACTCTTATGGATTAACTCCCTGAATTCCATAGCTTAATTTTTCAGTCCCATTTTTTTCCTTTTAATTGGTCTTACTCTTGCCATTAAACACCAAGTGTGCATTGCAAAGGGGCTCAGTTCTGTTAAACCTTTACACAGAGGCCTACAGGACTTTAACAAGTCATGCACATACCCATCATCCACCTGATGATGAATAGATCAAGGCACTGCTCCTAAATTAGCTTTGTAATCTAGAGACCATTCTCATTTTATTTCTGAAGACTTTCTTTCTTTTTATTAATTCTGGAAATGCTTATGTTTTTTTCTTCCTTTCATAAATAAAAAATTATTGAACTCTCTCAGGGACTTCAGCCAGACATACAAAGAATTCATGCAAATACCACATCCCATTTTAAGGTCATTTTTACTTAATCATGTTTTCGAAACTTGCTCACATATTTATTTCCAAAAATATTCCCATTGCTTACATAAATCTGGCGAAGTCATATGAAATATTACCTTTTATTTTGCTGTGAACATATAGTATGGTTTTTGAGAAAAACCCATAAAAACATATTAACTTATAAGGGGAACAAATCAGCACATATACATGATATTTCATTGTTCATATCATTTTTGAAATGAATTAGACATAAGCATGAATCTCTTTTTTTCACACCGCCTACTTCCTTCTTCATTAATACCCTATTTCTCAGTAAAAATATTTAGCTCATATCCATAAGAAAAAGAAACTGGATCATGACCTCCAGAAATCCATCTCTGTGATCAGGGTGTTTATTTGTTTTTTTTTCAAAGCAAAAATCAAAACATCAACCAAAAACTCAGCCAAAGTACCCACCATGATCAACATTCATTTATTCAGAGAATAAAAATTAAACAAAGACATGATAGGGTTTTATAAAAATAATATGGTTGCCCTTAACTTGGGTCTTAATGCCTAAAATCTCATAGATGATTAATCACTCACCTTCCTTCTTCTTTTCCCTGAGAATGCTTAGACTAGAAGACAGTGTGAGTTTGTTCCCTTTTTTTATCTTTCAGTTTTTCCCCCAGAGTAAAGTGCTGCTTTTCCTTTGATTTAAAACATTTAGCTAGGGTTTTAAGGAAAGAAAAACCCATTTTATCCTCACACGAGTAAGAGAATTATGTACATATGTTTATGGCTAAATATGCCATTTTCTTTTTGATTTCCATTTCAGGTATTATAGTTGCTTTTTTGCCTTTTTCTATGTACATGCTATTTGCATGTTTCACACACTATTGTCATGTGGCTTCTCTTCATTGTATTTTTTCTTAAACCTATAGTGTTCACGCATATCTCTTTTTATCAATTAATTCCTTGCTAATATTTCCAACAATTTGTTTTCTCTTGATATTTTTTTAAAATGTATTGATGCATATATATTACTAAATTGGTTTTATATATTTTAATCATCATAAGAATTTGCTTTGTCACTCTATACTTCTCTGGTTACTCATATATAATATTTATATGTGAGATATGTGAATATAAAACTCATTCATACTTAGTTATTTCCTTCTCATTGTTATTTATTGAAAACAATTATCCTCTTCCTTATTTATTTTCACTTATTCTTGATATTTATTTTCAAATTATTCTATCCTTCAAATATATTCTGTTAACTGATTTTTTTTCATTGTTAAAATTATTTTTATCTCAATAATTTAGGACTTCACATACTCTCCTTCTAAAAGGAATTGTGTCCCACAATTATTATGTTTTCATCCAATTGTATACATGATATAACTTCATTTCAGAAATTTCAGAAACTTATGCATCCAAAACTAAACAAACACACATAAGTAATGTTTAAGTTTATCATAATTTTAGGCATACCTTTTAAGCAGAAAATAGATTAGGATATTTATCCTTCATCCTATCTTCAGCTTCCCTAGTACAATCATTCTCATCTAAAATCCACTGGATGTTAACCAATTTAATCATTTTATTCCTCAATTTCTTTTCTTCTCTAGCCACAATACTCACTGGTTCCTTCTTATAAACTAGATTTTCTTGAACTTCAACTTGTGTAGGAGATTCCAGAATGGTCTCCTTATCATGCACCCATTTTCTTAATTGAGATACATGAAATACATCATGTATATTACTCAATTCCTTTGGCAATTTCAACTTATAAGCTAAAGTTCCTACTCTTTGAATAATTTCATATGGTCCTATATATCTTGGTGATAATTTTCCTGCCTCGCCAAACCTCAATATTTTTCTCTTTGGTGAAACTTTGAGAAATACATAATTTCCCACTTCAAATTTCACTGGCCTTCACCCTTTATCTGCATAGGCTTTTTGTCTCTTGTGATGCTCTCATTCTCTGCCTTACAAGTTCAATCCTTACGGAGGTCTCTTTCAGATGTTTTGGTCCAAGCAACACTCCTTCACCTACCTCCATCCAGCATGCAGGAGATACACAAGGCTTCCCATATAAAGCCTTAAATGGAGCCATACCTATAGTGGACTGATAGCTATTGTTATAAGAAAATTCAGCTAAATAGAGATGATCTTCCCAGTTGCCTCCAAAATCAAGTATACATGCTCTAAGAAAATCCTCTAAAATCTTGTTAACAATCTTAGTTTGCCCATCTGTTTGTGGGTGGTAAGTTGTGCTCAAGCTTAATTCTGTCCCCATGGCTTCTTGAAAGCTACCCCAGAACCTTGAGTTAAACAGGGTATCTCTATCGCTAATGATAGTCTTGGGGATTCCATGTAATCTCACTATCTCCTTCACAAATAATTGAGCTAATTTGTGAGCATTTTTATTTGAATTCACTAGAATGAAGTGAGCTGTTTTTGTGAGCCTATCAACCACAACCCAAATACTATCATTGCCTCTTTCTTTTCTTGGCAAACCATCCACAAAATCCATTGAAATGCTTTCCCATTTCCAGGTAGGCACTTCCAGAGGTTGTAGTAGGCCTGAAGGTTTTTGATAAACTGCCTTAACTTGTTGACATGTTAAACACTTTGCCACATATCTTGCCACTGCCTCTTTCATTCCTAGCCACCAGTAATTTCTTTTAAGATCATGGTACATTTTTGTACCACCTGGATGTATAGTGTATTTTGTCTTGTGATACTCATCCATGACCTCTTGCTTCATTCTTCTACATTGGGTATGCGGAGTCTCCCTTTCTTTCTTAAGTAGCATTTATTATCCACTTCATAATTTTCCACTGATATGCCTTGTGATATCATGTCCTTCTTTTCCTTTAAATTAGTGTCTTGATTCTGCATCTTTCCTATTTTATCAACCAAGGTTGATCTTAAGGAGATGAGGCTTAATTTTCCATATTCAATCATGTCACTGTGTACATTGTCTAATGCACCAATTTCTTCCTTTATCTCTACTTCACTAAGGATTGTTAAACCCTTGAACTCAGTTATCATTAAGCTTGCCAATCTTGCTTTATGCCTACTCAAAGCATCTGCTACCTTGTTAGCTTTTCCAGGAGTATATAATATATCAAGATCATAGGCAGCTAAAAATTCTACCCACCTGTGTTGTCTCATATTCAAGTCTTTTTGAGAAAACAGATACTTAAGTGATTTATGGTCAGTAAACCACTAAACAACAGATACTTAAGTGTCTCCATAGCTTCAATGCATAAACAATAGCAGCCAGCTCCAAATCATGAGTGGCATATATGGTTTCATTTGGTTTGAGTTGCCTTGATGCATATGCTATACTCTTCCATGTTGCATGAGTACTGACCCTAACCCAGACCCACTAGCATCAGTATAAACCACTAATCCCTCATTTCCCTCTGGAACTTGCAAGACTGGAGCTTCGATCAACGCCTTCTTCAATGATTCAAAATCTTGTTCACATTTTTCTGTCCACACATATGGTTGCTCTTTTCTGGTTAGCTTAGTTAGTGGAATGGTTATCCTTGCAAAGTCTTTTATAAATCTTCTATAGTAGCCTGCCATTTCTAAAAATATCCTCACCTCAGTCACTGATTTGGGTCTACTCCATGATTGCACTGCCATGACTTTGTTTGGGTCTACACTAATCCCTTGTTGAGATATAATGTGTCCCAAAATTTAACTTCATTCTGCCAAAATGTACACTTAGTAAATTTTTCTTTTAAATTATGTGCTCTTAATCTTGACAAGACCAGATGCAAGTGCTTTGCATGATCCTCTTCTGATTTTGAATACACCAATATATCATCAATGAAAACAACTACAAATTTATCTAGAAAATCTCTGAATGTCCTATTCATTAAATCTACAAAATAGGATGGTGCATTTGTTAGTCCAAAAGGCATTACTAAAAATTCATATAGCCCATACCTTGTGTTGAATGCAGTGTATTTAATACTCTCCTCCTCAACCTTCATTTGATAGAATTCAGAGTCTAAGTCTAGCCTTGAAAAGATCCTTGCTCCATTTAATTGATCAAGCAAATCATCAATTCTGGGGAGTGGATATTTATTCTTGATGGTAACTTTGTTTAATTCCCTGTAATCAATACACATTCTCATTATACCATCATGTTTCTTTACAAATACTATTGGAGAACCCCAGTTTGAACTGCTAGGCCTTATGAAGCCTTTCTGCTCCAATTCTTCCAATTGCTATTTTAACTCCACTAATTCTTTTGGACCTATTCCGGTAGGCTTCTTGATAATAGGACTTACTCCTGGAATTAATCTTACCTGAAATTCAACTTGCCTATTCTCTGGGACTCCTATGACCTCTCCAAAGACATCTGGGTATTCATTTACCACTTTTATGTCTTCCAGAACTAATTCTTTTTCAGTCATACTCCACAATTGAATAAGGCAATTTGTTTTGGCTATTTCACTCATGACTATAATATTTTTACCATTTTCTGTTTTCAAAGAAATAGTAAAATTTTCTAAGTTCAAAATTGCTTTGAATTTACTCAACCAATCTACTCCTAGAATAATTCCTCTTCTAGGATATTTTAACACAAACAAATGAGATTTAAACATATCTCAACCTATGTTTAATTCTACCCCCAAACATCTAATTCCTAGCATGCAAGAACTACCTAGGGGACTCTGAATAAACAAAGGTTTATCAACTATATTGCATGTGAGGGCCAATTTATTCACTATGTCTTGTGATATTAAAGAATGTGTTGCCCCAGTGTCATATATAACTGATATTTGATAATCTTGAATTAGGAGTATACCTTCCAATTGTCTAGAATTTCCCACTGCATTTGCTTTTGCTTTGACTTCCAATGCTCCTACCTTTGCTCCCTTCTTGAACTCTGGGCAATTCCTTTTGATATGACCTTCTTTCCTACAATTATAGCAACTGAATGGGGTCTTCTTAGCTGCTTGACACCTTTACTCATGTGTCCTTCCTTGCCATAATTGTAGCAAACAATTTTCTTCTTAATTTCCCCACTGGTTGCTCCTTCAGCTTTCTTGTCTGCATTCTTCTTGTCATAAGGATGTGCTCTATTTTTTCCTTTCTTGTGGTTATTAGCTCTCATGTTCCTAAATTTCTCCCTTGCATTATCATGCTGTTCAAAAGAAAGAGTGAGATCTATGACTTGATCAAATGTTTTGTCTTTGTATGGTAGCATTGCTCTACTTAAACCAGCATTAAGTCCTTGAATAAACCTTGAATTCTTTGATTCCTCATTCCCTATAACCATGGTTCCATACTTAGACAAGCTTTCAAATCTTTGAGTGTATTCAGTCATACTCATTGGTCCCTGCCTCAACCTTATGAACTCCTCAAGCAATGTTGCCTTAGCTGTTGCTGGGAAAAATCTAGCCTTAAGCATTTCCTTGAACCGATCCCATGTTATCTCATTTTCTGGTCTTCCTGTGATGATTACCTTCCACCAATCTAGTGCTGCTCCCTTGAGCCTTCTAGAAGCTATTTGCCTCTTCCTTTGATCATTGATTTCCATGTCTGCGAATATCCTTTCCAAAGTTCTTAGCCATGTTTGCACACCCATGACCCCTTCAGTGCCTTCAAAATCTTTGCCTCCTAAATTGGAGAATGTTTTCAGTAGTTTAGCTAACTCCTCATAAGGATTCTCTTCCCTCTGCACTGCTCCTTCCCTAAATGCCCTCACCAAATCTTGCAAGTTGACCAAGGGTGTTACATTAGAGGGTCCTGCTCCAGGGATTTGTCGTTTTCCTACCATGATTTACTATACAATTTGCATAACTAGTTAGTCTTGCTTCTAATTTAACTGTTTCAGTAATTTACTCCTACTGAGAATATTATTATTTTTTGGTTTGTTCCTCAGAATTTTATCTATATAAGAAAATTAGATTTTTATACATATGCTGTGTTTTTTTGGTAACATAGCTCTGATATCAACTGAAGTGACCCCCTTTTCTTCCCTATACTTTCATGATTTATAGTTGAGATTTTTTTTTTCCATTGACTCAAGATTGTCTGTTACATGATTCAAGTGTTACATTTACTATTTTCTTGTTTTTATCTCCCATAATATTTTGTAAACCAGATTAATTAATTCATGGATCAATAACCCCTGAATTTGATCTTTGGGAATTCAAGAATTCGTACATGTTGGTTTAGGATAATAAGACATACTAAAACTTAGTTTGATCTATGGATCATTGGTTAGTCTAGCTTAGATTCTGAACTCAAACATAAACATGCATAAACAAATTCCTGTCAAGTAAAATGCATATATTCTGGTTCATAAAGCATGTGATGATCATGTGGGTAATAGGGAGTTGTAAACCAATCTAAAAGTCAAACATTTGAAAACAATAGAAATGAACAAAGTGCAAACCCCAGACTAATATACCAAATGAAAACTGGGCATGTACATGAAGGCAGCGAACTAACTGATTCAAGTGAAAGGCAACCATATGCATGGAGACAATATGATACTGGAAATTACTACAGACTTGACTAAATCAAATGCTACCAGTCTTGGAATCAAGATAGACAATAAGGATTTAGTTTAACAGGGTTGCAGTGAAGACTAAAGTGCAAAGCATACACATCAACTCACAACATAATGCAATACAGGCTTTAACTAAAAGAATCAGATGTCCAGATAGGATTTGCAGTCTATGACTTCAAGCTTTGCATGTACTTATATCAATTATAAGACAAGTTTAAGCCTTACTGGTTAGCCAAGACCATGTTCAACCCATCCACTAAACACTTAGGCATTTATTCATTCAAAAACTACTTTAAATTTTTTTAACTGAAGTTAAACAAACATGCCAAGGAGAACATATCCACATATCAGATTATGTGGTATGTTTTCCTTCATCTTAATCCATTAGATCACCACAGAATCTTTCACTTAAATCAGTAACACACAAGCACATATAATACTTAAGTTATTACATGTTCTTTTCAAGCAAACCAAGCAAGTATCAATCCTGGAAATACTCAAAACATAAAAGAGAGTTTGCCTAGATTATTTATTACAATTAAACTTCTACTTCTCTAAAGAATTTTAAATTCATCAAGATCTTCAACATCCATTCAAGCAAGCTACTCATGCATCTTTCCCTGCAGCATCACTTTGAACTGCCTCAATGAAAATGAGACACCCCAAAGGTTGCAAAGGCAACAAATAGGGTCAGAAAATATATTTTGGTGTGAGTGAAATCATAGGTTAAAAATAACTTGTAAATAGCTAAGACTGTGAAGAGAATTTATATGTTTGATGCTATTCAAGTTCATACAAAAATCAGAGTGTGTGTGTCTATATATATATAAGCTTTTTCCAACATACATGTACCCATGCATTTAACCATCCACACCTTTCAGTTATACATACACATACTCCTATGGATTAACTCCCTAAATTCCATAGCTTAATTTTTCAATCCCATTTTTTTCTTTTAATTGGTCTTACTCTTCCCATTGAACACCAAGTGAGCATTGCAAAGGGGCTCAGTTCTGTTAACCCTTTACACAGAGGCCTACAGGACTTTAACAAGTCATGCACATAGCCATCATCCACCTGATGATGAATAGATCAAGGCACTGCTCCTAAATTATCTTTGTAATCTAGGGACCATTCTCATTTTATTTCTGAAGATTTTTTTTTATTAATTCTGTAAATGCTTATGTTCTTTTCTTCCTTTCATAAATAAAAAATTATTGACCTCTCTCAGGGACTTCAGCCAGACATAAAAAGCATCCATGCAAATACCACATCCCATTTTAAGGTCATTTTTACTTAATCATGTTTTCTAAACTTGCTCACATATTTATTTCCAGAAATATTCCCATTTCTTACATAAATCTGGTGAAGTCATATGGAATATTACTTTTTATTTTACTGTGAACTTAGGGTATGGTTTTTGAGAAAAACCCATAAAAACATATTAACTTATAATGGGAACAAATCAGCACATATACATAATATTGCATTGTTCATACCATTTTTAAAATGAATTATACATAAGCATGAATCTCTTTTTTTCACACTGCCTACTCATTCTTCATCAATACCCTATTTCTCAGTAAAATTATTTAGCTCATATCCATAAGAAAAGGAACCTGGATCATGAGCTATAAAAATCTATTTCTATGATCAGGGTGTTTATTTTTTTTTTTCAAAGCAAAAATCAAAACAGATCAAAACATCAACCAAAAACACAGCCAAAGTACCCACCATGATCAACATTCATTTATTCAGAGAATAAAAATTAAACAAAGACATGATAGGGTTTTATAATAATAATATGGCTGACCTTAACTTGGGTCTTAATGCCTAAAATCTCATAGATGATTAATCACTCACCTTCCTTCTTCTTTGCCCCGAGAATGCTTAGACTAGAAGACAGTGTGAGTTTGCTCCCTTTTTTTTATCTTTCTGTTTTTCCCCCAGAGTAAACTGATGCTTTTCCTTTGATTTAAAACATTTAGCTAGGGTTTTAGTGGAGAGAACCCATTTTATCCTTACACAAATAAGAGAATTATGTACATATGTTTATGGCTAAATATGCCATTTTCTTTTTGATTTCCCTTCAGGTATTATAGTTGCTTTTCTGCCTTTTTCTGTGTACATGCTATTTGCATGTTTCACACACTATTTTCATGTGGCTTCTCTTCATTGTATATTTTCTTAAACCTGTAGTGTTCACGCATATCTGTTTTTATTAATTAATTCCTTGCTAATATTCCCAACAATTTGTTTTCTCTTGATATTTTTTTAAAATGTATTGATGCATATATATTACTAAATTGGTTTCATATATTTTAATCATCATAAGAGTTTGCTTTATCACTCTATACTTCTCTGGTTACTCATATATAATATTTATATGTGAGATATGTGAATATAAAACTCATTCATACTTAGTTATTTCCTTCTCATTGTTATTTATTGAAAACAATTATCCTCTTCCTTATTTATTTTCACTCATTCTTGATATTTATTTTCAAATTATTATATCCTTTAAATATATTCTGTTAACTGAATTTTTTTTCATTTTTAAAATTATTTTTATCTCAATAATTCGGGTCTTCACATAATTATAGTAATTTTACAAAAGAACAAAACATTCTTTGGTTGAGAGCTTTTCTTATGATGAAATAATTTGGTAAAATTTAAAAAATAGTTTTCGAAGCATATTTTATTTTATTTGATTTTTATAGATAGTATTTTAATTTAAATAATAAAAATAATAAAAAAAATATTTTGTAGCCATCGAAAAATATTATTGTTGTAAGTATACATGTATAAAATTATAGGATCAATTATTAATATAGAATGATATTATAATTAAATATGGACCATATATACAATGTACGTACGTACATATAAATGTATGTTTGTATGCATGAATGGGTAGGGATCGGCTACACCACAATTTTGCTACATTTCTATCCTACCTTGATTTCAACCATAGATTTTGATTTAAATAATAAATAATAAAGAGAGAAAGTATATTATTTAAATTGGAATGTGTGGTTGAAATCGGGAAGGAGCAGAGGTGTGGTAGAAATGAGGTGTGGCCGATCCTTGCCCTATAAAAATAGATTATATATATATATATATACAATAAAATAATAAGATTATCATATTTCAAAATTCGGCTATATATATCGAACACACACACACATATATATAATATTTTTTAAGTGAATGTACATATAACGTATCAAGATTGTGACAGCAATAATACATATAAGAATCTCGCCTAACTAACAATAACGGATACACATATAATGAAATATTAATAAAAAAAATTGTATGCTACAATACAATGAATAATATATTAAAGAACCAATTCCTTGTAGCATACCTTGTATAGATGAACTCTCTCCTCTTACAAGATTTTTAATTTGGCAGACTACTAATCTCTGAATTGATGACCTTTGACTATCGGATGCTAAGTGGTCTTAAATTTATTTGAGCATGATATGATAGTGATCCTAGGGATTGAAGTTTACCAGCAATAGAAGGTATGAATGGTAGCCAAAAGTGCTTTGCAATTAGGGTTAGAGTCATTAAAATAGTGGATTGAAGAGAGAGAATAGTGGATCTCATCTTATGCTAGTTCTCTCTTAACGTGAGCCATCCAAAATCCCACAACCACAACCTACTTGAGCTGCCCTATTTACTACCTATTTCAGCCAAAAATAGTCACCCATCATCAGGGGCTAAGATCCAATTTAAGCCCATAGAATATTACTTAATTAAATCTAATTTATTCGCTTATCGATATTGTATATCGATGATATAATTATAACTAAAATAAATATATCTAACAATATTTATCCTTTAAATCATAATCAAATTTTTTTAATTAATATTTCATAAATATTAATTAATTAATGTAAAAAATATAAACTAATTAAACCGTTTGGTCAAAAAAGAATTCACTATCTTGGTTGTGTAACTTGGGTGTAAATTTGGTCAGCGATTAACATAGAACTATTCAAATGTTAACATTCATAGGTCACTTAGCAAGTGGTGTGACATTTGGGCCAAATTTATCGCTTACTTGGTTTCAATAAAATCTAATTTTACTTTATTAAGAATTACTTGGTTGTGACTTTTATATACACTATTCTCTTCGCCAAAACTATATCACTTTGGACTTATGGAATGTGGTAACAGTCAAAATCCTAATATCATCCATATTCAACTCTGTATTCCAAAGACAAAGTCCTTGGTTCAATAATAACAATTATAATTAACCAAAATGCTGTAGCTAGAGACTTTGACCTTGAGTTGACTTGAGTTGACCGTAGTACTAACTTTATATAACCGAGGAGAAAAATTCTCTCTTGAATAATGTTTCACTTCCAATCCTTCCACTTGATAGCCAATCAATGAACTCCATGGCATGATTTGACTATAATCAAAACGGAGCTTCACATTGATGGTTGACAGTATTCTTGAGTCGATAGAACCATGTAAAACAGTTACATCGACATTTTTTGTTTGATCTTACTTATATTAATTAATAGAACACTATCGAATGAGTCATTCCATAGTTATCCAGTAACAGTTAGTACGTAACCTCTTCGTATCCCCAATAGTCTTGTGTAGTACACTATCTAACATTTGGAAAGCGTTACGTACTCTAATCTCAATAGATACATTGATATCTAGCCTTGATTAATTTTGATTAGAAACATTTAAAATGGTATATTTATTTTTATTCCGATAAGTTACTCATAGTTTTAACACTTTGCAACTACTATCGTAAAACATACCATTTATGGATTTTTTACTAAATATATTTTTAATTAAATTAATTAATTAATATAACACATTATATCAAGTATATAATAGAAAGAAAACACCTTTTATTTCGAATAAAATTAGTTATTGAGTTAAATATATGTAACAAATAACATAATTGTCTCTAAGGCATACCCTTAACTCTTGCATTCTTCCCACTAGCACTTGAGGCCAATTATGGAATTTTATTCAAACTTCTCCAATCAGTTTCCTCAAAAGCAATCGGGTTAGTCTCTCGGTGAATGGATATGCTATTATGTTTCAATTATCTACTCTGTCAATCAACTATCGCCGACGCTGATAAACTACCTTTATCATGTCGAATAATTCAAAGCATGTCTCTTGACTTTTAGTGAGCTCTAAGTTCTATTGTGAACTATATCGTGGCATTGTTATCATAAAATAATGCTATGGGATTCTAAACATTTTGAATTACCCTCGGTTTAGCTATAAATTGGTGCATGCAAACATACATACATATGTGTATGTGTGTGTATTTGTTTTATTGTCGTGCTATTTAAGACAATATACTTGGCCTTATTCATTGAATCAGCCACAGTCTTCATTTATTTGGAACATTTTCAACTTAAAGATTTTTAACTTGAATTTTATAATTGACATATTATACTCAATATCATTTATAAATTTTGAGTCCGGACACTCCTTCATTAGGAGTTCATTGTTTTTGTAAACAATTCTCTAGTATTCCGTAAATACACAAGAACACTCCAAACTATCATTTAGTGATATCAATCTAGACTTAATATTTGCTCCATGTATCAAATACATAAAAAAATCACAATATCGTAGATAATATAACATGTATGATAATTCCTATTGTCAATGCATAAGGAATCCATCGTACACGTACCGTTTTAAACATTTTAATAAGGTGTCCTTGCATATCGTTTAGTACATTCCCAATATCTTTTATACCTACTATAAAAGACGTCATTTACAAAACCAACATTGAGTATTAAAATAACTAAAATTTATTTTAACATAAGCACATCGTTAAAAATCAGTGGTATATTGTTTACTTATGATTTAGAAATATCTATGTACCTTTTGACTTTCTTTCTTATGAGCACATGCTTTTTTTGCATTTTGATTAGTAATCAAACTATTTGATACATCTATTAAAATACTTGTTCAATTTTGATGCTTTTGAGAATGGTACTTTTGTATATGTTTTCGGACCATATCCCAAAACCCACAAGCCCAATATCGCTCCCACCAACTTTGAGACACTATGGTTTTTATGCATAAATAGACTAGTCTAAATATATATTCAAAACTTCATGTTTCAACACGTATATACCAAAACATAAAGTCATACTAGACGATAATTTTGTGAGTAAATTCCAAACTTACATGAGCACATTGAAGAGTGAATCAGTTAACGTGAATTTCAACAATTGAAATTCGTGGTAATGTTCTTATCAATGCGGCTCACTATATTCCAACTACATTTGTCTTTCTTATAAAGACACATTTGCGACCAACGGATCATTTCCCAACTATCAAATCATACTTTGATAATGTACTTGGAATCTATTTCGAATTAGTGCATCGTACTATATCATAGAGTTAATACCCTTAATGGTTTAACTAAACAACCGAGGATTATTTATTCTTGACATTGATAGGAAATTCATAGTTTCTCTTAAATGTACAAGAATACCCTTTAAACGTTCTAATGTATTTATGTTCATTTAGGTTATGGTCAATTTTTTCCATCCATTGTAATCGGTTTTATCATTATATCGTATCCAAATTCATTTTGTACCAATAATTTCTTAAAGAAATTCCTTTGCTATGAAGTTGATATTTCTTATAACAACAGCTGTTTCTTAATGCAACAGAACAACCATTCATAAACATTTTATGAGCTGCCTTTATATGAAATTGATTTTGCATTAGTTCACGGTGTATTTATGTTCACAACATAAATTAATCATCAAATGCTTATAGTTTCCAAAATTCTATGAGGACGATTCATGCAAGATCTCTAGCGTACAATTTTTATATACAATATATCTACTCGCATAACCTGTCAACTCCTTGGCTTAGGATATGTGGGGATTTCCTGTGAACCCTTGTCTTATATGACTTTGTAAACTATTATTGGGATGATATTAATTTTAACCTTAAAAACCACTCTTAAGTGCACACCTTATAGAAAGAATTTAACTTAACTTTACTCATCATTACTTGTTTTTTATCCAACACATTTCAATTACTCCTTATCAGTACATCATTATGTATTATAAGGAGGAGTGGCCTTTTGAGGTAGAATCTTTATTCATGTTAGATACATATGGAACTCCTTCGAATAAACTCACACATTCGATCAAATCGAATCATTTTTATCGCATGTTACATTATTTATTACCATTTTATATCCTATGGGATCATCACAGACTTATACATGCATATCAAATACACATGTCCATGCACGAACAAATCATCGGTGAATATGAGAAAGTATATGGAACCATTTTGGTACTAATAGACTTACGGTTGCATAAATCTATACGTATCAATTCGAAGAGTTCATCAACTCTTACGGTTCTCCCATTAAATTGGTGCATAGCCTTTAATTGAGATATAATCAACTAGCATTATGTGATTAATAATCATATAATAAAAAATTATTTCTTAAAACTACGGCTTAGTCTATAATTCCAAAATAATTGTAAATAATTTTAGATAGTTCAGTATTTTCCAATGCATCACGTTTGTGGTGAAAATAAATACCACATTATAGTTTTATTTCATAGCGAGCATTCACAATATTCATATTGAAATATAACTACACCTATTTTTATTCGACATAAAAAAATAATCATTATTTCATAAATAATGTTCAGTATGTTTTACGAAAACAAATTTCGTAATTTGATGCAATCAATAAGTGTTATATGGCATGCTCCCACTAAAATGTAATTGCATACTAAATTTAGAAGTCCATCATTTACTTAATACAGATTATT
The DNA here is from genome assembly GCA_030765085.1 of Allium cepa. NCBI lineage: Eukaryota > Viridiplantae > Streptophyta > Magnoliopsida > Asparagales > Amaryllidaceae > Allium > Allium cepa. Next base: position 733,507,888 of record CM060943.1, read on the forward strand.
TATTTCATATACCGCAACTAGTTTACAATGGAGAGTTTTTTGATCAAATATCTTGCGTTCAAAGAAAAATCTCATAGAAAAAAATTTCTATACAAAAATACATTTTGGAATATAAATCATATTTCTCATTCAAATATTAGGTACCAATTATTATTATGACAATTTTAGTTTTCAATTTTTCTTTATGAGTAGAAGTGACCATTCACTCTGTAATGTTTCAGAATTTTACTACTTTGGTTTGCAGGTATTTAATTAATTTTAAATATTCAAATAATAGGTTTATAATTAAAATTAGACTTTTCAAGTAATAAATAAAGACGGTGAAATAGTTTTCAGTTTTGGTTTATAGAAATATTTAATTCGAAGAAAAACCGAAAATGTGACTAGAATTCGTTTTTCGAATTTTTGAATTTTCGTCGAATAAAAGTTGTCGGGATTTTTGTATTCACTATTGTATAATATATGCATGCATTTATAAAATGAGTTAGGATTTATGTGAATATTTAGTTAAGTATATATATGTGTCATGTGATATTTCATGAAAAAATAAAATAAGGAAATCTTGTAAAAGTAAAGCGCAACATATATAAACACATAAGTACAATGCATTCAATGGATGTTGGACCAATATTGACATATTGTATGGTGGAGGGGACAAAATATCAAAATTTTTAAGGTAGAGGGGGGCATGGAGGATGAGATAGCAACATGGGAGTGGAGGGCATTTACTTGGGGATATTTTGGCAATTTAGCAAATGAAAATAATATAAATTATTTTTCATAATAATGTTTTCATTTTATTCATTTCATATCTTACTAAAACTTCCTCCTTTTGCTTTATGGAAGTTTCATGGCTTCCATTTGAATTTCTAAAGTTAAAAATCCATGTCTTTCTTCACTTTATACTTCTAAAACTTCTAAAAACTTGGTTAAACACCTCCTCCTCGACAAAACAAGCCCCATCGCCCTTAAAACATGCATGGCCGAACCAAAAAAGGGCCTAGAATGAACCAACTTGCTGTCTTAGGGCCAAAAACACATTTTCGCAAAGGAAAAGTGAAGCTCTAGGTCGTATGTTAGCCTAGTGAATATTGGTTAGAGTTTGGACATCTTTAGGTGAGAAAGCTACCACCTTGATTTAAAATTTTCTTACTTTAAGTTTAAAGTATACCTTAATGATTAATTATTGCTAGTTTGGTTGAGTTATATGTTGCTGCGTATGTAAAGGTGATGCTCGGATATGATGTTATGATAAGTGAAAATGAAAGTTACTTAGTTAGCAAGTTATTACCTTTACCTGTATATGTTGATTATGGAATGTTTACATGTTGCAATGTAGTTGTGATGTAATCATTTGTGTTGTACACATGAATACATGTTTTGTATGCTAAGGAAGTTAGCCTCTTTGCTATCTTATGCGACTTAGAATCCCCTGTGTAAAGGTTTTTGAGCATTGGGTTTAAATTTGCAAAATGTTTTCAAATTTCAAATTTGTTAATTTTCCCAAAAATCTCGCCTTTACGGTACAATATAAGGCTTCCAAAGGTTAAAGTCTAAGACCTAGAAATTAAAATTTCAAGTTTGAAAATTACGGATTGTATAGCGATAGTTGTTATAAGTGCAGTTCGTAAAACGAACAGGTTTCGAAAAATCTAAAAAGTATTTTTACTTAAGTATTCTTTTTTTAAAGTGTTTTCAAAACTTATTATATTTAAAAACGTAATATTTATTTATTTATTTACATTTAACGATTATTTAATTACTTTATAAGAGTGAACTAAAACTTGATTATCAGTTAACAAAGGTAATTTGTACCTAATTATAAATTAAGGAATTTAATTATAATTAGTTAGTTAATTTTAATTTAATTATTAATTAATAATTTATTGAAGAATTAATTAGTAATTAATTATTATTTTAAAAGTTATTTATTATTTTGATAATCAAGAAAAGGGACTAATTATTTATTTAATTACTAGTTTTAATTAAAGACTTAATTAAGATTTAAATTATTTTTAATAAAGTTTTAATTTATTATTTAAGTTTTAGTTAAGGATTATTTAATTAATTAATTGAGGTCACTTAATATTTAATTATTATTTAAAGTTTTAAATTATTATTTAATAATCAATCAAAGATTAATTATGGTTTAATTTTTTTAAGGGTAAATTTATTTAAATATTTAGTTAAAGGATAATTATTATTTAATTATTTATTTAAAGGCTGGCCATTGTTAAATTATTAATTATGTTTTGAACTGCTTTAATTCCGAAGATCGGTTTTGTTCTAAAGTAACTTTTTTAAATAGAATATTTTAAATCCAAGGGATTTCCTTGTCGACTACCCTTAAGTAACCCCAATCAAATATAGAATGAAATGACATATGTTTTAGCACAACAAATCATGGTTCTACTAATTAAATTACATTGGACCTCCGTTTTGTGGAATAAATCGTAGTTTTTCCATAATTTTCCCAAGCAGATTTTAATGACATCTATTTAAGCCGAAATAAAACCCATGTCTACTATTAAGGTCACTTGGACATTTACCTATATATTATTGATTTGTATTGGTTGATTTTCTTTACATATCTCCTTGTTATGTAAATACCCATGATATAACTTGGATAAGTTAAACTCGATTAAATGAACCATTCACTAAGCCTTTGTCTGATTTTTTTGAAGTCAAGTATTTCATTTATCCTTGTTGAAAAGGATTTAAAGTTATTATCAATTTTAAATATGATATTTAAAGGATAATTAAGCAATGATTTTATTAAAGGTGTTTTTGAAATTAATTGAATACTATGTAAAATGATGGTTTAAAATCATTGTTTTGTCAATATGGTTTAAAAATAATTAATAGAGGATGTTTCTAAATAATAACTTGTTGTTTAAAGGTATTTTAAATAATTGTTTTGTTTATTAAAGAAACATTGATAAATGAGATTTATTGAATGAGTTTTGTTTTAAATAAGGAATATTTATAAGAAAGCTTTATAAATGATTTTGATTTTTATAAAATTAGTTGTATAAATGATATTTGAGATTTATAAAGAGATATATAAATGGTTTTGATATTTATAAAAGAGTTTTGTAGATTAACTTGGGGTTTTATAACGAGTGTTATAAATAGGTTTGGAATTAGTAAAGGAGATTCCATAAATGAAAGAGATTTATCAAAAGGATTGATAGAAGCAAATTATAAAAGAATTTGAGATTTAGATTTTCTTTAACTGACCTACTTAATTTTGGTGGTATGGACATTCGTTCCACACTTAACACTGAAGGAATAGTGTTCGAGGTTATCTTTACCTCCAATTTAACTAACCCTTATTTGCTCCTTTTAATATGATTTTGGAATAAGAAATCTTTCACAAATGTTTTATGAATATACTTATGCCAATGGGATAAGTATACGAATATTTCATTAAATATTTTGGAAAGTGATTTAAAATAAATGAATGATTTATTTTGACGCTTAGTGGTTGTTATGGATAAGTAAGTCTCTAGATTGTTATTTGTTTGATATTTAATAGTTAAATAACCAACCATTAAATCTTGACCTATTTTAACTCAGGAAGTATGATTGCATATTTGAGTTTCCCGGTGAGGACTTGAGTTAGCCAAAAATTATCGCTTAGTTTGGGGATACCGATTTTTCGGATTTATCCAAACCACTCCAAACTAATAATGTTCATGATGAAGTATGCTATGGAGCTATAATATTTTTCTTGATGGTGATCCAAAATGGAACACAGTAAAAATTTAATGTTTGTACGATCCTGAAACAACTTGTATGGATGAATTTTGGCATTGCATCTTTGCTTGGAGGGCGGTGTTAGCATTCTAAGATGGATTGCTCCTAGAAAAGGTCAAAGCGTAGCATCGAGCTTCACAACCCCAAAAAAATGGTTAAAACAAGGTAGATGCGGTAGCGCTGTGTAGGTCGCACCCATTAGGGTATGATCATCCCAAGATCAAGTGTCGATATCTCTGTGTATGCTTCGAGGCCCATTTTTGGTTATTGACCATAGCCAAGGAGTGATCATATTCGGTACTATCCCGTTAGGGGTAGGTCGATCATGTATTGGCAGAGGTCGAAAGGTTTTCAGTCTCACTGTATATTTCATCTAGAGGTGTATAGATTTTCGAAAGGTAATCCCTTACCTTGTCATTTGATGGAAATCAATTCTCCAATAAGTGCCTTTGGTTTTTGATAGTCTATCTATTATTGTAGTCATGTACATGCATCATAGTTATTTGGTTATTAAATACTTTAAGCCCAAGATATTATTATAATATAACTAGATTGTCTATAGAAAATGATTTGGTTATCGTAGGGTAAAAACCCATTTGTGTTTATGTGTGGAGTAGTCTAATGAGATACCTTTAATTTTAAAGGGTTTTACAAGTTAAATAAATAAAATTCCTTGTGATTTGAGTTTCTCACGCTAGTTTTACTAAACTGTCTCAGGCGTCGTTTTCCTATAATGCTCGAGTCAGCCCATGTATATTTTCCAGATTTAGCCAGATCCTTTGGAGCTTTTAGGAGACGAGCTGGATTCTCCAAGATGTATTCACCTATCTTATATTCATCCGCAGTTTAATGCACTTGATATCTGTTTATTGTATTTAATTATAAGGACATGCCATTATAACTGTCCAGTTGATGATAGGTTAATATACTCTGATGTTATGTATAACAAAGGTGATTTCTTTTTGTAAAGACTTGTTTATAAAATATATTACTGTTGTGTTTTGTGAGATTCTATTATATCTTTCTTTCTTCACCCCAAACGACCTGTCTTTCGAATACTTAAATGATGGGTACACGAACCGAGGATGTATTAAGTGTCGTCTTTAGGTGTAAGAAAGGCAGATCATTACATTTGGTATTACAACACTAGATTAAGCGAGAACCTTGGACCTGGCGGGGTAAACTCATTTGAGATAGGGTAAGTGAGACCCTAGAATGAGTTTGAATGTATTATATTAATGATCACATATTTGTTAGTGCTATAAAAATGTTTTATATTGAGTTAATTTATTTGTTGAGTGGATTATGAATTCTGGTTGATTCAGAAAGTACAACTGCATCGATAAGGGTTTCTTAATACTTGAACTAGGCAAACCGATATAATATTGTTTTAAAATAGTGAATGATATAATTTTACCTAGGAATATATTTTATATGAAAAAAGAATGATTTCCAAAATTAATATAGTTATATTAATATGATGAACAGTTCGTAAGAAATTTTCCTTGGCATAGTTACTTTGATGTGTTGTTATTTAGAGTTGATAATATCTAATTATTATCAATTGAGTTTGACTAGTCATGCTCGATAAGTTTTGAGCATTGACTTTTGTTTTTTGATTTTCCTTTTTCTATCTTGGGTTGAGTAGATAGAAATTTGGAAAAACATTGAAATGAACACCTTGTGAATCAAGTTTCACAGTTTCATTATAAGGCGTTCAATGATATGTTGAGTTAAAATTGGATTTTAATATAAAATGTTTATTAAAAAGAAAAATTTCAGATGGTTTTATAAAAAGTTGATTCTATAGATCAGGGTTATAAAAATATATTTTGAAAATAAGATGGATTTTCAAAGGACATAAATCCCGGTGGCTTAGGCAGGGTAATAATAATCTTACTTAAAAACATTTTAAGGTATAAATATTTTGAAAGGAAATTTGAGAGTAACATTTATCTTTGTACAGTTCGGGGATTGAATCTCGATTTATTTTGTGATGATTAGAATAATCTTCTAATGACAATCGGATATTTACTTAGGCAGATGTGATGGGGCACTTATTAAATTATTCTTTTTGTTATTGTACAATCGAAACGAGTTCGAATCCGATTAAATCCAAAGCAAGTGAATGATAAATATTTTGTTAAAAACTATTTAGTTGTAAATTTATACCTATTATTGTTTCAAAAATGGGATTTGAACAAAAAAGGTATTTTTATAATTAACTTGTTCGAGTGACTCAAAAGAGGCTAAAAATGGGTAGGAGACGTGTTCGGATGGTGAACACTTCTCTTGAGTATTACCCTTCTAGGTATAAGGATATATGATACTATTTGGTAATACCTAGTTCCTTGACATCATTTTGGAGTTACTTGGGCTATTTGTATAGTTTCTAGAGTTAAAAATAAAGTATCATTTCAAAAAGCTTTTGAAACAAAACCCAGGTGTTTGGCTCCTAAGATTTAAAAATGATAAAGTATTTTGATTAAAGAATGGTTTAATAAATGAAGTGTTAAAACTGAATTAATTTGATAAGGAGGTTTAATAAACTCTGTTTTTTTGAACTGTGAGTTTTGATTTTAACATCAAGGAAGTGAAATTTACTTGATGATATTGGGACAGTTAATAAACATTTTTACCTTACGGGTGTCTAAGAATAAGTAGATCTAGAATTGAGTTTGGATACCAGCATCCTACTCATTTTAGCTACTGATTAGTCCGAATGGATAAAGAGGTTGTATTTCTCGACCTAGTTACGACCTAAACAATTTTGGGTCTACATTTGAATAGAATTAGGTAAATAGAATTAAACATCAATGTTTGTATATACTTTTCGGATGTAGGGAGCATTATAAAGATAACAAATTTGAATGATTCTACGAAAGGTTTCAAAAACAAAGTTGTGTCATTTTAAATTGTTTGAACCTAAGTTAAAATTTTGTGAAATGTTTCCCTAAATTTTAGAAAGGTAGAAAATAGTTGGGTAATACGAATCTTTGGGTAAGTTCTAATCTATACATAGATTGATTTTCTCTTCCTATATAATTTTCGATCCAAAATTGAGTACAAGACTTGAGGTGTTTCACCCAGTTTCGAGTTGGAATTTATCACTTGATTTTGACGGCGAACACTTGGTAAGGGTTCTTAATATGGAACCAAAAATTTCAATCATAGTATACGGCTATGTAAGGAGAGCTAAGATTTATAGTTAAGAAGCTTGATCAGAGTCCATGCTAGGAAGTCAGGGGAGCGATACTAGTTCAGAAATAAAGTTATGTATTCGAGTGAGTGATCAAATAAAATTTGCATAAGGATAATTTATGTACGTCATACAGACTCATATGCCTTGGTATTCTAACCTTTAGGAAAGCTCAACAAATCATATGCTCGCATATGATAGATAACTCCTTATCGGTTGTATCACATACAACTCCTTACCCATGGTACCTTGTCCTAGTCCCGCCTTAACATTGAGAAAAGCTCTACAAGTAAAGTGAGATTATTCACTCGGACCTATCATTTCGCGGCGGCCTTAGTATAATGCACGTAACTTAAGGAAAGCTTAACAAATACGTGCAATTATAATACCTCGTCTATTCAATATAATAATGGTACTACACATAACATCTCTAACTTGAGGAAAGTTTAACAACTAAAGAGCATGCAAGTAATCTATTAATATATTACTGATAGAGGACAATAGTATATTGAGTGATATCGACTTATGAAATTATGTATTTCTTTTGAAATACTCTCATGATTCAAGTGCTGGACACATCAAAATACACAGTATACATACATTTATGTATATATTTTTTCTTTAAGTCTACTTAGCATTTCTTAATGTTCCACCTTCAATTTATACGTTCATATTATACAAGTTTTATTACTATATAACTTTTATATTTCACACTACTTATATAATAGTCTTATCTATAATATTATATAACATTTTAACTAATTTTATATTATCTTAATATAATATTTATATTAAATATTTATTATATATTATAAATTTTATAATATAACACATATATCATATATCCGTGTATATTATATAATTAATTAACCTTTCAATTAATTAATTTGATTAAACAACTTTAATTAAATTTATATTAATTTTGGAATTCATTTATAAAAATACACTGTTTGTACCAGAATCAGGCACAACGATCATCGAATGTGTTCGAAGAGATAAAATGAAGAGAATAAATGTAAAATGAAGCAGATTTGACAAACACACCAATAAACATATAAGAAAATCACAGAAACACACGGATTTAGAGTGGTTCGGCGTATGGCCTACATCCACTATGGAGTTAATGATTTTATTGATATTCACTTGCTGATTACAACTGATTACAATGGATTACAGTGATGAATTTCGAGTACAACGGCAACCATGAAGTGCAAAAATGGTTTCGACAGAGTCTGGGCGTCAAAGAGCCTAAAGATTCATTTTCTGTAGGCCCTGGGCTCTATTTATAGGCGTAGGAGGCAAATATCTTGCTCAGATCTCGAGAGACTTCTTCTGGCACGTAGGTGGGCCCACGCGATCGATCGTAGGCAATTTCGACTCGATCCGTGATCGATACGAATGAATTTTATATCGATCAAGATTTGCTCTAATCAAGTCGAAATTTGGCATGAACATTCCTTAGGTCGTACGTAAGCTCATGTTAAAATTTCATAGCATTTGGACTTGTGGATTGCGAGTTATGATCGATGCAAACTAGAGTTTTTCAGTCCATGATCGATAGGATGAATTTCGTATCGATCAGGATATGATCTAATCGAGTAGAAATTTGGCAGGAACGTTCTTTAGGTCGTATGTAAGCTCCTGTGAAAATTTGGTGGCATTTGAGCTTATAGATCTTGAGTTATGATCGATGCAAGTTTGGATTTCTCAACCGTGATCGATCAATATCTTGAGCATACGAACTCCGATTGACTTGAAATTTGGATCATTATCTTTCATAGTTTTTTTGGTCCTATCATATCAATTGTAGCTCGATCTAGAATCAAATAAAATTTTCCCATATCCATAGTTGACCTATGTATTAACGATCTCCAGGACGAACTATTCTTGGTTTTTAAAAGTTCTTGGTGTTACGGCCTTGCCAAATGGCGAGATAACATTTGCCCCCTCAAAGTATGTCTTGTATGAACATAACGTGCTTTGAAAAGATGCCATCTTCATTATGAAAAGTTCTATTCAATTCGTTGAGTAGTCGCTATCTTTTCGTCAAAAGATATAGCCTTTTCTTGATATTCAATGTGTGGATGTCAAACAGTTGATTGTCAATGATCATGCAGTGTTTTGTTGTAACTGAGTGTTGAGCATTAGCGATTTGTTGTTCATCATTCTGATTTTCACCAGGTAAGCATTCAATTCTTGTTAACTTCGAAAATTGAATGTTAGTTTGGCACACATGTACATATGTTAACCTAACTCCCGTTTGTATTTGCACATTTGTGGGTCATTATCAAGTTCTTTAGTTTTTGTTTTGATTGAATTTCATATCGTCTCCTGGATCGAAGTGAAATTCGAGCTGTAACAACGTTCGATGGTTGTTTTAAGTCCTTCCTTTGTATCGATCCTCTCCTGGATCGATATGAGACGTTAGAATGTATGCTTCATACTGATGGATACGCAATATTACATCTCGGATTCATGGATATAGGAGTAATGCTTTGTGTCAATGGAGTAGAACGATCCAGACATAATCATGCAGTGATGTTTCGAGGAGGATATGCCATCTCGCATTCCTCTATTCACGAAGAATTCCCCACGGTAGATAGTCTTCGATAGGAGTTATCCATGACCCCTTTTCTAGATCCATCTCTAAGATCAAGTTGATTTTTATATGTCAATGCTTGGAATAATAAGTATTTCAACTGGGGCAAAGCCTACTTGTCGCGCATCCCCAGAACTGGCTAGCTTGGCCAATGATTCGACCTTTTCATTTTGTTCTCTGAGGATTTGTGTAGTGGTGTAATACTCGAAGTCGACTAGTATCTCTAGGATCCAGCTGAGATAAAGAGCAAGACGTAGTCCTCTAGTTAGATAGTCTTCCGTGACTTGGCATACCACTAACCAGAAAAAGTATAAGATATGTAAAGTTTCCATTCCTTGTTTTCTTGCAAGTCTCAGCATGGCGACCAAGGCTTCATACTTAGCTTCGTTACTTGTTGCAAGGAAGTTGAATTTCAGGGTATAGCAGATCGATCGTTCCTCAGGAGTCATTAACGCAACTTCGACGTTAAAAAGCCGATTATCGAAAGTTCCGTCTATATATGTTCTCTATCGGTTGGAAGGCTCTCCACTGTTCTTCGGATAATCGTATAATGCGGTGATTCGGATATGAAGTATGCCAATGTTTGACCATGGATAGCTCTCCGAGAGAGATAAATGATATCAAACTGGCTTAGCTCAATATTTCATTTGAGTAACCTTCCAGACATCTAAGGTTGCCATAGGAACTACTATAACAGCTGGTCAATACAGACATTAAGGGGGTAAGCTTGTCAATAGCTAGCTTTCATCATATATCGGTTTTTGGATTGGTTTCCCTATATATAGCAGTGTGATGCTTATGGCATATGTTAACACGGCCCAATTGATGTGTGAATCTTTGCTATCCAACAGCTCGGATAAAATTCTTTAAGCGTTCTATCAGAGCTAGAACTGCATCAACGTAGTTTTTAGTCCATTCAAAAGTTTTCTTCCCTCTCTTGGTCAGGTTGAAGAAGAGAATATACTTGTAGATGGCCCTAGAGTTGAATCAGCTTGGGATAATCTTCTGACTTAGCTCTATGCCTGCTTGGTTTCTTGTGTACATGGATGACCCTTATCTTTAGAATTTTATGACATTAGACTCAATCCCACGAGAATCGATGACGAAACCCGAGAATTCTTCTTATATAACGCTGAAAGAGCATTTCAAAGGATCAAGTTTCATTTTCAGTTGTTGGAGAGCACTGAATATCTTTGCCAAGTCATCGATGTGGTCGTTTGATAGTCGTGATCTCATGAGCATATTAACCATATATAATTTCATTGATCGACCGATTTGATTTTCGAATGATCTGTTAATCGTCCTTTGGTAAGTAGCATAAGCGTTCTCAAGTTTGAGTCCAAGGATTGCAGCATAGAACTATAGGCTCGGGTCAGTAATGAAGCAGTTGCATTCCTGGTTTGGGACATGCTTCAATATCTGATTGTATCTGGAGTTTGCATCCATGGATGAGATTAATTCATGTCTAGTGGTCGAGTCTATTTTTTGGCTGATCATTGGAAGTGGAAAGTTATGCTTTGGCACACCCCATGCAAATATGAGTAATTAACATATATCCGCCACTCTCTTTTCTTTCTCTCATAAGTAAAGGATTGGATACCCATTTTCGGTAGAGGAACCCATCAGTTTTGAGTAGATTCACCTCCTTTTTAAGTGCAGGACCTCTCCGGATCCACGTCGCATCGTTTTTATTCACCGAGACATGCATCGAGTTGACATTTAATGCAAGGTTCTCAATGGCTCATGAGAGTCCATATATACACATGAGATCGAGTCCAAGCGGACATATCAAATTCACTTGGAGCAAATCAGTTGACTCTTTCATCATCATTGCACTGAGTTGTGATCTAATCTACAATACTCATGATGGGTTGTAGGCGCTTCATGTGCTTATTTGCAATGGTAAATGATCAGGATTGTATGGGTGTCGAATCAAATGGCTCAGTAGAGTTTGGCCTTGTATCGCACGCTGCAGCATAGTAATCTACTTGTGTTTTCAAGCAATGCACTTTCCATTCAATGTACTCGCGATTCATTGCTCATTGGAAGGGTCAGAATAATGATCAGTTGCCTATAATTCCGGTCGTCATCTGATGATTCTATCCCTAAACATCCTTTTGGTCGTACCTTCAAGTTGTTATAAATACTAGGCATGAGCTTTATGATTGAGTAGTCGTTTCCAGCTCTTGGATGATCACAATCATGCCCCTAGTCTTGGGTTAATGGATGTATTGTGCTAATGATCGAGCCTAGCTTCCACTGTGTTTATACTGTAGTCCAAGCTGTAAGAGTCAGAGTTGTTTGATGAACAATCAAATTACATTCATCTTATTTCTCATGCGTGCCCCCAAGTCTAGGGAATATCTCGATAAGTGGCAAGGTATATAATGTATGCTTCAATTTCACATTCTATACCGTTGAACCATGGGATCGAGTTAACCGATGGAAGGCTGAGTCGTGCCTTATCCTGCATTGTGTCCTAGTTCTTTCCTCTAGGTGGAATAATTTGTTGTCTCGCTTTGACATTCAAACGGGAGCTAAATTATGGACGGTCAATGACGTTCACTTGGCTGCTTATATCGCTATACTCTAGGCAGAAATTGAAGAGTGAATCGTCCAGTCAGATTCAATGAAGGATTGATGCTTCCTCGAATCGAGGGTAAGAATCGGTGTGCGGATATTTAGGTTGCACTTGTTGTGAATTGCTCGTTTAGCCGGATTGTGGTAAGAGTCAAAGAATGAATGGTCGCATTGCATTCTTTTGGAGTTAGGCGATCAACCACATCCATTTTGATTTACGTTCTACCGTTAGATCTAGGGATAAAGTCAGACCAAATGTGGTCATGTCATGCTTATCTGGTCTCATTCCCTTCCTTACAGATCGAAGGAAGGCAAGGGAGGACGAATGATCAAGTATACTCATTCGCGGTTTATGCTTCTATCCATGCTCCGTTGGTCAAAGGTATTGGATGGGAGCTCATGTCACATTGATTTATAGTCGAAGAAGATCGATATTGGCCGTCGATTTAGTGACACGATGTAGAATGCATGGACCTCATTGCCTATCGATCCATTAGTATGATATGAAAGGTGTAGATCGATATTGCCCATCGATTCGATGGTATGATATAACTGGTTTCCCATAACTTCAGGCTTCATTCTGATTGGCTAGCATCAAGGCCTCCTTGCAGTCATTGCCTTGAGTTGTAAAGGATGCTAAGCTAGCGATGTAGCGAGTCACATTTCTCTTCTTTCAGTGATTTGTTCTTCTGCCCCCAGTATTGGGTTAGCAGATTTACGGTCTAATTGCATCTGTTGTGAGTTTATACTCTTCCAGTCGACTTTAGGTCGGAGTTGGTGAATGAATGGTCGGATCACATTCATTCATTTATTTATGCTCGTAGTCGTACTCCGGGGATCAGAGTTAGTTGAAGGGCCATTAATCAACCTATTTGATGTTTATACCCCTGTCCAAACTCTGGGGACTAAGAATTTTAGCAGAAAATGGTCGGACCTCATTTTCCTCGATTAATTCCTCTGGCACTAGTCAATGGTGAAAGTCGAAATGTAGTCGGTCACATTGCGACAACTTTAATTTTATGTTTCTCTTACTGAATTGCAGGAAGGAGTTGATTGGCGGATGGTTGGGTCACATCCATCCACGTTGCATGCACAACCCGTCGGATTGTAGGCGAGAGTTAGCGGATGAATGGATGTGTCACGTTCATTTGCGGTAGGATGGGTAATCACGTATTTAGAATAGGACGTTCAACTAGGTCCATTTTGTGAATCCGCATCTCCCTATCGAATCAAGGAAGAAATTTTGTCTTGTAGGGTTGGAGTGCATCCCTATAAAATTATGTTACGGGTCTCGTGCTGGGGACAAGAGTGGATGCATGGACGGTGGTGTCGTGCTTGCTTAGTGCTTGATTGTTTGATCGCATTCGATTTTTTGTGGAAAGAGTGCCCCCATGTTAGGGGAAGAGTTGGAAAGCAAACGGTCGAACCACATCCGCTTTTTGTACTACAGAACTTGCTGAGGAATTAGAGTTGATAGATGAACAGTCGAATCGCATCCCTTCTGGTAGTTATATTCCAATCCATGCTTTGAGGACTGGAGTTGGTTGATGGGTAGTCAGTCACACTCATTTGGTGTTTATACCCCAGCCCGCGCTCTCGGGACCAGAGTTATCTCCAGTTCGCACTCTGGGAATCTGGAGTTTGTTGATGGGTGGTCGATCACACCCATTTGGTATTTTAGGATTATATCCACACTTCTGGGACTTAAGTTGTTTTACGGGTGGTTGGTTACACCCATTTTGATGTTTGTACTCCAGCTTGCACTTCGAAAATTTGGAGTTGGTTGATGGGTGGTCAGTCACACCCATTTTTGTGTTTATACTCTAGTCCGCGCTCTGGAGACTTAGAGTTAGTTGATGTTTATACTCCAGTTCGCACTCTTGGAACATGGAGTTAGTTGATGTTATACTCCGGTTCGCACTCTGGGAATCTAGACTCGGTTGATGGTTGGTCAGTCGCACCCATTTTTGTGTTGATACTCTAGTCCGCACTATGGGGACTTAGAGTTAGTTGATGTTTATACTCCAGTTCACACTTTGGGAATCTGGAGTTAGTTGTTGTTTATATTCCAGTTCGCAATCTGGGAATCTAGAGTTAGTTAATGGGTTGTCAGTCACACCCATTTTTGTGTTTATACTCTAGCCCACGCTCTGGGGACATAGGGTTAGTTAATGTTTGTACTCCAGTTCGTGCTCTGGGAACCTGGAGTTGGCCGACAGATGGTCAGTCACGTCTGTTTAAGCGTTTGAATTTCGTTCGCACTCCGAGAACGATGGATTTATCAGGATCGTGGATGGTCGGTTCACATCCATCCTTAGTTAATAAGTGAGGTCGTTAGATGGACGGATCCATCCTATTCGAACTTGGTTCGGATACGGGAGAGGTCGTTAGGTGGACGGATCCACCCTCCTCAAAACCATATTTATAAGTTCATACTCCAGCTCGCACTTTGGGAGACTAGAGTTAGTTAAAGGATTGTCGTGTATCAATTCTTTTTTTGCTTCAGTGTGGTGACTTGCCTCCGAGCTTGGGTTTCACTTAATAAGTGATTTGTCAGATCTCGAGCACTTTCGGCTTATCCGCCCTCAACAAAGGATAAGATTTAGTTGATGGACGGTTGTATAATGTACATGTTTATTTGGATTCTACTTCTTCCAAGCCTAAGGAGTAAGATTAGTGTTCTATCAAGCTTTGAGCTCGAGTAGAGGAGAGGATGGTCGAACTACATCCACTTTGAGGCGTGTATTTTCCCTTAAGTCGGGGTAAAGAATAGATAGGGGATGGACAAGTCACGTCCACTTTATACTTTGCATTCTTCCGATTGAGCTGAGGAAGAGAGTTGAAATGATGGCTCATGATGGTTAATGAGTAGGCAGTCAGTCGTTGATGATTTTATTTTGACGGTTGGCTTCTGACGAAGTCGGTTTAAGGCACGATTGTTTTGCTAAATCATAGACGCAAACTGGGGAGGGAACGGTCAAATCATATCCACTTTAAACATGTTTTCTTAAATAACCCCAAGTGTCCAATGCAAGATTGGATGCATGGACGGTCACGTCATGTCCACCCTTGGCGCGGTTTCGATTCTACTGTGCATTAGAAAAAGCATAAGTATTTTGGCGAACTTCAAGTACGAGATGAGAGTGCACTATTGGGACATATAACTCAAAGTCTTTCTCAAATATCCTAATTAAATTGCATAGGTGAATGAGTGGATGGTTGGTTGCATCCACTTTGTACTGGACTCCTGAACTTGTCGGTCTCTTCTGCTTTGATGCCCTACCCCCAAGTCAAGTTCATATAGCAGCTGATGAGTGGTTGAATCAAGATCGTCATGATGATACCTTAATTATTTGATCATAGTCCGCGGAGGTTGTTTTGCACCCCATCCTTAAGTACTCAGTTACTTGCATCATTTGCAAGTAGTTTAACTCAAGTCGGTCATATTTCACAACATAAACGAAATTGAAATAGAAATAATTCAAAAGAGATCGCATTAAATCTCATTGATAAGTGAAGCGGTGTCATATAGTCGCTATTGCACTTCGGTCGAGCCCTTCACAATTGGAATTCTAACGCAAATGGTTTAGTTTGATCAACGTTCTTGATTGATATCGTCAGGGATTCCCGGCGCTTTGTTTTTTTGGGGCTTGAACATATTGCCAGAGCTATCCTTTCTGGAGCAACCTTATGGCATTGGCATCCACGGTAGCCATCTAAAGCAGAGGAGTTTTCCGATCTAGAATATGGAGTAGGTTCCCTCCTTATCTCGCCAAGTTGATCTTTCATCTGATTCATCAATCAATATTAGCCCAGACATGTTGGTGTAGTCGTCGGCGGCTATCCACCAGTTCTCTTATCAAAGCCTGGAAATAAGCGCTGGTGGTGAGTTCATTGGATGCCAGCTTTTTATTCCCTTCAGCAATATAAGAAGTAGAACCGATATGTGTTACCCGCTTTTTTGGCAAAGTCGTGATACCAAAAGATCGATCGAAAACAAAGGATAGTTCGTCTCAGAGATTGGTCATACTGTGCTTCACTATGAATATCGCTGAATTTTATCCGAGTCCAGATTAAGCTACAATTGTTAGGATATGACAAGACAGATCATAGAAGTCAGCATCTCAAATTTCAAGTCAATCCGAGTTCATACGCTTATGTTATGATCGATTAAATTTGAGGGAAAAGGCCTCAGTTTCGTATCCATCCTCACGCTCCAATTCGAATCGATCTCGTTCGTATTGATCGAGTTCGAATCCATCGGGATGCCTCGGTTCGACTCGATCACGTTTGAATCCATCGGCTTCCCCTGCTTCATATCCATCATGGAAGTCCCTCTACGAAACCATCTAGGCAGAGCATTTCGTAACCATCGATTGTCATTGATTCATATCCACTGGTACAACTACTGATCGAATCCATAAGCATAGCCTCACTTCGAATCCATTGTCCTCGTATCGATCAGAGGCACAAATCCCTCCCATCCATCTGTCTCGAGTTTATCAGATGACTTTATATCCATCGGAAAGTTTCACTTCGCATCCATCAGATGCCTTTGTTCGAATCCATGAACAATCACTTGTTCGTATTCATCGAGTCAACTAGCCTTGGTGACGTGTCATCCATCAATGTGAATGCGCCGAGATACATGGAGTCGAAGCGGTCAACTCGGAGCAAAATCCGGATCGAGGCGAAGTATGCGCTCCACGTCAACACGAAGGCGCGTGCCACCATTGGTTCGAAGCGATCGATTCGAACGAATCGATTCGAACCAAACAGCCACCGAAGAAGCACATTTCGTATCGATCATATCTCTCAATCTACTGATCCAAATGCCATGAAATTTTCACAGAAGCTTGCATGCATTTTGAAGAATGTCCACACCAAATTTCATCTCGATTGGATGATTTTCTGATCGATTCGAATGGAGTTCGAATCGATCCCAAAGTGGGCCCAAATTTCCTAAGGCCGGGCGTGTGGGCCCCCTCACGTGCCAGAAGTGGTCTCCCGAGTTTTCAGCGAAATATCAGCATCCTACGCCTATAAATAGAGCCCTAGAGCCAACAGAAAAAGGATCTTTTTGGATTCTCAAGCGCTTAGACTCTACCGGATCAAGATCTCCATCATCCTATATCATATTCTTGCTGTTGAATTCGAATTTCCAGTTTTAACTTGCTGTTGATTGCTGTAACAACTTGTAATCATTGAAAGAGAATCAATAAAACTGCAAAAACTTCACAGTGGATGTAGGCAACACGCCGAACCACTATAAATCACTTGTTTACGCATTTACTTTCTTGTTGATTGGAGTTTTTGTTAGATAATACTTGTTTTGAATCTACATTCCTTGTTATTACCTCTTCAACGACTCCCGAAGAGTGTTGTGACCAATTTTGGTGTAAACACTTTGGTGCTTTCATTGAGAGCCCCGATTTTCTCCTGCTCTTTGGATCTGTCATCAATACCGGATTGAATAAATCTAAGAGAGAGATCCAGATTATCAAGTTCAACTTCCTTCCCTTCTATTCAGATTTGCACAAAGTCTAGGAAAGGAATTCAACTTTCAAGATGGTTAGCACAAGAACTACCTCTAACGCTGTCAATCAAGAAGAACAGGATAGACAGAATCCTGCTCCACTACCTCCATCTAATCAAGATGCTACTGGACACACGGAACCATCAGGTCCGGTTACCCGACAAGAGTTACAGTTGCTACTCCAAGAGCTGACCCAGAGTCGGCAACAACTAGCAGAACAACTACATGCTAACGCCGAGCTGATTAACAAGCTGGATCGCCAAAAGCGAAAGAGATCCGAGAGAGACCATGCTTCTCGCTCCTCCAACGAAAGTTCTTCATCTTCTGATTATCATAATCGATCTCCACGACCCCGGCCAGAGGGGAGTCACATGCCATCTGCTGGAGATCAACCGACACTGACCGTCGGACAACTGAGAGTTGGTCCATCAGCCAGTTTTCAAACCGAACCCTCCTCCTGAGGAGGTGCCGTTCCTCACCGCACCACTAACGTTGTGGCTGAACCAGGGGTCGACGCCCAAGATCAGTTGAACCTGGACGGTCGTCATAGGGAACGTACTCCAGAATCATACGTCCCAGAAGACTATGAGCCAAGAAGGCAAGACTTGGACCATCGACAATATCCGGTCCAACCCCAAAGTATGGAACGTAATCATACTCAGGCGCAAGCCGCACAGAACGCGTAAATGCCGGATCTTTCGACTATGATACGTCAGATGATCCGTGAGAGCCAGGGATTTACGAATGACGATTGGGGAATCTCCCGAAGTCACACTCCTTTCACGGATGATATTCTTATAGCTGAACCTCACGGCGGTTCAGGATGCCAACTCTACCCATGTACGAGGGAAACTCCGACCACAACCAACATATTCTGAAATACGAGTGGTCAATGACTGCTGCCAGAGCTGACGATGCAGTGAAGTGTCGTAGTTTCCCCATATCCTTAGGAGGCATCGCCACCATGTGGTTCACTCGACTGCCACCTCGATCCATCTCTTCATTCGACCAGTTGGCCACAAAATTCGTTGAACAATTCTGCATGCATGTCGCAAGGCCAAAAGATGTCAACACTCTGTCCAGCGTCACCCAAGCTCCTAGAGAGACACTCAGACACTACTTAGAGAGATTTCATATTGAATGTGCGGAGATCAGCAATCCGAATGATAACTCCATCCTTATGGCGTTGACTAAGGGGATCGACCCCGATTCTGAGTTTGGCAACTGATTAGCTGGAAAACCACCTGCATCATTGGACTGTTTTCACGCCGAGGCGGCTCAATTCCTGAGAAGAGAAGACGCGAAACAGTATAGGAAGCAAACTAATGCAGGACCAAGTATGGATGGGATCCAAAGCAATGTTGCAATCAAACAGTCCGGTGAGAGCTCCGGAAAAGTCCAGTTGAACGTTAAAAACAAACAAGCTCGGCGAAGAGAGAGCGTGAATCAAACTAGAAAACGAGATCAAAATCGTGGCCTGCAGCGCAAGAATCCAATGTTTGACAGTTACACTCCTCTGAATACATCACTAGAGGACTTGTACTTACAAACCTGTAATACAATTCAGTACCAAAAACCCGCATCAAAACCGTCGTCAGAGAGGCAAATCCAGACGGGAAAATTTTGTAGGTTCCATGAAAGCTACGGGCACAATACGAACGAGTGTCGTCACTTACAAGATCTCGTTGAAAAACTGATCAGAGAAAGGAAGCTGGAACAGTTTGTGCGGACACCGCAGCCCAGAGAAGCGGGCCCATCTAACCAAAACAATGAACCCTATCGACCGAGACAGGAGGACTCTACTAGTCCCCGCGGAAGATTGGTGATAAACGCTATCAGTGGCGGACCAACTTTGTCAGGAGCCTGGAACGACGAAGATCTTCGTCACTGTCATACATGACACGCTCATTCAATCTATGAATACTTTGCAATTTCCTTTACATTATGAAATTTAAATTTGTAATAAGGCACTGACTTCGCCATATCTTCTTATTTCAGCAATAAAATACTATCTCTTCAAGCTAGAGGTGTGATTCACCGAATGCAACGTTCAACAATCATGACACACAAAGAGCTAAGTTCCATCGAACAATGGAATTTATTCAAATAGCGAGTGACTGTGATAGACCGGCTACTCACTAAGTGAAACCCCAGCTCGAGGGCAAGCCATCTCATCAAAGGCTGAACTGAACCAACACACGACAGTCCTACGACTAACTCCAACTTCCCAGAGTGCGAATTGGAGTATAAACATCCAATAACTCGTTCCCATAGTGCGAACGGACTCCAAATTCCCGGAGTGCGAATTGGAGTATAAACATCCAATAACTCGTTCCCAGAGTGCGAACGGACTCCAAATTCCCGGAGTGCGAATTGGAGTATAAATCCAATAACTCGTTCCTAGAGTGCGAACGGACTCCAAATTCCCAGAGTGCGAATTGGAGTATAAACATCCAATAACTCGTTCCCAGAGTGCGAACGGACTCCAAATTCCCAGAGTGCGAATTGGAGTATAAACATCCAATAACTCGTTCCCAGAGTGCGAACGGAATCCAAATTCCCAGAGTGCGAATTGGAGTATAAACATCCAACAACTCGTTCCCAAAGTGCGAATTGGAGTATAAACATCCAACAAATCGTTCCCAGAGTGCGAACGGACTCCAAATTCCCAGAGTTGCGAATTGGAGTATAAACATCAAATCCATCGTTCCCGGAGTGTGAACGAATTCCTAAAAAGCCCAAACGGTGTGACTGACCATCTATCGGCCAACTCCAACTTCTCAGAGCGTGAATTGGAGTATAAACATAGATAACAGGTTCCCGGAGTTTGGACCGAAGCATCTGTGCTAACTCCAACTTCTCAGAGCGTGAATTGGAGTATAAACATAGATTATAGGTTCCCGGAGTGCAGACCGAAGCATCCGTGCTAACTCTAACTTCTCAGAGTGTAAATGGAGTATAAACATAAATTACAGGTTCCCGGAGTGCGAACTCAAACATAGATGCTATCTCCAAGTTCCCAGAATGTGAATTGGAGCACAAATACCAAGTCAAAGTTCCCGAAGTGCGAACTGAAATGTCAATACTAACTCCAAGTTCCCAGAGCGTGAAGTGGTGTATAAACATCAATTCCAGGTTTCCGGAGCGTGAACCGTGTTACAAACATCGATAACTCTCAAATTTCCAGAGTGCGAACCAGATTATCGATCGCAAATTATCCTAAGTCCCCAGAGTGTGGACGTGTGCTTAAGATTTGCAGTAAATGCGATCAACCACCGAAATACAAATGTTGTTCCCCAAGACTAGGGGGCAAAAAAGCTAAGTGTTAGTCACTAACCAAAGTGATACAATGCCCGAAGTTCAACTTATTCATCGATCACAACACGTGACCAAAATTTTCAGACTTGGCAAATAAAACGAACTCTACTTGACGGTAAAAAAACCACAAGCACACCGGACTAAAAACCAAACACTGCAAACACTTAAGCACAAAAGAAATGAGAATTGAAACGAAGAAATTGAATTTTATTTCGATTAACTGTATGTGAAGATTCATGTACAAAGTTCTTCCAAAAAAATTCCTACTAGCAAGGGGCCAAGCCTGCATCTATACATAGCCTATGAAAGGAAAACAAAAATGACTTCCTAGCAGCCAAAAATGCACTAGAGGGAATCATCTACTTCTTCTTCTTCGGTCTCCTCTTTAACGCGGAACCACTCGAACCACTAGCAGTCTTCTGCTTCGACCCCGTACCCTTTGGCGGATCTTCCTCTGACGCAGGCATGATATCAATATACTCCTCCGAACTTGAACTTAAAGGAATATTCTCTTCTCGAGAAGTCGGAGGAGTCGGGTCTACCACCGGGGGAGGAACGGGCGCGCTGGTTCCGACTAGCGTGTCCCCAGAAGAAGTCACCGCAAGAGGAGTGGGATCAACCGCCGTCGTAGCACACTCAGAATTACCACCATGTGCTGCCGCTTCCATCTCTGCTTCGATTTGAGCAAGTATCTCAGCCTCACGAGCAGCACTAGACTCACGATAGGTAGCGGTGGACTGCGACGATGCAACAGAAGCAGGTGGGAACGTGCCAAGAACAAATGACATGTCAGCAAAGGGGTCACTGTGCTAGCTCAAGAGTACATTCATCATTTGTTCGTCAAAAGTAATTGAACCCCCTTGTGTCACCTCAGTCGGCGCGGCTATCGTCGTGATGATCGCTTCAGTAATAATGGCCTCATGTTCTTGATGTGGCTCTTGGACTGCAGGAGGCGCTATCGATGTTACTTTACTCATTGGACAAGAAAGAAAAGAAGTTGTCAGAACACGCTTCAATTCAAGTACTTTAGTTCAAACACATAGTAGATTTGTGTAGAGTACCTTCCTCAACTTGACTCGTGCCTAACTGAGCAGCTTCAGAAGAGTGCTCCCTGATGGGAGATAAGCGTGGCTGCTCTGGGTCATAGCCTGGGGCCAACTGTGGCTCAGTCACTGGCGTCGGCCCCAATCCAGATGGAGTGATCATCTCTGAACTTGTAGATGGATGCGCAACGCCAGACCCTTCCCCAATTTCCAAGTGTTGGGTACCCAGCTTCTCTCTAGCATGAGAGATCGTGAAATCATGGAGAACCTTCTTCTCTTCATCAGTCAATATGCGGTTCTCCAACTCAAATTCATCAAAAACTTCGTCTGGATGTGATGCTTTCTCTTCTTCAACCAATAAATTCCAGGCGTTGAACAGGTGAGTCGGATAGTCATCAAGCCATGTCAAATTTCTGTGCCTCAGCACATTAGCATTATAAGTGATGAGAATTTCTTCTATCTCTGTCTCTAGCTTAGTCTCTGCTTGACGAACTTTCTCATCGACTTCGTCTTCCGTCTCGCGGACCTTCTCCAAGGCCGCGTCTCTCTCTTTTCGGAATTCCATCACCTGGTCACACGCTTCCTGTGCGGAAACGTTAGCGGTGTCTCTTTCCTTCACAACCTCTACAACTTTGGCCTTGAGCTCGTTTAGCTCTTTCAAGGCCGCATCCCGCTCGTCAATCACGATCGTATTTCGGTGGCCCATGTCCTCCACTATAGCGTATTGTTCACGCTTCATCCTATCCATTGCTGCCTGAGCCTCATCCGCCCTTCTGAGAGCTTTAATCTTCGACTTTCGAGAAGACTCCGCCTCACTGCCGAGCGCCTGAATGATGCGGTCCTTTTGACCAAGTTCTTTCTCTAACTTCTTGATTGTAGCCACTCGATCAAAGGCCACTTTTGATGCTTTCTTAGCGGTCTTCGACCACTCTTGATACTGGAAGAATACGTCCGAGAGATAATCGTACATCATAGGAGCAACTGTCGATGGTATCCTCTTCAGATGCGGGGGAAAAACAAACCTGTCAAAGCAAATTTCAGGAAATTCCTTCCTCAGTTGAGCAAGCCTAACCGCTCCTTCCCCCGAAGGCTCCGTCAATGTCTGCTCTGTAGACGGGGAGGCCGCGATTTCCGTTCTGCGGTGAGTATAAGACCTTGGTGGTTGGGAAGACGGCTTGGGCCGTGAAGTTTCTGGAGGCCTCGAGACATGAACTGGAGGCGGTGCATGAGTTCTAGGAGGTGGCGTGCGAGATCGAGACCGCCGCCTATAATCTTTTTCTCTATCAGAGCGCTCATAACTCGAGCGCCCATAGTCATAGTCTCTGTCTCCTTCCCTCCTATAGGGCTCATAATATGAAGAAGACTGGCGTTTCCTACGGAGACTGCCGAGCATCGAACCTCCGCCAGACATAGTACCTGCAAAAACATAGAGCAAAATTAATAATCTCTCACAATGAACGTATTACACTTAGAAATCGTGTAGTGCCGTGAAGTGTGAATGTGGGTGCAACCCCCGACCAACCAGATGTGTCAACCACACTAGTAGGCGGAGACTCGCTCAAAACTAAGGCTTCAGAAAATTCTTCCAATCTGGCATCGTGCTGCAAGGACACATCATCCGAAATTGGAATATCAGCAAGCCCTTCATAGAGATTCTCCATTCTCGGAGGAGACATTTCCGAAATTCTAACTCCGGGAGCGGATCGAGCCGTAACAACTGATTTCCATCTTCTCTTTTTAGATGGCTCAACAATGGCTGCCTTGCCTTTTCCTTATTCTTCGATATCTTGGGCTATATCCGCAGATTCGCCCAATGGCTCATCATCAGTATGAGTTCTCTTCGAGTCAGCCTCCTCAATCACGATAACTTTAGGCTTTCTCCGTTTGACTCGTTCTTTCGAGGCAGTCCTTAAGACACCATCGAGCATTATGCTTTGCCTTCTTTCAATCAGTCCGAGAATCCTAAGATTCCCATCTATCAATAGCAGATCGATATTCCTCTCTTCACTCGGGATTTCCTGAAATACCCGAACTATCTCTTTGAAACGTTCACCTTCAGGTCGCTGAATTACGGCTGAAAAAGAAAATAGATGTGAGTTCGACTTTAAATACATCAGTTCTATCAACTACTTGAAAAAAATAGCAATACTTACGTCTAAATAGCCATCATCGAGCGAACCCTGGGGGGCATCTGACATAAAACCATTCCGTCCTGAAGTAGCTCAATCTAGTCCAAGCCCCCATGATCACTTGGCAATTTCTTATCGCCTCCAAGAATGTGAAAGATGGACTATCTGCCCGACTCTTGAAGTTAAATAAGTATCTGCTCTCGATCGGAAGTGGCGGTCGATGGAGATATTCCATAAATGCAATGAACAAGCTATTGAGCGATGCGTATCCGTTCGGGTGCAGTTGAGAGGGGGCGATCCTCAGAAAGGACAATACTTCTCTTATATACTGGTTAAACGGAGGGAGTTCCCAGCTGCGCACGCGTGGCGATTGAATGCGGTATATCCCTCCGGTGGATTGTGCGGTCTATCATTTGGCCCCGGCAGTAGCACGTCATCCATCGACAAACCATGCCTTAAGCATATTCTTCCTAGCATGTCTTTCGAAATATTGGACGGAACAGAATCTGATGGGTTATTAATGAAGGATGCGTCAGGTAACTCGTCCGGAGCTGGATCGATAACTTCAATCTCAATCTCCGGTACTTCAAGCACGGGAGGGACTGAACTCTGAGTTTCTTGCGGTTGCGAACTTGAAGTTTCCATAACTAGCTAACTCACGAGAAATCATCATTAGATGCAAAAAGCCCATGCATTCCCCGGTGTAAAGTGCATGTGTCGTGCAGTGCAATGCATTACTTGAACAAATTCTATGGAATAAACTGTAATGTATGAACGACAAAACTCTGAAAATCAAACCGGAAATGACCGTCATCGCTGACCGTCATGACCGTGCCATCCACTTGCAAACGATCGACCCAAGTTGAAGTTCGTTACATTTTATTTAAGTTACAGTTCCATCGGCGAGCTTCGAAAAGTAGTTCAATATGCAGTTCTACGGTCAAGTTCAATCATGCAAAGCAGAAGCTCATCGGAGTCAAGTATTTCTATGTGCGAAAATTCTCTAAGTTCATTTAGTTTCAACTTGGGATCGGTCGCTGCAATTCAAATTCTTATCGAGTCGAAGAAATATCATCAACCATGTTCGAATCGATACGCTTCGTATCGACCATTTTCGAACCGATGCGCTTCGTATCGATCGCATTCGACTCGATTCGTTTCGTATCGATCAGTTCGAACGATGAGTTTCGTATCGATCCAGTTCGAAACGATGAGTTTCGTATCGATCAAAGGCACACCATTTCACATCGATCCGAGAACACCGGCTTCGCATCGATCGCCGCTATCACATTCGTATCGATACGAAATCGCATGCTTTCCTTCGATTCGAAAACACCACAACTCTTTCTTCTCCAAAACAAGCCTCGACTCCATGGCCGTCCCCAAACTTGCTCTTGTTTGCCCAGATCTTAAAGTTATCAATACCGATCGTGAAAGCAAGGAGGATGGATTAAGATCTTCGAGTTTCATCGTTCTAAACACGATACTACCCGTTAAAATACCTGATTTTAATGTTTAACTTCGGAGAATCAAAGAATTGGATCGATTCGAAGACGTGCAAACTGCTCTCGGAAGCTTCGAGTCGATGCAAGGACACAGAGAGTAAAAAATAAACAGTAAAAGTAAAAAAGTGAAAAAATGGCTAAGTGAGAAGTATTTATATGAAGCCATAGAAGAACCGAGATGATTCGCCTCCCAGTAAAACTTGACCGGTCGCAACCAGTCAAAATACAGATCGGTTCGAAAGCTCCATTCGAGTCCATTTGCCTGAGGCCTTATCGATGCGAAATTACCCTCACACTTCATCGATACGAAGTATACAACTAAGGCTGTACAGAAGACATTGAGCTCCATCGATGCGAATCGAACAGTGAGCACATCGACTCGAAGCCTTCGTTTGCATCAACAATTTCGCAACTCCATTCACTGCATATCGATACGAACATCAATTTCGTATCCATCCAAACTCATCGATACGAACGGATGTTTCATACGCATCCAAGCTCATCGATACGAACTACTACTTCGTATCCATCATTTCGACTCGCATCGATATGAAAAACTACTTTTTAACCTTTTACATCGATTCAGAAGAGGGTCGATACAAGAGGATAGAAAAAAGCAACCATCAAGCGTTGTTCCAACTCAAATTTCCAAATCGGTTCAGGAGAGAATCGATATGAAATTCAACAACAAACAAAACTGACAACGATTCGTGAACGCACGACGTTAACAAGGGCCAAACTAACATATGTGCATATATGTCGGACTAACATTCGATTTTAAACATTTACAGAGATTGAATACTCATCTTGTTACGATTACAACAACCAAGCACTGTTCTGCAGCAATCAATCATATCAAAGCAAGGTTACAACCTTCGACAAAAGAGCAATGATTGTTCAGAGAGAAATTGCAGCTTTTCAAAGTACGTCATGTTTCCACAAGACGTACTTTGGGGGGCAAATGTTATCCCGCTTTTTTGGCAAAGCCGTGATACCAAAAGATTGATCGAAAACAAATGACAGTTCGTCTCAGAGATTGGTCATACTGTGCTTCGCTATGTATATCGCCAAATTTTGTCCGAGTCCAGATTTAGCTACAATGGTTAGGACATGACAAGACAGATCATAGAAGTCAGCATCTCAAATTTCAAGTCAATCCGAGTTCATACGCTAATGTTATGATCGATTAAATTTGAGGGAAAAGGCCTCAGTTTCGTATCCATCCTCACGCTCCAATTCGAATCGATCTCGTTCGTATCGATCGAGTTCGAATCCATCGGGATGCCTCAGTTCGACTCGATCACGTTCGAATCTATCGGCTTCCCCTGCTTCGTATCCACCATGGAAGTCCCTCTGCGAAACCATCTAGGCAGAGCATTTCTTAACCATTGATTGTCATTGGTTCGTATCCACTGGTGCAGCTACTGTTCGAATCCATAAGCATGGCCTCACTTCGAATCCATTGTCCTCATATCGATCAGAGGCACAAATCCCTCGCATCCATCTGTCTTGAGTTTATCAGGTGACTTCGTATCCATCGGAAAGTTTCACTTCGCATCCATCAGAAGCCTTTGTTCGAATCCATGGACAATCACTTGTTCGTATCCATTGAGTCAACTAGCCTTGGTGATGTGTCATCCATCGATGTGAATGCGCCGAGATACATGGAGTCGAAGCGGTCAACTCGGAGCAAAATCCGGATCGAGGCGAAGTGTCCGCTCCACGTCAACACGAAGGCGCGTGCCACCATCGGTTCGAAGCGATCGATTCGAACCAAACAGCCACCGAAGAAGCACATTTCATATCGATCATATCTCTCAATCTACTGATCCAAATGCCACGAAATTTTCACAGAAGCTTGCATGCATGTTGAAGAATGTCCACACCAAATTTCAACTTGATTGGATGATTTTCTGATCGATTCGAATGGAGTTCGAATCGATCCCAAAGTGGGCCCAAATTTCCTGAGGCCGGGCGTGTGGGCCCCCTTACGTGCCAGAAGTGGTCTCCCGAGTTTTCAGCGAAATATCAGCATCCTACGCCTATAAATAGAGCCCCAGAGCCAACAGAAAAAGGATCTTTTTGGATTCTCAAGCGCCTAGACTCTGCCGGATCAAGATCTCCATCATCCTATATCCTATTCTTGCTGTTGAATTCGAATTTCCAGTTGTAACTTACTGTTCATTGCTGTAACAACTTGTATTGAAAGAGAATCAATAAAACTGCAAAAACTTCACAGTGGACGTAGGCAACATGCCGAACCACTATAAATCGCTTGTGTACGCATTTACTTTCTTGTTGGTTGGAGTTTTTGTTAGATAATACTTGTTTTGAATCTACATTCCTTGTTATTATCTCTTCAACGACTCCCGAAGAGTGTTATGACCAATTTTGGTGCAAACAATATGTCTAACCATGACTGACAATGTTCTTTGAGGAATGGGGGAAGAAATCTGCATTTGATGGCATTCATTACTCTTGGTGGAGTCCATGCGCCATTCTCCCTTGTGTCGGGAGTTGTATTTCCATAGTATACCGACATAGTCAACATATTGAATTTTCACTGGAAATTTTGTAGGCATTATGGTTTCAATGAAAAGGTCTCGACAAGGGAAGATTCTCCAATCATCATTATGATCGGGTCCATTTTAAGGATACAGGGTCTGGTAATACTGGTGAATGATGCATTCATGATGTCCAACGTTTGAGTGGTTGGTAATGCCGATTTGACGTGAGTTAGTTAAGATGGGCTCACCGATCGATGATTGTCCCAAACTTTCATCTAGGCAGGATACTCATATAGGGTATTAAGGAAGTTCTCTTGAGGTTGTATGCCATGCTTCTAGTCACGTGGACACGGTATGATTAAGATGCTGGCATTTGAAGATGGTTTAGTGGTGATCAGCTGTGCTTTGAGTTGGCAAAGTAGACAGTGTAGGGCAGTCGTCGTATTAGCCGTCATACCATAGCTGTCAATTCAGGAGTTTAAAAGCTGGTCAATTGGGGGAAGTTGCAGTCCACCTTAGAAGCATCATATATTAATCAACTCTAGTTCTTGACATATTAGCTAGGTTCTCCAGCCTCGGGGAGAATGGTTTAAAAGTAGTATTTCTTTACCCATTCCTTGATTGCAATTCAACAATTGCTACTGTAATCCCGTACGTCCCGTCCAGTCATGGAACAATCAGGATGTTCCTTTATTAAGTTGTGTTTTGAATTCACTATGTAGGCGCTCTATGCCTCTTTTATGAAAATTTGGGTTGTACCTGATTTTTTTTGAAATTTTGTATTGTTCTCAACAATGTTTGAACTATACAAATGTTGGTGAGATTGAACGATCCGAAAAGTGGACAATTGGATCGATACGAAATGCACACGGTCGGATCCATACGAAGTGGTATCCGAGGATCGATACGACATGCACACGGTTGGATCAATACAAAGTGGTATTTGAGTATCAGTACGAAATGTACGCTGCAGGATCGATAGAAAGTGGTATCTGAGGATGGATACGAAATGCATGCGGCTGGATCGATACGGTGTGTACCTGAGGATCGATATGAAATGTGCACGGTTGGATCAATACGAAGTGGTATTTGAGTATCGATACGAAATGCACGCTGCAGGATCGATACGAAGTGGTGATATATGAAAATTGATCGATATGAATGTTGATCGATACAAAAAGTGTAATTACGAAGAGTGATCGATACGAAAAGTGATCGACACGAAAGTTGATCGATACAAAAAGTGATCGATACGAAAATTGATCGATATGAATGGTGATCGGTATGAAAACTGATCAATATGAATGTTGATCGATGCGTAAAGTGATCGACACGAAAGTCGATCGATACGAAAGGCAATCGATACAAAAATTGATCGATATGAATGTTGATCGATACGAAAACTGATTGATGTGAAAATCACCATATTTTCTGGATATGAAAACATAGATACAAAAATCATCATATTTTCTGGATACGAAAACATGGATATGAAAATCGCCATATTTTCTGGGTACGAAAACATGGATACGAAATTCACCATATTTTCGGGATAGGAAAACATAGATATGAAATTTACCATATTTTATGGATATGAAAATATGGATATGAAATTCACCATATTATCTGGATACGAAAACATGGATACAGAATTCACCATATTTTCAAGGTACAAAAACATGGATATGAAATTCGCTATATTTTCTAGATACGAAAACATGGATACGAAAATCATCACATTTTCTGGATACGAAAATCACCCTACTTTCGTGGATACGAAAATCACCATATTTTCCGGATATGAAAAAATCACATTTTCATGGATACAAAAACATATGGATACGAAAATCACCATATTTTCTGGATACGAAAATCATCACATTTTCATGGATACAAAAACATGGATACGAAAATACCATATTTTCTAGATATGAAAACATGGATACGAAAATCACTATATTTTGCATGGATACAAAAACATGTATATGATAATCACCATATTTTCTAGATACGAAAACATGGATATGAAAATCACCATATTTTCATGGATACGAAAACATGGATATGAAAATCACCATATTTTCATGGATACGAAAATCAACATATTTTCATGGATACGAAAATCACCATATTTCCGAGATACGAAAACATGGATACGAAAATCATCACATTTTCTGGATACGAAAACATGGATACGAAAATCACCATATTTTCATGGAGACGAAAACATGGATAAGACAATCACCATATTTTCTGGATACAAAAACGTGGATACGAAAATCATCACATTTTCATGGATACGAAAACATGGATACGAAAATCATGCTTAATGCAGTTCCTCCTAGATCTGGAGCAATCTGAATAGAATAGAAGGAACCACTGAACGATAGATTCGGATCTTCTCCTTAGATTTTTGCAATCCAACGACGGTAGTAGATCCATAGAGCAGGAGAAAAGCAGGGTTTTTCTCAGGGAAAGCACCAAAGTGTCTGTACCAAAATTGGACACAACACTCATCGAATGTGTTTGAAGAGATAAAATGAGGAGAATAAATGTAAAATGAAGCAGATCTGACAAACACACCAATAAACATATGATAAAATGCACAGAAACACACGGATCTAGAGTGGTTCGGTGTATGCCCTACGTCCACTATGAAGTTAATGATTTTATTGATATTCACTTGCCGATTACAACTGATTACAGTGGATTACAGTGATGAATTTTGAGTACAATAGCAGCCTTGAAGTGCAAAATTGGTTTCGGCAGAGTCTGGATGTCAAAGAGCCTAAAGATCCTTTTTCTGTAGGCCCTGGGCTCTATTTATTGGCATAGGAGGCAAATATCTCGCTCAGATTTCGGAAGACTTCTTCTGGCACGTGGGTGGGCCAACGTGATCGATCCCAGGCAATTTGGACTCGATCCGTGATCGATACAAACGAATTTCGTATCGATCAACATTTGCTCCAATCGAGTCGAAATTTGGCAGAAACATTCCTTAGGTCGTACGTAAGCTCTTATGAAAATTTCATAGCATTTGGATTTGTGGATTGCATGTTACGATCGATGCAAATTGAAGTTTTTCTGTTCGTGATCGATACAAATGAATTTCGAATCGATCGGTATTTGATCCAATTGAGTCGAAATTTGGCAGGAACATTCTTTAGGTTGTACGTAAGCTTCTATTAAAATTTGGTGGCATTTGGACTTATAGATCTTGAGTTACGATCGATGCAAATTTGGATTTCTCAATCGTGGTCGATCAATATCTTGAGCATACAAACTCCGATTGACTTGAGATTTTGAACGTTGGCTTTCATAGCTTTGCTGGTCCTATCATATCAGTTGTAGCTCGATCTGGACTCAGACAAAGCTTACCGATATCCGTAGCAGACCTATGTATTAACGATCTCTAGAACAAACTATCCTTGGTTTCTAATCAAGTTCTTGGTGTACAAGGCGGGATAACAAATATATATATACTTATGTAAATTTAACAATTTAAAACAACATAATATATATATCATAATATAGAATGCATGTATATATTTATTAATCAATTAACTTATTTAATTGATATATTTTATTAATCTTATTAGTAAATTTTATAAATTTCGAATTTAACTCATACTGATTTTCAAACATACTGAAACTTTTCATTATATTATAACATTTATAATATGTATGCAATATATTTCAAATTTAAAAATGTTATGTTTTCAATTTTAAGATAATTTGAAAGTTTATATTATAACATTTATAATATTTTTCTAATTTTGAATTTGGGCTTACCTCATCATTTCGGACCAAGCTAGTAGTCAGGCAGGGCAGAGTACTTGATTATCCAAATCCAACATTAGACACCACTTTTCTAGACACCCTACTATATGTGTAGACATTAATTAGTTAACCCACGCATAGGCTATTGGGCTCTAATACCATTGTTGAAACTGGGCTAGCCCGCAGTGGAAGTTATGAGTGAATTTCAATTTGTTTCCTTATTAATCTATATTGGACTTGTGAAGTCTAATTTATTTAGAACATTTCTAAAATTATTTAAATAAAATCTCTTATTTAATTTTAGTTTATAAATGTATATTTTTATTTAATTTTTATTTTAAAAAAAAAACCTGCATCGGAGAGTAGAGCTAGGGAATACAACTGTCCGCCACACTGATCCCCCTTTTAGCTAGCCCAACCCAGAGCATCAATCCTCTACTAGGTTGTAGGTTTTATTGAGGATAACCGCTCCAAGCCTTAAGAAAAACATATCTCAGCTGCGGGACTCGAACCCGTAACCTCCAGGAACTTTGTTCCATGCTTGCAAGGTAGTCCTCAACCAACTAAGCTATGCTCGCAGATAATATGAATCATATACATATATGTATGTGTGTGTATAACATGTAAACCTGTGTAAGGTATAACATGCTCGTGTACAGATGTTGGGATATACATTGCAACGAACATGCTAGCTGATCTGATATGCATTGTATGTTGTCTAAATATAAGTATGTATTTAAACTTGTTACTTATATAAATATAATTAAAAGGATATGTTAATTTTGTATAAATAATTTTATTTTACATGAAAATATTTAATATATATATGTATATATCAATATGAATATAATATATATATATATATATTTGCATATTATTATAATATGTACTAAAAGATTATATGTATGTACATAATATATTTTATTTTTCTTTAATAGTTTTTTATGTAAATTATGAACCAAATATATATGTATATCTATAATGGCAAAATGATATTTTATAATCTTCAAATTATATATATATATAATTATATTTATACAAAAACATATCTATAATATTTATATATACATATATGTATATATATTAATTAACCAAATAATTTTTTTATAATTCCAAATCGTATGTACAACACTACAAACTTTTATTATTAATTTATTTTTTAAAATATATTTATTAATTGAATTTTTGCTTGAAAATATAAAAAAATTAATAAAAATATGTACGAGACATTTTATTCAAATTATAAATTTATAGAAAATCTTATACTGAAATTCAAAAATGATTTCCATAATTTTTCTCAATCAAAATCTATTTTTTATTGGTTAATTATTTTTCCATTGTTAATTGTAATAATTTGTAAAAATAGTGAAATTGATTTTTTTTTTCATTCTGGCCGAGTGCTTTCCTTATTATGAAATAATTTTATAAAATTCAAAAATTAATCTTCGAAACATATTTTATTTTAAATTGTTTATTTAGATAGTATATTTATTTAAATAATATTAAATAATTATAAAAATATTTTGTGGCTGTTGGAAGTTATTATTACTATAAATAATCATGTATAAAATTATTGGATCAATTATCACCATAAAATGATATTATAATTAAATATGAACCACACACATATATAATTAAAAGATATATATAATAAAATAATAGTTTTATTATATTTAAAAATTCGGTTGTATATATTTGACATATAAAAAAAAAATTAAGTTAACGCATATATATAACCAATCTACATTCTGACAACAACAATATATATAGGAATCTCACTTAACTAATAATATAATAATAATAATAATATACAATGAAATATTAATCATAAATTATATGCTATAATACAATGAATAATATACTTGAGAACCAATGCCTTGTACCACATCTTGTAATGATGTTCTCTCTCTTCTTATAAGCTTTACGATTCGGCAGACTACTGATCTTTAAACCGTTAACCTTTACTATCAGATAGTAATTGTTCTTAAATTGATTTGAGTTTGATATGATGGGGATTCTAGGGATTGAAGTCAACTGACTATAGAAGGTAAGAATGGCAGCCAAATGTCCTTTTCAATTAGGGTTAGCGGTGTTTAATCAGTGAACGGAAGAGAGAGAATAGTGAATCTCGTCTCATACCAGTTCTCACTTAAGCTAAGCCATCTAAACCCCACAACCCTAACCTATTTAAGCCACACCCTTTTATCCCTATTTCAGCCGAAAATAGTCGCCCATCATCATGGGCCAAGATCCCATTTATGCCCGTAGAATATTATTTAATTAAATCTAATTTAATCGCTTATCAGTATCATATATCGATTGATATATTTATAACTATTATAAATATATTTAATAATATTTATTCCTCAAATCATAATAAAAATTTATAAATATTAACTAATTTATAAAAATTGTAAACTAATTAAATCATTTGGTCAAAAAGGAATTCATTATTTCGTTTATGTGACTCTTCAGATGTAAATTTGGCCAGCGATTAACATCAAACTATTCGAATATTAACATTCATACGTCATTTAATAGGCAGTGTGACATTCTGGATAAATTTATCGCTTACTTGGCTTCTATAAAATCTAATTTCATTTTATTAAGATTCCCTGGTTGTGACTTTTATATATACCAATTCTCTTTATCAAAACAATATCACTTTGGACCGGTAATGGTCAAAATTCGAATATCATCCATATTTAACTCTATAGTCCAAACACAAAATCCTTGGTTTAATAATAGAAATTAACCAAAATGCTCCAGCCAAAGACTTTAACCTTAAGTTGATTTGAGTTGATCACGATCCCATATAACTGAGGAGACGGATCCTCTTTTGAATAGAGTTTCACTTATAATACTTTCATTCGACCCAACTATAGTCACCCGATGAATGTCATGCCATGATTTGACTATAATCAAAGCAGAGATTTAATATTGAAGGTCAACAACATTCTTTAGTGGAGAGAACTGTGTAAATCAGTCACGTCGATATTTTCTATTTGACCTTAATTATATTAACCAGCAAAAAACTATTCAACGAATTTTCCATAGTTCTCCAATAATTATCAGTACATAACATCTTGGTTCCCCCATCAGTCATAAGTAAAACATTGTCCAACATTTGAAGTGTGCTACGTACTCTAGTCTCAGTGGATATTTCGATATTTAGTCTCGATGCATCTTGACTAGGAACATTTAAAATGGAATCTTTATTTTTATTGTGATAAATTACTCACAGTTGCAACACTTTGTAACTACTATCACAAAACATACCATTTATGGATTTCCTATCAAATATACTTTTAATTAAATTAATTAATTAATATCACACATTATATCAAGTATATAATAGAAAGAAAACACCTTTTATTTCGAACAAGATTGGTTATCAAGTTAGATATATGTAATAAACTACATAATTGCCCATAGGGCATATCCTTAACTCTATCACTTTTGATGTATTATTGTTTCACACATATTAATGATGATAAACTGAGGTAATACCCTTTCCGTATTAGCGCCGTGGTCTCATTGTGGATGCTTAGGGTAAAGGTTTTACTTATAGTAGCCTTTGTGTTTGACCCGTATTTTCCTTATTTTCCATAAACTTACGAGTACTCATTTGAGTAGGCTGTGTTTATTGATTAAATAGATTTCTTTTGAAGGTTGAATAAGAATTTTGAAGATAAAGTAGGAGGCTTGTTATTGACATAAAGATATTTTGAAATTTTTGTTGTATACAACCAGGATTTATAACTTAGTATGTATGGTGTTGGCACCTTCATATGTCGGACTCACACTACTTTATTTTATATTATTTTTACCCTTACATGGGAGTGGTTTGGGTAAAATGATGTGATGAACTATGTAAATAAATTATAGTAATGAAAAAGCTCTGTTTACTAAATGTTGTGAAGTTTTTTATGCCAATCTCACTTTGTCACTTGAAAAATAATAATTATAGTGATGACTATAGCATCATCGGTGTTCATTTCCAGGTCTCAAAATGGGAGATGTCACACTCTTTTTGTTAATGGCCTCTTCATCTTTTTCAAATCACGTTTCAAGTTCTCCTAATGAAAGCAACAAAATGTTTGGACCAAAAATAGCTCAAACACCCAATCAAGCAACAAATATGAAAATTACCCAAGAAAAAAGGATAAAAGAAAGAAATAACACATAATTTTTATAGTGGTCCGGCAAATACTATGGCCTATGTCCACTTAATCATTTTCTATTGATCGTACTTTGTTTCTATAGAGTAGTTCTTACAATCGGGTTCAAAAATGTATTTGTCAACTCGTTGTGGTTTAGAGTTCAAAATGGAGATCAGAAAAGGTGTCCTTTACTAAATGAGCCACTCCTTCTATTTATAGAACAAAATTTCCACAATAATCTCTGAAATATGATCTAGCACGTCATACATGTTCAATGTGTCGACTCCCTAAAGGTTCGTGACCAAACCATCTAGGGGTTTCACAACTCGGACCCGAGTTGAGTCATTCTCAACTCAGGTGTCGAGTTGACACTTGTGTCATTTTTTACCCTTCAACGCCTTTTGGTTCTTCCACTTTCCAATCATGCTAGTTTTCTTCACACTTTGGTTTTCTTCACTTCTTCCTTTAAGCTTTTTCCTCGCTTCCCTCTTAACTATGGCAAGTTGGCTCACTAATATGATCATTTTTCAACTCTAACTTGGCACAACTCGGACCGAGTTTTGGCCACCGAGTTGAGATGCTCAAGTTGCTATATTTCTTCCAATTTTGTTATCTCCTTTATAACTTTCCACATTTTCATTTTGTGATGTTTCCATGTCTTCGTGACCATTCTTTAATCTGTTTCAATCGTTAGATTCTGTTTCGAGATCATGTGAAATTTGCTAGTAACAATAATTCCTTCTAGGCAAACATCAGAGGAATTTTGCTATGTAACTATTTAATGATCGTCAGTGAAGCCACATTGATTGAAGGCCTATGAGGGTGACGAGGTCATGAGACTCTACTGGAGTAGTTGCCAACGTTGTACTAGAAGGTGTCACTAGTGGTGTTGATGTGGAAGCGACCACTAAAGTAGTAAAAATTCACAGATAGCGTTTGTTAGGTTCCATCGTTAGACTAAAATCTTAGATGAAGAGCATGTTAAGTACTTTTTTTTAAAATTTTTATATATTTGAACGATTTATTATCTAGTCCTTCTGTGTTCTTGATGTATAATATCTAACAAATGCTGACTTATGTTGACCTATCAAATTATGTACAGTGATTGTGGGCGGTGTTGTGTCCTATATGGTGTGTGATTGCACTATATGTAGAAAGCCCATTCATGTTGGCAAACAAGCTTCCACATGCGATGAAGCAATGTGTTGGATATTACCCGTTAGCTTAGGACTTAAATTAATAGAATTGGATGAACCTCAATGCAAATTGGAACTCGAACGCTCGATTGGGAAATCCTGGAGAGACAGTGCCATCTTTATGAGCAAAGGCTCTTGGATAGTAAGTCGAATGTTGATGGGGCTTGTGTCTCGGGATGTGTCAATGTTCAATTTTCCAAAGTTTGGAATACAACTTCCCAAAGCAATTCCCAAAATCGATCCAACCTTTCTCCGCTCATCATCTTCATCAATGCCACTCATGTCAATTCCCTTGGCCTCAGCTTCATCATTGGACAAGTAGCATCGATTGGCAACTGTATATGGGGATGGACTAGCAAAGACGAGATATGGAGTAGCATTTAATGGCAATGAAGGGGAGATAGTGTGGATGAAATGTCAACGACCACCTATGATGATAATCGGTAGGGATGCAACGAAGATCTACCTCAGACTGACGAAGATAGATCCACGACAAAGTCCTGGATTGGATTGGCGATCACAATAGGATAATGAATCTTAGATCTTAGAGTCAAAGCCGCAAGGAAGCATAGGGCTAGAGTCTTGAAACCAAAGAAAGTGACAATGGGAAATGGAAATGATAAAAAGAAAATTTCTATGTCTAAAATATTTGTATGGATTGTTGGGAAAGGATCAGTTCGATCCATGCATGGATCAATACCGATCCATGCATGGATTAATATCAATCTATCAAGAATTATAAAAAATGGATTGGTATTAATCAATGCATAAATCGGACCGATCCTTTTTGGATAAAATATGACTATATCTAGGTGACTATGAACTGGGAAGACTCTTAGAAAATTCTTAATGATGAATGGAATGAATAAGTTTTTGAATTTAAAAATCTAATATGTGTACACACACACACACACACACACACACACCGAAAAGACGTGACTCGACTACTATCGAAATGAAGTGCCAAAGTTCTAAATGGAGATGAAACGTTCCATGGAAAATTATCGACTAATGAAAGTGTGTGCATATACGAATCTGGTCACTTATCTCGATTCAAAGCATGCTTTGCATTCATATAAGCAAACTTTGGGGGCAAGTGTTTTTCGATATTTTACCTAAGTGATATTTTGATGAAATTAGACTACAAAATAATGAAGAAATAGATTCTAGACTGAAGACAAACAATGGAAAGGATCATGGGAAGAAATAGGAAATTTTGTCTAGTCCATGGATCGATCCACGAATGGATCGGTACCGATCCAACAAAAAGATAAATTCCCCCCTAGGCTCTTATACTATGGATTTCTAAGGCAAGAAGAAGAAAAGACAAGTTTTACAGATGGAGGATGAATTAGTACATCAAAACACATTTCCTCTAAAGTTTTATAGCATGAACACTTAGGAAATTTTAAAGAAAAGTAAAAGTTCAGAACCATAACCATGGATTTGAATCAGTCCATCAAGCCTTGGGATTGGTCCAGAGATGACCTAATCTTTCTCCTGATATTTCGAATCCTGTCGACCGACGATTCCAAATAGGACCTTACGAGTTTGTTGCTTGGAACATCCTAAATCAGCTAAAATGGCCATATTCTTCAACAAAGAAAGGACTTTTTGGACTTTTCGATCCATTATCAACTTTATGGGGGAACTGCATCCAATTTAAAATCTATAAATTGAATTTCAAAATTCTAAGTAAACCTGCTAGTTTCGCTAAAAACTAATCAATAAAACATCAAAGTGGGTGTAGCCTAGCAATTTGTCGAATCACTACAAAGCCTCTTGTGTTCTTTTTCTTGCTTTTCCCTTTGATTTATTACATTTTTCATAATATTTCGACTTTTCTACCGATTATGGGTGTTAGCCCAAAGATAGGACTAATATTTGGAATCAAAAATTATATGCAAGTATAACAATTTATAACTATATAAATTATTTAAATTTGATATTCAATATGTGACTGATTGAGAAAAATATTACTTCAAATTATTTTTCAACAAAAAATTTATATTACTTTAATACATGCATATACATAAATATTTAAATTTACTTATGAACATATTTATAGACTCACTTAATATATATATATATATATATATGTGTAAGTTAATTAGACATAGTAATTGATGTATAATTTATTTACATTTCAAAAAATATTTTTAAAAATATTTTAGATTTAAACATACCATTTTACAAATTTGTAATCCAAAATAATAACATTAACTATTATGTAATTTATTTATTTTATTGATATATATGTTAAAAAAAATTAAAATGTTCTAAGAAAATCGTGGAAGAATTTACAACTCTCTTGTTAAATCGAAGAATCGTAAAGTCTCTCATTATTTCTCTTCACTATAATATGTATAAATCTTTATAGTTCATGATTTTTACGACTATTTATCGGTCTCTCCTTGGTCTTGACGTACCCTTTATTTCAGGCATGCTTCTATCTTTATTTAATTACATTTAAATATTTACATTGACGTTTGTTTTATTAATTTCTTTCTAAATTGTATTTAATTACAAACAAATGCATACACTCATGAGTGCTCTGCTTAAATAAAGAACCACTTTTCTTCTTAGAAAAGGTTTTATATATGAAACTCTCCTTAATTCTCCTTGCTATGTTATATTGAATTATAATTCTAAAAGTTTATAAGGTTCTCTTTACTTCTCTTTAATTAAATTACATTCAAGTTTATTTTTTTATTTTTCTTCCGAAAAAGGCATTTTATTACAAATTAAGATATATAAAATAATTGAAATACATGAATTTCGCTAACGTACATATATGCTTAGGACTAGTATATTACATTACATGTCAACTATTTAACCATATGTATTTCACAATACTACCATGTGCAACGGACAGATTACACACTAATGATATACAACAACTGTCTAAAGTAATTTTGATCAAATATTCTTATTTAGAATTTAAAATACACCAAACACTTCTAAGATTAATATTAGAGGAAAATACTATATGAACACAATTACAAATTGGTAACACCGATCTTAGCCATTAAATCTTCCTTTGATTTCCACTTTCGTACAAAAAGACTGAATAGTCCCGACCTTTCATCAATTGTGTTTCATTTTGTGTTCAAATAGCCAGCTCCATTTTTAAAACTACCTAAAATTGCTTAAAAACACTAAGGCATCGTTTGTTTAAAATTCTTGATGCTAAATACTAAACACAAGCTTAACGTTGATTGCCGAATGACTTAAACGTTGTTTGTTTGCATTCTGATCGAGTATTAATTTTTTTACCCTAACTTATCATTTTTGCAGTATTATCCTTCATGATATATGAATTATTTTGCCATATAAATCATGAAATTATTTTATAAACATAAGCATACCAACATTCAATCATTATAAATTGTAAATATATGAAAATTATACATACGTGTATGAGAAAACTGAAATTAGTTCTAAAAAATTAACAAAATTTGGATACTATTGATAGTTATATTTATCATTCAAAGCTTTTAAAAATTGTGAAGAACATTAATGAAATATTTTTCTTTCAAATTTATCCATATTTACTAAATATACTATTTAATAGTAGAAAATGCAAATATAGAAAAATCAAATATGAATAAAGAAACATAATTGAAACTGAATAAAGATCATGAATGGTATAAATTTTTAATAATCATGTTGTGGTGTAAGATCTAAAATAAAGAAAAATGGTAAATTTATTGTTTTACCAAGGATAAATGTGTAAATATTAGTAATCAACATGCAATGGGGCAGCATATTTAGAACAAATTTTCTAATCAAACTACTTGTACTCTAGTCACTAATTTCATTAAGCATTCGACCTATGGTGTTTTCAAACAGATCTGGACTAGTTTTGAAAAATAAATCGATGTAGATTAATAATGTAATAAATTTTTGGGCATTATTAAAAGGGTTCCAGTTTTGGATAAGAGGCGACAAATTTTAAGGGGACTCCACGTAAAAGAAATTGTTATGAGAACTCTATCGAAAATAAAATTCGATAAGACCCCATAGAAAAATGAAGTAAAATTCAAAAGAATCCCATTGAAAAATGAAGCAAAAAACGATGATGATTCATCGAAGATTACTTTCGGTGAGATTTTATTGAACAATAAACCAAAATTCGACAAAAAGTTAGTTACCGAAACATAAATGACAGTTACGGTTTATTTATTTTTTGCTAAGAGAAGATAGACCTTTTTGTGTCCCTTTGCGGGTTTAAAAATAAAATAAAAAAATCATCCCATTGTCCAAAGCTGCACTCCCTTTACCAATGCCCGCAATGAAATACAAACTAATGCAATAAGCCATAAATCGCCATGGCGGAGTTTGTTAAAGGGTACCTCGAAGGCGTTAAAGATCATTGGAAATCCAACCTCTCCTTCCTAGAATACTACAAGAGAATCCTATGTTGGAAAGTGCCCCTTTCGAAATGGACCGATGTTGACGTAAAAGAATTCATCGGTTCCGATCCGGTCTCTGGTCCTCAGGAAAATACTAGCTCATTGTAAATCTGATGCCCAGTAGTGTATTATTTTGTGAAAATTAAGACATATAGAGGCATACTTGCAGTTAAAAGTAATAATGGAGTCGAGGAAGTTTGCCATCATTGGAGCGTTTCTTGGAGCAGCTCATTCAGGAGGAATCTCATTTAAATATCCAAAAAGTCCACATGGTGTTATGTGTTTTGAAAACTTGATGATTTTCTTTGCAGCTAGCGTGAATGGAGTTTTGCTAAACATACCTTAATTTATTCTCCTTAATATCATTCCTAAAATACTTATTGAGCTATCAAATTATACTTAAATATGAAAATTTCATTAACAAACTTTTGTTTAATCGGAAAATCATTACCCACTAAGCAAGGTAGTTAAAGCATAAGGTCTACTTGGGCTTTTTTGCGCCTTGCGCCTTTTGGTTCGTTTTTCATACAAATTTGATCTTTTTTATCGTTAATAAAATTGTACTGCGAATTAATACAAAAAATGTTGATTTAATTGTTAAAACATGTTTATAACCAA
Organism: Allium cepa; assembly: GCA_030765085.1. Taxonomy (NCBI): domain Eukaryota; kingdom Viridiplantae; phylum Streptophyta; class Magnoliopsida; order Asparagales; family Amaryllidaceae; genus Allium; species Allium cepa. The sequence goes on from CM060943.1 coordinate 733,550,235, forward strand.
TTTTTTTCAAATAAGAAAGCACGAATTAATTGATATAAAGTCACAAATGGTAATTTGAAACTAAAACAGTATCAAAATTAAGTTCACAACACTGGAAACATCGAAGTTATAAGTTACAACAACAATAGGCTAGAAATAATAAACATATTCAAGTTTAATGCTTCAAATTTAACCAATTTCTACTAATCACCAATATCCAAATTATCATCATCATCCTTCGAACCATTCTCCAAGTCATAGTTTTCCTCCTTCTTCGAATCGTAATCAAAATTCTCATCTTTTGAATCATCATCAAAAGTAGCTTCTTTATTTTCAACATAACTAGGTCTCATAGTAGAAGTTGAAGCATTTTCTTTTTCTTTTGACTTAGCAATGATATGTTGCCTAGTCATGAGCGACCATTCTTCTGCTTCGGACGCGTGTGCTACATCTCCCATGTCAATGTATCTTCTTTGAAAATCAACTCATGCTCGACATTCGAATTACCTCCTTCCATGTGACTAATCATCCATTCATTTAAAGTATCATTATCTTCCAAAATAATTGGATTAATCAAATCCCTTCATCTAAAACGATTTTTTTATTATACTTGATAAACACCAATTTTGTAGTCTTTCGTATTCAAATCTATTACGTTTCTTGCTTTTAATTTAGTTTAAAATAATAATATAAAAATGATAATATATTACAAACATCTAGTAAACAATTTGGAGCAATACAGAGAGGTGTGCAAAATAATTCTTATATGCTACAAAACGCACCAATTTCTTTCGCAAACGGATGCATTATATGTCAAACTTAAATTTCTTATTGCAAACTTTTGGAGTGTAGGGGTTGAATTCCCATATAAGCTTCACCATATGGCTAAGAAAAAACTTGCATAAACTAGTCCATATCGCTTATTCAAAAAATTAGTGATTTGAAATCTTTGAAGTTTAAACAATAATTTTAACTAATTGTTGAATTACTAATGTTATTTGTGAATTTATGCTTATTGAGATATTTTGCGTCTCTTGACTTGATTGTTAAATTAATATCAAATTGCCTATCTGCTTTCTTATACAAAGAAAATTCATCTTTCTTTCTACGTTGCTTACTAGCCATAACTTTTAATGTAATTGTTCTCACTTGGGATGGATATCTAGGACAAGCACTTCCATTTTTAAAGCTTCCAATTTGATGTTGTTTAGCTTTATTTATTCCCTTCAATGTCACCTTCAAGAAACACATGCAAGTCACAATATTACGGTTGTTTTCATCCACCAAAAAAATTATAATTCCACCCAATATCCACTTTACGATTCCTAAGTGCGACAGAAGAACCCGCTAAAATGTATGTATGTTTGGATTCATGTTAACCTGAAATGAAAGCAAGTAAAGTTATTTAACTATTTCATTGGTTAAAATTTAATATTTAGCCATTTATTAACTAAAATTTAATTTCTAAACCATATATTATATTATACATTAAACTATAATTATAACTAAATTTAGAGAAAATTAAAAGTTAGGTCAAATTTAAAATTTAAACCATATTATATTATTCTTTCAACTATTTAAATATTTTATTTAATTTTTTTATAAATTATAAGTTAAATTTAGCTATTTTATTAATAAAAATTCAAAATTTGACTATTTTATTAACTATAATTTGAATTTTAAACCATATTTTTTGTAACTCATTCAACTATTAAATATTTTATTTAACTATTTTATAAGCTAAAATATAAATTTCAAACCATATTTTATAATTTATTTAACTATTTAATTATTTTATTAAGTAAAATTTAAGTATAGCTATTTCATCAACAAAAATTAAAATTTTAACGATTGTGTTAACTAAAATTTAAAATTTAAATCATATTTTGTAATTTATTTAACTAATCAAGTTCAAACTATATTAATCAAATTAACTATAAAGTTTTGAATCATTAAAATAATTTTTAATTAATTTATTAACTTACTACTTTCTTTTAAACTTTAGAATTTGAACATAAATATAGTTACATCCTACAGGCTAAAAAACAGCTACCTAATCGATGACGGTGAGATATGTAGGAGGTGATGAAGCTAGTGGCGGTAGGATGATTGCAATACGATGACAGTAGCGGCAGCGGTATCGCGGCAGCATCAATCGATTTCTTTTTTATATATGAAGAATCCATAATATCGACTATCGACTGTACAGTCGATTTTGAGATAATTAAATGGGGTTTCGGGTTTTGTTTTGGGGTTGACTTGCAAAAATAGTCGATTAACCAAAGGCATGCCTTCCTTGTAATTTAATGCTTGGAAACATGCACGTTTTTTATGTGCCTCCAACAGTAGGGGCACCTTAAAGATAGCGGTGGTACCTTAGTGGCCAAATTGGCGCAGATGCTGCGTCTACATCTTTTTGGCGCTTAAGCGCTCGCCTTGATATAACTTCCACTGAGAAAAAATTATTTCGCCTGGTATTGTTTTGCGGAGCGCATCTTAATGCTAGTTTTAATTCTTTAAAATAAATATTAAGTACTAGGTAAATTGAGTTTGTTTTGCCTTTAACATCATGCTGGAAAAACATGTATATAGGACATTACTCTAGGCATAATACGAAGTGTTTGAAATGATGGGTATGAATAATGAAAGGTGAGCGATGGAAATTATCTTGTTATGGACAATGCTACTGCCTTGAAGGCGAAATTCGATATTTTTGGAGATTTGTAGAAGTCATTGTCAAGGAGTTTCAAGTATTTTTGGAAGTGATTCTATTATGGAGAAATTTGTGAAGAGAAAGAGATAATGAAGATAATTTTTGATTACTGTGTTTTTATATATTTTTCTTAAAGAAGAGAGAATGAAAATGAATGTGGATTTTTTTATTGTATATCTCTTAAACAAATCAATCCAAATAAATATTCATTCTAGAAGTTTTTTTGCTTGACCGCTAATGGGTATCCATCATACTTTTCGCTTTTCTAGCTCTAGGTTCTTCCCTGTTGAAGAATTAGATACTGCTTTTTTTGACTACCCTTTCTTGAGTAGATGCATCCAGTTGACCTCTAATCTTAAATATTTAAATGCAATGACTTGTTTTAGCAATTCTTAATTGTTTTGAATCTAACATGGAATTGGCTTCTCTTTCTATTATACGCATGGTTCTTAGCAATTCCAATATTTATCATTGGGCTATGAATGTCCCTTCTTAAGATACTCACAACAATATAGGTATATTATAATTCATGATGAACATGATGCTTCCTTTAATTTTAGCATATTAATCTTACGACATACCAAATCTCTTATTTTTCTTAATATATATGTCATAATCATGGTGCGATTGTGTAAAAGTCACAATGAACAATCAATTCTTGTTTCCAAGCTTTGGTTGGTGAGATTGACTTAAAGAGAAAACATTTTCAGTTTTCCTTTTTATTATAGTACCTAATATCACATTAGCGCATATCCTTGGTCTTTTTCCTTAATTTCGGAGGACAAGATGAAATGAAATTTATTTTAATTTGAGCAGAAGCGAATTATTTGATCAGGATGTATTATTGTCTATTTAGATATCAATGGAACTTAAAAAATAAATTATGCAATCTCACAGACATAATAGCAGAAACAAGAGACATAGAAGATTTAATGTGGTTCGAATATGAATATCCTATGTCCACGGAGACCCAACAACTTCTTTATTCCCCTGAAGAAAAAGAGAACAAAAGAGAGAAAAGAATAAGGGTGGATGCTCTCACATACTCACATACATATGAAGATAAAATTCCTTCATTTAAATAGGCTTGATAATGAAGGGTTGCTTGGAGATTAAGAAAATCAATTTCTCGATTACCCAAATATCTTTTCAAATTGCATGATTTGATTTTAGTACAGATGAATGGCGTAACCTTGGTTTCCATATCCTTCCTTTGATTGATTGATTCTCCATGCCTAATCGTTTATTTTTTCATATAACTATTGCTTTGACTAATTAGTTGTTTGACTGAATAATTAGTTTCCTTTCAAAATATCATCTCATGACTTTTCATATGCAAGTCAAATTAATTGATTGATTGAACCAATTAATCACTTTCTTTCCTCCTTAACAAATATTTGAATCATCCAAATTTAACACTCCACCTTGATTCAAATATAACAATCCCTCTACATCACCTCATCATCAAGCATCAACATAGAGGTTGTTGGGTCTAGCGCTCCATGGCACTCAAGTAACATGAATCAAAATGATCAAGTTTGAGAAATGCTCAAACTTGTCCTTTGGAAGTGACTTTGTCATCATATCCGAAGGATTATCCAAAGTACTCACCTTCGACAATTTGATCTTATTTCATTCTTCCTCAAGCATAAGAAAGAAACCTCTAACAGCAATGTGCTTATGAATCACACTCTGACTGTCTGAAAATAGCTCTACTGTCTACTGCACCATTGAAAGATCATCCAACAACTGAAGTAAGTATAATCCTTCCATTGTTGCTTCCACAATCGATATCAACTCTGCTTCAGTAGTCAACAAAGCTATGATAGATTACCGCTTTGATCTCCATGAAATCGAGTCTATGCCAAGTGTAAATACATAGCCCGACACTGCCTTCGTAGCATGTCTATCCCCAGCATAATCGGAATCACGGTATCCTCTAAGAGTGATGTCACCATCCACTCCATCATATAACAAGCCCACCAAAGAAGTGCCTCCAAGATATCGAAGAATACACTTCACTGCTTGCCAATGCTCTTTGCCTTGGTTAGACATATATCGACTCACAACACCCACTACATGGGCCAAATCTGGACTTGTGCACACCATCGCATGCATAAGACTAACAACAACACTAGAATAAGGTATATCAGCCATATATCTTTTGTCTTCTTCCGATGAGGGAGATAAGTCTTTTGACAACTTAAAATGAGAGCCTAATGGAGTGCCAACCGGTTTGGCTTTCTCCGTTCCAAATCGAGCAAGGACCTTCTCGATGTATTGCATCTGAGTGAGCCTTTACTCTCTCCGCTTCCTATCCCTTCTTATCTCTATGACCAATATTCTTTGTACCTTTCCCAAATCCTTCATGTCGAACTATCTACTGAGCTCCACTTTCAACTCCTTAATTCTGACCATACTCTGAGATGCAATCAGCATATCATCAACATATAACAACAAATAAATCATATCACCGTCACATCTCCTCTTTGAAACTTCTGGAGTCTCCCTGTGAAATCATAAACTTATCAAACCTCTTATACCATAGTCTAGGAGACTGCTTAAGTCCATAGAGATTTGTTGAGTTTGTAATCATAATATGGTTTGCTACTATCCATGAACCCTTCCGGCTACTTTAATTAAATCTCCCCATCCAGATAACCATGCAAGAATGCAGTTTTGACATCTAGTTGCTCTAATTCCATATCGTAATGAGCAACTAATGCCAATAGAATATGAATATAAGTATGCATAACTACTAGAGCAAAGATATCATGATACTCTACCCCCTTCTTCTGAACATACCCCTTTGCGACTAATCTTGCCTTATATCTAAGATCACCATTTTCACCATCTTTCACTTTATAGATCCACTTGATTCCAATAGCTTTCTTGTCGGTGGAAAGATGAACCAAATCCCAAGTTTGATTTCTCTGCAATGATTCAATCTCCTCCTCTGTAGCAACTAACCAACTAGAACTGTTAACTGATGCGTTAGCTATAATCATAGGGCTCATCATGGACAACATTCAAAACATATGTCGCCATATCATCGAAGTTAATGTCTTCGATGCTCAATCCAACAAACTTATCAAGCCATTTAGGCTTTCTTCTTCGTTTGACAGGCCTGGGTTCTGAATGAGCTCCACCTTGAGTCTGATCCTCTGTACCAACATCGGTATTACCCTCATCAACCATAGTGTCATCGGAAACATCATCTAAACGTCTATGGAAAGAATCAACAGATGACTTGCTTTGTGTTGGGTATTCTTTACATGTCCTTTCATTGTTATCCAATGAGGAAGGATCCACCTTCAACATAGCCTTCTCAATAAAAGTCACATGCCTGCTCATAATGATCTTCTTGGTAGTAGGACACCGCAGTCTATATCCCTTCACTCCTCCCCTATAACCTAGAAAGATATACTTGCACATAAGATGGGCAACCAAACACTCTGAGAAATGAATTGCTAACATGCATTCCTTTCAATAATTCTCCAGGGATTTTCATATCGTAGAAGGATTAATGAGGAGAGCCCCCACAGATAAAGCTTCATCCCAAAATCCCTACTACAATTTAGCAGTCAGTCTGAAACATCTCGCTCTCTCCAATTATGCTGATTCATCTGTTAGGCAACTCCATTAGATTAGGGGTCACTAGATGTAGTGTAGTGCCTCTTAATGCCTTCAGACTCACAATAATCGATCAATTCCTATGATACAAATTCACCGCCATTATCTGAATGGAAAACTTTTAATTTCTTCCCTGATTGCTTCTCAATCATAGATTTCCACTTTCGAAACCTGGTAAAGGTTTCACTCTTTGACTGAAGAAAGTATGCCCATACTTTATGAGAGAAATCATCTATAAATTAAACGAAATACCTGGCTCCACCTAAAGACTGACAAGAGGAGGGACCCCAGACATCTGTATGAACATGCTCTAGGATAGCTTTTGCTTTATGCTCCCTTATACCAAAAGAAATCTTCGTCTGCTTTCTAAGAACACATTTTTCACAAAAACCAAGCTTTGAACGATGAACTCTATCAATCAATCCTCGTTTTCTTAACTCATCCATACTATTCTCACCGATGTGACCCATCCGTAAGTGCCATAATTTGGAAGGATCTGAATCAACAGATGTAACAGAAGCCGATTCACCAATTATAGTAGTGCTTTTAATAGAAAAAGATTTCCTTCCCTCACACCTTTCATAACAATCATGGAACCCTTCAATATCTTTATTTTTCTCTCTTTCCACTACAATCTTCAAGTCAAGTCTACTCAATTCCCCAATAGAAATCAAGCTCCTCCTCAAATCAGGTACATGTCTAATATCAGTGGTCATATGAATAACACCATCAAACATCATAATCATCACGCTACCAACACCAATCATATGACAAGAAGAATCATTACCCATCAGAACTTCTCCTCCATCAATTTCAAGGTAAGTGGAAAATCGGTTCCTATCAGATGTCATATGATAGGATGCGCCACAATCAATTAGCCATAATTGCTCTTCACAGAAGAGACAGAAGCTGTAAGTACATCGGTGTCACTTTCTGTATCTAATTTTTCTATGGTAGAAGCTGAGGCTTGCTTTGGATATTTTCTTCCATCTTCAAGCTTGGTACACTGTGTTATGAAGTGCCCTGTTTTGTTACAATAATGACAAGTCAACTTCTTAGGCCCCCAAGACCGAGACCGTGAAGAATTCTGTCCTCCACCGTTCTTCGACCTGCTTTAGTCTCTACCTCTCTAAACAGATAAGCCTTCGGTATCACTATCAAAGCTAGTGCTCGCCCATCTACCTCTTAATACTTCATTATGAAGACTAGCCTTTACATAGACATGCTAATTTACTACGACTATAAATCATGGAATTAACAAAAACAGTATACTACTTAGGCAAGGAACATAAGAGGATAACAGCTTGAGCCTCATCAGTAATATCAACTTCTGCTGCCTTCAGGTTCATAATCCATATGGTCAAAGCGTCTACATGCTCCATGAGATCGACTTCATGCTTCATCTTGAATGAATAAAGTTGCTGCTGAAGAACAATCCGATTAGTGAGAGACTTGTCTTTATATGCATCCCATGGTTCCTTCATCGTCTTCTTCTAAGAGAATCCTCCAAGAACTTCATCTGAATGACTCAACGAAATTTTTGTGAGAGCTTCATCTTCCATCTCTTCCAAATCAGATGCATCAGTATCTTTCAATTTCTCAGGCGTAGAAACAACCTTATAAGTCTTCTCCTTCTTTAATATAGCCTCCATATTCATCATTCAAGTAACAAAATCTTCCTTTCCGTCAAAACATGTTACTCCATATTGACACTAGATCCACCAACAGACTTACCAAAAATAGCTATTAATATCCAAACAGGAATAATAACACTAGCTCTGATACCAAACTGTAGCGAGATTTATTTTAATTTGAGCGGAAGTGAATCTGATCAGGATCTAGTATTATCTATTTAGATATCAATAGAACTTAAAAAATCAATTATGCAATATCATAGACACAATAGTAGAAATAATAGACGTAGAAAATTTAATGTGGTTCACATATGAATATCCTATGTCCACGGAGACCTAACAATTTCTTTTATTCCACTGAAGAAAAAGAGTACAAAAGAGAGAGAAGAATAATGGTGGATGCTCTTACACACTCATGTACATATGAAGATGAAATTCCTTCATTTAAATAGGCTTGATAATGAAGGGTTGCTTGGAGACTAAGAAAATCAATTTCCCGATTACCCAAATATCTTTCCAGATTATATGATTTGATTTTAGTACAAACAGATGGCGTAATCTTGGTTTCCATATCTTTCCTTTGATTGATTGATTCTCCATGCCTAATTATTTATTTATTTATAGAAGAAATGCTTTGACTAATTAATTGATTGGCTAATTAATTAGTTTCCTTCCAAAATTTCCTCTCATGTCTTTCCATATGCAAGCCAAATTAATTGATTGGTTGAACCAATTAATCAATTTTTTTCCTCCTCAACAAATATTTGAATCATCCAAATTTAACACAACAAGCCCCTATTATCCTTCACATTCAGATTTGAATAAAAATTGGCGTGTCATCAACATAACAACATGAAATCACATAAATGACATAAATCTATAAGTAGCAGTCGAATGTTTTAAGTAAAATGTTGTTTCACCTGAAGTTCAGTGGATCCATCTTAGTTGGACACCCCCACATTTTTAGAAACTTCTTTTGGTTGAAAACTTCTCCATTATTCACAAGGAATCTTACTTTGTCTTTTATAAAGAAATTACATGAGTAATAACTAACAACCACATAAAATGGTTGTCACAGTTATAATTTAACATATCAAGATAACTGTGCTCATTTTTGTGTAGTCGATTACATTCAATATGTACTTAACATGTTTCACTAACTCGTACAAAAAATATGAATGCACAACCAAATAATAACTCAATATATATAAAGAGAACGAGCGTATAAAATTTACATATGTCAACACCTTACTTTGTTAACTCATGCCATGCTCTTATAGTGCATACATAACACTTAAAAGTATGCACCAGTATTTTAGAAAACGCGAGTGAGGAGTTCCTTGAGGCACGCCTCAAGGCGAGGCGTCTCCAAAAAAGCACCGAGGCGCATCCATTGAGGCATGTTTCCATAAAAACGTAAGCCTCAACTTTTTGAGGTGCAAAAAACGTTAAAAAAAAGAAAAAACGTTTGAGGCATACCTTATTCCCTCAGTATTTTACATCGCAGCTGCATAACTTTCTACTCCACTCTTTTACTAAACCATTCAACTCACGCTTAGGGTAAAAAAAGAGGTAAACTTTTTTCTTTTAAAACTTGTAATTCGATTCAAGAATCGAAACTGATTCCCAAACTTGAAATTGATTTCACTTCAGAGAATCAAAATCGATTCCAGAACTGGAATCGAAATCGGTTCCTGGAATCGAAATCGGTTCCAAAACTGATATCGAATTCGATTCCAGTTCTGGAATCGATTTTGATTCCACTTCAGGAATTGATTTTGATTCCTATAAAGGAATCAATTTCATCTTCATGTAATCAAAAAATATACCTAATTCCTTTGAATGAAAATTAAATTCGTTCATATGCTGGTAAGCTTCTTCTAATTAGGCCATTGGGTCGAATTGAAATAAAGTTTACTAAGTTTGAGAAGATTAAATTCATTCATCCTTAAGTAAGCATATTTCTACTGCTCAATAAGTCGATAAGTCGAGTTACACGTATTTTGATTCCTGCTCCTTTTAGGCTTATACACATTTTTTTTTACAGTAACTGCAAATTTCCATAATAATGAGCAAGAGAGATATAGCTTGGAAATGGGTGAAAGAGTTACCTAATTAACTAAATCTGAAATACTTTCTTTGTGCATTTTGTGATCATAGATGCACCGGGAGAATTGCTTGATTCAAACAACATTTAGCTTGCACTCACGTTGGAATCATTCCTTGCTTAAAAGTGCCACAAAATATAAAAGAGGAATGCATTGCGACTTTGGAAAAAATTAAAATTGTCAAGCAAGCAAAAATCGATATGTTTCATGAGGTTGGTAGGAGTGAAATCTTTGAAAATGATTCTCATACCATTGAGCTTGACCTTGAGAATGGTAGTGGAAATGGTAATATTGTTAGACCAAGGGAGGGCAATGGACAAGTTTCTAACTGTAGAAGCAAAACAAAGCACTCTAAATAATCGTTACAGGAAAGAAAGAAAATAATTTTCCAAAAACATTGGCTTATGGTTTTACACTAGCGCTATTCCATTTAATGCAGCGAACATGCCATATTATAAAGAGGAAGTATTGCAAAGTTTGTTGCCGAATTTAAACCACCTTCTAGTCATGAGTTAAGGACTTGGATTCTTAAAGAAAGAGTTGATGATATTGAAAGCACCATGGAAACATACAAAAGAGACTGGAAGAAATATGGATGTACTGTTATGTCTGATGGTTGGACCAATGGTAAAAGTAAGGTTATTATTAATTTTCTAAATAGCTCGAAAGGTATGTGGTTTTTGAAATCTATCGATGCATCAGATATGATAAAGATTGTAGATTTATTAATTACATATTTTAACGATGTTATTGGTGAAATTGGAGAGGAGAATGTAATTCAAATTATTACCGACAATGCTTCTAATTATAAAAGAGCCGGTAACATTCTAATGGAGGAAAGGCAAAAATTATGTTGGACTCCATGTGCCGGATATTAGCAAATTGACCATGTTTAATCAAACGATTCAGAAAAAAAAGTTTGTAGTAAAATTCATATATGGCCATTCATGGGTTCTTGCTTTGATAAAAAGTTTACAAAAAATAGATAGCTTATCCATCCTGCAGTTACGAGGTTTGCAACTTCTTATCTTACTCTTCAAAATTTGTATATGCAAAAAGAAAGTATCATTTCTATATTTTCTTCTAAAGAACGGAATGAAGGTCCATTTGCTAAGAAAAATAATGGCATTCAAACGAGAAAGTATATATTATTTGATGGATTTTGTTGGCAACATATTGCATATTGTGTCAAAAGTGTTCTTCCTCTTGTTTATGTGTTAAGAGAGGTTGATGGAGAAGATATACTCATCATGTGCTACATATATGAGTCGTTGGATGCCATAAAAGAAAAGATTGCTAGAAATGTTGGAAATAATGAAAAAAAGTATAAGCAATTTGAAGTCATATAGATAGGAAATGGGAAGCACAATTACACCAACCATTACATGCGGCGGGTTGTAACTTAAATTTGCAATTTTTCTATGAGGACACTTTTTCAAATGTTGATGAGGTAAGAAAAGATTTGTTTGCTTGTATGGATAAAATGCTTCGCAATGGTGAAGAATGTCACAAAGAGGATTGTCAATTAGACTTATATGATCGTCAAATCAGTCTTTTTGGAAGTTAAATGACAATTAAGAGTAGAAAAATGAGAAGTCCGGGTTGGAAATTTCCTTGGTATCATTTTAGTTTATTATAAATTATGAAAATATATGATTTTTCATGCTTTATCAGCCTACTAGTGTATTGGTGGGAGCGTTTTAGGATTGATACACCGGAGTTGATGAATTATGCTATTTGGGTGCTTGGTCTAACTTATAGTGCAACCAGAAGTGAAAGAAATTAGAATACATTTCAATGGGTAAGCTTTATTTAAAATAGTTTACTTCAAGTGCATTTCGATTTCATATGAAAATATTCAATTTATTTTATTCATTTTAGGTTCATTCTAAAAAAAAATAGACTTGAGAACAAAAGGTTGCATTCATTGTTTTATGTCAAATAAAATACCGCTTTGAGATAGAGAGAAACAATGAGAAGAAGAAAGATTGATCCAATAGTCGTGGAAGAAATTGATTCCGATGATGAGTGGATTATCGAAACAAAAAATCTGACTATTCCTTCCAATCCAAGTTGGCTTGATGATGATGATCAATTTCTCGATGTTGATACTATACGAAATATGCCTGCTTCAATATATGAGGATACCTTAATAATTAGAGAACCTATGATTCAAAACCATGAACCTATACCTTCTAGAGATCCTCCCCTCCTCCTCCTCCCCCTCAAGAGAGCCTGTTATCACTCTTCCTCCTCCTCCCCCTCAAGAGAGCCTGTTATCACTTCTCATCCTCTTATCATTCCATACAAATGAAGATGCTATAATGGTGATGGTGTTACAAGTATGTATAACAAAAAATTAAAATTAAATAATTTTGTTAAATATAAATCAAACTCATTATCTTTTTTTAAAACTTAATATTATGTAATGATCCAAAAGAGAAGGGTGTGAGAGTTGCATCAATTGAGGATGATGTTGCCGACGAACATGATCCTTTTTCGGAATTACATGTGTAAAATGTTTTCCATGCTAGTGATAATGATAGCTTGGATGGTAACATGCTTATAGATGAGGAGGAAGACATCATTTGATCTTAGACTACACTTTGAATTTTTTGGACAACTATATTTTGTTTGAATTGCACGTAATAATTTATGTTTCTTATGTAGTATTTGACACTTAATGTTATTCTATGTCTATTTTCATTATATGACTTGCGCTTTTTTCTTTCTTGAAAGGCTTATGTCTCCCTCATCGGCATGAAAACGCCTCATGTACGCTTTCGCGTTTTAAACATTGGTATGCACTTATAGAATAGGATAAGCCATACAACATATACATCAACATAACAATAATCAAGTTCATATAGAAGGAAAAAACTTCATATATAATATATCCATCTACAATACATAAACATTCTTTTACATACATGTATTCCACATAAATATTTTCAATACTTACAATTGAATTCTACTTTCATACATGTATTTCAAATTAAATATTTTCTCCATATTTGTATGTCATATATCCATGTATTGGTAATCTAAACAAGTATTTTCGGAACATGCTATTTCCCTTAGGTTTATACATGAACCAAAATAATTAATTTTTATAATCAAAAATTGTACTTCTGTTCCTATATAAGTAATAATATTTCATTTTGTTAATACCTTATTTCGGAACACTTTATATCATGGTCAAAAAATTACTTATTCACTTTAATTTACAAAAAACGCTTTTATAAATATATCCCACCTTACTTTTAATATCCATCATATTGTTTATTTTAAAAGACAAATTCATCCTACACTTTACTGCTATATAAGTTTTTTGTACATCTTACCTACACTATTTTATGATGTATAACTTATTTCTCTATTTATTCACTTTTAACAAGTTCATTCATGTTAATGAAATGACAATGTTTTGACCCTTCGGGAACATATTTCATTTAAAATTGTATCATCAATGACATATATATACACATTGCAAATATTTTTCCTTTCTCATGATTAACTAAATATAAAATTCTGATATGTTTAAATATCTTTTATACTATAAAACTTAATATACAAATACCTTCTTAATTTTAACAATAAAATTCATAATAATTATTTTCCTAAATAGATTTATGGTAACTTTGATATTCTAAAAAAATCATAATATTTATATTTAAAAACAATTGGTGTGTTCTTTTCATAATGTAACAAAAAACTCCATAAATAAATAAATTTAAAGTTTCATTACCCAGTTCCAAAATTGGATTATCATGATTTGGTATTCTAATTCACATTCCATTCAAACATTAAAAAAATCATTAAATGCGCACAATAAACATAAATCAATCTTATGATTTAATCATTCAAACACTATGTTTTTATTGCTTATAAAATTCTTAACAGAAACATCTAAAGTGATTCGATATTTTTATCATATTTAACTTCAACGAAATATCCAGAATAATTCATTAAAATTTCAGACATTTATAGGTTATTTACTCATTTTTATGTTTGCGGATAATGCCCAACTTATATGATACCTTCATCTAACAAATAAATGGTTTTCATTTTATTTTCAACTCCAAAATGTATTAAAGCTGCTTCATATAAATTCATTTGCAAATCTTTCATTTTGGATACCTAAATTTTAGTATAAGAAAAACAATAATAAATGCTCAAGCAAAAAGAAGGTCAATTGTTAAATTGATAACATTATATCAGCATACATTTATAATCTATAACTATTGTTTTAATTCCTTCTAGAATTGGAAGGGCAAAATTTAAACATCCTTAATTGCTATAGTGATAAAACTATATAATATAACGATTTCATCATGAAACTTAAGAAGGAAAACGTTGTTTTCATTTATATTATCCCTCTCTTATTTATAATATGAAAAGAACAAGGGATGTTGATTATAAAAGTATATGTTTTTTTAGTGCCTGCTTATATTATGTAAATATAATCAATAACTAAGTCATTTATCCAAATTCCTAAACGATTTGAAAATAAATTAAACACATCATTCTAAATTGAATTATTTATATGCATGACTACGAATAGTTATAATACTTTGTAATTTATACACTTATTTCAGAAAACATTAAAAAATATTCTTTGCATACCAATTGTTTATCCAGTGACCAATAAATATTTATATATATTTAATCAATTTTTTTATATGATAATCTTCATTTAATTTAATTCAGTAATACAAATATAAATTTATATTTAAAAGTTTCATTACCTTATAATTATAAAGGTTTCATGCTATTAATTTTTCATTAAATGTTTATTTACCTTTCAACTTAATGGTCTACATTATAATTTATAAAACTTTATTCCCTATTTGTATAATGAAAAGTCTTTAATTTAGATATAAGTTTACAAAACTTATAATTTTACATTTGTCTATAGTAAATTGTTATAATAAAACCACATTTAAAAACAATAATTTAAGTTTATAGAAATAAAATGAGATCTCTACCATGAAGTTAGGTCTTAGTCATTATGGATTTCTTATATTCATATTCATGCATCTATTCGAAAACTTCATCGCAACCATAATAATTATTTTCATCACAAGCTTGTATATTTTTAGTAAATTTTTGGTACCATAAAATATTCAAAATTTATGTTACTATAATTATTATTTATATTGCCGACCATAGTCCGTTCTTATAATATTACATATTCTAAAATATCAATGAAACGGAATTATTATTAAAATCCAAAAATAATTCGAATAAGAAGACATAAGGTAATTGTAGAACACACATTAGCATTACCTCAGTACACCTTTTTACCTTTCCAACATCCGAATATCTCATATTCAATTCAAATTTGCTAAAAATCCTTACGTTTCTTCTCATGCATTAGCCATCATTATAGTTAAAACTTTGCTCCAAAACCCAAAAGCTTAATTCTCATGGAAAGTGGATTTAATTTCATTTTTAAATCGTTGGAATTGATGAATAGGAGCAATGAAGGATGGTCGATAGGAACTTTTGTGTCGCCGATAAGGCCACTGCCTTGAAACCAAAATTCGACACAATTATGACGCATATCGAGAGTTACTCTCTGTTCCTCAAGGTTAACATAACGATTCTTTAAATTTGTGCACTGAAAGTTCAAGGATTTAGAGATTTGCAGAAGTCATGTCCAGAAGTTTCAAATGTATTTGAAAGATAATTCTACTATGGATGAATTTGTGAAGAGAAAGAGATGAAGAAGGTGATTTTAGCTTACCCTGTCTTTTATACTCATTCCAGAAATGGAAACAATTGCTTATTGATATATAATATAAAAGGTCAGACAGTGAAAAATTTTCAGCGTTTTATTGTAGTTATCAACCCAAAGAGCTGTGTATTAAGTATTTACACATATTGTGAGCATCATTTTACCAGGGAAAGTTTTTGCTATTTTTTACCCATTTCAATAGGTGATAGGATGCCACTTGCTCTTACTATTGATTTTGTATAATTTCCCCAATCTAAAACATTCTTTACACTTGACAATGATTACCGACTGATATCGAAATGGAATCTGATTGCCGAACAAATTAGCTAAAATGGAGAAAATGTCTAAAGCCTAGTGGCTAATGCATTGTAAATAGCACATCTGTACTGCAAATGCACAACTTCATGCATGTTTATTAAAGACTGTCAATTGAAACGGATGTGAAGTTGTTGGTTTTCCTTCTGTTTGTACCAAATTGGGCACAATAGTTTTCAAAAGTATTTGAAGAGATAAAATGAAGAATAGAAATGTAAAACGAGGATTATCTAACAAACAATTCAAAAACAGATATGAAAACACGCAGAAACACAATGATTTAGAGTGGTTCGGCGTATGGCCTACGTCCACTATGAAGTTGATGACTTTATTGATATTCACTTACTGATTACAACTGATTACAGTGGATTACAGTGGATTGTATTGTTGAAATTCGAGTACAGCAGCAGCTATGAAGTACAAAAATAGTTTCGGTAGAGTATGGATGTCAAAGAGCCAAAAGATCCCTTTTCTGTAGTCCCTGAGGCTCTATTTATAGGCGTAAGAGGAAAATATTTCGCTCAGATCTCGGAAGACTTCTTATGGCATGTGGGTGTGCGCACGCGGTCAATCCCAGGTGATTTCGATTCGATCCATAATCGATACGAATGAATTTCAAAGATCAAGATTTGATCCAATCGTGTCAAAATTTGGTAGGAACATTCTTAGGTTGTACGTAAGCTCATGTGAAAATTTCGTAGCATTTGGACTTGTGGATTGCGAGTAATGATCGATGCAAGTTTGAGCTCCTTGGTGCTATCGAATTCGAATCCATCTGTTCGTATCAATTGCTTCGAATCGATACTGGGCACATGCTCGCGAGTTGACATGGCGCTTGATTTTTGGATCGGTCCACTTTCGATGCCGAATTGACCAAGTAATTCCAAGATTTTTGCCTCGTTCAAATCGATGGAAGTAGCTTAGTTCGTACCAATCGTTTGCATTGCCTTGTTCGTGTCGATAGGAGTAGCTTAGTTCGTATTGATCGATCGCATTACATTGCTCGTATCGATGGGGGTGGCTTTGTTCGTATCGATGGAGGTTGCTTCTACTTAATGGATACGAACGAACGATATTGTGATTGATACGAACAGATAGCGACCCTGCTTGGCTTGATGGACACGAACAGTTGTTACTTGAAGGATACAAAGTAACGATCACCTGATCGATTCGAACAAGGCTCTTCCAAGATGGATACGAACTAGACAACTATCGTATGAAGTGGAGCTTGTTTGATGGTGGAGTCGAATAGATCGATACGAACAAGCATATTCTCTCAATGGACACGAAGTAGCGCATCCTGATGGATTTGAACAACTGCTCACCGATGGATACGAACAAGATCGATGCGGAATGATGGGTTATGTTTTCGATCGATCATATCTTAAGCTGATGAACTCGAATTGACTCGAAATTTGGAACGTTGGCTTTCATATCTTTGCTTATCATGTCGTGTCAAATGTAGCTTGATCCGGATTCGGACAAAATTCATTGACATCCATAGTGAACTTATGCTTAATCGACATTCGGGATGAGCGATCCTTGGTTTCAGTCAATTCCTGTTATCTCGGCCTCACCAAAAGGCGGGATAACATTTGCCCCTCAATGTACATCTTGTGTGAACATGACGTGCTTTAAATAGTCGCATCTTTCATCCTGAATAGTTCCGTCCGACTTGTTGAAAGATTGTTGTCTTTTCGTCGAAAGTTGTAATTCTTGACTGATTTTTCAGTAATGTGAACTGTTGACTGCCAACTGTTGTACCATGTACCGTTGTAACTGATTGTTGTATGATACCGATTAGCCATTTGTTGTTGTAATCATCATCAGGTGGGCATTTGACCTATGAAATTTGAAAATTGAAAATTGAAAATTAGTCTGACATACATTCACATATGTTAACCTGATTCTTGTTGACGCTCCCACGTTTACAAGTCGTTGTCAGTTTTCTGGCGTCGAATTCCATATCGATCCTCTCCTGAACCGATGTGAAATTCGAGTTGTAAAACTGGTTGATGGTTGCTTGGAATGTCCCTTCGTACCGATCCTCTCTTGGGTCGATGTAAAAGGTCGAAAGATGGTTTTCGTATCAAGGGAAGTCGGATTGATGGATACAAAGTAAACATTCGCATCGATAGATATGAGTTTTGGTGGACTCCATAGTAGTGGGTATGAAGTTGTGACTTCGTATTTATGGAATTATGAGGGATACGAATAGAGTAGTTGGTTCCTCGTGCATTATTCGTAACGATAGATACGAGCTTTCATGGGCCGTGTGTTGATGGATACGAATATGACAATTCGTATCGATGGTGTCACATGGTTCCAGTGTAATCTTGCTATTCCTTTCATGTCGATGAAGCTTGAGCTGTTGAATTCAAATAGCTAATTCGCATCGATGCGTGATGAAACCGGTTGGAGTCGGTCGCGTTGACTAGGAGACGAACCATTTCTCTCTTTTCACTGGGTCCATATAAATACTTCCTGGACTAAGACAAAATGCACTTATTTTCTATTTTTATTTTCATCTTTGTATCATTCCAGAAACTTGGAAAAAGAAAACTCTCTTGCCTTCGAACCAGATTTTCTATCCATTGAACTAGTTGTTGCAATTAGGTAACTCATCGAACAAATTTAACCTCGTTACGACGATATTTGAATTCTCATGCCATCTTATTTATATTCACGGCCGAGTGTGTCTTGAAGGAAACAGGAGAGGGTTGAAGCGAGGTCGAGGAAGGTTAGAATTGCCTTCGTGTCGATTGGGGAAAATGAAGTATGGAGGGATGCGTGGGAATTTGTGGAATGCTATCACCCCCAATCTCGTATCGATGAGGAGCGAAAAACAAATACGCATCGATCCAGAAAGTGAACGTTCATTTCGATCTGGGTTGAGGACATTCATCGAACTTGGTGTCGATATTTCATAATGAAGAATTGGATTTGTTCTTCGTTTTGTATTGATGGATTGGGGAAGAAGGTGATTAACTTCGACGGCCAGCCTCGATTGATATGAAGTACCCAACCTTGTTGGATACGAAATTACTTTATGTCTTAAATATGAAGTTCCTGGGTAGAGATCGATACGAATCTATTCATCCTCGATTGATACGAAATCTAACGCTGACCCATCGATGCGAAGTTCTTGACTTAGAACAATACAAAATCCAACATCTTTACAGGACGATCCGAGTTTGAATTATAATAGTTTTGAAATCTTTGAACACTTGAACGTTCAACTCTGATGAGCTTTTGCTTTGCATATCTGAACTTAACTGTTAGACTGCATACTTGACTGCCTTTCAAAGCTCGTCGAGGGAACTGTAACTTAACTCAATTTTAAAGAATTTTAACTTGAATCGGTCTCTAAAATCCAGATGTCATGGTTGTGACGGTCAGCAATGATGGTCAGTCCAGTCGAATTTTGAAATTTCGTCGTTTGCATGTTTACTCATACTCCTTTGAATTTCTCATGTGGTATGTAGCACTGCACTGCACAACACATTCACACAGTACAAACTGGGGGATGGACGGGGTTATTATCGTCTAATGATGATTTTTCATAAGTTAGTTAGTTATGAAATCTATAAACTCACAACAACAGGAAATTCAGAGCTCACTTCCCCTAACAATCGAGATACCGGCCATCGCGGCCGAAGTTATAGATCCAGCTCCGGATGAGCTACCAGGCGCTACTTTTATCGGTAATCCGCCTGATTCTATACCGTCCAACGTTTTCGAAGACATGTTGGGATGGATATGTTTAAGGCATGGCTTGTCATTGGACGTTGTGCTATTGTCGAGGCCAAATGGTAGGACGCATTATCCACCGGAGGGGTTTACTGCTTTCAATCACCATGCATACGCAGCAAGAACACTTCCTCCATTTAACCAATACATTAGGGAAGTGCTGTCTTTCTTTGGAATCGCTCCATCTCAATTACACCCCAACGGATATGCTCCCCTGAACATCCTGTTTATTGTATTTATGGAGCATCTCTTTCGGCCACCGATTCCACTCGAAATTAGATACCTATTCAATGTCAAGAGCCAGGGAGATAGGCCTTCTTTTACATTCCTGGAAGCAGTCAGAAATAGTCAAGTGGCTATGGGGTCATGGACCAGGTTGAGCTACTTTAAAACATAATGGTTTTATGTCTGATGCCCCCAGGATTCGCCAGCCGATGGTTATTCAGACGTAAGTACCACAGTCTTTTGAAGCAGTTAACATGGTGATCATAACTGGTATCAAAACTAATATCTCCTTTTCTTTACAGCTATAATTCCATGACCCGAAGGTGCACATTTTAAAGAGATAGTACAGATTCTCCAAGAAGTCCCGAGTGAAGTGAGGGACATTGACTCGGTTCTAACAGATAGAAATTTAAGAATCGTTGGATTGATCTAGCGTAGCCAATGTATAAGGCTTGAGGGAACGCTAAGGGCTGTCTCGAAGAAACGAGTGAAGCGAAAAGATGCCTGGAGTTGTTATAACTGAGGGGTTGATCTAGAGAGAACACCCACCGATGATGAACTTGTGGCCGGCCTTCTGACGCCTTTCAAGATTCCGAAGGAAAGAGAAAAGGCAAGGAAGCTACTTTCAAATGCTCTAAATCCATGAAATGGAAATCTGTGGCCGTGTCTTTACCTGTTCCTGAGATTAGAATTTTGGAGGCTCCTCCCTCACAGGTGGAAGACCTTTTCGAAGGGCTTGCCAATATTTCAATTTCGAATTATGTGTCATTTCAACATGATGCCGGATTGGATGAGCTTCAGCATGCTTTAGACTTAAGCGAGTCTTTTCCCACTAGTCTGGCTGACATTTCCGGTTGGTCGGGGGGTGCACATACATATACACTTCAGGGAACTACATGATTTCCGACCATAAGTTGCTTACTTTGGGAGATCACTAACTCTGTTCTTCTTTCACTTTGCGGATATAATAACTAGGCGAGACTCTACGCTCGAAAGCCTCCATTCAGCTCGCCAATCTTCTACATATTATGAGTCATGTAGGAGAGAGATAGAGAAGGATTACGACCATGGATACTCCATTCAGGAACGATACGATAGAGATAGGGACAAGGACTACAGACATCGATCCCGATCCCGTTCTCCACCTCCTAGAACCCCTACACACCCCTCGAATTATGGAAAACAAGCGGTAGAGCCTCCCCGCCAGAAACCTTCTTCTCAAGTATCTAGGCCTGAATCACACCGTCATAGAATCGAAACAATGGCCCCCATAATTGTAGAGCGGGTCCCTACAGAACTTACAGGTGAAGGAGCGATTAAGATCGCCCAATTGAAAAAGGATTTTCCGATCATTTGTTTTGATGGCCACATTTTTCCTCCGCACTTAAAGAGAATTCCACCAGAGCCGGAGAATACGATGCACGACTACACACGACTTCTATACTCAGTATAAGGAATGGTTGAAAGCTGCAGAAAAAGCGTCGAAGGTGGCCTTTGAGCGGGCAGCTAAATGACCTTACTCAGAAAGATCGCATTATCCAAGTGCTTAACACCAAAGCTGAATCTTCCCGAAAGTCAGAAGTTGAGGCCACTCAAAAGGCCGATGATGCTAACTTGGCCATGAAGAGGATGAGGCAGACACATTACGCCCTGATGGAGCAGATGGACCATCGGAACGCCACCGTTACCATCGAACGAGACGCGGACCTCGAAGAACTCAACGAGCTTAAGGCCAAATTCTCCAAGGATAGGGATGATGCAAACAATGCAGCCCAGGAGGCATATGAGTAGACCATAGTGCTCCGTGCTGAACGGGATGCAACAGTGGAGAAAGTCCACGCGGTGGAGACCGAGGTCGAGGGAAGGATCCAGATGGCAGATTCAAGGGTAGAGGCTGATATCGAAGATCTCCTCATCACTTACAATGCTAATGTGCTGAAGCATAGGAACTTAGCCTAGCTTGAAAATTACCCGGTACACCTTCACAATGCCTGGGGTGGATTGGTTGAGGAGGAGAAGGCGACGATCTAGATGAATCAATCGATGAGTTTGAGCTTGAGAATCATATGCTGAATGAAGATGAAAGAAATATTCTCCACGAGTCGATGATTTCACATAAAAGGGAGAAACTCGATACCCAACACTCGGAGGTCAGAGAAGGTTCAAGTGTTGAGCATCATGAGACGAGTATTGAGACTCCTGCGCCAACCCAACCTGAACCTGCACCAGCGGTTGAACCCTAATCTGTCCCTACTTACAATCCGAAACAACAGCAACTATCTCCTGTTAAAGACCACACTTCTGAAGCCGTTCAACAATCTATAGCCTAACTGAGGAAGGTACTCTGAACATTCTTTATACGTGTCCAAAGTAAGAGGCTTGATTTGAAGTGTTTACTAACAGTCTGTCTTTTCCTTTGTCCAGTGACTGGAGTTACATCGATAGCGCCTCCTGCAACTCAAGAATCACATCAAACGCAGGAAGCTATCATTACTGAGGCGATCACCACAACAACGACTGCACTAGTTGATGGAACGCAGGGGCACACTCTCTTTTGACGAGCAAATGATGGAGGAACTTCTCAGTCGCCACAGTGACCCTTTTGCGGACCTGCCATTTGTTATAAGTGGAATCACACCTGCTACTGGCTCTTCGATGCCGACCACTGATGACTCCAGTGAGGCTTAAGCAACTCGTGAAGGAGAGATATTGGCCTAAATCAATGCTAAAATGGAGGCAGTGAATCGTGGTAGCAGTTCTAGAGGTAGAATGGCGGCACCAGGCCCGGCTCCACTGAGAATGATATCACCTGGTGGTAAAATTATTGATTCCAACGTGTCTATTCTGCCTACTATAGTGGATCCAACCCTTTCGACTCCGCCTATAGGAAGTATCCCCGTACACTCGAGTTCGGAGGAGGATGTTAAGATCATGCCCCCGCCTTGAGATCATCCGCCAAAAGGCAAGAGTTCAAAGAGAAGACTAAGAAGCAGCTCTGGCGGGTCTACAGCGAAGAGGAAGCCGAAAAGAAAAAAGAGTAGATAGGCCTCTTCGGCACATTTTTTGGTAGATAGATATGAATCTATTTTGCTTCCCTTTCATAGGCCGTGTGTAGATGCGGGTTCTGCCCCTGCTAGTAGGAATTCTAAAAATAACTTATACATGAACTTCTTTCTCAGTTGGTTGAAATGAAATTTTTCTTTGACTTCAGCTCAATTATTGTTTATTTTGCTTAAGTGTTCCATTATTTGAATTCTAGTCCAGTGCACTTGTAGAGTTCCAACCTCTGAATCCAGTTTGTTTTTATTTGTCAAGCCTGTAAATCACAAACACGAGTCGTGACCCGGGATAAAGTCGAACTACGATGTTGCACGGCTTCAGTCGATGGTTGACACTTAAACTCTGCCCCTAGTTTTGGGATGAGTTGTAAAGATAAGCCAGCGATTGCATTTCACCTTTATTTTGTTGAGCTTCACATCGTCAAATCGGTTCTAACACAGGTGAGAGTTGAGTGGTCGAATCACACTCGGTCACTTAATGTCGATCACATCCGCTCTCTAGGGATTTGTATTCGAACTTCGATGGTCGATCATGCTCATTTTAAGTATGTGTCCATGCTCCAAGGACTTAAGTTAGTTTATGTTTATACTCCTACTCACACTCTGGGAATTTGGAGTTGATGTTTATACATTCGCACTTTGGGAATTTGGAGTTAGCGTTTATACTCCGACTCGCACTCTGGGAATTCGGAGTTAGTGTTTATACTCTAATTCGCACTCTGGGGACCTGGAGTTGATGTTTATACTCCAATTTGCACTCTGGATATTTGAAGTTGACGTTTATACTCCGACTCGCACTCTAGGAATTCAGAGTTGGTGTTTATACTCTAGTTCGCACTCAGGGGAACCTAGAGTTGATGCTTATACTCCAATTCGCACTATGGGAATTTGGAATTAGCCGACAGATGGTCAGTCGCACCTATTTAGGCTTTTAGGATTTCATCTGCACTCCCAAAATGATGGATTTATCAGGATCATGGATGGTTGATTCACATCTACCCTGAGTTGACAAGTGAGGTTGTTAGATGGACTAATCCATCCTTCTCAAACCTGGTTAGGATACGGTCGAAGTCATTAGGTGGACGGGTCCACCCTCTTCGAAATTGCATTTATGAGTTTATACTCCAACTCGCACTCTGCGTGATTGGAGTTAGTTAAAGGATTGTCGTGTATCAATCCTTCTTTGACTTTAATGCAGTGACTTGCTCTCGAGCTCGGATTTCACTTAGTGACCGGTCGTATCACAGTCACTCCCTATTCGGATAAATCTCACCGTATGATGGAACTTATCTCTTTGTGCGTCGTGATGGTTGTATGTCACATTCAATAAATCACAGCTCTGGCTCGAAGAGATGGCATTTTATTGTGGAAATGAGAAAATACGGCAAAGTCGGTTGCCTTATTAGAAATTCAAATTTCGAACAAAAAAAATGCAAATGAAAGATAGACTAAAATAGATAAATCATGTCATGTGTAGTAGCAACGGAGACTCTCGCTGTTCCAGGCCTCGGCTAAGTATGACCGTCAACGGTCGATATTTTAAATGTGCCATCTTCGAGTTTTCGTTCATTTACATACGGTCCTTCCCAAGTTGGTTTCATGTGCGAAGGAACCGGATAGATTCTTTTGAGGATGAGATCGTTGAGTTCAAAGTTTGGGGTCGGACCTTGGCGTTGTATAATTGGGCGACCCGACTTCCGTATGCGGCTGCCCTTAGATCAGCCTCTTCGCACTTCTCATCCAGCAAATCCAAGGATTCAGTAAGTAGAATGGCATTTGTATTTGGATCATAATAAGTTATATGATGAGAAGGTACTTCCATCTCGACTGGAATAATGGCTTCTGAACCATAGGATGGAAAGAACGGAGTGTGTCTGGTCGAGGACTTGTGGGTTGTCCGGTAAGCCCATAAAGCCATAGGAAGCTCATCAACCCACTTATCCCCGGCCTTTTCCAGTCGCTTCTTCAGAATAGACTTGATAACCTTATTAACAACTTCAACCTAGCCATTCTCTTGAAGGTATGCAACTGCAGAGAATTTCTTTTGAATATGGAATCGTTGGCAGAAACCTTTGAAATTCAACAATGTCGAACTGGGTTCCGTTATCAGTGATGATGGTATGTGGGAGAACAAATCGGCAGATAATGTTGCGAACTACAAAGTTGATCACCTTCTTTGTCGTGATTGTAGCAAGAGGTTCATCTTTGGCCCACTTAGTAAAGTAATCAAATGCGATGATGGCGTACTTTGCACCACCTTTGGCCAGAGGTAGAGAGCCAATGATATCGATGCCCTATACTGTAAATGGCCATGGATTAACCATTTGGCTTATCTCAGTAGGTGGGGCTCTAGGAATTCGAGCATGCTTTTGACATTTATCACATTTTCTGGCATAATCTGATGCATCGCAGTTTACAGTTGGCCAATATTATCCATATCGGAGTACTTTCTTAGCGATAGCTTGCTCCCCGGTGTGACAACCACATTCTCCTTCATGAACATCATGTAATACTTGCTTAATTTCACATGGGCGATACACCGGAGTAGAGGAATGGAGTACCCTCTTTGGTACACGACTCCATAGTGAATCGTGCAGCTTTACGGAGAATCTGTCTTTTCTCACTCCTGCACTCAAGCAGCGTCCCATACTTGAGGGAATTTCGAAACAGAGTCTTCCACGACTCTTTATGGGAAGTGCTTCGAATACACAGTCTGTCTCCATCTGATCAATGCTTGGGGAAGATAACGTTTCCACAGGAACGAGTCTCATTTGTCGTGGTTCGCTCGTACTTGCTAACTTTGCCAATGAATTATCCTCTTGATTGCACTACGGGGTACGTAGAAGATGGCATAATAATCAAACTGATTAAGTATCTCCTAGAATCAATCTCGATAAGCCGCCAGTCTTCGATCTTTGGCCTGATATTCACCGTGGACTTGACACACAACCAACTATGAGTCACAATAAATTTCCACAGCAATAATTCTCAAATCTCCGGTGAGTTTCAATCCGGCAGTCAAGGCTTCATATTCAGCTTCATTTTTGGTCGCACGAAAATCAAACTTTAAAGCATAACATATGGACCGACCTTCGGGGGTTTCAAGTACTACTCTAGCACCCGAGCACCGGTCGTTTGATGCACCATCGATATACAGCTTCCAGATATATTTAGGAGATTCACTGGTTTTGAGCAAGCCCTCTAGGATAGTAAATTCGGCTATGAAATCCGCTAGGACTTGCCCTTGAACAGCTCGCCTTGGAGTAAAAGTAATATCAAACTGGCTCAGTTCAATGTTCCATTTTGAGTAATCTACCAGATGTTTTAGGCCCCGTAAGGACCCGTCGTAATGGATGATCGGTGTAAACAGTGATATGATGAGCCTGGAAATACGGACGGAGCTTCCTTGAGGCAATAACTAGACAAAAAGCCAACTTCTCTAGTTCTGATAGGTTCTCTCGGCTCCAGTTAGTCGTTTACTAACGTAGTAGACCGGATTCTGCACTTGGTCTTCCTCCCTAACTAAGGTAGCACTGATTGCATTTTCTGATACAGACATGTAAAGGTATAATTGCTCGTGATCGATAGGCTTTGACAAAATTGATAGTGTGGAGAGATGTTGAATCAGTGCTCGGAATGCGCCCTTGCATTCCATGGTCCATTCGAAATTCCATTTCCCTTTTCGAATCAAATCAAAGAAAGGAATGCATTTGTTGGTTGACTTAGAAATGAACTTGCTCAATGGTGCTACCTTCCCGTTGAGGCATTGGACTTGCTTTATGGTTCTTGGAGTCTCAAGATTCTAATCGCCCAGATCTTTTCGAAATTTGCTTCGGTTCCTCAAGCGTTGACGATGAACCCAGGAATTTTCCGAATGCAACTCCAAAGTGACATTTCAGTGGATTGACCTTCATCTTGTATTCTCGAAGGATGCTAAACATTGATTTCATGTCTTTAACATGATCAGTGAAGAATCCTCACTTTACCAGCATGTCGTCTACATATACTTCCATGGTCTTTCCGATCTGGTCAGCAAACATTCGATTGACTAGTCGTTGATATGTAGCCTCAGCATTCTTGAGTCCTAAGGGCATGACTTTGTAGCAGTAGAGTCCCAGATCAATCACGAAGCTGGTACGTTCTTGGTCGGGTAAGTATATGGGTATCTAGTTATAACCGGAATAAACATCCACAAAAGATAATAACTCATGCCCAGCCGTTGAATCTACGAGCTGATCAATTCGGGGAAGTGGAAAACTGTCTTTCGTGCAAGCTTTTTTCAAGTCAAAGTAATCAACACACGTCCTCCATTTCTCATTTATCTTTCAGAAAAGTATAGAACTGGATACCCATTCGGGGTATAAGGCATCTCGAATAAACCCATTCGATTTTTACTTATTGATCTCTTCTTTAAGGGCGACAGATCTCTTTGGATCCATACCATGCCTTTTCTATTTAACCGAGATATACCGCGGGTCAATATTCAAAGTATGGCTCACTATGTCCGACGAGATCTCACACATGTCAGCATGCGTCCAAGTGAATACGTCAAGGTTCGTCCAGAGAAATTCAACCAATTCCTTCTGTGTCTGCTAGCTTAACTGAGATCCAATCTGTACCATCTTTGAATCGTCATCATCGTCGATCGAGACATCGATTGTCAGTTCAGGCGGGGATGCTTGACTGTCTTTAATTTCACCTTCACTTTCAGCATCTCTCGGGTCAAGATCCCTTTGGAATTGGTTGAGGTGCCCGGGCTGGGCCCAGGCACCAATTGTCAATTAGCAGCAAAACGGACGTAAGACATTCCTCTACACCCTTTCTCTTTTCATTGCGCCCTGCATAGCTCAGCAACATAACAGGCTCGTCCAGCAGCCTGATCTCCCTGAACGACTCTAACTCCACTATCAGTGGGAAATTTTAGAGTCAAGCACCATGAGGCAATGGCAGACCTGAATTCAGCGAGGGTCGGTCGGCCCAAGAAAGCATTGTAAGAAGAGCCTATTTCCAAAACAACAAACTGTAGTATCCGGACACCCCGACATTCTCAAACTCCCAATTCCACTGGTAGTTCCACCACTCCAGTGGGTATAGTAGCACTCCCATTGAAGCCATGGATTCGAGATTGGCAAGGTTTTAAATCTTTGGCTTCCATCTTCATTTGATCATATGCTCGCTTAAACAAAATATTCACAGAGCTTCCACTGTCAACCAAGATCCTCTTCATCCAAGTAGGACCTACTTAAGCAGATATGACAAGTGGATTGATAGTGGGGGCTTCGACCTTATCAGCATCTCTGTTTCGGAACATAATGTCATCAATCATCGTCTTCTGTTTCTTGGCCGGAGCCTCATCATCACAACTACTACAACATTCGAAGTCCACATGCTTAATAGAGCTGTCATACGACTCCATTTCCCTCCAACTTGGTTCTGCTGGATGAGGACCACCACTTATTGTATTTATCACCAACCTTCCACGGGTACGAGCGGGTTCCTTCTGTCTTGCCTAGCTGGGTATATTATTCTGATTCGATGGGCCTGCACCTCCAGACTGCGGCGCCCGCACAAACTATTGAAACTTCCTCTCTCTAATCAGCTTCTCAATGATATCTCGAAAATGGCGACACTCATTCGTCTAGTGGTTATAACTCTCGTGAAACCTACAAAAATTTTCTGTTTGGATCTGTCTCTTCGATGACGGCTTCGGAGCAGGCTTCTTGTACTGGATAGTATTGCAAGTTCGTAGATGTACATTTTCAAGTGATGTATTTAGTGGAGTGTAATTATCGAACATAGGAGCTCTAGGTCATGGACCACGGTTTGATCTCGTTTTTTGTTTTGGTTTCCATTATCCCTCTGCTGATTTTGTTTGTTTTGAATGTTTAACTAAACTTTTTCGGAACTCTCCCTGAACTGCTTGACTACAACATTTCTTTGAATTCCTTCACCACTAGGCCCCGCATCATCCTTCTTCCTAGACAGTTTCGCATCCTCCCTTCTCAAGAATTGGGCTGCTTTGGAATAGAAATGATCCAATGATGCATGAGGTTTTCTAGACAACCAATTTTCGAACTCTAAATCAGGATCAATCTCCTTAGTTAATGCCACCAAGATAGAGTTGTCATTGGGATTGCTTATCTCTACACATGCAGCATGAAATCGCTCTATAGCGTCTGAGCGTCTCCCTAGGAGCTTGAATGACACTGGATAGAGTATTAACATCCTTTGGCCTTGTGACATGCATTCGAAACTGCTCAATGAACTTTGTTGCCAATTGGTCAATACAAGAAATAGATCAGGGTGGCAAATGAGTGAACCACATAGTAGCTATGCCCCCCAAAGAAATAGGAAAACTATGACATTTCACTGCATCATCAGCTCTCGCAGCATTCATCAGCCATTAATACTTCAGAATGTGTTGGTTGGGATCAGAACATCCTTCATAGATGGGTAAAGCCAACATTCTGAATCGCCAAGGGGGTTTAGCATAGAGTATTTCATCTGTGAAGGGAGTATGACTTCAAGAGATTTCCTAGTCGTCATTTGTGAGGCTATGACTCTCGTGGATCATCTATTGAATCATAGTTGTTATATCCGGCATCTGGAAATTCTGTGCACGTTGAGCCAAGGTGTGGTCGAGTTTCACAATGCGAGATTGGACCAGTCACTGTCGACATCTGATCTCGCCTCCTTGGCTCGATGTTCTATGGAACATAGGGTTTGGGAGTATGTCCATGTTGACGTGGTTTGGATCTGACTGATTCCGGGCATCAACTTTGGGTTCAATAGCAGTGGTGGCAGCGCGGTTGTCTATAGTATAGCGAGGAACCGTACCTCCCTGGAAGGAGGGTACAGTCTGGTAGCTGGTCGACGGCCAACTCTGGGTTGCCTAATATTCAGTGCAAGTTAATGTCCAGTAGCCTGAGTGTAACTCCCGTCTAGCCGTGGATGCATAGATCTGTGATGGTAGTCAGATGAGGCTAAACGCTCGGTGGAGGAATGAGAAACATGATCTCTTTTGGATCTTCTACGCCTTTGGCGATTCAGCTGGTTAGTCAGCTCCCGCTAGCACGCAACTATTCAGTAAGTTTCTGCCGACTCTAGGTCAACTCTTGAAGTAGCATTTGGAAATCTTGTCTGGTAACAGGGCCTGACGGATTTGATAGTCCGGCAGCATTCTGGTTGGATGGAGGCAGTTGTATAGGATTCTATATGTCCCGTCCTTCTTGGTCTGCAGCTGTAGAAGCTGTTCTTGTGCTAACCATGGTAGACAATGAAGTCCTTTTCTAGATCTGATGCAAATATGAATAGGTTAGAAGGATTCTGAACTTGAGATCTAGATCTTCCTCTTGGATTTGTGCAATCCGGTATCGATAGTAGATCCAAAGAGCAAGAGAAAAACTATGTTTTCTCAGTGAAAGCACCAAAGTGTTTATACCAAAATTGGGCACAACACTCTTCGAAAGTATTTGAAGAAATAAAAATGAAGAATAGAAATGTAAAAAGAGGATTATCTAACCACTTCAAAAACAGATATGAAAACACGCACAAAAGGATTATCTAACAACCACTTCAAAAACAGATATGAAAACACGCACAAACACAACAATTTAGAGTGGTTTACCGTATGGCCTACGTCCATTATGAAGTTGATAACTTTATTGATT
The DNA here is from genome assembly GCA_030765085.1 of Allium cepa. Classification (NCBI taxonomy): domain Eukaryota; kingdom Viridiplantae; phylum Streptophyta; class Magnoliopsida; order Asparagales; family Amaryllidaceae; genus Allium; species Allium cepa. The sequence continues at coordinate 733,581,061 of CM060943.1, forward strand.
TTCACTTGCTGATTACAACTGATTACAGCGGATTAGAGTGTTGAAATTCGAGTACAACAACAGCTATGTACTACAAAAATAGTTCTGATACAGTCTGGACATCAAAGAGCCAAAAGATTCCTAGTAGGCCCTAGGGCTCTACTTATAGGCGTAGGAGGCACATATCTTGCTCATATCTCGGAAGACTTCTTCCGGCATGTGGGTGGGCCCCTACGATGGATCTCAGGCGATTTCGACTCGATCCGTGTTCGATACGAACGGATTTTGTATCGATCAAGATTTGATCCAATTGAGTCGAAATTTGGCAGGAACATTCTTTGTGTTGTACGTAAGCTCCTGTTAAAATTTTGTAGCATTTGGACTTATGGATTGCAAGTTATGATCGATGCAAATTTGAGCTCCTCAGTGCTGTCGAATTCGAATCCATATGTTCGTATCGATTGCTTCGAATCGATATTGAGCACGTGCTCGCGAATTGACGTGGCGCTTGATTTTTGGATCACTCCACTTTCGATGCCGAGTTGATCGAGTCATTCCAAGATTTTCTCCTCGTTCATATCAATGATCGTTGCCTCGTTCGTATCGATCGATTACATTGCCTTGTTCATATCGATGGGAGTAGCTTAGTTCGTATCGATCTATCGCATTGCATTGTTCATGTCGATGGGGGAAGCTCTGTTCGTGTCCATGGTGGTTGCTTCTACATGATGGATATGAACGAATGATATTGTGATGGATACGAACAGACGATATTGTGATGGATACGAAAAGACGACGACCCTGCTTGGCTTGATGGACACGAACAGTGGTTACTTGATGGATTCGAAGTAACGATCACCTGATGGATTCGAACAACCAATGCTTGATGGATTCGGACAAGGCTCTTCCAGGATGGATACAAACTAGAGATCTGCCGTATGAAGTGGAGCTTGTTCGATGTTGGAGTTGAATAGATCGATACGAACAAGCAAATTCTTTCGATGGATACGAAGTAGCGCATCCTGATGGATTCGAACAACTGCTCGCCGATGGATACGAACAAGATCGATGCGGAATGATGGGTTATGAATTTGATCGATCGAATCTTGAACATATGAACTCGGATTGACTCAAAATTTAGAACGTTGGCTTTCACGGCTTTGCTCGTCATGTCTTGTCAATTGAAGCTTGATCCAGACTTGAAAAAAATTCATCCACATCCATAATGAACCTGTGCTTACTCGACATTCGGGATAAGCGATCCTTGGTTTTCAGTCAATTCCTTGATATCTCAGCCTTGCCAAAAGGCGGAATAACACCTTCATTGTTAGACAAAATTGTATCTTGAACGGTCACAAAATATAGGTTTACATCATAGTCGTTCAGATAATTAATTTTTTACTTGGTTTAAATGTGTATTTTATAGCCAGTGGTGGCACTAGCTTGAAGCCATTATAGCCTAGGTTTGGAGACAACAAGTGGATCAAAGGGAAAAAACAGTAGTATATGTAGTATGATAACTGAGATAAGGCATCAATTTCTCTTTGGATAAGCTTGTGTTAAATTGGTAGTGAGTTAAAGTTGTTCTTTCCTTGGAGGAATTTATGAATGGCAGAGGAGAAGAGGACTGGTTTATTTGGAAACAACCATAGTTAATTCCTTGTTTAATTGTGATCCATTCATGGAATAATCCAATATGTGGCCTATATAAGGCTACTTCCAATGATCATTGGAAGGCATTACAGGGTTTTACAATTAAAAACAAACCTTTACTTTGGAAATTTGTTGATTTACCTTTACTATGTTGTGGCCATCACTTCCTATAAAGCAGGTCTACAAATCGACCATACTACAGTTGTGTTGTTCAGGGCAGAACATTGTGATCATATTATGGCATTACCAACCGCTACCATCTAAAATGGTACCGAAAAATAGGAATTGATTTGATTGGTACATTTTGTCAAACTGCATAAAAATATATGTGGTACCGTAATAGTAATCAATCGTGAATATTGATAATTACCACACCAACCACTTACCTTAACATACATACATATGTGTATGTCTGTTCTTATGTTTAATTATATATTTTTGTTGAATGCAATTCTTATTTTGTATTTTAATATCATATTATATACGATATTTTAGCCTCTTCCACAACATTTTCTATGTTTGACAACACAAAATGAAATTGATAAACCAACATAAAAAATAACAATTTCTAGTATTTACCCTTTTAACGTGAAATATTGCGAATAAATAGATATCATATTTGTAAATGGTAAAAAGTTTATTATCGGCCTCTACCAACCATTACCAATTATAAACCAAAGTATTTGTATTCCGATTATTTTGATCGATGATGTTATAATTTTTCCATTACCATATAAATCGGTATGGTAATGGTTTGGAGCATGAATTTTTGGTACCAAACCGAATCCAACCCCGATCGACCATTGTAGTCGTGATGTGTGAATTGTCCTTGCGTACATCATTTGTGAAAGCCAAATATATTGGAATTAAAAAAAGCAATGCACACGAATTGACCGAGTTCTCATAAATTTCATTATTGAAGGGCGATACTTAGAAAAGAGTAAATCAATATATATTTGGTATATATAGCAATTACTATTTGTTACGTACCTATGGATCAAGTTATTATATATAATTGTGGTCGAATCCACTCAATATTGGACTTATGCAGAATTTTCTGACAATAAAAATGTTAAAGTAATGGTTAGAAATATGTTTGGGTTCAAAAAGTAGGTAGTAAACCCGAGCTATTGAAAGTCAAAATAACATTCATTAATAAACCAATATAACCACAATTACATATATCATCATTTATAAAGGAAAATATCATTCACATTCACCTGGAAAAGGGTAAACTAGTTGTTTAAAACAATAAGCATATAAAAAATACAGGAACATTTGCATATATGGTTTCAAAACATTTTGCTTTGTCTGACGCTGGATTTGGAGGCAAAAACATCATACCTGAAACAGAATATTTATTATAAGGAAAGGAAATTAGAAACTCACAAACTACATAAAGTTTTAAATGGCAGTATAAGGTGATCGTCAAGGAGATTCACGACTTCAAGCATACTCTTGTCATAGATTTACTAAATTTAAAGGGAAACATGTTAATGCTGTAGTAATTTTAGGAAAATTTATTGATTTTATAAACGTAGGTGCTTTGTTGGAAGATATAACTTCATCGTCAGTATATATCCATTTTAATCACTTTACTAGCAAATTTTCTTGCAATAATTGCAGTCCATACTTGTTGGGGTGTCTCACATTGTGTAGTGTGGATAATGAATGCACAAGGAAAAGAAGAATAGTCCCACATCGTGAAAAATAATAGATGTAGAGTGATATATATTATTTTAAAAACCCAGCAGAACCCGGAAGATCGGTAAACTCCTGAAGAGGGTGTAGTAAAGCTGTCTGCTGATCCAAGCCCCATACCCCTGATAAATTTATATAGGATGGGAAGGCGCATGGTAGAAATCGAACCTGAATCTTTTTACCAGAACCTAAGCCTCCTTTCCACTATGTCGCACTCGTATATTTTTTTAAAAAAATGGGTAAAAGCTTTATTACTAAGCCCAAGCAAGGTCGGCCCGACCCAATACAACAAATATTAGTTCGAAAAGTCTACACACATTCCAGATAAAAATTAATAATAAAAGAACTACTTCATCTTCCTTCGAATTTTTCACGGAGGATTCCATGGCTGCTCCAGCTGAATCTCGTTATTATGTGCTTTTAGTCCTATCTTCTTCAATGCATCTTGTTCAGCAACTGATAGATCTGTGAGTTTTCCTGCTCTTTTCATAATATTTCGTACATTTCGTCTTATCATTTCGCTAATTGCATGTTCACTTTGTGTTTGTTTTGGAATATATGTCTATTTCTTTCTCTCCACACATGCCATACAGAAGTGGTCATCAAAATGGAAGCAACTTTCTCCATTAGGCTTTTGGTTTTCTTGTTTCTTGTCAAGTAAATCGCAATGTCGCATAAGTAATAGTCTTGTAAGTTGCAATTCAGAACTGTCTTTTGTTTATCCCATATTTTCCTAGTAAATGTACAGTGAAAGAAAAGGTGTTTATGGTTTCCTTCCTCCTGTCTATAGAATACACAAATCAAGTCTTGTATTATCCCTTATTTTTTAAGTCTGTTCATGATAGGAAGTCTGTACGGTAGAGCCTTATAAGTTGTTTATGACATTTTGGGGGTACTTGCTCTATTCCAAACGATTTGAGCCCATTTAATTTAAATACTTCTTTCCCTAAGTTTCAATGCATACAGAGGAAGATATTTTATGTTAGGGAAAATTATACAAGAAAACTCATGGAATTTTCCCCCTAACACACACACGAGTGTTACGGCACGCGCTGCGCACGTGAATTGTTTTCTTTATAAATTGTATATGTTTAAATCAGCCAAAAAATGATTTTTTATTTTCAAGTGATATTGAGATTTATATATTCATAAAGAAGTATTTTGAATTTTTAAATGAGGTTTAATTTAATTTTAGATCATATTTTTAGAAGCGTTTTGAATTTGTAAAGCATGTTTAATTGTTAGATCCTATTTTAGAGGTGTTTGAATTTGTAAAAGAAGTTTAATATTATATCATATTCTTAAATGATTAAGATTTGATAATATATAGAGAGACGATTTTGGTAGTTCACGTTGATACCAAAAAAGTGTGACACCAAAACTATTACAAGTATATATAAGCATAACGGTACGCGCTTTGCACGTGAACTATAAATTGTATATGTTAATATATTCAAGTAAAAATGGTTTGGACAAATATTTAGTCATATTTTTATGTTAAAATCATGTGTAGTTGGTTTGAATTTTAATTTATGCATATATTATTTTTGTTAGTTTGAATTTTTCTTATATTATGAATTAATAAAAAATTTGTAAAATTTTTTATTTATTAAATCCTAATTTTAAGTGATATTAAGAGTTGGTAATATTAATAGATGAGTGTTTTGAATTTGTAAAAGAGTTTAATGTTAGATTCTATTTTTAAGCGATATTAAAATATGATATTATCTGTAGAGGGTGGTTTTTGATAGCTTATAATGTTACCGAAAAAGTGTGATACCAAAGGTATTACAACTACTATTAAAGATAATAAATAAATTTGTAAAAAGAGGTTTATTTGGTAGATATATTTTTAAGTGATGTTAAGAGTTGATAATACTTATGGAGGGATATTTTGAATTTGTGAATGAGTTTAATGTTAGATCATATGTTTAAGCAATATCAAAATTTGGTACCTGTAGAGGGGCATTTTTGGTAGTTTACGTTAATATCAAAAAAGTGCGATACAAAAGATATTACAACTATTTAAAGATGAGTGTAATGGAGTGCTTCGCCGCTTCGCGTGTGAATTGTTTTTCTTACAAATTCTATATGTTTAAATCAATCAAAAAAATAATTTTTTATTTTAAAGTGATATTAAGATGTGTATACTTGTAGAGAAGTTTTTTGAATTTGTAAACAAAGTTTAATTTTAGATTTTATTTTTAGAAACATTTTGAATTTGTAAAACATGTTCAGTTATTAAATCCTACTTTTAGAGGCATTTGAATTCATAAAAAAATCAAGTATTGGATCCTATTTTTAAGTGACTAAGATTGGATAATATATATAGGGCATTTTTGGTAGTTCACGTTGACACCAAAAATGTGTGACACCAAAGCTATTACAATTATTAATAAAGATATACGAGTGTTACGGCACGTGCTTCACGCATGAATTGTTTTCCTTATAAATTGTAGATTTTTAATCAGTCCAAATTTTTTTTTCTTCATGTGATATTAAGATTTGTATATTCGTAAACAAGTATTTTGAATTTGTAAGAAAGTTTAATTTTGGATTTTATTTTTAGAAGTGTTTTGAATTTGCAAAGCATGTTTAATTGTCATATCCTACTTTTAGGGGCGTTTGAATTTGTAAAAGAAGTTTAATGTTAGATTCTATTTCTAACTGATTAAGAGTTGATAATATATAGAAGGGCATTTTTGGTAGTTCACATTGATATAAAAAAGTGTGACACCAAAACCATTACAACTATTATTAAGATATATATACGAGCGTTACGGCACGCGCTTCACGCGTGAATTGTTTTCTATAAATGGTATATGTTTCAACACATTAAAAAAAGCACAAATATTTAATCATATTTTACGTTGAAATCATGTGTAGTTTTTTAATTTTTATTTAAGTTCCAATGTCTATTTTGTTTTAGTTTGAATTTTTATTTCTGTTATTAATTAATAAATAATGAATTTATAAAGGAAGTTTATTTGTTAGATATATTTTATAATGATTAAGATTTGATAATATTTATATAGTGCATTTTGAATTTGTAAAAAAAAATTAATTATTAGATCCTATTTTTATATGATATTAAGGTTTGTTAATGTTTGTAGAGGGAGATTTTGAATTTGTAAAGTGTGTTTATTTTTAGATCCTAATTTTAAGGAATTTAATAATATCCACAGAAGGGCATTTTTGATAGTCCACGTTGACACCAAAAAAGTGTGACACCAAATGTATTACAACTATTATTAAAGATATATATATATATATATATATATATATATATATATATCTTTACTATTAATAATGAGAATTCAATGAATAGAATCAACCATGTCTATTTGAAATACCCAAAATACCCTTTATATCTCTATAAAGCAATGTAGGTGGCAACCGTTGGATCGTTCATTGTAGAAGTAGTAGCTAAAATTATTTCAACTATTTCTCAATTTTCATGTCATTCATTATTGGACCATGTTAGGCATTATCTCAACTCAATTAGTTGCAATTGGAACAACTAGCTTATATACACAACAATCAATATATTTGGAAGATGCGAGATTAATTATACATTTATTCGTACACATTAAACAACAATACCTACAAAATTTGTAACTATAGCTATACTTAGATTTGCTAACACATACTAAAATAGAATAGATAAACAAATTCTCACACATACTATAGCACATGCACACTAAAGCAGTAAATATAGCCATACATAGATTTGCTGACACACATAAATACATATAAGTTTATAAATATAGGCTGAGCACTCACACTTATACCCAGATTGAACACTCAAGCATGCTAATGAAAATATGAAATGCAACAAGGACCAGTGAACTAATATGATACACACGAAACAAGAAACAATGTCAACTTCCATAAAAGAATGTAAAGGCTAAAAAATCTAAATAGCAGCAGCAGACGTGTACTAAATAATCACACACGAACTCATGAAATTAATAAATAGCAACAGATATGTATATGTTATATAGATGTAGACGCTTCTATTCCAATTTCCACTCTATTGCGTATTCATATGTCCAGTGCCCAGAAATAATACACAAGCACACATGAAACTAGAAAGATATATTTAATAATTTAATCTTATAGATATGCATCATATTGATTTAACAAGTTTGAACACTCAGGCATGCTAATGAAAATATGAAATGCACATGCACACTAAAGCACACTTATACCCAGATTGAACACTCAGGCATGCTAATGAAAATATGAAATGCAACAAGGACTAGTGAACTAATATGATGCACATGAAACAAGAAACAATGTCCACTTCTGTAAAAGAATGTGAAGGCTAAAAAAACTAAATAGCAACAGCAGAGGTGTACTAAATAATCACACACGAACTCATGAAACTAATAAATAGCAACAGATATGTATATGTTATACAGATGCAGATGCATATATTCCAATTTCCACTATTGCATACTAATATGTCCAGTGCCTGGAAATAATACACATGCACACATGAAACTGGATCACGAGATGATGCTTCGTGTCAAATAAATCGATAAAACGATGATGGAACGATACAATGATGAATCGATGGATAGATAATACCCAAGATAAATGCACAAATCCGTTGATCTCACAAGATACCGGATTCTAGCTATCTTTAACACATTGATCGCGCATGATACCGTGTTAGAAGATCTACGATTCTTCGACGTAGATCTCGCGCACGAGATTCCGTGAACCGGCTTCAAAATCGTTGATTCAAGCGCACTCGAATAACCAAAAATGGAGAAAGGAGATAACACTCAACTTTCAATTTAAAGAGGCACAAAGCACTCAAACAAAAGTTTATTCAAAATCAACCCCTTTTACAAGTGACACCATACCACTATTTATAGGAACGTTACAACACAACACATATCACAGTCGACCTAACATATGGCCGACCTAATTCACACGACCCAACAACAAACGAGTTAACACACGAGTTACAACACACGACATAACAATATATACAACATATATACGATCTAACAAATTACAACATCACGACCTAAGAACTCAACGATTCAACATCTGTACGGAGCAACTTGAGGAAACACGGCAGCGATCTAAACATATCTTCAAGAACTAGCGACATAAGATCTTGCGACCTAAAAGATGCGGCATAGGTTGAAAGCGACTTAAGGAAAAGCGGTCTTGTATGAGCGTCTCAAGGTCATATAAACGACTTAAGAAACTTAAGGTCAGCGACTTATCTTAGGTCGCTAGCGAGCGACTGAAAGAAATTCGCGACCTATGGAAACCCCCGCTACTTAAGAGGTTCTGTAGCACGGGCCTGCTCTGCTCGTGATCTAAGGCTTCATTCGACCTAAGGAAGAGGAGCGACCTAAGCTCGCCGCGACTTAAGGAATCAAATGCGGCAAAGGTTGTTAGGTTGTGTAACTCGCTAGCACGACTTAAAGTATAGGTCGCAGGCGACTTAAGGTGAAGCATAGCTCGCGGGCGACTTTGAAGAAGCATAGCTCGTGGGCGACTCTAAGCATCACAATTGCTCGCATCATCCTCCACTGCATCAGCCTCCCCCAGTTGACAAGAATTCGACCCCGAATTCACACTTTCCTCTTCTTCGACACACTTGTCCCCATGATATGGAATCAAGTGTTTGACGTTGAAAACGTCTGCAGTATGGATATAGTCCGGCAATCTCAACCGATAAGCATTATCATTGATTTTCTTCACGATTTCTACTGGATCAATCTTTCGAGCTTTCAATTTGTTGTAAGTTCCAACTGGAAAATGATCCTTGGTCAACATTGCATAAACAAAACCACCTTCTTTGAAGTCCACACTCCTTCGCTTCTTATCTGCAAGTTGCTTATACTTCCCATTGGACTTAACCAATCGTTCATGAACAATCCCGTGACAATCCTGCAACTCATTCATGAAATCACAAGCTCGTTTAACAACCCCCTTCTGTCGTGGAATTGTCGACAAATCCAACGGTCCCTTCGGAATTGCTGAATATACTATTTGAAATGGACTGAATGCAGCACTTCGATTAGCAGCATGATTATGTGCGAATTCTGCCTGACACAACTTCACATCCCAGCTTTTCAAATTATCCTTCACAAGACATCTCAACAAGTTTCCCAACGATCTGTTCACCACTTCCATTTGCCCATCAGTTTGTGGATGATAGGTGCTGCTAAAATTCAGCTTAGTCCCAACCATCTTCCACAGGCTCAACCAAAAATGACTTAGAAATCGAGTATCCCGGTCAAAAACAATGGTCTCAGGTAGCCCATGTAGTCGATAAACCTCTTTAAAGAATAATTGAGCAATACGGACTGCTTCGGCGGTCTTTTTACAGGCTATGAAATGTGCCATCTTTGAAAATCTATCCACGACAACATATATAGAATCGTTTCCTCGTTGAGTTCTTGGAAAACCCAAAACAAAGTCCATGCTAACATCAACCCATGGTCTAGTAGGCATGGGCAATGGCATATACAATCCTGCATTCGCAGCTGTCCCTTTGGAAACTTGACATATGTGACATATCTGTACAAATCTTTCAACTTCTTTCCTCATGGAAGGCCAAAAATATGATTGAGAAATCAACTACAAGGTACGATCTCTTCCCACATGTCCTTCTTCATGCAATTCCTTCACAATATTCATCCGCAAACTGCACTCTGATATATATAATTGATGTCCTTTGAATAGAAAACCATCAACACATACTCATCCGTCTTCCCTTTCTCTACCTCATCTACAAACTTAGCAAAGTAAGGATCTTCAACAAGCAATTCTGGAAATACATCAAAACCCGTCACTTCAACTCTCATCGTAGTCAACAAATGATTTCTTCTACTCAATCCATCTGCCACCCGATTTGTAACTCCCGACTTATGCTTTACAACAAATGTAAACTGTTGCAAGTATGCGATCCATGAAGCGTGACTGGCTGCAATCTTATCCTGTCCCTGCAAATACGTCAACGCTTCATGATCAGTATACAACACAAACTCTTTATGAAACAAATAGTGTCTCTAATGCTTTATGGCTTGGACAATAGCATAGAACTCCAAGTCATAGGTACTGTATCTTGTCTTGGCTCCAGAAAGTTTCTCGCTAAAGTAAGCAATTGGACGACCCTTCTGACTTAATACTCCACCAATTCCAACCTTAGACGCATCAGTATCTAGCTCAAAAAAGCAACTGAAAATCCGGGTATCTATGAATCGGTGTTGAAGTCAAGAGTGTCTTGATCTGTTGGAAAGCTGAATCAGCCTCTTCAGTCCACACAAACTGCTTTCCTTTCATACAATCTGTCACTGGTGCCATCACGCTACTGAAATGTGGAATGAACCTTCGGTAGAATGATGCTAACCCATGGAAACTTCTCACTTCAGTTACAGTCCTGGGTTGTGGACAATCCTTGATTGCTTCAACATTACCTTGATCCACATGGATTCCTTCCTTGGACAACACATGCCCCAAAAATAAAACACTGTGTGTCATGAATATGCACTTCTTTGTTGCTGCGTAAAATTGCTCCTGACGAAGTATCATCAATACTTCCCGCAAGTGTTGTAGATGTTCTTCTGTGCTTCCACTGTATATCAATATATCATCAAAGTATACCACCACGAACTTTCCAATAAACGGTCGAAAGATCTAATTCATCACTCGCATAAAATTACTAGGTGCATTCGAAAGACCAAATGGCATGACCAGCCATTCATACAATCCTTCCCGTGTCTTGAATGCGGTCTTCCTTTCATCTCCTGGTCGAATTCGAATCTGATGATACCCACTCTTCATATCAATCTTTGAAAAGATAACAGCTCTATTCAACTGGTCTAACAAGCCATCCAATCTTGGCATCAGAAATCTATACCTCACTGTAATCTTGTTTAGTGCTCGACTATCTGTACACATTCTCCAAGTTCCATCCTTCTTTGGCACTAACAAAGCTGGTACTGCACAGGGACTTAAACTTTTTTGTACGCGCCATTGTTCAAGTAACTCCTCCACTTGCCTTCTCAACTCTTCATGCTCCTTTGGACTCATTCTATAATGCGGTCTATGTGGTAAGACAGCTCCCGGAACAAGATCAATCTGGTGTTGTATGTCTCTCAACGGTGGTAATTCTTTTGGTAATTGTTCAGGAAATACATCTTCAAATTCCTTCAATACCGGCTTATCTTCTTTAGGAATTTCAACCGTTTCACTACTTTCACGTCCAATCAACAAAAATACTTCAGGTCCATCCTCTACTTCTTTGACAAACTCCTTCAAGGATAACAGAGTTTTTAGTTCCTCGATTTCCTCCAACTTGCTTTCACTTTGTTGTCGCCTTTTAGGAACTAAAGTGATTTTAGTGCTCTCGAACATGAAACTATAGCAGTTGGTCCTTCCATCGTGTTGCACAGCTCTATCGAATTGCCGTGGTCTCCCCAACAACAAATGACATACATCCATATCTACCACGTCACACCAAATTTCATCCTTATACTTCTTTCCGATGGAAAAAGTTACACAAGCTCTTTGACTAACCTTCACTTCCCCACCTTTCCTCAACCAAGCTAATTTGTGGGGTTTGGGATGTTTCTCCGTCTTTAACGCTAACTTCTTTACAGCTTCTGTAGAGATAATGTTATCACAACTTCCTGCATCGATGACAAACTTACAAACCCTTCCCAAAATAGTGCACGTTGACTGAAAGATATTACTCCTCAACCAGCTAGTCTCCTCTTTCTTCTTTGGCGTCAAGCAAGATCTCCTCATCATTAAAGAATACCCCTCGTCTCCCGCCAATAATTCTTCTTCCTCCTCAACTTGTGGTGAATTGGAACATTCTATTTCTGCATCCTCATCCTCAACCTCAGTAACCATCGCTCGCTTCTTAGGCTTTGGGAATTCATTGCTCTTATGACCAAACTCCTGATAATCATAACATTTGAAATTGTTGTTGACCTTGGTTTTAGCAACTTCATTGACAACCGGTTTACTAACAGCCTTGGAAACATTAGTATTGCTACTAGCTCCTTTCACTTGATTGATCGAACTTGTAAATGCACCACCTCCTCTTCTGGCTTGCTTCTCCCAAGCTAGAGCCTTCTGGTGTGCTTCAGCAACGGATCTTGGATCAAACATATTCACCATATCCTGAATTCGCATTCTCAATCCTCCAACAAATCTAGCTGTCAACTGTTCCTCCATCTCCATGATATCGTTTCTAGCAATCAGTTGATAGAACTCATCTACATAATCATTTACCGACTTTGTCCCATGTCTCAAATTCTGTAAGCGCTGATACATAAGAGACTGATAATTATAAGGCAAGAAAGTGGCCTTCATCAACTTCTTCATCTTTTCCCATGAAACAATCTTCGACTTTCCTGTTCTTTCCCGTGTAAGTTTAGTTTGTTGCCACCATGCCATATCTCTTCCCCTCAATCGTGTAGCAACCAACTTAACTCTATGATGCTCGGTACTTCCTTGAAGTCAAAAATTTCTTCAACATTTGATAATCAATCCAAAAATTCTTCCACTATCATTCCCCCTTTGAATTCTGGAATCTCTGTTTTCATCCCCGATTCCCATCGACGAACATCTTCAAAATCTCTGTTTCAATCTCGCACTTGGCCATGATCTCGATAATGAATAATACCTCTATCACCATCTTCATCAAAATCAAATGTACTTCGATATCGATCTCGTCGATCGACATCTCTACGTCCACGAATATCCCTTCTATTCTGTCTTTCATCATCATTATATGGTTCATTTTCAAATCCATGTTGATTTCTTCTCTCTTCATTTCTATACCCATAGTGATCTCGCATCGTTGAAACTGATGATTCTCTTCTATCTCGATATGACTGTGGCGACACCCTGCTTGCTTCCGTAACCGATGATGAAACCCTGTTTCCCCCATGGTTCGAGACTGGTGACCTTCTCCTTTGACTTTGATTCATGTCATTCATCAATTTCTCCAACTTTCCAATACCTTCATCAAACTTCTCATTGATACGTTGTTCCATTTGCTCAGCTTCTTATCTTCTATACACATCTCCAATATTTTGAAATCGATTAGCACGTCTCGGAGGCATGTTCAACATACAACAACCTTCAACCTCACTTAACTCGGATTCAATAGGCTCGGCTTAGCTATGATTGGCTAAGTCTAGCTGCGATACCAATTGACGCAGCGGATAAAAACTTTGGTCACGAGATGATGCTTCGTGTCAAATAAATCGATAAAACGATGATGGAACGATACAATGATGAATCGATGGATTGATAATACCCAAGATAAATGCACAAATCCGTTGATCTCATGAGATACCAGATTCTAGCTATCTTTAACACGTTGATCGCGCACGATACCGTGTTAGAAGATCTACGATTCTTCGACGTTGATCTCGTGCACGAGATTCCGTGAACCGGCTTCAAAATCGTTGATTCGAGCGCACTCGAATAACCGGAAATGGAGAAAGGAGATAACACTCAACTTCCAATTTAAAGAGGCACAAAGCACTCAAACAAAAGTTTATTCAAAATCAACCCCTTTTACAAGTGATACCATACCATTATTTATAGGAACATTACAACACAACTCATATCATAGCCGACCTAACATATGGCCGACCTAATTCACACGACCCAACAACAAACGAGTTAACACACGAGTTACAACACACGACATAACAATATATACAACATATATGCGATCTAACAAATTACAACATCACGACCTAAGAACTCAGCGATTCAACATCTGGACGGAGCAACTTGAGGAAACACGGCAGCGGTCTAAACATATCTTCAAGAACTAGCGACATAAGATCTTGCGACCTAAAAGATGCGGCATAGGTTGAAAGCGACTTAAGGAAAAAGCGGTCTTGTATGAGCGTCTTAAGTTCATCTAAACGACTTAAGAAACTTAAGGTCAGCGATTTATCTTAGGTCGCTAGCGAGCGACTTAAAGAAATTCGCGACCTAAGGAAACCCCCGCGACTTAAGAGGTTCTATAGCACAGGCCTGCTCTGCTCGCGATCTAAGGCTTCATTCGACCTAAGGAAGAGGACCGACATAAGCTCGCCGCGACTTAAGGAATCAAATGCGGCATAGGTTGTTAGGTTGTGTAACTCGCTAGCGCGACTTAAAGTATAGGTCGCAGGCGACTTAAGGTGAAGCATAGCTCGCGGGCGACTTTGAAGAAGCATAGCTTGCGGGCGACTTAAAGCATCACAATTGCTCGCATCATCCTCCACTGCATCAAGTTTGAACTAAATATAAAGCATCTACAGCTTTTTGAAACAAAATGATTAAACAATAATATTGAAATACATATAGAAATACTCGCAACAATACAAATTTTGTCACTTAAAATGTGAACAACTGTAGAGCATGATATAAAGATACACATCGCATACCTATATATACATGTGTGTATTATGTATTATGTATACTAATATGCACACAACTCTAGAATATGCACAAGTAAACAAAAAAGCACACAGGGAAAGAAATGATGAACATGGTTCAAAAGGGTATGCAAATAAAGTGGAAGGCAGAATCACAATTACAAGCAGGAAATGAAAGCAAGGATCGATTATCATGATTTCATTTCAATTTTGAAGCAAACGTGTTGTATAGCGGTACGAGTAGTTCAAACTCACAGAACATGAATTTAAATTCATTTGATTAACATATATTTTGTAAGAGGATTCTCACCTGAAGCATTTGTGTCCTTTACTCCCCCTCTCTCCTTCTACATTCACGCGCCTCACTCCACAGTAGCCATGACTCGAACTAGAGATGCCAAAAAGGTGCCTAGAACAACATTCTTAAATTTCATAATTTATTTTAATTTATATGATTTACGACTAGTCATCAGAATTTTTTGATAGATTATAATTTGAGAAGTAAGAAAATGTGTTGTATTGATAATTCTCAATATTTTACAATAGCATATGCAGGTATGTTATATAGAGCGAAATAGATATCTGGGCTGACACATGAAGCCCAATACAATGAGTATTCATACCTGTTTATATTATTCATATTAGTTTAGACTTCCTTTATTTATTAATGGTGTTTGGTTTCCTGAATGTTGCAGTCAAAAAGTATGGATTAGTATAACATGTGTAAACTGAAAACAATTTATTTGTGCAAGCAAATGCTCAAGGACCAATTATGTGGCATATTGCTAGGTCATTTCTAACAAAAATTTTGCGTCTACAGTTATAGTTCATAATTTTGTTACTATTAGTAATATATGAAGATATTAACTCTTGTAGTGGAAGAAATTGAGGAGATACATTTAGAGGTCATCATACAAAAAGCATTTGATTTGGATTAAGGACTGCACTGCTTCTATAGACCAACCGGACAATATTTGTTCCACTTGAAGTCAATATGTTGTTCTCCATAATTTAAATTTAGTGTTGCATCTTCTACATACCAAGTAAGCTATATTATTATTTTTATATATAAATGTGTAGTAGTACTAAAGGCTTCTTATATTGGATCTTCTAAACATGTGTTTCTAGAATATTCAAATAGATGTAATATATTTTAAGCTATTGTTGTTTTAGCTTAATTAACAAGGACCAATTGCTAAGTTGCCTTGCAGAATTTTAAAATAATGAAAAATCGCTCAATTGCTGAGTTGTCCCTGTCGGGAAAAAACCCAAATTACTCTTCCACGCGGTGGCACCATTTGGTGCCTTCAAGGCATCACACAGTGCCACTGTGTGATGAACAGAAAATATGAAAAAAAAAACTAAAACATAAATTGAGCCAAAAAAATTAAAGGGTTATTTTTGTCATGAACTGCCCATCGATGCTAGCAGCATCAGCAGTGTACGCAGCGTGGTGCACTCTTAGCAGAAGCCCTCTGTGGACCGAAACATTGAGGCGGCACACTGGCTTTTCTGAGCCAGAGTTGAAGTACGTTCCTTCTCATGATTTATGAAATGAAAATGATTTGATAAGTGGCTTATTTTAATATGTGATATGATATAGGGAGTGTGCAAATGTGTTGGTTAGCAGACACAATGCTGCACCAGAAGGGAAACTGAACACGATATATAAGAAATACTCGAGGAGCGAGCACGGTGCTTGTTGCGTTGCATCCACCTGCAATGAAGGTGGCAGAGGAATCTGAAGAAACAAAAGCTTGAGGACAAGTTTATAATAATATGAGGGAGTTCTCTTTTTGGGAAGATTAATTCATATTTGAAATATATATTTTGAATTTATGTTTGACTATTAACATGCAAGCAGTAAGAGTAGTTGTTGATGGTTTAGTTTGTGTTCAGTTGATCTTTTAAGTCTAATATGATCATGTTTTCATGGTTAGTCATTTGTTAGTGGTTTTTTGTTATATAGGCATGTATTGCAAGGGTTGTTGGGTTTAAAAGTTCAATCTTTTCTGTGTTATTTTTAGGGTAAAAGTAAGTATTCATAGGGTATACTTTTAAGGATTTTGTTTCTTCTTTAGCTTGCTATGTTATTTATGCTCTCGGTATTGTTGTAGTTTCTCACTTATTGTTAAGGGAAGTTTATGTTTTCATTTAAGCAATTGTTGGACAAGTACACGGTTGGGTTGAGGTAGTTTTTCTCTTTCAAAAGGCAAAGCATATGTCTTGTGTAATGGCAATTCATGGTGCTATTGAGAAAGTAATCATTCGATCTTACTATGTTGGGGATTGCATTAGTCCATTTAAATAATTAATGGAATAACATTTTGGTTAACTCAATTGATTTTTTTCCAAAATGTAAGGGAGAAAATTTGCTTAACAAGTCTTCTGGGTATACATAGTTCTAAATAGATAAGAGATCAACCAGACTTGATACATTAACCATTAAATCATTCTTGCAAATTGTTGTCTTCTATTCTAGCACATAGATACCATAGCAAAATTGTGAACTTTATTTTTAAATAAAATGGTATAGTAATTGAAACTTGAAATGCAATACATGCATTATTTGAATTTTTATTCAGCTCTTCTGGTAGTTAGTAGTGTGAATAATTTGCATAAAGTATTGCATTAAGATATTTGTAGTTTTTACTACTATAGTCAACTGTTTTATGATATTCATTTTTAGACCATGAATTTCTAATTTCATCAATTGTGGTGTCAATTTTGCTACACCAATTAACTAACACTGCATTGTAAACTAAACCGACTAAGGTTCGCTTTACAATTCCAATGTAAGTTCTGTGAGGGTCAAGCTTTCCCCTACAACTGCATTTTCCTTCTTCTCTACATTTGGTCAGTTCTGCACAATATTGACAATTTCATTCCTTCTTCTCTACATTTTTCTGTCCACAGGGTGCATTATGTTCCTAATTTTTCCAAAGCTTCTCATGAATATCAGAGGCCATTGTAGTGTTGTACTTCCATTCTCTAGCGGACCGTATACGTTGGTGTTCTGATTACAAGTTATGTTGTGTTTTAAGCGTCGGCAACAATGTTTATTATGTGCGAAAGTTAATTTTTTTATATAGTGCTGCTGTGTAAAATTTATTGTGCCTGAACTACGTTTTTGATTGCTTGAAGCACATTTATGTAGATATGTTGTGCGTTTTAACTTCAATTATTGTTGGAATATATTAGTCAACCATGCCAGTTTACTATTTTGCTAGCTGTAGTTAAAGTCAGTTTTGGCTGTATTGATGGCAGTGATATCATTTGTACCAAGTTTATTGAAATTGTCACTCATATATTTGTGCTGTCTGACAATTGATGGGTTTTTTTGGATGGAGTATACGTGATATTTTTATTATTTGTACAATTAACTTTGTATTAAATTCTGCCAATGTATAAAAATAATAGTGTCCACCTACATAGACTACCAGCCCACTTAACTCCATTTTGAACATTGACAAAATCCATTATTTACATCAAGATTTTTCAACTTTAGCTCCAAACACAAAATGCATGAGTAGCTTTGCGCTTTCTGTTTTCCTAACGACGGCTGCTCCAGTTAACATATGATATTTTATTTTCTATTTGCTGCACCTATTCTAATTCTTTGACTTCTTGCATATGTTTCATTTTCTAAACAAGCCACTTTTGTATATTCTAGCTATCTATCGCACATTGCTTGATACTTTCGCGCTACTGTCATTGCGATGCATTTCCCAACTAAAAAATGTTATTACTATATAGGTATATAAATAACTTTTTGCTATTAATGGCTATGACCATATAATTAAATAACGACTGCATGGTTCTGAATGTTATCGTCAATGTAACCACTAATAAAACCTTTTAAATAAACATAGTATTAAAATATCTCATCCAATGTCAGGTAATCATTAAACAAAAAAACTACTTCAGTTTTATGTAACTATTTAGGTGATATCCATGTGCGTTCATAAGATATGGGATGTATCATGTTATTTTTTAAGTACAACTATTAGTCATCATGGAGAACTACGGTATACGTTTACTAGATGAAGTATCTAAGTGTTCTTTATTGTCTGTAATTTAGATGAGTGTTTATCGATCGAAGTCTCGCCTAATTATGAATTAGTATGATGAAGTTATTGCAGTTTGAACAAAAAAATAGCCGTTTCTGCATAAGCGGAGTTCAAATATAGGGATGTTACTATCAAATCTACTTACACAGGTAAAACTAAAAATGTATGCATGTTGTGATTAAATACAGAACCACCTGGGTGTGTATATGTACTCGTATATACGAGTTTGTTCGCATGTGACAATAAGCTATTCTTTTTATTAAAAAAGATGTGGACCAAACTCATATTTTGCCCGCGAAGTAAGTATATAAAGTTTTAAACAACTTTATTCGTTAGCTAGATGAAAAATAATGTTAAAAATCAGACAAAATATCAACATGTAAATCTATAATGAAGCTTACATATGGTGGTAGTGATAAATGTCAATATTTATAACGAGTGTATATGCACGTCCAGGTGGACCTACATCTAATCACAATGTGAAAGCAACCTAGACCTACATCTAATCATAATGTGCATGTTCTTGATGCTCGCATAGTCAAAATTTATGACTACCGGTTTAGCTGATGTTTTTGTAATATCGTCATAAGAAATTCCGCTTGTCTTAATTCCTGAAACTGTAGTTAAAATTAAAAGGAGTAGATGCTAGAATCGCCACAAATCATCATTTCTAGAGTTAGATAAGAATAATAGTTGAAGGAAATTAATTTCTCCAAGTTCATTTTGTTGCACAAACGGTGAACAGGGAAAGTGAAGTAATTACAGTTGCTATAGCCGTCAATGACCGGACTGCTTTCTATGGATCTCACATTACATCCACTTTTGAAAGTGTATTCAAGTTGAGAGAGGCTCAGCCTTCTTCCGTTGAAGATTATACAAGGAAATATCTTATCGACAGCTATATGTGATGGATTATTACAATCTCACCAATAGATTGCTTCCTACATTACTAAGAATTATTTATCTAAGCACTTTATGTATCATAAGATTTTTGCTACTATTTTCAATGAGCAAGTCGTTTCCTTCCTTTCATTATAATTCAATGCAGGTACGTCAATAATACTCGAAGAATTCAAAATTCATCAGCAATCGTAGTTCGAAATTGAAAAATACTTAAAACCTGAAAAACGAAAATGAATTTGATCGTATTTGCATTCAAAAAAATTTCCACCGACTTTTATCAAAATAGTAGTAAATAAATATTTTTGTACATACAATAATTAATATTTACTATTCTATCAAGTTGATAATTTATATTATACATGCATAAATGAATATTCCTATTAGAAACTGATTTTTATTATTCAGTTTTCATTTTTTATATTTATATTAGCATCATTATTAAATGAGTTTATGTTGGATTAAAATTTTCTATTTTTTCTATTTTATTAATTAGGAGTGAAGAAGATAAATATCGAATATCTGTCCATTTCTATGGATACAAATATTCGATAATCGAAAATAATTTTGGATACTGATGCAGATATTGCATTATTCGCATCCAAAAGTGTCGGTCAACAAAAATAATTTAGTGATTAACATAGTTACTGCTATTGACTTAGATGTAAATTATTTTTAGGTTTCTTGCTTCAATATGTCGTCGTAATTCATCTTCCACTCACTTTCATTATTTTGTTCTTTCCAAAGCGGGTCAAAATTCTTACTCAATATCTATATTCTCCTCTTCCACTTAGAAAATGTAGTAGTCTACTTAGACAATTTACATATTTATGAAGTAGTTGTTGCCCGCTATATTCATTAAAAATGTTTTTTAGAAAATCTATGCGTGTATGGTGTTCTGGTCATACTTACTAAAGTAATGAAATTTAAATAGTTTATAATTGGATATGATAGTTTTGTACTAGTATGTTGCTTCTGATAATATATTGCAATTGCATATGACCAACTTAATGTACTTATCAAATTTAACCTCAATATACTTATCTAGTTTAACATCAAAATCATACCGTCTATGCGTACAACATTATTAAAGTAAGTGCAGCCAAACTCCTCAATCTGCTTGTATCCAGTATAACAATAACCGGCCCCATTTCATATGCTTCTTAGGAATTAAATTGTTTATTATGTAAAAGAAAAGTCACATGGAGAAAACTACAGATGCTATGAACTATCTGATGTTGACATTGCCTAGTTGAAAAAAAAGTTGTTTTATGCTACTTACTATGATTTAATAATGTTATAGATGAATTATGTTTAATGTTATCCACTGACTATGTACTTAATTAAAAAATAAAAGATGTTAGGTTGCGTAAGAAAAGGTTAAATCCATCATGTCAACGAAATCAATATTTTCGTCCCCATATACTATATTGATGGCATAAATTAAAGAGTACCGGTTATTAACAATAGAGATTCACAAATGAAAATATCCACTTAGTACAAACTTATTAGAAGCATAATGAAGAGGGTCATAAAGTCAACGAAGATCAAATAGTGCACGTCTTTACCAAACATGTCTCTATGTTTTAATATTTTATGCAAGTGATCTGATTACAACTAATTTATCATCATTATTATTATTTAAAAACGAACTCTTAACACATAATTTGTCTTGATTGCATCAATATGAATATGGTGTTGTCCTAATTATACATTACACATGTTACTTCTCATGGAAAGTGAGCTGTGAATTCTGATTTATATGTAGATTTCAAAATTCCAGCTTCAATATATCTGTTGTAACATATAAGCTTACTCGTTTTTCATGAAGTAGTTGCAAACCCTTTTCTAAGCACCTGAGCATCTTATTGGGAAGAACTGCACTGCTGCTTAATGCTGTGCATTATAGGCTCCTTGAAACTTCAAAAGTAACCACCAAAAACGTGTCAACTTTATTAACCATTTTGGCGTTTGCACTTTAATAGAATCCTATGAACAACATACATGTCAGATAGCAACATTTCACTTATGAAATTTGAGCAACAATTATAGCCTAACTAAACAATGAAAAGATTGAAATAATGAGGAAAAGTCAAATAAATATTCAAGATAAGCATTTGGACCTCGATCATCCCTATTAATTTTGCAAAGTGAGGCAAATGATTTTGCATTTAAATGATGAGCGAGTTTAGCAATCTTTAGATCATTAAAGAGCAATTCTTTCTGTCTTTTAATCCTAAAGTGAGTTATATATATATGCTTAAAATGGTTATAGTGGCCTTACCAAATCATTTGGAACAGATAATTACAATCCATGCAGCATAAAGATCATGGTATTTGATTGCTGCGGAGCCTTGGTACGTATCTTCCCTATCTAAATTTATAACTTGTTTAATTATGTAAAAGAATATTATAGGAATTGGGCAAATTTTATCATCTAACAAACAACTAGCATCTCTCGAAATTAAGTATAAGCACCCAGCTTTCTTTGTACTTAATTGCAACTATCATAACCCATTATGAAGAGTTCATATATTATATGGATTTTGAGCTACTAAAACGAAAATATTATTGAAAGCTATGTCCACTTATCAGTCATGTTTGAGCTTGAGAGTCGTAGGTGTCCAGATTGAAAACATGCACAGATTTTCATTAGATCCACTCAGATTTGATAGATATGTGCAGACCTAAAGAAGAATGGATGAATAACTCCAATCCGAAGAAATAATATTGTTCTAGTGTAGGTCAAGAAGCATATGGAGTGTTGCAAGAGAAGATCTACTGTTTTGTAACATGAAAAGTTGAATTATTATAGCGCAGAACCTCTCGTATGTTGCCATTGGAGATAGAACAAAGAAGGTTGACGAATAATGAATTAATAAGCAGATTTTTCAATGCAATGTAGTAAATGGGAGACTAAGAAGGGGCATATGAGAAAGTCGAAAGACTCAGTAATGGAAAAGGAGGAAGCTACATCGTCGAAGGTTAAGGAAATTAAGGAACTTGAATGGTGATGAAGATAAAATGATTGAGAATGGTAGCAGATTAGGCTTTTTTATTTAAGGGAAGAACGATGTGAAAATAACAAATACGAAAATAACCTTGGAGGGATGGAAGGGTATGTTTGTACCAAAAATGGGCACAACGCTCTTCGGAAGTTTTTGAAGAGATAACAGTGAAGAATATAAATTTAAAATGAAGATTATCTAACAAAAACTCCAACAAACAGAAAGATAAGTGCACCGACAAGCAATTAGAGTGGTACAACATGTTGCCTACGTCCATTATGAAGTTTTTATGACTTTATTGATTCTCTTTCAACGATTACACGTGGTTACAGCGAACAACGGCAAATTACATCTTGGAATTTGAATCCAACAGTAAGATTAGAATGCAAAACTCGATCCGGTAGAGTCTGGGAGCTTGAGAATCAAAAGATCCATTTTCTGTAGGCTCTGGGGCTCTATTTATAGGCGTAGGAGGCTGATATTTCGCTCAAATTTAGGAGACTCCTTCTGGCACGTAAGTGGGCCCACGCGAACGATCTCGGAGAGTTTCGACTCGATCTATGATCGATATGAAATCAATTAGTATCGATCAAGATCGTGTCCAATGGAGTTGAAACTTGGTGGGAGCAATCTTTGGCTTGCACGTAATCTCCTATGAAAATTTCATAGCATTTGGATTGGTGGATCTTGATTTATGATCGGTACGAGTTCAAGTTTCTCGGATGGCTGCCTGGTTCTAATCCATGTCTTCGAATCGATTAGCTTCGAATCGATCGTTCACGTGATGACGCGGTAACGTGGGGCGCATTCCTTGCATCGATCCACTCTTGGCTCCGAGTTGACCATGTCGCATCCATGATTCTTGCCTCATTTGCATCGATGACCATTGTATGTATTGCATTGATGGAGTTACTCTAGTTCGTACGGTTTCAGGTAGCCTTGTTCGCATCTATTGACTCAGTCCTTGTTCGTATCGATCAAGGTTACCACAACTTGATGGATACGAACAAGCGGCATTATGATGGATTTGAATAGATGACAATGTGGCTTGGTTCGATGGATACGAGCAATGATTAATCAATGGGTATGGTGTATGGACACCTTATGGATACGAACTAGGTATAACCGAGGGATTCGAACACGTCTTCAGCTGATGGATATGAAGTGGGTGATGGACGATCGATGCGAAGCAAGACTGTCTGATGGATACGAGACCGATCGGTGCGAAGTTAATGGATACAAACCACATCAATACAAACCAAAGTGCACTGATGGATATGAAATCAAGGTTATTGTAGCCCTGATCGATACGAATACGGTGGATTCGAATAGAGGTTCAACTATGGATACGAAAAAGGGGTTGTCTTCTTCAACTTGCATCGATCATAACTTGAGCATACGAACTCGGATTCAATTGAAACTTGGAACGTTGGCTTCTATGGCTTCGTCTGTCGTGTCTTGTTGATTGTAGCCTGATCTGGACTTGGAAAAAAAAACATCGACACCCATAGCAAACCTGTGCATGTCCGATAATCAGGAGAATGATCCTGAGCATGTAACCAGTTCCTTGATATCTCGACCTTGCCAAAAGGTGGGATAACATTTGCCCCCCAAAGTAAGTCTTTTGGAAACATGACGTGCTTTGAAAAGCCACTGTCTTCACTCTGAACAGTTATTGCTTTTTTATTGAAGGTTGTAATCTTGCGTTGCTGTGACTGATTGTTGCATGATAGCTATTAGCTGTTTGTTGCCGTAATCGTTATTAGATGGATATCTAATTCCTGTGAATGTTGAAAATTGAATATTAACTTGTCATACATGTATATATGTTAACCTGACTCTCGTTAACATTACATGTTCATGAGTCGTCGTCAGTTTTCTCGTATCGAATTCCGTATCGATTCTCTCCTGAACCGATGTGAAACTTGAGTTGTAACAACGCTTAATGATTGTTTTTGAATCCTCCTTTGTATCGATCCTCTCCTAAATCGATATAGAAGTTTGAAATGTTGCTTTCGCATTGATGGACTTTGCATTTGGTGGATGTGATATGGATACTTCGCATCGATGTACACGTGCTTTGATGGATTCGACACTGACGTTCGTATCGATGGAACTCAATTGTCTCTAGAGCTATCTTCATTGTGTACTTCATATCGATGGATCTACTGACCATTTCGAATCGATAGGAGCTTGGGCAGATGGATTCGAACTCGTCGTTTGAGTCGATTGGAGTGTTGACATGCAATGACCGGTCATGTTGACTGGGAGGTGAATCGCCCCTCTTTCACCCTAGGATCCATATAAATACTTTGGACTTTGGCCATTTTTCACTTTGCACTTTTTACTGTTGCCTCCTTTGCTTTCTACTTTCGCATCGATCCACGAACTTGAGAAAAGAGGAACTGCATATTACCTTCGAATCGATCAAATTCAATCCTTCAATCCTTCGAATTCCAACTTTAATCTAGGTAATCAATCAGCTATGACCAAATTCATGCGACAGAGTTTGAATTTCAGATCCATACCATATTTGTCGATTATCAATTTTGTTAAACCCTAAGGCCAGATCTAGGCCAAAGTTTGGTCGAGAGTGGCCATGGCGACGCTCGTGTAGGTTGGAGAAGAATGGGTTAAGGATATGGAGCAATCGATTGATGGTTGCTTAACCTCCATTTCGTACCGATGAAAAGAAAGATCGTGGCTTGACTTCGTATCGATGATCGGATATGGGGTTCGCATCGATATAGTGTTGATTGAGGAGTGATGGAGTCTTTATCGATCTTGGGCGGACGCACTTCATATCGATTTGAAGCATTTAATATGAAACCGTAAGAAGCATGATCGATACGAAGTTCTGAGCAAGCAATCGATACGAATTCCGTCATTTTTGATAGTTGTGAATATGATCGATGCGAAGTTCCCGAGTTGTAATCGATATGAAGTTGGCACAACTTAATCAATACAAAGTGTATCGATTCGAACTTGAACGACAGGAGACGTACTGATTCGAACCGGGGCGAAACGAAACACATCGATATGAATTTGATCGGTGCGAAGCATATCGATTCGATTTCGATCGATACGAAACGTATCGTTTCGAACACAATCGACACGAAAAGGAGGCCTCTGACTTGTTTCTAATTTGAGCCGTGGCGATCGATCCAAAGCCGGAGTTTGATATATTTAGATAACTTTTGCACATTTGGACATTCGACTCAAACGCGCTTCTGCCTTGCATAATCGGAGTTGACCGTAGAACTGCACATTCGACCGCCTTTCGAAGCTCGTTGATGGAACTATAACTTAACAACATAATAAGAAATTTTAATTTGGATCGATTGCCAACATCCGGATGGTTTGGTTGTGACAGTCAGCGATGACGGCCATTCTAATTGGATTTTGAAGTCTTCGTCGTTTACATACTTCCTTTAACTCTGTAGAATCTTTTCAAGTAATGCACAGCACTGCACTGCACAACACGTCCACACGCTTCACACTGGGGATGCACGGGCTCATTACGGCCCAATGATGGTTTTTCATGAGTTAGTTAGCAATGAAAACTTCAAGCTCGCATCCACAAGAAACTCAGAGTTTAATTTCTCCAGCAATCAAAATACCGGACATTGAGGCCGAAATCATTGGTCTAGCCCCGGATGAGGCACCTAATGCATCTTTTGTCAATAGTCCGCCAGATTTTATTTCATCCTACAACTATGAAGATATGCTAGGGAGAATATACCTAAGACATGGTCTGTCGATGGATGATGTACTACTGCCAGGACCAAACGACAGACCGCACAATCCACCAGAGGGGTATACCGCATTTAATCGCCATGCGTGCGCAGCTGGGACGCTCCCCCGTTCAATCAGTATATAAGAAAAGTGTTGTCGTTTCTGGGGATCGCTCCATCTCAGCTACACCCTAACGGATACGCTTTGCTGAACAGCTTGTTCATTGTATTCATGGAATATCTTTATGGACCGCCGCTCTTGACAGAGATCAGATACTTATTCAACTTCAAAAGTCGGACGGATAGCCCATCCTTTACGTTCCTGGAGGCGATTAGAAATTTTCAAGTAGTCATAGGGTCTTGGACTAGGCTGAGCTACTTCAAGACGGAGTGGTTCTATGTCAGATGCCCCCCAGTATTCGCCAGTCGATGGCTATTTAGATGTGAGTATTGCCATCTTCTCGAGTAATTGATAAAACAATTATATATATGAAACCAAACTCATATCTCTTTTCCTTATAGCCATAATTCAGCGACCTAAAGGCAGGTATTGCAAGGAGATAGTCCGGGTTCTCCAAGAGATCCCAAGTGAAGAAAGGAACATCGACTTGGTCTTGACGGATAGGAATCTTAGGATTCTTGGACTGATTGAGCGAAGGCAAAGTATAAGGCTCGAAGGTGCACTAAGGACTATCTTGAGGGAACAAGTTAAGCGCAAGAAGCCCAGAGTGGTCATAGTTGAGGAAGTTGATTCCGAAAGAACCCATACTAATGACGAACCTTTGGCCGAGCCTGCGGACGCGACCCAAGATTCTGAAGAAATGAGAAAAGGCAAGGCAGCGATTTTTAAGCAATCCAAAATGGGGAGATGGAAATTTGTGGTCACGTCCCGGCCCACCTCCGGAGTTAGAATTTCGGAGGTTTCTCCCCCAAGAACGGAAAATCTTTACGAAGGACTCGTCGATCTTCCAATTTCGGGCGACGTGTCCATGCAGCATGATGCCGGATTGGATGAACTTCAACACACCTTAGTTTTAACCGAGTCTCTGCCCACTAGCACGGTCAACACTTCCGGTTGATCGGGGGGTTGCACATACATTCACACTTCATGGCACTACATGATTTCTAACTGTAAAACGCCCACTGTGAAAGATTACTAACTTTTGTCCCTGTTTTGCTTTGCAGATACCATGTCCGGTCAAGGCTCAATGCTTAGTAGTCTATGCAGCAAACGCCGATCTTCTTTATACTATGAATCGCGTAGGAGAGAAGGAGACAGTGACTATGATCAGGGGAACTCTAGTCAGGAGCGTTCTGATAGAGATAAGGGGTATAGGCGTTGGTCTCGATCTCGTACACCACCTTCCAGAGCTCTTGTACCACCGTCAGTTCATGCTTCACGACCTTTAGAAGCTCCGCGGCACAAACCATCTTCCCAATCGTTTAGGCCTGAATCTCAGCGTAGAACTGAAGTTGCAGACCCCTCAACTACTATACAGGCCCTCGTCGAACCCATTAGGGAAGCAGTGATTAGGCTCGCTCAGTTGAGAAAGGATTTTCCTGATATTTTTTGGATGGGTTCGTCTTTCCTCCATTCTTGAAAAGGATTCCTGCATCGGTCGAACAGATAGTGCACGATTATGTCGTGAATATATTCTTCCAGTATTAGGAGTAGTCGAAAACTGCGAAAAAGGCATCGAAGATGGCCTTCGACCGGGCAGTCATGATTGAAAGGCTGGAGAAAGAACTCAGCCAGAAAGACCAGATCATTCAAGCGCTCAATAATGAGGCCGAGTCTTCTCGTAAATACGAGATTGAATCTCTTAAGAAGGCCGACAATGCCCATGCGGCGATGAATAGAATGAAACAGGAGCACTATGCCACGGTGGAAGACATAGGCCACAGGAACACCATCGTGACCGCTGAGCGGGATGCAGCCCTGAAAGAGATGAACAAGCTTAAGGCAAAAATATCAGAAATCATGAAAGAGAGAGGTGTTGCTAATGTTTTCGCACAAGAAGCGTGCGATCAAGCGGTGGTGCTTCAAAGGGAGAGAGATGCGGCTATGGAAAAAGTCCGCGAAGTTGAGGCTGAAGTCTATGAAAAGTTTCGGCTGGCGGAAAGTAGGCTTGAGGCTGACATAGAGGAGCTTCTCGTCACTTATAATGCCAATGTACTAAGACACACGAATCTGGCTTGGCTTGATGATTACCCGACACATCTACACTACGCCTGGAATTTGCTGGCTGAAGAAGGGAAAGGGGTGCTGTCGGGTGGTGCCCTTGATGAATTTGAGCTGGAGAACCGCATATTGGGCGAAGATGAAAAGAAGGTTCTTCATGACTCTATGATCTCTCATGTAAGAGAGAGACTGAGCATCCAACACTTAGAAATTGGCGAGGGCTCCAGCGTCGCACATCAAGCCACAAGTTCTGAGATGGTTACTTCATCCGGATCCGAGCCGGTCCCAGCAATTGAGCCGCAACCCGTCCCAGCTTACGACCCAGAACAGCCACACTTATCTCCTATAAGGGAGCACTCTTCAGAAGTTGTTTGGCCAGCCACAAGCCAAGTTGAGGAAGGTACTCTGCACAAATCTTGTATGTGTCTGAAATGAAATACTTGCATTGAAGCGTGTACTAACAACTTTTCTTTTTCCTTGTCCAGTGACTAAAGCTACATCAGCAACGCCTCCTGCGATACAGGAATCACAACAAATGCAGGAGGCCATTATCACAAGGTGACCACTACGACCACGGCCTTGCCTATTGAAGTAACACGGGGGAGTTCACTTTCTTTTGATGAGCAGATGATGAACGAACTCCTGGGCCGACAGAGCGACCCCTTTGCAGACTTACTGTTCGTCCTTAGTGGATTTTCTCCTACCTCTAGTGCTTCGACATAGACCACCACTGCCCCTAGTGAAGCCCGTGCTGCTCGTGAAGCAGAGATACTAGCTAAAATCAACGCAGAGATAGAGGCAATGGCTCATGGCAGTAGTTCTGAGGGTGGACTGACGGCATCCGGCCTAACTTCACTTAGAATGATATCACCCAAGGGTATGCTTGTTGATACTAGTGTATCTATTCCACCCTCGGTCGTAGATCCAGTTCCTCCGACTCCTCCTACAGGGAGCATCCCCTTAGACTCAAGTTTGGAGGAGTAAATTGATATCATGCCTCCGTCTGAGGACTCCCCGCCTAAAGGGAAAAGCTCGAAACGAAGGATAATTAGTGGTGCCGACGGTTCCATGCCGAAGAAGAAGCCAAGGAAGAAGAAGGAATAAATAGGCTCCTTAGACATATTTTTTGGGTAGATAGGAGTTTACATTTGCTTTTATGGGTCGTGTATAGACATGGATTCGGCCCCCGCTAGAAGGCATTTTTTGGAAGAGCTTGCACATTAACATTTACTTTCATTTAGTTGAAATGAAACTTTATTTTTTCTTCGCTTCAACTGTTCTTCCTGTTTCTTATGCTTAAGTGTTGGAACGTTCGAATCTTAGTTCGGTATGCTTGTGGAGTACCAGTTCTGGAGTTGAATTTTTTCCATACACCAAGCCTGAAAATCATGAACACACGCCATGAATGGAGATTAAGTTAGACTTTCAATATCGCATTGCTCCAGCTAGCAATTTACACTTAAGCCCTACCCCCAGTTTGGGGAACCAGTCGCACTGATCGGCTAGCGATCGTCGTTTGTCTCTGTTTTTCGAGCTTAACATCGTCAAATCGATGTAGAAAAAAATGAAGGACGAGCAGTTGAATTGCACTTGTTCACTTGTAATAATCACATCCACACTCCGGGGATCAGTATTCGTATTTCGGCGGTCAATCGCGCCAATTAAAAATTTTAAGCACCTGTCCGCGCTCTGGGGACTTAGATTAATTTTTTGGGTGGTCGTCCGCACCCAAGTTATATGTATACTCTGACCGCACTCTAGGGGCTCAAAGTTATTCATAACCGATAACCTGGTTCGCAATCTGGGAATCCGGAAGCTATTGATGTTTGCAGCACAATTCACGCTTCGGGAACTTTGACTTACTATTTATACTCCAATTCACGTTCTGGAAACTTGGAGTTGGCGTTTATACTCTGGTTCGCACTCCGAGAACCTAGAGTTGATGTTTATAGCCCAATTCGCACTATGGGAATTTGGAGTTAGTGTTTATACTCCGGTTCGCACTCCGAGAACTTAGAGTTGGAGTTTATACTCTAATTTGCACTCCGGGAATTTGAAGTTAGTGTTAATACTCCGATTCGCACTGTTTGAATCTAGAGTTGATGTTTATACTCAAATTCGCATTCTGGGAATTTGGAGTTAGTTGCCAGATGGTCAGTCACATCTGTTTAGACTTTTTAGGAGGCGTTCACACTCTAGGAACGATGAATTTATCGGGATCGTGGATGGTCGGATCACATCCACCCCGATTTAACAAGCGAGGTCGTTAGATGGACGGGCCCATCCTCCTCTAACTTGGTTAGGGTACGGTCGAAGTCGTTAGGCCGACGGGCCTGCCCTCTCCAAAACCGTACTCAGGATTTTTATGCTCCAACTCGCACTTTGGGAGTTTGGAATTGTTTTAAGGATTGTCGTGTGTCAATCCTCTTTGATTTTAGCGTAGTGACTTGCCCCCGAGCTCCGGTTTCATTCAGTGAGTGACCGGTCAATCACAGTCACTCCCTATTTGAATAAATTTCACTGCTTGATGGAACTTAGCTCTTCATGCATCGTGATGTCGTACGTCATATTCAATAAATTACAGCTCTGGCTCGAAGAGATGGCATTTTATTGCTGAAATGAGAAAATATGGCAAAGTCAGTTGCCCTATTACAAATTCACATTTCGAAATGCAGAAACAAATTGAAAATAAGTGAATGAATCAAATGAATAAAGCCAGTCATATATAGTAGCTACGGAGGCTTTCACTATTCCAAGCTCTCGGTAGAGTAAGCTTGAACGTGCCAACTCCGAGTTTTTGGGTGATCACATACGGTCCTTCCCACTTTGGCTTCATGTGTGAAGGAACCAGATAGATTCTTTTCAGAACGAGATCGCCAAGTTCGAAGGTCCATGGTCGAACCTTGGCATTGTATAATTGGGCGACTCGATTTCGATATGCGGCTGTCCTCAAATCAGCCTCTTCATGCTTCTCATCCAGTAAGTCCACAGATTTAGCAAGTAATATGGCATTAGTCTTCGTGTCATAATAAGTTACGCGATGAGAAGGTACTTCCATCTCGACTGGAATAACGGCTTCTGAGCCCTAAGATAGAGAAAATGGAGTGTGTCTGGTAGTGGACTTGTGAGTCATTCGATAAGCCCATTTGCTTCGACTTGGCCATTTGCTTGAGGGTGAGCAACTGTAGAGAATTTCTTGTGGATATGGAATCGTTGACAAAAATTCTTGAGTTCAACACTGTCGAACTGGGCTCCGTTATCAGCGATAATGGTGCATGGAAGACTAAATCGGCAGATAATGTTGCGGACTACGAAGTTGATTACGGTCTTCGTCGTGATTGTTGCAAGGGGTTCAGCTTCAGCCCACTTGGTAAAATAGTCAACTGCGACGATGGCATACTTCGCTCCTCCTTTGGCCAGGGGTCGAGTTCCAATAATATCGATACCCCATACTGCAAACGGCCACAGGACGACCATTTGGGTTATCTTGGTAGGTGGGGCTCTAGGAATTCGAGCGTGTCTCTGGCATTTATCGCATTTTCTGGCATAGTCTGCTCCATCACAGTTCACGGTGGGCCAGTAATACCCATGTCAGAGTACTTTCTTAGCGAGAGCCTAACCCCCGGTGTGATCGCCATATTCCCCTTAGTGTACGTCGTGTAATACCCGTTTAATCTCATCGTGCGCGATACATCGGAGGAGAGGAACAAAATATCATCTTCTATACGTGACACCATTCTGGATTGTGAATCGTGAGGCTTTTCGAAGAATCTGTCTTCTTTCGCTCCTATGCCCAAGCAGTGTTTCATGCTCGATGTAATTCCGGTACGGAGTCATCCATGATTCCCTTCCAGAAGTGGCTTCAAATACGGAGTCGATCTCCATCTGATCAATGCTTGGTAAGGATAAAGTTTCAATAGGAATGAGCCCCATCTGCTACGCTTCACCCGTACTTGCTAATTTGCCAAGGAATCAGCCTTCTGATTGCACGCGCGGGGTATGTAGAAGATGGCATAACAATCAAATTGGTCAAGCACTTCCTGGACTCGAGTTAGGTAAGCAGCTAGTCATCGATCCTTGGCCTGATATTCACCCCGAACACGGCATAAGACTAATTGAGAATCATAATATACTTCCATAGCAACAATTCTTAGATCACGGGCTAGCTTCAACCCAGCGAGCAAGGCTTCATATACAGCTTCATTATTGGTCGCACGGAACTCAAACTTCAAAGCATAGCATATGGATCGGCCCTCGGGGGTTTCAAGTACTACTCCCACCCGAGCACCGATCGTTGGATGCACCATCGGTATGCAGCTTCCAGATGCATTCGGGAGATTTACTGGTTTCAGGCAAGTCCTCTGGAATGGTAAATTCAACTATGAAATCTGCTAAGACTTGTCCTTGAATGGCTCTCCTTGGAGTATAAGTGATATCAAACTGACTCGATTCAATGTTCCACTTGAGTAACCTTCCTAACGTCTCAGGCCGCAGAAGGACCCGTCGTAACGGCTGATCGGTGTACACTATAACAGGATAAGCTTGGAAATATGGATGTAGCTTCATTGAGGCAATGATTAGGCAGTATGTCAATTTCTCTAGCTTCGGATAGTTTCTCTCAACTCCGGTTAGCCGTTTGCTAACGTACTAAGCCGGTTTCTGCACTCGGTCTTCCTTCCGAACTAAGGAAGCACTGATTACGTACTCTGATACCTCTAGGTAAAGATATAACTGCTCGTGTTCGATGGGCTTCGACAAAATTGGTGGGGTGGAAAGATACTGAACCAGTGCTTTGAATGCGTCGTCGCATTCAGTGGTCCATTCAAAGTTCCGCATTCCTTTTTAGATCATATCGAAGAAGGGGATGCATTTGTCGATGGACTTTGAAATGAACCTGCTCAGGACTGCAACCATCCCGTTGAGACTCTGGACCTGCTTCATTGTTCTTGGAGTTTGTAAATTTCGGATTACGCAGATCTTTTCGGGGTTTACTTCTATTCCTCGAGCGTTGACAATAAACCTAAGGAACTTTCCAGATGCGACTCCAAAATGACACTTCGGTGGATTAAGCTTCATCCTGTATTCTCGAAGAATGTTGAACATTGACTCCAGGTCTCTGACGTGATCAGTGGAGAATCACGATTTCACCAGCATGTCGTCTACATATACTTCCATGGTCTTCCCGATCTGGTTGGCGAACATCCGGTTGACTAGGCGTTGGTACGTTGCTCCGGCATTCTTGAGCCCAAAAGGCATGACTCTGCAGCAGTAGAGTCCCAGATCGGTTATGAAGCTGGTGTGTTCCTGGTCAGCTAAATGCATGGTTTTTTTTATTGTAACCGGAATAAGCGTCCATAAAAGATAGCAATTCATGTCCAGCCATTGAGTCTACAACTTGGTCAATCTGGGGAAGTGGAAAACTGTCCTTTAGGCAAGCTTTGTTTAAAACAGAATAATCAACACAGGTCCTTCATTTTCCATTCGGCTTTCGAACAAGTATGGGATAGGATACCCACTCCAGGTATAGAGCATCTCGAATGAACCCGTTTGTTTTCAGCTTATCAGCTTCTTCTTTAAGGGCGGCAGATCTCACTGGATCCATACCGCGCCTTTTCTGTTTGACCGGGATACACCGCTAGTCAACATTAAGAGTGTGGCTCGCGATGTCCGGCGAGCTACCACACATATCAGAGTGCGTCCAGGCGAATACGAAGAGATCCGCCCGAAGAAATTCCACCAATTCTTGTTGTGTCTGTTGGCTTAACTCATACCCAATCTTTAACATCCTTGACTCATCATCATCATCGATTGGAACATGAATCGTCAGTTCGGCCAGGGAAGCTTAATTTTCTACAGGTTCGTCTCTACAGTCAGTGTCTCTCAGATCAAGATCCCTCAGGAATTGGTTTGGGTGCCCGGGCTCGGGCACAGGCACCAATTGTCAATTGTTAGCGAAATGGATGCGGAGAGATCCCTCTATTCCCTTTCCCTTCTCTCTTCATTGCGCCTCGCGCAACTCAGCAACATAACAGGCTCTTCCAGCGGCCTAATCTCCTCGAATGACTCCAATCCCACGATCAGTGGGAAATTTCAAAGTTAAACACCATGGGGCAATTGCTGCTCTAAATTCAGCAAGGGCCGGTCGGCCTAAAAAGTGTTGTAGGGGGAGTGAATGTCTAATGCAACAAATTGCAACATCCAGACTCTTTGGCACTCCCCAACTCCCAGCTCCACTGGCAGCTCCACTACTCCAGTGGGTATGTTGGTGCTTCCATCAAAGCCGTGGATTCTAGATTGGCAAGGTTTTAAATCTTTGGTTTCCATTTTCATCAGATCCTAAGCTCTCTTAAACAAAATATTTACTGAACTCCCACTGTCAACCAGGATCCTCTTCATCCAAGCAGGACCAACCTGGACAGATATGACCAGTGGTCAATAGCGGGGGCTTTGACCCTATCAGCATCCCGGCTTTTGAACATGATGTCATCAGTCATTAACCTTTGATGTTTGGCCGGAGCCCCTTCATAAAAACTACTGCAACACTCGAAGTCCGCATGCCTGATAGAGCTGGCATACGACTCCATTTCCCTCCAACTTCGGTCTACTAGATGGGGACCACCACTGACTGTATTTATTACCAACCTCCTGCCCATACGAGCAGGTTCCTCCCATCTTTCCTGATTCTGAGCACGAATTTAGTTTGATGGACCCACACCTCTAGATTGCGGTGCCAGCACGAAGTGATCTAACTTTCTCTCCCTGATCAATTTCTCAATGAGGTCCTGCAAATGTCTACACTAATTGGTATTGTGGCCATAACTCTCATGGAACCTACAAAACTTTCCCGTCTGAATCTGCCTCTCCGATGATGGCTTCGAAGCAGGCTTCTTATACTGCATGGCATTGCAGGTTTGTAGATACACGTTCTCCAGCGACGTATTCAGGGGGTGTAATTGTCAAACATTATTGCCCTACGTCGCGGGCCACAGTTCTGATCTTGTTTCTTATTCCGATTACCACTGCTTCTCGGCTAAGATTGCTTGTTCTGTATATTTAGCTGTACTTTCCCAGAACTTTCACCCGACTGTTTAACTGCCACATTGCTTTGAATCCCTTCACTACTGGACCCTACGTCGTCCTGCTTCCTAGACGGTTTCGCGTCCTTTGCCTTAAGAATTGGGCGGCTTTGGAGTAGAAATGGTCCAACGACGCGGGAGGCTTCCTAGCTAACCAATTTCCAAACTTGGAGTCGGGATCAATTCCCTTAGTCAGTGCCATTAAAATCGAATTGTCATTGGGATTACATATCTCTGCGCATGCAGCATGGAACCTCTCCAAGTAGCATCTAAGCGTCTCCCTAGGAGCCTAAGTGACGCTAGATAAAGTGTTAACATCCTTAGGCCTAGCAACGTGCATACGAAACTGTTCTACAAACTTCGTGGCCATTTGATCAAAACAAGAAATGGATTGAGGCGGCAATCACGTAAACCACAGGGTGGCAATGCCCCCAAAGAGATAGGAAAGCTACGGCACTTTACTGCGTCATCCGCTCTTTCAACGTTCATCAACCATTCATACTTCAGGATGTGTTGGTTTGGGTCTGAATTCCTTTGGACCGGGCGCTGTCGAAGGTTCACGTCTCGCCTCCTTGGCTTAACATCTTCTGGGACGTAACGCCCAGGAGTACATCCATGCTGATTTCGGGCATCAATCCTTGTTTCAACCGCGACACGGTGGCCTGGTTATCCGTGGTGTATTGAGGAATATTTTCTGCCCGGGAGGAGGGTCCAGTATGGAAGCTGGCCGATGGACCAACTCTCAGTTGCCCAATGGTCAATACGGGCTGATATCCGGCAGCCTGTGTGTAGCCTTCGTTCGGTCGAGGACGAATGGATCTGTGATGGTAGCCTGACAAGGCAGAACTTTCTGTGGAGGAGTGAGAAACTTGATCTCTTCTAGATCTTCTACGCTTTTGGCAGTTTAGCTGGTTGGTCGGCTCGGCATTTGCGCGCAGCTGTTCCGTTAGTTGTTGACGACTCTGTGTCAATTCCTATTGCAACAAATGGAATTCTTGCCGGGTAACCGGGCCCGACGGATCTGAGGGTCCAATAGCGTCTTGGTTGGATGAAGGTAGCTGCACGGGATTTTGTTTATCCCGGCCTTCTTGATCGACCCAGCATGGGAGGTGGTCCTTGTGCTAACCATCTTGAGGTGTGAACTCCTTTCCTAGACTTTACGCAAATCTGAATAGGATGGAAGGAATTCAGATTAGAGATTTGGATCTGCCTCTTAGATTTATGTAATCCGGTATTGACGATAGATCCAAAGAGTAGGAGAATATCTGGGTTGAACTCTCAGTGAAAGCACCAAAGTGTTTGTACCAAAAATGGGCATAACACTCTTCGGAAGTTTTTGAAGAGATAACGGTGAAGAATATAAATTTAAAATGAAGATTATCTAACAAAAACTCCAACAAACAGAAAGATAAGTGCACGGACAAGCAATTTAGAGTGGTTCGGCATGTTGCCTACGTCCACTATGAAGTTTTTATGACTTTATTGATTCTCTTTCAACGATTACATGTGGTTACAGCAAACAACGGTAGATTACAGCTTGGAATTTGAATCCAACAGCAAGATTAGAATGCAAAACTCGATCCAGCAGAGTCTGGGCGCTTGAGAATCAAAAGATCCATTTTCTATAGGCTCTGAGGCTCTATTTATAGGCGTAGGAGGCTGATATTTCGCTCAAACTTCGAGAGATTCCTTCTGGCACATGAGTGGGCCCACGTGATCGATCACGGAGAGTTTCGACTCGATCTATGATCGATACGAAATCAATTCATTTCGATCAAGATCGTGTCCAATGGAGCTGAAACTTGGTGGGAGCAATCTTTGGCTTGTACGTAATCTCCTGTGAAAATTTCATAGCATTTGGATAGGTGGATCTTGAGTTATGATCGATATGAGTTCAAGTTTCTCGGACGGCTGTCAGGTTCAAATCCATGTCTTTGAATCGATTAACTTCGAATCAATCATGCACGTGAGGACGCGGTGAGTGGGGCGCATTCCTTGCATCGATCCTCTCTTGGCTCCGAGTTGACCATGTCGCATCCATGATTCTCGCCTCATTTGCGTCGATGACCGTTATATGTATTGCATCGATGGAGTTACTCTATTTCACACCGTTTCAGGTAGCCTTGTTCGCATCCATGAATCAGTCCTTGTTCGTATTGATCTAGGTTACCACAGCTTGATGGGTACGAACAAGTGGCATTACGATGGATTCGAATAGATGACAATGTGGCTTGGTTCGATGGATACGAGCAATGACTAATCGATGGGTACGGAGTATGGCCACCTTATGGATACGAACTAGGTATAACTGAGGGAGTTGAACACGTCTTCAGCCGATGGATACGAATAGGGTGATGGACGATCGATGCGAAGTGAGACTGTCTGATAGATACGAGACCGATCGGTGCGAAGTTAATGGATATGTACCACATCGATACGAACCAAAGTGCACCGATGGATACAAAATCAAGGTTATTGTAGCCCTGATCGATACGAATATGGTGGATTCGAATAGAGGCTAAACTATGGATACGAAAAAAGGGTTGTCTTCTTCAACTTGCACCGATCATAACTTGAGCATACGAACTCGGATTGACTTGAAACTTGAAACTATGGCTTCTATGGCTTCGCCTGTCGTGTGCTGTTGATTGTAGCCTGATCCGAACCTGGACAAAAAACATCGACACCCATAGCGAACATGTGCATGTCTGATACCCAGGACGAATGATCCTGAGCTTGTAACCAGTTCCTTGATATCTCGGCCATGCCAAAAGGTGGGATAACAGGGTAATTCAGGTATTTTAAAAAGACATGGTTGAAAACAGTTCATGGAATTATCATTATTAGTAGTACAGATAGATAGATGAGTGATTGTTAGAATAATCACAGCTATAAAGCCACAACATTTGATTTAGAAGTTTACTAGAGAAGCTTGGTTGTCTAGGTAATTAAAGAAAACAAGCATCCTAATTGTCTCAAAGTAGAGAACATCAATTAGATATCATGAATCGTGTATCTTGCGAATTAAAATTTAAGGTGACAAGTAAGAAAATAAACAATATAAATAACGGTGCAAACCTTATTCACATTAAATTCATGTTCTAAGCTGTCACCCCAAACTTTTAAACATATAAAACAACTCCTTGAAATTTTATAGAAATGTAAAATGGACCCTTGTTTTTTTATGCACTTATACAATGCAATATTGCAAACTTTACGACCCAACCAACCTGCCATCATTTTGATCGTTACATTGTAAAATACAACTTACACAAATATTATAAATTCCTATGTTTCTGCTGGATTATGCATCTAGTCATATATTTTGCGCATCTAAATGACATAAACGTGCTAACATTTTTTCAAAATATTAAAATATATGTTTTTTTATCAAAGATTGCATTTTACAAGTCAAGAAACTTGAATCATCATTGTTCATTATTGTTGAACTTAATTTTAAGGTTCTGAATTTGGATTTGGATTTGGATTTATGGTGTAGATTACTAATCTTTTTTATTGCAATGAATTTATATGCAATGAAATTGTGAATTTTAGGGGATTAATTTACAATGAGAAGGATTTATTTTCTTTTATCTATTATGATAAATAATAAGGGTGTTAATCAAAAAGTCCCAATCCAATAACTGAAAATGAATATAACTAGTACCTGAATAGAAACTGGAAATTTGGCGATGAATACAACCGGTACCTGATTAGAAATTGGAAATTGGGTTAAAATGGTCACCAGTGTAAGTTTTGGGTTGTCTTTTTACAGTTGAGATCGCCTTTAATATAATGAAGATAAGCGAATAATCGGTAAACACACAAAGAGAAACTCAGTTGTTTCCATGAACAATGTTCTTACTCCAATAAATTAAGGTTTACGTTAAACCAAGGTTTGAGATTCCGTCCGGCACGTCGGAATTTCGTACGTTTCGTTCCGATTTCGACGTCGACCGAGACGGTATTCACTAAATG
Source organism: Allium cepa (assembly GCA_030765085.1). Classification (NCBI taxonomy): domain Eukaryota; kingdom Viridiplantae; phylum Streptophyta; class Magnoliopsida; order Asparagales; family Amaryllidaceae; genus Allium; species Allium cepa. Next base: position 733,620,771 of record CM060943.1, read on the forward strand.
TTCCGATTCCGAATCTAGACATTAAAAAAGCAAAAGGAAACCAAAGGAAAATTTAAACCATAGAAGTTTCAATTAAATAAGCAGAAATTGTTTCAAAGCTTTAAAAGATGTTTGAAAATATTAAATCAAGAGGAAATCACCTGAGAAGTATTAGTTGAGCGTGGAACTGGAAGATTTTCGACATTCGATAGTTCAGAAGGTAATTTTCTTCTTGATGCTTTCGATCTTAGTATTGGACCCAAAATTAGAAAAGGATTTAGGTTCGAACGATGTTTGATGGAGGCAGAAACTAAATCGATTAATGAAGAAGGCACGTAATGTTGGCCTATTGGGCTACCAGTAACTATTAAAAACTGAAGAAGAAGGAGGCCTAACACAGATGATGTTGGCATACAACGCTACAGGCAAGAAATAACGTGGGCCTAACGTAATGGGCTTCTTAATCATGTTTTAATAGGTAGATGTTAGTGGATTTTGAACATAAAAGCTTGATAACTTTGACATAATACAAACGTAAAATCTAAATTCGAATCGGAATTTAACGGAATTTTCGAAAACTCCGAAATGGAAACATGAATTTAATATTTCCAGATGACTAAAATGGAATCGGAAATCGAAAATTTAAACCTTGAGTTTAAACACTAAGGTATGCCATAAATGACCAAAGGATGTAACCCAATGCAATCAAAGAGGCGGTACCTTAATATCAAAATGTATATTCTTTAGTATCAATGAAATGGGACATTCAACCTGACATCGCAAACTCTAATGGGCGTTGAGATAATTCCACTGTGACATACAGAGAATATATGTCATTTCATGATAAGTATAGTTGCATAGAAAGACAATAAGCATGAATTGATTGCGGTATACAAATGCTTTATGGAAGACTTGGTGCATAAATAACACATTATGAACTGCTGAAACAAATGTGTACATATAATGCCTATGTGGTTGACTGTGTAGTTAAGTGAACAATGGGTATGTGAAATGTCAATGTTCACCTACATTATTGAAAAGCATCAATAGATCCAAACTGACTTAAAAGCGTAATTTGTTCTTCACAAAACATTGCAAAATGCAAAATGCAAAAAAACAATAGTCACGTCAAAATAAATATTAGACATATAAAATAAATACTTTATAAGGTTCAATCTCTAGTATATTAGAATGACCTTTTAACTTATAATGGTATCCCTATTCCATTGTTTCACAACCAGGTGACAATCATGTTATCTTTTCCAACTGGTGATGGATAAGGTGCATAGTGAAATTATAGCAAATGATTAGAGTTACTGGTAGCAAAAAACTGATAACATATTCAAACAAAGAAATAAATAAAAAGTAAGTAATCGGTTACCAGCAACAAACCAGTTAACATATCTGTATTGTTGTTCGGATTAGGGGGAAACTTTTGAAAAATATATGTAAAACTATGGGGTTTTTAGACTCAAGGAAAAAGTTGAAAACAAATTTATTCTTTAAGGAAACAAATTTAGTCTTTTAAGGACAACAAGTTTGCTTTTTAGCCTGAAAGACGCTTTCTAGTGTAAATCACAAAATGATAGTTGTAACTATCATTTTCTGTTTACACTAAAAAGTGTTATTCACACTAAAAAATAAACATGTTGCTCCCGAAACTAATTATTTTTCTTCAATTTCTATCTTGTGCCCATTTTCCTGTAAAAGTATATCCAACATAAGTTATGCCATAGGTTAAAAACAATAATAAAGCAATAGGCCTTAATATAGGCATCAAAATCTGTTGGCTTCATTGGCATCTGAAAGTAAAAGATAAAATATTCGAATTGAAAAAGGAGGTTGAACATGATACAAAATCCGATCATAAAGAAAATTTATTGCTTAAGAAATAAAGTATAATAATTAACACAAAAATCACGGTGTATTTCATACCTAAAAGGTCAAATTTATTCTACCGTGAAATCCAAAAAATATATTCTGAATTCAAGATCATCTTTTGATTTCGAGTTTTTTTATCATGCTTAAATTTTGTTAAGAACTAAAATTTTATAATTAACAAAAAAAATCATGGTAGTGAATTGAGGAGACTTTGTGCACATATAACACATTATGAACTACCAAAACGAATATATACATATCTATACTATAAAGCAAAACCTTGAGTCAAATGGTCAAAGTGAAGCCTTTTTAACACTGACGAAAATAACCGCATTGACAATTAAATAAGAAGTGTTCGTCCATGGTTAGTTTTGTCATTTCAACGCATGCGACAGTTACTTTGAAATGTGCAATCGTATTTCCCGACCTCACACGTACTCATCCACGTACCTCATAACTTCATACCTACAGTTACTTCCCTTCAAATCCCCCTCTCTTCTCCTAAAACTCCTCCATCATTACTGAAATCAAAACAAAAGGTTAAATCCCATAACAAATTTACTATCAGTTAAATCAACCTATCATTCAGATTGTATGCACGACGTGGATCGTTGAAGAAGTGGCATTGCGTGGGAAATAGGTGATGGATGGATTTAGGATTTCAATTGCCACTGATCGAGTTTCGACTTTGTGGTATTCTTCCAATTTAGGTTTTAATTTTCTTATTTAAAAGTTTGTTTGCTGATTTGATGTTGGCTGAGAAAGAATTTTCAACACCGCTAACTATGTTGGCTGTTAGATGATCCTAGGTGCAAGACCGGGACAAGTTAGAAGGGATGGTGCAGGGACGGGATGGTGTTACAGCAAACTTTGCTAGAATTTACATTTTGGCAAAGTTAATTTAATTTTTACTTTTAATTTTGTACGCACCCACTCTTTTCCAAATTAATATAGTTAAAAGAGTTACTGCATTCTTTACTGATTTAATACCAGTTACTGCATTCTTTACTGATTTGGTTTCCTACGGTTTTCCTTACCATCTCTTATTTCACCTCTCTTTGCCTTGAGTTCCTTTATCTGCTTAGTTCGGTTAGACAGTTGATATTTGTATAGCTCTGAATATTGTATCTTCTTCTCTATTTATTTTTTCTATTTCCGTTTTTTTTGCTACTGCTAATCACTGACCATCATCATTGTACATGGCTTCAGTTCTGAAACGGTAACATTTCGTTTCATCAGTCCAACTATCTGATGAAATGAAAAATAAATTTTGCATGGACATTGTGTTACAATGACTGATTTGATAACTCGGCGAGTATTAACAATGGAGCAAAATTTACCAAAGCTAAACGGTTTTGAATTATTCGAGTTTAATGGTGGAACCATTTTTCTTTGCTTCTTTATGATTTAAAACTGTATGATTTATCATTGAAAGCAATCATATTTACTGCATATCTGTTATGTATTAGACCAACAGTTCAGTCAGGGGTGTATCAAGTTTATATATTATCCGTCAACGCTTATGTTTTCCAATCAGTTTACCCTTGATGAATTAATAACATATTTAAACTATACTTTTCTTACTCTTTTATTGCTCTGATTTATCAGTAGGTTATGACAGGTTTATACCTACCAATCACTTATGTTTAAGTGGTAACAAATTAAGAAATCACAACTATGATTTGAAGGCACCAGATTATGATATATATCCACCGAAACTGTAAATTCAATTTTGATACTACGAAGGAGGTAACTCATTCTGGCTATGGTTAGGCAGATTCGTATGTACATTTATGTTACTACTTAGTTAACCCCGTTATCTAAACTTCTTTTACTGCAATATACAAATGCGCATAAATTTTTTGGTGGTATGAATAACATGCTCCATCGTTTCCCCTGAGTAGTACATTGAGAAAACAGAGATGACTGTTGTGTGTAAATGTACAAGGGCAGAAACAATCATTGGGGTTGCTTGCATATTCGCTAATGAAAAATTAAGCTGCATCGGAACCAAGCTTAATAATTGAATTCCATATGTACATGGGCATTGATATTAGGTATCAGTTCATGGATGATGTTGTTTCTTTGGGTATATTAGGAGAAAAATATTTTACAAATTGATAAATGGTCGTTGAAGGTGCTTGATTACTGGACAGACACCCAACAATCTAAAATCTGAAAACGAGGAGTACATGCACAGGTACTTTTATATTGTTGATATATTTCACATTTCAATTATTCCCCCAGATTTCGCGTTTCTTTGTAATAAGATTTATTTCTATCCACGATTCATTGCTGGAAAGTGTATTCAGAGTTACTATATAAAAAAGGTTGAATCCCTTATATAATATTATGATACCTTTGTTTTAGAACATGATGGGATTAAGCTACTAATTTTCTGAATATCAAGCTAGGAGTACTTGTCCGAAGCAATATTTGTGGTGGTAAATACATTTTTGCATGTGTTAACTATATTAAAATCACTTCTCGACTTCTTCGTATTTTTTCTAAAACTTTATTCACATTGTTTATATAAAATCATGTATTGTTAAATTGGTAATCAAATCATCAAGCCTTGACCATATTACCATTGTTGAACTTCTTTATGCTTCCAATCAACCTGATTTTTCAAATTTCTTAATTATGCTGCTTAAATTTTCAAAGCTTGGACATTTGATTGGTGTAAACTGCTTAGCCCTTCATCGATTAATTGGTGTGAGCGTTCTATTAAGTGGAGGTCCTGGCTTGGTATGCAACTTCATTTTAGCAATAAATTAAACTTTTTTTTAGTTGCTGTATGTAACTATGATCAAAATTAATGTCATATTTTGTCTTTCAATATCTTCCTTTTAATTTTTGGGGTATCCATACCCAGACAATAATGCTTGCTATGTGTTAAAATAATAATATTGGCTATCCCATTTTTATCAAACATGCTTTATGCAATCATGATGCCAATATGATAAACATGCATATAGGTTAAATATGCTAGATAAATTTTCCATATAGACAGCCATGTCCACAAAACCTCATTTCTTTATCTATATTCCCCCTTTTTAGCTACTTACTTTTGCTATTATGTTTATGCTATCTTATTCTTCAGGTCCATTGAATTATGTGTTGTTTTCTCTAGCGAAATCATGAATGGATCAGGTTTACCAACTTTACAAAGGCATACTCAAATCTTTACTCCCCTTGGTTTATGCTATATAATCATGCACACACAAATATTGCTTCATAAGTACATTCGGATAGTGATTGACATATTAGTATTTAAAGAACACGCTATTTTTTATAAGTATTTTATGTTTTCTAATGATTTCATTTCAGTATACATTATTTTAACAATCTTATACTGATGACCTTTATCCTCTACTATAATAAGGTCGTGCCTGTGAACTGACTACATTAGTTTTTCAATTGTTTTATTGTTTTGTTTCCAATAAATTGTCTTTTGATATTTAACTATTTTTGGATTTGATTGTTTAAGCTATATATATTCCACGTTTTAAATTATAACTGGCCATATATTTAGAGTATGAACATATACTACAAAGCTATGTCCAATACAGGAGTTAATTAGATTGAGTTGCGTTTATACGAATTTTTTTTCTTTTTATTCCTTCAGTTTTTGTGCATACATAATAAAACGAAAGAATTAGTTATTATTTGTAACTTTAAATTATGATCATATGATCATATTTGTTGCTATAGCTGTCCTTACTTTTGGCAAATTTGTTGAATGTGTCACCTAGAAAGTGGAATCCAAAGGACGTCATCATGAGCCACCTCATTTTAAACTTTTAACATCCATTATTTACGGTCACTTCTATGAAAAATAAGAAATACATTCATCCAATTATTTCTATTTTCCTTCCCATTTGTCATTGAAATTTTCTAACGCTAAAGGAAAGCGGTAGTGTTAAACGAAGAGAAAAGAAAATTGTATTTATAATCTTCCTAATACAGGGTTAAAATGTTTGAAATAATAACCAAAATATGATTTTCCCTTCAGTGGTTTAGACTACCAAATGCTACCATATAACTGATAAAGCTTTCAGTGTTCTCTGTCCATGTAAGCTCAATTAAGTCGTTGTGCAGTAGAATTATAATTGACATCAAGCATGCAAAGAAAGCTTTCGTCGTAGCAACGCCCTAGACATGCGAATTTTCAATGGTTTTTGAATCAAAATATAGTCAGTCATTTATTTTGGTTACATCTGTGTGCATGTTTTTATCTAATAATGTATAGTTATATGAATTCAATGACCATGTTATATTATGAAATTATTAGCTTTCTTAACCAACTAGAACCTGATTCTTGGTAATTATATTTATCTCGATCAATGGATATAAGCTTAACTTATTATTTTGGTTAAGTATCCAATTTATAATCGATAAACAAATTTCTAGGTGGTGCAATGATATGGGAATGATAAAGTTTCAGGTATTAATAAAAAGGACAACTATGAACTGAAGCCTTTTTAGGAATTCCCGAACAACCCTGTATTTAAAATTGGATACTGACTTTTAGTGGCTATGTTTGACATTTTATTTGCCTACTTACCCACGTTGGTCTGTTCTTTACTACTCTCATCTTCTACCTTTCGTCATCATCGAGGCTGACCCAAGGTTATATTGGACCACGGGCAAAGTTTGAATTTGAGCCCTTCATTTATAAGCAAACCTCAGAGCTTCATTGAAAAGTAATAAAATCGCAAAACTCATCTCAATGTTTGTAGTTCATTTTTGCAGCACAGTCATCCTTCTGAATATTTCTCTACATATGTTCTTCTATTCATATGTTATCCAATTCGTGCACTGAATTCTGACATATAGATGACTATGGTAAGGGAATGTCGCAAGCATGATAATGTTACAAATAAGAAGATAAAAGAAAAACTATTTCCTTAATTCCTACTATCTGTTTATATATTCATTTAAAGTTAAAAAATACTAGGAGGAGATACAACCAAAATTTATTGCACAGTGGTTCCACAAAACATGAAGTTGTCTAATGAAATTCAAGAGTTAAAAAGGGTTTATATACATCTTCCTTAGTAGGGTTTCTCCTTAGGTTCATCTTTGTTTATGGAAAAATATAGTAACCCAGATTGTTTTACACTTAGATTATCAGGCAATATTAGAGCATACTGCTGTGGAAGGGCATTTCTTTACTGGAGAAAACAAAAGGACAACCGCCCACCATTTATTACATTATGGAGGCCACAAACTTTTGCCATGTCCATCAAGAGAGGAAAAATGGAAATCGTCTATTCAAATTTAACACGGTATTTACATAAGCTACTACTAAGATATCTTTACACTTATGCACAATTCAGGGTGACCAATGCCTTTTATTTTGACTGTATGGGGTTCTAAAAATACCTTTGGCCATATATTATGACGTGCTACAGTGGTTCTAAAAAACATTGCCCTTCCACTTTGTCTTCTCGATTTATATACTTCATATCATTATATTTTGACTTCGTTATGAACCAGACAGAGCAAAGATCTTCATCCTAAGGGTAGTTAACTACTGCGTATAAATGACCTTTTTATATATTTCACAGAGGAGTAACCATATCAAGTATGATGTTAGTTTTTAGATGATTTCAATTCATAAAAGTACCTGATCTCCTTCCAAGTGATACATCACAAAAGCAATATCCTTTTAGTACACATAATTCTATTGTTTAGAGCTCTCATATGGATTTGATAGCACTAAATTTGAAATTATTTTGTTTGTATTAACACTCTGACTCTTGAAATTTTGAATGCTTCTCAACCTAATGAACTTGCAATTCCTGATGCAGGCACGAGAGCTGTTAATTCAACGGTGGAGACGAGAGTTTGGAGTCGCAGCTCAATGTCAGTGGCAGTGCTAACTTAGTAATGGTGAGTTAATGCATCATCCATCAACAACAACTATCTCCGATCCTGCCAGCAACTATCACCAGTATCCAAATTTAGCAGAGGCAGCAATAGTCAAGCCAAAGAAAATGGAGTGAATATGGAAACAGAACGGAAATTGGTAGCACGAATGATTATTAAGGGATTCAGAGCAGCAATTTTCTACTTTTCATCACTGTCATAGTACAAGGTTGGAATATAAACTTAAGTGTATAGAGTGGAAAATGCAAACTGATTTGTCTTTAATTAATCCAATGTTGATTATGTGATAAAAATTGCAAGTATTCGTTTTTGTGTATATTTTTCATTACACATATTAATATTTACTTATATGGAAGGTCAAATGGTAATTTCTGTTTATACCGGGACATCATATGAATTTGGTAGTGATTATGAACCGTGACTACAAATAAATGTGAAGTTGATGTGAGTATAATGTTCGGTTTCATTCTTTCTCCCTTTTATTGATTATGTGCATATAGTACCGTTTACTTTTGTACTTTTGCATGGTTACTTGAACATTGCTTTCAATGGAGTTGTGCTACAAGGGACAAAGGGATAGTTCATTTTTTATTCTCATTTATCAAACTACTTAAAAAAATCTATAGCTAGTTGCTTTCCTCTTTATTTATTTAACAAAATAACTTAGTCTCATTCAGTTTTGATAAACGGTTGATTTGTGCATGTACATGCAAAAAAAATACAACATTACGTACACGTCAAAGTCATTTGGTAAGATTCAAAAAACCTTACAAACAATGTTTTTTTAATACCAGTTCCTACTACAGACGTGCATCGCACGTGCTAAAGTACTCGTACATATAACGTCTATGTGGATGACCGTGTAGTTAAGTAAACAATGAGTATATGAAATGTCAATGCTCACCTACATAATTTAAGGTTTGTTATTGTGTTAAACAAAAAGAGCATATGAAAGTAGCACGAAAGTAGAATGCGTTCTTGTGTTGTGAAATGGTCATTTGGAAAGAGGATGGAAGGGGATTATTAATTTTGTTATTACTAATTATATTATTAAAATATTAGTATTGTTTTAAAATAGATATATTTTTAAATGTAACTAAATTCAAAATTTTGATGTTTGTTTTAATATATATATATATATATATATATATATATATTAATAATAGGGATGAATATGCTAAATAAGAAAGGGCATTGTTGTAATCTGCACTGCATATGAAGTCTATAAATATGAAGTTTGATTGTATTGCAAAATCTATCTCAGTTCAATAAAATTATTCTCTCTTTAATGGTCTCTATTCTCTTTATTTTGTAACACGTGATCAGCACGAAGGTGTTTCTTCTTTTATTTTATTTTCTTGCTGCTTAACTAGGGATACTTTTTTTAGTAGCACAAACTTTCTGTATACTGCATTCTCAATATTCTGCACAGGAATGTGAATTAATTATTGTTCTCAACTTCTTCACCTTCAAAATTTCCAACTTCTCAGCAAATAATTAGATATTAATTATTCTGACTGTTCCATTTCTGACCATTCCAATTCTGAGGCTATTCATATTCAAAATCCTAGTATATATTAGTGCAGACGAGTCTTTTATAATATATCTACATTTCTTTCTATTTCTTATTTCCTTTAAAACAGCAAGCAGGTAAAGAAATTGTTCTTGCATTTCTTTATAAACTCTTTACTTTTCCTCTTTGCAAGAAGGTAATTGTCAATATCATGTTTTTTGATAAAGCTGTCAAGTCAGCACATGCTAGTTTGGGGTTTACTTCTATATTTTTTTAATTTCTTTTCTTGTATCACTCTTAGTTTAATCCTTTGGCTTCTAAATTCAATTCTTTTTTCACGGATCTGTTGCCAAATAAAATTCAAAGTTTGAAATGGAACGTACGCAAAAGCTGACTTTCCTTTCTTGCATGATAAATACATGAAAGTTGCAAAATCCAAATGTTTGGTTTTGTTGATACATTTTTTTAGGGTATAGTTGTTTGATACCATGAATAAAGACTTTTCCAATTTTTTTAACTTTTAGCTGGAAACAAACATTGCTAAGAATATGAGATGACTGTTTCGATATTTCTTGATAGTGCCTAATAAATTTTCAAACATGGAATGAAAGATATTAAACAACTAAACAAATTATAAATGCTAGAGATGTAACGGTATGATTACTTTTAGTTGGCCGTGTTTTCTTATCTCATCAATTGTACTGTCCCTGACATTGTGCCAATTTACTTGTCATTTGTCAATTAGTCTGTTTGTCTGTAAAGGAGCTATCAATTGTAATTTATTCATCTGTTATTACGCCTCTATGGTCCTTGGTTTTGCAAATTGCTGATTAACTCTATGGTTCTACATATAAAACATTTCGGACCTTGTATTATGTACAAACAAACAAGTGAATGCTGTTGTGGTGAACATTTTCACCTTATGCAATTTATTTTATGTACAGTTCACAAAATGGCAAATATCGCCAAGCTTGAATTTAAAGATTTGGATATATTTGAAGAAAACTACTTATCATGGATACTGGATGCCAAGATTCATCTGCAATCTCAATGCATAGAAAATACCATTAAAAAAGGCAATACTATGTCCTAGCAGGACAAAGCAAAGACTATAATATTCTTAAGACGTCATATCCACGACGATCTAAATACAGAATATTTAACTGAAAAGGACCCTCTCCACTTATGGGACTCCCTGAAGGAGCGTTATGACCACCAGAAGACGGTCATACTTCCAAACACTAGGCAAGAGTGGTTGAACCTGAGGTTTCAAGACTTTAAGTCTATAAGAGAATATAATTATGCAATGTTTAGAATCACTTCTAAACTAAAATTATGTGGAGAAAAGGTGGATGATGCACAAATGCTTGAAAATATTTTCTCAATATTTCATGTCTCGAATATACTCTTACGGCAGTAGACCGTCCTTTTATAAAATATTCTGAACTCATAGAATGCTTGCTAATTGCTGAACAAAATAATGAATTGCTTATAAAAAAATCACTCCTCAAGACCAACTGGTTCAACTGTATTACCTGAAGTTAATGCTAATTTTTTCACTTTGGAAGAGGTAGGGGTCGAGGTCGAGGTAGAGGACGTGGTTGTGGACGTGGATATAACTCAAGTAGGGGCGGTTATGGTGGTTTTAAAGGTAACAAAACCACCAACTTTAAAAAGCAACAAAAGAAAATTGAGTCTGTAAAGAACAACGATTCGGCTTCAGAAAATAAAAGGCATCATGAGGAAGTTTGTTGTAGATGTGGATGATCTGGTCACTGGTCACATACATGTAGATCATCAAAGAAAACAGTTAAAGAATATCATCGCTCGAAGAATATTGAGGCAAATAATGCCAAAGAGTTACCTGAAAACACTAACATGAAGTTAGATGATTTCTTCGAAGATGACAATGGAAATTTCATTAATGATGAAAATCTAAGTGCAATGATCAATGATATGACCGAGTTGATCAATTAGAAATAACTTGAAGTTTTTTATGTGGTTTTCATTTTATTTCATTAGCTTGCACTAATAAATCAGTTTGAAGTTTGTGTTCATTTGTATTTCCTTTTGCAGAACTAGTTAAAAATAATGTGTAATGTGGATGTTGCTTTTAATCAGTGGCCTATTTTAATCATATTACTTTGTTTGTTTACATTACATTTATTTATGCATAAAATTTTTTAATGATTGACTAATTATTTTCTTTAATTTTTAAGGTGTGGAACGCCATTTGGGTGATGATATATGCTTACTAGATAGTGCAACTACTCATACAATTTTGAAAAACCAGAAGTTTTTCTCTGAACTATCTAAAAATTTCTCGGCTAAAGTCTCCAATATAGCTGGATCTGCTAATATAATTGAGGGTCCGAAAGAGCCCATATAATTTTACCAAATGGTATGCATATCTTTATTTAGAATGCATTATACTCAAGCAACTCTATAAGAAATTTGCTGAGTTTTAAAGATATAAGAATAAATGGATACCATATTGAAACTATAGATGAAAACAACAAAGAATATCTTTGTGTTATTTCTAGAACTGAAAGCTAGAAGCATATCCTAGAAAAATTTGGTACAATTTCAACTGGTTTATATTTTACAAAAATTGGCATAGCTGAACCTCACTCTATAAACACGAGCCAGAAGCTCACAAATACAAAGACATTGATTCTTTGGCATGATCGCTTGGGTCATCCTGGATCAACTATGATGCGTAAAATTGCCAAAAACTCAAATGGGCATGATCTATCAAACCAATTGAATTTACCAAGTGATTACTTGTGTGCCCCATGTGCACAAGGAAAATTATTCACTCGACCTCATATAGTAAAATCACTTCTGAATCTCCAACATTTCTACGAAGAATTAAAGGTGATATATGTGGCTCAATCCACCCTGAATGTGGACCATTTAAATATTTTATGGTATCGATTGATGCATCAACTCGTTGGTCACATGTTTGTTTATTTTTAAAAGAAAGTTGGCATTCGCCAAGCTAATTGCTCAAATAATAAAATTGAGAGCACACTTCCCTGATCATCAAATTAAATCAATTCGACTAGATAATGCTGGAGAATTTACTTCTCAAGTATTTGATGATTATTGTCTATCATTGGGAATTGAAATTGAACATCCAGTAGCTCATGTTCATACTCAAAATGGTCTAATAGAATCATTAATTAAGCGCTTGCAATTTATTGCAAGACCATTGCTTATGCAATCAAAACTACCCGTTTCATCTTGGGGGCATGCAATTTTGCATGCATCGAAATTGGTTAAAATTAAACCAACAGCTTATAATTAGCTTTCACCATCACGGCTCTTAACTGGATCTCAACCAAATATTTCACATTTACGAAAATTTGGTTGTGCTATGCATATACCTATTAATCTCCCACTTCGTACTAAAATGGGTCCTCAACGATGATTGAGAACTTATGTGGGATTTGATTCTCCATCGATAATTTGTTACCTTGAACCTCTTACAGGTGATGTCTTCACTGTAAGATTTTCAGACCGTAAATTTGATGAGACAATCTTCCCGCTGTTAGGGGGAGGAAAGACCGTTCTAGTAGAACGGCATGAAATATCATCGAATAATCCATCTGTCTTATTTGGATCCACGTACCAAACAATGCCAATATGAGGTACAAAGAATTTTGCATATTCAAAATATTGCAAATCAACTGCCAGGCGCACTTAGTGACACTGCAAAAATAACTAATCTCACATTCCAGTAGTAAATACGCCAGCAAAAATTGACGTCCCTGAAGGATCAAAAGTAAATATAGCAGAAAATGAATCTAAAGCAAGATAAAAACGTGGAAGGCCAATTGGTTCAAAAGACTTGGCGCCTAGAAAAAGAAAGTCTAATGAAAAATCATCAATTAAGAAACCTTCTGAAGAGGTTATAAATGATCAAAAGGATCACTCAAATGAAAATCCCAATTCTCCTAGAAGTGCGGAAGGAAATATTATCCCAGAAGAGATAGAAGAAGATTCCAACGATAGAATGGTACGTAATAATAATGAGATCTCAATATTTTATACGAACTATGGAGAAATATGGGATCGAAGTAAAATAGTAATTGATGATGTATTCTCATTCGCAGTAGCTACTGAAATAATTGGAAGTCATGACCATAATGAGAATGACGATAATGAACCAAATAGCATAAATGAATGTCGAAAAAGACACGATTGGCCAAAATGGAAAGATGTTATCCAAGTGGAACTAGATTCACTTAAAAAACATGGTGTATTTGGACCAATAGAGAAAACATCAGAAAATGTTAAACTAGTAGGTTATAAACGGGTATTTGTTAGAAAACGAAATGATAAAAATAAAGTCGTGAGGTACAAGGCACGACTTGTCGCACAAGGTTTCCTGCAGAGACCAGGTTTTGACTTTAAGGAAACTTACTCCCTGTTATGGATGTCGTAACATTCCGATATTTGATAAGCCTTGTAGTTTTTGAAAAATCGATATAAGATTAACGGATGTTGTGACAGCTTATCTTTACGGTGAATTAAGTACCAATATTTACATGAAAATTTCAGATGGATATAAATTGCCTGAAGCAAAATCAAAGTCCATGTAACCATTAAAACTAAGACGATCATTATATGCCTTGAAACAATCTGGAAGGATGTGGTATAACCGTCTTAGTAAATATTTGGTAAAAGAAGGATACGAAAACAATCTCATTTGTCCATGTGCCTTTATAAAGAAATCGGTAAAGAGATTTGTTATCTTAGCAGTTTATGTTGATGACATAAATTTGATTGGGACTTCAGAAGAGACTGATGAAACAATAAATTACTTAAAGAAGGAATTTGAAATAAAAGATCTGTGCAAATCTAAGTATTGTCTCGGTCTACAAATTGAGCATAGTGCAATGGCATATTAATCCATCAATCAAACTACATTGAGAAAATTCTAAAGCGTTTTCAAATGGATAAAGCATATCCACTTAGTAGAATGATGGTTGTTAGATCTTAGGTATTAAAAAGGACCTTTACCGCCAAAAGAAGAAGATGAGAATGTGCTTGGCCCGGAAGTGCCATATCTTAGTGCCATTGGTGCATCATTATATTTGGCCCAATGCATAGGACCAGATATTGCATTTTCAGTAAATCTCTAGCAAGGTACAGTTCAGAACCAACAAAAAGACACTGGAATGGTATAAAACATATCATGACATATCTTCATGAAATGACAAATTTGGGTTTGTTTTACTCTAACACAGGCAATAATCCAAATCTAGTTGGCTATGCTGATGCAGATTATCTTTCTGACCCACATAAAGCAAGATCACAAACTGGATATGTGTTTAATAACAGCAATGCAGCAATTTCATGGCGATCTACAAAACAAACATTAGTAGCAACATCATCCAATCACTCTGAAATACTACCACTACATGAAGCAAGTAAAGAATGTATTTGGCTGAAATCACTAATTGAGCATATTCGAAAAGGCTGTCAACTCCCATTCGTAGCAGAAGGGTCAACAATTATTTATGAAGACAATACAGCTTGTATAGCTCAAATTCAAGCCGGTTACATTAAGGGTGATAGGACGAAACACATTTCTCCTAAATTTTTCTTCACATATGAGCTACAAAAGGATAATAAGATAGAAGTGAAACAAATCCGATACCAAGAAAATCCAGGGACCTATTCATAAAGGCGCTTCCAAAATCAACATTTCAGAAGATGGTGTACAAAATTAGTATGCATCGGCTGCATCAACAGACTAATTGAATAGTGCATTATAATTTAGGAGGAGCGTATGAAATATGCTATATTGTACTCTTTTTCCTTCACTAATATTTTTCCCACTGGGTTTTTATTAGTAAGATTTTAATGAGGCATTTTCTTGATCCAGAAGTATCAACCATCGTAGTAACATTATAAAATATATGTTACTTAAAGATGAAATCAAGTTGCACTCTTTTCCTTGTTTATGATTTTTTCCATTGGGTTTGTTTATAACAAGGTTTTTAATGAGACAATTACTCTTATCATCTTTACATACGCATATTCAAGAGAGAGTGTTGTAATATATATTAATAATAGGGATGAATATGCTAAATAAGAAAGCACATTGTTGTAATCTGCACTGCATATGGAGTCTATAAATATGGAGTTTGATTGTATTGTAAAATCTATCTCTGTTCAATAAAATTGTTCTCTCTCTAATGGTCTCTATTCTCTTTATTTTGTAACAATGTTTCAACTGCAATAATAGTACAAGTACAATTATATTAGTACAACAATTTTGAATTAAACATACATTGTCAATACAAGTGCAACTTCAAAATATGAATTACTAGTGCTATGCAAATAATTCCTTACGTAGTTCAGCAGCAATTATTTCGTTTTGAAGGTTATTTCGAACAATTACCACAAAATTTGTTGCATTTCTTTCAACTGGTTCACGATGGTTATTCTCGGACGTTTGAATATTACAGTACTCTTCTAGAAATTCGACCGAAACTAGATCAGGATCATCGTTATATGCCATAAATTCAGAATCTCCTTTGTTATATTTTCGTTTGAAATTATAAATAGTCATTGTAGTAGTAGTAATATTTACTTGAACTATGTATTTGTATGTCAGCATATTACATAACATTGCAAAAAAATTCTTTCAAATTCCAAAGGTTTTTTCGATTATCATACGTAAACTCGAATAATAGCAGTTGAAATTTTCATTTTCGGTCTTTGTTTGATATGTATTTCATTAAAATATGGAATATGGTATCTAATTTTGAAGTAAGGAGGTAAGTATCTATCCATTATTGGATACGTTGAGTCATCTAAATTATATTATCCTGGTGATGGATGAAGAAAATTCAAATTTTTGCTGTTTAAAATTGAACAAAATACTTTAGTGTCATGTGCAGTTCCTTTCTACCCTGCTCTTAAAAGCATAAATGTTAAATTAAATACTTATAAAACCATAATTAATATTCTGTGTATCAAAGTCTTTACGTTCAACATATCGTTGCATATCCATAGTAGACACATATGCAACTAAATTAGTGCCATCAATATCGTGATACAATTTTTCAAAAATGGGTAATATCAATATGATGTCTTAATTTGTTCTGAGACCGTATGAAATTGAGGGTTTACCGGATTAATAATATCGTAATATCAATTCGACAAGTCTAAAAAATTTGTGAAAATATTCGTAAACCATGCTATTCGGTCATTAAAATCTTTCGGTAATATGTCGTGTTGGAAGAGCCAAAATAATTGTGTATAAAAAGATAACTCATTTCTCTAATGCATGTATCAAACATAGGCTTCAAACTTTAACCTTCCAACCGCTCGCATAATTTCATAAAATAAAGTCTTTCATTTGGAATTTTCGTTGATTTTAAGAGAAATGTTTTCAACATATGAGTTTTATATAATATGTATGAGGGTATTTCTGTAAATTGTTCATATAGCTGAACAAGTCAAAGAGAGAGTATATATAACAGTTATATCACCGTATCATGTAAAAATTATTACTTTCTTCGATTAACAGTACAACAACTCTCTCAATGCTCACTTCCATCATCAAGTTTTCTCAAACTCTGTTATCGTATCGGAGCTGAAGAAGCCTAACGGCATAAAACTCTGATAAATCAGAGACTCATCAGATCTTGTATCATCACTTGAGTTTTAATAGAGACTCTACTTTAAGATTATCATAAAGAAGATAAGTGCCTCACCAAGAAACTTGGCTACAACATATCTCCCCTCAAATCAAGCAAAATCTCATCAAGAAAATCAAAAATAAATTTCAGAAACTAAATAAATCGTCATCAGTCATCAACAAAGTAAGTGCCAAACTAAGAATTCATCAGATCAAAACTTCTCATTTGAATTCTGGTTGCAACATACCTGAATTCTTCATCTGAAAGTTCTGTTTACTGAAATTCTTGATACCAGTCTTTATCAAAGATCATCTTGACCTGAAGCCAAATTTTTTTCATCATGTCTGAAGGGAAGCACATTAGAAAATTCTAATCTTAATCAAATAGCAACTGAAAATCTCATCAAAACTGTGATAAGCCCTCAAACCTAATTAATTACTACTCAATTAGAAGAAGATAACTACTTCTTTGGAATGTTCAAGTTGAAACTGCCATCAGAGGTTATGGTCTTAAAGGTTTTATTCTTGGCACTTACATTATCCCTCCAAGATTCATCAGTGATATTGAAAATAAAATTGTTGGCAATCAAGAATTCATAAAATATCAAAGGCAGGATAGTTTGATATGTTCATGGCCGCTATCATCAATAAGTGTCAAACTATTACCACAAGTGGTTGGAAGTAAAACCGCTCATGGAATTTGGACAACGGTTGAAATAATTGTCAATTCACAATCTACTGCTAAGGTTATGCATCACAAGAGATAGTTACACAACATAAGAAAGGATAATCAATCTATGGGAGAGTATCTCACAAAGATTAAGACAACATGCGACTTATTAGAAGCAGCCAGACGTAAAGTAGCTGGCAGTGAATAGGTGTTAATCATTTTAAGTGCATTAAGTGATGAATATGAAGCTGTAGTGGCTGTCATATCATCTCAAAGAACCACACCTTCAATTGAAGACATGCATTCAATACTTCTTGCACATGAAGGGAGGATCAATTTCAAGAAGCCAGTGGGTTTAGATTTATCAATAAATTATGCAGCAAATTATAAGCGAAAGAATCAATACAACAATAAATCTGACCAATCAAATCAAAGGACAAATCAGTCTGGTAGAGATACAGGAAGAGGCGGATAGAATAATAATAAGAGACCAAGATGTCAGATTTGTGAAAAATTAGGACATACAGTAAAATAATGTTACTTCAGATATGACTCAAATCAAAACTTACCACAAAGTTCAAACTCTCAAAGGAACAACAACATGAATACAAACATGGCAAGTGTGCAATACGAATCAAGAAACACATTAAAGGGACAAAATGCACATAACCTAAACTTGTGTGATACAACAAGGGATGAAGATGTTCAAAATAAGTGTTGGTACCCAAATTCGGGTGCTACTCATCATGTAACCAACAACTGGTAGAATTTAAATCTTGGCAACAGAGAATATAAAGGTAAAAAATTCTATTAGTATAGGTAATGGCACAAATATCATCATTACACACACTGGCACTATAGCTATTGTTGGTGAAAGAATCATACACCTGAACAATTTATTAATGATACCCAGGACATGAAACAATCTCATTAGTGTATCTTAATTTGCACATGATAACAATGTATTCTTTGAATTTTATCCTAAACATTGCTTAGTTAAAGATAGTCAGACTAAACAAATTTGACTACAGGGTGATACACACAATGGCTTCTATAGGTTCAATTTTTCAAAAGATAATCAATCATGTGATCTAAGAAAATGGTGCCAACTAAGTAAAAAAAGTTTATCAGAATGTACTAGATCTGCTTTTGACATTTGGCACTGTTAGTTGGGACATCACAGGGATAAAGTTATAAGGAAAATATTAGTGGATTGTAAAATTGATGTTAATGACATACTACCATCATATGTTTGTACTTACTACCAATTCGGAAAAAGAAACAAGTTGGCATTTCTAGATTCTCATTCTACTTATGAAAAACCCTTAAAACTTATTGCCATTGACTTATGGGGACCATCACCAATCTACTCTGATTGTGGGTTTAATTATTATATTTCTTTGTACATGCATATTAAAGATATACATGGATATATCACTTGAAATCAAAATCTAACACACGCAAAGTAGTTATGCAATTTATTAAATAGGTTGAAAATCAGACGGGTGAGTCTGTCAAAATGATTCAAACTAATGGTGGTATGGAATACAAACCACTGAAAGAATTCTTTCACGAAAAAGGTATAGTTCATAGAATAACCTGTCCCTGCACATCTGAGCAAAATGAATTAGTGGAAAGAAAACTGACATATAGTAGAAACTGGACTTACACTATTAGCTGAAGCCACTACAACAAAAAGTGTCTTTTATAGCTGCATACAGCCGCTATTAATCACAACCATAACGGTTTGATAAGCGTTGTATATCGACATGTTATAAAAAACTGTTGAATATTTATAACACAAAATATGCCGCTATGGTTGAGCTTAGTTTTATAGCACAAATTCGCCGCTATGGTATGTTAATTGAATAGCTCATTATAGCCGCTATAATACAGCTAAATCTCAACAGAACCGGAAATCTTTATAACACCATTTTGCCGCTATAAAATATTTATTCAATATCTCATTGTAGCCGCTATAATACAGCTAAATCTCAATGGAATTGGAAATCTTTATAACACCATTTTGTCGCTATAAAATATTTATTCAATACCGGTCAATTCACGCTATTAAATCAACATGTTATAGTATTGATATATTTTTCATTACAGTGTACAAACATTAAAGCAAGTGCATAACCATTGAATAAAATATAAGCCTGCAGCCAAGTTAACACAGAGAAACAGAAAATAATGTCAATTTAATAAGTGCACAAACATTACAGAGTACAAATATTACAGAGTGCAAACACTACATAGTTCCAACATGCAAGATCTGATCTAGTTGCGTAATAAGGACCTTGCTTCCTTCCAAACAGCTTTCGCTGCACCACTCTGATCCGAAGTAGTAAGAAAATGCTGATGAAAAGCACAAACTGGACATCACTTCTCAGAAATATGGTTCTACAGATCCATAAAGAAAACTCAAAAATTCCCTCAAAACTGAGTTGCTTCATCAAACTCCATCTCTAGAAATCATTCCCCAACTAAACAGAACCACCGGTTCCACTCCTGGAATTCCAGTCAATAAGAAAACTCAATCTCCAGATGCGGACAAATCTCTGTCTTCCCAGAAGACATCTAGAAAATCCCCAACAATCCAAGAGAACACTCAAACAATCGAAAGTCACCTTTGCGATCAACCCAGATAAATTTTCAAAGAAAACCATTCTCTCTTTACCAAATAGAACAGCTTACACTGGTCTGCTCAATCAATTGAATAAACGGATTCACTCTGCAGCTTCTGAACTCCATCTTCAGAGAAACTACTCAGCTAAGACCTCACAGTCAGCTTATAGAGCACTCCGAGCTGTACTACTAACACCAATTCCAAACTTTCTATTCCAAAGCTCTTCGAGAAACTCGGACTTCAAAGCTAACCACAACATCCTGCTGACTCCAGATACAACATCGAAGCAGACATACCTACTTAACCTTATTCCAAAGAAAACATCTTCCTGAAACAATCCATAGTCGCTGCATCTCATCATGCAGTTACAACTTCCTGAGGTATCAAAATACCATCACTTGCTTCTGCACAAATGACAGATCCAAACTCAACTAACCAAACTCTGCACTTCAAAGATGACTTCGAACCTTAACAGGTTTCTTAAAAGATCGATGAAATATTTATCACAACAAAGCTTACTCGAGACGGTATTAGGTCTACAGTCTCGACAAATACACTTCCAACCTCAACATACAATCTCCAACCAATGGTAATAATCGTGTTACACACACCACTACCCTATCTACCTTTATAATCTATATTGAAAAACCTGAACAGGTAACCCAACGGATAGCTAGAAATAGATAAATATATATAAATATTTAAAATTACAAATACGCTCTCTCAAGAAAGACACCACTCCAGAGCCTAGGTATTCACTCAACCTAATGCTCTAATACCGCTGTGACGACTCGACATCCAAAACACCCGGAAGTCGCATCGCTAATAAGAAAGAAAGGGATAGAAAAGAGAAAGAAAGAGAAGAAGAAGAAACAACACATCAGAATCTAAACAGCGGAACGAATAAATTATATTAATAACATAAAATAGTACATAGTTTACAACCACTATCAGAGTACATAGATAATACAAAACATACTAGACAGTTATAAACACCTGTCTAGTATTTACAACATAATACAACTCAGAGACAACACAGAACACACAGCGGAATACTATTTATCTACAGAAGCCTCCTGCTCCATTACTCCTCCAATATTCGTCAAAGCTAACCTGAATCCCTTACCTACTCGTAAAAATTTGAGTATCCAAGAGTTTATGAAAACAAAAATAAACTACGGGTCAGACATGGGTCTGGTGTGAGTAACAGGTTAAAGTTGCTTAACTTTCAAAAACCCTTTTGAAAATAAAGATATCACGTAAGACTTCCCACACATAAACATGGAAAAGTTTTTACCTTACGCTAACCAAAAAACATTTGATAGGAAATCCAGTGATATTATAATAGGTCTAGGGTTTTCAAGTAAATATGAAATAGCCGAAATTGTTAGATGATTAAATTCCAGCTACTAGCCACAAAAGTGGGTAATACACCGTTGGCACTGATTGGATTTTGGATTCCATACAATGGCAGGGCTACTGGGATACCGTCCGTCACAGTACGTGGCCTAGATCAACGTACCGAGGAGTACGCCCGCTCCCCTGCAACACAAGGCCGGACCCACTCCTTACTGAACAATTCCGAACAAGACAACCCTGCAATTGGTGCGCAATTCTAACTGCCCACACAGCCGAATAAAATTACATAATATAAATCTTGCTTACATCATCATTAATTAATTACAAATTAATTAATTAATTAATCTCTAATTTTTCATCTTAACTAATCAATCCTGATTAATTATACTTTAATTAATTTCACAAAATTAATTACTCTAAACCAAATACAGTAATTAATCTTTAATTCCTTCATAAATTAATTAACTATAATTAATTACATTTAACCTTAATTAATTACAATTAATTAATTATACATAATCATTTATTATTAATTAATTAATCTTAATTAATCAATCTTAATTACATCATTAATTACATTAATTAATGACTCTTAATTATATTTAATTAATTACTCCATTAAATTAATCACTTTCAGTAATTAATCTCACTTAAACCATATTTATTAATCACCTTTGATAAATCTCAATCTGTAATTAACTATCTTAATTACTTCATTCAACTAATTATTCCTTAATTAGTTTCTTTAATTTATCCTTTGATTAATTATACAAAATAATTTAATCCAAATTATTTTCACAATCCCAATATCATCCACTAATTACATCCAGTAATTATCTTTAATTACTTCACTGAGTAATTTTACTTTATTAATTACATCAAGTAATTACTATCAAATCCAATGTTTAAAATTAATTAATTAATTTAAACCAAACTCAATAAAATCCATCATGTACAATAAGTAATTAATGTCTTAATTACTTTTATTTAAGTAATTAAACATAAATAAATTTCACAATTTATTAACATTAATTAATTAATCTAAAAAAAATTCGTATTAATTAATTACTAAATAAACTTTAGTTAATTACCATCATTAACTATTATTAATTCTTTAATTACTTTTCTTTAATTACTTCTTAATTAATCTCAAATTAAATTAATCCAAATTATTAATTATAAATTAAATAAATAAGTCACTCCTTAATTATCTTATTTATTTAATTATTTTAATATCTTGATCATTTCTAAAATAACCCATTCCTTATTAATAATTTTTATAAATATTAAAGTGTACCTAGATCATTTAAATTCAAATTTCATTTTGAATCTAAAATTCAAAATGATATTTATTAAAGCATTATCCAATTTAAATTCATTTATATTCTTTCTAAAAAAAATGTAAATAACATTTATTACTTATAATTAAAACTTATATAAGATAAGTCTTAATTTACTAAATTTAATTAAAAACTAAGTTTTAAGTACATTATTATTAAATTTCAAACTCAAATTAACAATCATTTAACCTTCTTTTGTCAACCTTTATAAATGACTTCATTCAAAAAGGAAAATCAAATTAAAATATTTGTTTGAAAACAACTTTACTTCTAATAAACAATTTAAATTTAACTTGTTAGAAAACAATATTAATTTTTATTCTTATTCAAATAACAGATTTAAATTCAATATATTTGAATCCATTCCTTATTTAAATTATTTGAATTTATACTAGCATTAAACTTTTGATTTAAACCTTGATTTTTAAAACTTCTTTTTTCAAAATTCAAATTCCATTTTTAAAAAGAAACTGAAGATTCAAAAGCATTAAGAAAACTAGACTTAAATTTAAATTCAAACTGCTAGTTTACAATTAGCTTCAGATTAAAATGAAATTAAATTTTCAGAAAACTGCCAGGTTTCCATCTTCTTTTTATTTTATTTTTAACTGAAACCCCTTTAAAAAATTTAAAACTTATAAGTTTTCAAACTCTTTGAAACTATAATTCATACTGCAGATTTAAACTTTGTTTAAATCTTATCATAACTACTAATTCATTTAAATTTTGATTTAAATTTAAAACTACATATTGTTTTTCAAAAAAACTATAATACTACATACACCCGAGCTAACACAATAATGCTTCGAGTCATCTAGTCCATATCTTCGAGCTAACTCAGCAACCACTCGAGTATTACTTCGAGTTCAAAAGCACCACTATACCCAGATTTCACCAGAATCTCAGTAGTGCATGGTGCACCTGCACCGTGCCTCCAGCCATCCACCTCCTCTTCTGGTGACTTCAACACATCAACGCTCAACCCCCCAGTCCAATACTACCACCTCCTTGCTCTTATCCACCTCGAATTTCAATTCAAGTTCAAAAACATAAACTTGGAACAGAAAATACAGGTTTCACCCCCAAACCGTTAATACCCTCATCCTCCACCTTCTGACCACCGGAGTGGCAACGATTCCGGCTACGACTTCATCAACCAACCTATTAACATTTCCCAAAATCTTAGTCCACTCGATCACTTCTTCATGAAGAACTGACCCAAGCAACTCACCTATCTTAAACTAGGGTTCTATAAGAAATTTCATCATCGCAACCACCACATTGAACTGCAACACCACCCAATATTTTTCCTGGCATTAGTGACTACTCCTCCACCTCCCAAATGAACCCCGACACCTCAATTTGCCTAGATCACCCAAAAACTCAAAAATCCCCTTTTCTGTTCAATCTAGGTCTGCATGTTAAACCTAGCTTTAAAAATTGTGAATTTAGTTTCAAAAATCATAATTTTGAATATTGTTTTTGATCTTATTCCTGAAACAATGAAACAATGAATCAATATGTTTGGTATTTCATTTATATACAATTTGGTCCTGTTACCCTGAGTTTTCAGAGACAGTTTCAAATAATTTTGATTATTTAACTTGAACAAAATTTTAAACTTTAATCCCTGACTCAACAAATGTATTTGTATTAATCTAAAACACTAACATATATTATATTATGATATGATGGTATTTCAACAGATTCTTGATCCTGGAAATGAAATACAGAAGACATTGCATGTTCAAATTACACATTCATTTTTACAGAAAACAACTGAGGTAAACATAAATATCATTCATAATTAAATGTGGAAATCATCAAGCAACATTTTTAAGTACTTAAATTTCATTAAAGAGAATGTTACTCGCCTTAATTTTGAGGGCAAAACAGTGAATTTTGAAAGAGTCTTGTGCTTTAAGAACTGGAGATCATTAAATTTGAAACTTTAAATCCTGATTTGAATTTTGCTCCTGATTTCACTTGCATGCATGCTATATGGAATTCCAGATAGAAGATGATGCAGATGAAAAATATGCAGGCAGGCTTGAATTCCAAAGATGCAGGTGCTTTTATATTTGAAAAAAAATATGCAGGATTGCTTGCATATGAAATTTAGGCTTTTCAATTTGAAATTGCAGGTTTCAGATTTCAAAATGGTGATAGATATGCTTTTAAACTTGAAGATGTGGAGGCTTTTTAAAGATGATTACTGACCTTAGTTTCAGGTCTGTGAAGTGGATTGTAGATTTAAAGAGGTCTACAGATTTTAATCTTTGAATGGAAGTGTTTATTTTTCTTTTCAGATTTGCTTGTCTTCAAATTTTTGGAAGAAGAAAAGAAAATGAAGGAAATAAGTTTTATGTAAACTGAAATTATTAAAAACGAAAGAAAATGTTAAAATAAATTTTTGACACTTGTCTCACAATGTAACATTTGTCAAAACTTTATTTTACCATTTAACAAGTGTTATGTAAAACCTTAAGATGTTACACTTGTCTTATAAAAATAATTAGTATTTAATTAAAAGTTTACTTAGTATTTATTTAAAAGTTAATTAGTATTAATTTAGGATGTTATTATAAGATGAATGTAAACCTATGTTTAATAAATTAGTCAATCATGTATTTATTTACATGTAAATAAATTTTAAAATGAATAAATCAAATTTAATTTATAAAATAAAGTTTATACAAATATTTCAAAATTAAACAAATTAAAAACATTTATACTTTAGAATTTAAGAACTTTGAATTCAAGTTCAAAATAAATTTGAAATCTAGTTTATTTACAAATATAACTACACAATTTAAATTTTTGAAAAACAATTATTTTATTAAAAATTTATTTGTTAAAACAATGTGTTATATATTTTAAAAGTAACAACATTTAATAACTATAAATAACTTATTAAAATAAATTGTCTTCTTATTAATAAATTATTTATTTTATCACATGATATTTAAAAGACAATCAAAATAACCTTATTGCTATTTATTTAATTTTTCAACTTGAGTTAAACATATTTTAAATCATTTCAATATTTTTCTTATGTATTTAAAACCATATTTATTTATGAAATAACCTTTTAAAAGTTTAACTTTTAAATAAAATCATAATTCACAATTTTACTAAAGATATATAATTTTTATAGAAAACAGGATTTGTTTATTAATTGAATTTAAAACAATACCTATTTAACTATTTATTTTATTGAATTATTAAATTAATTCAAATCCTATTACAAAGGTTATCAAATCAATTTAATTTTTATTTCAGATTATTAAATTGATATTGCTTTCAAATTTTGGGTCATCACATTATACCTAGTAATTTACAATAAAAATAACACAAACACAGATACTACGTAGAAAAAGATTAACAATAACGCCAATGAATCTAGCTTTTGATTCTTTGAAACGATTCAATTATAATTGGTATTCATACTATGTACTTTTTTCAACTTAAAACAACAGACGAAAATAATTTATTGTGATGCATAAGAAATCATAAAAAACACATATGAATAAAACCATTTCAGCAAAAACATCTTTCATTTTTCTTAGTAAAGTCTTCAAATAGTATGTCAATTATAATATTTTTG
Organism: Allium cepa; assembly: GCA_030765085.1. Taxonomy (NCBI): domain Eukaryota; kingdom Viridiplantae; phylum Streptophyta; class Magnoliopsida; order Asparagales; family Amaryllidaceae; genus Allium; species Allium cepa. The sequence goes on from CM060943.1 coordinate 733,647,304, forward strand.
CAATTCAAAAATCACTTTTCTTAGTAAAGGCTTCACTTTTCATTGAAATTTTGGCCTAATGCATTCGTAACAGCGGCCTTTTTAATTAACATAATGTCTACGAAAATTCTACAAAATAGAAGTCCAATGAAAGTGTTGCTTAATGAAAAAACAGACTACAAAAATCTTAGAATATTTGGATGTTTCTGTTTTCCACATCTAAGACCATATAACAAGTTGGACTTTAGATCCACACCATATACCTTTTTGGGTTATGGAGTGAATCAAAAAGGATACAAATGTCTTGATAGTAATGAAAAGTTATTCATTTCAAGACAAGTTGTACTCAATGAAAAAGTATTTCCTTTTAAAGACTGGACAAAAGGTATACAATTCAATAAATATTATTTCATTAATACCCCTATATGTTGACAATGAAAGTCAAATAGCTATGAAGAATGTCAGAAGTAGCTCAGACACTCAATACACGGTGTTCAACAATGAACCATGTCAAGATGAACATGAACCATTTTAGCAATCTACACATAGTACTGTAAGTCAAAGTAGTCAACATTATAGCAATGATGAAGATAATCAAGATCAAAGTGCTGAACAGTCGGTCAATATACAATCTAAACAAGCTATGACTGGACATCCAATGATCACAAGATCAAAGAGTGGCATCTTCAAACCAAAACTAAATTTATCATGTGCGATCAATGATGAACCAAAAATTACGATCAAGCACTTAGCAATGAAAATTGGAAAATTGTAATGAAGGAAGAATATAAAGCATTCATGAAGAACAAGACATGGAGTCTTGTACCATTACCCAAGCACAAAAGTGTAGTTGGCGGCAAGTGGACATATAGACTTAATGTGATAACCCGAATTTTTGGGCATTAGATAATTGGATAATTATCTGATTTAACTATTAAAATACTGATTTATAGATTTAACAAATAAATCTGATAATAAATATTTATATCTGGATGAATATTGTCTGGTAATCTCCAAATATAATTACTTAAAATTTATAAATTGAATTTGTGTTTGTTTAATATATATATATATATATATATATATATATATATATTTTTGAGTTGATTTTTTAAATTGAACTAGTATTGATTTATATATATAAATGGATTGTAATTCAAATTTGAATTTGAATTTTAGTTTAAATTTGAAACTTGAATTTAAAATTAAATAAATGCCTTAGTAAAATAATATTGATTTTAAAAACAATATATATATATATATATAATTTATTTAATGTATAATTGGTTTAAAACATTTTCTTTAAAATTAGGAAATATAATTTAAAAATTATATAAAAACATAAGACAACAAATGTTTAATTTTAAGTGCATAAATTAACATGTGTAATTCATATGACAAGTGTTTTAACAAGTGCAATAATCTTGTAAACAAAATGAACAAGTGTCATTTTAGTTTTTTTGAAGAAAATTTATAAAAGTAAGATTTAAATCTATATAAATATTTCATCCCCTCCTTTTCTCATTCTTTGTTCTTCATTTTCAAAACTACAAACCTAAGGAAAAAAATCATCAATCTTTCAAAACAAAAAATTTCAACCTGAAGCTATAGCAAAGAATCAACTCAGTTTCTAATCAAATTCAAGTTCAGATTCTAGTACAAATTCCAGTTCAAAAAGCCTGTAAACATTTCAAACTAAAAATTAAATCAAAGCAAATCATTTCAAGCTTCAGATTAGAAGCAGGAGCAAGTTAACAAGTTCCAGTTCAAATCTAAAGCATTCAGTTTACAAGTTTTCAAGTATTATCAAATTACAGTTCAAGCAACTTAGATCAGCAGCAAATCAAAGTTCCAGATAAACAAGTTTCAGAGTTCAATAACAGTTCAAGTTTTCAAAGTTTAAACTGCTTCAAAACCTGCTCTGTTCAAACAAATAAGGTGAGTAAACTCTTAGAATCTGATATATATTGAATTGGCATGTGATGAATCATTGAAGTATGATATGAATTTTGTGTGCATGTTGTTAAAAAAGGGATTTTTATGAATATATATGGGTGTTAGTATATGTGAGAATAGGCAAACTATGCCTTTGTTCCAAATACTACAGGTTTAAACTTGATTCAAAAATTTAAATCATTCAACTGAATGATTTTTAGGCTTTGATCTCTGACCAAAGTATGTTCGTTTAAACATAAATTAAAATTTGAAAATATATTTATGTAGCTTAGATTTGAATATCATCCGGTTAATGAAAAGGACGGTGAAAACTTTGGTAACATGTTAAAATGAAATATCAAAATTCTTAGATTCATTTATATAATCTTGTTCACCATCAAGAATCATGAATTTTAACAAGTGAATCCAGATTTTTAATGCTTGATCGAGTTTGTAATTCGTAGTTGATCAGATTGGGGGTTTTGGACAATTGATGGTAATCAAGTGTATCTGGAAGGTGGGGGTCACTGCTGTAGCTAGCCTGGGGTTTTGTGAGCTCGGCAAAAATGGGAGGAAAATTTTTAGTTCGCCGTGGCAAGGGCGTGATCGATCTAGGGTTTAGGCTTAGGTTAGAGTAGTGGTTGTTCTCGAAGCAAATGACGCGTTGTAGTTGCATCGGTCGTGAACGACCATGGGAGAAAAGGCAGAGGGTGGGCAGATGAAGCCTAGGTCGGAGTTTTGTGGACACCGATGGTCTGTGGTGGTGATGTTGGGAAGTTTTTGGCGATCGACTGGTTAAAGAACTCATTTGAATTTCTCGATTTCGATTGACGTCGAATCGACGAAGCCGGTTGGTCCTGCTTGATAGCAAGGGTCGTCGGCGACCTGAGAGTGTTGGCAAAGATGGTCAAAGGGGTGTCGGGCTTGCGTACACGTGCACGGTGCATTTTGTATCTGGGTAGTGCTCGCTTTGGGGAAGAAGGCTGAGGCTCGGGTGAGGTCTCGGACCAGTTGCCTGGCGTCTCGAGTATGGTCTCGAGTAGGAATCGTGAGAAGTTTGCATGTTTTCCAGTTTTAACTTAAATTAAACTAAGTTTTTTTTTTAAAAAAAGAAGAGGAATGGAAGGCTCATTTTTTCTCGGGTCAAGGCTCAAGTTCTATACGAGTTGGACCCGAAGTTAAATTTTAACGTTTATTTGAAGTCAAATATAAACAAGTTCTAAATTTAAAATGAATTTAGTTTAAACTGTTATATGATAAATGTTTAAATTATTTGATTAAAGAAGTTAATTAAGATTTTGGGTAATTATAGACTAAATAAATTGATGTAGAGAGATTAATTTAATTAGAGAATAATTAAATTATTAATTAATTAATGATTAAAGGGTAGTTAATTAATTTAACTAATTATGATTTAATTAATTAGAGATTAATTAATTCGTAATTAAGGATAAATTAATTTGGTAATTAGAGATTAATTAATTAAATGATAATTACTTAATGTAAGTAATTAAAAGAAAATTACTAAATGGAAGTAATTAAGGTTAATTACTTAATGTAATTAATTAAAGGTTTGATTAATTAAGATAATTAATCAAAGTTAATTAATGAATGAGATTAATTAAAGGATAATTAATCGAAGAAAGTTACTATAGAATAATTAATTAATGTAATTAATTGAGGGTTAAAGAAATTAATTATGAATAATTAATTAAGGTGATTAATTAAAGGTCAATTAACGTGAATGGTTAAAGCTAATTAATCTATGGGAAAATTAAAGGTTAATTACTTAATGTAATTAAAGGATAATTAATCAAGGATGATTAATTAAGATGGATGATTAATGAATGATTTATCAATTGGGTTGTAATTAGTTAATGTTAAGTAAGCAGGATTAAGGTAATCCAAGTGGTTAAAGATGGTAATTAATTTAATTTGAGATTAGTTAAATTAATTAGAGATTATATATCTAATAAATCTTGTTTATGGATGGTTGAATGATATTGGATGGCTTGGATTGATGATATCTCTGATGGGCGATTGAGATGTGCTGTGATATGAATGGATTGAACTATGATAATGCAGATTATCTATCTGAGTTGAATTGTTATGTGATATGATATCTTGGATATGAATTGTATTGTTTAAAACTTAACAACTTGGATTAGAGATGACATTGAATTCGAAGAGACCGGGTCGGGTATTTGTAAATACCCAAAACCACTTCGATTCCTTATAAATTTGAGTTTAGAAGCAAACAGGCTGGAATGAAATAAGTAAAATATCATGGATATTTAAGCTAGATAACGATTCTTGGATATTTATTTGAGATGAATGATTGACTTAAATAAGATTAGAACTCGTAGAAAAGTACGAGTTACTCTGGCAATTTCACTTAAGTATATAGCTTAGTATTTCATATTATATGGGTTTACTCACGCTGGTTTCCAGCCTGACCCGGCTGTTACTTTGGTGTGATGCTCGGGTCATACCGAGTATTACAGATTTCTAGGTAAGGACGTTATGGAGCTCAGGAGGCGAGCTAAATGCAGGAACATATGGAGTGTATTCCGTTGTGATATTGTTGTATATCTGAGGCATGTTGATTTTAACTGTCCAGTGTTTGTATAATGATTGTACTCTGATGTATTAATTGTAAATTAAATGATACAGCTTTTCTTTGTATAAAGAATATTATTTGATATTATATTTGATCCGTTGTGAATGTGAGATTCTGAGTTTCGGTTTTCTGTTTCTTTTTCTTCTACCTCTTTTCTTCTTTTTCTAACTATCTGGAATTTTCGGGGTCGAAAATCCTAGGTCGTTACACTTAAGAGAAATCCAGATGGCACTATACAAAAGTACAAAGCAAGACTTGTTGAAAAAAGTTGCACACAATGTCAAGAATTTGACTGCAATGAAACCCTTTCACCAATAGTCAAACCTACATCTATAAGAGTGATTCTAACAATAGCTCTATACATGAAGCGGGATATCAGACAACTAGATGTAAACAATGCATTTTTAAATGGAGAGCTACAAGAAGAGGTTTACATGGAGCAGCCTCAAGGGTTCATACAACCAAATACAAGTGAAATGGTATGCAAACTTCACAAAGCAATTTATGGGGTTTGATAAATTAAAAGCAACACTTATCAATTTGGGGTATCAATAGACAAGGTCTGACAAGTCACTCTTTACCAAATTCAAAAATAGCATTACATGCATTTTGGTTTATGTAGATGATGTCATCATTACTAGAAACTGTAAAGATGAAATAGATTATGTCACTTAGCATTTGGATAAACAATTCTCAGTCAAAGATTTGGGAAGTTAAATTATTTTCTGGGAATAGAAGTAAAGACTATGTCAGATTCATAAATACATCTTTATTAGAGAGAATACATCAGTGAACTACCTACTAAAGCAAAAATGGGTCAGGCAAAACCAATGCCAATACCAATGACTTCCAATCTACATCTATCAAGACAATAAGGTAAAGCAATTTCAAATGAAAACGAACAAAGAAGCATAGTTGGAGGTCTACAATATGCAGCAATAACCAGACCAGAAATTGCATATAGTGTAAACAAAACAAGTCAATTCATGCATCAACCTCTAGATCAACATTGGAAAGGGGCAAAGAGAATAGTTAAATATCTAAATGGTACACTTGATTATGGATTAACACTCAAATCATGAAAGAACCTTACCATAACATGGTTTGTTGATGCCAACTGGGCATCAGACCCTGATGATAGAAAATCAACAACTGGATATTGTATTTATCTTAGAAAAAATCCAGTATCTTCGTGTTCAAAGAACAAACTACTATATCCAGATCAATAACAAAATCTGAATACCGCAGCTTTGCTAGTGCAACTGCACATATAGTGTGGCTAGAATCCATCCTTAGTGAGCTCAAAATCAAATTATTCAAACAATCGGTAATTAAAGTGATAACTCAAGTGACATATCCTTATCAGCAAATTTTATATTATATTCACGAACAAAGCATATGGAAATCGACTTATATTTTATTAGAGAACAAGTAAGTAAAGGAAATCTAAGAATAAATCATGTCCGCTTCTTACCAAAAATCAGACATACTTACTAAAGCCCTCTCAGCAAAAAACCCACGTCAATTAAGGTATGAATTGAAAGATATAGACTTTTAGCATAAGAATATAAACTATGGTTTTGAAAGCTCTGGCAATCAAATCCATAGCAAGAACCATCATTCCAAAGTTCTACAGCCAAATTGAAACTGGAGGAGCTTACAGTCTAATCTATTGAAGACTCAAAATTGTTGCGAAGTAATAATTCAAAGTAGATATCCATATAAACAGGAGAACTTGATTTCTCAAGCTAATTTAAAGTTTATATGGGATATGATTCTCAAACTCTATTAGTTGACAACATTCTACATGATCGCACAGTATATTGTTAACCCATTGAATTATTTCATGTTGAAAAGTGTGATTTTAGTCTGTTGGAGCTTTCTATAGCATTCTAGTCTCATAATAATTGTGTATCGGCAAAATCATCAGCATCAGAATATTAATGATCACCTTTATCATAGGATTCAACCATTGATATTTTTGTTCGAAGTTAAATAAAGTGGATATGGAGTGAAGACGAAGAAGATGACTGAATGGAGTTGGAGGAGAAATGGAGCAGAGGAAAGTGATTTATATGGTGGTTGATACTAATTAGTTATTGGTGTTAGATGCGTCTGACGCCAACTTTTGATTTTCAACGGTTCTCTCCAATAGATCATTTATGTGGGCCTCATCCATTACACGTTAGACGTTGGACGTGACGCTAACTTAAACTGACATAAAATTGACTACGCACCGCTACCTGATAAGCATCCATAGATCCCACCTGACTTGAAAACATACTTAGTTCTTCTTAAGCATTACAAAATGCAAAAGATGTATCAGATCACCTAGGAATTATTTCCATGCTACATATGAATAAAGTCCAGTGTAGAGCTAACACAAATATACCCCCTAGTCGTGTTTTAATCATTAATATTGACAAGAGAGTAAAAAATAATCATGCCAAATTAAATCTTTGACATATAAAATAAATACTTTAAAAGATCTTATCTCTAAAATGGAGTTACCTTATTTAACTTAAAAAGGTATCATGTTCCATTGTTTCAACATCAGGTGACAATTATGTTTCAACTGAGGATGGGTAAGGTACATAGTGAAATTATAGCAAATGATCAGAGTTTTTGGTAGCAAAAAAGCTGGCAACATGTTCAAACAAATGAAATAAGTAAAAAAGAAGTCACAAATTTATTCTACTATGAAATCCAAAAAAAATATTCCGAATTGAAGCATATCTTCGGATTTCGATTTTTTTACCATACTAGGACTTTGTTGATTAAGAAATAAGATTTAATAATTAACAAAAAATATCATGATAATGAATTCAATAGGTGACATGTATTTTATCCTAAAAAAGTCACAAATTAATTTAAACCATCCTAAAATCCAGATTCAACACCACCTTTGGATTTTGAATTTTGTGTTCTATAATGCTCGCAGTATTGTTTAAGTCGTCTTCGAAGAGAGGGTGGGCTATAAATCCTATCAATGCCATAGTTTGGTATTTTATTATCATAATTATTTTTTTGCTTCAGACTAAACCAAAAGTTGACCCGGTGATTGGGAGAGATTGAAGAAATCGATAATGAATTCATAGTTAATTAGTCTGAAGCAACAACGGTTTATTTTTTGTATGGGTGTTTTTAGAAATGCCGAAAGGTTTTAGACATGGCAAGTTTTGAAATGTGGTAATGTGTTAGTGCCTCCCTTAGATCGATCAGATTATCACAGAATCATTATCATTGTCCATGTCTATAACTTATAACATGCAACTCAAATACTTATCATAAGGTTACCATGAAACGTGAATGTTTGAACCATAATGTCATAATAATATATACCCACTCGTAAGCATTTAAGTCATTTTATTTCGCGTGTGAATTACATAAAAGATCCCTTCCATTTGTAGCATGCACCCCACTTTTGCAGCTTTTCTATTTTTAGGTAGCTATTTTATCTGAATATTTGTTGTTTCTTTCTCTTGCCACATCATTTTAATAATTAAATAATAAGGTAGCAGTTAAAAATAGGAATGCTGGAAAAGATGGGTATCATTAAAACCTAATATTCATATTGCATTGATATATAAATATTTGTTTGGCAAAGTTGGACAAATTGAACTAACTTTTTGTTTGGTTTCACTATTCATTTTTCAGATTGCTTTACACAATTCTTGTGGAAATTTCATTCAAAAGAATTTTATTACAAAAGAAGATTGTGTGTATCTTTTATTGATTTGGTATGTGAGCGGTGAGTGTGCATCTATATTTATTGATAGTTGTAACCTTTAGTGTCACATTTTTTGACGTATACATGAACTTCCAAAAAATACCCCCGCATTTTGTATATAATGTTACGAGTTTAAATTGCGCTCTTGACAAAATATATTATTATTTTCTATAAGGTCAAGAGAATAAATCCTACTCTTGACTAAAAAATGCAAATTTATATTTGTATAATGTCAAAAGTTAAAAACTTAGCTCTAATAAAGACTATTTTTTTTTCATATATTTTCAGTTTATGTGTAATCTTAGTACCACAAGATATTTATTTCTAGATATATAATCTTTACACCTTTTTTTTATAAATACATATTTTATATTTCATTCATTTAACTTTCTTTCTTCATCTTAGTACCACAAGAATTTTAAGTATATATTTTGATGGTTTTGTTTTATAAGGATAAATTTAATCATTTAATAGTTTAACTTTTTATCTTATAAAGAGTTTTCTCTTATTAAAAACCGTTCATGGTTAATTGAATTTTTTAGCTTTTAATTTTTAGAATAGAACTCGATAATATTAATATATGCAATGGTATTTCATTTTAAAATTTTGACAGTTGAAATTATGTTAGAAATGTTATAGTTTTTGTGATCTTGATGAAATTTTACAATTTTAACTTGAGTAAACTTCAAAATATTGAACTGGAATAAATTTGAAGTAACTTGAAATTTTATATCTTATATAATTATTATGCAAAATTTTAATAATCTTTATCCTTAATATTTTTTTGTTATAAAATGACATTTTCTTTATGGACATAAATTTCCCTAAATATTCATAATTCAATTAAGAATATTATAAACAATAAATTTAAGAAGTGCAATAAGTTTCAGAACAAGGACACTGAAAAATGAAAATGAAAATGAAATAACAATCGAATCAACATTTTAAAAATAAAACATTATGAGAATGCTTAATAAATAACTCATATAAAAACTAACATATTTAGTTTAATGAAAACATGTAGAATAATAGAAGGTAACAATTCTCTTTCAAATTTAAGAAACCCATGTTATATGAACCGCTTGTGATCAATGCTAGAAGTTAAACCGTTGAACCGGACATGTGCAGTTGTAGTTCTTGCGAATGGATTTGAAGCTCTTTGTGGTGGTTATTTGGTTCTGAGATTTTGAACATTGGAATCAACTCAATAAGGTGGATAAGCAGGCTGCTAATCTCTCGTTTCTCTACTGGTGGGAGGATAAAACTCAAGGTTACTTCTTACCTTTGTCTTTAAACCAACCATTTTTTGTTGTTATTGTTGAAAGTTGTCCTTTTAATCTCATTCATTTTTTATTATATTTGTTTCTATAAATTAAACAGTGAACTTTTAATAAATTCATTGATTTTTAATTTGAATTTGACAGGAAACAAGCAACGATCTGTGTATTACCCTATATTGGTCTCAACAAATTTCATTCCTACTTGCTAAATAACAAAGATAGCTGGTTAATCAAAAGTAATTATATTTTTCAAGGTGATTATTTTTTGTCTAATCTCTAATAATCAATTGGCATTATATATGAATCTTGTTCTACTGACGTTATATCTCACTTGCAGTTGATATCGTTCTTTTTATGTTCTTCCAGTCATTGTATATTTCTATTTTAGTGTTGGTTGTGCCGTTATAATGTGATTCAAATATGTGTCAATGCATGCTTCAAATTAAAGAAGTTGTGTCGAGCTTCATATTGGAAGAATCTAAAAGTCGATTGGAGAAAAGAGAAAAGGGAGATGGAGTAGAAAAGCTGAGTATAGCCGTGCTAGGCAATCAGATATCTGGGAACCCAATCCAGATGTCTAATTACCTGTAAATTTCAAAACTGCTACGCCAATAGGAGATCAGATGTCAGACCCCTCTGGGCAGATGTCCGAGTTGCTTCTTTGTCAAATCTGAGAAATTTAGGTTGTTTTATAGAGGTGTATGATCTTCAGTTAGACGCCTGAGTCGCTCAAGTTTTGTTTTTCGAGGGTTTTGCTGAAATTGAATTTTAGAGGGTAGATTCGTCAGTTTAGCGCATGGTTCTTCTCTATTGATGGTGCGGGTTCTTTTGATGTGATCAGATGGATTAAAGTGATTAGAGCATCTATATTTTAGTCTTTTAATCCTCTTCCTAATTCTGGATTACATATGAGATCAGATTTTCAATAATTGTAATTAATAGAAACCCTAATTAAATCAATTTGAGAGGTTTCTATTTTGAGTGCTCTATATTGTAATTCTTCAATTGAAAAATTCATTAGAGAGAGTCTCTATATCTTGTAACTCTCTAATCATGGATTTGGTTTGTAATCTCTTCGAATTAGCGATAGAAATAAAAAGGGTTGCTGGATCTTCGTGGACATAGGATACAAATTCGGACCACCGTTAAATCTTTTGTGTCTCTTTTCTTTTCGTTGTTTTATCATGTGTAATATCATATTTTATTTTGAATTTGCATTGATATTTAAATAGGTAGCACTAGATTGTGGTTAAATCGCTTTCGCTCATTAGAAACAATCATTTCCTACATTTTTCACCATAGGTCGTGATATCCGTTTAATCCTAAGGTCAAGTTTTATCTTGTTTCCTTTCTATTGCATAAGTTAGTAAGTGAAGTAGAAACTTGTTCCATTGTTTTTTCCTAAATGGGAGCTCAATAGTAAAAGCATAAATAGTTTTCTACAGAGTGATTTTTTTTTGAACTATTTAAGCCGTTAGAACAGTCTTTTAAGCTGTTAAGAAGCTTGTTGGCAAAACGATCATAACTAACTTATTGCTCAAATCTTCTCTCAAATTCGGATCTTCATGGTCAGGTATCCTTGAATTTGTTAAAATATTAGAATATAACAAAATAAGGTAGAAAATAAGGAGAGGGAGAGGAAAAAGAAGAAAAACGCAAAGATTACTTGGTTATGGTCATCGGTAAATTGATTATTTTTACAAATTATGTGTAACATATTTAAGAGAAATAATTTTTTAAAATATGAAGCTGTTTTTTTGCGTTGGAATCATGTGTAATCAGTTTGAATTTCACATCTAAGTTGGAACATTTAATTTTTTATTAGGTTGAATTTTTGTTTCTTTTATCAATTAATAAAGAGAAATATGTATGGGAAGTTTAATTGTTAGATCATATATTTAAGTGACACTGAGTTTGGTAATATATAGGAGAGTGTATTAAATTTGTATAAAAATGTAGTTGTTAGATTATATTTTTAAGTGATATTAACATTTGGTAATATATGTAGAGTTGCGTTTATGGAAGTTTACGCTGATAGCGAAAATAGAAAGAAAAAATCGATAAGATAATAAAATTTAATTATATTATTTTTTCAAAATTTTTGGACGATATGTAACCATATCAGAATTAAATTTATCATCCCAACCATAATCAACTTTTGAGGGAGATTTTCATCGTCATTTTTTGATTTTAGAACACGTACACTATCTTCCGATGAAGATGCTTTTGGAGATATATCATCTTTTTATGTCCACATTTGCTTATCAGGGTATTTAATATCCATTGGTTGGCTGATAAATTGTGTCGTATGTTAAAATTAATTTTTTGAATATATAGATTAAAATAACAATAATATTACGACTGACATGTATTTATGAACATTTTTTATAAGAAATGTATCTTTATGCATATTTAAAAATAAAAAATAACATAAAAAGAATAAATTTTCATCGATCGGTTGATTTTATGTCCATAAATAACTTGTACTTATGATATTATTTTGAGAATACACAGAGCAATGCACTTAAAAAAATAACCCAAACAAATTCTAAAAAGTGCAAATTACATTTTTAATATAAAACAGAAGTGTATAAGTAACAGTCGTAGAAATGATCTTTTTTCCCTGTAGAATAAGATTAAAATATATTTAAAAATAAAAAATAACATTAAAAAGAATAAATTTTCATGGATCAGTTGATTTTATATCCATAAACAACATGTAGTCATGATATTATTTTGAGAATACACTAGCAATGCACTTAAATAAACAATACAGACAAATTCTAAAAAGTTTAAATTACATTTTTATCATAAAACAGAAGTATAGAAGTTGCAGTCGCAGAAATGATCTTTTTTTCCTTTACAATAAGATTATTATAGTGTAAAGCACAGTGTTGGTGACATAATTACGCTAACCTGAAGCTTGGATATCGAAGATTGACGATGGCGAGCAACTTAATGAAGCGCGTCCAAAAAGAAATAGTGGTGGTGAGAGATTCGAATAAAGATGATAGGAGAGAGAAGTGGGAAAGGAATAGGGGTGGAAAGAGAATTGAATATGGATGGATAGAGTGAGTTGCATTTATAGGATTTGGTAGATATTTCTAGAATGCTATATTTGTGTTATGAAGTTTGAATATTTCTACGTTGGACCGATTAAGGGTTATGGATATGGAAGCCACGTCTATTTTAACTCATCTTAACTCATTCATTAATTTAGAAATTTTTGAATCATGGCGGGAAAAAATTACACTTTAGAAAAATCTTAACTGACTCATATGATCAAATATCATGAAACGTTACACTTTATGCTACGAGTCATATCTAATGGTCATAAATACTCTAATAGGATTTTTATTTGAAAAGTTAATAGAGCAGTATCATTGATATACATATAACATGTTATATTTTTCAATTAATAAACAGAATTGTATAACATTATATGGTTGCTCCCCATAATTGTATAACATTATATGGTTGCTGCTTTTAATGTTGCTATGCATTTATTCTCATAATTGTATAATATTATATGAGCCGCTTGCTTGATGGTGCTATAAATTGATATAATAAAGGCATTATTGAATTAATGCTTGTTAATTCCACTTTCTAACATTTTATTACACTTCCCTTAAATCTATTTTTGCACTCATTAAGTTTCTCATACATATACGTTTTGATATTTGCATCATTTTTTCACACTTTAATGCATAACCCTGAAATTTAAAATCTCCAAACATGTTACAAAATAAATCAAGATATATAAATAGTCATTTGTTTAAATTAATTAATCAGAATCAACTAAATAAATCATTTTCAACATTGTAAAAACATTTCCGTTTTGATATTTATATAATTTTTCACAGCTTAATGCATAACCCTGAAATTCATAAATTTGTATATGTGATATATGAAAATTAAGATATATACATTTATTTAAATTAATTATACATTAACATATATTTTTTCCATGTTCCATATAAAGGGGCAATTTTGGAAATTCATGGTCGGATCAAAAATTTATGCTTCCAAGCCAATTATTAACAAAGATAAAGATATTTATAGTTATATTATTTGAAAATCGAACAATTACATAGTAGTAAAATATTGTAACTTATGAAAGTAAAAAACTATAAATTCTTGAGAAATTTCTTAACATATAGATAATATTCTCTTAACAAATATAGTATTATGTCTCTCAAATATATATATATATATATATATATAATATTGAGATTGGAATTTTCGACTGTAAGAAAATACAAGAAAATTTGGACCATGTAGGTTTTTCTATCTTTATGCAAGATAAAAAAATGATGGGAAATAGTGATGCTATTTTTAGAAATTTTTTATTAGATTTAACTGGTAGTGACTCTATCGTAGAATCAAGGGAGGACTCATATAGACTTTCATATTTTTTTTTTGTGAAAGTAGACTTGTTTGGAAACTTATTATAGAAGCTGGATGTTAAATCAGGTCATTATTTCATGTTCGAAATGTAGCTAATTTCTTGGAAATTAGGTCTCAATCGTTTAACATTACACTAGTAAATAACAATAGCTGTCAACTCATTTAATTTTAAAATTTAAAATGTGATAATCTTTTGTGAATCAATCGGATTTAAGAATCGTTTTTACTATTAAATCATAGATTTAATAAACTTTCCAATGATATACATTATTGATATCTAAAAACAATATTTTGAAAATCATAATTTAAATAGCTATTTTAACTACATTAATAATGTAGTTATTTGTGTTCATGGACGGAGCTAGGACTTTACTACAGCCCGGGCTAGTTGAAAATGAGCTATGCCACACCAAAATAAGAAGAAACATACGTACAATAAAGAAACAATGATTCTTTTACCAAATCACATAAAGCGATTTTTATGTTAGTAAATTTGGCGAAATGTGCACTATGTTGTACATTGAAGCATCAATATGCTTTAAAAGGTAGTTGGGTTTTTATAATAATGTGATGTTGTGCATTGTCTAAAATAAATTTTGATGAAAAAAATAAATTAAGTGAAAACATAGGTTAAGCTTCAGAATCCAAGCAGGCAATAGATGATTGGTGGGAAAGGAAATAGAAGATTATATATTGGATGTAATATTTGTCTCATTCTTGAAATCTTGTTTCAGATACCATGCTAAGAGCTGTTTAATATAGTTCGTAAGGTAAAGAGTGTTTAGGATACCGTTTGTAAAAGTAAAATAATATTTAGAAGAAAAAAAAATTACTTATAAAATAAATAGGCTTAGACTTATTTTAATGAATTTAGATGATTACATATACTAAGTGATCTAGAATTCTATTCCGTGAACACCCCGTAAAATCAACCATAAATAAATAGATTGGATAAAATAATTTAAATAATATGAGGGTAAAAACATATCTTTTTGCAAAAGTTGATATTTGACCACGAAAGTTATGTTATTGCGTTCATGGCAAAGTTCTGATCAATTTCTATATATAATATGCTGAAACCAGAGCTCAAACGAAGAAGTTATGCACATTTGAAGTTTACGAGTTTAAAATAATTTGAATACAATTCTAATTCAAATAAATATTTAATTCTTAAATTTGAAATTCAAAAGTCAACTTTTAATTATACTTAGAGGTTAAGTAAACGTTAAGATCAATGTTAACGTTAAATTATAATCAAGAAATTAAATAAAAACAAATCAACAGCAATCAAAACATTCTCAAAATAGGAGGAGCCGTCGAACCCTTACCTATGACCGGTCGGCCGCTAGAGGTTGGCGGTGGGAAGGCGGCGGTCAACCATTGCTTGTAGTGGCTGCTAAGGCTTTTGATTAATTTAAACGTACTAGATTTTGTTATTTTTAATCGGCCTTCATCCAACGGTTCTAGTGTGTTCCAACACTTTAAATAAGGGCCCAATGCCCTTATTTTTATTCACATAATATTTTGGAAACATTAGTAAAGCTCTGTCAGTTCGTTTCTTCATAAATTCAGATAACTTCATTAGGGTTTCAAGTAAGAAATCATGTATATCTATCCATTTATTTTTTATTTTCTTGTTCTCTTCTCCTCCAAACCTCTAATTTTCTGAATCTAATGCATATACAAATCTCTTGCTATATATATACCAAGAAATCCAAAAGGGTTCATTGGAGGCATGTCAAATCCAAGAGAAAGCAAAGCTAAGGACTTCTGTGAACGGAAATATTTTTTTTATTTTAGTAATTGAATAGTGCAATTTAGATTTTATATATAACTTGGAGAGTTTTGGATTACGAAAACATCACAATAAAATTCTCCAAAATTCCCTCAAAGTGAAATGTCAATTCTTAGATTGGAATCTGAACTTTTTTGTATTAAAATAATGGAGGCAATATGTGTATTTTGCCTTCTATTCCACTTTCTATTCTTTTTCTTTGGATTTGATTAAGAGATTTTAAGACATAATGTGTGAGGTGCAAATTCTTGTACATAGTTTGCACTGTCTATTTCTATAAATTAAATACAAATTTCCTTGTCTAATTCTACGTAAAAAGGAGTTAAATAGAGAGCAAAATTTATTTTATTGTAAGTTTCCATTATATTATTTTACTCCATTATTTTAATATAAAATAAGTTAGAATCGGATTCTAAGCACAAACCTATTGATTTGATTTTGGAATATTGGATTTATAGTAAAAATGCTATTAATACTATTGTGCAAATGAGACTTGTATAACATTAGAAGATTTGACATTTGAATGTTAGTTTAGGGTGTAATCTCCGCACGCCTAATAAACGCATACTTATATTTATATGAACTAGCGTAAACAATGTACAATTGACTAACCTCACATCATTTATGGTTATTTATTATATGTGATGTCTCACATCAAACCCAAAGTCATATCGCTAGTAGCCATATCAGCTGGACAGATTTTTTTATATTTTTGAGTGACCCTGCATCCCTATAACTTAGTCATATTTCATAGCACTCTCTAAGTGTATTATTACACTTCTTACCATACTCATTATTTACCTAATTAATTATCTTCCCTAAATATTCTTATTTAGTATAATTAATTACCTCTCCAAGTAGATTTAAATAACAATTATTAACCCAATTAACTACGCAATTAATACATTATAATTATACGTTATTTACACAAGTTTACACACGCACGCATACATTTATTAATTTCTATGCATGCAGAGATTACATCCAAAACAAGTGTTCAAATGTCAAATCTTCTTATGTTATACAAGTGTTGTTTTCGCGGTAGCATTTTTTTACCATAAATTCAGCGTTCCGAAATCAAATCAATAGACTTGTACTTAGAATCCAACTCCAAATTATTTTATGTTAAAACAATGGAATAAAACAATAATAATGGAAACTTACAATTTAATTAATTTTACGCTCTATTCAATCCTTTTTACATGAAATTAGACAAGCTAATTTCTATAGAAAAAGGCAGTGTAAACAATGAGTAAGAATTTGTATCTTACACACATTTCTAAATCAAATCCCTTAACCAAATCCGAAGAAAAAGGATAAGAAGTGGAATAGAAGGTAAAACACATATATTGCAAAATCCACAAAACTCCATTATTTTAATACAAGACAATAAAGGTTCCAACCTAAAAATTGACATTTTCCTTTGGGGGAATTTTGAGGTTTTTTATTGTGATGTTTTCGTAATCCAAAACTCCTCAAAGCATATATGAAATCCAAACTACACTATTTAATTGCAAAAATAGAAAAACTGGGATTTCCACTCATAGAGGTTCTTAACTTTGCCTCCTCTTGGATTTGACACACCTTCAATGAATCTTTTTAGACCTCTTCTTTTGACACATACAACAAGGGGTTTATATATACGTTAGATTCAGAAAATTAGAGGTTTGGAGAAGAAGAAATTGAGAAAATAAACAATAACGAAGATAGATACATAGGATTTCTTACCTAAAACCCAAATGGAGTTTTTTATATCCATGAAGAGATGAACTGATAGAGCTTCGCTAATGTTCCTAAAATATTGTGAAAAAAAGTGAAGGGGCTAGACTCTTATTTATAGTGGTTGTAGTGCACCAGAACCATCGGATGAAGGTCTATAAAATTGAATACGTTTAAAATAGCCAAAGCCGTAGTAGCTACTATAGGCAACGGTCTACCGATGCCTTCCCACCGGTCTGATAGAGTTAGGTGTATGCCTTAGGGGAAATTATGTAATTCGGTACATATATCTAACTCGTTGACAAATCTTTTTCGAAATAAAAAGTATTTTCTTCCTATTATATACTTGAAAAAATGTGATTATATTAATTAATTAACTTAATTAAAAGTATATTTAATAGAAAAATCCATAAATGGTCTATTTTGTGATTATATTAATTAATTAAGTTCAATTATTTATATATTACTTGGAATTTTGATCTCATTAAAGTAAAGTAGGACCAGTTGGAAATAGATATGTAAAGATCACATTTTCATGTAATCTCCCTGCTACACGTACGTGATTGATCAATGCCATTTGATTGTATTGATATTTGTGACCATTGATGAGTTTAGTTACAAAAACAGTAGTGAAAACCATTTTGGTTCTATGTTAACAAAATAAATGGACGAGACTGTTTGAATATACCATATTATCAAGATAGCTATTTAAAAGCTCATAAAGTTGAATACATTCCATAAAGTTACATATGTGGCGTGGGGGAGATTATTGGAACAGTTCAACATATTGGAGCCACATATTTAATGTTTTAATGTGTGGGCTATCTTGTAATTAAGTCTAATTACGTGATCTATTTTTGGAATAAACTTACTAAGACTTAAGGGTTATATTCGTCATGTAAAATTATAACGTGTGGAGGAGTGACAATTTTAGTTTGCTGAAAGGTCGGACTGAAAAATGTCACATACTATATATATGGGGTTATGGTCCCCTAATTACATAAGTCTTATTATATTCTCTCAATCATCTTCTAAAGAGAATTTACAGATTTAAGCTTGTGTCAATTTGAAAGATCTAATCCAAATTAATCTTCACATCAATTAAGAATCAATGGATTCGGATACGCCTTCCGTTGTTAATTTCATATACTTGTTTCTTAATTGAATCAACAAGTGTTGGTGATTAATCTATATTAGATCTAAATACATATAACCCATATTGATTCAATTGAGAAACAAGTGTATGAAATTAACAACGGAAGGCGTAAGTACATTGATGTGAATATTAATTTAGATTAGATCTTCCAAATTGACACAAGTTTAGAACTGTAAATTCTCTTTAGAAGAGGGCAGAGAGGATATGATAAGACTTATGTAACTTGGGGACCATAACCACATATATATAGTGTATGACATTTTTCAGTTCGGCCCTTCAACAAACTAAAATTGTCACTCCGGTATCCACATGTTATAATTTCACATGTCAAATATACCCCTTAAGTCTTAATATGTTTATTCCAAAAATAGATCATGTAATTAGACTTAATTATAAGATAGCCCACACATTCAAACATTAAAATATATGGCCCCGTTATATTGAATTATTCCAACAATCTCCCCACGGACCACATATGTCACTTTATAGAATTTATTCAACTTTATGGGCTCTTAAATAGCTATCTTAATAATATGATATATTCAAAACAATCTCATCCATTGATTGTGTTAACATAGAACCAAAGTGGCTTTCATTACTGCTTTTGTAACTAAACCCATCAATGATCGCAGATATCAATACAGCCAAACGACATAGATCAATTGTATATATGTAGCATGGAAACTATATGAAATATGATCTTTGCATATCTATTCCCAACTGGTCCTATACTTTAATGAGATCAAAATTCCAAATAATATATATAAACAATTAAAATGCAAAAGAAAACTTTATATCTGATTAGAAAAACTAAAGCATGTCCATAATCAAATATAGAGCAATGTCGTGAAATAAGTGATTAAGTACAAACTCCCCCTAAAACAAAATATCCTTATATAAAAGATACATCCATTTTAGCAATATGCTCATGAAAGATCTTGGGCGGTACTCCTTTTGTAAGCAGATCTGCTAGCATGGAATTTGTCTCAATATGCTTTATGGATATTAACACATTCTACACTCTCTCTTTTACAACTAGAAACTTGATGTCAATGTAATTTGACTTGCTTAAGCTTCTATTGTTATTAAAATATAATATTGTAGATCTATTATTTCAATATAACTTTAATGGTTTTCAATATTATCAATAATGCGCAGCCCGGTGACAAAATTCTGCAGCCATTTCGCATGGTTGGATGCCTCATAACAAGCCACAAACTCTACATCCATGGTGGAAGAAGCTATGAGTGTTTTTTTAATACTTTTCCATGATATAGCCCCTCCACTTAATAAAATTATGTATCCTATAGTGGATTTTCCACTATCCGGGCATCCAGCAAAATCAGAATCAGAATACCCAATGATCTCCAACTGATTTGATCTTCTATATGTAAGCATATGGTTCTTTGTTCTCTGAAGATACCTCATAATCTTTTTTGCTGCTTTTCAATGATCCATTCTAGGGTTACTAAGACACCTGCCCAACACTCTTATAATGTACGCAATATCCGGGCGCGTACACACTTAAGCATACATTAGACTCTTTGTAGCAAATGCATAAGGGATATTCTGCATTTCTTTAGCTTCAAGGATGTTATTTGGGTATTGTTTGAGACAAAATTAATCTCCTTTAGCGACAAGGGTATCATCCATTTTACAATCTTGCATTCCAAACCTTTTAAGCATCATTTATATACAGTTCTTTTGTGACAATCCAAGAATACCCGGTGAGCGATCACGATATATTTGCATTCCTAATACAAAAGAAGCATACCCAAGATCTTTTATTTTAAAATTATCTGAAAGAAATCTCTTGGTTTCATGCAAAATATGTAAACTATTACAGGCAAGCAATATATCATTAACATATAAAATCAAAAATATGAATTTCCTCCCACTGAACTTGTGATACACACAGTCATGAATTATGTTTGCCTCGAAACCAAATGAGGTAAATACTTTATGAAACTTTTGGTACCATTGATGAGAAGCTTGTTTGAGCCCATAAATGTATTTCTTTAGTTTACAAACCATATTCTTTGGATCTCTGAACACAAAGTTTTCTGGTTGCAGCGTATAAATTGTTTCCTCAATGTCTCCATTAAGAAATACAGTTTTCACATCCATTTGTTGTAACTTAAGGTCAAAATGTGCAACAAGTGCCAAATTATTCTAAAAGAGTCTTTCGATGAAATCGGAGAGAAAGTCTCTTTAAAATTGATGCCTTCCTTCGGAGTAAAACATTTTTTACAAGGCGAGTCTTATATCTTTCCACGTTACCTTTTGCATCACTCTCGATTTTAAATATCCATTTACAACAATGGATTTCTCACCTTTAGGTAAAAAGACAAGATCCTAAACTTTATTGTCTTGCATGGATTTATACTCTTCGTTTATAGCTTCAATCCACTTTTGAGAATTAACATCTTGCATGGTTTGGTGAAAGTTGATAGGATCGTTTTCCACCAATCCATTATTATCCTCTATTTCTTAAAGAAATATCACATAATCATTCAAAATGACATATTTCTTCTCTCTAGTGGATCTCCTTAGTGGCAATTCATTTTGAGGTTGTTGAGTTCGTTCTTGTAGAATATTGCCCCCATCTTGAAGAGGTTTTCTTCAATATTTTTTTGTTATAGTTTCGGTCAACTTCTTTAGTAATGATAGGAATTTTAATATGTGCATTTTCAGAAGAAGTAACTGTAGTGGGAAACATAGATGATGATTCCACCTCAAAAACAATGTTCCTCACTTCAATTATATAATA
Organism: Allium cepa; assembly: GCA_030765085.1. Classification (NCBI taxonomy): domain Eukaryota; kingdom Viridiplantae; phylum Streptophyta; class Magnoliopsida; order Asparagales; family Amaryllidaceae; genus Allium; species Allium cepa. The sequence goes on from CM060943.1 coordinate 733,668,695, forward strand.
AATAACTAGTGCAGATTGATTTAAAGTTACTATGTAGTAGTGGCATTAATAGATGTAAGCATTCTTGGTTTTTTGGACAAATTTTTTTTATAAAATTTGTTGTATTTAAAAGTTAATAATTTTTTTTCTACTTGCACCAAAATTTAAGAGGTTTATCGTTGTCTACAATATCATATGAAATTGAAAAAAAGCTATAACTTATGTCTGAACAATGCTCAATTTGAAGCACTTAATTTTGTTAGAGTAGGAAACTTTTTTGGTGTTCTTTATTTTCCTACTCTTCAGCATGGCATACCCAAACACATAGTCTATTAATATTGAGATAAATGTTTGTTAAATTGGATATACCATGCATGTAGTTGTACACCATACTAATCCATGGGTTGTTTTAAAAATGTAGGTAGAACAAAAATTGATGATGTTTGTGCATGGATAACTTTGAAATCTGTAAAGGATGTAAGCTTTATTATCTTAACCAATTAATACTATTTTTAATTTATTAGTTCAAAAATGTTTCGAGTTGTGATTCAACATTTATTCATCCATGTTTCAGCAACGCCAAAAAAGTAAACAAGAAGCTCCTTCTTCTAAACCTAAAGACTGATGTACACACATTTGCTAAGTGTTTAGCGCAATAGATAGAAGCAATCATGGTAGATTTTAGTGTTGCGAAAAATCGTTCATGGATGCTTGCCTTTTTCGGTGAGTTTTTATATGTGCCTTTAAATATTATCGTTTTAGCTCTTAATGGGACATATTTAGTATTCTTATGTGTTTTAAGGACAAGCCATTACATCCTAAAATAGAAGCAAAAGTGAGTTGGTTACAGCAGATCTTTAAGATAATGAGTAGTGTTTTTCTTACTTTTTACAGGTACTTTTGTTTGCATAAGATTTTGTTTGGGTTAATTATTGAGTTGGTAATATATTTATCTTACGTTTTTAAAGGTTTCTTGAAGTATTAAAATATGGAATTAAAATAAAGAAAATTCATGGAATTTCATTACTTATTATCAATTAATTAATATAGGTTGGTGGATTTATTCATTTTCCTGAGGTAAAAGATATGTGATTCATTTTGTGCAAACCTGTTTTATCTTATCACCTCTGCTCCTTGAATATTCTCTGCTTGCAATTGATGAAGAACTCCACATCTGAAATTTGCAATTGAATTATCAAACATGAACAAATAAGCTCTTTGATTTTCTGCTAGTGAACATGTTATTGCTTGAAACTTGCATAGTATACCGAGTTAATAATAGAATGAACAAATTAATGGATGAGCTTAGCTACCATCTCAGAATTTTAATTTTAGGCCAACAAAATTTTATTGCTATAATTTATTCAACTTCGATTAGTAATTTAGTTGTGTGAAACAGGAAAAGACAAAGATGAGTAACTTACTTAATTTGATTCAACGTTGAGATATATATACAGATAATTGGCAACAGTAAACTATCATATACAATTTGAATGTAAAATTAATTCCCATAAAATAGTTAAAACAACTCCTAAAGTCTTGGTCAAACCCTGAATATGTGCCAACGTCTTGGAGCTGCTAAATAACCGATCCACATATTTCAACACCCCCCGTCAAGTTGGAGCCGGGAGAGAAATGTCGAGCACGCCCAACTTGCTAAGTAGTCTCTTAAAATTATCAACACCTAGTGGTTTTGTGAAGACATCTGCCAGTTGGTCACGGGAACTGATATAGGATGGAGCAATGAGGCCGGAGAGAATCTTTTCTCGAACGAAATGACAATCTATTTCAATGTGTTTAGTCCATTCATGGAAGACGGGATTTGCGGCAATATGGATTGCATCTTGACTATCGCAATGTATTGTTACGGGAGCAGATTGTGGAAAACCAAGTTCGGATAAAATGGAACATAACCATTGTACTTCAGATGTAATAGCGGCAAGAGAACGATATTCAGCTTCAGCCGATGATCGAGAAACAGTTGGTTGTTTCTTTGATTTCCAAGAGATCGGACTAGAACCAAGCATTGTAAAATAACCAGTAGTAGAGCGATGAGTGACAGGGCATCCTGCCTAGTCCGAATCAGCAAAGCCAACGAGAGAAAGAGAACTTGTCGCTGAAAAAAAAAATATCATTACCAACAGTTCCTTTCAAATATCGAAGAACTCTATTTGCAGCATCAAGATGAGTGGAACGAGGACTTTGCATAAATTGACTAAGTTTGTTAATAGCATACAAGTTTGTTAACAACATATTGAATATCAGGACGAGTGATCGTAAGAAATAAGAGACGACCAATGAGTCGTCGATAAAGAGATGGGTCAGACAAGGGATCGTCGTCATTCGAAAGTAGTCGAAGATGTTGTTCCATAGGGAATGGAGATGTACGAGAACCAAGCATTCCAGGGTCTTTTAAAATGTCAAGAGTATATTTACACTGACATAAAAATAACCCTTTCTTGGAACGAGATACTTCTATACCGACAAAATAACATATATGACCAAGATCCTTGATGGAGAAGATTTGGCGAGAAATTCTTTTATTTTGGAAATAAAAAATTCATTATTTCCTGTAATGATAATATCATCCACATAAACAAGAACAAATACCGATATATGATCACGAATATACGTAAAAAGACTGTAATCGGAGACAGATTGATGAAAATTACATCCAATTAAAGTTGAAGAGAATTTAGAGAACCATTGACGTGAGGCTTGCTTAAGCCCATAAATAGATTTATGGACCTTACAAACTTGATTATTATGAAGACGTGAAAAACCAAGAGGAAGTTTCATAAAAACTTCTTCATTTAGGTCACCTTGTAAAAAAGCATTATCGACATGTAATTGATGAAGAGTCCAATTTTTAATGGTAGCGATAGAAAGAAGTAGACGAACAGTGACTAATTTTGCTACCGGAGCAAATGTATCATGATAATTAATTCCTTCAACTTGAGTGTAGCCTTTTGCCACTAAACAAGCTTTATGTCGTTCAATAGAGCCATCAGAACGATATTGGTGTTTTATCGGGTAGTAATTAGCAAATTGACCATGTTTTGTTTGCTTCGAGGGCATGAAGCTCAACAGTCATTGCATCGCGCCAAACAGAAGATTTAATGGCCTGAGAATAGGTTTGAGGTTCATTATGATCAATGATTTTGGACAAAAAGATGTGATGAGAAGAACTGAACTTTTCTAAAGAAAAATATTTGGATAGTGGAAAAGGAGTAGATGAAGAAGAAACATTGCATGCATAATCACTAAGATGTGATGGTGGTCGTCGAATTCGCTGAGGACGAATTCGGTCGGCGGTATCCGCGGTAATCACACTGGAAGTATTGTTTTCACTCGGAATTTCAACCTGAATAGGTGAAATAGTATCGGTAGGTACTGATGAATTATTTTGAAAAATTATTTGATCAGTGGGTAAATCATCATCTATAGGTGTGACTGAAATATCATTAGGATGATCATCTGAAATGTTTTTATACGGAAAGACCGACTCATGGAAAATAACGTCACGTGAGACTGTTATGCAATGAAATGAAGGATCATAAATTCAATATCCTTTTTGACCATAAGGATAGCCAACGAAAATGTGTGGTTCCTTTCCAAATAAAATTTCATGAGGAGATTTGAAATTAAGAATACGTGTAGGTAATTTATTAATGAGAAATGCAGCGGTGAGAACACATTCGCGCCAAAAAGAGAGGAAAGATTAGCTTGGAATTGTAGTGAGCGGGCAACATCAAGCAAGTGTCGATGTTTATGTTCCACAATCCCATTTTGTTGAGGAGTGGCTACACAACTTCGTTGATGGATTATACCATGAGAATGAAACCAACTTTGAAACTCTAATGAAAGTAACTCAGTTCCATTGTCGGATCGAAGAGCTTGAAGTTGTGGAATAAAGATGCCACCATCTCTAGATTGTATAATGGAGATTGGCAGTCCGAATTGTCTATTAACCTGATTAAAAAAATGCTTTATCATATGAAAGGTTTGGGACTTAAATTTCGTTAAATAGACCCAAGTGCATCTTGAATAATCATCAACAATGGTGAGAAAAAAAACGTGAACCATTTTTAGATGGAACATTAAATGGTCCCCAAACATCAACATGTAATAATTCAGAACATACAGAAGAGCGAGATACACTGTGCGGAAACGAACTACGAGATTGCTTAGCTTGTGGGCAAACATCACAAATAAATTTATTATTCGCGAATATATCCGGAAAATTATTAACAAGAAATTTAAAACGGGAATTACTAGGGGGACCAAGGCGAGAGTGCCAAAGATCAAAATTATCTGAAAGCTGAAATGAAAAAACAGAATTCAAATGGAGAACATCATCCAAGTAGTAAAGGCCATAATGAAATCTACCCCGACCAATCGTCATGTTCGTCAACAGGTCTTGAAAACGACATTGAGATTTAGATAAAATTACTTCACAATTAAGTTGTTTTGTTAATTGTGAGATAGATAATAAACTTAATTTGAATGATGGGATAAAAAATACATCTTTGAGGATAAGAGATTTTGAATGCTTAATAATCCCAATGTGAGTCACTGATGCAAAAGTACCGTCAGGTAATTGAACAGACATATGTTTTTGCAATGGAACATATGAAGAAAAAATAGATAGTGATGTGCATATATGATTTGATGCACCTGAATCTATAATCCAACAAGAAGGCATACAAGACAGAATTGTACCTGCTAAGTTAGCCGAGAGTTCACCAACTTCGTCTTAGGCCAAGAGAGCAAGCAATTTGTTGCATTGTTGAGCCGTCAGATGATTGTTTGGCACAGCATGAGAGGCTGATCCATGTTCAGCAAGTGCGCTTTCCTTGTTTGTCTGGGAAGCCATGGAGTTGATAGCATTTCTCCCGAATATGCCCATGTCGGTTGCAATGGTCACAGATGGACATTGCCTCTTTGACATCCCACGATATGGTGGCTTTGAAGCTTGGAAGGCAGCGAACTCAACAGCGGGAGTTGATCGAACATTCAACTCTTGTTGCTTTTCTTCTTGACGGACAAGATTGTAGATTCGCTGAATGGACGGAAATGGCTCCATTAGGAGAATCTGACTTCGCACAGCAGAGAAGCTATCATGAAGTCCTTGAAGGAACTCCATGGCTCGATCTTGGTTTTGCTGTTCAATAATGCACTTTCCATTTCCACAAGTACACAGAGCAATCGAAATAATGCTATTCAGTTCATCCCACAAAGATTTCGGTTGGGTGAAGTACAATGAAACACCCATACCTTCTTGTTTGAGAGAAGAGATAGAGAGTTTTAACTGATATATCTTTGGCACATTTGACTGAGAGAAACGCTCTTTGAGATCCATCCATATCTGGACAGCGTTGTCGGGATAGAGAATACTTGGCCTAATTTCCAGAGATACGGAATTGAGCATTCAGCTGCCAACAAGATCATTGCAACGGCGCCAATTGGCAATGTTAGTTTCCACCGTTGGGATCGGCAAGGAACTGTTGACGAAACCGAATTTGCTATTGGCCCGTAACACCATCGTAATGGCACGATTCCAAGAGCCATAATTATCACCTATTAAGAGAGGTGTGACAAGAATAGTAGAGGGACTATCAGAGTGATGGATAGCATAAGGATCAGTTCTGATGACAGCAAAGTTGTTTTCATTGGCCATGATAAGAGATTGAGGAAGACAAGAGCGTAATATTTGTTTATTTAATGGAACTCCGATACCATGTGAAACAGGAAAAGACAGAGATGAGTAACTTACTTAATTTGATTCAACGTTGAGATATATATACGGATAATTGGCAACAGCAAACTATCATATACAATTTGAATGTAAAATTAATTCCTATAAAATAGTTAAAACAACTCCTAAAGTCTTGGTCAAACCTTGAATATGTGCTAACGTCTTGGAGCTGCTGAAGAATCGATCCACATATTTTAACAAGTTGTTTCCAAAATCTTTATGTGAACAATTTATCTATATCCAAACCACTAAACTCATATCAATTTTGTATCAAAAGTATAAATAATTCTAGAGTATATTAGTGTATTAATCATTTCGAAGATAGCTTGGAACTTTTGTATATACGGTTTAATTCTAAATCTAATCTCTGAAATTTATCTTAATTATCCCAAAATTTGAAGTTAAGCATCAAATATTGGTTCATTGATTCTTTATTCTAGTTTGTGAGAACAGTACACATGTCTATGATGTGTCTAATGAAATACAATATACATGTACATGCTACTTATTTTGATGTATTCTTAGCTTACAGTATTTTTTTACATACACTTCCACTAGAGTTTTACAATATCTTTACTATGCTGAAGTTTAGGGATACTGTATAAAGTTCAAATATACACATTTGATTAAGCCAATTTGGACATTGTTTTGCTACTTCATAAGCTTCTACACTCATGTGATGAAGGATAGAAGCAGTACCAATATTATAGTTATTAAAGGCATAAAATTAGAAGCGTAATAAACGTTCATCCCCTGATAGTGATAAATTAGAGGAAAACGATAATTTGCTTGTAATAATAATTGTTAATGGAAAATAAAAGTGTCTTTTAAATATCAAAATCGAAGGAACGATTCATCCTTTCAGTAACTGTTAAGGCAAATTACAATGGCCCTACACATGCTTTTTTTCTCAAACTATTTTCATGAACTACAGATAAAGTTATTAGTTTGTTTTTTTCAGAATAACTTAATCATGATTCAGTTTTTCACACAATGATGAACAATTTTTGATCCTAATTCATTATTTAGATTTTTATCTCCCTCCTTGATATCATAGAAAAAATTACTCTAAAATAATTGTTACCATATTTTCATATATACTTAATTAACTTATTGTTAGCGTCAAAATTGGTTACTAACACTCAAATGCAGATGAAAGCACTAAACACCAGTTACACATCACAAATAGAATGTATGTGGAGGATAATGATATGAAGAATAACAAAAATTAAAATGAACGTAGTAATGGCACAGAATTTATCGCGGTTCGTCTGACTCCGACCTACGTCCACTCTAGAAATTTCTTTTTGATTGTTGTAACAATCGATTACAGTTACGAAATGGTAGAGTAGCCTTCGCCTTAGAAAATAGAAAGCAAGAGAGTTTAAGAGAGGTTTTGAAGAACGTGAAGTTATTGATGTGGTTCTAAAGAGCGGTTCAATTCTTTTCATTTAAATAGTTCACTTAGATTTTGGACTAAAAAGAAAATGATGTGGCCTAAATAGGATAAGTCGGGAAAAGGGAGTATGTAGTTAGCAAAAGATGGATTATGCGCTGTTCTGAAGAACGTGAAGTATTTATGGAGGAAAGAAATTACGGCCTAAGGTCTAATTTCTTTATTGCCTAAAGTTCTATGATCGTACAAAGAGCCTGCTACGGAGGAAAATATGAAAAATAACATTGGTATATTTATTGAAAACTTTGCTTTGCGAAAGCTTTATCCAACATATCTTTTATCATCCGAATAACAAAGAGATAAATTTGGATAGAAAATAAACGGACATTAAATCCAAAAACAATACACAAGAGATTCCATCCAACCACCCTCTTTATTGATTCATAAAATTTTGTTTACAATTAATCGAACAAGATAAAAGTTAACAAAATACAAATTGAACCAATAACCAAATTGAGAAAGGGAGTCTTGGCCTCTATGGCTAAAATTGTTAGGATGAGGAACGGAGATGAAAGAAGAGAGAATTAGCAAATAGATTTACACACATTTTACATTCTCTTTTCTAGTCTCTATTTATAACATCAATTATTTAACGCCCAAGTTAATATTCGATGGCAAAAAATAAATTGATTAGCTAATTAGAGAAAGAAATAAATATAATCAAATATGCCTATTAACTAGAAGAAACAAAATTTCTTTTTCTTTCTTTTGCACATTTATTTCCTTCTATTTGTGATTATGTATCACCAAAATTTAACATTGAATTTTTAACTCCTAATTAATATTGACTTCAATTTTATAGATGCATGCAATATAGGTAATAGAATTGTGGTTTAATAAAATACATTTCCGTAAAAGTTGAATGATGCTTAATTATTAATGTTGTAATAAAACCGCAAACTTTATGTTAATAAAAATTTACTTGTAAATTACACATAAATATCAAGATTTGATATCTAATGTTATTAATCTATTTGATTTAGGTGCAAATTAAGCTTAAATTTCGTATTCTTTTACTCTATGCACAAACATAGAGCACTTATGAGAGTTAAATCAGTGCATATATCATATGGATATTTGTTTCCCTATCTATGTGCCATGTCCAAGACTTCTATATAATTCACAATTCTGCTCATGATCAGCTTGAATAACCATATCGGTTGCGAGCCATTTACATTTATGCTTTTGTTCATTATTCTTTCAAACAAGTTTTTTTGGGATGTAAATTTAAAACAAGTTTATTATTAGCATTTTTCATCATCGTTTATAGATGGATTATTTGTTAAATTTTGGTGACAACTTGGTTTATTCATTGAAATAAAAATAAATAAATAAATGCTTACAAAGGTCACAATTTAATATGCAACATGTACAACTATAGACCACTTAGATCTAGGAAGTTGCTAACCTATTTGTTTTACTTAATAATTAAGCTAAAATTTGATAGATATTTTGTTATATGCACAATTGTTTCCTGAAAGCTAATTCATGCTAAGTGTCTATCTCAATAACCTCTCTTGAATGGTTTAGCTACTACCAATATTATATTTATTTTTTGAATGTTCAGAATATAAGTTATCATTGTCCACGACCTTGATATGTCCAAATCATGGCTCATCCATAGGATTAACCATACTGGCGTATGACAGTAATATTGTTTTAAATTATTAAATTTTTTAAACTAACTATTCTACTTTCATAGCAATCTGTATAGCTTAATGGGACTGATTTTATGCAATACCTTATGGCTCCAACAAAAAATCGACCAAACTAGTGTTAGTATTTAATTGTACTTTTTTTCATTTTGTGTTTTGTTTTAAATTTAATCATTGCTATATTCTGCTTGGTTACTATTTTTATTATTCTGTAACATATATCGTGAACTGTTGGAGACATGCAAATGCGTTACTATATTATGCTTGTTTGTACCCTGATTTGACTTTTGTTAGGCTGAGACAAAAAAAATCAATTTGCTTACTTGTTTCATTATGAAATACATTGTATTATGGATCCATTGTCCAGTAATTTAATGAATTGGAGGCATATAATTATACTTCTCATGGCATATATTTTAATGTGTGCCCCTTCACATTGTTCTAATACTCATTTTTTCCCCATTTATCATAGGGCATAGACTAGAATACATTTCGTTGTTAGTAGGTGTAAGAGGCAACTTAAATAATGCACTGTCATTAGTTATGTTAGGCCACATCATGCATCATGGAGTTTTGGTTGTTGCATAACATGTCATTGCTATTGGAACATAATTTTTCTGTTCTCTACTAGCACAAGTTAAACAATTGTCCAATTAGTATTTTGTATTTGATATTTTCAATCTGTTCATACATTGATGCTATGTACGTATATTTTACCAGAAAACAACCAAGTCAATTGTTTTTACCTCTATATCTGTTCAAATTATTCTAAACTATATACTTTGCAACCATTGAAGCCCATTTACAATCAGTCATTAAACGATTTCGACTTATTATGCGTTTTATGATTTTTTTTCTCTAGTTAGAACAAATTATCTTTGCTTACCCAACTCATCAATCATAATGCATATTCTAGAGGATAAAAAATATACATGCTCCAAGAATCTCAAATCCCTCAACTTTAAACTGCTTCCAAAATTTCAATATTCAGATTTCCCAGTTTATACTAAAAATGAAAATATCCAATACATAATATAATTTCCAGACTTATATGACATACAGTTGAAACAAACATGATATTGTCCAGGACTAATAATATATGAACCCCATACATGAATGGAAAATGAAGTAAACCACATATTTTCTCATTTTTATCATCTTTTCTGAATTGTTTCCTTACCTTTTGAAGTTTCTTCTTTATGTTTTTGTTAACAGTCATACCTTATATTTCAACAATTCTATTCTTTTTTTCTAATTAAAAAGCAACATAACCATTAAGGCATTTACTTACATTTGAATAATAAAGTATTGTTGATAGGAATAAATAAATTCATCTTATGGGAATGAAGCGACACAAAGTCATTAAGCAAGTTTAGATTTGAACCCTCAATGCATTATGTTTTGTAGGGAAGCACCTTGTGCACTTACGAGTGGTGGTGGTGATGATCTGTGAGAAGTGCAACTAGCTTTGCAGATATTTGGACATTTATAAGTAAGATTCATCTAATAACCGAAGCTAACAATGTGAGTAGAAAAACGGTAGCCTTCTTCATGGTATTATTGATTTACTGGAATGTTCAAAGAACTAGGCAAAACATAAATGAATGCACATTGGGAACAATTCCATTGTATATAACATTCACAATAACATACATGATTCAGTACTACTTGACTTGAATGTGTTTGTCTCTATCTAATAACCGTTTTTTTAACACTTAGGGATCATTGCGGACTTGAATAGATAGGCCAGCATGAATGGAAGCTAGATATGTCTTTTAATTTCATATATCGAATGTTCAAAGTTATATGCAATGTTATTGTTTTCTAAATGTACTTAGATTCAACGTCATTGGATGGTTGTAATATGTACTATTGAACATGCTTGTTATGTTGAATTTATGTAATTCAAATATTTCCAAAGAAGATAAGAAAATAATTAATTGATTCAGTCAATCAATTAATTAGGCTGTATATGGAATGATAAAGAGGAAAGATATGCGTGGTATCTTTTAAAGAATGGAAACTAATTAATTGTTAATCAATCAATTAGTCAGATTTATTATATGAAGATAGAGAAGTTTATACATGGAGATTAATTTAAGCAATAGAAATTTATGGAAACATAGATTTTTTGTCATTTATGTGCATTGGAATCAAATCAAGTAATCTGGAAAGGTTGTCACATAATCTGGAAGTTAATTTTCTTCATCTCTAAGTATCCTTCATTTCCATGCCTATTTAAATGAAGGAAGTTCTTCTTCATATGTGTGTGAGCGTGTGAGAGAGCATCCACCATTATCCTCTTCTTCAGTATACCCTAATTTCTGCAGTCAATCAATTAGGGGTTTTGAGCGCAAACAAGTCTTTGGATAAATTGATTATTCAATTTGTAATTGTTGGTTAGTCTCTTCACTTTGCTACCTATAATTTTGTAATCTCTCTCATCTTTTGTACTCTTTCTTCAGTGAAATAAAGAATAGTTGTTGGGTCCGTGGACGTAGGCAATCTAGCCGAACCACGTTAAATCTCTGTGTTCTCCTTTCTTCTATATTTTTTTGTTTGGTGATTATTTTTCATTGAATTTGTGGTTGGTAATTAATCGACAAGCTAGATCCTTCTTTTGATTGTTTCCACGCATTAGCATTCCGCTGCATTTTTTGAGTTTGTGCGAATCAATTGAATTTCCGCACAACAGTTTGGTATCAGAGCTAGCTGTCTTGTTCTAGATTAGTTATCAATGACAAATTCTTTCAGTAGTGGTATGAAAAATTATGGCATCACCAAATTTGTTAGAAAAGGAGTTTTTGGGACATGGAAGGTGAAGACTAATAACGGTGTTCTTCAGCAACAACTTCGTTCATCTAAAGGAAGAGATAAAAGCCAAAAGCACCTTGGAGGTAGAGATATGCATAGGTCTCATTTCATGGGTCCTAAAAGGGGTGCTTGCTATTATTGTAAGAAGAATGGACATTTCATACAGGATTGTCCAGCTCTTAAAAAGAAGAGAGAGAAGAAGGAGAAAGCTTCAGTTTTACCAGTAGTTAGATCAGATGTGGATAGAAATGATAGTAATACATCATTACTTTCAGCCAGTATTTCACCTTTAGAGCATACAAGTTGGGTGATTGATTCTGGAGCCTCTTATCATATGACGCCAGATAGGAGTTGTTTTGTCAGTTACAAGAAGATTGACGGCGGAACAATTCATATGGGGAATGACACATCTTGTCATGTTGTGGGCGTTGGAAGTGTGAGGTTTAGGATGCATGATGGTGTTGTTAGGACTATCACGGATGTTAGACATGTTCCGATGCTGCGTAGAAGTTTGTTATCAGTTGGAGCTTTGAGTAGACTTGGTATGAGGATAATAATAGATGGAGAGAATTTGAGAGTGGCGAAGGATTCTTTGGTAGTGATGAAAGGGGTGCGAGTTAATGATATTTATGTGCTTCATGGAGAGACAGTCTTAGAAGAGTCGGTAGTTTCTACTGATTGTAGTACTTCAGATTCTACTCAGTTATGGCATCTTCGTTTAGGTCATGTTGATGAGGAGAGTCTTGAAGTATTGAAGAAGCGTGGGTTGATTGATGGTGTTTGTCAGTCGAAGCCTAGCTCTTGTGGAGATTGTTCTTTTGGAAAGAAGAAGCATGTCACATTTGATGTTGGAAGACCTAGAGCTACAGAGTTTCTAGAGTATGTTTATTCTTATGTGTGGGGACCCACCCCAGTTGCATCTTTTGGTGGAGCCAGTTACTTCGTCTTATTTATGGATGATTTCTCACGTAAGGTTTGGGTCTATTTCTTAAAGGCCAAACATGAAATATTTGCCCAATTTTGTAAGTGGAAGACCTTGGTAGAGAAGCAGTCGAGGAAGCATTTGAAGGTTCTCAAAGTTGGAAATAGTAGTGAATTTATGTCACAAGAATTCACTAACTATTGTGAGTCCGAGCATGTAATTAGAGATTTTTCTATTTCTGTTGAGTCACATTGTTGTTATGGAGTGGCGTAAAGCATGTGTCGGATATTGTGGGAGAGAGCTATGAGCTTGAGAACGACTGCTGGTCTAGAAGTGGGATTTTGGGCAGAAGCGATATCTATGACAGTATTTCTCATCAACCGCACACCTTCTATTGCCATAGATATGAAGATCCCAGAAGAGATATGGAAAAGAGAGCCTGTTGATTATTCATTCCTTAAAGTGTTTGGTTGTTCAGCTTATTTAGAAGACGAGAGACATGATAAGTTGAAGCCTAGGGAAAGCAAGCACATTTTGTTAGGCTATAGAGAAGGAGTGAAGAGGTATATGTTGTGGTGTAAAACAAGTAGGAGAATTGTGACTAGCAGGCATGCAATATTTGATGAGAGGTCTTTGTTGAAGGTGGAGCCTCTATCAAGTAATGACATTGGGAGGACAGAAAATTGCCAAACACATTTGGAGTCATCAAATTGTTTCCATATTCAGAAAGATATTTGTATTTCCGATGATACCATGGTTGATGAGAAGATTACAGAGGTTCAGACTCTAGGTGGAGCTCACTTGCTGGAAAGGCCTTTTGGTTCAGTTGGCCCTATTTGTAAGCATATTTGTAGCGATGATTCTTCATCTTATGCTTTGAATGTTGTGGAGCTTGTTGGTGAGTCTGTTGATGTTGACTTAGAAAAGTCTAGCAAAATTCTTGTGGAGGAGATTGGAGTAGATAATATTATGTATGTCCTCACTCAATTTGGAATGGAGAAGGTGAAGCGCGCTGTTAAATCTCCATTAGTCTCTCGAAGATTAGTATCTACATGTTCGTCTCCAACATCGGATTTGTTGAAGAATTTTGGTACTTTCTCGTATTCATTATGTTTGATGATGTGCATACTATCTTTCTTGTGCTTGGGAAAGATTTGGAAGCTCTGTTTGCGCAATATTGCCCATACAAGTTCACACTGAACTTGTTGACGTAGACCCAACAATTTGTCGAGATGTGGTGATGCAGAGAGATGGTTATATTTGAATCAAGGTGGAGTGTTGAATTTATGTGATTCAAATATTTCCAAAGAAGATAAGAAAATAATTAATTGATTCAGTCGATCAATTAATTAGGCTGTATATGGAATGATAAAGAGGAAAGATATGCGTGGTATCTTTTAAAGAATGGAAACTAATTAATTGTTAATCAATCAATTAGTCAGATTTATTATATGAAGATAGAGAAGTTTATACATGGAGATTAATTTAAGCAATAGAAATTTATGGAAACATAGATTTTTTGTCATTTATGTGCATTGGAATCAAATCAAGTAATCTGGAAAGGTTGTCACATAATCTGGAAGTTAATTTTCTTCATCTCCAAGCATCCTTCATTTTCATGCCTATTTAAATGAAGGAAGTTCTTCTTCATATGTGTGTGAGCGTGTGAGAGAGCATCCACCATTATCCTCTTCTTCAGTATACCCTAATTTCTGTAGTCAATCAATTAGGGGTTTTGAGCGCAAACAAGTCTTTGGATAAATTGATTATTCAATTTGTAATTATAGGTTAGTCTCTCCACTTTGCTACCTATAATTTTGTAATCTCTCTCATCTTTTGTACTCTTTCTTCAGTGAAATAAAGAATAGTGTTGGGTCCACGGACGTAGGCAATCTAGCCGAACCACGTTAAATCTCTGTGTTCTCCTTTCTTCTATATTTTTTTGTTTGGTGATTATTTTTCATTGAATTTGTGGTTGGTACTTAATCGACAAGCTAGATCCTTCTTTTGATTGTTTTCACGCATTAGCATTCCACTGCGTTTTTGGAGTTTGTGCGAATCAATTGAATTTCCGCACAACATGTTAAACTGTTGTAAATGTTAAATAGATTATTTGTTACATTTGTATTAACAGTGTTAGCAAACTGTTATGATGTTAGAAAATATACGCAAGTAAATTGTTGTTAGAAATATCTCTGCAACGTTCATGAAATGCTATATTAAATTTATGCTATACTGTTATAAAGTATTGCCAATATTATATTTTATGATACCAAGAAGCAGTAGTTAAAAATAGGTATATGATGTTTACCATACATGGTTGACATAAAAAATACAATGCTTGAATGTAAATATATTAGGATTTTTTTTAAATGTTGCAAAATTGTTGCCTAAAATTTAACAATAACTTGTCTATGTTATTTTTTACAATATTTTGCCAGTGTTATATAAGTTATATTTACAACTTGTATAAACTATATTAAACAAATTGTATCACAACGTATTACAATTGTCATTGACTAAGATGTAACAATGTTTTACATGCATTGTTAAAACTATGTCCACAACATTTAAAACCCTTTGTGAGAAGCCTTTCCAATTGATAAGTAAGTTGTATACAATGTTCAAGAAGTGTTGTAAGTACATAATCTACAACATTCTCTACAACATTAAGTAAGTGCTGTGGAAAGCATATACTTTATGCAATTGTGGATATCACAACAGCAGCCAAAACGTTTATGATGTGTTTTAACAACGTTTATTCACCATTGTAAGAGTGTTTTTTCTTATAGTGTAAGAATCTTGTTCTACTGACATTATATCTCACTTGCAGTTGATATCGTTCATTTTATGTTCTTCCAGTCATTGTATATTTCTATTTTAGTGTTTGTTATGCCATTATTATGCGATTCAAATATGTGTCAATGCATGCTTAAGATTAAAGATGTTGTGTAGAGCTTCATATTGGAAGAATCGTAAAGTCGATTGGAGAAAAGAGAAAAAGAAGTTGGAGGAGAGAAGTTGAATATTGCCAGTTCTAGGCAATCAGATGTCTGAGAACCCAATTCAGATGTCTGATTACCTGTAAATTTCAAAACTACGATGTCTATAAGAGATCGGATGTCTGACCCCTCTGGGCAGACGTCCGAGTTGCTGCTTTGTCAAGTCCGAGAAATTTAGGTTGTTTTACATAGACGTCTGATCTTCACTCAGACGTCTAAGTCGCTCAAGTTTTTTTTTTCCGAGGGTTTTGCTGATCAAATTGAATTTCATAGGGCAGTTTCGTCAGTTTAGCGCATGGTTCTTCTCTATTGAAGATGAAGGTTTTTTTTGATGTGATTTGATGGATTAAAGTGATTAGAGCTCTATATATTAGTCTTTTAATCCTCTTCCAAATTAAGGATTACATATGAGATCAGATTTTCAATTATTATAATTAATAGAAACCCTAACTAAATCAATTTGAGAATTTTCTATTTTGAGTTCTTTAAATTGTAATTCTTTAATTGAGTAACTGATTAGAGAGCGTCTTTATATCTTGTAACTATCTAATCATTTATTTGGTTTGTAATCTCTTTGAATTAGCAATAGAAATAAAAAGGGTTGTTGCATCTTCGTAGACATATGATACAAATTCGAACCACGTTAAATCTTTTGTGTCTCTTTTCTTTTCGTTGTTTGATCTTATGTGATATCATATTTGATTTTGAATTTGTATTGACATTTAAATAGCTAATACTAGGTTCTGGTTAAATCGCTTTCGTTCATGGGTAACAAATCATTTCCTACATTTTTCACCATAGGTTGTGATATCCGTTTAATCGTAAGGTTAAGTTTTGTCTTATTTATGATTCCTTTCTGCTACATAAGTTAGTAAGTGATGTGTAGAAACTTGTTCCATTGTTTTTTCCAAAACTGGAGCTAAATAGTAAAAGTGTAAACAGTTTTCGACAAAATAATTTTTTTGAACTATTTAAGCCGTCAGAACAGTTTTTTAAGCCGTTAAGCAGCTTGTTGATAGCAACGATCATAACTGACTTATTACTAAACTTCTCTCAAATTCGGAACTTCATGGTTAGGTATATTTGAATTTGTTAAAATATTAGAATATAACAAAATAAGGTAGAATATAAGGAAAGGGAGAGGAAAAAAAAGAAAAACACAAAGATTACTTGGTTATGGTTGACAAGTGTTAGCAATTCGCGTATGATGAGAGCACATGCTTCGCGAGTAAATTGATTTATTTCTTTTGCAAATTATGTGCAACATAGTTAAGTAAAATGACTTTTTTTAAATATGTAGTTGTGTTATTACGTTGAAATCATGCGTAATCAGTTTGCATTTTACATCTAAGTTGGAATATTTAATTTTTTATTAGGTTGAATTTTTGTTTCTTTTATCAATTAATAAAGAGCAATATGTATAGGAAGTTTAATTGTTAGATCATATATTTAAGTGACACTAAGCTTGGTAATATATGTAGGAGAGTGTATTGAATTTGTAAAAAAAATATAGTTGCTAGATCTTTTTTTAAGTGATAGTAACATTTGGTAATATATAGAGAGTTGTGTTTGTGGAAGTTTACGCTGATAGCAAAAATAGAAAGAAAAAACCGATAATATAATAAATTTAATTATATTATTTTTTTCTAAATTTTTGGATGATATGTAACTTACTATATCAGAATTAAATTTATCATCCCAGCCATAATCATCTTTTGAGGGGGATTTTTCATCGTCATTTGTTGATTTCCGAACACGTAAACTATCTTCCGATGAAGATGCTTTTGGAATATATCATCTTTTTAAGTCCACCTTAGCTTATCAATGTGTTTAATATCATGGTTGGCTGATAAATTGTGTTGTATGTTGAAATTAATTTTTTAATATATAAATTAAAGTAACAATAATATTATGAGTGACATGTACTTTTGAACATTTTTTATAAGAAGCATAATCTTTATGCATATCTAAAATAAAAAATAACATGAAAAAAGAATAAATTTTTGTCGATCAGTTGTTTTTATGTCCGTAAATAACCAGTACTCATGATATTATTTTGAGAATACACAGAGCAATGCACTTAAAAAATAACACAAACAAATTATAAAAAGTGCGAATTACATTTTTAGTATAAAACAGAAGTGAATAAGTAGCAGTCGTAGAATTGATTTTTTTCTTCCCTGTAGAATAAGAATAAAATATATTTAAAAATAAAAATAACATGAAAAAGAATAAATTTTCATCGTTCGGTTGATTTTATGTCCGTAAACAACATGTAGCCAAGATATTATTTTGAGAATACATATAGCAATGCACTTAAATAAACAATACAAACAAATTCTTAAAAGTGCAAATTACATTTTTAATATAAAACAGAAGTGTAGAAGTTGCAGTCGTAGAAATGATCTTTTTTCCCTGTAGAATAAGATTATTATAGTGTAAAGCACAGTGTTGGTGACATAATTACACTAACATGAAGGTAGGATATTGGAGATTGACGATGGTGAGCGACTCAACGAAGCATGTCCAAAAAGAAACAGTAGTGGTGAGAGATTTGAATGGAGATGATTGAAGAGAGAAGTGGAAAAGGAATAGGGGTGGAAAGAGAATTGAATAATGGATGGATAGAGTGAGTTGCATTTATAGGATTTGGTAGATATTTCTAGAATGCTATATTTGTGTTATGAAGTTTGAATATTTCTATGTTGGACCGATTAAGGGTTATGGATATGCAAGCCACGTCTATTTTAACTCATATTAACTCATTCATTAATTCAGAAATTTTTGGATCATGTGGGGAAAAAATTACAGTCTAGAAAAATCTTAACTGACTGATATGGTCAAATATTATGTAACGTTACACCATACGCTACCTAGTTATATCTAACGGTCATAAATACTCTAATAGATTTTTTATTGAAAAGTTAATAGAGTGGTATCATTTCTATACATATAACATGTTATATTTGTCAGTTTATAAACAGAATTGTATAACGTCATATGGTTGCCGTCCATAATTGTATAACGTTAATGGTTGCTGCTTTTAATTTTGCTATGCATTTATTCTCATAATTGTATAACATTATATCAACCGCTTTCTTGATGGTGCTGTAAATTGATATAATAATGGAATTATTAAATCAATGCTTATTAATTCCATTTTCTAACATTTTATTACACTTCCCTTAAATCTATTTTTACACTCATTAAGTTTCTCATACATATACGTTCTGATATTTGTATTATTTATTCACACTTTAATGCGTAACCTTGAAATTTAAAATCTCCAAATATGGTATACAACAAATCTAGATATATATTCATTTATTTAAATTAATTAATCAGAATCAACTAAATAAATCATTTTCAACATTGTAAAAACATTTCCGTTTTGATATTTATAACATTTATTCACAGTCTAATGCATAACCTCAAATTCATAAATATCTATATATGATATATAAAAAATTAAAAAATATTCATTTGTTTAAACTAATTATACATTAACATGTATTTTTTCCATGTCCCATATAAAGGGCAATTTTGGAAGTTCACGATCGGACCAAAAATTTGCGCTTCCATGTCTAATAACAACAGCCTTAAATCTACGATAGCCGTCAACTTTTAAAAAAAATATAGAAGTTGGATGTTAAATTCGGGTCTCTATTTCATGTTTGAAATGTAGCTAATTTCTTGTAAATTAGGTCTCAACTCCCTTAACCCACACCAGTAAATAACAACAGCCGTCAACTCATTTAATTTTAAATTTTAAAATATGTGATAATCTTTTGTGGATTAATCGGATTTAAGAATCGTATTCATTATTAAATCATAAATTTAATAAAATTTCCAGTGATATACATTGTTGATATCTAAAAATAAAATTTTGAAAATCATAATTTAAATAGCTTTTAACTGCATTAACAATGCAGTTCTTTGTGTTCATGGACGGAGCTAGGCCTTTACTGCAGCCCGGGCTAGTTGAAAATGAGTTATGATACACCAAAGTAAGAAGAAACATACGTATGGTAAAGAAACAATGATTCTTTTAGCAAATCACGTAAATTGATTTTTATATTAGTAAATTTAGCAAAATGTGCACTATGTTGTACATCGAAGCATCAATCTACTTTAAAAGGTAGTTGGGTTTTTATAATAATGTGACATTGTGCATTGTCTAACATAAATTTTGATGAAACCAAGAAATTAGGTGAACAAATAGGTTAAACTTCATAATCCAAGGAGACAATAAATGATTGGTGGGAAAGGAAACATAAGATTATATGTTGGATGTAATATTAATCTCATTCTTGAAATTTTGTTTCAAATACCATGCTAAGAGCTATTTAATAGTTTGTAAAAGTAAAGAATGTTTAGCATACCATTTGTAAAAGAAAAATAATACTTAGAAGAAAATAAAATACATATAAAATAAATAGGCTTAGACTTATTTTAATGAGTTTAGATGATTACATGTACTAAGTGATCTAGAATTCCATTCCGATGAACACCCCATAAAATCAGCCTTAAATAAATAAATTGGATAGATTAATTTAAATATATAGAGGTAAAAATATAGTTTTCTACAAAAGTTGAAATTTGACCACGAAAATTATGTTATTGCGTTCATGGCGAAATTTTGATCAATTTCTATATATAATATGCTGAAAACGGAGCTCAAACGAAGAAGTTATATACATTTGAAGTTTACGAGTTTAAAATAATTTAAATAGAATTCTAATTCAAATAAATATTTAATTTCCAAATTAGAAATTTAAAAGTTATCCGTTAATTATACTTAGGGTTAAGTAAACTTAAGATCAATGTTAACCTTAAATTATAGTTAAGAAATTAAATTAAAACAAATCAATGGTAATCAAAATATTTTTGAAATAGGAGGAGCCATTGAACCCTTACTTATGACCGGTCGACCACTAGAGGTTGACCGGTGGGAAGGCGACGATCGGTCGCTGCCTACAGTGGCTGCTAGGGTTTCGATTATTTTAAACGTATCAGATTTTATTACTTGTAATCGACTTTCATCCAACGGTTCTAGTGTGTTCCAACGCTATAAATAAGAGCCTAGCGCCTTCAATTTTATTCACATAATATTTTGGAAACATTAGTAAAGCTCTGTTGGTTCCTTTCTTCATAAATTCAGATAACTCCATTAGAGTTTCAGGTAAGAAATCATATATATCTATCAATTTATTGTTATTTTCTTATTCTCTTCTCCTCTAAACTTCTAATTTTCTGAATCTAATGTATATCAAATCTCTTGTTGTATATATAACAAGAAATTTGAACGGTTCATTGGAGGTGTGTCAAATCCAAGAGAAGGTCAAGCTAAGGACCTCTACGAATGGAAATATTAGTTTTTCTATTTTAGTAATCAAATAGTGCGATTTAGATTTTATATATGCATTAGAGAGTTTTGGATTACGAAAACATCATAATAAAAATCCTCAAAATTCCCCCAAAGTGAAATGTCAATTCTTAGATTGAAATCTTAACTGTTTTGTATTAAAATAATGAAGTTTTATGGATTTTGCAATGTATGTGTTTTGCCTTCTATTCCACTTTCTATTCTTTTTCTTTGGATTTGATTAAGAGATTTTAAGACATAATGTGTAAGATACAAATTCTTAGACATAGTTTGCACTGTCTATTTCTACAAATTAAATACAAATTTCCTTGTCTAATTTTATGTAAAAAAGAGTTGAATAGAGCGTAAAAATTATTTAATTGTAAGTTTCCATTATATTGTTTTACTCCATTATTTTAATAAAATAAGTTGATTTGATTTTGGAATACTGGATTTATAGAAAAAATGCTATTAATACTATTATGGAAATGAGACTTGTATAACATTGGAAGATTTGATATTTGAATGTTAGTTTAGGATGTAATCTCCACACGCCTAATAAATGTATACTTATATGTATATAAACTAGCGTAAACAACGTCATCTGTGGTTACTTATTATATGTGATGTCTCACACCAGCCCCAAAGTCATACTGCTAATAGCCAGATTAGCAGGGCAGATTTCTGTATGTTGGCTGACACTGCATCCCTATAACTTAGTCATATTTCATAGCACTCTCTAAGTGTATAATTATACTTCTAACCATATTCATTATTTACCTAATTAATTACCTTCCCTAAATCTTTCTTATTTTGTCTAATTAATTACCTTCCCAGGGAAGATTTAAATGACAATTGTTAACCCAATTAACTACACAATTAATACGTTATACTTGTACGTTATTTACGTTAGTTTACACACGCACGCACGCATTTATTAAGTTCTATGCATGCAGAGATTACGTCCTAAACTAATGTTCAAATATCAAATCTTCTAATGTTATACAAGTCTTATTTTCACAGTAGCATTTCTTTACCATAAATTCAATATTCCAAAATCAAATCAATAGACTTGTACTTAGAATCCAACTCCAAATTATTTTATGTTAAAACAATGGAATAAAACAACAATAATGGAAACTTACAATTTAATTAATTTTACTCTCTATTCAATCCATTTTACATGAAATTAGACAAGATAATTTCTAAAGAAAAAAGCAGTGCAAACTATGAGTAAGAATTCGTATCTTACACACATTTCTAAATCAAATCCCTTAATCAAATTCAAAGAAAAAGGATAAGAAATGGAATAGAAGGTAAAACATATATACTGCAAAATCCATAAAACTCCATTATTTTAATACAAAACAATTAAGGTCCAACCTAGGAATTGACATTTCCCTTCGGGGGAATTTTGAGTATTTATATTGTGATGTTTTCATAATCCAAAACTCCCCAAGGGATATATCAAATCAAACTACACTATACAATTACTAAAGTAGAAAAACTAGGGTTCCCACTCACAGAGGTCCTTAACTTTGCCTCCTCTTAGATATGACATGCCTTCAATGAATCTTTTTAGATATCTTCTTTTTGATATATACAACAAGGGATTTATATATATGTTGGATTCAGAAAATTAGAGGTTTGGAGAAGAAGAAATTGAGGAAATAAACAATAACAAAGATAGATATATAGGATTTCTTACTTAAAACCCCAATGGATTTCTTATTTATAGTGGTTGTAGTACACCAGAACCATCAGATGAAGGTCGATTTAAAATTATAAAATCTAATATGTTTGAAATAACCAAAGCCTTAGTTGCTACTACAAGCAGCGATCTACCACTGCCTTCCCACCGGTCGACCTTTGGCAATCGACCGGTCATGGGTAAGGGGTCGATTGCCCTCTATTTTGGCAATATAGTTAATTTTGTAAGGGAAACAAATCAATAGACTTGTACTTAAAATTTAATATTGCAAAATCAAATCAATAGATTTGTATGTAATATCCACTCGCTAATTTTATTCAACTCTGACGTTATATGTTTGTGTTACACATTTGTTTAACTGCATTTATGTGACTACATTTATTATAGATGATATATCTTTTACGTAATTTTTTTAAGTGCATTATGATAATGCAATTATTATCTTTTAACCTAATTAAAAAGAATTTGTTTTTAGATTATGCAGCAATGATTGCATTTGAATTTTTTAACTACATTTGTGTATTGCAGTAATAATTTTGACTACCTTTGAATTTTATTCTATCTTAATACACTTTATAATTTAATTATATTAAGAAAATGAAATTATATGTAGATGCTTTAATAAGATGCAATTATATTTTAACATCGTATTTTGAATTAGTTTAACTGCATTTATATGATGAAGTAACAATTTTGGCTTGCATTTGCTAATTTTATTCAATTCTAATAATGTTATAATTTTATTGCATTAAGAAAATATAGTTAAATTTAAATGCTTTAAAATAATGTAATTATAATTCAGCAACATTTTTTAATTAATTTAAAATTTATGTAACATGGTAATAATTTTTGCTGCGTTTTATAATTTTATTAAATCTTAGCGCACTTTATAAATTAACTGTATTAAGAAAATATAGTTATATTTAAATGCTTTAAGAAAATGCAATTATATTTTAACTGTTTATTTGAATCATGTTAAATTTATTTATGTGATGTAGAAATAATTTGGCTGCATTTGATAATTTTATTCAATTTCAGTACAATTATATTTTAATAACATTAAGAAAATATAGTTAAATTTAAATGCTTGAATAAAATGCAATTATAATGTAACAACATTTTTTTGATCAATTCAATAGCATTTATGCGATGTAATAACAATTTTGGCTGCATTTGATAATTTTATATAAATTAATTTACTTTTTAAATTAATCGTATTTAGAAAATGCAGTTACATTCGATCTTAGTTGCAAAATTAAACTGCATTAAGAAAATGCAGTTTTAACTGCATTGCTATAATGTAGTTATAATTCTGCGTATATTTATTATTTTTGAACTTTGTGTTTTGAATGATGCAATTGTAGTTGCATTTTGAATGGTGTAGTTTTAGACACGTTATTTATATAAAAAGTTGCAAATTTTCAAAAGGAAAATTCAACGACTAGATGTTTACATATGCATAACACATATCACTCAAAGGATGATAAAATTTGTGATTTAACCGTGAAAATGGTCCGTTGATAAGATATTTTTACAAAAATTTGTTGCATTTTAAATATGAAAATCAAATAAGATGTGAAATATTAACATGGGTGTGAGAATTTTAGCTGGTTGCAAAGGAAAAACTTGGTCAAAGACCTGATTTACATAAAATTATTAAGGATGGTATTTTGTATATGTGACGCAATAACAATTTTGGCCGTATTTGATAATTTTATATAAATTAATTTACTTTTTAAATTAACCGTATTTAGAAAATGCATTTACTTTTTGAATTAACCGTATTTAGAAAATGCAGTTACATTCGATCTTAATTGCAGAATTAAACTACATTAAGAAAATGCAGTTTAAACTGCATTAATATAATGTAGTTATAATCCTGCATATATTTATTATTTTTTACCTTTGTGTTTTGAATGATGCAATTGTAGTTGCATTTTGAATGGTGTAGTTTTAAACACGTTATTTATATAAAACGTTGCAAATTTTCAAAAAGAAAATTCAACGACTAGATATTTACATATGCATAATAGATATCACTCAAAGGATGATAAAATTTGTGATTTAACCGTGAAAATGGTCCGTTGATAAGATATTTCTACCAAAAATTGTTACATTTTAAATATGAAAATCAAATAAGATGTGAAATATTACCACGGGTGTGAGAATTTTAGCTGGTTGCAAAAGAAAAATATGGTCAAAGACCTGATTTACGTAAAATTATTGAGGATGGTATTTTGTATATTAAAATTAAAAGGCAGGGACTTGACGTACAATCGTTTTTATGCTATTTCAGAATGCACAAATACAAAGTTAGAATTTGTGTTTGTGCATTTTTAGAGTCCAAAATACAAATATCTAACTAGATGTATATTTGTAATAAGTTTTCAATTAAG
Organism: Allium cepa; assembly: GCA_030765085.1. NCBI lineage: Eukaryota > Viridiplantae > Streptophyta > Magnoliopsida > Asparagales > Amaryllidaceae > Allium > Allium cepa. Next base: position 733,693,753 of record CM060943.1, read on the forward strand.
CTTATTATTGTAATAAGTTTTTAAAATCTATTCAGATTTATATTTATGTGTTCTAAGAAAAGGGGAATATTGCAGGAAAAATTTCACACGACCATGAACAACTACAAACCAGTATCAATGCGTTTTGAAAATTAGATTTCAGGGAAGCTATTATAGAGTTAACAAGATGTAGATATCGTGAAGAGAATCGATAAGCTGAATCAAAGGGTGGACGAACAAAAAATATTAAAGAAATAAAGGATATATCGTAAAAAAGCATATCCATTACAAAATACTTTTACGAGACATTTTTGGTAGTTCATTTTTATACGTTGACTAGGATACCAATTGCAACCAGTTTGAGCCACGTTAACAATGATGACGTGTCCTATGGTTTGACGTGTTCGACATTTCAACGGTTCAAATGCTACATTTTGACCGTCGAGGGAAACGGAGAAAATTGGCACGTTGATGTTGGACGCGTCCGACGTGTCGTGTCATTTCTCTCCAAACGGCTGCTATTTTTTTCCCTTTTCTTATGTTTATTCCTCCATCCACTCTTCCACCTCCACACAACCAAATTCGAATTTTCATCGATTTCTACACGAAAATCTGATTATCTTCTCAGGCACATTTATACGTTTTTGTTTTTATTTTGTTCATATTTATAACATATATTTTTCAGGGATTTTCTTGCTCTATTTTGTAATTTTCGATTTTCAGAATGTCGCACAGATTTTCTGCTTCTCCTTTCTCTCAACCTATTGTTTATGGACGCCTAAAGGAAAAGAATCTTCATAGACTTATGCGTAGAATTTTTGCTAGAAAGAAGGAATACTGTCAGCTTGTTTTATGCATCGGTGGCAAACGCATTTAACGACAAATTGAATCTTGACTAGTCTCAGATTAAAAAATAAAATAAATGAGATAACCTAAAGCGTATTTGGGTTGACCGAGACAAACTTATAGCTAGGAGGAGAGATTTGAGATCCGGAGAACGATTACGTGAACGGTACCGAGGAGTGGTGAAATATGGCTCCACGAAGATTCAAAAAATTCAGAAAAGAGTACGTTTTCAGATTCAGACAGTTGGATCAATCTTTTGGAGGGTGCATAGAAAAGGAAAAGTGCAGATATCTGTTAGCTCCTAGCTCATTCGCTCATGCTTTTATTGCTGCAATGCGGATTATTAATCTGATTGCGTAGTCCATGACATTTCAGTTACTTCGCCATCTAAACGCAGTAGGCGTACCAAGCAATGCAGTTTGAGCATAGATGATATTGGTAGGTTGATCGTGAATACAGATCGTTTCAACAATAACGTGCAACGTTGTTATGATTTAATGACAACTATTCTGTCTGTTCAATGGTGGATGCTTATGTTAAATTTTTACAATGAATCTACAAACTTAGCTATCGAAGGAAAATTGGGTGATGAAAAAGTACCAAGATTTATAATGTATAAGTTAGATTTGTTGTATGATTGTCATCATTTGTTTTAAATTGGTTTTTTATTGTGTTTAAATTTAAAAATATATTAGTTTATTTCAAATGCTCTGACACAAGGTTGAAATGATTATAACCACCTTCTTGCTTTTGAGGGTCACGTTCCACTGATCTACAACGTAAAGCATATCCTTTTGACATGACGTAATATATTTTTCTAAGTATGAAACTGCTTTGGAACAGTATAGATAGAAAAAGTAATTCATTTGTTTGGGATTTTTGTCCTTTAAAAGATTATAACAAATATTTTCAAAAGTTCGTATAACTTGGCATTCCAAAATTTAGATCATTTGCTTTTAATTGTATTTGTGGATATTCTCAGTGTTTTGTCAACCGTTTCAAAAACTACGAAGTACGTGAATAGCCTTTCACCATCCATAAGCGTATAGAGAACCAGGGGTCATAAATCAAATAATACATAGAGAACCACGTACTCTTCTGAAACGATTCTGGTTCGAAAGTGGGAAAACACGTACTTGAAGGCCTTCGGCCATGGGCCTTGGGCATTTGAAACGTGGTTAGGCATTGGGCCTTGAAAGGTCGCAACTCTTTACGTATTTGCAAATGCTTAATTTTTTTTTTGAAGTACTAACGCTGAATTTGTTAATGCAAAACTATGCAAATATACTATATATATACATACGCGCGCGAACGATACCGCATGCGCTTCACACGTGAATTGTTTTTCTATAAATTGTATATGTTTAACACATTTAAGAGAAAATAATTAAAGTAAATATTTAATTAATTTATTGCGTTGAAATCATGTGTCGCTAGTTTGTATTTTTAGTTATAAGTTGAAACGTTTAAATTTTTTGTTAGTTTGAATTTTTACATATATTACTGATTAATAAAAATTGATTTTGTAAAAAGCTTATTTGTTACATTCTATTTTTAAGTATTATACCAAATACGAGAAAATAGGCATAAAGACAGACTTAAAAAAAATGTTAGTCTGAAGGACAACGAGTTTGTTTTTTAAATTGAAGAACAATGCTAGTTTCTGTATAGTGTAAAAAAAATATAATGCTAGATATAACTAGCATTTTGTACAGTGTAAAAATTGAATATAATGCTAATTATAACTAGCATTTGTCCTTCAGCCTAATTTTTTTTTAAGTTTGTCTTTTTCTCTAATTCCCTCTACCAAATATTAATAATTGACTGTTTTGAATTTGTAAAAGAAGTTTAATGGTTAGATCTTATCTTTTAAGTGATATTAAAGTTTGATATGTAGAGGGATATTTTTGGCAGTTCACGATTTCATCAAAAAAGTGTGATACCAAAAGTATTACAATTATTATTAAAGATATATATTTGAACCGCGGATGCGGTCATATCATAGTTAGGTTCATGTACTAAGCAACCAAGCGAATGAATATAGTTAACAGGGGTGAATGGATATGTTCGAAGATTTAGATGACAAGAGATAGGTTTTGGTACACCGATTCATACAAAAGACAAGAGAGTGGGAAGAAAAAACTAAAACAATATTAATGACATAACAAATAAAATGTGTTATAATATATGTATATTATGAAGTGAATATGTTTGTACATTGTTTTGTTTAGTCCCACATCGTGGGATAAGTTCAGTCCTTACCTCTGAAGCCCTTATATAAAGTAGGTCATGTAATGTAAATAGATATCTATTCTCTGAATGAATAAAATTGTTCTTTCTCTCCAATGGCTTCTATTTTCTTTATTCTATAACACGTTATCAGCACGATCTTCACAAAAGTTTTTTTTTTCCAGATCTATAATTTATGAAATCAAATCTATTCTTCTCCAGATCTAATTATAGATCTCAAAACGGCAAGTTATTTTTCTAATATGATTGATCTAATCTTCCAATTTTTTTTTATATATCTCATTCCATTCTAGATCTACTTCTTCAGATCTAAATCTATTGTCTTATTTTTTAGACTTTATTATACTAGTCTTATAATTTTATATCTTATATAGATCTAAACTTTGAGATCTAATTCTTATTTTGTTGGTTATTATATTTCAGATCTAATTTGTTTGTTGTTGCTATTTTTCTGATAATATTATATTGTAGATCTCAATATCATACTTATTTTTATGCTTTTGAGTTCATTTATTTTGGAATGCAAGTTTGAACTTGACAAAATTTTGATATTGTTGATTAAAGCAAATTTTTTGACATGGATTTGAGAAATCAAACATGGTTGGTAAATGGGGTTTTCATTTTGAAAACCTTTTAATTTGATTTAGATTTGAATGCAGACTTTGGAAATTATTTTGATATATGATTTATATTTCCAGAAGAAATATTTTATTGTTTCTAAGAGAAACAAATATAAATATAATACGTATCTAGAAGATCGTATTAAGTGAATGAAAACATTAGTAAAAGCTTACATGATAAGCTTAATATCTTCCAAGGTTTCCTTTAAAAAAAAAGGGAAAATGAAATAATAATTGAGAACCTGCAGTTTTCATAAATTAGTATATTACAAGTTTCCTCAAAATAAAGAACCATAAGTTCTAACTAAAAAAAAAAAAAAAAAAAGAGGATCAGAAAATTTAATCATAAAAAAAAAAAAAAGTTTGAACAACCTGAAGTTGTGCAAAGATTTTTTTTTTTTCCAACCAGAAGTTGTATAACTCAAAGTCCAAGACCCGAAGTCTTGAATTATGAAAAGATTTTCTGACAATGTTTTAGAGATTTATTTATATTTATATTGCAAAATCTAACATCTCAGAAGAGATGTTATAGGAATTTTATTTTAAAATTATGTGAAAGGATTGTCTAGTAATACTAACCTGAAGTTAGATCATTTTTTCGAAGATGAAGGAAACTTCATTAATGATGAAAATCTAAGTGTAGTAATAAATGATATGGTCGAATTGACCAATAATAGCAGCCTGAAGTCTGCTATGTGGATTTTATTTTATTTCAGTTCAATAAATCAGTTTGAAGTTGGTAAAACCCAAGTTTTGATAATCTTTGGGTGTGTTTGCCAAACTATATATTTGAAGAAGTACATTTTAATATTCTCCAGAAGAGATAATCCATATGACATACTCTTGAAGAGATGTTTTATGATTTTTATATTTCAAAATCCAAACATCCTAGAAGAGATGTTGTAAAATTATGTCAATTATGTAGAAAAAGATATTGATTATTGATGACATGCCAAAAACAATGCATATAAAGTATCTTTAGAAATGATATGTACCACTCTAGAAGCGGTGTTTATGAAATATCCCCAGAAGTGATATTATCATCGTATAGCACTATAAAAGAATTGTCTATAAAATATTATCAAATGTGATAATAAATTATCCAAAATTCAATCGTCTATTGTCATGGACCCGTAGCTCCATTAGACAAATAGTGATACGTAACCTTTTACTTTTCAGAACTTACGATGAATCAAATATTATATGCACAACTATTCTTGAAGAAATATCTTTAGATATGCTCCTGAAGAGATAATTTATATGTCGTATCATAATTTTCACTAAAGCTATATAAATACGGTCTTCAACAAATCGTTATGTGCAACCATTATAATTTCTTATTTTTATAACATTTCAAGGGTCCAGAAGATACTCTTATTTATGTTGTAAATATATCTATTTTACTGAACTCTCTAGAGGAGATGTTTATATATAATTATAAGTTAGTATATATTTTCTAATAAACAATCATAATTAATGTTCAATAGTAATGTTAGAGATATAATCAAGGAATAATGATATAATTTTTTTTAGTAATAACAATAATTTATTCAAAAAAAAAAAGAATAATGATATTGTATACCAATGTTACACTCCAGAAGTAGTGGTTTTATCTCTTGCATCTTACTTTCAGTTGGTGAATCTAATTTTGTCACTGTATTTAAAGTTTGATATGCCATTTTAAAAGCAATTACAACAAAAATCTCCAACACGGATATTTTATGCTACTGTAAAAGTAGTAATTATGTAATATGTATAAAATAAACAGTGTATATTGATATGGCATTCAAATAGTGCATATATATATATATATATATATATATATATATATATATATATCTAGAAGAGAAAGTTCACTCCAGAAGTGGTGATACTAATATATCTCTAGAAGAGATTTATAAATTTGAAAATGATAACATATCTCTAGAAGAGATTTATTTATATATTTGGTAATTTTATTAAACCAAATAAGTGTACATAAATTTGATTATAAAGGATCCTAATTTAGCTTAGATTAGATCCTAAAAGTTTGAGAGCTAAGAGCAAATCTGTATCTGTAACATTCCAAGCATCTAGAAGATACTATTATTATTTTTGCTGTAATTTTTTTTATAGAACTCTCAATAGAGATGTGTAGAAATGTCTATATGCAATTAAAAATTACTCCTTGATAAGTAATCATACTTAGTGTTCAAAACTGATATTTGAGATATAATTGAGGAATAAAACTTAACAACTTGAAGTTGTGTTATATTTTATTCGAACCAGAAGTTCGATATGGTTTCAAACCAAATGTTTTGAAAATTATCATGCTGTTTTGACAGGTTTGCATTGACATTGATTTATAATAGAAATTAATAGTTTGGATCCTTGTAATAGTTTGTTCTAAAAATCACTAATTCATATGAGAAAGAATATGAAAATTTTATACTATATATATGTGATACGTGGACGCACGTATACATCCATATATGTAAATATTTAGCTAACAACCTGAAGTTTGTTATAAGCTATTATTTAGTGATTTAAAATTCAATCAACATAAATGTTGAATGATCTGAAGTCATGTATGTATTCAAATGATCTACACAATAAGTAAATTTCTCCAATAGCTTAGATCAATGAATGAGAACAAACTCTAATAATCAATACCAATTGAATGCATCTTATCAACGAATAAAAGAATTATCCTCCTATTATTAATATGTATGATATATTTGCTAGTAGCAATATCATAATGGATCAAAATGAGAGTCCAAAAATGATTATTATTTAATGTGACAATGTTTGTCAACATTGAGGGGGAGGATAAAGGGATACAAGTTCATTTTGATCATCAGGGTTAAATATTTATTAAAATATACAACGATGCAAAATATTATCAATATTATCCCTAGTAGACTTTCTCCAATATAAATTTGAATCCCTGAAGGATCAAAATTTGTAAACCATATCTGAAATATGGTCCAAAAGTCAGTTCAAAATATTTTTGGAGTAAGTAATAAAGATGCCAAATAAAGGAGGTGGGTGTTCTTGAAGAAACACTTAAGGATGCTCTGAAAGAGATCCATGGCATGATTCACAAATAACCCTAGAAGTGAGTTAGGTACCTAAAACATAATTAAAGAGATCTCAATAAATCATGTCTAGAACTGACAAGAAATAATCATCGATGATAAATTTGCAAATAATAAAGCGCTTATATTTATAAATAGATTAAGAATCTTGATTTAGGGGAAAACATGGCTAGCCATCATGAATTCCTTAATAGTAGAGAAATATGGACATGTAGTCCACAAAGTACCGAAAGTACTTGAAATGCTTAATATACCCTGAAGGTATAAATGTGGTTTAAACTCATATTAAATAATGAAAGTATACAAATTCCTGAAGAATATAAATAACTTTCATTGTTATAAAGAATGCAAAGAACAAGAAGAGTAAATTTCAACCTACTTTTAAGTATTGTTGTAATGAAAATCTTGATATAATTCATGATGAGTAGATTACTTCCTATTTTTAAGTATCGTTGTAATGAAACTCTTAATATTCATTGAAGTGATAGTTGCGATATGCAAATACTTATTAAAGTATACAAATTTCTGAAGAATATATATAACCTTTGTAGTTATAAAGAATGCAAAAGACATGAAGTGTAGATTACAAATTTCTTCTAAGTATTGTTGAAATGAAAATCTTGATACATCAAGATGAGTAGATTACTTCCTGCTTTCTAGTAATGTTGTAATGAAATTTGTAATATTCATGAAAGATGTATAGTTGCAATGCGCAAAACTAATTTGAAGCATAAAAATGAAAGCACATGAAGTGTTTTTCATAAAAGTAGCATACAAATGCATAAAATGCAAACCATATTTGGAAGAAACAATCTTAGAAAATTTGATTGTATCAAAGAAAACTATTAATAAATTGTATTATGAATGAGATACATATTTATGGATCCAGAAGTATTTATAACCAATTTAAGTTTTCGAAAGACGAATATGAATTCAGAGGAAAAAATTAAAATCAGGGGGAGAATTCATAAGTATTTTATAATGCACTCTTTTTCCTTAACTAAGATTTTTCCCACTGGGTTTTTATTAGTAAGGTTTTAACGAGGCATTATCTTGATCCAGAAGTATCAACTCCCTGTAACATTTGAGATAAGCTATAATGTACTCTTTTTCATTATTTAAGATTTTTTCCACTGGGTTTTTCTTATTAAGGTTTTAATGAGGCATTATCTTGATCTAGAAGAATCAAACGTCTTTTCAAGAAATAACATCTCAAATATGTTATTTAAGTTAAATTATATTTTTATCCTTGACTAAGGTTTTTCCCATCAGGTTTTCCTTTGTAAGGTTTTTACTGAAGTGTTAAATTGATCCAGAAGTATCAAACTCTATCTGATGCAGTAAATTATTGAAATATGACATACTATATTGTACTCTTTTTCCTTCACTAAGATTTTTCCCATAGGGTTTTACTTAGTAAGGTTTTAATGAGGCATTAGTTTGATCCAGAAGTATCAAGCTTTATTTAAAGAAATAAGAAAATAAAATATGTCATTGTACTCTTTTTCCTTCACTAAGATTTTTCCCATTGGGTTTTTCTTAGTAAGGTTTTAATGAGGCATTATTTTGATCCTGAAGTATCAAACTCTTATAAGAAATATCATTTTTAGTATGATATTTATAATTTCACAAGTTGCACTCTTTTCCTCGTTCAAGATTTTTTCCCACTGGGTTTTTCTAATAGAGGTTTTTAATGAGGCAACAGACAATATCTATATCGACTGAATCGATAAATGCAAGCGAGATAATAATGAGGGGGAGCAATCATCATACATGTTTCGAAACGGAAATTTTCAAATTATCCGAGCATTCAAGATTTTGAAGACGCATATTCAAGGGGGAGTGTTATAATATATGTATATTATGAAGTGAACATGCTTGTACATTATTTTGTTTAGTCCCACATCGTGGGATAAGTTCAGTCCTTACCTCTGAAGCCCTTATATAAAGTAGGCCATGTAATGTAAATAGATATCTATTCTCTGAATGAATAAAATTGTTCTTTCTCTCCAATGGCTTCTATTTTCTTTATTCTATAACAAAATGCACATTTAAGAATGTTCATTTGGTGTTTTTCCACACTTCGCTAGTTTGCTTCCTTTTATTGTTTTTCTTCACGATGCCTACACCTTGTTGAGTTTACAATGCTTTAAGCCCTGCAATCTTATTGATACTTAATTATTTTAGTCGTGGTCGTGTGAAATTTTGCCTGATATTCCCCTTCCCTTAAATCAGCTTTGACCAATGAAATCTTGTTGAAGTCGAACCTCACTTTTTATTAAATGCTCGGACTACAAACAAAAATATATATTTCTCCCCTAAATCACCCTATTAGCTACAGATTAAGACATCTAAGCTTTTCGGGATTATCCATTAGCACATAGACGATTATGTAGTCTGTCTCAATGTCAGACGAAGAATTGTGATTTTCCGTTCGGAAAAAAGTCATTCTCCCGTCGCACATTCATAATCCGACGAACGGTCCGTCTCATCTCCTACTCACGAGAGGAAATAACAGCCGAGCGATGCGGATGTGAATGAGCTAGTAGAGTATGAATGTCAATCTCTACAGCGTCTCCAACTGAAAGTCGACGCACATCTGGATATCGAGCAAGACATTGGTAGGTGGAGCATTCAAAATCTTGAACTTACATGCTAGAGTTTCGATGCAGCTTTCAAATAACACATTCAGCTCTCAGAATTTTGAAGGCAAAACCACTTTAAATTTCATGTACCTATTAGCTACCAAGTCTAACCACTCGTCTGATCCTCCAACGTTGTCCTTCTCCATATTACAGAACTCGCCTTTGATTTGCAGTTGCTTGTTTCACGGATTACATTCATGCTTGAGGTTGTCAAACGTGTTCTTCATCTGACTATTGTTGTAATCGACGTTCATTCGTAAGTTGAAAACAACAGGGATATTGGAGTACCAATAGTCAATCCTACTTTTCAAGTTGTAATATGCTCGTAGCAAATATCGATAAATGTCAACGTCTGCTTTCTGATCTAGTCTACAATATTACAGGTAGAACTTAGATCGACATTTTGTATAAAAAAATCAAGATGAGTAGAGAAGGTAGATAATAATATATGAAAAACATAAATACGAAAAAAACAGGGAATTAGGCTGAAGGAAAAACCTGAGAACACTTTTAGTCTGAAGGACAGAAGTTTTAAAATTTAGGCTGAAGGACAAAAAATGATATATTTATATAGCATTGCACATCCATAATGCCATATTCATATAGCATTACACAGCTGCTTGTTTGTGCATGCAAAAACTTATAAAATTGTGTTGTATATAGCATTATAGATGTGTAATGCTATATGAATATAGCATTATGGATGTGTAATGCTATATGAATATATCATTTTTTGTTCTTCAGGCTAAATTTTAAAACTTCTGTCCTTCAGACTAAAAGTGTTCTCAGGTTTTTCCTTCAGCCTAATTCCCTCAAAATTACCAGAAAAACTTAGCGTAGAATTGACAAAATAAAAACTTAAATTTTCCCATTTGCTATGGAAAGCAGGGTGGAGGGCACTAAGGGAAAGGAGAAATATATAAGAGGAAAATGAGGCGAACGTTCGAAAAAAAGGCAGCGTCATATGGGTCTGACGTCAACAGTTTTCCAACAGTTGACTCAAACGATGTCACCACAAGATACACTGCATTGAGCAACCGAAGGGGGCAACGACCATCGACAATTCGTCGTATACGTGGCGCTGGTTAGACATCTTATTATTTACCAGATTAAATAATTAACTAATTTAATTCCCATTATGCTTTAAAAAATGTTCAGAAATATACTAATTTAATTTCTAAAAAAAAAACAAGATATTTTAGCACAACCATTCAACGTAACGACTGTTATAATCGTTTAAATTAATATTTTCGATGATCTGTTTTCGCGTAATTCGAATATTTAACATTATTGAAAATCTAACTCTCATAACCAATTTATGCGACTTTTAATTGGTCCATTATGCAAATTCAATAAGTTGATTTAGTGTAACATTTTTACGAATTAAATATTTTTAAACCGTTGAGTAATTAGTTATGAATTTTTAACTGTATTTAGCATGATTAAATTATATAAAATAAAATAATCGACAAAAAATTAAATTTATACAATCTTATGTCAATCTAACGTATAATTGACTTATTTCCAAAAAATGATGGGAAAATAAACGACTGCAGGTTGTCAAACTTGAATTTTAAATCTATATCCGCTCGTCGATATTCGGACTAAAAACTCTTCCCTCAAAGGACAAACGACCTTGGAACGAGACCAAATTCGTCGTTTGTTAACGTGTTAATCCATCCCTATGGTTGGATTCGTAAAAAAATGGGCAAAAAAAAAATTAATTTCGAAACTGGTCATTTCGTCAACAGTTGTTCTATTGGTATAGGTTGGCGACGGCTAACGACCCCGATTGGTTCGCCCATTTCTTGCACATGTCCAATAGACCGTTCATAACCGTCGAAAAATTAACCATGAAGTCGTCGCTAAAGCCATCAACAATTTCTCTTGCGACGACCAAAAATGCAGCAGCATATATAGTTGCCTAGCGACGGCTAACGACGATCGTCGACGGTTATTTGCTGTCGCTAAACACAATATACCGTTGCGGTGTGTATTTTAAGGGATCCACGTCTCGCAAAAGTTGCGAACGAACTCTAAGTATGAAAATGTTTTGGAACAGTATGGATAGAAGAAGCCATTCATTTGTCTGGGACTTTTGTTACTTGTGTGATTATAACAATTACTTTCCCCAGTTCGTACAGTTTGCATTCCAAAATTTATGATCATTAGCTCCTTTTGTTCACACACCACCAACCCCCCTCCCCCCCCCTCCCCTTTTTTCCTTTTTTTTTTTTGGTGTCATTGAATTGCTTTTTTGGATGTTCCATTTTCTTTTTGGGTGCAATTGATCATATTCTTCTTCTGAAACGATTCTGATTCTGGTTCGAAAGTAAAAAAAAAAAATTGTATTGAAGTGTAGTTTCAAAGACCGAACCATAAGTCAAACCGTGTTGGTACAAAGTTAAAGGCTATAGTGGTTCAACCGATCAGACCGTAAGAAGCACGTTGATCGTTAATTTTTATTTTATTGATTTAAATGTAATTAATATTAAAATTTAACCAATTAAAATTAATATATTGAAATTTAAAACAATTATTTTTAAACATTTCATACCAAATATTAATTGAAATAATTTTATAACACTTTTTTAGCGCAAAATTGTAAATTTTCTTATTCTTTGAGATGAAAAAGATTCGGCTCAATGATAATTCGTAAAATGTACATCAGTAATGCATTATGTCTTCTAAAATTGATAAGACAATCCAATAATTTAGTGGCTAAGGTTCTAAAATATGTGTTAAATTAATTATGTGAATAATATTTCCGCAAATTTGAAGAATCGTTGGGTTAAAAGAGGCCGGTTTAGAGGTTTTTGAGAGTTTTGATGTTAAACCACGGGTTCATGCACATTGAATGTTATTTCATTTTCAAAGCCGTAACGCTCTAGGTCGAAGATTAACCGTGATCGAATTGAAATCGGGCTGGCAGTTTTATAACCTGATTTGAATGCCTTGGGCCTTGGGCATATGAAACGTGGTTAGGCATAGACCCAGGCCCGGCCCTAGGGGTAGGCGAGCTAGGCAGCCGCCTAGGGCAACGGACGGATAGGGGATAACGACGAAGGTGATGATGAATATGATTCTCTAAAAATAGTTAAAATTAAATAATATCTACGTATAATTTAAACAATAATTGTGTTATATCTGAAGTGGTTTGCACACTGCTTAATGTGACAACTGATCAGAGTTCAATTCCTACTGTGTTAACTATTTTTAAATTTCATTTTTTTTTTAAATCGGTTAGGGCAACATTCTTGCTCTGATCGGTCCTGCATAGACCTTGAAAGGCCACAACTTTTATCTATTTACATAGGTTTAATTTGTTAATGCAAAACTATGCAAATATATATTTATATATGGAGGCAAATATATAAACATAAATTGGTGACACAAAACATCTTTACCGTTTGATATTTTTATCCTCTTATGAGAGGTGGAAATCAGGTAGCAATCTAATAGTGAAGATAAATTCTCACTAATTGTGTGTGTAAATAGACTTTTTATACATACATACATACAATGTATGTATGTATGAACGGCGAAAGCGGTCATATCAAATTCAGACTCGTGTACGAAGCTAAAGGAGCTTAGTTATTCTCACTAACTGAATTCTTACAAAATTGCTCTGTAATGTTTGCAGAATATCCACTGTCGCCATAAATGCTCTAAAATCCAGAATGAAGGCGTAAATTGGTCTTTTGTAATCTTATGCGCGCACAAAAATCTAACCCTTTTCACGCATTATATTCAGTGTATTTAGCTTTGGATGGATATCCTTCAACTGCAGAATAACTCCAAGTCGCTATTGATCCACCACCTGGTTAATTAGTCAAAGAAAACGGGCCCATAAAAACCCTAGCAGGCGACCCCAGAAAAACCCTGATAGACGGCCCCTGTGATGACCCAAGGGTTGATATATATATACATACATATATATATATATATATATATATATATATATATATATATATATATATATATATATGTATATGTTATCCTCTTTCTTTATTTTATATAAGAATATTCCATGTTCGTTCAATGCGGCCTACCAATACACATCATAAATTTTGTTTTGAATCTTAATAGTAGCAGTAGAAATTACGTCAGAATCAGTGTCGCTATATTCTTTTACTTCTATGATTAATTAGAGCATGCAGTGATACATGAATGCCATGTTTAAAATAAGAGGGAACTGCAATTGAGATTGTTTCTTCTCTCTGTTACAAACTTAAAATAAGCAATCTGTAGCAGTATTGAATAAATTGGTTTTAAATCAAACTTGCGTGAACTCGTGCATGCCGCTATGTTAAAAATAATGTAAAAGAGGTAATTCATAAATGTGATTTTTCATAGCGATGGTTTCGAAAAAAATTAAAAAATCATGAAAAATAATGGATTTGTTGCATTGAAAATGTAATATTAAATAAACTTTGAATATTATGTTGATATCGTTACTAATTTATACACACTACCTACTTTTTTCTGAAATTTAAAATGAAATTTTGTACTTCCGACTATCAACGCGCCACTTAGAGTTCCATCAAAAGAGTGACTCATTAGAGTTGTATTATACGATGTTATGAATGTGTGCATTAAGCCGTGACGTAGGGGATAGGATACGAGCAATAGATTCAATCCCAAACAAACAACTCAAATAATAAACATCATACGCTTCGGAAACAGAGGTAACGACAAGTAGAGACGACGTAGAAAGTAGTATATATGATGGGCGACGATGACCTACATGTTAGTTTGAACTATACATTTTACGTATTGTAATTAATTGCAAATATTTAATTTAAATTTTAGAAAGAAAACTAGAGATTAAAAAAATTTAAATTTTGAGTTCATCTGGATATATGGAAATTTAAGTTTAAACCGTGATATTTAAATTTAAATAAAGGTGTCCAAGGTTCACAACCATAGATAAGTATAACTACTTTGTCCCCTTGTAAAGCTCCTGGTGATCTCTGCAATCTGCGTTAGAAGTTGACACAAGTGAAAAAAATAACTAGATAAGACAGAGTGTGGCATAGGAAGACGTGAATAAACCAGAGAAGCAGCAATTTACCCATTTGTATGCACGTGAATTCTGAATCCAAAGCATCCCTGTTATCCAAACATGCATGCAACGACAAAATGAGACTTACGTTACCGCCTTCAACCTCAAAACATGACAAACTAGAATGAAGCATATGCACATGGTTTACCTGCTTTGCTTTTAATTTCTTCTTTCATAAGTAAATAATTAACAATTCACCATACAAAAATTAGTAATTTCTTTCATCCATAACGACATTTACCCTTTAAAAAAAAAAGTTAGCATGATCAAAGTGTCAAAATGTTAATATATCAATGGTGCACTTAGCATTTAGTTAATTAGTTTATATTATGTCATATGGGATCGAATTTATATTTGACTACCATAACATTGTATTGATTGATGTGTTCTTAATAGAAAAATTATGTAATATCTTGAAACTGTCACACATGGAAGTATTAACAGTTTTCCATTGGGTCATTATTTACAAAGCATGGATTATGGATTGTTTACATAAGTTAAAAAAAAAAAAAAAAAAAAGAAAAAATCCTACAACCATGTGTTTCATGCAATTAAAAGATGACTTTATGAAAAAGTGCTAAACACTTCCATGTTAAACTTCGATATATTAAGCACATCAAGTGCACTAAAAGTTGATTTCACAGAGAAAAAGTTTAAAACTTCCATGTTTATTCCATATATGTTGCAGGATCAATGTTCAAATTATATACTGGGTGAAAAGATGAATAAAGCAATGGTTATTTGATGTAAGTTTAAAAGTAATTAATTATTTACACATCTGTAGGTTACTTATCTTTATATAAATATGGATGGGTATTTATAATTTTTTATTTTGCGTTTTATTAATAATCATTTTTCTTAATGCAATAAATAAAGATAAAAAGATGGAACATTGAATCATTTTATCAAAAGGGAGCCAGAAAAGCATAGACAGAGGATCCAAACTCTAGCTTTATGCACGCAAATGAACCTAAGATTCTGTAGCATTTAGCGTACAAATACGTACTGCTGCAAAATTATATAAAGGATAATGCAACGATAGGGACACTACAAAGTTTAATTCAATTCATCTATTTCATATTTTTATGTTGAGAACTTTTGAATAATATCAAGCCTACGTAGATATGTTCCAAGTTAAACTATCATTATTACTCTGACCTACACATGAAAAACTATTTTGATGTCTCGTTCGATGTGACTTTTGCATCATCATTGATATTTGAATGCTTAAGACTTAGGGTTTAATTTATCTGGACCTATATTTCTAGAAAGCCTTCTAAACTTAGGATACCTCTAGCAGCATTTACACGTGAACGCAGTAAATACAACTTCGTTTATCTTTTTCCAACGTGTAAATAACCCCTTAGATGAGATGTTGAAATTGGATTTTGAGTTCTCCAAGCGTTGCCTTACGGGCATCGCAACACTATAACATTGTCTTAACAAAGAGAATTAGTTATAAGAGAAAACTTGGAACAGTGTATTATTTCAAAGACTGTAACGTGTTTTAAAATTTAATCCGAAGGACAACCCACTCCATCGTCATCTTCTCCACCCGTGCAACCCACTCCATCGCCGCTGCATGTCATGGCATCACCTTCCATCACCATCGAAGACCTCCACCTTGTTGGGAATTTTGCGATTCGAGACGGATGTGATGCCGATAGTGATGAAGACAATGCCGTACTTCCGACTTCAAGAATCTATGTAATACATTCTTTCAGACAATAGTTCAACCCAACAGGTACAAACGAGTTATCGAACTATCAACTTTCAAGATTCAATGAAGCCCTATAACAGCGTAATCGAATTCAAAGTTTGTACAACTTTGATCCGATCAAGAACACTTTAGAACGGTTTCTGATGATGCAATTTCTAGAAAAAGAATGAAGAGGAAGAAGAGAACAATTCTGCAACGGTTTCTGAATTTGCAACACCTTGGAGGCGTCACAAAACATAGCAGCGGATTAATGGCGTCGCAGAATCGTTTGGGAAGAAGAAGAAGAATTAAAGCTGTTGCGAAATGAATTCTGGACGTTGCTATTTATAGTGTTGAAGAGGTATCCATTCGCGAAACGTCACGACCGTTAGCAACGGCTCGCAACCGTTACGAACGGATTCAAAAACCAAACGTCGCGTCCATTCGCATTTGTAACATTCAGAAAACGTTACAAATTCCCGCCATCATTCAAATTATGAATTCCGGTTCTGGGTCCTTAACGGGCTGAAATCTGACCCGTTGCTGTTCATATTTTGATCCAAAAATATTTTCGGATCCGAACCCGACCCGGCCCGGTTCGGTCGGTCGGACGGACGGCGGCGGTGCGCGTGTGGTGTTGCATGACTTCTCTTCTCACAACAAAGCAAACATGTGGGATCTCCAAGGCCCCAACATCCACTTGAGAGAGCTATACTTATACAAGATTCTTGTATAAAGCTCTAGAATATGGGACTAAGCTCTTCTTTCTTCTTCTTTCTTTTCTTCTACTCTTCTAATACAAAAAACCCAAACCCCAAAGACTCTCTTTGAAAATTTTCAACAATCTCCCTCAATTTTCAAAATAAGAAAATAAATAAATAGGACGGCTGAATCACTAGAGTGACTTCCTACATACCCAAGTGGGATCAAGCCTATGTAGTTCTAAGATCAAGTTTTGCATCATCGTGAAAACCAACACATAAATTAAAGGTATCTTTTGGATTTGAATCTTTACTTGGTGTAAACCATTCAAAGCCTTATCAAGATTCTATGGTGAATGAATCTTGAACCAAGTATCCCTAATGATAAAACCGGAACAATCACACACGTTGATTTCCTTAGGTAAAGTGTTCGGTATTGCTCAGCACGTTAATGGCCATGTGCTTAAATCATGGTTCATGAGTCTACTTAGAAAGCGGTCTTACTTTCCTAGGAAACGGCCTGATTTCCATACTCATATAGGTAAGTCTATTAAGGTGTTTCTGCGATACACCTTTTAAGGTTTATAGACTTATTAAGGATATATATCATCCTTTGTTCTTGCAGAATCCAACACTAAATATTATGGGATTATCAATTTAGTGTTTCATAATCATTCTCTTAACTTGTTGGTACCCATTGAACTTTGTCTATCCTTTTCAAGACATAAGTTGGGTTTTTGTTAAGGATGATCAACCTTCATTCACAGACCTTAGTCCCATTTCTTGTGACTTTATAGATACCATTGCCTTTGGAAGACCTTTTGTAAGTGGGTCAGCCAAGTTTTTCTTCGTTTCTATGTAGTCAACAGTTATAACTCCTCTTTTGAGTAACTGTCTCATCATTTGATGTCTTAGACTCACATGTCTAGATTTTCCATTATATATCTTATTAGACACATTGAATATTGTTGCTTGATTTTCACAGTTAATCAAGACTGCTGGAGATGGCTTCTTCCACAAAGGGATTTCCATTAATAAATTCCTAAGCCATTCCGCTTCTTTACATGCATCTGCTAATGCAATCAATTCTGACAACATTGTTGAGTCAGAAATACAGGTCTGCTTCTTGGAAGCCCAAGACACAGCAGCGCCTCCTAGTGTAAAGATCCATCCAGTCGTAGACTTGGATTTGGATTCTACATTGTTCCAGGTTGCATCACTATATCCTTCTATTACAGCAGGATATCCTTTATAAGATAAACCATATTCAATGGTTCTTTTCAAATAAGCTAAAACTCTGGAAATGGCTTTTCAATGTTCAAAACCTGGATTACTCGTAAATCGACACAATATACTTATAGCATGCGCGATGTCTGGTCTAGTGCAATGCATAGCATACATAAGACTCCCAATAACACTGGAATACTCTAGTTGAGAGATAGTACGTCCAGTGTTCTTTTCTAATTTAATACTAGGATCTAAAGGAGTTGGTGCTGGTTCGTCATCGTAATGACCATACTTTTGTAAGAATTTCTCTATGTAATGGGATTGAATTAGTAATAACTCCCCCTCTTTCCTAACAATTTTAATTTCCAGAATTACATCAGCCTCTCCTAGATCTTTCATATCGAATTTAGAAGACAGAAACTTTTTAGTTTCATCCACACAGGATATATTGGAACCAAATATTAGCATGTCATCAACATATAAACATATTATAACAATACCGTTGTTATCCGATTTGCTATAAATACATTTATTAGCATCATTAACAATGAATCCATATGACAGTGCAACTTTATCAAACTTCTCATGCCATTGCATGGGAGCTTGCTTCAGGCCATAAAGAGATTTTACTAATTTGCAAACTTTCTTTTCTTGGCCTGGGGTTTTGAAACCTTCAGATTGTTCCATATATATCTCTTCTTCTAAATCTCCATTTAGAAAAGCAGTCTTTACATCCATTTGATGTATGACTAATTTATGAATTGATGCAAGTGCAATTAAACAGCGTATAGAAGATATGCGAGCAACTGGAGCATATGTATCAAAATAATCTACTTCATGTCTTTGCTTATATCCCTTAGCAACTAATCTGGCTTTAAACTTATCAATGGATCCATTTGTATTCAACTTTTTCTTGAATATCCATTTACATCTTATAGGTTTAGCACCTAGAGGTAAATCAGTTAAAAGCCAAGTTTGGTTTAACATTATGGA
The DNA here is from genome assembly GCA_030765085.1 of Allium cepa. Lineage (NCBI taxonomy): Eukaryota > Viridiplantae > Streptophyta > Magnoliopsida > Asparagales > Amaryllidaceae > Allium > Allium cepa. The sequence goes on from CM060943.1 coordinate 733,712,855, forward strand.
ATTCATTTCATCATTGATAGCTTCTTTCCAGAAATTTGAATCTCTGAAACTCATAGCTTCAGAATAAGTTTTGGGGTCATCATCAACGTTCATTGCATATTTAGTCACATTAAGGACTTCGTCCTTACTGCCTTCTACAAGATATGTAATGAAGTAAGGACCATAATCCTTCTCTGTTCTCGCACTTTTACTTCTCCGTTGTTCAGTACTATTATCTGGTACTGACACTTCCTTGCTGTTTTGAGCAGGAGCATAATCATCGTCATTGATATCATTAGTCATACTACGTTCTGGACTAGATGATCTCAATGGGATCTCAACAGTTTGATTTTCAAAAAATTCTACATCTACAGATTCTATAACTTCTAGGGTGTCAAGAATAAGAAATCTATAAGTTATACTATTAAGTGAATATCCTATGAAAACACATCTAAATGCTCTATTTCCTAACTTTGGTCGTTTAAGTTCTGGTTTTCTAACATAAGCTAAGCAACCCCAAACTTTAAGTTTAGTTATGTTAGGTTTCCTATTAAACCATAATTCATAAGGGGAAATATTATTCTTTTTAAGTGGTACTCTATTTAAAATATAACATGCAGATAACATAGCATCACCCCATAGGTTATAAGGTAAATTAAAACTTATGAGCATGGAATTAACCATTTCTACTAAAGTTCTATTCTTCCTTTCAGCAACACCATTTTGTTGTGGTGTATATGGGGCAGTACATTGGTGAATTATACCTTATTGTTTAAACAAGGTGAATTCATTTGAGAAATATTCACCACCACGATCTGAATGTAATATTTTAATTTTAACTCCTAATTGTGTTTTGACCTCTACTTTGTAAATTTTGAATTTATCAAAAGCCTCATCTTTAGTTTTCATTAGATATACATATGCATATCTAGTATAATCATCAATGAATGTTATATAGTATTGGTTACCACCATAGGTGATATGACTTTTTAAGTCACCTACATCATTATATACCAAATCAAGCAAAACAGTTTTCCTTTCTACGGATTTAAAGGATTTTCGGTGTATTTTTGCTTGAACGCATATTTCACATTTAGAGGTGGTATCGAAATCACAATCAGAAATTAATCCTAATTTATTCATATTCCTAATGGAATTATAATTAACATGTCCTAGTCTACCATGCCATAAATTAATAGAATCAACAATATAAACAGAAGATTTCTTTATTAGATTCAACTTAATCATGTCGTTACAAGAGTATCTCTGTCCAATGAATTTACCATTCTTAGACAACACTAGCTTATCAGACTCATACACCATCTTGAATCCTCCTTTGTTAAGAAGGTATCCAGAGCAAATTCTTACACATATCGGGTACATAGAATACATTGACTAATGTAAGAACTTTTCCAGAGGTGAGAAGAAGTTCTATAGTGCCTTTTCCCAGAACTTTGCTTGGAACCTTATTTGCTCCAGTAACTTCGTCGGCTTCTCCTTTATTTTCTTCGTAACTGTTGAACAGATTACGGTCTTTGCAAATGTGAATGGTTGCTCCAGTATCGAACCACCAATCATTATCATTGCCACTAACGGAATTTGCTTCTTACACTACAGCCACAAGCGAGTCTTCGACCACATTCACTTTTTGTTGTTTCTTCCGTAGACGGCAATCTCGGGCATAGTGGCCGGGCTGTTACAAAAATAACAAGCACCTTTCTTTTTGTTGTTAGTTTTGGAATGATTTTTCTTAAACTGTGTCTCATTCTTTGGCTTTAACTCATCAGTAATTTCAACATTATTTGTCTTAGAATGGGACTCAGTTTGCGGATTATCATCTAGATTGCGTTTGCGAGAGTCTTCTTCAATACGAAAATGACGCTGTAAACCGTCTAAATTATAATCCGTTTCCGCATGCTTCATCTTTTTCTTATAATCATTCCAACTATGTGGAAGTCTAGAAATTATAACTTCAACAACAAAAGATTCAGGGAGATCAATTCCACCATCTTTAAGTTGATTCACCAACAGTAAGATTTCGCTTACTTGTCCAATTATGGACTTATTGGTGACCATTTTGAAATCCATAAAATTAGAAATAAGAAACTTTTTATTACTTGCCTCGGATATGCGGTACTTATTCTCCAGATCAGTCCAGAGTGTCTTCGCTGTTTCCAAGGTCCTATGAGCATTGTAGACTGTGGTAGATAGCGCATTCAAAATATGGCATCTGCATAGGAAATCGTCATCTTTGCGCTTTGCACGTTTAGCCTTTAGAGCAGCATCATCCTTATCAGTTTCCTCTGGGATTTCTTCCAAGTCATCTTCCAAGATGTAGAACAACTTGACGGTGACCAGGAAAAATTTCATCGTCTCTTGCCAACAAGTGAAATTGTAGCCATCAAAACGCTCCAATCGAGTTAGATGCTGATTCATAACTTGTAGAGCGCTCGAACCTTCCATGGTTGAAGAATATTGTCTGAAAATTTTATTGGGAATTTTGCGATTCGAGACGGATTTGATGGCGATAGTGATGAAGACAATGCTGTACTTCCGACTTCAAGAAACTATGGAATAGATTCTTTCAGACAATAGTTCAACCCACCAGGTACAAACGGGTTATCGAACTATCGACTTTCAGGATTCAATGAAGCCCTATAACAGCGTAATCGAATTCAAAGTTTGTACAACTTTGATCCGACCAAGAACACTTTAGAACGGTTTCTGATGATGCAATTTGTAGAAAAAGAATGAAGAGGAAGAAGAGAACAATTCTGCAACGGTTTCTGAATTTGCAACACCTTGGAGGCGTCACAAAACAGAGCAGCGGATTAATGGCGTCGCAGAACCGTTTGGGAAGAAGAAGAAGAATTAAAACTGTTGCGAAATGAATTCTGGGCGTTGCTATTTATAGTGTTGAAGAGGTGTCCATTCGCGAAACGTCGCGACCGTTACGAATGGATTCAAAAACCAAACGTCGCGTCCATTCGCATTTGTAACGTTCAGAAAACGTTACAAGTTCCCGCCATCATTCAAATTCTGAATTCCGGTTCCAGGTCCTTAACGGACTGAAGTATGGCCCGTTACTGTTCATATTTTGATCCAAAAATATTTTCGGACCCTTACCCGTACCCGTACCCGGTTCAGTTCGGTCGGACGGACGGACGGCGGCGGCGCACGTGTGGTGTTGCATGACTTCTCTCCTCACAACAAAGCAAACATGTGGGAGCGCCAAGACCCCAACATCCACTTGAGAGAGCTATACTTATACAAGATTCTTGTATAAAGCTCTAGAATGTGGGACTAAACTCTTCTTTCTTCTTCTTTCTTTTCTTCTACTCTTCTAATACAAAAAACCCAAACCCCAAAGACTCTCTTTGAAAATTTTCAACACACCTCACATAGCCACCGTTCCATCGCCGCCACCTTATTGCGTTGCAACCCTAGATTTTGTCATCCACTTTCAACCAAACCCGAATCCTAAACGTTATTCAATTTTGTTGGCGCAGCACGCCGCCGCATCGCCCACCGCATCAGAAACTTAGTAGACAACCCAACATTGACGATGAGTAAAAATAACCTACCAACAAAAGAAATGCTAAATTAAACTAGCATAAAATAAATAAAGAAGGACAAATTAAACTAGCATCAAATGAAAAGAGTGTTAAACTAAACTAGCATTGAATAAAATAAAATAGCATTACTAGCATTAAATGAATAGAATAATAGATTCAACCAGAAAACCATATTAGCATCAAATGAACAAACACTACAAGAACAACAGTATATTCCGACAAACGTACCGACGACCGCCAATGGTTCTTTTCCGGGGTGCCTCAGAGAGGTCATCCTTGATTCGTCTAACGGCTTCTAACGGTTAGTATATTCTAGACTTTGTTACGAATAAAATAATTAGTCATCGGAAGCCGTTAGAATATTAAGGTTTTCGGCCATTGGTAACCGTCGGAAAATTGCGTATAGCTCCTTCCCCAGGCCTAATCAGAAACATTTTGCCTCACCCCAAATCAACAAAAGCTTCCTCCACCATTTCCACCTTCAGCTTCAAGCACCGAAATTCTGCCGAAATCAACTCCCAGTTCGTCAGTTTGGAAACTCATCTCCTCCAAACCCCTGATCTCCTCTATTTTAGGTATTATCCCTAAACCATAATTTCATGAATTTATTAACTTTGGATTAATTTGTTAATTTAATTATTTATATTGTCTCAACGATTGTGTAGTATAATTTATTGAATGTTAATTACTGTTATTATCCTATAAATTTTGAATACTAACTTGTTTAGTTTGTGCAATAAGAAATTAGTGTGCATTAGTTGAATAATTTAGTGCTTTTACGTCTTACTTGGGTTATTTAGTGTGAATGAGCATAATTTAGTTTATGGGTTTCCTAAAATATCGAAAACAATAATTAATTTTATATATGTGTGGTTAGTTAATTAAAGTTTTAAACATGTGCGTATGTGATAAACTATCGTATACGGTAGTTTAACTTAAGTTAAATGTTAATCAATTTAATGTGAACGTAAAAAGCCAATTTTTTTTAACTATAAAATACGTAATATACTTTATTCATAAAACCCTTAGAGTAATTTTTGACCCCGTCTGATTAGTATTGTATATGATCGTTATGCGGGTATTCGTTTTTTGACAGAACAGACAGCTATATTCATCATATACAATGTTTGTTGGATTTGTCCCTGTTTTGGACAAGTTACAAACACGGTAACGTAATTACATCCTATAAATCATTTCATTTTAAACAGTTCACAAAATTTCGACAGCGCTTCCTTTATGTTGCCTGTATACACACAATCGTGTACGACTCGGGGAACAAAAGGGAAGTACTGCCGAAATTTTATTCAATCGTAAAAATGAAATGATTTACGAGATTTAATTATGTTACTACGTTTGTAATGGGAAGTATGATGACCAAACAACAAAGCGTCAATGATCAATTGATATAAAACATTAAATTGTATTGAAAAATAAATTGTCAATGTGATTTCATTTATATCGTATTTTTTAATTATAATAGGAAAGATGATGAATTATTTTATTGATCGAAACTCGATATATCAACATCAATAAGTGAACATTTTAGTAATGGTGTACACGCATTTATTGATTTCGCTTTTAGTAATAATGGAAAACGACGAAGAAATCTGTTGTCGATGTAGTAGGTGTAAATTGTTGAAGTATTTGGTACCAAAAATAGTTAGAGTTCATTTACATCAGTACGGTTTCGTGCCGAACTATTTGATATGGGATCGTCATGAAGAACTTGTAGCACCTAATCCTGTATAGTCAGAGGAGGTAGTGAGTAATGAAATTGTTATGACGAATCTCGTAGAACATATGGTTGAAGATGCAGCATGTTCAATGTTCCCTACTACACAATTTGTTTATGACGATGTTAACATTGAAGAAGAACCAAATATTGAAGCAAAAGAAATTTATTATTTATTAGATTTCGCAAAACAAAACTCCTTTGTGAAGGTTGTAAAAGCGGTTAAAAATTACCAGTGATTGCATAATACATTGCAGTGAAATCTAAATACAACCTCACAGAAGCTAGATTTACAACTGTTGTATAAGCTGTGAAGCGGCATATACCTTCCGATAATTTAATGTGCGAAAATCATTATGAAGTGAAAAAACTTACGTCGGCTTTTGGTTTACCATATCAAAAAATAGATAAGTGTTTAAATGGTTGCATGTTGTTTTGGAAAGAAGATATCATTCTTATAAATTATAAAATATATAACCAGGAAAGGTACAAACCAATAAAGAAGAAGGGAAAGGAAGTCTCGTATAAACGCATGCATTATTTACCTATTACTCCTAGGCTTCAAAGGTTGTATGCATCTTCTATAACCGCGCATCATATGAGATGGCATAGTGTTAGACACAGAAAGAAGGTACGTCAACACACCTAACTGATGGAGAAGCATGGAAGCATTTTGATCAGAAATATCCCCATTTTGCAACGGAGACTTCTAATGTTAGACTTGGTTTACGTACATATGGATTTTCACCATTTTCTCAATTGGTTTTTAATATTCATCTTGGCATATAATTGTTACACTTTTTAACTTACCTCCATGGATGTGCATGAAAACTCCATATATATTTCTCACAATTGTCGTCCTCAGTCCTGATGATCTGATACAAGGAATCGATGTTTATTTTTAGTCTTTGATTGAAGAGTTGAAAACATTGTGGTACAAAGGGGTTGAAACATACGACATCTCAAAAATAAAAGAAATTTCGTATGTTTGCATCTTTGTTGTGGACTATTAGCGATTTTTCTTCATATGCAATGCTTTTAGGTTGGAGTACGGCCGGTCGCCTAGCTTGTCCTCATTGCATGGAGGAAACAACAGCATTTTCTTCACCGCATGAAATAAAAATTTCATGATTTGATTGTCATCAGTGTTTTCTCCATATTAATCATCTGTTTAGAAGAGATAAAAAAATTATAGCTAATAGACACGAGCCCTTGTAACCACCAAAGGTTTGGTCAAGCGAAGATGTGTATGAAATTGTAAAGGATTTTTCAAAGATACATGACACTGGAGAACAAACTGAAATTCAAGGTAAATCAACGATTCATAATTGGTGCGAACAAAGTATATTTTGGGAGTTGCCATATTGAAAAAATCTACAACTTCGTCACAATATTGACGTGATGCATAATGATAAAAACGTGTTTGACAACGTTTTTAATACAATTTTGAATGTTAAGGGAAAGACTAAGGAAGATTTGAAATCAAAATGCGATATCGAAGCAATATGTAATTTCCCTGAGCTTCATATCAAGCCTAATGACACAAAAAACCAAAAGCTGATATAAGTTAGACAATAACCAAGTTAAAATGCTCTTAAAATGGGTGGAAGGATTAAGATTCACTGACAATATTTCTTCCAATATTCGTAGATGTGTCGACTATAAGAACAACAGACTTAATGGGATGAAATGTCATGATTGTCATATTATGATGGAAAATTCGTTACCCGTTGCTTTTAAAGAACTATTGCCTGTAAAAGTTTGGGCGGTTGTAGCAGAACTTAGTTTGTTTTATAAGAAGCTTTGTTCTACTACATTAAAAGTTGACCGTCTACGTAAACTTGAGGAAAAAATCCCCATACTGCTCTGTAAACTAGAGAAAATATTTTCTCCTAGTCTATTTAATGTAATGGAGCATTTACCTGCTCATTTTCCATATGAAGCACGTCTTCGTGGGTCTGTGCAATATGGATGGATATATCCATTCGAGAGGTATTAATATTTAGTATGCTAAATATTAGTTTAATTCATGTATAAATAAATTTTAATTTGGAATAATTTTTAATAGGTACTTAAATCATCTAAATAAAAAAGTGAGAAAGAAAGCAGGAGTTGAAGGTTCGATTTGCAAATCATATATCGAAGAAGTAGCTTTGTTTTCTCTCTCTCATTATTTTAGTGATCATGTAAACTTATCGTTTGAAAGTGCTACGCGTAATGATGAAGGCATTGATCAAGATGATTGTCAAGCGAGTTTATTTATTTTTTAGAAACATGGCCGACCTGCTGGTAAATGTGTGGAATTATTGTTGAACGATAGAGATTACCATGTAGCACACACATATATTCTTCTCAATTGTGCTGAAGTTGCACCATTTGTTAGGTAATGTACATATATTCTTCTTAATGCATTATATCATCTACATATGCAAATATATCCATATGCACACATGTATGTTAATTATAATGCAATATTTCTTCTATAATTGCAGTGTTTATGAATCACAACATCCAAATGGTGATATCGGCAAAGACTTCGCTACTTGGTTTTCAAATTATGTTTACGACACGACAAATTGTACGGTCGACGAAAGATTGGAACATTTAGCTATGGGACAAAAAGAAAAGTCAATACCTATCTAATATTATTCGTTAATGGATATAAATTTAACACCAAAGAATACGGTGTTGAAAAATTAACTAACAATACCGGTATATTTGTTGAAGGTGGTGATGATCCAAATGATCATGTAAATGATTTTTATGGCGTGTTAACCCAGGTTTTGCAATTGACATATTTCACAAGAACTACAGAAGAAGTTTTTTATTTAAATGCAAATGGTTCGGCAACGTTCCAGGTTATGGAATCAACATGCGTCCAAAGTATAATCTTATAGAAATAAAGCATACCTCACGTTACTATAAGTATGATCATTTTATACTTGCCAAACAAGCTCTTCAATTTTATTACACTCCATACCCATCTCTACGAAGAGATAAAGCAGATTGGTTGGCTGTTTTTAAAGAAAATGAAAGATTTACATTTGATGGACATAATATTCCAAATTAACAAGTTTATCAAGTAGATATCAAGGAAAATGCTGGAATAATAATAATCAACGATCAAACCGATTTTGGACCTTTAAACGATGAATCAAATGTATTAATAGAAGCATTTGAGACTACAAAGGAACAAAACATAGAGTACGAAATGGAGTCTTAATCAGAAAACGACGAGGACTGATTAATAATCTACATATAGGGAGAAGGTAATTTCTATGTTTATTTATGTTACACTTTCTCATTAAAAATAATGTGTTCTGCTAATGAAATGTTTAGTCATAATCTCTTCCACATAATCCTTTTATGTTCTACCATAATATATGCTTCACATAATTAAATGATATATTTCTCATATATGATATGCGTGTAACATGTACTATACATTTTTTTTCCGTAGACGTAGCCCTTCCCATACAGGATCTCCCTCTTCTTCTCAAAGAGGCATTGGTGTGCCTCTAGCTGGTGATGGCAGTGGCCTATCACAGGAGGCAGCTCTTTCTGCTACGGTGCTCTCTATATCTAGACAGACATATATGAGCAGGATGACTGCCTGCTGGCCCAAGTGGAGCAAGATACCGGATAATGCCAGAGAGAGCATTTGGCAGGACTTCCTGGTAAGTATGAATTTATATTTTGCATTTTCTATTTGATCCTAGAATGCTTATATATTATAGACTATTTATAAAAATGTATAACTTTCATTTTCTCAATGTGTATAGTTCGGTGGACTTATAAAAGACTGATCTTTTCCTGGTGCAGCACCATTGAGACAGCAAAATTGCCAAAAATTATAGAGATACAGTGTTTGCTATGAGAAGAGCGGAAAAAAACCAAAGTGGATGAGTGCTAGCGTGTGGGAGGCCTGGGTCGCATGGTGGGGAAATGAGAAGTTCCAGGTAAGTTTACCACATATTAATTACTTTAAAATTGTTGCGGGTATTTAATACATAATTTAGAACTGTAAAATGTTATTTTCAATTTAAATTTATAGAGGGAGTCAGATAGGAACTCCGCAAATAGAAATAAGAATCCCATCACACATCGCGGTGGTTTCAAGTCGTTCCAACACCATCGCAAGGATTTGGTAAATTTTTATATTCGCATTTTTATATATTAAGTTATAAGTTGTTAATAGATAGTTAATAAAACAATAATAAATATATATATATATATTCATATTTAAGGAAAGAGGGCATGGGGATGCTTTTTCGTATTTAGATGTTTTTTCTCATACTCATGTCCGACCGACGGTTCGGGCTCAGTCGTATGCTCATGGGAGCATGATGATAAAGCGACTGCTGCTTATGTAAGTATATTATAATTAAGTTAAAAGTTAATAGTTAATTAATGAAGCACACATTTATAGATATATTAATTAGTGTTATTTATACCAGTGACTATTTTAACTTTTTGTAAATTAGTATAGTGATTAGTCTACTAAATTGTATTTTGCATTACAACAAAAGTTTCAGGAAGCACGGACACAGCTGCTGGCCGAGATAGGACGAGATGAGTTGACAGCTGATGAGTAGAACGCTATTTTCGAGTCTGTCATGGATCCACCATCCAGAAGCAAGCGCTATGGATTTGGGAAACAAGCAATAATTTTCAGAAAATAAACTAAATTCAAATATTACTAAAGTTATGTAAATTACGTTTATGATGTTGGAGGCAGTATAACAATTTATTTTTATTTGTAGGCTACAACATCGCAGAAGGCGTATAAGATGACTTAATATAAAGAAGAAATTGAAGATCTACGAGCCCAGATTGTCGAGCTACGGGAGCATGATCGTCGTCGTGCTGCGTAGATGGAGCAGCTGAAGCAGCGCTTGGCAAAGTATATGGAGTAGCATGGGAGGCTTTCTTCATCGGGTGGTTCTGCAGGGGATGATGAGTGATGTTATGTATATTCTGTTATGTTTTTTTGTCTGTATATATATGCTTTGAGTGGGTAAGAATGTGGTTGATACATTTTGATGGATTGTATATTATTTTATATGGATTTGGATGTTGATTTTTTTTAATTATGTTGGATTTGGATATGGATTTTTGAATGAAATATTATGTATGGTTATTTATATGATTAATGGTTTATATATGCCCAAAAAGAAGCTGTTATGTGTATTGATGGATGTGTAGTGGCTGGAAGGCAGTAGACTCAAATTCAGAAGAAGAAGAAACATCCACAATTCCGACAGCTACTAACGGCTTCCAACGGCTTATAGGTCATGACCTTGCAACGGCTACCGATTATGGTCTACGGCAAATTCCGACCGTTTCGACGGCCTTGAACGGCTATTTGGTTATTCAGGTTTGCCACGTGGCCAACGTGGCCTTCGAAAACGGTTACAGATTACTGTTGGAGGCCGTAAGAAATTTGTCGTTGCGGTCGTTGGAAGTCGTTACGAAATAAGATTCTTATACCGATGACTCTTTTTACGGTTTCCAACGGCCTACCGACGGCCGTCGACGCTTAGTTGACGTGGAAAATCATTATTGTTCTTGTAGTGAAAATGTTAGATGAAACTAGCATTAAATGAAATGAATGCTAAATTAAACCAACATTGAATAAACTAAAGTAGCGTTCATTTTCACAATGTCGCCACCGCTGCCACCACCACCAGTCCATGTCTGTCGATGCCACCGCCACCTGCACTCGTCGCCTTTACCGTCCGCGTTCACCCCAATATTTGCATGCTTTTAAGTTTTATCCTTCTTGCAAAACTTTTTGATCCGCGCCAACTATTTTCTCCCTCCTATTTTCCTAGTGTCTTAATATTAAAAAACGTAAAATTAAAACTGTAAATGACCCAGCTGAGTGTGCATAAAATATACGCTCAAATTTTAGGTTGGTTTTTGATATACATCTAATGTTGGACGTGCATTAAATTTGTATGCATCCAACGTATGAAGGGTGTAATTTATATAAACCCAGAAGCTAGGCATGTATTTTATACACGCACAACTTCCTATATTACTCAAACTTTTCTATTTGTTTATCCCATTTTTTCACTTTTCTATTTGTTTATTCCCATTTTTAAAGAAGAAATAAAGAATTGTTGTAACGACCCGCAAATTCATTATTTAAAAAAAAATTCAAATATAAGATTTGTTTTTTAACATAAATTATAATGTTTTGGAAAATAAATAATATTGGTAATTTTATTTTGAATAAAAATTTATAAAAATAAATACTTTTGAAGATCTATCGAGAAAATGATCGAAAACCATTTTATCAACAAACAACTCTTAGACCGTCTGATATCATGCATAGAGCTGGATACATGCACTCATTTATGTATATGAGTGAGAATATGTAATAAAATTATTTATTTTATTTTGGAAAATAAAATCTCTTTATGACATCATCAATTATATGAAATAAATGATTTTGAATTTAAATTGAGTTTAAATGATTTATAATTATTTTAATCATTGAGTAAGCCCTTTTACTTATTATATAATGGTAGAAAATTATTATTAAACTTTGTTTACAAATATAGCTAGCGTACTCTTTTGCTCTGCTATCAATGAAACCACGTGTGTGTATTAAATAAGAAGTGAAAATATGTCCGGAAATCAAAATCGGAATCCATAATGATTCAACGTAGAAAATTCGTGCAGCGTTGTGAATCATTTGAGATATATGTATATATATGCACACAAACATGTGCATATGCATAAACACATTCACATGCATACGAACACATATGTACATACAAATATACTTATACACACACACATACATACATACATACATACATACATACATACATACATACATACATACATACATATATATATATATATATATATATATTAAAAAATATCCAGGATATTTTCCTAACACTTAAGCAAACCAATGTTAACTTCTTTCATCCAAAGTACAAGCACATAGGTGCACACACATGAGGGGGGGGGGGGGGAGTTCGGCCATGAATAATGACATGGGGGGAGTGATGGTGAGCAAATGGTGATGTATTGTGTGGAAATATCGTGATATTTTCCTCCTTGCTTTTGCCTATAAATAACATCCACCTCTCTGCACTTCATTCCTACATAAAATTCCTAAGCTTCTTCACTTCTTGAACTCTACATTAGTGGCTTCTTGCCTATAGAAAGTTATGTAAAAAATTATGACAAAAAGAAATTAAAATTATATAGTATGTATTATTAAAACTCTTCAAAACCAAAGTAAATCCACTCCTTTCTCGCCTCTAAACCCACAACCACACCTTCCACCACCTAAGGCCAAGCCTTCCTCCATTAGCAAGCATAGGCTAAGCCGAGCCTTCCCAAAGGTTCAAGGATCAATTCCATAGGCTCCAGCGCGATCGTAGCGGAGCTATAGCCGTTTTAAAGTTAATCGGATCGAAAAACAAGTGAGAAGCTCTTTTAAATTTATGTTATAAATATGATGATGTGATATGATTGCTATGGTTGTTTACTACGTTTGATCATCAATTTTGGATGTTGATTATATGTTTATTTTGATGTTGAAATGGTTCATGTTTAATACACGTTGAACATCACAAAGGAAATCACCTTGCTTTAATAAATGGAATGGTGTATATGAGATTGTTGAACCTCTTTAAAATGATTTAAAATGGTTTATAAACATTTTGACAAGTTTCGAAAATTGAGTAAAAAAACAGGTGCGTCGTGTAACGGTAATTAGCGATTTCACGCCATAGAAAGTTAGATCCATTTATACGGTGGATTCAGAGTCGAAATTCTTTGTAATAAAAATTTTCCAAAATCTTATAATCATATCTTTCAAACAAAAGAAAATGATCTTGATTTCGTTAGAAGATTTTGAAATATGAGCAAAACAAGGTTTCAAAATAGTCGCAGTTTGGCAGTTCAGAACCAAAGAGATAAATTCATTAAAATTGATATTTTTAATTCTTTAAAAATATGAGATAAATTCTATAAATATTTTTAAACATTTTAAAAGAGATTTGAGTCATAAAAATGGATTTCTAAGTGGAAAAAAAGTTGTTTTGATCAAATAAGCTTTGAAAAGCATTATCGCAGCACTTTTTGCAGCACTTTTAATAACTTTTGAAATATGACTTTAAACTTAAGTGTTCTCTTCCAAATATTTTTTAAATGTTTTCAAATAAATAATTAAGTACGTTGAAGGTTTTATACTTTATTTAGAAGAGTTTCAATAAATGATTTAAAGAAAATCTGTTATAATTAAGTGATTTAGTTTTGGCTCTAAAAGCCGATGAGCAGACTGGATTTTTCTATTCGTGAGATTTGGATGTGAGGTACTTAAACTAAGGAGATGTTTAGGAGCAACCACTTGCCTGGCTCATCTAGACTTTTCCCTGGGTGAGGAATAGATAAGGTCAACATGATGAAATCGAGGCAAGTATAAAAGATTTCAATTTTCCAAATTTAATACAACTTAGATTGCATAGAAAAAATCTTCTTACACTTGGTATTAAATTCTAAGGAGGGAACTCGTACTATCCATGTGAATTTAAAAGGTGATTGCACTGTTATTTGATGGATAGTAAAGGTTGAAATGGAAACTGATGTTGAGTAGAATTAATATAATTTCTATTGACCTTTTTTATTTAATAAGGTTCTACAATTTGATTTGTAAAAAATGATTTTGATTTGGTATTTCCAAAGTTAAAGATAGGCTTAATGATTATGTATATACATGAAAGAAATATTTTAAAGGTAGATATCTCTAAAAGATATTTTTTGATAAAAAGGAAGTAATTAATCAAATGATAAACACCTATTTACTTAACATCTTTTTATCGATAATTGGTTCGAAAGAACTGGGATCAGATGTGAGTGATTCTTATTCCAAAACCACTTCGAACCAATTTATGTATTAGAAGTGAAGATTTGTAATGATAATAATGAAATAATAAAGGGTTTCTTGTAATTGACCCTCGAGGGAATTTCCCATATCATATATATATATATATGACAGTAATATCTTCATTTGATCTTCAATGCAAGGGCTGCTCGCTACTAATTCTAGGGATGATTTCCGATAGAATGTGATAGGAGAGTTCCTTCGATTTGTCCTATTCTTGGACAACTTGTATGGACGAATGTCTGACATTGCATTTCTAAAATGCATGTAGATTGATTTTTACTTCCGTACGTCTGTTTGATGGTGTAGAAAATAACTCTCTTACAATTAACACCCTTCTCTGGGGCGTACGAGCTCAGAGATTGTACATTTGTGGAAATCAATGGTGTTTGATGAAATGGGCGATGTGACATTCAAAGTGGAATGTGCTATGTGAAAGGTAATCCTTACCTCGGGCCTCATCGCTCGAAAATGTCTTAAATAGGGCATATGCCGTAAGACAGTGTGGTTCGCAACCATTAGGGTATGATCATCACCTTTGTAGTGTACTCTATACATGTCGAGTATGTTGTATATGCTATGGGATCTTAAACAGGTCAGTTACAATCGGGCTGATGTCATATTCGGTTCTATCTGCCACCAGGGTATGTAGGTAGGCGAGTCTTGCCAAGTGCAGAGGTTTTAGAGTTGTTGATCCTCGATACATCCCTCTAAAAACGTACTATACAGAGGTAGTTTCTTACCTACCATTGTATGGAAATCCATTCTCCATTAAGTGCCTTCAGACTTGATTATAAAGCCTAGTATGTTGGAATTTAATAGTGTAACAATTTTGGCTAAGATTATGTATATTTACTTGAAAAGTGATTTTAAAAGAATGCCATTAAAAATAATATTACCAGATTTTGCATGGTGAAGATTTTGGTTATCATGAGGTAAAAACATGTTATGTGTTTATGTGCGGCGTGGTCTTATGAGATACCCTTTGTTTTCAAATAGCCATATTTTAAATTTCTCATACCAGTTCCATGACTGACCCAGAGTTTATTTTCTTTTCTCCTTAAACTATGGGTGCTCTATTTTTCCAAGCAACCAAGTAGTTAGGTAATCTTAGATCATTTTGGAAGGAACATGGGGCATTTTAGGTCCTCTGTAGAAGGTTATCTATCAATCCTGTGGTATTTTGTATGATGTATCTACCAACACTTATGATGATAGGTAGTTATAACTATCCTGGCTAGATTAGTAATTAGTAGTACTATGATAGAGTAATTTGGCGTAATTGCATGTATTACTCATATATATAATTAAATATTGAATGCAATGTGAGATTTTGTTTTTTCTATCTTCTACCTTTATTTCTTTTAAAATCTATGATAATCCACCTCTCCGGCTCTTGGATTGTGGCATGTGAGTAACGAGGATGTATTAGTGTCGATTTCTGAGGGTCGAGAAGGTGGGTCATCACATTTGGTATCAGAGCTTATGGTTAAGCGAATACCTAAGCCATGATAGAGTCAATTAATTAGAGATAGGATTAGTAATACCCTAGAATGAGTTTAGCCAGAGGAAGCATATAATTGAAATTTTATTGAATAAGTATATTCGAGTTTATACCCATTCCCTAAGATAATTTCTTCTATATTTCCAAAGATGTTTCCTTACTATATGCAGATTGTAGGAAATGAGTAATAGAAGAGGACAAAAGGGAGGTAGCAATACTATGGCCACCGGCGGTCGATTAAATGCCACAGTAATTGAGGATGTGGTAATTCATGTGCAACCTCAAATTAATTTTGCTGCTTTATCAATGATTACATCAGTTTAGGTGGTAAACCATTCAAAGGAACAGAGTCCTTTCATTGATGTTTAGGCTTGGATTCGCTCTTGTAAATGAATTTTTAAGGGATCGAATATTGAGAATAAGAAGAAAAGGTTCTTACCTTCTTGGAAGTTACAAGAAGGGTCTCTAGCATGGTGGGAGTCCATAAATCTAAATGATTCAGAAGATAATCTCTCATGAGACTGATTCAAGGAAGTCTTTGAAGAACAATATATGCCAGCTGTAGGAAAATCCCATCTTTATCGGAATTTTATGGATTTAAGCAAGAAGAGATGTCAGTAGAAGAATATTCCGACAAGTTCAATGAATTGTCCTGTTTTGGGCTGGGTCTGATGGACACTCCTTTAAAGAAAAATGAAATGTTTGTCGTTGGGATGAAGGGGCAGTATCAGGACAGGATCGCTGAGTATGTAAAGGGAACCTTTGCAGATTTGGTAGACACGGTTTTTCGATATAAAACTCTAAACAGAAAGAACCCGCCCACTACTCAAAGCAGCAACAATAACTGGAAGAAGAGGAAGTTCAACCATTCTGGGAAGAAGTCGTAGCAAGGCAAGCCAAAAGGAGGTACATAATAAAATAATTTGAAGGATATTACTTGTTATAATTGCCAACAGAAGGGGCCATCTGTAAGAATCCTAAAGCTTGGGATAGGAATTGCTATAATTGTCACAAACCAGGACACCAGATGAAGGATTGCCCACTGATAAAGATAGAAGAACAAGTAAGAGTTTTTTCCAATAAATATCAATCCTCAATTATAACTGATGCGAATGGCAAGAGAGTTCTTGAAGGCAATATCTGCATTAATGAAAATCTAGTTAGAGTATTATTTGATACTGGGGCTTCCCACTGTTATATTTCTAAAGGATAAGTTGCTAAATTGAAACTTAACACAAAGTTATTAGATACCCCTATATATGTCTTTAACCCCATAGATGGTAAAACTAATCTAAGTATAGTTTATGAAAAAGTACAAGCCGCTTACCTATCCTAAAAATTTCATGTGACCTAATCGTCCTCAATTTTATTGAATTTGAGATTATACTTGGTATGAATTGGTTATCTGAGTAGGCTGTTCTTGATTGTGTTAAATGGACGGTGCATTTGGACAATAAAAGAAGTGAACCTTTTAAAATAACGTATGAATAATCAAGTCCGGTAATGGATATGACCTAGATTCATTTCAAAAACTTATAGAAGAAATACCAATTGTTAAGGAATTTTCGGATGTTTTTGAGGAAGTTAAAGTTTACCTTCAAATCAATTTGATTTCCGATGCTAGGTCTATTTTTCACTCTCCTCGAAGAGTGACCCCTAAGGAAGTAAATAAATTAAGGATTCAAATGGATGTGTTGTTAAAGAAACGACTAATTAAACCAAGTCACTCAAGTTGGAGCTCAACGATAGTTTTTTGTTGCAAAGTCGGACGTCTCCCTAAGACTTTGTGTAGACTATCAAGAACCAAATAAGCAGACGATTAAGATCAAGTATCCTCTACCCTATATTAATGACTTGTTTGAACGACTTCATGATGCTTGAATATTCTCCAAAATGGACCTAGCTATAGGATTCCATCAATTAAGGATAGTAGAAGATTGCATTCCTTTAACTGCATTCAGAAGACTAAATGAATTATACAAGTGGTTGGTTATGCCTTTTGGGCTAATTAATGCTCTCGTATATTTTGTGGACCTTATGAGTAGAGTATTCATATATACGCTCTACAAACTCTTGTTGGTTTTATTAATGATATTCTTATATTGCAAAGATCGAGGAAGAACACGAAAGTCATTCAGAGATTATACTAGAAATATTAGGAAGGAATATGCTCAAGGCTAAATTTTTAAAATGCCACTTATGGGAAGAAAAGGTAAGGTGCCTCGGACATGTTGTGTCAAAGGAAGAAAAATCGGTTGATCCAGGGAAAATTACAGCCATTCCAGATTGGTAGCAAACATAAACTCCGAAGGATATTCGCAACTTATTTGGATTTTTAGGATACTACCGGAGATTTATTTAGGACTTCTCCAAGATTTCTCATTGCTTAACGAAGTTGACTATGAAGGATGTTAAATTTGAATGGACACTGAAATGTAAAGAAGCATTACAGGAACTTAAGAAAAGGTTAAATACCACTCATATCCTGACTATTATTGATGAAAGCTTGCCGTTGAACCGTTTATATTGATGCTTGTGGTGAAGGAGTGGGCGTGATATTGATGCAACATGGGAAGGTTATTGCATATGCTAACAAGTTGTTAAAGAAGCATGAACGAAATTATGCAACGCACGATTTAGAACTATTAGCTGTTATGTTCGCACTAAAGATTTGGAGACATTATTTATTGAGTAAGAATTTATCATAATTTATTTTGTAAACTTTCTTTGACCTTGGTAAATAATATTCCATCTTTAAATATGTGAGAAGTTTGAACTCTCACAAATCACAAATCTTTGAAGTATATTTTCACCCATAAGGACTTGAATATATGGCAACAACGTTGGACAGAATTTCTCGTGTCATATGCTTTAGATATCCTACATACATCTAGGAAAGCTAATGTGGTAGCAGATGCATTAAGTAGAAAGCAATGCATTATAACTTATTTGATAACACATCCAAGTTTGATTAACCGCATAAAAGAGAACCAGCTCAAAGATCCATTTATTCCAAAGATGGTCAAAGCGGTGGAGGAAAACACAGTATCGAGACGATGGATAGGACTAGAGGTGGATGATCAAAGAATATTAAGGATGAATGGAAGAGTATGCATCCTAAATGTCAATGGGATAAGGCAAGAAGTTTTAATAGAATGTTACAATTCTCGACTTTCAATACATCCTGGAGTTACCAAAATGTATTGAGATATGAAGAAGACTTTTTGGTGGGACGGTATAAAGAGGGATATCTCTATCCATATTAGTAGATGTGCAAGTTGTCAATAGATTAAAAGCGATCAGCAAAATACTGCTGGATTACTCCAACGTCTTGAAATTCCGACTTGGAAATGGGACCAAATACCTTTCATCGATGGCTTACCTTGATCAAGAAAGGGAAATGAAGGCATTTGGGTTATCATAGATCGATTGACCAAAAGCGCACACTCTATTCCGGTAAAGCCAACGAGAATAGTTGTAAGTCTTGTAGACATATACATGAGGGAAATAGTTCAATTGCATGGTGTCCAAAGCAGTATAGTCAGTGATCAAGACCCAATCTTTACCAGTAAGTTCTGAGGGGCATTACAAACAAATTTGGGAATGAAGTTGAGAATAAGCACCGCTTACGATACCCAGACCGATGGGCAAACTGAAAGCATAAATCGAATATTGGAAGATCTTCTGAGAGCTTGTATCTTAGATTTTGGAGGTTCATGGGAAAACTATCTTCATCTTATGGAATTCTCCTACAATAACAGCTGTCAAGAAAGTATTGACATGGCATAGTACAAAGCTTTATATGGTCACACATGCAGATCCCAGCATGCTGGATCGAAACCGAAGATCGGTTAGTACTTGGTCCTGATATGATTCGAGAAGCCTTAGAAAAGATAGACTTGATCAAAAATAAGATGAAAGAAGCCCAAAATAGGAAAACGAGTTACGCTGATCAAAGGCGTAGAAATTTGAAATTCTCAATTAGAGATATTCTATTCTTCAAAGTCACTACAATGAGAGGTGTAATGCGATTTGGTCGGGCAGGGAAGTTAGCAACTCGATTTATTGGATCTTTTCCCATTCTAGAGCTAACTGGCCCATTAACTTATCATGTGGAATTGCCCGAAGGGTTGTCTGGTGTGCACAATGTCTTTCACATATCCCATCTACGGAAATATGTGCATGATCTAGAACAGATTATAGAACAGCTGCCTATGAAGATCCAAAAGTTGAACCAAATTTGGCAGTTATCAGACGACCATTTCGAATCACGGATCACGATGTGAAGCGACTGAGAAGGAAGGTGGTAAAGTTGTCTAAAGTTCAATGAAGTGGTTACGCCGAAGACTACACATGGGAAACAGATGATGGAAGGAGGAAAGCTTAACCAGAGTTTAGGATTGATGTGTAGTTGCATGTAGTATCGAGATATTGTACTTACCGCCTGTGGTGTGGTTACTTATCATATCTTGTATATGTTTTCCCTTGTCAAATATATATTCATTTTCGAGTCAATTTCTTCTTATCCTTAATTTCGAAGACGAAATTCTTTTAAGGGGAGAAGTATGTAACGACCTGCGAACTCATCATTTTAGAAAAAAATTAAAATATTCAAATATAAGATTTTTTTAACATAAATGATAATGTTTTGGATAGTTAATAATATTGATAATCTTATTTTGAATAAACATTTACAAAAATATATACTTTGAAAGATATATCACAAAATGACCAAAAACTGTTCTATCAATAAATAGCTCTTGGACCATCCGATATCGTACACAAGACTAGGTACATGCACTCATTTATGTGTATGAGTGAGAATATGTAATAAAAAAATTTATTTTATATTTGAAAATAAAATCTCTTTATGACATCGTCAATGATCTCACTATTTTGGAATAAATGATTTTTGAATTTAAATTGAGTTTAAATGATCTAATAATTATTTTATTATTAAATAAGCCCTTTTAATTATTATATAATGATAAATATTATTATTAAACTTTGTTTATATATACTAGTGTGAACCCGTGCTTCGCGCACGGGTATGGAAAAAATATAATTGATGTAGGTAGAAAATTAAATAATTTTGATAAATAATTAGAATATAATAATACCAAAGTAATTAGAAATATTACTACAATATGAAATATGAGTTTTAAAATTAGAACATAATCGTTATTGATTAAACATAGTAATAGAAGTGAATGTTTTCAAACATATATGTTGGTGAAAAACATAACGGGCAAAGTGGACTTGTTGGTAGTGAAAAACATAAGCAGCAAATGTACTACAATGAAATACGAAAGTAGTAAATAGCAAGCAAATAGCATGGATCCTATAAAATAAGACTAAAGACGTATTATAAAAGAATGTCTCCATTGAAAAGTTTATTGTTCACTAAATAGAATCATAATTTAATGCAACATAGAGAATGTGATATATATTTGGTTGTGTAAACCTTTTATTTTAAATGCTTTTATAACATATATAGAACAATCAATATATGGTATTGTCGATATATATGGTAAGTGTTGACAATGAACTAAGAAAACCACACAGAAGATGTAAACAATATCTCAACAGTTAATATGCAAAGTAGAATTAAAATAATGTGTCGCCGACAAACAATTCACATGCAAAATATTTATACACAACCGTACAAAATTAGCAGAAATAAGTAAAACATTAATGAATCAAAAAGTAAAAAAGAAGGTTAATGTATCAAAAAGTAATAAAGAACGTGGACTGTTGGAGACTAAAATAAGATTTATTTATGTTATTATTATAGCTTGATAAAAAAATGGATTGTACTAAACTAATAATGCAATTGGTAGGACCATGTTAATTTCAGAAGGCAACCAAGCACGTAGGAAGAAATTATTTTTCATATTTTTCTTTGGCTGCGGATATAGTTAGTTGGTCTTATTGATTGTGTTCCTACAATTGAATTTTGTTAAACTCGGTAACAATGTTTGCAGTAATGGATACTTCAACAACTCAACATAAAACAAAATAACAGTGGCAGTTGTACTTTTTTGGCTAAAAAACAGGAGCAACATGTAAAACCATGAGTGAACATTTACTTTAATGTGCACCTGCAATCAAGAAAGTGAAAAAAACTTTACTCCGGTTTAGTGGACGGTCATGTATTGGCATTAAAAACAACCTTTACAAACAACCCATACAGATTCAAAATTTTAAGGCTATAGGACATAAGTAATGGAATAAGGAATAAAATGTTTATCCTTTCTTTTTTCGGCCAGAATAAATTTAGCTGTATTGCTTTTAATATAAGATTATGTAATGCTACATAAATGTAAATTCCACAACAAAATAGAAGCGTGTAGAACAAACAATGAAAATGTTCCTTTATGTTTAACTTAGTAAGACTGGAATATATCGTCAAAGATGCAATCAACACAATAAGATGATTTACCAATAAATAAAGCTAGCAGGATGCTAAAAAATTTGTAAAATTTTATATAAGATACTCTACCGATGGTGGAATAGAGGATCGTGTTCCTTTTTGGTTATAATAGAGGATCATGTGTTTTAGTAGAAGTTGCTTAGTTATTTGTGTGAACGGATGCCATGTTTAGCTTATATATCAATCATTTCTATAAAAGGAAAAATCAATAGTAGAGATTTTTCAAAAGGCCGCTTTGATTTGTTCTTTCTTCTCAACACAACTATATATATAATACAGATCTACTATCAGTGTATAAAGATGATATCAACAAATAACCAAAAATCAAAGTAAAGAAAGGCTTAGGAGGAAAGCATGAGGAGCCCCTTTAAGTTCTTATTTGCATTAAATGCATTGTTTACAAAATATCTAAGTTGTCAAAAGCATGAATTAGGGATAAATAAAAATACAAAACCATAATGACCACAATTAGTTTTAATTTTCAATATGTATCATAAAGTAATTATAATTTTTTGAATCAAATTTAAATCTAAGAAAATGTGACAGTGGTAAATAAAGCAGGCTAAAGAGGAAATTCCTACTATTTATTAGATATATGGCTAAACTAAGAAATAATCTTAATGCATAGCATCAAGTGAAAATAAAATATACATTAAAGATATAGAAATGCCCAGCTTAGTCATGCGATGATTGGAACGTTAATATGCAAAAAGTTTCATCGATATGCAATAAGGAGCAAAGTTTATTTTTTGTAAGTGTAAAAGCACTGGGACAAATTATATTTATCTATTTTGTAAGGAGATAAGGTATAGTCGTGTACAATACTTATGCGAATTAAAATTAGAAAATCATGTATATATCACAATAAACTTACTAAAAATGATTGAGTTTAACTATGTTAAACTGAATTATATAAGCTAATAATAACAGTTTGATACTCTTGAAAAATCAAACATTTCTTTTTTTTATTACATAATATTCATCCTTACTTTTATTGTTTGATACAAATAATAATGTATTTTAAATTTTAAATGCCCTAAAAACCATAATGCTCATCTTTAAGATGAGTCAGTTGTTATGTATCATATAAATGTGCAGATAAGTAAAAGTAATTGGATTTAAAGGACTCACCTATATAAGCCCAGATGATTTGTGGACATACTTATATGATAGCCTGTCATATTAGTCTTCGTATACTTTTTAGCCATAAGAATTCAAATTTATTAAAGTTTATTTGGATAGTTCGCAATCAAGATATAGTTAACCAATAAGAGGAAATGATATAAGTAAAATCAAACTAAACTCACTCACTACGACATCCTCGAACTAAAAGAGATGACATAGGCTATCTCTTAAATTAAAAAATATTCCAAAAATCTAATTCCTTTTGAAGGAGAACAAGGATTTGATATTTACAATGGTGATATCTACAAAGTATAATATCATTAAACTAAATTAGCTAAGCAATATATCAAAGTATATCAATTTTTATGTTATGTGTGAGAAAATTGTTAGTTATCTCAAAAAGGAAAAATGATTATGATGCGTGAAAGTACATGGAATAGAAAACATAACCCACTGTGCTAGTCAAGCTTCAGTCTATATGAGTGTGTGTACGTGTGTATGTTTGTGTGCGTGTGTATTACGTAGGTATGTACGTACGGATCAATCAAACTTCATAGTACTACAACAAAAACTGATTTGGAACTCAATGGACCATAATATCATGTCTAAATTGAAATTTAAAAAAATCATAGATTCATAGGTAGTCCAATACTACTTCGCCCATTTTATATCTTAAAAAATTATTTTACAAAAAATATGTTAATGAAAGAAAAACGTTGGATCATTACTTCACTATTGCTCTCCTATTTGCATGATACTTGTAATTTATAACATATATAAGAGGACCGTTTTTCCCAATATTTCAAAGAAAAGATGCCTAATCAAACAGTTTGTTCATATCTTTTACAAAAAACTACGATATGTGCGAGACAAAAAAGTGCTCATTGTAAAAAAATTCTATATGTGAAAGACTTACCTACATGATATTTCCAGTAGCTTCGAACTTAGACACGATCACTTTACAGCCTATGATGTTTGCAACTAAAAAATAAAAATAATAATGAGTTATTCGTTGTAAAAACATATTAATTTAAGAAGGATATATATTTATAGACCATTTGTTTGATATTAACATGGTAAATGCACTATTTTCAAACCATTAATTATTGAATAAGAATAAAATATCACATGGCAAGTTTCGAGAGCTATAATGAAAGACTATGAGGAAAAATTGTCATTTATATATCTTTATAGGTAGCATGCCACATGCTTCAACTCTTATTAAAAAGTTATGTTTTAGTAATTTAAAGGCAATCAAATTTGAATAAATAATAGTTACGGTAAAAAGTATATTTGTCTTGTCAATATACCCAATCCATGGACCATTTCTCTTTTTTTCTTCAAGTGGAATTGTTAATATTTTATAGTCAATCATTATCGTATTGGAAAAGTGAAATAATAAAAAGGGGAAATACAAAATAAGGATGATAAGTAGTAAAATCTCATTGTAATATCTTCAAAATGTACAAATTTGCATAATAATACATTTGTTATTAAAATATAAAAAGTCAGAGACTTCATAGATACCGACGATGATAATTGGACATGGGTTTTGTTAAGGTGTGACATATGACCGCTTAAATAAACTGTAAATAACCTATACATTGCATTTCCAAAGCATTTGCTATGAATCAAAATAACAGAATGCACCATACATAATAGAGGTTATTAGCTAAAATGTCTAATTGATAAAGGTATTAATAGTACGTTGATACTGACACTACAAATTCAAAAGTCACGGAGGCATCTGTTGAAAAGCTGACATAGAGCTCATAAAAGATTGTAGTTTGGGCCCAAATATACCCATTTGAGTGGTTTCCCACTAAAAAAGGGACCAAAATAACTGCAGGTGCTTCCATTCTCAAAATCGTATGCCAGATAAACCTGAAAATTTGTATAGTTAGAAGACATGCTTTAAAAAATACTGCAATGAGTAATAAGAGCATGATTTTAGTAACAAAAAGGAATCATTATCTGTGACCATACAAAATTTATGAAAATCCAATATAAAATCAAATATATTCTTGAATGGCGAACTACAATAGCGATTTCGCCATCTATTATCAAAGCTTTTTTTTCCTAACTTAGTCTTTGCAATCCTTTCATAAATTGGCTAAACAAAATAATTGTGAATGTTACTTCTTGATAGAAATGATATAGCAATTGTATTTATCAAATACAAACTTCACCCAATCTAGGACAACAATCTTAGTTCACTTGCATGCATTGGAATCATCTTCGGCACTGTATTCATCACCTTCATCGTTATCGTCTTTTGAGTCTGAGCTATTTGCTGAAGTTATAACGGTTACTTATATTCATTTATAGTGGCAGCCTCAGTTGCCATATCTGGTTCTGGTGTATGAAAATCTATGACCCTTAACGGCAGATCCTGTTCCACAAAATTTACTCATTCAGCAACAAACTAAGCCTTCCAAAAAACACATATATTACCTTTACTAGCACACTTTGGAAACTAACGAAAATAGAGGACATAGTTTACATTCATCCATGTTTATTATGACCTATTCAAGCTGAAATGGATGGATGAGAAAATACTCCACAACAAATAGCTAAAACTTTATTTGGCGAACCTTTACAACAATGATTTAATATCGAATAAATCAGATTAAATTAAAAGAATGGATGAAATCATTAGCAAGATTACTATTTCTATTCTTCCTAATTGTGAAAATTACATGTCAACGCATTTCTATAAGAAAAAAACCTATTACGTTTCCTATATAAATTATATATACAACAAGAAATTACGTTATTCTCAATTTGAATAATATATGCATTAGCATAATTTAATCAAAATATGCCTAAATCCCAATAACATCATCAACACGAAATAGACAGACCGCATCCAAAAAGCAGGGCGGAAAAAAACAGAAATTACCTTCTTGACGAAGCTGATAATCACGGTGGAAGAAACCGGGGAATAATCGCTTAGAAAACGTAGCTGTTTAATTTTTAGCTTATGGAATGGCGATGAAGCAGAGAGCAGGCGGTAAAAACCCTTGTCTTTTTATTCATAGATGAGGGAAAATAGATGAAGCGGAGAGCTGGTAGGGAAGAAATGGTGCGAAAGAATCACTTGGAACAACAGCTTTTCTATTTTTAGCAGAGGGAATAAATTTTAGCTGATGGAATAACGATGAGGCAGGAAGAGGCGGTAAAAACACTAGCCATTTTGGATGAATAAAGAAGGAAACAGATAGTTGGTAGGAGAAAAAATATATAAAATGCCACTGTTCAGTTGACAAAAATCCAAGGATGCCTATGTGCTCTTGAAATGCAACTCGTTAATAATATAATAGTGTGTGTCTCTATATATATATATATATATATATATATATATTACGTAAGAAGTGAAAATATGACCGAAAATCAAAATCAGAATCTGTAATGATTCAATATAGAAAAGTTGTGCAACATTGTGAATCATTTGAGATAAACATATGCACACATATAGGTATATATGCATAAAAGCATTCAAATGCACATGAACACATATATACATACAAATATACTTCTACATTTTAGTGTGTATATATATATATATATTATAAAATATCCAACATATTCTCCTAAAACTTAACATTTAAGCAAACGAAAGTCAACCTCTTTCACCCAAAGTATAAGCATATGGGTATACATACATGGGGAGGGGAGTTCGGCGGTGGATAATGACATGGGAAGAGGAAGTGGTGGTGAGCAAATGGTGATGTATTTGTGTGGAAATATCATGATATTTCCCTCCTTACTTTTGCCTATAAATAACACTCACCTCTCTTTACTTCATTCACTTCATTGCTTCATAAAATTCCTAAGCGTCTTCACTTCTTAAACTCAATATTAATGGCTTCTTGCTTAAAGAAAGTTATGTCAAAAAATATGGTAAAAAAATATTAAAATCATATGGTAAATATATATTATCAAAACTCTTCAAAACAAAGCAAATCCACTCCTTTCTCACCTCTAAACCCACGGCCACACCTTCCACCACCCAAGGCTAAGCCTACATCCTTTAGCAAGCATAGGCCAAGCCTACCCAAATGTTCAAGGCTCGATTCCATAGGCTTCAGTGGGATCATAGCGGAGCTATAGCCATATTAAAGTTAGTCGGATCGAAAAACAAGTGAGAAATTCTTCCAAATTTACTTTATAAATATGATGACATGATCTCTATGATTGTTTACTATGTTTTATCATCGAGTTTGGATGTTGATTATATGTTTATTTTGATGTTGAAATGATTTGGGTTTAATACACAACGAATATCGCAAAGGAAATTCATTTTCCTTTAATAAATGAAATGATGTATATGAGATTGTTAAACCTCTTTAAAATGATTTATAAATAATTTATAAATAGTAAAATCTAGTTTTAAGAAGTTTTGACAAGTTATGAAAGTGATTCAAAAATTGGCGCGTCACGTAATGGTAGTTCACGATTAGGTCCCGTAGAAAGATAAATCCATTTATACGATGGATTCAGAGTTAGAATTCTTTCTAATAGGAATTTTCCGAACTCTTATAATCATAGATTTCAAAAAAAATCGAGATTTTGTTTAGTAGATTTTGAAAATGAGCAAAACAAGTTTGCAAAATAGTTGCGGTTTAGCAGTTCGGAAAATGAAGCTCCAAATTCTTTATTGATATTTTTAATTCTTTAAAAATATAGGATAAATTCTATAAATCTTTTAAAATGTTTTAAAAGAGATTTGAGTTATAAAATTGGATTTCTAAATGATAGGAAAGTTGTTTTGATCAAATAAGCTTTGAAAAGCACTATTCGCAACACTTTCAAAGCACTTTTTGCAGCACTTTTAATAACTTTTGAAATATGGATTTAAACTTAAGTATTATTTCCTAAATATTTTAAAATAAATAAATAAGTATTTTAAAGATGATTTGAAGGTTTTATAATTTATCTAAATTTAAATAAATGATTTAAAGAAAAGTTGCTATAATTAAGTGATTTAATCTGGCTCTAAAAGTCGATGAGTAGACTGGATTTTTCTTTATGAGATTTGAATGTGAGTTGCTTAAACTAAGGAGATGTTCAGTAGCAAATAGTGCCCCGGCTTACTTAGTGTTTTTCCTGTGCAAGGAATGGATATGGTCGAAATGTTAGAAACGAAGCAAGTATAGAAGATTTCAATTGTTCAAATTTGATAACTTGGATTGTATAGAAATAATCTTCGTACATTTGGTATTAAATTCCGAGGAGGGACCCCGTACTATCTACGTAAATTTAATAGGTGATTTCACCGTTATTCGACGGATAGTAAAGGTTGAATATGGAAATTGATGTTGAGTAGAATTAGTTCAATTTCTATCGACTCTTTTTACTCAATAAGGTTTTGCAATAAGATTTATGAGATATGATTTTAATTTGGTATTTCCAAAGTTAAAGAAAGGTTTGATGATTTCGTATATACCGAAAAGAAATGTTTTAAAGATATGTATCTCTAGAAGATATTTTTGATAAAAAAGATAGTAATTAATCAAATAATAAGCACCTATTTACTTAGCATTTTTATCGTTGATTGGTTCGAAAGAACCGGGATCAGATTTAAGTGATTCTTATTCGAAAAACAGTTCAAACCAATTTACGTATTCGAAGTGAAGACTTGGAATGATGTTAAATGAAATGAAGGGCTACTTGTCACCGAGCCTCGGAGGAAATTTGCCATATCATATATATATATATGACATTAATATCTTCATTTGATCTTTGATGTAATGGCCGCATGCTACTAATTCTAGGGATGATTCCAAACGGTATATGGTAGGAGAGTTCCTTCGGTTTGTCATATTCCTGGACAAGTTTAGGGACGAATGTCTGACATTGCATTTCTAAAATGCACGTACATTGATTTTTATGAACGTACATATGTTTAGTGGTGTTGGAAGTAACTCTCTTGCACTTAACACCCTTATGTAAGACGCAAGAGCTCAGAGGTTGTACATTTGTGGAAATAAATGGTGTGTGATGGTATTGACAATATGGCATTCAAAGTTGAATGTGCTATATGAAAGGTAATCGTTACCTTAAGCCTCATCATTTGAAAATGGATTAAACAAGGCATGCCGTAAGGCTACATGGTTCGCAACCATTATGGTATGGTCATTACCTTTCTAGTTGACTCTACATATATATAGTATGTTATGTATGCTATGCCCGGATAGGTCAGTTACGACCGGGGTGATGTCATATTCGATTATATCCACCACTAGAAGGGTTTGCAGGTAGGCTGGTCTTGCTAGGTGCAGAGGTTTCAAAGTTGTTGATCATCAGCACATCCCTCTAGAGATGTACTGTATGGAAGGTAGTTTCTTACCTACCATTGTATGGAAATTATTTCTCCAATAAGTGCCTTTAGACTTGATTGTAGAGCCTAATATGGTGGAATTTAATAATGTAACAATTTTGGCTAAGATTATGTATATTTACTCAAAAAGTGTTTTCAAAAGAATGTCATTAAAAATAATATTACAAGATTTTACATAGTAAAGATTTTGATTATCATAAGGTAAAAACTAATTGCGTGTTTATGTGCGGCGTGGTCATATGAGACACCCTTTGTTCTCAACTAGCCTTATTTTAAGTTTCTCATACCAGTCCCATGGCTAAACCAGAGTTTATTTTCTTTTCCCCTTAAACTCTGGGTTCTCTATTTTACTAGGCAACCAAGTAGTTAGTAATCATGGAGCATTTTAGAAGGAACATGGTGCATAGATCATTGTGTAGTCCTTTGTAGAAAGTTATCAATTAATTCTGTTGTATTTTGTACGAAAGTTATCTATTAATTCCGTTGTATTTTGTATGGTGTATCTACCAACACTTATGAGGATAGACAGTTATAACCATCCTTGCTGGATTAGTACTTACTAGTACTCTGATGGAGCAATTTGGAGTAATTGCATGTACTACTCATATGTGTAATAAAATGTTTAATGCGATGTGAGAATCTGCTTGTTGTGTCTTTTACCTTTATTTTGTTTTAAAAACCCCTAATAATCCACCTCTCTAGCACTTGAATTTGCGGCACGTGAATATCGAGAATGTAAAAGTGTCAATTTCTGTGGGTCGAAGAGGTTGGTCGTCACAATTGCCACCATGACAAATAGTCAAAATTGGAAAAATATTGATCCACGGATACGTATATGAGGTAGTTGTTCCTGTACATTTAATTCCAGTAACCAAGTTACCGCTTAATTATCTTTCATATTTGTAGCAAATTCTAGAGGGTTATGCACATAAGTTTTTATCATTTTAGATGTAGTGTGGCTATACTTTAAACTCTTTTATTTTAAAGATGTAAATTATCAATTACAAAATGGTAACCCTTATAATTATATTGTGTTACTTAATTAAATGACAATTATGCACAGTCATTTGTTATATAAACAAAATATATAATACTTGTAGAAGTTTTCCTAAGTCGATCATTCATTTTTATGACACACTACCTCAATCGTAGATAGGCTTCATACTAGTTCATTTGCCTTATTTCTTACATTTAGGTTTGTGAGTCATGGGTAATACTTTATTATAAGCTTTAGTAAGGAGGTAGTGGCCTACCATTCATACTTTTCGCTACCACGACTTTGGGTTAGGGTTGTGCAGTTAAAATTCCGCTAAAGCTCCACAAAATCTCCTCTATAACATAGATCTGCTTTAAGTCCCACTATTTTCCACTCCACCGGCTAAATCAAGACTTTTTAGCACCCACTTTAGTAGCATTAATATACAAAGGTTGTTTTGACTCGTTCTCTTTTAAATCAGTAAAGTTAGGGTAAAGACCTAATTTTAAGGCATAATTCTTAATATAAGTTATAAATATATTCTAATCGTCAAATCTTGTCTGCATAAATCATTATATTTTTCAATTCTATTGTATAAATTAAATAATATTTCTTTTTCCTTAACATGATATAAGAATGAGAATAAATTAACTTTAAATATTTTGTTTTATATCGAATGAAGCTTTTTGCACCTCTGTTATTTGCCTTTATATCCCGGCTATAACTTTTTGCACCTCCACCGTTATAGAACTGCTCAATGGTTTAACCGCACATGTTAGCAGCAACTCTAATAGTTTTTTATATGTTAGCTGGTATTGGTATTGAAACTCTTGACCGTAGACTTGTGTCATTCGAATATGATTGGGAGTCTCTAGAGTTTTACATTGCATTTCTCTTTAGTTGCTCCCTGCAATGATTACTAGCTGAATAATTGCTTTAACATCCTTGCAGCCGTATATTTTGCTCATAAAGATGCCCACATGTGGTTGATGCTATCTTTTGTGCCTTCTTTCTATACCTTTTTGGTTCGACATTCCAATAGAGTACGATTCAATTGGGTTACCTTGTAATGTTGGAAAATCTTGATCAATTACACGGTACCAATTAGAGGATGGTTGTGCTTGGTCCTTTGTACACCGCATTAGATATGTATGTATTAAGTTAGATCCAAAAAAATTTGCGTTTCTAGTTAATCTTACCCTTTTTCCACTACGAGTTCTTCATGAACATGCATTCATCTATGGTTGCGACATATAGTTAGTAACTAAGATAGTACATTACAAGAATAAGGTGATGAGTGTCCCTTCACTCTAACGTCCCTTATTTTAAGATCTGATAATGAACACCAGAATTCTACAGTAATTCTAGTCTTATTTTTAAGTGACAAAACGAGATCTGTTTTTTTCCTTTTAGACGTTAAAGTAAGTAGAGTATCTAACTTTACATTCCAATTATTACAGCCATTTGCATACACCAATACATGTCGAATATCTTTTTCACCCAATTGCATCCTATCGTAGAGCAGAAATAATTTTAATCATACAAAGATAAACAAACATGATCAACATACGAGGATTCCACATGTTTTATCAAAGTTATAGTTCTAGAAGAGCGTCTACAGTTGCTTAATAGTACATGTTGAATAGATAATAGCTTAATATCCTTCCTTCTACAACATCTCCTGAAGTTATACGACCAAAGTAAAATCATATACCCTACAATCCTTAACCTACTCTGAAAAGTACTTAGGGGTTTAAAGGGAAAATAAGAACTTTAGGTTAAACATGAGCTTGCTACGAGTAATATGAACCAGCAATGAGTAGTTACTTAGCACATAGTAGGACCACACTATAGAGCAGAATAAGTTTTCCCCTCACTGATATTTTTATTAAACATTTGTGAGGAAATGTATGTACATTAGTCTACGAGTTAAACTACTCGGGTCCATATTTCTACTCATTGGTTTCATTCATAATTTGAACACTTTTAACAATATCAATGTGCTCATGATCTCATATACATATTTTCTTTAAAAAAATAAATTTCGCGGTAGTTATTTACAATTTAATGAA
Organism: Allium cepa; assembly: GCA_030765085.1. Classification (NCBI taxonomy): domain Eukaryota; kingdom Viridiplantae; phylum Streptophyta; class Magnoliopsida; order Asparagales; family Amaryllidaceae; genus Allium; species Allium cepa. Next base: position 733,745,505 of record CM060943.1, read on the forward strand.
GATATTTCATTAAAAATAGAGAGTTCATTCATTTATTCTTTTCTAAGAATTAAGCCCAACTCCTATATTGATTCATTCATGACAACCAGTTTTCCTAAGGCTAACTAGAGTTTGTTGATTTGACTTATACCAACTGAGAGCTATTTCATTCTATTATATGAATTAAGCCCAACTCTTATGTTCATTGAGTTAATCCCAACTTCAACATTAACGGGCGTCTCACTCAGTCTACTTTATACTCATTCTTTCATTCATTTCGATCATGCCCTTAAAATAGATACCGTTGACAGCGCGACTCAAAGGAAAAAAGAGCCATGACCCAAGGAGCTACTTTAGTTTGTTGGTAATACACTTCAGTTGTTTTTCATGATCTCTCATTGGCTTCTTAAGGTAAAAAAGCCATTCATTAACAAATTGTTATTCGTTTCTCATTATTACTTATAATCTAACTATTGGCTTTTCTTATTTACTAGTTAGCATTATCTTCTTGAAGCATATATACATGAGTTAATTGCGTCGACGATGTGGAATAAACAACACCATTAAATGGAATGCATTAAACAATATTCTTAAAACCAATTCCATATGATCCCTTAAACCATAAGTTAAAAAACTCATTAAAAGAAATATATTTATGATATCAAAGTGTCTTTTAATTATAATTATAAGACCAAGGGATTACATGTAACATTTTCAAACATTATGGTAGCATCAACCATCACATATACATGTTTAACTTCCATGTTTGTTTATATTTACATTTTGCAACACTCTATGGTATATCTTACCATAATATCCGAATTTGATATATTTGAGTTTATAGCTTTTCTAATTTAATCAAGACTATATTTAGCAATACAATTCATTTATTGACATTTGATTTGTTTTATTGCTGTTAGTAAATGTTATGTATAAATGTATCATGAAGGTAAGGTTACATAAGTGAGGGTAGCTCGTATTCAACCAATCTTTTTGATAATATACCATGAAATTAGAAAAAGCATTCGATGAAAATTTGAAATACACAAAATTATCTTTTCAAAAAACTTTATATATCTCAAAATCATGGTATAAGACAAGAGTTATGGCTCTCACACCAAAAAGTTAGATTCTTGAAAATGGTCCGAGGAGCATCTACAACATTGAAACAAATTTTAAAGTCAATAAACCATAATTTCAAAAGGATGTTGAAATAAAAAGCGGTACATATTTTAACTACCTTTCCCTAGTGTAAAATATCATCGAAAATGGTTAGAGGATCAAAAGTTATGACTTAAATACTCATTGAGCATTGGAGGCAGTTAAGACTACAAACAAAGCATCCATTTTGATGACATCCTAATTGAACATCTAACTTAAACCCTCCTACTAAGCATATACAAGGTATTTACAATATTTTGTTATAAAAAAATATCTCCCTATTGTCACTGGTCACCTTTCCCATATATATATACCACAATTATTCTAAAATCTTGTGAAGTGGAACTATTTCTCTAGTTTAATCCACACACCCATTTCATACAATGCGAGCCACATATGAATACCTCCACCTTGGCAAATATTTCTCATGCCATCTTGGAGTAATACCATCCCCTTCGCATTGGGTCAAGTTGCTTACACAATGAGTCCTCTTTCAGTAGTTGGATCAAGTTGCTTTTACCAAATCTCCACCTTAACGAGCATCCGCTACTCAAACCTCATCCTTGGATACATGTGTTGGTTATGCTGCACTATATCGATCCCTCAAGCCATTAAAATCTGGTACCGCGTTAAGTTTCAAAATCCCAACTTGCATCTTCCAATGCACATGCTTCATTAAGCGTAGAAAGCTTAAATAACATTGATCCAAGCAAATAATTTTTCAACCTCTCGATTAAACAATTATGGTCACCACAATTGAACATATACATGGTCTTGACAACATTTTATTGCAATAAAAAGAATATCCATTATTTCTTGTCACTGATCCCATATATACACTATAATTATTTCTAAAATCTTATGATGTGAGACTATTACTTTAGTTCAATTCACGCACCCACTTGCTATTTTGAGTCCAACTTCAATTTAGTTTAAAAAGGTAAAATGTATCATAATGTTAAAACTTGCACATACTTTATAATTCATGTTAAAATACTAATAGCAACTTTACTTATTTGGAAAATTCTTTTAAATAGATAAAAAATAATAATTATTTTGATAAGTATATTCATAATATACTTTAGAATTCCATTATGTGAACTTTTTTGAGGCAAAACAAAATATTATAATTTTGCACAGGCTAGCCGAATCGGAAAAACTGTTCCACTACACAATTTATACAGGTGCGAAGGAAAGACCCTCAGCAACTAAACAAAAAAACAAACTAGCTACAACATAGGAGTTAGGCAAAATGCCTGAACTACAAAATGAAGGACCAAAAGAGAAAACCTAACCATTTGAATCCCCAAAGTAACTGGAGTCAAAGGAACCAACTGATTGGGAGACACCAGCAGCTTGTCAGAGAGGTCAAATAATATCATGTGAGGATGTCATAGAGCCTAAGGTGCAAATCCCTTCCTTATTCCAACTATCATCAAACAAAAGCTCTCGATTGTGATCACCCAACTGACCGTCCACTGCCAAGACAAGCATTTCCTCAGTTGGAACATAATATAAGCAAAGGAGGTCCTGAATGTCGTTGGATATGAATTTGAAAAATTGCTTTTGCAATGGCTCTAACACATACTAGAAAGATGGATCCAAATGTTAATATCAGCTAGCCAATCTACCTCATAGCGAGGAGCATCGACAGGTAGAATGGTCGGGGCAGCGACGACATCCCCGTCAATTATAACCAAATCAACCAAAGGCGATTGTTTTAACGAAGGGACTGAATCGTGGAGTGTAGGTTTGCACAAAGACTTTTGAACCTAAGTTCTCTTTGAATGTCTAGGAAGCGAAACTTTAATAGGAGAAGGAGAAAAGGTGGGTAAGAAAATTTCGATCGAGTGACTAAAGGATTTGCATCAGGTACAAATAGGTGGCTTCCATAAGTATGCAACATCAACATGAGCAACGTGTTAGGAGCAGGTTTCACTAAAAGAACTGATGGTAGAAGTCTGTTCAGCTTTGCCTTAATCAATGCCTAACATATACTAATCTCTTCCTCCTAACCATGGTAACATCAAAGCATATAAGATCACCAATCATATTAGCCAACCAATTCTAGAATTTATTATTGGTGAACAACTCGATTTTCTTCACTTTGTTCTTAGAATTTATGCTTGAAAAGTATTGTCATTACATACATAGTTTGACATAATGTCAACATTTGCATTATTTCTTCATTCTTCTCCGTATAATTTGTTTCTAGCATTAAAATAATCTACAAGAATTTTAGATATGACCCTTATGTGTATAATGTATTTTACTTTTGTAGATAATCTTTTAGAGATTTGAGTTAACTAATTTCATTTTTAATATCTAGTTAAAATAAAGTTTGAACAACTTTATATAAGTTATTCTTCTTTATGCCAATTATATTCACTTTAAAATTGACGAAGATTACATATGTGATGATATTTTTTTCTCCATTATTTATATGCTCCTTCTATGTTTAGACTAATTTCATAATAATGAATTAACCCACATCAACAAAATTTACAATTTAACATAACAATTACACTAATAGTGGAAATATCTTAATTGAGTGAAACATAATTTTTCTATATAACATATAATAGTTCTTTTGTTACTAAGGATTTGAACCTTCCAGTAGATAGAGGTTTCTAAGTAACATAGGTCCATTACAAGAAATTTAGCTAATATCAATTTTATATTATTTCTACTGTATTAATCTTTGTCCCAGTGGGAATAAGAGACACCTCCTAGTAAAAGTTCAAATACATCGTATTCCATTTACCCTGTGTACTGAGTAACTCCAATGCTAATCTTGTTGTCTCTTAGGAATTTTTGTAGTAGTATATTGAATGAGAATGTTAGATTAAAATAGTCAGTTGATAAATTAGTTTAAATTGCAATGAACATGAAGAGAGATGGATAGTGAAAATGAAAGTTATTTAATAATACTTATTTGTTTAGAGATATAGTTTGCTTTTAGTATATAATGGAATATCATATGCATAACAATTGTGATTCTTATGAGAGAGAGAGACTGGAAGAAGGATACGCAAAATGGCAGCGATGACACTAGCGATGACGCTACTGAGTTAAAATAGTAGAAGATGGATATAAGTAGAAGATGGATATATTTCCTATGATGCCCTTATTATTGAGTTAAGACTTGGATGATAGATTTGAATGTTATTTTCATATATGAATTTATTTGTGGTGTTTTTCTTCCTATAAAACTATAGGCATGATTAGGGATGTTAGTGGGGAAAACTACAAGTTTATGGTACTAGATATATTCTGGTTCATATGCATGATGATATGGCTAGAGAGGTCCTTGATATGATATATGTTCTGACAACCATTATACAACCCTGGTACCTAATATAACTGTAAAGTGCGATGCAACGGTACCTGATGAATATGGAGTGGCAACCATGGGTAAAGTGACCAAAAGCCCTAGTATAACCTATCATATATCTAATAGTGCATATGATAACATATAATAATAACATAGGTATAAAATAGACAAGGAAGCAATATAGCTAAAAGGAACCACAAAATTAAAGCATATTAGGTTCGTTGCAATTATACAAAACATGAAATGGAGTTCCTACATCAAATAATAAACTATGAAATAACTGTCTCTAATAATAATAGCATAGCATCGGTAAGCTCCACAGTCCTGCATAGCATAAATATAATGGATAAGCTCCAAAGTTGATATATGCAAGTATGTCCTCCTACTCATCCTCTACACGGCTCTATGTGCTATCTCATTCCTACTGTCTAGTCTACTCATTTAAGAATACTCGAGGTAATAAGAACAAAGCATAAATCTAGAGTTGAAAACAGTCTGGTATGAGGGATCTACAATCCTAAAATACTATAAACTCAATATGGTAAATACAGGGTATGGGGGTATCTAACATAGTTGTACATATGAATAATGCTACCTGACATATCACTACATCCAACAAGTTTGCACATAATACAATATATGTTATACTATCATCATATGGGTGTACTACACTAAGTTCAATATAAGGTGTCGGGGGTATCTAACATGGTAATACATACATTACACGACATCCGTCCCAATCATGGGCAATCAAAGTAAATATAAATATCATAACACACATAGAAATCAAAGCAATATCAGCAACCATCACTAAAGTCTCGCATCATCACTAAATATATGATAACTCATGCAACCATCACTAAGAATGACGCTCGATCGCGTACCATTACTGAGGCCAGCCAAACCGTCATTAAGGTCTACAATGCACAAGTGAACACCAGCACACAACCCCGCTCCATAAACATACATTGCATCTCCAAGTTATCAAAAATCCCTTCAAAATACAAATCGATATTAGAACACACTACATTCCACTCTACTTTCCACTTTATTCCTTCATATCATCGAACATGCCTCCTTGAACCACCAACAATTCCTCCAAGCACTTCCTACTTGAAATAACCCAAATGACTCATTGTCAATCGTTGATGCTCGAAATGCCACACATAGTCCTTAGAAGTTTCTTACATCAAGCTAGGAGTAACAAATCAAATCCCCTGTGTGTGAGCTAAAGTAGAGCCTATACTCATTTGTGTCACTTTGCTTCTTCAATGTAGTCTAGGTCAATCATGTCGTGATGATAACTCACCATTCACTCATCAAATTCACCTATAATCGATCACCTAGCCTCCCTACATCACCACGAACACCTCATGTCGATTGTGGCACCTAATGGCCAACTTCAATTATTCGGTGCTAAATGATGGGTCTAAGGACTTAACTAATATTTTTTGCTATCCATTCTCTCCGCAGAGTACTCACTAACCGTCCCCGAAGTTTCTTCGTAACTCCCACAAAGCGACATCAGTTTGTACCAAACCATTTGAATTAAGACTTTAGCCATATTTTGCTTAAGTCCAACTTCTACTTTTCAAAGCGTACTCCCTGGACTAAGTCTCGTAGCTCTTCTCTCCATGGCCTAAAGCCTCCTTCTACAAACCCCAAAGAAATGAAGTCTTCAACGCATAGCCAACCGTTGAAGGAAATTCGATTGGTTTTTGATCATAACCTAAATCTTCTCACCTAAAAACCAAGTTACCGGTTATATAGCATCATCACACTATAATGGACGCCCCTAATCAATTGCATGTCATTTTGAAAAAATTTGATCGATCGGTGGTGATTGATTACCCAAAAAAGTTATCTTCTTTCCTGCATTTTCTAAGTTGATTCCACCGTCGATCTAAATGCCTTAACTTCATATGCAATTCGTTTGCATCGACCCGACTCCAAACTCTCTAGAACCTATTGATACTCCAAAATGCGTATTGATACTCATATCTTATCCTAAGCAAACAAACATACCAAAACTACTGTCATGTGTTGTTAGCTCAAATCCCAAAATGGTTTAGTTGGCTAACTATAGCCTAATTACCCGCTAATTTGTCCAAAAACCGTCTAAGCTCAAATGGTTATATCTCATAAAGTGCATGACCAAAAATCTATTATGACCACTCTACAGAAAGAAACCATAATATCTTCCATTTGGAAGTGGTTTCAGTCTGCTATCAAAACTTATTACCTTTGAAAATTTTCAAGGTAAAAACCATTGAAGGTAAATTATAAGGGTTAAAAATGTCAATACTTAATATTTACCAAATTTATAGCCTATTACGACCCAATTTGGTTATGAAAATAATAAATTTATGATCCATCGATACGTAAAGATGTGGGTCGTTATAACTTTTGTGTGTTTGAGTGTGTGTATATGTGATTTTGTATAATCTTAATTCTCTTTATCAGTTGAATCGTCGGGATTGCACCTATCTTACATGAGATAGTGCTTTGAAAGAAAAGGATGGTCGAGCTGTAATGGTAGAGTTATTAGAGGATAATTTTTTATAGATTTGTTGGTTGTGTGGTTGACAATAGAAAATGAGCAATAATAGTAAATCCTTGTTCATAATTATTTATAGAGTTATGTGTACACTATTTATGACGACTATATTGATAATCATGCTTTTGATGTAGTCATTCATGCTGGTGATGCTCATGGTTTCCACATTGATGACAAGGTGAGCTCGGATCAAATAAAAGATGAGTATTGAGCTAGAAAATTCATGGAGGATCTGCAGTGATCCTTGTAGTGTTATAAGAACTTTGAAACCAATTGGCATGTTTTGTCGTGTGATGAGAGATGCATCACCTATAAGTGATGGAAGTAGTTTGTACCCGAATGTGATTGATGAATATGCAACAATTTATGATTAATTTAGATATGATAGGACATATCTGTTATTTTATTCAATATGATTTGCTTTAAAATGTTCACTTTGGTTTGGTAGAAGATTCGTATCAAATATAAATTAACAATGTTGTATTTCAATATCAAACTTGAGTATTCTAGTTTATAATACAAAATCACCTAGAAAGAAAATAAATAAAATAAAGCACTTTGTTTTATTCAATAGGGTATTCTTATGTTTGTTTTGTATAACTATATATTTTGCAATAAGTAACTTTGGTATGAAAACTATAGAGAACTAAATTTTTTTATACAATAATTTAGTTTTCTCTTTTAGGAGAGATATTTGGAGTATGTAAAATTAGGATTCTTCATTTTTGTTCTTCTTCTCCAAACACTAAAACTATTTACATTTGTTAAATCAGTTGCACTAGTAATAGGATAAAAAATTGAAAAAAAATAATACTTTTGTTAATTGTTCTAGTAGATCTTTAACATTTGTTGACATGTACAATTTTGGTACATTAAATCAAATATAACAATAATTTTAAATAAGGAGAGTTTCGTAATCTAAAAAACATTCATTTTAATTAAATATTATTTTGGTTATTATCATGTCGTAATTATTATTGAACATAATATTTACGCATACAATGTAAACACCAATTGTAATATAAAAATAACCAAAATAGTATGTAACTAAAATAAATATTAAATTACAAAACTCTCCTAGTTAAAAGTCAACATTAAACATGATTTAGTGTAACAAAATTTTACATGGTAACTAAAGTTAAAGATCTAATGTAAAATTACTAACAGGAAGGTGTAAAGATATTTATTAACGATGATAACACTTAGAATCAAGTGACATATGTATAATTGTGTCTATATCTGATCGTTGGGTACGACCACCTCTGATATGTAATGTAATTATACTCATGGCATATCACTTATGAATTAATTTAAACTTAGAATAATTATAATTGACCATAACTCAAATGTAAATTTAAATTATTTGCAAATGTGCCTACATAATATATAAAAACAATTTATTGTCTGAAAATGAATAAATTTGTTAGGCTTGGCCAATAGTTAATTTTGTAATACACACACACACACACACACACACACACACACACACACATATATACATATATGTATGTATATGCATGGTCTATAACCTAATTTATTTATCTATAATATATAAATATTTATTTAAATTTTAAAATACAATTATATATATTACTTTATAGTATAAATCGATTATATACCTATATGTACATAAATGATTAGCCAAAATAAAAATCCATCCTTTTAGATACTATTAACACACACACACACACACACACACACTCACACACACACACATCACACAATACACACACATATATAGCCAAAAAGACAAATATTATTTTTTTACAAAAATATACTAATGTGGATATTAATATATGTATGTTTTTATATATGCATATATTAATCTATAAATATTTAAGGTATATATTTATATTATTTTTTACAAAAATATATTAATGTGGATATTAATATATGTATGCTTTTATATATACATATATTAATCTATAAATATTTAAGGTATATATTTTTATCGTAAACTTAATATAAAGTTTTACAAAATTTCGTTATAATTTTTTTCCTTGGTCAAAACTTCTTTTGTGTGTGTGTGTTATGCAAGTGTAATTAAATTTAAACGAAATGTAATACATACATACCTACACATGTGTATATATTTAGCATTATTGAAAATTATATAGGCATGTATATGTAAAAAATAAAATGCTTTACGTCTTCGATCAAGCCAGTTGTTGACACAAGCTATTTCCTCTCTGGAGTCTACCTTCTTTCTCCTTTTATTTGGATTATAAGGCTAAGATATAGGCTCTAAGTTCTATCTAATGGAGGCTATAGTTTTATTATTGCAAAGCATATCAAGAATGAAAGAAGAGGGTGGTATTTATAGTCATAAAATTCTTATAAAATACAGCATATTCCTACCCTTTTCACTTCATTTTGCTCTTGATCCATTATCTTTCCAAATGAACAAAACAAACCCTAATTTCCTACACCAGTGGTCGGCCACTCTATTTACAAATATTTTGTTAATTTTGGGTCTCGTTAATACCCATTATTATTTATTTAAATATTTATTTTATACCATTTAATTAATTAAATGAATATATCACATATACATTTTTTATTTTAATTAATTTAAAGGCCTTAAAGAAATAAAAGCCATAAAAAATTAATATTAACATTTAAATTAACTTCCTTTAGTTTAACTTATATTATTTATAAATTAATTCGATTAAGTTGAATTTGGAAATATGCCAACAAATACTATCGTGTGACTCCTTGGTGTGAGCTTTTCCGTTAGTAATATGTAAAAAAATAGAATACTAAATCCCATGAGGAGCTAGCTAAAAAACAGTAGTTGACACAAGTTTAGTTGTTTGCCAATGAAATCAAAATTCAAAGTTATTAAAGTTACACCCTAAGTAATGATATATTGTGCACAGTTTATTTTCCTCATAAATATTTCATTGAGATATTTAAAGTTTGGTTGATTATAAAAAGATTCCAATAATATCCATAACTAATTGCATAGCACAACTTTAAATTCCTTAATTCAATTTGACGGCGTTTATTGATTAATCATATTACTTTGGCAACAGATTTCAGCTTTAAGTTGACTAACAATTATGGTGGTACTGACCTTCTATAATAAAAAAGACTAATCCTCTCTTGAGTAATGTTTTAGTTTCAAATAGGTCAATGAATACCCAACCGCGGCCGCAAAAATAACATCATGTCATATACTTGGCCATAATTGAAGTACAATCTAAACATTTAAGATCCATAGTATCCTAAAGTCTAAAGGTTGTTGCGCAACATTACATAAGGCTCTCTATTTTGACAAATTGTATTTAATATACAGAAGACTCTCATTGAGTCATTCTGTGATTGTTCCAAACAACCACTAGTATTTAACCCCTATGTTTTCCTAATGGTTATAAATAATGCACTTTCCATCATATGTGTTAGATTAGATGCACTAGCAGCACAGGGTGAAAAGTGGGAAGTTTCAAGGAAAATGCTTTTTATTAATTTGCACTAGAACCTATTTTGTGTTTACATGAATAATTTATTTACACTAATTCATATTTGTGATCACTAATAAAAGAGAGCTTGTTAGATGTATTTAATTATGCTATAATTTTCTTATTAGTTTATTTAATATATGCGTGTTCAATTATTATTTAATTTAGGTCCGATTAATTTTACATTTAATTTAAAGGCTCGTACTCACAATATAAACCTCAGCATGTAATTAAATAAATTAAGAGATATATTGAAAGAATAATAAATGGATGTTTGTGATCACTGAGATTTATGATCACATAATGTATATAGTGTATACAACTAACATAATATAATATATAGTGGATATATACATTTAAATTTATATAAGCATAGTTGCATGTTACTTATAATATATTTATTTGTTTCAACAACATAGATAAAACATACATATTTCATTTTTGGTTATAAACATCATTATATATATGGTATAAAATATTTGACTTGTTACAAAAATAAACATATATATATATATATATATATATGTATGTATGTATGTATATGTATAAAATTTAAAATTTAAGATTATATCTAACCTTATCCACATTTACATATGTGTTTTATAATTTCAATTCAAATCAAATAAATAAATCCTATCCTTTTTGTTTGAGCTTAAATCTAACCAAAAACCCATTCATTTCTATTTGTTAATTTATAACATTTGTAAAACATACACTTTATTTGTTAATGTAGTCTATTGTACATCAACACATCCTTTTCTTATATGTATATAAACTTGAATGTACACACATAAAAACATGTATATAATTTTAAAACTACATTTTCTGTGTGCGTGTATGTGTTGACTCATGGTTAAGCTACCTACATATAATCAGCTTTTTCAATATTTGTTTATATGTACACAGAGATACATGCATACATATTAAAAAGGGGAATTTCACTAGAAGGACAAATTTTGCAGTCTAATTAGTTTCTAGGACACACATCAACATAAATTAATTTCAAGGCCAAAGTCAGCAGAATAATTACTTTTAAGGACAAAGTCAGCAGTTCAATTACTTTCAAGGACATAATTTCATAGGTTTTTGGGAATTAGAAACTAATTATTTTTCATGTTGTCCGTAAAGGTAATTATTTAAGTTGTGTGTCCTAGAAACTAATTGCACTTGCTGAAGAGACCTTTGCGGCTAATTTCCACTATTTATTAAAAATCTTAGGCCATGGAAAAATTGTTTTTTACCATACGAAGTATAAATAGATAAATTTTATTTTGAAATTAATATTAAATATATATTAGTATAGATATGTTAATTCTAGTTCTCGATAATATTTTCTTTAATGGTCCAAATAAAAATATATGAACAAACATGTATACATATAAAGATTATTTTATAACCAAGAGTGTGTACGATGTTTTGATTCTACCGGTTACCGATACCTTGGTTGTTAGTAATTCCCTCTCTAAACTCCTAGTTCCCTGTCCTTGACTATATATTGTAAATATGTCTTTTAGGCTTTACCAATTTGTAACAATGAAAGCTAGGGTTTCGATCGTTATTGCGTCATTGTGAATTAGATAACGAGATGCATTTATAGGCTCTCTTGGGCTAGGGAATAAATATATATTTTCATTGATCTCTTAATTCAATTAATATTTCATAAACAATTTACCAAATATTAATTAGAGCACATGTGGCAATCAAAGATTGTCCAATCTCCTCCATGCATGGACGACACCTATTATGCAAATTAATCCCATGAAGTTTGGCCTAATTAATATCATCTATTGATTAATTAAATGCTTATTTCAACCTATATATTTAGTTAAATTAATATACAACAGTTATATATTATTTTAGTTATTTTTCAAGCCTATAAATAAATAGTTAAATGCCATAAAAATTCAATACAACATATTTATTAATTTTGTTATTAATTTACGACATTCATAAATTAATTTCAAACTGGTTGAACTTAGAAATTAGCTAATAACACGGTTTTGTTTACTACTTCTTCTGAACTAGGTCCTTAACCAATATTTAGAAAATTCAAATACTGAAGTCTGTAGGGGCATGGCTAAAGTAGAAATTTTAGCTGCTTATAGATCGATTAGGTGAAATTCAATTTCTAATCTTTATTGAGTTGCACCTTCTAATGATATTTGTGAATGTTTTCTTTTTTTCCGTCATTGTATCACTCTAATAATATCTATTATTAATTGCATAGACTACTTAAAGTCCTTGGTTCAATATGATAATATTTATCAATTAAGTGATTTACTCTAGTCAGATTTTGACTTCAAGTTGACAACCAATTATGGTGATATTAACCTTCTACAACGAAGAAGACAAATCATCTCTTGAGTAGTGTTTAACTTCAAGTAGTTCATGATATACCCAACTATAGTGTAACGCGATCACTATATCATATGATTGATCATGATCAAAGTATAGCCTAGTTACTTAAGATCCACAATACCCATATATCCGAAGATTACTACATGTCGTTACATGAGATTTTCTATTTTGAGTTAGTTGTATTAACGTATAGAAGATTCCCATTGAGTGGTTATGTGATTGTTCCGAAAATTCACAAATATGTAAATCCTAAGTGTCCACAACCGTCTTGAGTTATTGATCGTCTATCATACGGAGAGCAATACGTGCATTAATTTCGACGGATGTATCAATATCCTTTTTTAGTACATCTTGACTAGGAATATTAAAGGAATAAGTATTTGAATGTTAATTCTAAACTCATGGATATGGATACATTTACAACTATAATGAATAAAATACTTTTCCAAAGGATTTTCTATTTACATATATTTAGTGTATGTAAAACATTACCGTTGACTGTATTTTTCATCAAACTCAGAATGTGACTAGCGTGTCATGAAGATCAAAGGTCACTTGCTAATCACTAGGCTTAGGGATGGAAAATTATGGGGAAGCGAGCATTTAGAGGTAAATACCATAAGATGTAAAGTTGTTCGACAAAGCCTCCTACGTCCACTATTAAGTTCTCTTGCTATATGGCTCTCCTATAATTATGGAAAACTATAAGAGAATAATAAGAAAACGGAAGCACTTATGACTAATGGAGTTGCTAATCTTAAGAGCTTGCTGAGTGAAGAGCTCAGGGTAGAGTGTGATAACTGGAATTTCTCCGTATTCTAGTCAACCTTGGCATGGCTATGCATTTTCTGACCAACCCACCAACTCCTTTGATGTGGAAATGCATAAGGTTCTTATAGTAGCTGAAATTGATGCTTGGACAGTTGAGATCATGCTGCAAAACATGTAGGAAGTGTGCCTAGCTGTTGATATGGATGAACGGACTTGATAGGAGACATATAGCTAAATCGAAGGAATATGTGGCTGAGATAAATGTCAATAGAAGAACTGTACTAGTGCATGCCATGTCTTCCTTCACATTTACATCATTTTTACTGTAGTGGTATGTTATGGAAAATGGAATGTGCTTCTTGTCAGGAGTAGATACACCTGGTTGTACCTTTTTTAGCTTTACTCCTGCATGCCAAGGTGGAAAGAAGGGTCAAGTTGGTTAGCTGGCCCCAAGATCATGAAGAGGATTAGGAGTTGTTGAGAGATGAGGGCATGCCAAGCCGGACGAATGATGATGAGATGAGCTGCAAGCCATAGGTGGCTGTACTGAAACTGGATCAATAACGGGCCATGCGAAATTTTGTCTTGAGTTGTAATAATCGGCAAATAACTAGGAGAGATGTTCAAGCAGATGGACCGACTTCGTGCTGTGTTGAAAACGGGCGGACATGAGAGAGTAGGTCGTAAGTGAGGTGGGTCAAAGTTGACCAGGCCAAGTTATGCTTATGCCTTGCTTTGATTGGTGAGCTAGAAGCTGGAGTTGTTGCGGGGTACCTCGGCCGGCAGTTGGCTTTATTTGCAATTGAGTAGAAGGGTCGATGTGGGCCCAATATGATTTTGGGTCAGCATCAGATATATAAGCCCAATTGGCCTGTCTCTAGCCTTGGCTGGTATGCAGGCTGACCTGGACCTGAGTCGGCCTAGACCAGATCAGGCCAGGCTAAGAAACCTTGATTAGCCTATCTTTTTAGTTACTAAAAAATTAAGTAATAATTACTTATATCCAGTAGCAATACATATAGTAGGAAAATAAAAACAGAAGCATGCTTAATTTCAAACAACATTCTTTATAAGAGTTAAATTCTATAAGTAGATTACATAATTGCCCTTGGAGCACATCCTTAACTCTATTAATCTTCCACTTGCACTTAGGGCCAATTATGGCGACTCATGCCCATGTCTTTGATCAGTCTACCTAAATTAGATGAAAAAAGGGGCATAGTGAATGGATTTGTGATTTTATTATGTATCTACTTTTTTATTATACTTCTCCATTAGTGATAAACTCTTTTATCACGTGTTTATTGTATTAAATATACCTCTACTTCTTATCAAGATGTGGGTTCCTGTTGCAATCTATATTGCATTATTGCTATCATAATATATTACTAGATTCTCAATGGTAGGAACCACCGCTAGCTTCCTTATGAATTTATGCACATGTACTGCTTTCATTGCGACGTTATTCAAGGCGATGTACTTAGCCTTTATAGTTGAATCTGCCACAATCAGTGATTTTACCTCAGATTTGATATTAGTTTAATACACCAAATGTATAAGCAAGATCTAATATACTATCTAACATAGCATATGTGATTATTATTATTGCTGAATCATAAGGGTCTATCTCGTATGCTCCATATTAAACATTTTAATACGGTGTCTATATATATATATATCGATTAGGACAATCCCAACATCCTCTCAAGCCAAGAATAAAAAACATCACTTTCAAATTCTTCATTGAGAAGTAAATAACCAAACTTTAACTGATTTTAACATTATTAACAATCAGTAGCATGTTCTCTACTTATAGTATTAGAAATGATTTTATGCCTTTGATTATTGTTCTTGTAGACACGTGCTTCTTCTGCATTTTGACTAAAAGCAAATTATTTAATTTTTGTTTCAAAATACTTGCTCGACCTCCAGATGCTAGTTTAAGATTATATCTTAAAAATCCTAATCTTCATTGTTACTCCCACTGACTTTGAGACATTTTGTCTACTGTGCGCAAATAATCTCTTCTAAATCATTATTTAGAAGTTATTTTTTAACGTTATTGTGCCAAAAGTCAAGGTTATATTATGCAATAATTAGCGAGTAGAATAAGAATGGACTTAAGCATATTGATTGGAAAAATTGTTCAATTAATTTCAGTATTTGAAATATCTAATGTTTTTTCCATCAATATTTCCTTTGCATTCCAACTACATTGATCTTCTATTCGAAACTCTCTTGCAACCATGGATCAAATCCTTTTAGGTATGTTTACCAAAATTAAATTCGTTAATGTACTTTAAATCCAATTCAGGTTTAAAGCATCATGCCAGGTAGTAGGGTCTATACTCTCTAAGATCTGTCAACAAGCGAGAAGACTGTTATTACTGAAAATCCATTTTCTAGATATTGATATGAAACTCATAGTTTCTCTTCAATGTGCAAGAATTCTTATTGGATATTCTAATAAGCTATGTTCATTTTCCTTTTTCTATATTCGTATCATCTATATAATCAGTTTTTTATGTCAAATCTTGGATTATATTCAAGTTTATCACACTGCTACTAATTTCTCTAGAATGAAATTCCTCTGGCATGAAGGCAGTGTTTCTTGAAAAGATAATTTATTTCTCTGTGCGGTGTAATAAGCACTTAAAACATTTTATGAACCGTTCATAAACTTACATAAAGTAGATCTAATTTTGAGTTCTCAAAACTTACATTCATAAAATTGATTGGACAACCATGTACCTTAAACTATTTAAGACTGGGTTCCTTCCCAATTCATAAAGTCTCAACTATGGAAGAAATCTAATTTACGGAAAATTTAATATATATATATATATAATTGTGTTATTTTGTTTTAATTGGATATCTTAACCTAATTATTATAAAGATGATAGTAATTTCATTTTAATAAAGTTAAATCTCGTATTAATACAGTTAAAAGCAACATAGTATTTAAAAATAGAAATAAAAAAAGCACTTTCAATACCTTTTTAATTGACTTGTATACCAATGAATCCAATGCTATTTTATTTTTAGGTAATTAGTAAGATTTTCGAATATTATAATTTTGAATATAGCATTCGTCTCAAAATCTATGACCTTTAGGAGTCGTAATTTTACTCCTTAATGTTTAGTTGATTGTATTCATTAACATATTTGTCCATAAGTCAATTTGAGGTATGTGTAGGTCATATCTATATTACTATTTTTTGTAAATTATAGATTTTACTGGTTCTTGTCTAGCTTATTCATTATATTTCTTATTTTATTATTATTGCATATATATGTATGTATAAATATATATAAATATATTCATATACATACATATATATATATATATATATATATATATATTGATCTTACATTTTTTGTATACTCTTTTTTTGCCGCATTAGATATGTTCATGGTTAGGATGGATCTAGTTGATTCGAGGATATGATCACTTATCATTTTTATTAGATTATAGTTTTTTATTCTTATTATGGACTTTACTTTTACGGGATTATAAGTTTTTTCATTATTTTTTATATTGTATGAGATGGATATCGCTACCTGTCAGGTATGATGATAGTTGTATTTCAATTAAATTACATGAGTGCCCTCCTCTTCTAATAGAGGATCACTCGTGTATCTCAAAAAAATTCATTTGCTTACTCTTAAGTATACATTCTTGTAGAAATAAGTAACTCAACTTCATTCATTATTAATCATACTTTGTCCTCTGTTTACTCCTTATCGGTAAATCAATATATAATATAAGAAGGAGTGACTTAGAGAGTGAATTGTATTCCTTTTAGATAACATTGCAATTCTTATCCAAGATGCTTACTTATTCGATCAGATCAAATTGCTTTAATTCTTTGCATGTTATTATTTTCTACATCCATTTTATATTCTATGTATTCATTATAGGTATCTAATTTGTGTATCAAATACACATGTTGATATCTAAAATAATTCATCAGTGAATTTAATGAAGTATATGGATCCACTTTTGGTATCATTAGATATTGAATCGCATACATCTATATGTATCAACCCGAAGAATTAATTAAATCTTATGTCGCTCCGACTGAATTTATGCTTTGCTCTTAATCATTTGCGATACAATTCACAAGCACCATATGGTTCATAATCATATGATTAAAGAATTATTTCTCAAAGATATGCCTTAGTTCATAATTCCATAATTAATTATTAAATATTTTAAATGCTTTTGTATTCTACAGCTAACACATAAATCTACACTAATTTTAGCTAACCAAAACTCAATTTTAAATTTAAATTATATATATATATATGTGTGTGTGTGTGTGTGTGTGTGTGTGTGTGTGTGTGTGTATATGTATATACACTACATATAACTTATTATTTCAAAATAAATATATTTATTAGGCATGGGCTATAATTAATTTTTATTATATACATATATATGTGTATATATGTATATGTATAAATGTATATATAATATTAATGACACATAACTCATTTTTTATGTATTTATCTGTGATATGCATAATTTAAAATACTAGTATATATGTAGCTTTGTTATATAAATATACTATGCACTTACACACACACATATGAATGATCAGCTAAAACATACTAAATTTTTCCAAATATTTTTAATATAATATATATATAATATATCCATTAAATTTGTACTAAAGGTTATTAAATCAAATCTAAAGTTTTAATTTATCAAAAAAATGTAACACACATATATTGGTAGATAGATTTTGGAAAAAAAGGTATTACTTTTCTGTCGAAAATGCAGTAAAGTGGATATTAATATATGCATATTGTTATCTTACCTTTTGGTCAAGGCCGGAATATCAACAAGCTGGCTGGAAAGAATGGATATCAGGATTGAGGATCGGTTGGAATCAAGGTTATGATGGATAACGACCAAATTTGGCCAAACTCAGATTAGGGTGAAATTGGTGGAAGATGAAGAGCAAGGCTAAAAGAGGCTATGTTTCAAGTTTCAAGTCAAACGGAATTCAGTTGCTCAAGGTAATGATGGATATGCATGCAAGAGAACCTCACATTTCATATCGGTATGATTTAGTATCCATCAGAACGGATACGAATTCGTCCTTCGTATCGATCAGAGGAGAAGGAGGAAGGTTTCGACTCGAAGATTTCATGTCCGTCTAGATGAGAATAGGTGGCATGCTTCGAATCTATACTTTCGCATTGATCATGAAGAACTTGATACTTTTGTATCCATGAGGAGCTGTTCTGATTCATGTCCACCAAGCAAGTCTTCATTCGTACCCATCCTAAGATTGAGTTTCGTATCCATCTGCTGGCCCTTCCAATCCCTGTTTCGTATCCATCACCTTACGACCTTTTCGTATCGATCAAGAATGCATTCTCTATGGTTATTTCGTATTGATCAGCACGTACATGATCAATATGAAATGTACTCCTGGAATCGACACGAAAAAGGACATGAATTGATGGAAGCGAATGTAACGATGCAAGCAGTTGGACATGAACGTATCGATGCGAAACCATGGGTACGAATGAGCACGAAGCATGGAAGCGAACGAAGAATGTGCACGATTAGAGGGAAGAAACGTTCAATACGGCATGGAAAGTGGATCGAGCCTTGAAAATAGGGCCACGTCATCAACGCACACGTGCATGGTGTCGATATGAACAACTATCAATACGAAATGATCGATGCGAACCAAGAGCACTACATTTCAAATCAATCATATCTCAAGATCTAGAAGTCCAAATGCTATGAAATTTTCATAAGAGCTTATGTACAAGCTAAAGAAGATTCATGCCAAATTTCGACTCAATTAGACAAAATCTTGATCGATACGAATTACGTTCGTATCGATCATGAATCGAGTCAAAACCGCCTGGGATCGATTGCATGGGTCCACCCATGTGCCAGAAGAGGTCTCTCGAGATCTGAGCGAGATATTTGCAGCCTACACCTACAAATAGCACCTCAGGGCCTACAGAAAAGGGACCTTTTTGCTATCCGACGTCCAGACTCCGCCGAAAACATCTTTGCACTACAAGGCTGCTGTTGTACTCTAATTTTACCATTGTAGTCCGTTGTAATCATCTGTAACCAGTGAGGAAAGTCAATAAAAGATTAACTTTTGAGGTGAACGTATGCGGAGATAGCCGAACCACTATAAATTTTGTGTCTCTGTCTATTTCTTTCCATTTTAAGTTTATTATTTTTCGTTTTTTATCCTCTACATTACTTAGATCTGTGATCTATGATCATTTATTGCCGATCTATGTTCAGACTCTGGTGCTTTCATGATATTTGGGGTTTTTGACCAATTTTGACGCAAACACTTTGGTGCTTTCACCAAGAGCAGCTAACTTAGGGATTTTGCCACTTGGAAGTTGAATTTGAAGGCGTAAGGATTCAGATCTAAAAAGCTATGACAAGGCAATCAAGTAGAAGACAAAAAGCAGAGAGAAGTCAGCATGAAGGAAGTTAGGAGGCCTCATCAGGGGCTAATCAGACTTCGGCTTTCATCACCAGAGACGAGATGGATGATGGGAGTTATGCTTGAAGAGTTTCAAAAAAGGTAGGAGGAAATGATGCAGAACCTCCTCAGACAGTTTGGACAAGTAGGGGCAGCTGGAGCTTAAGGAGTTCAGATCAATGGAGCTGAAGCAGAAGGACCCAACAGACAATCATATGGGGCAGCTCAACAGGACGCAGCCCCTAATCAGCACACAACCGCAAATCAGAATGGATCAAGGCTCGGGGGCATACCACCTGGCAATGATGAACCGATCCTTGGAGGAACACTAGGTGATACCACACAACTAGATGCTGGCTGGAATACAGGAGTGCGTAATGACGAATACGTGCCGGAATTCCCTCGGGGACTCAGGGAGGGGGGACCCTTGATAGACAACGCTGTATTGGCTGAGATTATCAGGCGAACTATGCGTGGAGGTTTGACAAATAGAGATCTGGAAGGAGTGAATTGGAGTCTGTTTACTCGTGATATAAGAATGGCTCGGAGTCCATCGGAATTCAAACTACCTACGCTAGAGGTATACAGTGGCAAGGCTGATCCTATTGATCACTTGATGAGATACATAAGACACATGGAAGTGCTGGGGGCATCGGAGGAAGTTAAGGCCCGATGTTTCCCTCCATACTTGATGGATATAGCTGCTATGTGGTTTAGACAGCTGGAAGAAGGATCTATCAGGACATGGACTGAATTGATGGACATGTTTTTGAAGTAGTTTGGGGTTCATATCAAAAGGCTAAAGAATGTAATGACGCTAACATAAGTAAAGCAAAGGGTAGAGGAATTGCTCAAGGTTTTCTTAACTCGGTTCAATGCAGCGGTTGCTTTGGTGGATCGGCCGGATCCATCGATGGTTTTAATGGCAACCGTGTCTGGAGTTAGAGAGAATTCAGCTTTCAAAGTGTCATTGATACGGGACCCACAAAATGGATCTCGGGGAATTATTTCACGAAGCTAAGAGATTCCTACGGTAGGAGGATGCATGTTCAGATATGAAGTTGAAGGAAGTGAACGCGGCTAAGGATGGAGGGCCATCCAGCGGAAGTTCGGACAAAGATAGGGAAAAGGGAAAAAGGAAGCTGGATGATGAAAAGGAAACGCTAGGAAGCAGTGGAGAGAGCCAAAATTTTCCACTTACATAGGATTAAACGAGATGTTAGAACAGATATTCATAAAGACTCGGAATCGCCTTCCCTACCGAAGGCCATCAAGGAGAGAACCCTCGGAACATGAAAGGCCATCACGAAGGCACTGTCTCTTTCATGATTTGGATGGACATGATACCAATAGCTACATGCATCTAAGGATATAATTGAGGAGCATATAAGGAATGGCTAGTCACAACAATACGTCGGGGCTTGAAATACGGCGGTGGAACATGAGCAGCCACCATCTACCACAAACAATAATGGCGCAAGGCCCAGGAATGATGGTCAGTTGGTTATCAACTGACAGGGATGATGTCGAATAAGTAGCAAACTACAGACAAATGGCCAAGTCATTTACTCATGTACGAAGACGGAGATGGCTCCTAGGCATGCTCTGAATGATGATAAACCAAAATGCTATGGTTTGTGAAATCTGTTTTTTGTTTTTGGATTGGACGCTCATTTTTCTGGTTTGGTTTTGGAGTTTGGTTTGAACTCCTGATTCTTTTTGTTTTCTGGTTTGGACTTTTGTTTAGACGATTGTTTTCATGTTTAGATATTGGTTTGGATTTCTGGTGTGGATTTTTGGTTTTCTGATTTGATTTGGATTTTGGATCGGATTTTGATTGTATTTTTATCTATTTTTTGGTAAATGGTTGTCGGGTATGGATTATACCTTGCAAGGGGTAAGTCGCTTTGTCCGAGCGTGGCGAATTGACTTATTCAGGTCATCGAGTATGGACTATGCTTGACAAGGGTCTGGAGAGACCAGGATTTGGCCAAGGACTTAGGCCTAGGACTTAGGCCCTGTATTATCGGTTGCTATTTCAGGTCGTCGGGTATGGACTATGCTCGACAAGGGTTCGGAGAGACCAGGATTCGGCTTAGGACTAAAGCCATGGCATTACTCGGCATCCAGGGACACTAGACCACGGATACCAAAGCATTGCTTGGCATAGGTCGCTGAGTGTGGCTTACGCTTGGCAAGACCCGGAGAGGTTATAGATTTGGATATTGGCTATGAAAAACTAAGGATTTGGAATTGGACCCGGAGCGGTCTCGGATTTGGATATCGACCTAGAGAGATCATGGATGTGGTTATTGGTTATTGGATATGGATAGATTAGAACTCGGTTGTTGGGTTCGGATGGATATGGAATTGGCTAAGACTTTGGCTACTGGATTTGGAATCAGACATCGACTCGGATCAGTCAAGAATGATGCACTTGGATGGGATGGCTTGGTAATGAATTGGATTATGAATCGGATGATATGGCTATAGACGGAATATGGACTTCAGATGTTGGATTCGGAATTATTCAAAGCAACACTTCTTACCACAAGGCATGTTTTGAGGGGAAAATGTTATCCCACCTTTTGTCAAGGCCGGAATATCAACAAGCTGACTGGAAATGATGGATATCAGGATTGGGGATCAGTTGGAATCAAGGTTACGATGCATAACGACCAAATTTGACCAAACTCAGATTACGGTGAAATTGGCAGAAGATGAAGAGCAAGGCTAGAAGAGGCTATGTTTCAATTTTCAAGTCAAATGGAATTCATATGCTCAAGATAATGATGAATACTTATGCAAGATAACCTCACATTCGGTATGATTTCGTATCCATCAGAACGGATACGGATTCATCCTTCATATCGATCAGAGGAGAGGGAGGAAGGTTTCGACTCGATGATTTCGTGTCAGTCCAGATGGGAATAAGCGGCATGCTTCAAATCGATACTTTCGTATCGATCATGAAGAACTTGATGCTTTCGTATCCATCAGGATATGTTCTGATTCGTATCCACCAGGTAAGGCTTCATTCGTACCCATCCAAAGATTGAGTTTCGTATCCATATGTTGGCCTTTCCAATCCCTGTTTTGTATCCATCACCTTGCGACCTTTTCGTATCGATCAAGAAAGCATTCTCCATGGTTATTTCGTATCGATCAGCACGTACAGGATCAATACGAAATGTACTACTGGAATCGACATGAAAAAGGGCATGAATTGATGGATGCGAATGTAACGATGCAAGCAGTTGGACACGAACGTACCGATGCGAAACTATAGGTATGAATGGGCATGAATCATGGATGCAAATGAAGAATGTGCACGACTCGAGGGAAGAAAAGTTCAACACGGCATGAAAAGTGGATCAAGCCTTGAAAATAGAGCCACGTCATCAACGCACACGTGCATGGTGTCGATACGAACAACTATCGATACGAAACGATCGATTCGAACCAAGGGCACTACATTTCGAATCGATCATATCTTGAGATCTACAAGTCCAAATGTTATAAAATTTTCACAGAAGCTTACGTACAAGATAAAGAAGGTTCATGCCAAATTTCGACTCCATTGGTAAAATCTTGATCGATACGAATTACGTTCGTATCGATCACAGATCGAGTCAAAATCGCCTGGAATCGATCGCGTGGGCCCACCCACGTGCTAGAAGAGGCATCCCGAGATCTGAGCGAGATATTTACAGCCTACACCTATAAATAACACCTCAGGGCCTACAGAAAAGGGATTCTTTTGGCTATCCGACGTCCAGATTCTGCCAAAAACATTTTTGCACTATAAGGCTGCTGTTGTACTCGAATTTTATCATTGTAATCCGCTATAATCAGTTATAACCAGCGAGGAAAGTCAATAAAAGATTAACTTTTGAAGTGGATGTAGGCCGGAGATAGTCGAACCACTATAAATCTTGTGTCTTTGTCTATTTCTTTCCTTTTTAAGTTTATTATTGTTCATATTTCATCCCCTACATTAATTAGATATGTGATCCGTGATCATTTATTGCTTAGACCTGTTAATGAATACTCGAAATATTCGAAATCCATCTGCATCCGTATACGAAAACATGAAAAAGATTCGATATCCGAAAAGCGGATGCGGTTATCCGATATCCGAAACATATTTCGGATACGGATACGGATATGGCTGTATCCGTATCCGATAAATATCCGTCCAGTTTGAAATTAAATATTTATATATTAGTATGTTATTTTATATCCATAAATTTAATACAAATACACTAATTTATTGTACGGATTTTATGTGATTGGATTACCTATTGTTAATTTGATGTAATTTATGTATTACAAGGTTTTTTCAACTTTTTTCAATCAAAGAAAATGAAATATGCATTATATTGATTAATTTTCGGATACATTTTGAGGTTCGGATACAGATATTTTCGGATATCCAAAAATATCCGTATTCGCTAAGTCGGATACGGAAATTTTCGGATATTCGAAAATTTTAGCGGATACGGTTACAGATAATATTCAACGGGTATTCGCGAATATTGGATATGGATTCGGATATAGATTTTCATTTTCAGATACGGATACGGATACAACACTATCCGTATCCGACTGAATCCGTTTACAGACCTAGTTGATCTGTGTTCATACTTTGGTGCTTTTACGATATTCGGGGTTTGTGACCAATTTTGGTGCAAACACATGTGTATATATTTAAATATATTAATCTATAAAATATTTAAAGTATATAACTGTATTGATGAAATCTGATTATACAATTTTTTTGCCTTGACCAAAACAATTTCTTTATATATATACATATATATATATATACATACATACATATATATATATATATATACACATATACATATATATATATATATATGCGTTTGTGTGTATTAACATGTATAATTTGATTTAACAAAATACGATAGATAGTTACATATATAATAGAATGTTGAAAATAATATAGGCAAGAAATAAAACCTTTTACCTCTTCAATCATATTAGTTGTTACCACTTTGTATTGCAAGCTGTTTCCTCTTCGAAGTCCACCTCCTTTCTTCCCCTAGCTTGATTTGCAAGACTAAGCTATAGGCTCTAAGTTCTCTCTAATTGAGGCTAAGGTTTTACAATTGGTAAGTGTATCAAGAGTGAGAGAAGATGGTGGTATCTATAGCCCTATAACGACTATAAAATCTGGTTTATTTTCCATATTTCCTCTCGGTTTGCTCTAAATCTGATATCTTTTCAAATGAACAAAACAAACCCTAGTTTCCTACACTATAGACAGCCACCTTATTTACAAACATTTTGTTATTTTTGGCATAATTACTATGTACTATTAATTGTTTAAATATTTATTTTAGCTTATTCATTTATATAAATTATTATGTTATTTAATTAATTTAAAGACCATAAATAAATTAAAGACATAAAAAATAATGCAATATTTATATTGATTCCATAATTTAATTCATAACATTTATAAACTAATTAAGTTAAGTTGAATTTTCGAAAATAGTTGATAAATAATATTGCGTAACTCCTTGGTGTGAACTCTGCCCTTAGTAAGATTTAAGAAATTTCAATATTAAAAATGTGTTAACTTTGCTGAAGCATAGTTGTAGACATGAGCAATTAATCAAAAATCAATTAGGTTAAACAAAATTTCAGATCTATTAAAGTTGCACTTTAACATCCATAGTTAATTGAGTAACACAAGATGAAAGCCCTTAGTTCAATATAATAATATTTACCGATTTTAACCATTTTATCCATTAGAGATTTTGACATTAAGTTGACTGCCCATCACGATAACACCGACCTTGTACAACGAAGGAGACAAATCCTCTCTTGAGTAGTGTTTCAGCAAATATCCAACAATGGATGTAACATGAGCATCTATCATGTGATTGACCATAATTAAAATACAATCAAAACATTTGAAGAACCACAATACTCTCAAGTTTGAAGGCTACTGCATATCAATACACAAGACCCTTTATTTTGACTTGTTTGTATTTAACATGTAGAAAACTCTCAATGGGTCATTATGTGTTTGTTCCAAGAAAACATGAGTATGTAGACTCTTGGTGTCCCCAAAAGACATGGGTAATTCATCGTTCATTGTATGGAGATCGTTATGCACACTAGTCTCAACCGATGTGTTGATATCCTTTTCTTGATATGTATTAACTTGTAACATTTAAGAATAAATATTTTAAATATAATAATAAATACTTATGGTTAAAAAAAATATTCACACTATTAAATACATTTACTAAGGATTTTCTACTTGTATATATTTAATATTTTTAAAGCACTAATATATCATAGTATGAAAATACATGTAATAGAAAACTAACCAAAATCATACTAGCTCTATCACACATGTACTGTTAGCAAGCACATACATTAATTTTTTTTACAAAAACACTCAAAGAAAGAACATGATCCCATAAGGATTCAATGCAAGCCAAAAACCAACCAATTAGCTAAGAGAAGTAGCTTACTATAGTTATGGAAAAAATAAAGCTCTTGTCCCGATCTTAGTGTAGCAACTTGCACCTTAATATGCCTAAATTTTTGCTAAATCGAAAACCCAAGTCCATCAAAGTACGGATCATTGGTTTTGGAATCCTGCAAATAAAAAAATGTATATAAGAGCACTACCGATATAAACTCACAGCGGAATAGTAAAGTACAACAAAACATATAGCTACCAACCAAGGTTTGCACCTCTGATGTTTAGTGTTCTTGTTAGTATTGAGCATGCATAAGGAAATCTGACTTTTCGCCATTCTCGCCTTGCATTAGTACATGTTCCTCTAAATCTATCATGCAGGGTGACTAATAAATTATACACTTTATACAAAACACTAGGTTATGTTGGTTGTCTACTATTACATATTCTGTCTTTTTTTTACATAGTCGTCTCGACTTCACGTACACATACAATATTCCCCATCTACTTGTAGTAGACAATAACTACACACACGCACGCACACGCATATATATATATATATATATATATATATATATATAAGTTACATAGTCCCCCTTTGGACCAAGATACTTCGTTGCTAGTATCTATAACTCAACACGTCGTACGGATTCATCATCAATGCGGTATCGCGTCTTCATCATCGTGATACCAAGGTCCTCTCGTAGTGCCTAATAACAACATCACAATAGTTCAGCTGTATTCTATCCGGTTTTAAAGGGCCACCATAAAGGGTTATCTAGCCATGCCTCCTAACAAATAAAGTAGCAAATAACTATGGCAGTGCGTGACCTAAATATGATCTACACTAGTAGAAGGTCTAGCTCGTTTAGGCGTACCCTTGTCTTTTCGCTGACCATTCAGGACCAATGACGTTCTCGACCTATGAAACAACTCCTACTCTAGTATATGGTATCAATCTCATTGTCATAGCACCAAGCCTTGCTCGCCATCCCATTTAGATTGCCTAATGCAATTTAGGAAACATCCACTTGTAATTTAAAAGATTTAAATATTTTTCCTATCTACTGCCCTGTTTCATTATTAAACCTACATCACCGTTCTTTTTAAATATTTCCATCCTCCCTTGGTTACTAAACTTTCTTACTTATTCATTTCATTACTTACCTACAATTTATTGTTCATTATTTATTTTTTAGCTTGTCATTACTATATATATATATATATATATATATATTACAAATTTACCACTATTCCTATCACTATTAAAACTTTTAGTTCAATATAGGGATTTCTGCATTTTAATGCGTTGGAACTACGACTCCCCTAAAGGAAAAGATTAAAACTATAAATTTCTATAACTTATCTAAAACTAGAATTTGTGTTCCGTTTGGACTTACAAGAAAATATCCTTTACAACTATTAAAATAGGCAGCACAAAATATGGTAAATATTCTTATTTTATACATCTCGTTCTTTTAGGAATATTCCTTGTTATTTCAAACAACACGCTTTTATTTATGAATCCGAACTTGATAATCTATAAAAATTTACATTGCAACACGCTACATTCCAATAAGTCCCAATAAATTTTTATGATATCCACATTTATTCTCATACATTATTTAAACAACAAATCTGGAATTATTATATAATTTATTAATTCATGGACTACCTTTTACCCATGGTTTCTAGATTCTAACATATGCAATATTAAATCTAAGTTATTAATTCACAGAATATGTCAGCATGGTTTATAAATTCATTACATGTATACAACTAGGCATACTGGAACAGATTTACAATGATATAAATCCAATATTATATAAAAGTATATAATTTACCACTCAACTTCTAGCTTTTCAAATCTCCACATCTAATCCATGCTATTCCAATTTGTCTCCCATTTTCCTCCCTATCGGAATATATATATATATATATATATATATATATATATATATATATATATATATATATATATATATATGAAATCTAGATCTGAGAAGAGATTTGGATTTAATTTAGGTTTGAATCTGGATTTATAATTTACCTTGGCTTTGGCGATTCGGTTTAACCCTATTCTTCTTTTCTATTATCCTCTAGTATTCTCCACTTGTATATGCGTATATATACTATAGGTTTATTTAGGTTTAAGAATCTATAGAGAAGAGAAAATGCAAGAGCTTTGTCGTTGCTTCAGAAAATATAAGAAGTAAAGTGAGGGTTAGGACCGGAATTATAGAGGTTCGAATCATTGAGAGCCGTTAGATTATTTTCTATTAAATCTGAGCCGTTTGGCCTATGTTCAATTTGCAGCCGCCATCACCACCAATCGATTGCTACGGTGCCATTGGTAGGGACTATGAAAGAAAATGATGGGAAAGTGAGGGAAGGATTTGACAAAACTACAACTTAAGAGCAAAACCCATTAGATCCTCATCCACTACCAAAGGAGCAAAAGCGGTTAATTTGTAGGCGTCGAAAGAGGTATCCCTATTGGAACGGGGATAACTAATAGTTTTCTATGGACTAGGAATGCACGGATCAAGGAGTGGAGACAATATAAAGAAACATGACCAAAAGATTGATAATGCAGATATCTTATTTCCAATCATAAGACGCACCCATTAAACCAAACCGATCCTTCGATAAATGAACTTTTGCTAATGGCAACTTTATTTTAGGTTTAACTTCAACCGAAGTCATTGCATACTCAAACATTGAGTTTCTCGATAAATTTCTAATGGCCGCCGACGGTGCGTCATTATATTTCCAACATCAAACTATTTCCGTGGTATAAATGAAAATAAAATAAACTAACCATCGGAATCCGTTGGAAGCCATCACAAATGAAACTGTTGGCAGCCATTGAAAAATCACGAATACCAATAGCCCAGGCCGATAGTTTCATTCATTTCATTCTCTTTCCCAAATCAGACCTCCCCTCCTCCAAACCCTCCTTCAACCCCTCCTCAATGCCGTAAATAACCTTCCACGCCACCAGCAGGTCTCCATCTTCGATTTCAACTAGCTCCATCATTTACTTCTCGGTAAGAAATTTAATTCCTACACCCTATTTAACTTTGATTTGTTCGATTAAGGTTAATTTGCTGTTATAGTTGTATAATACCTCATTGATTGTTTGATATACCTTATTGAATGCTAATTAGGTTGTTATTATAATTGGTTATCACTGAATTGTTGACAAAAAATTTGTTTAATGTATATGTGCTTTAATTGGTGTATATGCGTTAATTAATTAGTGCATACGTGCATTAGGGCTACTTTGGATTAATTAGAGTCGATGCTCAAAATTTGGTGTATGCGTTTTTAAGATGGCGAAAACGACGATTTAGTGTATGCGTTTTTTAGAATGTAAATAAATTATTGTAAATTTTTTTGTATAATACGCTTTACTTCTTGTAAATCTCTTAAAGAGTTTTTGGCCCCATCTGACAAATATTTTGCATGATCATCGTATGGATATTCGTTTATATCATAGAGCGGACATTTATATTCATTCGATACAATATTTGTCGGATTTGTCCATGTATTAACAAGTTACAAACACGGTAGTAATTATATTTTGCAAATCATTTTATTTTAAGGATTCATAAAATTTCGACAACGCTTTATTTTTGTTCCATGTATACACACATATGTATGATAGAGGTAACAAAAAGGAAGTACTGTTGAAATTTCGTTGAATCGTTTAAAATAAAATGATTTGCAAAATATAATTACAACCGTGTTTGTAATAGGAAGTAGGATGACCAACTGCCAAAGTGTAAAATATAACCTAAAATTTGTAGATTATATTCATATAATAATTTGTGTAAGTCCATTTGAAAATAAAATTAAATAGAATAATAATATATATTTGCAAAAATTTAAATGTATGATTTATTTGAAAAATAAAATATCAAGACGTAAATGATTAATACGTTTTATGTTTTAAAGTAGGAAAAATGATCTAGTATTTTATCGATCGGAGATGGATATATTAACCAAGAAGAGAAATTGGAGGCTTAATAAGTGAACATTTTCGAAATGGTGTACACGTCTTTATTGAATTCGCTTTACGTAATAATGGAAACGATGAAGAAATTCGTTGTCCATGTATTTGGTGCAAACGATTAAAGCATTTGATACCCGATATGATAATAGTTCATTTGCGCCAATATGGTTTCGTGCTGAACTATTTGGTGTGGGATCGTCATGGAGAAGTTATAACACCTAATCCCGTACATACGGAGGAGGGGGTGGATAATGAACTTGTTCTGACGAATCTCATAGAAGATATGGTTGAAGATGCAGCACATTCAATGTTCCCTACTATTAAAGTTGATGATAACGATGTTAATGTCGAAGAAGAACCAAGTATTGGAGCAAAAAAATTATGATTTATTAGAGGCTGCTAGGAAACCACTTTGGGATAGTTGTACAAGCAGTACTCCACTATCAGTAACTGCATAATACATTGCGATGAAATCAAAATACAGCTTCAAAAAAGCTGGGTTTACAACTATAGTACAAGCCGCAAAACGGCATATGCCACCTGATAATTTAATTTGCGAAAATCATTATGAAGTGAAAAACTTATGTCTGCTTTTGGTTTGCCATATCAAAAAATAGATACATGTTTAAATGGTTGCATGTTGTTCTGAAAAGAAGACATCAGTCTTAGGAATTATAAAATATGTAATAAAATTTAATTATAATTATTCTTAACAGGTACTTGAATCATCTAAAGAAAAAAGTGAGACAAAAAGCACGAGTTGAAGATTCGATATGCAAATAATATATCGAAGAAGAAGCTTCGTTTTTTTCTCTCATTATTTCATTGACCATGTGTACTTATCTTTTGAAAATGCTATGCGAAATGATGAGGGCATTGAACAAGATTTTTTTGAATCAATGCTATCAATTTTTATACAGCAGGGATGCCATGCTGAAAAATGTGTAAAAGTATGGTTAGACGATAGAGATTACCATGTAGCCCACACATACGTTCTTCTTAATTGTACAGAAGCTGCGCCATTTGTTAGGTACTAACAAATAACACATCTAAAATTATTTAATTGAATAATACATATGCGTATTAATTATAAAGCAGTATATTATCTGTATATGCAGTATTTATGAATCACAGCATCCAACCGGGGATATTGGCAAAAATTCACGTAAATGATCTGGTAAATTGTATGGTCGATGAAGGGTTGAAACATCTTGCGATGTGACCAAAAAAAATTAAGACATATCCAATATTATTTGTCGATGGATACAAATTCAACACCAAAGAATACGGGGCTGAAAAATTAACTAACAATACCGGTGTATATGTTAAAGGTAGCGATGATCCAAATGATCGCACTTTACGGTGTGTTAACTCATGTTTTGCAATAACATATTTC
The DNA here is from genome assembly GCA_030765085.1 of Allium cepa. Taxonomy (NCBI): domain Eukaryota; kingdom Viridiplantae; phylum Streptophyta; class Magnoliopsida; order Asparagales; family Amaryllidaceae; genus Allium; species Allium cepa. Next base: position 733,777,485 of record CM060943.1, read on the forward strand.
ACCAGACCCGCGGAAGAAGTTTATTTGTTTAGATGCAACTGGTTCAATAATGCTCCAGGTTTTGGAATCAACGTGCACCAAAAATATAATATTGTTGAAACAAAGCATACATCACGTTATCATAAGTACAATCCACTTATACTAGCAAAACATGCCCTACAAGTTTATCATGCTCCTTATCCATCTTTGAAAAGAGATAAAGCAGATTGGTCTGTGGTTTTTAAAACGAAGGCAAGATTTGCGTTTGATGGAAAGAATATTCCAGATGAACAAGCATACCAAGCGGATATCGGAGAAAATGGCGAATTTGCAATAACAGATGATTAAACCGATTTAGGACCTCTAAACGATGAACCAAATGTATTTGCAGAGGCATTTAAGACCACAGAGGAAAATAATATAGAGTACGAGATAGAGTCTGAATCAGAAAACGACGAGGACTAATTTAATAGTATACATGTTGAAAAATGGTAATTTATGAGAGTATTGATGTTACACTTTTTTATATGTTACATGCAATTATTGATGTTAAATCTTGATATGTTTACTCATAATTGAATGATATATTCCACCATAATAAAATAATATGTATGTTATGGGTATTACAGATGTTCTTCTTTAGGTGGCAAAGTTCTTTACAGTCTGGTTCCTCCTTTGGGTCCTAGAAAGGGACAGGTCGCGGCGGTGGTGATGACAGTGGACCTTCGTTGGAGGCACCGTGTACGGTAGTTAGATTGCTACCGAAAGCTGATGGCTTGTAAGTATTAAATTCACTTCAGCATTATAAATATTTTATATGATACATTAGTCATGATTTGTCTGTATCATATTTAATGCAGGGTTTTTGAGCTTGAGCCTTCTAACATTGTGCTCAATATATCAAAGCAGGCATACATGAGTCATATGATTACATGCTGGTCGAAGTGTAGCAGGATCCTTGACCATGTATGGCAGAGCATATGGCCGTACTTCCTGATAAGTGTAAAATTATATATCATTATATATAATCACTTTATAATTTACTGAGTAGGTATAAATGTATAACTTATATTTTTTCAACATATATATAGGGGACAGTAAACTTATAAGAAGAGGACGTGCCTCTTTGCCAGCACCACTGGTACTCAAAAGTGGCAAAGAATTATAAGGATACGATGTCTACCATAAGAAAAATCAGAAGGAAGCCACTAGATAGGCACTAGCGTCTGGGATGCTTGGGTCGTATGGTGGGGTAGCGACGAATTAAAAGTAAGTCTATCGGATATCATTTTAATTTATTCAGTACGGAATACATAAAATATACCTGCAAAATATAATCTTAATTTTTAATTTGCAGGTGAGTCGGATAGGAATTCTACGAACAGGCAGAAAAATCCTGTCACTCACCATGGTGGCTCAAAATCATTCCAGTATCATCACGAGGACCTAGTAAATTAGTTAATTGCAATTATGAATGGTTATTACATTTTAAGTATAATTTGTATGAACAACAATAACATACATCAATTATTGCAGGAAAGAGGGCGTGGGGATCCCGTCTCGTATATGGACGTGTTTGAGCATACTTATGCCATTAGGCAGACGGACGACGAGGGACCAGTGTCGTATGCTTGACATGAGGATGATAGAGCGTACGCTGCACATGTAAGTATTATTAATAATGACCATTTTAATTAATTAGTTATAAAATATTATAATAATGTCATGTAATATTTATTTGTGTTTAATTTTGCATTGCAGGAAAAATCTACTAGGCACGTGCGTAGATGCTTGAGCATTATAGATGGGAGCAAATGACCACTGACGAGGAGGACGCTGTTTTTGACTCTGTATGGACCCGACCAAAAGAAACATGCGCTACGGCTACGACAACCATTCGGTAATTTATAGAAATTAACCAAGTTGTAAAATTTGCTTAGTTTTTATAAAATTTACGTAATAACTTAAACATATTTCGACTTGTTTTGTAGGCTCGGACATCACAAGGGATTACCGAAGGGCTTTGGGCAACGCGGAAATTAATGAGCTTAGACAGCAGATTGCACAGCTGCAAGAGCAGGACCGTCTTCGAGCAGTGCAAATGGAGTAGCTCAATCAGCATTTGGCCAAGTATGTGGAGTGTCATGGAACATTCCCTTCGTTCAGTGCTTCCGGAGCCGATGATGAGTCCTAAAATATGATTTGCAGGTTTTTTATGGGCATGCGGTGTTGGCTATAATTTGTGTATATAAACATTGAATGATGATGAGGTTAATTTATGGACATGTGGTATTGGATATAATTTGTGTATATAAACATTGAGTGATGGTGAGGTTAATTTATGGACATGTTGTGTTTTCCATTGATTTGTGTGGATGATTTGGTGGTTGATTTGTGGAGTTGATATGTGGAGTTTGATGTTGGATGTAAATATTGGAGTTGGATGGGTGAAAGTGATGATAGAATGTTTGTTTTGTATTGATTGGATATGTTTGGGTTTGATATTATGATGTTTTAGTTTTATATTGATATCGATTTCAGTTTATATATGTGGTTTATATATTGATTTTGATGAGTTGTGTTATATATTAGGATGGAAGTGATGCTATATTGCTAAAAAAAATTTTTACCCAGATTTCCAACGGCTTTTTGGGCGAAATTTTCGTCGGGTTCCAATGGCTTTTTGGGCGAAATTTTCGACGGCTTAATGGAAATTGCCATGCCATGTGGACGTCGTCGCCGTTTGGAATTGCCATCGGAAGAACCATCGTCAATCGTCGTAATGAATTCGTCGAAGCCGTTAGAAATGGACGAAAGTCGTAGTCCGTATTCCATCGACTTGCATGGCCACCGATGGCTCCGTCCCATCGGAAATCCCAGTTAATGTTGTAGTGTACCAAGTTAAGACTAAAACATAGATAATATCAAAACATAGAAGGAATTATATAAAAGACCCAAATATGAATGGATAACACTTGTTTTCAAGCCTTATCCACTGTAGGAGTCAATTGCGTATCGATGAATACTTTTCTTATAACGATAATATGATCAACATTCAATATCGAACACCCTTAATCTTTGTTAGTGAACTCAAAGAAGAACAAGATCTTATTGTATTTGATCAGAACCGTCCTTTTAAGCTTCTAAACATGTTGATGGTGATTGGAAGCCAACATAGATGACAAGGTAGAATCAAGAAACCCACAAGGTGGTGCGTTCTCCCACCACCTCCGTATACTAGCCTCCTTATTAATCAAATTGAACTCCCTAGGTATGTAACCGCCTGCATTTCACGATTTGCATTCGAATAAAAAGAACAACCAGAAGCAACAACCAACCCTTCTAAGAAGGGTCGATATTAACAAAATGATGCTTATGCACAAGAAACTATGTGCAACCTAGAATCACGTTAGTTTGATTTTCGTCACATGCAATAACCATTTTGGGTTGATAGACGATTACAATAGAAGGAAGAAAAACCTCTCCATCCAACGTAAAGAAAAAATCTATGGAGTAGTAAGACGATTTTGAAAGATGCAACTAGAGAGAAGTTAAAGCAACAGGCTGGAAAGAACTTAATGACACAAATGAGAGAAGATTCGGGGAGGAGATAGGAGGGAGCGACCAAAAGAGAGCATGCCTTCAGATATGGACATATGGCAAGGGAGTTGAAAGGGTGAGGTTGGGACCGTGATATTTGGATGTAGACAAATGAGGGATGCATTGTAAAAATAACTAAACGGAATATGGATCACATGTCATATCATATCGCAAACACATCTCGTCATGAAAAATTAAGTGGGACATGGACATGAGCGAATCTAGCCATCAAGTCCAGGGGCATCAAATACTTTTCCGGAGGAGGGGAGGGGGTGTTAGTCCTTGAGATGATGGTTTTGATGACAACAACCTTAGAATAGAATTATAAAATATACTAACATTATAGTTTATATATATATATATATATATATATATATATATATATATATATATATATATATGATTTAACCATGCAGGTGCCAAGAATGAAGACTATACAGTATAGAGATTCAAGATATCAAGATTGAAGACTCATGAGTATCAAGAATATCAAGAGTTCAAGATTTCAAGAATAAGTAATTTAATTAGGAATTTTGTTAAAACTCCTAGAAAAACACCGACATCTTAAAATCCAATTTATTCGTGAAACAGAATCCACTTCGAGCACGTTAAAGGGATGGAACCCTAAGTAGGATGGAACCTACGAAAAATCTAGTGGGACGTTGTTTTGTATCCACTAACTTTTATTCAAAATGATTTTACAAAATTATATCTTGTTTTCAAAATGATTTCAAAACATTCCTTTTAAAAAAACCAAAATCATTCATCCTAGTTTTAAATACTTTTAGCCTCAAAATAATCTTTAATTTCAAAATCAAATTATCCTTAGTATTAAACTATCTTTTAATAATAATATATTTAACTTTTAATATTTATACTTAGATTTAAATATAAAATTATAGTAAAATTTTATATATACCAAAATATTATTCTCTATATTTATTTATGTATTTTAACTATAGTTAAGTATATTTATAAATGTTTAAAATAGTTTTAATATAAGATAAAAGTTATTTTCAAAAGAAAAACAGAACACCAAAATTTCCTTTGGGATGTCGACATACCCAAGTTACCCATGTCGACATAGTGTCAGTTAATTTCAAAAATTTGAATTCCAAAAGAAGTTTCTATTCGTTATATCCCTTCGTGAATGGACATGGCTGTTGTTCTTATATAAATATGGGCTATTTTCAACGAATTTCTAATCATATATTTACTGGTTTTCACTTCTCTTCTTCTTCCACATTTCTTTATATATATTCTTACCATTACTCTATCGAAATCAACATTGAATCTAACTAGATCATTTCTGGTTTGATTCTCTATCACTATCTCAACAAGATCCTCAATGCTATTCATAGTTATAGGCTTCTTTGTAATCATTTCTGTGAGAAAAGGTGTGATTGTAGCCTTGAAAATCAATCAAGTGTAAAAGGTGTGATTGTAGCCCTGTAAATCAATTGGGTGAACTTGTTGCCCGTGAAATCAAATATCTCTATCTAGAGGATTGTGAATCTAGAGGGTGTACCTCGTAGCCTTGAAATCGAAGGGTGTAATTGTAAAGATTGCTTTTGAAAGGAAATCCGTACTTGTGTGCGAGACTGAATATAGGGTAACTCCGAACCAATATAAAATCTGTTGTATTCTTTCCTTTACTGATTTTACTTTATTTCTACATCTGTGTTTGATTCTGTGATCATATCTGTGTCTGAATATTGCATACATTTGTGTTCAAATTAACAAAAACTCAAAAAGATTTAACAGTTCCTTAAAACATTATTCACCTCCCTCTAGTGTTTATTTTATTTTTAAGATCCGTAATACGCATTTCTAACGTGGGGGTGGGGTGAGGAAGCAGAAGTTTGTGTATAATGTAAACAACATGCTTGGCTAAGCATGATTTTATTAATAAAATGCAACCTGGTATTAAAAATTCAATTTTTGAAGGGGTCAGCATGGTCTTCTTGTAGATTCGCTTCTGGGTATGGATCACCTCTATACATAGAAAAGCTAAATCGAACATAGATCACATCACATGTTATATTGCAAACACCTCTCTACGTAAACATAGAAAATCAAACCAAATATGAATTACAATCATGTTATAACCAAGCGGAACGGATCAAATGTTATGTTATTGCAAACAAAACAAGTATCCATCGACCTAAAAGCCAACGAAACCTGCACTACATATCATGTTATATCACAAACAAAACCATCTTTTATACTATAACCATCTCTTAAGCACCTCTTTCCGTAACTGCCAAATGTACCATAGATTACATTTCATGTTGCAAGCACTGTATCCTACGCTGAAAAGCATAAATTAATCCCACTTTAATCTTCAATATTATTTTTGATTTCACTATCGACTTCTATAAATAGTTAGCAGAATCCGCTTGAAAGATTCTGTTTTATGCGACGGCTCGGCCTAGAATTTTTCAGTTTCTTTCTATAATTATTACGTACTAGAAGCCTTTTCTTAACCTACTTCCCCTCTCGTTTTTTCTTGATTCTCTGTTAAATACATCTTATTCGACTCCGAAGCAGCTAATCAAACATAACCATGGAGTTCATCAAAGCCTTGGAGGAAGAAAAGAATAAAATCCTAGTTTTCAAAAGAGAGCTGCCTCTTAGCTTGCAGCTTATTTCACAAGGTATACTATTCCAAAACTGAGAATAGTAAATAGGATCTGAGATTTATGAGCTGGGTCTAAAAAAAGTTTCCATCTTGCAATTTATATCTATCAGAGATGGTATTTTTTGATGTTAATTTGAAAAGTAACATATGGGTATTGTTGATTTCTTCATTTTATGAGCTAGGTCTGGGAAAAGTTTTGACCTTTCGCTTTATTTTGATATGTTTTTCAGCAATCCAAACATATAAGCATACGCTGAATATAGATGACAGTGAAATCATTCCAAGTGAAGTGCCAGTTTTAGAGGAGTTTCTTCCACTGAGGCCTAGCTGTTCTTCTTTAGAGGAGGAGAAAAATAATAATGACAGCAATGATAATACTATTAATATTAATGATATTAATGATGGGAATAGGGACAACGTACCAGATTGGCTGAAATCTGCTCAGTTGTGGAATGAGCAGCCTGAGCCTATGGTGGTGAGATTCTTTTGGTTTTGTTATTATTCTAGTTAGTATCTGATTTTTGAACACATGCATGTTCCAGATTCTCCAAATTTTGTTGAACACAAAAATTATCTTCCACGCCCAAGTAAAAAAAGGCATAACTCAGTACACAAAATTTCACCGTAGGTGAAGATTCAAATGAGATCATCAGGCAGGTGACCTCTAATTTGGGATCTAACCTTTTGAAAATGATGGCATGCCTAACAATCGATTAGTGGAAACCAAAGCTTTAAAAGCGAAAGCATACCCGATGCGATCTCGTAAGGCAAAGCGTAAGGTTTAATTGATTGATAAAAAAAGTTAACAATTAATCATGTAAAACTACAAATAAGTAACAATATGAACACTTAACTATAAAGAGTTCAGTCCTAACCATTCTTTATTATTCATTCATAAAAGTATAAATAATTAAAACTATAATATATAAAATTTAAGCACTTGATTATATACATATAAATAAATAGTTCGATCCTTATTAGTATGTTGGAAGAATTCATATTTAGTTTTCAGCACTGTCACCTAATGGTGTGTACTTTATTTTTTCTTCCTCCTTCAATTCGCCTTCAAATTTTTTTTTTGGATTTTTGAAAATGATATTGGATTGATTGATTCTAGTGGAATCAGTCTCTGTTACAAGCAGTAGAAAATCATATAAGTTGTTATTTAATTTATTTTTCCTTTTAACAATTTGAATCAGTAGCCAACATGATTGGTGCACATGGTTGATGGTCTGGACTGTGAGACCAAAGATCACGAGTTCCAACCTCGAAACTCACAACTCTGTAACAAGTACCCGGATGTTCGACAGACACATGCTTTCTTAGAGTTTACATGCAAAGTTTAGTTTTCTATGTAATTCAAAAAAAAAAAAAATTGAATTAGTAGAATTTATTCCGAGGTTTAATGATAATTCAAAAAATTTCATTGAATATCATTTGAGAAAATTCATTACGTAACTCTCCATCGTTGTTTCAAAATGATATTAGCATGTCGATATTAAATTGAAAAGTTAAAAAACATTAACTTCAATTTTCTTAAATTTTGTTCTTTATTTGGCTTGCTATTAAATAATTGAAGTTTTATCATCAAAATTTACAACGGAAGATAAAAAATTCTTGATTTGCATACATCAACAATTTGAGACATGTGAGACGAATGTTTTGTACACTTCATATGGCTTAAGTTGCCGAGACATAAGTCTTAAAGGTAAAAAAACTTTTCGAAAAAGCCTTAAGGCATTTTATTTATCATTACCTTGAGATGAGTATCAAGACGGATTTTTTAATACATTGCTGCAAACAAATTGGATTGACTTTACTGAAAGCCAAACCATCTAATTAATTAAACCTTTTAGTGACGAAATTGCCATTTGATTTGTTATTGTTATAAACAATTTGATTCAACACTCTAAAATCATACGCAACAATATTTGGTAAAGGACATAAAGTTCTAATGGTCTTTGTATAATAAGTTATCTAATGGTAGGTAAAAGGATAAGATATTACAAATGAATGGGTTGGTTTGAATTTAGTTTTGATGGCTATATGCGAGAGAAATCATGTGTGATGATAATTTGATAAAAGAGGGTTGTAAATGTTTATAAATTGTGTATGTTATGTTTTATTTAATAAATTAAATTTGGGAATGGGAAGGTAATTTATAGACTTACTTTATTTCTTTCTTATATAGTTCGATTTGCATAGCATAGAGCTATCAAAATGAGCATGCTATATATACTTATCTTTCTGGTTTCCCTTCACAATATTTTGACTTCATGCATATTACAATCTAAACACAATTCTTCTCCTTCAAACATGATGAAGAAGCTAATAATAAAGAGGCTAAAGCAAAAATGAGAACGAGTATGGAATCAAATGTTGGAAATGAGAAATTGTTAAGAAGTATGAAAACAAAAACTCAATAAGAACATGCTTTAATAATTATTTCGATAGTAATGTCGTGAAATTTTAGGGATTCAAATGATTTTAGTTTGATTGTTTCTTTAAACTCCAAAACAAAAGAGATTCTAGATTGACCGAGAAAACTCTTCCAATAAATTATGTATATTATAAAAGTTCCAAATGTGATGTAAAAAAACATTATTGAAACATAATAGTGTCATTAACAAGCAATATAAACTCATATACAAACCATGCACGAGGTAAATACCTATATACCTTTGATTGCTTTCTTTTTCTTTTAAAAAAAATGTTTGTATGTTTTTTTTAATCGTACTTGGTGAATGAAAGAAGAACATCACAAAATTATTGTTGTTGCTATTTCTTGCTTACTCTAATCCTTAGTATGATGAGGAAAAACACTTTAATATTAGATGTTGGACTTTACTATTACGGTAACATTTTGTGTAGGTAAGCCATATTTATATAACTACAACTATCTTGGTGTTAAATAACTACCATCACGATTTGCAAATTCAATTTAAATGCGTTCCAGTAGTAGTTTTCAAAGTCGCGAAATGGCATTACATGGTAATAACCATATGTTCATATTTATTATTTAGACTAATTATTATGATATTGTGAATCACTTGTGTGTATTGTTTTTCAAAATTTTCACTTGGTTCTAACTATCCTTTTAACATAAGTTAACATAATTATGTTGTAATCATCCTTTATGCATAATTGCATGTTAATGAGCATAAAAATATTCCCCTTGGAAAGCTTTGTACATTTGTCATTTACAAACAGTTTTACCAACTACACATCTATTTCTAATTTTAGTTTATTCCATAAGTGAATTGTCATATGATTTTAACGTAATGTGCACAACTTAAGTCACGTGGCTCTAAGTCATGTGCATATATTAACAACTAGATTATATCCAAACGTTATTTTAGTTAACGGCAAATGCCATTCATGTATCATTATGAGTTATGCGACTATCAAATCAATTCGTGTCTCGGTTTATTCCTATTGTGTTTACTTAAAATGAAATTAACTCATGTCTCAGTTTATTGGTAAAAGGCTTGTAGGGATAGTCATCTACATATCTCTTATTTAAATACATTATTAAATATCCATTATTTTGTGCTGAAATCTTTAATTAAATGCCTATAAAATATATTTATAGGAATTTTCCATTATGTTAATTGTATCAATAATGTAGTATGTTTACTTTTTTTACGATACTATACATGTATACCATTATGTGTTGTATGATTACTTTGATAATAATTTATTTATAAATTCGAAATGACAAATCAATCCTTAATATCCAACTTTCATATTAAACCTCTTACGAGTATATTTGTTACTCATCCTTTTTTTTGTTTCAAAATCTTTTTGTAACCAAATCACGACTTATTGTAAAGTTTGCGATAAAATGTTTAAGGATCCAAAAAATGAAAAAGATCAAACTAGAGGTGAAAATGAAGAAAATAACATTCGTAGCGTGGCTTGTGTGACACAAGTTCTGCTCCAAAATTCTAAATGAAGTGTCGTCAAAGTCACATAAGTTGCCAATAGAGAGACACTAAATCGAGATATTTGGCTATGCTGTTAGGGTTTGATATACCAGACAATAATTGGTGCATGTACATATTTGGCTTAGATTAATTTGGATTTACCATTAATTGGTGGTAACTACTGCATGGAGTTGACCACCATTAAAGGATACTAGCTTTCCTTTTATGGTCTTTGTCTCTTCATCTTCCTCTTTCATAATTCTTCGTCTCATTTTGGAAACCTTCGTAAAACTAATTAATTATTTGTTATTAAAGAAAATTAGAAATTTGTTTAGAAAATCACAAGAAACCTTTAGCTTTTTATATTTTTGATTTTTCCTTCATATTTGATCTTGGTATTTGGTTACGTGAAACATTTCAACATTCAAAGTTAAACATGTTTTCTTCCATTTTCTGTTGTAAAATCAACTTCATCTATTTTATTGAGTTACAGTCGAGAAGATTTTTTTTTTCTCTAGTATTTTCATTTAGTTTTAACTAGAGTCGAACCGAGATGGTATTTTCTTCTTTTGTTTAGAACCTTAAGTAATAGTTTATAGGTCTTTGAAAATTGTAGCAATTGATGTCAGAATCTCATACGTACCCTCGAATAGAGGATTACTCATTTTTCTCAAATAAATAATAATTTTCCTTTTAGAAAATTCAAATATGGTGAAGAAAACGATGGAAAATTCAAATGAAAATAATTGTGGAATGTAGAAACCAAGGATGAAAGACCATTTGCTTCTAAAGAATTTCTACTAACCATTGGCTAATAAAAGGAAAAGAATAAAAAAATAGGTAAGAAAAATGGATAACTAGAGATAAAATAGTAGGTCAATTGGTGATCGAACCATTACGTGTTTTGATATTGATGGGTTCATTGTTTAAAAGTTGAAACGTGAAACATGCTTGTGGCGTTATTAAACAACTCAAACGTAGTTGGAGTTGAATGAAATTTCGACAAGCAATCAATTTAATGAGAGAATGAAAATGATAAAATGAGAGTTTCAACCATTAGGAAGAGATTAATTTTATGAAAAGGAAAAACACGGGTCAAGTAAAGACTGCAACACAAGATCACCATCACCTTTTAAATGATGAAAGTGATCACCAATATTTAAAAGCGACGAGAAAGACATATTTTTGTTACAATATTAAAAATGGCCCGTGATTCGTGTTTTTGTGGTAATCTCAATAAAGAAAGAAATCTTAAAAGTGCTAAGAGAAAAGGAAGGAAAACATGATGATACAAATGTCAGTGAAGATGTCAGCATTAGCGGTGAAGATAATGAGCTTATGTTTTACACCGGCGGAGACATAAATGATGAATGCTTGATTCATGTGTGTGCTTACATGCATGTACAAGCAAGAAAATGTTTACGATTAGTGAAGAGAACGTATAAAATGCGAGTTTTGCGGACGTCTAAGGCTTCCAAATAAAGGATAAGTAAGCTGATTGATTTGATGAAAATAAAAAGAAATTGAAGATGATACACATCGCAGAAATGGTGAAAACTCTCATTCTTGTTCGAAAGAAAAATGAATATCATCACAACAAAAAGTGGGGTTACAAAGTTTGGAAGAGGTAGACTTGAAGTTATTCGTGCTAGCGAGGGAAGATAAATCTTTGTAGTTTGTTAGGTGTGACCAAGTTCAACCCAAGCATAAATCAAACCAGATATTGGGTTTAAGCGAACCCCTTACTACAAAGGTTGGAGGAGGCAGACTTGAAGTTATTCCTGCTAGGGAGGTAAGATAAATCTTTGTAGTACGTCTGGTGAGACCAAGTTCAACCCAAGCATAAATCAACTAAGATATTGAGTTTAAACGAACCCCTTACTACAACGGTTGGATGAGGCAGGCTTGACATTATTCGTGCTAGCGAGGGAAGATAAATCTTTGTAGTGTGTCATATGTGACCGAGTTCAACTCAAGCATAAATCAACCAAGATATCGGGTTTAAGTGAACCTCTTGCTACAAGCATCACCCCAATTGATACACGGTCTCATAGAAAAATATCTGGACAAAAATTACTTTAGAAAAAACTATCAAATCAAAGAAAATCAAGCCGAAGAATAAGGAGCATCAAATTGGAATATTGAAGAGCTATGGGCATCATTTTCTAAGGTTTTAAATCTGGTATTTCGAAAATATCTTTTTAGAGGTTTCACACACGAAATTTCATATCGGTTGAGATCTCAAACAAGAGGATTGTATTTTAAGCATTCATTTCTACGTCTTAAGTCCTCGTGACCATCTCGGAGAGTATTTCATGTCTAAAAAGAGATTTATATATGCAACTAGATTTTGAATTATTGCTTTGAAATTTATGGTTTTAATTTAGTTGTTTTTCTATGCTCCAGCGTGAGGTATACTAAATAAACAAAATGCAAATTTATGTAATCTTGTTTCTTCCAATAACTATGATAAGCCAATAATTCGTTTTATTAAAATTCTATTTCTCAAAGCATAGTTGCATTCTTAGTTCTTACATTAACTAAATATAATGATAAACTAATTCTTTTTATTTACGCCTTTAAGTTCCTGTTTCATGTTTAAAAAATAAACTAAAATTTTAATTATTTTTCAAACTTCTTACGGTAGAAATTGCGATTAGAAGAAGAATATTTGAAATGATGATAGTTGATTTCCATTCTTATTTACATGCAACTTACATGATTTGAAATTCTAAAATTGACATTTAGTATAGTCGTAATAAATAGTAGTAAATTCACTAATTCGTTTGAATTATCACATTAAAATTAACCATAACTAATGCATTCTTTACTTCAATTTAATTGTAATTAATTATAACTAATGCATTCTTGAGTTCAAATTATTTACATTAATTATATTATATTTATAGACAATGAATGAGAATTAATTACGAATTTTAATTTGTAACTACATTGTCAAATGCATTTAATAATTAGTTAGGCGATGCATATAATTTTGGCTTTTATAACTTTAATTATATTAAACTTTTCTTGGCTTCATTATTTAGCAAATTGTATCACATAATTGGATTTGAATTGCATGTAAAGAACTTGTTCATTATATATATATATATATATATATATATAGATCATGATTATTTTATAGGTATGTACATATTGGATTTTGAATTTTGGACTTTATGTAAATTAGATTTTGCCAAAATATTTACAATTATATATGAACAGATATAAATTTTAATATCCACATGTGTGCATATATATATATTTTATACACATGTTATATCTTTACTTTGTTAACTTATCATGTCATATCAATGTGATTTTTCACATATCTAAAATAATAAAAACAAAAAACACCTAATTAAATTACATACATCTATATTTATACTTTATTAACTTATCCTGCCATATATGTCAATGTGACCTTTCACATACTTAAAATGGTAAAAACATAAAAACACATAACTTATATATGACAATATTTAAAACTTTGGACATGATTAAATGCTACCTAATCGTTTGTATACTCTATATAAGATTAGCTTTGGGTAAAGCTTGAAATTTATCTAATTTTTTATCCACCGCCAAACGAACCCGATCCAACAAATGTAAGATTTCAATGCATAGAGAGTAAGAATAAATAAGAAGTTAAAACCCTAAACAAATAGAAACTCAATAATCAAGAAATATAGAAATATTTCAAGTCCATGGTCTCGTTTCATAAAAAGAATAGGTTTTTATTAAAAAAACTAATTTTCAATAAAATATTACTTGTACTTGCAAATCTCTGATGGTAGTGGGCTTGTTATAAAGAAGATTAGCGTTTGAATTTGGTAAATAAATGGAGCTTGATTAATCTGGTTGTAGATGGCTAAATGAATTTGGAGTTCAACATCAAAAAATAAAGAAGAAGAATAAGTATTTTTTCCTTAAGTGGATAAAAGAAAAAATGAAGGGTTAAGACATAATTTCCGGAAGTAATAATTGAATTGGTAATTATTTTGACCTATTCGATAAATACAATGTTATGAATAAAAAAAAATCGACTATAAGTTGATATCTCATCAATAATTCAATCATGATTGGGCTAAAATGAGCTGCATCAAAATTTGTTATTTTGTTTTGCACAAGTGCAATAACAAGATCTTGATCGAGATCTTGGTTGAGATCTAGTAATTTTTTTGCCTATTCATTAAATAAATGTTATTTACCGTGAATAAAACAAAACTCGGAAAATATGTCTCGAATTGATATCTCATCAATATTTCAACTAAGATAAGATTAAAATGAGATTATATCAAAATTTATTATTTTGTTTTGCACAAGTGCAATAACAAGGTCTTGATCGAGATCTTGGCTGAGATCTCAAGGACGATGAACGAGGTTTAAAATATCGATTAGTTTGTTGTTGAATTTTTCTTATCGACCTTCGAGTTGGAGTCCAACGGAGACTTCGAGCTAAAAAAAAGTGCACATTATATATATGTATATTTTTGTGCATATTTCGTAGGTTATTATCGGTACTTTATGCACTGCACGTGCGTGCCCGCTCACATATATAATTTGTGTACTGTTAAATGTTTATATTTGAATGTGTGTCTCTCCTTATATGTATTTATATATAATGTGGCCATTGGGACTAACAGGAAAATATATTTATACATAACATATATTAATATAAACACACACATTTATTTGTTCTAATATGCATTAATACCACATATATTTACACACACATACATACACACACGTGTGCGTACATGCATGCATAAAAGAATTTCAGGTCTTATTGAAATTTATGCTATTTATGTTATAAATTTATTTTATTAATGTTATATAAAACAATATATATATATATATATGTGTGTGTGTGTGTGTGTGTGTGTGTGTGTTATTGTTTTAAAACCAAAATAATTTCATTAAGAATTTATATTTTGAAGCAAAACTTTGTACACCACGGATTTTTTTAAAGAAATCACAGAAGTAAATTTTATATCAAATTATTTTAAACAGAGATTAAATATATTATAATTTAAATCCAAAGCTAAAACTTTATTCTAATAACTAAAACCAAAGTTAATTTTTATATTTTAAACTGAAGATTTTATTAAAAATAATTTTGAAACTAAGGCGGGGTCCAGTTCAATCGGCGCACAATTAGATTACAGATTTGTGGTCAACGATTATAATTTTTTGTACTATTACGATCTGTAATTGACCATTGAAAGATATTTTTGAGCTTGAATTACATTTTGTAAGAGGTTATAGTGATAGATTTGTATTTTCAATGTAGTTATAAAGAAAGTTTCGTAACCATTGATGTGAATTATGTCTCTACTTCTAAAAAGTAGATTCATTTATAAATGTCTATGAATGAGTGTAACGAATGGAAATATAACTGTAATGCAATGAAAGAATTAAAGTGGAAAAGGAGCATTATATAAAAATCTTGGTATTATAAATATATTTTTAATAAAAAATTAATGAAAAAGGTAGAGACTTAGAATACATATTATACTAACAAGGACTTTTTGTATTGCTACCTTGAAAATAGAGATCTAGGAGCTATTCCTTGTAAATTTTATGTGTAGAAAAGGTATTCGAGTTAATTACTTTTGTTTTATATATTTATTATTTTTCTACTTTTACAATTGAGGAGTGTATAAGAGTTGATTAATGAACTTCGTCAATCGAAATTATATTTCATACTGTCTAAAATTATCAATTCATTTGACATTTTTGATTTTAAGGTCTTATCATGACGTGAGCAGGGTGCCAAATGCATGCCCACGACTTATAGAATATTTTGATAACTTAAATCATGGTTTTCTTCAATGAAAATACTTTTTCGAAATTGAAGTTAACAAAAACTGATCTTTTAACTGCCATATCACAAAATGTTAATGAATTAGTTATAGTTTATACTAGCAACGGGTCGTTGGACGTGCTAAATTATAAAGAAAAAGAATGTGCTAAATTTTGACGAATTAATGGAAGAATTTACTATAAGAAAATGCAGAATGGTGTTTCATTGAAATGACATGTTAGGAATATTATAATGTAGATTGGATGCAAACTAAGTAATGTGTTGAAATATAATTTCAATTTTATATATTAATAAGTGATAAACCATAATGAAACACATATTGAGCCACCCACATAGGCTTGAGTGAGGCAGTCGATGAGAAATATTCTCTACATCAAGATGGAGGGATGAATTTATTTTGATCGAGGTGGAGTTGTATTAACAAGCCAATGAAACCCACAAAGACCATATAAAGGTCTATATCGTATTACAAACACTTGAGTGCATGTTCGATTGATTGACATATATATTAGTGGTTTAGATGCAGATGAGGTGATTTAAATTAAGATGGAGTTACTTGTGATAGTCAGATTGTAATTAACTGTTATAATTTGTCGTATGATATGAATATGCTTAAAGAACCGATAAAAAACAAAAAGGGTGATAAAGAAAAATGCAAAAAGGTTGAAACAACTGAGCATTTGTAGTGGCATTTCTGTCTACAATCGACCATAGGTATTGTGTTGTTGACACAAATCCTCCATTTTTGGCCAATTACTAGGGAGAATGTAATAACATTAGCATAGAATCCTTGTCAACAGGAGGCGTTGTACTAGATTTTGTTGGACTGGGTACTTTGAAAATATTTTTGTTGTATATTCATCTAATGATCAGAATTAATTTGGAGATATGAATGAAAATATATTTTATTGTTAATACTAATTAGTGACCACTATAAATTGATGTATAGAGTTGGCCACAATTAGTAGACGTTGGGTTAGGATTTTAAAAAGTCATAATGATTATTTTGTTTAAATAATCTTTGGAACTTTGATCAGGGAATAAGCATAGGCGAATTTGTTCCTTTTTACTAACTAATTGAAGTATGTATAAATCATGGAAATCCTAAAACTTACTACATAATATTTTTTTTCCTCCATTCACATGTTAACTTATCTTCAACTTTAGGTAAAATGACATACATAGCTATATTAACTAAGCAATTTAGTGCTAATAGAAAATAAGCGAAAATATTATAATCTAGTGAAGCAAAATTTGCTATGATACATAATCTTTTATTTTAATATTTACAACTTTAACCTTTATGTGGACATACGTTCTTGAAATCATGAACATGGGTTCGAAAAGGGAGACCATCCCAAACTCCTACCCTAAAGAAACTCTATACATGAAGCTTCTAAATAAGAATATAATTTTATTGTGAAATATTATTTTTTCTTGACAATACGTGGACAATTTTTTTTTGACTTGAATTCAGTATTGAGATCAAACTTAATATATTAATTTTTATTCACTACATATTATTTTAAGCAAGATAGGAATATATTATTAATGAATGTCAAATGATTGGACTTTCGAATCCTTTCTAATTTGAGGACGGGCCATGAAGCTTCTAAATAACATAATTTCTTACTTTATTTTAGTCAGGGCAACTATTCTACTTTGTCATGAGATATTTATGTACCATAGGCATAAAAGATCTATGTTTTTTTGAAAACCCAGAAGAACCCTGCAGACTGATAAACTCCTGAGGAGGGTACAACAAAGCTGTCCGCTGATCCAAGCCTCCATACCCCCGGGTAAATTTATATAGGATGAGGAAGCGCATGGTAGGAATCGAACTTGGGTCTTTTTATCATAACCTAAGTCTTCTTTCCACTGTGCTGCACCCATGGACATAAAAGATCTGTGTTACTCAAATTATTATTTCGACTATGGTATTCAGTTTTTGCATGCACATATCCAATCGTAGGACGTTAGTAACTTGAAATGTGATATGCAAATGATTGGAAATGTTGAATTTTATGATACATAACGTTGATTTCAATGTTTGGAGCATTGATTTTGAAGGGTTGGAACATTAATTTCAATAATTTGAAAAGTGTTACATTGAGTAATAATGACTAGTTACAAAAATAAAAGGACCATGGAAAATGTTTTAAGTTAATACTGAGAAGTCCAATAGGTTATTTATTCTAACAACCATAATCCAATGCAAAATTGTCCACATTTACACTTGGTAATTTTCCACAAAAGATTTCTTCAATTGTTCTTATCTACGTAATTTTCACATCAACTTGTTTTTAAACACTTACTTATAATGGTCAACAATATCTGTACATAGTTGTATGCAAAGTGAGAATTCTTTGTAAAACATTGATATTTTAGTTAAACATATGATATTGCAACTAAGCAATCCATTTGAGTATACTCTTAATGTACCACATTTGGTAATATGTAACTTTTTACATTCTTGTTCTTGTCTTTGTCCTGCATTAATATGAATACAACATTGATCCACATACCAAGTGACCAAGTAAGGTACTACGTTGAATAAAGTCTGAATATGTTGCACTCCAATCATTTTATACCAAATCAAAATAAAGTTTGAATATGTTGCACTCCAATCATTTTATACCAAATCAATTACATATATACTTCACTCGTTTCTAATTTCATACGAATCATTATTTGAAAATTGGTTTCGTAAAATAAATACTCAAAAATTTATTTACCATGAAGGATAGTTGATCACAATTGCTTAATGAGTGCAATAAACATGAAAATATTAGAGAAAATTCATGGTTTTTAATTATACAAAGTGAAATTTACTAACATGCTTAAGATCCATATCTACAAGTAAAATTCATAACTATGATACGACACTAAAAAAAATCATTTTTTGTATGTTATCATTTCTTTGCAATATTGACCTAGAACTCCTAGTAGACAAACTCTTTTTCTCGATTTAATAAAGCATTGAAAAAGATTTTTTATTATTAACATTGTCAATATCGAATTAAAACTAGAATTGTTTTGATTGCAGTAATCTTTAAGCCATCTTACAATCATGAAATAAATTTTTATAGAATTGTTAAAGTGAAAAGGGTTTTGGATAAAGGATTAAAAAATAAGGAAAAAAAAGAAATGGTATAAGCAGAAAATTTTTGTCATGCACTTGACTTCTTATTTAAAATTATATTGAAATACCTTTTTGTTTTGTGATTTCTCCTTCGATTTTAAATTATTTAAATTATAATATATATGATACTTGAGTGTTTTGAACACAAATAATATTCATCTTCATAAACATTATAACAACATTTGATGTAATATGAGCACATGGATACTCACTTTAATAATCACTAACTCAACATTAAAATAATATTCAAGCATCTATCAAGGTAATATCCATTGACTACAAATTTCATTAGTTAGTATAATAATATTGGAATCTTGAATTTAAGGAAAGTTATCATATCGTATTTTGTTGGTTGGGATTTTTTTTGAAATGGTACTTTATATACGACAAATCACTGTGATGTCCATAAACGTTCGATCACGCTACGCAAGTTTCAAACTTGTGACCTCTCGCACCAAAGCCAAATCACTTAACCATTGAGATAATAGTGCTTAACAAAGTTGGTTGAGATTTAGATGAAGATTGAGTGGGTCCTTCTCCATACTCTTAACTTTTAGTCATCTTTTTAAATTAGAGAACTAAGGTTCCGAGGTGTCATCTTTTTAAATTAGAGAACTAAGGTTCCGAGGTGTTACAGGTGAAGACCAAAAAAGTGGTTTTAACATGATATAAAAGTGAAAGGAAGAAAGGTAGTTATAACTGTCCATTTGGTAACTTTGATTCATTTCATAAGATATAAGAATCAATGATTTGATTCTTCCTTCAACAAAATTATCTAACTAAAAAAAATCCTTCCTTTTCCACTCCCTTTATCTAAATAACTCATCTCTTTTAACAATTCCTAAATTTCACACTCATCTTTTTTTCCCCCTTTCCATAACATTTTTTAAAATCAAATCAAGCTGAAAATGTTTCAGTAACAACTTTTCTGTTATCTTACTATTATAGTGTAAAATTTATAGATTCAGTAAGATAAAATTCATCGTTTTCTAATCTATTTCATTTGCGCATTCTTTCTTGCAATTTTTTTTTTCATTACCGTTTTCACTTCAAAAAATAAAAATAAAAATAGATTACTAACAAATGTTCACAAATTACATTTTCCCATTAAAACTCCAGCTTACATTTTGGTATATTCTTGAGAAATTCAAACACTATTTTGTTTAATAAATAATGTCATGTTCCTATATTTAATATAGGTGCATATGAAGTACGAATAATGTACTAGTAGTCTAATAAAAGTTAAAGACTTTTAGTTAAATAGCTTTTTTGTCAGTTGTGAGACATATAAACATTTTCAAGACATGATAATATCTTAACAAGCAAAATAAACTTATTTACATGCAATGGTACCAACCTTTAAATTGAAGTAGTTGGGTAACAGAAGAATATAGCACAATTATAATAATTATTTGTTGCCAACTTCAATAATTGGTGGCACACTTGATGGGAAGGACAACCCTTTATAACACTTTTAACATTAGATGTTGGACTTTATCGTCATGGAAAATGTGATGTATGCAAAAGAATCACGATATAGTACTCTAATCATCATGGAGTTACCACCATTACAAGTGATGATAAATATTCCTCCCTCCGTAAATTTCTTTGCTTACTATTTTCCCCATATCATCCCTCCCCATATCCTAAATACTTTTTCGTAACAGTTCTCTTTACTAATATTATATTCTATATTCATTAACACAATTTTCGACTACACATCAAATCAATTTAGTATGAGGAACATTCTACACGATATTTAATCAAGGACACATAGGCAATTCCAAATAAGTTTAAGCTAATCGCTAGCAACATGGTTGTTGGGATCGAAGATGATATTGGGTCAATTTAGTAAGAGGAACTTTCTACACGATCTTATCCACACGATATATTATAACTTCTACAAGATATTTAACATGGTCTCTTGTATATTCTCTTTGAATCTTTACCTTTTTACCTTCATGCTTGTTGGGATCGAAGATGATCACCACCTCGTTTATTGTCCGTCCTCTGCCACCACTTCACTATTGCCAAATTACCAAGCATTTAATTCACTCATTGTTTCTTCGCTATAAATTTTTAAAGGAACCTTCGCCTTATCTTTGGGTGCTTGGTCGTCTTGTATACTACCATGTATTCACCATTGAAGATCCATTCTCATCTTTAACAAAAATTGAATTAGCTAGATCTTGAGATCCACATCACCTATTGATAAGAACACGAATCATGATGAAAAATTGTTATAATCCGGTGGACGATATATAGCCTTCGGCAATGGCTACCGCAACCAAGAGAAAATATACCAAGGTCAAAACTCTTTTTGGCTTTGGCTGAATGACTCTAATATTGTTAGGAAATTTTATAACCCATACACTCAAATATGAGCGGAGGTGAAAATTCATCACATAAGATACTTTATCAATTCCTGTGTTCTTCAGAATGATATGAGTACATACATATGTAACATATCCATTACCTACACGTAAATTGACGTTCAGTCTTAATTATGACTAAATGCATAATTGACATTTTAATGCAGGAATTAATTTTCTTAAAAGCAACTGCATTAATGCATGATTATTTATATTCTAATTAATGATCAGTAATGATGCATTATGTTGGGCTGGTAATGTTCTCATTATACATGACAATATATGCATAAATATTTGTATGACAAGTCTATTTAACATATTTTTAAAGGGAAAAATGGTTTGGATGAGAAATGTGAAAAAGGGACCTTAAAAAAAATAAAGAATTGTGTGAGGGGAAGAACCAAATTACTGATTCTTCCTTTATAAATAATAAAAATTAGTAATTGACCTTTTGATAATTATTTTTTCTCTTTCTTCTTTCATATAATTTTCTATCTAGTCAAAATCATTGTTTCTACCTCTTCTTCTTCAAAACCTAAAAACCATAGCTTTCGAATTAAAAGATAGTTCAGTTGAAGATAATGGAGGATACCCATCTCAGTCTTCATCTAAATTTCCGTTTTCTCAATGTCTATCTCAATTTTGATTGAACATGATATAAATTAATTTTCAAGTGAAAATCCCACGATGAATGATCTTTTAGATATAGATTAGATATAGGAGGAGAGAAGAAAGCTTGTGCGTTTTAAGTTAAAAGAGAAAAGTAAGAAGGGTATTTTTGAAAGAAAAGGTAATATTTTCATGCATTAAAACACGTATAAGTTAAGTATTCCTCCTTTGAATTTTTGTTGGCTAAATCTATTTATACACCATTAATTTTTTATTCAAATTTAAAATTAAAAAACACCCTTATTTAATAAACAATTTAAAAACAATACTAAAGGATGAAAAAACAATCATAATATACAAATCCTCCTTTTCTACTTCGTAATCAAAATTTCTATACATCATCAATTGTTTGAATTTGAATGTCATCCCAATATCAAATTCTACTCATATAGTTTCAAGTTGTATTCAGCATAATTAGTTTTATCATTTTAACTTTAATTTAAATAGGAAAGTTGGAATTTAGAATTCGGTATTAAATTTAATATGATTCATAAAATACTAAATTATTCTTTGTCTTTTAACTTTATATTAAATTAAGTTTAACTTAACATCAAAATTTAAATAGTTTAATGTTTTAATATTCAAATAGTACATTTGAATTTCTACATGAATTGTTAAGTAATTTTAAATACCACATTCAAATCTCCTGAAATTAAAATTTGGAGTCTGCAAAAGTGACTTTGATGACTTTAAGAATCAAGGTTCTTTAGTTTGATTAATGGGAGAGGGAGAGGGAGAGAGGGAGGTGTTTTGTTTTATTCCGATGTGAGCATAATTCTGTAATATGTATGGTGTATATTAAGTAAAAAAATGTTGCATACGATTTTGACAAAATTTTCGGTGTTTGTGCAGTCATTTATGGTATATGAATGAAATTTTCCTCTCATTTTTTCTTTTTCTTACAATCCCCCCCCCCCCCCCCCCCCCCACACCAAAATCATTCACTCTTGTCCAAAATACTTCTTAGTTATCTTTATTTATCAAGTATCCCATTTTATATTAATTAGCATCAATATACCCTGCTGTCTGGCAGGGGAACTGAAATAAATTCTACACGTGCGATCTACAGTTGCCCAGTATACGTAACTGCCCTGTTGTATTTCACATTTCATTGATAATTATAATAATGTCTCACTCCATAACAAAAGTAGAAAACACAGGTTGAATGTGAATAGTCTCATTTCAGACAATTAAAAAAGGGTTGAGTGACGCACACACACTACATTGGTTTAAATTTTGAAATAGAGCTTGATATTGTAGAGTTGTAATTTCTATTTTTTGTAGATTGTTTGGATCATAATGTTTGCTTCATGCATAAAATGTTGGATTAAAGACCTAAACGCAGAAACCATTTGTATAGTCACACTTGATAAATTTATTTTTCATGTTTAGGGTCGAATGGAAAGCATCACTTACAATAATAAGCTCACCGTTTACTTGAAATAACACAAGTTAAAATTCAAACAAACTGATCAAAATTTCCAGTGAAGGAAATCTTGGTGATGGTGATTATCGTAATAGCAATAAGTTCATTAGTTTGTTGTTTGATAGTTTAATTACTAATAATTAATCAAACCTAGATCATGAAATTTTGCCTTTACACAAACCATGGACAAATAGCATTAATCACTTGCCTGTGATGTAGAATATAGAATATACCAAACAATTTCTTTTCAGTTATGCAGGTAGAAAGCAGACATGGAAATTTCTTTTGTGTAAGAATTTTTCTTCTTTCCGTGATGTAGATCGAAAGCAAATATCAAAATTTCTTTTGTGTAGGAGTCCGTAAATAACCAAGCTGGAGGAGGAGCTCTCGATACTGTTGAAATAGAAACAGCGCTGAATATAGCGCTGACAAACTCAAATGGTAATGGCAATGTTTACGAAGGTAATCAAGGTGACGGGTCTCACAAGGAGGGAAGGGAAGGGAACTCAAATAGAAAATCGAGGCGCAGTTGGTCACCAGGACTTCATCGTAGGTTCTTGACTGCTCTTCAAGAGCTTGGAGGTCCTTACGGTATATATGGAACTTTTCTTAAACAACTATATAAAGCCATTAAGATGATTTCTGTGTCAAAAGCATATACATGAACAATAACTGCACCATGGTAACTTATCAGAAAATGATCGTGTTGTAAAATAGGTTTTGTTTCCCTTCTCCCTGTGTGTTATAATGCATGGTTTCAGCATCTTAAATCACATATCTTTGCCATTTAATATCTATACCCCTCATGTTACATGACACAAATTCATGTTACTCCTAACTTATCCCTTGATCTCTCAGATTGTTCAAGCTTCTTAATTTGTTTTTAAACGACTTCTGTAATGTGTAAATAAACTAATGCATTGTTACAACTGAGCTATCCAGAAAAACACAAATATTACAGTCATGAGAAGTTCGATAAATATCTTAGTGTATGGAATATTGTATTATATTAAACACTTCTCATGTGGTCGACTCTAGTCCTTTTCTTCCGAAAGAGGCCGACAGCTGTTACATAAAGAAAATTGTTCTAGTTAAAATATTATAAATGTTACTGGGATGTTTTATTGTCTTTGTTTTTCCCCCATTATTAACATGCATTAAAATTTGATATTGCATTGCAGTTTCAACACCGAAGATGATAAGAGAGCTAATGAAAGTAGATGATCTTACCAATGATGAAGTCAAGAGCCATTTGCAGGTGATTATCATTTTCTCTTTAATCTTCCTTGCTTTTATGCTAGTACAGTTTGGTCTTAAAATTATCATGTGTGCCTAGATCGATATGTTTGGGGTCTCTGTTGATCTGAGAATTTCATATCTTACTGAAATTCACTGTATGTCCTAATCATATAAATACAAAAACGATAGCACATCATCAACGTTACTTATCATTGCAACTGTAAGTTGGTAAAAATATTCTTTATATGAATGAGATCCTTTCTTTTTTGATGGTCCAATGTTGGAGTATGGAAAGAATGGAAATGTTTCCACCTTCCATGATGAACCCACAAGGGATTATCTGAAGTACTTCTCTGATTATTCAACTTGGAATCTTCGGATGTGTCACATGTTATTCATTTCCTCGTTATTTTGTATCATATTTTATAAAGGATTAGTTATACATGTGTGTCTTTAGTACCATAAAAATGACACATCTTGTAAGGATAGATATATCCTTGCAGTAAACTTTATTTGTATATCAACCATAGATGCACATTTGGTGATTAAATAAATGCTAATATATGCCGTTGATCACATTTGTATAATTTATGTTTAACCATTACATTGCCATTGTGTTATGGCACAAATAAAAGAAAATGTCTATTAAACTTCGTATGGTATATATCATTGCGACCCTTAACTGAGATTATGTCCTACAATTTATGTTTAACTATCACTACATTATAAACATTGGGGGTGTTTTGAAAAAACCATGGACTTTTATAGTAACAAGACATGCAACTAACTGAAGTTCTTTCTTTTGTTACTCATAGAAGTATCGCCTGCACATTAGGAGGTCGAGAACCAAGCCAACCCAGGTAGTATTGGTGAGCAATACATGGGCATCACCTTCAGAGTATGCCATATCTGCTATTGGTACCATACCATCTTCTCAAGCTATGCAGCAACAAAGTAATGAACAAAAATGCGATACATCTACTAGCCTTTTAGATATTGGAAGACTTATTATTAGTGCCACAGGTAACGGTAGTAATAATTAAAATAGATACGATAGAACTCATTCTCACCCGTCTGTCACAGGTTCATCAGCATCAACCATATCAGTTTTGCAGTAAATTCGCAGTCCATCTCGGCTTGGGTAGAGGATAATGTGGAGAATGAATGCACTTCTTCTTGTACTATCGCCGATCAGAAGTTAGTTTGCATATGTACAGTAATCTTTTGTTTGTTGTTGCAGTTATTAGCTGAGTTATATATAAGAAGAAGAACATATAGTGGTGTAGACTCAAATATGTATAATTAATGTTTGTTTGCTGCTGAAGGCACAATGTTTATACATGTATGGTTTTTTGATATATATGCAATAAAATAAGAATGTTAGAATGTGTTTGTTTTGTGATTGTTTTGTGTGAAGTTGCTTAGAAAGATATTGATATCCATTAGAAGAACCAAAATTTATGTATACTTTTGTTCTGCATGGAAGGAAATGTGAGAGGAAACCAAAGTTTGTTTAATAACCTGTGGGTGACAAATAAGAATAGTGCTATAATTATGATGGTTTACAGTCCCAAAGTGTGACGGATAATTGTGTGGGCTTCGAAGTTGGGGTTCATTGGCTCTTTCTTCCTCATGCTTTGTTGATTTGTAGGAGTAGCATTTTTGAAAAAATAGTTTGTGTTACCCTTTCAAATTACAGAAAATGCGGAATGAAATTTAGCAAGTCCTTGTTTGAAAAAATGTTTTACATGAGAACTATGAAGATTAAATCTTTCTTTTTATGATTATGATACGGTTGACCGAATTGATATTAAAATTGATGCATACATTTTCTTGACACTTGGTCATATACTTTAAACGTTTTATAATTTTCAAATTTGAATCCAAAGCACTCAAAAACTGTTGTTATAGCCTATAAGACCAACCATTCCAAATAATCGTTGTCTTTCAAGAATGTTTTCTCATTATTTATCACAGCGGGTGGAATGAAAATCTTCTTTCATGATACAATGGAAATTATCTGTACAAGTTGTGATTACTTGCACAGATCAGAAGAAACACTCAGAAGAATAATGTCAGACGAGTTAGATATATAAGAAAAGAGAAGTGTAGTTTTTGTTGGTGGAATGCACTGCTATATATATAGGGAGTGAGGTGTATATTCGTCTACATGTGTCTATTTGAACAGTCGTGACCGTTTTCTAACGGCTTTTACCGTTGGCTGTTGAATTTGAATTCAACAGTCAATAAAACGTATCGTTTTGGACGGAGCGCTGCCCCGCACCCCGCACCTTGCCGGGGGCGCTGTCCCCTGTACCCCTGCGACCTGAGGGGCAGGTCGAACCCGGTAGCGGGGGTGTTGCCCCCGCACCCCCACCTTGGAGGGTTGCCACCCCTGGACCCTCCCTCCGTAGGGGATCTTATTTGAAAAACCATTCAACAAAAACTGTTGCCTAGTTTACATTGAAAAAATTGCTGCCAGTTTGCAAAATGAATATATTTCATAAGTAACTATTTTGCTGAGAAAAATAATAACAATAAAAAATAGAGAGAGGGATCGTAGAGTACACTACAAGGAGAACAGTGATTTCGGACGGCTGAAAACCGCCGGCGGCCGTCGGAAATAGTCGTCGGAATATATGGCGTCGGAAAGCAGTATTTCCGACGGCTTCCGACACAGGGTGTCGTACGCATTTCCGACGGCTTCTGACACAGGGTGTCGTACGCATTTTCGACGGCTCCGTCGTAAGCCGTCGGAAAAAATGTCCTGCGGGCTGTCGAAAGCCGTCGAAAATTGTTTACCTGTAAGCTGTTAGTAGCCGTCGGAAATCTGCTGTTTTTTTATTTCTGCTGCAAATATAGCCTTCCATCCACATTTCTTTTCCAAACACTATTACACCAATACTACGCACAATCCAATATATAATATTCCAACCAAATATCAAAACCCAAACTATACAAAATTCATCAAACACACAAATAAATCAAATTACATCAAAATAAAATACATAATATGCGTAACCCTTCCAACATTTACACTAACCCTAACTATAAGTGTTCTAACATGTTATAAATACACAAAATCATCAACATTCACATCCACATCATCATACAACCATACAACCAAGTGTATCAAACATAATTATACAAAAATCAACAATTACCTCCACCGTCTACCAAATCATACAAAACTAAAAAAAAACATACCTGAACAAGCAAGTAAGCAATGAATCAATCTCCTCCAGATCCAGAACCAGCCGAGGAAGGGAAGCGGCCATCAAACTGCTGCATGTACTCTAGCAACTGTGTGGTCTGCATGGCCTGTTGGCAGTTCTGCTCCTCCAACTGGGACACTCTAGTCAGCAATTCTTTTATATCTGCTAGATCGCTCTGAGCTCTATTCCGCCGTCCCCGTCTCTAACTGCTGGCCCGCAATAATGGAAAAATGAATAAAATTATAGTCTATTGTTTTGAAAAGGTCAAAATATCATATTTGAAGTATTTTAAGATAAAATTATATATTCCAACATAAATCAATTATGACTTAAATATCAAATTAGCAGTAAAATAAATTATTTACCACTTGATTGCCAAATCCGCATCGTCTGCCATGCTCTGCTGGATCCATAACGGACTCAAAAATAGCGTACACCTCATCAGTCGTCAGCTGATCTCGACCCGTATCAGCAAGGAGTTTCTATCGCTGCTCCATAAACTTCTCCTGCATTAACAAATTAATAACATCATATTTTATTTCATTATAGTTTAACAAGCAGAATAATTACTAATACTGCATAAAATGAAATATGCTTACATGGCTTTTGCTGGATTTATCGTCCTGCCATGTATACGAAACAGTCCCGTCCGGATTTACATGCTCGACAGCATGCGTATGGGTGAACACGTCCATATAGCCCACATGACCATGTGCCTCAGCTTCGTGAAGTTGATTTTTACATACAATTATTATACATTTAAAATTATATAGCATAAACTATTTACAATTATTATTCAGTAAATTTACCAACTCCTGCCGATACTGCTGAAACGACTTCGACCCTTCGCGATGAGTGACGGGATTCTTATTTCTGTTTGCAGACCTTCTATCCGACTCTGCCTGTACATTCAAAATTTTATACATTATTTTTCGATCTCGTCAAATTAATAATTCAAAAAAAATTAGTATACTTGCCTTCGCCTCGTCTGTCTCCCAGTATCTCGACCAAGCTTGCCATACGCTCTCCCCCATCCACCGTGGTTTCTTACCAGATTTCTTAATCTCGGATATCGAGTCCTTGTAGTTCTTACGCATCTTCTTCATCCAGTATCCTCGTGCCAGCAACATATTGTCTGTCTGGATGTCTATCTTAGTCTGTGTTTCACGATAAAAAGTAAAAAAAAAGTTTACATTTTAAACGATAAACAGTAGAAAAACGACAAAAACGAATTTAAAATGAAAAACAGAAAAATATACATACTAGGACATCCTGCCATATACACTCTATGATGTGAGGAGGGATGTTATCTCACTTCGGCTAGCAAGCATTCATCCTACCGCGATAAGAAGCTCTAGAGACATGCTGCACAACCTTTGAGGGAAGTAGGTCGAGCCCTCTGTTTTTAAATACGATACAGATAAGTACGTACGTATATCATAAAAAATAAGATGCTGAATAAAATTTAATTCTTACCCCTCTGCTCTGGGGACTAACGAAACTACTGGACGTTGTGACTCTTGCGATGGGCTACTGCCATCGCCGCCTGATGATCGGGAAGAGCTCCTACCTCTATATGACATTATGATAAACCTGTGATATATATACACGTCATTATATAAGAGAATAATAACATGATAATGAAATATATTTCATATGTAAATGACATCAATGGTATAAATTGCTTAATCAATGACTGAAATGGAAATAGAAATGGAAGTGTGTTATACCTGATTCATAATGGGTGTATTGTTCCAACGATAAGTAGATTTCATTGCATTTTTAATAAAAATTGCTAAATAAATGACAAATGGAAATAACATAGAACATGTAAACAATGGTAAACAGATTTGGTTTCATAGTCACATCAATTTCATAATACATCAAGAATTCAACATAGTTACATCAATTGCAAAAAAAAAAAACAGATTCAGATTTATATCAGTCATCATTGTCTTCTAATTCAGATTCGATCTCGTTTTCTACGATATTTTCCTCTGCACTGTCAAACGCTTCTACCAAAACATTTGATTCATCGATCAAAGGACCAAAATATGTATGATCTCTGTAATTATTATTTCGTTATTTTGCTCAAGATCTGCCTGATAAGCTTGTTCGTCCGGAATATTCTTCCCATCGAATGTGAATCTGGCCTTTATTTTAAAAGCTGCAGACCAATCTGTTTTTATCTCTTTTTAGAGACGGATAAGGAGCGTAATAAACTTGCAATGCTTGTTTGGCTAGTACAAAAGGATCATACTTGTGATAGTGCGATGTATGCTTTATTTCGATAAGATTATAATCCTTGTGCACATTAATTCCAGAACATGAAACATTGCTAAACCAATTGCATCCAAATAGAAACACCTCCTCCGTGGGTCGTGATAAATATGTCAGTTGCAAAATTTGTGTTAGAACGCCATAAAAATCATTTAAGTGATTTTCTGGATCGTCACTACCTTTAACAAATACACTAGCATTATTTGTTAATTTTTCTGCACCGTATTCTTTGATGTTAAATTTATGTCCATTGAGGAAATATATTGGATATGTCTTGACTACTTTATTTCGTCTCATCGCAAGATGTTTCAACCCTTCGTCAACAACACAATTTCTCGGCTCATAAACGTAATTTGAAAACCAACCGGAAAATTCTTTACTGAGATCTCTGTTTGGATGTTCACATTCATAAACACTGTTTATATAAACAAATTATTACATTAGGTTATACATGCGCATGCATTATAGAAAAGAATAAAACACAAATTATTCTTTCAGATTACCTAACAAGCGGTGCAACCTCGACACAATTTAGAAGAATATAAGTGTGTGCTACATGAAGATCTCTATCGTCTAGCCATATTTCTACACATTTTCCAGAAGGCCGACCATGTTGTCTAAAAATAGATAACATTGCTTGAGAGGACTCTTGTTTGTCGCCTTCGTCATTACGAGGAACACTTTCAAATGAAATATTCACTTGGTCACTGTGAGAGAAAAAGAACGAAGCTTCTTCTTCGATGTAAGATTTACATATCGAACCTTCAACTCGTACTTTTTACCTCACTTTTTTCTTCAGATGATTCAAATATCTATGCAAAATTAATTTATATTAACTTCATCTTTCAAATGCAATTAAATTACGTGATAACATATTACATACCTCTCAAATGGATACATCCATCCATATTGGACAGGACCTCGAAGTCGTGCTTCAGATGGAGATGAGCAGGTAAATGTTCCATTACATTAAATAAACCTGGCGGAAATATTTTCTCTAATTTGCAAAGCAATATAGGAATGTCCACTTCAAGTTTACGTAAACGTTGCACTTTTAAAGTAGTCGAACAAAGATCTTTGTAAAACATGCTAAGCTCCGTTACTACCTTCCAAACTTTTAACGGCAGTAGTTCTTTGAACATAATGGAAAATAAATTTTCCATCATTATGCGACAGCCGTGACTTTTCATTCCCTCAATCTACCATTTTTAAAGTCAACACATCTACGAAGATTTGATGATATCCCATCAGGAAATCTTAACCCTTCCACCCATTTTAACATAGCTTTAACTTGATTATTATCTAATTCGTAACATGCTTTGGGTTTTTTACTGTCATTTGGTTTCATATGAAGCTTAGGACGTTTTCATAATTCTTCTATATCACGTCTTGATTTCAAATCATCCTTCGTCTTCCCTTTCACAATCAAAATTGTATTAAAAACATTATCAAATACATTTTTCTCATTGTGCATCACATCTATATTGATGAAGCAAAAGATGTTTCCAATATGGCAACTCCCAAAAAATAGTTTGTTTGCACCAGTTATGAACAACTGATTTGCCTTCAATTTCTATTTTCTCTCCAGTTTCATATATCTTTGGATAGTCCCCAACAAGTTCATGTATGTCTTCGCTTGACCATATCGTCGGTGGTAGTCTGGTTTCTACTTTATTAGCTAAAAAGTTTTTCTTGTCTCCTCTGAATGAATGATTTACATGGAGAAAATATCGATGACAGTCAAACCATGAAGTTTTCTTACCATGAGATAAAGAAAACGCTCGTGTTTCATCCATGCAATACGGACATGCTAGATGACCGGTAGTACTCCATCCTGCAGCAAAGAAGCAAACATACGAAAAATTTTCTTCTTAGACACATCGTATGTTTCTACTCCTTCGTTCCACAGTATTTTTAACTCCTTAATCAGTGGTTGTAAATGTACATCGATTCCTTGTGTCGGATCGTCGGGGCCAGGAACGACAACAGTAAGTAACATATATTACATTTCATACACATCCATGGAGGCAAATTATACGGTGTGACGATAGTGGGCCATGATGAATATTTAGAACCAAATTGAGAAAATGGAGAAAAACTGTCCGTACATAATCCTAATCTAACATTTCGACTCTCCGCTGCAAAATTTGGATACGTTTTATCGAAATGGTTCCATGCTTCTCCATCGGCCGGATGTGTCAACGTACTCTCTTCCTCTGTTCTCACACTATACCATCTCATATTAGATGCAGTTGCAGAATATGCATATAATCTTTGAAGTCTTGGAGTTATGGGTAAGTAATGCATACGCTTGTACGGAACTTCCTTCCCCTTCTTTTTACTTAGTTTGTATCTCTCCTGGTTACAAATTTTACAATTTCTAAGGTTTGCATCTTCTTTTCAAAACAACATGCAGCCTTTTAAACATGTATCTATTTTCTAATAAGGTAACCCAAAAGCCGACATAAATTTTTTAACTTCATAGTGATTTTCACACATTAGATTATCAGAAGGCATATGTCTTTTTGCAGCTTGTACAACAGCCGTAAACCCAGCTTCAGTGATGTTGTATTTTGACTTCATCGCAATGTATTCTGCGATTACTGACAGCTGAGTGTCGCTTTTACAACCATCCCAAATAGGTTTCTTAGCAGCTCCTAGTAAATCATAATTTTTTTTTGCTTCAATATTTGGTTCTTCAACATTTCCATCATCGTCGTCAACTTCAACCATAGGAAACATTGATCGTGCTGCATCTTCGATCATATTTTCTGTACGAGTCGTCATAACTATTTCGTTAACGACACTTTCAGACTCTACATAAATATTTGCTACAACTTCTCCATGCCGATCCCAAACATAATACTCGGGTACGAAACCGTTTTGGCATAAATGAACTTTCACAATATCTGGTAACAAATACTTCAAATGTCTACACCTACTACATGGACAACGAATTTATGGATCGTTTCCGTTATTACTTAAAGTGAATTCAACAAACACATTTATACCATTATAAAAATCTTCTTTTATTGAGCCCCTCGGTCCTTTTCTTTGGTACATCCATCTCCTCCGATCAACAAAATAATCGATCATTTTTCCTACTTGACAAAATGAGAAGTTCAAAATTTAATATTTATTTTCAAGAATACAAATTCGAAAAAGATTATTTTCATGGTCGTATAATATTTGAATTTAAAGAACAACTTCACAAATTTAAAAATATTTTCAAACAGGGCACATTTTATTTTTTAACGTATCGATATAAAAAATTGTATAAATTTTTTTCCATGGTCATGCATCATACTTCCCATTACAAACACAGTAAGCATTTACATTTCGTATATTACTTCGTCTCAGACGATTCAACAAAATTTCGGCATCATTTCCCTTTTGTTCCCTGCATTGTACACAAATGCGTGTACACAGGAAACAAAAAAGAAAAGTTAGGCCGAAATTTTATGAACCGTTTGAGACGAAGTACTATACAAAATATAAATGCTTACTGTGTTCATAACTTGTCCAATACATGGACAAATCCAACAAACATTGTACCAGATGAATATAAATGGTCGTTTTTTGGAAAAAGCAACTACTTATACAACGATCATGTACAATACTCGTCAGACGGGGCCAAAAACTCTTAAGGGACATTTGTCAATTACATGTGCACATTTTGCAAAAAAATACAGTTGTACTAACTGTAAACATTTACAAAAATATATTTTAATTTAACATATTTATTCGACGTATTACATCAACTTAAGGCTGGTTCGACGTTTTTTTTGTTGCATAAGTCAATACGTGCACAATATAATATTCCTAGCTCGTACAATAATTTTATCTTATTTCAACTAACACGATGCAATGATAGCAGCGCTACACACATGTACAATCGTAGAATCAAGGCATACACAACGATTTACATATACACGAACAACCACAAATTATATATGTTTTTCGCAATTTCACGATAAAAGATGAAATAGGAATACCATGGAATGCTAGAAACTATTATAACACTATTGGAAACAAATTCAATCAACAATTAGCCCTAATTTATCAACTTATGCAAATCTAGAATTAGGATAAAAACTGATTTTTTGACGAAAATAAGAGATTATACCTGTGTTAGAGAGCAATAGACGTTGATTACGCAGCCAGGGAGGATCTGAAAGCTCGAAATTGATGATTGGAAGGTTGAGGAAGAGATTTGGGATTTTTAGGCTAAGATTTTCGTATGCAGAATGAGGAAGAAGAAGGCTCGGCCGGTTGCTGTAAATCGCGATTTTCCGACGGCTTCCGACGGCCACCGACGGCCCGTCGGAAGCCGTCGGGAGCCGTCGCCTTACCCTGTCGGTTTTTGACCATTTTCTAGTAATGGTAACTGTTAGTGTGTTGCCCTGCAGATATATGTGAAATGCTTTGTGTTATAAAACTAAGAGTATTATGCAAAAAACTTCTAGTGTTTGGTTTGAAAATGAATTTTGTATTTTCTGTTTTCAATATGTATGTCAAATATGAGAATAATGAAAGGATGACGGAGAGGATGAAAGTAAGACGGATGGAAGGACGGAGGGGATGGAGGAACGATGGATGAATAAATTATTTCACGTGCTTGTGCTATTACCAAAAATATGGAAAATAAAAAAAAGTTGTTTTCTATTTTGTATGTTAACTTTTTTTTAAAATTAGTCATTTTAGGCAATATACATATGTCGTGTGCATTTTTGTATGGACGAAAAGCCAAAATTAAAAACAACAAACCAAACACTACCTAATATTTCCTTGAAGTCTCTGCATTTCAAATATTTGTTGGGTAATTATTTATCTCGTCGCCCTTATACTAGCTTTGATTGGATTTTGCCACAACCATAACTACTACTTTCGTTCATCATTAATATACTTTATATTCGAATCCGCTTCAGACGGCATCATCCCTAACTTCTTCCGTTGCCTTTATCGAAAATCCTAATTTTGTTGTGATGATTGAAGCACAAATCCAATTATCAAATGCAAACTTTTGACCAATCTTAGACAACAACCAACTTTTTTCATCGAACCATATCCATGGACACCAATTTCGACGCCTCTGATCATCGTTTGTTGTCTTTCCAGAGTGTGAAAATTCTTTTTACGGATATGTAATATATACGTGAAATGGAGATGTATAAAATATTATTTATCAAAACAAGGATGTGTAGATATTTTTCATTTTCTACAAGATCTAGAGAACAAGTTTTACTTGTAAACTTTGAGGAAGTATGCACCGAACCTTTGCCACGTACTCTAGGTAAATCACATAAATAACGCAGTTA
This sequence comes from Allium cepa, assembly GCA_030765085.1. Lineage (NCBI taxonomy): Eukaryota > Viridiplantae > Streptophyta > Magnoliopsida > Asparagales > Amaryllidaceae > Allium > Allium cepa. The sequence continues at coordinate 733,813,119 of CM060943.1, forward strand.
GTGTCAATCCAACCATTGAGTTCGCATGTGAAAGCCAACATCCTTAGCAAACCTGACATCCTATGAGGGCTATTTTCCACTTTTAGAATCTTGCAGAATTTACGAGGAATATGTACACACATAAATTTAGTGGCAATTAGTTTCGAATTCTAATTCCCAAACTTATCTCGCTAAAAGTCTATTTCAATTAAAACCTAAAGTCAATGCACTTTATAACCATTCTTAGGGATTGATCAGGTACATTTAAAGATGCCTTTGCGTTAAGTGAAACATAAAAAAATGATATATCTCATTTAAAACATCGAGTTGAAATTTCATTTTCGCTATTATATCACAAACTTGTACTCATTTAAAAAGACCAATATGCTAAATGTTTCAGTGGAACTTCGTTTTTGTAAATATTTACATAAATATTGAAGTTATGATTCACGATTTGTAAATATTCGGAATATACATGAAAAATCAAACATTTGCACTTTTTTCAAATTTGAAAACATCTACTTGGGATTTTGTTGTATTAATAATGCATTTTATTTTCTTTGCAACAAAAAGAGTTAGGAGTATACCTAGGAAAAATTATGTAATTTGTTACATATATCTAACTCTATAAGCAAACATGTTCGTAATAAAGATATTTGATTTATATTTGATAGAGTTGGAGGTATGCTCTATGAACAATTATGTAATTTGCTATATATATCTTACTCTACGACCGATCTAGTTCACAATAAAGGTATTTGATTTATGACAAGCATCACTGTCCCAATGGTTAAGTGATTCGGCTTTGGTGTGAGAGCTCATAAGTTCGAAACTTGCGTAGCGTGGTTCGAACGTTAATGTGATACGTTGTCCCCGTGACATGTTGTATATCAAGTACCTTTTCAAAAAAATGTATTTGATTTATATAATATAATTTATTATATAGTGATATAAGTAATTAAGTAATTAATTTAAAGTATATAAATAAGAAAATTCCGAAGTGAAATGTTATTTGATTGTAATTGCAAATAGTTTCAATCGTGAGTAAAATATCATAGTATAAAATAACATTTTATTTCAAATATTCCTAGTCAAGATGTTTTGAGAAAGGATATCGATAATTCAGTTGAACCTGAGTACGTAAGCTCTTCAAATATTGGACAACATATTGCTCATGACTGTTGGGGGCGCCAAGAAGATACATTCTGATAGTTATGGGATAACTATGGAATGACTCACTGGAGAATTTTCTGCTGATTAATAATAACTAAGGCCAGACAGGAAATCTCGAAGTGATGATATTATATAGTTCTCTCGACTTATGAATACCATTGAACTTCAGTGCGGATACTCTATTTTGATTATAGTTAAATTATCGCATGGCGTCAATTGGACGACTATAGCTGTGGGTTGAAGCATTGGAAGTGAAACACTATTCAATAGAGAATTCGTGTCCGCAGTTATATGAGGTTAGTTTCAAGGTCAACCGTAGTCAACTCAAAATCAAAGTCTCTAGCCAAAGCAATATAGTTAGTAATAAATGTTATTATCGAATAAATGACTTTTAAGGACTAATCAAGTTGAATATGGTCCTATGAATGATATTGAAATTTTGACCAAAACCAAATTTCGTAAGTTCTAAAGTGATATAGCATTGACAAAGAGAATTGGTGTAAATAATCGTTACCAAAAGGGTACCTCTTAAAACTTTAAAATTGGATTTTACTAAAAAAGATGTATAATTGATAAATTCGACCAAACTATAACATCACTAGCTAAGGTGATATGTGAACATTAATATTTAAACTGTTCGATATTAATTGTTGATTGAATTTACACTTACGCGTTGCACAATCGCATTGATAGATTCTTCGAAATACCACATAATTTAATTGATTTATAGATTACTATAGTAATCAAATTAATTAATATTTATGAAATATTAATTATTTATTTATTTGATGTATTGATGCCATTAGTATTTTTGGGAGCCATTATTAATTAATTTGATGCATATATAAAAGTTATATACATACTAATTGACGTACGATATCGATACATGTTCGAATTTGATCTAAAAATAATTAATTACTATATTTTTTTGGAACATTTGAAGGGTCCATCCAGCCTTGTCCTGACCAACCATGAAATGAGCAAAAATGGGTTTAAAAATCCAAAGGTTGGATTTAAAATATGAAAGAAAGGAGTTAAGGAACTATTGGAGGCAACTGATATTTGATTCCTCTATAAATACCATACTTAGCTCCTTATTTCCTCTTTGAATGAATCCATCTTTCTCAAACCCTAGCCTCCATCTTCCTCTTGCATCATTTCATGCCAAAATCTCAAAGCATATATATATATATATATATATATATATATATATATATATCACACATATATATACACACATACACATACATACATATACATACACTCGCACATATTATAAAGGGGATTTATTTTTATTAATAAACTCACATAAACTAATATCCTGGTTATGTTTAATAAAGTTTTTCTCTTTTATTAAAAAATTTATGTTTCATTTCTGCAGGTTTAAGATGTTAATGTAATAATTATATTCACATTTAATTTTTAACTAATAATTTTATATCAAAATAATATCAACAGAAAAAAGGAAAAATAATAATAAAAGGTTGTGTTTTTCGCTATATATATACGTGTGTGTATATGTATATAAATACACACTCATATATGTATATATCTGTATGTACATATACATATACATATACATATACATATACATATACATATACATATACATATACATATACATATACATATACATACATATGTATGTATGTATGTATGTATATATATGTGTGTGTGTACATTATATTTTCAAAATACCTTTGTTTTACTTTTGTTTCAAATTATTAATATATATTTGAATTCGTAGATCTAGATCGATTTTTATTACCTTACCAATAAAATAACTTGATGTTTAGAAATGAATTTTGAATTTAGATTTGTTGGTTTAGTCAAAATAAATTTAGATTTGTTAAGGGATTAAAAAATATTTGAAATATACATATAGATATAGTTGCAAAAAATATTTTGGATTGCTAATGCATATATAAAAGGCGGATGTGTTTGCTGCAGTTTAAATAGCAGTACCTATACGCATACACTTTAACTATGCACACAATATGAAAAGTTGCACTTGCACTCTATATACCTGAGCATATTTGGATATTCTCACAAACATACCAAATAAAGATTTGGTCAAGTCTATTATTTAAACAGACCAGAAAAGTTAAATAAAATTAGTTTTTATATGAATAAATTTAGGCTTCATAAGCCTAAGAATAAAGATCCAAATAGGGATTCTTTTTAAAATTTACCCAATTTACCCACTGCTTAACGTCCTAGTTCCATCAATGGTATTATAGCTCATTAGATTATGCTCTCTAAATTAGTCAACATACGAGACAATTAATTAAGCCTATATATCTAGCGGGTTTCTTAGAAAAATGGTGCCTGGGCTTGGGTTTGAATAATCAAGTGTTCCACTCTTCTTGGCTACTAGCTTAGCCAAAGTGATAGAATAAGCCTAGAAGGTTGATCCAAATGGAAGCCCCAAATTGATTTGGACCTTGGACTGATTTTCAAAATTTAGTTTGAAAATTAAAATATATTTTAAATTTAAAAGTTAAGTTTGAAATATAAAATGAAATTTACAAATGTTATAAAAAAATTTCAAAATTATTTTAAAAATAAATTTTAATAATTTCAAAAACTATTTAAAATTTAATTAATTGGATTAAATAAATAATAAATTAATTAATTGAACTAAACATACACACATACACACATATCGATACATGTATATCAATAACCATAATATATGTATTAATTTTATCTTAAATTGTTTAAAGTAATTATAACTAAAAAATTCGAATCTATTAATAGTATTCAATTCAAATTGTTTTAATTAATAAAATATTTATTATTAATTAAGAGTTCACTAATAAAACACACACACACATACATACACACACTTACATACATGTATGTATATTATATATGTATATTTGTGCAAACATAAATGTTATAGTTAATATTCATCTTAAATTGTTTAGGTTAAATAAAATAAAATTCAAAATTTTTAAAAATAATTTAATTTATTTATCAATCAAATTAATAAACTTAATTAATTAAATATGGTTTGATATACATAAGACTATTATATGAGTTAATTAAATTATAAACTGTTATACATGAATTAAACTTATATAATATGATGCATAACTTAAGTTAAATCGTAAGAAACCCAACATAGATTTAAGGAATAAACACATGTGTTTTGTATGTGTACCATGAATTCATATGTGTTTAACATTTATATCACGAGGGAGTTTCATAAGAAATATGTTATTTCTTAAACTGATAATATTCATTATATATATATTAAAGATTATGAATCCTTGATGTATAAATTGTCCACGTTATATGTAATAATATTAAAATATTAACTATACAAGCAAAGATATATGCACATATTTGTTGATATTCCTTAAGGTACATACATTATACTTAGGCCATTGCGTAATGGTGGGCACGATTGAATAATGTCTTTCAATTTATTGATAATCCTTAAGGTCGAGACGAGATTAGGACCAAGACCATAGGGAGTTGTATATGATACTATGTAGACAAAGCCCCACTAATGCCTCGAAAAATCTCCGCTGTAGCGCATAGTGCTCTTAGATCGCTACGCTATTTCACTTTAGCACTATTAAATAGTAAATCCATTTTAAACCCTGCTATTTTCCGCTACCCCAGCAAAATCAGGGCTCTTTAGCACCTCCTTTAGCAATATTAATATGCAAAGTTTGATTTGACTAGTTCTTTTTTAAACCAATCAACAAAGTTAAGGCAAAGGCCTAATTTTAAGATATAAGTGCTCAATATAAGGTAGAAATCTGTCGTAGTCGACAACTCTAGTCTGCATAAATCATGATATTCTTTGGTTTTGTTATATTAGATTAAATCATATTTCTTTTTTTGCATAAATGATATGAGAATAAGAATAATCTAACCTTAATTATTTGGTTTTATATCTAATGAAACTTTTTGCACCTCCATTATTTCTTGCTATATCTCTGTTTTATCCCTGCCATAACTTTTTGCACCTCCACTGCTATAGAACCGTAAAGCGCTTTAACTGCACAAATATGGTACAATCGATAAAGTATTATCTATCGCCTGCGGGCCGGCGACTTAGTGGCGGAGTTGCATTGGTGATGTTCGTCATGAGGAGTCTGAGTCGATTGCGGCTTAGTGGAGAAAGATAGTAAATCGAGTCTTGAGTTCCTCCCAGAATGGCATTCGTGCCATGCCCAGGTGCTTGACATGTTTTGTTATCTTCATCCATTGAGCCAGAATTGACTTGTGCCTGGTCCCATAGCCGATACCGCGCAACACATTATGAAGTGGTTTTGTCCTTCCGGAGGATTCAGATTGATTTTGCTTTCTTTTGCAAGCACGGTGCACCTATACTGAAAGGGACTTTCCACATCGTTTCAAACAACAGATCAGTTATCAATTGTCGATCGATAAAGCGTAAGTGTAGGAGAAGTAATTTCAAAAAGAAAGCGATACGGGAAGTCTTTTTACCTCTCAGCTGTGAGCGCTCTATCTACACGAGGTAGAGCGTTTGTAGTGTTCAGGGCACTAATCCCACCACCGATAGATAACACATTGCACTTGCCCTTGTACACACTTGAAGCATGACACATCAGTGCGATCTGATATTTCTTCAAAATTCAAGTGTTGTATGGAGAGTTCTCATTTTAAGGTTGAACTACTTGACCGTTTCAGATTCTATTGTTTAGAATGAAGCAGCCATTCTCTCATCACAATTCTAGTAGAGGAAGTCCTGTGCTTTTAAAGGCTGAGTCGTCGTCCGTGGCCCGTCCTCCTTCTACCTCACAGCTTAGTATGGCCAGTTAGTTCTAGTTGTTCTAGTCATGGACCGAACTCCTATTAATTTCGAAGTCCTTCTAAATCCGCTGGAGATGGCATCTTCCATGTTCTCTGCCAAAGTCATGCACAATATCTGCCTACAACACGGCATCCTAGAGGAATATGTGCGCCTCCCAAAGAAGGATGAGTTTGCTCATATGCCGCCCTCAGTATATACCGCTTATCATCGGTATATGTGCTCGAACGGAGTCATGCCCCTTTTAACGATTTCTTGAGAGAGACCCTCTCGAACATAGGAATTGCTCCTTTCAGATTCACCCAACGACTATGCCATCTTAACTTGTCTGCACATCCTCTTCATGCAAACATTCAACCGTGCTCCGACTTTAGACGAGTTGAGATGCTTTCTTTCATTCAAAATAAGAGATGAGTGTCCTTCTTTGGTCGTAATCGAGACCTAGAGGGATCGTAAAGTTGTATTGAGACTACAAAGCAACTTGTCTCAATTCAAGACCCATGTTAGATGTCTTAAGGGGTTCAACCGCCTTTGGACAACAGGGGGTAAGTTCCCTTTTTTACTCATTGAGCTCCGACATAATACTACGGAGTTTCTAACAAGTCAAATAATTCTTACAGTTATTCCAAGGCCAAACAGGGACTTGTCTCTCGATGGAACTTTCCAAGCCATAAAGGCTATCGATGCTGAGGAGAGGTCTGTTAAAGTCTTGCCGACTGACGAAAACTTGCTTTGGTATGGACTGTTGCCTCCAGGGAGGTCTGCAGTTCCATTTGAGATCGCATCCCCTTCTCAATCCAGGGTATGCACGTGATCCACCTCCTCATCTTACGGTTCCGATGAGGGTGCTTTTCAAGAATCAGTGAGTCGGGTGAGGAGACTCATGAGAAAAAGGATGCTGCCGCGACCGGAGTCTGTGGCCCGGTCAAAATGCCTCCAGTTATGGAAGAAGAGGAAGAGGAGTTTATTAGAAGGAAGGCAAGGCCATGATGTACAAAGAAAAAGAGGAGGGGAATATCGAGAGTAGTAGCAATGAGTCCACTTCTAGTGGTGATTTCTATGCGGAATCCGATGATGGGGATTCTGAATCATGCGACGAGACTTCGGAGATGAGTCTCGTTATCCGGAGCTCACCTCCTCTAGAAATGAGTGGTAAAGACGATGCCTTAGAAATCGAACGACGTTCGGATTCTCTGAGTAAAGATGCTAGCATGGACTTTGAAGATTTGAGCAATGTTTACATCGATTTTGATGTGCTCATGGGGGAAGATTTCAAATTTAAGGAGGTGCTTCCTGTTCGAGCCACATTGCACCTGAAGTTAGTCTGATTCCTTCCGTGGTGCCTACCCGATCCAGTTTCTGGCATCGTTTTAGGCTCTCGTCTCAAACACATCACACGTTTCACAAGGGTTACACTCACTTGTACACTTACTTTTCATGTTTATTTTCCATTTCTAAGGCCTTTTATTTATTCTTCATATTAGGTATAATGAGAGGACGCAGCCTTTATAATGACCTTGAAGAATTTTCTGACTCTCAGTGCTGGTCGAAATGATCTTCTAGCCATCACCAACCTCGCAAGATGGAGGAGTACCAAAGAAGAAAAGATTTAGAAGTTGAATTTCGTCATTGAGACGAGAGAGAACGAAGTCAAATATACAAAGGTGGGTATGAAGAGAGGAAAATTTTCGACGAAAGAGAGGAGCCGTCGAAAAGGTCTAACTTTGATCATGGTTCCCATTGTTCAGAATAGCAAGCTTTTGCTCCGACACTCTCTTCAGCGGGTCAAGAAATCCCAGTTACTTCTATCCTCATTAACTCAAATTCCATCACCTTCTGTTGTTCTTGCCTTTGTTGCTTCGTGCCCCCACCAAAGATCCACATATGTTCTTCTATCTGGTCCTCCCAGACTTAAGGATATGCTTCCCAGATGGTTCTTAAGAGGGGTTAAGTTTGATCGTGATCTCCGTCCGGTTGTAGAGATTCATATATGCCACATCTTCAGGCCATTTAGAATGATTTGGAGCAGGCTGAAGGGTGGGTAAAATTATACAAGCAGCCGACGGATGTGAACAACAACAGTTATCGGGAAATTCTCTCGTTTGAATCAAAGAAGGATGATTTCGAGAGAGAGTTGGCAGAAAGCGACGCCAGGGTCAAACAACTAGAAGAGGAAAAGGAAGCGGCGCTTCGAGAAAGCATAAAAAACATCGGATTGCTGAAGGAATTAAATGAGGCTCGTGGGAGAATAGAGATCGTCTATAGGGACGAAATTAAGAAGGCTCGCGCAAAAGAAGCTAAATTAAAAGAGGAGGTAGCAGCTTGTAGCACGACAATTGAAGCCCAAAAGAAAACCATTTTCGATCACGACCTTATCGTAGAGGGGCAAATAAGACTATCTCCGACGAGGCTGAGATAATCGCTAGGCTACAGGATCAAGTTTCCAAGCTTAGCATCGATAAGTCTCGCATCGAAGTTGAAAAAGCCATCATTATGGCGGATTATCTAGAGCTTCAGAATGCTTTCGAAAGGAAGATGGATGAGACCATCTTGAACTTTTATGTCAACTCCTTGCTGCATCAGGGGAGTCTCAGCTACTTAGGCCCTAAATTCCCATACATTCTCTCAGTGAGTTGGGAAGAAATCTTGACCTACTTTCATGATAGCAGGGATGTCTATTCTGATCGAGAGTTGCAGATCGCCTACCTCAATGAAGAATCATGTAAGGCATTGCTGGAGGGCCGAGAGATTTTGTGGATTGAGAAGGTAAAGGAGGCTGCCGATATCGCCACACAGCAACCGCCGAAGCGCCTCCAGAGCCTTTTATTTATGGTGCCGACGAACCCTTAGGGCAGGCCCGTCATCCATAAGCATGTCTTGGGTTTGTTGCTTCCCCTTGGATTGTGAAGCCGTCAAAGGAGTGTGAAGGCAGTGAATAAGAAGTTGACATTCTCGGTCATTCTTCCATTGTGGGTAGTCTACTTGCCTCTCTCGAGTTTGAGAATTTTCATCTCACGTCGCAAGAGCAGGACGAATTTAACGCTTTCGTTTTTGATCATATTGGTCCATCTTCCTTACCTGTCGATCGAAGTGCTTCCTCGATGCCTAGGCCTATTGCTATCTCTAATGCTTCTGTGCTTGTTTCTATACCCGATCCTATTGCATTGTCGGTGTTTGGTTCGCAGCCGGGGCCAGAATCTGAGAAGATCGCTTCACCGCATGGTTTGGATGACCCGTCCATATCTTTGGAAGGTGATTTCGCGGCGGCGAAGCTTCGGAGTAAGAAAATCAGATTGCAGTTAAAAAGGAGAAGGTTGAAGCAATCAAGGCCTGTAAGAGTTACCGTCGATCTCGGAAGCGCAAAACGAAGGGCGGGTCTTTTGAAAAGGTTACAGAGCAGGAATAAGATATCAGCACTGAAGAGACCGTCGAAATCATTGGTAGTGACACCACTCCTGAGGCGAAACAGAATCTTTAAACAAAAGTCAAGAAGGGGAGTGGTGGAAAGAAGTGCTGAAAATCTTGGGTGGCAGCTGATCTGACTTTGATTCATTTTGCATTGTTTTGTTCAAGTGCAGATTCTACACTTAGTGTTTTTGTTGTGCTGTCTTTTCTTTTTATTTTTTGGCCGATATTGTATAGGTATGGCCCCCATGTTTTTACCTTGTACATGAGAAAACTATAAATAATAAATTATTAATACTTTGATTGTACCACTATTTATATACTCATATGTGCCATATGCACTTATGTCTATCTTATCTACTTCCATTTCACTTGATATAGTCCTGTGATTACTGTTGAATTCTTTATTTGGAGTAATAGAACTTGTGAAATGTGAAATCTTTATTTTTGAACATTTTTTTAAAGTGCCATTGTGTGCCCCCCAGTTCACGAGGCTGTTTACTTCAAACATTTGACGAACGACCAGTAACTTATAGTTTGAACGGATTGCATACCAAAACTTGGAATTTGACTAAGTCAAAATTTGATTTTTTTTTCCTTTTACAAGTTTTGCAACTTATGTTTTCATGCGATTCTGGAAAGTATATAACATATGCATGTTTGATATGTATACAAAAACGTAAACTTGGTGCATAACATATAGTTACGAGATTTACTATTAGAAATTCATAAACGTACAGTTACAAGATTAACCTAATGAATAATATTTACAAATTTTTGGAAGTTAAACCACTTATCACTTCTCAAAAGCATGAGTTCGCACTTATCAGTATCATTTCTTCGAATTTTTATAGTCTTCAAATATGCACTTTATTGCCTCAGGCATGCATATCATACGAGTTATATATAAGCAGTTAAACGTTATTCGCGTTAAATGTTACAGTTTATCATGAGGTGTTAGCTATTGGAATTTTCTGCTGATCCGTTGCAATCCGAGTTTGTTGGAGTCGCATCGTTGGTCTCGATAATGGGATTGGGTGGATCTTCGCAATTCCTATGGTAGATGAGTTTCTCGGTATTACCGGGGCAATTTTGGTACTTAAAATGCTTCTTAATGTTTCCAATCTTCGGGCAACATGAGGAGTTTATGTTTTAAGTGTGTGATTTCACGGCTCGGAGAGTTGGCGCGTGGCTTACACGATGCACGGCTTTTTATGCTTCTCAATGTTGCCTATCTTCTGGCAACGTGAAGGGTTTATTTATTTAAGAGTTAGTGCGTGGCTGTGGAGTGCGCGGCTGTTAGTTCTCCTTGATATTGCCTATCTTCCAGAATTATGAGGAGTTTGTGTTTTAAGAGTTAGTGCGCGGCTTTATATACTTCTTCGCGTTTCCTATCTTCGAGCAACACCGAGGAATTATGTTTGAGCCTTCCCGATGTTGCCGGGGTAGCACCGGTTCTTAGAAGGCGGGGATCGGATTTCGTCGATCCAACTGTTTAAGTTGATTTGCTTCCGCCAACCCGAAAGGTAATTATCATAAACACGGTTTTGTGGGCTCAAAAAGCAAATCAATTTTATTAAGGAAATTTAGGCAAGTTTTTGCCTATTTACAATGCTCCTGGCATCGCAGGATAGCTTATTTGCTGAAAAATAAAAGGTACATTGGGTAATTTTTAGGTGAAGTAGCGGTGCAGCAATTCGCTGTTCCATGCATTTGGATTTTGGACTCCATCGACGGTTGTCAATTTGAAATTCCGTCCCTTAGCTTTTGATTGATCACATATGGCCCTTTCCAGTTTGGTTCGAAGGTTCCTGGCATGGGATAGATCCGTTTGAGGACGAGGTCTCCCACTTTTAAGGTTTGGTTGTGAACTTTGGAGTTGAAGTGTCGTGCGACCCATTTTTGGTGGGCGATGGTACTTAACTCGGATTTTTCCTTCCTTTCGTCAATCATATCCTATCATTCGAATAGGAGCTACTCGTTTTTCTTCCAAATAAATTTTTTCCTTTGGTGAGGGGGGACTCCTTGTTCAATAGGAATCATTGCTTCTGAGCCATATGCCAAGGCAAACGGAGTGTGTCCAGTTGCCGCTTTATGAGTTGTCCTTGTAAGCCCATAGTGTGAGTAGAAGTTCTTCAACCTAGTTTCCTTTTTATTTAGTTAATCGCTTTTTGACAGTGGACTTGATGATCTTGTCATTGCTTTCACATGAGCGTTTGCTTGTTGATGAACAACTGCGGAGAAGCTCTTCTCAATTCGGAAGCGTTTGCAGAAGTCTTTGAACTCAACGCTATTGAATTGGGTCCCATTATCGGTGATGATTTTTTGTGGCATGGCAAACCTATAAATAATGTTTTTTAATAATAAAACTAATGACTTTCTTTGTACTAATGGTGGCTTGCGGTTCTGCTTCGGCCTATTTTGTAAAATAGTCAACAGCAACTATAGCGTATTTGGCTCCTCTAGCTATTGGCAATAGCCAATCAAGTTGATTCCCCATATTGTGAATGGCCATGGGCTGACCATCTGTGTTAATTCTATTGAAGAGTTCTTTTAATTTTGCCAAATCTTTGGCAACGATCACATCGCTGGCGTAGTCAGCTGGATCGAGGTTTATTGTCGGCAGAAATATCCATGCCGGAGGACTTTCTTTGCGAGGGTTTGACCTCCGGTATGGTCCCCGCATTCTCCTTCGTACACTTCCTTCAAGATTCGTCGAGTTTTGTCGTCGGTCACACATCTAAGAAGGAGGATTGAGAATCCCCTTTGGTAAAGTATCCCATCCTATATTATGAGCCGCGGCGCTTTCCGAAGAAACTTTTTCCGTTGGTTCCAGTCAGTTGAAAGGGTCCGTAAGAGTAAAAAGTTCTTAATTGGCGTCATCCATGTTTCCAGTTTATCTGTAGTCTCTAGGTTCCATTCGACGTCCATTTCGCCTATTCTTAGGGCAGTTAGAATCTCAATCGGGACTAGTGCCAACGATTGAGCTTCTCCGGAGCTTACCAGTTTAGCTAAGTAGTTGGCCTTAGTGTTCTGCTCCCACGGAATATGAGTTATGGTATAATGGTCGATGTCACTCAGTAACTCTTGTACTCTAAACTGATACGGTGCAAGGTTCTCCCTTCGATCCTGGTACCCGCCCTTTACTTGGCAGACGACTAGCTGGGAGTCACTATAGATGTGGACGAATTTTATTCCAAGTTCCTACACAATTCTCATGCTTACTATTAATGCTTCATATTCTGCTTCATTATTTATTATAGGAAATTCCAAGTGTAAGGCATAGCAAATGGCTCGTCTTTCAGGGGGTTTCAAGCACAACTCCTTCCCCTCAATAGAGGTGGTTTGACGCAACATCAACAAAGAGTTCCCATTGCGTCTCCACCCCCGATCGTGTTTCTTCCTTGTCATCCTGTATAGTAAATTCGATGATGAAATCTGCCAACACTTGTTCATTGATCGCTTTTCTCGAATGGTAAGTGATATCATATTATCTTAGTTCGATGTTCCAATTTAGAAGTCATTCGGAAGTTTCGGGTCGGTACAGTACTTTTTTGCAAGGCTGATCAGTCAGTTCTTTAATTGGATGCACTTGAAAATACGATCGTAGATTCTGAGACACAACCAGGAGGTCATATGTTAGCTTCTCCAGCTTTAGGTAATTTTTCTCGGCCCCAGTAAACTTCTTGCTAATGTAGTATACGGGTCTTTGGATTTTCGCTTCTTTACGGACAAGGGCAACGCTTAAAGCATGAGGTGATACTGCTAGGTAAATGAATAGGTCCTCTCCGTCCATTGGCTTTGATAGGATTGGCGAAGCTTCCATGTGTCGTAGCAATTCTTCAAATGTAGTTTGACATGCCACATTCCATTCGAAGTTTTTCTTTCCTTTATTCAACACATCAAAAAAAGATGTGCACTTGCCGGAGGCTTCGAGATAAATCGCCTTAAAGCCGCGACCTTCCATTCAGGCTTTAAAACTCCACGTAAACCTCCATAGTTTTCCCAATTTGTTGCTTGAACATGGTATTTACCAACCTTTGATAAGTTACCCCGACGTTCTTCAAACCAAATGGCATCACCCTGTAGCAGTATAGTCCCAGATCGGTGATGAAGTTGGTGTTCTTTTGACCAGGTTCGTGCACTAGGATCTGCTTATACCCAGAATATGCGTCCATGAATGATAGCAGACATGACCTGCCGTTCCATCCACAAGCTGGTCTAGTCTTGGAAGAGGGAACCTATCTTTTGGGCAAGCTTTATTTAAGTCCGAGTAATCGATACAAGTTCACCACTTTCCATTGGACTTTTTGACTAAGACTGAGTTAGATACCCATTCAGGATAAGTTGCATCATGGATAAAACCATTATCCATTAACTTGTCCACCTCTTCTCTTAATGCTTTTGACCATTCAGGACCCACGCTGTGCCTCTTTTGCTTTAATGGTGTGAACTTTGGCTCAATATTGAGCGTGTGGCATGCGATTTCTGGTGACACTCCACACATATGGGAATGAGTCCATGGGAACACATCCAAGTTGGCTTAAAGAAACTTAGAAAGTTCTAATTGCATCTTGTTTCCAAGGTGCGATCCAATTTTCAAGACTTTAGTTGGGTCGTCCATATCGACTGAGACAGACACCATCAACTCTACCAGTGTTGCCTTATCCTCCCTTGAACTCTTCTTTCTGCAGTCCAAAGCCTTGTTGAACTGGTTATGGTCCCTGAGCCAAGCGCGGTTCTGTAGTTGCTATTCCGAAGGTTCACGAATGTGGAGAGTTATACCCACATCCTTCCCATTTTCCCTTCTTCTGGATTCACGTAACTCTGTAATATAACATTCTTTGGCGGCGCATTGATCTCCTTTGACCACCCCGATTTCATTTGCAGTCGAGAACTTCATTGTTAAGCACCATTGGGCCAGAGAAACTCTTAAATCAGCTAAGGAAGGTCGTCCGAAGAAGGTGTTATATGCAGAAGTTTCATCCACAATTACGAAGGTTTGCACAAGGGTAACTCTTCGATCACCCTCTCCAAGTTTCACCGATAAGTCAATTATCTCTACGGGTTATTTGGGTTCACTAGTGAACCCTTGGATTTTTATTTGGCATGTAGACATGCTTTTCATTCTGATCTTTATTTGGTCAAAGGTACGTTTGAAAAGTATATTGATAGAACCACCGCTATAGACCAATACCCATCGGACCACGGCGGGTCCGATTCCTACCGTCACCACCATCAGGTCAAGAGTCGGGGCTTTGATCCCTTTGGTATCTCGGTTTTTGAATATAATATCATCATTTAAAGTTTTCTGCTACTTGGTTAGGGCCCCATATTCTATCGCAAGACATGATTCCTTTGGAGCATGCTTTAATGAACTTGCATATCGCTCCATCTCTCCCCAGGATGAGGGCCTCCAAAAGTCGTTCCAATAATGAGTCTCTAGTTAGTTCCATTTAATCCCTCTTTGCTGGTTTCGGCTTGGTTTCTTTAATTCTTAAAGGCCTAAGGAGCTACGGGCTGGTTAGGACTTTGTGGTTTTCTGACGTGTTGCTGGATCTTGTTCTCTTGAATTAGCTCTTCAATCAAATTCATTAGTTGGCGACATTCATTTGTGTTGTGATAGTGCATCTCGTGGAAGCGGAAGAACTTCGCCGAGTACTTCTATTGCTTAGTTGCTTCCTTCTTAAGAGGTACTTTATATTCCTCGGTCCCTTGTGTCATAAGATAAATACTTTTTGGAGTTGAGAGGGGTGTAATCTTCAAGCCCAAAGCCTTTAAGGCGTTTACAGTTTCCATTTTTCTTATTGGAATTCTGATTCTTCCTTTTTTGATTTCCATCTTTCCCTATGATTCCTTCGGCAGTCCCAGAAGCGTTCACATTCTGGTCCATTTCCACGTCACTTTATCTAACGTTCAATGGTTGCATGCCAGTTGACTTCCTTTCTAACTCCTATGCTTCCTCCAATCTCAAGTATTAACTTGCTTTGCGACTGAAATCCTTTATTGTGGGTTGCTTCATCTTGATCCACTTTTCAAACTCAGTTTCAGGGTGAATGGTTCGAACCAAAGCCTTGAAGACCATGTCTTTATTTGGATTGCTGACCTCTATCACTGCGGTGTTGAACTGGTTCATGAAAGATTTCATGATTCATTTCGTCCCTGGAATAATTTAGATATGGACATCGCATCTTTGGTTGTGCGGTATGGAGCCTAAATTGATCAAGGAATTTGGTGGCTAGTTAATTGAAAGTAGAGATGGATCTCAACGGAAGACTAGTGGACCACATGGAAGCGATTCCTTCCAAGAAAATAGGAAAACATCTACACCGAATAGCTTCTGGAGCATTTGCTCTATCCATGTACCAGCTATACTTGTATAAATGGGTTTTTGGATTTTTCGCCCCTTCATAGGAAGGGATAGTTGACATCGTGAACTTTATCGGATATCGCTCATTCAATATCTCGTCGGTGAAGGGAGTCCAACTTGGTGCGGATCCCCACTCATCGTCTCTTCTATTTTTTATTTTAGTCCATCGACCGCTCAACCATATCCGCGATGAATGCGTCTGATGTCCGATAAACCTAGGGATAGTTGTCAGTTGCTGCACCAGTGTTTGACTTTACAAACGGTCCTGACGAGTGGACTGAAGCCTAGAATCTCATGTCTTTGGGAGGGCCACTCCCTCGGGATCTCGTTGGCTTGTAGTTGTGATGATTGGGGCGGTTTTGGCATTTTCAGCATTATCGAACGCGTTAGCATTCCCATCTAACTTATCATCATTAAATTTTTCTTCATCCTCTGAATCGGAGAGGTCCATGGCTATATCCTCTCGAGGAATTTTCACCCGTTGGTTCAATTTTAGAGTTGGTTTCCTTGCGGTGAGTGGGTTACTTATATTCCCTTCTGCATTGATTCCCAAAGTTCCTTCTGTCCCCCTCTTTTGCAGTTGCTTCCCGTTTCTCCTATTTAAGCTAGAAATGAAAGACTTTTCTTGCTCTATGGTAGCCATGGGTTCAACTACAGTTCTTGGAGATGGGTTTGGTTGTAAGGTTAGGAGAGCATTGAGCTTATCCACCAAAGCCTTTTGACTGTTCTCCATTTTCCGATTGATCTCATCAACCATTTTGTTCAATTCATCCCTTGTAGCAAATTTGCCTGATTGGAAGATGCAGGCACCAGATCTTATATATTGGCACCATTTACTTTAGTTTGTTGATGATTCATATCTTCCTCGGCTATTACTTCCCCTTTGGACCTTCCAGAGGTAGTTCTTTTTCTTCCTGGAGCCATTGATTCCAAGCAATAGTTTCTTCGAACAAAGATTGAGGATCTAACTTCTGGATCTGTCTGATCCAAAATAGATAGCTAGATCTGAACCCTGAGTTGGGTTCTCAGTGAAAGCACCAAAATGTTCACCCAAAAAATGGATCAACACCTTGATTTGAGCTTGAAACCACCAGCCCTGTACTCACAGAGAAATAATGTAGATAATAAATATAGAAAAAAGCCGTAAGAGAAAGAAGACAAGAAGATTTTTATACTGGTTCGGCTGTTAATGAAGCCTACGTCCACTTTATAGCTTTTATTATAGACTGATTGCTGTTACAAGATGTATTTGATTACAAAGCTCTTGATTATCCTTATCTAGATTGAATCCCCAAGGTTGGAATCCATAGGAGAATCATAATGAACCTCTTTTGAAGGTTATTGTGAGGGAGGTGAAGAGTGAAGAAAGCTTCCAGCAGAGTTTCAGTCACCAATCCAGAGAATACCCCTTTTATGTTGTAGATAGGATGATATTTATAGAGATCGAAGAGCTACTGGGTCAAGTCTGTTTGTTAGCTATTTGCAGATGGTCACAAGAAGATGCAGTGGAGCTTATCTCGCGACCCGAGTCAGAATCATGGATCACTAGCGATCCTTAGCGTTGGCTCGAATGCGAGCTAATTACTTAGCCTTTTCCTCTGCTTCACTTTGTTTGCGTCGCACCTATTCTATGATCCAATATGGATCGCTAGCAATCCATAGTATAGCGATCCATACACTTAGCATTTTTTTGGACTTTGGATTTTGAACTGTGTTCGTTGTCTTGTGTCGACGTTGTTCATGTAGTCACATTGCATATTGCCTTGTTTTGATGATGATTTACTTGCTGGTTGTATTTGGTTGCTGATTCGACTGGACAGATGCTTATTCTCGATTTAATTAACTCAGAATCTCATTAAAATCAGTCACTGCCTTTAGAATATGAGGTAGATCATGATGCAAAGGGATCAACAAAATCTTGGGTAAATCCCATGGATCGCTAGCAATCCATGTCCTTAGTGAATTTTTCTCTTTCTTTTTTAGCTCCTTTTAAGCTTGTTACTCTAACATTTTTGGTTGACTTCTATCTAATTTGACTCCATTAAGTTGTTCCATCTTCTCTTGGATCCTGCTAGTTTAAAAATCCAGATAACAGTACTCATCTTGAGCTTGGTTTCTAAAATTTCCTATAGACTCTTTTAGATCTCGCTAATGAATAAGGAATCTCTACCACTTACTATACTACTAGGCATTCCATGAAGTCTAACTATATTCTTTATAAATAACTTAGCTAAAACAGGTTCCGTCCTAGTTGACTTAATTGGAATGAAATGGACACTCTTGGTTAGTCTGTCCGCTATGACCCATATACTTTCATTTCCTCTATTAGATATTGGTAACCCGTCTATAAAATCCATAGAAATAGAATCCCACTTCCATACTGGAATATCTGATGGTTGAAGCAATCCACTTGGCTTCTGATGTTCGGCTTTTTCTTGTTGACAGCACAAACATTACTTTACCCATAAGCCTATATCCTTCTTCATATCTTCCCAGAAGAAACCCATCTTCATATCCCGATACATCTTAGTTCCTCTCGGATGAATATTGAACTTCGAACTTCCTCCAAAATCTCTTTCCTTATGTCCTCCACATTCGGAACACACAACCTTCCTTTCTTTCTCAACCACCTGTTTTGGTCAAGACTAAAATCCTTCAAGTCGTCGCTCTCCATTACATCCCCTAACCTCTTGATCCATTGAACTAATATTGGGTCCTCCATCTGTCTAAAAGCAAACTTTTTAATTATCACTGGTCGAACTTCTAAGCATGACAACACTTCAATCTCAGTACTAGGACTACTCTTAGACCTTCAATGTACTCTACATGTAATTAACGCTTCCAAATCTTTCCACTCAGCTATCATCGCTAACACTGTATTCTGATGCTTTCTGCTAAGTGCATTTGCAACCTTATTGCCTTTTCTCGATATGTATTCAATTCCAAATTCTTAAGCGTCTAAAAACCCTAGCCACCTATGCTGACTCATAATCAACTTCTTTTGAGAGAATAGATACTTCAATGACTTATGATCCATGTATAACTCAAATCTTTCTCCCAAAAGATAATGTACCCACACCTTCAACGCAAAAATCACTTCCAAATCGTGCATTGGATATCCAACCACATGCGGTCCAAGCTGTCGAGATGCGTAGGCAATCACGTTACCTCTCTACATTAACATAGCTCCTAATCCAGTTCCACATGCATCTATATATGCTACTAAATCATGATACCCATCTGGAAAAACTATTCCAGGTGAATTAGTCAATAAGTGTTTCAGCCTCTGGAATGCCTCCTCACACTTATCGGTTCAAACAAACTTCACATCCTTTCACAATAGCTTAGTCATCGGTGCCACTATCCGTGAAAAATCCTCAATGAACCTCCTATAATATCTAGCCAATTCAAGAAAACTCTTTATCTCAGTCACTGTCTCGGGTCTCTTTCAATTATTCACCTTTTCAATCTTAGTCGGATCTACAGACAACCCTTTCACTGAGACTACATGGCCAAGAAACTTCACTTCCTTCTTCCAGAAATGACACTTCGAAAAACTTCGCCTTCAATTGATGCTCCCTTTCATCCTTAGAGTATATCAAAATATCATCTATGAAAACCAACACAAACCTATCCAAGTGCTCTCGGAAAATTCGGTTCATCAAATCCACAAAAAATGATGGCACATTAGTTAGTCCGAACGCCATCACTAACCATTCATACGATCCATATCTAGTTCTAAACACCGTCAAAGGAATACTATCCTCTGCTACTCTAAGGCGATGGAAACCTGTCGTCGAATCCAGCTGAGAAAATACCTTGGCTCCACTCAACTGATCGAACGAATCATCGATTTTAGGCAACGAATATCGATTCTTTATCATCTTCTCATTCAACTTATGATAATCGATACATAACCTCAACGATCCGTCCGGCTTCTTGGCAAACACCATGGCTGCTCCCTATGGTGAATTACTAGATCTAATAAAATTCTTTCATTCCAAATCCACCAACTGCACCTTCAGTTCTCTCATCACGGTAGCTGTCATCCTGCTTGGCAGTCTACTTTTCGGTTCTGCTCCAGGTACTAAGTCTATCCGAAACTCAATAGCTCGTTTCGTTGGTAGTCCTACTATAAGTTCAAAAACATCCGTGAATTTTCTAACCATGAAAACTCGATTCAACTCGTCTTCTACCTCACAACACCCAACAAAGCATTCACCTCACAACTAGGGTCTTCTACGGTATATACTATCCGATCACTACATTCAGGGTCTAAGTGATATTTTTCTATCATGACAAAATATCCTAACATCGTACTTACTTAACCAATCCATACCCAAAATAATTACAAAACCCTTCGAAATCAAACACATGCAAACTACAAACAAAGGTATGGCCTAACAAATCAAACTCTAGGTGGTCACACCTTATCCCAAGTGTCGCATACCCTCCTATCAAATTTGCAACCCGTAAGGAAGTAACTAGATATGAGGGTTAAAGGTTGAGCTTATCTACCAACAATGAGATATAAAAGAATGCGATGCACCAGTATCAAACAAAAGCTAACTATCATATCATGAATCTGAAGCGTACCTCCTAACACTGCTTTCCCTCCTTCCTCTGCCGTTGGCCTCAAGGTATTTGGCTCCAATGCAAACACATTGCCCCTTCCATCCTTAATATGATTTTTGTACTGGTTCTTGTAATGGCCAACTTAATTGCAATTGAAACATCTCACCTCTTTCTTCTCTGCAGCTTTCTTTCCTTTGCATGTTCGGCACTCATGGGCAGAGTGTCCCTTCTTGTCACACTTGTAAAAGACCACTTCTGCCTTTACCTTCTTAGCAGCTCCACCCTTTAAAGCTCATTTGTTATGGAAGAACTTTATTTTTTGACTCTGCCCCACCTGGACTTCCTTTGCCTTATTTTTCCCCATAAAAGAAAGCATCTCCTCATTCCTCAAAGCCATTTCCACTACAACATCACAAGGGTCTCTGACATGCGGTAATGTAGCCTTAGTTAAGTTAAGCTTCGACCCTCTAATGAACTTCTCGTTCCTCTTAATCATAGTGTTTACAGTGGCATAACCATAACTCACCAACTTCTCAAACCTTATTGCATACTCCAACACAGTCATCTCCCCCTGCTGCAACTCAGCAAATTTCCCGAGCAAGATAGACTTCGCCATCACATACATGAACCTCTCTTCGAACCTCCTCTTAAACTCAGCCTATGTCATCGTCTCTTCGTTCACTCCAATAGTCACACTATTCCACCCGTATAAAGTAGCTCTTTGAAGCCGTCTCAAAGCAAGCCTTCTCTTCTGCTCGACGTTGAGCCTTAAATCTGCAAAGGTCCTCTCACAATGTAGCAACCTGTTTTCTTCTTCAATAGCATCTTTAGTTCCGATGAATGGCTTTCCTCCCAGCCTGGCATAGTCTCTAAAATAACTAGTTGTTGACCACTAGAGCTTCTCGAACTCCTCCAGCATTTCCATCGACTACTCCATGATCAATTCACGCCTGCATCATGTTAACAATGAACTGATACATTACTCCTATGCCAACTTGTGGGACTCCCGCACCAACATTTCCAACTAGTGCCTAACATGGGTTTCTCCTTGTATTTGGTATGGAATTTCCATTTGTCGTTACACAACACCAAAATTGCCATTTCTCAATGGTTATAACCATTACAAATCAAATTTGTAACGGTTATAAATGTTACTAATAGGTACGTGACAAAATATGTAATGTATTTTCCAACAGTTATAACCGTTGGGAGTAAGGAATTTTTCAACGGTTATAACCGTTGGAAAGTTCCTTGTTCCCAACGGTTACAACCGTCAGGAATTTTGGTATTTTCTAATGGTTATAACTGGTATAACCATTAGAAAATTCCTTACTTCCAAAGGTTATGATCGTTGGAAAATATATTGCTATAATAGGCCCAATGGTTCCAACCGTTGGCAACTATGTTATTTACCATACCAACGGTTATAACCATTGGTAACCATTTTGAATGGTAATACTTATAACTGTTACGAATTTCTCATTCAGCATCTTATATTGTCACATGCTATTTCATTTAGCAATACAAACTTAAATTTATAGTAACAAGAAACATGCACCCAAACTTCAAAGCCAACGTATCACCAAATTTCAAAACATACATCAATATGATAAATATATCATACCAAATCTACAAAGTTCATTGAATGGTGATTTCAAAATTTACTACTGCAAAATGTCTAGAAGCTTACAAAGTTCATTCAGTGGGTTTTACATGTTTTACCATAGATGTGGAACTTAATAGCATGACAATAGTTTTTTTCATTTTCAACAACTTCAAAACGGCATCTCTTTTGAAATCTTCTAAACTAATTACTCCTTTACTACCATTAACGCTCGCTTCTAATTTTTACTTTTCTTCTACAGCTTCAATCAAATCCTGCATATTTAGAAATAATGTTCGGTTTATAAAACTAAAGGGAAAAAATACAAGAAGAAAAAAACTAAATTAATTTTTAAAAACTAAGCTCTGTTCAGTTTTTTAAAAACCGAGCAAACAGCTTAGTTAAGAACTGAGCCGAATACATTTAAGAACAGAGCAGTAAGCTCAATTGATAAACTGAGCGATAAAGCTTAGTAAAAAATTAAGCTACGATCAATTAAAAACGTGGAACACCATCTGTCATCAACCATTTCGCACTACAATATGCAATATTCTCCGTAAGGACACTTTCTCCGCTAATGAAACACTACCATTTATGTAACAACGAATGAAAGTCTATATTTGCAGATTAATTCAGGTATTTATAAAAAAAGAATTGGGATAAATTAGTTGGGACTCGGTTTTGTTTACTGTGATAAAATAGTACTGTAGAGAATTTATTTTGTGAGTAGTAACAATGACATAAACCGAATTCTTTTCTTTCTGAGTAAGCATGGAATTAAAATAAAACAATAATGTGGAGAATTTCCTTTATGAGTAGTAACAATGACAAAAACAAAATTCTTTTCTTGAAATTGAAATAGCATTCCGTTTTCGCATATTCCAACAATGAATTCATTTCTAAACAACCAACATTCTTTGTTAAACTTAGATAAGAGATATATGGAAGTTTTATAATGTTGGACAATTTTTTTATGCTTTTTTATATTAAAAGTAGATAGGAAACACATAATTCTAACTTACTAGTATGTGTATGGAAAGGTAAGAATGAAGTCCTCGGAGCATTTTACCACAATGTTGAATTATGTAGGTTCATAGAAGGTTGCATAAATTTTTCTCAAGTCAATTTTTTTTACTTCGGCTATATTTTCATTCTAATCATTAATATAAATATTACAAAGCCTTTTGTAGTTTCTAAAGCTAGCAAAAATAATAAAATAACTTATGCAACTCCTGATAAATAAATCATGAAAAAAATTGAATATTTATATGTATACGAGTAAGGTTATTTAGCTTGATCCACAATGCAATAAACAATAGAATTAAACTTACCATTCTCCTTGGACATCAAAAGCCATTCAAATATAGTTTTTACTTATAAGCTCATATTCATTATAAATTACCCACTCGGACTTATGATTAAGGCAATTTAAGGGATGTAGATGAACCACCTACATGTCAATTATAGAAATTAGATCCTACAAGGCTAACCATTACAAGAAAAAATCAAGACTCGATTACTTTATTCTTCTACAGTTTATTCTACATCATAAACTGCAAAATTCTATAAGATGGGAAAAATAACTAGGGAATTCCCAAAAAAAAGTAGTTAGCTTTAACTGTCAAATCATGCCCAATTCTTTCAAGATGAGCTACTCGCATGAAAATTCAAGAGGCATAGCCTTTTTGATATTCACATAATAACCACGACAGTTAAATTATGTGATGCATAGCTTGAGGTTTTATCTTGCCATAATGCGCACAAGTTGTTGCCTAACATTATCATATTGTTTCATAGCTCTATGGTTGGTGAAATTCTCATAGCACCATTGAGAGTCTTCATCTATTATTATACCAATAAAAAGGCTAATATTTTTTATAGTTTGTATCTTATTTTAAAGAAATGGGAGGTAGCGATGTTTATATCCAATATATTTTTTCTAACCTCCATGAAGGTGAGTTAAATTGTAGGTTTGATATCAAAAAAAATATTAATCCATTAGAGTTTGTATAAGACAAATATTACTTATGCGTTGAACTAAATAAAAAATTACATAACTCTAAATTAAAGACACATATACATCATCAAATAAGCTTAACTGAAATAAAGAATGACTACAAGCATTTATGTATAACACATGTATAGCTCTTCAAGTTTGATATTATGCTACTTGTAACCTAACAAACTTTTATTGAAGATGAAATTAATGTGGGCCATAAAATGATGCAAATCTTGACAGAGATCAATAGATGATACATATTTGCTACTACATGTAATTGCATCGGTTTTATAGTTGAAGATAAATTTGAGGCAAACATAAAACGTATTTAATGGTCTACATTAAATTCTACCAAAAGTAAAACATATTTAATGGTCCACATTTAATTGTACCAATTTTAATGAAAAAAGAAATAATATTATTCCATAATATCCATAATAATAAATAGACTGTTAACCATTAATAATGTATATCAAATTTATGTTTATATCAAATAATAAATAAGTACCATCACGAATATATTTTTTATCTTTCAGAATTTAGCAAGCTCGACACTATCTTAATTAAGCTTGTTCAGTTACTAGTTAGCAATTGACTACAATGATTTGAAAATAAAATCAAAATCCAGTATTCTTGGATAAATCACAAATAAAATTGCTTAAGTTTACTATTACAATTAGAATAATGGATTTAAAAATCATAATCAATACTTAAAATTTAAAACATATTTTCTCACATAAAGTAATTCTTTTTAAAATTTTAAAACATATTTTCTCACATAAAGTAATATTTTCTGAGAAAAGATTATATAAATAACCAAAGGGTTCTGTTGATGGCTTCACAAATTAGACTAAATGACAAGATGACAGTCTCAAACAATGCGTTTAGAAATTGTATATTTATAAAAAACAACATTGGGCCTCAAATACATACACGAACAATAATAAGTTCATTACACACAAAAATACATACATACTTACACACACAGATAAAACAAATTAAATAAATATCTTTTAACAAACAATTACTAAATGGTATTAGAATAGAATTACCATCTCTGCGAATCTTCACAACGCATCAACTTTGTAATATCTAAACTCTTGCCATATTTTATCCATATTTTTCATTTGTGTAAAGTTCTTATTGATTTAAATAATGTGAATCAATAAGAGCATGATGACCTATAAAATTACTTTTTCCCAAGAAAATTCATGAGAAAACAATCTGTCTTCAACCTTTTATAACAAACAATATAACATTATGATTTAAATAACATGTCAGCTTACTTTCAACGAATGCATAAATGCATTATGAAAACATGAATTTGTGAATGTACTCGATATAACTGAAATTATTTAGTTGAATATTGTAGAACTAAAAAATTCAGTATTAAGTATGTAAGTAGAAAAGTTTAGACTTCAACAATTTATAATAATCGAAATAAGATTATGTTTGAGGGAAGTATCAAACATTAATTATTTTTTAGTACTTCATTTCTTTATAGGGTGTAAGTATAAGCTATGTTATAGTATAATCAATGACATTTTCAGTATAATACAGATAGCATGTAGCCATTTTTCAATGTGAGCTCGTAGAAAATCATCTATGCCTGTTTGGTGTAGTGAATATTATTTCAGTAACAATAATTTATGCTTTTTGCCTTAGGTATGGCTCTTATAACTATTGTTTTTGTAGTATCGTTGTCTATTATTTAACTTGAAAACCTCAAAGCAATTGTTCTTTATGAGGTGTTTATGAGTATTATACATGATGGTGTTTATGAAGTGTGACAACCAAGAATTTTTGAATATATGAAATTGGAATATTTAATTGATTTTAAATATCTGGAAGTTAGTTTAATTTGAATTTCAAATATCATTTTTTTATTTAGCAATTAAATTATTGAATTAAATAATTAGAGATTGGGTAAAATATTAAATCCTGAGATTTAGGCTTGCTAAAAATATTTCAAAAGCTTACAAAATTTATATTGATAATATTGAAGATAATAAAAGTTTTAAAAATTAATTTAAAGGTGTTTATTCGGTTTTAAAAATATATTATTTAAATTGATATTTGAAAATAGCCTTCCGA
This sequence comes from Allium cepa, assembly GCA_030765085.1. NCBI lineage: Eukaryota > Viridiplantae > Streptophyta > Magnoliopsida > Asparagales > Amaryllidaceae > Allium > Allium cepa. Next base: position 733,839,109 of record CM060943.1, read on the forward strand.
GGGACAGTCTCGGAATTCGACGATGTGACGACCCGAAAATTTTAACGAATTAAATTGGAATAATTAATCAATTTTAAATATTTAAAAGTTAATTTTAACTTGAATTCCTGATATCAATATTTACTTGATAATTAAATCATTGAATTATATAGTTTAAATATTGATTTTAATAATTGAAGATTGGGTAAATTGTTGAATCTGATACTTCTAAGCCTGTTTAAATAATTTGAAGGCTTATAAAATTTATAATGATAATACTGGAGATAATAGAATGATTGGAATCTAATTTAAAGATAATTTGTTCAGTTTTGAAATTATATTGTTTTAATTGAATTTAAAAATAGCCTTCCGAGGCACAGTCTCAGAATTCGACGAAACCATTTCCATTGGATCCGTAATAGTTAGTTATTATCGGATTTCAATTTCCGTAGCAATCGCAGTTGTCGTTTGACCCTGACAGCTCAAAACGCTTAGAACTATTTTAATCGATTTAATCTAAAATTGATCGTTTATTTCCGTAACTCGCGCATATGATTGAATTAGCTTTCGAAACACGTTCCATTGGGTTCGGAATGCGGGTAAAACCGTATAATCACCTGTCGGCATGTCTGATTCGGGGTTCTGAATTTCGCGTTATGCTTAACGAGACGTTTTGTAAGTTTTATTATTTTTTTAAAAATTTGAAGTACATATAGTCAGAGGTATTTTTTTCAACGCGTACAGGAGAAGTTTCCCCAAATCTCTATATTTTTCCCATCTTCCTCTCTAATCTTCAGGGGAAAATCGAAAAAAATAAAAATATAATCAATGGTTTTCTTTTCCCCCAAAATCTCGTTCCCTCATCTGTTCCATTTGAAAAGCGCGACCGTTTCCCCTTTCTTCCTCCTACTCTCCTGTTACCTCGCGACTCAATGCAAGTTAAAAAAAATAAAAAAATAATAATAATAGAAATCGCGAGAGCCAGCGCTTGCAATTGAAGCCGGCTCCCACTCTATCTCGAACAAGATCGGCGGTGATTCCAATTGAAGCTAGGGCTCGCGATGGTGGGTAGTGCCGCGGCATCGTTGGACTTGGAGGGACGCGAGTTAGGGTTTGCTGTCTCGTTCAACTCGCGACGTCGAACTCAGATAAGGAAGAAAGGCCGAAGCCGCGGCGTCGCATGTGGGAGTTCGATTTTGTTTTGGGTCGGCAGTGAAGGTCGGGCATCACCAGGGCGAGTGTGGCGATCGATGGAAGGAAGAAGATTCGCGAGGCTGCGGCAACCTGGGGTTTGCAGTTAGGTATAATTGTTTTATTTTTAATTTACTTTAGATTCAATATGCATATTTATAAAAAAAGAAACAATTACAATAAGGAATAATTTTATTTTGTTATTTAAAAAAATTGTGTTATAATATATATATATATATATATATACATATATATTTAAAAAAGAAACATATATCAAATCAGGGGAAAATATTACGATACAGATTAAACATTTCTGTTTTATTTTGTTTAATGCATATACATATATATATAGTTTTGAAAACAAAAGTATAAGAATTTTGTAAATGTTAAAAGTTTAGGTAAAATTAGACTTTTGAAATCTATAGATTATTGTTTTATAGGTACAAGTGGTTTCAGAAGAAAATAAATATACATGAGTACCTATTTTCATTTACCAGTTGAATTTTAAAATAAAGGAGATCAATTTGTTTAGTTATCAAAGAATATTTTATTAAAGGGAAATTGATTTAAGTATAAAAACTAACTAAGTAAATTTATCAAACGGGAATTAGTTAAAATTAAATTAATAGATGGAATAGGTTGTTCGTTTGTCTCAGATGTTAACAAATTATATAATATTTCTACAAGGTCAAAAAAAATCATGAAGAACAAGCTAGTTTGGGATGGATTGCAAACGGGAATCAAAGATGAGTAAATCTCACTTTGTTGGTCTTCTATTTAAATTTAAATGGTTAAATTTAAATATGTGGATGAATGATTAAATTGATTTGATATGCACTGTGAATTGATGATCTGGTGATTTTGGTTTGGATGGTTCGCGAGTTAATTGTTGCTTAACTCGAAATATTGGGAATTTTATGTTGTTATAAATTTCAACATAAATAAGGAAATGTTTCCATTTTAAAAGTCATTAAGGGTTTGAATTAATTAATTAAGGTTAAATTAATTTACTAAGTATAGGTAATTCAGAAAAATCATTGGATGGTGTGATAAATAATCACTTGATTAATTAAGATAGTTAAGTAAGGAGTAATTAATTTATGAATGAAGTAAAATGAAAGATAGTTAATTACAGGTTGAGGGTAATCAGAATTGATTAATATTGTGGTTGAATTAAAGTAATTAATTTAGATTGGAACAAATTAAAATATAATTGAAAATAATTAATTAATGTAATTAAAGATGTAATTGAAGATCGATTAATTAAGATGAATTAATTAATAATAAGTGACTTCTGGGAAGTTAACTAGTATAAGTAATTAAGGATTAATGTAATTATATAATTAATTAATTCATGAAGTAATTAAGATTACTCAATGATCTTAGTTGAGACTAATTAATATTGTGAAGTTAATTTAAGGTAATTACTTGAATGTAATTGAAAAATAATTAATCAAGATTGATTAATTAAGAGGAATAGTGAAGGGTTGACTAATTAATTGATTTTGGAATTAACTAATATTGAATGAAGAAATTTAAATGAATGTGGTTAGAAATTCAATTAGAACCATTGAATTAATTTGTATGTGATGGATGATTGGATGGCATTGGATGTTTTGAATGTGTTGATGTCACTGATATGAAATGTTGGGTATTTCATTTAAATAATTTGGGATAGGATAACATGAGATTCGAAGAGACCGGGGTCGGGTATAGAAGAAATACCCGAAACCACTTCGAATGTTTGTAGATTGATATATAAAATCTATATAATAGATTGAAGTGATTTGGAGGTATTGGACTGTTTTAAAATTTAAATCTTTGGTATTTAGAAATTTAAATGTGGACTAAGTGTTGTCTGTAATAATTTGTAGCTGGTGAATTGATATATTACCCGGGTTTATATAAGTTGTTTGCTTTGGTATTTCATGTTAGTTGAGTTTACTCACGCTGGTTTCCAGCCTGACCCAGGTGTTACTTGGTGTAATGCTCGGGTCAGACCGAGTATTACAGATTTTCAGGTAGGTACGTTCTGGAGCTCAGGGGCGAGTTGGAGGGCAATAGCGCATAGAGTATTTCCGCTGTATTATATTATTGTTAAGTTGAGTCATGATAATTGTATATATTCAGTGACTGTATATATGTAAAACTCTGATGTATATTAATGTAATCGACAGATATAGAAATCTTTGTAAGCTATAATTATTTATCATTGTATTTTATCCGCTGCGAATGTGAGATGTTTGGTGTTTCTGTTCTTCTTCTTCTTTCTCTTTCTTCTTTTTCATAACTATCTGGAATTTTCGGGTTTGAAAATTTCAGGTCGTTACATTTGGTATCAGAGCTGAAAGGTTAAGCGAGAACCTTGGCTCTAGTGGGGATTACTCGTTTAAATAGATTCTATAGTACTCTAGAATGAGATGAGTGTGTGTGTATATATATATATATATATATATATATATATATGAGAGCGTACTTGTTATTTTCTTATATAAAGGTTTTAAATGATTTTATATAAAATATATATTTTGATATATAAATTAATATTTCCTTCTAATAAATATTTAGGTGATTGGTTGTTAATTATTGGAATTCAAATTAAGGAATAATATAATACAACCAAACTGAAATTTAATAAAGATAAGTTTGAAATGGATTCAAACTGAAACTGAAGTTTAGAATTGGAATTAAATTAAGTAGGAACAAAAATACAACTAAATTAAAATTTAAGTGATTGAAAAAAAAATCCTAAATCTAATCCCAGAATTTGAAACTTTGGGTTCAAAGTAATGAGAAACAATAAATAAGTATTATTTGGATAATTGGGACTTGTTGCAAACAATGGGTTGTTTGAAAATTGATTTGAATTTAAAACCAAAGGTGGTTTAAAATTTTTAAACATGGCTGGGAGGGGCCAAGGAATAAATATGTATATATGTATGGATATACATGATATCAAAGATAATTTGAAATAAACTCTAAGAGGTTGAGTTTTGATATTTCCCTGAAATGAGATGTAAAAACCCAAAGTAGTATAAGTTTTGAGCTTATAAGAGGAAAAGAATTTTGAAGTTTGAAGCGAGAATTCAAATTGAGTAAGGTTGATTGGATTAAGTAAATTGAAATTTAACTTGGAAAAATTAAGTGGTTGATTTGAGCTGGGAATTTGTGTGATCCCAAAAACGGGTTTGAGATTTAAAAATTAAAAATGATGGACGTTTTAAAATAAATTGGATGATATCATACTATTGTTAATGAAAATCTTTAATTTGAGAATGGTATTGTATGAATAAAATAAATTTGAATAATTCAGTTTGTAAATTAAAATTGTTTAAGAACTGGCTTCAAACTGGAAGATAAAAATTGAATAATAAATTAAAATTGTACAGAATTCTTATTTGAACCTTGAAATACATAAGTAAAGAAAATTTAAAATGGAATTTCGAGAATTGAACTCAGAAATTAATTGATTAAACACTTTGAATAAAAGTTAATTTGGTTTAAGAAGGTAAACCAACTTTTGAGAGTTTAACTCGAATTTATATAATTCAGGATAGTTTAAATTCAGGCTTGAAATTGAATTAGTTCAAAATCGAAATTTGTTTGAATTAATTGGATTGGTGATTGAAGATGTATAAGTGTAAAAAAATTAAATGGGAAATTAAATTGGATTATATTGAAATGATTTGAATTTGAAATGGGTTCAATTGATAATAATTCACATTGATTGGAATAATATGAAATTATAATATAAGTTGAACATGATTAAAATTTAATGGAATTTGTTTTAAATTGGAAAGAGAATCAAGATTGATTCGACTTGAATTGGGTTTAAATAAAATTTAATAGAAATTGAAGTTATTCAAGCTGGAATTGAGTCAATTTAAATGGAAATTTAAATTAAATTGTTGGGGAAGTGAACAATTTGACTCTTGACTATTTTCAATATAAATTGTTTCTAATATAAACTTATTTCCCAAGCTATTATATATATATACAACCTTTCTTTCTTAAAGCCAAATTATTTTATACTTGGTTTACAATTATTTTTGGAATTATTTAACCATTTTTCAACTGTTTTCTAAATTAATTACTATTTTTCAACTATTTCACAAACTAATAGATATTTTACAACTATTTTGCAATTATCTAAAATTTATGAAACTATTTAACTATTTACCAACTATTCTACGATTAGTTAACTATTTTAAAGCTATTTCGTAAACTAATAATTATTTTTCAACTACTTTTCTATTTTTAAAATTTTCAAGCTATTTTCTAAGTATAAATTGGTCGGAGTTCAAACTGCTATGGCTTTAATACCCAACCGAGATAGGAATTGTAGTGATAATCTAAATGGGGAATTAAGGCAATTATAAATAAGTAAAGGGAATTTAGGGAAATATGAATAGAAAGGAAATTGATTTGGCTAATAACCAATGGAAATAAATACGTAGGATGTACGTATATTATTCTATTCGCATGGTGATTTGATCCAAATTCAAGCACAGAATTTCGAGATAGTTTATCGATTCGAGTTGGGATTTTTCACTCGATTTTCGACGGCGAACCTAGATATGGATTGTTGATTGGTTATGGATATTCTCTATCATAGTTATGGCTATGCAAGGAGAATGACGGTTTCTGATCAAGAAACCAGATCTGAGTCCGCACTGGGAAGTCGGGTAGACAATACTAGTTCGGAAGTGAAATTATGTGATCGAGTGAGCGATCAGATTGGTATAGCGTACGGATGTTATGTGTACATCGTACGGATTTGAATGGAATTGATATTGGAAAGAGTAGTCAAATTTGAATATTTGATTTTGAATAAATATCTCTTTATTATATAAGATAAATCTTTCCTTGTTGAATCTATTGCCGGAAGAAAAAGATTTTTGTTGGTGTTTAAAGTATAAAAAGAGTTTTATACAAGTTTGAAAAGATCCAAAGTTTTAAAAAATTATATATATCTGTATATATATAAAAAAGGATCTTATGAGGATTTCGGAACAGGTTTTGAGAACCTTTGGATTTGGAAAGGCTTTTGATTTTTGGGTAAAATCAATATTGAATTTGGAAAGCCTAGTTTGAGAATTATCGATTTTGGGATAATCGATTTTTTGTAAAGGAGCTTTGTATGATATCATACTAGGTGTATGATTTGAAGATACTATATGTGCATAGTATAAAATATTTTGATGATGGCTCTGGGGAAAAAGGCGCTCCCTTGAAATGAACTTCTTAGGAGTGCCACCGGGTGGTGCTGCCTTAATCCCAAGGGGGGTTCTAAAGTTGATCCTGTGAGGAGTCCGGACAAAACTAGTTCTTGGGGATTATGAGTAGTATCATAGCGGAAGTCGTGTGTGTCGCTGAGAGCCAACAGTCTGCGTATGATTTTATATCGGTAGACTGCGATCTATGGTATAACATAGCGGAAGTCGTGTGTGCCGCTGAGAGCCAACAGTCTGCGTTTGATTTTATACCGGTAGACTGCGACCTATGTAGGAGTGGAGAGGTTTCATTTCGATAGCGAAATCGGAGGCCGCGGAGAGCCTGCAGTTACATGGACTTTTGCTGTGACGACAACATAACCCTGGGATGTAACTGTGATCTGTTGTGTGGGATCCATGGCGTAATCGAGAGGCCGCGGAGAGCCTGCAGTTACATGGACTTTTGCTGCGATGGCAACGTAACCCTGGATGTAACTGTGACCATGGATGGGGGTGATGATTTCCAGAGCATTCTCACCAAAGATATTTCCTCTATTTCAAAATGCTTTCAATATATTCAATAAAATTATTTTCCAAGTATTTTCACTGGGTGTTGAAAACGGGTTTACCAAGTACTTACAGATTTTCAGTCCTACGCCTGATCAACGTATGACTGAATTTCTGTGAGAACAAGGATGGACTGGTTGAGACATCGAGTTATAAAAAGTATTTTTATAAAGAGTTATTTTAATAGTATGATGTGAATTTAAAAGCATTTCTAAGATTTTTTTTTAAAGATATTGGAATTTTGGAAAATGAGGAAACCCAAACTGGAATTTTAATGAAGTGAATTTGTAATTAAAATCGAATATTGATTTAAAGTTGGAAGTAAGCTAATTAACTAAATAAATTATTGGACAAAATATATTAATAAAATTTAACTCGGTTAAATATAATGAATTGTAAATTAATAATGGAATTTGGGAATGAATTCGAATTTTAAATAGAATTCGACTTAGATTCGATAATGAATTAAATAAGAGGAGATGTGGTAAATAAAAATAAAATAGAGTTAGATTGAAAAAAATGTGATGGTTTGAATTACAAATAAAATTCAAGGGTGATTTGAATAATATTTAATGAAATTTGTAAGTAAATTGGATATAAGAGAAGTGATTATGATAGAAATGGTTTGAGTTGCAAAACAAAACCCAAGTGAATAAAAATAAATTGAGAATGGCCTTGTATTAATAAAATAAATTCGAAAATGAATTAAGTAAGTAAATGAAATTTTTTAAATGGGTTAATTGAATTCAATAATAATTGGATGAAGTCTGATTGAAAAAAAAAACTAAATCAAGTTGTGATTGGAATTAGATTATCAGACTGAACTTAAATTTGGCGGTATATAAATTTGAAGTATAAATGAGTCAAGTATGCACTTGGATATTATTTTGATAAATTGAGAAGGCGAATGTAATATTAAAATTTAAAATGAATGGGCTAACTGGATTTAATGAAAGTTGATTAAATAAGAATTAAATAGAAGTAAACTTAAGTTTGATGTTAGAATAAATTAAAGTAAATTCGCTTAAGTTTAGAATTTATGGAAGCTTGGCTTCAAATAGGAATGGAAGCCCATTCAATAAAAACTTGGATTAAATTAGATTGGGAAATAGTTATTAATTTATAAGAATGGAATGTGCCAAGCTTAATAAATTGTTTTGTATGAATCTAATGCGGAAATAAAATGAAATGCAATGAATGGTTGGTTAATAAATTAGAAATGAAATGGCTTATTAATTGATTAAAAGCAATTGAATTAGCTTAAAAGTTATATAAATCGCTTATGGAAAGCGTTTTGGTGCTTGTTGCTTATGATATATATGTGTTTAGCTATTGAAAATAAGTGAAACGCTTGTGATTTGCTATTTAAGTAAATGAAATGCTGATAAATATTCTATATATGGCACTTAAATGTTTAAATTGAGTAAGTACAGGTACCTGAAGGCCGTTTGGCTGGTTTGGATTGCGCTAATTGCTAAAATCAATAAACTACTTGCTTAAAATGCTAAATAAGGTACGCCTACGCAATACAAATGGGAAATATGAACTGTTTTTGCTTTTTTCGACCGGGTGGGTCGATGTATATATATTTATATCTCTTGTCAAATTGCCAAAGCTCCTCTGTACAAAGGAGACTTTGCCAAAATTTTCTGAAAATTTTGGGAGTTAGAAAATTTTTGGAAAATTTTGGGAAATTTTTTGTTAACGGGAAAACGATTTCAAATTGGGAATTAAAGTAAATTAGTATATGAAACTAATATGAATCAGATATACTTGAAAGATAAAATTCAACATTCAAGATTTAAAGTAAACTGAATTCGTATGAAATGGGAAAGACTAATTTGAAATAGGTATGAAACCTATATAAGAGAATGTATAAATTGATTTGTAAAGTTTTGATTGAGTATTGTTGCTAAACAAGATATGCAGGTAATAAAGGGGAAAATAAATTGGATTTGATTCCAAAAGATAAATTTGTATTGCACGACAAAAAGGGATGTATTTTAAATTTCTAGATGAAATTGGATTGGGTTTTGATGTAACCACTTGGCTTTTGTTTTCTTTTGGAATTTGGGAGCCCGTAGAGGCCTTTTGTAGTTGTACCGAGCTAGCCGCGCAAAGGAGACGCTGGCAAATTTTTTCGGAAATTTAGAGAGTTAGAATTTTTTTGAGAATTCAAAATTTGGTTTTAATTTGAAATTTGAATGATTGAACAAAAGGGTATTGTTTGAAACTATAGAAGGTTTTGGGAAGTTGGTTAAGGTGTTAGTGGGTCTTTAATAAAGGATAGTTGATAGGATGTTGATTGTGAGTTTTGGGAAAAGGTAAACGGGTAATGGTCCATTCTTCCTGACTAGTAATTTCGGGGACGAAATTCTTTTAAGTGGGGGAGGAATGTGACGACCCAGAAATTTTAACAAATTAAATTGGAATAATTAATCGATTTTAAATATTTAAAAGTTAATTTTAACTTGAATTCCTAATATAAATATTTACTTGATAATTAAATCATTGAATTATATAGTTTAAATATTGATTTTAATAATTGAAGATTGGGTAAATTGTTGAATCTGATACTTCTAAGCCTGTTTAAATAATTTGAAGGCCTATAAAATTTATAATGATAATACTGAAGATAATAGAATGATTGGAATCTAATTTAAAGATAATTTGTTCAGTTTTGAAATTATATTGTTTAAATTGAATTTAAAAATAGCCTTCCGAGGCACAATCTCGGAATTCGACGAAACCAGTTCCATTGGATCCGTAATAGTTAGTTATTATCGGATTTCAATTTTCGTAGCAATTGGAGTTGTCGTTTGACCCTGACAGCTCAAAACGCTTAAAACTATTTTAATCGATTTAATCTAAAATTGATCGTCTATTTCCGTAACTTGCGCATATGATCGAATTAGCTTCCGAAACACGTTCCATTGGGTTCGGAATGCGGGTAAAACCTTATAATCACCTGTCGGCATGTCTGATTCGGGGTTCTGAATTCGCGTTATGCTTAACGAGACGTTTTGTAAGTTTTATTATTTTTTTAAAAATTTAAAGTACATATAGTCAGAGATATTTTTTTTTGCGTACCGGAGAAGTTTCCCCAAATCTCTATATTATTCTCGTCTTCCTCTCTAATCTTCAGGAGAAAATCGAAAAAAATAAAAATATAATCAATGGTTTTCTTTTCCCACAAAATCTCGTTCCCTCATCTGTTCCATTTGAAAAGCGCGACTGTTTCCCCTTTCTTCCTCCCACTCTCCTGTTACCTCGCGACTCAATGCAAGTTAATAATAATAATAATAATATAAATCACGAGAGCCAGGGCTTGCAATTGAAGCCGGCTCCCACTCTATCTCGAACAAGATCGGCAGTGATTCCAATTGAAGCTAGGGCTCGCGATGGTGGGTAGTGCCGCGACATCGTTGGACTTGGAGGGACGCGAGTTAGGGTTTGCTGTCTCGTTCAACTCGCGATGTCGAACTCAGATGAGGAAGAAAGGTCGAAGCCGCGGCGTCGCATGTGGGAGTTTGATTTTGTTTTGGGTCGGCAGTGAAGCTCGGGCATCACCAGGGCGAGTGTGGCGATCGATGGAAGGGAGAAGATTCGCGAGGCTGCGGCAACCTGGGGTTTGCAGTTAGGTATATTTGTTTTATTTTTAATTTATTTTAGATTCAATATGCATATTTATAAAAAAAGAGAAACAATTACTGTTTGTGCCAAAATTGGTCACAAACCCCGAATACCGTGAAAGCACCAGTGTATGAATACAAATCAATAATATTCAAACACAAATCTCAGATCTCAGCAAATATTAAACAGTAATCCCAAAGTAATGAACAGAGACACAAGTTTTATAGTGGTTCGTCTATCTCCGGCCTACGTCCACTCCAAAGTTTTTATCCTTTTATTGATTATCCTTGATGATTACAGATGATTACAGCAGTTACAAAGTCCAAAACTTGAAATAAATAGCAGCAATGATGATATGGAATGATTCTGGCAGCGTCCGAGCGTGCTTTCTCTCTCTAAAATCTCCGACCCCTTTTCTGAATGACCAGGGGCTCTATTTATAAGCGTAGGAGGCTAATATTTCTCCTAAAATCCGGAGAGACTGCTTCAGGCACGTGAGGGGGCCCACACGCCCGAAATCTGGAGGTCCGGGCCCACCTTGGGATCGATTCGAAGTAAGGTTCGAATCGATTAAGAAATCATCCAATTGGGCTGAAATTTGGTGAGAACATTCTTCAACACGTATGTAAGCTCCTGTAAAAATTTCATTGTATTTGGATCAACGGTTTGGAAGATATGATCGTTTCAAGTTCAAGGATCCGTGCGTTCTGAATGGTTCGAACCCATGCTTCGAACCCACACTCTTCGAAGCCACCTCCTTCGAGTCCATATCCTCTGAGTCCATCTTCTTCGAGTCCATACCCTCCGAGTCCATCCTCTTCGAATCCATCCCTTTCGAATCCACGTCCTTCGAATCCATGTCCCTCGTATCCATCTCCTTCGAATCCACGAAGCTGACTCCCCTCCTTCGAATCCCTCTCCTTCGAATCCATGGAGTTCCCATAGATTCGAACCACCATCGATGCGAACTAACCAGTATACACCTTTATGCCTCTCCATCGAGTCGAAGTCCATCGATTCGAAGAACCATCGATGCGAACTTTACCAAGCCGAAACCATGCCATTCGATACGAAGTGTATCGATTCGAACTGTCCTTGCGCAACGCCTCTTGATCGATGCGAACCTGCTGGGTTCGAATCCATCCTGGTGGGATAGATTCGAACCGAGCACTACTTTGTCCCTTTTGATGGATTCGAACAACATGCATTCCCCACCCTGAATCCATCATATTTCCTCCATACGAACTCCGATTAACTTGAAATTTGAAACATAGCCTTTCCTAGTCCTTATCATCATCTCCAATCAATTTCGTCCCGATCGGAGTTCAACAAAATTTTGACGATATCGATCGTAGCCTTGATTCCAACCGATCTCCAATCCTGATATTCATAATTCCTTGCCAATTTATCGATATTCCAGTTTTGACCAAAAAATGGGATAACACTTTGCCCCCCAAAACATGCCTTGTGATAACAAGGCGTGTTTTGAATAGTTCTGAATCCAATATCCAAAGTCCATAGCCATACTGCCAGAGTATATCATCATTGACTGCTCCGAGTCGATATCCAATTCCAAACCCAATAACCAAAGCTTGAGCCAATTCCCTGTCCATCCGAGCTCGACAACCGAGTCCCAAACCATCCTTATCCAATAGCCAATAACCGAATCCAGGACCTCTCCGGGTCGATATCCAATTCCATAACCTCTCCGGGTTCTTGCCGAGCGCGATCCACATCTGATGACCGTGGTCCAGTGTCCCTGGACGTTGAGCTAACCTCTCCGGGTTCTTGCCAAGCGTAATCCACACTTGACGACCTTGGTCCAGTGTCCCTGGACGTTGAGCTAACCTCTTCGGGTTCTTGCCAAGCGTAATCCACACTTGACGACCTTGGTCCAGTGTCCCTGGACGTTGAGCAATGCCATGGCTTAAGTCCTAAGCCGAATCCTGGTCACTCCGGACCTTTGCCGAGCATAGTCCATACTCGACGACCTGAAACAATAATCGATAATATGGGGCCTAAGTCCTAGGCCATATCCTGGTCACTCCGGACCCTTGCTGAGCATAGTCCATACTCAGCGACCTGAAAATATTAATTTATAATATAGGGCCTAAGTCCTAGGCCGAATCCTGGTCACTCCGGACCCTTGCCGAGCATAGTCCATACTCGACGATCTGAAAATAACAATTGATAATACAGGGCCTAAGTCCTAGGCCGAATCCTGGTCACTCCGGACCCTTGCCGAGCATAGTCCATACTCAGCGACCTGAATGAGTCAATTTACCACGTTCGGGCGAAGTGACTCACCCCTTGCCAGGCATAATCCATACCCGACGACCATTTACCAAAAACTAGATGAAAATCCAATCAAAATCCAATCCAACATCCAAACCCAAAAAATCCAAATCATAAACCAGAAAACCAGAAATCCAAAGCAGCATTCAAAATCAAAAACGACCACCCAAAGAAAAACCCAAATCAAAAAGCAAGCAAAACCAGGAGCTCAATCCAAGCTCCAAAACCAAAATCCGAAAAGAAAAGTAGTGTCCAATCCAAAAGCAAAAGATAGATTTCACAAACCATAGCGTTGCAGTTTATCATCATTCAGAGCATGCCTAGGGGCTATCTCCGTCCCTGTACATGTGTAAATGACTTGGTTGCTTGCTAATAGTTCGTTACTTATTCCATATTATCCCGATTAGTGGATGATCAATCGACCACCATCCCTGGGTCTCCCATCATCACGGCGAGAGGTTGTCGGTGGTTGCTCCTGCTCCACCGTTGCATTCCGAGCTCTGACATACTGCTGTAGCTGTCCATTCCTTACATGCTCCTCGATTATATCCTTGAAGTGCCTACAGCTGTTGGTATCATGTCCGTCTAAGTCATGGAAGAGACAATGCCTCCCTGATGCCCTCTCTCGTTTAGAAGGCTCTCTCCTGGCTGGCCTCCGGTAGGGAAGGCGATTCCGAGTATCCATGTATATCCGCTCCAGCGTCTCGTTTAATCCTGTGTATGTGGAAAACTTTGGATCCTTCCATCGCTTCCTAGCGTTTCCAGAATCATTATCCAATTTCCTTTTTCCTTTGTCTTTATCCGAACCACCGCTGGATATTGCTCCAACCTCGATCGCACTAACTTTTTTCACTTTTAGATCCGTACTCGCATCCTCTTGCCGAAGGAACCTTTCTGCCTCGTGAAAGAATTCGTCGAGATCCTGTGGGGGATCTCGTATCAGAGATACCTTGAAATCAGAGTCCTCCCTGACTCCTGACACTGCTGCCATTAAAACCATCGATGGATCAGGCCGATCCATCGAAGCGACTGCCGCACTGAATCGAGTTAGAAAAGCTCTAAGCGATTCATCCATCCTTTGCTTCACTGATGCCAATGTCATCACATTCTTTGGCCTCTTAACGTGAACCCGAAACTGTCCCAAAAACTTTTCCACCAATTCCCTCCAAGTTCTGATAGTTCCTTCTCCCAGCTGCCTAAACCATATTGCAGCTAAATTCGTCAGATACAAAGGGAAACATCGGGCCATCACTTCTTCCGATGCCCCCAGCACCTCCATATGTCTGGTGTACCTCATCAAGTGATCGGTTGGGTCTGCCTTACCATCATATACCTCCACGCTAGGTAGCTTAAACTTAGGTGGATTCTGAGCCATCCTTATTTCCTGAGCGAACGGACTCCTATTCACTCCTTCCAAGTCTCTGTTGGTCAAACCACCCCGCACAGTTCTTCTGATAATTTCCGCTAATCCGGTATTGTCTGTTGGGGGTTGCCCCCCGTGCCCCCGAGGGAACTCTGGTACATATTCTTCGTGTGGTTCACTAGGAGCAATGTTAGCTCTAGCCTGTTGAATTCCTTCCAAAGGTCCTCCTGTATTGGATCCCGTGGGCCTGCCCCCAAGCCCTTGTTGATTGCCTTCTGGCTCCGTATCTCGTCCTCCATTGGGTTCCACGACCCTATTCCCCTGTCCTGCATCCACAACGGCTGTAGCTGTTCCTAAGTTCTGCATCCCTGCAGCTCTCATTTGCTCAAAGAAAGTCTGCATCATTTCCTGTTGGCTCTTCAATAATCTTTCTTGCAAAGAATTTGCCATAGCCTCCATTTCATCCCGGGTTATGTAGACTGAAGCTTGTCCTTCCCCGGCTCCGGAGGATGCTTGTTGACTTCCTTCCTGTTGGCTTCTCCCAGCCCTTTGCCTTCTACTATTTTGCCTAGTCATTGTCCTTGAATCCAAACTCTTTAAAATCTTCAAATCCAACTTTCAAATCCGATGTAGCGGGTGCTAGTCGTTCTCAGTGAAAGCACCAAAGTGTTTGCGCCAAAATTGGTCACAAACCCTGAATACCGTGAAAGCACCAGTGTATGAATACAAATCAATAATATTCAAACACAAATCTCAGATCTCAGCAAATATTAAACAGTAATCCCAAAGTAATGAACAGAGACACAAGTTTTATAGTGGTTCGGCTATCTCCGGCCTACGTCCACTCCAAAGTTTTTATCCTTTTTATTGATTATCCTTGATGATTACAGATGATTACAGCAGTTACAAAGTCCAAAACTTGAAATAAATAGCAGCAATGATGATATGGAATGATTCTGGCAGCGTCCGAGCGTGCTTTCTCTCTCTAAAATCTCCGACCCCTTTTCTGAATGACCAGGGGCTCTATTTATAAGCGTAGGAGGCTAATATTTCTCCTAAAATCCGGGAAGACCGCTTCAGGTACGTGAGGGGGCCCACACGCCCGAAATCTGGAGGTCCGGGCCCACCTTGGGATCGATTCGAAGTAAGGTTCGAATCGATTAAGAAATCATCCAATTGGGCTGAAATTTGGTGAGAACATTCTTCAACACGTATGTAAGCTCCTGTAAAAATTTCATTGTATTTGGATCAACGGTTTGGAAGATATGATCGTTTCAAGTTCAAGGATCCGTGCGTTCTGAATGGTTCGAACCCATGCTTCGAACCCACACTCTTCGAAGCCACCTCCTTCGAGTCCATATCCTCTGAGTCCATCTTCTTCGAGTCCATACCCTCCGAGTCCATCCTCTTCGAATCCATCCCTTTCGAATCCACGTCCTTCGAATCCATGTCCCTCGTATCCATCTCCTTCGAATCCACGAAGCTGACTCCCCTCCTTCGAATCCCTCTCCTTCGAATCCATGGAGTTACCATAGATTCGAACCACCATCGATGCGAACTAACCAGTATACACCTTTATGCCTCTCCATTGAGTCGAAGTCCATCGATTCGAAGAACCATCGATGTGAACTTTACCAAGCCGAAACCATGCCATTCGATACGAAGTGTATCGATTCGAACTGTCCTTGCGCAACGCCTCTTGATCGATGCGAACCTGCTGGGTTCAAATCCATCCTGGTGGGTTCGAATCTGATAGATTCGAACCGAGCACTACTTTGTCCCTTTTGATGGATTCGAACAACATGCATTCCCAACCCTGAATCCATCATATTTCCTCCATACGAACTCCGATTAACTTGAAATTTGAAACATAGCCTTTCCTAGTCCTTATCATCATCTCCAATCAATTTCATCCCGATCGGAGTTCAACAAAATTTTGACGATATCGATCGTAGCCTTGATTCCAACCGATCTCCAATCCTGATATTCATAATTCCTTGCCAATTTATCGATATTCCAGTTTTGACCAAAAAATGGGATAACAATTACAGTAGGGAATAATTTTATTTTGTTATTTAAAAAAATTGTGTTATAATATATATGTACATATATATTTAAAACAGAAACATATATCAAATCTAGGGAAAATATTACGATACAGATTAAACATTTCTGTTTTATTTTTTTAATGCATATATATATAGTTTTAAAAACAAAGGTATAATAATTTTATAAATGTTAAAAGTTTATATAAAATTAGACTTTTGAAGTCTATAGATTATTGTTTTATAGGTACAAGTGGTTTCAGAAGAAAATAAATATACATGAGTACCTATTTTCATTTACCAGTTGAATTTTAAAGTAAAGGAGATCAATTTGTTTAGTTATCAAAGAATATTTTATTAAAGGGAAATTGATTTAAGTATAAAAACTAACTAAGTAAATTTATCAAACGGGAATTAGTTAAAATTAAATTAATAGATGGAATAGATTGTTCGTTTGTCTCAGATGTTAACAAATTATATAATATTTCTACAAGGTCAAAAAAAATCATGAAGAACAAGCTAGTTTGGGATGGATTGCAAACGGGAATCAAAGGTGAGTAAATCTCACTTTGTTGGTCTTCTATTTAAATTTAAATGGTTAAATTTAAATATGTGGATGAATGATTAAATTGATTTGATATGCACTGTGAATTGATGATCTGGTGATTTTGGTTTGGATGGTTCGCGAGTTAATTGTTGCTTAACTCGAAATATTGAGAATTTTTTGTTTTTATAAATTTCAACATAAATAAGGAAATGTTTCCGTTTTAAAAGTTACTAAGGGTTTGAATTAATTAATTAAGGTTAAATTAATTTACTAAGTATAGGTAATTCAGAAAAATCATTGGATGGTGTGATAAATAATCACTTGATTGATTAAGATAGTTAAGTAAGGAGTAATTAATTTATGAATGAAGTATAATGAAAGATAGTTAATTACCGGTTGAGGGTAATCGGAATTGATTAATATTGTGGTTGAATTAAAGTAATTAATTTAGATTGGAACAAATTAAAATATAATTGAAAATAATTAATTAATTTAATTAAAGATGTAACCGAAGATCGATCAATTAAGATGAATTAATTAGTAATAAGTGACTTCTGGGAAGTTAACTAGTATAAGTAATTAAGGATTAATGTAATTATATAATTAATTAATTCATGATGTAATTAAGATTACTCAATGATCTTAGTTGAGACTAATTAATATTGTGAAGTTAATTTAAGGTAATTACTTGAATGTAATTGAAAAATAATTAATCAAGATTGATTAATTAAGAGGAATAGTGAAGGGTTGACTAATTAATTGATTGTGGAATTAACTAATATTGAATGAAGGAATTTAAATGAATGTGGTTAGAAATTCAATTAGAACCATTGAATTAATTTGTATGTGATGGATGATTGGATGGCATTGGACGTTTTGAATGTGTTGATGTCACCGACATGAAATGATGGGTATTTCATTTAAATAATTTGGGATAGGATAACATGAGATTCGAAGAGACCGGGCTCGGGTATAGAAGAAATACCCAAAACCACTTTGAATGTTTGTAGATTGATATATAAAATCTATATGATAGATTGAAGTGGTTTGGAGGTATTGGACTGTTTTAAAATTTTAAATTTTTGGTATTTAGAAATTTAAATGTGGACTAAGTGTTGTCTGTAATAATTTGTAGCTGGTGAATTGATATATTACCCGGGTTTATATAAGTTGTTTGCTTTGGTAGTTCATGTTAGTTGAGTTTACTCACGCTGGTTTCCAGCCTGACCCGGGTGTTACTTGGTGTAATGCTCGGGTCAGACCGAGTATTACAGATTTTCAGGTAGGTACGTTCTGGAGCTCAGGGGAGAGCTGGAGGGCAATATCGCATAGAGTATTTCCGCTGTATTATATTATTGTTAAGTTGAGTCATGATAATTGTATATATTCAGTGACTGTATATATGTAAAACTCTGATGTATATTAATGTAATCGACAGATGTAGAATTCTTTGTAAGCTATAATTATTTATCATTATATTTTATCCGCTGCGAATGTGAGATGTTTGGTGTTTCTGTTCTTCTTCTTCTTTCTCTTTCTTCTTTTTCATAACTATCTGGAATTTTCGGGTTTGAAAATTTCGGGTCGTTACAGACGAAATAATGTCATTAGATCCGTAATAATGTTTTATTATAGGATTTCAATTTTCGTAGCGTTTGGAATTGTCATGTGATGATACGGTAGATAAACGCGCTAGATCTACATCGAAAATTCAATATAATAACTGGTCCAAAAAGCTATCTTCTCAAGACGATCGAATTATGACTCGAAACCTTTCCCATTATGTTCGGAATAGGGTTTTAACATTATAAATGCTTAGCGGCACGCCTCGATAGGAGTTTAAAATTTTGAGTTGCATTTACCGAGACGATTTAAATTTGAATTTGAATTTAAATATAATATTTTTAAATCTAATACTAGCAGGCCCTTGGAAGACACGTACTCTTCTTTTCAACTCGTAGCCCGCCTCTTCAAACATTTTTCCTATCGTATTAACACGCCTCTTCTTCCTTTGATTAGCTTAGCCGCGTATTTTTGTAAAAATATATATAAAATCAAAACAGAAGAGAAATCGAATTCACAGTTCAACGTTTTAATGGCCGAGTAAAATCTTCTTTCCCCAAAATTTTCATTTCTCTCTCCTGTTAAAATAATGATAATAATAATAAGAGAACGCAACTTAGTCAAATCGAATCCAATTCGAACCTAAGCATCTTCGTTTGTGTACTAGAGGGATTCAGTCGAGTGTCGAGTGAAGTTGATAATGATGCCTGGAAGCTCGATTTTTTTTGGAGGTGCACGATCGATGAGAAAGCGGAGGTCGCACGCTCGATTTGGAAGAGTTCGGCATGGGGTCACGCCGTTGCGAGGTGGAGCAAGGGCCGTCGCCATCGACCTTCGGCTTGTGGTCATGGCAGAATCGAGTCATTTGGGAAAGTGAAGCCGCGTTCTCATTCCTGGAAGCATGGGAATTCTCGAGCTCGAATTCGAGAGGCTCTTGGCTGTTCGATGGGAGTTGCGATCGTGATGAGAGGTCTAGTAGTAAAGTTAGGCTGTGTTTTTATTTAATTTACTAATATATATGCAGATTTAAAAAAATATATAGAGGGGAATATATATATATATATATATATATATATATATATATGTATATTAGGTTTAGATTTGTATATTTAGTTTACTGTTTAATTTTAAGATATGTGCAATGATGATATATATGCCTGCATAGTTTAATTAAACATAGAAAATTTTGTACAGATAGTTTTTTTAAAATTATATATATATAGGAATTTTCAATGTTGAAAGTTATGTAAAAAAATTAGATTTTCCAAAGAAAAATAATATATATATATATATATATGTATATTTACACATTTTTAATTTACTAGTTATTTTAAATAATGTGTTGTAGTGATTTATTAAAATTTTAAACTTGTTTAATTTATTATAGCTACAAAAAGGGGTTTTAAAAGGGAAGATTAATTTAAAATCAAGTTATTAGTTTAAAACCCAAATGATTAGTTTAAATTAAATTATTAGACAATTTAATATATTAAATGATAAATTATTTGTAGATTATTTCAGATATTGATAAATCATATAATGTTGTGCAAGTTCTAAAACTGTGAAGAAAACAAGTCGAGGTGGATCGGATTGCAAATTAAAATCAAAGGCGAGTTATCTCACTCATTTGGATTATCGGTAAATTTAAATAATTAAAATTTAAATCATGGGTTGAATTCTTGAATTGAATGATTTCTTATTAGTCTGGATGAATATTTTATATATATATA
This sequence comes from Allium cepa, assembly GCA_030765085.1. NCBI lineage: Eukaryota > Viridiplantae > Streptophyta > Magnoliopsida > Asparagales > Amaryllidaceae > Allium > Allium cepa. The sequence continues at coordinate 733,859,235 of CM060943.1, forward strand.
TATATATATATATATATATATTGGAGTGATTGATTTCCCACATTATATAGCGGATGAGACCTTATGCACCCCGCATAATAGCGATGACCCTTGTACCGCGATATCCCGCCTGAAGAGGAATTAGTATTTTAATTTATTGTTCTAACAGGGAAACTGGTTGGAGGGATCCAATTGGACTCCTCAAATATTTGGATTGTTTAATATGCTATGATCTAATTTATTTAATGATCTGAGATAGATTATATTGGTAATCGAAAATATTGGATGCTATGGTTTCATTGAATATATTTGGGTATACTGAGTTATCAAAAATATATAGATTGGATTTTTGAAGGGAAAAAATAGAGAGAGAATTTTTAAGTAAAATAGTTATAGAGAATTTGGATAAATTAAAGAATGAATTGGAAAAGGATAAAAATTGATTTTTATATTCTAATAAATAAATTCCAAGTATAGGAAAGGAGATTTTTTAATAAATGGGAATAAATGAATTTTTAAATTTAAGTGTTATTGTTTAAAGAAATAAAAGATTTATTTTTAAATTTAGGATTTAAATGGTTTAGGAAGAAATAAAAGAAGAATTTTGAAATAAATATGAAATTGGTATTTTCGGTTTGAATAAGATTTTAAATCATAATAAAGAAGTTATATATGAAATTAATGGGTTTTGAAATAAAATTGAGTAAGTACAGGATTTTTTTTAAATGGAGTAATTTTGGAATTCGATTTGGAAATTGATTTAGTGTTTGAAACTATGTTTTAAAAGAAGGATGGGACTATAGAACTTATAAACTGGGTTATAAAGTGAAATAAGATATCAGTGGATATTTGGAAGTATAAATTCACGATGGGAATTTATAAAGGAATGAGTAATTTGTTTTAAAAATAAATAGTGATTTATTTTAAAGGTGTAAAAGAAAAGTGTATTTCCCTGAAAAGCCAAGTATGTTTTCAAAGCAGATTTTTAAGTATAAGTTAAAAGTTTTAAAGCTGTTTCAAAAGAATGTTATTTGAAGAATTATTATTTAAGTTGTTTAGAATTTTAAAGATAAATACTTATTAAATTAGTTATAGCAGTAAGTATTTTTAAAAGGTTACTTGGTATTATGATTTAAAATAATAATTATTAAATGTTATATTTATAAAGTAGTTTTATTTAATGATAGTTTGGCTAAAGTTTTTATTTGAAAAAATTGTATAGAATTTCATAACTTTTATTTTTAAATTTGTTTGGTTAAGTTTTACATGACAAATTATTATAAAATTTCATAACTAGTATTTTTAATAATTACTTTAAATAATTTTATTTTAAGTATTTTAAATAGTTTTTATTTTAAATGTTTTAAGGTATATATTTTTGGATAAAGTGATTTAAATTATTTAAAAATATAAAGTGGTAAAGCTTTGTGATTTTCAGTGGAGATAAGCAATATTTGGAAATTTATTCCTCGAGAGAAAAGTGATTTGAAAAACTGTTTTCAAAGGGGTTGAAGTGTAGAAAAGTTATATCTTGCGAAGACAATTTGAAATAAGTAAATTGGAAAAATTATTTGAATCTGATGGTTGTTTGTGAATGATATTTGATTGTTAAATAACCGACTATCAATATCGCCCAATACGCTGATCATTTCGAAGAGACCGGGATCGAGATTAATTTCTCGAAAACCACTATGATCAGGTTTGAATGTTTCGTGAGGAAGACAAGAGCTGGGAGTCGAAGATGGAGAAGTGAAGTGCAAGGGCTAATCACTACTTATCCTCAGGGTTATTCCAAAATGGATGTAGTAGGAGCAGTGCCTTCGGTTGCGTTCAAACCCGGAACGGACTTGTATGGATGAATGCTATCAGAACATCGTCAGGAGGACGATGAGCATTCTAAGTGAATATGTGCTAAAAAGGTAACGCATAGCCTCGAGCCTCATCAACCGAGAATGGCTAAAACAGGGAAGGTGCACACAAGGCTAAGTGGCTAGCAACCAATTAGGGTAAGGTCATCCCTGTCTAGAGATTCCTTTTTTGGGCTGTGTGAGAGGTTGCTGATCCCAACCGTGGGGTGATCTTATTCAGACTATGCAGTAAGGGATATCTCCGGTCTTGTGATGCAGGGGATCAAGGTGGATCTTCGGTACGGTGATCTAGACCACGTACTATGATGGGCGGTACCCCAGTAGCCCTTCCATTGATGGAAATCCGTTCCCCCTACGTGCCTTTACGGTTTTTTTGTAGAGCCTAGTATTGCTGGAATCTAATAATGTAACAATTTCAGCTATTTGAATAAGTATTTGTATATAGACACTACTATAATATCAAAGGATTTTATAAAAAATATTTTAGTTATCGTAAGGTAAAAACCTGCATGTTTATTTGTGGTGTGGTCTTATGAGATACCTTTGATTGCAAAGGATTTTCGAAAACTATAATAATCCAATTGAGTGTGTTTTTCTCACACTAGTTTTTCAGACTGAGTCGGGTGTTATTTAACTATAATGCTCGGGTCAGACCGAGTATTATAGAATACAGAAAAGGATGTTGTGAATCTCAGGAGAAGAGCTGGATGGCGAGACGTATCAGACGTATTCGATGAATATTCCGCTGTATATGATTAACTGTGTAGTCAGTTTTGTGAGGACATGTTATGATAACTGTCCAATTGTATGCTATGAATTTTGTTGAACTCTGATGATGTAATGTATAAACATATATAGTTCATTTGTTTAAAGATTAGTCATTTATCTTTTATATATTGTTCCGCTTCGTTTGTGAGATTCTGATGTTGTTTCTATTTCTTCTTCTACCTCCTTCTTTAGCCCCTAATGGTTCGGTTTTCCGGCATTAGATTGTTCGGCATTAGATATGGTGAACGTATTGATGTCTATTTTCGAGCGTTGAAAAATAGGGTCTTTACATGAAGAGTATATTAACGTTCAATATTACAATAATATTACTTATCAATTTCTATAATCTCATGAATTCCATAGCTTATGCTACATAAGCATGAATTTTTTTATGAATTTTTTTCCTTCCATCCTTTAACTCTAGCTCTTCCAGTATTATTAGCAGTAGAAGAACACCTAATCAGCTCTTCATCTTCCATATCAACTTCTTCTGCTTCTGAACATTCCTATCCAATTGCATACTGCCAAGAGTTTCATGTGTTGTAGCCAAATTATGATATAACATAAAGTTTATACATATTTCACTATCTGTAAGTTTCTGAAAAAACAATCAACAAAGCAATGAAAATTGTTGTTACTGAAAAGTTATTCAACTAACTTGAATGTAGGTTACAAATGCAACATAATATATGCTACACAAGTTCCAACTGTCTTGCTCATTTATGTAAGCAAATAGCACACTTGCTTCTTTGAACCAGAGAATTAATCCCTTGAAATCTCAAAGTATATTTTCATAACCTGCATCCAATCATGGTAAACATAATTGGTAAACCAAATATAATAAAAATTATATCGTCAAAAATAAAACTAACAGTGCTTGAACTAATGTAAAAATCATGCAAACTCACATAGGAAAAACATAATTAGAAATATGGACTTTGGATTGAATTAATGTTTCTATTATATTTAGTACTATATATTGATGTATAGTTCGTCGATGATCCGTCAAACATTTATCCAATAATCACTAGCTGTCATTATATTTTAATGCTTTAAATTAGTGTTTTACGACTCTGATTATGTTAAATCAATAATTGACCATATAAGTGTAACTTTTGTGAATCGTACCCAAATTAATGAAGGTTATATGAATACACAACCTCTAGTCAATAATTTCAATCCAATAAAATTAACGAAGGTTATATGAATCGTATTCAAAATGAATAATTTCAGTTTCAATAAAATAAATAACCTCTAGTCAGTTTGTTGCACTTATATGAATATACAAAAATTAGTAAAGGTTAATTAGTCATTCAATGCAAAAAGAAAAGAGTTGGTCACCAATATGCCATTTTTGTACCAGTTTGTTAAATACTTCCATGGGGTGGTTTAACTAATTTCAAATAGTAATTATCATATGCTATATTTTACATCAAATATATTCACTTGCGCCTAAGCTATAGTAAAAATTATAGTATCTAGCTTTATTTTGTCATAACCAGCACTTGCTCCATAAACCATAATTCTATTGTGTAATTTCTACGAATCGTACCAAAAATTTCAACAACTAAGTAAGTTGTCTAAAAGAGCTGTTGTACATTTCAATCCAGGTTGATTCAAACTAAAAATCAATTGAAAATTCAGTATCCATAGTATATTTTTTAAATACCAACAACTTCAATTTCGATAAAATAAACAACTCTGGTCAATTTTTTGCACTTATATGAATATATAGAATATTAATGAAGGTTAATTAGTCATTCAATGTAAAAAGAAAAGCGTTGGTTATTAATTTACCATTTATATATCATTTTGTTAAATACTATTCAAATTGTGGTTTTACCAATTTTAAATAGTAATCATCATATGCTATATTTTTCACCTTAAACTAATTTTGCACCAATTATTTTGCATCAATTATGGCCACTACTATAGCCATCATAACTACAACAAATACTTTGCAAAGTTTGAAACCGAAGAAAAAGATAACTATTAGTAGACAACAAAAAGATAGAGATTCAAATCTGAAAAATACATAGATAAAAGTTTGAAAGGAAGAAAAAGCTAATAAGTTTGATTTGAAATTGCAGACATTACAATCATGCACTCATGTACATTGATTTCAAATCATTAACAGGTTAATCAAATTTGAAACTAAACAAAAAGCAAATTATATGTGGTTGCATCATTAACTGTAAATCTATGCAAATCAATTTAAAACTGATTACAATGCATAGATTTTGAAAATGGTCAAATTGAAATAAAATATGCGTTAGAATGGTTGCAATCAAACCTGAAAATCAATGAATTGATCTGCAAATGAATCAGATAATTATAGACCGGAAATATAGAGCTAAAACAATCAAATCTAGAAATTCAACTTTATTTTCTTTTATCAGTTTCAAATTTAATTTATTTTGCTTTAGTTTCGAATCCATTAATAAACTAGTAAGAGGTTACTCAAAATTATTTCAAATTTAACAACCCGTTGAAAAGTAATGCAAATCAATGTATTGATTTGCAAACGAAGCAAACATTACAGCCTCAAAATATAAAGCTAAAAAACCACTACTTGCAAAAAAATTCCTTTTAATTCACTCTTTCATACTATTTTGATTTACATCATTTATTGTTTTGCTTTCAATTTGCAAAGTACTACCAACATACGTTTTAAGTATTCAATTTCAACAAGCAAAAAAGACAAAAATGAGAATAATACCTATTATCTTAGAATAATCAATGGGGATTTAGTTGAAACTACAAGTGATATTGTAGAGAATCCAATTGAGAAAAATATGAGAGCGGTTAACAAATCAATGGGTTCAATTTCATAGCACTACAAGAGAACAATTAAATGAAATGAAATGAAATGATGTAAATAAAATTGATCGAATCGAAATTTGAACAACAATCTAAAAATCAATTGTTTAAGGTAATCAAAGAATGAAAAAAAATACCTGAATAAGGCCGAGGAGGTACTGGGACTAGGTGGAGGAGACGGCAACTCTAGATTGAAAAAGGGCAGAAAATAACCAAACAGAATAACGATGAAGCATGAGGAGTGAGATAAAGTGAAATAAACGATAAATTACAATCCTATCCATTTTAATTCCATCTATTTACAACATTACTAGATGTTATCATGGAAATAACATTGTAAATAATGCCTAACAGAAATATGCGTTAGAAGTTTATCACACTAATAACCGTTACAAATTAGTAATAAGTAAGTGTTACAAAATGGCCGTTTTGGAGTTGTGTTAACTCTTCCACTTCTAGCATCCATAGCTGTATTCAAGCCTCATGAGATGCAGAAGAATAGCCTAAGAGAGATAGGAGAATATAGATATAGCTTATACTTATATATAGCAAATACAAGTACGTCGCTATAGTGTTATCCCATGCCCCAATCTTATCTTTAATTCCTTATGATTATGTTTTCAAAAATCATTTTAGTTTAACGTTTTTCATAAACCTATGTTATGATACCAATTTGTAACACCCTCTATCCAGAGGCCCGAAGCTAAGCGCTACAGATACTGCAGTTATCCGTAGTATTAACTTCCAGTGACCAAATATAGTAATGTTAATGGTACCATGATATCAGAAGCACTTGAATATGAAATAAAATCTTACAGATTTAAAACATTTTTCTGATTACATTTCGAAACAAATTTTCATATCCAAGTTACATAATCCCAAACGTTTCCCAGGTTTAGATCAAATATAATTATTATAAAATATGCCAAGAATGACGTATGAAGATGCCCCTTTGGATGACCAGAGTACTAAATAGTCATAACCGACTTAATACAACACAGTGGAATAAAAATAGAGCAACTCCTAAATATAGCAACCTTCAGCCTCCTGCTCATCTTCAGAAGCTTTATTCGTCCACTTACTAAACCTATAAATCCTCAACTCTCAGCCTACTCAAATCAATTTTGAGCACCCGAGAGTTTAAGGAGAAAGACATAAATTTCGAGTCAGACATAAAGCCTGGTGTGAATAATACTATACATCTCGGTTATTTGATATTAAGTGAGACCCCATTTAGCATATGGGTTTCCCCTCACTAATATCCTTTTAAGACATATCTTTTGCAAATCTTAATCCTGCAACCAAAACTGGTTAAAATAATAATATCAATATCATGAAAGCATATAAATCAAGTAACAAATAGGCTATCAATCTAAACACTGTAGTTTTGTTTGGCTAAACTACTAACATTTGGCTGACTTGGGCCTACCAGACAAAATAAACAAATAATCTAACTTCTGTTAGATACTCCTTTTCTAGATGGTCTGTCTTTAACTAAATTCTTCCACGGTTAACTGATCCTAATGGTTTTACGAGCTCACCATTAAGCTATCTTTGTACATACATATTCTTTTCTGTAAGTAACATCATTTTAGTCTTACCTGTGACAAAGCCATACACAATGGAATTTTGGACTAAGTTAACAAGGGGCTAATAGCTAATGTATAGGGCATGACCCTATACTAATCCCATCTGGTATTCTAATACGTGAGTCATTTTACTTGGAGTTAACTACCTATGAATTTTCCTTGGAAACCATTTCTCTCAAATTTATTTAAACCTATAAATCATTCTTTAAATAAGGAAAATATACTCTATGCTTTAGTCAAATCAACTTGCCATGTTATACATACAAAGCTTTGTCGATGAAAACATTTAACCTTTGAAAGTACCCCTTTCAAACCCACTGAAAGTACCCATTTCGATACAAGTGAAACCTTAGGCCGAAAGGCCAAAACATACCTTTTGAAACCATTTATAATCTACCTTTCAAAATCATTGGAAAACATCACCTTCAAAATCTTTAAAACCTTAGACATCTTATCTTTAAAACACTTAACATTGCCTTTTGAAAACATTACAAACCTTCCTTTTAAACCTTTGTACACTATTGGGGAACCACCCCTTCGAAACTTTCGTTTAGACCTTCTGAAAACATTAAAATCCTTTGCAAATATCAAACCTTTCGAAAGCATTTGGGTTCAAGTAAAACATGTGAAAACCTTAGAAACCATTTAAAACTATGTTATTCGAAATCTTAGGGTTTATCTTTAAAAATCTCAAAAGGGTCTTAAAAGAACAGGGTCGAAAGCAACATTTTCGAAAGATGTTTCCTATGTGAAAGAAGTGATGATGTCAAAACCATTCCCTCTGAAAGCACTGGGGAAGCGGCTTGGATTTTAAAACAAAGGAACCTTTTGAAAGCACTGCATCGAAGGAAAAAGGCGGCAACAAGGAGGGTTTCGACCCAGTCGAAAGGCACTACTTAAACAAAAAGGCGCAACCATTCCTTTAAAACAATTTAACCGAGACGAAAACTAACCAAGTCAAAAGCTAATTAAGTCGAAAGCAAAGCAGGCGCATTCTCTTTTAAAAATGAAGACACACTTTGACCCCTTCAGAACCCCATGTTTCGAATTCATACCTTCCGCCTTAGTCCACCTCGCTACGTACCAAGTATTGATACCAAATGCATTGGTTTCGACTAAGAAGGAGGCGGAAGTAAGGCGTCGGAAGGAGGGTGCCAAAAATGTTGAAACATGTAAAAAGCATGTTTAAAATGATTTTTAGCTTCTTAAAGTAATCTTTTCAACTACCCTGCCTTGTTTGCCAAAATATTATTAGTTGCTAACTTCTTTTCTAAAAGCACTGCCAAAATTTCAGTAATAAACAATTTAATTTATCTACAAAGTACCCCTTCTCCTTTTATCAATATATAAAACATTTAAGTTCCATAACTTAAATAATTTTATATATTCATTGAAATACTTAGGAAAATTCTACAAAATTCATATAAATCATTTTAATATGTTTTCTAACATATACAAATTTCAGTCCCAAAATTTATATAATTTAGCCGTAAATTATTTAAACCCAAATATCCATTTTCCTCGCTAGAAAATTAATATAAAATCCACATTAATTCAGAAAATTATGAAAATTAAAACCCATCTCTAAAATATCTATAACATCGTCCTATTTGGAGGCCCTAAACTAACGGCTATGAATGTTATAGTCGTCCATAGTTATAAATCTTCGGTGACCAAATACAACGGTGCTAGCTATAATGATACATAGATCACGGAAATATGGAAAAAATTTGATAGTTCAAAAACATATTTCCACATTTATACTAAAACATTTCATGTTCCTTACATAATCCTAAAATACGTTAAACACGTTTAGAAAAATATAATTATTACAATTACGCCAAGAGCAACATATGAAGATGCCCTCTTGGTTGATCAGAGTATATAGTACGCTAATAAATCTACCTTTACAAACAAATACCCGACGGAAAAAGAAAACTCTCAATAACTATCTGCCTCCTACATGCCTCTGGAAACTTTATTCATCAAAGAAGAGAACCTGAGAACCTTAACTCTCAAACTACTCAAAATTTATTGTGCACCTGAGAGTTTAAGTGGAAAAAAAAAACTTTGAGTCAGACATAAGGCCTAGTATGAATAATAATCCAACGTCTCAATCCTTTTAGATATCTAGTGGGCAACGCCACTTAGCGAAATGGGTTTTTCCCTCACTAGTGCCTAAAACCTTTATAAAACCATATACTGTTTGATTCACCCCAACATTACCCACTTGCCCGACTGTTGCTAAGCAGTTTTTGGATATCAAAGATGCAGCAAGTCGAGGAAAACCTTTTTAATGGATGAAAATCTCACGTACGGTTCTGGAGCGGAGATTTTTTGAATAAAATAAATGAACGACCGTAACGGATGTTAGCTCAATCCGAAGGAAATTATGCGGAAGAGATACGAGGTTCTGCTTTTGGTTGCAACATGCTATTGAAGGAATCTATAAAAATTATTCAACAGGCTCTAGAAGGAATTCCTGAAGGACCTTATACCTTAGATCTTTGCCAAGGTTTCAGAAAGATATTGATCAATTCCGATTCTTTCTTTTTCGATTGATTCTTTTTCGATCGAGATGTATGGATGCCAAGGAAGAAGCTGTTCTTGTTCTCGAATTGTACATCGAATAGTTTCAAAAATATTATAATTTTCAATTATAAGACTTTCGTGCATCCACAATGGTTAAAACATACATTTTCAAAATATTATAATGATATGCATACTTGAAACTAATTAGGATTTCCCATCTCCCATCTAATATGACACCCTGTCCTATACATAATTTTCATGGGACCACTAAGAACCTATAGGCTCCTGCCAGTTACTTCAATTAGTTCACGGGTCCCCCTTGAACCTATTAGTCATTCCGATAACTAATCACCATATCCTGGTTTTCAAGGGTTAACTAGGAACCTATGGACATATCAAGTGACTCACTTCACAACCTAGTTTTCATAGGTTGACTAGGAACCTATGGACATATCCAGTAACTCCCTTCACATCTTAGTTTTCATGGGTTGACTAGGAACCTACTAATACTTCCATTAGCCACTTCCTTATTCTAGTTTTCATGGGTTTACTAGGAACCTATTGACTGATGTCAATTCTTAATACGGATATAGTTTTCATGGGTTCACTACAAACCAATTAGCCCCTGCCAACTGTCCTTAATACATAGTTTTCATGGGTTAACTATAAACCTGTTGATTTCCTCCAATAACTACGTTATCAAAGTTTCCATGGGTTTACTACGAACCTTTTGGTTTACTCTAGTAACTATTTTATCATAGTTTTCATGGGTGGACAATGAACCTTTTGATTTACTAAAGTAACTACAAAATTTAGGCATCTTATACTATTGGGTCACCCTGACTCCTTGTATGCAATCCTACTCATTTAGGAGTTTAAGCAATATATTTTCACTATTGAGTTAACCTAGCCAATTTTTTTCTACCCCCTTTTCACAAATACAGTTATGGGTTATCATGTGAATATATTCCTATTTAAAGAAGCAGAACAACAATTTTAACAATGCCACTACTGTGGGTTTAAGGTCCTTGAAATATATTTCATAAAACATAGTTAACATCTTTAACTTATATTTTTATCAAGGCAATACTTCTTCAAAATTTCATAATTAAAGCCATTACAAACTCCTTTAGCCTTGCGTTTATCCTTAACAAATTAGAGTATGGTTTTCAAACTTTTCAACAATGTCGAAAGGTTACGCTTTCAACCTTTTCGAAAGGTTTAATCATCCTCTTTAAAAATACAATAGGCTCCAGCCCTTTTAATACTTTAAACACTTCTTTCGAAACCTTTCGACCTTGATAAAGCATTACTATATCAAGAGTAGAACCTTTCAAAACCATTGAAAGTAAACCTTTCGAAAACATTGGGTTTATACTTAAAAATATTAATTTAGGTTATAGGAGAAAGTTTTCAAAACCACTCTCTTCTTTATAAAACATTGGGGAAGACAATTAAACCTTACGGCAGTGTCTACTGAGATGGCGCAGCGGAGATCCTTATCTCTTGACGAACAAATGGTGAGTGACCTGCTCGGCCAACAGGGTGACTCTTTTACAGGCTTGCCATTTATTATCAGTGATCTTCCGTCGACCTCCAGTTTTGTGACGCAGACCACGGCTGCCCCCAGCCAAGCCCAATCAACCCGAGACGAGGAAATCTTGGCCGAGATCAACGCCGAAATAGAGGCTGCGGGGCAAAGCGGTAGTATTGGCCGCGGCACGGCGGCGCATAGCCCAGCACCTTTAAGGGCAATATCATCAGGCGACATTATCACACCTTCGGTCACGGATCCAGTCCCTCCTACTCCTCCGGTGGAAAGCCTTCACGTAGATTCGAGCTATGAAGAGTACATTGACATTATGCCCCCAGACGAAGAGCAGCCACCGGAGAGGAAGCGCTCCAAACGAAGGATCTCTGTCTCCAGCGAGTCCGAAGACGAACCGCTGATAAGGAGATCCAAAAAGAAAAGGTAGATGGGCCGTTTAAGCAGATTTTTTGGTAGATAGGTCGTGTATAGATGCAGGTTTGGCCCCTGCAAGTAGGAATTCTTTTTTGGGAGAACTTATTTTCATGTAAGTATTTGTCTCTAGTCAGTTGAAATAAAATTCAGTTTCTTTGTTTCAATTCTTGTTTTATTTGTGCTTAAGCACTTGCAGTATTTAGCTTCTAGTCCGGTGTACGTGTGGTGTTCTTACCGTCAATTGGAGTTTGTTTTATTTGCCAAGTCTGAAAATCCTGGTCATATGTCGTTATCGATGAATAAGCTGAACTTCGGACATTGTGTCACTTTGGTTAGTGATTAACACTTAGCTTTTTTTCGCCCCCTAGTCTCGGGGAATAACATTTGTATTTCGGTAGTTGATCGCATTTATTGCAAACCTTTAGCACATGTCCACATTCTGGGGACTTAGGATAATTTGAGATCGATAATCCGGTTTGTATTCCGAGAACTTGAGAGTTATCGATGTTAGTAACACGCTTCGCGCTCCGGGAATCTAGAATTGATGTTTGTACTCCGACTCGCGCTTTGGGAATCTGGAGTCCGCTCGCACTCTGGGAATGATTTGCTGAATGTTTATACTCCAATTCACACTCTGGGAATTTGGAGTCCGCTCGCTCTCCGGGAATGAGTTGTTGAATATTTATACTCCAATTCACACTCTGGGAAGTTGGAGTCCGTTCGCACTCCGGGAATGAGTTATTGAATATTTATACTCCAATTCACACTCTGGGAAGTTGGAGCTAGTGTTTACACTCTAGTCCGCGCTCCAGGGACTTAGAGTTATTTCAATGTTTATACTCCAGTTCGCACTCTGAGAATCTGGAGTTAGTGTGAGGATTGTCGTGTATCAATCCTTTTAAATATTAACGTGGTGACATGCCCCCGAGCTTGGGCTTCACATAGCGAGTGATCGGTTGTATCACAGTCACTCCTTACTTGAATTAAATCCCACCGCATGATGGAACTTAGCTCTTCGTGCATTGTGATGTTTTGCGGCGTATTCGATAAATCACAGCTCTGGCTTGAAGAGATAGCATTTTATTGCTGAAATGAGAAAATATGGCAATGTCAGCTGCCTTATTACAAGTTCAAGTTTCAAAATGCGAAAATAAAATGCAAAGGAAATAACGGGCTAAAACAAATAAAGCATGTCATGTATAGTAGCGACGGAGACTCTCGCTATTCCAGGCTCTCGGCAGAATCAGACCGTCAACAGTCGATAACTTGAATGACCCATCTCCGAGCTTTTTTGAAATCACATACGGTCCCTCCCAATTTGGCTTCATGTGAGAAGGAACCAGATAAATTCTTTTGAGTACAAGGTCGCCAAGTTCGAAGGTCCGCGGTCGGACCTTAGCATTGTACATTCGGGCGACTCGATTCCGATATGCGGCTGCCCTTAAATCAGCCTCTTCGCACCACTCATCGAGCAGATCCAGGGATCCGGTAAGTAATATAGCATTCGTTTTCGGATCATAATATGTCACACGATGAGAATGAACTTCCATTTCGATCGGAATAACGGCTTCAGCACCATAAGATAGAGAAAATGGAGTGTGGCCCGTTGCAGTTTTGTGAGTCGTCCGATAAGCCCACAAGGCCATAGGAAGTTCATCAACCCACTTGCCCCCGGCCTTTTTCAGTCGTTTCTTCAAAATAGATTTGATGACCTTATTAACGGCTTCGACTTGGCCATTCGCTTGCGGGTGTGCAACGACGGAGAATTACTTATGGATATGGAATCGCGGACAAAAATTCTTGAATTCAGCGCTGTCAAATTGGGCTCCGTTATCGGTGATAATAGTATGCGGGAGACCGAACCGACAGATGATATTGCGTACTACAAAGTTGATAACTTTCTTCGTCGTGATTGTTGCAAGAGGTTCGGCTTCGGCCCATTTTGTGAGGTAATCGACTGCGACGATGGCATACTTCACGCCACCTTTGGCCAAAGGCAATGTACCAATTATATCAATCCCCCATATTGCAAATGGCCATGGACTGACCATTTGAGTTATCTCAGTAGGCGGGGCTCTAGGAATCCGAGCGTGTTTTTGGCATTTATCACATTTTTTGGCATAGTCCATGGCATCACGATTTACGGTTGGCCAATAATATCCATATCGGAGTATCTTCTTGGCAAGTGCTTGTCCCCCAGTGTGATCGCCACATTCTCCTTCGTGCACATCGTGTAACACTCGTTTGATTTCGTCGTGTGCGATACACCGGAGAAGAGGAATGGAATATCCCCTTCGATACATAACTCCATTCTGAACGACGAATCGCGAAGCTTTTCGAAGAATCTGTCTTCTCTCACTTCGACGCTCGGGTAGTATGCCATGCTCAATGTAATCTCGGTAGGGGGTCATCCACGATTCCTTCCTGGTAGTAGCCTCAAATGTGCAACCAGTTTCCATCTGATCGATGCTCGGAGAAGATAGAGTTTCAATGGGAACAAGCCCCAACTGTTGAGCTTCGCCCGTACTTGCTAACTTTGCCAATGAGTCGGCCTTCTGATTATGCTCCCGGGGAATGTAGAAAATGGCATAATAATCAAACTGATCGAGAACCTCCCGGACTCGAGTTAGGTAAGCAGCTAACCTTCGATCCTTAGCCTGATACTCTCCTCGGACCTGACATACGACTAGTTGGGAGTCACAGTAAATTTCCACCGCGGTAATTTTCAGATCGTGGGCCATCTTTAGACCAGCAAGTAGAGCTTCGTATTCGGCTTCATTATTGGTTGCACGGAACTCAAACCTTAGGGCATAACATATGGATCGGCCCTCAGGGGTTTCAAGTATTACCCCAGCGCCCGAGCACCGATCGTTGGATGCACCGTCAGTGTGTAGCTTCCAGATATATTCAGGAGATTTGTTGGTCTCAGGTAAGTCTTCAGGGACAGTGAACTCGGCTATAAAATCTGCTAGGACTTGACCGTGAATAGCTCTCCTTGGAGTGTAAGTAATATCGAATTGACTCAGTTCGATGTTCCATTTGAGTAATCTACCAGACGTCTCAGGCCGCGTGAGGACCTGTCGCAAAGGCTGATCGGTGTATATAGTAATGGGATGAGCCTGAAAGTATGGACGGAGCTTCCTCGAGGCAATGACTAGGCAGTAGGCTAATTTCTCCAGCTTCGGGTAGTTTCTCTCAGCTCCAGTGAGTCGTTTGCTAACATAGTAGACCGGTTTCTGCACTCGGTCTTCTTCCCGAACAAGGGCGGCAGTGATCGCGTTTTCTGATACCGCCAAGTAAAGATACAACTGTTCGTGGTTGATCGGCTTTGAAAGAATCGGCGGTGGACCAATGACTTGAATGCGTCTTCGCACTCCGAGGTCCATTCGAAGTTCTGCTTCCCTTTTCGGATCAAATCGAAGAATGGGATGCATTTATCAGTGGACTTTGAAACGAACCTACTCAGTGCCGCCACCTTTCCGTTGAGACTCTGGACTTGCTTTATGGTTCTCGGGGTTTGTAAATTTCTGATTGTAGGATCTAGATTAACCCTAGAGGGGGGGTGAATAGGGTTATAGCAAATTTTCTTGATTTAAACACAGAAATAAACTGCAAAAATAAATATGCTGAAAAGTAAATCACACACAAAATTTACCCAGCTTCGGCAACCCCTGCCTAATGCTGCATTCCCAGATTTCTATTAGAATTAAACAGTATCATGCTTACAAACACTCTACTAGACTCGCAGACCCTTTTGCTCCCGCTCACAAACACTTTACTAGACTCGCAAACATTTTCTCCCGCTCACAAACATTCTACTAGACTCGCAAACATTTGCTCCCGCTCACAAACACTCTACTAGACTCGCACACCCTGCTCCCACCTATAGAGTTTCGTTTACTCGCAAACTCTGCTCCCGCCTACTACAGAACTTCGATTACTCGCAAACTCTGCTCCCGCCTATAGAGCTTTGATTACTCGCAAACACTGCTCCCGCCTATAGAGCTCTGCAAACTCGCACACCCTGCTCACTGAACTAATTCTAACTAGACAATCTGACACTACCTAAACCCTAGGTGGTGATTTACAAATTCTTCGATTCGAAAAATAAAAACAACAATTGAAAGACAAAAGAAAATAACCCTAAACCCTAATTTAAAACTAAGCTCTAATTAAAATAAAACACGGCCCAAAACAAATGCGTCCCCCTTCTTTTATTTTTATCGGCCTGGTTACTTGAGAATATGTTGCAAATCAGGGCTTCGTTCCCTTTGTTCCAATTAGGGCTTCGGCTCTTGTGTAAATCAGGACTTCAATTTCTTCGTTCGATCTGAGATGTGTTGCCCTAGCTCGCTGCTTCTCTGATGGTCGACTGTCGATCGTTTGCAGCTGCTTGATCGAGTTCGTTGTTTGTGATTTCGGTATGTACTGTTTCCTTTTGCTTTACTAGGTTGATACTTGAACTCGATGCTTGAAATTTCCAGTGATGATTGGGTTATATATGCGTCCGAATTCCTTGAATTACGTTCGTCTATGTTGATTTGAATTTGTCATATGCCGTTCGATCTAGTATTGATGCACGAGATTTCGCTGACTTGTTCATAATCGTATATTCGATGCTTGATACCCACGGTTTTGAATTGCCGTTCTCATCACGGTGTTGATTTTTTTTTTTGACTTCGTCAATTCTTCATACTCACTTGAATTTTATAACTTGACTTCTGGTTTCACTTTGTCTTCGGCATTGAATGACTTGATTAACTGGAAATCTTGACTTTGTTATCATTTGCGAAACTGTAGTTCACAGCATCACTGTACCCTGTATCTTTGAATCTTGATTCTGGTCAACACTTGTATTTGTAGTTGATCTGATGCATTTTTGGCTTGGTTACTTTGGCATGGTTTGTTTGTCTAGTGATACTTGTTGTTGTGTAGACTGTAGTCTATTTGATTACTTTAGTTGCATTGATCTTTGTAGTCTGCACTTGTATAGTTGGTTTCATATTCATGTATCTTGATGTTGTATAGACTTTTTCATGCTGCTGTGATGCAGTTTCCTTCACTGTTGTATCTTTGGGAGTTTGCACTGCTTCATGTTGAATTCATTGAAGTATTGATTGTTGCATTACTTAATGTTGTCACTATGTTCGACATGGTCTTTGTAGTACTTGGTTACTTGCAGTTTGTAGCGTCATTGAGCTTGCATATTGTTTTCATTTGTTCAACATGTAGTTGTTCACTTGGTCTTTGCTTGTGACATCCATGTGCACTTGATATATGTTGCTTGTGTATTTTGTATGCACTTTCACTTGAACTTGAGCTTTCATTGTAGTGTATCCTCAGTTGTTTGTGGTTGCATTGAGCTTTTTACTTGAACCTGCTTTTGAGGATGATGCATCCTGGCTTGGTTTTGGGTTTGTATATGGTCTTCTCTGGTCATTGCTGTCATTTGGTTTTCACTGTGACCTGTTGCACTCGATCATATTGACTTGACTTGTATTTGCTTTGAGATGCTTACAGGCTTAGTCTATACTCTGTTGCATTTTAGTTGTTTGAAGTTACCACTTACCTGACCCTTCCATATACTCTCTGATAAATGTTTGGACTGGTGCATACTGTTGCTGCCTGTACTTGTGTGATATTTGAACTTGACAGCTCTGGCTCGATGTTGTTATTGCATTCATGACCACTGTCTTGCATTTTTGCTTGTACTATCCGGTCTGGTTGAACTGAGTTTGATTTGGTTTCATTTTTGCTGTGCATTTACTTGGTGTGTTTGCACTGTGGATTGAGCATTGTGACACAGCAAACTGCATGTTATATTTCTTGATCATGTTGGCCATTTGGTCGAGCTGTATTTGCATTCTTCAGTTAGTCTTGATGTTTGGTCTGACCTTTGCACATATGATTCTCTTCATGTTGCAGCTGTTTTTTTTTATTTTGATGTTGCCACTGTCTTTTTGTTTGGTCTGACCATCTGTATACATGATTGTTGCAGTCCATTTTGCTGTTGGTCTTCGTTGCATTCATGTCATGTCGCCTTGTATTGAATCCAGTTTCAAAACTCGGGTTTGACCGTGTGCTGAGAGTTGTGACTTTTATGTTATTGCACGTGAGTTGAACCCGGTTTTTCATTTGGGTTTGACCTGTGCTCACATGTCCCTGTAAATCAATCAAGTGTATATATTGGCGTGCACGGCCTTGTGGCATATACAGTAATATACTGTGTATGTCACAAGTTGTTCGTGTATGATGAATTCAAATTTAAATTATGACGAACAACCCAAATAACTGAGGCAAATCATATTTTCAAAAATTATCTTTTATTTTTGAATTGCAAAAATATTTCTTTTTCAATTTTACTGCGTTAGTTTATATTTTTGCAGATTTCTCAGATGATGGATTCAAACTGGAATGCAGTTGAAGATAAGTACGAGTGTGAGTGATATCTAGTGAGGTGAATTGTAAATATGAAATGTGATGTAATTGTAATCAAAGTTGTATAGTTATAGTGAGAGCTTGAAATTGTACTATTCAAAATTGTAATAAATATTTGTTTGAATAAAATATTCGTTTGAATTCAAATTCTGTGTAATTTATTTTATTCAACAAATATTTATTTAAACTGTGAATAATAGAATAGTATATTAACTAATACATTTAAACGAATGTATATATGTTTATTATCATCAAACAAAAATCATATAAGCGCAAAGCGCATATTCAATAATCTCCCCCTTTTGATGATAACAAACATATATTTAAGATTTTGAATGTATTAAATGTATTTGATTGTTCAATTTGCTCCCCCTATTTGAATGCTCCCTCTCTACACAATACTCCCCCTACATATATGCATTCAAATAAAAATATGTAAATGAGCCTATATGCAAATGGAAAATTATTTGACCTTTGCTTGATTCTATTTGACAAAATCTTAACTTTTCTCTCCCCCTTTCGTTATCAGCAAAAGAATAACTGTGTTATAAAATAGGGATGAAGTGACAGACATGAATCAAACATTTAACTCAATTGAATATAAATATCAAATTTCAATAAAACTCAAACAAAAATCATAATTACCCTTGTCAAGCGCATAATCCACTTTCAGAAATGATGGGGATAAAATCATCAAAAATCATACACTTCTGTCTATTTGTGGTATATTTATTTCAGGAAATTTGAATATCTACTAACCATGCATAACCGTTAGGACTTTTAAATGAGATTAGTAGTATTCACAATTTTTATTTAAAAAATGAAATCAAGTATCTTCTAACCACGCATGACCGTGAGGACTTTTAAATGGGATTAGAATCAACTTGTCTATTTGAATCAATTAATTTTGATATGCGTTCCATACATGCATAACCGTGAGGACATTTAAATGAGCATGGAAGCACATAATCAAAAATCCAAGTAATTCACCCATGCATAACCGTGATGACTTTTAAATGAGAGTGAATACTTTGGATATTTATTTTTATTGCTAAATATAATAAATCGAAGCACAAATAATTTCCTTCACAGATTTAAAGATATTGAAGAACAAATGATTTCCTTTGTAAACTACCACAAATTTACATACTAAATATGATCTTGATGAGTGATGGTCGATAGAAAGATGATAGAAATAGAAATGGTCATGTAATTTTTACCCAACAAAAAGTTTTTATAACTCTTGTTATGAAATTCTAAAGAAATTTTCTAATTATACTTTCTCGAGTTATAATATATGATAAATATCAACACTCATCACTTTTTCAAGCACTATTCATCTTTTCGATAATCATTAGGGAGTTAGATTAGTCAAAATTTAAAATCAAATAAAAATGACTAATCTGTAAATATGGTCAAACATGATTTTCTCGAGGGGGTTTTATAAGAAAATTTTCTGCTATTTGAAAATTATTTCAAGTGAAAAATATGCAGATATTTTCTTTGAAAAAACGATGCAGCAAATGAATGTTTCAAAAAATTAATCACGTTACACTAGTAATTTTTCTATCAACCATAATACCAGTGTAATCTGCATCTGAATTTAAATTTCAAATATTCACTCGTTGAATTTGATTGACCAAACCATGAAGTGTGCACCAAGAATTTCAAACTTAACATCAATTTAAATGACATTCTTTTGAATTTGAATTGAAGCCGTGTTAACAATCAAAAACATATCATAGTGTCAATCTTAGAAGCCATAGGATGAACAACTATCAACAGTCATTAAAACTTCATTATTATTTCAAAACAATTTCTTGAAGTTTCAACAATTTTATAAAGTTCTTTTTCAACAGCTTTCACATGAAAATTGAAATCGTGCAAATTTATAAGCAGTGACCAAATATATCTACGTGTAGCATGAGTAACAATCATTTGACTGAACAAATTCATATGGATTAGTTCAAAGTTGAAAATCTGATTGGTCATCAATTAAGCACAAATCAATGTCATAAATAAGAACAAGTCAAAAAATCATATCAATTAAGTCCGAATCAGTCAACCATCATAATTACTCCAAGTAATTCTATTTAAAGATGGTTGGTCAATATTTTGAAAAAAAATCATAGCATCAAAATCATCATCTTTTGTTTATCTCAATATTGGCTGATTTTAATTTAGAGTATGGTGCAAACTATCACATTTAATATATCGTTCAAAACAATTTGACCTGTTTTACCTTTACGATAATTTTTCGTGATTGCCCATTGTGATTCTGTCACCTTTGTACTAGGCTAAGGAACTTTGCTTTGTCGCCCATTGTGTTTCTGGAACAGCCAAAATCCAGAGAACACTGTTGTTGTTCCTTAGCCTGCCACCACACCTACACGATGAAAGATTTATGTGACCTATTTGTTTTTATAGGTCCGTGATTGTTAGTGGAGGAATATGAAAAATCTGTTTGTGGAGACCCAAAACTATTTATATATGTTCCTTTTGGCACCCAAATTTGTTTGACTTTCAAAGATTTTATATTTGTGCCTTTTGGAACCCAAATTGGTATAGTTTTCACGTGTTTGGGTCTATACCAACAATTATTTAGATTATGTCCAAATTTTCTACAAATCGTGCACATTAAATTGACTTGATTAAATTTTGTGTTCTTTTTCCTATGACTATAATTTTCAACATGATGTCCAATTATTTCAGATCGAGCAAAGACACTTACCTTTTGCATTATCATCATCTTGTGATTTCCCAAAACCTAGTCCTTTTCTATTGTTAGCAAAAATTTGATTTCCCAATAACATGTTGAAAGATTTTTCTCCTTTTGAAAAGTTATTCAAAAATTTCTCAAGATTTTGAACTTTGGTTTTTAATGTTGAGTTTTCAGTGACAAGTGAGGTGCATCGATTTATAAAATCCCTTTTCCTCGTGTCAAAGTTTTCCTTAAGACTCAAGTTTTTTTTTTCAAGATTCTCAGAGTTATTCTTAAGTCTTGTCAATTCTGAATCTAAAATTTTACATTGGTTACATTCTAGGTTTCGAATATTTTCAAGTTCAGTTTTTAACCTAAAATTTTCACGAGCAAATTCTCTCCTATCAGATTTCAGTTTTTCAATTTTAGATTCAAGAGTATCCACTACCTTAGTAAGATCAAGACACATAAAAACAAGATCTCTATAGGAGTACTCACCTGCCTCACTAGATTTCTCGGAGCTTGCTTCTGAATTTGATTTCGCCATAAGACACAAGTTAGCCTCCTCCGAGCTGCTATCTGAAACTTCCTCTCCTTCTTCATCATCCCAAGTCGCTGCAAAGGCCTTCTTCTTCTTTTTCTTTCCTTTGTTTTTTTTGAGAAGTGGGCATTTTGGTTTGATGTGGCCAGGCTTGTTGCAGTTATAACACGTCAATTCATTATCAGAATTTTCAGAATCTTTTGGCCTATTACAACTTGTTTTCTTCTTGCGTGGCTTGAATCTAGACCATCTTCTAAGATTATTGACAGCCATTGCAAGCTCTTCAATTGGATCTTCTTCATCGCTTTCTTCTTTGCTCTTTAAGGCAATCGTCTTCTTCTTTGGTTCGGAGTTGTTGCGTTCTTCCTTTGCTTTTAGCTCAAGCTCATATGTCATCAAGTTACCAATCAACTCCTCCATGCTTAGTTTACTCAAATCTTTCGATTCTTGGATTGCCGAGACTTTTGCCTCAAAGTTCATCGGTAAGACTCGTAGTATCTTCCGCACAAGCTCTACCTCAGTGAAGACTTTCCCTAGCGCTCTAGCTCTGTATACCAAGGTTGAAAAGCGTCCAAACATGTCTTTTATGCTCTCGCCTTTGTCCATCACAAAGTTTTCGTATTCATTACAGAATAGGGCTAGACGAGACTCCTTGACTTGAGAAGTTCCTTCGTGTGTCACCTCCAAAGTGTGCCAAATTTCCTGTGCTGTTGTACAATGAGAAATTCTATTAAATTCATTTTTATCAAGAGCACATGTCAAAGCATTCATGGCTTTAGCATTTGTCGTTTTCAGTTTCTTATCGTTAGCATCCTACCTATCCTTAGGTTTAGGAATCTCAGTATCACCAACGATTATAGTGGGAGGTTTATAGCCAGTTTCAATAATATCCCAAACATCATAATCAACAGAACTAAGATAGATACCCATTCTAACTTTCCAATAAGCATAATCATTCCCGTTAAACATAGGTGGCCTAGCAATAGATTGCCCTCAGAAAAAGCATTATTTTGTGAATTCATGACTCTAGAGTTAAATAAAATACCGGGCTCTGATACCACTTGTAGGATCTAGATTAACCCTAGAGGGGGGGTGAATAGGGTTATAGCAAATTTTCTTGATTTAAACACAGAAATAAACTGCAAAAATAAATATGCTGAAAAGTAAATCACACACAAAATTTACCCAGCTTCGGCAACCCCTGCCTACTGCTGCATTCCCAGATTTCTATTAGAATTAAACAGTATCACGCTTACAAACACTCTACTAGACTCGCAGACCCTTTTTCTTCCGCTCACAAACACTCTACTAGACTCGCAAACATTTGCTCCCGCTCACAAACATTCTACTAGACTCGCAAACATTTGCTCCCGCTCACAAATACTCTACTAGACTCGCACACCCTGCTCCCGCCTATAGAGTTTCGTTCACTCGCAAACTCTGCTCCCGCCTACAATAGAACTTTGATTACTCGCAAACTCTGCTCCCGCCTATAGAGCTTTGATTACTCACAAACACTGCTCCCGCCTATAGAGCTCTGCAAACTCGTACACCCTGCTCACTGAACTAATTCTAACTAGACAATCTGACACTACCTAAACCCTAGGTGGTGATATACAAATTCTTCGATTCGAAAAATAAAAACAACAATTGAAAGACAAAAGAAAATAACCCTAAACCCTAATTTAAAACTAAGCCCTAATTAAAATAAAGCACGGCCCAAAACAAATGCGTCCCCCTTCTTTTATTTTTATCGGCCTGGTTACTTGAGAATATTGGCGGCTCTCTTCTCTTCTTTGCAAATCAGGGCTTCGTTCCCTTTGTTCCAATTAGGGCTTTGGCTCTTGTGTGAATCAGGGCTTCAATTTCTTCGTTCGATCTGAGATGTGTTGCCCTAGCTCGCTGCTTCTTTGATGGTCGACTGTCGCTCGTTTGCAGCTGCTTGATCGAGTTCGTTGTTTGTGATTTCGGTATGTACTGTTTCCTTTTTCTTTACTAGGTTGATAGCTGAACTCGATGCTTGAAATTGCCAGTGATGATTGGGTTATATATGCGTTCGAATTCCTTGAATTACGTTCGTCTATGTTGATTTGAATTTGTCATATGTCGTTCGATCTGGTATTGATGCACGAGATTTCACTGACTTGTTCATAATCGTATATTCGATGCTTGATACCCACGGTTTTGAATTGCCGTGCTCATCACGGTGTTGATTTTTTTTTTTGACTTCGTCAATTCTTCATACTCACTTGAATTTTATAACTTGACTTCTGGTTTCACTTTGTCTTCGGCATTGAATGACTTGATTAACTGGAAATCTTGACTTTGTTATCATTTGCGAAACTGTAGTTCACTGCATCACTGTACCCTGTATCTTTGAATCTTGATTCTGGTCAACACTTGTATTTGTAGTTGATCTGATGCATTTTTGGCTTGGTTACTTTAGCATGGTTTGTTTGTCTAGTGATACTTGTTGTTGTGTAGACTGTAGTCTATTTGATTACTTTAGTTGCATTGATCTCTGTAGTCTGCACTTGTATAGTTGGTTTCATATTCATGTATCTTGATGTTGTATAGACTTTTTCATGCTGCTGTGATGCAGTTTCCTTCACTGTTGTATCTTTGGGAGTTTGCACTGCTTCATGTTGAATTCACTGAAGTATTGATTGTTGCATTACTTAATGTTGCCACTATGTTCGACATGGTCTTTGTAGTACTTGGTTACTTGCAGTTATTAGCGTCATTGAGCTTGCATACTGTTTTCATTTGTTCAACATGTAGTTGTTCACTTGGTCTTTGCATGTGACATCCATGTGCACCTGATATATGTTGCTTGTGTATTTTGTCTGCACTTTCACTTGAACTTGAGCTTTCATTGTAGTGTATCCTCAGTTGTTTGTAGTTGCATTGAGCTTTTTACTTGAACCTGCTTTTGAGGATGATGCATCCTGGCTTGGTTTTGGGTTTGTATATGGTCTTCTCTGGTCATTGCTATCATTTGGTTTTCACTGTGACCTGTTGCACTCGATCATATTGACTTGACTTGTATTTGCTTTGAGATGCTTACAGGCTTAGTCTATACTCTGTTGCATTTTAGTTGTTTGAAGTTACCACTTACCTGACCCTTCCATATACTCTCTGATAAATGTTTGGACTGGTGCATACTGTTGCGGCCTGTACTTGTGTGATATTTGAACTTGACAGCTCTGGCTCGATGTTGTTATTGCATTCATGACCACTGTCTTGCATTTTTGCTTGTACTATCCGGTTTGGTTGAACTGAGTTTGATTTGGTTTCATTTTTGCTGTGCATTTACTTGGTGTGTTTGCACTGTGGATTGAGCATTGTGACACAGCAAACTGCATGTTATATTTCTTGATCATGTTGGCCATTTGGTCGAGCTGTATTTGCATTCTTCAGTTAGTCTTGATGTTTGGTCTGACCTTTGCACATATGATTCTCTTCATGTTGCAGCTGTTTTTTTTATTTTTTTATTTTGATGTTGCCACTGTCTTTTTGTTTGGTCTGACTATCTGTATACATGATTGTTGTAGTCCATTTTGCTGTTGGTCTTCGTTGCATTCATGTCATTTCGCCTTGTGTTGAATCCAGTTTCAAAACTCGGGTTTGACCTTGTGCTGAGAGTTGTGACTTTTATGTTATTGCACGTGAGCTGAACCCGGTTTTTCATTTGGGTTTGACCTGTGCTCACCTGTCCTTGTAAATCAATCAAGTGTATATATTGGCGTGCACGGCCTTGTGGCATATACAGTAATATACTGTGTATGTCACAAGTTGTCCGTGTATGATGAATTCAAATTTAAATTACGACGAACAACCCAAATAACTGAGGCAAATCATATTTTCAAAAATTATCTTTTATTTTTGAATTGCAAAAATATTTCTTTTTCAATTTTACTGCGTTAGTTTATATTTTTGCAGATTTCTCAGATGCTGGATTCAAACTAGAATGCAGTTGAAGATAAGTACGAGTGTGAGTGATATGTAGTGAGGTGAATTGTAAATATGAAATGTGATGTAATTTTAATCAAAGTTGTATAGTTATAGTGAGAGCTTGAAATTGTACTATTCAAAATTGTAATAAATATTTGTTTGAATAAAATATTCGTTTGAATTCAAATTCTGTGTAATTTATTTTATTCAACAAATATTTATTTAAACTGTGAATAATAGAATAGTATATTAACTAATACATTTAAACGAATGTATATATGTTTATTATCATCAAACAAAAATCATATAAGCGCAAAGCGCATATTCAATAATCTCCCCCTTTTGATGATAACAAACATATATTTAAGATTTTGAATGTATTAAATGTATTTGATTGTTCAATTTGCTCCCCCTATTTGAATGCTCCCTCTCTACACAATACTCCCCCTACATATATGCATTCAAATAAAAATATGTAAATGAGCCTATATGCAAATGGAAAATTATTTGACCTTTGCTAAGCAAATACGTCCAGATTTGCTTGGAGAAACTCGACCAATTCCCGTTGTGCTCGCAGGCTCAACTGAGACCCAATTTTCAACATCTTTGAATCATCGTTATCACTGATCAGAACGTCAATTGTTAGTTCAGCTGGGGAAGCCTAACTTTCTCTAGATTCATCTTTATTCTCATTGTCTCTGGGGTCTAGATCCTTCTGGAATTGGTCGTAATGCCCGGGCCGAGGCCCAGGCATTAATTGTCAATTGTCGATGAAACGGGCGCAGAGAGATTCCTCTACGCCCTTTCCTTTTTCCTTTCGCTGCGCCTCCCGCAGCTCAGCAACATAGCAAGCTCTCCCCACAGCTTGATCTCCTTGTACAACCCCTATACCGCGATCATTAGGGAACTTGAGGGTCAAACACCATGGGGCAATAGCAGCCCTAAATTCAGCAAGGGCCGGTCGGCCCAAGAAAGCATTATACGGAGAAGGAATATCCAAGACAACAAATTGCAACATCCGAACTCTTCGGCATTCTCCCACTCCCAACTCCACCGGCAATTCAACCATTCCGGTTGGTATCGTCGTACTTCCGTTGAAGCCGTGGACTCGTGATTGACAAGGTTTTAAGTCCTTAGCTTCCATCTTCATTAAATCATATGCTCTTTTAAACAGTATGTTCACAGAACTCCCATTGTCTACTAAGATCCTCTTCATCCAAGCAGGACCAACTTGAGCGGATATAACCAGTGGGTCGATTGTGGGGGCTTCGATTCTATCGGCATCTCGACTTCTAAACACGATGTCGTCTGTCATCGTCTTCTGTTGTTTAGCCGGAGCCTCGTCTTCAGAATTGCTACAACACTCGAAGTCCGCATGCCTAATCAAACTGGCATACGACTCCATTTCCCCCCAGCTTCTGTCTGCCGGATATGGACCACCACTTATTGAATTGATAACCAACCTCCCGCCCGTACGAGCGGGTTCACCCTCCCTTTCCTGATTCTGCGTACGATTTTGATTGGATGGGCCCGCCCCACCAGACTGCGGCGTCCGAACAAACTGATCCAACTTTCTCTCTCTGATCAAATTTTCAATGAGGTCTTGCAGATGCCTACACTCATTGGTGTTATGCCCATAACTTTCATGATTTTTCCGTTTGAATCTGCCTCTCCGACGAAGGCATCGAAGCAGGCTTCTTGTATTGCATAGTATTACAAGTCTGTAGGTATACATTTTCCAGCGACGTGTTAAGCGGTGTATAACTGTCAAACATTATGGCCCTACGCCTCGGACCACGATTCTGATCTTGCTTCTTGCTTCGGTTATCACCGTCTCTCGGTCGTTGAGTCTGTTTATTTTGAATATTCAACTCAACTTTTCCTGAACTTTCGTCGGACTGTTTAACCGCAACATTACTCTGAATCCCTTCACTGCTGGGCCTTGCATCGTCCTGCTTCCTAGACTGTTTCGCATCCTCTCGCCTCAAGAATTAAGCGGCTTTGTAATAGAAACGGTCCAACGATGCGGGAGGCTTTCCAGCCAACCAATTTCCAAACTCGGAATCAGGGTCGATTCCTTTAGTCAAAGCCATTAAAATAGAATTATCATTGGGGTTGGTGATCTCTGCGCATGCAGCATTAAACCTCTCCAAATATCGTATAAGTGTCTCTCCGGGAGTAACACTTGATAAGGTATTAACATCTTTAGCTCTGGAAATATGCATACGAAACTGCTCAACAAATTTGGTGGCTAACTGATCAAAAGAAGAAATAGATCGCGGTGGTAGTCGTGTAAACCACATCGTCGCAATTCCCCCTAAGGAAATGGGGAAACTATGGCATTTGGCTGCGTCGTCAGCTCTCGCAGCAGTCATCGACCATTCGTATTTCAAAATATGTTGATTTGGGTCGGAACTCCCTTCATACATGGGCAGGGTTGGCATCCTGAATCGCCGAGGAGGTTCAGCATATAATATGTCATCGGTGAACGGAGTATGACTTCGGGAGATTCCCCAATCGTCATTTGTTAAGCCCTGACTCTCGCGAATCATTTGGCGTACCATGGCTGAGAGGTCTGGTGTTGCTACATTCTGAGGGTGGTGAGCCAAAGTGTGGTCGGGTTCCACAGTGCGAGATGGGATCGGACGCTGTCGACGATCCATGTCTCGCCTCCTTGGCACAATGTCTTCTGGGCATATGGTTTTGGTGCTCGTTCCTGCTGGTGGTAATTCTGCTTAGAGTGATTTCGGGTATCAACTCCTATGTCAGCCACAGTGGTGGCGGCATGGTTATCCGCGGTGTGTTGTGGAACAGCGCCCCCTCGGGATGAGGGCCCTGTATGAAAACTAGCGGATGGGCCGACTCTAATCTGTCCCACAGTTAATGCTGGCTAGTGGTCAACGGCCTGTGCATAATTTCCCTCTAGCCTGGGACGGGTGGATCTGTGATTGTAGTCGGATGAGGCAGAACTTTCCGTGGAGGAACGAGACGCATGATCCCTCATGGATCTTCTACGCCCTTGGCGATCTAGTTGGTTGGCTAACTCCGTGTTGACGCGCAACTGCTCAGCTAGCTGTTGCCGACTCTGAGTTAGCTCTTGGAGCAACGTCTGGAACTCTTGCCTGGTGACCGGACCTGATGGGTCGGAATGCCCGGTATCATCCTGGCTAGGTGGAGGTAGTTGCGCGGGATTTTGTCTATCCCGACCTTCTTGACCAGCGGCAGATGCGGTTCTTGTGCTAACCATTTTAGATAGTGAACTCCTTCCTTAGACTTTGGCAAATCTGAATAAAACGGAAAGAATCTGAAGCTGAAATCTGGATCTCTCCCTTAGATTTATGCAATCCGATATCGGCGACAGATCCAAGGAGCAGGAGAAAAACTGGGTTTTCTCAGTGAAAGCACCAAAGTGTTGGTACCAAAATTGGGCACAACACTCTTCGGGAGTCTTTTGAAGAGATAATAAATGAAGAATATGAATTGAAAATGAGGATTATCTAACAAAAACTCCAAACAGCAGTAAAATAAAGACAAAGGCCAGCGATTTATAGTGGTTCAGCACGTTGCCTACATCCACTGTTAAGTTTTTAGCAATTTTATTGGTTCTCTTTCAATGTTTACAAGAAATTACAGCAAGCAACATCATGTTACAACTGAAAATTCAAAATCAACAGCTAGTATACGATGTAGGATGATGACGATCTCAATCCGGCAGAGTCTGGGCGCTTCAGAGTCGAAAGATCCCTTTTCTGTTGGCTCTGGGGCTCTATTTATAGGCGTAGGCTACTGATATTTCGCTGAAAACTCGGGAGACCACTTCGGGCACGTGAGGGGGCCCGCACGCCCAGCCTCAGGAAATTTGGGCCCACGTTGGCATCGGTTCGAACTCCATTCGAATCAATCAAGAATTCATCCAATTGAGGTGAAATTTGGTGTGGACACTCTTCGACATGAATGCAAGCTTCTGTGAAAATTTCGTGGCATTTGGATCAGTGGATTGAGAGATATGATGGATTCGAGATGGGGTTCATTGTGTGGCTGTTTGGTTCGAAACCATCCATTCGAACCGATGGTTTCGAACCGATGGTCGCACGCGCCTTTGTAGTGACGTGGAGCGCAAACTTCGAACCGATCCGGTCTTCACTCCGAGTTGACCGCTTCGACTCCATGTATCTCGGCGCATTCAAACCGATGGATGACACGTCAACGTGGCTAGTTGACCCAGCGGATTCGAATGAAGCTTCACAGATGGGTTCGAGCAAGGCTTCATGGATGGGTTCGAACAAGGCTCCATGGATGGGTTCGAACAAGGCTCCAATAATGGGTTCGAACAGCTGATGCTTAGTGGATTCAAACAAGGATTCTTTGGATGGATACGAGCTTTGCAACCCCTCCATGGACATATGGCCTACCGACACGAACTAGATGGATTCGAAGTTGATGGAGTCGAACCGAGGCATTCCGATGGGTTCGAAGTCCATCGGTTCGAAGGTGATCGGTTCGAATGGTGTTGGATGATGGATTCGAAGACACCTACCATGATGGGTTCGAAACCAGTGTTTTCCCTTCAAGTTGAATCGATCATATCTTGAGCGTATGAACTCGGATTGACTCGAAATTTGAGATGACGGCTTCTATGATCTCTCTTGTCATGTCCTATCAATTGTAGCACAATTCGGACTCGGACAAAATTCAGTGATATCCATAGCGAAACGAAGTATGACCAATCTCTAAGATGAACTGTTCTCCGTTTTCGATCGATCTTTCGGTATCGCGGCTTTGCCAAAAAGCGGGATAACATAGACAACATGGTAGACCTGGTGGAAAATGTGTGGAAATATGGTTGAACGATAGAGACCACCATGTAGCACACACGTATGTTCTTTTAAATTGTGTCGAAGTCACACCATTTGTCAGGTAATAATTAATTCACTTGTAATTTACTTGTACGTACATAATAATTATAACACGTATTACATATATGTAGTTTCTACGGATCACAGTATCCATCTGGCGATCTTAGTAAAGAATTTGCCAAATGGTTTTTGAACTATGTTTATGAGCCAAGAAACTGTGTCGTTGATGAAGGCTTACGACATCTTGCGATTGGACCGAAAAGAAATGTGAAGACTTATCCAATATTCTTCGTCAATGGGTTTAAGTTCAACACGAAAGATTACGGGGCTGAAAAATTAACATATAACAGCGGAGTATTTGTCAAAGGCAGTGATGATCCAGATGTGCATTTAAAAGATTTTTACGGCGTCTTAACACAGATTCTAGAGTTGACATATTATGTTGAACCTTTAGAAAAGGTTTTTTAATTTAAGTGCAATTGGTTCAGTAACGTTCCTGCTTCCGGAATCAACATGCATAAAGAGTATAAACTTATTGAAATAAGACATACATCACACTACTATAAGTACGATCCTTTTGTATTAGCCAAGCAAGCGTTACGAGTTTATTTTGCTCCGTATCCATCTTTGAAAAGAGATAAAGCGGATTGGTCTGCTGTTTTCAAAACGAAACCAAGGTTTACGTTTGATGGAAATAATATTCCATATGAAGCAGCATATCAAGCCGATCTTGAACCAAATACAGAAATAAAAATAACTGATGATATTGATGTAGGGCCTTTGAATGATGAATCGAATGTCTTATTTGATGCATTCGAAAGTACCGAAGAAAATGAGATAGAATACGAGACTAAGTCTAAATCAGAAAACGATGAAGACTGATCGTTATTGATATAATTATTATGTGATAGTGATTGAAACATGCGATGTAATAGTAAATTTCTGTAATTGTTCTGTGATCATCATTTAGTTAATTTTTATCCATGTTTGGTACTAGTAAATGTTTATAATTGTTCCGTGAAAGTGATTGAAACATGCTATGTAGCAGTGAATTTCTATTGTGCTTCTGTGATGATTATTTATATAATTTTTATCCATGTTTTGTACTAGTAAATTTTTATAACTGTTTCTGTGAAAGTGATCGAAACATTCTATGTAGTAGTGTATTTCTATAATTGTTTTGTGATGATATTGTTTTTCTATAGCAGATATGTCTGACAGGAGACGAAGTTTGACAGGCACGCCATCCCCATCTCCCGGTGCAGGTGGTAGCGGCACTGCACCGGACTTACGTCCGATGGCAGAAGTTGTTCCTAGAAGTGCTGGGTAAGTATCATTTTATTTAAAGTATAAGTTTTAAAATCCACTAAACATGTATATCATACCTTTTTGCAGTGGCTTTGAGGTGGAGCCATCAGATTATATTTTACATGTTTCGAGGAAGGCTTTTCAAAGCCGGATGGATGGTTATTGGCCTCACTGGGACGACATCCCCCCTCATGTCAAGAACGCAATACAGACAGATTTACTTGTAAGTAGTAGTTTGAATTTCAGTTGTAAATTAATATAATCTATATAAATTAAAATAATTTTAATTTACAGGCTGCAGTCCGCGTTGACCCTGACGACTTGGACGTTTTTCTAAATCACTGGAACAAACGAATGAGGAAAAATTACAGGGATGCATTGTCCAAGGCTAAGAATTCAGGGAAAAAGCCGAACTGGATGAGTGAGGGTGTATGGAATGATTTTCTTCGGTTTTGGGACAGTCCGGCAGCAAAAATAAGTAATATATGTTTGCTTTGTTATTTAAATGTAATATAAATCTCGCAAGATATATACGTGATAATCTATCTTAATTTGTAGGAGTTATCTGTGCGGAACCGGGCAAATAGGAATAAAAATCCTGCATTGCACCGTGGTGGCTCCAAATCCTTTCAGGAGCATAAGAGAGAGCTGGTAATTAAATTTATAAACCGTGTTTACATTTTATTAAAATATTTTATAATCAGATTAGCAATAATATTTATATATTTTCAGGCCGCGAGATACAACCGCGAGCCGACTATGGTCGAGCTGTTCAAGGTGACGCATGCCGTGGAGAGGACTGACGAAGAGGGCAATGTTTCATACGAGTGGACGGATGACAAATCACAATCCATAATGGTAAATTAATTTATTGTTAATAACAATATTTTGTCTTATTTTATTTTCAAAAACTTGAAATTCGGTTTTTATCGTGTAAAACAATTGTTTGTAATCGCAGGAGAGGTACGAAGCTGAGCGGGCTCGGGTAGCACAGTCCACTGGTGGGGAAGAGCTTACGGTAGAGGAGGAGAACCATATTTGGGATGCTATTATTGACCCGCCTTCTCAGACCAGTCGACGGTATAACTATGGAAATGTGGAGGTAAATTTTGACATGTACTAATATATAAATTTACTCATGCATATGAATAGTTAAATAATTTTAATAATATTATATATATAAACTAATATATAAATAATTATGAACTATTTTACAGGCGATGAGAATGCAGAGTGCATACGGGAGGTCGCAGCAAGAAGCAGAAATTGCTCAGTTGAAGGCGACAGTGGATGAAATAAATGATTGGAGGAAGAGTTTCTTCGAGCAACAGCTGGATGAGCGGATTGCAGCTTATTTGCAACAGCATGGGAGGATGCCTGGAGAGGACGACAACGATGGTGAGGAGTAGGTATGTTTGTTTGCTCGTGTTATAGTTTGGTATATATACATTTTGGTTGGTTTGGTGTATATATATTTCAGGATATTATGTACATATTTTGATGACTTCTAGTTGATGGATTTGGTTGGATATTATGTATATATATTTCGAGATATTATGTAGATATTTCGGTTTACTATGTACATATTCTGGTTAATGGATTTGGTTGGATTTTATATTGTTTGAATGTATAATGATGTTATATGATGGATATATGATGGTTATAGTTGATGAATATAGTGTATAGCGCTTCTGATGATGGTATTTAATAGTTATTGTTTGAAGTGTATATGGGCTGTCCAGGTGCACAGAATTTTATCCAGGTTAGCGACGGCTATTTGGTACAGATTAGCGATGGCTAGCGACGGCCATTTGGTTCAGATTAGCGACGGCTAGCGACGACGTTTAGACGTTGGAAAATTTCCACGTGGTACATTTGCAGTCGCGACCGTCGCCATTTGTGTGACGGAGCCGTCGCCAAAGCCGTCGCTATACTATTGGTCGACGACAAATATAGCGATGACTTTTAGCATCGGCTTGCGAAGGCTAGCAACGGCCGGTGACAGCTAAAAGCCGTCGCTATCTGGTGCCGTTCTTGTAGTGATATCTGTATTTATATAAATATATACTTATCATTTTTTATTTCATAATGTATAAAGTATACGTGCTCTTGTGCATGCATCTAGAAGAAAATTGGTAAATTTGGGACACTTGGCTTGATACACACGAGTACTTTGGCATGTACGATGCACCTACAGAGGAGGAATTGATGTTATATAACACTGTTTGTAAGAATTTTTTTCAATCTTACGAAATGACTTGATGTGTACGAAATGTTCCATTTTCTATGCGCATACATGCACAAATCAACCATTTATCAAAACACGGATGAGACTAAGTTATTTGAGAAAATAACTAAATGGGTAAAGAGAGAACATCCTATTCTATAAGAGTTCACTCTTGTGAAATAATTTTTCTCAAAAGACTATATTATTGTTTTATGAATCAGAATGTTATTCATTGTCAGAAACTCGTTGATATAGGAAAGTCTCTTTTGCAATTTAAAGTCATTCTTGTAAAATAAATATATATACATATTTATAAGTCACTATATATGAAATTACATATAAGAAATTAACGTATATAAGACCAATTAATGCAGATGAATCTATTGATGTAGCCGACATTCCTTGATGCCATCTGATATGGTCGAAGTCATCTGTTATTTGTGATATTAATCGATGAGTAATATCTTCGATCATTATGGATACCATCCAATACCACTTGACATTTTCTAGAATTCTCAACACTTATGGTCTCATTTGACCTATATGGCACCACTTATTCATACTGAAGCTCGAAGTCCTGAAATATTGTATGCATCTTTCTTTATGAAATTGGTATTCATTTGAAACTCAGTCATATATGTAATCAAAACTTTTCCTGGAACTCAGAGTTGATTCCCTTTTGTTGTGCGTCAATCCTGATATATCCTAAAAATTTGTGTGTATAACATCATTTGATCCATGTTACTTATCCACTCGGCATAACTTTGGCCATCTAAAATCACTTGATAATATTTGCAGTCACGATGCGCTTACATCTTTTCGTAAATTTCAAAACTTTTCTCAAACCTGAAATCTTGTATATTTCATTCCATATAAACAGTATACTTTGAAGTTATGCAAATTTAAGATTGTGCACATGCCCCAAATCACTCTTATTCAAAAATTGAAATTGATATATATCGTATATACATTTAAAAATATTTGTAGGCATGACGTTTTAAAGGTTGAATTCGTATAAAACTTCATATATATTTGCAAACCTTTTCGTTAATGGAACCTGACATTTACACTACACAAAAGCCTCTTCATATTTACTAAATCATATTTGAGGTTTCACATTTAAAAGCTGTCAGACATTTGTTTACCCAAAATTTGAAACTTATATTTCCCACAGCCCATCACACACACACATATCAAAAATTCTCATGCCTACAAAACTTTCTATGCATTCTAAACTTTATGTTTTCGAAATTCGTTCATCTATATATAAAATCGTTCATATATTCGAAAATTGTGAAAACCTTATTTCTATGAAATCCAGTATATAAAATGTGTGTGTGTGTGTATTTATTTATTTAAAACATGTACATATAAAACTAATATGTTCAAATGATTAGCTTGTATACCATTTTTGAATAAAGTGGTTTGCAAAATACACTGTTGAAGATAGCTTACAGTAATGTAAATATATATTGTCTGTTGCCAAAGAGCCAAGAGAATAAGAAAGTTTTTTGTTGCCTCTACGTTTCTGCAAGGTCACATCTATTAGTAAATTGATGAAATACCATTTTAATATTAAATAATTGCAGTTCCAAGACTGAAAAAGATCCTAAATTCAGAGAGAGGGATTATAAGTTCTTTCTCTTTGAAATCAGATACGTAGCTGAAGCTGATATATACTCGAGGATTCTTACATATAACAAAATTGTGTACTTCCAACAACTCATTCCTTTGCAAACCGATACATGGTTTGAAACTTTCATATTTTCGAAACTCACATATTCAAAACTTATGCATAAATCACTTATTCAAAATCGATACATACTTATGTAAATGTGAATATATATATATATATATATATATATATAGCACAACTATACAATAGCATCAGACAAAAATATAAATATTACCTTGTTTGTTTATGAAAAACTTTTCATCCTTTTTGCAGGAAGCGTGAGGCATCTGGTGATGGTCCAGGGAACAATTGCAGGCTTATAAGTTTGTCCTTTCTCTTTTCCTTTTAGCTTGTCTGATAAATTTATGGTGGCATGTTCTGTATCTTGTTCACACGTATCTCTTTTTATTTTTCAAATTTATTATCAAGTCCCATCCGTTATAGTTTATGTTAAATATTTTATCTTGCAATCAAAATGCTAACAAAATTTTAAAAGTAATTGAAATACGAACAGACGTATCTAAAGGCCAGGAGTAAAGCAACATTTAATTCTTTTGATCAATGATGTAGAGAAATTCATTTATTTGCCTTTTTGGAATGAAAAAAAAAGATGATAGTCATATAATTATATGTGCATAATGATGTCACATTGTACAATGTTTTGACAAAGAGTTTTCACTTTCCTTGCCTATGCAATGTCAAATTTGTGGCTCTCATCAATTCTGGAAGTTACACATAAATTCAATATTTAATTAGATTTTGAAAATGAACAAAAGATTATTGAAAATTTTCTGTTTGTCATAGTTGTGCCTACCTCAAGCAAGTATAAGAAAGAATCAATTATTTGTTAATGGTAATAGTTTTTAATGGTGGTAAATCAGGGACAATGCATCAACCTAAGTACTTGTTAACAAAATAAATGAACCCAACCATTTGATAAAGATCAAATATTGCTTAAGAATTATCATGTATGCTTCAAATTAAAAACTTAATGGAACCAAATGCGAGTTATAATGTACCTGTTTGTTTTTGTCAATGTCAGATGTAACGATCCCAACTTTGAATTAAATTTAAATTAATAATTAATGTAAATTTTGGAATAGATTTTGGAATTAATTTGAAATATATATGTATATGTATATATGAGTAAATTTGAATTTGACTTTAGAATTTGAATTTGAATATAGAATTTGTATTTGAATTTAAATTTTAAACAAATGACTTAGAACAACAATTTGGGTTTAAAAATACTATTTATGTAAATTGATTTATGGGTAGTTGGTTTTAAAAACATTTTCTTTTAAATAATATGTATATAATAATGATTAAGAAGATGTATTTATAAAATAAGAAAAATGTAATATTAAATTTATTTAAAAGCTTTTAATTAATGAGAAATACAAGTGTAAAACAAGGGAACAACAAAATAAAAAAATGTAACATAATGATACAAGTGGCAATACTATCCTTTCTTTTGAAATTAATTTACAAAATATGAATAAAATAAGGTAATCAGATTTATCATTTTCAAAACCATAAAAAAAAATATGGAAACCAGAGAAGTTCAAAAGCAATATGTGTATGATTGTGAAAGCAAAATAATAAAACAAATAAAGATAGGTATGTAAGCTTGCAAAGGAAGACAATATTTTTACATTCAAGTATGTAAAATCAAATTGGATGAGAATGATAGTATGTACAAACAAATAAAGTATAAACATGAAACATGAAACATGAAACAAGACAATTGTAATTAATGCTAACACACAAGAGAGTCATTCGAATTGTTCAAAAACAAAATCACTTCAGCCCCCATTTTAGAAAAAAATATCTCTGATATTGTACAAAACAAATTATATCATCCTGTAAGCTACTTCCTATGTATCGGCTTCCTCATTTCTATTCGTTCCTTCATAACTGAGTAGCATCTGAGGGAAGCATCATCTCGAATTTAAACAAAAATTCAACTTTAAACAACAATACAAATTCATTAAACCTAGAGATCAAGAGAAAGGATTCAGCTAGGAATTCAAAGCCTGGTTCAAAAGAAGAAGCTCTGTTCATTTCTTAATCAAGTGAGTAAACATAAACTTTAAAGCTTTAAGTTAATTAAAAACAGTACAAAATTCATTGATAATATGGTTTGCATATGCTTTGGTTTTGGATATAGTTTCTGTGTTATACATATATAAGTTTGTTCTGTGAAAATTAAATATGATGTTATTCTCTGTTGAAGTTACAGAGTCAAATATTTTATCAAGATTCAAAATATTATCATCAACCTTTGTTAGGCTTAAAGTATCAATCAAACAAGTTTGTTTAAATTTAAATTATGGCATAAGAATTTGTTATCTGCATGATAGTGAAGAACAGACTCTGTAAATCCAGTTTACAGGAAATAGACAAATATATGATAAATTCAAGTAATTTAAAACATTGATTCGTTTGTATAACTTGAATTAACAGCTAAATATAGGATTTTTAAAACAGGAATGGAGATTTTTAGGGTGTATGCCACGAGCAGTTCACAGTTGAACAGATTTTGCATTTTTACAAATTTCTGATGATCTATCCAATATTTGCTGTTGAAATTTTGCTTGAAGTAAGTTTGAACCTTGAGGTTTCAGAAAAATTGTTGAATAATTTTTCTAATGCACGAATTGGTTGAACGAATCAAATTTAAGGTTTTAACTGTAACTTTGGGGCGAGTTGGGAAATCATATTGTCGCGTCACCGTCGAAGTGTTTCAGGCAATCAGTCATGGGGGGATAGGTGCGAGGGTTGCGGTGGAGCTCCGGGCGAAGTCGCGAGGGTTCTGGCGAAGTAATGTGGAGTCGTGAGGTGAATTTGTTGATTCGAGTTGGGCTTCAGGAAAGAAACATTGGACTCGAATTCGCTTGATTTTGACTTAGGCGAAATTATGTATATTGGGTTGTTCAAATGGATTTGGGTGATCACCGATAATGTTTGGGTGGCTGCGGCGTTGACCGGAGTTGGTCGTGAAGTTCATGCACGTGTACGTGCTTATGTTTGTATCTGGGTTGAAGGGTTGGGGAAGAAGAAGGTACAGGAGCTCGAGTTAAAGCACGTGTGAATAAGGGATGGACTCGAAGCATTCGAGCAATCATCTCAGGGAAAGAATTTTTGGGCATGAATGGATCGCGAGTGGCACGAGAGAGGCTCAAGAACTTTGTGTGATTATATAGGCATTTTTAAAATACAAGAAGCTTTAAAGTTATAATGTAAATTTTGTTCAGTTTTAAAGGCAATAAAAGGTGTACAAAGTTTCAAGAAAATTTTATTCAAAGTTTTAAAGTATAAGAAATCAAATAAATTTCCAAATTAGAATTATTAAATAAGATTTTAAAACAAGTTTCAAAGGTCAAATGTTAAGGCTAGATGTTTTAGATTGGTTTGAAAAATAAATTGATTTTGAAATAATATGATGATAATGAATAAATTTCTAAGTATTTTCAAATGGGGTTTAATAATGTTTGAATTAAGAAGGTAATTATGGTAAGCGTATTGAACTTTAATTAGTCAATATTTTGGTATAAAATAATTTTGAGCATTTAATTTGGATGATGAAATTAAGTAATGAATTAAGATAAAATGGTTTATCTTTATTAATTAAGGTGGATAATTAAAGGAATAAATAATTGATTAATTAATTAAGGTAATTAAGAACAATTAATTAAATGGTAATAAATTAAGGGTTGGTTAATTTATTAATGAATTAATTAAGGGAAAGAAATGAAAGGATAATTGAATAATTAAAAGTTAATTATTTAATAATTAGAAGTTAATAATTATAATTAATAAATGATTAAAGGACATTTAATCAAGTGATTTGAAATTGATTAATGTTAATTAACCATGATTGATGACCTATCTGATTTAAATCAATCAGACAATTAATCGAGCTTACTTATGGATGTTTTGAATTCTAATGATTGTCGAACTGTTTGATATTTCTGATATGTTATGCTTTGTGCTATGAATTGTTTCAGTGTGATCTGTGATGAATGTAATTTATTTATCTATAATAAATTTATATTATTTATCTGTGAATCTATGAATGAACGATAAGCGCTAGAGATTATACCGCTTATCAATATCGATGTGCTTAAATATGTGATGTGATGGTTTATGATGTTGCACTATTGTGTAAAACCCCTAGACTACACCTTACACACAAATATGGATTGCACGAGGAAATCAGTTAAGTCACAGATTTTTAATGACTTTAAAAATGGAATTTTGAATCCAAAAATTGTTTCGTAATCGGAATTGAAAGCTTTTAAAAAGGGATTTCAAAAATAGAAGTTATTTTAAATAACTTACTAAAACTTGAAATTTAAATAATTCGATTTAAATTTGAATTCAATATTTGAAATTGAATTCAATGATTTGGAAATTATGGCCTAAAGATTATACAAGTTATAAAGGCGTTTATACGGGTTTTTAACCATTTAAAAAGTATGGTTTTGGAAATTTAAATTTAAACCCAAGTTTTATACTTGAATGGCTTTAACTTATTTAAATTGTAATCAGTTTTTCCCAAAACGAAAACTATTTGTTTCAAATAATAATAGCTTTCATAAAAAGGAAGGATTTCAAATTTGTATCGAAAGATTTCAAGTTTGAAATGAAATTGTACATAGTTTGGAAGGACTAAGAATTAACCTTTGTGAAGACGATTAAATCTTGTTTTGAAATCAAAGAGAATTTTGAATGGTGTATCTTTTATATACAAGATTTGAATTGGTTTGAAAGTTATAAACTAAATCTTTATGAATGAATTAATCCAATTTGAAATGGAATTGTTTTAAAAGGCCGTAAGTAATTCTTTGTGAAATAAATCTTTTTATTTAAAAAGATTTGAAATGGTAATTTGTTTAAACCATTTGAAAGAACAGTTTTGGATATTAAGTTGTGACTTAACTGAAATCCAATTATCCATATGTTTTTAAATGTTATGCTCATTATTCAGTTTAGCCAGGAGAGGACTTTGTGTCATATACCCATTCCGAATAATGATACGTCGATATGGATAGCATTTGAAGACTGGTGGTGAAGACCGGGTATTTTCGAGAACGAAAGGATAACCCGTCGATTGTCTCTGCACTAAGTCACGCCAGTATAGAGATTTCCTAAGTGTTGGGAAGTCCAGTCGGGAATGTGAATACCCGGATTGCAAGGGCTTCTTCGGAAGTGCCTTCGGTTCTGTTCGAACCCAAAACAGACTTGTATGGATGTGTGTCTGACATTACACTTTGAGATATAAAACTGGTTTCTATCAAATCCATTTCTGTTGGTGGCGGAGATTTATTCTCTTAGCTTAACACCTTTCTCTGAGACGTACGAGCTTAGAGGTTATGTATTTGATGGTTACTAGTGGTATACTCCCAATTTGGTAATGTGGCATGCTAAGTGCTGCTGTGTGTTGATGATCATTTGTGATCAAAGCATGGCTTTGTGAAAAAGCGTTGCTTTGTGGACGAGACTTCATTGAGCCTCACAACCCTGTAATGGTCGAAACAGGAATCGTGGCAGCAAGGTTATTTAGGGGTAACTCCTCCTGAGGGTATGACCATTTCCTTTTGGATAAAAAGTGATATCATGGCATGGAGCCCAGATATTTACTTATGTTGATTTTTGAAAGTTGGTATCATGGTATGGAGCCCAGATACTTTACTATGTTGTTGTTGGATTGAGGGCGCTCGGATAAAGGTCGGTAACGACCGGGGGATGGCATGCTCGTGTCAGTTGTTACCTAGTTACAGAGGTAACCCAGCCTTGTGTAGCAAAGATCCGGTTAGGTTTTCGGGGGCGTCCCTCTAGAGGCGTTCCATTTTATATGGAAAGTTCATTTGCCTGACCATTTGTTGGAAATCCAATCATCCAATACGAGCTCTTTACGGTTTTAGTTGTATAACCTGCCATTTACTTATGGTGGTCACCACTGTTTAGATGGTAGCTATAGTAGGCATAGTACGGAATGTCTATGCTGGCTAAGATTAATATTATACTTTCGAAAGATTTTCTACACTATGCACTAATAATAATAATATCAAAGGATTTTGCGTATTAAGCATGTTTGACTATCATAAGAAGAAATCTCCTCTAAGTCTGCATTTGCATTGTGTGTGTGTTGAGAGGTCTTATGGTAGTTTCATTTTCCAAAAAGCATTGCGGATTTCAATCTAAATTCTTTTGTTTGTTTTAAAAGAAAGAAAAAACCTGTTTTGTTTACTCATACCAGTCTGACTGACCTGGAGTTTATTGTTCCTTTCCTAAACTCTGGGTGCCCATAATTTTCCACACGGGCAGTCTAGAGTTGGGTTTTTCAGATAGTCGAATTATTGGAATTGATTCAATAGCCTTCAAAGCCTTTTGGATTTGTGGATCGCATTTGCTACACTTCAGCTATCGCGGCTGACCTTGCTTAGCTCTGTGCAACTTGATGGTGGTTCGAGCTAGCTTTAGATTGGAGATGGAGTTCTTGGAGTTCGGCATTGAAGATATTCTTTTCCGCTGCTATTTCTTGTATCTCTGGTAGTGTTGATATCCAGTTGTATCATTCCAATGTATCATCATTGTATTAAATATTGTATATCAAATTATATTATTCATTTTCTTCCGTTGTGTTGTACTTGATGTGTTATAAGCTCCAACATGAGTCAAATTTTGACGTTTGGATCTACGGCATTCAAGTACGAGTGGAGTACGGGTGTCGACTTTCGAACGCTGAAATTCGGGTCACTACATCAGAGCTGTTGGTCCTGCTGTATTGATTGCATAATAGTTCAAGATAATGTCATAGTAGTGATATAATACCAAACATCTATTATAATCAGAAATATCACATGTAGCTCTTGATTTAATAAATCTCACAGGTGATTAAATTATTCCTAGCAAATATTGTAGTGTTAACTG
This sequence comes from Allium cepa, assembly GCA_030765085.1. Taxonomy (NCBI): domain Eukaryota; kingdom Viridiplantae; phylum Streptophyta; class Magnoliopsida; order Asparagales; family Amaryllidaceae; genus Allium; species Allium cepa. The sequence continues at coordinate 733,901,393 of CM060943.1, forward strand.
TACTTATGCATCAGTAGTAAATAGTTGTAAAATTATTTTATCTTAGTTAATTTAACTTTCCAATACAATTGATGCATTTTGAAAATAAGTGGACCCTATTATGCTATTATTATTGTGTTTAATCTCTTATTCAAGGAAATGAACAAAATTGAATTCCTTTTTAAACATATAAATTAATGATGTGCTACACGTTAAAGTGTTTGTTCTATATTCAATACTTTCATTTGAAGATCACATTTTTAACTTTGCCAATGCCCTTTTTTATTCAGAAAACTATTATCCTACAGAATACAAACAACCACCATCTAATATAGCATTTATGTATCATATAACAATTTAAAGAATAAAGAAACGAACGTATAAGTAACCCATCTTTTAACATACCATTTGAACGCATAACATAACATTGAGCCAACGTCCCTTTCGATAATCCAATTATTTAGATATTGAGTGTGTGGTCGCCTGTTATTCTATCATTGTACATGGTCTGTATTGTTTCAACCATGAATTAAACTAAAGAGATAAAACTTTATTACCAACTCTCACAAAATATTATTAATTGCAAAAGCTAAGGATGAAAGAGTATGGATGAAAAATGAAGTACCTTTCTTCGTCTCTATTAACTCAAATTCACGTCAACCATTTTTTTCTTCTTCAAATCCTCATGATCTAGTTCACCATCCATGTGGTTCCCATATAAATAGAAAAGAGTTAGCAGTCAAATGTAAAAGTGACTTTTTTTCCTTACAAAATGAACATGGCTACAAAGACAATGTATATTCTTTTATCAATAGATACCTATTATGTCTTAAAACTGCTTTTAACATATGCCGCTGCATTAGTTTGCTTCGTAGGTTCACTACCTTGAGATATTTTTAGGGGAAATGTTTGCATTTGTCTTTCAATCGAATGACACAAGAGGTTGATGCAGCTAACTATCTAAAAATAGAATAAGTTCATAATCTCTGATATCCCTTGTAAGAAAAATTCTAATACTGACATTAACATTATATATTATTGATGGAAATATGAAAATGTAAGACTAATATAACCGTATCCCTAATCCAATGATGTTTATATTGTAAAATCATCTCATCAACTTTATTTTCATTAAATATAAATGGTCAGATTAAGAATGGTTAGTAAAAAACAATTATATTCTCGGAACTTACGAAAAACACAAATAATAAATATATTGCAAGATAAATAAAACATATATAAAACTAAGCTTACTTCATTACTATCTTATAAAGATATCAAAACCATAAGGGAGAAAATCATGAATTTTTTGTTCAAACAAAAGGAATAAACTAAAAATCAAATGGAATAACATGACTAACAATGATGTTAATTTATCTCACACCTAATGTGCCATTTAATATGAACGCATCTGCAACAAATGAAACAAATGCCTTCCTTTGACAATATTCTGCTCGCTTGAATTAGAGAAATATGATATAAATTATCACAAAAATTCCACAATTAAATTCATAACATGTGTTAATAGGCAATGAATTTGCATTATACAAAATTATGGTTGGCATAATTATGACATACACAACCTTAATAAACTTATTTCACTATAAGGGCACACACATAATCAAGACTAATCAATGGCATTAAACTGAAACTAAATCAAAACCAAACAATCAAACGCATTCAAACCTAAAACGGCATCAAAAGAAAAGGAAAAAAAAATACAACAGACGTAACAACCAACTTGCATGTATTATGACTTGTACTATTCATCAAAGGGTTTTAGCCTCAAATGTAGAAACTCAATTCATGAATCAAAAAAAATAAGAACTTAAAAGCTAAAAGTAAAAAAGAAAGAAAATCTATACAAATCTAACATCTAACTACATAATTAGAGCGAAATAAACTCCCTGGTCCAACATTTCATCACATCTGACCCTTATTGATCATAAGCCAAAGAGGAACGATGACTCGAGAAATTCAATTAGAGCATAAGGACAATAATTGAAAGAGGAGGGAAAAGTGTAATTAATTGCTGGAAGGAAGAAATTAAAATAAGATCATGTTTTTTTCAATATTTGAGGAGAGGAAGCTTATTGGCAATTTCGAAAGGGAGTGGATGGAGAAAGTGCGGTGTAGTTGAATTAATGGCATTTGGATAAGGAAAGTGGGATAAGAGAAATGTGATTGGGATCGGCTCGATAAAGGAGAAATTATAGAAATGTCCTTAGTTAGTGTGGCAATAGAATTGCTTAAAAGTGCATTTTGGAGAATCCCAAAAAGGCATCACTTTGACCACTTTGATCAGGGGTTTATTTTATAATATAAGATATATATACACACACACACACACACACACACACACACACACACACATACACTCACACACATTAAGTGCAAGTTCGAAAATAATAAAAATAAACTGATAATTTGCTAAATTCTCACTACTATAAGTAAGCCAACATTCTTGATTTTGAGATATTATGAACCATTCTATGAAGTACATTCTCTTCCTCTCCACTAAAATAATGTAATATATATAACCATCCTCTTCACAACCTAAAATTACCTTTTTCACCTTCCAAAAAAGGAATTTGCTACTGACCTATAAAGGAGAAATGTATAGGACGATGTCAGCTTTAAAACGGTCACTACAACAAAAAGACCCTACTATAGCGCCCGAAAAACGCTATTAAAGGATATTATAGCGGTTCGATAAACGCTGTATAACGACATGTGATTAAAAACAACCAACATTAGATAGCACAAAAAAAGCGCTATAAAAATAGTTAATTTCATAGCGCAAATATTGCGCTATGTTATTTATTTTTATAGCGGCAATATAGACGTTATTGATTAATACCACAGCGCTATTAGCCCGCTATGAAATTCGTTATTAGCCACAAAATACTTTTTTTTTTCTAAGATGGCACTAATATTTCACTATAGGAAGTGTTAATAGCGGATTATTAGCGTTGTATTTGAACAGGTTATTGTAGACGGTGACTTGTCACAACTCCAATATGCCGCTATAAAAAGTCAGCTACAATAGCGCTTGTACTCTGCTATAATATCTTATTTTATAGCGCTTACTGACCTATCATTCATCATTATTTATAGCGCTTTTTGTAATACCATAGCGCTTTTTATGGTCTGCATTTTTAATACTAACAGATTTGATAGCGGCCATTAGGCGCTATTAAATATTATAACGGTTTTGAAGTGCTATAATTTAATTTCACAATTCAAAATTTTTCTACATCCTACTAATAAACTGCAGTATTAAATACCGATATCAAAAAGCACAATAATAATCATAAAAGATAATAAATATAGAGATGTAACACATTACATTAAACATACCAAATATTCATACACATCAAAACGTAGTAGCAAATATTTTAAGCACACCCCAAAAAATAGTAGCATAGTTTAACAAAAAAAAAACAAGTACATATTTGATTGTTTGCATTAAAATGAAGATCACAACTTTAGCATCTTCTTCTTTCACACACCTGCAAATAAGATAAATAATTACATTAAGAACGATACAAAATTAATGATAGATAATACATAACATTTTTTGCATGTACATGGTCACTGTCATGAACACTTCCAAGTTCATGTTCCAAATTTTGATTTATCATAAATTTAGCATCAACATCACATATATGAGTAATTGCCATTTCATTCAAATGATCACTGGTATCTGCATTCACAGATTCACCAGAACTGATCGAGTTTTCTGGAAAATGCTCTGATTCATACTCAGATAGAGTATTAAGTAATTGCATTATAACCGGTTTGTTCATACATATACAGAAATATGGCTCATGAATTCAACATTTATACGTACATGCACATTCTCAGATGCTTGCACATAAAAAACTGCTATTACATTATTAGAAACATATTCAATAATCTGCTCTAAAATAGATGAATGCGAATTTTCCAGTACATGGTGACTGTCATTAACATTTCCAAGTTCATGATCCAGTTTTTGTTTCGTCACAGAATTAGCATCAACTTCATATACAAGAGCAATTGCCATATCATTCTTAACAGGCGAATACATATTAACTGTAAAAATATAATTGGAATCTGCATTCATAGATTCAAGAAGAATAAGAGGTAACTGACGCGAATCATTTGAATCCACTCTATCTACACTTCTACAAAATTCCTTTATATCTAAATAACCTAGCAGTTCGTATATCAATGTATTTAATGAAGGGAAAAATCACTTATCAATATTCCCCACAAAAATCAATTTTACTAATTTCACAATTACTACTCCAACCTTATGCAATAAGCAAACTGACTCATTTAATTTATATCCACCAGTAATAATTATGATCTTAAGTCTTAACATTGAGGAATTAACCCCAGTTTTAGAACATGAAATTTCACTAAATCACACTGCATCAACATTAGTTTTAGATACTGAATTCTCATTAAAGGATGAAAATTTATGTACAGGTACATGCTTGGTAACAACAGCATTGTCTTGTACAAGCTTACAATTCAGAGCATGCACCATACCCTCTTTATCAATATTGCAAGTCAATGTATCGGAGTGTACATCAGTGTCATTATCAGGGTCAGTATAATGATCCAATGTAAAATCATCATCTCCCAAATTTGTAAGACATTATACTTATTATACAGAGGTAAACCAATTTCTGAATTTACCTTATTCCCACCCATGTTTGGATCCTTCGACACGACTCTTCCTTCGGCAACAATATCTTCATTCCCTCGCCAATCCAATAAATCACATTTCTGGAGTTTTTTATCATACTTGCACTGTAATTAATCAAAAAGAATAAGATATTAATTACTGAAAAAATTAAATAAAAATGATGTGAGATCAATAATACAACGTACAGGAAGTGTGTTTACTTCTGTCGAGCTGTCTCTACCCTGCAAAGATATTGAATCGAAGAATTAATTAATAGAAGTTGACGAAAAATGAAAGTATTTGATCTCACTACTTCATGTACATGATACAAAGTGTCTAAAAAATATCAAAGCAGGTAGTTAAACATCTTCACATGGCTACATGAAAAATGGAAAATGAATTAAGAAATTAACTGAACTTTTAACATAGGATATAGCAAAACGAGAATTCGAGCATATGATTTTGGAAGTTCCCATAGTACATTTTAAAAAAAATATAGCAAGACTGTTGATGATGATATGTGGTTCCCATCGTACTGTTCCCATAGTCTTGCTATATTTTTTTATTTTATGGATTTTTAAAATGAACGTAAAAGAACTCAAGGTGAAAGCAGAAGGTGTACAAGTGAGAACAAACCTGATTTTTCACCATCACGAGAAATTTCTGCTCTAACTCCAAAAAAATTCTTTCGAGTTGCATTGTATGCTTATCCTTAACCTATGCTAAAGTAGCCCTACTGATGTTCATATTTCTTCCCATTGCTCTTAATCGACCCGGCCTATCTTGTCCCAATACTTGAGAAATTGCATCTTCTTTGTAATTGATTATCGAGCTCGATTGTGGAATACTTTCAACTTGTTTAATCTTTTTCTACAAAAGTTAACGCACATAGTTATAAATATTGTGTATGGAAAATCCCATAAGTATGTCCTACATTTAAGTAACTTAAAGAAAATATCATTTAACATAAAGAAAATATCATTTAATTGCGTATGGAAAATCACAATATCATTTGTACTATCTCTTTCTTTAACCACTTTCATTTGTACATTTATTTACTAAGACTTTATTCAGAATCGAAACTTATGTTTAGGAAGCATCCATGGAGAAATACATAGTGCAGCAGTACATAGCAGCATATGGAGGAAATGAAGCACTGAACTCGATTAAGAGCATGTACGCTATGGGCAAAGTGAGGATGATGAACTCGATTTTAGCATATATTTTTTTACATTTCCGTTGCTTTCTGTTTTGAATTGACCTTCTGTTCCTTACAACCATTAATTAGATTATTGTCTGCTGGCACTGGGTTACAGAAACACGGTGAATACCATTATAAATTTTTAATTTAACCAGAACAGGATTGCAAATATATACTTCAACATAAAACACATAACATAAACAACTAAAAAGTTCCAAATCAATACTGCTAAAGTATCTGCCAATCCTTCCTTTAGAAGTTCCTTTCTGGTAGCCTTATCCAAATTACTCAAAGAAGTCTTCTTAACTTAATTAAAAAGGTGTTTGACCTGTATATGAAAGCTCAATCCAACCTGAAATGCTTTATTTGTACTGTATACTGCTCCTAATGATGTAATGAATGCATCAAAATGAAATAATTAAGTACATGTTTTTTCAATGATCATGAAAATATAAAAAAGTGAATTTTTTACATATATACACATGCAAATATAAAATAGCACATACGCACAGAGTTCATCAAAACAAAAGGCTTTGGCACCAAAAGGGTGCGGGTTAAAATCCCACGGTTGTGTTTATTACCCATTTTACCTATGTTACCTTTTTTCCACTTCCACATCCACCATCGCCTGCATGGAGAAAAAACAATAGCCATGGAAGTCAAAAATAGCCCGTATACGGACTACTAACTAAGGGTAAACAAAATGAGTTTTACCACTAACAGTAAAATATATGTTCAACAGTTGGGTATTTAGATATGCAAGTTTCTTTTCTTCAACCTATAAATAAGCAAAAACACAGTTTTCTGTATATAGATTTATGTCACTATTACCTCAACCATACTAACATAACCTATCACATTCGACATCCAAAGCACGATCCATGTCTACTGGTGCAGCTGATATTTGGAAAAGACAATTCAGTATTATGGCCAGCCTTTATTCTTCTCGGTATCAATCTTGCGAACTGCTTGCAAACTGTTTATAACACAAATGAAAGAAATAAACAGTTTTATCAAATATGTAAATAAAGTCACTAAGATATGGAGGGATCCACGAAACACATAAGATGTGATGATAAGAACAACAAAAATCTCACAAGAAATAACTCAACTTGAAAAATAATTTTACTACCTTAAAAGAATAATTCCACACATGCACTCGCACATGCATGCACTGAAAAACCCTCAAATGAACCTTTTGAATTTACGAGAATACCCCGTAATTATTGGACAAATCATATCCCTTGATTATGCGGTAATTCATCGGAATGTCGTTCAGAGCTGGCTCACAAATGCTGTTGTATAATTATCCACTTTCACTCCAAAAATACTAGCATTGATAATGAGTACCCGTGCAGTATCAGTGTTCAGCTGCAATGCATTTGTCATGCGTGCGCACAAACACGTAAACACACTTGATAACTTTTACATGTTAGAAACCAGTGACACTTTATATTAGGATGCACCGACTGATTTGCAAACTTAATTTAGCATCATTTAGCACTAATTTAGTTTGCAAACTTAATTTAGCACTAATTTAGCATCATTTAGAAACTAAAAATACTTAACTTGTCACTCCATGAACATACTCATTTGCATTTGAATCTATCAACAGGAAGAAAAATGATCATATGCTAAGCATTATATATTTTACTCGCCAAATCATAATACGAGCAAGATAGACACAACACACCTTTCTTAATTAGTTTGTGATGCAATGATTATGATCAAGAACATGCTCCAAGTCCAAACGTAATTGGTATTAAGTTTCTCCTAGCAAGACCGACACAGCATTGAGTAATTTGGATATAATTTGCCTGTAAACCTAGTATTTATATGTGACCAGAAAAAAAAAACTATTACATAATAAATAAATTCACAAATACAAATTTAAGAATGACCTATACTTAGTTACAAAATGGTACAGAAAAAGGGATATTTCTACTATCCCCATTTCTTTTCCTGGGCAGGCTCTGCTTCCTCCTCCAAATGCTAGATAATAAGTATGTGACTCATTGTTTTTACCCTATACATTCAACATAATCCAATTAACTGAAGAAGAAAAAACCATAATAGCAACAAACCACATGCTAAATTTGAATCCATGAATAATATTTAGCTTGCTCACCAGCCATTTCCACGAATCAAAAACCAAAGGGCTTCGTACAAGAATGGATCATAGTTTAGCTCCCTGGTGTAAACATACATTTCCCACCCTTTTGGAATTCTATATCCTGTATGGTAAAAATAAATTAATCATGCTTTCTTAAGCATTGTCAGTATAAATATGGATAACATTGTTTCAGAGTATAGAGTACCTTTAAATTCCATATCATTTGTTGTTTTTCTCAGGACTCCATGAAGCATTGCAGGACCGATCAGTCCGAGCAATGCACTTCTCATGGCTTTGTGTAGAGTACCAGTAATGACGATAGGATAAATTTTAATTCAGTTGATAAGAAATAAAAAATTCAATGCAGGTTTAATAAATTTTATCCTAACATTTCATGAAACTACCTGCCAAATCATAAAGACGTCATGTTACATTCTACATCACTTGTTCAATTAATTAAGAATAACCTATTGATAATTTCAGTAAATTTATTACATGACGATTTTTTGCACCATTCTCAAATCATTGAATGATATAATTGATTCACAATCCAAAAAACTTCAAAAGATAATATGTACCTCATAGTTTGCTCTTCTCTAAGTAAATTATTATAAATAGAGGCCCTCAAGGAACTGACAACTCCTCCAATCTTAGTCTCTACATCAAACTCTTCATTAAGCAAAATCTTAAGTAAATATATATATATATGGTGACAGATCATTGAGAAAAATGATGGTATGATAATGTTTTCGGTAAAAATGAATCATAATTGTGCTTTGTGCATAAGTATGAATTATTAATAATAAGTGGCTTATTACTATTTCTATGACTTGCACTCTTAAGACTTCGATGCAGGAAGTAAAATTTCTCAATCAAAATAACCCATCTCATACCTGATGCTCCAAAAAAAGACCGGTAAAATAGATAATGTGTAAATATGCCATGAGTTTGTCTATTGTCGAAAATGTTAGTGTCATACTGTGTTATCAAGCTTAAGTTGCAACACCGAGCATATAGACAAATAATTAATAGCATAACCTTGTTAACAGTTTCTTCATCATCGATATGATTATTCAACTTGATGAGGAAAAATTAGAAAAATGAATGCAAAATAAATTCCAAAGATGCAAAAGAAAAGGAACATAGGTTTTGTTACCCATTTAAGAAGTTGATCAGCTGTGCGATAGTAGTAAATTCCAATCAGCTACATACTCGGATACCAATCTATTAAACTACAAATTAATCTCATGATCACATCATGGATAAAAACTACTTACAAATATATTTTTTTCGTTTGTATTTTAATAAATATTCTTTCTTAAACGAATGTCATACTTTGTATCTAATATTTGATAATCCAGGATGTATGTGGGTATATGCATATTACCTATGTAGGTAGATGCATAACACGAATATGGCCTTCAAGAATCAAAACTAAATAATAAAAATATAAAACAGTAAATGCATTGTCCTAAACCAAAAATAAGAACAATAGCTCAAACTAATGTTATGATTATTTTATAGTGAATATACCTGATTAGATAGCTTAATTCACTAAGATATGATTCATGGTGCATCCAATTTAAACTATCTTGATTGCCAAACAACAAAAATTACATAAAAACTAAAATTTGAAGGTCAATATTCACAACAGTCAGGAGGCTCTATATATTTGGAAAATATTAAAATTTATAAAGCAGTAAAAAAAATATTTAAAAATAGCTAAGGCGCGATGATTATGGATTTACAATACATCATGATTGGGGAAAAAAATGCAGACAAAACCCGTTGAAGCTCAAACAGTAAAAGAAAACCAACAAAATGGATGTACGAATAGAAAGATGGATTTTTACTTCAAACAGATGGATATGCAAGAGCTCAAACAATTTACTCATTTCCTTCTCTTCTTAAACTGTCGAACCCTAATCTAATGTATCTTGGTTTTTTTTCCCAACAAATTGGCCTCCCCATCTCCCAATTTCCAACAGTTTCTTCTTCCTGTATCGAGGCAGAATACTCTTCAGTTGCTTATTCGATTTCTCTCAGTTGCCTTAGATACCTATGCATGGACGATGTGCCTTGGGTGATTGCTTTGAACCGTCTAGGAACACGTTTAGGTAATCTCCTCTCTTGATTATGCCTGTCCTTCATTTAATTTCCTATGGTTTGAAATTACTCCTCGAAAATTGGAGAGAGGCCATAATTTAATCTAGGGTTAGAGGAAGAAAAGCGGAAGATGGAAACAAAAGAGAAGATGTATCTGTACAGTATAGTAGGAAGTGGATTTGGGTGCTGATAATTTGAGGCAGACTTAAGATTGAAGATTAGAGAAGATAATTTGAGGAAGAGGGAAAGGGGAATAATTTGGAGAATTGGAGGCCAACAAAAAACAAGCTTTACGCTTTGAGGAAGAGGGAGAGGGAAATAATTTGAGGAAGCTGCGGCCAGGGAATAATTTGGAGGTTTCACGCTTTGTGAAGGGGCGTTACATGTGAACAGTAAAAAAAATAGAGTAAAAAAACAAATAATTAAAGGCAAACAATAACGCTTTAGAATAATGCGTTATTAAATGGCGTTATTAATAATACATTTTCTTGTAGTGGGTGTTGTTCAGCACTGGATTAGAAAAGGGGAGAAATCATGGCAACATGTATCATCCATGGCTAACATATCAAGTCATTTTTTGACCACCATCAGTGTAGACTGAGTACATGGGGAGATGCGAAATTCGACACTGAGTGCATTAACAATGATCGCTAGCGGGATGGAGGCATGCTATGATTGGAAAGAAGGTAGTTCTAATATCAGTTGGTGAAGATGATGATATGGAGATGATCACTGAGCATGATTTAAAGGCATGGCTGTGGTATTATGGAGATATTCATCATTCTGAAGATGGTGTGTCAAGGTGTTTAATGGCCAAAAATGCAGTCTATCAAAAGTCAAAGTTTATGGGTTTAGATGCTAATCATCGTCATAGATTGTCACGTCGATCGAAGTAGAGTCTAGTCCAAGAGATTTGGGAAGCTAAGCATCATGTTGGTATTCATTTGGCTTCTAATGGTTATACCTGGAAACACTAAGTGATCAAAGGTAATGACGAGCTCGAGATAGAGGTGAATCGAGCTTGGAGATAGGGATGCATTGGTGATGGTCTCTTCCGTGCGAGTGCAATAGTGGTGGATGCATGGTTGGAGTTGGCGGAGCATGGCGAGAGAAGGCACCAAGCTTCGTACAGTTGAGAGAGTGAAAAAGAAGTAATAGTTTATACAAGTCCTCCGAAGATTAATCTAATCAACCGGAAATTTGTCTGCTGTAGTATCAAATCAAATTATGTAAAGCCAAAAAAATAAGAAACTGTCTTCAACATGCATAACGATCCGCTTTTCCGGAAAGTTTAAGTTGACAATAAACCACACATGTCTAACCCAAATTGAACGAAAAACGGATAGTTATGAAAAGAAAGAGAAAGAAGAAGAGAAAAGAAGAAGAATAGAAAGAAACTAAACAATCACAGAATCTCACAATCGCAGTGGAACAACATACAATATAAAATCAATGAACTTTACACAAGAGAAACTGTACTATACACATCCATCAGAGTACGACAACCAAATCACTAATCATCAGCCTATAACAACATGTCCTCACAAATACTGATAACTTAAATAACAGAGGAGCAGAAAATAAACATATATATATATATATATATATATATATATGAATATGACTAGAAGACCTCCAATTCGTCTGTTGAGCTTCAAAGCATCCAAAAGCAATATGTAAATATGCTCGGTTTGACCTGAGCATTATAATAAAATAATATTCGAGTTAGTCTGGTAAACCAGCGTGAGAAAAACACACCCAACTGGATTTTAAAGTTATAAAAACCTTTCAAATTAAAGGAATTTCGTAAGACCACGCCGCATATAAACACGGACAGATTTTTACCTTACGATAACCGAAACATTTTCTATATGAAATCCTCTGATATTATAATAGTGTCTAGATACAATTACTTATTAGTCATAGCAGGAATTGTTACAATATAAAATTCCAACATAATAGGTATACAATCAAGTCCGAAGGCGCTTATTGGAGAATGGATTCCGACTATGAATGGGTAAGTGTCTACCCACCAAATCCGTACACTTTTAGATAAAATATACGGGAGGCTACAACACGTTGCACCTCAACTATTCAGGACTGGCCCTACCCCGTACTAGATAGCATCAAATATGACCACCCCATGGTTGATAAACAACCATCATGGGCCCTAAAGTATGCATAGAGATATCGACACTAGATCTTGGGATGATCATACCCTAATGGGAGCAACCCACATAGCCCTGTCGCATTTCCCTACTTTAATCATTTTTCCGGTTGATGAGGCTTGAGGCTACGTTTACCTTTTACATAGCACTTCCCGCTTGGAATGCTAACACTGCCTCCAGATAACAATGCAATGCCGACATTCATCCATACAAGTTCGTTCTGGGACCGAACGAAAAACTTGAGAGCTCCGTGTTTGAATTTCTATCATTCTTAAGATGTCTTCACTTCACAACGCTTAAGTTGGATCGAAGTGGTATTCGGATGACAGATCTGATCCCGGTCTCTTCGAAACAACTTTGATAATTCCTGGTAAACTCAACACCAGTTTTCTTGGAAATAAACAGCCAAAGATAAGAACGGATATCACCTTCTAACCATTAGTGGACAGATTTCCTTATCATTTGTCCTAAAAGAATGAAATGATATTTACACGTACAATACAACATCATCGGAGATGACTGTGCCATATAACTCAGTTTTTCTCCAAGATATTTCCAAAGTTATATTTGGGTCCACATTTGATAGTCGGTTATCTAACTATCAACAAACACACATCCAAATCATGATTTATTTCCAAAGGCAAAACAACATTATTTAAGCACATAAGTAACCACTGGCCCTCTTAATTAATCTTTTCATTAATTAAAGTCATCTTGTAAATACTTGTATCAAAATACTATCACAAAGATATATTCACAAACCCTTATATTTTCAATACCTAGAAAATATGCATATACTTATCCCAACGGTATAAGTATATTTACCAAACACTGAGGAAGATTTTCTTTTTACCCAATTCTAAAATCATTTATAAACTCCATTATATATTTCTAAAACTCTTTATAAACCATTTATAAATTATTTCTCAAGTCATTTATAAACCATTTATAAAACCATTCAACTATTTAAAAAATCTTTTTATAATTTTCCTTTATAATTATCAAAAACCATTTGCAAAGCTCTTTTCATACATTATAAATGATTCTCCTTTAAGTCCCCAAAATATTCTATAAACTTCTCTTATAAGCCTAAATATGTTTATAAAACCTTATTTATAAATTTTGAAAACATTTATAAATAAATAATAATCATTTACCTTAAAACACTATTATTTATATAATAATAAACATTAGAAATAGATAAGTATTAACTTTAAAACATCTTACAAATAGTTAACAGTTAATAACTTTATCTTCAACATTTTTATAAATAAAAATAATTAATTTCCAAAACTATATTGATAAATAATCATACTTAATTTCAAACATATTAATAATTTAAATAGTTAACTTCAAAATCATTTAAAATATTGATAACCCGTTTTAAAACAGTATTAGTATAAATAACCAACTTTTAATACATAAATGTTTTTCTTTGATAAACATCCATACTTAACTTTCCACATAATCATTCCCATATTTATAAAGTTATATTTATAAATCTCTTCTATTTTATGAAAGTTCCTTTCATAAAATCCATTTATTTATGAACGCCATTTATAACTCCATTCTTTTATAAATCTCACCTAGTCATAAATCTCATTTAAAACATAATTTCAATCATTTTTAACCTTGCTCCTATAGGTATAAATTTCCTTTATACATTCCTTTCGATTTCTAAAATATCGTTTAACAATCCCAAATTTACCTTCACCTTCCATTCCAAAATAGAATCACCTAATTTCTAGAACGTCATTCCACATCTTAAAATAAACCCACTGTTTGGTTTATTTCTCCAATCTATTAAATGATAATAGTTTCCCTTTCATTTATAAAACACCATTTATAAATCTATCCATCTATAAATAAAATACGATTTAACAAATCTTAACTTTATTTGAAAAAGTCACTTTATAAATTATCACCTTTATAAATCTCCGTATTTATAAATAATCTTAATATTTGTATATACTATATGCATATCGGTTCATATAAAACGGCTAATAATTATTTCTATCTTTTTTTAAAATCGTAATACTTTATTATAGAACACAGACTTATTTTAAAGATTTTAAAAAATCTTTATTCGCAATTCAAAATCTCTACTTAAAATATGTAACAACCCGGAATTTCAAACACTTCGTACTTTAACATCTGAATTATTTAAATATTTTTGTCCAAGATATAATATGATTAAATACGATTTTATAACCTTGTTAAACACTTTTTAATTAATAACTAATGTTATAAAACTTATTTTTGAAATGTGTTTACAAAAATATACACTTTGGATAAATATTGAAAATGTGACCATAAAACATTTTGTTAAAAATCATCTTTTTATTTAATACAAGTTATGTAAATATGTTGCAACTTAAATAGTTATCATATGAACACATTAACTAAGAATTAAAACATCTCATTTCCTAGCAAAAATCAATTAAACTAAGCATATAATTAAAGAGACAAAAGGACTCAAACGGCCCCTAAATAAAGGCATAAATCAAGGGAAGCATGCTTATGTAAGGGTATGACCTTACATGCTTAAGTCCTCTTTACTTCATGGATAAAGAGGGCTTTAGTAATCTTTTCCACTCCTTTCCTAAGCCTATATAAGCACATGCAAGGCTATCTACATTCTCATAATTCCTAACTCCTAAGAAACTCTACACTCTTACTCTCTTTCTCTACTCAAAGTTCTTAAGTCAAAAAAATTCTGAACAAATCAAAACTCCTCTAAAATCATGCTATCATCCTAAAATACCATATAACATTACTCTACCACCTCAAAACTAAAAGAATAAGAGTCATTCCCATCAAACCCTCCAAGGTCGTACCCAATTAGGGGTAATCAAGGCTTGGCCGTGCACTTCTTGTCCCCCACTTCTCATGTTGTACTTGATTCTAGGCTTGTTTGATGAAGGGAGTAAGTATAGTGCGGTTTGTTTGAATGTTGGCAGGAAGTTGATTTAAGAAAAGGTGAGTTAATCTCACTAAGTTCGAAGTTAATAATATGCTAATTGCTAGTAAAAGTTGCTTGTTGAATTGCTTGTTGTTATCTATGATAATATTCCCTAACTAGTTATAGTTATGACCATAATTCTATGATTCTAAAAGTATGTGATTTGGAGAAATTTACCTCTTAAATAATTAAGATGTGTAGTTTAATATTAAGTGCATTCAAGTGCTTAAAATGGATATGTTAACTTGTACATATGTTAATACATGCTTAGTACTGATATGGTTTGAATTTGGAATCATATACGTGTATAAAATAGAATAACACTAAATATTGAATTGAATATGGAATGGTCCGTATAGCGATAGTCGCCATAAGCGCTCTTTGAAACACTTGAACTAGAACTTATGAAAATGACGATTTAATGACATATCTTAATAATAACTTGTTTGGCTATTATTTACACTCCTATAATTGTTATGAAAAGCCAAGAATATGTTTTGGAAAGTCATAGAAGAAGTAAATCAAAGTAACAATATATTGAATTAAAAAGGTCGCTATAACGACACTTTTTATTTAACAAAATAATGATACTTTTCTGGAAACTTCTTTGGAGGTTTCTTTTCATATTAAGGAGTAAATAATATATTATTCTTATTGGAAATTTTTTGAAGCCTAATTCATTTGATAGCTAGTTGAACGAAATGCAAAAATTATAGAGAAATAGTCGCTATAAGTGCAGTTCGGTAAAATACCCTATTTTTGAAAAATTCTCTAAAATAATTGAAAGTAATTCTTTAGGATTTTTCTTCACGGTTTTCAATTATCCAATGTATACTAACTAATGTAAAAAAATGGATTAAAAATCATTCGTAAAACATTGAAATCTAGGCGCAAAGTTGTAGCAAATTCACCTTAAACGATAGACCAGGATTTTTGACAGCACTTTCGAAGTGTCGTCTTTGCTTCTAAAACAATTTTGAGCTGTTACTGCAAAAATGCTATCTTTGCTGTTCGAAACTATAAATTTTTTAAAAATGATATTTAAATTTTATATTTTTCTCTAATCTTTTTAGGATTGCTTTCTAGCTTATAATAGAGAGTTTTAAAATTGGTTTCAAGTTTAAATATATTTTTAACAATTAACTATGAATTTCTAAACTAAGTAGCTTTTAAAATTAAAAATTGCTTTTCAATTTATTTCAAAGTTCCTTATTTTACATAATACTCTATATAAATAATTATCATATATTTTAAGTAGTTCTAAAAGTATTTTAACATCTTAATAAGTATTTTAAGGATATTTCTATATATATAAGTTTTAAATATTAAATTAAGTCTTTTATAAATATAATAAAGGGAGTTTGTATTTTAACACTTAAGTTAAAATAAGTGTTTTGTGGAATTAATTATAAAGTATTGCATTAATTAATAAGTGTGAATATGCTTTGATCTTTAAATAAATGTTTAAAGTTATTAATGGATAAGTAAATAGTTTTGGGTTGTTGTAAACCGTGTTTTTAGCAACACTTGTTTCTAACCCTTATTATTAATTTTACATGGGAATATAATTAGATATTCACTAATGGATATTTAGTAGAAAAAAAATACAAGTAAATGGTTTTGGATTTGTTGTGACAATTTTTTTGAACAACACTTGTCTTTTACCCTTAGATACAAATAAATCTTTAAGAAGGGAGTTTTAAAGATGAATGTTTTCAAAGTATGAAATGTTTGGGTTTGTTGTGACAATTGTTTTTGGCAATACTTATCTTTAACCCTCAAATGTAATTAAACCTTTAAAAGGAAAGTTTTAAAGATAACGATTATATGAAATGGTTTGGTTTTGTAGTAAACAATGTTTTAGCAACATTTGTTTTTAAACTTTTGCATTATATTTTGGAAGAAATATTATAAATCTTTAAATGGAATTTTAAAGATAACAACAAGTATTAAAATATTTTATAAAGAGATAGAAATTTTTATATATTTAATTCATAAAAGAAAAGAAGTTTATTATAATAATTTTTGGTAGTAATTGTTTTAATCTCTTTGATTATATTTCAAGTAAGTAAAAATTGTTAAACGAATTGTGAATGCACTTATGCCATTGGAATAAGTATAGTGAATACTTTTTAAGTATTAAACGAATATGTTCTATGTTTAATTTATAAAGACAAGAATATGTCTTTTATAAAGAGAAATCCAATATATTTATACAAGCATATAAAGGAAATTTTGAATAATAAAAGAATATTAATTAATAAAGGGAGTCTTGTTTTAGAATAGAAGTTCTATTAGATAAAAAGGAGTTTTACTAATAAACAGGGTTTTTAATTAATAAAGGATGAATTAGTTAAAATGGGATTAAAAGTCGTTTATACGACTTGATCGTGCTTTGGATGAATTGATAGTGTTTGTGTGTTTATTTGCTTATAGAGAGTATACGGGAATTAGTTCCCTTATGTGATCTTTCGCACCATCGTTGAATAATACCAAATTCATCGATTTAGTCTTGGAGGGACTAGGATTGGTAAGTGTTCTACTTATCAAAAACTATTTCAAGGCTGAGATATGAGTTCTTTGTTTTGGAAGTGAATGATGGAAACCTTATGCGGTTCCAAAGTTCGTTGAGATGATGGAATCCATGTAGGATTCATTATGTTATCGAGTTTAGTTGGAAATTCGTGTGAAGATGCCAAACGTGATCTCGACATTGAGAATTGCTAAAAACAGAGTCGGCCAATATCCAAAGGGGTTTAGCTAACCACAGAGGGTACTGATCAACTCTATTATCTTGAGTACGCTTATCGATTGTTGCTAGCGGGTGTTGATTGTATTCGGGACACGTTCTCTACGTGAACCACTATAACTTCCTTATTTGGTATATTTTATCTAGAGATATACGGCGCTCAAAAAGTTCTTTTTGACCCTTGCCAGGAGACTTGCCTCGAGGTACTAAGGACATCCTACGGAAAAATCCATTTATACAAACGTACCTTAGCGGTTTTATTTTTATACCTAAATATGCTGTCAAATGTAAACAATGTAACCATTTCAGCTATGATTTATATTTATATTGAGCACCCTAGACATTATTATAATATCATTAAATTTTCTTGTAAAATGGTTTGGTTATCGTTAGTTAAAAAAGCCGTCTGTTCTTATTTATGGAATGATCTTACGAGATACCTTTATTCTTTAAAAGGTTTTACAACTATAGTAATTCAAATTACTTGGGTTTTTCAACGCTAGTTTACTAGACCGATCCGAGTGTTATTCTTCTTGTAATGCTCGGGTTAGCCCGTATATATTTCCAAATATCGTTGATTATTCATTGGAGCTCTAGGAGAGGAGCTGGATGATTACCTACCATAGATTTTATTTCCGCTGCATTACTTTGTTTATTTTTACATCAGCAATTATGAGGACATGTTGTTATAACTGTTCAAGCTGATGATATGTTAGTTTACTCTGATTATTGTATCTATACAGTTGTCCTTAGTAAAAGTATCATTTTGATATTATATGCCATCGTTCCATGGTGAGATTTTGATATTGTGTTCTCTTCTTTCTTGTTCCTTTTCTTTTCTTTTAATTTACCCTAACGTTCTACATTTCCTGCACTTGGTTGCTCGGCACATGAATACCGTGGATGTATTAGTGTCGACATTTGGAGGTCGAAAAGGCGAACATTGTAAAATATCTTATAAAACTACTAATTATGACATTTAAAAATCATACCTTTTTATGTTAAAATAAATTTCTTCTTTAAAAATTCAAGAATAATTATTAAAACATATTTGATTTCGAAAATCACTTGAAGTCCCTTAAAATATCGAATCATTAGTTTATAATATTTTAAAATAATAAAAATAAAGCCTAGTGCTACTAAAGCACTAATAAGCAAAATCATATCCTTGTCATCAATAAGGCATCCAATATATCATTTATCATTTTACATGAAAATAAATCAACGGTATGAAGAATCCCGTTGGATCCCTCCAACCTGTCCACCTGTATCACATACAATATATAATCATAAAATTATAAATCAACCGCTTCGAGGAGGGATTCGTATATAAAGGGTCATCCGCTCTTATAAGGGAATGTAATAGGTTCTCATCCGCTCCAGGGTGGGAATATATCCAAAACCAACATCTCACCGGAGGCCAATCCAACATCACTATCGCCTTCCTTATCTCGAGCCGCGCCTCCGACTATGCTCACACCAAGCTCAGTCGACCATAGATTTTCCTACGGCGTGCCCTAGGCTGTATGAACGCGCCCAAATTTTGCTTTCATTCGTCGATGATCTAACCGTGCAAAAGGTAGAGCTCGTTGAGCTCTTTGGCTTTCCTTTTTGCGCCTTGCATTTTATTGAGTGGATAATGAGAAATCGAGGGAGGAAGTTAAGCTATTTTCGGCCATTAAAGTTTTAAAAGAGGCGGCTGAAATAAGAACTAAGGTTTTGATTGAAAAATGTAATTTTTCAAGTCTTTATATAGAAAATTTTGCGGCACTAAATTTTTTGAGAAAAATGTGTAATCGTCTAGAATAGAGGAGAGCATACATGTAAATATGTATATATCATAGAAGATAAGGTGCTATCAACTTGCCTGGCAGGTAGCTAGTCATAGTAAAAATAACAAAGAAAAGAACTTAGGTACCCCTAGAATGAGTTTCGACAAGGCCACTGTCCATTACACCCCAATATCGAGCTCCGACAAGGCCACCGCCCGGTATTGAGGTGATAGAAGTACCTAAAAAATCTATGAAGCAGCTCATCGCCAATGATACTGGAAGACGGCTCCATCTGAGAAGGAAACGCCACGTTGTAGACTCGAAAGTACAGGAAATAACTTTCGGGCACCATTCATTCGCTAAGATTTCAAACTCCAAATGAAGCGTGCCGCCTGGCGTTCTATATGTTATACCTCTATTCCTAACACAATGGAATATATGCCGAAAGCCAATTCCATCATATACATAAGTTCACTTTCAAATCTAATTGCATTAATTTAAATTCCTTTAATTAATTTTACGTGTTTTGAGCTCGCACGACCAAACGATATGTCCAACCGCCATGAAATTCGACAACATATAATAGTTCATTATTACAGATCTAATGAAACTGGTTTCACCCAATTCTGAGACAATTCCTCGGAAGACTGCTTTTCACATTAATTTTTTTGAGGGAAATGCGTGATCCTCTAAAGTAGATAACTTTTCACATTAATTAAAATGAATTATTTTCAAAATCAGTTTAAATCACTTTTAAATCCAATTTAAAAGTTTATTAACTTCATTCTTATTTAAATAGAATTTAAATCAACTTCAAAAATCATTTTCATTCATATTAAATTCAAGATTTAATTATTTAAACAATTTCGAATATTCAAATTTAACAAATTTAATTATCAAATAAATCGCAATATTTGAAATTCGTGTTATTTAACTTATGAAGTTAACTTTTAATATGTAAAATCAATTAAATATTCCAAATTCAAATGACTGAAATTATGGGTCGTTACAACATGTTTCATTAAATCTTTCAAATGCTATCTATTTTGTTCTCTCCATAAATATCTCATTGAATCTCCTTTGTTTTGTATTTTTTCTCCGATATGTTATTATTTATATTTAACTGAAATTAATAAAAAACCATATTAAATATACTTTTTCCTAAAATTGTATAATTGAATAGTCAGTTCTCTACCGTTATATGGTTGTACTAGTACTTTTGCAGGCAGTTTACTTTTAGAAACAAGTAAAGGCAGTTTATTACTCGGTCCTATTTTTTCTATTCACTACACATCAACCATTAATTTATCCATCATCGCCATCTATTTAATATGATGGGCCTACATACAAACTATATAGTTGAAATGGATGGTTGAGATTTAATACGACACTTGAGAACACAGAAGTTAGGGATAGAGGAATTGAACTGCACTGCGGGGTCGTAAAATTTGGGTGTAGAGCTGCGTATTTGTGTTAAATGGTGGTTTCGTGCCTCTAAGAATTTTTGATAATTAAATATATGATTTGAATTTACAAAATTATTAGTTAGCCCTATATCTTATCAGTGATCTGCTACATAGCCCAAAAGGCGTGGGTAACAATGTTGCGAAAATTGATCTAATGGCGGATTTTGGGTGCAATTTACTCTTCAGCGCGCAAGATCAATTCACACTCTTTTTTTGATTGTAATTTCGGGCCTTGTAGTATTCTTGATCTCATAAATGCTATATCTCAAACATACTTACAAAACACGGTTCACGTCAATAGTTATAGAATTTAAAACATTTTAGTATAATTTATTTAAACACAAAATAATGATAGAAATTATCATTTAAAATGATAATAAATTTAGGTAATATATTTAAATTAAATATTATAATAACCATTTTGATTAGGTAATATATTCTATTGTATTATCTATTCTATTATTATTATATACTAGTATGTGGCCTGTGTTACGCACACGAGCAGTGGTGGTACCTTTAGCTCGACAATTGTTTGTGGAGAGTGGTTGTTTCTTGTTTCCAAATTATTATACGTCTGTTAGCTGTACACCATTTTGATTGTTTTATGCTTACTTTTCTTACTTTTTATGTACAGATAAGATGTAGATGCGAACAAATATCTGTAGCAGGTGATGTTGGAAATTTAGTTTAAAACATTATAATATTATTAGTAGATAGAATAGTACTTGATACAATAATATGAAAAAATAACTTCTAAATAAATGATACAATCTCTGATTTTTAATTTTATACACAGAAACATTGCATACAATTTTATATCCAAGGAGTTGGCATGATTAAGCATTCGCTTCTACATCCATTTGAACATTATTGTAGTGCATATAAATGATACGTCAAAATTTATGCAAACAAAATTTTCCAATTAACTAGTAAAGTGAATTGATAAATACATCTTATGTTTTATTATGTAGCAAACAATGGATTCATTATGTAAAGCAATCGTTGAAGTTAACCGTTATTCCTTCACAAAATTATAACAAAATCCAGTTTCCTTTGAATATATGTTTGGTAAGCATATAAATTACATAAACAGTGAGCGAGTTTTGTACTTTGGTTACAGCTTAAATGTACAATCTTAAGTTGATATTGTATCTCCTACTTATCAAACTCATGTTCGTGCAGTTCTGCTCTTTTGTTTCAAGCTACTGACTGTGCACCCACACCCTCTATCCTTGTTAAGGAACATCCTGCTATTGTTACTCGTCCAAATGCTCATAAAGATTCTCAAGGCTGTCAGGTGCTAGTGCAGGTTGCGGATCCTCTCAAGCATGCTCGAGTTGCTGCCCTATCAACTGTGCAAATACTCTGGGATCTTCATGCAAGTTCTAATTTAATGTTCTCTAATGCAATACTATGTTGATTAACTCATGCCTATATACATCCTGCAAGTTCTGATATGTTGTATGGATTAACTCATGCTCAATTTCCCCATGCTCCTGCTATCGATCGTCATCCTGGCCTATTTGTTCATGTCCAGTCTGCCTAGAAGCTGGTGCATCATCTTATGCACCATCAAATGCTCAAACAATTGATAATGCACCTCATCCCCATGACACTGCTACTGTTGAACTTTAATCTGATTCTATGTTTCTTGGTTCGCTTACTCCTATTGCTCGATTGCCTGATGATGTGTGCATATTCTTCTGCAAATCATGCTTAGCCCCCACTTCAATTCGTGCACACAACACAATTGTTTCAGCTAGTAGTACCTAGTTTGCTAGACTGGATATTCCTATGGTCAAACATTCTTATAGTTTCGGATCACCAGTACTTCATGTTTCTACTCTCATTTTCAACCAATCTCCTCTTGCTCTTGCTCAAACTTCTGTGGCCTCGGTCATTCATCATCTCGTTTAATCAGATACACATACTGATGACCATTCTGATCCTCATTTTTCTACTCTTGGGCCAGAACACCAATAGACTTTTGACAATGCACCTGTTATGCATGTCTATGATCATATCCTTAATTCAAAAGATTGCACCTTCACAGAAACTCTCTCGCAATGTGCATTTCATGCAGAGTCTGATATTTGGTCTAATGCATAAGTGCACAGTTCGAAGGATACACATTTCCAAGTCATGGAAATGCACATGGATTGGAAACCACATGCCTTTTGTATCCTAACAGACAACATTTTATAACCCTTCTAGGAGTTGGAGAATTTTTTTTAACATGGGCTCAACTTCTTGTAATGCTGCATAAAATAAGAAAACTGTTAAAAACTATCCCACTTTGGTAAATATCTAGTGAAACATATAGCCAATATAATGAGCTTAAAATGGTATTATATGTTAACCATTGTCAACTTTGTTGATGAAAAATTTCTTTGACTGATTTGAATTTTCATAACTTTAGTGTATAAAGAAGAGTTACATTAATTAATTTAACACCATAACTAAGTTTTTTTATGGTGCAAAAAGATTTCAAATAGAAGAATGATGTAATGATGTTTTTTTTTATTTTCCAAGTAAACCAAATAAATCATAAAAGCTGTGAAAAGAAAAATTAAAGTGGTCCAAATTTATCATAACATAAGCATTATACCTATTGTCAGTTGGATTAGTAAGTACTGCAAGGTGCATTGACTATCAGAATCATTTTTTCTTACATTCACTATTTTACGTCTGCACATAAGTACTCTTAAAAGGAGAATATTGCACCAATGCTCCTTGCATTGATCCTATGCTACACACCTCATTTTATTTTGAATCATATTTAAATACATTTTAGTTCAACTGCCAAACCCTTTAAATAAACAAAACCTAAAATGAAACTTGAAAGAAGTCATAGAAAAAAAACTCTCGTAACTGTGCTTTGAACTCAACATGAAAAAATGGCTCAAACCAAAGAAAATGAATGTAAAGGTTCCTAGTCGCTTGCTTAACTACCTAATCACGTATTTATATTATACATTACAAAACCTATTCATCATCACAATGAAAATCAAAATAAATGCTATTATTTAGCATCTCGAAATATCTTTCCAAGCATTTTATTCCTTATGTAGATTGATTTTTCATTATTTTGCTTTTTATTATACTTATTTAGTTCTGTCTAAAGAACATACAACAAAATCGCAGTAAAGTACTTTATCTATTGGTTTTCAATGTACATGTTTACTGATATAATTATTTGCAACAAAAATTACTTAACAATTAAGTCTCGATGAAGAGCAAAGTTTACAATCACCATAACTTTTTACGACTTAATTACTGATTTTGCATTCAAACTCTAATTCACCAACGTACTATAGGCACATTTTGTCCAAATGATTAATAGGTTGCGCTGCAAATTACGGGATAAAGAATTTTTTTATCCCATTTCCTCCTTATTTTTACCAAAAGCTCAGTTGAATCAGCAAAGTAATAAGCCACTCCAATTAGCTTAAAATAGATTCTAAAGTCAACTAATAGTATGTTTACAATAATAAAATAAGTTGTATCATAACGTGCGTACATATATCCATTTATGCATACTCACATACATTTCTGTGTATACATATATGTCTACACATACATATATATATAGGAGTGTTCAATGACATCACAAATAGTGCAGCACCCCTATAGCCTTCTGATTTCCACCACACAATTCGAATTGAATACTATAGCTTTCCATATGATTTAATTTGGGTTGTGTGGTGGAAATCAAAGGGTCGTAAGGGTGCTATTGAACAATCCTCGTATATATATATATATATATGCGTGTGTGTGTGTGTGTGTGTGTGTGTGTGTGTGTGTGTGTGTGCATGTGTGTGTATTTGTGTATACACACACATATGTGTATATCAAGGTTTGAGGTTTCGACCGAAAGGGCAAGATTGTGGTTGTTCCGTTTATGTGTTCGCATGGACCGAAAGGAAACCAAACTAAAATTCAGATTAATAAAAAACTATTGAACTTCGAGTTTTACAAAAAAAATCACAAAAAAAGTAATTTGAGTTTGAAATATATGAATATTCAAATTTGCAATTCTAACTTAGGAAACATATACATTCACGAAATATGTGAACCAGGTAAGTAAAAAAGGTTGAAAAAGAAATAATAAATAAACATTTTTTAGCGTTATAAACATTTGTAATTAATTAGCTTTGCTCTTTTATATTTTATTATTTAATTAAATATATATAATACATTTTGTTTCAATAAATTAAACAAATATATATGTAAAATCAATAATGATACATAAAAATGAAACTCGAATCGAAATTCCCAAAATTTATGAATTACATCGAAATTCCTAAAATTATAAAAGACCAAAACCGAGACGTCGAAACTTGGTATATATAATGATTGAGGAAGTTTTAATAACACCTCACTTTAACACCTTTTAGCTCAATGGTAAAGATAAAAGTTTCGATGGTAAATGTTGACTCAACTTTGGAAAGGTCGGAAACTTCACTATGGTCACATATTTGTAAAGTTGATATTAATGATATAGATTAAACATCCTTACTAATCTATAGCATTTAACTTATTATAGTTTGAAATATGATAAGGTAGCTTCAAAAAGTGGGTGACATGGAACATTCATCATATATATATACACATATAGATTGATATATACAAATTGATTGGACCGACTGCATCTTTGTGTTACACCTTTTGTGCTACACCCATTATGCTAGACCTTGATGTTTTCTTGGTGTTATGCTATTTGAAATGAGATTAAAATTTGTGCATATTTTTTTATACCATTTCATTTCAATACAATTTAATATATTTGGGTACATGTCATCTTTTGAAAGAATATATACTTCAAACCGGTGGTTAATCAATGGTTGACAGCAATAAAAACATCTTTAAAAACTAATTTTTTAAAATGATTTCATTTTTTGTGAAAATAATCTTGAATATTGTTATCCATCTATAAAATCTAATTCATAAGAAATTGTATAATTCAAAAAATTATTTTGGTGCCGCAAAAGGATGTAGTTGATATTGTTGAATGTTTTTGGAGAAAGAGGGAGAGAATATAAGAAAGCGGAATTTTTATTTTATTTTATTGTAAAAAACTTTATTTATTTCTTGTTTTATTGATTGCTTGATTGATTACAAAATGAGGGGATAACTCCTCTATTTATATGACTCAATAGAACATTCTAGATATAGAATATTCTAGAAACATGACTCATTTGACAAGCCTAGAACTTTCTTTTTAGACAACTCTAGAAACATAACTATTATACAATTCTTATTTCTAGAAACTAATATAAAATTCTAGAGCTCTCTCCAAATTCTATTAAATACAAGAAGATTCTAGAAACTTTAATAATAAGAAACTTCTAGAAATTAACAAATCAAGTTTAATATTTCAACACCCCTTTTAAACTTGATTTGTGACTCCAAGCAGATTTCTCAAACGGAAAAAATCCTCATGCTTGAGAGGCTTGGTGAGGATATCAGCTACTTGATCATGTGTCTTCACGTATTCTAGTTGCACATCTTTTTTGGAGACACACTCTCTGATATAGTGATAGCGTGTATCAATATGCTTGCTTCGATCATGGAAAACTGGATTCTTAGCCAAAGCAATTGCTGATTTGTTGTCCACGAAAATCTTGGTCGGCTTCTCTTGTGGCAGTTTCAACTCCTTTAATAGATTTCGTAACCAAATTGCATGGCAAACACATGAAGTAGCAGCTACATACTCTGCTTCGCATGTGGAAAGAGTGACAATCGACTGTTTTTTCGACATCCATGTGAAGGCTGTATTTCCCATGTAGAACACGAAGACACTTGTGCATTTTCAGTCATCCATATCTCCACTCCAATCACTATCACTATATCCAACAAGCTCGTAATTATCAGAAGTAGAGTAGTACAATCCAAAGTTTGTTGTGCCGTTAATATAGCGAAGAATCCTCTTTGCTGCCTTCAAATGAGTTATTTTGGGTTTTCCATGTATCGACTCACTACTCCTATCGCGTATAGAATGTCAGGTCTTGTACACGTTAAATATCGCAAGCTTCCAACCAAGCTTTTGTAGAGTGTTGAATCCGTTTTTTGTCCTTCCTCATGCCTTGACAACCTAGTTCCACATTCCATTGGTGTGCAAACTGGATTAGAGTCATCCATCTTGAACTTCCTCAATACTTCCTTAGCATAGCCTTCTTGAGTGATTAGAATGCCTTTATCTTCTTGTTTTACTTCAATGCCGAGGTAATAAAACATGAACCCAATATCAGTCATCTCAAACTCTTTCGTCGTCTCTTTCTTAAAATCTTGAAACATGCTTGGATTGCAACCTGTGAAGATCAAGTCATCTACATACAGATATATAATCAATGCATCACCATTATGGATTTTAATATAGAGTGCATGCTCATATGGACATTTGATGAAGTTTCTCTCTTGGAGGTACTTATCAATTCGAGCATTCCAAGCTCTTGGAGCTTGTTTCAACCCGTAAAGTGTCTTCTTTAGCTTCAAAACCTTGTCTTCTTCTCCTTTAACTTCATATCCTTGTGGTTGCTCAATATAAACTTCTCCTTCAAGAACAAGAAAGCAGATTTCACATCCATTTGATGTATCTTCCAACTATTTTGAGCTTCTAAAGAGATTATTAGTCTAACAGTTTCTAATCGAGCGACTGGAGCGAATACCTCATCATAGTCGATGCCGGCTCTTTGACTATAGCCTTTTGCCACCAATCTCGCTTTGTATCTTTTAACTTCTCCTTTGGCATTTTTCTTTGCTTTGTATACCCACTTCACACCAATCGCCTTGTGTCCTTTTGGAAGTGAAACTAACTCCCATGTCTCATTCTTTATGATGGCCTTGATTTCTTCGTCCATAGCATTTTTCCAATTCTTGTTTTGCAAGGCTTCTTGGAAGTTCATAAGCTCACAATCCGCAAATAAACAAAAGAGAGTAAGATTGTCTTGATTTTCTGTTACCTCATAAATTTCTTGAAGGCTTTTAAAACGTGGTGCCCTTTCACTTGAGCTCTCATCTTCTTGACAACTTGTGGTAGGAGGAACTAGTGGGGAAGTAGGCTCCTCCCTTAATTGCTCGATCCTTGGTTGTGGTATTTCATCTTCTTGGAAAGAAATTGTAATTTTCATTATGTGATCTCCAATTCCATTCTCCTTCTTCATCAAACACAACATCTCGACAAATTATTATCTTCCTCTTATCAGGATTGTAGAGCTTATATCCTTTAGAGTTGGTGTCATAATCGATGAAAATATACTTCTCACTTTTGTCATCCAATTTGCTTCACTTCTCGTCTAGTACATGTACATGAGCTATGCTTCCAAATACTCTTAGATGGGAAATACCAGGCTTCCTTTCACTCCATGCTTCTTGTGGTGTCTTTCCCCACACACTTCTTGTTGGAGATCGGTTTGATAGATAAACTGCGCATGCCACAGCTTCCGCCCAAAATTCCTTTGGCAACCTCTTACTTTTGAGCATACTCCTTGCCATTTCAAGAATTGTGCTATTCTTCCTTTCTGCTACTCCATTTTGCTGGGGGATCTAGGCACTGTCAGTTGACGTATGATTCCATTATTTTCACAATACTTTTGGAATTCTTTTGATGTGAACTCTCCTCCACGGTCAGATCTCATGGCTTTAATCATAAGGCCACTTTCCTTCTCAACTTGGGCCTTGAACTTTTTGAAGTTCTCAAAAACCTCTGATTTCTCTTTTAAAAAATATACCCATCTTTTTCTTGAAAAATCATCTATGAAAAGAAGAAAATACTTACTCTTACCAAGTGAACTTGGCTTGATCGGACCACACACATTCGTATGTATGAGTTCCAATGGCTTTTTAGCACTTGAGTATGACTCCTTTGGAAAGCCCATTTTAAACTGCTTTCCAAGTGAACATCCTTCGCACACTTGATTTGGATGGCTTATGCATGGTAATCCTCTTACCATTTCCTTCTTGGATAGCAACTCTAGTCCTCCGAAGTTAAGATGTCCAAAACGAAGATGCCAAGGCCAAGCAATATCTTTATAGCACACCTTAAGGCATTGTGCGACATCATTTTGAATGTTGAGCATAAACATTCTATTTCTTGACACTGGTACCTTTGCAATGAAGTTACTTGCACCATCTCTTATAGAATGATTGTTATCTTTTAATCGAATATCATAACCTTTCTCTAAGAGTTGTCCTAAGCTCAAAATGTTGCTCTTCATGTTTGGCACACAATAAACATTGGAAATGAATTGGTGCTCTCCATTCTTCAATCGATAAGAATCTTTCCTTTACCTATCACTGCTATCTTTGATTCATCTCCAAATGCCACATTGCCCTTCATTGATTCATCAAGCTCCACAAACATATTTTTTCTTCCACACATATGGTTGCTTGCACCACTATCTAGTACCATTGGTTTTCCTCTCTTTTTTCATTTTCTTTGTAAGCTAGTAATAATGTACAATCCTCTTGGCTTTTTTCTTCAACCTAATTGGTCTTCTCTTCAATTTTATTATGCTTTGAAGCTCTACATTCAGAAGCATAATGTCCAAATTTCTCACAATTGTAGCATTTAACATGTGACTTGTCATACCTTGAATTTCCTCTCACACGACCTCTTGTTGAGCTTTCTCCATTTTATTGTTGTTGTTGTTGGTGTTTTCATAGTTGGGCCTCCAACCTCGTCCATGTCCATATGCACGACCTCTTCCTCTTTCTTGGCCACCACCCCATCTTTGTTGGCTTCGATCACTTTCTTCCTTTTTTGAATCAATCCTTGTCTTAAGGACTTGCTCCACAGTTTCTTCCTTATTCCTTTTCTTTTCTTCATAAGCTTGCAATGAGCCTAGAAGTTCCTCTATTGACATGGTCTCTAAGTTTTTTGTTTCTTTAATGATGGCAAAAATATGTTCGAACTTTGGATCTAATGATCTAAGAATCTTCTCCATAATTCTTACATCATCTAACTTCTCACCATTTCTTTTAAGATTATTACCAACCACTAGAACTCTTGAGAAGTAATTAGAAACAAGTTCACCTTCTTTCATACGCAAAGTTTCAAACTCTCCTCTTAAAGTTTGAAGACGTACCATTTTGACTTGATCAGCTCCCTTGTAAGACGTTCGAAGCATCTCCCATGCTTCTTTGGCCGACTTTGATCCAGAAATTTTTTCAAAGGGTATCATCATCCAATGCTTGATAAATTAGAAAAAGAGCCTTCTTGTCCCTTGTCCTTGATTTTCTCAAACCATCTCTTTGAATTTGAGATAAACCATCTTCATTCTCATGTTCGGTATAGCCATTTTCCACTATCTCCCACACGTCGTGTACTCCAAGGAGAGCCATCATCCTTAAACTCCAATTATCATAATTGTTCTTGGTAAGCATTGGAACTTGTAAGGGAATGCCATTATTCGCCATCTTTATCTTCTTTTTTAAAAAATCCCCGCTCTGATACCACGTTGTTGAATATTTTTGGAGAAAGAGGGAGAGAATGTAAGAAAGAGGAGTTTTTATTTTATTTTATTGTAGAAAACTTTATTTATTTCTTGCTTTATTGATTGCTTAATTGATTACAAAATGAGGGGAGAGCTCCTCTATTTATATGACTCAATAGAACATTCTAGATGTAGAATATTCTAGAAACACGACTCATTTGACAACTCTGAAACTTTCTTTTTAGACAACTCTAGAAACATAACTATTATACAATTCTTATTTCTAGCAACTAATATAAAATTCTAGAGCTCTCTCCAAATTCTATTAAATACAAGAAGATTCTAGAAACTTTAATAATAAGAAACTTCTAGAAATTAATAAATCAAGTTTAATATTTTAACAAATACTTCTTTTCATAGTACTTTTATTATACAACACGTTTAAAGTAATGACTGATACTTCATAAAGCACTATTTTGGGTACTTCATAAATAACATATAGAACAATACTACATAAATCACATATAAAAAGTATACACAACAGTATTGTAGAAGAGAATAGTCTTGGTGAGAAGCTGCCTCATCAATTCTAATGGGAAGGTACTTATATCTAAAGTTGTTATTAGGTACTAAGAGTACACCATAATTTCACAACCAATGAACCTCCAACATTAGAAACTTCTCATTAAAAATAAATAGAGGATTATAATGTCAGTATGGTATTGATTCTTTATTAGCACAAGCAATTTGGAATATTTCATATAATGGTACAACGCGATACTTTATGGGCGAGTTCTTTATTGAGCGA
Source organism: Allium cepa (assembly GCA_030765085.1). Classification (NCBI taxonomy): domain Eukaryota; kingdom Viridiplantae; phylum Streptophyta; class Magnoliopsida; order Asparagales; family Amaryllidaceae; genus Allium; species Allium cepa. Next base: position 733,932,829 of record CM060943.1, read on the forward strand.
ACGGGGTACTTGAAAGGGATATACAAAAGATGCATAAATGGAGAAAGTTCAACGAAAGAAGAATGCGTTTTTGTTATACGAAAGAGGTGAAAATGATGGATTTAGTTAAAAAATTAAATTCAAGATCAGTTTAATAAATTCAAATATATGGACTTGAATGTAAAATAATATAAGAAAACTTAGGAGAAATCAGTAAAGGATTGTTAAAATTATTGAATGTTGACCTGCAAATGCAAAATGATAAAAGATAATATTAGTAGAATATTATAATAGTTTGTATATAATTACAGAAATTTAAAACTATATGGACTTGAATAAAAAATTAGTTTTACCATTTTTGCCAATTTGTCGTACACATATTGAATTGTCATTTTTAAAAATTTGCTAGATCAACTAATGAATATTTGTTAATTGTAAGATCAGCTAATTAAATTAAATACATATGGACTTAGATGTAAAATAACAAAAAAAACTTGGAAATAATCTATAAATAATTGTTAAAGTTAGTATAACTTTTAATGATAGAAGAGAGAACAATAAAAACATTGCAATAATTACAACAACAATAAATTGTGAGGAGATAAAAATAAAATATCCTGAGAGAATTAAGGAAATGAGAGGAAACTCCTAGAATTGATGAGAACTTTAAATTCTTCTGCTTTACTGTTATTTAATAGATATATTTCCATTGTAAGATGTAATTTTATCCAATACATAACTCGATTTTTTATCCACCTCACTCCCTGCATTCATCTATTCTATTATATATAAAGTTCAATATGTGACCATTTATATTTTTGCTTCTTATTCATTCTTACTTCCAATACTCTTCTCTGGTTGATTTGGGAGAAAAAGTTTCACTTACACCTCTAATAATTACTTAACATTCGAAGTTGTAAATTAAATTCCCACTACATATTACTAAGAATATGCCATTTCATTTTCTATTTCAGCTATTTAGTAATGTTCCACACTCATTCTCTTCTTACTTTCATTTTCTCAACTTCTTATCTAAGATTAATCATTTTCTATTTCATCTATTGAGAAATGTTCAAGCTCATTTTCTCTTCTTACTTTCCTTTTCTCAACTTCTTATCTAAAATAATTTTTTAAATCCTTAAATACTGTCATATCTTTTGTTTTTCCATTTAGATCCAAATGGAAAATTTGCTCATTTGGCTATAATCATAAAATTCTCTCTTCCATGTTTTAAGAAATGCTTCATGCTTGGGTATGTGATATTTTTTATTTGATTTTATGTTGATTAATATAATTAAAGTGGCTTGGTGCTGGCATTAAAAGAAATTATGTTAAATAAAATATTGCTTATTCTGTAAGAAATGGTCTTTTTTATAGATCATGGGTGGAAAAATGAAGTCAACAGAAAATTTTCCTTTAAAAACTTACTAGGATCGTCTTTCGGCATGAGATTTTGATTTTATTTCCATGGTAAATCCTATACACAGACCTTACTTTCAATGTTACTGATCGAAAAAACCCTAAAAAATCTTGGTTGATTGGATCGAAGGAAGCCCAAAAAAATCTTGGTTGGAACTGCATTTTGTTATTTTCCTTTTCATTTAATTCGATGTTGAATTTATTATTTTTATTCAAAATTGTATCTTTTCTTTAAGTTTTATGCCTAAAGTTGTGTCTACTTATGATTTTTTGTTTTCGATTTGTAGGATTATGAGTTTGATTATTTATTTGTAGTAGGTTACTGGATTTATAAACGCTATTTTCAAAATATAATCTTATGTTTATAGCATATAGCTCTTTATTTCATATATTTCCCTTTGTAACATTTTTATTTCCATGTACAATAATCCTGCAAATATTTTTCTTTTATATTCTAACAATAGTTCTTTTCCTCTTCTCTTCGTTTTCAATATAAGAATTTTTTTTTATTTCCTCGGTTATTTCTCATGTTCAATAGTTTCAATACAAGGGTTCTTTTCAAAAACCTTTGATCGACATTTGCTTCTTTTATTTTGAGTAGAATTCAGTTTAATAACTAATAGTTTTTCACTTTTCCTTTATCTTAAATTATTTGTGAATAATACATATTTTATAGTGATTGTGTTTCTACCCTACATCCAATGTTAATGTTTTTATGGAAACATTACTAATGACCTCCGAAAAAACTCTAATTCAATTAAGATCGATTAATAAGTTTATTTTTTTTCATTTATCATTTTTATTTATATTCAGTGTTCAATTCGTTGTTTCATTTGATTCCATTGTGATTGTTTAAAAAAGTTGGCTTTTATTTCGCTATATTTCTTTTCATTTCATTCAATGTTGAATTTGTGTCTTTTATTCTAAAGTACTAATTTAATATCTTTGCTTAGGAATTTTTGCATCAAATTCTATCTTCTTTTGATTTTTTTTCCATTTCGCAAGATTATGAGTTAGTTTCCTTCATTTGTTTTATAAGCGGTTTCTTTATTTATAAGTAACCGGACACCATAAAATCTTTTTTTATTTCTAAAATCTATCATAAGTAAAGTTGAACTATTTTGTGTTATCAAATTTCATTTTGTTTTTGTTTGTTGAGTAAGAATATGGAATTTGTTTCTTGTATTTTTTTTGTATGTTATAACTGATTTATTAATACGAGGACATCAAAAAATCTTCGATTTTGCACAAATTATTAAGTATAAGGTTGATCTTTATTTAATTCTTAATGATCTTACATATAAGATTATTATTTATTATTTTCTACACAGTTAGTTAGAAGTTATGCTATTTTAAATTTTACTTCGGTTTATTACAGAAAATATTAGATTGAAGATGTAGATAAGAACAACATTTATAAGTAAACTAACTCTGAATATAAAGGCTCATATCAAGTGATATTACCATGCAACTAAAAAAAGAATAAATAGTTATCAATTTCATTTAATTTGAATTTAAACTAATCAGAGAACTAATTATAGTTTAATTAATTTCATTAAAATTCAATTTGGTGGGAAAATCGACCACATAAGTTCAAATAACTTTTGATTTTATGATACCTTAAGATTTCTTTTTAATATTACTTACTTACATATTTTATACACCTTTATTATATCATGTTTTGTAATCCATACTCACATTATTTTAACATTTTTGAATATGCAGTTGGAATATTAAAGCTATATAATATGTAGTTGATGTTTGAGTTTCTATAACTCTAGGAGATTTTATTGGTAGGACATTAATGTATTAAGGGATACGAGGATAAAGAGGAAGTCAATTGGTAATCTGATGGTATCCCCAAAGGTAAATTTCTAAACATTGATCATATTGGTCTATTATTTGACGATATTATTCCTTTCTTTTGTAACAATTATATATAATTTTCTTAGAAAATTCATCGAATTGGTAATAAGAATATCCACTTTCAATTAAATAATACATTAAAACACTATTTATTTTGAGAGAAAGTGTAAAAGTTTTGGTTCTTATAATTGTTGGTATCATTCAAATATAACGTATGACATATTATATATGCACCTACCAAATATACGGTTTTTGTTATAACATCTAACCAACTATTCTATAATATAAGCACTTTAACTTTTAATCATTTTTGTTCTTTTTCTCATAAGTTAGATTGTTAAATTGGTAGTTAATTTTTTTTTTTTTTACATATTTCCTAGCCTTACATTAACTACCACATTTATACTTACTTTTGTAACCTACTCACTTAAATTTATATTCCACACTTTCTAATATGTTTTTATTACATTTTATTGAAAGTTCATTTAACCTTTTCATATTCATCCTTCTTTCTATTTTTCTTCGCTTTTTGAATTAATGTCATTTTATTGCTCTAAGTATTCCTTTTACACCCTTTCAAATCCATTTCTCTATTATTTTAGTTTCATATCTTCCTTGTTCATCTTCATTCTCCGTTATTGTAATATCCTAACTTTACGTTAATTCAAACTTTAATTTATACCTCAGTTAACTGACTTTATTACCTGCTAATTTATTTATCCAATATATAAGTAGGATGAAAGCTTTATCTACTTGTGTTGCAGATTGCTTAAAATCTATTTAGACACCTTAATAATATCTTTATTGGTCCTATAAATATTGCAAAATTATTACTTATCAGTATGTTTCTACATTAGGATAAAAATTTACTTTTATGTTTCATAAGTTTGAATCTTATATTATTTTCTTATAATCTTTTTATCATAACTATATATTAATTTCCCATGGTGGTTCAATGTTTTTTCTCCTTCTTTCAAGTATTTAATTTCAAGACCACCCATGGTGATTCAATGTTACACAACAGGTATAAATCTTATTAGCACGGTTTAGTGGTTGGTATAAATTATTCTAATTATACTAAAGCATTTTAGTTATTGTTAAAAAACTGCTTCTTCTTTCTCTCTCCGTTTTAGGGCATTGGATTTCAAATTTATCCATGGTGGTTGAATGTTATGCTAATGGTAAAAAATTGAATGCATTGTTAGCAGTAGATACCGATTTCTACCCACCTTGAATTGTAATTTTACTACATAAAACTAGTAAAAGTAATAATTCCTTACATTGATAGAAGGAGCAACAATAATTTGTAGTGAATTGTTAAATGGTGAATCATTTTGACTAAATGGAACGGAAAGAGTCAATTTTAAATTAAAATGTTTTATTAAGTGAAGAATCAAACAAAACATTCTCCCTTATAAAATCTTATTAAGAATACTAAATTGTTATTTCTATAATCTATCTTTCTCTTTCTTCTTAGTTTCCAATTTATGTACAATATTGCATCAAAAAAATTGTTATTTCATCTTTAAACCCTAAACTATATTTATTTATTTATGACTATGGATGAAAACTTATCTTAATCTTAATTTTATCAATCTTCATTAAATCTACAATAGACAAAATAACATGGGTATTAGTTTTTTTTCCATCTATTCAAGATTCTAATTATGTTTTTGAGAAATTTTAGTATCTTTAGTTTTGATTGAACATCAAATTAAGGTATGCGACATTGAAATGGTAAAAGGATATTATTGGTATAAAGAGTTGTAACTTTATGTAAAAATGACTAAAGGTTTAGAGATTATCCATTTGATAATTCCTTTTTATATTATTTCTTTTCTTACAGCATAATATGTCAAAAGAAATTGATTTGGTAATATAGCTAACAAAATATTAGGTAGCTATTTTTTCTAAGAAAATGAAAAGGTTCTGCAATTTTTTCTTATTCTTTTCTGATAATATTACATATTTAGCGAAGGATTATATAAGAATTATCTAATGAAAGTAGGATTATGATTTGACAAATTAAGCATAATCTTTCATATTTGAGCCAAAATTGATTTAACATGACTTTTTGGTAACTTAAATTCAATCAAACTAAATTTAGGGCATAAATGCAATTGATAAATTCATTAACAAATGTAATTAATATAGCAACTAATAAGGTAATTAATGTCAAAATGAGTTACTTCTCTATTTATTTTGATTTAACTTGATCTTTTACAAAGTATTTTGAATAAACAAAATAAAATAAGAAAAGACATAAACTTTATATGTGTAAAAAATAATTAATGCTTAGTAAAATATATATTCAAGTTGGTTCAATGACCTTGATTTCCTTAATGCTATAAAAAACTAATTTATTTCTTTTTAATTTACCATTTACATGGTGGATATATATAAGATGTATGTAACTCAAAATTTACTTGATTTTGTTTTTATGTTTTGGGATATGTAAACATGTATTCAAAGTGACTTTTATACTAAAATCATATTATATAACTGTAAATTCAAATAACTTACTCTTATTCTTTTAATTCTCTCATAATATTTTCATTTACATTGTCCATATTTCCAAAAAATCTGCATGTTTTCTTGGTCCACTCATAATTATTTTAAACTAAAATCTTCATATTCTAAATTCTTATCCAATCGCTTCAAAATCGTTATAGATATGTGACAACCCGCCTTTCTAACCCAGAAAGATGTATCATCATTAAGAAAGAAAAGGGATAGAAATAGAAAAGAATAGAAAGAAAGAAAAACAACATCAGAATCTCACAGCGGAACGGAACAAAATATAATACATCAACATAACTATTATATAGTTATACATACATCCGAGTTATACAATATCGTACCACAGGATAATCATATACACATCTATCAATACATACATCCCAAAATACAACATAAACCAACTAACACAGCGGAACAATATAGATAGATACATACGTCTGGTCTTCTGCTCCAACTCCTCCAGAAAACTCTATACTCCGAAACCTATCACTTGGCTACTCATAAAAATTTGAGTACCCAAGAGTTTTTGAAAACAAAATATAAACTCTGGGTCAGACATGGGTTTGGTGTGAGTAAACGGGTTAAAGTTGTTTAACTTTGAAAATCATTTGAAAATAAAGGTATCACGTAAGACTTCCCACACATAAATACGGGTATGTTTTTACCTTACGCTAACCAAAACATTTTATAGGAAATCCAGTGATATTATAATAGTGTCTAGGGTTTTCAAGTAAAATACAGAAATAGCTGAAATGCTTACATCTCACATTCCAACATAGTTGGGCACAATCAAAACGTACGGCTCTTATTGGAAATTGGATCCTATACAATGGCAGGGCTACCGGGGTACCGCCCGTCACAGTACGTGGCCTAGATCACCGTACCGAGGAGCCACCCTAACTCCCCTGCAACACAAGGCCGGAACCATTCCTTACTGAACAGTCCCGAACAAGATAACCCCGCAGTTGGCTGCAGACCAACCGCCCACACAGCCGAATAAAAAGGGACATCTAGACAGGGGTGTATCTCGTCCTTCTTAGGCATGACCCGCCTAACCTTGCTGCACATCCCCTGTTTTAGCCATTCCCGGTTGATGAGGCTTGAGGCTACGATTACCTTTATAGAACATATCTCTTAGAATGCTCATCGTCCGCCTGACGATGTGCTGAAAGCATTCAGTCCATACAAGTTCGTTCCGGGTTCGAACGAAACCGAAGGCATCATCTCGTTACACTCATATTGGAATCACCCTTAGAGTCAACGATGATAACCCTTGCACTCTGAATCATCATCTTCACTTGGTTCACTACCTATCGTTAATTAGGATCGATGTGGTTTTCGGACTTCCAAATATGGAAAACTCGATCCCGGTCTCATCGAAATCCAAAACGCCATCTTTTAGGTCCAAGTTGTTTTAAAGTTTAAAAACAATTTCTATTTATTATCTATATATTCACAGATGAATGGTACACAATATCACAAAAGAGAATCAACATTACTATCATCAATAGATAATCACATTACCATCACAAGATAATTCACATATATCAACAAGCATCCAGATCGTATAGCATTAATTATTTCACTTAAAAGATATCAAACCATCCAAGGAAATCAATATCATCCATACACAAGCAATGATTAAATGATCACTCTATGATTAATTTAAAATGAATTAAATTAATTACTACCTCTTTAATTAATTTAAAGTAAATTAAATTAATTACCACATCAGTATAAATCTTGCTTACATAACTATTAATTAATTACCAATCAATTTATTAATTATCAGTTACTTATTGATTCTAATTAACCATCATTGATTAATTAACCTTTACTTACATTCCAGTAATTATCCTATAATTAATTACAGTAATTAACCTTTGAATAAATCCATAAATTAATTGTCTATAATTAATTACATTCATATTTATTACCTTTTAATTACTTTATTGATTTATTATTTCCAAATTAATCAATTTCTAATTACATCATTAATTATAATAATTAATGATCTCTAATTACATTTTCATTTGTTATCTTATTAATTAATTATATTAAGAAAAATTAATCTTCAAATCACACATATTAATCATCTTGATTAATAACATACAGTAATTAACCATCCTTAACTTAATTACTCCTCAATAAACAAACTTAATTAATCCCTTGATTAATTTCAAGTAATTATACTCAAATTACTTCCATTAACAAAACATCATCCAATTAATTACATCCAGTAATTATTCATCAATTACTTCTCTAAGTAATTATACTTCCCAAATCATCAAGTGATTAATCTAAATTAATTAATTCAAATTAATCAAATTAACTCAATTGATTTCAATGAATAATTAATTCCTTAATTTCTTCCCATTAAGTAATTAAACTTAAACAAATTCCATAAATGATTATCAATAAATTAATTAATCTAATTAATTATTAAAATTAATCACATTAATTAATTATAAAATAATCTAATTAACGACCTTCATTAAAATTCTTTAATTACTTTCAAAGAAATTAACTTACATTAATCATTCTAAATTATAATTTTGATTAACTATTAATAATCCATTAATTAATCCTAATAGTTGAATTAAATTAAGCGTTAACTGTAACTTAATGAATTCTTAATTACTGTAACTTAATGAATTCTTAATTACAATTAATTAATTTCTAATTCTTAATTAAAAGATAATCTATGATTCTTAATTAAAATTTAATTATTCATAAATTTACTAACTTAAACCTTAATTAATAGATTTTAACCTAAAATTACTAATTTAATTAATACAAAGCATTAATTATTCATTCTAATTAATTTAAAAGTTAATGAATCACAAGTCTCTAAATCTTCATTACTTTAAAACGGAACTCATTCTTATTAATGATTTAATTATCATTTACGAATATGTTTCAAAATATTTACTTCCCACTTTACTTTTAATTTCATTTTTAAATTCCCGATTTAAAGTAAATAGCAATTTATCTTATATAAAGTTTAAATCCAATTTTAAACCTTAAATTCACATATTAAAGAAATACTTTTGTTAGAAGAAATTTAAAAGAACTTAAATCAAATTCTCTCTGTATTTACATATTTAAAAGTACAACTCACATTTAAATTTATTTAGACATTTGAATTTATACATCTTTACTTAATTTAAAAAAATAAAAAAAATCTAGGATTCAATTTTAGTTTTATGTCCAGGTCTTAGAAATGCTTCCTGTACACTTCCAAGCTCCATTATAAATTTCAACTCCCTTTAAATACATTTAAACTTAAATACTTTTAAGTAATTAAAACCAATTAAACTTAAAAACTTTATTTCCAAACCGTACTTCAAACTGAACCCGACCTTATATTTAAATTTTGATTTAAATCTTAGTTCAATCCTTAATTTTAAATTTAAACTTAAATTTGAAATTTCAAACAGATCAGGTTTTGGTTTTTAACCTGTATAAAAAATTACCCGAACCTCCCCTCTACTTGCTTCGAGTCCAATACCTGAGGACTTCAAGTAACTACTCGAGTCACATACGGGAAAAAAAACTCTGCTACACCCAGACTAACCAAACCTGGAACAATTAGCACATCTTCAACCAAAACCTGGAAACACCTCGATCTCAGTAACCCGACCACCGTAGAAGTTGAAATTTCGGCCAACGACTCGTCGTCATCCCCTCAACGATTCCCCAGCACCGCTTCGCACTCGATGCAACACAGACGAAGATCGAATCAAAATTCCTGACCTTACAAAAACTAGGTTTCCAGCACTTAATTGCTCGCCGCCACCTCCACCGTGGTTTGACCACCACCGCACTATTTTTCTCAGACACTCTGATCCCTCCTCCACCTCCAGAAGGAGACTCAACCCCTCCCATCGTTGAGATCACCCACGGCGACCCAAAATGCACAATATAGTCGAACCCAAACTTCTCTTCATTCTTTGATCTAAAAATTTTGAATCTTGCTTTAAAAATCATGCTATAGTATAGGAATTCAACCCCCATACCTGAAATCATAGATTAAGAAATTCGACTTTTAACTCATTTTAATTTGTTCTCAGATATCTCATTTTCCTGTGACATTGGCAAGTTGTTTAAACTTGAATAAATTTTTAAAACTTAATTTACACAGTAACAGACAATTTTTGTTTTAATACTAAATTCAAACATCGAGTAAATCAAGAGGGACTGATTTTGAAACTAAGATCTTGGGTTAAAATTATAGACAGAGAACATATGCATAATAGCCCGCTCATAATTCATTCATCGTTCACTTATATGTAGAGAATTTGCATATATATATATATACATATATATATACATACATATATATATATATACATATTCACAGTCATATATGCAACATGTTCAAACTTTTAATTTAAAAAAAAAAATATGTTACTCGCCTATTTTAAAATGAATAGAGCTCTTTTTATGTTGAAGCATGCTTTGATTTTGTTTGTTGAATCATTTCTTCAATCCTCTTGTTCTCAGGTTGTATTGATCTTGATTTTTGTTCAAGTTGAAATTTTGTTTAAGTTTGAAATAGTTCTTACTTCAGATTCTTGGTTTTGGTTTTACGAACTGAAATGAGAAACAGAGATATGTAGAAAGAAAGTATCCAGGTGATATAATTTTGTTTGCACAACCTATCAGAGATATTTTCTTTTGTTTATTTGACTAAGCAGATTTTATTTTGGTCTTGGTGGCTGATATGAAATGTATTGTGTGCTAGAGATATTAACATTAATTGCTTTTGTTTGTTTTCTCAAGTCTCATACTTATCTTCTTCGATTTGGAAACAGGCTTTGAAACTGCTGTTTTGAAACAAGCTGAAACCTCCACTATTAAATCCTCTGGTTCGCATAGTTATATTGTTGTTTAAGTTGTCGATCCAGTTGGAAATGAATTTACTTCAGATTTTGTTTGTACAGCTGATATGATATTCATTGTGGGTTGCATTAAATTTCATTGTCTCCTTTTTGTTAAAATCTACATACTTATACTTTCTATATTTGAATGTGTATTTGTTGTCTTTTATTTCCAGTGTACATAGTAAATATTTCTAGTTTTGTTTCTCAGCCTTATCCTGATTTTGTTTGTTCAAGAATACATAATATTGTCTTCTTTAGCAAGCCTTCACATATATTTATTTTTTGTTTCATTTGCTAGTGTACATTCTTGAATACATATTTCTGTTTTCTTCTTTCAACAAGTGTATATATTTGACTGTGTATTTGTTTCTTGTTTGTTTTCAAGTGTACATACTTATAGTTGAAAATCTTTTTATCTTATCTTTTGTCTTTGCTTTGAAATTGAAATGAAGTTCTAGTTAACATGTTGTTAGAATTTGTCTAATATATTTACTTATCTTATGTATTTTAATTTCTATTTCTAACTTAAATATTAATTTCTAACTTAAATATTTATTGTCTTGTATCTCTATATATGTAGATTTATTTTTATTTATTTAGTAAGTACATTCTGTTAGTATTTTATTTTATTTCTTATATCTATTTCCATTTTTATTTCTAGAATTATTTTATATGTCCAATTCATATTTTACATGATTATAACTTTGTTTGAAATATTTAGTTAACATCAGCACTCATTTTATTATTCATTTTCAAAGTTTAACTGTCTAATATTCAATTTTCTGATTTATTATTTCATTTTACTTATGTTAATAACAAAATGTTCTTAAGTCTATATATTTATATTTATTTTTAACAATATATTTGTTTTATATTTAGATGCAATATTGATAAGATTTATTCCATTTCAACTCTTATTATTTAGATTACATCATAACTATAAATTTAAATCAAATATCAATAAGCAAAGCTTACTTCATTTATATGTAAACAAGATAGATTTCATTTTTAAAATATTCTAAAACTCTTATTATAAATTCCAACTCAATAGTTCTTCCCAATTCACAAATATATATTCGTTTTTAAAAGATAAGTTATATTTTAATTAATCACATTAAATATTAATTAAAATAATACTGCCAAAAATCTGGGATGTCACAAGATATTTTCACTTAAGTGTTTTCAAATTTAAAACTTTAAGAACTTGAATAATAATATTTCTCAACTACAAATGTGTCATTCATTTATCCAAACACTTCTGTTATGCAAAACTAAGAAACTTGAAATTTATCAAAATAATTATTTAATTCAGCAAAAATTAATAATTTTAGACTCGAATTGAACTATAACATGATAACATTCACGTAACAAATAAAAGCTTTATAAAAATAATAAAAAATTCAAATAATATCTTACTTCCTAATGGAATTTATTTTACGTACACAATCTTAACAAAAATTAAACCTTCAAATAAATATTTAAATTCCAAATTATATTCTACATTCTAGCCATTTTAAACTTTAGCTGGACATAGACATTCCTAAAAAACTCATATACTCCAAGTCTATTACTTACCTTTTGTTTTTAGACTATCATATAAAATTGGGATGAATTTTATAAATTTCATATATTGTATAACTTTCTAGATCTAGTAATATTTATTTCTAATTTTGTTGTTGTTTACCCGATACTAATAAAGACAAGGAAGCGGTGAAGGAGAAATGAGAGAAGGATCAATTCAAGGATTTAAGAAGTTCCAGTGTCGTTATTTTCCATTTAATTTGTTCTTTCATATTTGAATGTTTCCAACACTTAATACTGTAATATCAATCTTTGTATTGCGGTTTAGTCTTAGTGACTAGCAGTATTAGTTTCCTTAGTAATTGAAATTGTGGGATATGAAACAATGCTTGGAAAAGTAACCAGATAATTATGTATTATCGTTGGATACTCCTAAGATTTTTAGTTTTGTTGTAATATGTTTTATAGCTCAAACTTTTTGAGTGTTTGACATTATTCCTTTTACGTCTACTAATCACATGTACACTAATTTTTTATTATTGTACAATGATAGCGTATGCATGATGCAATTTCTTTGTATGTTTTTTGTATGTGCGTACAATTATTTGAATCGAGCCATTGTGTATGAGTTATTTTTATTAATAATGATCTCTCAAATCAATATTTTAGTTTTATAGCATAATTTAATGTGTGCATCTACATTATTTATTAATTTATTACCTAATTGTTTTAATTTTCTTTTATATAGTGTATAAACATAGTTGTGTATACGTACACAATGACATACAAATATGTCTTTTGGATAAATAATTTTCAATATTCAAAAAATAAAGAATATTTAAACGTAAAATATATCTTGAAAATAATGGTTTTACTTGAGTTACTTACAAAAATACACTTTACCATATTTGCAAAAAATATAGTAGCAATCCTAGTTATTTTTAAATAATCAAACTAAAGTTATCTTCCTCTTCTCTACACTTCCAATGCAAGAAAAATATAATATTTTCTTACTTATTTCACATCCTCACTTTCTTCTTCCTTCTTGATCATTGCATATCTTCACTTCGTTCTTCCTCCTCTCGCAAATTTATTTCTTACCCTTCTCCAGAAATATAAATAAAACTTAATTCTCACAATTTTGTTTCTCCTCCTTCTCCAGTTTCATATTAACAAAATTCGATTCCTAATTTGAAACAAACTAGAGTACCTTTTAAATAATTTATGTATTAATATCATACTTAGCTTAACGTGACTATAACTAGGCAGAATTTATTAATAGTTCTTCAGCTTTGTATACTCCATAATTATATTTGATTTTGTTCATGTTTTGTAGTGATTATTTTTCTGCTTGTGCATTGAGGTTTTGGATTTTTATGAAAAGTATATCTAAAAGCCATGAAAAACCTTGGTTTACTAGATTAAGAACTTGAATTAAAAATCAGTTTTTTTATTTTATTACCTATTTTTCTTCTAAGTCGAGTTTAAATTATTTGTTATTATCCTAAATTAATGACTTCAGTCCCTAATTCAAATTTTCTGGCACAATTCTTGTTTTCTCTTATTTTTATTTCGATTAATATCCTTATGAATATGGTTTTCTTCATTTATTCTCCAGTATTTTATTGGATTTATTAATACATAAACATCTTAGACTATTTAGTTATTCTGAATAGTTATTATATGTAAAGTTGAAGTATTTTTTAATCCACACATGTCACGACCCGTTTTCCCGTACCCTTTGAATCGACAATAAACCACCCATGTCCAACTCAAATTGTACGAAAATACGGAACATGAAGGGTGATAAAGAAAAATAGACAGAACAGAATCTCACACGAATGGAATAACATATATTATTTCAATAATAATCTTTACAGCGGAAAATTTTAAAAATACAATATCAGAGTCTAACCTAGATTCAGCTTGGACAGTTATAAAACCTGCCCTTACAATTGCTGACAACATCAAACAAAATGCACTAAGCAAAGGCGATGAAAGAATATCTTCATGCGTCCATGAATATCTCCAGCTCTCCTCTGGAAACTCCAACTTCCTTCGACTATCCTGAAACTACTCGGATCTGACCCAAGTATTGAAAATACCCGGATCAGGCTTGATAAACCAGCGTGAGAAAAACTCAATAATAAATGACAGTGTCATATATCAGCCTTTGGATAAAATCCTTTGAAATAAATAGTATCTCATAAGACCACGTCCACACATAAACACGAACGGGTTTTTACCTTATGATAACTAAAACACTTTTATATCAAAACCTTTGATATTATTTCTAATGACATCTCTTTGAAAACATTTGCAAATAAACTTATCAATCTTATCCGAAATGGTTACCCATATAGCATTTCGAGGCTATTCATTACGCCAATACAAACAAAACCGTAGGTTCTTATTGGAGAATGGATTTCCATACAAATGACCAGGCGCAGGATCTACCTTCCGAAATGGGTACACCTCTAGATGGATGTCCCGAGGCACAGAACATCTGCCCTCTACCAACACAAGACCGGCCTACCTCTGTAACTAGATAGTACCGAATATGTCATCCCCCGGTCGTTGCCGACCTTTAACCGAGCGCTCGTTTTCCATACACCACATTAATTAACATCCCGACGTCATAGCGGGAAGAAATATATCTAGAAGGGGATGATCATACCCTAATGGGAATGACCCACATAGCCCTGCTGCATCTAATCCTGTTTCGGTCATTTCCGGTTTGATGAGGCTTAAGGCTACGATTACCTTTTCACAAAGCACATATCAAATCTTTGAATGCCACATTGCCATTTCCGTTAACTACTAATTGCCTTCCACAAAAATACAACCCTTGAGCTCGTATGTCTCAAGGAGGGTGTTAAGCTAGAGAAGTTGCCTTCTCCGCCACCACTGATGTACGTTTGTAAAAACCGATGTACGTAATCTTTAGAAATGCAATGTCAGACAAACGTCCATACAAGTTGTCCAGGAACAGGACAAACCGAAGGTACTTTCCTCGGCCATTACTAGGCGAGAAGCCCTTGCAATCCGCAAAATCTCCATCACGAGGAGACCACTGCTATATATAACTCTACAATGGGTGCGCACCCTGAGCAAATCAACAAGCAGTCCTCACGCTATGAAGATCCACGGTCTTCAATCACCATCTTCAACATGTCTTCACGTTCGAACGTACACATTGGTTCGAAGTGGTTTTCGGATAGGAATTAACCAAATCCGACTCCGGTTCCTTCGAAATCCAATCATCGATAAAAAGTGAATATGAGAATATAGGATTTATTAAGTCTCTTTTCACTTAAATTCTTTTCAGATGATTTCGAAATTCTCTTTCTTTTAACATAGGATAATTCTAAGTAATTCATTCTTTTGTTTTGGAAAATATCTCAGATTTCTTTACTTAATTCTTGATCCAAATTTCTTAACTTTTAACTTAAGGAAAACATTCCCTTTATAATATCACCTTCCAAAACATCCATTTAATTTAAAGGATTATTCACTGTCCAAAATCGCGAATATAATTCCTTTAACATTTAACTTATCAATTTAAATTGATTTCAGATTTACAAAACGGTGTTTATAAATTCCATTTTTATATCTCACTTGTAAGTCAAAATCCAATACTCTTATTTACCAATTCATTCCTTTCAAATCTTAGCATTCCTAAAATTCATTATAAATTCTTTTCTAAACTTCACAGGTTCGTAGAAATCATTCATTTTGGAGATTGCTTAACTTTTGGATAATACCAATCTTCTTTTATTTTGGAAAACCTAACAGAATATTTTTATTTTGAGAGCATCCGGGCTTTCCTTTCGATCTGTTCCACCCCTCGCCTAAGAAAAGAAAACATAGGCCAGGTAAGTTCAGGGCACTGGTTGCTCCATCCCTAACCTTAGTTAAACACCTTGTTTTATCTTCCCAGATCTCACAGGCGGGACAAATGTACTAGTCGTTTCCGCATACTCAGATTTTCAACTTATTTTGGAATTGCTTATAAATATTCCAAATTATCTTTCAAAACGCTTAATTATCCTTTTTAAAACATTCACAATTGATTCTGGGAAACATCATTACATTTAAACTCATATTCCAAAAGTTATAGAATTCACAGCATAAAAGTGCTGCGGAAAGTGCTATATAAGCCTATTTGATTAAAACAACTTTTAAACATTCGCTAATTCATATTTTCCAATCCAAATCTCTTTTAAATCATTTAAATAGATTTATCAAATTTATTCCATATTTTTCCATAATTAAAAACATCCATTTAAACAGATTTCCTTTTATGGTCACTAAACTGCACTAGCGCGATTTTTCTAGAAAATTGATTTGGACATAATTCAAAATCTACTTATCGAAACTTTGATTTTCTTTCTTCATTTAGAAGATATGGATATAATAGTCCGGAATTTTCTTATCTCGAAGAATTCCGAGCAATATTCCACTCTACACATTCATTTGAACTTTTCAACGCGAAATCGCGAACTGCCGTTGCGCGACGCGTCTAGTTTTAACTTATTTTTCAACATTTGAAATAATTTATTCAAATTGGATTTCAATACTTATAAAATGATTAGAAACCCTTTTAAATCAATATTTTCACCTTTTAAAGCTTTTAAAATATATTTTCACTCTTACCACCTTAAAATATTATTATATTCCCATTATTTTTATATTAAACTTTAAATCCCAATTTTAACTCAATTTCAATTCTAATCTCAAATTAAACATATTTAAAACTTAGATTTCAAATCTAATTCCAATTTAAATTTCAATTTAATCTCAAACTAAACTTCACTTTTTCAAAATCGATTTTAATTTCAATTTCACTATTCATCTAACTTTCAATTTTCTAATTAGCTATTCTTTTCAAATCCGTTTCACTTCAAATTTCAAATTCTCTTTCATTATAACTTAAATTTCACTTCTAAATGAAAAGAGACTTGTTTTTCCACAATTTCTCATATTACTAAAATATGGTCTTACTAATCAAAGTGATTACTTAATCAAAATGAACATATCCAATATTCATATTTATTACTAACATAACATCCATTCAACAAATCACATGCATATGATTTCAAATCTAACATTCACTATTAATATCATAACGGGATATATTATCACAATTCACTTAATTTACTAATTTTCAAATCATCCATATTAACAATCAATTTGGTATAAACATTCATATGTCATAAGGGTGTAAATATGATTGTTATAACATAATCAAAATATAAATTCAAAAGCGATGAGAATTTCTCACCTTTAACCAAACGTTTAACTTCCTACCAACATTCATTTAATTCAACGCTTCACTAAACCTTATCATAACCATGCTTCCAAGTGCTCGACCATCTCCATCTTTACTTGCTTTGCTCACGTCCTTCCTTTATCAACTTCCAAACTCATGGCCTAAGGCCTTTTTTAAGAAGAGAAGAAGAAGAAGTGAATTAAGAAGAGGTTAGAGAGTAACAAGTGGATTAGTGCTTAAGCACTCCACTATTTTTAACCCTCCTACCTCTCTTAAGAGAGAAGCCATTAAAATAGCTTAAAGGAAGAAGAAGAAAAGAAAGATTTGTGTGAAAATGAAAGAGGTATGCATGGCTATTTATAGGAAAAAGTTTGAAATAAAATATTATTATGTAAAATGACCAAAATGCCCTTTACTTACTTTTTAACTTAACATCACATTTCAAATCATGCTTTATGTCACTTTCACTTAAGAAGTAAGTAAAGTAAAGTAATAATTATGTTTGGTTTGATTTGATGTTGATTTGATGTTTACTTTTGACTTTTCTTACTTACTTTTCTTAATTATATTCTAGAATTTTCTAAGTATGTTTAGTAAAAGTAAACTTGATTAGTGAATTAATTAATACTTATACTATTTGAATATATGTTCCTATATAAGAAAATAAAGGTGCGACGACGTTGCGACAACTTTTAATTGACAAAACGTCGTTTTTCGACGAAATGTTTTACGGTCACATTTTGACGTTTTAGTTAAACTATGTATTGAAGTAAACCAAATTTAAAAATGAACTTTTTACTTCTTTAAATAAATTAGAACAAGTCTCTTTATATTCTAAAATCATATTTAATTAATATCAAAATCTCTAATTTTACCGCGTATGTAAAACTAACAAAATGCGACAAATTTTGGTTATTTTTGTAAAACGATTATTAACAAACTTTTAAATCTTTTAACATACTTTTATTATCTTTATAAGATTTATCCTTTTAGATTTTAAATCGTTCGAAATCTCTCATTTTCGAAGTAGCGAAAATACGGGTCGTTACATTCTCCCCTACTTAGAAGCATTTCGTCCTCGAAATGAAAGTTAGATAAAGGAATCTATCTCATACTCATCTCCTCAAATAATTTGACTTATTTCTACTGATGATAGAAAAGAAGAAGGCCGATATCATAACAATACTAAAACAAATGATGCCAAACATGCATATAAAGATTCCCCACACTAACCTAAGTATCTATTACGTACTTACGGTTATATGTACATACATCAAGTCAAACTTCTATCCTTCCCATCCTAGTGCGTACTGCACACTTAAGATAATGTATCCAACTATCAAATAAGATTATACATCCAAAAACAACCAAACTAATACTATATCAAGATAAATGAATACATCCACATAACCCATCCTCTGACCTAAGCATGTACTACACCTGAGGTCTATATATTAAAACATAAGTCCAACCCTTATATCTTAGCGTCTACTATTTAAGATAACTATCCAACTACTATGTTGACATACCCAAAACATCATAATATATGTTATATTTGATTCGATCTATTATTCAATCCACAACTTTTCTTTCGAACTAGTATCGATCCCCCGATTTTCTATTGCGGACTTTGATCAGACTTCTTAATCACAAACTCTTGCTTTCCTTGCATAGCTCTCAACTATGATAGAAAACTCGTGTACATAATCACAAACTCTCATCAATGTTCGCCATCAAAAATTGAGTGATAAATCCCTTTTTTCGGATTGGTGTAAACACCTCAAAGTTCTATACTCAAATCTTAGATCAAAATTTATCTACCAAAATGATCTACGTTTAACTTATGTACTTATTCACATTTATCTTTACTTAATACATTTCTTCCAAAACTTCTATTAATCCAAGTTTATTTCACAACCATTTACTTTCTTCTAAATCCATTATTACTTAAGCTTACAAATATGACTTAACTTGTATAATATACCTTTACTTCCTAAGAGTATATATACATATCCCAAATCTTCAAATCGTCATTACTTTAATTAGCGTCTTCAACAAATGTGGAATTCTATTATTCCAAATAAATAAGTTATAAAACTCAATCCCTAGTTTTCTTTACCTAAGGTTTCAATTTAACTAATATTATTTATCTTATCCCTATATTAATAAGACAACTTTACTAAGTGTACATCCTTTTTCTTACAAAGTTAACTTATTTACCTATCCATTTGCCAAATCAAAATTTCTTAATCTTAAATCCATCAAATACCTTATAGTCAAATTTGTGAAACTTAATTCACATGGTATTTGTTATTTAAACATTTTCATCCAACATTCAACTACTAACCATATTATTCAAAACTACCTCCTTCTAATCTTACTTCATTTTGAATTAAAAATATTACCCTAAATGTATCATTATTTCAAATTTTTATATTAGGATGATATTTCTTATATCTCTTGTTCCTAAATTTCACTTTGATTTTTTTTAAACTTAATCAAAGTGTCTAAATTCCAAATTACCTTATCTCATTTATAAGTTATAGAACTTATCCTTTCATAATATATTAACCCAAAATTTCAATTTTGGCTTATCTTTTCTGTCTTATTGATAAGAATTTTTCTAAGTGTAAATTTTCACTTTACTTCCTCTAATTACACTTCTAGCTTCAATATTATCATCAAATATCTTATAATCAAATTGTGAATTTTACTTCACAAGATATTTGTACTTAGCTTTTTAAATCCATTCATTATGATAATCACTTAATCATTATTATTTCTTAATACCAAAGGTCTAGGGGTATATGGTCAAAATTTTAAATTCTAGCTTTCAACTAATTAATTTTATATGAAATATCTTATAGTCAAATTTGTGCAATTCTAATCACAAGATATTCATATTTTAATTTCACTAAGCTAAATCACAATCAATCCTTAACCCAAAAGATAATAATATCCCCTTTAGTATTTATAATATAAACCCAAGGTAAAATTATTTCATTTACCAATTTCTTTTAAAACAAAATCATTTTTATAAATTTAACAAATACGCGCTCATATATATAATACTCTCATAACTCATTCTAGGGCGTTACTAACCCTATCTCTAATGAGTTACTCATCCTAGGATATTACTAATCCTATCTCTGATGAGACTTTACCCATAACAGAGCCAAGGTTCTCGCTTAACCTTCAGCTCTGATACCAAATGTCACGACCCGTTTTCCCGTACCCTTTGAATCGACAATAAACCACCCATGTCCAACTCAAATTGTACGAAAATACGGAACATGAAGGGTGATAAAGAAAAATAGACAGAACAGAATCTCACACGAATGGAATAACATATATTATTTCAATAATAATCTTTACAGCGGAAAATTTTAAAAATACAATATCAGAGTCTAACCTAGATTCAGCTTGGACAGTTATAAAACCTGCCCTTACAATTGCTGACAACATCAAACAAAATGCACTAAGCAAAGGCGATGAAAGAATATCTTCATGCGTCCATGAATATCTCCAGCTCTCCTCTGGAAACTCCAACTTCCTTCGACTATCCTGAAACTACTCGGATCTGACCCAAGTATTGAAAATACCCGGATCAGGCTTGATAAACCAGCGTGAGAAAAACTCAATAATAAATGACAGTGTCATATATCAGCCTTTGGATAAAATCCTTTGAAATAAATAGTATCTCATAAGACCACGTCCACACATAAACACGAGCGGGTTTTTACCTTATGATAACTAAAACACTTTTATATCAAAACCTTTGATATTATTTCTAATGACATCTCTTTGAAAACATTTGCAAATAAACTTATCAATCTTATCCGAAATGGTTACCCATATAGCATTTCGAGGCTATTCATTACGCCAATACAAACAAAACCGTAGGTTCTTATTGGAGAATGGATTTCCATACAAATGACCAGGCGCAGGATCTACCTTCCGAAATGGGTACACCTCTAGATGGATGTCCCGAGGCACAGAACATCTGCCCTCTACCAACACAAGACCGGCCTACCTCTGTAACTAGATAGTACCGAATATGTCATCCCCCGGTCGTTGCCGACCTTTAACCGAGCGCTCGTTTTCCATACACCACATTAATTAACATCCCGACGTCATAGCGGGAAGAAATATATCTAGAAGGGGATGATCATACCCTAATGGGAATGACCCACATAGCCCTGCTGCATCTAATCCTGTTTCGGTCATTTCCGGTTTGATGAGGCTTAAGGCTACGATTACCTTTTCACAAAGCACATATCAAATCTTTGAATGCCACATTGCCATTTCCGTTAACTACTAATTGCCTTCCACAAAAATACAACCCTTGAGCTCGTATGTCTCAAGGAGGGTGTTAAGCTAGAGAAGTTGCCTTCTCCGCCACCACTGATGTACGTTTGTAAAAACCGATGTACGTAATCTTTAGAAATGCAACGTCAGACAAACGTCCATACAAGTTGTCCAGGAACAGGACAAACCGAAGGTACTTTCCTCGGCCATTACTAGGCGAGAAGCCCTTGCAATCCGCAAAATCTCCATCACGAGGAGACCACTGCTATATATAACTCTACAATGGGTGCGCACCCTGAGCAAATCAACAAGCAGTCCTCACGCTATGAAGATCCACGGTCTTCAATCACCATCTTCAACATGTCTTCACGTTCGAACGTACACATTGGTTCGAAGTGGTTTTCGGATAGGAATTAACCAAATCCGACTCCGGTTCCTTCGAAATCCAATCATCGATAAAAAGTGAATATGAGAATATAGGATTTATTAAGTCTCTTTTCACTTAAATTCTTTTCAGATGATTTCGAAATTCTCTTTCTTTTAACTTAGGATAATTCTAAGTAATTCATTCTTTTGTTTTGGAAAATATCTCAGATTTCTTTACTTAATTCTTGATCCAAATTTCTTAACTTTTAACTTAAGGAAAACATTCCCTTTATAATATCACCTTCCAAAACATCCATTTAATTTAAAGGATTATTCACTGTCCAAAATCGCGAATATAATTCCTTTAACATTTAACTTATCAATTTAAATTGATTTCAGATTTACAAAACGGTGTTTATAAATTCCATTTTTATATCTCACTTGTAAGTCAAAATCCAATACTCTTATTTACCAATTCATTCCTTTCAAATCTTAGCATTCCTAAAATTCATTATAAATTCTTTTCTAAACTTCACAGGTTCGTAGAAATCATTCATTTTGGAGATTGCTTAACTTTTGGATAATACCAATCTTCTTTTATTTTGGAAAACCTAACAGAATATTTTTATTTTGAGAGCATCCGGGCTTTCCTTTCGATCTGTTCCACCCCTCGCCTAAGAAAAGAAAACATAGGCCAGGTAAGTTCAGGGCACTGGTTGCTCCATCCCTAACCTTAGTTAAACACCTTGTTTTATCTTCCCAGATCTCACAGGCGGGACAAATGTACTAGTCGTTTCCGCATACTCAGATTTTCAACTTATTTTGGAATTGCTTATAAATATTCCAAATTATCTTTCAAAACGCTTAATTATCCTTTTTAAAACATTCACAATTGATTCTGGGAAACATCATTACATTTAAACTCATATTCCAAAAGTTATAGAATTCACAGCATAAAAGTGCTGCGGAAAGTGCTATATAAGCCTATTTGATTAAAACAACTTTTAAACATTCGCTAATTCATATTTTCCAATCCAAATCTCTTTTAAATCATTTAAATAGATTTATCAAATTTATTCCATATTTTTCCATAATTAAAAACATCCATTTAAACAGATTTCCTTTTATGGTCACTAAACTGCACTAGCGCGATTTTTCTAGAAAATTGATTTGGACATAATTCAAAATCTACTTATCGAAACTTTGATTTTCTTTCTTCATTTAGAAGATATGGATATAATAGTCCGGAATTTTCTTATCTCGAAGAATTCCGAGCAATATTCCACTCTACACATTCATTTGAACTTTTCAACGCGAAATCGCGAACTGCCGTTGCGCGACGCGTCTAGTTTTAACTTATTTTTCAACATTTGAAATAATTTATTCAAATTGGATTTCAATACTTATAAAATGATTAGAAACCCTTTTAAATCAATATTTTCACCTTTTAAAGCTTTTAAAATATATTTTCACTCTTACCACCTTAAAATATTATTATATTCCCATTATTTTTATATTAAACTTTAAATCCCAATTTTAACTCAATTTCAATTCTAATCTCAAATTAAACATATTTAAAACTTAGATTTCAAATCTAATTCCAATTTAAATTTCAATTTAATCTCAAACTAAACTTCACTTTTTCAAAATCGATTTTAATTTCAATTTCACTATTCATCTAACTTTCAATTTTCTAATTAGCTATTCTTTTCAAATCCGTTTCACTTCAAATTTCAAATTCTCTTTCATTATAACTTAAATTTCACTTCTAAATGAAAAGAGACTTGTTTTTCCACAATTTCTCATATTACTAAAATATGGTCTTACTAATCAAAGTGATTACTTAATCAAAATGAACATATCCAATATTCATATTTATTACTAACATAACATCCATTCAACAAATCACATGCATATGATTTCAAATCTAACATTCACTATTAATATCATAACGGGATATATTATCACAATTCACTTAATTTACTAATTTTCAAATCATCCATATTAACAATCAATTTGGTATAAACATTCATATGTCATAAGGGTGTAAATATGATTGTTATAACATAATCAAAATATAAATTCAAAAGCGATGAGAATTTCTCACCTTTAACCAAACGTTTAACTTCCTACCAACATTCATTTAATTCAACGCTTCACTAAACCTTATCATAACCATGCTTCCAAGTGCTCGACCATCTCCATCTTTACTTGCTTTGCTCACGTCCTTCCTTTATCAACTTCCAAACTCATGGCCTAAGACCTTTTTTAAGAAGAGAAGAAGAAGAAGTGAATTAAGAAGAGGTTAGAGAGTAACAAGTGGATTAGTGCTTAAGCACTCCACTATTTTTAACCCTCCTACCTCTCTTAAGAGAGAAGCCATTAAAATAGCTTAAAGGAAGAAGAAGAAAAGAAAGATTTGTGTGAAAATGAAAGAGGTATGCATGGCTATTTATAGGAAAAAGTTTGAAATAAAATATTATTATGTAAAATGACCAAAATGCCCTTTACTTACTTTTTAACTTAACATCACATTTCAAATCATGCTTTATGTCACTTTCACTTAAGAAGTAAGTAAAGTAAAGTAATAATTATGTTTGGTTTGATTTGATGTTGATTTGATGTTTACTTTTGACTTTTCTTACTTACTTTTCTTAATTATATTCTAGAATTTTCTAAGTATGTTTAGTAAAAGTAAACTTGATTAGTGAATTAATTAATACTTATACTATTTGAATATATGTTCCTATATAAGAAAATAAAGGTGCGACGACGTTGCGACAACTTTTAATTGACAAAACGTCGTTTTTCGACGAAATGTTTTACGGTCACATTTTGACGTTTTAGTTAAACTATGTATTGAAGTAAACCAAATTTAAAAATGAACTTTTTACTTCTTTAAATAAATTAAAACAAGTCTCTTTATATTCTAAAATCATATTTAATTAATATCAAAATCTCTAATTTTACCGCGTATGTAAAACTAACAAAATGCGACAAATTTTGGTTATTTTTGTAAAACGATTATTAACAAACTTTTAAATCTTTTAACATACTTTTATTATCTTTATAAGATTTATCCTTTTAGATTTTAAATCGTTCGAAATCTCTCATTTTCGAAGTAGCGAAAATACGGGTCGTTACAACACATATCAAAATCAATTTTCATTTGATTTTTCTTTTCGTTGAATATTATGACTTTGGTTTTGCAAGAATTATTATGTTTATTAACATATAGGCACCAATAAACCTTAAGTTATTCTATTTAAAATAAATCAAGTTGCGAGAGAAAAGTTATACTTAAAGTAAACGAATATATAAAAAATAATTTTTCATAAAATAGTCTAAGGGAAAAATAAATACACAAGCAACAATTTTGTATTATCTTTAGTAGGCAACATTAAAGTTTTGTGCAAAGTCTAGTTTTGACTGCTTATATTGGAAACTTATTTTTTAAATTTCTTTTGTAGTCTTAGTCACTTGAACTTATTTTTTGTAAATTTTGGTATTATCCTTCTTAATCAATCTAAATTTTATATATTTTTCTACTTTGTTGATTAAGATACTTAGAAATGTCCATAAAAAACTCACATTCATGGTTTTCCCCAAATTCTTATTAATATTACGAAATAATGAGGAAATTATATGTGCTCTTTTATGAAGTTCATTTTTATGCTACAATGTTTTTATATATTTATAATCAAACTATTTTTAAATAGGGAGGATAATATTGAATATCATCACCATGCAATTGTTATAAAAAATTAATTGATTTTGATTTTGACCAGATTGAGTTCAAAGTAATTAAATAATCAATTACAGTTGATTTATTTTATTTGTAATGCTATTTAATTAAAAATTTAGTTATGTATTAGTTCTTCTTGATGCTAATATATTATAGAATTAAACTATGATTACTTAATTCCTTATAATTATTTCCACAAGTAATTCCTTAAAAGTAGTATTTTTAATTGTATCTACAAGTAATTTTATATGGTGATATATTATTTTGCTTTGAATTATGTTATTTTTTGTATTGTTTCAGTTATTGCGTCTATGTGTATGCATGAAGTAAAGGAAAAAATTATTAGGTTGTTTCAAAAATTAACCAACACAAGGTTTTTGTTTTACATATATTTATCATGTTATGTTATGTTACATGTATACGAAAATAATACATTTTAAGCTATGGTGGTGTTTTCAAATTTGATTACAAGTAAATGGTGTCAAAATTATGATTAACTCTTTATTTCACACGTTTCTCCTTGCAACATTCTTCTTTCCATCTACAACACCCATGCATAACCATGATTTTTCTACCATATTAGCCTTTTAGTTCTACTTAGTACACGTTCTCAAAATTTATCTTTGTTAAATCATGTTGTGTTGTTCCCATTTATATTATTTGTATATTTTCTACCAAACTATAATTATCTTCAAGTGGTTGGAATTATCACAGTTGGAAGGTTCAAAGTTGAGAAGTCAATTTTCTTTTGGATGCTAATACACTAAATGATTTATTAAATTAAATGATACGTTAGCTGTAAAGTTAGTAGGTTAAGTTAGTTGTAAAGTTAGTAGGCTAAGTTATGAAACTATTAATACTCATTTATGCTTTCAATTTTGAAAAATAATGTTTGATTTTTTTTTAACAATTTTAGTTTCTAAATTTATATGCTTATGTTAAAAAAATAGATTATTTTAGTAAATTCACTAAATTATATGTGTAATTCAATTAGTTTGACAATATGATAAAAGCTTTGTTATTTAGTTATTAATATTTTAAATGAATATTTTTATATCTTGCATTTCTTTGGTATTAAGTAATTTAATTTTTGTTAAATAAATATGCCCATTAGTGATAGCTAATTAATTAATTTAGCATCATAGAGAATTAATTTGACAATTAATGTGCATAATTCTCTACATAAAAACTTAAATCAGAAGGAAATATATTAGAATAGAATAATAATTCTCTATTTATATTAGATTAAAATATAAAGTAGTAAATTTATTCATCATGATTACTTAAATTTTTTATTGTATATATCAATAAATATATTTAAATATTTCTACGTATAATGTTATATTTATTTGTAACAACAAATATATTCATTTTTATAATTCATGTATGCGAAATCATTGTATACGATTTAATCATCAACAAATTAGATAGATTTTATATACTTATTTATTCCCATTTATTATCTCAGTGCAGATTGAATTTAATACAACATTTATAAACTTAAATTGTTCACTTTTTTCACAAGCGAAAATGCTAAGGGATGAAAACATTAATTATATATATTCTTTCTTTTCTAGGAATAATGTTAGCCTTGGTTTTTTTTAATGCTTTAACTTTATAAAACTCTTACTTTCAACTTCAGTCAATTTCAAAACAATTAAAAGGTACACTTGGGTTTTCTATAAAAATATATATAAATAATAGAGACTATATGTAATTTGGTGAATTTAAAATTTTACATGTTTATTATTTGGGTTCAGTTGATTATTAGTATTATTAGTTATTTTAGGTTAATTTTTAATGTGATATATAATTTCATGTTTTCCCTTTTCTAATGTTATAATCGTATGTAATTAAATTCTCAAATTGGTGGCAATTCATTTAACAAGCATTAAGGAAACTGTTTCTTAATCAATGTGTAATCAATTTTCTAGATTAATTTTGAATCAACTATATCATAAATCTATATTGTAAATTATTCTACATCAGTTTGAATTAGTAAATATCTTTAGCATAATTCACTCTTACTCTCAGTTCAATATAAAACTAACTACAAATTCGTCTCACATGGTATTTGTTCAGACATTAATTTACTGGAATCATATAGGTGGTGTGATATTTTTTTACACTTTAGTTATTATCATTTTCAATAGTTGTTCACAAATATTTTTATATCATAGATGCTTCTTTCTCAAAATGCACCAATATATGCTTTCTATTTTAAAACCACTTTTAAACTATTGGAAAATATGCTTAGTTCAAAATTTTAAAATCTATATATTTATTATAGCATATAAACAATTTACCAAACATGTACTTTTTTCAATATAGTCGAATATTTCTATAATAGCAGGGTGACCACTTTAAATTTTATGTTACAAAATTTAGCATAAATATGACTCTCAGTAGAACTATTATTTCAACGCGTTCAATACTAAACATGATTGGTTATGTGAACATATGTGTCCTATGATATATAATAAAATTTATTTTACACATGTTTATTTACATATGTACAACGAATGTGCTTACATAGTCTTGATAATCTTTATTAGTTTAACAATTTCAAATAGCAAAGATCATATTAAATAAATATTACCATGTAACTGATAAAATAAATTGATTGCTGTCAACTCCATTTGATTTAAACTTAAAAAAATAGAGAAGCAGTTGAATTGATTATCCTAAATTGAAATTAAATTTAACGAAAGAACTAGGTACATGATAATCTTCCATAATACTAATAGATTTAGAGTTAATTTTTAATAATCATCCCCTTTAATGTAATTCCTCTTTTAGAAATAGTTTAGAATCTTTTTAAGTTTTATCTCCATTAGGAAAAATATAATGTTTATTGTTTCATAACTTTAACAAATGCTTCTTTACTATTTTTCAATCCTTTATCAGCAAACTAATCTAAGCATTGTAAAGGTAATATATTTTATAGTTTCTACCAAGTTTGTTTATGCTTGAAAGGTAACATTATATATTTTACCTTACATGAGTAATAAATTGATTTTTTTATAAATATCATACCATGTTGATATTTTGATTAGCAAATGAATAATGTTAAAGCGTTAGTATCAATATTGGATTAATGCTCCAAAAAATTATTTATGTCAACTTACGATTGGATTTGTAATTAAAACTTACGATCAATATTTATAGTTGAGAACCAAAAAATGTGAAAATGAGAAATTATTGTAGAAAAAGTCAAAATTAAATGACCAGTATGTTTGAATGTTGGGTAAGATATTAAGAGATATTGGTTTGATGAAGGAGGAGAGATATCATAGGTGTTTTTATTAAGTAAATTATTACAAAGAATTTTAAGAAAGTTAAAGAAGGGTTTGAATGCACATAATTCAAATGCAAGTTTTATCTATGACTTTCATAAAAAATGTATAATTTGTCTTTGTGTAAACCATAGTTTATACTACTTTTAGTTTACAATACAACATGTTAACTTTGCTTGTTTGTTGTGTTTTATAAAATCATTATTTTACTACACAAAATTTATACTTTCATTTCAATATTTGCTGCTTCTATGCATATATAGGAGCTTATTTTATAAAACAATTTGTTTAGAATTGTAATATAGTCAACCATAATAACTTATTCCAATAACAATGATCTTAATTAATAGTTCATTTCATTGATTGCATTTCCTTGCATGGTTTGATCTACGATAATTAATGAAATTTTACGTATTATTCTCATGTTGCATTATATGAATAAGAAAATATGGTGTTTTCCAAGCTACTGTGATATTTTTCTTATGTGGTTATTATTATGTATGTCAAAATGTGTAATAAAGCTAATGTTGGAATTTCATTTCTTTGAACCAAATTTGGAGCATTATTTCAATTAGAGCATAAGTTCTCTATTCTGGATTGAAAATACTATTACCATAGCGAACTATGTACATATTGAAACTTATAAGTTAAATATAGGATGAACACATGTTGAACTTATGTAGCTTATACGCGAAAACTAATAAACACGCACAGTAATGCAATGACTACAATGTTAGGAATTTTAGAAAGCTAATGTTACATTTTGCATTCAAGATTACTCAAGTAGGTTTATCATAAAATGTTTGTTACTAGCATTAAAGAAAAAGATAGTTTGAAGAAAAAAAACTATAACTCATGGACATATGCTTTCACCTTATTGTAACAACAAATCCAAATATAGACTATTAAATAAATTATGTGGTGAACCCCATATGCAAAGCACGAGTTTGCACTATTGCAATTAATGATCCATTAGTTATGTAACTTTGAACCAATAGGCTTTAAATCTTAGTAATTATGATTTGGAGAATTTCGGTAAGTTAAGAATTTAACCTGTGATTAATTAATAGAAAATTATATAATACAATTTCGTCTATCATCTTTCAATTGTAGAGACTTGGCAACCGTTCCTTGTAGATTATATCCTTTTAATATTATATTGCAATAATCCTTAAAACTGATAATATTAAATGGACTTTTGTTACTAAATTTATATGTGATTATGGAATTTTATATATCTATTTTGACATGTTTGAAGAAGAATAAATGTGAACGATCCCTTAATCAGATATCCTAATGACCTTGTGTATTATATGACTAGCAGCCAAATTTTGTTATAATTAGGATTATTTCAACATTAGAGATATGTTAAGATATAACTTGGGGAATTTTACCAATTAAGGGTTCAAATTTATGTTTTAATAGACTAAAGGAATTTTCTATGACATATTTACCAATTATCCTTTAATGTTGCGATAAATAAATTTTAAGTATCAGTTTAAATGTGAACTTATAGTTAGATCTACTTTATATTCATTAAGAGAATGGTCAATAATTTATATTACAGACCTTAAATATTTACCATCGTGGGAGTACTATATGTTAATAGAATCGTGTTACTGGAATTAATCTGGCATGTCTATTAAAAGCCTATCCCATGGCTACAAACATTTATAATATATTGGTGATACATGTATGTCTATTTCTATCCTAAAAAAGTAGTCACATATTTAGTGATAAAAAATTTCCCACCAAAGTGACTATCTTGGAGAAAGCTCAATAAATACATGCAGTTATTGTAGCTCATCTATTCAATATATTAATAATACTACACATAACATCTCCGGCCTGAGGAAACTAAACAACTAAAGAGTATAAGTAATTTATTAATATATAAATGGCAGAGGACTGCATTATATTGAAGACTCATGATCTTTAATATATTATATTAATCGATATTGACTTATGGAATAATGCATTTCATATGAAATATCTTCACGACTCAGATGTCGAGCACATCAAAAATCACGGTATACGTTCATTATGTATGTATTTATTTCTTAAGTCTATTTACGATTTCTTAATGTTCCACTTTTAATTTATACATTCATATTATATAAATATTTCATATTACTTATATAATAGTCTTATGTATAATATTATATTAATTAAATCTTATTTAATTGATTTTAATTAATTAACATTTTTAATTAATTTAATTAATAAAACATTCATATTGAATATTTATTATATACTATTACCTTTACAATATAACACATATATCATATATATGTGTGTTGTTTAATTAATTAACCTTTTAATTAATTTAATTAGTTAAACTATTTTAATCAAAATATATTAATTTTAAATTTAATTCATATACATAAATGTAATGTTATTTTAAACATATCAAAACAACATAACATATATCGTAATATATACTACATGTATACATTTAGTAATCAATTAACTTATTTAATTAATTTATTTTATAAGTCTTATTGATAAAAAATTAAAATTTTCGAAATGAATGTATATTATTTTTTCAAACATTTTGAAATTGTTTATTATATTATAACTTTATAACATATGTATATGTTATTTTAAATTTAACTTTTAAATTTAAAATCTTATATTTTTTATTTTTTAAATAATTTTGAAAATTAGCCCAAAGACCAATTCAAGTTAGGCGCTTTCTATTAGAGACAAACTTTGGACTCACAAATCTATTTGGGTTAGGCTAGTAGCTATATAGGGCAAAGTACTTGATTATCTAAACACATTCATTCCACATTACTTTTTTGGACACCCCACTATCTTGGCCGTGAGCCTACTTAATTAGCAATAACACGGCTGATTTAGACTGCATAGGCTATTGGGCTTCGATATCATTATTGGAACTAAGCCAACCCACAGCAAGAGTAATGGATGAATTTCAATTTTTTTTACCATTTTAGTTTTCTCTCAACGATTCCTTTCCACTATATTTGTTGGGCCAATGTAGTCTAAGTTATTTAGAACATTTCTAAATTTCTTTTCAATAAAATCTTTATTTTATTTAAATTTATAAGAAGATTTTATATTTTAATTAATGTTATATTTGTTATATATATATATATATCTATGTGTGTTTGTGTGTGTTTGTATGATATACACATATGTGTGAGTGCATGTATAACATATCAATTCATGCAAGGTATAACTAGTATAACATGCTCGTGTATAGGTGTTGGGATTTACACCACAACATACATGTTAGCTCATCTAATAATCAAACATATTGTCCAAATGTAAGTTTATAAACTTTTACTTATATATATATATATAATGTTACATATATAAATAATATTATTATTGTAACGACCGACCTTTTTGGACAGTTTAAACCGACGATCAAATACACATGTCGATTCCAAACCATTCAAAAGGGCAGATGGTTATTGGGATAAATAAGAAAAGAAAAGAAAGAGAAATAAAGGGAATGAAACAACACAGAATCTCACAGCGGAACGATAAAATATAATAGTCAAATAAACAGTTCATGAAGCTGTTTACTATAATTTGACAATTATTTATACAACATTTATCAGAGTTATACATACACAACAGAACAAATAAAATAATGCAGCAGATAATATGATGCAAGGGTAATAATAGTAATAGTATACCAAATCTTCGTCTTCATCCTCCAGAATAGATCTTCAAAAATCTGAAAAACTCAGGACTGACCCGAGCGTAATGAAAAGACAAAACACTCGAGTCAGGACTAAAATATCCTTATGAAAGTTAAATCAATCGTAAATAAATATGAGTGTAACGGCATCAGAGATGTTTACGGGGTTTGACATTTCATATTCAGTGTCAACGTGCGTGCAATAACTTAAGAGATGTTACGGGATTTTCCATCTCTTAAGGATCCGTTAAACTATCTACTATGTAGTAATGTACGCTAAGTAGATAATGCCTATCAGTAAAATAAAGTATCAAAATAGCGTTAAGGCGTTACCATAATCCCCCTTAACACATTTTTATAATGCCATAGTCTATACAGCACCGTAAGCCCCACCGTAAACTGGTGGTTATCAGAGGGTACCCCATAGGTATAACACAAAGCATAACGTAGTGGTCGCGAATAGGATAATCAGTATGACAAGGTACATGAGGCGATACCAACTAGGATACTAGTAGTTGCGTGATCCGGACTGATGTTGGGCATAGCCAGCAGCCACCCCAACACCGCGAAACAACACTCCCAAATCAAGGGGTGCACCCAAATCGCATCACAAATGTAATAGATATGGTATCGAAGAAGCGTGTCCGCTAGAGGTGGCGAACCTCAATGGCCCGGCACGGCTCCTGTTTTAGTTATGTCAGGGGTCATCCAATAATCGTTCTCTTTCTTCAGTCAACACGTACACCAAACCATCCACTTCATTCTGGATCAACATCCACGTATAATAGTTATTAAAGTGGTGTTCGGTATCGACAGAGAGTATGTCCATATCCGATCCCGGTCTCTTTAATAACTACGTATTATTACACCGTTGGCTCTTTTACATTTCAAATCGATTCATAATTGATATCAAAATATCATATTCGCTTCAAAAATCGAATCCATTTCAAATATCATCGTATCTATTCAAATGTAAGATTCCATTTCAAAAATCATTTTCGCCTTAATTTCATTTCGATTTCAAAATCATTTCGAATTTCAATGTAAGTTGCAACTTCATTTAAAACAATTCGTATTTAAATTCAAGATTTAAATACAAACATTTCACCTTGTTGACCAGCTTAGAGTTTTAGAAAATAGTTTTTAAGTAGTTTAAAAGTAGTTTTAAATAATTAAAATAGTTAAAAATACTTAAAATCTTAAAATGGGTTTCAAATAGATAAATTAGTTTAAAATAATTTAAATTTGGTTAAGTAGATTTAAATAGATTAAAATAGTTTAAGTATTCAAAAATGGTTTATATAACAGAGTAATTTGAAAAACAAAATAAAACAGCTTCAAAACCAATCTATTTCAATTTATAACTTCCCAATTCAAATCAATTTCAATTTCCATTCTACCGATTCAATTTCGATTTCAATTCAAATCAATGTCAACTTTGACTTCAAATTTATTCAATTCTATATTCACCTTAAATTTGTTCAATTTCAATTTATATCAATTCGGAGCTTGATTTTTCAAAATATCCGTTTATAACACTTAACAAAATTATCTTTCAATATTCAAATTTTAAAACCCAATTACAAACATGGTTCAATTTCAAGCTCAATTTCAAAATATCTTTTTATATCGCTTTTACTTAGTAATGCTCAAAGCTCGAAGTAATGTTCAATCTTTAAAACAAATAAATTTTCAAAATTCAATTATATCCAAATTTTAAATCTCAAAGTCTCAACTTAAATTATTTAACTAAATTCCTTTAACCAAAATTTATTTCAACATTCCAAACTCAATTTTTCGATAAATTCGATTTCTATAAATTGATTTCTATTTATAACTTTTAAATCAAACATTTAAATAAATTTCAAATCGACGATTTCAAAATTTATTAATTTAGCCAATTCGGTGTCCGTATATAATTTTCTATCCTATGGCCAAGTAGTTATCTATTTCAATTAAATGTCAGGGATGAATATATATCACTTAAATCGAATCACAGTTTCATATGTATGCATAACAGTATATATAAGCAAATAAACATCCAAACATTTAAATATCAACCAACAACATCCATCATTCAATAGACAATACAATTCATGGCAGTTTCATAGTTATCAATGTCAGGTAATTTAATCGCAATCCAATTTCAATTTCAATTTAAATTTAACTGTCAATTTAATTTCAACGGTTAATTCAAATGACAATCCATATGACAATTAAATTTATCAAACAACGACAAATAAAATCATAACACTACATAATGTCAAATTAACTAGCATAAAGATATTTAGTACGTTGTGAGCGTTATAAAACACTCACCTTGATTTTTATGATTTTAAATCAAATCGAACGACGTTCGATTTAACCCAAAATTTTCTCTAGCTCCAAACGTTTCCAATCCAGTTGCATCGCGTAGCATTCGCGAATACGATCCCAACACACTTCGTTTTGTCATAATCCGACCTCGCACCAAAAAGTTATCACATTTTAAACTTTAATGAATTTTTATATAAATTAGTTTACAAATACTTATATAATTTACCCTATAATCCATCACAGCCGTCCACCCCATTCTAGCAAAATCACGGCCGTGACTTTCATCTTCCCTTTTTGTTCACGCTCCAGTATTTGGACGCGCAAGAACGCACCCTCACGCGTGAATCCCTGATGGCAGAGCCACCACGACGCGACCGGAAATCGATCAACTTCAACCAGAACGCTCGCCTACACCCCCCCGACCTCCATGCCAAGTGCGGCGACGTCCAGTGCCACCACCGCCTCGAGATACGTGCACGAACTGCATACGAACGCGGCCCATTTGCCGTTGATTTCCTCGACTATAAACAATCATAACCATATGGATTCATAGCCCTCATTGTCGTCCACAATTTCCATGTTGAACATTCCATGAATCGATGAACGGATTAGACGAATTTGAGGGGAGAAGACGACGAATTCTCGGCCATAGAAAATAAAAGCGGCGGCCTGAAGTTATAACTAGGGTTTTGCAATTGAACGTGCCTTTATAACAAATTTAATTATTATTTTTAATATTAAATCCACTTATAACCATTTTCTCAAACGATCTCCAAACAACGCGTGCCGTTTGTCGTTTCTAAGTTTTACCCTGCGTTTCGGACACAATGGAACAGGTTTCGGGAGTCAATTCGATCATATGTGCGAGTTACGGAAATAAACGATCGATTTTAAATTAAACCGATTAAACGAATTCTTATGCGTTTTGGCTCGCCCCGGACAAACGGTAAATCCGATTGACATGAAATTTGAAATCTTACAATATAATCACGTTACGGATCCGATGAAACTAGTTTCGTCAAAATCCGAGACTGTTTGAAAAATGAGTATTTTAACTCGCCAAATTAATATTAAAACAATTTCAACGCGTTTCGAGCTGCCACGGTCAAACGAAAACTCCGATTGCTACGAAAATTGAAATCCGATAATAACTAACTATTACGGATCCAATGGAATTGGTTTCGTCCAATTCTGAGACTATTCGAAAATTGGCTATTTTCCAGTCGCTAATTAAATATTAAAATATTCAATTTTCGCAAATAAATTTTAAATTCAGTTTTAAAAGTTCTATAACATCACTATAACTCGAATATGATAAAATAAAATTTTACAAATCATTTTTAATCATATTAAACCCGTTATTCAATTTATCCAATAAATTCCAATTTAAAAATCTTATTAACTCTATTAAAATCCAAATATAACTTACATTCACTTTGGAAACCAATTTGAATCATATTAAATCAAATTTCAATTATTCACTCCATTTCCATATATTAAATTTCAATATCAAATTAATCATATCAAATTCGAAATTTAATTTATTCAAACATTCGTAATATTAAATTTAACAAATTTGATTATTCTTAAATCACTATCTTTTGAAATATTCAAAACGAACTTATAAAATTTAACAAATTAAAATTATAGAACAACCATTTTCATTAAACAGTTATTCGATTCCCGTTATTCAATTATTCAATAAATTTCAAATATTAAATTTAAACAATTTAACTGTTCAATATTTGACGGATTTCAATGTTGGAAAATAAATTTTTTATTATCAGTCGATTTACTATATTACATTAAATGAATTCCACATTATTATTTAACTACAGTTAGAGATAATGCACTCAACTAATATATAAACTTTCATTTCAATTGCAATTGGTTCACAAATTCAATTCGACTAACTAAATGAATAGGTAACTTAAATAATTATCACCGTTACTTTTAATTACTTATAAGTTTATTATTTATAAACAAGTGTCACAATTACCTATTCAATACAAATTCATTCAATTACCTTTGACTACATATTATTTCAATTGATTTGGGATTTTATTCAATTCATAAATAATTAACTTAGATAAAATCTTGTTGCATTTCATTCTAGTCATTATTTTTCCAAACGACTTACAATTTTTTTCTAACACTAAATCACGAAATCTTATTAAATTAGCTATTTTAATTATCGAAAATTTACGGGTCGTTACAATTATTTAAATAATTTTGTGTATATATATAAACATAAGTCTAAAACATATTAACATTATATATATTTACAATTATATGAATCTATATTTAAATCATTTATAAAATATATTAAATAAATAAATATATTGCTGTAAGCTAAAAACAATATATACATGTATATAAAAAAATTAACATGTATATACATAACACAATATAATATAAATATAGATTAATACTTATAAAATGCACAAAATATAATTTTAATAAATATATATTTACCTGATCATGCAGTTAATATTGAACTATCGAGGATTAACGCTCACACGTCACTTAATAGGTGGTGTGATATTTTGGCTAAATTTATCCCTTACTTGGTTTCGATAAAATCCAATTTTACTTTGTTAAGCGTTATCCAAGCATGACTATCATTTCACTAATTCTCTCCGTCAACAATATCGCTTTGGACTTATGAAATTTGCTAACGGTCATAATTTCAATATTGTCTGTATTCAACTGTATAGTCTAAGCATAAAGTCCTTGGCTTAATAATAACAATCATTATTTCGAACTTCTCTGAGAGATTTTGACTTTGAGTTGACTTGAATTGACCATGATACTAACCCTCATATGACCAAGAACATGAATCCTCTCTTGAATAATGTTTCACTTCTAATACTTTCACTCAACCCAACTATGGTCACTCGATGGACTTCTTAGCATGATTTGATAATAATCAAAGTGGAGCTTTCATATCAACGATCTACAGTATTCTCAAGTTAGGAGAACTATCTAAATCAGCCGCATCAATATTTTCTGTTTGACCTTAGTTATATTAACCACAGAAAACTATCGAGTGGGCCATTCCATAGTTATCTAATAATTATCAATATGTAACCCTTAGGTACCCCAATAGTCATGAATAATACACTGTCCAACATTTGAAGAGCGTTTTGTACTCTAGTCTCAACAAAAATATTGAAATCCAGTCTTATTGTATCTTGACTAGAGATATTTAAAATGGCGTGTTTATTATATTGTGATACCATGCTCGTGATTACAACTATTTGTAATTACTACCAAAAACCACACCATTTATGGATTTTTTTTATTAAATATATTTTAATTAATTGTTTAATTATTTATAATACATTATAACAAAATATAAAAAATCACCTTTATTACAAATGAGAATTAAATATAGAGTTAATAAATTTACAATATATTACAAAATTTCCCCCAGAGCATACCCTTAGCCCTATCCATCTTCCACTTACAATTGGGGCCAATTATGGAATCTCAATCCTTCCCCTTTGATCATCTTCTCGGGAGAACGGAGCTAGTCTTTTAGTGAATGGATCTGTTATGTTATCTTAAGTATCTACCTTTTGTATCACGACATCTTTTTTCTCAATGTATTCTCGAATGAGGTGGAACTTTCAAAGAAAGTGTCGTGATTTCATGTGTACTCTAGGCTCCTTTGAAATCTACATCGCTGTATTGTTATAATAGAACAATGCAATAGAATTATTGGTATCGGGAATCACTCTAAATTCGCTCAAAAACTTGTGTATCCAGACAACCTTTTTAGCTGCTTCATTGAAGGCGATGTATTTGGGCTCTATCATCGAATCAGCTATTGTTTCATACGTAAAACTTTTCCAACTAATGGCTTTGCCATTAAGCGTGAAAAATAACCAGACACTAAATTACTATCATCTATATCACTTTGAAAGCTCAAATCCATATACCCCTTCATATGGAGGTCTCAATTGTCGTATATGAGGAATAAGTCCTTAGTATATTTTAAGTATACATTTTATGGCCATCCAATATTTTTCTCCAAGGTTAGACTGGTATCGACTTACACATCCCAATGCGCATGCCATATTTGATCTAGTACATATCAAAACATACATTATGGATCCTTTGGCTGAAGCATAGGGGATCCTCTTTATATGCTATTTTTTCTAATCAGTATGAGGAGCATCCTTCTTAGAAAAGATGATTCCTAACTGCATTGGAACGTTTCCACACTTGGAATTCTTCATATTTAACCTCTTTAATATAGTTTCTATGTACTGGAGTTGGGACAATCCCAATATCCTCTTGGATCCATCTCTATAGATCTTTATACCTTGTATATAGAATGCTTCTACCAAATCCTTTATTAAGATGTTCTTGGAAAGCCAAGCTTTCACTGATTATAACAACTAAGTGTTATTACCAATCAATAATAGATTAGCATATAGTACTAAAAATACAATGGAATTTCCTTGTTCCTTTCTACATACAGAAGCTTTCTCTATGTTCTGATGAAAACCAAACTGTTTGATTAATTTATTAATATACTTACTCCAACTCCCTGAGGCTTGTTTTAGTCCATAAGTGGACTTTAACAACTTGCAAGTCTTGCCTTCACCATTGATCACAACGGGCTATGACATATAGTGGTCTCTTCTAAATCACAATTTAGGAATGTCAACTTTATGTCCATTTGCCACATTTCTCTGTCATATAATGCTGCAATGGCTAGCATAATCTGAATGGACTTAAGTATGGTATGGGTTGAAAAAGTTTTTTCATAATCAACACCTTAAATTCGACGAAATTCTTTCACCACTAGCCTAGTTTTGCAGGTCTCTACTTATTCATCCGCATTTATCTTTTTCTTAAAAATCCATTTGCAGCCGATGGGTTTTATCCCTTTTGGTACGTCCGAAAAAGTCCATACTTTGTTCTTATATATGGAATCCATCTCAGATTTCATTGCTCTAAGCCATAGTGCAGAGTTTTTACTCTGTAGTGCTTATTGGAAAGATAGAGGAGTGTCATCATCTAAGACACGGTCCTTCTTTTCACTATCCACAAGAAAACTGTAGTATCTCTCTAGTGTGCAAGATTCCCTATTAGACCTTCTAATAGGTTGAGTGTTGTCGTATATTGGTGAGCTAGGTTCTCTTACCGTTTCAATCTCAGCGTTTGTCTCTCGGATCTAATCAAAGTCTATAAGTTTGCTTTTAATTTCTTCTGATAGAAATTCATTTTCTAAAAAGAAACGTGTGTTGAAACAATCATTTTTTGCTCCTTTAAATCTTACACAAAGTCGATCTTGCCTTAAGCTTATTAAGGCCAATATTTTTAACATAGGCTGAACAACCCCACACTTTCAAATAATCGAAGTGGTGTTTATTCTCATGTCATATCTCATATGGCATCTTAGGCGCAAATTTAAGGGATATTAAATTCAACATATGCGTTGCGGTTTCCAATGCATATCCCCAATAAGATAAAGCAACTCAATTTTACTCATCATAAAATGAACCATATCCAATAAGGTTCAGTTCCTTCACCCCGACACGTCGTTATGCTATGGAGCATAAGGTGGAGTAACCTGAGAGATAATCCCATTATCTTTTTAGTTCTTGTCCAACATATTTGCCTCCGCAATCAGATCGAAGGATTTAATCTTTTTGTTCCATTGATTTTAAACTTCCTTTTTTACTCCTTAAATTTCTTGTAGACATTGGATTTGTTCTTATAAGATACACATAACCTAGTCTTGAGAAATCATCTGTAAAGGTAACAAGTTTGAACTATTATCTTTGGTTACTACAGGCATTGGACCACATACATCGGTATGTACTACTTCTAAGAGTTCATCAACTCTTTCATTGCTTCCATAAAAGCATGCTTGGTCATTTTTTCTTTAAGACACAATTTACACATGTCAAATAATTCAAAATCAATCGACGGTAGAAAATCTTCGGTTTTTAGTTTATGTAGTCATTTCTCACTAATATGACCTAGCCTACAATGATAAAGATAATTCTCATTTATCTTGCTATTAGATATTCACAAAACATATATAATTTGTATTGATCACATAAATGCCATTTTCAAGAGAACTATCACAAAATTTATTTCCATTCAAACTAATATTCATAACATTATTTGCATAATGAAATATATATATCCAGTCTTAGACAGTCTAATAAAAGAAATAATTTAACAAATAAAGTCTTTTACATAAGAGCGTTTATTTAATATCAAATAAAGACCACTAGAAAAACATAAATGAAAATCTCCCACTACCATTGTGTTTGCGATAGCCCCATCGGCAACTTGGAGTCCTATTTCTCCCTTTGTCCCACGATGCCAGTTCCTAAGCCCCTGTAACGAATTACAAATGTGAGTTCCAAATCTTGTATCTAAACTCAAGGCATTTTATTGATTACAAACTATTTTGAATCATAAATGTACCTAATGGAGCCATATAACTGTTATGCTTTTTTCTTTCATAGTCTTAAGGTACTCGAGATATTTCTCTTCCAGTGTCCTTTCTTACGACAATGTTGACATTCACCCTTGTTGTTAACACTTCTCTTTCCTTTCTTACTTTTCTTTTTACCATCTCTCTTTTGCTTCTTTGAACTATTCCAAGATGACGACCCATTTTTAACTGTAAATATAATCGACTGATCCTAAATTGTGACTCTATCGACCTAAACATATTGAGGACCTCCGTGAGATTCATATTCATATTGTTCATGTTATAGCTCAGTATGAATGATTCAAATTGCCCTGTAGCTCATACTTATAGTCATGTCCAATGATGCAAGCTTATCAATATAACTCTTTACCTTCATCACATAATCTCCACCTTCTATACCTTTTGCATTTTGGTGTTGACCAATTCCTTAGTAGTCTCGTAGCTTACTGAACGAAACTGCTTACCAAAAAGTGCCTTGAATTTATCAAATATCTCATAGACAGACATTGATTCGTGTTACATTTACAACCGCTTGTCTAGAGTATACAATACGAACAACAGGGTGATTTTGAGGTTAGCCACCCACTTACTATAAGAAGATCTCCATGATCATTATTAGCGGGTCTAGTTAGTGGTGCACAAGTTATAGATGACTAAACTCACTCGTATGTAGAAGCTATCTTTATAGCTCGTAGCAAATAGACATAGTTGTTTAGTTCAGTTAATCGATCGCTTCATTAAGAAGTATTGGATTCTACATTATCTGCAAGTTTAATGGGTAAATTATTAGGACATTAACATAGTAGATATTCTTATAATATTAGCAAGGATAAACTTTACATCTCATTTTACTAATAAGCCCTCATTAGCATTTTATTTTTCGCCATACCCTAAGTCAAAATATAGATGTAACGATCCGGATTTTTAGCCATCTGTTATTGAAAAAATTAACTAATTTTAATTACTAAAACATAAATTTTTATAAGTCAAGTAGATAAATTTTCTGACAACTGAAATATCTGAATCTATAGATTGATTAAACTATATTAAATTTTAAATGTAAATTTCTGAATAAGGAAAAATTAATATATATATATATGTGTGTGTGTGTGTGTGTGTGCGTATGTATGTATGTATGTGAACTTCCCAGTTTCAAACTCGTGATAAAATATCTATATATTCTATATACAAATATGGATACAAGCTCCATTTTGATGGCAAAAATATATATA
This sequence comes from Allium cepa, assembly GCA_030765085.1. Classification (NCBI taxonomy): domain Eukaryota; kingdom Viridiplantae; phylum Streptophyta; class Magnoliopsida; order Asparagales; family Amaryllidaceae; genus Allium; species Allium cepa. The sequence goes on from CM060943.1 coordinate 733,975,694, forward strand.
AGTTATATGTATGTATATATTGTTTATAAAAATATTGTATATATAAATAAATACATGAACATGAATGTATAAACTTCATAATGGAAAATTTTAAATTTATGACTATATATATGGGTATGTGTTTACAAAAAAAATGTATATGGAAATATAAATATCTATATATAGGAAAATTTGTGTATATCTAAATATATATATATATATATGAATATGTAAATAGTAAAATATATATGTGTATGTATGTGAATATGATGAAATGGATATATATATATATATATATATATATATATATATAAATGAAATAGGTAAAAATGTAAATATGGATATGATGACGAAATGTATACATACATGTGTGTGTGTATATGCTAGTGAATATATAAACAGGTATATATGATAAACATATGCATGTGAGAACATATATGTATATATGTATGTGTGTGTGTATATGCACAAGAAGCAACATCATAGCAAAACTTATTATCAAGCATACAGAAGATAGAAATCAATTCAAGCTATAATACATCAAATCAAAACATAAGAAATCAAATCAGCGTATAAAGGAACAAATCACTCAAATAAAATCAAATAAGAAAAAAAGGAATGAAATGAGGCATGTATATTCATGGATAGGCAGCCACCCTAGTGTTCACATAACCAACCTAGCATTCTCACTATCCACTTCATCTTGTATATATACATGTCCGGGCTTGTTCATTGTTCATAATATAATAAAAAAAAGATCTGCTAACAACCTAAAAGGCAAGTGATGAAGCTTGGAGGGAAAAATAAAAGAAAACATAACCAGCAGTTCAACATTTTTCTTAAAACTGTGAGTAGAACTCCTAAAATTTGTTCACGGGTTATCTCATCTGCATATGTATATGACTTTGATTATGATCTGTGTCAAGTGTATATAGGTTTCTATGTTAATATGTGTATGTACATGTGCGTTAGACATGTGTAGTTCTACCTATAACTCAAAACCACTGTGCTTCTCCTACAAAAAAAGCTTCTTTGTTCATTGTTTTTTTAAAATTAGTTAAGACCTTTAAGTTTAAAAATCAATATATCATCACCTACCAAGTTTTAAACCATGATTTCAAAACGAAAGTCATTTGATTTTGAGTATATAACATGGTAAAATTTATTTCACTGAATACCATTAAGAATAGAGAGGGAAAACAACCTACAACAGGGTGTGAGTCGAATTTGGTCGTGATTCATGTTTCACAAATTAACAAATGGATTATACAGTGATGGTTGTTGTGGAAAAACATGAATTTTAAGATTTGTTTGGGATTTTTTTATGCTATGTAGAGGTAGAATTTTGCAGATGAAAGGATTTTGGAAATTCATCAAATTCCGGCGACATGGCGATTGTTGGGGGTGTGACATTGGACGTGGAGGAGGAGAAGACGATGGGGAATCTAGGAAAAATGGAGCAGTAATTTTCTATTGTGGGTATTGGCTTAACGAGGTTGAACTAGGGTTTCGAGTGGGTTGTTTGTGGTCTCGATTTCGTGAGGAATGGAGAAGCGCAGAGGAAGATGTAATTATGCACGCCTGGGGAATAAGAAAGAGGAAGTGGTGGTGAAGTTTTGGCCGTGGTTTGGTGATGAATGGTGGCAAGGGTGGCCAAGGCGAGGGGTTTGAATCCGGTTCGGTTGGGTTCCAGGCTTGGGAAAGTAATTCAATTTCAAACGAAGGTTGTGATGTGGTCTCCAGGTGGTGGAATGGGTCATGGTGGTCAAAGGTAATGTGGTAAAGGAGTCGGTGGCAAAGTTCGATCGTCGGAGTATGCGTGCATATGTACATGTTTGTGCACATTGTTGGTTCGAATAGAGGAAAGGAAGGAGCCAGGAAAGAACTAGAAGAAAAAAAGAGAGGAAAGAGGATGGTCGGGAAGAATGGATGGGCCGAAGGGAAGGAAAAAGAAGAGAAAGAAGAGAAGGTAAAAGGAAAAGAAAGAAGAAAGGAATATATGTGTGTGTGTGGATTCGAGATGGTTAGGTTGTTTTTTACGGGATCAGTTGTAAGTAAATGACCTATAACTCTTAGGCTCGTTATGCTTTGTTTCAAAATGGTAGAAAAAGAAGAAGGAAGGGTTATTGGATTTGGGCTAGCAATCTCATCAGGATTTTATGCAAATTGGATGATTTAAATAATTGAAGTGAACGAATAAAGAATCATTTATTTGACTAATTATTTAATTAATGAATTTTAAATGGATTTTTAATTTTGATTAATTTAAAATAAATAATTTTATTAAATTTATCTTGCTAACGGGTAATCTGGAATAAAAACTAACTCGTCTCCGTTAGTTGGAACCAACTAAATCCTGAATTGTAAAACTGATTTAATATCAATTATAAATCGTTGATTGAAGTTAACGATCTGCGCTTTGATAGAAGTTCCTTGAATATTGATTATCTATTGTCTGTGTCACTAAGTAGCCAAACGAATTAAAGTCATTAAAATAAAACGTAGGACACGTTATAGAAAAAGTAAATCGACTCGTACTGACTACTATTTTGATTTTGGAAGATGTGATGATTACAAGTAAATAAATTTTTGAAGAGATCGGGACCTGATATTAGTGTTATCCGTAACCACTTCACTCTAATAACCACCACGAACCTTAACGTTTTAATTGTAGAGACTAGTATACTAGGTTTTAGTTAATGTAACAATTTCGGCCATAATCAGTACTTATACTTAGACACTATTATAATATAACCGGGTATTCTACTAAAATGTTTTGATTATTGTAACGGAAAAATCCATCGTGTTTATGTGTGATGCGGTCTTACGAGATATCTTTATTTTCAAAGGATTTGATAAATTAAGTAATTCAAGTTAAGTATGTGTACTCATGCTAGTTTTCCAGACTGACTCGGGTGTAACTTTATTGTAATGCTCAAGTCAAACCGAGTATTACAGATTCTATTTTGGGTGTTATGAAGCTCAGGAGACAAACTGGATAGTGGAGACGTATTGCACATACTTGATCATATTCCGTTGTGTAATGTAGGTTGTATATTCAGCATTTGTAAGGGCAAGTTATTATAACAGTCCAGATTTCTATTTTGATGGTTATACTCAGATAATTTGTATGGAAATTAACAGTTACAGTTCTTTTGTATAAAAATCTGTTATTATATATTATTTTTATTCCACTACGATTGTGAGATTCTATATTACTGTTATTTCTATTTCTTCTTCCATCTCTTTTCTTCTTAAACCCTAACGATTTGGTAATTCCGACACTCGATTGCTCTACACCCTATACAGTGAACGTATTAGTGTCGATTTTCGAGGGTCGAAAATCAACAGGTCGTTACATGTGGTATTGAGCCGAAGGTTAGGCGAGAAACTTGGCTTTAGTGGGAATTACTCATTAGAGATAGGGTCAGTAGTACTCCAGAATGAGTTGATTGTATGATATATAAGAGCGTACTTATTATTTCCTTATATGATAATTTTAAAGGATAAACAGTTTTAAAATATATTTTTTACATAAGATTATATTTAGAAATTATATAAGCATAATTTATAAATGTGACTTATTAATTAAAATGGATTTAAATTGAGAAGTTTTGAATCTAAGTCTCGAAAAATTTGAAATGTGTTTCAACGTGTTTGAGGAAATAACAAGTAATGTTATTTAGAATATTTTTAATATAGAAAATTTTGTTTTGAAAACAAGGGTTGTTTCGGAAATTACGATGGAATTTGTTTTGGATAAAACCAAGGTTGATTTAAAATTTAAAACTGTGATTTGGTATATTAAGGGATATATGTGTGTGTAATTTATATATGATTTCAAGGTGATTTGAAATTAATACCGGGTATTTTGAATTCTAAATTCCCATTAAAATGAGAAATAGAACCAAAGGGAAAATAAGTTTTGAACTTATAAGTGGGAAGTGATATTAATAAGAATTGAATTTTAGAATGTAAAATTTTAAATTGAGTAAGTTTGATTAGATTGAATGAATTGGAAAATCAACTCAACCTAAGTTAAATAAGTTTGAACTTATAACCTGAAATTGGAAATTTCAAGACAAAATTAAAATTTAACTTATGGAAGTTAAATAAATCAAATTGTAAAAAAGGAAAGGTATAGATTTGATAAAAAGGTTCAAAAGAAGTTATGTATGAATGATTTCAAAACGATTTTTGAAATAAAATGGCTTTTGAATTTTGGAAACTAGTAATGAACCCAATTACCGATTTAGTGAGTTGTACTGCAAAATTTGACCTTGGATATTGGAATTTAACTTATGATAAGTAAACAAGGAAGTCGAAGGAAATTGAATTTATTTGTAATAAATTAAAAATGGCTAAGAGAAAATTTAGTTAGTTTTATGAATTTAGTTATGTCTTGGAAACTTTAGAAGTATAAAAATGATCGAGAACAAATAAAGAAGATACATAGAAATAAGAATAATAACTGAAATTCAATTAATCGAGGTTTTAATTATAGGTTAGGAAGTCCTATTAGAATCTAGTCTAAGTTGTAAAAGACAGCAAAGGGAGAAGAATACAAGGCAAGACGTAGGGAGCAGAAAGCAGCTTCACGTAAGGCACGGGAAGAAGAAAGAATGGAACTAGAGAAATGAATTAGTGAAAGAGCTGGACTAGGTCCTTATGATAATAACATATGTTATAGATGTCACAGTAAAGGGGGCATTACACAGCTAGGTGCATTAAACCAAGAAAGGAAAAGAATGAGGAAGTCAAACATTTTCGCTCTGAGATTTCATGCTTTAAGTATCGTGAGAAAGGATATTTTCTAAACCATTGCCCTAAGGTGAGGAAGATGAAACATAAACCCATAGTATCGGTCGACGGGTCAACCATTTGCTACCATTATAAAATGATGGAACACATCGCTAGAAATTGTCCCGAGAGACGAAATAAAAAGCAAGTTGTGAAATGCCCCGCGAACGGCAGGAAAACATCAAAGATGGAAGTATAGAGTTCTTTTGTGGCAAATACAAGAAGTGGGGACACCCAGATATAGATTGTATGAACGATTTTGATGAAATGTCAGGAAATACTTAAGGAAGTTTTTTTCGAAAGCGGAGTGGTGAGAAATGGCAAGTAGTTTTTATTGTAATATAAGTAGGGCCTTAATACATCAAGATTTATGACCTTTTGTAAGACTTTTATATGAATGGATGTAATTTTCGAACTTACTTGTTGTCGTAGTCGGTCGATGTTGTGAAATATTTTTGAAGAAATATGATCTTATATAAAATCACTTTTTATATTGATTTGAATGTAAATTTATAATTCCTTAAACATAAATGTGAAAATTTATGAGAATGAAGATTGAATAGTAACTATAATTGGAATTTACTTTATAAAAAGTAAGAAATGTTACAATTAACTTTGTAGAATAATCGAGTTTGAAATTTTTTGATGAGACTATATATGTTGGTTATATATTCAAACCCCCTTTGTTGAATTCATAACATAAGGAAATGATCCTTGAAAGATATTTGGAAATACTAAATGGAGTTTATATAAATATGAAGAGGATTCAAAAACTATTGACCCTAAAATTATTCAAGTGGGAGAGGACGATCGTATATGTATATGTGAATGAAACGGAAAATAGTTTTGGAGCTTACTAATCTTTAAGACATTTGGTTTTTGCAAATAGTCATTTTGGAAATTAGATAAAATGAATTCAAAAACTATCCATTTTTAAAGGTATCGATTATATATATATATAAATATAATTTATAAGGGATGCTTATAGAGGATATGATTTGAAAGATATTGTGTATATATATAGTAGATATGTTTTGAAATTAAAAGTGTGGAAAGGCACCCGCCACAGAAGTTGGAAATTTGGAGTAGGAGATCCACTGATCCACTGGGTGGGTCTACCTTAGAATCCACAGGATGGGTTCAATTAGAATTAGGGTCCTAGAGGATGTCTAAACAAAAACTTATGAGTTCCTAGTGATCATGTTTGCATAGCGAAAATCGAGGGGTATTATACCTACAGTTACGTATGATTTTGCTAGGATAGCAACGTAACCTTTGTGTAACTGCGATCTATGAGAGTTGGTAGTGTAATTCAAGAGGCAAGGATTGCCTATAGTTACGTATGGTTTTGCTGTGATAGCATGCAACCTTTGTGTAACTGCGATTTATCGTGGTTCCATAGCGTAATTCGGGAGCCATAGATTGCTTATAATCTACATTTGGTTTCATTAGGATAGTGACGTAACCACCAGTAGCTGCGATCTATATGGCTTTTTTGATAGCGTAATTCGATTGGCAATGATTGCCTATAGACTACTTACGGTTTCGCTGGGAAAGCAACGCAACCATCGTGTAGCTGCAGTCTATCGTGTTCCCAGGGCATAAATCGAGGGGTGTTGATGCCTACAGTTTACATATGATTTCGTCGGGATGGCAACACAATCGTTGTGTTAACTGCGATCCGTGGTGGTAAAGAAGGATAAAGAGGGTGATACTTTCCATATCATTTTTGAAAAAGATTTTCAAGTATTTTCACTGGATGTTGAAATGGGTCTACAAAGTATTTAGAGACCTTTAGTCCTACGCCTGATCAACGTATGACTAAATTTCTGTAAGAAGAAGGATGGACTTGTTAAGACATTGAGTTATGGAAAAATATTTTAAAATCAAACTAGCTTGGTAATGCTATGTAATTTAAAGTGGATGTGTCCAAATATGTATAACAAATGAGTAAGAAGTTTAGAATGTTTAAAAGATTGTTAATTTAGCAATATATGTCAAAATTCTAGTTCTTGCTTCATTCCTTTTCGAGGACGAAAAGTTCTACGGGGGTTGTAACGACCCGGATTGTCATCCATCTGTAATTAGGATAATTAACTATTTTAAATTATTGGAATATAAATTTTTATAAGTCAATTAGATAAATTTTCCGATAATTGAAATATCTGATTCTATAAATTGATTAAACTATATTAAGTTTTAAAATGTAAATTCCTGAATAAGGAAAATTAATATATATATATATATATATGTATGTATGTATATGTGTGTGCGTGTGTACAAACATCACCATTCCAAACTCGTTATAAAATATTTATATATCTATATAAAATATGTATACAAGCTCCATTTTGATGACAAAAATATATATAAGTTATATGTATGTATATATTGTTTATAAAAATATTTTATATATAAATAAATACATGTACATGAATGTATATACTTGATAATGGAAAATTTCAAATTTACGACTATATATATGAGTATGTGTTTATAAAAAATATGCATGTGGAAACGTAAATATCTATATATAGGAAAATTTGTGTATATTTTAAAAATATATGTACGAATATGGAAATATGTAAATATATATGTATATGTATATGTATGGGAATATGATAAAATGGGTGTATATATATAAAGGAAATAGGTAAAAATGTAAATATGGATATAATGACAAAATATATACATAAGCATATATATATATATATGCAAGTGAATATGTAAACAGGTATATATGATAATCATATGCATATGAGAACATACATATATATATATATGTGTGTGTGTGTGTGTGTGTGTGTGTGTGTGTGTGTGTTTGTGTGTGTGTATGTGTATGCACAAGAAGCATCATCGTAGCAAAACCTATTATCAAGCACACAAAAGATAGAAATCAAGTCAAGCCATAATACATAAAATCATCTTATAAAATCAAATCAAAGCATAAGAAATCAAATCAGCATATAAAAGGTCAAATCACTCAAAATAAAATCAAATAAGAAAAAAAATGAATGAAATGAGGCCTGTATATTCATGGATAGTCAGCCACCCTAGTGTACACATAGCCAACCTAGCATTTTCACTGTCCAATTCATCCTATATGTACACACACACACATACATACATGTCCGAGCTTATTCATTATTCACACATATAATAAAAAAAAAATCTGCTAACAACCTAAAAGGAAAGTGATGAAGCTTGGAGGTAAAAAGGAAAAGAAATGATAAGCAGCAGTTCAACATTTTTCTTAAAACTATGAGTAGAATTCCTAAAATTTGTTCAGCAGTTAAGACCTTTAAGTTTAAAAATAAATATCTCATCATCTATCAAGTTTTAAACCATGATTCCAAAACAAAAGTCGTTTCGTTTTGAGTATCGAACATGTTAAAATTTATTTCACTGAATACCATCAAGCATGGAGAGGGAAAACCACCTACAATGGGGAGTGAGTCGAATTTGGTCATGATTCAAATTCCACAAATTAACAAACGGATTATATAGTGATGGTTGTTGTGGAAAAACATGATTTTTTAAGATTTGTTTGGGATTTTTTACGCTATGTAGAGATAGAATTTTGTAGATGAAAGGACTTTGGAAATTCGTCGAATTTCGGTGAAATGGCGAATGTTGGGGTATGACGTTGGACGTGGAGGAACAGACGACGGGGCATCTTGAAAAAATGGAGCAGTAATATTCTATTGTAGGTATTGGCTTAACGAGGTTGAACTAAGGTTTCGAGTGGGTTGTTTGTGGTCTCGGTTTCGAGAGGAATGGACGAAAGCAAAGGAAGATGTACGTGTGCGCGCCTGGAGGAAAAGAAAGTGGAAGCGATGGCGAAGTTTTGGCCGAGGTTTAGTGATGAATGGTGGCGAGGGTTGCCTAGGCGAGGGGTTTGAATTGGGTTCGGTTGGGTTCCAGGCTTGGGCGAGCGGTTCGATTTCGAGCGAAGGTTGTTTTGTGGTCTCTAGGTGGTGGTATGGATCACGGCAGTCGAAGGTAATGTGGGAAAGGGGTCGGCGGCAAAGTTCGATCGTCGGAGTACACATGCACGTGTACACGTTCGTGCATGTTTCTTGTTCGAATGGAGGAAAGGAAGGAACCAGGGAAGAACTTGAAAACAAAAAAAAGGGGAAGGAGGATGGGCCAAAGAGAAGGATAAAGAAGAGAAAGAAGAGAAGGAAAAAGGAAAAGAAAGAAGAGAAGAAAATGAAAAGAAAGAAGAAAGGAATATATATATATATATGTATGTATGTATGTATGTATGTATGTATGTATGTATGTATGTATGTATGTATGTATGTATGTATGTATGTATGTATGTATGTACGTATGTATATTCAAGATGGTTGGGTTCTTTTAGGGAAGTATAACTAGTTGTTAATAAATAACCTATAACTCTTAAACTCTTTCTTCTTTGTTTCAAAATGGAAGAAATGGAAGAAGGAAGGGTTGTTGGATTTGGGTTAGTAATCTCATCAGGATTTTATGCAATGTAAAAAAATTGATGATCTAAATAATTAAAGTGAACGAATAAAGAATTTTTTATTTGACTAATTATTTAATTAATGAATTTTAAATGGATTTTAAATTTTAATTAATTTAAATTAAACCATTTTATTTAATTTCTCTAGCTAACGGGTAATCTGGAATATAAAAAACACGTCTCAGTTAATTGGAGCCAATTGAATCCTGAATTGTAAAATTAATTTAATGCAATTATAAATCATTGGTTGAAGTTAACGATCTTCGCTATGACAGATATTCCTTGAATAGTGATTATCAATTATCTGTGTCACTAAGTAGCCAAACGAATTATAGTAGTTAAAATAAAATGTAGGACACGTTATAGTAAAAGTAAATCGACTTGTACTGACCACTATTCCGATTTCGGAAGATGTGATGATTATGAGAAAATAAATTTTCGAAGAGACCATGATCGGATATCAGCGTTATCCGAAACCAGCTTTATCCGAAACCACTTTGATCTAGTAACCACCACGAACCTTAAAGGTTTGATTGTAGAGACCAATATACTGGGTTTTAATTAATGTAAAAATTTCAGCTACTTTAATGAGTACTTGTATTTAGACGCTATTATGATATCACTGGATTTTTTATAAAAATATTTTGGTTATCATAAGGGAAAAACCCATTGTGTTTATGTGTGACGCGGTCTTACGAGATACCTTTATTTTCAAAGGATTTGATAGATTGAGTAATTCAGGTTAAGTGTGTGCTCATGCTGGTTTTCCAGACTGACTCGGGTGTTACTTTATTGTAATGCTCGGGTCAGATAGAGTATTATAGATTCTATTTAGGATGCTATGGAGCTCAGAAGACGAGCTGGATGGCAGAGATGGACTGCACGTACTTGATTATATTCCATTGTGTAATGTAGGCTTTATATTCAGCATTTATGAGGGCAAGTTATTATAACTGTACGGATTTCTATTTTGATGGTTGTACTCTTATCAGTTGTATGTATATTATTAGTTACAATTCTTTTGTATGAAAATATATTATTATATATTATATTTTGTTGCACTGCTATTATGAGATTCTGTGTTGTTATTTCTGTTTTTTCTTCTTTCTCTTTTCTTCTTAAACCCTAACGATTTGGTGATTCCTACACTCAATTACTTGGCACCCTCTACAATGAACAATTTAGTGTCCATTTTCGAGGGTCGAAAATCGGCCGGTCATTACAATAGAAGTCTTTGGATTTCACTAATAGGTGTTTAGACTCGTATGTCTCGGGATTTTGTAACGGCCCGTAATTTTCAATAATTAAAAATGTTAATTTAATTAGAAATTACGAATAATATTAGAAGATATAAAAATTTTGCAATTTATTTAACGAAATAATAACTAAAGTGAAACGCAATAATGTATTTATAGTTAATTATTTACAACTTGAATGGAATTCCAATTAGTTGAAATAAGGTAAATGTATACTTGGTAATAAATTTAATATAAGAAAACGAATGTAAATATTGAATTTATTAATGAATATATATAATAAATGGTAATTGGATAAAAAAACCAATACTCGATAAATAACTAATATCGGGGTGGAAATAATAAACTTATAAATGTGTGATTAAGAGTTAATGACAACAATTATTATGAGTTACATATATATTTAGTTCATTCAATTGAATTGGAAATCAATTGCAAATAAATCTAAATTAAATGTGACGTTAATCTAAATTAAGGTAATAATTGGGAATAATGTTAATTTTATTCAAAATATGATAATTAGTTGAATTAGAAGAATGGTAATCGGGATTTAATAATTTATTGGAATTTAAAGTTAAATAATTGAATTTATTGCAAATAAATGAAATTAAATATTTATTTACTTCGTTAATGGAGATTAAGATGAAATTTGAGAATATTGATGTAATATACCATGAACCAATGTTAATTTTGTCTATTTGATGATAATGGATTGAATAACACGATTTAAAATTAATTAAATGGAATTATTGAAAATTTAATTTGTAAGTTCTGGATTTAAATGGAATTAAACACCGAAATTGATGGATTTATCAACTTTAAATCCACATCTAAATTTTTTTAAAGTATTGTAATTTTTTTTAAGAAGTCAAAATGATAAAATTTGTTAATTATATAATCAGAACTGAAAAGGTGATTTAATTAATTAATTAATTATTGATTTAATTTAATAGCTGGAAAATAGTCGTTTTGGCCACTGACTCGGATTTCGACGAAATTAGTTTCATTGGATCCGTAACGGTGAATTATTATAGGATTTCAAGTTTCGTAGCGATCGGGCTTGTCATTTGATCATACGGACTCGAAACTCCCAGAAATCAATTTAATTGAAATCGATATGAAATAACTTGATTTTAGTATAACTTCTTCATACGATAGAATTTGGACCTGAAACATGTCCAATTGATTTTAAAATATTTAAAAATCTATTCTGATATATGGGTTGACGCAATTTCATTCCGGAGTCAGAACAGGCTTTTTGGGCCATTTTATCGCTCAAGGCGTATATCAATTATGTCCATCTATTCTATTTTAGCTTTGCATATATATATATATATATATATATATATATATATATATATATATCATTATAAACCCTAGCCTACTTCTTATTCCTCATTTCTGTATGTACAATTCTATTTGCTTCTCCTCTTTCAATGGCAGACAGAACCCTAAATCCCAAAATGCAATTTTAAATAAAATTCAAAGCCAAAATTTTAATCTTTTCAAACTATATCGAATTATATATGGATTTGAAGCTCTTGATGAGCGCAAGTCAAATATATGATTCGTTTTTCAATCTGCATTTTGATGTGCCGAAAATTGGTGAACTGTTCTTGGCTGTTCATCATGCCTTGACCAAAATTGTCCGATTTTCAAAACTATTTCTGGGTATTGTAAAGTGGACCGAGGGAACTTCATCTATACAATTCGTTCGTTGAATCAACGGCTGGATTTTGCATGAAAATTCGGCTAGGGTTTCAAATATTTGAGGTGGCTGTGCGATCTGACCTCGGTTGGGACGTCGTGAGTGCGTGGCTAGGTGGAGATCGCTAACGTGGTGACCGTCGAGCATCGGTGGTGGCGGCGAGGTTCTAGGCGGCGCGTACGTGGGGACGAAACCTGGCGACTGGTTCGGATTCTTGCGTGTTCGGGCGTTGCTGTGAAGCTTCTGTTTCGTGGGTGAGATGAAGGTGACGTGGCCTCTGAGTAAGTTTCGTTTTTATTTTATTTTAATTTCTATTTCATTCGTTCTAATATCAACAACTTTTGCATACGAGGTCCGTTTCACGCGCGGTTTTCTCCACACTAGGTTAGTATTGGAATTCCGGACTTTTTGACGCTGGTTTGGACGAATTCTAAGACTGTTCAAATTTTGGATTTAAATTAGATTTAAATTCAATTTAAATTCAAAAGGTAAGTGTTTTAACCCACTCACAACTTCTAAATTTTCTTATGAATGTTAAATTAATTTCTGATGTGATTAGAAATTTATTTATGACTGTTTGGTATATTTTTATCATCATTCCAGTTAAACTGAATTTATTGAATTAATTGTTATTTAATTTATTATTGCATATAAATTGCCAGTTAAATTGTTATTTAATTTATCATTGAATATAAACTGCCAGTAAATACCTGTTATTTATTATCTGTTCTATATTGATGTTATTATTGAATTGGATGATGATTGTGATAAATGGTTGATGATTGATATTGGATAAATGGATGTCGTATTTCATATTGTTATAAACTGCAAGTTGTTATGCATTTTTATTTCATTCGGGATTGCAGTTTGAAATGATATATAACCGTATTTTTATTTTAAATTATGGATTGAAATGATAAATATCCGTATCACTTGACCATAGGGTAGAAAATTTTATACAGACACCGTGGTCTATATATAAAATATTTTGAAAATGATTTCCATGGTTTTGGAAAAAAATATGGTTTAATGAATATTGATTTTTGATATTATATAAATATTATTTTATACATAGTTAAATGCTTGAATTTAAGCTATGTATAAGTTTGTTAAACAAAAATCATGTTTAATAATAAAATTTGATTTTTATTAAAATAAGTGTGAGTAAGTATTTAAATTTTATTTTAATATAGAGTGTATAATAATTTAAATAAATTAAGGTTGGGAGATAAATTAGAGATTTATTTGAAATTAAATTTATTTACGAATTAAACTCAAAAGGGTTGATGTGAAATTTATTAAATTGGAAATTTTAAAAGGTATAATTTTTATAACTTGATTTTGGGGTCAAGGTGAATATAATGAGTATTTCAAATGAATTGAAGGAAATATTTAGTTATTTGTAATTTGAGTTTTGTTTAAACGATAATGGATTTATAATGTAAAATATTTCAAAGCTAAATAATAGAAAATTTAATTGTTGAATCGAAATTATCAAATTTAGTTTGGAAATTTTGGGATATTTAAAGTGTTGAAATATATCGAAATTGAAATGTTTTATCGAAATTAAAGTGTTTCAAAGTTATGAATTTCAAAGTATTATGTTTTTAAAGTGTTATAATTTCAAATATTTGGTTTCGAAGTGTATAAATTTGAAAGTGCTATGATTTTGAAAAAGGGATGTATTTGAAATAAAATGGATATTGTATTCTGGTTTGAAGTATAAACTATTTTGAAAAGACCGCGGTGTTATAATAACGTTTGGTTGTTAAAGAGACCGGGATCGGAAGTTGTCATACTCTCTGCCAACTCTGAAAACCACTTTAACAACCGTGTACGCGGTGGAGATTCCAGAATGAAGTAGGATGGTGGCGACGTCCTTTGAGGTATGTACGTGGACCCAACTCCCCTGAGTTGGCAAAAGGTGGCTAAAATAGGAGCGATTGACGGGCTAATGAGGTAGCACCTTTGATCGGACACATCCCTTCGATATTATACTCTGACTTTTGGATTGATTCGATGGCCACTTTTGATTTTTTTTATTTGGGGGTGTGGCTCGAGGTGGGCGGTAGCTGCGCGCTACGCGTTACCACTGGCTCGGAAGCGTAATTTGTGTATCTACCCTGGCATTGCCTAGTTGTGTCGTGTCACCGACCCTAGCGCGCCTTGTACGATTTTGGATTTCTCCCGTAGCCCGTGGAGTATTTAGGGTAGTCTCCCGATCTGGAGATGCGCTGATACTGGATGGACTACTGGGACTATTATTGTGTTAAGGGGAATATTGGGTCACTCCTTAAAGCTAGTTTAAAGTAAATTTATTTTACTAATAGACATTATTATAATAGCGTATATTACTACATAGTAAATAGTTAAAGGGATCCTTAGGAGATGTGAATCCCGAACATCTCTTAAGTTACTGCACTCACGTTTGACACTGGAGAGGAGATATCAAATCTCGTACTCATCTCTGACGTCGTTCCACTCATATTTACCAATGATTTAACTTACGTAAGATCTTTTACTTCTAACTCGAGTGTTTTGTCTTTTCAATTCGCTCGGGTCAGTCTGAGCATTTCAGGGTGTGAAGATCTTATTTCTGGAGGACGAAGACGAAGCTTGTATTACAATTATTTATTATATTATTCCACTACATTCTTCCGCTGCATCATTTATTATTCTCTGGTATGTGTAACTCTGATATATGTTGTATAAGTAAAATCAAATGTATTGTAAAACAACTTCATGAACTATTTATTTGATTATTATATTTTGTTGTTCCGTTGCAAGATTCTAGTTTGTTTTATTTCTTTCTCTGGTTTTCTTATTTACCCCAATAACCATCCGCCCTTCTGTATGGTTTGAGTCTGACGTGTGTGGATTATCATCGATTTAAAGCGTGCAAAAAGGCGGGATGTTGCATCTGGTATCAGAGCTTTGGTTTAGCGATAACCTTAGCTTTGTAGGGTCTGACTCTTTATTAATAGGGTAGTAATACCTTATGATGAGTCGTTGAGTGTATATATATGAGAGAGCGTATTTGTTAGTGCTATAAAATGGTTTTGATATTGTGTTGATTTGTTCCGTTTGTATTTATAAATTATGGTTGGTGCAGAGGATGCTATGACATCAATAGGGATTTCTACACATTTAATAGGATAGACCGACACAATATTTGTTTTGAATATAGGTGAAGGTTTTGAATGAGAGAAAGAAGCGAGGAATAAAAATTTACACTTTGGAAAGTATAAAGGTTATATTTGGTTGCAATATATTGGTTGTTAGATATTGAAATTTATAAATATTGGTCGGAAATAAAATTTACAAATAAAAATAAAGTAAAATTGGAAATTTAGAACTTAAGTTCCGGGGTTTATGAAACTTTCTTTCGATGATTTTGGAATATAAAAATAATATTATTTAGAAGCATTTTATGATATAAATATTTCAATATAGTTCGAAGGAATTATTTTAAAGAAATTTTGGAAAGTAATAAGTCTTGTACTTCCTTCTCCGTCCCTGGAAAACAATTTCGGTGATGAATGCACGCATCGTCGACATTTATTTTCGATGATGAGTGCACGCTATCATTTCATGTATATATTAGTATGTATTATAGTCAATGATGTGTTTTGTTTCTCTGTATTTAACAACAACTATCTGAAGTTTTCCACCTTGCAGCAGCACCCTCTTTTAACTTCTCTTCTCTTTTTTTGATTGGTAAGAATTTGTATGTATATAAATTTATATATATATAGGAACATTTATATTGGAAGTTGATGCTATTTCCTTCTTGTCAATTGTTGTAGCTTGTTTAATTGTTCGTGCCAGTGTTGTGTTCGAGTCTAGTTTATTCATGCCTCCTCGTGCCTTCGTCATTCATTTTTCATTAACCACTAAAGGTGAATTAAATTTCATGACTCATATTATTATACAATTATAGCCAAGATTGATTTGATGCTAGTTATGATTTGATTGAGATATGTGATGATTATTGTGATGTTAGTATTGAATATTAATATTGAAGTGATAAATTACATGCCTTCGAACTTGACGTATAATAGTTGACATTGTGAAAATTGACATATATTGAGTTGAATTTGTTTAAATTGAATTTTTTTGTAGTTATGGCCTTAAATGTTAAATAGTTGACACATGAATAATATAGCTAGCGGCACTTTGAAATGATGTAAACTAATTTAATACCGTGTAAATAGTGATGTAGTGTTGATTTGAATTATGTTAAAAACAAATGTAGAATCACATGAAATGACAACGTAGTTTACTTGAGAAAAACATTTAATATACATGAAATGATAGTGTAGATTCTAGGTATAATTATATTATTTTACATAAAATTATAGTGCAAAATCAATACGATTATTTCGGGATTATTTGAATCAATTATATTGTGGCGGTTTGATTTTCGTTATTGTTGTTTATTTTCTTTGACATTATCCTAGTTATCACATTGCAAGTTCCCACTACTATGCCTCTCATTTTGAATTGAAATGGAATCGGATTGAAATGATAAATACTCATATAAATCACTTGACTTAGGATAGAGAATTAAATAAGAAACCCGATTGGTCAAACATTTTGATTTGAAATAAAATGAGATTTGAATTTGAAAAGAAATAATGAATAGATTTAACTTATAATTAAAATCACAATTCTATTTGAATTTAAGGAGAATAAATTGAAGTATCTAACATGAATTAATTTATGATTTGATTTGAATTGAAATTCAAAAGTTAGAGATTTGATAATTGAAATAAATGTTTAAGCAAAATGTTTTAATGAAAGTTTAGTGGTTTAAATTTAATGAACTATTGAATTAAGATTTGTAAACTTTATAACAAATTAGATTTGAAACTTGTTCATTTGGGAAATTAAACTTGTGACTATTTAATTGAATGATTAAATAGAGTGGAATTATACTTCTTTAATAAGAAATAAACTCGATTTATTAATGATTTTGATATAACCATTTGACTGAAAGAAATTGATGTGGTGAACTTAAATAAATTCAAATTGTAATTTTTGAATCAAAATTTATGTCAACTAATATGAATGATTTCACAAATTTGAAATATTAATTGAATTTGATTTAATTGATTAACTTAACTTAAATTAAATGACTACTGAATAGAATTCATGTATGAAATAAAATCAATAATTGAACTGTTTTAAATGGAATTGAAAATGAATTGCAAAACCAAATAGAAATTTGAAATTGGAAATTTGAAAATTTGAAATTCAAAGATGAAAATCGAATATTGAAAATTAAATAGAACGATGACTTTCAAAGTTTAATTGAAATTTTTATTTTTATTTTGGAAGTTAAATTTAAAGACCAATCGGTGTAGTAATTACATAGTTATTAAAGAGTCCGGGATTGGTTATGGACATACTCTCTGCCTAAACTGTAAATCACTTTAATAACTATTATACGTGGAATGTGATCCAGAATGAAGTGATTGGAATGATGACGTTGCTGGATCTGAAGAAAGAGAATGATAATGGATAGCGTTGACACTTGTGTCAAATTGGAAATAACTTAAACAGAAGCCGCACCGGGCCAATGTGGTTAGCTACCTCTAGCGGACACACTTCTTCATCAACTACTCATTACTTGTTTCTGATTATTGTGCACCCTTAAATTAGGAGTGTTGTTCCGTGGTGTTGCGATCGTTGCGGCGATGCATTTTCACCAGTCTGGATTACGCAAACGGTAGTTTCACTACCTTGGGTATAGCCTCATATGCTTTGTCATACTCTTATCCCTATTCGCGACAACTACGATTTGTTTTGTGTTATACCTATGGAGTACTCCTTGATAGCCCACTTGTTTATGGTGGAGTTTATAGTGCTGTATAGACTGTGACGCTTATATAAATAGTGTTAAGAGGGATAATAGTAACGCCTTAATGCTATTTTGATACTTTGTATTATTGATAGACAATATCTATTTAGCATACATTACTATGTATAGATAGTTTAACGGATCCTGAAAGATGTTTATTCCATTCGTCTTTGAGTTATTGATACTTCTCTCATGAGTCAAATTATCTTGTATAAGAATATCTGTCTGACTTGAGTGTTTTTTTTATGCTTATGCTCGGGTCAGTCTGAGGATTCCTGTTGTTGAGCTGCTTGGAAGTTGAAGCCTTTGAAGACTTTATCATTTATCTTTATCAGTATTTCTCTATTCTGTTTTGATGTACTTGTATTGGACATCTATGTACTTCTACTTTCCATCACTTTTGCTTTCGAGACATTGTTGTATTTACTTAGTATCTACTATTATGACATGTTGTATTTCCACTGCGTTTTTCTGTATTTGTCTGTGTCTGTGATTCTGTAATGATTCTCATTTACATACATATACTCCATTAATGATCCGTATTTTGGATTATTTAAGTTGACATGTGTGGATTATTGTCAATTTAAATAGTTCTAATATACGGGTTGTTATAATTTTGATTTAGTATTTCCAAAGTTAAAGAGAGGTTTAATGATACTGCATATACCGAAAAGAAATGTTTAAAAGATATATATATCTAGAAGATATTCATTGATAAAGAGAAAATAATTAATCAAATGATCAGCACCTATTTACTTAACATCTTTTTATCGATGATCGGTTCGAAGGAACTGAGGTTGGGTGTAGGTGATTCTTATCCAAAAACCACTTCAAACCAATATATGGGTTTGAATGTGTAGACACGAAATGATAATAAATGGAACAACAGGATATTGTCACTGGCCTTCGAGGGAAATTTCCCATATCATTTATATGTGGCAGTAGCATCATCATTTGATCTTCAATGCAAGGGCTGGCCGCTACTAATCCTAGGGATGATTCCCGACGGGATGTAGTAGGAGAGTTCCTTTGGTTTGTCCTATTCATGGACAATTTGTGTGGACGAATATCTGACATTGTATTTCTAAAATGCACGCACATAGATTTTTACAAACATAAATCTGTTTGGTGGCGTAGGAGGTAACGTAACTCTCCTATACTTAGCACCCTTCTCTGAAACATACGAGCTCATAGGTTTTACATTTGTCGAAATCAATAGTGTGTGCTGAAAATGGCAATGTGGCATTCAAAGTTTGAATGTACTATTTGAAAGGTAATCGCTACCTTGGGCCTCATCACCAGGAAACAGCTTAAACATGACATGTCGTAAGGCTATGTGGTTCACAACCATTAGGGTATTGTCATCACCTTTCTAGGTTACCCTCTATATATCGGATATGTTGTGTATGCTATAAGAGCTCTTACATAGTTATGCTATGAGAGCTCTCAGATAGGTCATGAACGACTGGGGTGATGTCATATTCGGTTCTATCTGCCACCAAATAGGTATGCGGGTAGGCTGGTCTTGCTAGGTGTACAGTCAAAGGTGTTGATCCTCGGTACATTCCTCTAGAGATGTATTGTAAGGAAGCTAGTTCCTTACCTACCATTGTATGGAAATCCAGTCTTTAATAAGTGCCTTTAGACTTAATTGTAGAACCTATTATGCTAGAATTTAATTAGTGTAACAATTTCAGCTAAGATTATATAAGTTTTCTTGAAAAATATTTTCAAAAGAATGTCATTAAAAATAATATTGCCAGATTTTGTGTAATAAAGATTTTGGTTATCATAAGGTAAAAACCTGTTCTGTGTTTATGTGCAGTGTGGTCTTATAAGATATCCTTTGTTTTCAAACATCCATATTTTGAGTTTCTCATACCAGTCTCATGGCTGACTCGGAGTTTATTTTTCTTTTCACTTAAACTCTAGGTGCCTTATTTTTTCAGGCAGTCCAATAGTTAGGTTTAACTTGGAACATTATGACGAAGCTTGAATCTGGAGCTAAAGATGTTCCTGTAAATAGTTTCCATTTCCATTCCTAATGCATTAGTTACTGATTTATAAGATAGACTATGATAAACGTATTTAAAATTTCCACTGTAAAGATATATATATTGAATAGTATATGTTATTCCATTCGTGTAAGATTCTGTTTTGTCTTTATTTTCTTTTACTACATGAAATCTGCCTCTCCGACACTGGGATTTGCGACACGTGAATACCTAAGATGTACTAATGTCGATTTCCGACGGTCGAGAAGGCAGGTCGTCACATTTGGTATCAGAGATTAGGATGCGCGAATTCCAGAGCCTGATAGGGGAAAAGTCTCGTTAGATATAGGGTTAGTAATATGCAAGGATGAGTAACTCATTAGAGATAGGGTTAGTAACACCCCAGAATTAGATGAGCGTATTATACAAGGGCATGTATTTGTTAATGATATAAAAAATGGTTTGTTTTGAAAATTTTTAAATGAGATAATTTTGCTTAAGGTCATATCATATTTTAGAAAATATAATTAGTTGTGATATTAAAGTCATAAATTAGATAATTGTTCTAAAAACAAGTTAGTTAAATCAAGAATAAACATCTTGTGACTAGAATTTCACAGTTTGACTATAAGATTTTTAATAATGGTATTGAGAGGAATAAGAATAAGGAGGAAAACCTAAGATTTGGATGATCAAAACTTTTGTCTAAAAGTTTTTTTATCCTTAAAAAGGATTTTGAAAGTAGATAACAATAATTTTGGAAACATTTTTAAAGAATCAAAAGGATTTTGGAAAGAGATAAAACATTTTGATAAAGATCTCGATTTGTTTCCTAAGCATTAATCGAACCTTGATTTGAAAAGCGGTATACTTGTTAAGTTAGAAAAATATTTAATGTCTGCTTCTAATTATTTATGTTTATATTTGTAGAATCCATACAGAGTGAAGTATTCAAAAGGAGAGACCTCAAGAGAAAATTAGGATGAGAAAGATGATCTAATCATCCTATCAAGTGATGAGAAAGAGCCCATAGAAGAGGAGAACGATCTGTATACTTGTAGAGATAGAAATGGTTACCCAATTGCAGAAATGCTTATACCTCTCCTAACTCCAGAACCGATCATAATATCTAGTGACACTGAGGCCGTTGCAGCCTGAGAAAGAAGAGGGGTCAATAACCTCACTAGTTCGGAAGTCGAACCCAAAAAAGAACCTATGGAGGAGGAGTTTGAACCAGAGGAGGACCGAAATGATATGATGCCAAATGAATCAAACCACAGTAGTGAGGGAAACAACATCATATGAGAGATGGAGGGGGATCATGTTATTTGGTGCGAGGAGTCATCAAATTCGTACATTTTATGGGATAATATGGAAGTGGATGAAGTAAAAGCGGAGGAGGAATTTGAAAATCCTGAGAGGATAGGATTACATAGATTGGAGGAAGGAGAAATGTTGCAGGAAGTACTAGTTGCACTTGGACATGTTCCATGGAATCAGTCGTGGCTACCGTTTAGGGAAATGAAGACGGGAACGAAGCTGACAATGAACAAAAGAGTGAAGATGAGGACGTAGGGGAAATTTCATTGGAGTTTGGATATTGAGTGCACCATCAGCAATAGATTCGGAATGATGATTAAGAGTGGGACATGAGACTATTTATATTTATCTAATATTAGATATTAAGTAGCAGTTTATAATTATGGCTTGTGGTAGGGTGATGTTGTGGTTGGCCATGTAATTGTATTTGTATTAAGAACTTCGATTATGTATGCAAGTAGGATTGGTATAACTTGAGAATGACCTAGTGTGGTAGAAGTAATGAATGTAAGGTATAAGGATGTGTAATATAACTATGATCTTTCATTTTATATTTATTCATTTGCAATTATACAAGTCACTTAAGAAAATTTATAAGAATTCTTGATAAAGGAAACAAAGCATAAAAGGAAGAATTTTCTTTGTAAGGTAAAAGTTCTAAAATAAATTTGGGAACTTAAAATGGTATTTATTGACAAAGAAATTTCAAAAGAGGTTTGAAATAAAATTATAATAGTATTATTTCAAGTAAAGGATAAATGATTTCTTTTGAAAAGGAGATGGAAATATTTTAAGGAAAATATTTTGAAATGATCATCAATTAGTTATAATAAAATACGGTTATTATAAATTTTAATGGAAAACGTATTTGTCTTTTGGAATGAGATGTTTTCCTTTAAGATGAAATATTTAGAGAATAAATTTATATATATAAAGAAATGTCTTTATAAAACAGTTTAATCAAAATTAAGATTTTATGAAATGTTTTCATAAAAATATTTTGGGAAAGTTAATAAGTATGTATGTTGTAAGTAGATTATTTCATCGCACGGTTCTAATATGAGATTCGGATGCAGAACTTTGAGGTAGTTATACTAGTTCGAAAAAGAATTTATCACTCGATTCTTAATGACGAACATTGGTGAGAGTTTGTGGCTGGATACTTGAGTTTTTTATTGTAGTTGAGAGCTATGCAAGGAAAACTAAAATTTTGATCTGAAAGCCTGATCGGAGTCGCACTAGAGGATCGGAGGATCAATACTAATTCAGAAGTAAAGTTGTGAACACAAATAGTAGATCGAATCAGATATTGCATACGGATGATCTACATACATTATACGGGTGTAATTTTAAAAATAAATATTTTGGCCAAACACCTTCTGGTTTTGTTTTGTAATTTCGAGGATGAAATTCTTTTAAGGAGGGGAGTATGTAACGACCCGCAAATTTATCAATTTAATAAATTGTATTTATTTTTAAATATTCAAATAAAGTTTTATCTAAAAATGTAGATTATGAAGTTTTGAAAAAGAATGATGGTACTTATTTTTGAATAAATATTTACAAAAATATATACTTTGGAAATAAAATTGATAAAATGACCGAAAAACATTTTATCGATAAATAACTCTATAATTATCAAAATTCATGCATGGAGTTGGATACATACACTTATATACCCGTTTAAACAAGAATATGAAATAAAGAATTTTATTTTATTTTTTGGAATAAAATGTATTTATGACATCATCAATAATGGCATCATATTTAATAATTGATTTATGAATTTAAACTAAGATTTAATAATTTAATAATTATTGCAGTTATTCAAATAATTTTTTTAAAATGATCATAAATCATTTTAATTATTATATAGTGATAATAAATTATTTATAATAGTTTTATAAAAAATACTTGAATTAAAAACATAAGAAAATTTGTATCGCTTTATCGATATAACAGCCCTTTTATAAAATATTGTTTAGTATTAAATTACATGGTTTATAAATCAAATGTAATCATTTTGATTTGCTAAAAATAAAAAAAGTTAGTTTTCAAATTTTATTTACATTTATATGTAAATTAATTTATAAGTGAAAATATGGCAGGGAATCGGCTTTCCGATTTTCAACAATGTAACGGACGGAAGTTGTTCAAAGTTGTTGCAACCATGTTTATATGTCTTATGCACATATATAATATATACATGCACACCCTTACATATACATGAACACATATATACATATAAATGTACATATACACTTATATATATATATATATATATATATATATATATTACAAAAGATCAAAGATATTTTCACACTTAAAAAGCAAACTTCACTTCACACTCTTACATACATCAACTCACACACATGGCAACACATATAGGGGGTGTTCATTCGTGTATAGTTATGGAGGAGGTGAGCCATCTAACGATATACCTTTCTTACACCTAAGGATGACACTTAATACATCCACGATATTCGTGTGCTGATCATTTAAGAGTTTGAAAAGTAGGCTGTTTGGAGTGAAGAAAGGAGAAGACAGAACAGAATCTCACAAAAGCATGATGTATATCAAGTCTTTACAAAAGGAAATTATTATAAAAAATCATTAAAGTACACTATCCTATTATCAGCTTGGACAGTTATAACAATCTATCCTTACAAATGCTAATAAATTCAACAATAAATATGGGCATCTAGCTCGTCTGCTAAACTCCAAAGCATTCGAAGCTAATTTGAAAAATATGCTTTTCCGACCCAAGCGTTAAAATAAAATGACATCTGAATCAATATGGTAAAACCAACATGAGAAAACTAAAGTAATTGGGTGCACGAAATTGACATGGAACAGGTTCTTACCTCACAAGATCATCATTCATAGATGAAAATGGGAAACAAATTAGAACAACAATCCCAACAAGAATAAATGAGTATATACACGTTAAAAATCCAACTTTAAAGAATAAACACAAATAATTAAAAATTGAGAAGAACCTTAGTCACTTCTTGGTGCAATTAAGAAAGAAGTTAATTTAAAAACTAGGAATCAAAGGAAAGAATAGAGAAATTTTCCAACAAATGATTAGGAGGGTATGCACCCTCGCCCCCTTCCCCGGGTACCAAAAGTATGCATCTAGAAATATACTTGAGAGGACCATATACTCTGTGACACCTCTCAGGAACTCCAAGCCGGAAACCACCAACCTTACCGAGAATTCGAATATTTCACATCTCAATGTACCATACCGAATTCAATCTAGTATGGATGTGAATATACCCTAATGGGAGAAACCCCATATATCTTGGCCCCCGCTCGCTCTTTGGGTTTTGTCATTTCCAACAGAGGATAACGATGCTCAAAAGAGCAAAAATCATTTTTTATGGTGATGATACAAAATGAAGAAAGCTGAACCGATAGTAATAAATCAACTAACTGAGGTAATTAAAAATGGTCGTATATGGAAATTAAATTTCGTATTCTTACCACTACTCATCGATTCCAAACAAGTGCTATCCCTTGATTGAAAATGAAGCAGGAAAATTGGGGTAGTGTTAGCTCTAATCATTGCCTTGACTATGTTTTTTATTTCTAAGAGAGAAACGAGTCCAAGCCTCAACGTTTAGTGTTAAAAGTATGACTAAATCCTTTCCACATAAGTAATATTGGATTACGAAAACTTCTTTTTCATAACCGAATCAAAACCTTTACTTTTAAAAACAAACTTATGCTGGGATTTGTTTAAACAATTTTATCAAAATAATTGATTAACTTTAAACCAAAATTATTACTTCAATATTATTATTTAAAATGATCGATTAACTTTTAAAATAATGGTAATTTTTTTCCATAAAACTTTATTTAAATAATTAATTAGCTTTAATCCCAATTCATTGCTTCGAAACAACACTATTTAAAAAGATTAACTTTAATTATCCTTGTTTAAATAATTAATTAACTTTAAACTTTTATTATTAAAAATAATTTATTAACCATAAAAATTTCATTGTTTAAAATGATTAATTAATCTTAAACCATCATTAACCAAAAGATTACTTAAATTTAAAACATTATTATTATTATAGTGATAAATTAATCTTAAACATTAATAGCAAAATATAAATTAACTTTAATACCTAATTATTTAAATAATTAATTAGCCTTAAACATCATTAGTTAAAATGTTTAATTAATTTTGAAAACATCATTGATATAATGATTGATTAATCTTAATCTCGTTATTATTTAAATTAATTAATTATCTTTAAAACATCATTATTAAAATGATTAGTCAGTTTTAAAACATCACTATTAAAATAATTGATTGATTTTAAATGATTATTACTAAGATAATCAATTACTTTTACCACATTATTATTGAAACAATTTATTTACTTTAAACCATCTTTATTTAAATAATTATTTATCTTTGTAAACCCATGTACAAGATTTAGCAAAATACTTCAAATGGAATACCATTTCAATTTAAACATCACATAATTTAAGTATGGGGATATGTGTACAAAAGAAAATTACAACTATGCACATATAGAAAACATCACTTATCAAATATTTATCCACAGGCATACAATTCAATGTCTTAACAATAAAATAGCAGAACTAGGATTTATTCTGCTAAATAGATTTCTTCTATATATTTTTATCAGATGATACCAGAACGGTGTTTTATTCCGCTAAATAGCTATCGTTTATAAAGCATTCATAATTATTGGGCTAACTTAATGGGACAGACAAGAGATCCCTGGTTTACAAATCAATTTATTTTAAAACCGAATTCGTGCTTGGGCTTCACATTACATGTATTAACTTTAAACAACCTTGTTATCATTAGCTTTAAAACACCATTATTAAAAAGATTTAAAAGATTAAAATATCATTATTAAATTGATTGATTAGCTTTATCTATCATTAATAAGAATGATTAATTATCTTTAAACTTCAAAACTAATTTGATTAATTAACTTCAGATACCTTTAATTAAAAAGGTTAATCGCTTTTAAAAACATCATTAATTAAGTTAATTTATTAAATGTTAATGTCATTAATTGTTTAGTTAATAAAAATTTAAATATTATTAATTAAATTAATTAATAAAAATTAAATATCATTAATTAGAAATTATTAACTAATTTAAGACATTATCAAAGAAAGAGATTAATTAAATTTAAACAAATTAATTAACTTCAAAAATCATTAATTAAAATGGGTCAATTATTTTTAAAACATCATTAATTAAAATAATTAATTAACTTTAATCCATCATTATTAAATGATTAATTAACCTTAAACATCATTAAATAAAATGATTAATTAATTTTAAATATCAATAAAAAAGAAGTTAACTAAATTTGAAGTCATCGTTATTAAGTTAACTAATTAACCTTAATCATTAATTAAAATTATCAATTAAATTTAAAAATCATTATTAAAATGGTTAATTAATATTAAACTCGTCATTATACAAAAATATAACTAACATTATGGATAAAACCTAAGCTTAAGAATCAAAAGGTTCTGAAAAGATGGTATTTCTAAATGTGCCGATATAGTGATAGTCAAACACTTTGATAACTACTATAATATCATATTTATTTTCATCCAGGCATCACATCACATAGCATAAAATGACATATACAAAGCAAACAATATTCATGTGCATAAATAAAAACATCACTTAAACAATTTACATCAAACTTTTTAACAAGTTTAAGTTACTAATTAACTACTATAAGGTGTCGTCTTTTTAGAGCACAAACCAAGTCAACAACATTCATTCATATATAACTAACCAAGCAACTAAAATAGTGACTATAATATGAAGATCATAAAGTTCAAAATTATAGTAAAAAACGATCTTTACTCACTTAAAAACTAACCAAACAACATAAAATTTAGTCATCTTCTCATGGATTTTAGCTATGTTACTCTTGGAATTTGGAGAAGTTGTCAAAGAGAAAGTTCTTGGAAATTCTCTTCTATACCACTTAAAAAAACGAATCACTCGATTTTGGATTTAATTTGAGGGAGACATGATCAAAAGAAGAAGAGGTGTTTTCGGACTTGAAAATCTAGGTTCGAACATGAATCCGAAAGAAATGAATTTTGACCTCCTAACACTCGAAATTTGAAGAAATGGTAAATAAAAATCATAGACAACTCGATTATTTTGAATTTAAAAAATTCTTTATTTGGAGTAGTTTAGAGGCAGCTATGGCCGTGAGAAGAGGAGGTAAAATTTGGGAAGAAAATGAGAGCAAAGAGTTGCTATTTATAATCTCATGCAAAGTGGCTAATTCCACTAATACCCTCCTATCCATGGTTGCCACATCACAATGCTTGCCTCCTCCCTTTATCCTTAAGCCACCTTTTTTCCCCGTCCCCACCCTTTGCTACAACATACCATAAATGCTAATGCACTTTATGTTTTTCCATAGGTCATTTCATGTTTTTAAACACTTTTGTTATATATCTTCATAAAATGTCACATTACACATTTATATATCACTTAACTATATGCATATATATATAAATATTTGAATGCATATATTTATATTCTAGATCTTATATAATGACCTACCAATCCGCATGATTCAAGCTGACAATAAACCACACATGCCCATTCCAAATTAAATGGAAAGACAGATATTTATGGAAAAGAAAGAAGAAAAGGAAAAGAACTAAACAACACAGAATCTTATAACGCAATGGAACAACATATAATATAATATTTATAACCTTTAAACAAGAGAAACTATAATATATATACATCCATAAAAGTATAACAACAAATCAAAATCATCAGCCTAGAAAGTTATAACAACTTATCCTCACAGTGCAGATAATTTTGACAATAATGCAGCGGATAAATAAAAAATAGAGGAATATGTCATGGGAACCTCTACCTCGTCTCCTGAGCTCCAACGCATACAAAGAAATATATATATATATATATATATATATATATATATATATATATATATATATACTCGATCTGACCGGAGCATTATAGTAAAATAACACCCAAGTCAGTCTGGTAAACCAGCATGAGAAAACACACCCAATTGGATTTTAAAAATTATCAAACTCTTTTCAAAATAAAAGTATCTCATAAGACCACGCTGCACATAAACATTTTCTATAGAAGATCCAGTGATTTTATAATAATATCTAGGGATTCAAAGTAAATATGTAAAATAGCTGAAATGCTTGCATCTCACGATTCAGCATAGTTGGGTATAACTAAATTTGTAAAGCTCATATTGGAGAATGGATTCTATACTATGACAGGGTAAGGAACTACCTTCCGATGGTACATCTCTAGATAAAATGCACTGGGGTTTGAGAATAATATCTTCTACCCCTTCCACACAGGACTGGTCTACCACTTGACTGGTAGTACCGTAGCATACGTGGGTAGATAGTAGCCGATCTAAATTTCGAATGAGCATTACCCTGATCTGAACGACTCACTTGGCCCTGCTGCATGCCTAATTTTTGTCATTTCCCGATTAATGAGGCTCGAGGCTACATTTTACCTTTATATAGCACTTCCCACTTGGAATGCTAATACTACCCTCTAGGCAACAGTGCGATGCCAGCATTCATCCATGCAAGTTCATTCCAGGAGTGAAAGAAACCGAAGGCACCAACTACATCCATTTATGGAATCATCCTCAGGACTAGTAGCAAGTAGTCCTTGGATTTCAAAAAGCTCCATTTCGATTATCTTCAAGCTATTCCAATATAAAATGCTTATGCCGGTTCTAAGTGGATTTTGGATAACATAACAAATCCTTGTCTCCGAACCGACAGTGTTAATTTATAACTGGAAAACATTTGATAATCAGTTATTTAACTATAAAACAAACAAACAATCTAACAGAAGATCAAATTTTCAAAGGAAGCAACGATGGCTAAACATCAAGCACATCAAGCCTCTTTAATTAATCTTTTTATTAATCAATACAGTTTCCAAGTATTTATCTCAAAATATCTTTACGAAGATATACCTACAAACCTCTATATTTCCGATACTTGAAAAATATCAATATACTTATCTCAACGGTATAAGTAGATCCAAAGAACGGAGGAAGATTTCCTTTTTCCATACAATTTATAAATTCCTTTTTAAATCTCTAAACCCGTTATTAACCCCATTCATTAATCTTTGAAATTATGTAAACTTCCTTTTATACATTCCTAAAATCATTTATAAACCCTTTATAAATCCATAAAACCGTTTATAAACTACTTTTATAAATCTATAAACCCATTTCTAAAACACTTTTCTAAATATCTAAGACCACTTATAAAACTCTCTTTTTTACCCATTAACTAATCATCCTTTAAGTTTTCCAAACCATGTTATAGGATTCCTCTTATAAAACCCACATCTTTTTATAAAACCCTATTTATAAATCTTTAGAAACATTTATAAATAAATTCTAGTCATTTACTTTAAAACACTATTAGATGATAATAACATTATAAATAGATAATAATTAACTTCAAAACCTCTTAAAAATAATAATTAATAATTTCAAAACATTCTTAATAAAACAATAATTATTTATCTTCCACTATATTATATAAATATAATAAGTAATTTCCAAAACTTTATTGATGAATAATTTTAATTATTTTCAAACCATATTAATAATTTAAATAATTAACCTTTCAGAATATTAAAATATAGATAAATAACTTTAAAACAATATTAATATAAATAAACAACTTTTAAACATAAATATACTTCCTTGATAAAAATTCATACTTAAATTTTAAACATAGTCATTTCCATATTTGTAAAACTGTATATAAATCTCTTTCTATGTTATAACATATCGTTTAATATCTCCAAATTTTCCTTAATTTCAATTTCCAAAATGGAATCAACTATTATTCTAAAACGTCAACCCGCATCTTATCATGAATCTACAATCTTTTTTTATTTTTTCCTAATTTATCAAATGATACAAGTCTCCCTTTATTTATAAACACTGTTTATAAATCTATCATTTTATTAACAAAATATGATTTTGCAAATCTTCACTTTCTTTGTAAAATGTCATATTTATAATTTATCGCATTTATAAATTTTTGCATTTATAATTTAATCTTAATATATGTATGTATGTATATATATATATATCACTTTATATAAAACGGTTAATAAATATTTATACCCTAAAATATTTCTATCTTCTTTTTAATACCGTATTCCTTTATTATAAAATACGGATTGAATTTTAAGATTTTAAAACTTTTACTTTATTGTTCAAAAGTCTCTATTTAAAATATTTTATCAGACTATTACTTTATAATATCTAAAAATCATACTTTTTATCGTAAAATAGATCCCTTCTTTAAATAAATTTCAAGAATATTATTAAAAAAATTCGAAATCACTTAAAATCCTTTCAAAAATTTAAATCTTCACCTTATAGTATTTTCAAATACAGAAAATATGTCCCAGTATACTATAGCACTAAATAGTGAAAAATCATCAATGTCATCCAATATGGCATCCAACACATTATATATCAAATTATATGAAAAATAAAACCAACATTGTAAGGAATCATGTTGGATCCCTCCAACTTGTTTCCTTACATCATATATAGTATATAATCACAAAATATAAATCAACCGCTTCGAGGCGGGATCGTATACAAAGGGTCATCCGTTCTTACATGGGAACGTGATAGGGTCTTATCTGGTCAAGGGATGAGAACATATCCAAAACAACTAATAAAATAGTAAATCATTCAAACAGTCAACAACAATCAACAATAAAATATTTACACTTATATAAAAATATAAGTGGGACAACGAGGTGAGTTACTCACATTGATTCCAGTTATTGCCAAAACGTTCCAGTTTGAATTAAAATCAAACAGTGTTCTATTTTAACACAAATTCCTACTAGCTCCAAATATATCCAATCCACTCCATATCCTAGATTTCATTGATACGAATACAACGCAATACGTCTTGTTCAAATACGATCTCATATGAAAAAATTACGAATTAATGAACGTACGAGATTATTTAAATTATAATTAATCTAAATTAATTAAATTAAAAAATTATTTCCTTCCCTCCCTCTAACTCATGTTTCCAGGCCGCGGTTAAGCCTAAATTCGATGCGATTTTTTTTTCATCGATCAACGCCGCCTTCATGCCACCGTACACCTCCATGCCGTTACTGAACATCGCCCACACGATCATCTATAACGTCCCCATCATCCTCGAATTCGATAAGAACTGTCGCACGTTCCTGCTCCTCTTGCTACCGGTCCGTTTTGCCATTGGTGATCTCCACTGTTGATTAGCTTCGTATCATCACGCTCGACATTTTTTTAGTTGGGGTCGATGGCTGATATGGCCAGTGGTGGCGCCGATGGTTGTGGAGCGTTGGATGGTGGATTTAGGAAGTGGTGGCTCTGTTAAATTTTGGTTAGGGTTTGCAAATGAAAACATTTAGGGTCCTTTTATAGAAAATTTCTCAAAACACAATCAACGCTTTAAATTTTTGAACTCCAAACGAAGCATGCCACTTGGCATTCTATATGAGATATTCCTATTACGAACACAAAACTAATATCGGGACCCAATTCCATCATATACAGAAGTTAAGTTTCAAAATCGAAAAATTAAATTCCTCCATTTTATTTCTACGCTTTTCGAATTTGCACGATCAGATAATACGTCCGGTCGCCACAAAATTTGACAGCATACAATAACTTACTATTACTGATCCAATGAAATTGGTTTCGTCCAAATCCAAGACAGTGCCCCAGAAAGCTATTTTCAGCCATTAATTAAAGCGAATTATTACTAAATCAGCTTATTTACTTATAAATTCAAAAGTTTACTATTTTCATTCTTATTCTGTAGAATTTAAATCAGCTTTAGAATTTTTTTCCATATTAAATTCACGATTTAATTATTTAAACAATTCCAATATTTAAATAACCCTTATTATTTGAAATTTAAACTGTTTAACTTATAAAATTAACTTTTCAATATTTAAAATAAATAAAATATTTCAAATTTAATGACGAAAATTCTATATTGTTACATTCTTTCCCCATGAAAGAATTTCGTCCTCAAAATTAGCAAGCAAGAAAATGCCAAATTCCCATTAACTCTTCAAAGCCAATGATCTGAAATAGATTACTAAATTCTTTCAAGCCTTTAACCTTTCAAGATCAATTTGTTGAAAATTTGTCATCACCTTTTTCTAAATCATTAAATTCATTTAACTAATACCATCCTTTCATTCACTACAAGTTATTATTCATAATCAAATTTTTAGTAATAATTTTTTTTTTCGAAATTCTCAAAAAAATTCTAACACCTTAAATTCATGAAAAATTTAACTAGCGTCTCCTTTGTGCAACTCGATCGGAAAAATTTACAATATATATATAATCACAAATATACATCTCATCTTCAAGGATGAGGCATCCCGTAAAAATATAACATGTAATCTAAGATGTGTACCTTTTATTAATATTAGCAAGCATATAAAACTAATAAAATGTGAAGCGAGCTTCTAATTCGAAGCATACGCCATCCGCACCTACTAATCACTCAACAAACAATGAGAAACTTGTATATAGAAAGTAGCATCACTATATAATATAGAATATTCAATGACTATATGTAAAGTAGAAAATGTAACAAGAGAAACCATCAAACAAATAATATCCATCCAATTTATTTATCATCATATCAATTTGCATTTTCAAATGTCAACATTTAATCTATGAGAGCTCGTACGATGTACATATATCATCCGTACACAAAATCATGCCTGATCGCTCACTCGATCAAACAATTTCACTTTCGAACTAGGATCCGATTTCTTGATTAGAAACCTTCATTCTCCTTGCATAGCCATATACTATGATGGAGAATATTAGAATCATTTAAAAAAGGCTTATCTAGTGTTCGCCTTCGAGAATCGAGTGAAAAATTCTAAATCGGACCGAAGTAAACACCACGAAATCATATATTCAAATTTAGATCGACAATAATGTGAATAAAATAATATACGTACAATTTATGCATTCATTTAATTAGTTCTTAATTATTCCAATTTCTCTTTATTCACATTCAATTATTTAGTTAATATATTTCCTTTAATACTAATTCCACTTATGAACCATTTTCATAAAACATATTCTTAAGCTTATTACAAACATTTTATATAACACAACTCAAGTTTATTACTACTTCACAACTTAAGTTCATATTCAATTTTATAAAACCACATTCCAAACCACATTCAATTCATTTTACAACTTAAGTTGAATTTCATTTTATAACTAAAATTCATATTCATTCCATTACTTCATTTCATTAATTCACTTTATTAATTCACCTACTTCATTTCAAATCCAATTCAATTGCATTCAACCTTTCTTAAGCTAGACTTCATTTCATTTAATTCATTTCATTAAATCTATTTATTTAACTTTGCTAAAGTTTAATTTTAATTTCATATCTCAAATTCAATTTTTCTTTTCTTAACTATACCATTTTCATACTATAAGTTCAAAAACTTATTTTCATATAGAGGAAATTAGTTTAAAGGAAAATTTTTAATAAAATTTAATTTAACGGACGTTAAAATTAAACTTCTGTATCAAGGATAAGTGCCAAAATTTCTCCATCGTTCCTGCTTTTTTAGTCTCTTTTCTTATGTAAACAAAATTTCTTCTTCATTAAACAATGGCAACCCAAACCGTAATCAATTTTCTTCCTCAAACTGATTTACAAGCGCAATCGACTTTTAGAATCTAAGTCGATGAACATAAATCAACATATTTCAGTAAATCCTGAACAAATAAACGATGAACCTACGATTTCAAAAAGTAGGGCTTCAAATGCTACGCGTACAGAAGTAAAGAGAAGGCGAAAAACTAATTCATTCACGGCTGTCGATTCAAATGATATTCACGAAGATACAAAGAGGACGAAAAATCTAAGGCATGTAAAACTATGAATGAAGACAACATGAAGAAACAACAGCTTAGTGATGAAAACATCGGCAGAAAAAGAAAGACAAAGGTATAGTAGCTGATTTTTTTTGTAAAATAAAAGATAATTTTACAATGATAGTCAATTATCATTTGATTTGTTATTGAATGATAGATCAAAACATCATTTAATTTGTTGCATGTATAATATTGAAATATAAAATGATGGACGAACATAGCATTCAGTTTTTGACAGCTGATAGACAATAATAAGATGAATAGTTACAGAATGGTAGACAAATATAACATTGAAAAAAATGATAGACAAACATAGCATGATAGAATGATAGTTGAATATATCAGTTTATTTACTGGAGGTGTAATGATGCAATGATAGATGAAAATAGCATTTCAATATTTGATTGATGGTAGAAAATAATTCGATAGATACTTATTGGATGATAGTTCAATATATCATTTTATTTGTATGCACCATATTGAAATATGAGATGATAGATGAGCATAGCATTCAGTCTTTGACAGATGATAGACAACAATAAGATGAATATTTATAGAGTGAGACAAATATAGCATTGAAAAAAATGATAGACAAACATAGCATGATAGAATGATAATTGAATATATCATTTTATTTAATGTATTTGTTATGATGGAATGATAAATGATAATTAATGAATGATAGTTCAATATATCATTTGATTTATTGTATTGATAGTTATAGAATGATAGTTCAATATATCATTTGATTTACTGTATTGATAGTTATGGAATGATAGTTCAATATATCATTTGATTTACTGTATTGATAGTTATAGAATGATAGTTCAATATATCATTTGATTTGTATGATTCATATTGAAATATTAGGTGATAGATGAACATAGCATTCATTTTTTGATGGTTGATAGACAACAATATGATGAATAGTTACAGAATGATAGACAAATACAGCATTGAAAAAAATTATAAACAAACATAGCTGTGACGACCCGGAAATTTTTAACATTTGAAATGGAATATTTAATTTTTAAATATAGGAGATTAGTTTAACTAGAATGGTAAATATGAATTTGAATTTGGCACTTTAAATTATTGAGTTTAATTATTAACGATGGGTAAAAATTTGAATTTTCAATTTTTAGCTTATTAAAAATAATATGATGGTTTAGAAAATTTATATTGATAATACTGGAGATAATAGAAGCTTCTGAATTGAATTTGGAAATGATTTGTTCAATTTTGAAATTTTATCATTTAAATCGATATTTAAAAATAGCCTTCCGAGGCACAGTCTCGGAATTCGACGAACTAGTTCCATTGGATCCATAATGGTTAGTTATTATCGGATTTCAATTTTCATAGTAATCGGAGTTGTCGTTTGACCCTGGCAGCTCAAAACGCATAGAAATTATTTTAATCGATTCAATTTAAAATTGATCGTTTATTTCCGTAACTCGCGCATACGATCAAATTAGGACTCAAAACCTTTTCTATTGCATTCAGAGTAGGGTTATAACATTATAAACGCCGAGCAGAACGCCTCGATAGGAGTTTGGGATTTCGAGTTAGGTAATACGAGATATTTTGAATATAAAAAATTATAATAATCAAACCCAACCTTCTCCAACACGCTTCCCATTCTTTTAAGTTGCCTACCCCTCTTTCCTTTCAAAGGACGAAACAGAAAAGAAAAAAAAATCGAAACAACAGCCGAAGTAATCGAAAATGAAAGCTTAAGAGAGAAAAAAATCAAGTCCGTTCCCTTCAAAACCCCCAGTCCCAGATAAATTCGTGAAGCCCTCTTCTTTACTCTTCAAAATCGAAATCGTCTTCTAATTAACGGCCGCGTTCCTCTGTTAACAATCGAATCTGGGATCTTGCGATTTGGTGGAGCTAGCGATGTCAAATCGCGTTCGAATCACGACCTGATAGAGGCAACGAGGCTTTGAACGTGGGAGTTCTGTGTCGTGGCGAACTCGAGATGAAGGTCGCGACATCGACCATTGATGACCGCGCGCGTGTTCATGTGGTTGTTTGACGAGGGGGAGCAGTGTTTGTCGCGTGGAAATCGAGCTTCGCGAGTCGGAGGGAGGTTTCGTTCTCGAGTCAGTAGCGACTCTGACAGTCGCGATGGCGGCTTTGGCACTTGGGTAGCAGCAGTTTGGTTTTGTGGTATTCGCGTGGGGGCCGAAGTTCGTCGAATGCATGTTGGTCGTGGTGGCGATAGAGGCGATCGAGGTATAGATTTTTTTTAAAATTTAAATTATATAGCAATAATTTTACGGTAAAGAAATACCTGTTCCTGTGAAGAAAAATAAAATAAAATAAAATAAACATAAATACATAAGATTTGGAAGTTTTATAGGAATTTTAAGATGTTTGAAGAATTTATGTAAAGATAAAATTTTAAAATCTATATATATATATATATATATATAATGAAGTTTCAAAAAAAATAAAACTGTATTTATGGAAATTTATTTTACTTAATAAACTTATTCAATTAACTAGTTACTAAAAATAATTTATTAAAAAGAAAATGATTAGTTAAATGAAATCATTTATTTAAATTAAAATTATTAAGTGAGAATTTATTATTCGATTTATTTTGAATATTAATAAATTGTATAAATGTTTATACAAGGTCTATAAATTGAGAAATCAAGCCGGAATGGAAAATAGATTGCGTGCATAATCCAAGGTGGGATCTTCTCACTCAAAATTTTAATAATTGAAAATTTCAATTATTGATTAATGGTTGAATTGTGATAGTTAAATTTAAAATTGATTGACTGTGTGCTTGGATAATTAATTTATTATCAGTTATATTAGCTAGACCTTATGCGCCGCATAATAGCAGAGGTTATTATATTAAACCCATATACCGCGATATTCCACCTCGAAGTGGAATTGGTATTATATATGTATTTGGAGTTGTTGATTTCCCATATTATATAGCAGATGAGACCCTATTGCGCCGCATAATAGCGGATGATATTTTATAAATCCTATAAACCGCGATATTCCACCTCGAAGTGGAATTGGTATTTAATTGTTATGCTAACGTCTATGGATGCAAGGAAACAGGTTGGAGGGATCCAACTGGATTCCTCAAATACTAAATTTGTTTCATATTTTGTGTGTTGATTATTTATAATCTATGTGTGATTATTTGTAATTGAAACCCTTGAAGGCTATAATTTAGCCGAATATGTTTCTGATATCATAGGATATCAGGAATAAATAAAATTGGATTTTTGAAATCTAGTAGAAATTTATAGTAAATTAGTTTCAGAAAATTGAATAAATTTAAAAGAAGGAATTTGTTTCAAAAGATAATAAATTTGGTGTTGAAATAAATTTAGAAATCAATTTCAGAAATTGACTTGGTATTTGTAAATAAATTTGGAAATCAATTCAGAATTTAATTCGGTGTTGAAGTGAATATTTAGAAATCGATATGAAAATCATATATCAATGGATATTTAGAAATCTATATTCACAATGCAATTTTATTAGAGAAAGGGAAATTTTGTTTTAAAAATAAATATTTGGTTATTTTAAAAAGTGTGAAAGGAATTTACAGATTTGGAATTTAAATTAAAATAAATCGAGAAGATTTATTAATTGATATAAATGAAAAGAAATTTCTTCCCTGGAAAGCGAGTATAGTATTAAGTAGCTTTTGAAGTAAAAATTAAAAGTTTTAGAAATTGATTCGGAAGAATATTTCGGAGAAATTATTTTCTTAAGTTATTTGAAAGTCTTTAAAGTAAGAATTTATTTAATTAATTATAGAAGTAATCACCTAAAGATCAAATTGATATTTGATTTAGAAGATGGGTATTTAAAATAATTATACCATATCTACTAATTATATTGTAAAAATAGTTTGGACTTGAATTTTATATGAGATTTTAATATAATATATTCACAACTAATGTTTGGATAAAGTGTTTTAAAATAGTTTTTATTCAAAATATTCCAAGTATATAAGTTTGGATTAGTAATTTAAATTATTTTAAAACATTTGATATCGACAGATTTTCAGTGGAAATCAATAAATATTTGGAAACGTATTTCGCGTAAGGAAAAGTGATTTGAAATTTGTTTTCAAATGGTTGAAGTGTGAAATATATCTTGCAAGGATATTTGAAAATAAATAATTGGAAAAATTATTTAAATCTTGGTGCTTGTTGTGAATGTTGATTGATAGTTAAATAACCGACTTTCAATATTTTCCTTTAAACGACATTTGAATTTCGATGCGACCGGGGTCGGATTCCAAGTGGATATCCGAAAACCACATCGAACCTTTGTGATTGTGCTAGTTCTTTTATTTCAAAGATCAAAGTTAAAATTGTTGTGATTTGTTTGAAATCTGAATGAACACTTATTTTTAAAAATAAGCGCTCGTTATTCGGGTTAGCCAGGAGAGGACCTTGTGTCATAAAACCCATTTCGAATAACGATACGACGAAATGGGATTGCATTTGAAGACGGTGTTGAAGGCGGGGTATTTTCGAAAATGAAAGGATTACATGTCAAATGTCTCTGCATCGGGTTGCTCCGGTATAGAGATTTTATCACCCTTTGTGATGGGGATTCCGTACGTGATTAGTGAATATCCGGATTTGCAAGGGCTTCTTTGGAAGTGCCGTTGGCTCCGTTCGATCCCGGAATGGACTTGTATGGATGTGTGGCTGGCGTTACACTTTGAGATATAAAGCTGGTTTTTATCATATACATTTCTGTTGGTGGCGGAGAATTTATTCTCTTAGCTTAACACCCTTCTCTGAGACGTACGAGCTCAGAGGTTATGTAGTTGATGGTTACTAGTGATACATTTCCAATTTGGTAATGTGGCACACGAAGTACTGCTGATCATTTGTTGATCAAAGCATGACTTTGTGAAAAGTGTAGCTTTGTGGACGAGATTTCGTCGGACCTCACACCCCGAAAATGGTCAAAACAGGAAAGATGCGGCAAGGTTATGAGGGTCACGCCCTTTAGGGTATGTCATTTCCTTCTGGGAAAGGGTGGTGTCAGGTATGGAGCCCTGATATTTAACCTTTGTGGTTACTGCAAATACTTTTCTTTGTGGTTGTTGGTGTAGAGGATCCTCGGATAAAGGTCCCAAAGGACCGGGGGATGACATACTCGTGTAGTAGTTACCTAGTTACAGAGATAACCCGGCCTTGTGTTGGCAGAGTGTTGGTTAAGTTCTCGGGACGTCCCTCTAGAGGCGTACCCATGTGGTAGTAGAAAGTTCCTTAGCCTGACCATTTGTTGGAAATCCAAACAGAACAATACGAGCACTGTACGGTTTTAGTTGTAGAACTTGCCATTTAAAATGGTAGCTATAGCTGGCATAATATAATGGTACCTATGCTGGCTAAGATTAATATTATACTTTTGAAATATTTTCCACTATGCACTAATAATAATATAAAAGAAGAATTTTGCCTAGTAAGCATATTTGACTATCATAAGGAGAAATCTCCCCCATGTGTGCGATTGCATTGTGTGTGTGCTGGGTGGCCTTATGGTAGTTTCATTTTCAAAAAAAAGCATAGCGGATTTCTTTTTATTTTCTTTGTGAAAATAACTGCTTTTAAGATCTCATACCAGTACCACGACTGAACCGGAGTTTATTGTTCCCTTTCTAAACTTTGGGTGCCCATAATTTTCCACACGGGGAGCCTAGAGTCAAGTTATCATTATTCGGGAGCAAAGTCAAAAGTCGCTGTGGAAATCAGGAGTTGGAGCTGGATGCCGAGGAGTATCACTTATATATGTAATATTTCTTTCCGCTGTTTGTTGTTGTAACACTCTGATAATGTAATGTGATGTAATGTAATAACTGATATAGTTATTTGCTTTAAAGATATTCATTTATCTATTATATTTGTTCCGCTGCGATGTGTGAGATTCTGTTATTGTTTATGTTTCTTCTTCTACCTTCTTCTTCTTAAACCCTAATGGTTCGGTTTTTCGGCATTCGATTGTTCGGAAGTTGATACAGTGCACGTATTAATGTCTACTTTCGAGCGTCGTAAAATCGTGTCATTACAATGTGGCATCAGAGCATTTGCTTAAGCGACAACCTTGGCTCTGTTGGGTATTACTCATTAGAGATAGAGTCAACAGTGCTCTAGAATGAGTGTGAGTGTAATAATAGATATGAGCGCATATTTGTTAGTGAATATAAAATTGTTTTATATTGTGTTGACTTATCGGTTGATTGTTTATAGATTCTGGTCGGTGTAGTTTGGCCAACTGTTTCGATAGGGGTTTTTAAACTCTTAAATAAGATAAACCGACACAGTATTGTTTTAAAATCGGGTAAATGAGACAATTTTACCCAAACTATTTTTGTATATAAAAGAAATAAATTTTCTGTAAATTTTTATGGTATATGGTTGCTTGGTTGTTAGGAAGTGATAATATTAAACTATTATCATTGATTATTGAACAAGAATTTAAATCATAACAAAGAGTTAAGAAAATAAAATCCATATACAAATGAGAATTGTAAATTGTAAATGTAATTTATAATTTGAAATAGAACTCCAGAGAAATATTTGGAAATGTTCTTGAAAATATTTGAAATTTAGGAAGTTTGGAAATTAAATCCCTTTTGGAATTGAAAATAGTTTTCAAGGGTTTGGAAAAATGTTTTGGAGGGATAAAAGCTCTAAACTCTTTTCGGTCACTGGAAAATAATTCCGGTGATGATCGCGACATCATCGGTGTTCATTTTCGAGTTCCAGGAGAGGAATTACTGCCCAATGATTTTAAATTGAAAATTGTTTGCCAAAGTTGGGTTTGTCTTGGAAATAAAAAGGGTTTTGGATATAAAATTACTTCAAAATGATTTAAGAAATTGTTTAAAACTCTGGATCCTATTTAAAATAGTTATGGAATAGTAAGTTTGATAACTCATAAAAATATTTGAAATTTGATTGGAATAAGATTCAAATTAAAAAGGGATAAATAAAAGTAAGTGTGGAATAAATTTGTGAATGAACAAATGAGTTAACATTTGGAAGTAAATGAATTGGATTGAAAAAAAATGGAATGAGATTTGATTTGGATCAAGTTGAATAAAAAAATCCAAACTTGGGAAAAATAAAATGGAATTGAATCCAAGTAAACTAATATGATAATTAATTAATTCATGAAATATGAAAGTTGAATTAGTTAAATTATAACTTGAATTGTGAGTTAAATAAAAATGATTTGAATTTGCAGATAAATTCAAGTAAGTAGAAATATATTGAAAATTTCCTTGTTATTGATAAAATAAATTCGCAGATGAATTGAGAATGGAAAGTTGAAATTTAAAAATGGATAAGTGAATAAAACTAATTTAATTAAATTAGTCGATGGAATGGATTTGATAAATGAAAATCAAATCAAGGATTTAAGTTTGGAAGTGTTACAAGGAAAAAATAAATTTGAGTAAAATTGTGAAATGGTTGTTGTCAAGTTTTGTGAAATGGTTTTAAATGAAACTTGTTTGATTAATGGAATGCAAAATGAATTGAACGGAATCAATTGGAAATGAAATAGAATAAAGAATAAATTGAGTTTGTATCAATTTAAGTTAGTTATAAACTAGATTGGATATTCTATTAAGTGAATATCGTCGAATTTGCATAGATATGGTTGTCGTTTGACGCAAACGAGATTGCATAAAATTCTATGAGTTAAGGAAAGCCAATAAAATTAATTTTTTGGATTAATTGAAATGGATATGAGTTCGTTTCGTAAAAAAAATGAATTGAATGAAAGAAAGTGAATTGTAAATCACTTGAATTGAATAGAAATGGTATGGAATGTAGTTGTAAGCAATTAAATTTGTATCGAAACCATATAAATTGCTAATGGAAATAATTTTGAATATTTTGCTTGTGAAAACTATGCGTTTACTATTGAAAATAAATGAAATGTAAATAGATTTCCTATACATGGCACTTACGTGTTTACATTGAGTAAATACAGGTACAGGAGGGCCGTTTGGCTAGACTTGGTCGCGCTAAAATGCTAATAATAAACCGCTTTGCTTAAAAATGCTAACAAGGTACGCCTACGCAATAAAAATAGGAAATATGAACTGTCTTTGTATTTTCCGACCGGGTGGGTCGATGAATATATATTTATATCTTTTGTTAAATTGCAAAAGCTCCTTCGTACAAAGGAGGCTCTGCTAAAAAATTTCAAAAATGTTGGGAGTTAGAAATTTTTTGAAACATTTTTATTAGCGACAAACGATTTCAAATTGGAAATTGAAGTAAATTAGTGAATGAAACTAATTTAAAATAATGATATGAATCAGTTATAACTGAAAGATAAAATTCAATATTCAGAATTGGAGATAAATTGAATTCATATGGTAATGGGAAAACAAATTTGAATAGAAGTAGATATGAAAACTTCTGTAAGAAAAATGTATAAAATGATTTTAAAGACTATGAATGAATATTATTGCTAAGTAGGAGATACCGGTGTATAAAGGAAAATTGGAATTGAGATTTTGATTTCGAAGATAAATTTGAATTGCTCGACAAAAAGGTACGTATTTAAATTTCTATACGAAATTTGGTGATTTTCTTGTCTAGCCACTTGGTTTTTTGTTTTCTTTTGGAATCCGAGGGCCTGTAGTGCCATTTTGTAGTCGTACCAAACTAGCCGCGCAAAGGAGACGCTGGCGAAAATTTCGAAAATTTAGGGTGCTAGAAAAATTTTGAGAAAATTTTGGAAATTTGAAATTTAAATTTGAATTGTTAAGAAAACAATGCTGTTTGGAGCTTATAATTGAAGTTGGGAAGTTAGTTGAGTTAATGATGGGTCTTAAGTAAAAAGACTTATTTTGGTAAGATGATAAAACCGTTTGGTTTGGAAAAATATTAAACGGGTTGAGGATCATTCTTCTTGACTTGTAATTTCGGGACGAAATTCTTTTAAGGGGGAAGATGTGACGACCCGGAAATTTTTAACATTTGAAATGGAATATTTAATTTATTTTAAATATATGGAGATTAGTTTAACTTGAATGGTAAATATGCATACGAATTTGGCGCTTTAAATTATTGAGTTTAATTTATTAATGATGGGTAAAAATTTGAATTTTCAATTTTTAGCTTGTTAAAAATAATTTGATGGCTTAGAAAATTTATATTGATAATAATGGAGATAATAGAAGCTTCAGAATTAAATTTGGAAACGATTTGTTCAGTTTTCAAATTTTATCATTTAAATCGATATTTAAAAATAGCCTTCCGAGGCACAGTCTCGGAATTCGACGAAACTAGTTCCATTGGATCCTTAATAGTTAGTTATTATCGGATTTCAATTTTCGTAGCAATCGGAGTTGTCATTTGACCCTAGCAGCTCAAAAAGCATAGAAACTATTTTAATCCATTCAATTTAGAATTGATCGTTTATTTCCGTAACTCACGCATACGATCAAATTAGGACTCGAAACCCTTTCCGTTGCATTCGGAATAGGGTTATAACAGTATAAACACCTAGCGGAACGCCTCGATAGGAGTTCGAGATTTCGAGTTAAGTAATACGAGATATTTTGAATATAAAAAATTATAAAAATCAAGCCCAACCTTCTCCAACACGCTTCCCATTCTTTTAAGTTTCCCGCCGCTCTTTCCTTTCAAAGAACGAAATAGAAAAGACAAAAAATATCTAAACAACAGTCGAAGTAATAGAAAACGAAAGCTTCAGAGAAAAAAAATCAAGTTCGTTCCCTTCAAAACCCCCAGTCCCAGATAAATTCGCGAAGCCCTCTTCTTTACTATTCAAAATCGAAATCGTCTTCTAATTAATGGCCGCATTCCTCTGTTAACAATCGATTCTGAGGTCTCGTAATTTAGAGGAGCTGGCGATGGCGAATCGCGTTCGAGTCGCGACCTAATAGAGGCAGCGAGGCTTTGAACGTGGGAGTTCTGTGTCGTGGCGAACTCGAGATGGGGGTCGCGACATCGACCATTAATGATCGCACGCACATGTTCGTATGGTTGTTTGACGAGGGGAAGTAGTGTTTGTCGCATGGAAATCAAGCTTCGTGAGTTGGAGGGAGGTTACGTTCTTGAGTCAGTGGCGACTCTGACAGTCGCGATGGCGGCTTCGGCACTCGGGTAGCAGCAGTTTGGTTTTGTGGTATTCCCGTGGGGGCCGAAGTTCGTCGAATGCATGTTGGTCGTGGTGGCGATAGAGGCGATCGAGGTATAGATTTCTATTT
The DNA here is from genome assembly GCA_030765085.1 of Allium cepa. Lineage (NCBI taxonomy): Eukaryota > Viridiplantae > Streptophyta > Magnoliopsida > Asparagales > Amaryllidaceae > Allium > Allium cepa. The sequence continues at coordinate 734,020,398 of CM060943.1, forward strand.
AAATTTAAATTATATAGCAATAATTTTACGGTAAAGAAATACCTGTTCCGATGAAGAAAAATAAAATAAAATAAACATACATATATAAGATTTTGAAGTTTTGTAGGAATTTTAAGATGTTTGAAGAATTTATGTAACGACAAAATTTTAAAATATATATATATATATATATATATATATATATTATGAAGTTTCAAAAAAAATAAAACTGTATTTAGGGTAATTTATTTTACTTAATAAACTTATTCAACTAATTAGTTACCAAAAATAATTTATTAAAAAAGAAAATGATTACTTTAAATGAAATCATTTGTTTAAATTAATATTATTAAATGAGAGTTTGTTATTCGATTTATTTTGAATATTAATAAATTGTATAAATGTTTCTACAAGGTCTATAAATTGAGAAATCTAGATGGAATGGAAAATGGATTGCGTGCATAATCCAAGGTGAGATCTTTTCACTCAAAATTTTAATAATTGAAAATTTCAATTATTGATTGATGGTTGAATTGTGATAGTTAAATTTAAAATTAATTGACTGTGTGCTTGGATAATTAATTTATTATCAGTTATATTAGTTAGACCCTATGCGCTGCATAATAGCAGAGGTTATTATATTAAACTCATTTACCGCGATATTCCACCTCGAAGTGGAATTGGTATTATATATGTATTTGGAGTTGTTGATTTCCCGCATTATATAGCGGATGAGACCCTATTGCGCCGCATAATAGCGGATGATATTTTATAAATCCCATAAACCGCGATATTCTACCTCGAAGTGGAATTGGTATTTAATTGTTGTGCTAACGTCTGTGGATGTAGGGAAACAGGTTGTAGGGATCCAACTGGATTACTCAAATATTGAATTTTTTTCATATTTTGTGTGTTGATTATTTATAATCTGTGTATGATTATTTGTAATTGAAACCCTTGAAGGCTATAATTTAGCCAAATATATTTCTGATACCGTAGGATATCAGGAATAATTAAAATTGGATTTTTGAAATTTAGTAGAAATTTATAGTAAATTAGTTTTTGAAAATTGAATAAATTTAAAAGAAGGAATTTGTTTCAAAAGATAATAAATTTGGTGTTGAAATAAATTTCGAAATCAATTTTGAAAATTGACTTCGTATTTGTAAATAAATTTGGAAATCAATTCAGAATTTAATTCGGTGCTGAAGTGAATATTTAGAAATCGATTTGAAAATCGTATATCAATGGGTATTTAGAAATCTAAATTCACAATGGAATTTTATAAAAGAAAGGGAAATTTGTTTTAAAAATAAATATTTTGTTATTTTAAAAAGCGTGAAAGGAATTTACAGATTTGGAATTTAAATTAAAATAAATCAAGAAGATTTATTAATTGATATAAATGAAAAGAAAATTCTTCCCTGGAAAGCCGAGTATATTTTTAAGTAGCTTTTGAAGTATAAATTAAAGGTTTTAGAAATTGATTTGGAAGAATATTTTGGAGAAATTATTTTCTTAAGTTATTTGAAAGTCTTTAAAATCTTAATTAATTATAGAAGTAATCACTTAAAGATTAAATTGATATTTGATTTAGAAAATGGGTATTTAAAATAATCATACCATATCTACTAATTTTATTGTAAAGATAGTTTGGACTTGAATTTTATATGAGATTTTAATATAATATCTTCACAACTAATGTTTAGATAAAGTGTTTTAAAATAGTTTTTGTTCTGAATATTCCAAGTATATAAGTTTGGATCAGTAATTTAAATTATTTTAAAACATTTGATCTCGGGAGATTTTCAGTGGAAATCAATAAATATTTGGAAACGTATTCCGCGTAAGGAAAAGTGATTTGAAATTTGTTTTCAAATGGTTGAAGTGTGAAATATATCTTGCAAAGAAATTTAAAAATAAATAATTGGGAAAATTATTTAAATCTTGGTGTTTGTTGTGAATGTTGAGTGATAGTTAAATAACCGATTATCAATATTTTCCTTTAAACGACATTTGAATTTCGATGCGATCGGGGGTCTGATTCCAAGTGGATATCCGCAAACCACATCGAACCTTTGTGATTCTGATAGATCTTTTATTTCAAAGATCAAAGTTAAAATTGTTGTGATTTGTTTGAAATCTGAATGAACGTACTTATTTTTAAACATAAGCGCTCGTTACTCGGATTAGCCGGGAGAGGACCTTGTGTCATAAAACCCATTCCGAATAACGATACGACGAAATGGGATTGCATTTGAAGATGGTGTTGAAGACTGGGTATTTTCGAAAACGAAAGGATTACCTATCGAATGTCTCTGCATCGGGTATCTTCGGTATAGAGATTTTATCACCCTTTGTGATGGGGATTCCGGACGTGATTAGTGAATATCCGGATTTGCAAGGGCTTCCTTGGAAGGTCCTTCGGTTCCGTTCGATCCCGAAATGGACTTATATGGATGTGTGGCTGGCGTTACACTTTGAGATGTAAAGCTGGTTTCTATCGAATACATTTCTGTTGGTGGCGGAGAATTTATTCTCTCAGCTTAACACCATTCTCTGAGACGTACGAGCTCAGAGGTTATGTAGTTGATGGTTACTAGTGATACATTCCCAATTTGGTAATGTGGCACACGAAGTGCTGCTAATCATTTGTTGATCAAAGCATGACTTTGCGAAAAGTGTAGATTTGTAGACGAGACTTCGTCGGACCTCACACCCTGAAAATGGTCAAAACAGGAAAGATGCGGCAAGGTTATGAGGGTCGCGCCCGTTAGCGCATGTCATTTCCTTCTGGGAAAGGGTGGTGTCAGGTATGGAGCCCTGATATTTAACCTTTGTGGTTATTGCAAATACTTTTCTTTGTGGTTGTTGGTGTAGAGGATCCTCGGATAAAGGTCCCAAAGGACCGGGGGATGACATACTCGTGTAGTAGTTACCTAGTGACAGAGGTAACCCGGCCTTGTGTTGGTAGAGAGCTGGTTAAGTTCTCGGGACGTCCCTCTAGAGGCGTACCCATGTGGTAGTAGGAAGTTCCTTAGACTGACCATTTGTTGGAAATCCAAACAGAACAATACGAGCATTGTACGGTTTTAGTTGTAGAACCTGCCATTTAAAATGGTAGCTATAGCTGGCATAATATAATGGTACCTATGCTGGCTAAGGTTAATATTATACTTTCGAAATGTTTTCCACTATGCACTAATTATAATATAAAAGAAGAATTTTGCATGGTCAGCATATTTGACTATCATAAGGAGAAATCTCCCCCATGTGTGCGATTACATTGTGTGTGTGTGTCGGGAGGCCTTATGGTAGTTTCATTTTCAAAAAAAGCATAGCGGATTTCTTTTTATTTTCTTTGTGAAAATAACTGTTTTTAAGATCTCACACTAGTCCTACGACTGACCTGGAGTTTATTCCTCCCTTTCTAAACTCTGGGTGCCCATAATTTTCCACACGGGCAGCCTAGAGTGAGGTTATCATTATTCGGGAGCAAAGTCAAGAAGTTGCTGTGGAAATAAGGAGTTGGAGCTGGATGCCGAGGCGTATCACTTATATATGTAATATTTCTTTCCGCTGTTTGTTGTTGTAACACTCTGATAATGTAATGTGATGTAATGTAATAACTCATATAGTTATTTGTTTTAAAGATATTCATTTATCTATTATATTTGTTCTGCTGCGATGTGTGAGATTCTGTTATTGTTTCTGTTTCTTCTTCTACCTTCTTCTTCTTAAACCTTAATGGTTCAGTTTTCCGGCATTCGATTGTTCGGCCGTTGATACAGTGGACGTATTAATGTCGACTTTCGGGCGTCGTAAAATCGGGTCGTTACAATTACATTCAATCTTTCAACTTTAGAAGCATACATTAAAAAAGAATAATGATAGATTAATATAGCATTTGAAAAAAGAATGATAGATGCATATAGCACTAGAAAATTACGTATTCATAGTTGAAAATTTTGATAGAAAAAATAAGAAAGCATTTAAAAAATAAGACATGAAGATAACATTATAGTTTGTTAAATAATGAATTATTCATTTACACTTTTTTGTACTGGGATCAAAAGGTAAAATATTGAAGAAAGCAAGAACAACAAAAGGAAATAAATCAAAAAAGTATCTCAGAAAAAATTCAGTATCGATGTAGCTTACTTCCAACGATAAAAAATTTCAGGAAAAAGGAGGCTATCTAGTAGATCAATTGAATTATTTAAAACAAACATCCTTTGAAAAATTTATGTTAGTGTTTTTCAAAGAAATTTTATCCATAGCTGCTTTTACAAAATCATCAACAACATTAGATGATATCATAGAAACATTTTCTATCAATGACGAAGCTTTTAAAGTGGGGAATACTTTGTTAAAAATCAAACCTGAAGATGTTTCAATTCTCTTTAGCTTACCTTTGTCTGGAATTAATATTTTTCCATTTCCTAAAATGAGTTTACAAATCCTTCCAGACAATTGTAAAGATTTTGTACTGAGAAATTTTGGAACAATAGAGCACATCACAAAGGATCTTACAATTTCAAAAATAAATAATGCACTGGAAACACAGCAATTTCAACATGAAAATGATTTTCCTAAACTGCTTATTATTCTTGCAATGATAACCTTCTTCTTTCCTGACAACCAAAGATACTTACCATGGGAATATATTCCTTATATCCTAGATCAAAACAAAATGAACTCAGTATCTTGGCCAGTTTCAATTCATCGTTCATTGATTAGGGCTTTGATGGCTTTCAAAACAAAGCCGAGAAACATGCCGGCTTGTTCATTGCTCCCAATTGTAAGTACAACATTCTAACTTTATGTTAATGCATCTATCCTTATAAATTAAATTGTACACATTATATGTTTTAACAACTAATATTTTATTTGTAGTTTTTCCTATGTGAGCATGTGAGTTTGATATCTCCATTAGCAACATACTGTTCTACCTTACCTAGATTTGGGAGGTGGAATATCGGAAGCTTGAAAAAGGTCATCTCAAGAAGAGCTTTGATGAACATCGACGATAAAAAGGTATTATTTATCACACTAGTATAAGAAATATATAATGATAGATAAATATATGATAACATAGTGTATACTAGCAGTTTTCATTTTGTTATTACACAATCAAAATTTAAATGATAGTTACATATATCATTTCTGCACAAATACAATTTTCTGTAGGTTCTACTAAAAATTGATAGTCAGATATAACATCACATGAAAATGACAATTATACATAAAATTAGTTCATTCATTGTATGTTAGCTCATTTATTACTATTTATGTTATCACATAGATTTTTGTTGAAATAAGAAACCTGACTGAAGATGAAAAGGCACTTCTTCAACAAACAAGCCAACAAATATTTGTCCAGCTGGATACCAATGAGAATAGTGAGTTATACAAAATAGAAAATTTGAAAGAGACATCAAAAAAGCAAGTTGACTCAATGCAGCAGTGCATTGAAGGTTTGGAAAATAAATTGAAGATTAGTGAAAAAGAATTAGAAAAGGAGAAATAGAAAAGAATACAAGCAGAAGGCACTATCATACAGTTGAGAAAAGAAATCAAGATGTTGAGATCAAAAGCAAGAGTAGAAATAGAACCACCATCATTTGATCTCAATATAACTCAGGAAATTAAAAAGATGCAGCAAGAGAAAGAACAAAAGGATCAAAAGAAAACTTCAGAGGCAACAGAAAAATCACCAACAGTGCATGAAAAAACACAGAAGAAACCAAGGTCTTTAGTTTTGAGGCTTAAAAAGCGCCAATGAAGGAATAAAATGGATTCTGATTGCCAGTATAAATTGTTCACAGAAAAACAAAGAAAAATATTGACAATGAAAACCAAAAGGAGCAACTTGAAATCAAGGAAGGTCAGAAAGAAAGTACAAATGAACAGGAACAAAAAGACATGAAGAATCAGATTATGAACACGAATCTGAAAATGAAACAGATGAGCAAGTCACAACAATTGAAAATGAAGAAATTATTGATGTTGATGGGTACTCGCAATCAAGTAAAACTTACCAGAGTAAAGATATCACAAAAAGCAGCATTCTACAATTATTGAATGAAGAACAGCGGAACAAAATTCTTACTTTCTTCAAATTTACGAAAATGAGAAGTAAGATTTCTGATATTTTTTCTTTCATTATATTTGTAATTAAAAAAATTGATAAAAACTCAACTTGTCATTTATTGATTTTTAGTTACAGCACTGTAGCATACGAAAAAGATGAAGGACACAAAGGAGGAATTACAATAGTGAAATCTATGCTAGAAGCCGTTCTGTTTAAGGGGGTTACGGATGGGCATGTATGCATCAAATTAGAATTATGATAGTAAAAAAGTGTATATAAATATATAAAATGAAAGAATGATAGGTAAGCCTAGCATTTAACTTTTCAAAGTGCATATGAATGAATTGAATGAGAGAGTGGCAGCTAAAAGTGGCATTAGTATTTGTAAAATGCAGATAACTGTATAGGATGGGAGAATGATTGATAAAACTAGCATTCATAGTTTTTTTAAGTGCATATAAGTGTATAGGATGATAGAATGATAGTTAAAAATAGCATTCAAAGTTTCAAATTGCATATAAATATATTGAATGAAAGAATGGGAGTTAAAAATAACACTACTAGTTGTAAAGGGCATATAAATATATAGAATATCCAAGATCACTGTTTAAACAATCATTTACATTTTTCATTGCATACAAGCAGTAAACATATAAATGAAAGTGAATAATAGCATTAATATTCCTGGTCCAAAAAAAAATTAATTATCCCATAAAACTTACAACCTTCATTGTTTGGTTTAATAGCTTATTGATTGGTTTTATTACAATCAAGAGATGTATGAACACAGTTACTGCTTCACCACAATGATGATGATAAGTATAAGCTTTTCATTATAAATGAAAAAATAATATAAAGTATTCTAACACGTATGAATGTGCAGAATTCTTTAGTACATGACCAGCAAACTGTGATCAAAGACATTGTATGCCAACAATAGATGTCATTGCCAAAGATGAATTTACATAGAAAATTTTCTTCCCTCTACGTTACGCAAACCATTGGAGCTTGTTGATGCTAAACTATGAAACAATGCAGTGGAGTCATTATGATTCAACCAAACCGAAAACTAGATTTACAAGGACTTTGAACCCCAGCTATAACCAAGCCATCATTCTTGTAAGAAAAGGATAATTTTGAAATCACTCTAACATTAATATACAACACTAATTTTTTTTCTTGCAGAAAGACAAAATTGAATTGATGTTCAAGAACAATGGGCAAAAATTAGGAATACTAAAAAAAGAATTTAATAAACCTAAAGTGTTGCAGCCAAAAAGGCCACCACAGGATTCTGATTCGTAAGTAACTAATTTCATTTCTTCTCTTTTTTAAAGTATCATTTCTATTTTTAAATTGCAGTATAATGCATTAAATATGCAAAATGATAATTAAAACTAGCATTGCTAATTAAAAGTTCATTGATCTGCATCTATTGAACAAAAAGATTATGTATAAGGTGCACATTCCACACGCAGCAATGATGTCTCTACGAATGCATTGATTAATATTGATCAAAATATAAAGCTATTTTTTAGAATTCTAGAGTAAAAAATCCAATATTATTTTAGCATTAGGTTTTACTATAATATTAACTAATATTTCTATATTTGAAACAGGCTTGATTGTTCGTTCTTTGTCATGGTAAACATGAAAAAACTGGACAAGGATGAGATATCAGAAAAATATCCAAAGGAAATGCTTAGAAACCTAAGAGCTGTAGTGGTGTATAACATACTCAATAATCCGCAATACAGTTGGTCAGTGGAGCACCCTGCAAAGATTCTACATAAGAATAGCTGTTGCATTTTAACTTCATAGAACTTTGGATATATTTGAACTGAACCACTTCTGCTAATTAAACTGAGATGGAGTCTGAAATGGAGTCTGAGATGGAGTCTGAGATGAAATCTTATATGTTTTCTAATGTTTGTATTTTGTTCTCAGTGTATAAACTGCTCAGAGGAATTTGAACTTCTTGATTTGAATTTGATTTGATTATATTTGTCTGTTTCCAATGCATAAACTACAATGTATAAACTATGGATATATTCAAGTGTAATTTTTACCTATTTTTGATGCTTTTACTGTATTTCTGATATATCGAATAATGTTTTATACTGAAATGCTAGATAGAAATAGCATTATGCGAAAATACATTTATCGGTGATTGAACTGTGATGAATAATGTGTAAATTTATCCATATAGCATTTTTACATGATTTCCAATTTTTGAACTCCGTTTCAAGTGTGATGACTATTGTTTACACTGTAATGCTAGTTATAACTAGCATTTAACTGAAATGGTAAGCAACAATAGGCAGTTATGGAGATGGTAGGTGCTGGGGTAGAAATACGGAGATGATGGTTTTTTTTGAAAGTTATGGAGGCAGAGGCAGAGGCAGTGGGTTGTTGTATGGTGATAATGGAAGTGTTGATGTATGACGAAAATGGTGGAGATGGCAGCAATTTGGCGGTAGTAGTTGAGTGTAGGATGTATAGCAGCAACAAAGTAAAGATGTAGTTTAAAATGAAGTAGCAAGCAATAGTGGTAGTTTAAGTAGTAAAGGGTGGTATGATGTTAGGGTGGTGATGAAGTATGCAGGTTGGAAGAAGTGATTGGTATGGGGATGATTGGTATGCACAGTTGTGACTGAAGTAAGGAGATTAGTTTGCACAGTTAATGAAGTAGTTATTGAAGGCACTGTTTGTTGTGTAGCAGTGTACGTCATTTTCTGTTATTTTCTGAAACAGAGAGATGCAGTCCGCATAATCGAGATATCCCATTTACAAATTGGTGTTAATTCTTTTTTCTAACTGCTCTTTCTAACAATAAGGGAAGATATTCCATTGCAGTATAAAAGAAATATGGGAACAGATGTTCCGACATATCATATAAACTGTACATCATCATACTCGCAAATCATTACAAAACCACTTAGGTAATCTCATCACCTAATCATATAAACAGTATATCATCATCAAATCCTTCGTTCTTTGCTCAATAGCTTACTCAGTTATACACAATGACAGATGATGGATTTCAATGATAGAGAGATGCATACTGATTATAATGAAATGCTAGTTAAAACTGGCATTCGACTGAAATGATAAGTACATATAGCATTGAATAGAAATATTAATACCGAAGTGCAGAGGAACAGCAGGTATTAGAAATTAAAACAAAATAACCAAAACATTTCACATTTTATTTTCTGATGATTTCACAAAGTCTGACTTCATTTTTCTATAAGCTTTAGCAACTATACGCTTAAAAAACTTCTCAATTACACTAAAAAAACACATAAATTTTCTTAACTTTTTGAAGAACAAAGACAATTCCTTTTGTTGTTGCCAACTTCATTACACTGACTGCATCTGTTTTTTTTACTTTGAGAATATCCAAATCCACCATGCCTCTTTCTAGATGGTCTTCCAGCACCATGAATTTCTTTAGGAGGCCTAATCAAAACATCATTTTCAGCAGCAATTGGCTTATCAAAATCTGGAATTGGATTGATAGCATTAGCATACGAAGATCTAAAAGAATTAAAAGTAAAATAGTCCTCCACAAAATCATAAACTGATAATCTACACTTGTTAATGCACTTAATTGCATGGGCACATGGAAAACTAGTAGCTCTCCATTGATTAAAACTACATAAACGATTTTTAAGATCAACAACCTGTGACTTAGGAGATTTAACTTCAAACACAAATTCCAAAGACTTATAAACATCCCAACCAAATCCATCATCAACTAACTTTGACAAACGTTCCTCCATAACAGGACAAAGTTATGTTGTCCACAGACAACATTCCTCTCTTCGTCTCGCCATTTGCTCCATAACTTTCACTCGAATACCATCCAAATAAGAAGTTATAGGCATAACTCTATCTTCCAAAATCCATGAGTTGAAACTTTCTGCAACATTTGAAGAATATTCACCATAACGCTTTCCTTGAAAAAAACAAATCTGCCCAATGGTCAAAAGGTTTATCTCTTAAAAAAAATTCTGCAGATGTACCCCCAATATCTTTAAATTTAGAAGGATATCGCTCAAAATCATACACATTAGAAGCTCTAGCACAAAGTTTGAACAACTCCACAATAGAAGAATCACCTTTAGCCGCCTTGACAATAGTACCAATATTCTGTTCCATATAAAGTAAACAATAGCTATGATATGAAGAAGGAAATATTTTGGGAACACCTAAAATAAGACCCCATTGGCGATCAGACATAAAAACTGAAAACCGATCTTCATTAAGAATTCCTTTCAGATGGGATAAAAACCAAGACCAATTAGATTCATTTTCATGTGAAACAATACCCATAGCAAGAGGCAAGAAACCTACAAAATAAATAAATAATGACAGTTTTGTACTAAGAAACATGAATTATATTAAACATCGAAACCTGTATTAATTGTTAATAATTTCTATTATACACAATTAAAGTAGATTCAAAATGATATATGAATATAGCATATGTTATTTTAAAGTCTTTTAATTACTGCTGCATAAAATTTTAGTTCTTATTTTTGTAAACAATTCTACCATAAACATTTCTAGTGTAATCGGGTCAATCATTGAATAAAATAAAGCCAACAATTCTTGTGTAACATGGCTGCATCATAATTATGTACAACTTTGAACAATGATAGTTTAATATATCATTACCAAGAAAAATAAGTAAATAAAACAAAACTAAAATGAAACTCATACCTTGGTTACCATTTTTAGAAGTAGCAGCTAACAAAACACCCGGTCTTCCCTTCAAAGCAGCTGCATCTAGAAATATTAATGGGCGATAGTGTTTAAATCCAAGTAGACAAGCACCAAAACCAATACAAACTCTGTCAAACTGATTGGTTGAAGCATTAACTTCCATGGCCACATAACTACCAGGATTATACTTTTGCAACGCCTCTAAATACCAATGTAAATCATTATATGGCATAGCATCATCCCCATATATTTCTTTCAAAGCCAACTTTTTTCTGCTATAAGCATAATAATATGAAAGATTAAAATTGTAATCTCTTCTAAATTCCTTCATAATATCTTTTGGCTTCTTCATAGGGCATCTCGAATTTGATCAACAATCAAAGATTTAACAAATCTGCATTAAATATTAACTTTAGTAACATCTCTAAGACCGGCTCTACATGAATGATCAAAATTGTAAGTTCTAATAAAAAACTAAGAGAGTAGACCAGGATCCAAAGAAGCATTAAGATAAAACTTACAACCATCCTTCAACCAAGAGCAATTAACTGAAATTCTATCTGGAGAATTTCTTACAAAAATCAAATCATAACCATTTTTTATATGATATGCCATTAAAAACTCCTGAAAATCCTCAGCTCCATTAAAACAAAAACCAAGAAAATTCACAATAGTTTTGAGAACCTTTCTTCAACATATCTTTCAAATAAGAAGAAGAATCAACATGTGAATCACTATTTGAACCAGAATTACTACCAATTGAAGTGCTTTGAACACTTGCATTGCCTAAACCATAGCCAGCAATACCATCTTCCATAGCACGAACATTTTCCTTAACAGTAAACTTAAAATATTGACTCTTCTTGAAAATTAGAAAACACATAATACTAATCAAATCTAAATCAGTATCAATGATTATATTTTTATTCTCAAGAACATAAGATATCTCAATAGAAAATGGACTAAGATATGGCCAAACTTCATAGATTTCAGACTTAACACCAAACAAAGAAGAACCATTGGCGAGTCGAGTAGAATAACAATTCTCATTATGTTTAAAAATAACTAGCAAACTATTTGCTTCATCATTGTAGATATCAGTACTGCAAAAGAAATTAAAAAACCAATTAACAAACTTACTTAATGTTATGACTACAGCAACAACAGAAAATGTTAAATTAACATAGCATAACAAATCAAAATCAAATTAAGAGCTAAATGAAAGAAATATAAATTAATTAAAAAGCAGATGATAAACGAACGTAGCACACTCAAATTAAAACAAAATATAATACAACAACAAAGAATGCTATACAAATATAGCATAATGCAATAAACTACATACGAAATTCATCAAAATAATAGACGAATAGAAAAATTGTAAAACCTTAAACTATGCCGAAGAAACAGATTGACACAGAATAAAATCTTACGCTACCATTGAAGAAATCCAAAATAGGTACTGAATCTGGAAGAAGACAAACTGTGCAACCTAGAAAAAAAAATATACTTAATAATCGAATGTTATTATATCAGAGGAAGATAAGAAGAATATCGAAACAAATAAAATCTATATACCTGAATGTAAGGAAATTATTTGATAAAGATCCAGAGCACAATGAATATCGACGATAAAGAAACATGATGAAGATCGATGACAATCAAGAAGATCGAATACAAAATGCATCCTTGAATCGAGAAGATCGATGAACTAAGATTAGTAATATCAAAATGAAGGTGGGGATGAAATTAAGACGAAAATTTAAATTTTACATAAGTTTGTCCTTAGAACGAAAAAATAAAGCCCGCGTCCTTCAAACATAAAAAATTAATACGAGTCCGTAGACCCAAAAAGAGAAGTAAAAACTTCCTCCGGCCCATTTTCCTGTTCCATATATTTATCAAATCATACTTTGGATTTTAAAATCAAAACTTGTTTTACCAAACACAACATCAATGGTAGCAATCCATTACTTAAAAACTCAAAAATGAATGACCGATGATGCAGCGGTCATCACCATAATTATTTTCTAGTGACTGAAGTGAGTTCAGTGCTTTCTATTTTTTGAAATTCCATTTAAAAATATTCTAACCAAAATGTTTTCAAAATAATACTATTATTATTCTTCCAAAACCTTTGAAAAATAATTTTAAAAATCAATGGGATTTATATTCTTTAATTTCTTGTTTAAACCATTTTTATTTACAAACTATGTTTATAAATATGCTTATTCTTTCCATTTATAAATCACATTTATGTAATCTCACTTTTTATGTAATATCATTTCACAAAGGTTGATTAATTTAATCATAATCAATACCCTGTAATTCATACTTATAAATTTGCTTTCCTGTATAACTTATTTCACTAATGTTCATCTTTGTTTAGATTATATATAAAAAAAATTATTAGGACAACAAACTACAATTGATAATAATCAAAAATTATCATTCATCAACAATCAACACACCATATATAACTATAATAATTTTTGAAAAATTATTCTTTTATTATAAAATATAATTTTGGTAAAATTATTTCATTTACCAATTTTCAAAACAATACCTTGTTGGTTTGTCTTGTTTAAGTGTTTAGAAACTCATATCGATATCATGGTATCCTATGCACAGACCAGAATTCATAAGCCACTCAATAGATAAATTAACATAATATAAAACATTTTTTATAATCACTAATAAATACGCTCACTATATATAATACACTCAAAACTCATAATAAGGCGTTCCATTATCTTATCTCTTAATGAGTTACCGCACCAAAGCAAAGGTTCTTGCTTAACCTCACACTCTGATACCAACTGTAATGGCCCGTCAATCGACATGATACAAGCTAATAATAAACCACACGTGTCCATCCCATATTGAAAAGAAAGATGGATAGTTATGGGAAAGAAAGATGAAAGAACAGAAGAAGAAGAGGAAAAGAACTAAATAACACAGAATCTCACAACGCAGCGGAACAACATGTAATATAATATCAATGACCTTTACACAAGGAAAACTGTAATATACATACACCGTTAGAATTTAGCAACAAATCAAAATCATCAATCTAGATAGTTATAACAACCTATCTTCATAATACTGATGCAGTGGAAAAATAAACAAATACGAGAATATGTGATGAAGACCTCCAGCTCGTCTCCTGAGCTCCAATGCATCCAAAGCAATCTGTAAATATGCACGGTCTGACCCAAGCACTATAGTAAAATAACACCTGTGTCGGTCTGGTAAACCAGCATTAGAAAACACACCTAATTGGATTTTTAAAGTTGTTAAACTCTTTTCAAAATAAAGCTATTTCGTAAGACCATGCTGCATATAAACACGGACGGGTTTTTACCTTACGACAACCAAAAAAGTTTCTATAAAAGATACAGTGATATTGTAATAATGTCTTAGGATTCAAAGTAAATATGTAAAATAGTTAAAATGCTTGCATCTCATGATTTCATCATAATTGGGCACAACTAAGTTCATAAAGCTCGTATTGGAGAATGGATACCACATTATGAAAAGTTAAGGAACTACCTTTCGATGGTACATCTCTCGATAAAATGTATTAGGGTCTGACAAGAACATCTTGTACCCTTGCCACATAGGACTGGCCTACCACTCGACTAGTAGTACCGAATATGATCACTGCTTTCATTAATGGGCTTCAAAGCATACTTGAGTAGAAAGTAACCGATCTAGATTTGGAATAAGCATACCTTGAAGAGGGTGACCTACTCGGCCTGGCTGCATACCTGATTTTTATCATTTCCTGGTTAATGAGACTCGAGGCTACATTTTACCTTTATATAGCACTTCCTACTTGAAATACTAAAACTGCCCTCTAGGCAACAATGTAATTCCAGCATTCATCCATACAAGTTCATTCTAAAACTGAACGAAACCGAAAGCATCACTTCTACTACATCCATTCTTGGAATCATCCTTGGGACTAGTAGAATGTAGCCCTTGCACTTCAAAAAGCTTCATTTCAATTATCTTCAAGCTATTCCAATTAGAAATGCTTATGCCAGTTCGAAGTGGTTTTTGGATAACATATCCATTCGTGGTCTCTCTAAACCGATAATGTTCATTTATAACTGCCCAACATTTGATAGTCGGTTATTTAACTATGAAATAAACAAAAATCCAACCAGATATCGAATTTTCAAAGGAAGCAACATTGGTTAAGCACCAAGCAAACTAAGCCTCTTTAATTAATCCTTTCATTAATCAAAACACTTTCTAAATATTTATCTCAAAATATTTTTATGGAGATCTACCCACAATCCCTCTATTTTCCATACTTGAAAAAAATCAATATACTTATCCCAACGGTATAAGTATATTCATAGAACAGAGGAAGATTTTTTTTTTCACACAATTCTAGAAAAATTTATAAATTCCTTTATAATCCCTAAACTCGTTTATAACCCCATTTGTTAATCTCTAAAATTGTTTGTAAAACATCCTTTTATACATTCTTAAAATCATTTATAAACCCTTTATAAATCCATAAAACCATTTATAAACTACTTTTATAAACCTATAAACCCATTTCTAAAACTCTTTTTTAAATATCCAAGACCACTTATAAAACACTTTTTTCTACCCTTTAACTAATCTTCCATTAAGTTTTCCAAACCATGTTATAGGATTCCTCTTACAAAACCCACATCTATTTATAAAACCCTATTTATAAATTTTCAAGACATTTATAAATAAATTATAATCATTTACATTAAAAAAACTACTATACAATAATAAACATTATGAATAAATAATAATTAACTTCAAAACATCTTAAAAATAATAATTAATAATTTAAAGTCTTCTAATAAAACAATAATAATTTATCTTCAACATTATTATAAATAATAATAATTAATTTCCAAAACTTTATTGAAAAATAGTAATAATTAATTTCAAACCATATTAATAATTTAAATAATTAACCTTTCAAAATATTAAAATATTGATAAACAACTTTGAAATAGTATTAATATAAATAAACATCTTTTAAACATAGATATACTTCCTTGATAAAAATCCATACTTAAATTTTCAACACAGTCATTTCCATATTTATAAAACAGTATTTATAAATCTCTTTTTCTTTTATAACATATTGTTTAACATTTCCAAATCTATCATCACTTTCAATTTCCAAATCAGAAACAACTATTTTTCTAAAACAACATCCTACATCTAATTTTAAATCCATAATCGTGATTTATTTTTCCAATTTATCCAATGGTAAAAGTTCCGCTTTTGTTATAAACACATTTATAAATCTGTCCTTTTATTAACAAAATAGGATTTTACAAATCTTTACTTTATTTGTATAATGTCATATTTATAGTTTTCCACATTTATAATTTAATCTTAGTGTGTATGTGTGTCACTTTATATAAAACGGTTAATAAATATTTAGAAGAAAATATTATATCTTCTTCTTAAAACCGTATTCTTTCATTATAAAAGATAGGTTAAATTTTAAGATTTTAAAAACCTTAACTTTATAGTTTAAAAATCTCTATTTAAAATATTTCATGAAACTATTATTTTATAATATCTAAAAATCGTACGTTTTATTTTAAAATAAATCCCTTCTTTAAATAAATTTCAAGAATAATTATTAAGCGATATAAAATTTTGAAATCATTTAAAATCCTTTAAAATTTAAATATTCACTTTATAGTATTTCAAAAAACTAAAGATATGGCCTAGTGCTACTATAGCACAAAAGAGGGAAAAAATAATCCATGTCATCAAATATGGAATCCAACCCATCATACATCAAATTATATAAAAAATAAAATCAATATTTTGAGGATCCTATTTGATCCCTCCAACCTGTCATCCTACATCACACATAGTATATAATCATAAAATATAAATCAATCGCTTCGAGGCGGGATCATACACAAAGGGTCATCTGCTCTTACATGGGAACATAATAGGGTCTCATCCGCTCCAGGAACGGAAATATATCCAAACCAACTAACAAAAATAGTAAATCTTTCAAATAGTCAAAATAATTAATAATAAAATATCCACTATTATTTGAAAATATAAGCAGGCCAGATAAGTGGGTTTACTCACGTTGATTCTAGTTATCGTCAATTCATTCCATTTTGAATTAAAATCGAATGGGTATTCATTTTTAACAAAATCCTTACTAGCTCCAAATACATCTAATCCAACCCTAGATCCTGGATTTTGCTAATTTGATTACAAAGCAGCATGTCGCGTTCAAATCCGACATCATATGAGAAAGTTACGAATTAATGAACATACGAGATTATTTAAATTATAATTAACATAAAATTAATCAAATTAAAAACCTTTTTTCTTCCCTCTCTCTAACTCATGTTTCAAGGCCGCACTTAAACCCACATCGAAGTGATTTTTTGTCAATCGCTGTCGCCTCCACGCCACCATACACTCCCATGCCATCATCGAACAATGCCTAGACTTCCTTCTTCCCTATGTTGCCCACGCGATCATCTGTAGCGCCACCATCATCCCTAAATTCAACAAGAATTGTCGCATGTTCGTGCTCCCCTTGCCGCCGCTCTGCTTCGCCATTGGCGATCTCCAACGTTGATTAGCTTTATCTCATCATGGTCGACATTTTGTTAGTTGGAGTCGATGGCCGATATGGCCTATGGTGGCGCCAACGGTTGTGGAGCATTGGATGGTGGAGTGAGGAAGCAGTGGCTCTATTAACTTTTGGTTAGGGTTTGCAAATGAAGACATTTTGGGTCCATTTATAGAAAATTTCTCAAAATACTATTCACACTTTAAATTTTCGAACTCCAAATGAAGCATATTTCCTTGCATTTATATGAAATACTCCTACTCCGAACATAATGGAATTAGTATCGAGACTCAATTCCATCATATATAAAGGTTAACTCTCAAAATCTAAAATATTAAATTAAATTCCTTTATTTAGTTTCTATGCTTTTTGAACTCGCATGACTAATCAATACGTCCGATCGCCACGAAATTCGACGACGTACTATAATTTACTTTTATGGATCCAATAAAATTGGTTTCGTCGAAATCCAAGATAGTGCCTCGGAAGACTATTTTCACCCATTAATTAAAACGAATTATTATTAAATGAGCTTATTCACTTATAAATTCAAATGTTTACTATCTTTATTCTTATTCAATAGAATTTAAATCAGCTTTGGAAAAAAAATTCATATTAAATTCAATATTTAATTATTTAAACAATTCTAATATTCAAATAACCCGTATTATTTAAAATTTAAACTGTTTAACTTATAAAATTAACTTTTTAATATTTTAAATATATTAAATATTTAAAATTCAATGATTTAAATTCTGGGTAATTATAGTTTACAATGTTTTCGACAACTTTTACTCGACGAAAAGTTGAAAGTTCAGAAAAAACGAATTCTGTTCATATTTTCGATTGTTCTTCGAACTATATATTTTTGTAAATAAATTTTGAAAACTATTTCACCATCAATAATTACTACTTAAAAGAGTTTTATTTTATTTATAAAACCTATTATTTAAATATTTAAAATTAATTAAATGTTCTTAAATTAAAGAGGTGAAATTTGTGGTCATTACACTCTCCCCTCTTAAAAGAATTTCGACCTCGAAATTTAACCAAAATCCAACTCCGGAAAACAAGCCAAACCAGAATTACTTAACACTATTCATTAGTCTATATGATGTACATAGATTATTCCTACAAAATCTAATTTGATCACTTACTCGAATACATAGCTTTATTTTCAAACTAGTATCGCTCACCTAGCTTCCTAGTGCGAACTCCTGTCAAGCTTCTCAATTAGAAACCTCCATTCTCCTGACATAGTCATATACTATGATAGAAAAAATTGGTTTCATAAGAACCCTTACCAAGTGTTCAACATAGAAAATCAAGTGATAGATCCTTATTCAGAATGGTGTCGGACACCTTAAAATCACGCATTCGAATCTCGAATCCAACTTGTGTGAAAAAAGGAATTATCAACGTTCAACTTATATACTAATTTTATTGGCTCTTACCAATATTAATTCTATTTCTTCTAAAGTTATTTTTAAAAAACATTTCATAGAATAAATTTAATCTTAACTTTTATAATATTCTACTACATCCTTAGAGTATATACCACTATCCGATCAAACTTTTCCATTTTTAATATATTTCCCTTGAGAAAATTCGAGATTCATATACCTGGGTTTTATTTCATTTTTGAAATGGAACTCTATATTTTAATCCTAGAAAATATATACATATAGCCTGAGTAACTCCAAAATGATACTAAGGAACAGGGTACTACCAAACAATATCATACATTCCCTTACCAAGCTGGGTAATATTCAAGAGAAATGCCTTACTATCCAAACACATTCCTTCTCCAATTTTAAGTTATATTTACGCTGCTCGAACTAGTTAGCATAAAATTCTTCTTCTAGTTAAAATTCACTTTGTAGAATACATAAAAATATACTTCTTACTTAAATTTTCTTTCCAACATATTTACACTTTTAAAAACTCCCAAGTAATACTATTTATTATTTTATCCAAAAGCCATTTAAAATAATAATATACTTTTTTATATAAAACATTTCACAATGTTTATTCTTAGTTCAGTTATAATAAACAACTCATATTACAATCAAATTTAAATTTAATTTTTTCTCTCAATACTGTCACCTAATGCCTTATAGTCAATTTGTCAAACTGAATTCATAAGGTATTCATGTTAAATTTAATTAAAACAATAATTTATCATAAATTATCTAAGCCTAACTAATCAACAATAAATGATAATGACCAAACATTATCATTTTCCAACAATAAACATATCATATATAACTATAATGATTTTCTAAAAATCTTCTTTTATATATAAATATGATCTACGTAAAATTATTTCAATTACCAAATTTTAAACAATTCTGTGATGGTTGGCCTGTTTAAGTGATTTAGAGATTCCTTCTGAATCTATACTCAATGGATTAATCAGCACAATATGAAACATTTTTATAAAAATAACAAATATGCACACTTATAAATATATGCTCAAACTCATTATAGGGTCTTTCTTACCCTATCTCAAATGAGCTAACCCCACCAAAGCCTAGGTATTCGCTTAACCTAAGCTTTGATACCATGTGTAACGATCTGCCTTTCTTACATCTAAAGACGACACTTAATACATCCTTGGTATTCATGTGTCGATCATTTAAACATCCGAAAGACGGGTCTTTTGAGGTAAAGAAAGAAGAAGACATAATGGAATCTCACAAAAACATGACGAGTAACATATAATATATATATATATATATATATCAAGTCTTTACAAAAGACAGAACTTTATTATAAAACATTATCAGAGTACACTGTCAATTATCAACCTAGACAGTTATAACAATCTATCCTTACAAATGCTGATAAATTCTACAATCAATACAGCAAAAAAATAAAGAAATACGTAGATATGACTTGGGCATCCAACCAATATCTTGAACTCCAAAGAATTTGAAGCTAGAAAATATGTTCAGCCTGACCCGAGCGTTAAAATAAAATAATACTTGGATCAGTCTGGCATGCCGGCGTGAGAAAACTCAAGTAATGAGGTCACACTGCTAATGCTGAATGATTTTTTACCTTAAAAGATCAACATTCATGGATGAAGAAATAGGAAAAAAATTAGAACAACAATCCAAACAAGAATAAATGAGCATAGATACGGTAAAAATCCAAGTTTAAAGAAGAAATACAAATAATTAAACATTGAGAAGAACCTGATCACTTCTCCGTGCAATTACCAAAGAAGTTAATTTATAAACATGGAATCAAAGGAAAGAATAGGGAAATTTTTCAACAAATGACAAAGAGGGTGTGCCCCTCTGTACCAAAAGTATACATCTAAAAATATACTTGAGAGGGCCATATACTCTTTGACACCTCTTTGAAATTCCAAGCTGGACCCAGCTAACCTTATCGAGAATCCGAGTATTTCATATCTCAATGTACAAACCGAATCCAATATAAAGTGGGTGTGAATATACCCTAATGGGAGCTACCCCACATAATTTGTCCCATACTCACTCTTTGGGTTCGTCGTTTCCGACAAAGGATAACAATGCTCGAAAGGGCAACAAATTATTTTTTTATGATGATGATACACCAAGAAGAAAGTTGAACCAATAGTTAATAATAAACTAACAGGGATAATTAAAAATGATCTTATATGGAAATCAGATTTCATATTCTTACCGCTACTTGTCGATTCCAAATAAATGTTATCCCTTGATTGAATATGAAGGCGGGAAAGTTGAGACAATGTTACCTTTAGGCATTGCCTTGACTACATATTTTTAGTTTCGAGATAGAAACGAGTCTAACCCTCGATGTTTAGTGGTAAAAGTATGACTAAATCCTTTCCACATAAGTGATATCGGATTACGGGAACATCTTTTCCGTAACCGATTCAAAACTTTTACGTCTAAAAACAAACTTGTTCTGGGATTTGGTTAAACAACTTTAACAAAATGATTGACTAGCTTTAAACCAAAATTTGTTACTTGAATATTATTATTTAAAATGATCAACTAACTTTTGAAACAATGGTTGATTGTTTCATACAGCTTTATTTAAATCTTTATTTAAATAATTAATTATCTTTAATTCAAATTCATTTCTTCAATACAACACTATTTAAAAAGATTAATTAACTTTAATCGTCCTTGTTTAAATGATTGATTAAATTTAAACTTTTATTATTAAAAGTAATTTATTAGCCTTTAAAACTTCGTTATTTAAAATGATTAATTAGTATCAAACCATCATTAACAAAACAATTACTTAAATTTAAAACATTATTATTATAGTGATAAATCAATCATGAAACGGTATTAGTGAAATGATAAATTAACTTTAATACCGAATTATTAAATAATAAATTAGCCTTAAACATCATTGGTTAAAATGATTAATTATTTTGAAAACATCATTGATATAATGATGATCTTAATCTCATTATTGTTCAAATTAATTAGTTATCTTTAAAACATCATTATTAAATGGTCGATTGGTTTTAAAACATAATTATTGTAATATTAATCGATTTTAAATCATTATTACTAAAATAATCAATTGCTTTTAAAACATTATTATTGAAATAAATTATTTATTTCAAACCATCTTAAAATAATTATTTATCCTTGTAAAATCCATGCACAAGATTGAACAAAATACTTCAAAGGAGATACCATTTCTATTTAAACATCACATGACTTCATTATGGGGATATGTACAAATAAACAGATAACAACTCTGCACATATGCATCATTTATCAAATACTGATCTACCGGTATACAATTTAATGTCTAATGATCTAATAGCAAAATGGAGATTTATTCTGCTAAACAGGTGTCTTTTATATTTTTCTAATAGATGACAACAGAACAGTGTTTGTTTCTGCTAAACAGTTGTCATTTATAATGCATTCATAATTTTTAGGCTAATTTAATGGTACAGACAAGATATCCTCGTTTACAAACTAATTTGCTTTTAAAACCGAATTCGTACTTGGGCTTCACATTACGGGTATTAACTTTAAGCAACAATGTTAAAATGTATCATTAACTTTAAAACACCATTATTAAAAAGATTTAATCGCTTAAAATATCCTTATTGATTGATTAGCTTTAACTATCATTAATAAGAATGATTAATTATCTTTAAACTTCATTAATTAATTTGAATAACTAACTTCAATTACCTTTATTTAAAAAGGTTAATCACTTTTAAAAACATCATTATTAAATTAATTTATTAAATTTAAATGTCATTAATTAAATTAATTAATGAAAGAATTAAATATTATTAATTAAATTAATTAATAAAAATTAAATATTATTAATTAAGGTTGATTAATTAATTTAAGACATCATTAAAGAAAGAGGTTAATTAAATTCAAAATAATTAATTAACTTTAAAAGTCATTAACTAAAAGGTCAATTAATTTTAAAACACCATTAATTAAAATAATTAATTAACTTTAATCCATCATTATTAAATGATTAATTAACCTTAAACATCATTAGATAAAATGATAAATTAATTTTAAATATCATTAACAAAATAATTAATTAAATTTAAACTCATCATTATTAATAAAATTAATTAACTTTAGTCCTCGTTAACTAAAATGATTAATTAAATTTAAAAAACATTATTAAAATGGTTAATTAATATTAAACTCGTCATTATATAAAAACTTAACTAACATTGTGAAACAAAACCCATGCTCGAGAATAAACCAAAAGATTTCGAAAAGATGGTATTTTTTAAAAGTGCCGATATAGCGATAGTCGCTATACGGACACTTCGGTAACTACTATAATGTCATGTTTATTTTCATCCAAGAATCACATCACATAGCATAAAATGACATATATACAATGTAAAAAATATTCATGAGCATAAGTAAAAACATCACTTAAACAATTTACATCAACTTTTTAGCTAGTTTAACTTACTAATTAACTAATAAAGATGTCGTCTTGTTAGAGCACAAACCAAGTCAACAACATTCATCCGAATATAACTACCAAAGCAACTAAATAGAGACTATAATATTAAGATGACAAAGTTCAAAATTTAGTTAAAAAACGAGCATTACTCACCTAAAAGCTAACCAAACAACCTAGAATTTTGTCATGTTCTCATGGATTTTTGGTTATGTTACTCTTAAAATTTGGAGAAGTTGTCAAAGAGAAAGTTTTTGAAAATTCTCTTCTTTGCTACTTAAGAAAAATAAATACTTTAATTTAATTTGTTTTGAAGGAGATATGATCAAAATAAGAAAAGGTATTTTTGGACTTGAAAATCTGGGTCTGAAAATGAGTTTGAAAGAAATGAATTTTGGACCTACTAACACTGAGAAATTAAAGGAATGGTGTAGATGAATATTGTAGCCAATTAGATTTTCCTAAATTTGAAAAAATGAATTTCTTTAGTAAATGATTGGATGTGTAAATGATGCTCTTCAAAATCTTGGCTATGGTAATATGTTTGTTTGGATGTGTAAATGATTCATGTTTTATACACGTCAAATATCACAAAGGAAATCACTTTCTTTTAGTAAATGAAATGGTGTGTATGAGACTAGTAAACCTCTTTAAAATGTTTATAAACACTAAAACCCAATTTGTTGAAGATTTGAAAAGTTATGAAAATTGAGTTAAAAACAGGCGCGTCGTGTAATGATAGTTCGCGATTCGTGCCAAATAAAGTTAAATCCATTTATATGATGGATTAAGAGTCAGAATTCTTTCAAATAAGAATTTTTCAAACTCCTATAATCATGATTTTCAAACAAAAGAAAACGATCGAGATTTCGTTTAGTAAATTTTGAATTATGAGGAAATCAAAATTTCGAAATAGTCGTGGTTTGGCAGTTCTGAAACTGAAGCGATAAATTATTTAAAAATGATATTTTTAATTCTTTAAAAATATGGAACAAATTTTATAAATATTTTAACATATTTTAAAAGAGATTTGAGTTACAAAAATGGATTTCTAAATGATAGAAAAGTTGTTTTGATCAAATAAGCCTTAAAAGCACTATTCACAGCACTTTTTGCTGTGGTTTTTAATAACTTTTGAAATACGGCTTTAAAGTTAAGCACTCTTTCCCAAATATTTTATAAATAAATTCAAATAAATAATTAAGAATATTAAAGATAGTGTAGAGATTTTATAATTTATTTTAAAGAGTTTAAATAAATGATTTAAAGAAAGGTGTTACAAATAAGTGATTTAATCTTGGCTTTAAAAGCTGATGAGTAGACTAGATTTTTTTTATTCATGAGATCTGGATGTAAGGTGATTAAACTAAGATGTCCATGAACAACCAATGCCCTGGCTCACTTGGCCTCTTTCTTGGGTGAAGAATAGATAAGGCCGAAATGTTGGAAATGAGACGAGTAGAAAAGATTTAATTTTTAAAAATTAATACAACTTGGATTGTATAGAAATAATCCTTTTATACTTGGTATTATATTCTATTGAGGGAACCCATACTATCCGTGTGAATTTAAAAGTTGATTTCACGATTAATCGATAGATACTAACAGATGAATACAGAAACTGATGTTGAGTAGAATTAGTATAATTTCTATCGATCCTTTTTACTCAAAAAGAAAAAGGTTTTTGCAATATGATTTCTGAGAAATGATTTTGATTTGGCAATTCCAAAGTTAAAAAAAGGTTTAATGATTCTGTATATACCGAAAAGAAATGTTTAAAAGGTATATATATATCTAGAAGATATTTTTTTGATAAAGAGAAAGTAATTAATCAAATAATAAGCACATATTTACTTAACATCTTTTTATCGATGATTGGCTCGAAGGAACCGGGCTAAGAATTTGATGATTCTTATCCAAAAACCACTTCGGACCAATATATACATTCGAAGGTGAAGACATGAATTGATAATAAATGGAATGAAGGTCTATTGCCATAGATCCTTGGGGAAAATTTACCATATCATATATATGTCGTAGTATTATCTTCATTTAATCGTCGATGCAATGGCTGCTCGCTAACAATCCTAGGGATGATTCCAGATAGGATGTAGTAGGAGAGTTTCTTCTGTTTGTCCTTCTCCTGGGCAGCTTGTATGGATGAATGTCTGACATTGCATTTCTAAAGTGCACATACATTAATTTGTACAAATGTACATCTATTTGGTGGTGTAAGAGGTAACTCTTATATACTAAACACCCTTCTCTAAGACGTACGAGCTCAAAGATTGTATATTTTTGGAAATCAATAATGTGTGATGGAATTTGGCAATATGGCATTCAAATTGGAATGTGTTATGTGAAAGTTAATCATTACCTTGGGCCTCATCACTAGGAAATGGCTTAAATAGGGCATGTCTTTAGGCCATGTGGTTAGCAACAATTAGGATATAGTCATCACCTTTCTAGATAACCCTCTATATATCAGGTATGTTGTGTATGCTATGAGAGCTCTCGGATAGGTTAAGAATGAACATGTCAAACTCGGTTCTATCCGCCACCAAATGGGTATGCAGGTAGGCCGGTCTTGCCAGATCCAGAGGTTTCAAAGGCGCTGATCGTCGATACATCCCTCTAGAGATGTACTGTACAGAAGGTAGTTTCTTACCTGCCATTGTGTGGAAATCCATTCTCCAACAAGTGCCTTCGAACTTGATTGTAAAATCGATTATGCTAGAATTTAATCAATGTAACAATTTCGGCTAAGATCATATAAGATTACTTGAAGTGTGTTCAAAAGAATGTCATCAAAAATAATATTAACAGATTTTGCATAGTAAAGATTTTGGTTATCATAGGGTAAAAAAAACCTGTTCTGTTTTTATGTGCGGCGTGATCTTATGAGATACCCTTTGTTTTCAAACATCCATATTTTGAGTTTCTCACACCAGTTCCATGACTGACCTGGAGTTTAATTTTCTTTTCCCTTAAACTCTTGGTGCCCTATTTTTTCGAGTAGCCAAGTAGTCAGCTTTAACTAGGAGCATTATGATGGAACTTAAAGTCTGGAGCTGAAGATGTTCCTATAGATAGTTCTCCATTTCCATTCCCATTGCATTAATTACTGATTGTATTTAGCATTTATAAGGACGGAGATTTATAACTACCCAGGCTGGTTTATAAGGTAGACTGTGATAAATGTATTTAAAGATTCTGTTTTGTCTTTATTTTCTTTTACTCCATGATTATTTGCCTCTCCGGTGCTTGGATTTGCCGCATGTGAATGTCGATGTTGTATCAGTGTTGACTTTTGAGGGTCGAGGTGGCGGGTCACCATAGACGTTTTATTTATTTTACTACTGAAAATATATTATGTTTTAATCTAATTTTATAAATCATAAAACATAATTTATATAATGTGTATATATACTGATATAATTAATTTATGTAATTAATTTATGTAATTAATTGATTTAAATAATATTTTTTATTACCGTCGAAAATATTATATCGATGATACTTTATATAAAAATTATAAGCATATTTGTATAAAGTATTATGTGTTGTTTAAATTATAAACTATTTTTAAAAAAAATATTATATATTAAATTATTAAAATAAAAAAATGTTTTTTAATTGTTGAGCATATTGTTATAGGTATATACATGATATCTTTTTATTTCTTTATCATAAGTATATGGAAACATACAACTAGTCCAATTGTAACAATATAACTATATATATATATATATATCCTAATATATATATATAACATTATATCTAAACATGAATAATCATACATTGGTTAGAAATGTACCTTATACCCATGCTTGAATATATACCTTGAAATGATGAGATTTGCTCATTGGACTGATATTCGATCTAGTAGATTGCTAATCTCTGAATCGATGACCAAAGCTATATAATAAGATTTAATTTACTTTGATTAAACTTTAGAAAATGAAGAGATAGGTGGAAGAGTTCGTCCAGAAATGATATGGGTTAGGAGACTTGCCAAAAGTTCTAAAACAAGTGTAGATAAAGATGTTTATGTAGAGGGGAGTTTAAAGACATTTATGATCTGAATCCTTCTTTAGCTCTTACCAATTCTCTTCTATCTTAACCATCCATCCCTAGTCATCCTAGCTCATCAAATGGTCGACTGTCATGCCCTATTAGATCCAAATCAACTAGCTCCCTGTATAGGCTTTATACCCATTTAAGCCCAAACGTAATATTTTTCAATTAAATCTAGTTTAACACATATCGGTATCGTACATCGATCTACGTATTTAGAACTATTATAAATATATTTAATAATATTTGTTCATCGAATCAAAATAAATTTTATAATTAATATTTCATAAATATTAATTAAATTGATTAATATTTTGTAACAATTACAAATTAATTAAATCGTTTGGTCAAAGAAATATTCACCGTTTTGGGCCATAGTTTATGTGACCCTTACGTGTAAATTTGGTCAGTAATTAATATCAAACTATTCGACTAATAACGTTCACATATCCCTATTCGAAAAAAAAAAACTCTTCCACCTTTGTTGGAGTAGTTGAAACAATGATACATCTTATAATAAGAGATATTTGCTCAACGTGACCAACATCTGAGTGCAATTTAATATAATTGAGAAATATTTAGCCTTCTTCATTCTCTTAAGTCATTTTTAATTTCATTTGACAATATGAATATTACCTCAGTTTCAATCTTATGTCTAAGATGATGTATGTGAATTCCTTTTTGTTCAATTCGTCAAACATGTTTGCATAATATTGGATCGAATTATGCTATCATTTCTATCAATTTACAAAATATCCATTTTTTTGTTCATAAAGATTTTTGTTCTTTCCAAATGCTAAATTATTGGCGAAAAGTGTTTTCATAACAATAATTATTCTTACTAACACTTTTTCCAATGTTTTTTTTAATTTGACCTTGTACACTTCAATCTATGATTGCGTTGACTTTCAATCTTGTTTCCAACTCAAACCAACTGCTTTTATTCAAGAGATTATCTCTACCACTTTCCATGTAGTTCCAACATAGAACCAAGATTGCGCCAATCATTAATTCCTTCATTAACAAGATGACTAGTTATTGTTTGATTTGTGAATAATTTACAATAGAAACAAAATACTTTATCTAGTGAATTTGAATGTACCAATCATTTTATATCGTGTTTATCCCCATTAAGAAAATGTTTGTCATACAATAAGTAGGAAAAATGCCCTTTAATAGTATTTTTTTTAGTACCCTACAAGGAACTCTTTCCACTAATAAGTCTCTCAATGGTTAATCAATTTTTTTATATTCTTTGAGAATTGACACTTCATTAGTATTCTCCACATGTAGTGATGAATCATTGTTCGCATCTAATTCGCTAATATTTTCATCATCGTGTTGGTTCGTTAAATCATCATCATCATCATTATTATTTATAACTTCAACAACAGTTTCCATTTCACAATTGACATGAGCATTCCCTTTCCAATACTGGTGATATTATCTTTAATTACTTCATTCTCATTAATAAGAATAGCACTATCTGTTTTTAAATTTGAACTTTCTATTTGATTATTTTTAATAAAATATTTATTAAGAGCGTCTATCTGCGAAGTAGTGAGTTCATCCAACCTTCTTTTTACCCTTTTAGTGTGTTCCAATTCTTATTTGCACAACTGTAAACATTACAAAAAATAACAAAATAAAAAATTATATTGTACCAATAATAATTTACAAAAATTTAAGATAATTCCTATTTTCTAATTACATATGTTTCAAAAGCCGTTAAATGGATTATCATAAACAATCATTCACATGATTAATACAAGTATATATGTAACGACCAGCTTTTTCGACCCACAAATGTCGACATTAATGCATTCATGCTATTTAAGTGCCGAAAACCTAAGTTCTAAAATGGAAAATTGTTAAGGTAAAAAAAGTCGAAAGAACAAGAAATAAGGGAACAAAATATCTGAATCTCATAATGAAATGATAACATATAATATCAAAAGACAATATAAAGTGCAACTCTAACATACATAGCATATCAAAGTCACAATCCTAAGTCTATCATTAGTCTGGACAGTTATAGCAGCATGTCCTCATAAACGTTTATATATATACTAGTAGTGCAGTGGAAATAAGAATACTACAGTATGTGAAACATTAAGCTCATCTCCTTGAGCTCCAAAAAATATCCAACTAAAATCCACATTTCTCAAACTGCTCAAAAGTGCCTTTAAGTAATTAAGGGAAAGATAACCATGAGTCAGACATAAACTTAGTGTGAGAAACTCAAGAAATATGATGCATTAATATAACAATATCTTCAGAGACCAACCAAATCACAAAAATGGCTTTTCCTCAAAGGAACCAAAGTATCTAATAAGTATATATGGCGATATAAAAGATAATGTGTAGGTTGTAGAATATAAATTAGAAAATAGTTGTGTTATGTGTACAAAACATGAATGTTAAGTTTATAATCAAAACCTCTAAGGTTTGTTCGCAAATGGATTTCTATTGGACATGCCCTTGGTACGTCAAGAATGGGCCTCCTGACATGAGTGAGAAATATCCTTTCAAGCAGTATATATCTCTAGATAAAATATACCATAAGTTTATAATCATCACTCCCCTTAGGAACCCGTAAGAAACTATGGAATAGAGCTGATATATCCTTGTGTTAGCTAAACCCCTGGCAATGCATCCTACACTGGTTTCTATCATTATCGATGGTAAGGTCACGTTCAACATCTTAAGACATGAGTCTTCACCACTCGAACAGATCTCGAATCTCTGCATGGATTCCGACATCTCGAATAGATCTTGAATCTCTACATGGATTCTATCATCTTGAATAGTTCACAAATTTCGCGATAGATTCCAACATAAGTCCTCCGATGATTGATAACGTTGACCTCTCCCTTGGAGTTAAACTTAGGATAGACAGTTTAACTCTATAGCATTTCGCTTCACAATCGCTTCCAAAACATAGAACACATATATCGGTTTTGAAGTAGTATGGTTTTGAATCATCTCATATAAGTACACTCTCTTGCTTACCGGATGCCTCAAAACCAGTCATTTGATTTTCGGTTAACTTAACTTTGGTTCTTTAAGAAATAAACAAACAGTGCATAAGGATGGACATCATCTCCTATTCAGATAGATTTCCTTATCTCTTGTCCTAGAAGTGCAAGATGAGTTTATACGTAGGTTATGGCATCATCGATAATAATGAGAACAATCGCATATTTCTCGTGCTTCTTCTAGATATTTCCTAAGTTAATTTTAGTCAACTTCAATAACAACGAGACGATCGCATATGGAAACCAAGGTCTCGTATACTTATCATGTTTCCAATCTTCTTAACTTACATTAACCCTCAATAAAGAGTGTAACCGATAAGTTAGAGCATCATTTGCTTCTAAGCCCTACTTGAAAATAATTCTTAACTCTCATAGATTGAACAAGCCTAGTTTGTCGGATTTTAGTGCTAAGTACATGACTAAATACTTTCTATAGACAAGTAAACACACAAAACACGATTAAGTCACACAAAGCATGATTAAGTCTCCCAAAGCATGATTAAGTCACACCAACGATTTTTAATCCCTTTTTATTAAATAATAATTATTTTATCATTTAAAACTACTTTTATCAAATAATACTTCCTTTAGAAGTAAGCAAACGGTATATAAGAATCTTCCTTAGGGATCTTGAATACATACATTTTAAAAGAAAGAGACGTTTTATACGAACAAGTCCTTCCCGAGGGATCTTAAAACATGAATACACAAAGATTTTAGTCACTTTTTCTACTTATATATATAATGCCTTTACAAAAGAAATATACATCTATTATACTATTTCACTATTCGTTTGTACTCTTTTCAATACTTCAAAATACATTAATATACTTATTTCAAAGTTATAAGAATATTCAAAAATCATTTAACAAGATTTCCCCTTTAAAGGTATAAACAAAAGGGTTAAAAGAAAGTGTTACTAAAACATTGTTTAATATAAACCCGAACACTTTATATTTTCCATTATTTTTAAAACATTCCTTTTAAAGATCTAATTATGTTCATAAGCATATTCAAATGGGCTAAACACAAATATTACTTTAACATGGTCCGTACAAACCCCAAACCATTTTACACTTAACCTTATCTCTAAAAACATTATTTTTAAAGGTCCACATATATTCAAAGGTGTTACCCGGTTATTTGGCCCGATTATGAGAGGCTAACTATCGAGTTTCTTTTTCCAGCTCTAAGTGAAACATGATCCACTGAGAGATTGGATTGAGTTGAGAGGCTTGACATACAAGTATCGCTCGGCCTAGATATATGGTTCGGCCAACATCGCTTAGCAACTACCGTTCGGCCAATCTCGCTCGGCAACATCGTTCAGCAATCACCGTTTGGCCAACGTTGCTTAGAAACTACCATTCGGCCAACCTCGCTCAGCAACATCGTTCGGCAATCATCGTTTAGCCAACGCAGCTTAGAACTACCGTTCGGCCAACATCATTCGGCAATCACCGTTCGGCCAATGAAGATAAAGGTGAGATGGTTCGGTCTGGATGCTCGGGGATGGATGGCTCGGCATGAGTGGTTCGGTCGAGAAAGCATGAACACATGTCGCTCGGCTTAGATGGTCGGCACATGTCGTTCGGTCTGGAAGGTTCGGCATACATCGCTCGGTGCATATCAGGAGAGTTGGTAATGGCCAGTTCTGTTCTAAAGCGAGCCGACTGCTATATCATCACTTCGAGTCACACCCCCGTTCGGAATTTTTCATTCATTATGTCTTGTTCGGCATGCCTGGCTCGATGCACAGAAGTCACCTAACACGGGCCGAAGTACCTTGTTCTTGGGCCCAAAGAGGAATTCCGGCCTATCTTCGTCTATAAATAGAGGGGTATGGGCATAATGAAAATGGACCTTTTTTCACGAACTCCGGGGTGATTCTGCCATTTTCAAGACTAATTTCTTTTCTGTTAAAACTTGTATTCAAGTTGTAGGTGTACGGATTGTATCGATATTCAATTATTTGAAAAAGCAATAAAGATTAAACTCAGGCAGTTATGCCGAACGACCATAAATCTGGTGTTCTAGTTTTTGCAGTTAATTTTGCATACATTCCTATATTCTAATTTTCTATCTTCAATAATCTTTCTACACAAATCTTTCCTTGGGGTTTTGTGTCCAATTTTAGTGCTAACATTTTGGTGCTTTCACTGAGAGCTGCATTCTCAGGTTATTAGGATCTACTTTGTCGCTACTGGATTAAAGAAATCCCACAAAGGAGATCCAAGTCATTCACAGAAAGTCCATTGATTCTACTCAGATTTCCTACCAATAACTCTATAATGGGAAGACCTCGTACCAGATCAACCTCTCACAATGCGGACGTCAACGAGACTGCTAGCATCCAACAAGTAGGACCAACAATCAACAAGTTAATTCAGCATAGGGACTGTCATCACCCAAAACCAAATGGAAGTTTTCACTAGAACATAGTTTAACGAGCCGATGAGAGAAGTCATGGAAAGCAGGAGACAACTTAACAAACATATTCAAGCTAACGCCAACCTCATGACTCATCTTACACAACAACAACATCAGAATGCTGGAGGATGCCCCGCTTCTTACTCCTCTTCCAACAGCTCTGCTTTGTACGATGAACCCCCCAGGTATAGTGGCTGTAGAACTGAAACAATGCAAACAGGTGGTCTCAAGCATTGAAACCGCCAGGAACTCGAACTCGCTTAAGCCCGGCTAGAGAGCCATGCCTTCTCAATCTCACTGCTGATTAAAAAGCAATTTTTGGTCAAGCTAAGCAAATTAATTTACTGGCGCTTGCTTTTCAAAACTATACGGGTTGATCTTGCTGATCGATCAACCAGGGAAAGTCCAGGTTCCCTACTTGGAGCCATGGCCCCTCACTTACACCAAGGAAATCACACCTAAGCTGGAATAGAAACTTAGGATCTGAAGCACGAGTGGAAGCTGGACGACCAGCTCACCAAGGCCCTAATGAAGTTGGTCCCCAAGATACACGTTTGGTAGATTGCCAACAGAGGAGACACCAACCAGAACGGTCTCGTAGGATAGATTCCAACTTGCCATCTTTCATACAATCCCTAGACCTATCGACTATGGTTAGACAGCCGATGAGAGAAAATCAAGGCTTGACTAATGATGATTGGTGGATATCCAGTAGTCATACTCCATTCACATATACTATTCTACAGGCCGAGTACCCGAGTAAGTTTAACATGCCAACTATTCCGGCCTACGAAGGGGAGACTAATCCCAGAAAGCATATGATGAGATATGAGTGGATGATGGATTTAACTAGAGAAAACGATGAAACTAAGTGCAGATTCTTCCCAATAACTTTATCTAAAATCTCTACCATGTGGTTCACCCGACTTCCTCCATGGTCTATCTCCAACTTTGATGATTTAGCGACGAAATTTATGGAACAGTTCAGGATTCACATCACTCGTCCCAAGGACGTGATGTCCTTGTTCAGTGTGATTCAGGTTCCAAGGGAATTGTTAAAGGAGTATTTACAGAGATTCCATGTTGCGGCTATTAAAGTTAGCAACCCAAATGACCATGCCTTTCTGATGGCTGTGATGCAAGGAGTAGATCCAGATTCAAAGTGTGGCGATTGGCTGGCAGGAAAGCCTCTGACTACGCCGGAATGTTTTTATTCAAAGGCGCATCAATTTATAAGAAGGGAAGAAGCCAAGTGGACGAGGCGAGACAATGCACCAGGGCCTGGCAAGGAAAGTGTGAAAAGTAACATTGTTGTAAAACAATCTGGTGATAACTAAAGGAAGGTCCATGTCAATGTCCAGAATAAGCCAGAGCAATCTAAAGGATCCGGAGGAGGGAATCCCAAAAAGAAAAGGGAAGCGGGAAAGTGGAAACGAAGGATCCCGACTTACAATGAATACACTCCTCTGAATGCATCTCTGGAAAACGTCTACCTATAAACTTGCAATACCTTTTAATATCGAAAGCCACACTCAAAAGAGTCCATTGAGGAACAAAAGCAGACTGGAAAGTATTGCCTCTTCCATAAGACTTATGGGAATAATACTGAGGACTATAGGCACATCCACGATGCTATAGAAAAGCTGATTCGACAGAAAAAGTTACAGGACTTTATTAAGAACCTATAGGAGGGCAGATAAGGAACATCAGACTATAGTCATGAAAAAGCTGCACGCCATCCAAAGGAACCTACTCGGACTGTAGGTAGATTAGTCATAAACATGATAGTTGATGAGCCTCATCCTGTAGATAAGAATTGGCAAGAAATGGAACGATATGCTAATTCCCTAAAGCATGCAGGTTTTGAATGTTGTTCAAACACGAAGGATGGAATCCCAGCTAAGCAGCAGCGAATGATGACCAATGATATAGTGTTCAGGAGCAGAGATGTTGACCAAGTGGAGGCGCCCACCATTGATCTGATGGTCATCTCGGCCACTGTTGGGCTAGCGTTTGTAAGGATAATACTAATTGACTATGGAAGTTCTGTTAACATCGTCTTCAAAAAAGCATATGACCAGATGAAGATGGAGACAAAGGATCTAAAACCATCTAGAGCCCATATTCATGGCTTTAAAGGTGCATCCACTGATGTAGTGGGTTTTGTTGAATTACCAGTTGAACTTGAAGAAGGTGAACATAGGAGGGTGTGGATTCTACTTTTCATCGTTTTGGATGTCGATTCTTCGTATAATATGTTTCTGGGTCGATCGGCCCTGGCAAAGTTTAAGGTAGCTTTGGCCCTGTGTGTTTAACCTTGAAATTTCTGACCGATAAAGAAGTTGGTGTTGTGCTTGGCGATCAGGCGACTGATCGTGCATATTATGTGGCTGAGATGAGAGACGTCCAACAAAGAGAGAAAGGAAAGGTTGTGGACAGTTCCGTCCACATCCGAGTCACTAAAGATTGACAAGTAATGCCCAAGCCTT
The DNA here is from genome assembly GCA_030765085.1 of Allium cepa. Classification (NCBI taxonomy): domain Eukaryota; kingdom Viridiplantae; phylum Streptophyta; class Magnoliopsida; order Asparagales; family Amaryllidaceae; genus Allium; species Allium cepa. The sequence goes on from CM060943.1 coordinate 734,055,789, forward strand.
GGCCCGGGAAACATGATCGGATCCATAGAGACATAGATCTGAGAGACAATGATGAGGAACCCAGGGAGGCTAAAGCAGCATTGGTTGAACTGACGATTAACATTCCAGTCAACCATGATGACCCATCGTGAGTACTTAAGATTGGATCACAACTTAACCCTCGATGAGCGAGGTTCGCACTTATTTCCTCTGAGCGAATCTGGATGTTTTCGCTTGGACACATTCCGATATGTGCGGGATTTCTCCTGCCATTGCGAGTCATATGTTGAACATAGACCCAAAGTACGTACCAATAAAGCAAAAAGGAGGGGCATGGACCCGAAGAGGTCCGTTGCTCTCAGAGAGGAGGTGCACAAACTCAAACCTAATAGGTTCGTCCACGACGCCCTCTACCATGAATGGATGTCTAACCCCATGCTAGTGAGAAAAGAAAATGGGAAAGGGAGAACCTACGTAGATTACTTAGATCTAAACAAAGAATGCCCTAAGGATAGTTTTCCTTTACCCAGAATTGATCAGCTAGTCGACTCAACAGCAGGAAACGAGTTATTATCATTTATGGACACGCACTCAGGAAATAATCAAATCCCGATGCACATTCCAGATCAAGAATACACTAGTTTTGTCACAGATGTTGGACTATATTGCTATGTAGTGATGTCTTTAGGATTGAAAAATGCAGGAGCTACTTATCAGTGTCTGGTGAATAGGATGTTTAAAGACCAGATTGGTAAAAAAATGGAAATCTATGTGGATGACATACTCGTGAAGTCACGGCAGTCAAACGACCACATTCGAGACTTGGCAGAAATGTTTGATATAATCAAGTACTACGAAATGAAAATCAATCCTATGAAATGTTTCTTTAGCATTGCGTCAGGAAATTTTTTGGGTTTCATTGTTAATGCATGAGGAATTGACCCTAACCTAATAAAGATTCAGGCTATTCGAGACATACAAGTGCTCAGAACTATAAAGCAAGTGCAAAGCCTAAACGGAAAAGTGGCTGCACTGAGTCGATTCATATCCAAAGCCACAGACAATTATATTCCTTTCGTCGACGTAATAAAGAAATGAAAGAGAAAGTGCGAATGGACGCCCAACTGCGAGGATGCATTCCGAGCTTAGATAAGGCATTTGGAAAGTCCCCCGGTGCTGTCAAAGCCTATGGACCATGAAATATTGTATATATGCTTAGCGTATCTCAACATGCCATCGGTACGACATTAGTTCGCGAGGAGGACCAAGTTCAAAGGCCGGTGTACTACGTCAATAAACGTCTAATGGGGGAAGAAAGAATTTATCCAAAAATTGAGAAGCTATCCTACTGCTTGGTGATTGCATCATGCAAGCTTCGTCCATACTTCCAGGCACACCCGATCAGTGTTTATACCAATCAACCCTTGCGACAGGTACTCCAACGACCAGAAACTATTGGAAGGCTATTAAAATGGAATGCTGAGTTGAGTTAGTTCGATATCACCTACCTGCCATGGAGGGCCATACAAGGGCAAGCGTTGGCGGACTTCATCGCTGAATTTACCGTATCAGACAATTCAAACAGTGATGATGTTATTCCCTCCATTTGATGGAAACTGTACACTGATAGGGGATCCAACGATCGATGTTCTGAGGATGGTGTAATTCTTGTGACTCGTAAAAACTGATCAATTTGTTATGCTATGAAGCTCGATTTTACAGCAGCAAATAACGAAGCCGAGTATGAAGCATTGATTGCTGGCTTGAAACTTATCAGGGAACTTGGAGTGAAATCGATCGAAATCTTTTGCAACTCACAATTACTGGTGTTCTAGGTGTGGTGAGACTATCAAGAAAAGGGTTAGAGACTTGCCTCATACCTAGCTTGAGTTCATGAACTATTGGCAGACCTTGAATATTATGATATTTCGCATGTCCCGCGTGAAAAAAACAGAGAATTCGATTCATTGATGAAATTCACAAGTACTGGCGATGCACAGCAAATGGGATTGGTTCCCATCGAAATCTTACATGCTCCGAGTATAAATGAGATGGAGGTAGATTTTGTGTTAGAACGAGAAATCGAGAAGGAGTCATGGATAATCCCTTTCAAGCAATACTTACTACATGGGGTTCTGCCTAAAAAAAGAATGAACGGTGACAAGTCAATCGCAAAGCTTCATGATATATAATGCAGGATAGAATAATATATCGAAAGGGATTCTCGGTCCCCTTACTTTGGTGCTTTGCCCACGGTGAGATAAAACGAGTCCTGAAGGAAATTCATGAAGGAGGATGTGGTGACCATACTTGGGGGCAGACACGAGCAAAAAAGTTCTTCCGCTATGGATACTATTGGCCAACTGTAAATCGGGATGTTGTGGACTACGTAAGGAGATCTGACAAATGTCAAAAGTATGTGAAAATCCTGAGAGCTCCGCCAACGGAGCTCGCACAAATGGTTACTCCCTAGCCATTTGCAATATGGGGGATCAATATAATCGGTTCTTTGCCAATCTCCAAAGGTGGTGCAAAATACGCAATAGTTGTGGTCGATTACTTTACCAAGTGGGCGGAACCAGAGCCCTTAGCTACAATCACCACTAAAAAGGTCATTAATTTCGTTGTGCGAAACGTCATATGCCGGTTTGGCCTCCAACGAACTATCATTACGGACAATGGAACTTAGTTCGAAAGTAGGGAGTTCAAAAAATTTTTTGTCAAAAATATGGCATTGAGAAAAGGTTTGCAGTAGTTGCTCATCCAAAAGCCAATGGACAAGTAGATGCCATGAACAAAATAATCAAATCCATATTGTAAAAACTTTGGAAAAGGCTAGAGGCAAGTGGGTGGATGAGCTTCCAACAGCTCTTTGGGCTTACAGAACCACCCACAAGTCCGCGACTGGCCACACTCCGTTCACATTGGCATATGGCACAGAAGCTGTTATACCTCTGGAACTTGAAGTTCCTTCACATCGGGTAACTTATATTAACACTAATACAAATTGGGATCTCTTGCTGGAATCGCTGGATTTTGTTGACGAAAAAAGTGAAGAAGTTGATTTAAAGGCGGTTGCATATAGACACCGAGTCGCTCAATATTATAATGAGAAATTCCGACCGAGATTCTTCGATGTGGGTGATCTCATTTTGAAGTGAGTTTTTCTGATCCCATCGCATATGAATCCCACATGGGAAGGTCCATGTGTCATTTAACGGAAGCTTGGAGAGGGAACTTTCAAGCTAGCGACTGTTGATGGCACAACACTTCCCCGAGCATGGAATAGCGAGCATCTACGACGTTATTACATGTAGTCTATTTATTTTGCATTTTAATTGCAATTATTTCCAGTGTATGTTTATTTTTTGTTCTTATTTTTTGGCATGCAATAAGACAATTCAATTTCTTTTCATTAATAAAGGCTTGAAGCCATCTTTTCCATGAACTATTAATGTTTCCGTATGTTGTAATTCTATGGAAAAAATTTAAGTTGCATTATTCTATCTGGCGTATGAATGCATACAAAAACTTAGAAAATCTCCAAGTTCCCAGAGTGCGGACTGGAGTAATCTGAGCCCCCAGAGTGCGGACTGGAGTATAAACGACTTAAAAATCTCCAAGTCCCCAAAGTGCGAACTAGAGTACTCTGAGTCTCCAGAGTGCGAACTAGAGTATAAATGGCTCAAAACTCTCTAAGTCCCCAGAGTGCAGACTGGAGTACTCTGAGTCCCCAGAGTTCAGAGTGCGGACTAGAGTATAAACGACTCAAAAATCTCCAAGTTCCCAGAGGACGGATCGGAGTACTCTGAGTCCCTAAAGTGCGGACAGAGTATAAACGACTTAAAAATCTCCAAGTCTCCATAGTGCGGATTGGAGTAGGGAACAGAGTATAAATGACTTAAAAATCTCCAAGTCTCCATAGTGCAGATTGGAGTACTCTGAGTCCCCAGAGTGCGGACTAGATTATAAAAAACTTAAAAATCTCCAAGTCCCCAGAGTGCAGACTGGAGTACACTAGGTTCCTAGAATGCGGACTAGAGTATAAACGACTCAAAATCTCCAAGTCCCCAAAGTGTGGATTAGAGTACTCTGAGTCCACGGAGTGCAGACTAGAGTATAAACGACTTAAAAGATCTATAAGTCCCCAGAGTGTGGAGTACTCTGAGTCCCCAGAGCGCAGACTAGAGTATAAACAACTCAAAAATCTTTTAGTCCCTAGAGTAGGGACTAAAAACATTCTAAGTACCCGAAGCGTGGAATAGAGGATCTACGATTTCAAAGATTTCTAAGTCATATGGAATTGGATAGGGCTTATGTAACTCACAAGATTTTGGATTTCGACTACAAGTTATACAATAAGCTGAACAACGAAAATCATCGAAAGCAAAGAAACGAAGTTATGTTCACTAATCCCAAAATAAAGTTCCACTACAATTCCTCTTAAACTCGAAGTCAAAAGTCTGTTTACATCGACTATGGAAATAAACAGAAATAATTACATCATCCAGTCTTATTCTCGTTGAACAAGGCGTCATAGCTAGTTCTTTGACTTCTTCTCCTTCCTCGGTTTCTCAGACGACTCCTCCCCTAAGCGTTTCCTCTTTGACGCCTTGCTTACTAGGGAAATGGTATCCGAGGAAGGAGGAGGAACTTCCAGTGGCCTGGTCCCAGCGGGGAGAATGGCCTTCAAAGGCCTGTTCAAGGGATCATCCAGTTCCACTACTTGGGGCTCGACCTTAATTTCAACTTTCTTCTTCTTCTCTTCCATAAGTTGCTCCCCCATGCGCAATTTTGAAGTGTGTTCGGAGGCGCCCGTAATTTCTACTTCATCATGTTCTTCTACGGGTGATGGATTTTCAGTTTTGTCTTCATCGAGTGCCTCGATCACTTGAGTGTCGGGTTTGGGAGAGTCTGAATTGCCTCTTCCGTTTTCTCCTCTTTCTCTTTGGCGGCATTGCTCCTTGGGGTACGATTAGGATCAGAATGGCCTGCATGAAATCTCAAGAGACAAATGTTAAAATACATTAATTACTCGCCAAAAATGACGAACCTTTGAGTTTTGAGAAGAAAAGTTATGTACCAGTTCCTAGCCGACTCTCGACTGTTCGGGGAGTTTCACCTTCTGGAATTGGAGATAGAGCATGAATATCAAGTCTAGGATCTTTTAGTTTGTAGCTAATATGTTGCTCGAAGGGATCAAGTGATGGACGATCAGTCGGCTGAATAGGAGAAGGAACTGGAGACTCGGTTCCAGATGGACCGGTAGTATCATTCTTTCCTTTTGATGAGGAGGAGTCTCTGCTATAAAGAGCTTTCGCTGCAGACAAGTCTGAGGGCTCATTCCCCTGGATAAATTCCTTCACTAAAGCTTCTTTGTCAACCTCTTCAGTTCCTAACTCAACCTTTTTTATTTTTATTATAGTGTCTCATGCTTCGGCCAAAGATTCAAGGTAACCCTCACCAAGAAATGTTAGGTCGCGATGCATGAGAACTCGAGCATTATACTCGGTTATGAGTGGATCAAACATGCACTTGATTTCCTCCCCACCAGCCTCTACAGCCGCCTCAAGGCGAGAATCGATTTCGAGAGTGCTATTCTTTTGCCCTCCTCATCGGCTTCCTCCTTCAGCGCTTCAGCCCTGGAGAGCTCCTTATCGAGCTTTATTTTTAGGAGTTGAGTGGGAACAATCTCATCACAATATCGTTTTGATTCCTCTTGAGCGATAGTTTTTTCTTCCTTTTCTTTGAAAAGTAACTCTTTCAATTCTTTGACTCATTGAGCGAGCATATCTTTCTCCATTTGAACGGAGTTTTCTCTAAAGCTAAGGCACTGCAGCGTTGAACCGCTTCATCAATCTCTTTCTTATGTGTGGCCTCCAGGCGATTGACTGCCTCAGCATTATCTTTAGCATTCTTTTGAGTAGCCTCAAGCTGAGATTTATATGAGGCAAGCTCTTCATCCTGGGATTTGATGATGTCCTTATCATGGATGGCCTCAAGATTTAGGTGATCAATTTCATGCTTGCACTCCATAGAAACTTCAGAAACTTTTTCGGCCAAGTCAACGAATGCGTCTTGTTGGACGTAGACATCGTTGTTGTAAACAGTGGCACTATATTTAATGTGCCCTAAAATAGGATGGATCGCAGGAGGGAATTTCAATCCATCGAGGCATATTTTTGGGAATGTGGCTTTAAGTTCAACTAGCTTTTCTGCTATCGATGGATCATGTGTGGGGTTGAAGAAGTTTGTTTAGCCAAGACTACAAATTTCTTGTGAGGCATGCGAGTTTGCCTAATAGTTGATGAAGTAGAGTGTTGGTCACGAGAAGCTTTAGATTGAAATACCTTTTGACCTGATTTCTCCCTGCTTTGTTCTAGTCAAGGAGGAGGACCATTAGGATACGAAGAGTGACCATAAGTTTTCCTTCGAGACGATGACGAATCTCGAGGATGATAATCTCTATCGATGTCGTCGTCTCTATCTCAACGTTTACCTGACCTCGAATCTCGGCTGGAATGATGGAAAATAGAGGAACCACGAAGACGGTCAAATCCATGAGAGCGTCCCATATCACCTGCACATAAATTAAGTGAGCATGAATTATCAAGAATAACATGATGGCTGAATTTTAAGTGCAAGGTGAGGTGTAAGTGTTAGTGTGCGTGTCCTAGTGTTTTCCCCCAACGGACCAGTTTCTCTAGCTTTACTTATCGGAGGTTTTTCTCCTTGATGATGGGCTTGAATGCTTTCATCGCCTCTCGTGGGTGAATGAAGTTTTTGGGCTTCTGGATCATCGAAGCTGTAATTGAGAAGGTCATCGGAAATAGTAAGGTCAGATAAGCCTTTCAATGAACTCTCTAAGTGTTCTAGAGACTGCTCATTCTCCATTTGAGTAATCGTCACTTTCGAAGTTCCGCCCACTATCTTTTACCTCAGCTAGTAAGCTAGTTTCTTTTTCCCCTTTGAAGGGGGAGGTGGTTCATCAATGCCATGTGCCTCATCCACTAGTTATAGAGCAGGATTTACATTCTCACCCGGTGCATCTAACACCCCAGTTTCTCTAATCTCACCCTCCTCGGCTGTGTCGGTGGCACCACTTGTGTGGAGGCACTAAAGGTCTAGCATGTCCTTTACCCTTCTTCGACATGGGTCCGGTTATAGTGGCACCGGATGAAAGATTTGTTCGGTGACCTTTCGCCAACAGCCCAAACTTTAAGAGCGAATTATTAGAAATGACAAGTTTGATCTCCCGGTCTTCTATGGGAATAGCGCGAATGGCCTCAACGGCCTCAGAGCACCCAGCGCCTTTAGGACGTGGGCTGATACCTGTAAAAATCGAAAAAGTTTAGAAAGAATGCACTTTCTACCGCTGATCTGAAAAAGGAACTTACTCTCTTCCAGCCTGTTGAGTCACAAGCTTTATGAAAGTTTTGATTTCTGACAAATAAGGCGATTGATTTCTGACAAACAAGGCGATCGACAAAAACAAGGTCATTAGAGCTATATATGGTACTCTAGATTATAGGTTGATTATTTGTTGTTGTAATAGTAATAAATTTGTTAAAATCTATCCTCAAATAATCATGCATATCAAGGGAATCAATATATATATACGAATAATTTATAAGTTGCATGCAGTTGCACAATTCAATGTGCAATTTAACAGGCACCGGTCGACCTGTCAATATAGGTGCGGTCGACCGTTCCTGTGTAAATTGCACAGTGAACGTGCACACATGCACATAACGTATATATATATTTGAATTCCTGTCTACCGGTCCATTTTTGACCTGTCGACCGTTTTTAAACAGAAAGCAACTTTTCCAAAAGACACTTCTCTTCTCCAAAGGTTGCATCTCCTATCTTTCATCAATGATCATAACTCTTAATGGCAACTGTTCACAAAGAGTTACAACTATTTTTCTCTATATATACTCATCTAAATCATTGATTCAAACACAAGTTTTTACAACGATTTCATATATTCTTTTAATCTAATCTCTGATCTCAATTCTGTATTATAAAAGCTCTAAATTATTTATTGAATCTTTGAAACTATTTCATATCCTTTGATTCAATAATATACTTTCCTTAATCTTTTCAAAACATCATATCGCATACTTCGAGGATAAGATTATAGGAAGGGTGTACTGCTAGTGACAAATCCGTGTTTTCAAGAACACAAGTTGTCAACAACAATTGTATTTGTTCTTTTGTTGAAGTCCTCTGTGTTGTAAGAGGCAAGTGTTGAAGTCCTCAGTATATTAGAGGCGTGAAATCCCGTTCGGTTGTTCGGGTGTTGTAAACCTGTTCCTCCGGGTGAAGCGAGGTAGTTAATAGTGAAAATCCAGATAGAAGTCTGGGACTGGACGTAGGACGGTGCTCCGAACCAGTATAAAAATCTCTGGTGTGATTTTTCTATTTTCTATTTACAATGCTATTATCATCTATTTCCGCATTTGTATTGTAATCCATATTACACGATCCGTGTATACTATATTAGCACATATAATTGTATACACACCGCACTTTCATTTGGTATCAGAGCACGGTCATCATATAACCGTAACACAGTTATTTGATATATTCTTATAATATGGCAAATAACGCAAGTACTAGCACTCAAAACACCACTTACACAGAAGGGCAAACGACACAAAGACCTCCATTTTTCAATGGTCTTAACTATAGTTATTGGGCAACACGTATGTCATTCTTTATGCAATCAAGTAGCTATGATGCTTGGAATGCTACTCAAAGAGAAATAGTGAATCCAACAACTGATTATTCAGAATGGACTGTGGCTGAGAAAACGGCAGCAGCCGTAAATGCAAGAGCAATAAATATGTTGTTCTGTGCATTAGACCAAAATGAATATAACCGTGTTAGTATCTGCACTACTGCATATCAAATTTGGCAAACGCTAAAAATCACTCATGAAGGTACTAACAAGGTTAAACAAGCCAAAATAGCCATGCTGAAAAGTCAATTTCAAAATTTCAAAATGAAACCAAATGAAACAATCAATGACATGTATTCACGGTTTCAAACTATTCACCATGCACTTATTAGGTTAGGACAAAAGTATTCTGATTTTGATGTTGTTTCAACAGTCCTACATTCTCTGACTAATGAATGGGAAGGAAAAGTATTAGCAATTGAAGAAGCTAATGACCTTTCCGTCATGAAGCCAGATGAATTGATAGGAAATTTAATGTCCTATGAAGCAAATTTGCAGGCTAGAAAAGAACAGAAAGAAGAAAAGAAAAATGTAGCATTTCATGTTGAGAAAGATGAAAATGAATCAGATTCTGAAGATGAAGATTTGGCGTTCATTGCTAAAGGTTTCAAAAAATTCCTAAAATATCGAAAAGCCAGTCGCTACAATAAAAGGAAACCTGGATCAAATAAACCATCTTCATCTGCTATAGAATGTTTCAACTGCCATAAAAAGGGACACATGCAGAAGGATTGTCCAGAACAAAAGAAAAAGTCAGAAAATGACAAATTCAAATATAAGAAGGACAAATCAAAGAAACGAGCCTTCTCAGTAACATGGGATGATTCAGAGTCATCTTCATCAGAAAGTGAAAGTGATTCGGAGAATGAACAAGCTAATGTTTGTTTTATGGCAACAGAAGATGAGGTACAAATTCCTACATTTGATGAATTACTTGATATTAATGCTGAATTGATAGTCAAATATAAAGACATAAAACGTCAATTAAAAGTAGTCAAAGCAGATTTAAGTAGAGCAGAGTTTGAACGAGATATGTTAAAAGATGAGAAGAAAATATTAGAAGAAGAACTTGAAAATATTCAAGAATCATCATCTAATGTTGACTCTCAAATATCTCTTTTGAGTCAAGAAATAGAAGCTCAAAAAGAGAAAAATAATGCTCTCACTACTGAAAATCATGAACTTAAAGCAAAAGTCAAAATTCTAGACCTAGAAAAAGCTAGTTTACAAACAAAGTTTGATGACATTACTCAAAATGTTTCTAACTTTAACAAAGGTCGAGAAAATTTGACTAAAATCATTGAAAGCTCACAATCTATTTCAGATAAAAAAGGTTTGGGATATAACAAACATGAAACTAAGAAACATCTTAGAAATAAAAGGAAGAAGAAAGTACAAAAAACTGAAGCTAAGAAAAATCTTAGTTTATTATATTTCAAACCAAAACCAGTTGTGAAATTTCAAAAGAGAAATGTCAAGACTATCAAAATATGGGTTCCTAAAACAAATAATAATTTGATTAGGAACAAATACATTCAGCAATTCATGAATAATGTACATTTTAATAACAATTATATATATAAAGGGGATACCGGACCCAAATGGGTTTGGACTCCTAAGACCTAACTCTTAGGACCCTATAAAAAGTGGGTACCATGAACTTAATTCTATTTTTTGCAGGTCCCACTGAAGAAAAGAGGGAAGTGGATATTGGACAGTGGTTGCTCAAAGCATATGACGGGAGACAAGAGCTTATTAACAAATATTAAATACTCAGATGGTGGCTCAGTCACTTTTGGAGACAATTCAAAAGGTTATATCATCGGCAAAGGCGATGTGAGCAATTGCGGTACATCTAACTTACCTCTTATTACTAATGTCATGCTAGTTAGAAATTTAAAACACAATTTACTTAGTATTAGTCAGTTATGTGACAAGGGTTTTATAATTTCCTTTTCAAATAATAAGTGTAGTATTTTAGATAAAGACCATAATTTGGTTTTTGAAGGTTATAGAGACAGAAATATATATATTCTAAATATGAATATTAATCATAATTCAGATATGTGTCTTGTGGCTAATGACAATGATCCATGGCTATGGCACAAACGTTTCTGTCATATAAACTTCAGAACTATTGACAAGCTAGCCAAAAACAATCTAGTTAGAGGACTACCCAAAATGAGTTTTAAAGTTAACAACATTTGTGATGCATGTCAATTAGGAAAATTGACCAAATCATCGTTTAAATCCAAGAAAGTCATATCAACATTACAACCACTTGAGTTACTGCACATGGATTTATTTGGACCTACTAGAGTTCAATCAATAAATCACAGTCAATATGTGCTCGTAATTGTTGATGATTTCTCTCGTTATACATGGACAATTTTCTTAAAAAATAAAAGTGATACTTTCGATCATTTCAAATCTTTCGTCAAAAGAATTCAAAAATCAAAAGGGATTAAAGTTAAAAATATAAGAAGTGATCATGGCGGAGAGTTTGAAAATAATGAATTTGAACATTTTTGTACAAAGAAAGGTATATATTATAATTTTTCGTTTCCCAGAACTCCACAACAGAACGGAGTAGTAGAACGAAAGAACCGAACTTTACAAGAATGTGCAAGAACATTATTGAATGGAACCACCTTACCAAAACATTTCTGGGCAGAAGCTGTCGCAACTGCCTGTTATGTTTTAAATCGTGTGTCCATAAGACCTCTTACCAAGAATACTCCTTATGAATTGTTTAACAAAAGAAAGCCCAAAATCTCATACTTCAAAGTTTTTGGTTCCAAGTGCTTTATTTTAAATACGAAAGACCAGCTTGGAAAATTCGATCTAAAAGCCGATGAAGGAATATTTGTCGGTTATTCGGAACGAAGTAAGGCCTATCGGATATTTAATAAACGAACCAAAACTATTGAAGAATCACTTCATGTCTCTTTTGATGAAATCTATCAGCATCCTCACACAATATCAGATGATGACGAATCAATAGTCATTGATAATCCAATCATCTCAAATACTGATTCTGACTCAGAAGTAATTATTGAGAATACTCCTCAAATATGTGAATTACAATCACCACCAAGAATATTAAGAGACCATCCGGCCCAAAATATAATAGGATAAATAACATCACATGTCAGAACAAGGAGTCAACTCAATCAAATGGGTCATGTCGCTTTTCTCTCAAATATCGAACCCAAGAATCCAAAAGAAGCTGCTACAGATGATTACTGGATCATTGCCATGCAGGAAGAACTAAATCAGTTTGAGCGCAATAACGTTTGGGAACTTGTTCCGAGACCAACTGATCAGTCAGTAATTGGTACTAAATGGGTCTATAAAAATAAAGCTGACGAACAAGGAAATATCATCAAAAATAAAGCAAGATTAGTAGCACAAGGATACAATCAGGAAGAAGGTATCGATTATGAAGAAACTTTTGCACCAGTCGCTCGACTAGAAGCTATTAGAATTCTATTATCTTTTGCTTGTCATCATAATTTCAAACTTTATGAGATGGATGTCAAAAGTGCTTTTCTCAATGGATTTATCAAAGAGAATGTCTATGTCGAACAACCTCCTTTGTTCGTACATGAAAAATATCCTGACCATGTGTTCAAACTTAAGAAAGCTCTGTATGGTTTAAAACAAGCACCTCGTGCTTGGTATGAACGATTACGTAGCTATCTTATTAATTCAGGATTTGAAATAGGCAAAGTCGATCAAACTTTGTTTATTAAACATTCTCGAAAAGATATTCTGGTTATCCAAATATATGTAGACGATATCATCTTTGGTTCAACAAACGATAAACTCTGTAAGGAATTTGCAAGTATTATGACCAAAGAATTCGAAATGTCTCATATGGGAGAACTATCTTATTTTCTTGGACTTCAAATCAAACAACTTTCAAACGGTATTTTTATCAATCAAGAAAAATACTGTGAAAATCTTATCAAACGCTTCGGATTACAAAATACATCTGGTAAACCAACTCCTATGAGTACAACTACACATCTTGAAAAAGATGAAAGTGGTAAGAATGTTGACCAGAAATTATATCGAAGCATGATTGGTTCTCTTCTTTATCTTACAGCTAGTCGTCCAGATATATTAATGAGTGTTTGTTTATGTGCTCGTTTTCAAGCCGATCCAAAGGAATCACATTTACGAGCAGTGAAACGTATAATTCGTTATCTTAATAATACCAAAGATTTTGGTCTTTTCTATCCAAAAGAATGTCCATTTGAATTAGTATCATATAGTGATGCTGATTTCGGTGGCTCACGAACAGATAGAAAAAGTACAAGTGGTACATGCCATTTTATTGGAAAATCACTTGTCTCTTGGTTTAGTAAGAAACAGAATTGTGTTTCACTATCAACATGTGAAGCTGAATATATATCAGCGGCTCTCGCTTGTACTCAAGTACTATATATGCAACAAACACTTCAAGATTTTGATATTCATTTATCAAATTCTATTATATACTGTGATAACACAAGTGCTATAAATCTTTCTAAAAATCCAGTAAATCACTCTCGAACTAAACACATTGATATCCGTCATCATTTTCTTCGAGATAATATTGAAAAAAGAAATATATGTCTTGAATATGTCCATACTGAAAATCAATTAGCGGACATTTTTACTAAGCCGCTGCTCGAATCTAATTTTATTAGATTACGAAGAGAGCTTGGTTTAATTTCAAGAAAAAATCTTGACTAAGCAATTACTAATGTACACCTTCTCTTTTGGTTATTCTCTTTAATTATAATTTTTTGTTTAAACTAAACTAATGTCTTTTCTCCTAGTAACCGTATCTTTTACTTAACCTATTTTTTATATTAAATATTAGCCATTGCTTTATTTAATGGTTAAATTCTATTTACTCATTTTATAAATTCAGTTTTAAAAACAAAGCTATTTTTAGATTTACAATAAAATTTCTGCTTATATTTTCGTGGTTAAAAGTTATCATTAACTCACATCCATAAGATTATATATAAGAAACTTATATATAAGCTTGCAAAAATTTTTATTTTGTTCATCTTTACTTCTTATCTAACCATAATACTATATTCAACTTACACTATGGCTCATATTTGTGACAAATGTGCGCAAGAATCTCACATTTCTATTACAAGCTCTGAGTCGGACGAATATTATTCTCCTACTACTCCAAAACAAAAATCAAGCTGTCATCATCAATGCTCTTATATGTCTGATAAAACTCCAAATTCAAAACGAGTTAAAAGGACACTATTCTATTCTCCTCGAACCAAAGCTCAAATTGATGAGATACACCACTACCAAAAACATCAGATAGACCTTCAGAGACAACTCCATTACGGGCAAAGTCAACTTTATCACGAGCAACAACGGACATCGGCACGATTGTCTGTTTTAGAAAAGTTGGCAACATTTTTCTGCGGTTCCAACAAACATGACGTGCATGAACCAATGTCGTCTAGGCCATCAACATCTAAAAGTCCTAACTCATGGGATCGGAACTATGAAAAGAATGAAGGAGCTCAGAAACAATGGAGTCCATGGTCGAATCGTATTGAAGGAAACAACGATAATTCTAATGACGAACTTTCTCATTAGATTTATATATAGTTGTTATATATTTATCTATCTCTTGTGTAATGATGGTTATATTTTGTATTATGTATAAAATATAATATATATATATATATAGGTTGATATATAATAAAAAAACTTGAAAAAGAATCCTATATGCACAACAGACCAGGACCGGTCGACCGCCCATAATATTGCCGGTCGACCGTTTGCTCTCTGGTTGAAAACGGTCGACCGGCCAAAAGTTGTAGGTCGACCGGTTACGCATTTTTCAGTTTTTTTTATATATAACCCTATACGTTACTTTACCCTCTACCCTCATTCACTCTCTACTCCAACTATTCTCTTACCCCAAATCACAAACCCTAGTTCCCATTCTTCAATTCCCAAATCACAAATCCTCCAACAATGGCTCCTCCTCAAAAGAAATCAAAGAAAGGAGCAACCTCTGAAACTTCATCTCTTACCATCTCCGTCAAAAAATGGCTTCAAACTCCAATTGCTGTAACACGATGGAATCAAATGACAAATTACAAGTTTCATCCAGGATCTTTCATCAAATTTGATGATTTCACGGCTTACGGAGTTCGGAGGTTAGCCGATAATGCCAACATTACTCCATTGATAGATTTTTCGGCAAATAGTGTGGAGATAAATCATTTAATGATTAAATTATTTTACGCCAACATGAATCTTGATGAATATCAACCTGATAATCCAAACGGCGTCATCTGGTCTATGGTCTGTGGAAAACAAATTTTTCTTACTCATGCTAGAATTGCCTCTATACTTGGTATACCAAATCGAGGCGAAGAATTTTCATCTACCTTCTGCGAAGTTTTCACTCGAAATAGTACAAGTCATCAGTTTATAGAAGACAATAGTGATGGCACTAAGTCTATTGGACTTCGACCGACAGCAAGGTTACTTCATCGGGTCTTGATGTATTCTCTTTTTCCTAGACTTGGAAATTATGATGCAGTGTACAAAGAAAACTTCAAGGCACTCTATGCTATCTATGGTGAAATCCAAATCAATTGGGTTCACATGCTTTTTGATGAAATTCTCAAGGTAAATAATTCAACCCGGCCTCATTTCTTCTATAATGAATATATCATGAGACTTTTGTTAGCTTGTGGGGTCAATCCTCCTGATTCTGCAACTTCAACACCAAAATGCATTGATTCCATAACCATCAAAAGAATGAAGCTTCCTCCACCTTATCTTGAGATTATGCCTTTTGAAGAATGGCAACAACGAGGACCGAGAAAACAAAGAGCAACTTCCTCTCGACCTCGTCCCGATGAGGTGAAACTTTTAAGATCAAAGTCATCAACAAAAGAATCTCTTGAAACCATTGCGCGTAATCAATTTCTGCTTGAATCTCGTCTCAAGCGTATGGACTCTAAAATTGATAAGCGCTTCAATAAGGTCAAGTCGTTCTTCGGTATGCTATGGTATGCTATATCATGTTCCTCATCCACCTCTGTTCAAGCACAAGACCCAGGAAAACATCCTGCTGCTCCAGTTTTCACATGGACTTCATCTGACGAAGGCGAATCGTCTAGAGGGAACAATGATGAGGAGGAAGAAGATGAAGATGATGATGATGACGACGATGATGATGATGAAGAGGAGATTCGATCTGCTTCATCCTAGATTCTATTATGTTTTAGCTCTTTAAAAACATTCTTCGACACTTGTACTAAATAGTGTCGTTATTTATGCTTTTCAATTAACATTATGTTCTGTAGTAAACTCTGTTATGTCTTTGATGTGTTAATGATTTATTTTTCTATGCTTATCATATTCATTCTACGCATATCATATTCTAGTCATCTGTTACTCCTTTTTGTCGATGACAAAGGGGGAGAAAGGGCTAACAATTGCTTGCAGGAAAGAAATCACATACTCAGGGGGAGATTCAGATTTGCAGATATATAAATTGTCATCAATCAAAAAGGGGGAGAATGTTGAGTCATAAGCTTTATGAAAGTTTTGATTTCTGACAAATAAGGCGATTGATTTCTGACAAACAAGGCGATCGACAAAAACAAGGTCATTAGAGCTATATATGGTACTCTAGATTATAGGTTGATTATTTGTTGTTGTAATAGTAATAAATTTGTTAAAATCTATCCTCAAATAATCATGCATATCAAGGGAATCAATATATATACGAATAATTTATAAGTTGCATGCAGTTGCACAATTCAATGTGCAATTTAACAGGCACCGGTCGACCGGTCAATATAGGTGCGGTCGACCGTTCCTGTGTAAATTGCACAGTGAACGTGCACACATGCACATAACGTATATATATATTTGAATTCCTGTCTACCGGTCCATTTTTGACCTGTCGACCGTTTTTAAACAGAAAGCAACTTTTCCAAAAGACACTTCTTTTCTCCAAAGGTTGCATCTCCTATCTTTCATCAATGATCATAACTCTTAATGGCAACTGTTCACAAAGAGTTACAACTATTTTTCTCTATATATACTCATCTAAATCATTGATTCAAACACAAGTTTTTACAACGATTTCATATATTCTTTTAATCTAATCTCTGATCTCAATTCTGTATTATAAAAGCTCTAAATTATTTATTGAATCTTTGAAACTATTTCATATCCTTTGATTCAATAATATACTTTCCTTAATCTTTTCAAAACATCATATCGCATACTTCGAGGATAAGATTATAGGAAGGGTGTACTGCTAGTGACAAATCCGTGTTTTCAAGAACACAAGTTGTCAACAACAATTGTATTTGTTCTTTTGTTGAAGTCCTCTGTGTTGTAAGAGGCAAGTGTTGAAGTCCTCAGTATATTAGAGGCGTGAAATCCCGTTCGGTTGTTCGGGTGTTGTAAACCTGTTCCTCCAGGTGAAGCGAGGTAGTTAATAGTGAAAATCCAGATAGAAGTCTGGGACTGGACGTAGGACGGTGCTCCGAACCAGTATAAAAATCTCTGGTGTGATTTTTCTATTTTCTATTTACAATGCTATTATCATCTATTTCCGCATTTGTATTGTAATCCATATTACACGATCCGTGTATACTATATTAGCACATATAATTGTATACACACCGCACTTTCACAGCCATCTTCTCGCAAAGCCTGGTGGACAGCGTACATAGAACCATTCCAGCTTGTATTGGGTGAATTTGCTCCATGCCCCCGTCAGAATCTGACACTGAGAGTGTGGCTCGAGGAATATGAAAGATGGACTGCCAAAACGTCTCTTGAAGCGCTAGATGTAACGGATGTCACCAGAAGTGGGGAGCCTGAATAGGATACTCATAAAGATAATACAAGTGCCATAGATGAACACATGACTATTGGAACGTAGTTGTAACGGGACCATCCCGATATACTGTAGCACTTCACGAAGAAAGGGGTCGAATGGTGGCACACTACCAACCCAGCATATGAATTTATTGCAAGTTGTATATCCAACTGGGGGCTGGTGAGGACGATCTCGTCTCGATGGAACTAATACATCATCAAAAGGGATTCCATGAATCGAGCACAGTCGATGAATAACAGTTTCGTATATTTTTAAAGCTTGGGAGTCAATAGGATTACCTAGAATAACAGCTCCATCTATTACATCAGGAGCCATGTCAATAGTTACCGCTGATGGGTTTGGGATATCCTGTGTAGGAGCTGTCAATAGATTAGAAGTCCCCACTACTTCCTGCAGAGAACTCGGCTTAGGTTTATCTAAAACTGTGGCGGAGTTCAACTTTCTAGACATCCTCAATGAGCGTCGATTTTGGAAGATACCTATTTGAACTATACTTGAAAGGCAATCGATATTTGATATAACAAATAAAATGCTCGCCACGTATGGTGTGTGGACTAGTGCAACCGTTCAAGTATGAGTGTGAAGGAATCAAAGATTTAAAGACAGATGAAGTGTGATTAAGCATTAAATTGTCATCTTCAAAGACCGTCATCACTTACCATCTCCCAGAGCTTGTATTATGTTCAGTAGCATGGGCCTTGAAATCGAACTACTTTTGTTAGATTGGACTCGCGTTTATGGTTGTCATAATCATGGAATCATTAGTCAGAATCAGTCTCATACATTTATGTGCTTGAGTTCTTGTCCTTATTCATTGTCCTATGATAAGGCATGGCGGTAAGTGGACTTGACATGTGTTGTGTTCAAGATAGAATGATTTTGACTATCAATGCCGACCTCAAGGCTCGAAGCCAAGCGACTCCCTAAACATGCAACCGAATGACTCTCTGTACCAGAGACACTGACCCACGCTCTCACTCCACAAACACCGAGCGGCCACATCGTTGAGCGCATGATTGGCAGGTCCACACTCTCTTATTCTAGGTCAACCGACACACTCACCCTTGCACTACTCCCAACAGGGATTTACCTACCAACCTAACTTCCTACTGAACCATGCTCCCCCTCGAGAATTCTCAACTTATCATACGAGAAACTTCCTCGTTCGGCATGCCAAACCACACTTCTTTTCACAGTTTCGACCTACTCTGTTGTTAAACTCCTAACAACCCTCACCGACTCTCCTTCCTCAATCGTATGATCAGCCGAATGCTACAGGCTTGCACTAACTTCCACGAACCATCGAGCCTTCTCCTTCTCTATACCCATGACTTCGAAGTAAGAACCACGACCACTTCTCTTAATAACTTATTCTATTAACATTAAAACCGAGTCAAACACCTGCCTAGAGCATGCTCCCATCTCTAATTTATCCTTCTATTTGGCTCTTCCTACTAACTCCTATCTAAGAACCCATGTACACATACCTCAAACGAGATTTCGAGCTAAGGGGGATGAGTTAAAAAGAAATCCTTACCTATTAAGGAAATTAGAAGTTTGTGAAACTATGGGGCTTCGAGCCGAAGTTCGTTTGGGTTCAAGGGTGTCTAAAGTAGCAGGGGAGGAGATAAAATTTCGAAAGGAAAAGGCAGCCGAAGTTTGGGAGAAGGTAAATTATAAGGTCCCGTAGAGCGAAAATGAAAGTAAAGAAAAGAGGGAGAGAAGTGTTGGCTTTTATATATGAAGAAGGGGAGGTGAAAAGGCATCAACCAGTGGACCCGGTCAAGGTATTTCAGTGGGCCGGTGAGCCATTGTGTCGAGCGACAGTGAACTTGTCGAACGAGTGGTTCGACGAATGATCACTGGCCGATCCGCATCAAAGGCGAATAGGAATTAGCCGGTAGAACCGGTTGACACATCTGAATGGGTCAAACGGATGCGTGGTTCAGTATTGACACGCCGAACCACTTTTTCCTGAAGTAATGATGAGCCAGTGGAGGAAAATTAAAAACAAGACTTAGATGTATATCGTATCGGATGATAACCATTCCGAGCGAGCTAACACTTGAGAGCAAGTACTGACTGTAAATTCAAAGCGCATCATGTTAGTTCACACAATGCGCTTTGGGGGGCAAATGTTACCCGGTTGGGCCGGTTATTTGGCCCGGTTACGAGAGACTAACTATCTAGTTTCTTGTTCCGGCTCTAAGTGAAACATGATCTAGTGAGTGATTGGCTTAAAATGAGAGGCTCAGCATACAAGTACCATTCGGCCTGGATATGTGATTCGGCCAACACTGCTTAGCACCTACCATACGACCGACCTCGCTCGGCAACATTATTCGGCAATCACCATTCATCCAACGCAGCTTAGCAACTACCGTTCGGCCAATATCGCTTGACAACATCGTTCGGCAATCACCATTCGGCCAATGAAGATAAAGGTGGGACGGTTCGGTCTGGATGCTCGGGGAATGGTGGCTCGGCATGAGTGGTTCGGTCGGGAAAGCATAAACACATGTCGCTCGGCTTAGATGGTCGGCGCATATCGCTTGATCTGGAAGGTTCGACATACATCACTCGATGCATATCAGGAGAGTTGGTAATGGTCAATTCCATTCTAAAGCGTGTCCACTGCAATATCATTACTACGAGTCACACCGCTGTACGTTTTGAGCTCCTTGCGGGTTTGCTATGAGTCCTTTACCAAGAAACCCTCGTTCGGCATTTGCCATTCGGTATGTCTCGTTCGACATGCCTCGCTCGGTGTGCATAAGTCACCTACTACGGGCTATTGTACCTTGTTCTTGGGCCCACAGAGGAAGTCCAATCTATCTTCGTTTATAAATAGAGGGGCAGGGGTGCGGTGAAAATGGGCCTTTTTTCATGAACTACGGGGTGACTCTGCCATATTCATGACTCGTTTCTTTCCTATTAAAACTTGTATTCAAGTTGTTGGTGTACGGATTGTGTCTATGTTCAATTATTTGAAAAAGAAATAAAGATTAAACTCAAAGTGGACGTTGGCAATTACGCCAAACCACTATAAATTTGGTGTTCTAGTTTTTGTAGTTAATTTTGCATACATTCCTCTATTTTAATTTTCTATCTTCATTAATCTCTCTACACAAATCTTTCTTTGGTTGCCAGAGATCAATTTTGGTGCTAACAAAAAGTATGCTCGAATGAGTTAAAACAAATATCACTAAAATATTGTTACTATAAACCCAAAACCATTTTGGACATATCATTAACTTTAAAACGTTCTTTTAAAGATTTAAATATACTTATTTAACAAGCTAATATACTTTTTAATAACTTCTCAAAACCATTCATTATAACTAAATGTTATAGCCAAACTTCCTTTATTATCTTATAAAATACTTCACTTACTTTTCTAAAATTATATATATAAATACTTTAAAATTACTTATAAATAGGTTTCAAATATCTATATAAAATATTATGTAAAAATAACTAATTTATAAATTTTAAAAGCATAAAAAACATGTTTTATATTGTAAACCCTTTACTTTAAAAATTTATAAATAATTAATAAAAACATAATTAAACTTGAAAACACTTATAAAATACTTTAAAATCTAAAAATATTTCATAAAAATAATAATTTAAAGAGGGAATAAGAGAAAAGGAGAAACTTTGAAAAAAAATTAGGCTGAAGGACATGAAGTTTTATTTTTAGGCTGAAGGACAAACGCTAGTTATAATTAGCATTATATTCAACTTTACATTATAAGAAATGCTAGTTATATCTGGCATTATATTTAGTTTTACACTATATAGAATGCTAGATATAACTAGCATCATCCTTCAGCCTAAAAAAACTTGTTGTCCTTCAACCTAATTTTTTTTCTAAGTTTTCCTCATTCCTATTTTCCTGTAATTTAACTACAATTTAAACCCATTTAAAAATTCAAAAATATCTTAAAACAACACTACACCAATAGAAAGTGTCGTTGTAGCTCAAAGGCGGCATTGATAAGTGATGTAAATGCTACTGGACAAAGAATATTTTAGAAAAAGCATGAAATTTGCTACCAGTTTTCACCACTCAAATAAATAATTTAAGATCTAACATTTTTATAGTAAGTACTATATATAAAGTAATTAAAAACCAAGCAAAGAAACAATTAACGATATCTTCCAAAATCATATTAAAAATTTCCAAAAACAAGCCATTCAAAGTGCTCGTATAACGAACTTTTTACTACAAACTTTTGCAACTTGTTCAACCAGTTTTAAAATTATTCAAACTCTAATACTCTTATAGTAAGTGCTACACATATATTACGAAATAGAAAGCAAAGAAACCCCTAAAGATGAATTTCAAAATAATATTAAAAAATGCCAAACATAAGGCATTTACCAAGTGCATTTATAGCGACCTTTTAGCTATAACTTTTGCAACTTTGTTCTACAAGTTCTATAACTTTTCAAACCACTTTCTCATTTTTACATACACTTCTATAAGTGTAGAACATAGCCAAAATATATAATTTCAAGTATATTCATATATAACCATTTTAAGCAAGTTAAACACAAGGGATTTCGAAGTGCATTTATAGCAACCTTTCTCGCTTTAACACTTTCGAACACACTTCAACTTCACATACAACGAGAGAAAATATGTAAACACAAAGACAAGGCAACATTAGGAAAAAAGCATAATAAAACAAAAGAACCCTGGTCACTTCACATATTTTAATGGGTAATAGATGTGAATATTACTACATATAAAGTTGTCCCTTGCTTTCTAAAGCAAGGGGGCGTAAAAGTGATAACTTGCATTGTTCTTTACTTTAATTTAAAGTCGATCATAACAAACATATATATTCACAATATATATCATTCAATGGTGATCTAACTCACCCCATAATCTTACTACAACCATGCATGAGCCTCAACCTCGAGCACAACTTCCAACCTCAACCAAAACAAGCTAAAGACTTCAGCTTTCCTTCTTAAATGCTCTCAGCCGCCTCTTCACATCATACGTTGCTCACGGCCATGGTTGGATCTCCACCTATGCCCATTTTCTTCAAGCTTTGTGATGCTTATCCATGCTTCTATGTTGTCTTAGGACCTTTGCCAAAATATGCTAAAGTTTGTGCTTCATTTGCATTGATTTGGAATTGTTAAAGAGAAACGAAGATAAAGAAGGCTAACATTTTTGGTTCATACTTAAGAAAATGATTTTTATGAGCATATGTGGGTATTTGCAGGCTTCACAAGAGGTTAACACTCCTCCTTAAACCCTCTATGGCCGGCCAAAGCAACCCATTTGTGCTTTTGAATACCCTATAACTATAATTAGTAGGAATTTGAATATGTATTTGAATCATTGTCTAATTATTATCACTTGTAAAAATCAATAAATAATACATAAATTGTAAGGACCCGTTTCTTCAATTCTCAAAAATCGACAATAATACATCATCCGTATTCACGTTCCCCAAATCGAACTGCCAAACAGGCGGATTATCAAGGGTATGAAAGAAAATAAAGACAGAACAGAATCTCACATATATTATTTCAACGTATAATCATTACAGTAGAAATGCAAATACATTTATTAAAGTTAAAAATGGATAGTTATATATATATATATATATATATATATATATATATATATATATCTGTCCTTACAAATGCGGAACACTATAGCACAAAAGTATGGTGGAAATGGATAATAATCTTCAGAAGAATCTTATAACTCCATGCCTTGAGCTCCATCTAGATTTCTTCTAACAAAACCTGACTACTAGGCTGCCTAGGAAAATTAGGGCACCCAGAGTTTAAGGGAAAGGAAAATAAAGTCCAAGTCAAACATTTGACTACTGTGAGAAACTCAAAATATATGTTTTGAAAAGAAAAGGTATTCCATATGACCACATCGCACATAAACACGGAATGAGTTTTTACCTTATGATAACCAAAACATTTGCTATGCGAAAATCATTTGATATTATTTTTTATGACATTCCTTTGAAAACATTTGCAAGTAAACTTATTAATCTTAGCCGAAATTGTTGCCATTATTAAATTCTAGGTATGTTAGGCTATACAAACAAAAATCATACAAAGCTTGTTCGGAGAATGGATTTCTATACAATGGCAGATAAGGGACTACCTTACATACAGTACATCTCTATAGGAATGTCCCGAGGATACACAAACAATCTTCCGCATCTAGCAAGACTGGTCTATCTCTATTTGGCACTCATACATGGTCTGGATAGAAACCGAATATGACATCACCCTAATCATTACCGATCTATTCGAGACACCTCATAACATACACTACAAACCCAATACATAGAGGGTTATCTAAAATGATGATGACCATACCCAAATGGTTGCGAACCACATAGCCTTGGGGAGAACCTTGTTTAATCCATTACCAGGTGATGAGGCCTAAGGTAGCGATTACCTTTCACATAACACG
Source organism: Allium cepa (assembly GCA_030765085.1). Classification (NCBI taxonomy): domain Eukaryota; kingdom Viridiplantae; phylum Streptophyta; class Magnoliopsida; order Asparagales; family Amaryllidaceae; genus Allium; species Allium cepa. The sequence goes on from CM060943.1 coordinate 734,079,891, forward strand.
TTCCACTTTGAATGCCACACTGCCATTCCATAGGCATATAACTTATTTCTACAAATGCATAACTTCTGAGCTTGTACGTCTCAAGAAAGGGTGTTAAGCTAAGAGAAGTTGCCTTCTCCACCACCAAACAGATAATACGTTCATAGAGATCAATTTATGTAACTAAAAATGCAACGTCGGAGAATAGTCCATACAAGTTGTTTAGGAAGAGGAAAAATCGAAGGCACTCTCCTACCATATCCTATCGGGAGTTAACCCAAGGATTAGTAGAGAGAAGTTCTTGCATCAAAGATCACAAATGAAGAACTACTACCACATAATGATATGGGAAATTTCCCCTGAGGATCAGTGATAAGCAGCCTTACATTCTATCTTCCAAATCATATCCATATTTTTACTTTGAATATGTAAATTAGGTCGAAGTGGTCTTCAGATTGGAATTACCCAAATCTAACCTTGCTTCCTTTGAATTAGTCATCAATAAAAAGATATTTTGTAAATAGAGAATTATTCTCTGATTGATTAATTTTTTCATCAAAAATATCTTCAAGAGATATATCTTTTAAAACATTTATTTCTGGTGTATATGGTATCTTTAAACCTCTCTTATCAAGTCCTTTTATTTCTTGAAACCATTTTAAACCTTGGAATAATTCTAAATCATTTCATTTTTCACTTAATAAAATATTTCCAAATCATTTCTTTTAAATCTTAAAAAGATCTCTTAATTCAAAACCAAATTTTGATTGAGTTAAAACCATGTTATATAGGATGTAAATCCGAAATTAGTAATTATTAAGTGACCAGAATCTATAGAAATCAATAAATTATACTCACTATCAAATCTCGTATTCAACAAATACAATAGGCGGAATAACGGCGAAACCACCTTTTAAATTTCGTGAATAGTACGAGTTCCCTCTTCGGGCTTAAACATCGAGAAAAAGAAGATTATCCTCGTAAAATCCAAGTTAATTTTATTTGGTAAATCATATCCCTTATGCTTCGGAAAATTTTGATTCGAGTAAATCAAATTTACTATCCTCTCCTTTGGGCCAGTTCGGATAGCTAGGCAGAGCAGGAAACTGGTTTTCCATACTCAAGCCTAGACACCATCTCTTAGTCATGCATAAGGCGGTCCGGTTATTCAATCGACGCTAAATCATTTAACATTTGACCATTCTATAAATCCTTCAAATCATTTTTAAAATAATTTATTGATCATTTAAAAACGTTTACAAAAAATTTATAAAAGAATGGTTGTGTTTAAAACTATATTTCAAAGGTTATAGAAATGCCGTGGAAAAGTGCTACAGAAAGTGCATTTAAACTATATTGATCAAAACGACTTTTTACCATTTGGAAATACATTTTTACAAAGCAGATCACTTTCAATATGGTTTTAAAGATTTTTAGAATTTATTTCATATTTTTAAACAATTTTAAAATATCATTTTCAAAAAAATCCTTTTATGGATTCTGAACTGTAAAACCGCAATTTTTCCAAAAACTTGTTTTACTCATATTTCAAAATCTACTTATCGAAATCTGGATTTTCTATGTTTGTTTGAAAAATATGGATATTACAGTATGGAAAATTCTTACATGAAGAATTCCGAGCAATATTCCGTTTTACATACTCATTTGACTTTTAGGCGTGAAATCGCGAACTTCCGTTACCCGACGTGTTAATTTTTAACTAAATTTTCAATTATATTTCAAACTTCACCAAAACACTTTCATATGTTTATAAAAAATTTCAAACTCATTTCTAAACCTTTTTAAAGAGGTTTAACATTCTATATACACCAATTTATTCAATAAAAGAAAGCGATTTCCTTTGTGCTTATTCACGCTTTCGAAATCATAACACTTTCGAAATCATAACACTTTGAAATAATAACACTTTTGAAATCATAATACTTTTGAAATCATAACCAGTTTAGATACTGAAACTAGTGTATATATATATATTAAAATAGTTATAAATTTAAAATAGTTTATATATTAAAATAATTTATATATAAAAATAGTTTATATATTAAAAATAATTTATAAAACAAAAATAGTTTCCTCCTATTTCGCAAGTCAACTCAAATCATTTTAAATTCAAAAATTCAATTTAAATCAATTTTAGTCGAACCATTTAAATTTAAAGGTCAAAGATTCAATTCAAATTCACAATAAACCATTTAAATTTATGTCGATTTCAAATCCAAATTAAACTATCACTTCAATTCAATAAGATTCAAGTTTAAATATTCAAACATTCACAATATAAATTTCATTTATATCTCAATATTTAACTTTAATTTTTCAAATTGGAAAGTATTCACTTAATTATTTTAATAATAATTTATTAAAATTCCAATTTATCAATTTAAGCCAATGTTAAAAATTCAGTCTCACTTTTATCTAATATTGAGAATATTCATTTAATCACTTTTTATCGAATCAAGTTATAAATAATATTTTCAAAATCTCAAAATCAATAAATTTAAATAAATTCTTGTTTAAATTCAATTATTAACCAATCTAAATTCCAAGTCAACATTAATTTATCTTCCCAACCTTTATTATTAAAGTAAAAAATCCATTTTTAAAATATTAATATAATTCAAATAACTACTTAAACATATTACAAACCGATTAAGTAAAAAAATTCTTATTATTAAATGTATTTTGTATTAAATCTATTTTTATATATTTTAAAATAATAAAATTATAAGAAAACTATTAAAAATTATATTTTCAAAAATAACTTATAAATTGAAATTTCCAAAACATATTATTTTAAAATCTAGTTTTATACATATATTAAATAACTATATATATTCTATTTTAAAACCAAAACCATATATTTCCTTTCAAACTTTGGAAATGATTTTACGAAATATAGACCAATGGTGTCCGTATATAATTTTCTATCCTATGGTCAAGTGATACAGATATTTATCTTTCCAATCTGCAATTTAAATTTCTATGGGTATGTCTCATTTCAACCCGCTATCCCAAAATTTTAAAATCAATGAAAATCACTTGGGTTTATCATTTCAACCCATAACGATTTTCCCATATTCTACAAAATTGTTTGGGTATGTATCATTTCAACCCATAGGAAATTCTAAATTAACAGGGAACTTGCAGAGTGAGAACAAATATGATAAAATACAACATATCAGTAACAGGCACATATCATCAGTAACAAATTAAATCATAATATAAATGACATATTATGGTGTCATATGTCACAGGTGAACAATTGTAGATAATGACATATCATATTTAGCAATTATATAAATAACAGTTCAAATTTAACAACATATTTCAATTGTCATTTCAATGTGAATTAAATTTATTAAATTTAAGAATGTTAATCGTGAGTGGTTGCTCACCTTTCGAGGCTAGACAGATGAGCGAGAATGGAAGCGAATAGACATAGAAAAGCATACATATCGAACAAGCGGGACAATGACAAGGTTGGAACTACTGTTGTAAATCTAAACAGCGGTGAAACAAAGCAAATTAATAACTAGAGATTGATGGAACAAAACATAAATTAAGATTTTTATAACATATCATATATATGGAATTATTACAAAATTTATAACATAAATTCAAATAGGTATTTAAACATATTATTTATATATAAAATTGTTACAAACTCTAACTTTAAAATAAAAATATTCATTTAAATAAATACCATTCTTTCCAAAGGTTGTATATATAAACTTATTTATATGAAATATATAAAAACAAGATAACTTATTTATATATATGGCTCACATTATCATTTAACATATTATATAAATACTTTAAACAAAATTTGAAATTGAAATATAGGTACTTTGATATAGAAACAAGTATACACTTACCCAACAGAACAACTATATATACTAGAATTGGTCTGTGCTTCGCACACGGGTTGTTTATATTATTGTAAACGGAAAGCAAGGGAATTTTCGGAACTTAAAAAAGACGCTGAGTAAATTAATTCAACGAATTTTCTTTATTAGTGGTAGTACTATAGTATAATGTTGTGATATAACACTGATAATATATACCTTAAAATATATTAGACTTATATACGGTGAACCTATATAATAATGTAGACTTATATAATATAACCGTGTAACTTGTATATAGTACTCTAACTTATATATATATATATAGTAGACTTATATAAAATATAATAGAACACACATATATATACGGTAACTTATATAATATATACCATCTTACATACTAGCTTCGGCTGGAGGAAATGAGGATTGAGGAAGGAGGCATGTCATGTGAGGAGGTGATGGAGCAATCAAGCGGAGGCTTGGCCTAGGCGGAAGGCAAGGTGTGGAGGATGGGTGCAGTGAGGTCGAGGCGGTTGAAGGCGGAAGCGGTACTAGGCTGTAGGTGGTGTTGGTTTGGGGCTCATTGGCATTTGGTGCAGAGGTGAACGGGTCTACTATTTAGGCGGAGTATCAGTGGTGCATGGCGATGGGAGCAAGGTGGCTTGGTGTCGAAGCTAGGTGGCGGGAAGGCTGGGAGATGGAGGTGGTGCTTGGGTCTAGGTAGCGGCTGTCTATAGCAAGGGGTGGAAAAATGGTGAGGGGAGGAGCATCATGAGCTGGCATCGTATGGCGAGGAGTATTGTGGGCGAGATCGGTGACCAAAGCAGGATGCTCAGAAGTGGGGCAAAATGGTTGCAGAGGGCACGGTCGAGGCAGGTTGCACGTGATTTATTTTGACAAATAGGAAGGGGATGAACAGTATTCATAGATAATAATGCAACTTGTAAAACTTTAAGTCATTAAATAAATATATTTTCTTTTTAAAGAACAGAATGTATAAAGAAAGGGTAGGGAAAGAAAATGGAACGAAACCAGAGGATATATATTGGAACCAGAATAATTGAAGTTGTGGAATAGTGAAAGACAAATAATTAATTTTTGGGAATGATAAAATGCTAGTGGCCGTTCATTTCACCAAGTGGATATACGAATGGACCTTGGAAAGTGAAAAGGCTCAAAATGCGGAACCGATGCGACTGATCGTTTTACCGATTTCATCGTGTACTGGACTCCAAAAGGCATAAATGAATATACCATGGAGGTCAGCATGACAAGACAATCAGGACGGTCGATAGATATCGATGATACGACCTCCTATCAAAAGTCGATTTTTTCTATTGAAAAAATGTTTCTAAAACGCCGAAAATAAGATAAACGGAGCAACAGTCCAAATTTGGCGAGACGAAATATGACGTCTCACTCAGTAAATGTAAACATTTTTATTATACAAAAATATTCAGGTTTGAGAAATATTTTATCATCATCAAGTATTAACTTATTTAAATTTTAAATAAAATTACATAACAAAATAAAATTTCTTATCCTCTAATGAAATTTTACCATTTGCTAAGTTTAAATAGACATATTCCAAATATCAAATTTTCATTTCGAAAATGTATTATCTAAAATTTCACAAAAAATCATTAAAACTGTTAAAATTTTCGGGTCATTACACTCTCCCCCACTCAAAACTTTTTGTCCTCGAAAATGAAGGAAATAGAAGAATAGAAATAACCAAAAATTAAAATAGATTTAAAATATACATTATTAGATAAAATGATTAATTTAAAACCTTATAAATTTCATTAGTTTTAAAATTAATTAATGTTCAACAATTTTGGTTTCAATCTCTTTTATCCAATTAAATAATAGTCATTGTATTCACATTTTGTTTGACTTAAATTCACTGTATTTCAATCAATTGATTTGGTTTTAATTTATTACCATTTGTTACAAAATTTCTTGCAAACAATTTTACTCTACTCAACTTATTTATTTTATCCTTTTATCCTTCGTTAAATTTACTCCCCTTAAAAACTCTATTTCAACTATATTTGGAAATTTGCATTTGTATCATAAACAGTTTTTTTCAAAACATCATTTATTTCCAGTTTATTTTCTTAATTTTGTATTCATTTGCTTAAATAAGATCTTATTTTATTGTTATTCAATTTATTCCACCTATAAATTCTTATAACATAAATTAAGTGTATAAACTTTTATTATAACCACTTAATTTTTTTATTTACATATTCCCATAATAAAATTTCATTTTTAGGCATCTTATCACTTACATTATATTGTATACTATTCAATTACATTAAAACCTTTCTAGGTAAGTTTTATTAATGTTTTGAATGTAATTAAATACTATACAATTTTTTTTAACATTTCTATTAAGCAAGTTTTTTGTTTCAACTTTTTCTTTCTTTTTTTCCTTGTATAACCCTCAATTGTATATTCACATCACATTTACCTTTTTGAATATTCAGGTAAGTTATACATATGGGTGTTAGAATGAAATTGATTATTATACAAATAAATTTTATCCTAGTTTCAACTGTTTTAAGTTGTTTAAATCTATTTCAAATTTTATTATTATTATTTTCGTTTAAGCACTCCAATTATTCAAATTTTACTTCATTACAATAATTAAAACCATCACTTAATATAAAGCTTAAGGATCAAATTTCAAGTTTCACTTCAAATCATTTTGAAATAAATATACATATATACTTTGTATAATAATCATACTCAAGGAGTTTCTAATCCACTCCACAAATACGTACATACATACATACATACATACATACATACATACATATATATATATATATTATACACATCAAATCGTACTCAAGGAATTCAAATCAAATCTATTTTTCCCAAAACAAAGGTGTAACAAAGCTACTAAGCGATCTCTCCACTCTGAGACTCGAAAATGAATGTCGATGATGCTGCAGTCATCACCGAAATTATTTTCTAGCGATAAACGAAAAGAGTGCCGACTTAATTCTTTTTAAAGAATTTCTTTTGAAACAAATTTTCATGCGAAAATACTTTCAATTAATATATTCCAAAACTTTAAAAATCAATTTTTTGAAAATACCGAAAAGTTGAATTCTCAGATTCTTAATTTAAATTCATTTAAATTCCAAATCAATTTATAAACCATGTTTTATAATTTCATTTATTTATATCATGTTGCAATAGTCAATGGTTTACCAAACAATAAATGATAATCAGATATTATCATTTCTAACAACCAAATCATTTAACTATTTAATTTAAGAAAATTATACCTTTATATATAGAATATAATCATATAAAATTTACAAATTTTGAAAACAATTTTGTGTCATTTGCTCTATTCAAGTGTTTTGGACTTCCTATCGATAGCGTTGGCCAGACGAATCGATCGAAACCCAAAATCAAACATAACAACTCAAACAACACGACATAAACATTTTTATATTAATTACAAATCCACTCCCTTATAGGATGATTCAAAATAGATCTAAGGTAGGGATAAAGATTAAGTTTATATGGACCCTAGTCAATGAGGGTTTTCTAACATCGATGTAAAGTTCGAAAAGAAGATAAGATAATTAAATTACAAAGAGGAAAGAATGGATAGATTATATTAATCGCGTGTGGTCTTAACCGGGTCAACCGAGATTCTAGGAATAAGATCGATGTGGAATTCAATTTCCCGTATAGGAGGAGGAGAAGTGACTTCACCAAAACATCAGGATAATCTCTGACTACAGGGATGGAGTCAAGATCACTACGCTAAGAATAAAATGAGAAGATAAAGACGCCTGCAAAATCTGAGGCAATCGACATTGGCTCACAAGAGAATTACTCGGGTAGTCTATTAAAGAACGATTCAGGCTTAGCAAGAGATAACAGCATCAAAACCGATGACATGGAAATCTTCGGTGAATCGATGCTTGTTGTAAAGGAGTTTCACCCCTTTACAACTCATACTAAGGTTGGCGGGATCGCCGATGGGATGAGTCACACAAAAGAATGAAATTGACAGTTGAGGTTGGAGCTATGGGATGCTTCAGTATCAAAAGAATGCGAACAGGAGAAGACAAGAATGAAATTTCAGAATAAAGGGGAAAGTTCCAAAAATTCATAGGAAACCTAAGTCAAAGAGGAAGAAACTCAAGCTCGAATGAAGGTGATCCGGTAATTAAATTTACTCTATACGTTAAGTTTTGCTAAACCAGAGCTCTGATACCAACTATAACGACCCGGTATTTCAAACTTTTCTCATCCACACATGTCGAACTTGAATTGCTCAAAACAACAGATTGTTGATTTATATTTGGCAAAACTCAGCATATACAGTAAATAAAATCAATCACAGAATCACAGACATAGAGTAATATAACAATAAGCAGCGGAAAAGATAAATAGTAGTTCATGAAGCTACTATATAAATAACTGAATTTGAAATAAAATACAATAGAAGGTACCAAATACAATGTAGTCTTGAAATACAAACAGATAACAAGTCTGAACAAAACAACTGGAATGGCAGAATAGATAATACAGATCTTCAACAAAACTCCAATCTCCAAAGGTGAGTCTTAAACGCTGTGACACTCAGTTTGACCCGAGCATAAGCAAAACACAAAACACTCGAGTCAGGATTAACATTCTTATATTAATAAATTCAACTCAATTGAAATGTCAACTGAAATACAAGTAACTTAAAGAATGTTTTGGATTCCCATCCTCTAAGGCTCCGTGGAACTATCTACTATGTAGTAATATACGCTATTATAATATGTCTATAGTAAAGTAAACTATTAAAACAGCATTAAGGCATTACCCATATCCCCATTAACACATTTTATATATTCCCATAGTTTATACAATGTCGTAGCTCCAACAAACCGGTGGTTTACACAGAGGGCACCACATTGGTACGGTACAAAACAAACTCGTAGAAGGCGTGATAGGGCATGTGACAAGGCATGCGAGGCAATGCTAAGGTAGATACACTGTTTGCATATCTCGACTGGTGGTAATGCATAGCAGTTACTACCACCCACCTCATGACACACTCCTAAATCAAAGGTGCACCCAATCAAATTACAAAGTAATAGAATGGTATCGAAGGAATATGCCCGATCGGAGGAATGACCTCACTTGGCTCGACGTGGCTCCTGTTTTAGCCACATCAAGCTGACTCATGGGAGTCAGAGCTGCGCTAATACCTTGTATAGAATCGCCATCGAACCACCATACTTCATTCTGGAATCTCCACCATGTACACAGTTGTTAAAGTGGTTTCGATATTTATAGAGAGTATGACAATATCCAATCCCGGGCTCTTTAACATCCAAAAGCTTATTTCACACCGTGGTCATTTCTTTTCAAATAGTTCATACCTCATATCAAAATATCCGAATCATTTCAAAAACATATCAATTCAATATCATTGTTCACTTTAAATAATATTTAGCTCCAAAATCGTAAAAATTTCAAAATTATAACACTTTCGAAATCATAGCATTTTTTGAAATCATAACACCTTGAAATCATAACACTTTTAAAATCATAACACTTGTGAAATCATAACCAGTTTAGATATTGAAATTAGCATATATATTAAAACAATTATAAATTTAAAATAGTTTATATATTAAAATATTTTATATATTTAAAATACTGTATAAAATAAAAATAGTTTCCTCCAATATCGCAAGTCAACTCAAATCATCTTAAATTCAATTTAAATCAATTCCAGTTCAACCATTTAAATTTAAAGCTCAAAGATTCAATTCAAATTCTCAATAAACCATTTCAATTTGTATCGATTTCAAATCCAAGTTTGAACTATAACTTCAATTCCAATATGATTCAAGTTTAAATATTCAAACATTCACAATATAAATTTCATTTATATCTCAACATTTAACTTTAATTTTCAAAATGGAAAGTAATCACTTAATCATTTTAATAATAGTTTATTAAAATTCCAATTTATAAATTTAAATCAATATTAAATATTCAATTTCAGCTGTTTGCGCCAAAATTGGTCACAAACACCCAAAGCCGTGAAAGCACCCGTTTACGTACTCAAATCAATAATGATTAACACAGAACTCAGCAACAATCAATATATAATTCAGCTCTAATCAACAAATCACAGTAATTCACGAACAACAATCACAAACATAGGATTTATAGTGGTTCGGCGTTCGCTCCTACGTCCACTTTGAAGGTTTTCTCTTTATTGCTTTGCTTGATTAAATCGATTACAATGGATTACAGCTGACAATTGCTTTGAAATCTGAATACAACAGCGATTCTGATAGTTAAACTTGAATCCGGCAGAGTCTTGGCGTTCAATGGCGGAAAGATCCTCTTTTCTGGAGGCTTCAGGGTGCTATTTATAGGCGTTGGAGGCTGAGATCTTGCTGAAATTTCGTGAGACTCCTTCTGGCACGTGAGTGGGCCCACGCGACCGACCCCACCAAGTTTCGTCTCGATCTGACATCGGTTCGAAGTGATTTCGAACCCATCAACAAATGGTCCAATCGAGCTGAAACTTGGCAGGAACAATCTTTACCTCATATGGAAGCTACTGTGAAAATTTGGTTGCATTTGGATTTGTGGTTTAAGAGATATGATCGGTTCGAAATGGAGATTTCTTGGTTAGCTGTGTGTTTCGAACCGATCATTTCGAAACCAGGGGCTCGAACCCATGTACGCACGTGTTTCTGCAGTGACGTGGCGCGCACTCCACGCGTCGATCCAGATTTATCTCCGAGTTGACCGCTTCGAATCCATGGATTTCGCTGACTTCGTATCGATGACCGTTGTGTGCTTGAATCAACCAACTACATGGCTTTCGTGTGTCTAGTTCGAACCGAGGGGAGGGAGCTTCCTTCGTATCGATACTGGATACGAAATGAAGCTCCGCGATGGATTCGAAGGTTCATCGGTTCGAACTAAGCACCGGCGTGGATGTTTCGACGCTCATCGATACGAAGATGCAACCTAATAATGGACTGATGGATTCGAACGCAATCAGTTCGAAGTTAACTGTGGCCGATGGGTTCGAACATAGCAGGGGGTGATGTGTTCGAAGCAACGGGTGGGTTCGAAATGGATGGTTTCAAAGCCACGGGTTCGAAGTAGATGGGTTCGAACATCGCCTGGGTTCGAAGGAAGGCTTTAGGACGGTTTCGAACCAGATGGGTTCGAAGCGGAGGGTTTCGAGGCTGGGTACTAGCTGATGGGTTCGAACACCATGGGTTCGAAGGCAAGGGAACGGATGGTTTCGAATAGGATGGGTTCGAACTTCATGGTTTCGAACCAGACAACGAATACTTCTCTTCACACTGAACCCATCATATCTTGAGCATACGAACTCGAATTGACTTGAAACTTGAAATGATGGCTCCTACAACCTTTCTTGTCGTGTCCTATCGATCGTGGCCTGATCCGGACTCGGGCAAAATTCATCGATATCCATAGCTAAGTGATGTATAACCAATCTCTAAGACGGACTGCTTCCCGTTTTCGACCAATCTTTTGATATCACGGCTTTGCCAAAAAGCGGGATAACACTTTGCCCCCCAAAACATACCTTGCTGTAGGAAGGTGTGTTTTGTAATGTCTTGAGTTGGATGTTCGTATCCGATCATCAACCTGCAAAGAACTCAATAGTTTCATATGTCCTCAAATGACGATCGTTCGGGATCGAGCCATTCGGGATGAAGTGCGGCCGTTCATGGTCAAGCGCTCAACTTCAAATGACGATCGTTCGTGATCGAGTCATTCGAGGGGAAGTGCGACCGTGCGCGGTCGAGCGTATAAATTCATGCTTCGATCGTTCGGGATCGTATGCTGCTTGAAGTGAATTGGGACCGTTCGCGGTCCGTGCCGTTCGTGGCATAAGATGGAATAGGACCGTTTGCGGTCGATGCCGTTCGCGGCGAATGATGAGATGGGACCGTTCGCGGTCGACTGCCGTTCGTGGCAAATGATGATCGCTCGCGACCAAGTGCCGTTCAAGGCGAGTGGTGACCGTTCGAGGTCGGATTTCATAATCAGTGAGCCATGACCGTTCGCGATCGATGGCGTTCGAGGCAGGAAGTGATCGTTCGCGATCGTGTGCCGTTCGAGGCAAATCGGTGACCGTTCGCGGTCTGTGCCGTTCAAGGCAGAAAGTGATCGTTCGCGATCGTGTGCCGTTCGAGGCGAATTCGTGACCGTTCGTGGTCGGAGGTCGGACCTCAAGTGACGACCGTTCGCGATCAAGCCACTGAGGTAAGGTGAGTTATGACTGTTCGGAGTCGGATGCCGTTCGAGGCGGATTGTGTGTGTGCCCGGGAGGGCTTGATGTTATCGATGCCAGGGTCACGTTCGGGTGAGATCCTGGATCGTTTGTCTGGGCGGTTCATCGCCATCTCAGAGCATGCCTAAGGATCGTTCGCGACCCCATACATGTGTACGTAGCTTAGTCATTCCAGAGTTATCAAAATCAAATAATTATTAAACAGATGAGTTCCAAAAACAATGTCCAAATAAACAAAGTCCAAACGTTCAAATCAAAATGAAACGAAAGTAAAGCATGGATGTCAAAGTGTAAGTTCCCACTACGAAACGGTCAACGATCATTCAGAGCATGTCTAGAGATCGTTCGCGATCTCGCACATGTGTAAATGATTTAATTGCATTAGTGGAAGCTTACAACTTGTTCATCGTTATCTTACTCAATTGATAACCATACGGTGCCTTGATTCGGGGTCGCCCCTAGCTGATGTGGACGGTGGTCGTTCTGGTTCCGCCACAGGAGCTCGTCTCCTTACATATTGAAGGAGCATACCGTTCCTGATATGCCCTTCCACCTCGTCCTTCAGGTGCCTACAATCGTTAGTATTATGACCATTTAATTCATGGAATACACAGAACTTATCTGATTTCCTTTCGTCAGAGGTAGGGTCCCTTCGCATCGGCCTACGGTACGGAATCTGTTCTTTGGTATCCTGATAAATTCGTTCCAGACTCTCGTTCAACTCAGTGTAGGTGGTGAATCGCGGCTCCCTTCGTTGCCGCTTCGATCTGTCTCTGTCATTCTCAATCTTTCTTTTACCTCTATCCTTGCCCGAATCCTTTTTAAGAGGCTTTTCGTCTCTAAATGCAAAAATTTCTATCCCATCTCTTTCTTCTCTCTCGGCATTCGCATCTTCTAATCGTAAAAACTTTTCTGCTTCATGATAGAATTCCTCCAGATCTGTGGGTGGATCTTTAGTCAATGAATTCTTGAATTCTGTGCCGTCAGCTATTAAGGACACAGCTGCCATTACCACCATGGACGGATCCGCTCTATCCACTGAAGCTGCTGCTGCATTAAATCGTGCTAAATAACTTCTCAAGGTCTCTCCGGCTTTTTGCTTTAGGGTTGCCAGAGTCATCACGTTCTTGGGTCTCGTAATATGGACCCTGAATTGCCTCATAAATCTCTCCACTAAACCATTCCAAGTTCCGACGGATCCGTTCTCCAGCTGTCTAAACCATAGTGCAGCGATATCTGTCAAGTACAATGGAAAACATCGGGCCATAACCTCCTCCGATGCCCCCAGTACTTCCATATGCCTCATATATTTTGTCAGATGGACCGTGGGGTCCGTTCTCCCGTCATACATATCCAATGATGGTAGTTTAAAATCAGGCGGGTTCCTAGCTTGCCTGATTGCTGAAGTAAAAGGACTTCTATTGACATCTTCCAAATCTTTGTTCACCATACCGCCTCTCAAAGCTCTTCTAACTATCTCTGCTAATCGGTTATTGTCTCCGAGATGTAATCCTTGTTCACTACTTCCAACCTGCCCCCCGAGTTCACGAGGTAACTCCGGGATCTGCCCCCTTGACTGAGCGTTTGCATCTCTACTATTACCGGGTTGCGCAGATGCTCCCCTTTCTCTTTCCGAAACTGGATCAACGTTCTCCAAGGTTGTGCCCCCTAATCCAGGTGCTACTCCGGATGGTCCTGCTCCGTTCTGGACTCCATTGGCTTCCCTATTCTGTGCTCCGAGCTGTCCTATCTGTTGGAGTAAACTCTGAATCATGTCCTCTTGCCTCTTCATTATAGTTTCCATCTCATCCCTAGTGATGTATATCGATGGTTGATTCGCTCCTGAGGAAGCCTCTTGGCTTCCTTGTGGTTCGCTTCTCTCAGGCCTTGGCCTCCTACTTGATTGTCTTGCCATAATTCCTAAATCTGAACTCCTGGATTTCCAAATTCAACTTCTTCCTGAATTAGCCTTCTCAGTGAAAGCACCAAAATGTTTGCGCCAAAATTGGTCACAAACACCCAAAGCCGTGAAAGCACCCGTTTACGTACTCAAATCAATAATGATTAACACAGAACTCAGCAACAATCAATATATAATTCAGCTCTAATCAACAAATCACAGTAATTCACGAACAACAATCACAAACACAGGATTTATAGTGGTTCGGCGTTCGCGCCTACGTCCACTTTGAAGGTTTTCTCTTTATTGCTTTGCTTGATTAAATCGATTACAATGGATTACAGCTGACAATTGCTTTGAAATCTGAATACAACAGCGATTCTGATAGTTAAACTTGAATCCGACAGAGTCTTGGCGTTCAATGGCGGAAAGATCCTCTTTTCTGGAGGCTTCAGGGTGCTATTTATAGGCGTTGGAGGCCCAGATCTTGCTGAAATTTCGTGAGACTCCTTCTGGCACGTGAGTGGGCCCACGCGACCGACCCCACCAAGTTTCGTCTCGATCTGACATCGGTTCGAAGTGATTTCGAACCCATCAACAAATGGTCCAATCGAGCTGAAACTTGGCAGGAACAATCTTTACCTCATATGGAAGCTACTGTGAAAATTTGGTTGCATTTGGATTTGTGGTTTAAGAGATATGATCGGTTCGAAATGGAGATTTCTTGGTTAGCTGTGTGTTTCGAACCGATCATTTCGAAACCAGGGGCTCGAACCCATGTACGCACGTGTTTCTGCAGTGACGTGGCGCGCACTCCACGCGTCGATCCAGATTTATCTCCGAGTTGACCGCTTCGAATCCATGGATTTCGCTGACTTCGTATCGATGACCGTTGTGTGCTTGAATCAACCAACTACATGGCTTTCGTGTGTCTAGTTCGAACCGAGGGGAGGGAGCTTCCTTCGTATCGATACTGGATACGAAATGAAGCTCCGCGATGGATTCGAAGGTTCATCGGTTCGAACTAAGCACCGGCGTGGATGTTTCGACGCTCATCGATACGAAGATGCAACCTAATAATGGACTGATGGATTCGAACGCAATCAGTTCGAAGTTAACTGTGGCCGATGGGTTCGAACATAGCAGGGGGTGATGTGTTCGAAGCAACGGGTGGGTTCGAAATGGATGGTTTCAAAGCCACGGGTTCGAAGTAGATGGGTTCGAACATCGCCTGGGTTCGAAGGAAGGCTTTAGGACGGTTTCGAACCAGATGGGTTCGAAGCGGAGGGTTTTGAGGCTGGGTACTAGCTGATGGGTTCGAACACCATGGGTTCGAAGGCAAGGGAACGGATGGTTTCGAATAGGATGGGTTCGAACTTCATGGTTTCGAACCAGACAACGAATACTTCTCTTCACACTGAACCCATCATATCTTGAGCATACGAACTCGGATTGACTTGAAACTTGAAATGATGGCTCCTACAACCTTTCTTGTCGTGTCCTATCGATCGTGGCCTGATCCGGACTCGGGCAAAATTCATCGATATCCATAGCTAAGTGATGTATAACCAATCTCTAAGACGGACTGTTTCCCGTTTTCGACCAATCTTTTGATATCACGGCTTTGCCAAAAAGCGGGATAACATCAGCTTTATCTAAAATTGAGAATATTCATTTATTCACTTTTTATCCAATCAAGCTATAAATCATATTTTCAAAATCTCAAAATCAGTAAGTTTAAATAAATTCTTATTTAAATTCAATTATTAACTAATTTAAATTCCAAGTCAACATTAATTTATCTTTCCAACCTTTATTATTAAAGTAAAGAATCCATTTTTAAAATATTAATATAATTCAAATAAAACTTAAACATATTATAAACCAGTTAAGTAAAAAAATATTATTAAATGTATTTTGTATTAAATGTATTTTTATATATTTTAAAATAATAAAATTATAATAAAAATCTTAAAATTATATTTTCAAAACTAGCCTATAAATTAAAAATTCCAAAACATATTATTTAAAAATCTAAATTTTATACATATATAAAATAGCGCATATATATATATATATTATATTTTAAAACCAAAAACCATATATTTCCTTTCAAACTTTGGAAATCATTTTTCGAAATATAGACCAACGATGTCTGTATATAATTTTCTATCCTATGGTCAAGTGATATGGATATTTATCATTCCAATCCGCAATTTAAATATCTACGGGTATATATAATTTCAACCCACGATCCTAAAAATTTAAAATCAATGAAAATCGCTTAGGTTTATCATTTCAACCCATAACGATTTTTCCTTATTTTACAAAATCGTTCGAGTATGTATCATTTCAACCCATAGGGAATTCTAAATTAACATGGAACTTATAGAGTGAGAACAAATATGATAAAATATAACATATCAATAACATGCATATATCATTAGTAACAAATTAAATCATAATATAAATGACAGGTTATGCTGTCATATGTCACATGTGAACAATTGCAGATAATGGAATATCATATTTAGCAATTATGTAATTAACAGTTCAAATTTAACATCATATTTCAATTGTCATTTCAATGTAAATTAAATTTATTAAATATAAGAATGTTAATCGTTAGTGATTGCTCACCTTTCGAGGCTAGAAAGATAAACGAGAATGGAAGCGAATAGACACAGACAAGCACAAAGATCGAACAAGCGAGACGGTGACAAGGTTTGAACTACTGTTGTAAATCTGAACAGCGGCGAAGCAAAGAAAACTAATAGCTAGAGATTGATGGAAAAAACATAAATTTTGATTTCTATAACATATCATATGTATGGAACTATTACAAAATTTATAACATAAATTCAAATAGATATTTAAACATATTATTTATATATAAAATTATTACAAACTCTAATTTTGAAATAAAAATATAAATTTAAATAAATACCACTCTTTCCAAATGCTATATATGTATAAACTTCTTTATGTGCAATATATATGTAAACAAGATAACTTACTTATATCTATGGCTCACATTATTATTTAACTTATTATATAAATACTTTAAACAAAATTTGAAATTGAAATATAGGTACTTTGATATAGAAACCAGTATACACTTACACAACAGAACAACTATGTATATACTGTACTATAATATAATGTTGTGATATAACACTGATAATATATACCGTAAAATATATTGGAGTTATATACAGTGGACCTATATAATACTGTAGACTTATATAATATAACGCTGTAACCTATGTATATTGTGCTCTAACTTATATATATATGGTAGACTTATATAAAATATAATATAACATATATATATATATACATATACATACAGTAACATATATAATAGGTACCATCTTACATAGTAGCTTCGGTTGGAAGTAATGGGGATGGAGGAAGGAGGCATGTCAGGGGAGGAGGTGATTGAGCAATCAGGCGGAGGCTTAGCCTGGGTGGAAGGCAAGGCGTGGAGGATAGGTGCAGTGGGGTTGGGGCGGTTGAAGGTGGAAGCGGTACTAGGATGGAGGTGGTGCTAGTTCGGGGCTCGCTGGCATTTGGTGAAGAGGTGAATGCATCTACTGTTTGTGCGGAGTATCGGCGGTGCATAGCAATGGGAGCAAGGTGGCTTGTTGCAGGATCTAGGTGGCGGGAAGGCTAGGAGATGGAGGCGATGTTCGGGTCTAGGTGGCGGCTGTCTATAGCAAGGGGGGAAAATGGTGAGGAGAGGGGAATGATGAGCTGGCATCGTATGGCGTGGAGTATTGTGGGCGAGATCGATGACCAAAGCAGGATGCTTGGAGGTGGGGTGAAATGGTGGCAGATGGCACAGTCGAGGTGGGCTGCAAGTGACGTGCTTCGGCAAATAGGAAAGGGATGAACGGTATTCACAGATAATAATGCAACTTGTAAAACTTTAAGTCATTAAATAAATATATTTTCTTTTTGAAGAACAGAATGTATAGGGAAAGGGTAGGTAAAGAAAATGGAACGAAACCAGAGAATATATATTGGAACCAAAATAAATTGAAGTTGTGGGATAGTGAAAGACAAATAATTAATTTTTAGGAATGATAAAACGCTAATGGCCATTCATTTCACCAGGTGGATATAGAATGGACTTAGGAAAGTGAAGGTTCAAAACGCGGAACTGATGCGACTGATCATTTTACCGATTTCATCATGTACCGGACTCAAAAAGGCACAAATGAATATACTACGGAGGTCAGCACGACAAGACAATCAGGACGGTACAGAGATACCAGCTATACGACCATCCTATCAAAAGTCAATTTTTGCTACTGAAAAAATGCTGCTAAAACGCCGAAAACAATATAAACGGAGCAATAGTAATCCAAATCTGGCGAGACGATATTTGACGTCTCACTCAGAAGATGATAAACATTTTTATTATATAAAAATATTCAGGTTTGATAAATATTTATTATCATCAAGTATTAACTGATTTAAATTTTAATTAAAATTACACAACAAAATAAACTTCCACATTCTCTGATGAAATTTTGTCATTTGCTATGTTTAAATAAATGTATTTCAAATATTAAATTTTCATTTTGAAAATTTATTATCTAAAATTTCATAAAAATTCAGTTAATTACGTTATCAAAACCGTTAAAAATTTTGAGTCTTACATATTTGAGGAGGTGTTTGGTGATAGTTTGAGGTGGTTTTACTAACATATATGTATTATATGATTTTAATTTTCTTTTGCTAAATATTTTACCACTATTTTGTCAAGCATTTGAAGCCATAAAAATAGCTTAGAAGTGGAGAAGAAGATGATAAGAGTGTGGTGAAAAAATATGATAAAGTGTATGGGTAATTTATAGGAGAAAATTTGGAATAAATATCTAATGGTAAAATTACCATTTTGTTCTCGACCCACGCCCCTTCTACACATGTGATGGTGATGTTGTGGTGATGGTGGTGATTATGGCGTTGTAAGGTGAGTTGATTTTTTCTTTTTATTGCTTAAGCATTAAGTCTTAGGAGATTATTTTAATATTTTGTAATATATATAAATATACATTTAAGTGTATACGTACACATATATATGTTATGGCGTGCATGTGACATGTATATACATGTACATCCATATATGTATATGTCTGTTCATAAGAGAATAACACCATTTCAAATGACTTCGAACAACTTTCATTCGTTAAACCGTTGAAATTCGGGAAACCAATTATCGGTCATCTTTTCATTATTAATTTATATACATATATTTGAAAAAAAATTGAAAACTCATTTCTTATAATTATTAAATAATTAAAATGATCTCATTTGAATTATAAAATCATATAAATCAATATTAACAATAATTTACAAAAATGGCTATTATACCGATAAAGTGATATCGATTTTTTTCTTATATTTTCAAATCAATTATATGTATTTACAAAAATATTATAAATAATTTAATAACACTTTATAACCACTTAAAATGAATTGTAACTAATAAAAATAGTTATTTGAATAGTTGAAATAATTATTAAATCATTAAATCTCAATTAAATTAAATTAATTATAAGGCCAATACTAACGATGCCAAAAGCACATTTTATTATCAAAACCAAATCAATTGATTTTATTTTATATTTTTGTTCAATCATAAAAATAAGTGTATGTATCAAGCTCTGTGTGTGACATTTTATTATTATAGAGCTATTTATCGATAAAATGATTTTTGGCCATTTTATCGATTTAAATCCTGAGGAAAATATTTTTGTAAATATTTATTCAAAATAAGATTACCATTAACCGTTACCACTCAAAACAATATTATTTGTATTATCAGCCTTTTGTTCGAAAAAATTTAAAAATAAATATAATTTATCAATGTGATAAATTTGTGGGTCGTTACAGACTTCCTGTCACGACCTGAAGTTCAGCGTTTGAAAAATCGACATCAAATACCTCACTTGTATTCGACTGTCGAAGTTTCAACGTCGAACTCCAGTTCGGATGGGGCTTATAACAACATTAGATGAATGAAAACAGCAGAAACAAAATGAATTATCATTGATCATCATGTAGATACAACATCAGATTACAACCTAAAGCCACCATCATAATAGATTAATTTATACATGGTACAACAGCAAAAGATAACATCATAACGGAGCCATAGCGTCTTCAAAAAGAAAGAACGAGAATCTAAATCAAGCACCACCCTCTAAACTTCAAAGACTTCAAAAGGTTTCCAAAGCCAAAAGCTTCCTAAAGTACGACGGCTCCCAAAAGACTTTAACTATCCAAGCTAGCTCCAAAAATACGGATAACCTGCTTCTAGGCTACCCGTGTGGAAATTATTGGCACCCAGAGTTTATGAAGAGAACAATAAACTCCAGTTCAGTCATGGAACTGATACGAGTAAATAAAACAGTTGTTTGTATAAAGCAGTTTATAAAAGAAATTCGATATGCTTTTGGAAAATGAAACTACCATAAGGCCTCTTGGCACACACACACAATGCAATCACACACTTAGTGGAGATTTCTCCTTATGATAGTCGAAGATGCTTGATGCGAGAGAACTCTTTGATATTATTATTAGTGCATAGTGTAGAAAACATTTTCGAAAGTATAATATTAATCTTAGCCAGCATACGTACCATTATAGCATGTCTGCTTTAGCTACCATGTTAAATGGCAAGTTCTACAACTAAAAATGTACTGCGTGCATATTGGTGATTGGATTTCCAACAAATGGTCTGGCTAAGGAACTTCCTATTACCACATGGGTACGCCTCTGGAGGGACGTCTCGTGAACTTACCAGCTCTCTGTCAGCACAAGGCCAGGTTACCTCTGTAACCCGGTAACTACTACACGAGTATGCCATCCTTCGATCGTTAGCGACCTTTATCCAAGGGCCCTCAACCACAAAGTAATGAATTTGCAGCAACCACATAGGTTTAATATCTGGGATCCATACCATGACACCACCTTTTTCCAGAAGGGAATAGACATACCCTAAAGGGCGCGACCCTCATAACCTTACCGCATCTTTCCTGTTTCAACCATTTTCGGTTTGTGAGGTCCGACAAGGTCTCGTCTACAAAGCTACGCTTTATACAAAAGCCATGCTTTGATCAACAAATGATCAGCAACACACAGCAGCACTCAGCATGCCACACTATGAAATTGGGAGTATATCACTGTTAACTATCAACTACATAACCTCTGAGCTCGTACATCTCAAAGAAGGGTGTTAAGCTAAGAGATAAATTCTTTTCCACCAAACAAAAATGTATTTGATAGAGATCATCTTTATATCTCAAAGTGTAATGTCAGACATACAACCATACAAGTCTGTTCCGGGTTCGAACAGAACCGAAGGCACTTCGTCCAATAAAGGAAGAAGCCCTTGCAGTCCGGGCATCCACAATCCCGATCGGACACCCCATCACATATGGGATCTCTATACCGGAGCAACTCAGTGTAGAGTCATTCGATAGGTTATCATATCGTTCTTGAAGACACCTGGTCTTCACCACCATTTTCAAATGTTATCCATTTCGTCGTATCACTATTCGGAATAGGTTATATGACACAAAGTCCTCTCCCGGCTAAACCGAATAGAGAGCGCTTAATTTAAAATCATGTGGATATATCAATCACAAAGATTCACTTTCAGGGTTCGATGTAGGTTTCGGATAACCAATTGGAATCCGACTCCCTGTCGCATCGAAATTCAAATGCCATTTTACGGGCCTATGGGTTTTCATATTCACACAGAAACAAATTACAGATATCACAGCTCAGCACAAAGTAATTCATATCACATAGATTGCAATCACAAACCAGAGACATTCATCAATGCAAAGAATTCAATAATAATCAATCATCTGAAATTAAGATGGACTAATTGTGTGACTATAATTAATCAATCACATAACTATTTTCATTAATTATCCTTAATTGATGATTAATTATTCTTAATTTTAAATTAATTAATCCTTAATTATTTATTAATTAATCCTTAATTATTATAATTAATCCTTAATTATTTATTAATTAATCCTTACTTATTTATTAATTAATGCTTAATTATTTATTAATTAATTCTTAATTATTCATTAATTTAATTAACCTTAATTATTAAGTAATTAATTAGGTGATATTCTTTAATTAATTAAATAAACAAATCGTTAATTACTTAAATTAATTTAAAGATAAACCATTATATCTTTATTAACTACTTTAATCACCATTTAAACCTTGTTTAATTAATCATCATTATCACACTAATTATCTTAAAACTTTAAAGTTTGATTAGTGTTTAGAAAATATTTCATTTTCCATAATTATTTTCTTAATTACAAAAATTAAGTTTATTTAAAATAAACATTTCAAACTATGGTTATATATTTATTTAACACTTTACTTAATTAAATTAAATTATAAAAACCTTTACTTATTCAAATTTAACTTGAAAACAATTATTTGGAGAACATGGATTGAAAATGTTTTAAATTTTGAATTTTATTTTAAAATTGTGAAAACTGTTTTCAATCGATCCCTAGAGTTACCCGAGTGCTCCCCGAGGAAATTGCCTGTTTACTTCGAGTTTTTTCCAAAATCAACACGTATGCCCTTATTTTCCAAACTAAAATTTTGTTTAAGTATAAAACCCGGCGCACACATGAATTGCTCGAGCTAGGACTCGAGCCAGCACACAAGCTTCCCGAAGGTAACTTCGAGTCACTAATGCTTCTTCCCCCAACCTAATTTCCTGATACCACATCAACACCGTGCACATGTATGGCCATTCCAGCCAACTTCGATCGGTGCTACGACTGTCTACTGGTCAAAGTTCACCTTTCCTGGCCACCTGAACACCCAAAAGTTCACAACATCGACGAACTCAAAATTTCTTCATTCATCATCAACTGAAACGAAACATCGATCACCAACAACACCTCGTTCTCCTTCCTCCAACCATCAGAGGTCACCAAATTCTAGCCAGCGCTACACTTACCTCCCTAGTTTCGATCGCCACATGTGCGAACGACTCCGATGCGACGACGGAGCGATAGCAGCTCAAAACTCGACCTCGTCTAAGTGTGGGATTTAAACCCTAGATCGTCAGAATTAGATTACCATGATGATTTATTAATTTGTTTCGCATTTTTCTCGAGTTCGACGACCACCTAAGCACCTGTGGAAGCAATCCCGACACCCTAAAGTTCGTCGATCACCGGAACTTCATCAAAAACATGATTCCGTTCATCCTTGATTTTCTCACAGGATACTTCATTAAAAATTATGATTTTGCCTTTAAAAATCATTAATTTCAAAAACATTTCTACTTATAAATTTGAGATCAGGAATCATGATATTTGAATATTTACACATTTTGAATTTTGCCTGTAATTTCACTTTCTAGAAGAAAACTTAAATTTATTTTGCTTGAATTAATTTTTAAAACTTAAAACATGTTTAAACAGACAACTTTTGTTTGAATCCTAAGATCTGACAAGAATTAGGGGAGAAGGTTTTTAAATTTCAAACAGGTTTTGAAAACCTGTTCCAAACAGCGGAAAAATGCCTGATATCAGGCATGCACGGTAATCTTGCATATATTTACATCTATCTGCTTGCATATAAACCCTTTACAATTTTATCTCAAGCATCATCACAAACAACAAGTGCCATTCCAAATTTTTAAAGAAGTTAACTCACTTATAGCTTTGAAATAGAGAGCTTGTCTGGGTTTTTTAAAATTTTGAAAGCTATTGATTGCCGAGTCTTTTTGATCTTGAACTTGAAAATATGATGTTGATTATTGAATTGGTAACTTGCTTGCTATTTGTTTATTGACCTTGAGCTTGAATCTCTGTTTGCTTCAGATCTTTGTTTTACTGTTTGATATAATTTCAGGCTTTCGGTTTTGAGAAAAAATGGTTTTGTTGCTTTAATTTGAGATGGTCTGATCTTAATTTCTTTGTTCTTTGATTTTCTTTGTTTCAGGTTTTAAAGTTTTACAGGCTTGGTTTGAATTTATGTGGTAAAAGAAATTAGAAGGGGAAGATGTAATGATTATATAATCTTGTTTCTCATTTTAATTAATTTTCTCAAAAATAAAACTAAATGACACTTGTAAATTTTATTTCTTCATGAATTACACTTGTTAATTCATTTACTAAAATTTAAACACTTGTTAATTAATATGTTACTAAACTTACGTGTGTCTTTGCATGAGAAAAATGATTTATATATATATATTTAAATTGTTTTTTCTATTTATTATCATATATATTTTAAAGAAGAAATGTTTTTAACTAATTTTATACTAAATAAATTTCATATTTATTATTTTAGATGCAAATTATTTTCTAAGACAATTATTTAAATTTTAAATTCAAATTCAAAATTGAAATATAATCCATTTATATACGTATAAATCAATATTAATTCTATTTATCTTGAAAATTTTCAAATTAATTCCAAATTAAATCCTAGAAATTCAAATTAATTATTAATTTTAAATTGAAAAAATTTGGGGATGCTACAGATCCCTCCGCCTTAAGAAAATTTCATCCTCGAAATTTGAAAGAGAGAGAAAGACAAACAAAGAATATAAGAACATAGAAAAAGATAGAGAAATGGCTTACCAGATTAAGCCGAGATATCCACTCTGCAATTGGGATAGGACTTCTGCATGCTATCCTTTGTTTCCCAAGTACAGTCCTTTGGATCACCACTGCATCGCACTTTAACTAATTTCACAACTTTATTCCTCAATTACTTTTCACCACGGTCAATTATTTTCAGTGGCTCTCTTTTAACTGCCAGATTTGGTGTAGTTTCCAAATCTTGCTGAGCTGCCACTTCGATAATACTGTCTGGATCGTGCACATATTTCCGAAGATGTGAAACGTGAAACACATCATGTACGCCAGATAACCAGCTGGATAGCTGCGCTCGATATGCCAAGGGACTGATCCTCTCTAGAATTTGAAAAGGACCGATGTGTCGTGGTGCCAGCTTACCAGTCTTCCCAAACCTCAAGACACCACGCATTGGAGACACTTTCAAGAACATGGAATCTCCAACTTGAAATCCTAAAGCTCTTCTCCCACGGTCGTAATAACTTTTCTGACGATTTTCTGCAGTTATTAGCTTCTTTCAAATAAAATCAACTTTCTTTGTAGCCTCCTTTATCTTATCTGGTCCAAGGACAAGCCTATCACCTGACTCGATCCAACACATAGGTGATCGATACGGACGACCATATAAAGCTTCAAAAGGATCCATCTCGATACTGGCCTGATAGCTATTGTTATATGAAAATTTAATCAGATGTAAATGGTCCTCCCATGAACCACCAAAATCAAGTATACAAGCATGCAATAGGTCTTCTAAGATTCGATTTATCTTTTCAGTCTACCCATCAGATTACGGATGGTAAGCGGTACTGAAGTTCGGTTTGGTTCCTAATGCAGCTTGAAATGCCTCCCAAAATCTATTAGTGAAGATCGGATCACGATCGATCACTATACTGCTCGGTGTACCGTGGAGACGAACAATCTCTTTTATATACAGATCTGCTAAGCTTGCTGCTGTTTGGGTAGATTTCACTGGGATGAAGTGGGCAGTTTTAGTCAGACGGTCCACAATAACCCAAATTGCTTCATTCCCTTTTCGAGTACGTGGAAACCCGTCTATGAAATCCATAGACACTTGATCCCATTTCCACTTAGGTACTTCCAACGGCTGAAGTAAGCTCGCCATTTTCTATTGATCACTTTTGATTTGTTGACAAGTAGCACAATGACTCATGTAAATAGATATATCCCTCTTCATTGTTTTCCACCAGAAAGTCTTTTGATATCTCGATATATCTTATTAACTCCTGAATGGATACAAAGTTTAGACTTGTGGCACTCGTACAAAACTTCACGTTTTAGATCCGGGATGTCTGGGACACACATTCTGCCTTCCAATCCTATAACTCCACAATTATCGATTCTGAATCTGGAATCTTCACCTCGACGAATCCTTCCATAAATTTCCTGAATAAATTTGTCTTCTTTCTGCTTGCTGGCGATTTTCTCAAGAAGAGTAGGAGCGACAACCATATGAGCAAGAATAGCATGTTTCCTACTCAAAGCATGGGCAATTATATTGGTTTTTCCAGGCGTACACGGAATATCTAGGTCATAAGAAGCTAGAAATTCTAACCAACGTTGTTGCCCCAAATTTAAATCCTTCTGGGTGAAAAGATATTTTAGAGATTTGTGGTCGGTGAATAATTCAAAATTTTCACCTAAAGAAAGAGAGTTCATTAAATATATTTATTAAGTTAAGTTAAACTCTTAAATCGTTAGGAAAGCTAAAAGAGATTCTTACCCAGAAGATAGTGTCGCTAGATTTTCAAAGCGAAAATAACAGCCAAGAGTTCCAATCATGGATTGGGTAGTTTCTCTCATGCGAACGCAATTGTCTGCTCGCGTAGGCAATTACTCTACCATTTTTCACTAGTACTGCACCCACACCATCCCCACAAGCATCTGTATAAACATATAAGCCTTGATTCCCGTCAATGATAGTGAGAACGAGAGCGGTAGTTAATCTCCTTTTCAACTCCTGGAAAGCTCATCATATTTTGGAGTCCAATCGAACTTGGCATTTTTCATTGTTAGCTTAGTCAACGGACTAGCTATTTTATAAAAACCCTAAACAAACTTCCGGAATAACCCTCTAAACCCATAAAACTTCGAACTTCTTTCGGAGTAGTTGGTTTCCTCCAATCAAGAATAGCAGAAATCTTGCCTGAGTCAACAGAGATTCCTTCTTCATTAACAATGTGACTGAGAAATCTAACTTCTTTGACCCAAAAATGACACTTAGAAAATTTGGCAAATAGAATATTCTTCCTCAATATCTGCAAAACAATTCTCAAGCGCCCAGCATGCTCCTCTTCGGTTTTGGAATAGACCAGAATAGTGTCAATAAACACAAGAACGATTTGATCAAAACTTCTCGAAACACACAGGTCATTAGGTCTACGAAGTATGCGGGAGCATGGTTAGTACAAAAGGTATGAAAAACCATTCGTAGAATGTATCAGGACCCATGAAGGCAGTTAAATGCATACAGTCTTCGGCAATTCGTAGCTGATGGAATCTCTGAGCTAAGTCCATCTTAGAAAAGACTCGAGCGTCGTGCAACTGATCAAACAGATTGTCGATTCTAGGTAAAGGAAACTTTTTCTTAAGAGTTAATTTATTGAGATCGTGGTAGTCCATGCACAATCTCAAGGATCCGTCAGACTCGGCTACGAGCAGCACAGCTGAACCCCAATCAGAAACACTAGGACATTTTAGTCCTTTCTCTAGCAAATCTTGGGTTTGCTTGACTAATTCTGTCCTTTCCCTGGGTGTCATCCTTCGACTTGCATGAACGACAGGACGAGCATTGGGTACTAAGTCAATTCTAAATTCAATTTCTCTGTGTGGGGGTAAGGATTTTACTTCTTCAAACACGTCTGGAAATTCCCAGACAATGGGTATAGATTCCAGACTAGGTTCGAGATATCCCAAAGTATACATCAATTAATCTCTTTTAGGACTCGGATCCTCACAAGAAATCTCAATGAAATCCCCAGATTTGGTTCTGGTCGAAATCATTCGAGCATTACAATCTAATTTAGCTTCGTATTTCGTTAACCAATCCATTCCGAGTAAGATTTCAAATTCATTAAAATCAAGGACAAAGAGGCTGATAGGGAATTGGTGACAAGAATACGAGATAGGAACGTCTCTACATCGTAGACAAAGGTTCGCAGGGCCACCAACTGGATTCTTTACGCAAATGGGCTCGTCAACAAATTCAGGTTCAAGTTTTAA
Source organism: Allium cepa (assembly GCA_030765085.1). Taxonomy (NCBI): domain Eukaryota; kingdom Viridiplantae; phylum Streptophyta; class Magnoliopsida; order Asparagales; family Amaryllidaceae; genus Allium; species Allium cepa. The sequence continues at coordinate 734,107,854 of CM060943.1, forward strand.
TTCATTGACAGTTTGTCGGGAGATAAAACTATTTGCAGCGCCCGTGTCAAACAGAACTCTAACGATTCTATCATAAATAATAAGATTACCTTATAAAACACCTTTTCCTTTATTCACTTTAGAGGTTGAACGTTTATCCTCGATCGCATATACCTTTGCCACTTGAGCTTGCTTCATGGTTGGGCAATCTTTAACCTCATGTCCTGCTTTCTAACAGTAATAGCATTTCCCGGGTCTTGTTTGTGCAGATTGATTTCCTTGTTTCTTAGGCTTCGTACATCTGCTCGAGTAATGACCCTTTTCCAAACAATTAAAACAAGTAACACCCTTGGCCTGGCTATCCTGATTATTCTTCTTCTCCTTGCCCTGCCACGGTTTCTTTCCTTCGAACTTTCTTTTCTCCTAATTCGAATTGCTTGTCTTCCCTTTTTCCCCCTGGACTTCCTACATGTCCAGGGTAGCATATTGATAACCCATATTGATCAAATCAGAAAAGGATTCTTTAACGTGGGCGGTCATTCTTTCGTGGAAATTCTTATTCATTCCACGGATAAAGATTCTATAAGGTGGGCGGTCATTCTTTCGTGGAATTTCTTATTCATTCCACGGATAAACCTTTTATTTTTCTTAAGAGGTTTGTTTACCAGCTCCGGACCAAAACGGGATAATTCATTGAAATTATTGAGGAGTACTCCTCAAATGATAGACTCCCCTGCTTCAAGTCCATAAATTCCTGGTACATTCGTGAGATACTAGCCGACGGCATATAGCGTTTCTCAAACACCTCCTTAAATCGTTCCCACGAGAATTCATCTTCTGCCTCATCCACAGTAACTGTCTCCCACCAAGCTAGAGCTTCCTCTTGGAGTTACCAAGAAGCTATCAATCGCATTTGATTGTCTTCTAACTTCAACCCTCTAAAAATTCTTTCACATGATCTGATACAGGCTTAGGCTTCGAAAATAGATTCCTTTCCAGTGAACATCTTACCACCAAGTCTCAAGAAACTTTTATATAGATCAGCCAGATTCGGCTGGGTTGAGTAGGTAAAGCTGCTTCTGCTGTTGCGGGGGTTTGACCAGTTGAAGTGGTATTTCCCCGTCCCCTAGCTCGTCCTCTTCTCTCGCTCATTCTCACTATCTGTATGTAGTAAGAAAACTTGATTTAGGTATACGGATGAGATATCTTAGGTAATATCAACAGTTAAAAGGAATAGACCAAGAAATTTTAGGGTTTTGGTCTCTCGGGTTATATTCATTCTAGGGTATACTTCACCCTATCTCTAATAAGCCACCTAACGTGTTATACTTCGTAGCTAGTTCTTACTCAACCTTTAGCTTTGATACCACTTGTCATGACTTGAAATCCAGCGTTCGAAAAATCGACATCAAATACCTCAATTGTATTCGACTGCCGAAGATTCAACGTCGAACTCCAGTTCATATGGAGCTTATAACAACATTAGATGAATGAAAACAATGGAAACAAAATGAATTATTACTGATCATCATGCAGATACAATATTAGATTACAACATAAAGCCACCATCATAACAGATGCATTTATACATGGTACAACAGCAAACGATGACATCAAAACGGAACGACAGAGTCTTCAAAAAGAAAGAGCGAGAATCCCAACCAAGCACCACTCCCCAAACTTCAAATACTTCAAAAGGTTTCCAAAGCAAAAAGCTTCCCAAAATACGACGGCTCCCAAAAGTGTAACGCCCCACCCCGAGACCCACATTAACAAAGAGCATTACTGAGTAATACTGTCTGCTAATGCAGAGAATAGGGCTGGATAGGAGCGACCATTTATAGCCTTGTCTTAAATATCTATTGAATACGTCGACAAGGACATTTTTTCCTCTTATCTCAGTGGATCGACATATCCAATAAATACTTAATACAAAGCCATAGGTGGCTATAGGATCTATCAGAACAAAATACAATAACTCAAATGTAAAACACATCACAGAACAATAGGTAATTCCATAGATATACACATACACAGATACATCACAAAGTATACAAAATGATACATCACATATGTGGTATGACGACCACAGTATAAACACGAGTCAAAAGAATATACATATCAGAGTAGCAAATCAAAAGGACTACACAAAAAGCTATAACAAAAAGAGCTAGCAGAATAGTCCATGTAGAAGCAGAATATGCTAAGTCCAAAAGTTCCTAACCTGAAACACCTCGGTCTGACCCGAGTATAAAATACATGGGTCAGTCTAGCTAAACGAATCAGTAAAAGGTGATAGTAGAATAATAGAGCATAAGAGCATAGTGATATTCTTCTTAAACAAGAAGAAACCATAAGAAAGCAGACTATAGTCATATGGAGGATACAGAACATGTATGGCCTATATGGTTATACTAGGTGATAAAACACTATTGCTTCAATAAGCATAAAACCCAAAATCTCATGAATCGCTAAAATATAGCATGCCTCATATAATCGGCAATCATAAATCAATAAGAATGGTTTAGGGAATAGCAAAATGTTAACTCCTAAAAGAGTAATTCCCAAACCCGCCATATCGGCAACTCTAAGGAAAATATAAGCAAAAGCCATCTCGACATAAGCCATAAGACAAATGTCGACAAAGAGATAAAAATCTCATACAACGCCAAAAGGCAAATCTCAAAAATAGCGCCAATAGGCAATCTCAATATATATATATATATACACACACACACGCCAAAAGGCAAATCTCAACACGCCAGTGTATGCAATGAAAATCTCAAAAGAACTCCCAAGAGTCCAAAAATCCCAAAGTAATCGCCACCGAATGGTTCAAAGGACCGATTCCAAAATGACGACACGCAAGGGTAAAAATCATCTCAAAAAGGTTTTGCACGTGCTATTTTTGCCGAGTACTGTTTCACATAATAGGTACCTCGCCCAAAGGCAAACGTCAAAAGACAAATACGCCGCAATGGCAAACGTCCGAAGACAAATACGCCGCAATGGCAAACGTCCGAAGACAAATACGCCGTAATGGAAAATGACATGAAGGTCCAGTACTTGCACGCCAACAGGCAAATGTGCCACAAACTCTCGAAAAGGAACCGAAAAGTGTTAACGTGTGTCCCATACCACCCGTTCGCACTAAACTTTTTACTAACCGCTGGTAAATTTCACACTCAAAGCAGTAAAAGGTTCACCTCATATCATCGGTAAACTAGACCCGTAGGCCAAAACGATCAAACGGACAAGTTAGGAATAACCGAAAGGATAAACGCACGTAACCCATACTAGATGTTTTACCCAAACGTTTAACTCTCCTTCTCATTCGCTAGACGGTGCAAAAACGTGTAATTTTTATAAAAAAATAATTTACCTTGAAAATAAGCTTTTAAAACCGATTTCGAAAACCATTTGGAAACCATATTTGAAAATTTCCCTTATTATAAGGAACAAATAGGTTTTATACTTGAAAATACTTTAAAATATTATATAATAATTATTTTTAAATCCCCCAAATTTTAGAAATCATTTCAAAAAGAATTGGAGAAAACCGTGCTCGAAAATGACCAAAACAAGCAAAATTCCACTTAAACCGAAATTCAAATTAAATTCAAATAATTCAAAATTTGAATTTTGAATTCATCAAAACTGAGCTAACCTATTGATAGGCATCATAGCCCTCAAATACTTCAAAAATATCACAAAAACAGAAGTAAATGTCAAAAATCGGACGGAAAAAGGACATAAAATCACTTGGCCAAAATAGTACCCAGGTCTAAAATCTCCTCTGGGTTCAACTTCAGACATAAAACAGGTGGCCGAACGATGTTTGATTCATATGAAAATTAGTGCGCATAAAGTAGAAAACTTTGTCTTTCAGAAAAAAAAATCAATGAATTCCAAAATAAAATGAAAAAGTTATGGTGTCACAAACATGGACTCAGACCATGTTTGTAACAGTTCAACAAGGATGTGCCAAGACTTAAAATCCACTCTGGGTTCAACTTCCAGGCATAAAGCAGAGCATCAATTGACATCGGATTAAGCTCAAAATTGGTATGCATATAGTAGAAAACTTCATATCTCAAACAAAAAAAGAATCATGTAATTTGGATAAAACAGGAGAAAGTTATGATGTGTAAAAGATGAACCCAGACAGTGTTTTCACTGTAAAATTCTGGGCAAAAACAAGATTCGGCTCAATGTTTAGCAGCATATTTCTATAAGCTATCTAAGTCTAAATGACCTGAAATTTGGTATTAATATAGAAGAAGACAACATCTTTCAAACAAAAAAAGAATCATGCAATTTCACATAGAAACGAAAACGTTATGCCATCGCAAACATGGACTCAGGCCATGTTTGCAGCAACAAAACACAGTTACTACAGGCAGAAAAAACTGTGTTTTGTTGATTTTGCAACAACGGTTTGAACACTCAAATGACAATATTTTTTATCCAAACTTTGCAGAAATTAATTTCAACATGAAAGCTATCAAATGAAAGAAATCCGACAGCATTTCATTGCCGGAATCAAAAGTTACACGGGTCCAAAGTAGCAACAGAAACTAGATTATGAACAGGCTAAATCAACCACAGAAAATTTGTACAGCAGCAGATTTCACATTTTTGAGCGATTTAAGCTTTGCTCAGCTAGCATTTATGAGTTTTAGAAACTCACCTTACTGATACAATGGATAGACTTGGATTTGAGTTGAAAGACGGAAGCTTTCTGCAAGTTTTGGCTTCAAAAACCTGTAAAAGTGAGAAGTAGATGCATGCAAAAGGAAGAAAAGCCATTAAAAGACAATTCATTTCATAAATTAAGATTTTTGATGAAAAGATTGTGTTTTGGAAGCGATTACCTGTTGTATTTTCCTTTAGATTGATTAAAATAGCAACTTGTTGAAGAAAATTGGGGATTAAAAGGTTTAGATTTGAAAAATTGGTGGAGTTTGTTTCTTGTTCACTGTTTTGGTTTTTGGCAATTTGGAGAAGATGAAGTACGTACAGTTTTTGTTTCTCACTGCTTACTCATTTCTGACTTTAGTGCACTAATGGGCTTTTGGACCCAAATTGGAGTTAGAGAAAATAAATTAGGCCAAATGAATAACTAACATATGAACTTATGTACATATACAACATACAAAATGCATTTTCTCCATATTTACACATAAGAAAAATATGAAAACTTGTATACATACAAAATAAAACATTTTCTATCATATGAAAAGATTAATTTTTATTTTTAAAATAATAATTATTATTAAATTCCTTTATTTAACAAAAATGCACGATTTACTCAAATAAATGAATAAAACAATGTTTTTAACTCCTAAAATTCCACAAAATTTATTTTAACACTTGTAAAAATATTTCAAACCATTTTAAAACATTACTAATAGCCAAAACTTATTTTTAACCCAATTTCCACCTTTTATTTCAATAAACAACCTTTAAAAATCAAATACTTCCTTTAAAAATTATTAGAAGAAGTAATTGGCAATAATTAATAAAATTATTGCAATTTCTCTAAATAAAAATTATTTTCCACTCGTTATTAACCCAAACAAAAAAAATAAAGCTTTTAAACTTTATTTTCACATTTTATTTCCCAAAAATTCATTGTTTATTCCAAATAAGCAATTTAAAATCTCCAAATCTTGTTTAGTTCGCAATATTAAATCATAACTACCGTTATAATTTAATATTTGCAGGTAATCTCCAAAAACAGGGTTGTTACAAAAAGACTTTAACTATCCAAGCTAGCTTCAAAAATACGGATAACCTGCTTCTAGGCTGCCCGTGTGGAAATTATGGGCACCCAGAGGTTAGGAAGGGAACAATAAACTCCGGGTCAGTCATGGGACTGGTATGAGTAAACAAAAAGTTGTTTGTATAAAACAGTTTATAAAAGAACTTCGATATGCTTTTGGAAAATGAAACTACCATAAGGCCTCTCGACACACACACAATGCAATCGTACATTCGGGGGAGATTTCTCCTATGATAATCAAATATGCTTGATACGAGAAAAATCTTTGATATTATTATTAGTGCATAGTGTAGAAAACATTTTTGAAATTGTAATATTAATCTTAGCCAGCATACGTACCATTATAGTATGCCTACTATAGCTACCCTGTTAAATGGCAGGTTCTACAACTATTGGTGATTGGATTTCCAACAAATGGTCAGGCTAAGGAACTTCCTATTGCCACATGGGTACGCCTCTGAAGGGACGTCCCGAGAACTTAACCAGCTCACTACCAACACAAGGCCAGGTTACCTCTGTAACCAGGTAACTACTACACGAGTATGCCATCCCCCGGTCGTTAGCGACCTTTATCCGATGGCCCTCAACCACAAAGAAACAACCATAAAGTAATGAATTTGCAGCAACCATATAGGTTAAATATCTAGGCTCCATACCATGATACCACCTTTTTCCAAAAGGGAATAGACATACCCTAAAAGGCACGACCCTCATAACATTGCCGCATTTTCCCTGTTTCGACCATTTCCGGTTTGTGAGGTAAGACAAGGTCTCGTCCACAAAGCTACGCTTTACACAAAATCCATGCTTTGATCAACAAATGATCAGCAACACACAGCAGCACTCAGCATGCCACACTACCAAATTGGAAGTATATCACTGTTAACTATCAACTACATAACCTCTGAGCTCGTACGTCTCAAAGAAGGGTATTAAGCTAAGAGAATAGATTCTCCGCCATCAAACAGAAATGTATTTGATAGAGATCAGCTTCATATCCCAAAGTGTAATGTCAGACATATAACCATACAAGTCTGTTTCGGGTTCGAACAGAACGGAAGGCACTTCGTCCAATAAAGGAAGAAGCCCTTGCAATCCGGGGATCCACAATCCCGATCGGACTCCCCATCAGATATGGATATCTCTATACCGGAGCAACTCAGTGCAGAGTCATTCGATAAGTTATCCTATCATTCTTGAAGATACCCAGTCTTCACCACCGTTTTCAAATGCTATCCATTTCGTCGTATCACTATTCAGAATGGGTTACATGACACAAAGTCCTCTCCCGTCTAAACCAAATAGCGAGCGCTTAATTTAAAATCACGTGGATATATCAATCACAAAGATTCACTTTCAGGGTTCGATGTGGATTTCGGATAACCAATTGGAATCCAAGTTCCCGTCGCATCGATATTCAAATGTCGTTTTACGGGCCAATGGGTTTTCACATTCACATAGAAACAAATCATAGATATCACAGCTCAACACAAAGTAATTCATATCACATAGATCACAATTACAAATCAGATACATTCATCAATACAAAGCATTCAATAATAATCAATCGTCTGAAATTAAGATGGACTAATTGTGTGACTATAATTAATTAATCACATAATTATTTTCATTAATTATCCTTAATTGATGATTAATTATTCTTAATTTTAAATTAATTAATCCTTAATTATTTATTAATCAATCCTTAATTATTTATTAATCAATCCTTAATTATTTATTAATTATTCCTTATTTATTTATTAATTAATTATTAATTATTTATTAATTATTTATTAATTTAATTAACCTTAATTATTAAGTAATTAACTAGGTAATTATTCTTTAAATAATTAAATTAACAAATTGTTAATTACTTAAATGAATTTAAAGATAAACCATTATATCTTTATTAACTACTTTAACTACCATTTAAACCTTGTTTAATTAATCATCATTATCACATTAATTATCTTAAAACTTTAAACTTTGATTAGTGTTTAGAAAATATTTCATTTTCCATAATTATTTTCTTAATTACAAAAAATAATTTTATTTAAAATAAACATTTAAAACTAAGGTTATATATATTTAACACATTACTTAATTAAATTAAATTATAAAAACTTTTACTAATTCAAATTTAACTTGAAAACAATTATTTAGAGAACATGGAATGAAAATGTTTTAAATTTTGAATTTTATTTTAAAATTTTGAAAATTGTTTTCAATCGATCCCAAGGGTTACCCGAGTGCTCCCCGAGGAAATCAACTGTTTACTTCGAGTTTTTTCCAAAATCAACCCGTATGCCCTTATTTTCCAAACTTAATTTTTTTTTAAGTATAAAACCCGGCGCACACATGAATTTACTCGAGCTAGAACTCGAGCCAGCACACAAGCTTCCCGAAGATAACTTCGAGTCACCAATGCTTCTTCCCCAACCCAATTTCCTGATACCACATCAACATCGTGCACATGCACGGCCATTCTAGCTAACTTCGACCAGTGCTACGACGGTCTACAGGTCATAGATCACCTTTCCTGGCCTCCTAAACACCTAGAAGTTCACAACATCGACGAACTCAAAATTTCATCACTCATCATCAACTGGAACGAAATATCGATCACCAAAAACACCTCGTTCTCCCTCCTCCGACCATCAGAGGTCACCAAATTCTGGCCAGCGCTACACTTGCCTTCCTCGTTTCGATCGCCACTTGTGCGAACGACTCTGATGCGACAACGAAGCGATAGCAGGTCAAAACCCGACCTCGACTAAGTGTGGGTTTTAAACCCTAGATCGTCGGAATTAGATTAACATGATGATTTATAAATTCATTTCACATTTTTCTCGAGTTCGACGACCATCCAAGCACCTCTGAAAGCAATCCCGACACCCAAAAGTTCGTAGATCACCGGAACTTCGCCATAAATGTGATTCCGTTCATCCTCGATTTTCCCATAGGATACATCATCAAAAATTATGATTTTGCCTTTAAAAATCATTGATTTCAAAAACATTTTGACTTATAAACTTGAGATCAGGAATCATGATATTTGAATTTTTACGCATTTTGATTTTTGCCTGTAATTTCACTTTCCAGAAGAAAACTTAAATTTATTTTGCTTGAATTCATTTTTAAAACTTAAAACATGTTTAAACAAACAACTTTTCTTTGAATCCTAAGATCTAACAAGAATCTGTGGAGAAGGTTTTTAAATTTCAAACAGGTTTTGAAAACCTATTCCAGACAGAGGAAAAATGCCTGATATCAGGCATGCACAGTAATCTTGCATATATTTACATCTATTTGCTTGCATATAAACCCTTTACAATTTTATCTCAAGCATCATCACAAAAAACAAATGCCATTCCAAATTTTCAAAGAAGTTTACTCACCCGTAGCTTTGAAACAGAGAGCTTGTTTGGGGTTTTTCTTTTAAAATTTTGAAAGCTGTTGATTGCTGAGTCTTTTTGATCTTGAACTTGAAAATCTGATGTTGATTATTGAATTGATACTTGCTTGCTATTTGTTTATAGACCTTGAGCTTGAATCTTTGTTTGCTTGAGATCTTTATTTTGCTGTTTGATATAATTTCAGGCTTTCAGTTTTATGGAAAAAAATGGTTTTCTTACTTTAATTTGAGATGGCCTGATCTTAATTTCTTTATTACTTGATTTTCTTTGTTTCGTGTTCTAAAGTTTTACAGGCTTGGTTTGAATTTATGTGGTAAAAGAAATGAGAAGGGGAAGATGTAATGTTTGTATAATCTTGTTTCTCATTTTAATTAATTTTCTCAAAAATAAAAATAAATGACACTTGTAAATTTTCTTTCTTCATGAATTACACTCGTTAATTCATTTACTAATAACACTTGTTAATTAATATGTTACTAACCTTACATGTGTCTTTGCATGATAAAAATTATATATATATATATATATATATATATATATTGCTTTCTTTCTATTTATTATCATATACAATTTTAAAGAAGAAATGTTTTAAACTAATTTTATTTTATATAAATTACATATTTATTATTTTAGATGCAAATTACTTTTCTAAGATATTTATTTAAATTTTAAATTCAAATTCAAATTTGAATTATAATCCATTTATATATGTATAAATCAATACTAATTCTATTTATCTTAAAAAATTTCTAATTAATTCCAAATTAAATCCTAGAAATTCAAATTAATTATTAATTTTAAATTGAAAAAATTTGGGGATGTTACACTTCCCCCTTAAAAAAATTCGTCCCCGAAATTACCCAAAAAAACCCAAAGGTTTTGCCTAAAATATTTATTTCTAAACTTATATTCGTACGATGTATATAGATCATCCATACGTATATCTAATTTGATCTTCTATTCGGATTCACAACTATACTTGCGAACTAGTATTTACCCCTCAATCTTCTAGTGCGGACTCTGACCAGGCTTTCTGATCAGAATTTTAATTTTCCTTGCATTGCTCTCAACTATGATAGAAAACTCAAGTATTCAACCACAAATCCTCATCAATGTTCATCGTCAAGAATCGAGTGATGAGCCCTTTTTTGGATAAGTGTCAAACATGTCAAAGTTCCATACTCGAATCTTAGATTAAATCGTGCGACGAAATAATCCATATACTTTATATGAATTTAATAATATTTCAAAAAAAATTTATGAAAACATTTCATAAATATTTCATTCTTTACTGAAACTTTTATAAAGATACTTCTTTATACATAACCATTTTACATTTTTAATTTCCAAATATTTTTACTTACAAACACATTTCTTTTCAAAAGATTAATATCTTTTGCTATAGCATATCTCTAAACATACTTTAATGGTTTCTGAAAAACTCATTTTCAAAATAATTCATTAAATTAACAAAAACTTCCTTTGTTAGTCAGAACATAATGTTTCTTTATTACATATATTATAATTTCTATTATCTTTGATTTTCTTTAGATTATTTATCTAATGATTCTACTTTCAAGCTTTTTTATTATTTCATAATATCGTTCTTCTAGATAAAAGAAAAATCCTTTATTTATGTTTTTCTTACTTCTTCCCCAAGAATTCTCATTTAAAAGATACATATAAATGCAAAGTTGGAAATAACCTCGTATTATAGATTTTAATACTTCTACATCCATCATTTCAATTTAAACTTGGGTCAAAAAGAAAGTCCCCTCCCTAGCACTAATAAGGTACAAAATACTTGATCAAATAACATCCCAGTCGAACTTATATATATAATAGAACTACCCTTAACTACCTGATGTCTCTTTTACTCCAATGAGTCCGAAGTCGATAATGGACTCCAGTTCCCAAAGCCTATCATAACTTCTCCCACTCCATCTTCATCACTTTCTAGCTCATCTTCGGCTTCATTGTCATTTTCTTGTGGTTGCATTTCTCCCTCAACCTGGGGTAGCCATGGTTGGTTCCATGTGACATGTCCCATGCCAACCGGTATTCCTGGAACTATCCTGCCCTCCTCTAGTTCTTCGAGGCCTTGCACACCCTCTTCCCAAGGATTTTTGAATCTTTAACTTCTTCTTCCACTATTTCTTCATCATTTCTCTCCACTTCATCCCAGTTTATGTAGGAACTGGATGATCCTTCCTGCCATAAAATATAATTTCCATCCAAATTCCATATCACATTACTACACTAGCTAGATATATGGCATCTGGGTAATCCATTGGTTCTGATTCTTCTTCCATGGGCTCCACCTCTTCTTCCATGGGTTTCACTTCTTCTATAGGTTCCAATGCAAAGCTAGCTAGATCTGTTATCCAATTTCTTTTCGAGGCCTACCTGGGTTCGCCATCACTAGAAATTGTAATTATTCAGGAGCTATAGGTGGCATAAGCATTCCAGCCATTGGATATCCATCTTCACCCCTTCGAGTGCACTGGGCATACTTTTCCTCAATTGAGAGCCCACTATTGCTAGGTGGATATTTCGATTTCTCCTCTTCGTCACTGGAGAGAATAATGAGGTTGTCCTTCTCATCCCAATTTTCTCTGGAAGACTCTCCTTTGGAGTAATTTCCTCCATATGATTTCTACAAGGTATACAACATTTCCTTAGAAATAAGCAATAGATAATTTTCTTAATCTAACATATTCTTAGGTATGCTTGGTATTACTTTTCTCAAGCCAAGGTTTGTTCAATACTCAGAAAAGAACTCAAGATCCATTCCAAAGATAATTTTTAAAATTCTTTGTAGGACAAAAATGGTTTATTCTTAAAATCCTTTGAGAATTTTACCAAATATTTATCTTTACCGCTTGTAAAAAATTTAATCATTTCTAAAAATAGGTTTTAGGTAATATGATTTCATGTACAAATTTTCAAAACCAAAATTACTTATACATAATATTAGCAAGTACATGCTCATATACACTCAAACTCATTCTAGGGCGTGACTAACCCTATCTTTAAGAGTTACTCGTCCTTAGGCATTAATAAACTTATCTCCAATGAGATTTTACCCCTACTAAAGCCAAGATCGCTCAACATAAGATCTGATACCAATGTGAGGACCTATTTCTTCAACTCTCGAAAGTCGACACTAATACATCCTTGGTATTCACGTGCCGCAAATCCAAGTGCAGGAGTAATGGATTCTTAATGGTAAGAAAGAAAATAAAGACGGAATAAAGTCTCATACATATTATTTCAACATATAATCATTACAGTGGAAATTAAAATACATTTATCTGAGCTAGAATGGACAGTTTTATATATCTGTTCTTACAAATATGGAACAATATAGCACAAGAGTGTGATGGAAATAAATAACAATCATCAAAAGAATCTTCTAACTCCATGCCTTAAGCTCCATCTAGATTTCTACTTTCAAAACTTAACTGTTAGGTTTTTCGAGAAAATTAGAGCACCCAAAGTTTAAGGGAAAGAAAAATAAACTCTAGGTTTGTCATGGGACTGGTGTGAGAAACTCAAAATATGTGCTTTAAAAAGACAATGTAACTTATAAGACCATGATGCGCATAAACACTGTTGAATATGCTAGCATATGATTTTTGTTTGATGATAATAAACATGTACATATATATATTCATTTAAATGTATTTGTTATTGTACTATTTTATTTTTTACATAATTAAATAAATATTTGATGAATAAAATAAATGACGCAGAATTCATATTCAAATAAATATTTTGCTACAAATTTAAATAGTACAAAATTCAGCTCTCACTAAATATACACAATTTCAATTACAATTTGATTTCAATTACATTACAATTTTGATTACATCACAAATTTCACTTTACAATGTTCACCTCACTACATATCACTCATTCACTCGCACTTTGTTCCAGCCTATATCCAGCATCTGAATTATCTACAAAATAAACACTGGCGTGGCAAAATTGAAAAAGAAATATTTTGCAATGAACGATAAAAGTGTGCTTTTGAAAATGTTATTTGCCTCAGTTGTTTGGGTTTCTTTTCATTTATTTCTTTTGAATTCATCCTACACAAACAGCTTGTAACATGCATAGTGTATCATTGTACATGTCACAAGGCCGTGCATACCGATATACACTTGATAAAACTACAGGGACAGGTGAGCACAAGGTTGAACCCAACCAAATGGTGGATTCAACTCAGGTGCAATACAAAAATAAAATAGGATGGTCAAGTACGAGAGTCAATGGTCAGCCAACATGAATAAAAGTCCGATGAAATGGCTAGACTCAAATATATACAAGTAAGCACAATGAAACCAGACTTAGGTAGCTGCAATAACCCATACATGTACATTAAAATAACTCGGCAGTGAATAGAAAAGGAGAGGCATGAAAAGATGATGACCAACAAACAATGAGGCATGAAATTCAAAAACAAATCCAGATACAAGTTCTCATGCGGCCTAGACTTCAAACAATAAAACAAAACTCCATGATGCAACAACAATGCAAAAGTGCAACCAATTGTACAAAGTACAAATCAATGGCCACATGAACGTAAACCAAACAAAAGAAAGAAGGCAACACAGAACAAGGTGCATCGACAATAGTTCAAGCATGAATCAGAGAAAGGTGCACCAGGTGTGAACAAAATATATACATAAAAACGAACTAAAGGCAGTAGCACAAGCAGTTCAACATGATACTATATGCAAGTACCAAACATACAAAAAAAGTGAGCCAAGACTACATGAGCAACTATAAGAAGACCCAATGCAACATCTTTTTAGATATGGGGTGCAACCAGATTAGTAACACACAATTCAACTCCAAGAAAAATTAGTGATCAAGTGTCAAATGCATTCAAGGCCAACCACATACCAGATTCGGGCACAAATGATAACAGACTCCAACCTGAACCAACTATAATGAACAGGTGAAATGACATGTAGCAAACTGACCAGTATGGATGTGCACAATCAACATTCATCGGACCAAAATACAAGGCAACCCAGGTTTAACAAATGCAAAGCACTTGAATAAAAAGTGCATATGTAAAATGTATCGAACCAGAACAGTAACATGAAGATGAATATGTACAACAAGCCAGTGCACATGAATCAGAAGAAAGCAACAAAGATGCCCAGTTCAACATACTCACATGACAAGGTGGTGAACTAGTTACAACATGCACAAAGGGCAGTACACATGAAGTATTAACCAGAACCAGACAACAATATTGAAAAACAAACCAATGCAACAAAAATGCAATAGAACAGTGGACTAACTGACCAAAGCTACAAACTTATATGTTTGCATATATGCAATTATATACATAAACATAATAGCACAAGTATGTAGGCAACTGGATGCATAATCAAAGACCAATGAAAACTACATACATATGATATAGAGATGTATGCATACAATTGAAACCAGAATTGATTCCAATTTCACACATATATATACATACATATATGTATGTATATACATGGAAATACCCAGTAAAATAGTTTCGAGCAAGGGAGCAGCTAGCTCAATGGACTAGAAACATCAACACAGCCTCAACACTCAAGTGCACAAGGACAACAGTAAGCACATGTAACCAAGAAGCATGTCGTCAATAAACCAATGTACACAAGGATAAAGTCAACCACATAATGCAGACTCAAGTAAATGTACACTTGAACACAAATGCAAGAACAAGTAAGAGCAACCAACATATGATACTAGACTACGATCAAGTGACAGTGTGTGACCGCAAGTATGGTTCAACAATGAAATGGTCAGAAGTCGTGGGTCATCAAGGTAGCAACTCGAATAAAGTCATCAAGTCAAAGCCAAAAAAAATTCAACTTGCAGAAGTAACATGAAAATGAGCAAGTCAGATTGTATCAAGTCAAGGAAGTGTCAAAAAATATTTGAAAATGGAAAGAGCTTGATGAACAAGCATCATAGATACGAAATATTCAAATAACCGAAGTCACGGGAACCGATTCAAAGAAAATTCGAAATTTATTAGAGATGAAAAAGTCATTGCGATCACCATAATTCAAGCAGTTATCTAATGGCCAAGCAAAATTCCAAAATATTCAAACATATTTATACGAGCGAAAATATCGAGTGTTCAAACAATATAAATTAAACCCAAAATCATCATTGGCTGGTATTCGAGTTCAACTGAAATAAGAGAGCAAGCAACTAAATCACGAACAAATATATAACTCGAATTGAAGTCAAGCAAATTCAAAATTGAACAAGAAAATCATGTACCAAATCATAGCATTCAAGCTCGATGCAACTTGAAGCCGCCGCATGTTACGAAGCCATGATCAATTGATAAAGCCAAGATGAAGTGAATTCAACACTCAATCGATTGATTTTTGAATCAGCGCTTCAAATTTCACAAAGCCCTAGTGTTTAGAATAGGAACAAAGAAAGATCGGTTGAAGCCATTTTACATAGAAAAGAAAAGAGGGGAGAACATCTTCTTATAATTAAAATTGGGCCGGTCTCAAATTTTATTTTAGGCTTAAGTTTTATATAATAGGGTTTTGTTTTTGTTATTTAGTTTTTATTTTATTTTTTAATTTCAATTTTAAATTATGTTACTTTCTAGTCATGGGACTCGGTTATGAACTAAGGTGGTGTAGTTCGAGAAATGCAACTTAGTGGTTAAGTTATGGTAGGGTTTTGAGCATAGAGTTAGGTTAGTCATTAGTGGGTGTCGCAAGTTTACGTGTGTAAGCTTCTGACTGCTTAATTTCTAATAGAAACCTTGGGGGCAACACATAGGCAGGGTTTTGCCGAAGCTGGATAAATCTGTGTTGTTCTATTTCTGCTTTTATTATTCGACTATTATTCGTTCTGCAATTATAATAGATATATTTAAACTTAAATTTTATTATTATTAGTATCAGCCTATTCACCCCCCTCAAGGGTGAAATCGATCCTACAAACACGGAACGGTTATTTACCTTATGATAACCAAAAAATTTACTATGCAAAAATCATTGGTATTATTTTTAATGACATTCCTTTGATAACATTTGCAAGTAAAATTATTAATCATAGCCGAAATTGTTGCCATTATTAAATTTTGGATATGTTAGGCTCTACAAACAAAACTCTTACAAGGCTTGTTCGGAGAATGGATTTCCATACAACAGCAGGTAAGGGACTACCTTCCGTACAGTACATCTCTAGAAGAATGTACCAAGGATACACAAACAATCCATCGCATTTGGCAAGACCGGTTTATCCCTATTTGGCACTCATACATGGCTTGGAAAGAAACCAAATATGACCTCATCCTTATCGTTACCGACTAATCTAAGACATCTCATGGCATACACAATATACCCAATATATAAAGATTATCTAAAAAGTTGATGACCATACCCTAATGATAGTGAACCACATAGCCTTGCGGGGAACCCTGTTTAAGCCATTACCAAGTGATGTGGCCTGAGGTTGCGATTACCTTTTACATAGCACGTTCCACTTTGAATGCACTACCATTCTACGGTCACACAACTGATTTCTACAAACATATAAATCCTGAGCTCGTACGTCTCGAGAAAGGGCGTTAAGCTACGAGAAGTTGCCTTCTCCTCCACCAAACAGATGATATGTTCATGGAGATCAATTTATATAACTAGAAATGCAACGTCATACATTCGTACATACAAGTTGTCCGGGAACAGGACAAACCGAAGGCACTCTCCTTCCACATCCTGTGGGGAGTTAACCCTAGGATTAGTAGCGAGAAGCCCTTGCATCGAAGATCACAAATGAAGAACTACTGCCACATAATATGATACGGGAAATTTCCCCGAAGGGTCAGTGACAAGCAGCCCTATATTTCATCTTCCAAATCATATCCATGTCTTCACTTCAAATACGTAAACTGGTT
This sequence comes from Allium cepa, assembly GCA_030765085.1. Lineage (NCBI taxonomy): Eukaryota > Viridiplantae > Streptophyta > Magnoliopsida > Asparagales > Amaryllidaceae > Allium > Allium cepa. The sequence continues at coordinate 734,124,979 of CM060943.1, forward strand.
TGAAGTGGTCTTCGGATAGGAATTACTAAAATCCGACCCCCGTAACTTCGAACCAATCATCGATAAAAAGATGTTCTGTGAATAGGGAATTATTCTTTGGTTGGTTAATATCTTTTTATAAAAAATATCTTCAAGAGATGTATATCTTTTAAAACATTTCTTTCTGGTATATACGGAATCATTAAACCTCTCTTCTCAAGTCCTTTGATTTCTTAAAACCTTTTTAAACCTTGGAATAATTCTAAGTCATTCAATTTTTTACTTAGGAAAATATTTCAAAATCATTTCTTTTAAATCTTAATAAATCTCTTAATTCAAAACCCAAAATTTTGATTGAGTTAAAACCATGTTATCTAGGATGTAAATCCAAACCAGTAATTATTAAGTGAGCAGAATTTGCAGAAATCATCAAATTCTACACAATATTAGTTTCATTAATCCAACAAGTACTATGGGTGGAATAAGGGTTAAATCACTTTTTAAATTCCACGAATAGTACGAGTTCCCTCTTCGGGCTATAACACCGAGTATAAGAAGATTATCCCTATAAAATCCAAGTTATTTATATTTGATAAATCATATCCCTTATACTTTGGAAAATTTTGATCTAAGTAAATCAAATTTACTATTCCCTCCAGTGGGCCAGTCCGGATAGCGAGGGAGAGCAGGAAATTGGTTTTCCAAACTCAAGCCCAGACACTATCTCTCTATCACCCATATGACGGTCGAGTTATTTGATCGACTATTTAACAGTTAACCATTCCATGATTCCTTCAAATCAACCATAAAATACTTTATTAATCATTTGAAAATATATACAAAAGATTTGGAAAAGAATGGTTACGTTTAAAACTATATTTCAAAGTTATAGAAAAGTGCCGCGGAAAATGCTTTTTAAGCTATATTGATCAAAATGATTTTTTATCAATTGAAAACTCATTTTTACAACTTAAATCACTTTTAAAACATTTTTAAAGATTTTTAGAATTTATTTCATTTTTAAAAAAAAATTAAAATATCTTTTTTAAAGAAATCCTTTTATGGATTCCGAACATCAAAACCGCGATTTTTCCAAAAACTTGTTTTGCTCATATTTCAAAATCTATTTATCAAAATCTCAATTTTCTTTCTTTTTTTTTGTAAAGTATGGATATAATAGTTTGGAAAATTCCAATCTCGAAGAATTTTGAGCTATGTTCAATTTTATATACTTGTTTGATTTTTATGATGCGAAATCGCGAACTACCGTTATGCAACACGTCTAAATGTTCAATAACTTTCAAACTTACCAATACGGTTTCATACGTTTATAAAACATTTCAAACTCATTATTAAACTTTTTTAAAGAGGTTTAACATTCCATAAACATCAGTTTATTCAATAAAGGAAAGTGGTTTCCTTTGTGTTTATCGACGTGCATTTCCATGACTTGCATATATATTCAACATTCATATTAAACAATAATAATCAACAATCATATCTAAACATATATATCATCAAATAGCATATATTACTATAGTTAGGAGTTTCTCACCTTCATTTTTCCCATGGGTTAGTCTAAAATCTGCTATAGCTTCGCTACAATCGAATCAATGTTAATGGAATTGAGCTCGAGACCTATGGGAGGGCTCGGCCTAGCCTTGTAGAGGGTGGAGCTCATGGCTTTGGTGGATGAAGGAGGTGGCCGCGGATTTGTGGATGCTTTTGATGATAGTTTGAGGTGGTTTTACCAACATATATCTATTATATGATTTTAATTTTTTTTCCTAAATATTTTTCCATTATTTGTTAAGCATTGCATCCATGAAAAATGCTTGGAAGTGGATAAGGAGATGATAAGAATGTGGTGAAAAAATATGAGAAAGTGTTTGGGTATTTATAGGAGAAAATTTGGAATAAATATCTAATGGTAAAATTACCATTTTACCCTCGACCTACACCCCTCCTAGCCTACCTTACACGCACGGCAACCCCTCCTACACATATAATGGTGATGTTGAGGTGATGGTGGTGATGATGTTGTTGTAAGGTGAGTTGATGTTTGATTTTTGGTTGCTTAAGTATTAAGTCTTAGGAAATTATTTTAATATTTTATGATACTTATATGTGTGTGTGTGTGTTTAAGTGTATATATACACATATATATGTTATATTCATGTGACGTATATACATGTACACGTATTTGCATTAAAGGATAACAACATTTCAAATGACTTTGAATAACTTTCGTTCGTTAAACCGTTGAAATTCGAGAAACCGATTATCAATCACATTTTCACTTATTAATTTATATATATATGTATATATATATATATATTTGAAAACAAATTTGAAAACTCATTTTTAACATTTTTAGATAATTGAAATGATCTCATTTGAATTACAAAATCATATAAATTAATAATTATTTACAAAAATGGTTATTATACCGATAAAGCAACAGCGGTTTTTTTCTTATATTTTCAAATCAATTATATGTTTTTATAAAACTATTATAAATAATTTATTAACACTTTATAACCATTTAATATCAATTATTACTAATAAAAACAATTATTTGAATAATTATAGTAATTATTAAATCATTAAAACTTAATTAAATTAAATTAATTATAAGGGCATACTAACGATGTACAAAACACATTTTATTTTCAAAAACAAATCAATTGATTTTATTTCATATTCTTATTTAATTATAAAAATAAGTGTATGTATCCAGTTTTGTGCGTGATGTTTTATGATTATAGAGTTGTTTATCGATAAAATGGTTTTGAACCATCTTATCGATTTAAATCCTGAGGAAAATATTTTTGTAAATATTTATTCAAAATAAGGTTGTTATTATTTAGTATCACTCAAAACAATATTATTTGTATTAGCAACCTTTTATTTGAACTTTTTTTAAAATAAACATAATTTATTAAAGTGATGAATTTGCAGGTTGTTACATGAATATTTAGATTTGAAAAAATTTGTATGTTGAAAAATAATTTGCAAAATCAATTATATAATAAATGGATTTCAATGGATAATGATGAATACAGATATTCGAGTAACCTAGCTAAAATTTCGTAAGCAAACTAAGAGACTTAAATTAGAGTAGAGATGCTTTTGGTAACATTAGAGATGAAAAAATAATTTATTTTCTAGAATTTTAAAATTGAATAAATTTGACGAATCAAGAAATTTAATTGTTTCTAGGGAAATGTACTTTTAAATATCAAAAATGGATTAAACAAAATAATTACATAAGAGGAAATTAAATGGAAATAAAGGGTCAAGGATTAATGCATGGACAAGCAGGACAAAAATTCAAAGTTTTTTCATACGGTATAAAATGGGAGGAAGCGTGGTAAAAAAAACTAAATCTATTCTAACTAATAATATTGAAACTAGTGTCCAAAATGAGTTAAATAATGCTTTCAATAATTATTATAAACAAACTTTTGGATAAATAATAAAAACCATAGGATTAAAGCAAGATGGGATGATCTGCATTGAAAGATACTAGGGTAGACTTAAGTGGATTAGTGTTTTGGTTCCATCTCAGTCATGTCTTATCCTGACTTAATGTTTTGGTTGTATTAATAAATGTAATATTTTTACGTCTTAACTTTCAAATTAATATCTCTACCTTGTTATGATACTTCAATATTCAGATATGGAATATACATGCATAAATAAACTCGATTTTGCTAAGGTGTTTGATACGATTGATTGGCTTTTTCTTAACAATTTGTTAGTAGCTATGGCATTTGTACTATGTGGGCCGGACGAATAAAAGCTATGCTTAAAAAATGAAACTCAAGTACAATGGTCAATGACATTTTAGGAACAAAATTCAATGTTGAAGATGGTAAAGGAAAGGAGATACATTATCAATGTTATTATTTAATTTAGTTGTTAATGTTTTTACTAGAATCATGAAACTATCTATTAATAAGAGGGTTCTAATTGTTTAGGAAATGACACTTAAGAGTAATGGATTTTCAATTCTTCAGTTCCACTACATAAAAATACCCTATTACAACTTCCAGAAACAGTTGTAATACGTCTATTACAACGGGGGGCAGCCAATCATTATATCCAGAGTTGTAATAGAGTCCTAACTTTTTACAACTATTTTTGGCAGTTGTAAAATATTCTTTTACAACTAGCTAAAGCAGTTATAAAAGATTTTTTTACAATTGTTATTGGCAATTGTAAAAGTTTTTCTATAACTGACAATTAGCAGTTGTATACGATTTTTTACAACTGCTATTGGCAGCTGTAGAAGAATTTTTACAAACGCTATTGGCAATTGTAAAAGACTTTCTTACAACTGTGATTGACAGCTGTGTTAAAAAATTGCAAAATAAAAAAAATTAATTTATACACACATTGTTCGAGTATAGAAAGAAACAGATAATCATAAATAATAGGATAAAAATAACAATATAATCAATTCAAACGTTACATTATTAATTATTATCTACAAAACTAATATATCAAACAAACCAAATAACTAAATAAATGCAATTGTAATCATTGTGATATTCAATCAAATTGTAGTACATCCGAACCTTGCACTACTCCGTAGCAGCTATAGACAACATTTGAACCTTGCACTCCAAAACTGTAAATGCAACCTCTAAACATTAGCAACCTCTGAAAGAAGCTATAGCAAGCAGGCAGCAGCCAATAGTAGCAATCGCTAAAACTGCAACTGCATGTATCTGAACCTTGCACTACTATGTACTTTAAAACAATTTATAGCATCAGCATTTGCAATATATCCAAGATGAAGCCCCGTCGTACCATCCTATAGCAGCAACTATAACTTATCACAGCACCATTTTTAGCTGTAGTGTTGTACCTACTTCAGTGCGTGCTCATTGATGTTGAACTCTTCCTCTCACATGCTATAGTGTAACACATAACCTAAACAATTCAAAAAATATCACATAATCCAGACTATCATTTATGACCAAGTAGTGTAGATGGTTATTAATACATTGAGTATATCTACATATAAAAACACACACAATAGTTCTTTTCCTTTTCTTTTTCAAGGATAGCCTCACCTCAGATGGCCAGCAATGATGACCACCTACAGCTTGCTTGATCCAATAGTAGCCCTCGGTCCTCCTTCAACGTATGCAACATTCCAAGCTGCACTTCACTTCATCTATCCCTGAAACATATCGACCTAAAGCACAAAACAGAGACCATATTTAAGCTTATATCCTCCCTCAACTGTAGTAGTTCTTTCAGTTTGTATGGTAGTAGTTCTTTTATTTTATATGTATTACAGTTTGTATGTATACTATGACATAGGACACCGGCATTATTGAAGACTTCCTTGCTTAGTTCAATTCAACGACTACAAATAGTGCACGATTACCAAGTGTTTTAACTCTTCACACAACATCGATATTGATGTAACTGTTGTGTTTGATAATAGCTCCTACCAACCTAAATGCCTTTATTATATATATGCATGGAAGTTTACAATAACGAAGTAAGACTTAATTTACTTACTAAAAGCCATTTTGCAAATAGAATATAATAATTAATACCTGTTATATATTGATGTAATATGTGTATATAAAAAGATTTGACTGATCGATATAGCCCGTACTATTTATTTATTCAATAACTGACTGTCTTGTAATTGAGATGGACGTCGTATGAGTCAATAGAAGCCTTAAGATTTTCTCTCTTTTTTTCCTTCGTTGTCATTACTTTGTACACGTGTATTTTCATTTAAACCCACAAATACGTTCTCTTTGCTCAATATTAGTTAAGGGTTTGCACTGTCCAATTGACAACTTTGTACACAAACAGTTTGCAACAAGGATCAAACAATATAAAAAATAACATAAACAATTACTAACCAGATCTATAGACTGTTAGATCTATAGACTGTTGCAACATTTAAAAAAAAATATAGCTCTACAAACATATTTTCAAAACATACTCTAGGCACTCTGTACAAAAGGAACTAGAACCATAATCATACCTCAAGTCCAAGCTTCAAAGCTTACACATCTCTTGTTACCATGTGATTAAACCGAGAGCCTAGCACCGGCCACACTAGTTGTTTAATTAAATTACAACTAATCTATATTGTGCAATAATTTAACAACAGGTTTGAAGTCTGTAGCCCATGATTTAATAAAAAATTCAAATAATTTATATAAATAATGCTATATAGTAATTTCTATTGTAAATCCATAACTGATAATTATATTTTATAAATGTTGTTTAATTAAACTATATAGAACTTAAACTAAAAACTCACATCGTTTAGGGTTAGAGAAAGAAAAATCAAATTAGGGAAAATGTGGTAGGTTGGTAGTAGAAAGCCGGTTGGTGCTAGCGCTAGACGTCATGAATCATAAGGGCAGGCGGTGCAAGTAGGTGGTGGAAGGCGATGACAACTGATGAATAACTTTGACTCTCTCTGTGACTCTCATTGTCGGTTACAGTGAATAACTGATAAGCAGACCCGAGTGGTTTCTAGAAGAGAAGGCGAAGGCCGAGGCTAATGAGAATGATTTTAGGTATATTTCATTTGAAGTGGGGAGGAGGAGGCTGTTGCTGATTTATTTTGGAATTAAGAACAAAGAGGTGGGTTATTTGGGATTTAGAGTTAAGGAAGCGCGTGGAGTGAAATTAATAAAGGAAAATGGCGGCACGCCATAAAATTTTAATTTCTGGTGCCACTTACTGATAAATCCTTAATTATCAATTGTTGTTTATATAGTAGTGTCAAAAATTATTAATTATAATTTACTAATTGTAACTTATAAATTATTAAATATTAATTATCAAAAGTTAATTGATAAAAATTAAATGTTACTTCTAAATTATTAATGATTACTTATCAATTATTATTTTTTAAATATAATTCATTTAATTTTATTTTATTAAATTAATGCTATTTGATTTTCATCATTATTATTTAATTTAATAATTAATTATTATTATTTAACATTGATTTTTAACTTTATTGTTGCGATTCAATTTTTATTTAGTTAATTATTCTTGTTACAAAAAAAATATTATTAATAATTAGTAACTATTATTCGATGGTAATTATTAATAGTATTTATTATTTATTATTAATTTTCTTATTAGTTATTAATTATTATACTTTTAATATCAATTATTTAATATTAATTATTAATTTTATTTTTTATTTCTTAATTATTAATTATTAGTGTTAATTATTAATTATCAAAATTAATTCTAATTTATTGATTATTAGTTATTACATTAATTATTAAATATATTGAATAGTAATTATTTCATGTTTCGAGTTAATTATTATTATTTAATTGTTTTCAATATTTATTATTAATTATGGATTATTATATTTTAAATATCAGTTATTAAATATTAAAAATTAATATTAATTGTTATTTCTTAATTAGTAATTATTACTGTTAATTATTAATTATTAAAAGTTAATTCTAATTTATTAATTATTATTTATTTAATAATTATTATATTAATTATTAATTATATTGAATAATAATTATTAATATTAATTACTTTATATTCTAAATTAATTATTATTATACAATAGTAATCATTATTTATTATTAATTTTCTTATTAATTATTAATAATTAAGTATTAATATTTAATTATAATTATTAGCTAATTATTATAACTGCTAAACAAAAAGTTGTAATAGACACCTACTACAACTGAAAAAAGAGTTGTTAAAAATACGCATCTATTACAACTAGCAAAAAAGGTTGTAATAGGCATCTATTACAACTGACAAAAAAGAAGACTTGTAAAAAATAGGCATCTATTATAACTAGCAAAAAAAATGTTGTAACAAGGATCTATTACAACTGACAGAAAAGAAGAGTTGTTAAAAATGGACATCTATTATAACTGGAAAAAAAGAAAGGTTGTAATAAGCATCTATTACAACTGGCAAGAAGAAGAGTTGTTAAAAGTAAGTTTATTACAACTTTTTAAAAAGAGTTGTAAAAAACCTCTATTACAACTGAAAATTTGTGACGGTTGTAAAAATACAGTTGTAATAGGGTATTTTTGTTGTAGTGTTCACAAATGACACCATGTTATTTGGCACTCATATTCCTCACCATGTTATTGTCCTTAAGTTTTCTTATATAGTTTTGAATTTCTTTCTAGGTTAAAAATTAATTTTGAAAAATGTTAGATTTTGGTTTTTTAATGATTTTGAAAATGTTGAGAATCTTATTCCTAATATACTTAATTGTAAAATTATGAAATTTCCTATAGAATATATATATTTTATTAGACTAGCTAAACTGATAAACTTAATAGAAAAGTTTCTAGTTAGAGTGGTAAGTTTTTATCTAGGAGGGTACTGAAATAGATCCTTTTGGCAGCGGGTAAATTGAATATATTTCAAAAAGTATCCCTATGCGGATTTTCATTAGGTTATATAAAAAGTTTAATTTAGTATTAAATCAAATTCAATGTTGTTTTATTTCATTTTCAATGTAACAATTACTCATGTAGAGGTATATCATACATATATCAACATATGTATAACACAAGATCTCATACACACATACACTACAATGGTATAATAACATGAGTATAAATAAATATATATGCCTATAGTTATTGAGATTTACAACTAATGTATGCATACATATACTAAACTAAAATATACATGCATATGATGTCCTTCATATAAATATGGGTGTCATATACATACATATGCACATACATACATATGCACATACATACATATGCACATACGTATATATAGACAAACACACACTCATAAATATATACATATGTGTTTGAAATTAATATACATACATATGGATTTTTATGCACATATATAATATCATACATATATACAACGTATGTGTATCGTTGTTATTTCAGCTACATATACATACATTGAATTCATAATTTTAAATCTCCACTTTATATTATATGTAAGTACATACTCATATTTAAATAACTTTTTTATTCACTTAAGTAAACTTATGATAGTTATATTTAATGATATATATATATATACTATATTTTATAATAAGGCCAAGAATCTCATGCGTATACATATATGCATATATATGTGTGTGTGTGTGTGTGTGTGTTATAAATCAAATATAATTATATATCTATACATGCATTACTTTATATTTGTACTGTAATATATATATATGGTTTTATTAATTAATGTATATGCACAATTTTGATTGTGTTCAATTAAAGCCATAATTAAAATCATTCGAAATTGTAAATAATTCTAAACATGTTTTTTTGTAAATATATTCTAAAAAAGATTTCCTTTATATATTACTCTAAACAAATATACAATTGTATAAATAACACTTTGAATGATATTATATAAAACTCTAAACAAATATGCAATTGTATAAATTACCCTTTGAAAAATATTATATTGAATTTATGAACATATATCTATTTATGTAAATTCCTTTTTATATAGTTGTATATGTAGTCATATCTATGTAATAAATATTTCCCTTTATATACATGATCCATATGCAATCAAACCTATATATACTATATACATAGTCAGATTTTTGCTTGTATAAATTTTGAATATTTGATTACAAGTTACAGAATAATTAACAGATTTATTTATATTTAACAGAAGTTCATGTTAATATGTAATATGTGCATATTAATGGTTGAAACAAACATGATAATAGGTTAGGGAATTGTAATAAACCAAAAATTACCTTTTTGTCAAGGACTCCTAGCTCGAGTGGTTAGAAGTATATCACTTTAGATAAAGGTTCTATAGGTCATAGGTTCAATCCCCCAGGACAAAATAACGAGTGCTCTGCTTGAATAAAGTATCACTCTTATTATCAAAAAAATTACCTTCTAAATTTTCCTATTCATCACATCTTGATCTGGCAGTCACTTCTTGGAAATTCTGAATTCCAATAACTAGGATTTGCAAAGATCTAGTTAAATCACTTCGTGAAGGTTTATGGTATTTGAGTAAGAGTTTTGGTAGGAAACTTAAGATTGTCCATAAATTAGAACAAGGAGAGAAAGCTCAATTTATAAAGAGAGGTTACAAAAGAAATCAACAATTGATATTTTCTTCTTTTCTTCTACCGTTTTTTTAATAGTTCCTTCCATATACCAATATATATGCCGACCTCCCTTTCCCTCTTCCAAAATTTTCGCCCCTGCATAATTGGTTCACCGATTGATTTGTTTATTAATGTTAAACCCCCATTCAATGTTAATATATATTTTGTAAATTTAACAAACATGTATATGACAATTATATACATATTTAAATAATTTCCAAAGGCCGCCAAAACTTTCTAAAGTCTACCGAACTTGCTGTAAGCACTCACTATAATTAATATAACATTTATATTAATTAATTCAGTAATTTACAATACTTTAAATCAAATAAATTAGGTTTTATTTCAAAACTACTCGGTTTTGGTTGTGCAACTCACGAGTGTAAATTTGATTAGCAATTAATACCAAGCACATTAAATATTAAAGTCCATATATTATCTTAGCTGATAGTATGACAATATAGCCAAACTTATCACTGAAAGATTTTCAAGGTAAAATAATATTTTAAATCTATTAAGGAAAACCCTTAACCAACGATGTTATATGCACATTCTTTTCGTCGTCACTTTATCACTTTAAATGGTTAGAGCTTGGTTATGGTCAAAGCTCTAGTAATATCCATATACAACTATATAATATCCATACATAACTATACGGTCCAATTTCAAATTCCTAAGTTCAATAATAATATTTATTATTAACTGATGTACTTTGGCCAGGGATACTGAGTTTGAGTTGACTATAGTTGACCACGATGCTAACCCCTTATGACAAATGAGATGAATTCTTTATCGAACAGTATTTCACTTCAAAAAATTCAACTTAGACCCAATTATAACTATGTCATAAAAGCTATGCCATGATTTGACTATAATCAAAGCATAGTATTGACATTTAAGTTCCACATTATTCTCAAGTCAAAAGAATGTTGTATAATGTCACACCAAGATTTCATATTTGACAAAGCTATAATCAAGCTATATGAAACTCTCCTTAAGTCATTTTGTAGTTATCTATTAACAATTAATTAAGTAACCGCTTGTGCCCTCGGTATGAGTGATACACAACTAATATTTGGAGAGAATTACGTGCACTGATCTTAACGAATGCATCATTTTCCTTTTTCTCGAAACATCTTAATCAAGATCACTTAAAATAAAGTATTATTTAGTCTATGATTTAGTACTCATGGTTACAACATTTGTAACTACAATCATATAGTATTTTATTTAACGATTTACGACTTATATATGATTAATGATTTTATTCATTATATATATCACATATAAAAATATGTATAACAGACAACAAAAGTAGAAGCTAACTTCATTTTGGACAAGTTTTGTTTCAAAGTTAGATTATGTAACAAATTACAAAATTGCCCCAAGGCATGTCCCCTAAACTTTCAGTGGGGAGGAACATTCTAATTAAATTTGTTTTATAGGAATTACCCATTTATTGGATGTCCTTTTACTTATTTCCAAAATGATTAATTGATAAAAAAGTTAAAACTAGGAAGAATTTTCTATGGAGTGAAGAAAATTCCTATAATAGTATGAATTTCCTAGTTAGCTAGGAAATAGTATATAAGTCAAAAGAAGAAGGAGGCTTCGGTTCTGCTAAAAAGACTCGGGTTCGATTCCTACCATGCACTTCCCTATCCTATATAAATTTACCGGGGGTATGGGGCTTGGATCAACGGATGGCTTTACTAAACCCTCCTCAGGAGTTTACCGGCCCGCCGGGTTCTCCTGGGTTTTAAAAAAAAACATATTTTTATTTGGAAAATGTTGTGGAAATATGGTTGTAATATTAAAAACCTCATTTGGAAAGAAATGATATCTAATCAATTATATGTAGAACATATAACTTACATAATATAACGACTAATAACACCTATAAAATATGTCACACTTTCGAAAGTCTATTTTAAAGAGTTTTAATATTTTTAACGAGGGATTGGTAACATCATCCACTCAAAGAATAACAAATCTTTCTAGCATGATTACTAGATATTAGTTATTTCCCTTAAAGTGGAATTTAAGGAATTGTTTGAAATCTATAATGTTAAAAATATATTAATTTTTGAAGATTTTAGACCTAAAAATAATTTTTCTTTGGACTTTAACTTTAATTGTGCACTAAAAGGTATTACTTTAACTCAATTTAGTTTGCTTTTTAATAAATTGGAAATGTATAACATTGTTAAATTAAATGATATCAAGATTTAGTGTTGGGATAGTAGCAAACGCTTTTCTTCTAATTGTTTTACAAATTTTAAATTTTTTGGGACTAAATCAAATTTATTTTAGTTATTTGAAAAGTAAATGCACCATCTAAGACAAGTCTACATATATGATTGATTTTACATAAGAAAATTAAGCCGTTTAAATTTTGGGAGAAGCTAGATTTATTTATAAGGGTTTTTCGCAAATTGGAATAGGAAATTATTACGCACTTATATTATTATTATTCAACTAATTCTATTCTTTTAAACATTCTTAATATTTTTGTTTTAAGACGGTTGCTAATGATATTAGCTGTGGCTTTTATTGGATTAGTATTATATTTTATTACATTAGTGACAAAAGAACCTTATTAGATAATATTTATACTATAACTTATTGGTATGTGTGGTTTGAGAGAAACTAAAGAATCTTTACTAATATTACTATCCCTACTGCAAATTTGATTTAAGCTATTGCTTTATTTTGTTATAGTTGGATAGCTAATCCCAATTATAATAGCTAAATATGTTCTTTTTAATAGTTCCTTAATAAAGTTAAAAAATACAGTGTAGATTCTTTAAAAGAAAATTTCATTTTCAAAATTCAAAAAATTAACAATGTCTTAAATATTGTTTTTATAAACGATTCTAATGGTATTCTTTGGATTCTTTACTCTTACTAAAAAAGTTAACTTAGTTATAGATTATATGTGATGGTCATGCATTTTTCTTCCTTATTTTCATGTATGTTTTCATTTCATTTTTTGATTTTTCTATATCAGTTATTGTGTTGCTTTAACATATTTATTTAACATATTTTCAATGATATATGAGTTCGACATATATACGCTGATGTATTTAATTACATTAATTTAGGTACTTATAAAAACTTATGATTAATAATATACATTAATAATAATAAGGCTTTGTTTACTTCAATAGATTTTAAATTTTAGCATCTCACTGTAGCTTGTTTATTTTTATCATGTGTTATTGTTGTAATTTAAGTGAATTATTTAATAAAATTCATAATGAATGATGTCATATAACGGTAAAATATTTATGAACTATTATTATTGAGCTAGTACAAAACTTAATGGTAATAAAATTCGTAATGAAGATGTTGTATAATATATTTACTAGCTATTATTTTTGAGTCGTTGCAAAAATTAATGGTAATAAAATTCATAATGAATGACAATGATTCCATATCCGTTAATAACCCTTAATCAGCAATGCATACAATTTCTGTTCTGCTTATTTAAACGATAGATAGGCCGAGGGAAAAATACAAAGCAATAGACAATTTTCTTTCTTCTTCTTATCCGTCTACCATCAATAGACAATTTCCTTTCTTCTTGTTCTCCCTTTATTATTTCTCTCTCTCTCTTCAGAATTCTTCCAATCAGTTAACTAGAAAGTGCTAAATTGAATAATTTTCTTTAATGCAAACATCAAAACAATCAAATTTTAGAGGATGTTTTATCATGAGGATGAAGCGATTGATAGCTAGCCTTGCACCATGGAACTAAGTCGTGAACCATCTTAAAGAAAGCGATGATGTATACAACTCAGCCATTTATAGCTGTCAACTCCAATAATTTAATTCATTCCACCTTCTGCTAATGGCCACAACCGATGATCCACTAGAACGGTACTGCCAGATACCAACAGGCCCTTCAGATTCGAGGGGCTACACTTTTAAAGATGGTGGTAGAAGATGCAATTTTTCTTGGCATTGAAAAAGGTGGCCTATGTTTTGACCCTGACAAACCACCACTGTCTATTCACCCATTGAAGTAGAGAGAAATGAGCAGTAATCCTAGGTCGAGCATGAATACATATGCAAAAACTTCATTTTGAATGGCCTCTACGTTGACCTATAAGACTACAGGACAAATCGGCTAAGTTGATATGGGAGGCGCTGTAGAAAAAGTATGACACGGAGGAAGCTAGAGCAAAGAAATACATAGTTATCCGGTACCTCATATATAAGAAGTTCGATGGCAGGTCGGTAGAGACGCGGCCTTATGAGCTTTGAAAAATAGCTCATGAGATCGTCTTCGAAGATATGAATATTGATGAACAGTTTCAAGTTGCGGTACTTATTGATAAATTTCCCTCTAGTTGGAGAGAGTTCAAAAATAAGCTTAGATATAAAGTTAAAGAATTTTCACGTGAAAGTTTGATTACCGGCCTCTGAGTTGAGGAGGAATCCCAAAAATAGGATATAAAAGAGGAAGTGCTTGTTTGTAGCAGCACTAAGAAGGCTAAGGTTATAATAAAGTTGAATCCCAAAAGTTTTAAGAAACAGAACCATAACCCTAATCAGAACCGCAACAAGAATGAGAACCTTCAAAGGAACCATACTGCACTATATCAAGAGCCACCTTTAAAGAATGTTTCTAGTCAGTTTATTTGTTATAACTATAACATATCAGGTCATATGGAATGAAAGTGTCAGAACAGGCCTGGTCCTGCTCCTTAGGCAAACCTGATTGAAGAACGACTGCTAGCTACTATGATTACAATGATCAACCTTATAAGGGGATCAAAAGGATGGAGGGAAGATACTGGTGGTATACGCCATGTCTACTATGATCGTGCTATGTTCAAAACATACATGAATACCGAGGATAAGAAAGTGTTGTTATGAGACTCTCACACCATTACTATTGTTGGGATTGGAAGCGTTAAGCTGGAGTTTACCTTTGGAAAAACTGTCATACTAAAAGACATGATGCATACTCCAAAAATGAGAAAAAACTTAGTTTCCGGTTATCTACTTAGTAAACATGGCTTTACTCAAACTATAGGGGCTGATTTGTACGCCATCACTATGAATGGTATGTTTGTAGGTAGCAGTTATGCTACTGATGGCATGTTTAGTTGAATGTTGAAAGTAATAAAGTATCTCCTTCTACTTATATGTTGTGTTCATTTAATATATGACATGCTAGACTCTGTCACAATAACAATCGTATAGTAAAGAATATGAGTAGCTTAGGATTAATTTCTAATATATCTTTAAAAGATATTGAAAATTGTGATTTTTGTAGTCAAATCAAAATTACAAAAATTCCATATAAATCTTTAGTTAGAGAATTTTGAAACTTTAAAGTCAATTCATTTTGATATATGTGAATTATAGGGAACTTTAACTTTGAAAATGGATGTTGCTATTTTATCACATTTATTGACGACTGCTCTGATTTTACTTATGTATACCTAATGAAAAATAAAAGTAATGCATTTGAACTGTTTAAATCTTTTATAAATGAAATTGAAAATCAGCTTAATAAGAAAATTTAAAACATTACGTAGTGATAGAGGCACAAGTATGTTTATTGAATTTTATAATTCATATGGTATTATACATGATCAACTGTACCTTACTCACCTAAAATGAATGGTAAAGCTAAAAGAAAAAATAGGACTTTAATTGAATTAGTTGTAGCTATTTTACTTAGTTCAGGTGCAGCATTACATCGGTGGGGGGAAATTTTGTTAACTGCATGTTATGTGTAGAGCAGAATTCCTAAATTTAAGAGTAAAGATACTCCTTATGAGATTTTAATAAGTCATAAATCAAATGTCATATTTTAGAACTTGGGGTTATTTAGCATATGTTTGTCTCCTGACCCTTAAATAATTATATGAGCAAGTAGATCATACAAATACATATTTATTAGCTATGTTATTAATAGTAAAGCATATAGATTTTATGCTTTGAATGCACGTACTATAATAGAATTTAATGAAGCTGATTTTTATGAACTGACATTTCCTTTTATATCATGGAATAGTAGGGGCATATCTAGTAATATTACTCCCATAAGAAATGAAAAAAGGACTCTTTCAAAAAATGAAACTAGGAAAACTAAAGAGCTAGAATTGGAAAAAGTTATGGTTCAGATTTTTATACTTACACTTTAGAGGAGGAACCCTTAAACCTCCAAGAAGCCTTACCTTCGTTAGATACCCATTTTTAGCAAGAGATTATAAATGATGAGTTGGATTCCCTTAAATCCAATAATACTTGATACTTAGTTGATTTACCACCTGGTTGTATGACCATAGGTTGTAAATGGGTACTTAAAAAAAATTAAAACCCGATGGGACAGTTAATAAATATAAAGCCTTTTTAGTAGCTAAAAGTTTTAAGCAAAGAGAGAATGTAGAATTTTTTGATACCTTTTCACCTGTAATTAGAATTATATCTATTTGAGTATTAACTACACTTGCTTATATTCAAGATTTGATAATATACCAAATGGATGTTAAAACTAAACTTTTAAACAGTAAATTAGAAGAGGAAATTTATATGGACCAAACCTGAAGGTTTTGTAATACATGGAAATGAACATAGGGTTTATAAGTTAGATAGATCTTTAAATGGTCTAAAATAAGCACCTAAACAATGACATGAAAATTTTGACAACTTGATTATCTCATATGGTTTCAAAGTTAATGAGAGTGACAAACGTATATGTTTATTATAAAAATGAGAATGACATTTTCACTATTATATGTTTGTGTGTAGATGTTCTACTTATTTTTGGTTCAAAAACTCATGCTATACAGTTAAATCTCTTTTAAATGCTAAATATGATATGGAAGACCTAGAAGAAGCGAATCCTTGGTATCAAGATCACTAGGTCAAATAAAGGAATTTCTTTGGATCAATTTCACTATATTGAGAAGATATTAAAGAAATATAATTACTTTGGATGTAAATCTACTTGTACATCTAGTGATCAGAGTGTAAAACTATTTAAAAACAAAGGTGAAGGTGTAAGATAGTCTGACTATGCAAGCATCATTGGCAGCCTTCAGTATGCCATTGATTGTATTAGACTCGACATAACATATGTCATGGGATTATCATCTAGATTTACTAGCATACCTATTATTGAGAATTGACATGCTATTGAAAGGGTCATGAGATACCTAAAATGAACCAAGAACTTTGGATTGCATTATGGAAAGTTTCCAACTGTACTTGAAGGATACACCGATGCAGATTGTTATACTTTATCTGATGATTCTAAAGCAACCAGCGGCTATATTTTTAGCATAACTGGTATGGTTATTTCTTGGAAATCCAAGAAACAGACTATTTTGGTTCAGTTTACTATGGAGTTTAAGGTGATAGCACTAGCAACATCTAGTGAAAAAGCAGATTGTTTAAGAAATCTGCTAGTTGAGATTCCTTTATGGGAAAAACCGATATCAGTTGTGTTGTTCCATTGCGATAGTACCACGGCTATTGCAAAAGTTCAAAATCGTTACTACAACGGTAAGAGACAAAAGATATGTCATAAGCACAGCACTGTAAAAGGATTACTCTCTTTAGGTGTTGTTAGAGTGGATTATATTCCCACTGGTAAATATTTGGCAGATCCAGTGACGAAAGGATTGGCCAGAAAGAAAATCCACAAAACGTAAAAAAGAATGGGACTATTGCCTTTCGACACTCATAACAGTAACCCAACCTATATAACTGAAGATCCAAAGAATTAGGTTCAATGGGAAAACAAAGGGTTGTGAAGTGATAAGGGGTTAATATGCTATATTATGATAGAAGCATGTATCCCTGTAATGGTTAGAGGATGAGGCAATAGAAACTGTTAATGAGATCTATACCCTATGTGGCATGGGGTTGTAGGATCGATTTCACCCTAGAGGGGGGTGAATAGGGTGATACTATTAATTATAAAAATTTACCATGGAAGTTTGTATAAAATAATCTCAACACAGATATATTAGAATAATAGTAGCACAGATAATAGCAGAATAATAAACGCAGAAATAGAACGCCACAAAATTTACCTAGCTTCGGCAAAACCCTGGCTATGTGTTGCCCTCAAGGTTTCTACTAGAAATTAACCAGTCAGACGCTTACACACGTAAACTCGCGACACCCGCCATCTACTAGCCTTAACTCTACGCTCAAAACCCTGTCACAACTCAGCCACTGAGTTGCCAATTCTCAAACTACGCCACGTAGTATGTCCCCTAGTCACACGACTAGAAATTACAATGGTTTTTTAAAAAAAGAAAATAGAATAAAAACAAAATAACCCTAAACCCTAATTTAAAATAAACCAAAGCCTTTAAAAATTAGGCCGGCCCACAAAATAAACAAGTGATAAGATTAAATCCTTTTTCCTGTTGTATTATAACTTCGGCCCAATATCGTTGTTTAACAACGGCTATCGGTCCTCTTTTCTTCTAAAATTAGGGTTTAGAAAATTGAAATGCGCTGCTTGAATTCTGAAGCTTCGATTCCTCTCTTCTCTCTGTCGATTGCTTTCGGCTACTTCAAATCGATGCTTTCTTCTCTTTGCACTCGGCTCGTTCAATTTTGATCGAGTTCGAAGTTGCTTCAGTATGTAATTTGTTACTTTTGCTTTACTATGTTTGCTTCCTTGAACTCGATGATTTTGTAGCCGATGATGATTGGGATTTATATTGGGTTCGAACTCCTTGATTTTTGTTCATATATATTGTTTGAATTCATCTGTAATTCTCCTCGGCCATTCGATATTGATTGAATGTTGACGATGATTTCTAACTTTGTCAATTCGTATGGTCATCACGGTTTTGTGAATTTGTTGATTCCTTGATTTCCAAGGCTCTGACTTTTCTTGCCCGTTGAATTTTTTGAAGATGATGTTGATTTTGTTTTTGTGCTCGACTTTGGCCATTAACTGTTGACATCGGCCTTGACTTTAATCTTGTCATTTACTTCGGCACTGATTGAATATATTGCTGTAGCATACTTGACCTGTTTAGTTCTTTGTGCTTGTTAACTTCCGCTTCTCTGTCTTGTTCAAAACCGATACTTGCATTTGACTTCAGTCACTTGACATTACTGACTTCGACTTTGGTAAAAACTGTTCAGGTTGCATTTGATTTTGGTCCTTGTTTTCTGGTTCTAATGTGTGTATGCATACATGTCACTGATTGATTCCGACCCGATGCTTGAGGTTGAGTTGCTTTTATGTGTACTCGAGTGGGGTCTGTACCTTATTTGCAACCGCAATGGCATTGTGCTCTATATATTACTATGTTGAAGTCACTGTTGCGTTGCTTCGAGTCAGTTTGCATTGTTGTATTGTGTTTGGTTCGGTCTTGTACCACTTGAGTCTGCACTTGCATTGTTTTTTGTATATATGTATACAAGTGTGCATGCATTTACTTCACTGTTCATTATTCTGCACCACTTGCATACCATCTGAAGCTTGTTGTATATATGATATGCTAGCTTGAGTTATGTAGTTCATGTGTTTATTCCTTTATGTGGTAACTGGACTTGATCTTGTTTCATGTTGGCTTCATGTGTATAGTTGCCTGGTCTTTGTTTTCTATTCTGATGCAGTGTGACTATGCATGTTTTCTCTGGCTTCATTGTGCATATATATTTGTTGTCTGGTCTGGATTTGTGGCCTTCATCGTTGAAATTACACTTGTGCATTTGATATTTGAGTCTGCATTGTTTTTTGGTTATGTTTTCTTGATGCAGTTTTGGTCAACGCTAAATTTTGATATGTTGCCACTTTGATTCTGCCTGGTCGACATGTACTGTGTCATTTGTGTCTTTGCGCCTGGCAGTTTGGTTGTGCTGCACTGAGTTGTAGCTCATTACTTTTGCATTGTGTATGTATGATGTGTTATTCATGTTTTCAGTTGTGCATTCGTACTTGTCTGGTTCACATAAATGTATACAAGTGTGCTATGAGGTTGCTTCCGACCATTTTATTGCATTTGGATTTGTTTGTCGAATTACATCTGAGTTGAATCCAACTTGTAGCTCGGGTTTGAGCTTGTGCTGATATCGTGACATTATTTTTATTGCACTTGAGTTGAACCCAGCTTTTCATTTGGGTTTGACCTGTGCTCACTTGTCCCTGTGATTTTATCAAGTGTATATATTGGTGTGCACGGCCTTGTGGCATGTACAGTGATACACTGTGCATGTCAAAAGTTGTTCGTGTATGATGAATTGAAATTTAAATGATGACGAACAACCCAAATAACTGAGGCAAATATTATTTTTAAAATCCACATTTTATTTTATACTGCAAAAATATTTCCTTTTCAATTTTACTGCGTCAGTATTTATTTTTGTAGATTGCTCAGATGCTGGTTCAATCTGGAATAAAGTTGAAAATAAATACGAGTGAATGAGCGATATGTAGTGAGGACAACTATGTAAATTGTGATGTAATCAAATTTGTATTGTAATTGAAATTGTGTATATATAGTGAGAGTTCAAATTTGTACTATTCAAAATTATAATAAATATTTATTTGAATAAAATATCTGTTTGAATTTAAATACTGTGTCATTTATTTTATTCAGCAAATATTTATTTAAATATGTGAAAAATAAAATAGTATATTAATAAATACATTTAAGTGAATATATATATATATATATGTTTATTATCATCAAAGAAAAATCATATACTCGCATATTCAACAAGGGTACCTAGCTATAAGAGTACTTCTAATAGACCCGCCTTTGTGAATGTGGGAATGAGGCTATTTCATATGAAAACTTTGTGTTAAAACCCTTAGTTTACGACTTCGATGGGGACAACTATACAATGGAAATCATATATGTGTATATGTGTGTGTGTGTGTATCATACAACTATACATATACGAATTTAAAGCAAGACAAACCACTATGTGACAAGACGATGACTAAAGCACTGAAGAGATTCATCTAAAAAGTTGCACGAAGATCGAAGAGAGATACACTCAAGAATAAACCCAGGAGAATATCACTTAACAGGTTCAGACGTCTGAATATAGAACTTTAGACGTCTGAACGTAGAAGATGAACAAAAATAATAATAGGTCCTCAAACATTTGAAAACACCATTTAGATGTCTGAAAATGGGCTCGGGGCAGATAATTCAAAATATAGGTGTCATCTCCGAAGAGACACATCTCCATCTCTCCTCCAAAACTCTTCACCAGCGAACAGTGACGACTCTAGACTGAAAGGGAAGAGATGTAACTACTAGAAGCAACCTTCTACAATTTTATAAACGAGAATCAAGAAGGATCAAAGCACTTTAACTAATTCACTCGACTCTCTATCTTGATCATCTCTTGTTCTAATCATCCACTTGCTATCAAATCTGCAAATCTGAGATCATACACTTCCATACTCTCTCGAACAATATTATATTCAATCATTCAAGAGATATAGGAAGTTCAATTATACTATATAATCAAAATCCATGTAATAGAGAACACATTCTTGAAAAAGAAACTCTGCTATTGTAAACCTGTTCCTCCGAGTGAAGTGAGGGTTATTTGGTGAAATGAAACTCCGAAAAGGAGCTTCGGGGCTGGATGTAGGACGGGAGGTCCGAACCAGTATAAAATCCCTGTTGTGATTATTATTATTATTTACATACTTTGCTATTGTTACACTATAGTTTAAATTTTTCATATACTTGTCATTTGTATAATCGATCCACCATACTATAGACTTTCAATCGGTATCAGAGCTTGGTTTGATCAGAAGTACTGTAATAAGTTTTTGAATCGCTAACATGGAAAGTATCTTTCACACTACACCAAACCAGGCAAATTCTAACATTTATAAGTGTTAGAAATAATTTCAGTAACACTTTTTAAGTGTTACTAATGGACTGTGAGGAATGGAGCAGCCAAATTTGTAACACTTATAAGTGTTACAAACATACATATTACTAACCTTATAAGTGTTGGTACCTAAATATACGATAACGCTTATAAGTGTTGGTACCTAAATATACGATAACGCTTATAAGTGTTGGTAACGAAATATACGGTAACGCTTATAAGTGTTGGTAACGAAATATACGGTAACACTTATAAGTGTTGGTACAGAAATATACGGTAACGCTTATAAGTGTTGGTACAGAAATATACGGTAACACTTATAAGTGTTGGAAAATGATTATTTAGTAACACACACACATACACATATATGTACACCAAAACTTAAACGCAAAGTTTAAATATAAACACTCTGCAAATAATGGTTTCCATATCATAAATAATTCATCATACATATTCAATGCAAAGTTTAAAAGCTCTGCAAATGTAGTATAATATATCATAAACAATTATTTACATATTTCAAATACCACAATGTCATATATTCAGATATTATTACAACATAAGCTTAAAAAAAAATTCAAAATACACTTAAAGTTTAACTTACGGTTAACCTAACCATTCCTGATCATCCACTCCAAACTTTAATGGTTTTGAATATTCTTCAACGTCCAATACAACAATCCAAAGCGTCCTTCTTCAAGTTCCTGCATTTAATATAAACACTCGATAAAAGCTTATACCTTCAAGTTCCTGCATTTTATATAAATAGAGATGTATCCAGATGAAACTATATGAATACCCAAAAAATCATTAAATTATGGCCTATAATATTATATAGATTTATCTAAAATAATTTGCAGTCAAGAAAAACTGTTATCTCAAAATTAATAAATATTAAATGCAATTTATATTAAAAACTGAATGCATATCTGACATTAGGAAAGAAAAAAAGAAACAAACAGCAAGAATTTGTACCAAGCGGTTCAATAGGTTACATAAATAGATTTATATTTTATCATAATGGTTTAGTAACACAATGAACCAAAAAAGTATAGTTATTAATATTGTCTTTATAGTTCCTATTCCGTTATAACCCATTTATGTAACGTAAAGCTTTTGAAAGTTGAGTGGGAAACTAAACATGAAACTATTTTAGAAAAAATATATATACAATTTTGTACATAAAGCAACAGTTTATATTTTGTGCATGTTGTTTTAATGTTGTCTTTATTGTCCTAATTCATTATGAACCACTTGTTGGCTTTAGTTTCATAAAGTTGTGCATTCATAAATTTATTTATCTAAACTGAAAAAATGGTTTATGAAACTGTGTTCGTAATCTGAACATAAAGTGATTTAACTAACCCATTTTACATTTTACATAAAGTTTGCATCTCTTTACCATTCTTAGATTATGTTACAATATTATTTATGTGCACCTAAAATTATGCAAAACCTTGAAAAAAAATAGATAAATTTAACCAATCATCCCCACATATATTTCAAATTTTGAAGATAAAACATAAAATGGCAACTCTTTTGTAAAGACAAATAGAAACTCTTTTGAATATTGATAGCTCAAGAAACATCATTTGACTAAGGCAAAAAATACTACTTTATCATCATGAACTGAGTCGATTTAAACATTAAAATTCCAATATATCAAGTCAAGCTATCCGTAAGTAGTGGTGATATTAACCACTTGGAGAATGGTGCTTGTCATTTGCCGTTAGTTATGGTAATTAATTCGCTCACTACCCGTAAGTAGTAGTGATATTTTCCAAAGAGTATGAATATATGAAGCAGAAAAACAGTATAAAGGTAAATAATAGTTTACCATAAGCTTAGTCTTGAACTTGTCAGCATTTTGGTCCGAGGTGAATTTTATCTTATACTGCTTCCTGCACTGAAGACAAAGCTGTAAACGTTTCAACAAATGAAACTATCAGCTTACAAACTTAAAATTTGTTTTGCTACCTAACATAGTGATGCATTAAAGCTGTGTAGTCATAAAGCCTTCTTAAAATGTCTAAACATATTTAACTATAAAACAAAAAAAACTAAAGTTATTAATTATTACATAATAATAATTTTAAATTAGATACAAATATTAAGTCATATTTTTTCAAATTAAGTGTGATATTGAGAGCACTTAAGTATCAGATGTTTAAAATTAGTCCCAAAAGAAGTCTAAGACTACAAAACTGACCAAAAAGTAGATATTATAGGATTAGCAAACAACTGACTGTATATGGACAGGTCGTACAGGAAAGATTGAACCATGGTTACTCGTAAGGGTTTGTGTTATTAGGAGACAGTGAGATTTGTATACATACAAAATAAAAACTTGAACAGGTCGTACAAGCTTATGCATACTTAGGCATACAAAGTTGGACAGAAACATACATAAGAAAAAGATAAGTATAACATGTAGACTTGGTGTACCTGTATATCTTCTACTTCATAGAGATAAAATTTTCCAAGTATACTTGCAGGCAGTGTTAGAAACCAAACACGATCAGGGTTGAATCATGGTTAACCTTGAACCATTTGATTCTCGAGCCCGGAACCATGTTAAACGCTGATCATGCACGAACCATGGTAGATACCACATATTTTAAGTTCAAAATAGTTAGCTAAAGCATTTAAAATATGAAGTAAATGGGACTGTGGTCTGAACCATATTTGCCGTGATGAAGCATTTAAAATATAAAGTTAACAGCTAAAGCATTTAAATATGAACCATCCTTCAAAATATGAAGTCAAACATGATCACAAATAGATCCACGAATAGAAATATTAGCTGTGACAGGTTCATTTGTTGTATTATATGAATATGCTTTTGAGATGCAAATGCTTGTGGAAAAATATTCGATGTAACTGAAAAATATTATTTTAGCTGCTAATATCTTACAAATTACCAAAACTAGGGGTGAAGTAATTTAAAACTCCAAATCAGAACAAGCAAGTAAGAAAACATGGAGACAATGCTTCTGGAAAAGTCTAATTTCAGAAACAAGATGGAAATATGCATTGATAATAAAAAAATTGTATAAGTTAATCATTTGAAGCATAAATGTTTTTTTAATACTGTTAGGAAATCATTTAACCTAAATTTTTTGTTCTTTTCATCCGTTTAAATTACAAAAAGGTACGAATATTTTACGAGTTGAATCCTGCTACAAAAAGGTGCGAATATCTTACAAGCTGAACCTGCTATATTTATTAAACTAGCAGTTGATAGTGATGCATCTTTCGCCACCTAATTCAGATAGAATTCACTCATTTCCTAAGTTAAAATATCAAATGATTCCTTACAACATTTCTTTAAGTTATGATGCAAGAGTAGCCCAACTGAACTATGTTAATATGCACAGGTGTTTAATAGATATTGCAGATGTTAATATGATATTAGAATTTAGCAAAGCCCTTTCATAATAAATCACATACGGTGAGCTATGATAAAACCAATTGAGCACTACACACACGCATAAAATTTAGATAATGAACAGAAATATTTACCACCCAAAGCTGAAAAGGAACAACATATTCATTGTATAACTGTGTAACACTCTTCATATTTAGTGCCGACTCCTTTGCTTTATCTTTAGCTACTTTTGCGACTTCAACATCATGATGTGTGAATTGGTCATTAGCATGTGATTCATCAATACTTTGTGCATTGTCTAACTTTGATACGGTCAATTCCAAATCCTCTTTGATTCTCATTTGGGACCTAAGAACAGCAAGCTTGGCTTCAAGCACATCCAGTAATTGATCATCAACATTATTCATGGCTAAATCGATAGGACTGCCACCACTAGGATAAGCAATTTTTGCTTGAAGAACAGCATTACTAAGATATTGACATCTGAAGAAAAAGTAAAAAAACATTTTTGGTCAAAATTTGGCTCCACAAAACTGGCATCAAAGTTCAGGTTGTTTAATAGCTATGTCATAACTTATCTATTACTCTCAAATGTTAATGGTAAAATAGTCCTCTGTGTCGTGCTTTGTCAATTTATACAGTTCAACTCCTGGAAAGCTCATGATTTCCAATTTTACTAGCTAGCAATAACTGACCTGGATCAAAACAATATCCTTAAGTGAGAATGGACAAATTTCGCAGCAGGAAGAGCAACCACCTTATAATTAGACAGCTAAAACAAGTGACCAATTAAAACTTCATTATGCAAGTGGAGAATGAAAATGACCAAAACTTATGTTTCCTACAAATCAATTAATATTTCAAGAAGTTAAACTATCTCACAACTCACAATCCCCTCAAACCTAAATAAAATAAAACATGGTACAAATGGTCATATAAGTTCGTAACAGTTAATAGGTATAATAACAAAAAAATTGGTAATATGTTACTCTAAAGAAGTCGTCCCTATTAAACCCAAATCATCTTTGGGAAGGATATGCCATTAAATTGGTAGTAGTCAAAGTGGGTTGGCAACACCTCTACAAATTGTCCAGCTTGCAATTCACTCATCCATCAGCCTAAAACAAGCATTCATCATCAATCCCTCTGCATATCATTCCCTGACAACTCCAATCGCCACTACTCCATTGCCCTTGCCTTCACTACTTCATTGCTACACCATCCAACCAACCACTGTCTGCTCCTCTACCTCTCTTCTACCAGACCACCACATAACCGCCCCTTCAAACTGCTGCTGTCAAGCCATCATCATCCCCTTCTGTTCCTTACCGATGTTTATCTTCACCCAGTACTGCCTCAACTATCCACTTCAAACCCTCAACCAAGAAACCCAACTGCCCCTTCATACCCAAACCATCCACAATTCCTCATCAAACAACCCAAATTCCCAATTCACGTCAGCATCCTCTGCAGTTTAGTCGATCATCAACCAAAACACCACCTCAACAATATAACATCTCCTTTAATATCCCATTGCCAAAACCTCACATCAATAATCACCTTTCGACCACCCGTCATCAAATCGATGCATGACTCCAAATCAATCGCGAACCCACGAAAACCGAATCGCATCAGAAATTAATTTGAGTTTTAGGGAATTTCAATTTGTTATGGGAACGAACGAGAAAGTCTTTTGTTTTGATTTGTTATCGCGGTAGGGTCTAATAATAATGGAACAAAGAAATTATACTCATCTCTTTGAACAACATTTGAAATAACAGAAACCACATTCACGTCGAAGAAACAAAAACTCCTCACCAGAGACAATCATAACTAATCGAACAAATATAAATTTACCAGCTTCGTAAATCGTCATAACTAAAAGAAAATACCTGAATAAGAGAGTTGCGAGAAGAAATGAGTTGCGAGAAGAAGTGGAGAGTTGCGAGAAGAACTGGGCGCGAGAAGAATTGGAGAGTTGCGAGAAGAACTGGAGGTGCGAATGGAAACGTGGGAACCCTAATTAGATTAAAAATTACGCGGCCGATAGGGGGAGATTGAAAGGAATGCGTTAGAAAAATATATTATAAAATAAACCAATTTTTAGTGAGTTATTTACAAATTTACCAGCTGTTCTAACATTTTTTTTGTGTTGTAAATTATAACTGATGTGTTGGAAAGTCTATAAAAAACATTATTTATATTTCCCAACACCTTTTTCAGGTATCCTAACACTTTTTTATTGTCACTAGGCTGTAACACTTATAAGTGTTAGAAATTAACAAATATAAAATGTTGCAAAATCACTATTTTGGTGTAGTGTCAAGAAGGTCAATCAACAACACGTCCCCCATTATTTAATGGCTCCAACTATGCATATTGGTCAACCCGTATGCGTATTTCTATGGAAGCCAATGGTCTTGAAATATGGTACGCTACACAAAACAAGTATGAAGCACCTGACACTGCTATGAGCACATGGACCGATGCACAAAAAACCTTAGCCTCAAACAATGCTAAAGCTATGAATGCTTTATTTTGCTCTCTAGAAAAAAAATGAATTTTCACGTGTCATGTTGTGTACCACTGCATTTGACATTTGGCGTACCTTACAAATTACAAACGAAGGTACAACAAAGGTCAAACAAACTAAGATTTAAATTTTGCAAAACCAATTCTCCTCATTCAAAATGAAGCAAAATGAAACTATTATTGACATGTATTCTAGATTTCAAACTATTCAACATGATCTTATGGCATTAGGAGTAAAGTTTACTGGTTTTGATTTAGTTTCTCGAATACTCAACTCTTTAACATCGAATTGGGGAAGGAAGGTATTAGCTATTGAAGAAGCTAATGATCTTTCTACCCTCAATATTGAAGATTTGATAGGAAATTTAATGTCCTATTAAGCTACTTTATAGGCAAGAAAAGAACAAAATGTTGAAAAGAAGAACATAGCATTTCAAGCAAAGAATGATGACTCAGATTTGGATGAAGAAGAGAAAGTTTTCATTGCTAAGAATTACTACAAATTCAAAAAATTTATAAAGATGATCAAATTCCAAAAAGAAAGGAAGTCCAATATAACAAATCTATCTCAAATCAAGTGTTATGAATGTGATCAATATGGACACATGAAGAAGGATTGTCCTAAACAAAACAATGAGAAAAGGAACAAATTTGAGAAATGTAAGAAGAAAAGAGCTTTTAATGTCACTTGGGACGATTTTGATACATCATCATCTTCTGATAGCGATAGTGATAGCGATGGAGAACAAGCTAATGTATGTTTTATGGTTAACACTGATGAGGTATGTCCTGAACTTAACTATAATGAACTATTAGAATTAAGTATGGAACTTGATGATAAGTTTAGACAAATCAAAAAATTGAATAAAGAACACCTAGCCAAAATAAATCGATTAGAACTAGAAATTGGATTATTAAAAGATGAAAAAGTTATTTTAGAAGAAGAATTGGAGATTTCACAAGAAAAATGTAAAAAGTCTATCGAATATGATACACAACTTAGTGAAAAGATACATTAAAACTTAAGAATAATAATTTGATTAAGGAAAATATTGAATTAAAAAGCAGTATAGAAATTTCAAAAACTGAAATTTGTGATTTAAAGGATAAACTAGAAAAAATTACTAACAATGTTTCAAAGTTTATCAAAGGAAAACAAGACCTTGATAATTTAACTAAAATTTTGAAACCTTCTGGTAATCGAAATGAATTAGGATTTGAAAAGAATTCACAAAAGAAAAAGGTAATACTATAAAGCAAAGTATCTCGTATCAAAGTTTCAAACAGACATCAAAGTTAAGTAAATATGTAAAATCTAAAAATTTGGAAACCAAAGTCTAACAATAAGTTAATTAGATAAAAACATACTGATAGTTTTTTATCAAGTGTAGTATTTGATAATAGTTATGTTTTTGAAGGACCCAAACCCACTTGGGTATGGCTACCCTCCCCTCCTAACATTTAGGACCCTAATAAAAGAAGTGGGTACCAATTGAAATATTTGTGTTTTGTAGGTACCCAAAAATAAAAGCAAGAAGAATGGATACTCGGAGCTGCTCAAAACACATGACCGGGTATGCCAAGATGCTCTCAAATATAAAATATATCCATGGAGGCACCGTAACCTTTGGAGACAACTCAAAAGGACGTGTCATCGGAATTGAAGAAGTCATAAACATTGGTATTTCTAACTCTCCTATTATTTCTAATGTTTTATTAGTAGAAAATTTAAAACATGACTTACTTAGCATTAGTCAATTATGTGATAAAGATTTTCAAATAAATTTCAATAAAAATAAAGGCAATATATTTAATAATAATGAAAATTTATTATTTGAAGGATTTTGAAATAAAAATATTTATATTTTGAATATGAATATAAAAAAATTCCGATTTATGCTTGACCGCTAAACTTGATTATCCATGGCTATGGCATAAACTATTTTGTCACATGAATTACAAATTTATAAATAAATTATCAAAACATGAACTAGTTAGAGGTTTACCAAAAATAAATTATAAAATAGACAATTTGTGTGATGCATGTCAAATTGGAAAATTAAAAAGGAGTTCTTTCAAATATAAAAATAATATTTCTACAAAACAACCATTAGAATTGTTGCATTTAGATTTATTTGGTCCTACTCAAGTAAGATCAATAAATCATAACAACTATGTTTTTGTAATTGTTGATGATTTTTCAAGATATACATGGACTTTGTTTTTAAAACATAAAAGTGACACTTTTGGTATGTTTAAAATTTTTGTGAAAAGAATTAAAAATATTCGCAGTGATCACAGAGGAGAATTCGAAAATGAATTTTTTACAAATTTTTACAACAAAAAGGGAAATAATCATAATTTTTCAATTCCATGTACACCATAACAAAACGGTGTAGTTGAACAGAAAAATCAAACATTACAAGAATGTGCAAGAACAATATTAAACAGTAGTAATCTACCAAAACATTTTTGGGCTGAAGCTATTGCCACGGCTTGTTATGTTTTAAATAGAGTGACACTACGACCAATGACAAAAAACACTCTTTATGAAATATTTTTTGGAAAGAAACCTAAAGTATCATATTTTAGAACATTTGGATCAATATGCTTCATATTAAATACTAAAGACAATTTAGGAAAGTTTGATCCTAAGGCCGATGAAGGAATATTTGTTGGCTATTCAGATCGTAGAAAAGCTTATAGAATTTATAACAAAAGGACAAATATTATAGAAGAAAGTTTACATGTTTCTCTTGATGAAAATTTTGTAACTACACAAATTAATGACGAAGAAGAAATACATCCAAATGGTTCTTATAACACACCTCACAATAATAATGAAGCTATTGATCAAAATAATACTCTAGTTTCATCACCTAGGATTTTAAAGAATCATCCTATAGATAACATTATTGGAGATTTAAATTCTAGAGTAACTCGAAACCAACTTAATCAAATAAGTCATGTTGCATTCGTTTCAAATTTTGAACCAAAGAACTATAAAGAAGCTTCTAAAGACGGTTTTTGGATTTTAGCTATGTAAGAAGAATTAAATCAGCTCGAACGAAATAACGTTTGGGAACTCGTTTGAAGATCGTAAGATCAATCCGTCATTGGAACTAAATGGGTATTTAAAAATAAAGCCGATGAAACTGAAAATATAGTTCGAAATAAAGCATGTTTAGTAGCACAGGGGTATAATCAAGAAGAAGGAATCGATCACGATGAAACTTTTGCGTCTTAGCTGGATTAGAAGCTATACGAACTCGACTCGCTTTTGCTTGTCATAACAATTTTAAATTATATTAAATAGATGTCAAAAGTGCATTTTTGAATGGTTTTATGAAAGAAAATGTTTATGTTGAACAACCACCATTCGAACATGAAAAATTTCCAACTCGTGTTTTTAAATTAAATAAAGCATTATAAGGGTTAAAACAACCCCTAGAGCATGGTGCGATAGGTTTAAAACTCATTTAGTCTCATCAGGATTTCAAATTGGTAAAATTGACATGACTTTATTTATTAAAAGAGAAATTTATGATATTTTAGTTATTCAAATTTATGTCGATGATATCATATTTGGATCAACTAATGAAAATTTATGTGTACTTTTCTAATGTAATGAAAAATGAATTTGAAAGTGTCACACATGGGAGAATTAAATTTCTTTTTAGGATTACAAATAAAGCAAATAGAAAATGGTATCTTTATACATCAAGAAAAATATTGCAATGAACTACTAAAACATTTCGTTATGGGTAAAACATCTAGTAAACCTACTCCTATGAGTACTACGGTTCATCTTGACAAAGAAGAAAACGAAAAAGATTTCGAAGAAAAATTATATAGCAGTATGATTGGTTCGTTATTATATTTAACCGCAAGTCGACTCGATATAATGACGAGTGTTTGTCTTTGCGCACATTTTCAAGCAAAATAAAAAGAATCTCATCAAAGAGCCATTGAACGTATTTTGAGATATTTATCTAACACGAAAAACTATAGACTATTCTATCCAAAAGGATCTTCCTTCGAACTTGTATCATATAGTGATGCGGATTTTGGAGGATGCAAAACGGATAGAAAAAGTACTAGTGGAACGTGTCATTTCATTGGACAATCTCTCATCTCATGGTTTAGTAAAAACAAAATTGTGTTTCTCTATCCACTTGTGAAGCCGAATATATTTCAGCGGCATTAGCATGTGCATAATTGAAAAATACCCGATTTATTGTGATAACACTAGCGCAATCAATCTATCTAAAAATCCAATAAATCACTCTAGAATTAAACAAATAGATATAAGACATCATTTCTTAAGAGATAATATCGAAAAAGGAACTATAACTCTAGAATATGTTAACATTGAAAATCAAATAGCCGATATCTTTACAAAACCATTAAACAGACAAACTTTTGTAAAATTACGACGAGACTTAGGCATTTGTTCATTTAATGAACTTTTAAACTAAGAAAAATTTCTTATATCCACAAGTTTATTAGTTTGTTAAGAACCTTTAAAAATTAAGACTAGAATTTTGCACCACGAACAAACTACCTACTTTTATATTCGGATTGCTATAAAAACTAACTTTCTGAAGTTTTTTAAACATAACAAATGTCATAATCAAAATGTCGTCTCAGGAAATAACTTCGTATAACTCTGGATCGCCATCCTCAGACGTATCCACTCCTTCTCTTCATACTCCTTCACCTTCTCGTTTCCTACCTTCTCCTGACTTACCAAAAAGTCGATGGGGATTATCACCTCTACTGAAGAAATCCAAACGAGAAAAACCGCCTACAATCCATAAAAAACTTGATGAAATATCACATTATCAATTCGCAATGATGGATGCTCAAAAGGAAATGTACTATGAACGGGAAGGAATAATCAAACATTTGAACTTCCTGGAAAAGGCTCTATATGCTATATGTGGTCATTCTCAAACAAAGAACTATTTACATAAAAAATCTCCATGCTTTTTGAAACTTCTAAAGACGAACCGTCAACTTCATCACACAAACCTCCTTCTTGGTCCTTAATCAACTACGGTGATCCCACCTACGAACCGAATTCATGGGATCTTCAGGAATGGAACCAAGAAAAATAAGCTATGACGTTTGGAGACGATTTGCTTGTATTATATTGTATTCTATTCAATATATAAAAAATTTCTTCACAGAACTCTCAAGAAAAAGCTAATCCGGTGTTTTCAGATGTCTGAAATAGATTCTAGATGTCTGAACTAAGAATATGGAACAAATTATATGTTCCCTGATGTCTGAACTCAAGTCCAGACATCTGAAATCACTCTCTGTCTCACATTCAAACATTCTAGACATCTGAGTTTTGATTTCAAACGTCTGGCTTTACTTCCTGTTTCTAATTTAGACATCTCTAGACATCTGATCTACTTTTTCAGACGTTTGGAATGTGAAACGATAGTTTTTCAAACCCTATACCTGATCGATCAACCACTATTTCACCACTTCAATACATTTCCAAATTAAAAATTATCTCTCTCAAAATCTCTAAAATCGAATTTCTCTTCAAATCAATGCCACCACGAACTAAAAAGATGGGAATTAAGAAAAGGAAGCATGGAGAAGGATCTTCATCTCAATCATTGATGGTGAATGAGACTCAAATCAACAATTGGTTATTTCAGAATCCAACAAATATACGATGGTTTAACGACTTGAAGATTAAGAAGATGTATCTAGGACCTTTCTATAGCCTAATCAAGTTTCCTTCATATGATATGGACGACATATGTGAGTAAGATGAATTGAAAACCCTTATCTCTTTTAATGCCAACGATGTTTCTATCGATCATAGCTATATATATATATATATATATATATATATCTTTTTATGCTAATCCGGATAGTCCATCGGTATGGACTACTGAGAATGATGAAGACGGGTTATGGACGAGTGTCCATGGTACAACAATCAAGTTAACCCCCGCTATAATTGGACGATTTTAGAGTGCTCTTATACGGGTCAGAATTTATCTAAAATGGAGGACGTGCGATTCAAACCTCGTGATACTATCACTTATCAATTATGGGAAAATCAAACGCCTCAATTTTCATCCAAATTCCTTAGGCCACATGCTAGGCTCTTTACCCGAATGCTTATAAATAACATTACCCCTTGATTAGGTAGCCATGAACAAATTACAGCTCTTGAACACAAAGCACTATATGCACTATTTGGTCGAACTAAGTTCAATTGGGCTCGGTTCATTTTCGATGAACTAAAAAGTTTTTGGAATAGATCTCGCCATACAATCATTTACCCAGCTTATATTATGCGAATTCTCAAAGCACTAAACATCCCATCGTACATTTCTGCTTTTGAGGAGTTACCTATCAAATATAGTGGAATTTTTTTTTTCAATCTTATGCATTTGCCAGAGTAACTACCATCTTCTATAACTTTTCTAGAATGGAAAAATGCACAAGATCAATCTCATCCTCCTCAACAACAACAACAACAAGAAGGTGATGTTGAACTACCAAGGCAACCATCTCCACCTCCTCCTTCCTTGTTTGAATATCACCTCGATATGGAGATTTTGGAAGCACGAACTCAACCTCATGCTAATGAGAATATTGCTCACTTAACCTTACAACAAATCAAATTATCCTTGGTAAACAAATAGGGAAGCTTGATCTCACGTTGTCCACAAGGTTTTTCAAAGTTGAAGACTCTCTTGTTTCAGTGGTTTCCAAAGTTAATCATGCACTTCAACAAGTCCGTTAATCTTCTTCTGACTGGTCTACACCTTCTCACTCTCCTCACACATCATCAAAAATCGACGATAAGGGCAAAGGGAAATTAGTCTCCTCTCATGATGAACTACCTTAACTTCATAAGGTAAATATTTTGTTGTAATTAACTCCCTTATCAAACTTCTGGTAAGACACTATCAATATTCCTCTTTTTGATGTGCTTAATGATGTAATAATAACCTTTTTGTTAGTGATATAATTGTGTATGTACATCACACTTGGTTTTGCATTATTTTATAATTCTTTGATTATTTTTTGATAATGGCAAAGGGGGAGAAAAATAAATATGCATATCTATAGGGGGAGATCATATTTAGGGGGTGAACCTTTCTGTAATTGTTATCTAAGTACATTATATAGTTGTCATCATCAAAAAGGGGGAGAATGTTAGAACCCTTAGTTTACGATTTCGACGATGACAACTATACAATGGAAATCATATATATATATATATATATATGTCATACAACTATATAGATACGAATTCAAAGCAAGACAAACCACTATTGTGACAACACGATGACTAAAGCACTGAAGAGATTCATCTACAAAGTTGCACGATCATCGAAGAGAGATACACTCAAGAATAAACCCAGAAGAACATCACTTAACAGGTTCAGATGTATGAATGCAGAACTTCAAACGTCTAAACGTAGATATGAATGTAGAACTTCAAACGTCTAAACGTAGAAGATGAACAAAAATAATAATAGGTTCTCAAACGTCTGAAAACACCATTCAGACGTTTGAAACTGGGTCGGGTAGATAATTCAAATTACAACTGTCATCTCCAAAGAGACACAACCCCATCTCTCCTCCACAACTCTTCACCAGTGAACAGTGACGACTCTAGACCGAAAGGGAAGAGATGTAACTACTAGATGCAATCTTCTACAACTATATAAAGGAGAATCAAGAAGGATCAAAGCACTTTAACTAATTCACTCGACTCTCTATCTTGATCATCTCTTGTTCTAATCATCCACTTGCTATCAAATCTGCAAATCTGAGATCATACACTTCCATACTCTCTCGAACAATATTGCATTCAATCATTCAAGAGATATAGGAAGTTTAATTGTACTATATAGTCAAAATCCATGCAATAGAGAACACATTCTTAAAAAAGAAACTCTGCTTTTGTAAACTTGGTCCTCCTGGTGAAGTGAGGGTTATTTGGTGAAAGGAAATTCCGAAGAGGAGCTTCGGGACTGGATGTAGGACGGGAGGTCCGAACCAGTATAAAATCCCTGGTGTGATTATTCTTATTTACATACTTTACTATTGTTACACTATAGTTTAAATTAGTCATATACTTTTCATTTGTATAATCGACCCACCATACTATAGACTTTCACTTTGGGGGAAAAAAAGTTCTGGAGCGTTCACTAAACCGGGATAGACGTTCATGGCCGCTAACGCACGGGCTAGTTGAAAGCACTTTAGAAAGGTTATGTGTGGTTTGATGTCAGATATAGAGTTCAAGACTACGTGTCACTCTAGTATAGTCTGAGTCTTACTCTCTATGCAAAAGTTCAAATTGAAAGATATCTTTATTTATGCACAATTCTATATTTTCGTAAATAGCTTGGAAATGTTTTTTAATAGTTCAAGTGGGGGATTGTTGGAATTTTAAGCGAATTAATAAAAAATTAATAGGAATAAAATTCGTAATGAATGACATTGTATAACGGTAATATATTTATGAGCTATTATTATTGAGCCATTGCAAAAATTGATTGTAATAAAATCTATAATGAATGACGTTGTATAGCAGTAATATATTTATGAGCCAATATTATTGAGCCATTGCAAAAACTAAAGGTAATGAATAACAATAATTTTAGATCCGTTGACAATCCAACACATCAGTAACGAATACAATTTCCATTCTGTCTATTCAAATGATAGATAGGCATGAGGAAAAATACAAGGCAACAAACAATTTTCTTTCTTCTTCTTCTCCCTTTGTCATCAACAGAGAATTTCCTTTCTTTTTCTTCTCCGTTTGCCATTTCCCTCTTTACAGAATTCTTCGAAGCAATTGAATTAGAAAGTGCTAAATTCATAATGATTTGCTATCGTGCAAACAACAAATCGACCAAAATTTAGAGGCTTTTTTAGCATAGGGATGAAGCAGTTAAAGGCTAGCCTTGCACCTTGGTGCTAAGCTGCGAATCGTCTTAAAGTGACGAAGCATACGGCTGGGCTATTTACAGCAGTTAGCTCCAATGGTTATTATTATTTTTGTTTTTGTCTTTCTCATTTATATGTATATAACTCTGTCTGTGTGTATAGCTATTGAAATATTTTGATTAAGGTTAGAATGTAAATTGCTTGTTAACATATAAATAATAAATAATTAGATATACATTGGTACTTAAATAAATATTTATATACATACACACATGCATAAATGCATACACACATGTATACATACATACTTACACACACATACATACATACTTACATACATATATACATACATATAAATACATGTATGTGTGTTTTTCTCTAACATTTGCTTTTCATGTTTTTGACAGTCATAGCAGTTGTTGTTATTGGCATTTACTTTTCAATGTCGTTGTTGGATTGCTATTGCTCTTTTGATGAGAAATTGTGTTAGTTAAGGCTTTGCTAATAATGGCTTCATTATCTCTCTACTTTTATCTCTTTGATGTATTCTCTTCCATGTTGAGTTTACTTAGGATATATTTTATTATTATTTTGTACATTTCCATATACTCTAGTTATTAGGTTTGAGGAGTTTTATTTTGTTTTTATGTTGTGTGGGCTCATGAGGTAGAGCTACTTGTCAGGCATGTTGACAACTCCTTTTAAGTATATAATAAAAGTACATGAGTGTCACCCTCAAAAAAGGATCACTCATTTTCTATAAAAATAAACAATTAATAATGAATGATTAAAAATTATTATTAACTAATATTCAATAATAGTAATTTAATGAACAAAAATATTAAACTTCTATAATACAATAATTCATTAAATTGATAATTACTACTTTAACTTTAACAACTAACTAAAATATGAGTATAATGTTAGTAAGTAAGCTTCTTAAAACTACTTGTAACCTATGTGTTGGATATGGTAATATTGTAAATATAGTATTTATATTTTTAATGTTAAAAATAGAACATAGTTATGCGACATAGAATAAATTTATTGGAAAAAATGATTATAAATCAAAAACGTTATTATT
Organism: Allium cepa; assembly: GCA_030765085.1. Lineage (NCBI taxonomy): Eukaryota > Viridiplantae > Streptophyta > Magnoliopsida > Asparagales > Amaryllidaceae > Allium > Allium cepa. The sequence continues at coordinate 734,162,866 of CM060943.1, forward strand.
CTTTGTGTATAATTTATGCTAGTTAGCTTATGTATCTTCATGTTTGAGTAAATAAATAATTTTATTACTTTCTAGTATAAATATATTATATATGTTGAAACCGACATATTTTAATGGTTTATCAAATGAAGTAAAAAATATTATTTAACTTATCTTTTAAATTATGTTAAATTTAACATTACTTAATTGGTTTAAATAAATGGTATTAAAGGTAAATATAAGGAAATATTTGAGAAGGGTTTTTTATACAATAAACTTTTATGATAAATGAATCTGATTGTTTTACAAATTAACTTTGTTATTATTATATTCTTAGTTTAATGTATGAATTCTAAATATCTTTATAATTGAATGGAAAAAATAATTTAACTATTTTTAAATACACACACAGAGACATACATATTAAATTTGAATATGTACATGCTTATATATATACATATGTTAAATTCGGTATATATTTTTTTGATATTCATTATAAGAATAAACAAACTATTTAACTGAGATTATTAAAAAGTTTAAAGTTAAGATTTCATATAAAGTAGTTTAAATATGTTATCCAATATAAAATATTATGAAAGAATTAAGGAGGAGAATTTGTTGTAAATAATTGTTGAAATGCTAAAATGTGGGTATTTAAAGCTAAAAAAAGATTATTACAATGCACTATATAATAAATTTATTGAGATAAATGAATAATTGATTAAATTTGTTAATATTGTTTGTCTATATTATTTATGTTATGTGATTTTTAAATCATTTTTTTGAAAACATAATTTTACCACTTTTGTTTATATGAATATGGTATATATATTGAAACCATTATACATTAGGATTTATTAGATGAATTAATGAATATTTGTTGATTGAATTTATTCGAATGGTTTAAATTCAAGTTACATCATCAATTAAAATATAATGTCTTAAACGTACAATTGTTAGTGATATTAAGGAGGGTTCTGTAAATAACCATAGAAATTTCTAAACATAAGCACATTAAAAAAAGAATTTCACAATGCAATGCATGATAAATATATTAATATAGATAAATTATAATTATTATACATAGCTTACTATGTGATTGATATATTTATATATCAACGAATTATATACTATTTTTTTAATATGGATATAGTATAAATATTTAAATTTACATATTTTTATGATTTATTGAACAAATCAACGAATAATAGTTTATTGGATTCATTAAAATAGTTTAAAGGTTATGTGATCAATTTTAATATATGGAGTTGAATGTAAACTATGAGAAGGAAACTAAGGGGTTTTTGTAAATGATTACATAAATTTTAAATTGAATATATTTAAAATAAAAACATAATTTTATAATACACTATATGAAGAATTTATTGAGATAAATAAATAATAAATTATGTTGTATCGTTTTTTAATTTTGTAATTATATACTTTATGTTATATATAACTAATGTCCCCTTATTATAATGAAAAATCAATTTTACCATTTTTCCAAATATGAGTATATTGCACACATTGAAATTTTTATACTTTCGTAATTTAGTAGATGGACTACAATATTACTTAATTATATTTATCAAATTAGTTTAAATTAAATTACATAATTAATTTAATACATGGATTAAAATGTAAAATATTAGGATAAAAGTGAGGTGGGTATTATAAATAACAGTAGTGATTTTAAATGTTTGTATTTGAAGTTAAATGTAGAATCTTACAATGAATTGTTGATAAATTTATTGAGATAAATGAATTACAAAATAAAAAATTTATTATTGTTTTTTGTGATTTATATATCATAATCAAATGAAAAACTAATTTTACCATTATGGTTGGTACAATATTGGTGTGTGTGTGTGTGTGTGTGTGTATTTAAATTGTCATTCTTTTGTATTTATTAGAAATATTAATAAACCTTAGTTAGCCGAATTTACTTAAATAATTTATGTTTTTGATTATGTAATTAACCTAGATATATGGACTTGAATATAAAACGTTAGGAGGTATTTGATGTACTATTTGTAAATAATTGTACAAACATATTAAATGTACCAGAAAGTAAAATAATGGTAGAGATTAAGTAAAATATGCGTGAATTGATAAATTAAAATATTTAAAAATAAGATATCAAAAGAGAATTAAGGAGAAGAGAGAAAACTATCAGAATCAATGAGAGAGCTAGAAATTCTCCTGCTTTACTATTATTTTATTGCTAACAAGGAGTTCAATAATTAGAACAATATCATAGACAGTTGGAAGTTCATATATCAATTTAGTTAGTCAATGAAACTTGGACAAGTAAGATGATTTTTTTTGAACGTGATTAAAGATGCAATAAGATTTGATCATCAGATTCACACTTAGAAGCTTACCAATGAACTAATAATCGAAATGCTAGTTTGGAATTTTAGGAGCCTTCTTGCTAGTATTTTTTGTTGAAATAATCAATGATTTAAATTTAATAAGCGATAACTAGTTATCTAAACATACTAATTATTAATTTTCAATGTAGAATTAATAATTAACCTATAACTAAATTATAGTAATGTTTAAAGATACAAGCATTAATCTGATTTATGTTTCATTTGCTTAAAATGTTGAATTATGAACTCTAATTGTTCAATTTTGAATTTTGATTGCGGATTGCTAAGTGTTGAATTCTAAATACTCATTTACTTGTTCATTTGCATTCTGCAACTTCTGATTAGGACTAAGAATTATGTTTCTTTTGGCAATAAAGCCCCCTATACCAATTGGTTTTTAAATAATCATTATTAAAAGGGGATTTTTTTTGAATTTTAAATATTAAAATTTAAAGACTTTAAATTTCAAAAAATGAATTAGGCAAAGTTTTAATGTACTACAAAAAGATTTAAAAAATGTTAATTTTGGAAGGTTAATTTTCAGAATTATTAATTACAATTTTTTCTAATGTTTGAAGTTATCCTTTTTTTTAAATAATGAATTTGCAGACTGTACTGACCGCCTTACACCTCCAATGCTCATATAATTGAATAGCGCGTTGCTGGAGCATCGGGCCGATGTAGAATGATTGTCAAGGGAAAGAAAAGAGGTAAGGAAGGGAAATAGAAGAGAAGAAAAGAAGAAGAAAATATCAAACAATCACAAAACCTATTGCATATCTCATAGCATATCGAACAAAATATAATCGTCATCATGAATATAAAACAGACGAGACGGTAATAACTACATGAACCACATAATCAGAGTACATGTGCTCATATAGTTATACAAATTATTAATAGAGTTTATATAGCTGGTAAATAAAATCAACTGATAAGCTGTAAGTCAAACACTGTCAAGGCTCCATAGTGTCACACAGAGGAATATGAATAATAAGCTTAAAACACAAGTATGAGAAAGCATCGCCTTCTGCCAATCCATATGCGGAACTCCATATACAGTTTACACATGTTATATAGTCTACTCATTTAAGGGTACCTAATATAATAAGAAGCAAAGCATAAAACCTTGAGCTAGAAAATAGTCTGATGTGAGCAATAAACAATCACAAAATACTACGGAAGTCGATATAGTATATGAAATAGAGGGTATGGGGAATCATACAGACCTGTCCTTGCATCTAAAGGGTTAGCACATAATATCAATAATATGCTATTCTACAAACATCATAAAGAAGTATGCCATACTAAGTACAATGTCGGAGTGCAAGTGTCCCAATCTATAACACCTACATCATGCGACATCCTTAGAGTGACAGACTAATAAAACAATCATGGCAAACATTGGCACCCATCAAACAAACCTTGTTATCACTCAATGTGCTTTGGGTGTATGATTACTCGTATAACCAAACCTCTATCAGGGATTAATGGAAAAATCCTGGTTTCCAATATACTCACTTTATCCTGAGCTGATACTAGACCCAAATTCACTGGTCCAAGGTATACGGATCTAAACACCCGATCCGAGGTAGCCAAACAAAGGACCTATAAGTGCACTAACGATACCTCTGCTTTGAGTACAGCAAAAAAATACTCCAAGTATCAACCATCCCTTAGCGTGCATCTCCTATCCCTTTCTTGGCATCATTTAATTTCCATTATTCTTAAGGAACCATTCCACGTTCCTTCATTCCACGATAGAATCAAACACCATTCTATCCACGGGTCACCCTTTCTAGAACCCGCCCTTGTGGAAAATCATCATGACTCCAATTGCCATCAAGCCGCCATCATCGAAACATAACTCCCATCACCATTGAGTCGTCATCATCAAAGTCCTAAAGCCGTTACATCGAAGTGTCATGTCATTTCTTCATCATTGAAATTGGTCGTCGTAGAGCGATAACATCACGACCTAGAGTCGATCTCACTAATAAATCACTACATCACTCTTCTCGAAGCCTCCTCACCGTTTATGCCAAAGGTTGGTCAAATCAGCTATCATCAATAATGATGGCACTGACCACTCTACAGTGGTCAATACTAACCCCTTTGGCTATGTACTTAGCCAAAAATGGATAATTTCAAACCAAATAAAAACGTCCAGTATCCATCCTAAAGTTCTAATCCAATCCAAGTCCATTGTGGTCCATCTTCAGATCGGTCGACATACATCACAGTGCCCTTTTTCAACTTATCCTATCCATTTCGATTTTCGATCAATGCACGAAACCTAATGTGCAGGATATTCCCTAACGTTGGATCGCCAATAAATAAGCATTTTCAACTAAAATGGACAAATAAGCATACATGTAACCAATAAATATACAGACGCCCAATATAGTATACACACAACATATATAATGCATCTATTTCAACCAATGTGTGATTCATATCAAAAATGACTCAAAACTAGCAATTTCCTAAAATAGCATGTCAATGAAAAAAATATGATGCTTGATTTAAAACCATTTTAAAATACTTTTAATTTCTTTTAAAAAATAAGATGTGTGTTTAAATAATATTAAAATCACATTTTAAAGTTAGAAATCATTTTAAAACACTGTTTTTATACTATACTAACAACATAGTATGGAAAGAGACAATATCACTTAACTCAACAAAAACTGACCAAACCAACACAAAATCATAGAGCTCTCCATTACGAGCGCAATGCAAGAACTATGTCTAAACTGGACCTCGTATGCAAAAGATATGAATTTTATAAGGAACGAGATAAAATAAACTACCGATTAACTTAATTAATTAATTAACCCCTAATTATCTTCATTAGCCACTAATCCTTCTTCCCCAAATATTGATACACCATGCACAAACAAACCCACTTACACGCACACCCTCTCTATTTTCCTCACTTCATAGTCCATGAATCGATGCGTCGTCGTCACCAAGAACTCCACTACACATCCTCTTCACGACGCACCCGAAGATGCAAGGCTCGGTTGTCTCTAGAAAATCATGGCCAAAAGCTTCCTCCTCATCGTATGCAAAGTCACATTCCACCATGCAGCGCCGCACCACTCCATAACGTCACCATTAACTCCTCTTCGCATAAGAAATGTAGTGCCACCCTCAGATTTTCTTATCTCCTCTTCAGACTCCAATGAACCTAACCATAATCATAGCCTAAAATATTTAGCCCGGCCAATCACAACCGCATGCCACCCGTCATCACCGATGTGAAGCTTTTATCCATTCGAGTTTAACGGATCTGATTTCGTAATCTATCGTTGAGCGAATCTCTCGATTTAATTTGGGGAAGGGTTTAAAGAGGAGGTGGCCATTTCTTTGGTTTAAAGGCAATGGAACAATGAATGGATGAGAGAGTGAGGGGTGGCAGTTTATATTAATATAATATTCTATTTATTTGATTTCTCAAATAAATCGTCATATGTTTCGAGTTCGTACAATCGCACGATGCATTCGATCACGACGAAACTCATCGACATACATTATCTTATTTTTCTAATCCCAATGACATAAATTTCGTCGCTATCTGAGACAACGCTCTGGGATGATAATTTCATGCATTTTGAAATTTTTCTGGTCATCAGATCGTTCGATCTTTAAATATGGCGATGTTTATACTTATTTTAATTCCAACGTCGATGGGGACTCAACGGAAGTGGTCTCGAGTCCTGATTCGACCATATGCCCAAAAAAAATCATATTTTTGGACCTTCAATTAGTTAGCGATTCAATATTTAAATCAATTATTTAAATATCCTATCACTAAAAATATGGGTTGTTACATGCTCCCCTCCTTAAAGGATTTCGTCCTTGAAATTCCTAAGGTAAGAGAAAATGTATCCTAACCCATTGGCTTCCAAGCCTCTCTTGTTTTGGAAAAATTCAGCATCACCTCCTTCGCGCTAGGTCTGGAAGAATCCCAAAAAAACATAGGTATATATATACATCTCATATCTAAGGATCTCATATCAAAGGCATCTCATTTCTGAGGACAATTAAGCATATATACCCAAGTCTACACTATAGATCTTACATACCTCTTTTATAGCAGGAGCATACCATTTAGATGCGAATAAAAGCAAGCAAGTATGCAAATAACTAACACTTGCTTCCATGTACCTAAACATGTACTCAACAAAGGGGATTAAACACAATAGAAATATCATCATGTATTTAAGCATACTAAATCATATATGTAGCAATCATCTCAAATAAATATGCTATATCAAATCATAACTATCCCACATGCCTAACAACCATATCAGCATAAGTAATCGTATCAAGTACTAACAATCAAACTTCAAACAGGCACATATAAGGCCAACCATTAAAAAAGTAACATCCATGCCTATCCTAGCATGTAGATACTAAACTATCTAATATAAGGCAACAAATATAATATCCAATATGAAAGCTGAAAAAAGAAATCTCACCAAGTAAGAGCTCAGGACAAGCAGTCTTCGTGCTCTTATCGAACCCCGACCTACAGTTATCCTCAAACTTTCGTGCTTGTTCATGTGCAATAGCCTTCGCTTTCACTCCACTGAACATTTATACTCCACTGCCTTCCTCCTAACATGTTTCATGTCCTACGATAAGGAAAGCCTATAAGGTCTCGAAGTTTCTAGTTCAATCTCAATATCATATAATGGATTCAGTGCCACATTTCCCCATGCCTTTTGTAAGTTCTCCCAAAACCCACTAGTGAACGGTGGGTTTCTACCACTTATAATGCTCCTCGACACACCATGGAATTAGACAATTTACCTTATATACAACTCGACCAGTTTGGATGTCTTCAACTACACCAAATGAATATAAAACTAGCACTCTTCGTCATTCTAACAACTTTTATCCAAATGCTATCATGTCCTCTTTTGGTCCTTGGTAATCGATGAAGCTCATAGATATCTGCTCCAACTACTACTTAAGAACAAATAATCTCTCATAACTATGGAACCAACAGTCTCGGTCAGGCCGACACTGCATCACCCTAACAGACGCTACTCATTCCTCTAACTTAGCCATGATCTCCACTAGTCTAGCTTCACGCCTTTGACCAGTACCAATTCACTAAATCAAAGTAGTTCTGATGGTCAAACTAGCCATCATCTTTGGCCATAGCTTACATCGAGTTTTGAAGTCATAACCAGTTATAAACTCAGTTATGTCCACTCTAGGAACATTGCTCCCAAACTGGCTTGTCTTCCACTCAAAGTATCAATGACTACATTTCCCTACTGGGCATATAGGAAATGTCAAAGTCGTAGGAGGCCAAGAACTCTAACCATCGTTGTTGGTGAAGGTTAAGATTCTTCTCGGAGAAGAGATACTTTAATGATAGAGGATCAATGAACAACCTGAACCACTTTCCTAATAGATAGTGCCTCCAAATCACCAAAGCGAATACTATCACTGCCAATACAAATCATGAGTTGAATACTTCCTCTCATGCAGTTTCAGTTGTCGACTAACATATGCAACAGCCTTACCTTTCTGCATAAATGCCTGCACTAGTTAAGTCCCACCGGTACGTGTGTACTATCGACTCCTCATTCCCACTCGGAATGAGTAACATCGGTGCACTCATCAACCCTTCTGGCACACTCACTAATGCATGTCCGCACCCCACGTCTTAAATAAAAGTCCAATTCTCTCTCATCTAATTAGTTAACGGTGCCACTACCTCTAAGAATTTCTTGGTAACATGTCTATAATATCCCACTAATCCAAGAAAACTCCTCGTATCCATAGCATGCTTGGGTCAATTCCAATCCTGGACTGACGTGACCTAAGCATATATCTTCCCTCCTCTATAAGTGATATTTTAAAAATCTCACCATCAATTGATGCCTTCTCAACACTTCCAATATAATATCAATCATGTCTTGTGCCCCTCTTTCGTCCATGAGTAGATGAAAGTATAATCAACGAGAACAAGCATGAAATTGTTCAAGTAATCCCTTGAAATACGGTTCACAAGATCAAAAAAGCATGCCAACTCATTGGTTATCCCGAACAGCATAGCCAACCAATCAAAAATCAAAGTAGCATAAAAAACGTTGTGACTGGCACACTCTCTCTAGCTACTATCAGTTGATGAAACCCCATCGCAAGGTTCAACTGAGAGAACGCCTTTGCGCCATAGAGATGATCGAATAAGCCATCAATAAGTGGGAGTGGATACTCGTTTATCATTTCATTCAGCTCATGGTAATCAACATACAAACTCAAAGAGCCATCCGCCTTAATAGTGAAGACTATAGGTGCATTCTACTCAACTATGCTCTTATGAATGAACCTTTGCCTCAACAGGTCAACCGCTCGCACCTCTAGTTTCCTCTGCTCTTTGGGAATCATATGCCTCAAAGACATAAGAACCAGTTTAGCACCTCTAACCAAATCGATACGGAATACAATCCATATATGGTGGTAATCCAATCACCTCATCGAATGTGTTTAAACCCACTTTAGCTACAGTCATAGATGACAACTCGTCATGTTGGATATCAAGCAAATATAGAAAGCCAACCGTCACCTCATTAGTAGATAGGCATTCAAACAGCACCTCCTACTCATCGTCAGTTCCTATTGCCACCATTAGCCTCTCACAATCCACCACTATTTCATACCTCTTCAGTCGGTCTGTTCCCAGACTATAATACCCAACCCAATTAACCCAAAAAAAATCAATAACTAACAAACAAACATCCATGATGCGATAAGGCTAAGTCTAGACAAAACATGCACGGCTGGCTGAGCCCTCAACAGGGTTTGTCATAAGTAAAAGTTCAGTCAACTATCTCGGGTATCAATCCTAATATGTCAACCAAATCACTAGATATAAAGGAATGTAAAACCCTAACATCGAATAAAACATATATGGAACACCCTGAATGGAACGCATACCATAGATAGTATGTCATTGCCCTTCTCTTTCGTCGATGGAGTACTCGACGAAATCAAAACGACATTTAATGCATATGGTTCCATTATCTGCCTTTGCTTAACTGGTTTAGGGCAGCCTTTCTACACTGGAGAATTTGCATTGCAAAGCCTTCTCGATCAACTCCTCGAATCTCTCATCAGTATAACCAATCAATCGCTTCCCAAGATGATCGCTTAACCCATTGATAAACTTTCCATTCTTTTCGAGTGGAGTATCGATGCAAGATAGATTTAGCACATCAAATTCGTCCACATACTCCGGTGTAGACATATCGTGTTACTTCAACCCGTCTAACTTCTTAAACAACGCCGACTTTTGAAAAGTCGAGATAAATTTTCTTCGACGCGAGCCATGAACAGACCCTAGGTAAATTGATCCTCAGGAGTCAAAGCTATAAGAACACTCAACTAGTCCAAGCTCATTCCTGGAGTTATCTAGAGGTCAACTTCTACCTCATAATGTCATTTAACTCCAATTTATCGAAGATTCCTTCACAAGTATCCTTCCAGCCTTACACCTCAACAGTTGACTCTATTCCAAGGATGGCCCGCCTCTTAGACTCATGTGATCCTTGTATAGCTCGACAAAGCTGACTCTAGGTAGTTGCACTTGAGCACCATAACTATTTGGAGTAACCTTGACATTCAAGATAATGATTCGCATCACCTCCATGAACGTATTTTGTCTATCATGGTTAATGACCGCTAATCCAGCCTACTCCTCTACTCTAGAGATGAAGTCACCAGCAGCATTTCTTGTATGTCAAATCATTCCTAATCTACAATAAGGATGATCGATCTCTCTTAAAGAAAATTGCATCAATAGTGCTCATGCGTGCAATACAGCTTATATACTATATACTACTATATAGTTTTAAAAACCAAAGTATATAACAAATATGCACTCTCTCATATATATGTATACTCTAGATCAAGTCTAAGGCGACAACTCTTGCCCTATCCTTACTGGATAACGATATCAACTCATGTTCATCATGTAAGCTAAGCTCTGATACCAAATATAACCACCACCATACATCTCTGATGATCATATAACCGAACAATGCATTTCTGGAGCATCTAGTCGATGTAGGATGATTGTTCAGGGAAAGAAAATAGGTAAATAAGAGAAATAGAAGAGAAGAAAGGGAAAGAGAATATCAAACAATCATAGTGCCTGTCGTAAATCTCACTGTGCATTGGATAAAATATAATAGTCATCACATATATAAAATAGATGAGACAGTTATAACTACATAGACCACAGAATTAGAGTACATGGGCTCATACAACTATATAAAATAGTAATTGAGTTTATACAACTGGTAAATAAACTCAATTGATAAACTATTTCCAATAGTAGTAAGTCAAACACTGTCAATGCTCCATAGTGTCACACAGCGGAATATGCAATAAAAAGCCCAAAACACAAGTATGAGATACTATCGCCTTTTTCTAGTCCATCAGCTGAACTCCCTGTACTGTTTACACCTATTATCTGGTTTACTCATTTTAGAATATCCAAGGTAATAAGAAGCAAAGCATAAAATCTCAAGTTAGACTACAGTCTAGTGTGAGCAATAAACAATCTCAAAATACTATGAAAGTCCATATATAAGGGAAATCATACCTGACATGTCCCTGCATCCAAAGGGTTAGCATATAAAATCAATAATATGCTACTCTACAAACATCATAAAAGGGTACTCCATACTAAGTACAATATTGAGGTGCTTAGATATCCTTATCCATAATACCTGCATTATGTAACATTCCCAGAATGATAGAATACATAAAATAATCATGGCAAACATGGAATCCGTTAAACAAACCTCACTGCCATTCAATGTGCTTGGATATATGATTGCTGGTATGGCCAAACCTCTATCAGGGATTAATGGAAAAATCTTGGTTTTTTAATGTACTCACTTTAGCCTGAAGTTGATACTAGACCCAAATTCCCCGGTCTAGGGTATACAAATCTAAACACTCAATCCGGGTTAGCCTAACAAAGTATCCATAAGTGCACTCACAATAATCTTGCTTTAAGTATGATAGAAAACACTATGAGTATCAACGATCCCTTAGCACGCATCTCTAAGCCCTTTCTTGGCTCCATTTAATTTCTATTATTATTAAAGAACCAATCCCACATCCCTTCATTCTATATAGAATCAAACTCCACTCTATCCATGGTTCACCCATTCTAGAACCTGCCCTTGTGGAAAATCATCACAACTTCCATCATCATCAAGCCGTCATCATTCGAACACAACTCCCATCACCATCGAGTCATCATAATCAAAGTTCCAAAGCCATTACATTGAAGCATCACGTCATCGCTTCACCATTGAAATCACTCGTCGCAAAGAGTTAACATCAAGACCTAGCGTCGGGCGCATGAATAAACCACTACATCGTGCATTTCGAAGCCTTCTCACTGACTATGCGAAAGATCGGAAAAATCAGCCATGATCAATAATGGTGGGCATCGATCACTCTATAATGGTCAATACTAACCACTTTGATCATATACTTAACTAAAAATGGATATGTACAAACCAAATGAAAACGTCCGGCGTCCATTCTGAAGTTCGAAGGTTGTCCAAGTCCATCGTCTTCCATCTTCAGATCAATCGGTACGCATCCCAATACTCTTCAACAACTTATCCCATCTATTTGGGTTTCTGATCAATACGCACAAAACCCCAATGTGTGGGATATTCCTTAATGCTAGACCGCCGATAAATCAGCGTTTTCGACCAAAATAGGCAAACAAGCCATACCTTCAACCAACAAACATATATACATCCAATATAGCATATACAAAACATGTATAATGCATCTATATCAACCAATGTGAGATTCATATCAAAAACGGCCTTAAAATAGCAATTTCCTAAAAATGCACATCAATAAGAAAAATGTGATATTCGATTTAAAACCATTTTAAAATACTTTTGATTTCTCCTATAAAAATCAGACGTGTATATAAATATATCAAAATCACATTTTAAAGTTAGAAATCATTTCAAAACACAGTTTTTGTACCATACTAATAATCATAGTATGGTAAGAGATAATATCACTTAAACAACAAAAGCTAACTAACCAATGCCAAATTATAATGCTCTTCATCATGAGCGCAACGCAAGAAACCGCGTCCAAAACAGACCACGTATGCAAAATGTATGGATTTTATAAGGAATGAGATAAAATAAATTATTACTTAACTTAATTAATTAATTAACCCCTAATTAACGCTAATCCTTTTTCCCCAAATATTGATACACCATACACAAATAAACCCACTTACACGCATACCCTCTCTCCTCTTTTCTCACTTCATAGTCCATGAAACGATGCGTCGTCTTCCCAACAAACGCCACTACATGTCCTCTTCGCAACGCACCCGAAGATGCAAGGCTTGGTCGTCTCTAGAAAGTAGTGACCCATAAGCTTCCTCTTCATTGCACACAAAGTTGCATTCCACCATTATGCAGTGCACCTCCCCATATCGTCACCGTATACCCCTTTTCGCATGAGAAACATAATGCCACCCTCGAATTTGCCTATCATCTCCTCTAACTTCAATGAACCCAAACCCTAATCATGGCCTAAAATATCGAGCTCGGCCAACCACGGTCGCATGCCACGTTGTCACACCCGATGCGAAGCTCTTCTCCATACGATTTCAACGGATCTGACTTCGTAATTTATCGTTGAGAGAATCTCTTGATTTAATTTGGTGAAAGGTTTAAAGAGGAGGCGGCCATTTCTTTGGTTTACAGGCAATGGAACAGTGAATGAGGGAGGAGTGCATACTTATATTAATTTAATATTCTATTTATTTAATTTCTCAAATAAATCATCGTACGTTTCTATTTCGTACGACCATACGACACGTCTGATCGCAGTGAAACTCATCAACATACATTACCTCATTTTTTCAATTGCAATGGTATAAATTTCATCGCTATCTGAAACAGCGCTTTGGGATGATAATTTCACGCATTTCAATATTATTTTGGCCATCAGATCATCCGATTTTCAAATATAGCGATATTTATACTCATTTTAATTCACTACATCGATCTGAACTCAACAGAAGTGGTCCCGAGTCCTATTTCAACCATGTGTGAAAACATAATCTTTTTGGACCTTCACTTAATAAACGATTCAATATTTAAATTAATTTTTAAATATCCAATCATTAAAAATACGGATCATTACACAAACATTTAATTCAAAAAAATTCAAAATTTTACTTATAACAAATAATTTTTGAAAATTTTAATTTAATGAATTCAAATTTATAAACCCGAATTTTCAAGTTTTGAATTTTCAAAAGGTAGATCCTAGCTTAAAATGGATTATGGAAATTTGAATTCTTTAAAGTTTGAAATTTCAAGTATTAATAGTAATATTTTGAATTTGCATTAGATTTATGGATTTTAACAAGAGTACAAAGAAATAAATTATCATTCAGCATTTAAAACTATGAGTAAGATATGAAATAATTCTAAATAAATTTCGTCGAAATAAGTGGTTTTAGTTAGAAAAACGATTAAAATCAAACAATAAAACAGTTATGAAATGGGTATTCTAAAAGGGGTAAGTTCACAAAAATGGAATGCCTCTTTCAAGTTACGAAATGGGCATTTGAAATGAGTATTTTTATGAAAGTTGTGTTGTATTGATTTGTATTAACATAAATAAGTTAAATAGTAATAAAGATAGAACAATTTATGATAACAATAAAATAATGCATAATTGAAAATACATTTTTGGTCCGTACAATGAAGAATAATAAATATAAATGTGATATAAACAGTAATTCAATGAAGTGCTGAAATAACTATTTCATCCCTTATGTTATCTTGAACCAGTGTCATATTATTTCGTTCGCTTCATTCTCTATCTCACAAGTAGCTTTAAGTTTGTAGTATTCTTTAAGGTATTCATCCGAAATAAGATCGAAAATAAGATTGTTGGGTCGTTCAGTGTAATTATATCTTTGGACATTGGCAACACAAACTTTAGAATAACATGAAAATAAACACAAATAGTGCCAACCGATCTTTGAAACATTTATGCAACCTGACTTGTTGGGAGAGCCGGAGCTGTAACTTACAGAAATATTGCTGTCACCTTTTTAAAGCAAATTTCTTTTATAGTTGTTAGATCGTAAGATTCCAAGTGGTCACACAACGTAATAAAGCAAAGTCATTTAATATGAAAGTTTCATTGACAACGTTTTCGATGGTGAGCAAAATACCAGAAACCAAATGCATTTCAGTATAAGTCAAAGTGTGCATTTGAATATTTCAGCATTTTAGTCCATCGAGAAATTCCTATGCGGTTGGCAATGTAATCAAATCTTAATTGTCAAAATTAACGTCGGATATTATACTATACTTGCAAAAATGGTATGAGCATGGAAGAGAAGAAGAGGGTGGAAGAGAAGGAGAAAAGGTGGGAGGTTCACATGGATTAAGAAGTGGCTGAAGAAAACACCCTAAATCAATAGGTATGGAGTTAGAGCATCTCTAGTGGTTCATATTACGGACGTAATATTATGATTTCGCACCCCAGCCATCAATTACAAACGTAATACTAAAGGTAAATTTACATTTCTAATTCAGGAATCGTAATTGGGCTTGGGCACCCGACTTCTGGGCCCATTAAATGGGCGCCCGTTTATTGGGCATCCAAGCTTCGGCGTCAGACTTCTAGGCCCATTAAATGGGCACCCAAGCCCACCCGCCAGCTCACCCTCCCAACGGCTTTAAGCGGCTACTTTTTTGCCTCCTCTCGCCTATTTTTTCACCATAACGGGTATAAACAGTCATATTTCGAATTACAACGGCTATAAATGGTCATATTTTGAACTACAACGGCTATTAACGATCATATTTCTGGTTTCATCTTATATATTGGATTTGAGAATGCAGAACACACATCTTTTCTACATCTAAAATTATATTCTCAATTCCATCATATTTAAAGTATGTCTCATCCATTTCAATCTTACACCAAAGCGATGAATATGGATAATTAGGTTTTTGATTCGTTACCCGTTCATAGTGTTCATCCCTAAACTGCTTCCTACTATCATTCCATTCTTCCGGTCCATGGAGTGGAGAAGAAGATAAAGATCTGTGTTATATTTACTGTCATTTTTCTGATGAATCGACCAAGGGAAATGACCAAAGTGGAGAGGCGTTTTGGGGGAAAGTTATGACTGCCTACAGTAAAAAGCATATTGAAAAGACTAGGTCAATATGTGCAATTAACGACCGATTTGGACAAATTAATCGACAAACACATTTCTATGAGTCTCAAGTTCACAAATTAAGAAGAGTAAATCCAAGTGGAATGGGTGGCGAAGTTGAATTGGTAACGTTTTCAACAATATCAATTTGTAATTATATTCATATTTTATTCATTTGCTTGGTTTTTCAGTAGAGAATGGCGAATGATCAATTTTTGAAATTATTTCCAAGAGAAAATGGTGCAAAGAAACCTCATTACTATCAGTTTGCAAATTGTTATGACTTACTTATTAGTCATCAAAAATGAAGCACGAACAATGCAAAGAACTTAAGAGATGTCCAATCGAAGTCAAAGGGCAAGAAACAAGCTACGAGAAGTAATTATAGTTCTAGCCTAGCAGATTCTTCTCATATGGATTCTAACTTATGCCCAGATAACGAATATGAAGAAGCAGAACCCGAATTGAATGAAGATGCCGGACTGATGGGGCAGAGAGCAGCTAAGAACAAAAATGTTGTTTAATCCCGGATAGATTCTCGTATAGCCCTAATGCATGAAAAACATGCAAAAGAAAATGCTGAACGTCAAAGGGGAAGTGCGGAAAAGCTTATCGTGTTAAAAGAGTTGGCCAAGATTGGAAAGGGTAGATTTGAGATGGAGCGTCAACGTCAAGAGACCTTAGTACAAGGATGTCACAGGAATGGATCCACTGCCAATGCAGTATTGAATGTAATATAAACAACGCATTGTTGAGAGTAGATCAGGAATGAAACATATATAGTAGAGTTTAAGCTAAATGTATCTTTAATTATTGTTTCCAATCATGTGTTATTTTTAGGTTTGAAATAATCAACAGTTTATCATTTTGTTCGATGCATTCTTTATTCAATATAATAACTCTACTTCACCAAACTAATAAATAGGCAAACACACAGAATTAAACAAAGATCCTCCATCATGAACTACTGATTTCCATAATAATTCCAAATATGATCCATTAAATCCTTTTAGCGCCTATTATGAATAGCTGCATTACAATATACTTCATGATAATCGACATGAATTGCGTACTGTCCTTCAGTTCGTAACGTGGCAGCACGGAACAATTCTGGGGGTAGTTTAGGCCCAGCATACTCGAAATCGAGATAGTTCATACCTTGCTCATCTTCAATGATCATGTAATGTAGAATTATACAACAAAACATAATTATAGCCATTTTTGATCTCTTCCATAATCTACATGGACTACTCACCATTGCAAACCTTGATTGAAGGATCCCAAACGCCCTTTCTACGTCCTTCCTTCGATGTTCCTGCATTGCAACAAATTTTTTCTGTTTTACCGTCATTGGGTTTGCAAAAATCTTTACAATCATGCTCCATTTAGGATAAATTACATCTCCTAGATAGTATCCACGATCATATGTGTTATGACCAAGAGTAAATGATGCAGGAGTTGATTTACCTTGCGCGGAATCATTAAACAAACGATATCGTTCAATAACGCTTAAGTCGTTAAGAGAAACGGGCATTCCAAAGAATGCATGCCAAATCCATAAATCATGAGATGCAACTACTTCTAGGATGATAGTTTGTTTTTTTCTTTACCATTATATGCTCCATGAAAAGCTTTAGGACATTTCTCCCACTCCCAATGCATACAATCTACACTTCCAAGCATGTCAGACCAGCTTCTGCTTTCATGCATCTCATGCAATCGTGTTACATCTGCTTCGTTTAATGAACGAAGATATTCAGTCCCGCAAATGTCCATAATGGATTAACAGAATGATCTAGGTTTTCTAATGTCATACTCTCTCCAATACGATATGCGTCGTCATGGGCATCTGCAAGTGTACCGTATGCTAACATCCTTAAAGCTGTGGTCATCTTCTGATGCCCACTCAACCCTTGTTTTTTTGCAGCATCCTTCTTGTAAACAAAGTAATTATTATTCTGCTGAATACTTTCAAGAATTCTTATAAATAATGGATGACTCATTCTGAATCATCGTCTAAACACGTGTGGACCATAAGTTGGATCACGAGCAAAGTAATCTTGCATAAGTGTTTTGTGAAATGCTTCCTAGTTACAGTTGATGTATTTTCGACCCATGATTGAGCCACCGTGTTTCCTAGAAGTTGAACCGTATGCTTCACGGTAGATCTCCATTAGTTTCTCTTCTTCTGGTTGATGTAACAATTTGTACGCTTTTTCTTCACAGTCGCTATCGCGTAGCAATATATCTTTTAGTAAATTTCCAAACATTGTTCTTCAGCAGAGTTATTTGATTTGTGAATGTTTGGCGTTAGATTGAGTTGTGCAGAAAAAGTATAAGATCCATATGGTTATAAGTGGTAATGTGTTGGAGACACCTTGGCAGTGTGTAGTCAAATCACATATTGTAGCCTTGTTCATTTGATGGCCAAAACTCCTTTCTTTCTTGAGTGGAGACAAGGTGGTTCAGTGTGTAGTCTTATCACATACTATAGCCACATTCATTTGCTTCCCACGGCTCCTTTCTTTCTTGAGTAGAGACAAGGTGGTTCAGTGTGTAGTCTTATCACATACTGTAGCCATATTCCTCTACTGGCCACAACTCCTTTCTTTATTGAGTGGAGACAAGGTGGCTGAGTGTGCAGTCAAATCATACACTGTAGCCACGTTCCTCTGCTGGCCATAGCTCCTTTCTTTATTGAGTAGAGACAAGGTGGCTCAGTGTACAGTCAAATCATACATTGTAGCCACGTTCCTCTGTTGGCCACAGCTTCTTTCTTTATTGAGTGGAGAAAAGATGGCTCAATGTGTAGTCAAATCATACATTGTAGCCACGTTCAGTGGAACATCTGGTATATATGTACACATTCTTGTTATCTGTTTAAGATAATTAAAAACTTAACATAATTCAGTGGCTCAATGTCCAACTTGACATTTTCGTCGTATGAATTGAACTGCATATGCAGTACTACATACAAACCGATGAGATATGTGATAATCAGGAAATAATGGTAATTCATTTTTGGGACACTCAAGCTCAACTTTCCAACAACGATGTAGACTGTCCAGTTAGACGTACGACTGAATAGGTGAGGACCGCGTACATAAACTTTATTAGGGCATGCATTCATTACACAAAGGTTATTAATGAGATTATATCATAAAATGTGTTAGAGCCTACACGTTCGACTTTTGAAGGTCGGTACAATTTAAAACACCGCACTCCATTCATTGGCCATGATGGGTACATCATACATCAAATTGGTTAGAAAGATTAGGATGGTCTTAACATATGGTACAACCGGTTGGTTGTGTAACCGTTGGTAATGTATTGTTAAATTGGATATGTCTTAGTTGGTTATGTAATATTGTGTTGCATCAAGTATCTTTTAATGTTAAGAAAGCTTATTTAATTGTCATTTCAAATAGTATTGCCTGTTGTTGTCATCTCAAGCAGTAATGGTATCACATCAAATAAAGGGACCTATTTGTATATATATACCCTTTCTGAACTCCATCTTCTTTAGTTAAAATCACTTTCTTATTCACTCACAACAACAACTTCTTCTTCAAATCAATGCCTTCTTGGACTTTTTCTTTCGATTCAGATGCATGCTACGTTCCTACGGAGAGCCCATATACAGATAAGGACTGGCTTATCAATTATCAAGACCAACACTACGAAGACATCCGCAATTAGTTTCCATATCTGAACCAGCTAAGACTTCAGGAGGTGGTTGAACCACCATACAAACAATGGGTTGTTCAAAATGCATATGAATAACCTGATGACTATGTTCAAGTTGTTCAACCTCCATAAACACATAACGTTAATCCCGTTCCACTAGTTCAATCTCCCATTGAGAAAGAAGTTTATTCGTACCCACTTTATTGTCACTACGGATATGGGGTTGAAGTTGTAGTACGTGCAAATGGAGAAAACATTGGTCGTCGAATCCAGCTATGTCAATTTTGGCCGAACGGTTGCAACTACGTGAAATGGTTGGATGACCGTTTATGTCTAAGGGGCATAACATATGCAAACGAGTTAGAACAGGAGATAAGACATTTTAGACTTTCTTTGTAGGAGTTGCAGTTCAATCTTCACTAGTAGTTTCTTTCTATTTGTGTTTTATTATTAATGTGTTGTATTTTTAGATTCTTTTATCAGTGTACTATGTTTGTATGTCTGCGATTGTAATTAGTTAATCTATTAATTTGATGAATTAACGGCTTAAACATTATCACCCTAATTATAGGAAAGTGAAATTAGATAAAGAAATATAATGCACACTACACTCAAACAATAATATAAGTACATAAGCATAAGTACTACAACAAATAATAAAACGTCCACTGTCCATAAAGTAAAAGCTGTATAAATATAAGGATGCAACATCGTCATCACCCTATCATCATCATCATCACCCTCGTCATCATCATCATCAATATCGTCATCGCCCCATCATCATCATCATCATCATCATCATCCCCACCATCACCATCTTCCACATCGTCCTCATCCACATCATCCACATCACCTCCACTGGTGGTCTGTAAGGTTCATATACGGCTAGTCTAGCAGATAACTGATTAGTCTGTGCTTCTAGCATCTATGTAGGCTGTATGTACATGTCATGCATGGTGTGAGTATGTGCAAGCGTCATATCACTAAAAACACCGAGTGAAACTCTAGCTTGGTCCAATCTAGATGCATATTGCATAAAGATGTAATTTGACATAAATAAGAAACTAAGTATAATATAAAGAAAAAATGCGAATAAGCAACAAATGTACCTCATACGAAGGGTATAACCCGACTGAAGGCACATCAGTTAGTCGGGATGCTCTAGAAAGACTAAGGGCTGTTCAATCAGGGTACCTGCGATGACATATGCTCTAAAAGTACAATCAGGCTCCAATTGCATCGGAGTTTGGGAAAACTATGACGGAGTCGAATCAAATGAAACCTATGGTACCTAAACTCTATCGGCCTCAATATGAGGTCCTATATGATCGAAGTTGACTCCACGAACATAATCTGGTAATATGAATCTACGGGGTGCCACTCTGGCTCAATAAGCATCGTAGTCTCCATCCATGAAGTATGTACTAATATTCACCCACCCAGCCTGACGTAGAGCACGTAGGTACTGATCTCCAATCACCCTATGTCTATCGAACATGTCCTCACATAATAAAGGATCATATGGTATACGACGATCACCCGTGATCTGATAAGCACGCCTCTCTTTCAAATACCATATAGGCATGAATGAAAGTGTATGCAAAGCCAACTTGTGTCTCGATAATGAATACGCAACCATCAAGGGATGGTTGTCCATCATAAGACCTGCATCTGCAAGGTGAGTCCAATATGAGGCCCATGGAGTCCGTATGATATTACTCTTACTACGCATGTCAAGCTGCGACCTAGCCTCCATCAAGTCATGTCGTGCACCTAAGGAAGCATGCTGCACATACTGAATAGTCTGCCATTGTCTCATCCTAGGGAAGAGCCTCTCAACATCCTGACTAGCCATGTCCTGGATGCAGGAATGCATGTTTGTCGTATACCCGTAGTACAATAACGGCAAAATTTACCAAAAAGCATGCATCTGATTGACATCGCCAAGCGCAAATGAATCTAAAGCGGTATAAATGGTGTCCATAATCGCTGAGCCCCAATCAATGGTATGAAGATGGTCTAATCTGACAAGAAAAGCTAGATAATCTAGTCGAACCGTACCTTTTTTGTTTGAGAAAAATGTCGAACCAAACAGGTACAACAGAAATGCTCTAGTAACTAAACCCATCATATTAGCTCTATCTATATATGTGGTGATGTTATGTTATAGGTAAGTCAACCTAACAGAACCATTGGTAACACAGCTAACATCTATAAGTGGTAAACAAATTGAGGGACTCGTATAAATCATCAAATGGAAATGGTCTAAGGCCATGACGTCCGATCTCAATGCCGGTGAACATGTAGGAATAAACCGGGGTAATACCAAGCTCAAAATCTAAAAAGCGGAATGTATATGTCGTGGACCATCACCTCTCAACTAATGTCTGAATGAGAGGTCGATCGAAGGACTGGAAAGACCTAATCGACAAAAACAAACCAAAAGAACTATCTTGTAGCCTCTCTATAATAGGACGGAGAAGAGAGTCATAAAACTGTGTAATGCACTTGGCCCAACTACCGCGACAATGAATGTAGTGTTCCTATAGATAATTTATAGGGGATTTTCACTTCAAGGGCTTATTTGTGAAGGGAATAAGTTTTAAGGACACTATTTCTGAAAAATTAGTTTTAAGGACATTTTACAGGAAAAACATAAAAGAATTTATCATTTTCAGTTATACAGAAATAATGATAAAAGGATTTATCATTTTTCAGTATAACTTAAAAAGATAAATGAATTTATCATTATGCTGAAAATTGTCCTTAAAATTAATTATTCAGAAATGTTGTCCTTAAAATTTATTACCCTGCAAATAGAAGCCCTTCAACCTAATTTCCACTAATTTATAAATAAATAATTTTAGATATAAGAACAATTATTTAATATGATTATGTGATGTATATATAAAAATAATCAAATATACTAATGTGTAAATTATACCCGTATCGTGGTCAATGTAGTTTCGGCTCTTTGCCGTAACCATCTGAAAGATCATGTAGTATACGTGGATAATCAGCCGATACTCCTGGCGACGGAGGAACGTATAACGGTCCTGCTTGTTTCTCTGGATGCCTATTAACTGTTCTTCTGACAATTATAGTTGGACGTGCCAGCATTTCATTTTAGTTTTCTGTTAATATTTTTTTTTTTAAAAAAAAAACTGTTTTTGAGAGAAATGAGGAAGAGAAATGAAAGGTAGGAAATGAAAAGTGGGGTTTCGGGAGGGGACCACTGAGATACCAGCCTAATTATGTACCGTAATCGACTAAAGATGCCCTTGGGTTAAGTTAAAGACTGCTAAACCCTCCTCTTAAGGGGTCAACAAAGCAAAAGCAATCATCATTTTTGGTGTTATTTGTGCTTAAATTGTGAGTCCACCATACAGAAAACCTTTCCCGAATCCCTTCCATCATCAAAAACCCTAAACGCAGAATACGAATGAATCGATTTCTTTTATGCCGATCAATCCGCGCCCCGAAACTCCGTTTCTTCTGCTCAACCCCGAAAACCGGATCCGGATCGGAATCAACGTCCGTGTCGGATCCAGTCCCAAAGTCCGATCCACCAACAGTTGACATAACGAACTCCGATTTCAAGCGCCGGATCGAACTCTACCTCCAGAACAAGGACGAGCAGTCCCTTCCGTCAATAATGGAGGCCACCTTCTCCCGCATCGCCTCCGGAAAACATACCGAAACAGATGATGAATTGATGGAGGAATTGAAGCTAAAGCAGTTGGACAATGTTAAGGATAGAGAGTTTGAGGAAGACTTCGAAGAAGTCCATGACACAGATGAGGAGTTGGATGATTTGTATAATGCCAAGGAATATGTGGAGAGGAAGATGGTTAGTGATGATTTTTTTAATATGGATGATAAGAAATGGGAGGAGATGGTCAAGGAGGGAATTGAAGGATCTTTCTTGAAAGATACACGGGAATGTGAGGGGATTCTTGAAGATATGATGAACTGGGAGAAGTTGCTGCCTGGTAATTGTCTTGTTCTGCGATTTTCTTTTCCTTTTTTCCTTTTCTGTTGCTATGAATACTAAAAAATATCACTGAATAAGAAATCTGAATATAAATAATGAGAGGCTGGCCTTTTTTAACAAAAATCTTAAGCATTACAGTGCAAGTTATCTAGGTATAAAGCTGATACTGAGGCAATATGTTCTAAAAATTTACTCGTTATTAATTATTTTTTGATGTAACCATCCTTACATTGGCATTAGTCATATTATACTTTATGGTAAGTTTGTTGATGTAGGTGAGCCAAATATCTTAGGTTTAGGCAATAGTTACTGTTTTGATTTTAGCTTGTAATATTAATAATTTATGTGTCATTTTATAAGTTATGGTATTTATCCAGTTTTTAGTTATTTGATTTATTACCATATTGCTTGTTTCAAACTAATACTAGTTTTAAACATATCATTCACTTCAAATTTTGCAGGTGTATGCATACAGCAAATATGATTTTAGTGACAGGGTACATATGACATATTCTTTGCTACTTATTATTTTTTGATTTATCCACCTGTGAGTCATCCAGGTTTCATCCTTTGATCGTCGTAGGAAATTGAGAATGATGCACTTATTTAATTGAACATGCTTGTTCTAAAGTTAGAATTGTTTATGGACAAGCCACTTTGGGAACAACTTTTTTTTAACTACTTGAAACTAGTATTGAGTTGTAACTCTTAATTTTAATCGATAAAAAAATTGTAAGTATTTGGACTGATAACTTCAGATTTGGTAAAAATTAGCTGTTAAGAGTAAAATAAGTCGTAATAAAGTATTCTTTGCTTATGACTAATCAAGCTTTAAGTAATTTATATATTCGTCGTATAAGTTGTTGCCATATACTCAATACAAGTAACTTATATGTTGTTTTAACTTAAATATGATTAGTTGCACGACAATACATAAAAGTCAAATTTACCATCAATGAGGCATGTGTCATGATAAGCTTATGTTTTATACATGTCAGAATTTTAGTAAATAACCAATTAGATTATCGAGCTGTCGACTTTCAAAATAAATGCTTTATTCGTAATGTTTTCTGTAGGCTTTCATTCTTACTGTCTCTACTAGTCTACCCTTCGGCTTTTATTTGCTACTTTGGGATAATTCATGTTAGATAATGATCACACACATATACACGGTTGTAAAAATCCTTCTAGTCTCCAACTAATCTCCATCCAGGCGCCAAGCAGGGCGTACCGCCTAGCATCTGCTTAAGCGTTAAGCGAGGCTTATGGCCTCAGTTAATCATCTATGTTAGCTATGAATAATTTTCATAGTTGTGGATGAAAACGTGCTAAATAGTGTGAAAAATTAAGTTGAAAATAAAATATTGTCTCCATATCTGACTGTAGAAATGAAAATTGATCTTTAATGTTTCATATAGTTCTGCATGAAGTATCTACAATTTGATTAAATATACGCAAGTTTATCAAAAATGTCCATTTTAGAATAATCCTCGATTAATCTCCACCCAGATGTTTAGTCTTAGTCCAAAGTATTTTGCGTCACTAGTGGGTATTTTGCAACATTGCACCCAGACTCCAAACCCACCTAGGCGATTTTTACAACATTGCACATTTATATGAATGCGTGTGTGTATTTTGCGCTCTCTCTCTCTCTCTCTCTCTCTCTCTCTCTCTCTCTCTCTACGTGTGTGCGTATGTGCGTGTACGCGTGTGTTTTTTCAGAGTATTCTCTTTGAGAGTAATAATATGAAGATGAAAAGCAGAATGTGTTCATATCAAGGTCATTCTGTTCATACTCTTCATTCTGTCAACCTAGTTGATGTAGGAAGGTCATCCAAATATTAATCTCTACCCCTGATATTCACTTTATTATCATTTCAAAAAGTTATTGCTTAACGGGCTATATTGTTTTCCATTATTTTTTTGTAAAAGCCGTCTTCATCCTTGAAGTATTTCTTAGTCATGAATTTGTCATTTATTACGCCAGTTATCTGTAATGCTTCTTTACTATTTTAAAGCATCTTATCTACTTTTGCTAATCGGAAACTGAACGCAAACAGAACGAGGCGTTATGTTTTTTTCACTTGATGCATGTTCTTTGTTCTGTTACCCCATAATTCTTCATTCTCAAGTTTTGATAAGGTATAGTAATAGTTAATAATTTTTTCAGCTTTGAAGTTTATAAGAATGAAATATGTTACCGTACTCACTTCAGGTTCTATTTTATGAGTAACATTGCATTTTTCAAAAACTATCGTTGAATGCGTTTTTTCAAGATTTACGACAATTTCGTAGCAGCTATTGTAATTTCTACCTTGCTGAGTTATCAGAGAGTTTTAGAGTCACAGCTTTGGAATACGATGCGTTATAAATGCAGAAAAGTTTGAGATCTGAATACTTCTTGAAACAACTGCAATTTGATTTCTTGAGTTTTCCAGCACAGCCAGGTTCAGAAATGTGCAAATTTAGTATGGGAGTCACATAAGTGCTTAATCTATCATATCTAGGCTATCTCACATTTGAATATTTTTGGGTTACTCTCAGTATATCTACTGCTGGTTTACTATATATCATTTTATATAGAAACTTAAATCAGCACGCGACTTAATGGCCAGAGAGTCTAGCGAAATATATGTATTATGTGTGACAATATTCAAAGAAGTCTAAGGTCTTAAGCTTAGCACAAGCTGGTTGTGGACTGCTCAAACATGAGATATAGTTGAGACAACATTTAGGCCAGAAATATCTATGACCATATGCTTGCTTAGGTTTGCCTTTAAAGCCAATTCTGCATAGCTATTAGATACCTCAAGTTGACCATATGGTAGCATGCCCTAACTCCTAAATGTTTTGGATAGACGATGATGGTAGCCTCGTTTTCAATTCTAGTTATTAGCTGAACCAGATCATGAAGTGTACCATATATCTTTATGCTTTCTAGAATGCTAAGGTGCAATTTGCATATTTAGTTACTGTTGCCAACTCAGATTGTATGTGAAATAATTTTAGAAGTGGGAAATTTGAGATATAGCTGAGACAACATTGAAGCCAGACATATTTGTGACCATATATGCTTGCTCATGAATGGCCTTCTATGTAGCATGTAGATGCTGCAAGTTGATGCAGTTACCATGTTGCATTCTGTCCTGAATTTTCGAATAGTGAATGACAGTAGCCTATTTTCTTATTCTACTTCTAGTTATTAATAGCTAAACCAGGTCATGAAGTTTACTCTTATATCTTTATGCTCTCTTGGATGGTAAGGTGACAATTTGCATGGTTAGTTACTAATGTAAATCCTGTTTTCTGCATAGGTCCTACCTCTAAACTTAGATAATTTGATGTAGAATCTGAGTTAGGAATTTAGCATCTATTATTTTACATGTATGTGCACACTGATTTGTATTTTCCATATTTTACATTAACCGTCCTAAATTTGCGCGCTTGTCGTTGTATTTGATTCTAATATATGCAACCTTTTTGCAGATGAAATAAAAAAGAAGGTTGAGGCAAAATTCAATGAGTTAGGAGGTATGTGTGAACGTGGAGAGCTAGATACTGAGAAAGCTTATGAGCTGTTCAAAGAGTTTGAAGATCAAATGGTTTTGGAATGTCAAGAATTAATGAAAGAAGAGCAACCAGCAGAAGAAGAGGGAGTGGTTGTCAAAGACAAAAGTCCAGTCCTAACTGATCCACCGGGCAATGGTCCCATTTTAAGGTGGGAATCTCGAGTTGTTTTCGCACCAGGTGGGGATGCATATCACCCAAAAAATAGAAAAGTTAAACTATCAGTAACCGTCAAGGAGCTTGGGCTATCTAAATATGCTTACCTTAGATTGAGGGAATTAGTTGGAAAGCGGTACCATTCAGGTAGAGATGAGCTCACTATCACCAGCGAAAGGTAATTTAAGCTATATGCCATATCAGTTAGTATTTTCATAGTTTAATTCGTTTACCAGAATAATGGTTAATGCTATTTTAGTAAATTTTGTTATTTTGCTAAATATTTAATTAAATTGCAGTTTTATGGCAACTTAATTTATGAATAGCATATAGTGACTTAACATCCTAATGATAGCCAAAAAATGTCTTTATGGATGTTCGATAATCTTAATTCATGAAAGGTCGTAACATCTCTTCACAAACACACACACAAATCTTTTTTTTTATAATACTAATTAACGAAAATGTCTATTTGAACACAAAATAGGACGTAAGATATCTTGGCCATTGGATCTTGTTGTGCTTACATATAAGGTTGAAATTAGGGAGAGATATACTGGTTGAGACCAACCGTGTCACAAAATGTGTCAGCTATTTGTGTTCTAATAGATGTAACTTCTTCTGTGTTTGTTGTTGTATGCAAATCAAAATATTGATTTTTTATCCATGTCATTTCTTCCAATAAGGCTATAGTTTGATTTTCTGCCACTTATTATAATGGTCTTCCCACTAATCCTAAAGTCACATATATAATACCAAGCAGATGTGTTTTTTTCTTCTTCTTTTATTCTACCCTATGGGATGCATGTTGACCATTAACGATGCATGACTATTTACGCATGTCCAACAATTTGAACAAACATCAGATTACCATTTGCACCGTTTACCATAAAAGCAGAATAACTTCTTGCATTAGTATGTCTATTTGTCCTTGCTATTAATTCTCATCTTCATTTTCATCCTCATATCCATAGATTTGATCACCGGGAGGAAAACAGAAAGGATTGTTTACGAACCCTCTATGCACTAATAGAAGATGCCATGAAAGCTGATAAATTGGTGGAAGAAGCAAGAAATGCTTACATTAAGGATAGACTACGATCCAATCCTCAGTTTATGGAGAAATTAAAGGCGAAGGTTGCAAATATGCATGGATCTACTTCAGTATCTATGTAACCTACCATATTTGTATGTTGCATCAAAATTTTGAAGTTATAATTTTTGGTGGTCTTCTAGTTATTACAGTCTCTTAGTTAATGTTCAAGATTTTGAGCAGAAATTGATACGTAACCTATATGTTGAATTTTTCTCTCTGATAATCGAAGCAGGCAGGTTGTATGCTGCATTACATCTGTGGCGCTCATTAAGTTCTCTGTTAACTAAATAGGCGAATTATTATTTATGGTGTAAAATTAAAAACACAACAATTGTGAATGGGTTCTAGCCCTGAGCGTGGCTAATTGGAATATTTGAAGCTGGTTATGTCTTTTGTAGTTTTGCATGTTGGAAGTTTTTGTACTTTGTTCCTTTTTCTTTTGCCTGATTATTAGCCGGTGGAAAACATTTATTTGTATTTGAAATTCTTGGGTTTTGGCATATTGGATTGATACAAGAATTACTAAAGAATTTCCGTGTTGTATCACTAGTTAATTAAATAGCCGAATCAAAATGTATAATTTCGAAATTTATACCGCTGAAAATCTGAAATTTATACCACAAAGCAGACATAGCATGTTGATGATGTCACTGTGGAGAGTAATTATTTAATTGTTGGTGGTATTTCTTAATTTCGGCACCAAGGAAACAACAGTAAACGTTAGTGCATTAGTTGTCATCATCGCCTTTGACTAAGGGAATGAGTGCATGGCAAATCGCCTTTTAAAACAAAATTAAATTAGAAAATTGATTATTTATTTACTGAGGGAATGTTACACTACCAAAATCGATCAAACTATCCAACAAAACTATTCAGGGTTAAAGTATGCATTTGTAATCAGCAGTTTTACAAATTCCATATAATTTGAGGAAAAAAAATGTAAGAATTCATAAATGGAGAGAGAGAATTAGATGAAGTTCGAATATCTTTTTAATGGTTTGGATATCCCGTATTAATAATAATTTAAATTTTGTACAAAAATGTAACTTGTACCTAGACTCGAGCCAGGTTGGAACGCACGAGTGTTATAATGCACGGTCTTCTTATTCAAACTCAGACCAAACATTTGAATGCTTAAAGAGCCAAATCTTTCTCTTCTGAAGCCTATATTTAAACAACATAGTTTTAAATATTTTATGATGTGGGATTTATGTCCATTCTCCTGTACTTCTTCCCTAAATCTCTACTTCTCAAAGAAATGAAACATACTTGCACAAAATTTATAAAACTTCACTAGCTCAATTTGATATACTTTACAACCGCAGTGGTTGATGTGGGTTCTGTAATGTACTAAAGGTAACCAATAGTGATAGTAGATAAGATGAGATTGTTAAATAATTGCAATAAAACTCAGTCTTTTAATTTATACGACCTTTCATATTTTATGTTAACGACTGTCATTTTTTATTTATGTAATATTTATTTATTGATGCTTTTTATTTGACAGAGATAGATCGAAGAAAAGATTTATGTTCGTTTTTTTCCTTTCATCTTTTTTACTTTCTCTCTCACTTATTTGAAAAAAATCACAATGAACAAGTCCGTCTTCTTCATCCTTTTCTTTTCACAAATTCATCCAAAAACAAATTCATCTTTCAAATATACGTAAGCTCCTAGTACATGGTTTCTACAATTATCCAAAACTTTCAATCTTCAGTACATAAGTTTGCAGGATCATTGTGTTAACCCCAGGGCTGTTATGGTAATGGTTACCATCATCATTTTACAAATACTGCTACCGTACTTTTTTTTACTGGTACAGTAAAAGTGCTTACCATTACTGATTTACTGGCACACCGAAGACTGATATACCGATAAACTGGTAACTAATAAACTGATAATGATAAATTACCGTTTTCTGAAAAGTCAATAACGTGACATGTTTTTTGCACTATAACGATGATTCATCATACAATTTATAGTGTTACCTAATAAAAAATATTTTTTAGGAATAAAATAAGTGCAGTTAGCATTATTCGATCTAAATTACTGAACTAAATTTAATCATTTGTTTTATTCTAAATGCCTATAAAAAGCATATTACATTAATATCCATGTATTATCAATTGACTAATAAATTTACCATTACCGCTGGTTTTGAAAAATATTACCGATGATTTGTCGTAGAATACGGTAAATTTACCATTACAGTTGATTTTGAAAAATATCACCGATGATTTGCCATAGAACATGGTAAATTTACCGTTACCATATCGATTAAACTGGTATATCGATTTGATTCAAAAATGGTAACCGTTTAACTGGTAATGGTATGGTAACGGTAAATTTACCATTACCATGACGGTCATAGTTAACCTTGGGGCGTGGAGACGTATCGATTCCAATATAAATGTGTCGAATTTGCCTTCCAAGGCAATGATCCGTCCAGGACACAACAAAGTCCCATTGGTATCTTTACTTATCATTCATAATTTTTCTACAGTTTATATGACATGTTCTTATTGTTCTGACCCCTAAATTCTAATAATTTGAAAGCGAAATTCAAATTATGAAATAATAATACATAAATGTAAATGTTAAAGAGGTTGATCACTGGCCTATAATATAAAGTGAAGTTAATAACTATAACTAAAGCGGAAACTTTTGCTAAATTCTAAAATGGTGTATAATAGTAATTTAGTCAATTCAGATATAAACAATGGCAATGTAATATTTGTATCGAACAATTTGAATAAAATCAACATAATAAATAAAGCAATCTGTAGTTTTATGGGATGCTAGGTTTTCCGTTGCCTCTCTGTATTCCGTTGTTATCAAACCTTTCCACATCGAACTCATATTTTTCATCGCCTTATTCTCTCGACCCTCCCGTTATTCAACTTAGCCTTACCCACTTTTCCTTCATTTTGTTCTTTGCTTGCCCGTTGCTGGCCTTTTCCCTACATCCCTCAAAGTCATAATCCTTGCTCACCCTATATCTACTTTCCTACCGACGTCTCGCTCATCGATCTTCTCCGCGCCGTGGTTAAATCCTAAAGGTCATGACCCCCAACTTTTGTTAGTTTTGGATTCTTGTTACTCCTTTTCTCCATGTAACAGCTTTCCAGTCACTCTTGGAATATTTCGAGTTTGCCATGGTGCCCTGTCTCGTCCATCTTGTAATCTATTCTACTCGACTCTGCCTTGATGTAGTTCGTATCATCTTTGTTTGGGTGTCGATTTGCAGGTTTCTGTTGTGGGTTATGTTTGATATATTTTTATGGGTTTCCTTTTTGTGTGGATATGGGTTTCTATTAAGCCAAGAATTTGACCTAACTTAAATGCTTAAGAATGAGATTGAATGTTACTTGAGGAGTTCCTCTATGAAATGTATGCAAATACAAAATAAAAGAGTCCTTTTTCATAATTTATCGATTATGATTAAACTTAAACGACAATTAAAGTCCAACTCAAGCTTTTTTTAATGCCTTGGTCACAAATGAAGGATGAGGGAAGAGAACAAAGTAATTCATCTCTTCTTAAATAAGGGGTATGCCTATTTATAGAAAAATTACATCACTGGATCTTTGACGTGTGGTACATATATCATCTTTGGACGGTTAAGTTCATCATGGATAAATGATGATGTGGCATGCTATCAGCATGACATATGGAATTTCTAGTGCGAGTTACTTCTTTTCTTCATTTTCATGCCGGCGTGGCACAACTGGGATAACAAGGAGTTGACACGTGGATAATTCTAGCATTTACCATGACTTTGATATTATTTTGCTAGAGGTTCGATAATGATTTTTAGACCTTAGATAACCGTTACATGTAGACTTGCATTAGCACCATTCTTGAGCTTTTGATATTCTCATCTTAGTTCACTAGTAGCCACTAGTTCAAAGATGTGATAACCGCTTCTTCAAAGCCTCGATAGCTTCTTCTATAGACCTACGTTAACCCTCATTTTAGACATGAGATAGCAAACTTTCGATAGCTTTCACTTTTATTTATGCGATAGCGTTCTCTTTAGACATGTGATAGCTCTATCGTTAAACATGTAAAAGCTTTATCTCTTGACTTGTTATAGCTCTACCTATAGACACGTGATATCTTTTTTCTTTACACATGTGATAGCTCTATCTTTGGATATGTGATAGCCTTCTCTTTAGGAATGCTTAGATCTATCCTTAGACATGTGATAGCTTTAACTTTAGACATATCATAGCTCTACCTTTCTCTTTAAGCATGTGATAGATTTCTCTTTAGACATGCGATAGCTGTATCTTTAGATATGCGATAGCTTTTCTATACTTTCGATAGCTTGTCTGTGGTCCTTTATAATTTGCTTACTCTTGTTATGTTCCTTTGCTTCGAACTTGCTATTATTTTATTTTTTCCTACTACAAAAGGGTATAACATTTGCCTCCCGAAGAGTTTGCTTCTGCTTTAGCTTAAACTCTTTACTTCTTTCTCTTATTCCAATTTTTATCCAACTTTGTTCTTAGCCACAACAGATTTTCTTTTTTAGAGCTACTTATTTCCTTTAGTTTGAAGCTCCGTTGATCCTGCAATGTCACTAAACTAACCAGTAAACACTTATTTTTGAACAAAAGTCTTGTTTTTCATATTTAGTTCCTGTTTTCCTTTGATCTTAGTTGGTTTGGTCTTGTTGTCATTTTTTCTTTAAAATGTTCTTCCCTATAAAGTGGCCACTTATCTATAGATAATCCATAACTTTTCATACGTTAACTCGACTCTTGAGGTTTTTCTTGGTGTGCATGATGAATTCCTTATCAATAAATCCTTTCTTATCAAGTGCTAATTTGATCAATCGCTAGTCGGACAATCTTTACGTTCTGTTGATTTTATTTAATTGTTTGTCATCCGTACTCTTTCTTCTGCATGGTTGCTCTGACCATGCACGAGTGGCAGCGTCGAATGGTTATTTGGACCATTCTTAGTGTCCTCTGTTAGACATTATCATGGTTTCCTTTGAAATGATGCCAAAGGGTTTCTAACATTTTTGCTGGGTGCCTCAAAACTTGGCCAATGGCTTTTAACACCATAGAGTATAGGGTGTGCCTTTGCTTAAAGAATCTTACCGACCTCATTAGGCCGAAAACTTTATTAAGCATAATGCATCTTAAACCGAGGGTCGTCTCATTATTTATACTCGTCGAGAGTATGAGTAAATTTTTGTGTGGAATTTTTTATTTGTAAGGTTTTTGGTTATTGAACCAAGGTTAAGCTTTTGAAAATTGGTTTTCAAAATATTTTATTTTGAAAATTAAATTCACAAATTTCTTTTTGACCAGGTCTCCAATTGGTATATCGATGAAACTTTTGTTGTTTTCTTTAGAAATTGAATTTTCAAACACTAATTCTGGAAAATTCTTTATTGAAAATTGGTTTTTTGAAGACTTTTCCTTAGATCACATCATTTTCTTTATTCAAAAATTCTTTCTTAATAGACAAACCCAAAATCAATCTTTATTTCTGCCTCCGAGGCTAAATTCGATTTGAATTGTGAATGCACTTCTTTGGCTATCGAACCTATTATACATTTTTTTTCTTTTTTCGTATTCATCCAATGACATGAAGTATGGTCTCAAATGTCTAGATTTCCATGTTCTAGCTATGCTGTTTCCATCTGGTCCGTTTAATCGGTAAGCCCCTAAAGGTATAACTTCATGGATGACTAAGGGCCCTGCCCAATTTGGTCCCAAAGATCCAGCTGCTTCATTTTTTATATTTTCCATTACCCTTTTGGGTATCAGATTTCTATTTCGAATGCCATTCCTCTCACTTATAATATTTTGAAATTCATATTTGGTACTCCATTGTTTGCATGGCGGCCTCATCTCTTAACTTACTGATTAGGTCTAAGGATTCCTTTATAATTCCTAATTAGGTCCATATGCATATGTTGCTCTTTAATGTGATGAAATTTCAACTTCGATGAAATATGGCCTCAATTTGGTATGTCAAGGAATATGGTATTTTGGCAGAAGTTCTATATAAGATGAGAGGAAGTTCGTGTATCCAGTTTACCTTAATTCGATTTAGTAGCTTTTTGAGAACATACTTAAAGGTTTTATATGCATCTTTTATTACCACATTGTCCTTTGGATGAGCTACCAAAGAAGAACTCTTCATTATCCTATTATTTTTGCAAAAGCGAGTGAATTCTTCGCTTTTGAACTAGGTTTCGTTGATGAAATTTTTTGTCTCACAAAACACCCAATTGATTATAGAATAATTATAGATCAAATCACTTCTATAATTATGAATCAACACATTTAAATGGTATTAAATTTTCCTTAAGGTAGTAACTATGTCACTATTTTCTTATACAATTTGGAAGAGATACTTCAACTACCAGTTATAATGCTTAGGTTAGCTTAGATACCAGATTTAACAAAGTAGGAACTCAATAGAATCTACTAAAAACAGAAAATAATACGTACAGTAAAGTAAAGGGAACAAGAATTTATGTGATTCAGATTTTAGAGAATCCTACGTCCACGGATCAAATCCATTATTATCTTTCTTCTTCCTCGTATACTGATTTTAGTGGAAGAAAAGAGTACAAGAATATCAGGTAATTTTTTTGATCCAAAGGCCCTTTTCTCTATTACAATACCTTTACAATTATAACATAAAATCCTCATGGATTACTAATATCACTCCTATACATTCTTCCCCCATCGTCGATATAGCTACATGTCTTTATCCGTTGATTGTCGCAATGTGCATTGATTGTTGACATGGCCATAGAGAGGAGAATTGTTTTTGGCGGAGAGATTTAGGTTTAGGTGGGATGATTTGATTTTGGAATGTTATATTTGAAATTAGTAAATGGATTGATTCACTGTTGCTTTGGTACTCTATGAAGCCCAGATGGGTCATTAATAGAGTTAGGGATATGCCATAGGGGCAATTATGTAATTTGTTACACAACTAACTCGATAACCAATCTTGTTCGGAAAAAAAGGTGTTTTCTTTCTATTATATACTTGATATAATGTGTTATATATTAATTAATTAATTTAATGAAATGTATATTTAATAGAAAATCCATAAATAGTATGTTTTGTGATAATAGTTACAAAGTATTATAATCGTGAGTAATTTATCACAATTAAAATAAATATACCATTTTAAATATTCGTAATCAAGATGTATCAAGATAGATATCGATATATCCTTTGAGAGTAGTGTACGTAATGCTCTTTAAATGTTAGGCAACGTATTGCTCATGGCTACGAGGGTAACAAGGGGTTACGTACTAATAGTTATTGGATCACTATGGAATGACTCACTCGATAGTTTTCAATTGGTTAATGTAACTAAGGTCAAACAGAAAATATTGATATGACTAATTTACATAGTTCTCTTGCCTTGAGAATACTGTTGATCTTCAACGTGGAAGCTCTGCTTTGATCATAGTCAAATGACACGTCGTCCGTTGAACGACTATAATTGGGTCAAAAGGAAGTAGTAGAAGTGAAACACTATTCAAGAGAGGAATCGTCTCCTCAATTATATGAGATTAGTATCACAGTCAATTGAAGTCACTTAAAGTCAAAGTCTTTGACCTATGCATTTCAATTAATAATAATTGTTATTATTAAACCAAAGATTTTGTGTTTGGACTCTAAAGCTGAATATGGATGATACTGAAATTTTGACCATTACCAAATTCCATAAGTCTTAGTTTTGATGAAGAGAAATAGTGTAAATAATCGTTACCATCAGGTAGTGTTGTAAAAATTGGTCTAGGCGGTAATCGGTGCAAGGTGCCCAGGCGGTAATTGTTGCTAACCGCCTCGCCTGACATGTACTCTGAAATTCTAGGTGGTCTCCCCGCTTAATCGTCGCCTAGGACGGTACAATGCCGCCTATTGCCAATTAAAAGGGAATATACTCAATTTTATTGATAAATCCGATTTTATTTTCCCAATAACATTTTCTCAGCCCAACAAAAAATAAAAAAGCCCATATCCATTTAACTATAGGAATGACCGGTCCTCTTAACCTAAACTACCAGGAATCAAAATGCACGAACAAAATTATTGGAACCCTAGTTCTCCCTTCTTTCAATTTCAACTTGTTCATTCAGCTATACAAAAGACCGAAGAGCACTGATGAAGAAGGACGATGAGCACCGAAGAGCATCGACGACCGTGGTTAAATAATATTAAACATTGCATACAATTTACAAGTGGATATGCAATATAAAATACATATGATTTACAATTATGGAAAAAAAGTATGTAAATAACATATTACTTCGATTTAACCTACGTGCATCTCTGCCTTCATACCTGAAAAACACAATTATAACCATTAATTATATAAGTAGTATAGTGTTTAACGACTAATTTTCTATCGGATTAGAAAATCTCCGATAAAATTCTAATTAAAAATAACCGCAAGCGCACGACGTACAATTTTAGTACGTGGCGAGTACGGGTCGATCCATAGGAAATTGTATTGATTTAAAATTCTACTCAATCAAATTAAAATAAGATTTGAAGTTGTGTTAAGCTAAAAATATAAAAACTAGCAAAAACAAAGTGAATAAAAATATGAGAGTAGAAGGCAATTTAGAGGCAAATCCCTTCTCATGATCGTATAAATCAACACAAATGAAATTATGATCTCTCTTTTTATGTCATTAGTGAATTTAGTTGACATGTTTATCATAAGTATGACTTATTTGTCCTATCAATTAGCCCAACATATACCATCAAACTTTAATATACCGACTAAGCCACTTGTTAAATCTCATGAAAATGAAAATGAAGTTGAAAACAAAATCTATTCTAAGCATGATCTATTTACTATTGATTAGTAATATAGACCATCAAATTTTGATTCTCAAATCCACTTCATTACCAATATCATATGTAGATGAATATGTAATTTATTTTATGTTTGTTTAAGCATAGCTTATTTGGTGTCAACAACATAAGCTATCAAATTCAAGCTAAAACAACAAATTTAAACCACATCAAATATTGTCACTAAGCACAAAAAAAGATCAAAAATTAGCAAAATGCTGAATCTACATGATTAAGAGAACTTCATTTCCCCTAAATTAAAGGGATTTAGCTTCTCATATTTGTTATCATTTCAAAAAATGTAGAGTTCAACTTGAAACAAAAAAGAGAAAAATGCAAGCTAATTAAAATAAAAAGTGACCTAAACTACCTGCATAAAAATAAAAACGAGCTACTAACATAAAAGAAAAGAAAAGAGAAGAACTTGAATTAAAAATGCACGAATTCGAATTGCATATAAGTAAATTACATGAAAGAAGGCTAAGAAGCCATTAAAAAGAAAAGAGAGCTTTTGTTTATTTTTTGGGCCTAAAACTAAACTAACTAAAGAGGAGGCTAAGAGCTCATTACATGAAACATAAGGGGCATTTATACATGCCTAAAACCCTAATGCATATTTTTAGGGACTACCTAAATTGCCCTTGAGGAAGTGTGATCATCAAGTTATCATTAACAAGTAATTAATCCACCATTATATATGCATGTGCTTTTAATCTCCACTAACATGTGCATTAGCTCCTAATTGAAGATCATGGTAAACGGGTAGGTGGGGTCCTCCATGTTGCATGAAATGATTTATTTCTATCTTTATTTGTTTCCTTTTCTTATGCATGCACATTTTCATGAAGCCTTTTTCGAAATTCACTCAAATTCCTACAAAACAACATTAAAATGTCCAAGTAAATTATCTTAAATTAAATCATAGACAATGGTGACCAGTTTGCCCATCTATAAAGATGAATAAATGATGATTTAAAAATAATTTAAATTTTGATTTAAACATATTAAAATACCATATATGCTCATTTATTTAATTAAATTAGATTAAATATGGATGTAAAAATATGCACATTTACATGCACATCAAATACCCCCAGACTTATCTTTTTATTTGTCCTTGAATGAACTAAAACTAAAATAAATATGTTTTCATAGGAAACACGATTGCATTGAGCATATGCAACAAGCCATTAAACCTCTACGTGTTTCTAGTAGGACAAGTGTTGTCTCATGGGGTTTTCAGCGGATATTACCGAAAAAAATCCTAATGCAACATAAAAAATTCTTAAATGCAAGATTTATTTACAAAGATATGGATTCAAAATTTTAAAAATATTTACAAATGAAGAATTTACTTTTAAATTGACATGAATAAGTTAAATATAAGTTTTGGTCATTATCATGAAATTTTAGTCATTTTACTCGTCAAAAAATCCGATGAAAATTTAGTTATCATAACATCAAACTTAAGTTTGGCTAGTTGTTTCGGTTGATAACATAATGCAACTATGAAGTAGATCCTTAGTTGATTATCAAAGTTTTTCAAAGTGGTATTTTCATATCTTTCGAATAACAAGTCAAATCGAATAAGTATAAATAGTGCTTGGATTTCAATTGCTTACTCTCTCTATTTTTGAAAATTTTATTTATATTAACAATATTTACACATGCCTAAATCAGATAAACAAAGGCCAGGTATAATACTCATGCACTGCTTTCGGGCTTACGTGAGGAGGGTATAGAGTGTGGCGATTGAGCACACACGTATATACACCTATCGACTATAGGCATTATTAATAAAAGAATTTTTATATACATACACCTAACTCAGATAAACTGACGCCATATATACCGATCGTGCACTACCTTTTGGGCTTACGTGAGAAGAGTATAGGGCATGACGAGTGTGCATACTTGCGTGTGAACACAAGACTCTAGGTGTTTCTTATTTTTATAAAAACCATTTTTTTATGTTTTATATATATACACACATATTATATACATATATTTGTTTTTTTATGAAGAGAGAGTTTTACAATATCATCTTAGCACCATTTATCTTAAAAGATCAAAAAAGTTATGTTCTTTACTTTAAATCCACTACTTTTTAAAAAAAAAATTCAACTAGGATATACTTCATAATTATCACCCATGAATCTTTCAAAATACTTGTTAAACCATTGTTACTTGTGATCAAACTTTGTTTTTATTTTTGTCGAGACAAATAAATTTTCAAAAATTTCAATTTAATAACCAAAACCATATATTTATCCTACAACTTTTTTTCAAAAGTAAATTCATATGCTAAAAAGAATTTTTTTTTGGAATTTTTGTTTTTTTTAAAATTTGAGTTTTAGAAAAAATGAAAAAAATAAATCATGAAAAAATAAAATTACCATGAAAAATAAAAAATGAAGATGAGACTCCCCCTCACACTTGATCTTGACTGTATTCCCACAGTCAACCCGAGTGAAAGAAGAAAAATAAAATAAAATATGACCTATATTTACATGAACGAATGGTTATTATTTACACGACATTAGAAAATATACTATTAAAGTGTAAATGAAACGGTCTTTCGAAGACCAATTCATTTGTCTTGTCAAGTATGCAAGACATAGCTTAAGCATAATAAACCAAACCATAAAAGATTAAAGTTGAATGTTGATTTGGAAAAACGAATGTCATTTTATTAAAAATTGTATGAATTGTTTTATTTTCATTGATTTTTGGGGTATAGAGCGATTGGTTGAAGTACAACTGTATTTTCACCAAATTGAAATTCAAGCTCATCATTGACAAATTCTTCAAAATTATTGATTTTAAAATCAAAATGGTGATTTAAATCTTCCCCTTCAGAATTTAACAACTCATCTTCGAAAAGTCCAAAAAAATTTTGTTCACTAAATTCATATACCTTTATTGAATTATTCACAACTCCATTGCATATATCATGTTCAAAACCCAAAGTTGTTGTATTCAATTTTTCTAATAGAAAAAAGGAAGTTCGAATTTTAAATTTGGTTCCACACTCTCAAAAGAATTGAAATTCAACTCAATTACCACACTTTCAACAACTTCATTAACATTGTCGTTTTCAATTTCAAAAGAAAATCATCAATTTTAGTAAAAGATAGATTATTTTTTGACTTGTCACATATTGGGATTTGATTTTGTTTCTCACGTTGTTTCATGTATGTTTCAAACAACAAATCTATGTGATCTTTGTGAATTTCATCCATTTGCTCAGAAAAATCAATTTTATAATTATTAATTTGAGAATTTTCAATTTTAAATTGTCGAGAGTAAAATTTTCACCGTTATTGAAACTGCTTCCATTGCCAAAATCATTTAAACAGTTGTTTCCATTTTCGTTTTGATTTTGAAATTCATTTTGGAGTTTGAAATTGAATAGGCATGAGTTATAATCAAAATCATTTGAATTTTGAAGTGATTCAGATTTTGAGTATTTTGAAATCCTTAACTTAAGTTATTGCACAAATATGAACCGTAGAAATCATTTACCTTTGACCATTTTGTGTAGAGAGTTCAATAAAGACGAAATAGTTTCAATACTCTTTTTAAGAGTTGAGGGTTGTTCATTATTTTGAAAACTCTGTGGTTCAAAATTAGAAGTGTTTGCATAACTGTTGTCATATCTATAAGAATTTGGTGTGAAATTATATGAATTACATTGATTTTCACAACTATTGTAAAACTCTGGCGAGTAAGAAAATTCGGACATTTTCAAAAATGTTTGTTTTCTTAATAATAAAGAAAAAATATTTACCAAAAGGAATTTATTTTTCAAAAGAAAATTTTGACTATTGTTTTTGTTTTTTGGATTTTCAATTTTTTTTATATGCTTTTTCTGAAAACATAATATTTTTTCTTGGATTTTTGTTTTTCTAAAGAAAACTAATTTAATTTTTTCTTTGAACTTTTGATTTTGGTTGAAAAATTTCGAAGGATTTAAAAACTAAGTTAAGAAATATTTACAGTTTTTTTAGTTTTGGCTTTTGAATTTTTTTCCCTTTTTTTTTAAAATATGCATGAACTAATGCAACTAAATGAATGCAAAGGACTTAAATATTTTGTTGTCCTTAATAGCTCATAAGCTAAAACTATATAATCACACCTTGTTTCAATTCAACAAGATTGTTCTTAGCTAGATAACGGGCAGGAGTTATCGGTGCATCATAAATCACCGTAGCAATGCAACCGAATGTTTAAGTTGTGAGAAATGCGGAATACAGATCTTAAGGCTAGGATTAACACTAAAGGGGAAGGGGTGAATATTGTTTAAAGAAATTACTAAATCTTTTTGATTTTTTTTAATTTGAACACAAATGTATGCAATATTCAGACACATATATGATCACAAAATCAAACACAGATGCAGAAATAAAGTAAAAGCAATAAAGGAAAGAACATACCGGATTTTATACTGGTTCGGAGTTACCCTACATCCAGTCCCGCACACAAGTACAGATTTCCTTTCAAAAGAAATTGTACAATTACACCCTCGATTTCAAAGCTACGAGGTACACCCTCCAGATTCACAATCCTCTGCGTAGAGATACTTGATTTCCTTGGCAACAAGTTCACCCAATTGATTTCCAAGGCTACAATCACACCTTTTCTCGCTTGATTGATTTCCAAGGCCACAATCATACCTTTCTCGTTTAATTGATTACAAAGAAGCCTATAACTTTGAATAGCACTGAGGATCTTGTTGAGATAGCGATAGAGAATCAAACCAGAGATAATCTAGTTAGATTCAATGTTAATTTCGGCGGAGTAATGTCAGGATTGCGTATAAAGAAATATGGAAGAAGAAGAGGAGTGAAAACCAGAAATGATTACAAATTCGTTCGAAACCATCCCCATTTATAGTAGAACAACTGCCATGTCCATTCATGAAGGGTATGACGAATAGACACTTCTTTTGAAATTCAAATTTTGAAATCAACTGCTACCATGTCGACATGGGGTACTTGAGGATGTCGACATGCCAAAGGAATTTTTGGTGATTTATTTTTCTTTGAAAATAACTTCTATCTTATATTAAAACTATTTTAAACTTTATAAATATACTTAACTATAGTTAAAATACCTAAGTAAATATAGAGAATAATATTTTGGTGTGTATATATATATATATATATAATTTTACTATAATTTTATATTTAAATCTAAGTATAAATATTAAAAATTAAATATATTATTATTAAAAGATAGTTTAAAACCAAGGGTAATTTGATTTTGAAAAATAAAAATTATTTTAAGGCTAAAAGTATTAAAACTAGGATAAATGTTTTTGATTCTTTTAAAAGGAAGATTTTGAAAACATTTTGAAAACAAGATATAATTTTGTAAAACATTTTGAATAAAAGTTAGCGGATACAAAACAATGTTCCACTAGATTTTTCGTAGGTTCCATCCCTTTAACAGGCTCGAAGTGGATTCCATTTCACGAATAAATTGGATTCTAAGATGCCGGTGCTTTTCTTGGAGTTTTAACAAAATTG
Source organism: Allium cepa (assembly GCA_030765085.1). NCBI lineage: Eukaryota > Viridiplantae > Streptophyta > Magnoliopsida > Asparagales > Amaryllidaceae > Allium > Allium cepa. The sequence continues at coordinate 734,205,382 of CM060943.1, forward strand.
CTAATTAAATTACTTATTGAAATCTTGAACTCTTGATAATCTTGATATTCATGAGTCTTCTATCTTGATATCTTGAATATCTATACTGTACAGTATTCATTCTTGGTACCTGCATGGTTAAATCCTGCATACACATATATATCTAAACTATAATGTTAGTATTTATATTTTATAACAATTCCTAAGGTTGTTGTCATCAAAACCATCATCTCAAGGACTAACAATCTCCCCCTTTTTTGATGACAACCTTTGTTTATAAAATATTATTCTATCCTTATAACTCCCCCTAAAACTAATAACTCCCCCTTAATCTATGCCTAATTATCCTATTTTATACTTTTCTCCCTTCGTCATTAACAAAAACCATCCTAAAACCATATAACTATAAGACTCCCTCTTAAACTAATACTAGAACAAAGTATAGTAAATGGAATGTGAAAGACATTAACATAATTATATTATAATTATTCAATACATAGATATGTATAAGTATATTTCAACACACACATCAAAACCAATCATGTCAGACAAGTCAAACAAATCAATCAAGTCAAACAAGCCAATCAAGTCAAACAAGCCAATCAAGTCAAACAAGTCAATCAAGTCAATCAAGTAAAACAAGTCAATTCAATCAAACAAGTCAATCAAAACATACCAAGCAAATCAAAAACTAATAATCCTATGTTATAAGACAATACTACAAACTCTCCCTAAATAAAATACACTCCTTATGTATACATGTATTGAATTTGTAGTTTGCAATGTAGTACGAAATGTATGACAAATGCAATGTAACATGAGATGATATGCAGAATGAAGTGCAACTTGTGATATAAATGATTATGATGTAATATGCAATGAAATGTCATATGTAATGTTTGTGTCAAAAATGAGCACAACACTCTTCGGGAGTCGTTGAAGAGATAATAACGAAGAATGTAAATTCAAAACAGATATTATCTAGCATAAACTCCAATCAGCAGTAAAATAAATGCGTAGACAAGCGATTTATAGTGGTTCGGCGTGTTGCCTACGTCCACTGTGAAGTGTTTTGATGTTTTATTGATTCTCTTTTAATGATTACAAGTTGTTGCAGCAATCAACAGCAAGTTACAACTGGAAATTCGAAATCAACAGTAAAATTATGATGTAGGATGATGGAGATCTCGATCCGGCAGAGTCTGGGCGCTTGAGAGTTGAAGGACCCCTTTTCTGTTGGCCCTGGGGCTCTATTTATAGGCGTAGACTGCTGATATTTCGCTGAAAACTCGGGAGACCACTTCTGGCACGTGAGGGGGCCCACACGCCCGGTCTCAGGAAGTTTGGGCCCACTTTGGCATCGGTTCGAACTCCATTCGAACCGATCAAGAATTCATCCAATTGAGGCGAAATTTGGTGTGGACACTCTTCGACATGAATGCAAGCTTCTGTGAAAATTTCATGGCATTTAGATCAGTGGATTGAGAGATATAATGGGTTCGAAATGGGGTTCACTGCGTGGCTGTTTGGTTCGAAACCATGCGTTCGAATCGATGGTTTCGAAACCATGGTTGCACGTGTCTTCGTGTTGACATGGAGAGCATACTTCGCCTCGATCCGGGTTTCGCTTCGAGTTGAATGCTTCGACTCCATATACTTCGGCGCATTCGAACCGATGAAAGACACGTCACCTTGGCCAGTTGACCCAGTGGATTCGACCGAAGATTCTTTGATGGATTCGAACAAGGCATCTGTGATGGGTTCGAACAAGACTTCTGTGATGGGTTCGAACAACCGAAGCTTAGTGGATTCGAACAAGGATTCTTTGGATGGGTTCGAATGAGGCTCTGTCAATGGATTCGAACAACTGATGCTCGATGGATTCGAAGGTGATGGAGTCGAACCCGAGGCGCGTTGATGGGTTCGAAGTAGATGGATTCGAAGGTGATGGAGTCGAACCCGAGGCGCGTTGATGGGTTCGAAGTAGATGGATTCGAAGGTGATCGGTTCGAACCATTGATCAGCCATCGGTTCGAAACTTTGGTTTCCCCTCCAAATTGAATCGATCATAACTTGAGCATATGAACTCGGATTGACTTGAAGTTTGAGATGCTGACTTCTACGGTATTTTTTGTCATGTCCTATCAATTGTAGCTCAATCTGGACTCGGACAAAATTCAGCGATATCCATAGCAAAACGAAGTATGACCAATCTCTGAGACGAACTATTCTCCGTTTTTCGATCGATCTTTTGGTATCGCGGCTTTGCCAAAAAGCGGGATAACATTTTGCCCCCCAAAGTACGTCTTGTGGGAACATGACGTGCTTTGAATAGCTACAACTTCTCTTCGAACAATCATTGCTCTCTTTTTGTTGAGACTCGTACTCTGTATTGCTGCAACCTTGCGTTGACATGATTGATTGCTGTATAATAGCGCTTAGCCGTTGGCTGTTGCATTTGTAACAAGATAAGTGTTTGATCCCTGCAAATGCTTAGAATCGAATGTTAGTTCGATATATATGCACATATGCTAGTTTGATCTTTGTTACCGTCGTGCGTCTACAAGTCGTTGTTAGTTTGGTTTGCTATTGAATTTCATATCGATTCTCTCCTGAACCGATTTTGAAATTTGAATTGAGACAACGCTTGATGGTTATTTTGAAAGGTTCCTTCGTATCGATCCTCTCCTGAACTGATGTAGAAGGTTGAAGGAAACGACTCTGCGTTGCGTGATTGCAATGCTTCGAACCGATGTGTTGGAGTATAGATGGGTTCGAAATCCACATTCGTATGGATGGAGTATACTTGTGTTGTGATGGGTTCGAAACTGACATTCGAGCCAATGTGAAAGGATGGATTCGAACTAGCAGTTCGTATCGATAGGTTATGGATGGATACGAAGTCGTTGATGCGAACAAGGGCTTCGAATCGACGCGCCCACTGTTTGTTTCGCATCGATGCAGCTCGTCACTCTGCTGTGTGCTTCGTATTGATCAAGTGTGGGGGTAACTTCAAACCCATAGGGCCCTAGGCGGATGGTTTCGAAGGCCGACTTCGAATCGATCTGGCATTTTACCGGTTGTGACCGGTTGGGTTAACTGGGATACGAAGCGGCCCGGTCAAAATCCACACTCCATATAAATAGCAGTGGGCCTGCCACTTTTTCACTTTTCACTTTTTACTTTTGCCTTGATTTTTCTGTGCTACGCATCGTTTCGAAGCTTCAAAGGAGAAAACACTGCATCGCGTATTCGAACCAATCCAGATCCAAGACCTTAACTCCTCGAATCCATCACATAAACTAGGTAATTAGCCTCGAATCCAAACGGCAAAGTTACTTCGAACCTATCTCATCTTCATCGATTGCGTAGTCTCAAGATAGGCAAAATCAGATCTGGTTTGGGGGGGCTTCGAACCGATGCCTGGATTCGAGTTCGAATTGATGATGGCAGTGTCATTCATTGTTGGATTTCGTATCGATCTCTTGGATGACCTTATGGAGGTGACGCAGTTCGCACCGATTGATGGATTCGATGGGTCCATTCGAATCGATGAATTCGAAACCATCGGTTATCGATTCGAAGTTCGCAACTTTATATCGATTACGAAGAGGATCGATTCGAACGATATCGATGTTAAGTTGGGGGTTTTTGATCGGTACGGACTAGCCAAACAAGGATCGATTCGAAGTCATCCATTTTTGATCGATTCGAACTCGACACCTGATCATCGTTTCGAAGCGCGCTTTCCAGTCATCGATTCGAAGTGATGTTGGGTTGGTTTCGAACGAGGTCTCTGTGATCGGTTCGAACCCTTTATGATGGATTCCAAAGTTTGACGCTTCTAAGCATAACTCCGACGAGCTTCATCCTTGCATATTTGGACATATTAAACTACATACTTGACCACCTTTCGAAGCTCGTCGATGGAACGATAACAACTTCTATTGAAATCAAATTTCCATCATACAAACGGTTCAACAATGACGGTCAGCGATGACGGTCATTATAACTGGACTCCGTAGCTTTGTCGTTTGCATATTTTCTTTAACTCCACGATATTTATTCAAGTAATACATGGCACTGCACAACATACATTCATACACTTTACGTTGGGGAACGCACGGGTCCTTTGTCGTCTAACGATGGTTTCTCATGAGTTAGCTAGTTATGGAAACTTCAAGTTCGCAACAGCCGGAGGTTCAAAGCGCAGCTGCTCCGAGATTAGAGGTTCCAGATATTGAACCTGAGATCATTGGTCCGGCCCCGGACGAACTTCCTAATGCGTCTTTCATTGCCAATCCGTCGGATGCCGTTCAATCGAATATTTCTAAAGACATGTTAGGGAGAATATGCTTGAGGCACGGTCTGTCACTGGATGACGTGTTATTGCCAGGGCCGAATGATAGACCACACAACCCGCCGGAGGGGTATACAGCATTTAATAGCCACGCGTGCGCGGTCGGGACACTTCCTCCATTCAACGAGTATATAAGGGAAGTATTGTCTTTTTTGAGGATCGCTCCGTCTCAACTACACCCAAACGGATATGCGTCCGTGAACAGTTTATTCATCGTCTTCATGGAGTACCTTCATAGACCACCGATCCCGACCGAGATCAGATATCTATTTAACTTCAAAACTCGAGGTGATTACCCTTCCTTCACATTTCTGGAAGCGGTGAGAAACTGCCAAGTGGTCACTGGGTCATGGACCAGGTTGAGTTATTATAGGACGGAATGGTTCTATGTCAGGTGTCCTCCGGGTTTGCCCGGCGATGGTTATTCAGACGTGAGTGTAGCTGAGTTATCAAGTAATTTCTAAGGCAATTGCGGTCAAAGTGAAACTTATGTTTTTTTCTCTTTTTTACAGCGACGATTCAGCGACCTGAGGGCGAGCACTTTAAGGAGATGGTGCGAGTGCTTCGAGAGGTCCCGAGTGGAGATAGGGATATTGAGCTGCTCTTGACCGATAGGAATCTCCGGACTTATGGGCTGATTGAACGAGGGCAGAGCATACTGTTTGACGGGGCACTAAGGATTGTCTCTAAAAAACGAGTCAAGCACAAGAAGCCCAAAGTTATTATAGCCGAGGAGGCTGATTCTGAAAGGACTCACACTGACGACGAGCCGTTGTTGGAGCCTACAGACGTGGTTCAGGATGTTGAAGAGCAAAGAAATGGCAAGGCAGCCGTCATCACGTCAACTAAGAAGGGGAGATGGAAATCGGTGGTCACGACCCGATCCTCTCCCAGAGTTAGAATTCTGAGACGTCGCCTCCACGAACTGAAAGTCTCTACGAAGGGCTTACTGATCTTCCAATCCCGGATGATGTGTCTTTTCAACATGACGCCGGGTTGGAGGAGTTTCATCGTACTCTAGAATTGAGCGAGCCTTTTATTACTAGCCTAGTCGACACTTCTGGTTGGTCGGGGGGAATACATATTCACACACATTTCACGACACCACATAGCCCTGAGTCCTAGGTCATTGGTTTCGGGAAATCACTAACTTTATTCTCATTTCGTTTTGCAGATATCATGACTGGACGTGGTTCGATGCTAGGGAGCCTACGACATACTCGCAAATCTTCCTCATACTACGAGTCACAACGGAGAGAAGGAGACAGGGGTCATGATCGCAGGTACTCCGGGTATTCTAGTCAAGAACGGAGAGATAGGGATTACAGGCATCAGTCTCGATCGCGCACTCCTCTTCCAAGAGTTCCTATACAACCTCCTGTCCATGTTTCTCGTCCTTCTGATTCCTCGTACTACCATTCGGCCTCTCAATCTTCTAAGTATGAATCTCGCCACCCCAGATCTGAGGCAATGCCTCCAGTAGTTGCGGAACAACCTCCTACTGAAATTTCGGGAGAAGGAGCAATCAAGCTTGCTCAACTGAAGAAGGACATTCCAAATATTTGCTTCGATAACTACATCTTTCCTCTTCACTTGAAAAGAATCCCGCCGGAGGCCGAGCAGACGGCGTACGATTATGTGCATGATTTTTACGCCCAATATAGGGCGTGGTATAAGGCAGCCGAGAAAGCGTCGACATTGGCCTTTGAGCGTGGGGCCACCATCGAGAAATTGCAGGCTGAGTTGGCTCAAAAGAGTCGTATTATTGTGTGTTAAATACTGAAGCTGAATCTTCTCAGAAGTCTGAAATGGAGGCTATCAAAAAAGCCGATGAAGCCCAAGCAACGATGGATAGAATGAAACGTGAGCATTACGCCACGGTAGAGGATATGGGCCATCGGAACACCCTGGTCACTGCCGAGAGGGACGCAGCCCTAAAGGAGTTGAACGAGCTTAAGTCAAAAGTCGCCGAAATCGCCAAGGATAGGGATGATGCGAACAATGCAGCCCAGGAGGCGTGTGAACAAGCCGTGATTCTCCGGACTGAACGGGATGCGACAGTAGCCAAGGTCCAAGAGGTTGAGGAGAAAGTTCAACAGGCGGACACCAGGCTGGAGGCCGATATTGAAGATTTGCTCATCACTTACAATGCCAACGTGTTGACATCGAAATTTGGCCTGGCTCCAAGATTACCGGTCTACCTCCGCAACGCTTGGGATTGATTGGTTGAGGAAGAAGTGGAAGCACATCCGGATGAATCGGTCGACCGATCTGAACTTGAAAACCGGTTGTTGACTGATGATGAGAAGAAGGTCCTCCACGACGCTATTATTGCTCAAGAAAAGGAGATGATCGGTGGTCGATCTCTGGAGGTTGGAGAGGGGTCAGGTATCGAGCATCGTGCTATTGTTCTTGAAGTCACCGCTCCACCTTCGTTAGTTTCTGCATCTGTGGTCGGTACACAACCTGTTCCTGCTTATGACCCAGAACAGCCGCGGTTATCTCCCATTCGGGAGCATACTTCTGAGGCCGCTCAGTCGTCCGCAAGTCAAACTGGGGAAGGTATTCCGAACTTATCTCAAGTGTTTTCCAAATAGAGAGTTTGTTCTGAAGCAGCTACTGATAACCTCTTCTTATCTTTGTTTAGTGACTGGAGTTGCTTCGATCGCCGTGACCCAAGAATCAAGCAAAGGGAATAAGGCCATTACCACTGAGACTACTGTTGTAACTGCAGTATCAACCGAGGCGGCGCAGGGGAGCGGATTATCTCTTGAGGAACAAATGGTGAGCGAGCTGCTCGGTGAACAGGGTGGCTTCTCCACAAACCAGCCGTTCATCATTAGTGACCTGCCGCCGACCTCTAGCTCTTCAATGCAGACTGCGGATGCCCCCAGCCAAGCCTAGGCGATTCGTGATGAAGAGGTCCTGGCCAAGATTCAAGCTGAATTAGAAGCTGCGGGGCAAAGCGGTGGTGTTGGTGGTGGCACTATTCCCTCTTCCGTTGCGGGTCCGGTCCCTCCTACTCCTCCGTTGGGGAGCCTTCATTTAGATTCAAGTTCTGAGGAGGATGTAGATATTATGCCCGCGGCTGAAGAGCAACCACCGAAGAGGAGCTCGTCCAAACGAAGGATTTCCGTTCCTAGCGATTCTGATGACGAACCGCTGATAAGGAAGCCAAGAAAAAAGGAATAGATCAGCCTCCTAAGAAGATTTTTTGGTAGATAGGAACTTGTTTCCGTTTTTTGTTAGTAGGCCGTGTATAGATGCAGGTTCGGCCCCTGCTAGTAGGCATTCTTTTTTGAGAAAACTTATTTGCATGTAAGTCCTTGTCTTCAGTTAGTTGAAATAAAATTTAGTTTCTTTGTTTCAACTCCCATTTCTTTTGTGCTTAAGTGTTTGTAGTGTCTTGTTTTTAGTTCGGTGCACTTGTGGTGTTTTTACCGTCAAGTAGAATTCGTTTTTATTTGCCAAGTCTGAGAATCTCGGTCGCAAGTTGTGATCGATGAATAATCGAACTTCGGACATTGTATCACTTTGGTTAGCGATTAACACTTAGCTTTTTTTTGCCCCTAGTCTCGGGGAATAACATTTGTGTTTTGGTGGTTGAGTGCATTTATTGCAAACCTTAAGCACATGTCCACATTCTGGGGACTTAAGATAATTTGTAATCGATAACTTGATTCGCACTATGGGAATTTGAGAGTTATCGACGTTTGTAGTACGGTTCACGCTCCGGGAACCTGGAATTGATGTTTACACTCCACTTCACGCTCTGGGAACTTGGAGTTAGTGTCGATATTTCAGTTCGCACTCCGGGAAATTCGACTTGGTATTTACGCTCCAATTCACATTCTGGGAACTCGGAGATAACATGTACGCTTGGGTTCGCACTCTGGGAACTCGGATTTGATGTTTATACTCCATCACGTTCTGTGAAGTTGGAGTTCGCACAGATGCTTCGGTTCGCGCTCCGGGAACCTGTAATCCACATTTATGCTCCGATTCACGCTGTGGGAAGTCGGAGTTCGTTCGCACTCTGGGAACGAATTGTTGAATGTTTATACTCCAATTCACGCTCTGGGAACTTGGAGTCCGTACGTACTCCGGGAACGAATTATTGAATGTTTATACTCCAATTCACACTCTGGGAAGTTGGAGTCCGTTCGCACTCCGGAAACGAATTATTGAATGTTTATACTCCAATTCACACTCTGGGAAATTGGAGTCCATTCGCACTCCGGGAACGAATTATTGAATGCTTATACTCCAATTCACACTTTGGGAAGTTGGAGTCCGTTCGCGCTCTGGGAACGAATTGTTGAATGTTTATACTCCAATTCACGCTTTGGGAAGTTGGAGTCCGTTCGCGCTCCGGGAATGAATTGTTGAATGTTTATACTCCAATTCACGCTCTGGGAAGTTGGAGTCCGTTCGTGCTCTGTGAACGAATTGTTTAATGTTTATACTCCAATTCACGCTCTGGGAAGTTGGAGTCCGTTCGCGCTCTGGGAACGAATTATTGAATGTTTATACTCCAATTCACACTCTGGGAAGTTGGAGTCCGCGCTCTAGGAACAAATTATTGAATGGACTGTCGTGTGTTGGTCCAGTTCAGCCTTTGATGTGATGGCTTGCCCCCGAGCTAGGGTTTCACTTAGTGAGTGGTCGGTCGTATCACAGTCACTCGCTATTTGAATAAATTCCATTGTTTTATGGAACTTAGCTCTTCGTGTGTGGTGATTGTTGAACGTTGCATTCGGTGAATCACAGCTCTAGCTTGAAGAGATAGTATTTTATTGCTGAAATAAGAAAATACGGCAAAGTCAGTGCCTTATTACAAATTCAAATTTCAAAATATAAAGGAAACTGCAAAATATTCATAGGTTGAAGGAGCCTGTCATGTGTGACAGTGACGAGGATCTTCGTCGTTCCAGGCTCCTGAGTAAGTAGGTCCGCCACTGATGGCGTTTATCACCAATCTTCCACGGGGACAAGTCGAGTCCTCCTGTCTCGGTCGATTGGGTTCGTTGTTTGGATTTGATGGGCCCGCTTCTCTGGGCTGCGGTGTTCGCACAAACTGTTCCAGCTTCCTTTCTCTGATCAGTTTTTCGACGAGGTCTTGTAAGTGGCGACACTCGTTTGTATTGTGCCCGTAGCTTTCATGGAACCTGCAAAACTTTCCAGTTTGGATTTGTCTTTCTGACGATGGCCTTGGCGCAGGCTTTTGATACTGAATTGTTCCACAAGTTTGTAAGTACAAGTCCTTTAGTGATGTATTTAGAGGAGTGTAACTATCAAACATTGGATTCTTGCGCTGTGGGCCACGAGTTTGATCTTGTTTCTTAATTTGATTCACGCTTTCTCTTCGCCGAGCTTGTTTATTTTTAATGTTCAACTGAACTTTTCTAGAGCTCTCACCGGACTGTTTTATTGCAACATCGCTTTGGGTCCCTTCCGCATTTGGCCCTGCGTCAGTTTGCTTCCTAGACTGTTTCGCGTCTTCCCGTCTCAGGAATTGAGCTGCTTTGGCATGGAAACGGTCCAATGACGCAGGTGGTTTCCCAGCTAGCCAATTGCCGAATTCGGAATCGGGGTCGATCCCCTTAGTCAGTGCCATAAGGATGGAGTTATTGTTTGGATTACTAATCTCCGCGCACGGAGTATGGAATCTTTCTAAGTAGTGTCTGAGTGTCTCTCCGGGAGCTTGTGTGACACTAGATAGAGTGTTGACATCTTTTGGCCTTGCGACGTGAATGCGGAATTGCTCAACGAATTTTGTGGCTAACTGATCGAAGAAAGAGATGGATCGTAGTGGCAATCGAGTGAACCACATAGTAGCGATGCCCCCTAAGGATATGGGGAAACTATGACACTTCACTGCATCGTCAGCTCTGGCAGCAGTCATCGACCATTCATATTTTAGAATATGTTGGTTGGGGTCGAAGTTTCCCTCGTACATGAGTAGAGTGGGCATTCGGAATCGCCGTGTGGGTTCAGCATTAAGAATATCGTCCGTAAAAGGAGTGTGACTTCGGGAAACTCCCCAATCATCGTTTTGTGAATCCCTGAGTCTCACGGATCATCTGACGTATCATAGTCGAAAGATCCGGCATTTGCGCCGGAGTATGATCATGTTCCATGCTTTGGGTTTGAACCGGATATCGTCGACGGTCCAAGTCTCGCCTTCTTGGCTCATAGTCCTCTGGGACATATGGTTCAGGAGTACGCCCGCTATGACGACGGTCCAGGTACGACTGATCTTGGGCGTCGACCCCTGGTTCAGCCGCAACGTTAGTGGTGCGGTATTCTACGGCGTGGTGAGGAACGGCACCTCCTCGGGAGGAGGGTCCGGTTTGGAAACTGGCTGACGGACCGACTCTAAGTTGTCCAACAGTCAATGTCGGTTGATTTCCAACGGGTGGCATACGACTCCCATCTACCCGGGGTCGTGGAGGCCGGTTATGATAATCAGAGGATGAAGAACTTTCGCTGGATGAGCGAGAGGCATGGTCTCTCACGGATCTCTTTCGTTTCTGGCAATCCAGCTTGTTGATTAGCTCAGCGTTAGCGCGTAGCTGTTCTTCTAGTTGTCACCGACTCTGGGTCAGCTCTTGGAGTAGCAACTGCAACTCTTGTCGGGTAACCGGACCCGACGGTTCCGAGTTCCCAGCGACATCCTGATTAGATGGAGGTGGGGGCACAGGATTTTGTCTATCCTGTTCTTCTTGATTGACAGCGTTCGAGGTGGTTCTTGTGCTAACCATCTTGAGAGTTGAGTTCCTTTCCTAGACTTTATGCAAATCTGATTAGAGGGGAAGGAAGTCAGATTCAATGATCTGGATCTCTCCCTTAGATTTATTCAATCCGGTATCGATGACAGATCCAATGAGCAGGAGAAAATCTGGGTTCTCTCAATGAAAGCACCAAAGTGTTTGTGTCAAAAATGGACACAACACTCTTCGGGAGTCGTTGAAGAGATAATAACGAAGAATGTAAATTCAAAACAGATATTATCTAGCAAAAACTCCAATCAGCAGTAAAATAAATGCGTAGACAAGTGATTTATAGTGGTTCGGCGTGTTGCCTACATCCACTGTGAAGTGTTTTGATGTTTTATTGATTCTCTTTCAATGATTATAAGTTGTTGCAGCAATCAACAGCAAGTTACAACTGGAAATTCGAAATCAACAGTAAAATTATGATGTAGGATGATGGAGATCTCGATCCGGCAGAGTCTGGGCGCTTGAGAGTTGAAGGATCCCTTTTCTGTTGGCCCTGGGGCTCTATTTATAGGCGTAGGCTGCTGATATTTCGCTGAAAACTCGGGACCAATTCTGGCACGTGAGGGGGCCCACATGCCCGGTCTCAGGAAGTTTGGGCCCACTTTGGCATCGGTTCGAACTCCATTCGAACCAATCAAGAATTCATCCAATCGAGGCGAAATTTGGTGTGGACACTCTTCGACATGAATGCAAGCTTCTGTGAAAATTTCATGGCATTTGGATCAGTGGATTGAGAGATATAATGGGTTCGAAATGGGGTTCACTGTGTGGCTGTTTGGTTCGAAACCATGCGTTCGAATCGATGGTTTCGAAACCATGGTTGCACGTGTCTTCGTGTTGACATGGAGCACATACTTCGCCTCGATCCGGGTTTCGCTCTGAGTTGAATGCTTCGACTCCATATACTTCGGCGCATTCGAACCGATGAAAGACACGTCACCTTGGCCAGTTGACCCAGTGGATTCAACCGAAGCTTCTTTGATGGATTCGAACAAGGCTTCTGTGATGGGTTCGAACAAGACTTCTGTGATGGGTTCGAACAACCGAAGCTTAGTGGATTCGAACAAGGATTCTTTGGATGGGTTCGAATGAGGCTCTGTCAATGGATTCGAACAACTGATGCTCGATGGATTTGAAGGTGATGGAGTCGAACCCGGGGCGTGTTGATGGGTTCGAAGTAGATGGATTCGAAGGTGATGGAGTCGAACCCGAGGCGCGTTGATGGGTTCGAAGTAGATGGATTCGAAGGTGATCGGTTCGAACCATTGATCAGCCATCGGTTCGAAACTTTAGTTTTCCCCTCCAAATTGAATCGATCATAACTTGAGCATATGAACTCGGATTGACTTGAAGTTTGAGATGATGACTTCTACGGTGTTTCTTGTTGTGTCCTCTCAATTGTAGCTCAATCTGGACTCGGACAAAATTCAACGATATCCATAGCAAAACGAAGTATGACCAATCTCTGAGATGAACTATTCTCCGTTTTTCGATCGATCTTTTGGTATCGCGACTTTGCCAAAAAGCGGGATAACATGTAATAGAATGCACAATGATATGTAATATGAAATAAAATGATAACAAAGTAAAACTAATAATATGCAGAATGATATGATGATATATACTATGGTAAGAGATATTCAGATTATAAGATAAACATGAGTGATAAGAAATATCTGATTGACAAGCATATATATATGTATGTATGTATGTATGTATGTATGTATCTATACATATGTCAAACTATTTATTATAAATCACTTCAACCAAACAAAGGTAATACATACCAATTACTAGACTTAGGTTAAGGAAACTAATGAATGGGACTGAAAGAGTAGTAAAGACAAGAGTTTAAAGGTAATAAATGGTATTAAAACTATAACATATTCATGAAAGGTAGTAATCAAACTTAATATCAAAATCAAATGCTAAGAAATATGGACTTAAACTATATATGATCAAATATGGTTTTTATAAAAATTAATACCCTAATTATTTAATTTATTTAAAATAATAATTTTTTAACTTGGTTGATTTTTTTAAGAATCCAAACTTCCATGTTTATTAAAAAAAACTTAACTTACTAATTAAAACCTTTATATCAAATTATTATTGATTAACATATTTAGAAACATGTTTGAACAACTTTCTTAAAAAAAATATCATAATGAAATATTAAAAATAACAAAAATTGAAAAACAAAAATAAACATGTGTAATGTAAGGCCTCTTTCATTTAAAATTTTAATTAATTAAAAAAAATATCTATACATTAATTTAAAAATATTCTAACATAATTTAGAAAATAACTTTTAAAAAGAATAGAGAAAAATTCTTAATTTAAATATTATTTTTACATAGTTTAATGTTTCAAGTAGAAAACACAGCATTTATAGAATGCTGTAAAAAGTTTTTGCAGTAAAATATATTCAAAACATTATAAACAGAAACTGTAGCATTTACCAAATGCTGTGAAAAGTTTCCAAAAAAATACTGCGTTTCAAAGCACAAAAATGCTATAAAAACGTATTTGCAACATAACAGAAGCAAAGACAACATTTTATAAATGCTATCTAAAGTTCTGGGGCCTGTTTTTAACATGATTTTGCTGTAAATAATTGATTTTTGACCCAATTTTTTATAGTAGTTAATAGAATTAAAGTGATTGAAAAATATTAAAATAATAATGAAAAGACATGTGTAAAGACACTTGGCATTATGCGTGTAAAAATGCTTCTATTAAAGAACAAGTGTAATGACACGTGTCATTTTGCATGTATGTCACTATCTACTTATATGACAAGTGTCGTGTGATGTGGAACAATCTTATTAATTGAAGAAATCTATAAATAGAGCCTTATTCTAACATTCTAAATTCATTTTATTAAATTCTTAAAGACATAAAATTAGTATCTTAAAAGAAATAGAGTACGAGAAGTAAAAACAACGATAGAAAAGTTGAAATCACGAATGAAGGTATGCTTTTCTACTTAGTATAGTAGTAATAAGTTAGTAGTAAGATTTTATTTGAAAGAAAACATATTTTAAAAGACTTTAAAAAAATTTAAACTGGTATATCGATATTTATACTATGGTGTGTCGATATATGGACCAAAATATCAAAACTTATAAAGAGATAAATTTCTATACCTAACTAAATGCAACAATAAAGATGAAATAATAGTAAAGCATACCACTTTTTGCACTCCTCCATCTTTCTAACTTTGTTATTCTTCCGTTGCCGTGAAAAACAAATTTATATCTTTCAGAATTTGACGATGAGATCTATTCTATTGCTACGGCCTCGTTTTTCTGATCAGCGTAGTATGTTCAGTTGCTGAATTTGAAGACCGTATGAGAAAGATGCGGATGATTTAGCAGATTGACTAATTTGACGCCAAAACTTTGAATTTGAATTTTTAATGAATGGTTACTTCAACCACTATAAATAGGCCCAACAATCACCACTTTTCATAAAAGTTTCTCTTCTTCTTCTTCTTCCCATTTTTCTATTTACCATCAAACTTCTAGAAAGCATATCTCGTTCGTTTCTTAACGGAATTGGATAAAACTAGCGGCAAATCGGAAAGGAAAGCAAGGGCTATGATCCAGTAATAGTTTGGTGATGAATTTGGATAATATTGTGGTGCAACAAGCCGAATCAGTAAGAGAAATGTAGAAAATCTCGTACATAGTTTTTCAGTTTTGAATAGCCAATTTCAAACTGTCATATCTCACTCAATTTTGATCGGAATTTGATGATCCATCTATCAAAACGACCGTGAGAACAAGAAATATAATCTGGAAAAGGAGTGGGAACAAAATACTCAAACTTTTGGATGCAATTTGAAGAATACCATTGATAGTTTTGCTTTCTTTCTCTCTTTGTTCACCAAAACTTCATTTGACCATAACTTGGTCACTTCTGATGGATTTGCACGAAACCAGTGACATTGCGAAGTAGATGGAGAGAAGTACAGTATCATATCAAGTTGTAGATGAGAATCAAAAGCTTTGTATTGATCTGGTATCCATTTCATTGTCGATTGCCATTATATATCCATTTGTTCTTCTTGATCAATGAATGATTATCTGGTATCTTTTAACCAACGGTCATTAGAAATAACTCTTCTCCTGCAAAACAACACAACTTTTTAAAGAACCAAGTGACTTTTTAAAATAACTAAATATAATTTTAAATAACAATGTCATGATGATTATGTGACATATTCATATGAAAATAGTGTTAATAATTTTATCAAAAAAAATTTGCCATTTTAAAATTTTTCAAAATTCAGATTATGAAAACTTTGAAAATCTTGCTCCCATACCAAATGTGAGAAATGCGGAATATAGATCTTAAGGCTACGATTAACACTATAGGGGGGTGAACAGTGTTTAAGTAAACTACTAAATCTTTTTGAGTTTTTGTTAATTGAACACAAATGTATGCAATATTCAGACACATATATGATTACAGAATCAAACACAGACGCAGAAATAAAGTAAAAGCAATAAAGGAAAGAACATACCGGATTTTATACTGGTTCGGAGTTACCCTACATCCAGTCCCGCACACAAGTACGGATTTCCTTTCAACAACGGTTGTACAATTACACCCTCGATTTCAAGGCTACGAGGTACACCCTCCAGATTCACAATCCTCTAGGTAGAGATACTTGATTTCCCGGGCAACAAGTTCACCCAATTGATTTCGAAGGCTACAATCACACTTTTTGTCGCTTGATTGATTTCCAAGGCCACAATCACAACTTTTCTCATTTAATTGATTACAAAGTAGCCTATAACTCTGAATAGCACTGAGGATCTTGTTGAGATAGTGATAGAGAATCAAAACAGAGATAATCTAGTTAGATTCAAGGTTGATTTCGACAGAGTAATGTTAGGAATGTGTATAAAGAAATGTGGAAGAAAAATAGGAGTGAAAACCAGAAAATATGATTACAAATTCGTTCAAAACCATCCCTATTTATAGTAGAACAACAGCCATGTCCATTCGTGAAGGGATATGACGAATAGACACTTCTTTTGAAATTCAAATTTTAAAATCAACTGCTACCATGTCGACATGGGGTACTTAAGGATGTCGACATGCTAAAGGAATTTTTGGTGATTTATTTTTCTTTGAAAATAACTTCTATCTTATATTAAAACTATTTTAAACTTTATAAATATACTTAACTATAGTTAAAATACATAAGTAAATATAGAGAATAATATTTTGGTATATATATAAAATTTTACTATAATTTTATAATAATCTTCATTTTCAAAATCAAATTATCCTTGGTTTTAAATTATCTTTTAATAATAATATATAATAATTTTTAATGTTTGTACTCAGATTTAAACATAAAATTTTACTATAATTTTATATTTAAATCTAAGTACAAATATTAAAAATTAAATATATTATTATTAAAAGATAGTTTAAAACCAAAGTTAATTTGATTTTGAAAATAAAGATTATTTTAAGGCTAAAAGTATTAAAACTAGGATAGATGTTTTTGATTCTTTTAAAAGGAAGATTTTGAAAACATTTTGAAAACATGATATAATTTTGTAAAATTTTTTGAATATAAGTTAGCGGATACAAAACAATATTCCACTAGATTTTTCATAGGTTCCATCCCTTTAATAGGCTCGAAGTGGATTCCATTTCACGAATAAATTGGATTTTAAGATGCCAATGCTTTTTTAGGAGTTTTAACAAAATTCCTAATTAAATTACTTATTATTGAAATCTTGAACTCTTGATAATCTTGATACTCATGAGTCCTCTATCTTGATATCTTGAATCTCTATACTGTACAGTCTTCATTCTTGGTACCTGCGTGGTTAAATCCTGCATATATATATATATATATATAAACAATAATGTTAGTATTTATATTTTATAACAATTTCTAAGGTTGTTGTCATCAAAACCATCATCTCAAGGACTAACATAAGTACCTTCAGAGAAAAAACGAGTATAATATTTGCGAATCACCGTAATATTTATAACGATTATTGCTCTGCCATTGCTTAGACATCTAGAAAATAAATTGTTCAAAGAAGACAACTTGTATGATGAATCCCTAGGTGAGCTCGTAACTCCCTTAAGTATGAAGTCTAATCGTTAGTATTAGCAAATTCTAAAATGAAACACGATTTGTAGGCCAAGGAAGGGGTGATGAAATCCCTCGCCTTATGTGGATTTAGGGAGTTGCCTTTAAAAATAAGATGGTATGAATGCAAATCAGAAATTAAACGTGAATTAACAATGCAATTACAAAAGGATTTATGTTTTTGAAATTTTTTAAAATGCAAGCAACCAACAATGCAAAACAAATATAGGAAAATGGGGCACGATGCCAGAGCATGTAGAATTATTAGCAAATTATTTTAAAGGGGCAATTTTTTTTATAGCAAGCAAGTAAAGCAGTTCCTTATTTTTGATTTTTTGCTTTTGCAACCTGAAATTTCGAACAAGATATATACAATTGTTTTTTTTTGGATTGTTAATATATAAGATGGAACTTAAAACAAAACAAATTTAAAATTAATTTTTTTAAAGGATAAACAAAACTAAATTAAAAAAGGCAAACTTTTTTTTCGAAAGAGAGAATAGGAAATTAAAAGAGAATATTTATAACTCGAAGGAAAACGACATACAAGAAATCTCAAAAAAAAAAACTTAAAGCAATACTCAAAGCAACATACAAGAAAACTCACAGCAAGATTTTTTTTTTCTTAGGCCAAACCCACAGCCCACTTAAGAAACGCAACACAGTCATGCTAATTTCCAAAAGGCCAGTTATGGTTTCAATTAATTCACAATGCCACTCAAAATTGAAAACCAAACTCACATTTCGAATCGAGTTCGCTAAATTGGCCGAGCTCACAATTTCCAAAAGGCCAATTGCGGTTTCGATTGAGGCAATTTTGGGTTTGAGTATGGATTGT
The DNA here is from genome assembly GCA_030765085.1 of Allium cepa. NCBI lineage: Eukaryota > Viridiplantae > Streptophyta > Magnoliopsida > Asparagales > Amaryllidaceae > Allium > Allium cepa. The sequence goes on from CM060943.1 coordinate 734,223,471, forward strand.
AGAGGAATTCAGGTGATGGTGGTTTGGTTATTGGAGATTGTTCGATTGAGTTAATTCAATTAGGTAGCGGGTTGGATTGAGGTCGCGTGAATTTGTCGTGATGGGTGTCCAGTGATTGGGTTTAGGTTTATTTGCAGGCTTGTATGTGTTAGAAACTACGGTGGCTATAACATAATGTTGGATCTTAAGGCTATTCATACACTAGAAGTGGTGAATTGTGTATTAACTACTTACTTATGAAGATAAAACTGTATTTACTCAAATTGCAAACAGAAAGAAGTAATCAGAGAATAAGTAAGTAATAAAGTAAAATGCAGTAATGTAAATAACACTCAGATTTTTATACTGGTTCAGATTAACCAATCCTACATCCAGTCCTGCACTCTATCGCGTAGAATTCCACTATAATCGCTTGCTTTTCACGGATGGCAAGAACACCTTTACAATCTTGGTTTCACGGGCTACAAGACACACGCTCTTGATTTTACAGGCTACAAGAATACCTTCCGTTTATCATCAACAACAAACTATGGCAAGTGGTTGTGTAACGACCCAGAATTTTTATTAATTTAAATTTGAATATTTAATTAATTTTAAATATTTATAAGTGAATTTTTAAGTCAAATAAATTTTATTTTGATTTATTGGATTTAATTGGATAATTAAATCGATAATTTAATATGTTAAATTATGGAAATAATTGAAAATAGAGTTAAATATGATTGAAAATAATTTGGAAAATTTTATTTAATCATACTGGAGTTATAGAAATATTTTAGAACTTTTAAAATCGAATTAAAAGTAAATTTGTGAAAATTGAATATTTTAATATTTAATAATCGACTGTAAAATAGCCAATTTTTGAACAGTCTCAGAATTGAACGAAACCAGTTCCATTGGATCCGTAATAGTTAGTTATTACCGGATTTCAATTTTCGTGTCAATCGGAGTTATCATTTGATCGTGGCAGCTCGAAACGCATCGAATCGTTTTTAATTTAAATTTGGCGAGTCAAAATAGCCATTTTTCAAAAAGTCTCGGAATTCGACGAAACCAGTTTCATCGGATCCGTAATGTGATATTATTGTAAGGTTTCAAATTTCAAGTCAATTGGATTTACCGTTTGTCCGGTACAAATTAAAACGCCTAGAAATCGACTTAAATCGGTTTAATTTAAATTGAACGTTTTCAGCCATAACTCGCACAGATGTCCGAATTAGCTTTCGAAACCTGTTCCATTGTGTCCGGAACGCGGGATAAACCCTAGGTACGCTGGTTACGGCGTCTAAATCGGAGTTCGGAATTCCCGGGATGAATAGTGTTTACGCTTGCTTTTCCTATAAATACACCCTCACTCTAAAATTAAAAAAAATATACTAAAACCCTAGTTTTATTCACGTAGCCGCCACCTAGGTATGAACGGCCAGCAGTTCATCTTCTTCCTCCCTCCAAATCTCTCAATCCATTCATCAATTCACGAAGCCATCAACTACAAAGATGAAGAGCACGAGATGAGCTTTAAATCCATACGGATATGATCGGGAATGGAGCATCGTAGGGGGAGAAAAAGGGGGCCGACCGAGCTAGGACGCGCACGCATTTCCAGGTGAAATATGAGGCCGAGCTTCAGCTCCTTCTGGCCGAGTGTAGCTATCGTGAAGGCCTTCGAGTTGCAAGTGGTGTGATCGGATATCGTCGAGTGTTGAAGGCTAGAATTGAAACCCTAGTTGAGCTAATGGGTTTGATGAGTGCGGCCTTGACCTGTAGCTTGCAACGTGAAAGAGGAAGATAGGGGGGACGGTCCAGATGTGTGGGAGTGGGATCTGATGGCTAGGATTGAGGAGAGGTTAAAATATATAAGTTAATGTTGTATTTAGTTAATTAAAAATCGTGTAATCTTAGAAAATGCATATCTTTTTCATACGAGGTCGAAAAAATGCAAACTCAGTTGCGTTGGAATCGTATGGACGAGCACTACGCGATGGAGTTGGTTTGGAGTCGTTTGGAGTTAGTGAGAATTTTGGGTAAAATTAAACGCGCGTTTAATTTTATTCGAAATAAAAGCTAAAACGGAATTTAAAACCAAGGTGAGAATTTCTCACTCAATCGAATCAGTTTCGATTTTATTTTAAATAGTTAGATTTAAAATATTTGAATGCATGTTTGAATGATGACTGTAAATTATTGATTGTTAAAATAGACATTATGCGCCGTTAGTAAGCGGATGTTATTTATTAAAAACATATACCGCGAATATTTCATAAACAGTGAAATTGGTATTATATATAATATCAATATATATATATTGGCATATGTATATATTGCAGTTGATCGATTTCCCGCATTTTTTGTTTAGCGGATGAGACCCTATTACGCCGTTATTAAGCGGATAATATTTATTAAAAACATGTACCGCGATAATTTCGTACTGGAGCGAAATTGGTATTGTGCTAATGTTTTTGGATGCAGGAAACAGGTTGGAGGGATCCAACTGGATTCCTCAACAGTATTTATTTAATTTCAGATATTTTGATATTTGATGGATTATCATATCGATATATGATATCGTTGTTAGTCGTGATTGACTATTTGGTGTGTAGCATCATTGGACCCAGATTTTGGGATTTTAAAATGATTTTAAAAGTGATTTTGAAAATATACTATATTTTTGGAATTGATCCATTATAAATAAATAAACGTTATAATTTTTAAAGTTATAAAAATTATGGTTTTTGTGAAATATAGTTAAAAAGCTGATTTTTAGAAATACGATTAAAAGTCGATTTTTGAGAAATATGAACTAATGATTTTATAAAATAATTTAGATTGGATTTTTGAATATATGATAAAAGTTTAAATATAGGATTTATAAAATTTGATTATTTTATAAATCGAAATGATGAAATTATAAAGGAAATTAAAAGATGTTTTAAAGAATAATATTAATTGATTTATATTAAGAGATTTATAAACGGATATTTATAAATCGAAATATTGACATTTTAAAACGAGTCTTTATAAGTGTTTGAATGAAGTGAAAATGAAATTCATTAATGAATGAAATTTATAGAATTATATAACGGTGAAGTTATAAATGGAATTTTATAAACAATAGGTTTATAAAATTTGTAAAGTTCAAAGGAACGATTTTTGCAAATAAATAAATTATAAGTGTTTGACTTATAATTTGGACTTTTGGTTTATAATTAAGATTATAAATCGAATAGGTAAATAAAGAAGATTTATAAAGGAAGTTGTTATGAAATAAATGGAAATGGAATTTATAAACGTTGTTTTATAAATTCGCAAACGACTTATTTTGATAAGTTAATTGTTATAACTTATAAATGGAGTTATATTCACGTTTTAGACAGTGAATAATCCTTTAAAATAAAATGAATAGAAAGGATGAAATTTGTTAATGAAGTATATTCACGTTTTTGAATAGTGAATAATACGTTAAAGAAAATGTATTGAATGTGAATGTTTTAAATAGAATTAAAACGATTTAACGATGTTTTAATTGTGTTGAGATTCGAAATCATAGATTTCAACATTTATTGTTGAAATAGACGTTTTCGAGAAATAAAAGGAAATGGTGGACTATAACACTGTTGTTATAGTAAATGATTTCCGAAAGGAAATGGGTTGTATAGTATTGGGATTTATATATCTATTTAATTTCGAATCCCTATACTAGTGATTTTGGGACGTTGTAACGATGTTTTACGCAACATTCGTTTTGGCCCAAATAAAAATGTTTAAGAGAATGATTTCCCTTAAAGAATGAATAATATACTTAATTCGATTTAAGTATATTGAATATTTTCAAAGGTTGAAAATAAAAAGATTTGTCGATTACTTATTTTTGATAAGTATGGAAATGTTTTCCAATATGAAGTGAATAATTAGAATTTATCTTTTTGAAGATAAATTGAAATGAATTATTGAAATCATATATGCATGGATATTTTGAAATATAAATTCATTATGGAATATATGAATGAAAAGTGAGATTTGTATAAAAATAAATATTGATTTATTTTTGAAGTGTTGAAATTATATATCTTATAAAGATATTTTGGAAAATAAATAATTTGGAAAATTATTTGGAATCTGGTGATGTATGCATATCAATTGATAGTTCAATAGCCGACTATCAATATTTCCCTTTGATTGGGTATTTGATATGATTGTTTGAATTTGAATGCACACTTATTTTTGAATAAGCGCTCACTATTCGGGTTAACCGGGAAAGGACCATGGGGTCGTATAACCCATTCCGAATATGTGATACGACGTGAATTGCATTTGAAGATCGGTGTTGAAGACCGGTATTTGCGAGAGCGATAGGATGACCTATCGATTGTCTCTGCACTGGGTCGCTCCTGGTATAGAGATTCCATAAGTGATGGGAAATCCGATCAGGATTGTGAATATCCGGATTGCAAGGACTTCTTTGTAAGTGCCTTCGGTTTTGTTCGAGCCCGGAACAAACTTGTATGGATTGTATGTCTGACATTACAATTTGAGATATAAAGCCGATTTCTTTCAAATATATTTCTGTTGGTGGCGGAGAATTTATTCTTTGCTTAACACCCTTCTTTGAGACGTATGTGCTCAAAGGTTATATAGTTGAAGTTATCAGCGATATATTCCCAGTTTGGTAATGTGACGTGCTGAGTGATGCTGAAATGATCATCGTGTTGATTATTTGTGATAGGATCATTTATTTGATCGTCTATCTTAGTGATCATTGTGTTGATCATTTGTTGACCCAAAGCATAGCTTTTGTATAAAGTATGTTTTTGTGGACGTGAATTCGTCGAGCCTCACATCCCGGTAATGGTCAAAACAGGAATGATGCGGCAAGGTTATGAGGGGTAGCTCCCTTTAGGGTATGTGCATTTCCTTCTGGAAAGGGTGGTATCATGGTATGGAGCCCAGATACTTACTCATGTTGAAACACTATATTTTATTACTGTGTGGTGTTGTTGGTGACGAGCGCTCGGTTAAAGGTCCGATGGGACCGGGGGATGCCATATTCGTGTAGTAGTTACCTAGTGATAAAGGTAACCCGGCCTTGTGTTGGTAGAGAGCTGGTTAAGTTCTCGGGACGTCCAGCCAGAGGCGATCCCATGTGGCAGTAGGAAGTTCCTTAGCCTGACCATTTGTTGGAAATCCAATTCCCAATACGAAACTTGTACGGTATTAGTTGTAGAACCTGCCATTCACTTATGGTGGTCACCACTGTTTGGATGGTAGCTATAGTAGGCATAGTTCGAAATGTCTATGTTGGCTAAGATTTATATTCTACTTTCGAAATGAATTTTTCTCTACACTATGCACTAGTAATAATATCAAATGTTATTTTAAATGCGTATCAAGCATCTTTGACTATCATAAGGAGAAATCTCCTCCGATTCTGCGTTTGCATTGTGTGTGTGTGCGGGAGGCCTTATGGTAGTCTCATTTTTAAAAGCATTGCGAATTGAATAAAAAAAAAAAAATTCCTATTTTGATTTTAAAGTTAAATAAACTGTTTTGAGTTCTCACACCAGTCACATGACTGACTCGGAGTTTATTGTTTTCCTTCCTAAACTCTGGGTGCCCACCAATTTCCACACGGGCAGTTAAGAGTTAGGTTTATCAGGATATTCTGGATATTCTGGAGTTGCTGGAGGCAAGCTGGATGGCATGGCGTATTACTAGCTATATAGTATTTCTTTTTCCGCTGCACTGTTTGATGTTGTATGTTATTGTACACTCTGATGATATGATGTAATGAAATGTAATGTAATAACTGATATAGTTCTTTGTTTAAAGATTATTCATTTATTATTATATGTTGTTCCGCTGCGAATTGTGAGATTCTGTTGTTGTTCTGTTGTTTCCTTTCTTTCCGTTCTATTATTAAAATGCTTCTATCTTCTATTTTCAAATTCTCTATTTTCTTTTCTGTCTTTTGTTTTCTTTTTCCTCTATTCTCTTTTTCTTTCTATTTCTTCTATTTTTAAAATTTTCTATCTTCTTGTTTCTTCTTTTTCTCTCTTCTTCTCTTTTATTTTCTTAAATTCTTTTTAAAACCCATAACATCTCGGTTTTCGGCCTTTGATTTCTCGGCAGTCGATAAAGTGAGTATCGATGTCGAATTTTCGAAGAACGAAAAACCCCCAGGCGTTACATTTGGTATCAGAGCTGATGGTTAAGCGACAACCATGGTTCTGTTGGGTATTAATTCATTAGAGATAGAGTCAGCAGTACTCTAGAATGAGTTTGAGTGTAATAATAGCTATGAGTGCGTATTTGTTAGTGAATATAAAATTGTTTTATATTGTGATGATTGGTTTATTGAGTGGCATATGAACTTTCGTCAGCACAGCCTCGAAACTGAGCCGAAGGGGTTTCTAAACACTTGAATAGAACAATTCGACACGATATTGTTTTTAAATTGGGTAAATGAAATAATTTTGCCTTGATTATATTTTATATATAAAGGAATAATTTTAAAAAAAAATTATTAAAGTGTATATAAGTTGATTGTTAGGTTGTTTGAATAATCCAAATAAAAGAATAATTGTATAAGCAAAAGAATTATAAGAATTGAATTATAATTAAAGTGTTTACAATTGTAAAATAAACTTATATATAAGAAGTGAAACTATATAAAATATGAGTTGTGAATAAAAGTGAATTTAAAGTTAAATGGAATATAACTTAAGAGATATTGAATTAAGTTGATATTGGTATCGAAGTAAATAATCAAGTGGATTAAAAGAATATGAACTTAAGTTATGTAATAGAATTCAACTTTGTAATTGAATTGAATGAATGGCTTGGCTGTTAATCAATTGAATGTGAATAATTGATATGAAAAGATGAATATAAGTGTTAATTCATTAAAATCTAATGTTATTGGGAGTTGAATAAATTGGAATGGAAATCAATTTAATGTTAAACCAAATTGGATGAATATAAGCAAAGGAAATTTGGTTGTAATAAATATACATTGGTTGTTATATGATTGTTGATTGATTGTATATAATTCATTAAGTGTTAATGAAATTGAAAGCTATGAAATTGAATTCAAACTTGAAGAAAATAAGTTGAATAGAATTGAATGTGAATTAGATTCAATTAGTAAATGTAAACTAATTGAATTGAAAATGAATGTTGATAAAATCCAATGTAAATAAATCAAATGTGATTTAAAGTGAAAACCAATTCATTAAATATTAATGAGAATATAAATGAATATTGTTGGTTATGGAATGTAGTTGGTTGATGGTTGAATATATATTGCATTTGCTATATTATGTAGTTGTTATGTTGCTATATGTTGTATATTGAGATTATTTGCATATGTGCATGTTCTCATGTTGTTTGTTGAGTGATTAGTAGGTGCAGATCGCGTTTGCTTCGCATTTGGAGTTCGCTTTTGCGCTATATTAGCCGTATATGCTTGCTAATAAAATATAAGGTACATATCTCGGATTAAATACAGTACTTTTACACTTTTTTCCCTTCGGGATGCCTCATTACTTGATGAGATGTATATTTGTGATATATATACTGTCATTTTTTTTTCGGATCGAGCCGCGCAAAGGAGACTATGGCGAATTTTTCCGAAAATTTAAGGCGTTAGAAAAATTTGAGAAAATTTTGGAAAATTTTTGAAAACTTTAAACTTTGATTTGGAATTGAAAGTTAAACAATAGTAGTTGTTTTTGAAAAGATAACTAAGTATGATTTGAAAACTCAGTAAAGATTTGTAAGAAGTTTAATTATGAATTTTGGAAAGTTAATAGATTTTGTAACCTTTCTTACTTGTAATTTCGAGGACGAAATTCTTTTAAGGGGGAAAGATTGTAACGACCCAGAATTTTTATTAATTTAAATTTGAATATTTAATTAATTTTAAATATTTATAAGTGAATTTTTAAGTCAAATAAATTTTATTTTGATTTATTGGATTTAATTGGATAATTAAATCGATAATTTAATATGTTAAATTATGGAAATAATTGAAAATAGAGTTAAATATGATTGAAAATAATTTGGAAAATTTTATTTAATCATACTGGAGTTATAGAAATATTTTAGAACTTTTAAAATCGAATTAAAAGTAAATTTGTGAAAATTGAATATTTTAATATTTAATAATCGACTGTAAAATAGCCAATTTTTGAACAGTCTCAGAATTGAACGAAACCAGTTCCATTGGATCCGTAATAGTTAGTTATTACCGGATTTCAATTTTCGTGTCAATCGGAGTTATCATTTGATCGTGGCAGCTCGAAACGCATCGAATCGTTTTTAATTTAAATTTGGCGAGTCAAAATAGCCATTTTTCAAAAAGTCTCGGAATTCGACGAAACCAGTTTCATCGGATCCGTAATGTGATATTATTGTAAGGTTTCAAATTTCAAGTCAATTGGATTTACCGTTTGTCCGGTACAAATTAAAACGCCTAGAAATCGACTTAAATCGGTTTAATTTAAATTGAACGTTTTCAGCCATAACTCGCACAGATGTCCGAATTAGCTTTCGAAACCTGTTCCATTGTGTCCGGAACGCGGGATAAACCCTAGGTACGCTGGTTACGGCGTCTAAATCGGAGTTCGGAATTCCCGGGATGAATAGTGTTTACGCTTGCTTTTCCTATAAATACACCCTCACTCTAAAATTAAAAAAAATATACTAAAACCCTAGTTTTATTCACGTAGCCGCCACCTAGGTATGAACGGCCAGCAGTTCATCTTCTTCCTCCCTCCAAATCTCTCAATCCATTCATCGATTCACGAAGCCATCAACTACAAAGATGAAGAGCACGAGATGAGCTTTAAATCCATACGGATATGATCGGGAATGGAGCATCGTAGGGGGAGAAAAAAGGGGGCCGACCGAGCTAGGACGCGCACGCATTTCCAGGTGAAATATGAGGCCGAGCTTCAGCTCCTTCTGGCCGAGTGTAGCTATCGTGAAGGCCTTCGAGTTGCAAGTGGTGTGATCGGATATCGTCGAGTGTTGAAGGCTAGAATTGAAACCCTAGTTGAGCTAATGGGTTTGATGAGTGCGGCCTTGACCTGTAGCTTGCAACGTGAAAGAGGAAGATAGGGGGGACGGTCCAGATGTGTGGGAGTGGGATCTGATGGCTAGGATTGAGGAGAGGTTAAAATATATAAGTTAATGTTGTATTTAGTTAATTAAAAATCGTGTAATCTTAGAAAATGCATATCTTTTTCATACGAGGTCGAAAAAATGCAAAATCAGTTGCGTTGGAATCGTATGGACGAGCACTACGCGATGGAGTTGGTTTGGAGTCGTTTGGAGTTAGTGAGAATTTTGGGTAAAATTAAACGCGCGTTTAATTTTATTCGAAATAAAAGCTAAAACGGAATTTAAAACCAAGGTGAGAATTTCTCACTCAATCGAATCAGTTTCGATTTTATTTTAAATAGTTAGATTTAAAATATTTGAATGCATGTTTGAATGATGACTGTAAATTATTGATTGTTAAAATAGACATTATGCGCCGTTAGTAAGCGGATGTTATTTATTAAAAACATATACCACGAATATTTCATAAACAGTGAAATTGGTATTATATATAATATCAATATATATATATTGGCATATGTATATATTGCAGTTGATTGATTTCCCGCATTTTTTGTTTAGCGGATGAGACCCTATTACGCCGTTATTAAGCGGATAATATTTATTAAAAACATGTACCGCGATAATTTCGTACTGGAGCGAAATTGGTATTGTGCTAATGTTTTTGGATGCAGGAAACAGGTTGGAGGGATCCAACTGGATTCCTCAACAGTATTTATTTAATTTCAGATATTTTGATATTTGATGGATTATCATATCGATATATGATATTGTTGTTAGTCGTGATTGACTATTTGGTGTGTAGCATCATTGGACCCAGATTTTGGGATTTTAAAATGATTTTAAAAGTGATTTTGAAAATATACTATATTTTTGGAATTGATCCATTATAAATAAATAAACGTTATAATTTTTAAAGTTATAAAAATTATGGTTTTTGTGAAATATAGTTAAAAAGCTGATTTTTAGAAATACGATTAAAAGTCGATTTTTGAGAAATATGAACTAATGATTTTATAAAATAATTTAGATTGGATTTTTTAATATATGATAAAAGTTTAAATATAGGATTTATAAAATTTGATTATTTTATAAATCGAAATGATGAAATTATAAAGGAAATTAAAAGATGTTTTAAAGAATAATATTAATTGATTTATATTAAGAGATTTATAAACGGATATTTATAAATCGAAATATTGACATTTTAAAACGAGTCTTTATAAGTGTTTGAATGAAGTGAAAATGAAATTCATTAATGAATGAAATTTGTAGAATTATATAACGGTGAAGTTATAAATGGAATTTTATAAACAATAGGTTTATAAAATTTGTAAAGTTCAAAGGAACGATTTTTGCAAATAAATAAATTATAAGTGTTTGACTTATAATTTGGACTTTTGGTTTATAATTAAGATTATAAATCGAATAGGTAAATAAAGAAGATTTATAAAGGAAGTTGTTATGAAATAAATGGAAATGGAATTTATAAACGTTGTTTTATAAATTCGCAAACGACTTATTTTGATAAGTTAATTGTTATAACTTATAAATGGAGTTATATTCACGTTTTAGACAGTGAATAATCCTTTAAAATAAAATGAATAGAAAGGATGAAATTTGTTAATGAAGTATATTCACGTTTTTGAATAGTGAATAATACGTTAAAGAAAATGTATTGAATGTGAATGTTTTAAATAGAATTAAAACGATTTAACGATGTTTTAATTGTGTTGAGATTCGAAATCATAGATTTCAACATTTATTGTTGAAATAGACGTTTTCGAGAAATAAAAGGAAATGGTGGACTATAACACTGTTGTTATAGTAAATGATTTCCGAAAGGAAATGGGTTGTATAGTATTGGGATTTATATATCTATTTAATTTCGAATCCCTATACTAGTGATTTTGGGACGTTGTAACGATGTTTTACGCAACATTCGTTTTGGCCCAAATAAAAATGTTTAAGAGAATGATTTCCCTTAAAGAATGAATAATATACTTAATTCGATTTAAGTATATTGAATATTTTCAAAGGTTGAAAATAAAAAGATTTGTCGATTACTTATTTTTGATAAGTATGGAAATGTTTTCCAATATGAAGTGAATAATTAGAATTTATCCTTTTGAAGATAAATTGAAATGAATTATTGAAATCATATATGCATGGATATTTTGAAATATAAATTCATTATGGAATATATGAATGAAAAGTGAGATTTGTATAAAAATAAATATTGATTTATTTTTGAAGTGTTGAAATTATATATCTTATAAAGATATTTTGGAAAATAAATAATTTGGAAAATTATTTGGAATCTGGTGATGTATGCATATCAATTGATAGTTCAATAGCCGACTATCAATATTTCCCTTTGATTGGGTATTTGATATGATTGTTTGAATTTGAATGCACACTTATTTTTGAATAAGCGCTCACTATTCGGGTTAACCGGGAAAGGACCATGGGGTCGTATAACCCATTCCGAATATGTGATACGACGTGAATTGCATTTGAAGATCGGTGTTGAAGACCGGTATTTGCGAGAGCGATAGGATGACCTATCGATTGTCTCTGCACTGGGTCGCTCCTGGTATAGAGATTCCATAAGTGATGGGAAATCCGATCAGGATTGTGAATATCCGGATTGCAAGGACTTCTTTGTAAGTGCCTTCGGTTTTGTTCGAGCCCGGAACAAACTTGTATGGATTGTATGTCTGACATTACAATTTGAGATATAAAGCCGATTTCTTTCAAATATATTTCTGTTGGTGGCGGAGAATTTATTCTTTGCTTAACACCCTTCTTTGAGACGTATGTGCTCAAAGGTTATATAGTTGAAGTTATCAGCGATATATTCCCAGTTTGGTAATGTGACGTGCTGAGTGATGCTGAAATGATCATCGTGTTGATTATTTGTGATAGGATCATTTATTTGATCGTCTATCTTAGTGATCATTGTGTTGATCATTTGTTGACCCAAAGCATAGCTTTTGTATAAAGTATGTTTTTGTGGACGTGAATTCGTCGAGCCTCACATCCCGGTAATGGTCAAAACAGGAATGATGCGGCAAGGTTATGAGGGGTAGCTCCCTTTAGGGTATGTGCATTTCCTTCTGGAAAGGGTGGTATCATGGTATGGAGCCCAGATACTTACTCATGTTGAAACACTATATTTTATTACTGTGTGGTGTTGTTGGTGACGAGCGCTCGGTTAAAGGTCCGATGGGACCGGGGGATGCCATATTCGTGTAGTAGTTACCTAGTGATAAAGGTAACCCGGCCTTGTGTTGGCAGAGAGCTGGTTAAGTTCTCGGGACGTCCAGCCAGAGGCGATCCCATGTGGCAGTAGGAAGTTCCTTAGCCTGACCATTTGTTGGAAATCCAATTCCCAATACGAAACTTGTACGGTATTAGTTGTAGAACCTGCCATTCACTTATGGTGGTCACCACTGTTTGGATGGTAGCTATAGTAGGCATAGTTCGAAATGTCTATGTTGGCTAAGATTTATATTCTACTTTCGAAATGAATTTTTCTCTACACTATGCACTAGTAATAATATCAAATGTTATTTTAAATGCGTATCAAGCATCTTTGACTATCATAAGGAGAAATCTCCTCCGATTCTACGTTTGCATTGTGTGTGTGTGCGGGAGGCCTTATGGTAGTCTCATTTTTAAAAGCATTGCGAATTGAATAAAAAAAAAAAAATATTCCTATTTTGATTTTAAAGTTAAATAAACTGTTTTGAGTTCTCACACCAGTCACATGACTGACTCGGAGTTTATTGTTTTCCTTCCTAAACTCTGGGTGCCCACCAATTTCCACACGGGCAGTTAAGAGTTAGGTTTATCAGGATATTCTGGATATTCTGGAGTTGCTGGAGGCAAGCTGGATGGCATGGCGTATTACTAGCTATATAGTATTTCTTTTTCCGCTGCACTGTTTGATGTTGTATGTTATTGTACACTCTGATGATATGATGTAATGAAATGTAATGTAATAACTGATATAGTTCTTTGTTTAAAGATTATTCATTTATTATTATATGTTGTTCCGCTGCGAATTGTGAGATTCTGTTGTTGTTCTGTTGTTTCCTTTCTTTCCGTTCTATTATTAAAATGCTTCTATCTTCTATTTTCAAATTCTCTATTTTCTTTTCTGTCTTTTGTTTTCTTTTTCCTCTATTCTCTTTTTCTTTCTATTTCTTCTATTTTTAAAATTTTCTATCTTCTTGTTTCTTCTTTTTCTCTCTTCTTCTCTTTTCTTTTCTTAAATTCTTTTTAAAACCCATAACATCTCGGTTTTCGGCCTTTGATTTCTCGGCAGTCGATAAAGTGAGTATCGATGTCGAATTTTCGAAGAATGAAAAATTCCAGGCGTTACAGGTTGTATCTTCAATACAGATTTTTGCAGATTCGGTACAATGATCCTATCGACCTCCAATGGCAATATATCTTTGAATTCTTTGAGGAATATGATGAAATCAGAGAGAGAATGATGTGAATTCAAGTACAACTCTCTGATATTGTGTGGTTTTCAAATCATGAAGAATTGGAGTGAAACAATATTGATTTGCAAGGAGATTGAAAGAGTATGCAATGGATTTCTTTTGCAAATGTTTGGAGAAGGAGTAAGAGAAAATAAGAATTCTTGATATTAAAATTCGTTCTCAGAGGCCTTTATTTAGTGGTTGAAGAGACATGTCTTTTGGTGAAGAGGTGGAGGGAAATGTCCATTCATTTAAAATTTGAAATTCTGAAAAACAACTAGTGTGTCGACATCCCCCTACCCCCATGTCGACATGGGTGTGTTGCAAAATGAATAGCAACACTAATAAGTGTTCCAAATTTTCAGCGTTTCAAATTACCTTATATTTGTGGATTTTTGTGATTCGGTTGAGATCAATGGTTGATGATCTTCAAGTATAATTGCCATGAGATCTTTAACAAGATATTCTAAGGTTCAACCAACTCTCCATCACTTCAAACACCTTTGTGCTTCAGCATTCTTCTCTAATTGGGTTTTGTTCTTCAATTGCTCTGATTAACCTTCTTCTATAATTCATTTGCTTCCACTTTATACTTATTTATCTCTGTAAACGTCTCCATAATATATCTGATATGACTGCATAACTCGAAGATACGTTAGTAGTAATATTTATTGGTTGTTGTCATCAAAATCAATACCTAGGGTATTAACAATCTCTCTCTTTTTAATGATGACAACCATATAAATATTTGAGAGATAAAATATAATAGTTTTATATTTGATTCCCCTTAACTCTATGCACTCCCCTTATCATTTTGCCTAGTATATTTATATCTTTTCTCCCTCTTTGTCATCAACAAAAAAGGGCGAAAAAGAGTCACTTAAATAACTGCTAGACAATATGTAGAGTTTGTATATAGAGATAAATGCTTATAAATAAAGCACATGAGGGGAAACCAAATCAATTCAAAAAATGAAATAAACTTATCTGATAATAAGATGAATTTTAGAGTTACCGACTTTGGTGATGCCAATAACAAATCCTTTTCATATTTATCAAATGTTCAATAAATTTCTTGTCATATGCTTTGAGTATCTGCTATCTGATATACATTGTTTGATACCTGAAAAATTATAAAATATGCACACTGGTACCCTTTTTATTCCGGGGTCCATGGGGTTAAGTTTTGGGATGCCAAACCCATAAAGAGTTTGAATGTCCTCTCCAAATATAATCATTAGATGAATGTAACTCATTAATAAAATTATCAATATAATTTTCTTTTTCAATATCATCCAACCTTTTTGCAACCCATAAACTAATGAATCTATTTGGAGGTTTAAATTTAATTTTCAGGGTTTTGGTTTGAACTTGAAAGCCTTAACAAACTTAGTATTTTGAATACTATTTTTCTTTGATTTAGCCTTAGGGATGTATCCAAGTCCATGTTTATTCCTAGCGTGTTTAGATGCAGATAATAATTTTTCTAGATTATCCTTCCCTTTGTTAAATTTATCTATATCAATTTTTATTTTGTCAAAATCCTTATTACGGTTAAGAATAATATTGTCTAGAGATGTTATTTTGTCATTCAGATCAGTGATCTGTGACTTCATTGAAAGATTTTCTGATTTTAAGGATTCATTTTCACTTTTTAGTTTTTCAAAACTTCCAAGTGTCAAATCATTTTCATCATTATACCTATTAAGTCTTTCAGTTTCATCTTTTAGACATTGTTTTTCTTCAATTAATCTTTCTTTAAATATTTTTAATCTATCTATCTCTGCCAAACTATTGTTGTACTATTTCCTAAGTATTTCATATCCCTGATTCATATCATTCAAAACATTAGTATTTTCTTTATTAAAATTCCATACCTGATCATCCTTCGCCATGAAGCACATGATGGCATTTTTTGTTTTCGAATCACTATCACTTGATGATGTATTTGAATCATCCCATTTTGCATTGAATGCTTGTTTCCTCTCCTTATTGAAAGTGTTTGACTTTGATTTCTTCAGTTTGGGACAGTCTCTTTTCAAATGACCCGGTTTATCACATTCAAAACACTTAACAACATTTCCATTTGTAGAATTATTGTTGTTAGTTTTTCGAAGTTTGTTTGTTATCCAATACTTCACGAATTTCTTGAACTTCTTGGTCATAAACTCGATATCATCATCAATAACATCATCATCTGGTTCATCTTTGTCGATCATAGCATTGAGTGCTAGTGATTTCTTCTCATTTGCCTGATTCTCTTTTCTAATCGGCAACTTTACTTCATAAGACATCAGGTTACCAATTAAATCTTCTATTTTCATAATACTAATATCATTGGCTTCTTCAATTACTAAAGTCTTCTGATCTCATTCACCAGGAAGTGAATTCAAGATTTTTCTGACTTGGTCTTCTTCAGTAATTTTCTTTCCTAATGATATTAAGGCATGTACTCTATCTTGAAATCTAGAATACATATCAGAAATAGACTCATTTGGTTTCATTTGAAAGAGTTGAAATTGGTTAGTTAGCATAGATATCTTTGTTTGTTTTACTTTATTGGTGCCTTCATATGTGACTTGCAGAGTTCTCCAAATTTCATATGCATAATTACAAATAGACACTCGACTAAATTCATTTCTATTTAAGGAGAAAAATAAAATGTTCATGGCCTTAGAGTTATTAAGTGCTTATGTCTTTTGGTCTAGTGTCCATTTTGAATATTCAGTTTGAGGATCTATATATTCTTTTTGGGTAATGTTCGAAATATCCAAACCATTAGACTGCAAATAACATTTGATAGCGCAATATGCATAACTACTGCCATCAAATAGAGGGGGTCTAGTGGTAGATTGTCCTTCTATAAAAGTGTTAGAAAATGTGTTACTGGTGCCATTAGCCATTTATGCTTCTCAAAAACCAAGTTATGAATTTTTGAAAACCAATGCTCCGATACCAAATGTCGAAAACATGAGTGGCTATAACACAATGTTGGATCTTCAGGCTATTCAGGCACTAGAAATGGTGAATTGTGTATTAACTACTTACGTATGAATATAAAACTGTATTTACTCAAATTGCAAACAGAAAGAAGTAATCAGAGAATAAGTAAGTAATAAAGTAAAATGCAGTAATGTAAATAACACCCAGATTTTTATACTAGTTCGGATTAACAATGCTACATCCAGTCCTGCACTCTATCATGCAACTGTAATGTGTGAAGGAAGAAGGGGTTGTAGGGGCAGCAGAGAAGAGGGAGGGGGGGTTGTGTGTATGATAGCAGTCGATAGGTGGTGATAGTTGATAGGTGGAGGTGAAAAATTATGAGGTGAAGTGAGTATAGGTGTGCACTGTTTAATGGCGAATGTGTATGTATGTATGGTGTGCACTATTTTATGGTGAATATGTATGTATATATGGTGGGGTTGTGATGAAAGTGTGCATGGGGTTGGGTTGCGATAGTAGTAGTTTGCAATCAGGTTAATAGCAAGGTGGGTAAGGGTGGTGTGTTGATCAGAGGGTGTTTTGTGATGGCGATGTTGTAGTGGCAGGTTGGTTGAAAGCAGTTAGCTGTGCATGATATGGTGGAGAAGAATGCACAGTTGTGGTCAGGGGGAAATATGTGACATAGGTTTAGTTTTGAAAATGTGCAGTTGTATGTGAGAATGTAGTGGGTTGTTGTTGGTGTTGAATGTAACAAGCAGCAATTATTTTCATGACAGTGGATGTTTGGTTTGTCTTGTATGATGGATGGATGTTATGTGCTTGGGGGATGTTGAATGTTATGTCAGTGGAGTTGATGTATATGAATGGAGATGAAGACGTTGAATGATGGTTTATGTTGCAAGGTTGTTTGATGGGGGGAAAAGAGCAACATGGAGATCAGGCTGTGGAAGAAGTTGTATGGTATGCACTGGTGGGTGGTGATGTTACTCGTGGAGGAAGTGAATGGTTTGGTGGAAAATGAAATGAAAGTGTTGATGTATGCAAGGTATGTATGCGGTTAAGGCAAGTAGCAGTGTTGATGTTACAGTATGGTATGTGGCAAGTGTTGTTGATTGGGAAGAGTAGCAAGAGTTTTTGTATATGGTCTGAAGGCAGCGTTGTTGAAGTATGTGCAGAGAGAAGGAGATGCACTGGTGTGCAGAAGGGATGGTAGAAGATGAAAGAGCAGTGCACAGGAGAATGTTTGATGCCAGTATTGTTTTCAGGTTGGAGTGATGAAGTGATTTGTGCATGTATTTGCTGTTGTATTGGGTGAATGTGTTTGAAGCAGTGTGGCAAGTGATGTTTTGGCAGTGATGGTGGTGGTTGCTGTGATATGGCAGTGGGTTATCTGGTGACGGTTGTGCACAAGCAACTAATTCAAATACAATGTGAATGCAAATACAATGTAAATACAAGTATCAGTGAGCAACAATCTGTGCTGATGTATGGTATGCTGCAAATACAATGTAATTCAAATACAATGTAAATGCAAAGTAATTCAAAATAGAAACTGAAACATGTGAACGAATTTTTTTGATTTTGTTTTGAAATGCAATTGTGTATTTTTT
Source organism: Allium cepa (assembly GCA_030765085.1). Lineage (NCBI taxonomy): Eukaryota > Viridiplantae > Streptophyta > Magnoliopsida > Asparagales > Amaryllidaceae > Allium > Allium cepa. Next base: position 734,241,643 of record CM060943.1, read on the forward strand.
TTAAATAGAAATGCAAATGCAACTAGAAAAGCAACAAGCAAACAACGAAATGAAAGCAAAAAATTCAAACAACAAACACACAACACAGCATTTTTTTTAAATCCAAATTAACACACAATGAAAAAACACATAAAAATCAAACAACAAATAATAGAAATTAAAATCAAATCAAATTCCTCGGCAACAACGCCAAAAACTTATTTAACAACTAATTTTCTATCAGATTAGAAAGTCGCCGATAAAATTTTAATTAAAAATAACTACAAGCGCACGACATACTGTTTTAGAACGTAGCGAGTATGGATCGATCCGCAAGGAATTGTATTAATTTAAAATTCTAATTTATCAAACTAAACCAAGATTTGAATTTATGTTAAGCTAAAAATGTAAAAACTAGCAAAAAGAAAGTGAATAAAAATACGAAAGTAGAAGACAATTTAGATGCAAATCCCTTCTCATGATCGTATAAATTAACAAAAATGAAATTATGATTTCTTTCTTTATGTCGTTAGTGAATTTAGTTGATGTGTTTATCATAAGTATGACCTATTTGTGCTGTTAATTAGCCCAACATAAACCATCAAATTTTAACATACCCACTAAACCACTTGTTAACTCTCATGAAAATGATAACGAAGTTGAAAATAAAATGTATTCTAAGTATGATCTATTTACTATTGATTAGTAATATAGACCATCAAATTTTGATTCTCAAATCCACTTCATTACCAACATCATATGTAAATAAAGAGGTAATTTATGTTTATGTTTGTTTAAGCATAGCTTATTTGGTGTCAACAACATAGGCTTTCAAATTCAAGCTAAAATAACAAAATTAAACCACATCAAATATTGTCATTAAGCACAAAACGAGATAAAAAATGAGCAAAATGTTGAATCTACATGATTAAGAGAGCTTTATTACCCCTAAATTGAAACAGTTTCTCATATTTGTTATCATTTCAACAAATGTAGAGTTCGACTTGAAACAAAAACAAGAGGAAAATGCAAGCTAATTAGAATAAAAAGTGAGCCGAACTACTTGCATAAAAATAAAACTAAACTACTAACATAAAAAAAAAAAAAAAGAGAAGAACTTGAAATAGAAGTGCATGAATTCAAATTGCATATAAGAAAATTACATGAAAGAAGGCTAAGAAGCCATTAAAAAGAAAAGAGAGCTTTTGTTTATTTTTTTAGCCTAAAACTAAACTAACTAAAGAAGAGGCTAAGAGCTCATTACATGAAACATAAGTGGTATTTATACATGCCTAAAACCCTAATGTATATTTTTGGGGACTACCTAAATTGCCCTTGAGAAAGTGTGACCACCAAGTTATCATTAGCAAGTAATTAGTCCACCATTATATGTGCATGTGCTTTTAATATCCACTAACATGTGCATTAGCTCCTGATTGAAGATTATGGTAAGTGGGTAGGTAGGGTCTTACATGTTGCTTGAAATAATTTATTTCCATCTTCATTTGTTTCCTTCTCTTGTGCACGCACATTTTCATAAGCCTCTTTCAAAATTCAATCAATTTCCTACAAAACAACATTAAAATGTTCAAGTAAATTTTATCAAATAAATCATACATAAAAATGACCAGTTTGCCCCTATATGAAGATGAATAAATGATGAATTGAAAATAATTTAAATTTTGGTTTAAACGTGTTAAAATACCCTATATGCTTATTTATTTAATTAAACTAGATTAAATATGAAAGTAAAAATATGCACATTTACGTGCACGTCATATTGAGACTTTTATGAACATATCGAAAATGCCTAGTGGCGATTAATCCCCGCCCGAACGATTAATCCCTAATTCATGCCTACCACCTAGAGTCCGCTTAGAGATTTTTACAACCCTGCTATCAGGTACCGCTTGTAATAAGTAAAATTGGATTTTACCAAAAAGATGTGCAAGTGATAAATTAAGCCAAAATATCATAACACTAGCTAAGGTGACATGTGAAAGTTATTTTTTGGATTGTTCGATATTAATCGCTGACTGAATTTACACTTTTGAGTTACCCAAGTAATGATGAATACTCTGAATAACTCACACATTTAATTAATTTTTAAATTGTTGTAAATTAATTAATATTTATGAAATATTAATTATCTAACATTATTTGATTTATTTGAATATTGTTAGCATTTAATAAAGGGAATATATAAAAGTTATAAACGTGTGTATTGATATACGATATGGATAAAAATACTTAAACTGGATTTAAATAGATTAATTACTAAGTTGTTTTGGATTTATTTTAAGGCCCACATGCATGATGAAAAAGGAAAGAGTTTTCAAATGCGATTTGAAAATCCAAAGGAACAACTAAAAGAAGGCATTAAATCTCTATCTTTTACTTCTCTTTATGACTTACTTAAATCTCATTTATGAAGTAATTTTTGTTCATTTCTCTTTAATTCTATTTCTTCTGCCGAAAATATGAAGAGGAGGGAAATGATTTGATTGGATTTAATAAGGAATTAAATAGGGAGGTTTTAAATGGAAAACTTGGAAGGTTTCGGTGTTTTCATTAAAACATACTGCCTCTTGTTTAATCCATCAGTATTCTTTTCCTAACAAAAAACATCCGATATTCTTTCTCTTGCTCTCCTCCTCTCCCCTAATGGCCTCCATAAAAAGAATTCTAAGAAAACTCAAATACTTCTAAATCCTTGCAAAATCCAGAGGCTGATTCTATCGAATCAGAGTTTTATTCTTCATTCAAGATGCAAATCTTAGGTTTATGTTTAGGCAATTCTAAGTTTATCCTATTATATGTTCACCATGTTATTGAAGTTTAAATCCTACACATGCTACAACTAATCTCATCATTTTTTCGTTATATTGACCTAAAGTTTAGATCGGATATATATTAATTGATTGTATATTTGTTATGGTAATTTAAGTAGATCCTACATTTGTTACAATCTTTTCATCATATGTCCATATTATGTGTATATTTAGATCTAACTCATTTTACAACATATTTATATATGCTTAATTTTTCCAATCTAATTTTGTCATTATTTTAGAAATTGTTATTTTATAAGAAGGACAAATAAACAAACAAACAATTTTAGATTGAAAAATAATAATTAATTAATGTATTTTGCACCTCATTATATGCACAACTTTAAATTTTGTAATGGCTCGGGAATTTCGACCCTCGAAAATCAACATAAATACGTTCATTGTATAGAATGCCGAGCAAATGAGTGCCGGAAATACCAGATCATTAGGGGTTAAGAAGAAAAAGATAGAAGAAGAAACAGAAACAACAACACAGAATCTCACAATCGAAGCGAAACAAAATATGATATATAACAACTGTTCTTTATACAAAGAAAAATGTAACTGTCGATATATACACAATCACCGGTGTACAACAATCAATATATCAATATGGATAGTTATTATAACTTGTCTTCACCAGTGCTGACTGTATAGTCTACACACAGCGGAATATAATCAAGTACGTGATATACGTCTGAAATCCTCCGGCTCGTCTCCTAAGCTCCAAAGTACTCTAACCTGAATCTATAATACTCGGTCTGGTCCGAGCATTATAATAAAATAACACCCAAGTCAGTCCAGAAAACTAGCATGAGAAAACACACTCCATTTGAATTATTACTATTTTTAAAATCCTTTTAAAACAAAGGTATCTCGCAAGACCACATCACACATAAATACGATGGGTTTTCACCTTACGATAACCAAAACATTTTTATCAAATCCATCTGATATTATACTAGTGCATATAGATAGTAAATTAGAAAATAGCTGAAATGCTTGCATCTCACGTTTCATCATAGTTAGGCATAATCAAAACCGTTAAGGCTCGTAGTGGATATTGGATCGAAGTGGTTTTCGAATAATGCCGATATCTGATCCCGGTCTCATCAAGTCCAAACGATAAATTTTTAAAGGCCAATTGTTTGAAATAAACAATTCTACAATCAGGGTGTCAATATTCACATATGAAAATTCATTCCATGTATTTACTTTATCTTGGCCTGTCCATTGAAATTAATTCGCTTGTAATCATCACATTTTCTGAAATTCAGAATAGTGATCGGTACAAGACAATTTACTTCTAATAAAACGTGTCAACGTTTTATTCTATTTACTTTAATTTGTTTGGCTACTTAATGGCACAGACAAAAGATAATTTAAAACAATATCAGTCAAACATAGATCATTAACTCAGTCAACAATTAATATCAAACTAGTCTACAAATAAGACCGAACTAGTTTAAACTTAACTGAGGCGAGTTATATTTAAATCCAAATTATTTGTTAAGCAAAGAAATTAAATTAAATAATTTATTTTTGGTTAATTAAAGTTAAACAGATTATTTAATAACTAACTGATTAATTAACATATAATTAATTACATAAGAAATTTCCTATTCATTTACTTTCAATTTTATAAATCATTAAATTTTGACATTGCAAAAAACTTGACGATATTAGTTCAGATAAAATTATTTAGCGATAGGATCTCGTTGTAACAAACTGCACGTCGATTGGATTCAAAATGAAGTAGGAATAGAGTTTTTGGATTTTTAAATATAAAAATAAATTCAATTTCCTTTATAAAAAATACAGCCCATCAACACTTAAATTGCAGCCCATCCCAAAGCTCAACCCAAATCCCCTTCTTCTCTTCCAAGTTTCCTTTCTTCTACCCTTTCCAGTTTTGTACACGAAACTGTGCACCACTGTGTGCAGATGCACACCACCAACAGCCAACCACACTCGCCGTCGACCCTCCTCGCATATCGCTCTCGACCACCAAAACACATTCATTCATCTGGAACACTCGGTAAAGCCCTCAGTTCGAATCGAACTTCCCACCAAGAACCGAAACAAACACAGTGCCCGCCTAAACGCCTTGCCATGCCATCAACGTCACCATTCACTACCAAACTTCACCCATCTGTTCGCCATCATATCCTCTTCCCATTCCCCTACACGCGCACGTGTCTCTCCTCCCCTTGTCATCGCCACGACCATGCATCCGAAACCCAAAACCGACGCCCTAAAAACCTAGAACGACCTCGTCTGGTCTCCCGAGCCACTAAAAATCGCCGCTCCATTTTTCAAGGATGCTCCATCCCCTTCACCTCCTCCAACCCCAACGCTGAGACTCGAATTGACCACGTCGTCATAATTCGATGAATCCCCAAATTCTAATCAACTCCAAAATTCTCCTACCACGCAGTCCTAAAAATCCTCAAAACACTTTCAAAATTCACATTTTTCCATGACGATCACAATCATATGATCCAATGATTAAATTATGCAAGTCGAACTTTTGCCATAATTGACGTACTTACTGATATATATATATATATATAGTTTTCTTCCTCTCTGGTTGAAGAAACTTGATGAAATAAATTTTAAAATAACCTATACTCAAAACCAAGCAACTTCCTTTTGGAATCAAGATTTAAAACTAAGTATATGTTGAGATATAGATTTTGTAAAGTTAAGACTTAACTAGTTTAGAATAAAACATGTACAGGGAGTATTTTCCTGGAAGATGTACATGGTTCTTTGATGTGTTGGTGACCTTATTCATGTCTAAACACATATACATACACATATATTTCTAAAACCACATATATACTTGATACAAATCAAAGATTCAACCAAGATCACAGTTGTATAAATAGATATAGATATGTTAAACAGCAACAAACTCAAGTTGTTTTGCTCACATTTAAACTGAAGATGAACGAACATACTGCTTGCTTTATCTCCTACCTCACTTTTAAATGACATGATCCTTTAATGTTTAATGACAGAGATTCATTTTTTTTTACAAGTATGAATGAGTGAATAAGGCATGGCTATGCATATATATAGAATGGAAAGAAAGGAACAGTGCAAGCATATGGTGGATGTGCACATAGGGTGGCTGAGATTTCAGGTACATGTTTTAATTTCATAATTTTTCCTCGTTTTCTTTTCAACTTGGCTGATTTGATCTTTTATGTGTGATTTGATTTCATTATGGGTGATTTGATTTTATAAGTGCTTGATTTGGTTTTATATGTGTACTAGATTTTTAGTTTTGTGGGCTTGACTTGAAATTGTCATAACAAACTTACATGTATATATATAGCTATATACATTTACATATACATATTTTTATCATATACATATTTACATATAAATTTAGATATATACATTTTACATATACATATATAGATTTACGTATACACAAGTATACATATATATTAGTTATCATAAGTTTGAAATTTTCCATCATGAAGCTTGCATGTATATACACACACACACATTATATATTTTTATCATAAGTTTTTAATGGTGAAGCTATATACATACATACATACATATATATTAATCATATTCAGAAATTAGAGATTTGAAATTTTTTGTATAGTTTCCAAAATTCAGATATTTTCAATACAAGAAAATTTTATTTAATCGACTTAAAAAAATTAATATTTCATTATTTAAAATTAGTTAATATTCCAAAAATAGATGCTAAAAATCCGGGTCATTACATTTCTCCCCCTTAAAAGAATTTCGTCCCCGAAATTATAAAGTAAAGAGATAATTCAAGCCATAACAAAAAGTCGTATATTTATATCGTAAAGCACATACATAAGTAATACACTAACAACCATAGCAAACAATGCATACACTATACAAACCAACAACTAGCTATCCTAACATCATCTCTAGATATGCATCCCTCATACTACCCATAGTCTTCCATATACCTCAATAAACCCATAAGTTTCATAATTTATGAAATTAAATGACCTCACCTTCATTTCACTAATGCAAACACCTAGATTGCATAAACCAACATGTTACATATGTATTTAAAATCAATTGTAAGGTTCCAATACCAACTTAGCCACTTTTAATCAATTTATATTCCATTCCATGCATTTCGAATGATTCACAAACAATTTACTAGCATTCAATTCATATTTACACACATCATTCTCATATCTATCACAAATTGATTCAAATCAATTTATCCACTTCTCAATGATTCACCAAATTTTGTTTACTTTTGTTTACGTCATACGGCAATTTTTTATGCAAATTAGGTGATATTAATTTAAAATAATCACTTAAGCTTATAGCTATTTTAAATAAATTCCAAATCAATTTATCAAATTTTATTAATCCACATTCAATTTATTCACAAAACCTTGTTTTCTCAACTTTATGTTCAACAATAATCCAATCCATGTCAATTTATTTATGAACCATCTCATAAATTTATTTGAGCCAAGCTTCCATCCAAAAATATTAGCTTAAGTTAATTCGTTTATGTCTAATTATTTCACCTACATAGCTTAAGTTTATTTCCATTGCAAATAAATTCCACTTCAATTTAAATTGTTTGTTATTCAATTTATTTATCGTTGATTGATTCATATTTCCATTTGCTTGACATATCTCAATTTTCACTATATTATTTGAGAATCATTTAATAAAGTTAACATTAAGGTTTATTGTAACCTTTTATACAACGCATATATTCATTTCCACTCAAAACTTAATTTCATAATCAAATTCATTTAAATAATATCCCAAAGCCATATTCAATTCATTTACATTTAAATTGAATTTAAGTCAGCACCATTTCAATCCATTTCTATTTTATCCGACCACATTTCAACATATATTTAATTCGCTTATATTTTAGAGAATTTTATTTATAAATTAAGTTCCACATTCAATTTCAATTTTAATCCACAATCCAATTTACTTAACCAAGTTAAGTTCCATATTTTGTATTCAATTAACTAATTAATTTATCCAATTAGTTCACTTCTAATTTTTGATTCAATATTTGATTTTTATTTCAAAAACCACTTCAATTGGTTTGACTTGTGTTCAAATTCATTTAAGTTTGGATTTTTATTCCAATATTTAACCATTTTTATTTTGATTTTTTTTCTTTTTCAATTGTTAGATGTTTGAAAATTTTATTTGTTAAATATTCTTTTACAACAAAATACTTTTATATCGAAGAAAATTTTCTTTTCGAAAATACTTTTATAACTCGATGTTTCAACAAGTTTATCCTCGTTCATACAGAATCTAGTAATACGTTGATCAGACGTAAGCCTAGAAATATCTAAGTACTCAACAAACCCATTTTAACACCAAGTGAAAATACTTGAAAAAACTTTTGAAATGGATATGGAAAGTACAATCTAATCACCGAAATCAAACGAACGAGATCGTCGTGGAATGTAATCCCTAAGGTCGCTCTCTCATTAAGTCGAGAGGACAGAGCGACACGGCCTCAAGCGACTTTAGGCAGTCACTGCGTCACATCTTATGCCATGACGTCCAAAACAACCATAGATCGCAGATATACAATGGTTTCGCCTAGGTCCCCCAGATAACATCTGTACCTATAAGCAATCACCGCTCTACGAATTATGCTATGCAAAACACTCGCATGGACCGTAATCTACTTAATAGTAACACTGGTAGTTACGTCGCTATCACCCATAGAATCAAGGAAATTATCCGTCCCTTCGAATTATTCCATGTGGACCGCAGATACACAATGATTTCATCTAATTCCCATAGAAAACATCTATACCTCAGGGCAATCGCTCTATCCAGGCAGATTACGCCAAAAACGACCATAGATCGCAGTTACACAATGGTTTCGCCAGGGTCTCCCAGATAACATCAGTAACTGTAAGCCTTCACAGCCCTGCAGATTACGTTATGCAGTCGAGTCAAAGGAAACTCATGAGTATTATGTCCGGACAACCTATATTGATTAGGACCCATTTTTGGATCCACCTAAGTCCATCTAGGATCAAATCAAAGAATCAATTGAATGTATATCAAATAGTACCTTTTAAAATCATCAATTTCGAATATATCATTCTTATATAATTCCGTTATATATAAGATCATCGCTTTTTAGACCGCGTACCTTTTAAAATCAATAGTTTTCAAATTAACTTCATACTCATACAATTCATTTTATATAGGTTCGAAAAATTCCAAATCAATTGTTTTTTCATAAACATTTACTAGGTTCAAATTATTTTTTGAAACAAATTCCATTTTAAACCTTTCAAAACTATTTTTCATATTTACGCAAAGTTAGAACTGCTTAAGAAAAATCAATTTGCAAAAAATAAGATTTTATAAATATTTACAACGTTAAAAACATTTCTTAAAACTCTTTTCAATTAAAAACAATTCAAAACTAAATTTCATACTTGTATAATTCAAAATAAGCTTATAAAATTTACTTATCAAAATATTTAGCTTTTTAAAATTGTTCAACTTCCATTAGTTTTTATTTTAAAATTTTCAAACTAAACTTTGTATACTTTCAAAAATTCTTAGCTTTGAAAATTAATTCTTAATTTGGAAGTGTTCAACTATTCAGAATAGTCGGAAAATTCAATTCCAATTCGAAATTGGAAATCGACAATCAATCATCTCAATAAGATGCACAATCAATCAATCGTAATGCATAGGATACAAGTGTTCATAATATAATTTAATCTAATAATCGATAACTGAACACCGAGGTTTTTTCTATCAAATTGTTTGAAATAAATATGTACATATTTCTTTAGAATATCAAATCATACTTGAAGGATTTGAATCCATTGGTTTCAATTAATAATCAAGTAGCTACTAAAGTGGCCTCCCTAACTCTGAAACTTGAAAATGAATGCCGAAGATGCTGCAGTCATCACCAAAATTTACTTTGCAACGACAAAAGTGAGTTTCAGACTTTCATTTCTGTTAAATCTTTTGAAAATCCCCTTAGAAATCACTTTGAAATCATTTATAACATTTCTATTTGGAAAATAATTTTAAAATATGCTATTATATATTTCCAGAATCTTAAAACCCAATTTAAAAAAATCCTAGAATCCAAACTCTCAAATTTTCAGTTTGAATAACTTTTATTTATTTATTAACCTTGTCTAGATAAACCATATTTCATATATCATTTTCAAATGGTATTCAATACTCTTTAGAATGATACGAGGGAAATTCAAATATATATTAACTTCAACATCCATATTAAACATGCAATTTCTCAATTGGTTAAATATTTTTCAAAAAGCAAAATTTTCCAACCATAGTCGAATGCTCAAATCAATAGCCAATAGTCAATGCTTATAAATTGACAGAGCACGACTCATTAATCAATAGGCGATAATACGCATATCCATATTAATCGAACAATGAATCAACAGAGAGATAACATCCAATCATCAATAATAGTCACGACTGATTTTATCAGTTTATAGTATTCATTCTTTTATATTCTATATAAAATCCAAGTTAAAATCATTTCAATTATTGGTATCAAAATATTTTTATATCACTAACAAATACGCTCTCTCTTATACATATATACACTTAATGAGCTTATCCCATAGGTTTAGGTATACGCTAAACCAAAGCTCTGATACCAACTATGACGGCCCGAGATTTTTGACCCTCGAAAATCAACATCAATACGTTCACCGTATAAAATGCAGAGCAATCGATTTTCGGAAATATCAGATCATTAAAGGTTAAGAAGAAAAGGATAGAGGAAAAACAGAAACAACAACATAGAACCTCACAATCGTAGCGGAATAAAATATAATATATAACAATGAATCTTTATACAAAAAACTGTAACTATCAATATATATACAATCATCTGAGTACAACAATTAATATATCAATATGGACAGTTATTATAACTTGTCCTCACCAGTGCTAACTATACAATCTACCTACACAGTGGAATATAATCAAGTATGTGGTATACGTCATAATCCTCTGACTTGTCTCATATGCTCCAAAGCACTCTAACCTGAATATGTAATACTCGGTCTGACCTGAGCATTATATTAAAATAACATACGAGTCAGTCTAAAAAACTAGCATGAGAAAACACACTCCATTTGAATTATTACTATTTTTAAAATCCTTTGAAAACAAAGGTATCTCGTAAGACCACGTTACACATAAACTTGACGAGTTTTTACCTTACAATAACCAAAATATTTTATGTCAAATCCATCTGATATTATAATAGTGTCTATTGAAAGTAAATTAGAAAATAACTGAAATGCTTACATCTCACATTTCAGCATAGTAGGGAATAATCAAAATCGTACAGGCTCGTAGTGGATATTGGATCGAAGTGGTTTTTGGATAATGCTGATATCCGATCCTAGTCTCATCGAATCCAAACGATAAATTTTTAAAGGCCAAGTTGTTTAAAATAAACTATTCTACAATGAGGGTGTCAATAGCCACATATGGAAATTCATTCCATATGTTTACTTTATCACGACCTATCCATCGAAATTAATTCTCTTATAATCGTCACATTTTCTGTAATTCAGAATAGTGATCAGTACAAGTTGATTTACTTCCAATAAAACGTGTCAACGTTTTATTCAATCGACTTTAATTTGTTTGGCTACTTAAAGGCACAGACAAAAGATAATTTAAAACAATATCCAAGAGAAATATCGGTCAAACATAGGTCATTAACTCAGTCAACAATCAATATCAAATCAGTTTACAGATCAGACTGAACTATTTTTAACTTAACCGAGGCGAGTTATATTTAAATCCAAATTATTTGTTAACCAAAGAAATTAAAAATAATAATTTATTTTTAGTCAATTAAAGTTAAACAGATCATTTAATAAGTAACTAATTAATTAACATATAGCTAATTACATAAGAAATTACCTAATCGTTTACTTTCAATTTTATGAATCATTAAATTTTGACATTGCAGAAAACTTGACAATATTGGTTCAGATAAAATTACTTGGCGATAGAAACTGCACGTTGATTGGATTCATAATATTATTTTTAAAAATGTTTTTAAGGGAACTTATTAAGTAATTTTTGGGAAAACAAGAAATTACAGTAAAAATCAAACCAAGTCAGAAAATCAATTGGTTAAATTTCATGTTTTGATTATATAACTGGACTCATGCTCAAAAATGATGATTTTTGATATTATTATTAAGATTTTTAAATTCATATTTATTGAGATATTGCGAGTTGAACGATAATCGGGTTTTGGTCAAATTCCGATGCTTGGAGGGGGTGGTGTGTTATGCTCATTGTTGGAGGTAGCTGGGTGTTTGGGATTGAGGAAAAAATGATGGCTGGGATTCTCGGATGCCGTGGTGACTAGAGGAAGGTAATTTAGGGTTTCAGGCTTATCCTTGGTCGAGGAGGGTTTTCGTATGTTTCGACGTCGTGGTGGAGACTGGGGGATGCGGTGTAGGGGGATAAGCTGAAGGGAAGGAAGACGAAGCTTCTTGCTGAAGGGGTTAGGTTCCGATGGTCGGCGTCAGTGGCGCAAGGTGGAATAGGTGATCGGGTTTTTATTTCGTGGGTTACCAAATTGCTCGATTTCAAATTCGAGCTTCATCGAGGAATCTGGGTGGTCGAGAAAGTCAAGGGTGGCGACGTCGACTTGGTGGCATCGTCGACGATTGGACGGAGCAACGTCGATCGACAGATGAGAGCTGGTGAGAGCTCGGCGATTGGTCGGAGCAACGTCGGTTCGCTAACGTCAACGTCAACTTTCTTTGAGCAGATGAGAGCTGTAGGAACACAGAACCTCGGACCAACTATAACGGCTACAAGTGCAGGACAAGGAGTCAGGGTCGCCGAACCCAATGGGGGACATAATACAGGACTAGATGGAAATCAACAAAGGCTTGAGGGCAGGCCCGCAGGATCTGACACTGGAAGGCCCTTGGATGGAGCTTAACAGGTTAGAGCTAGCGCTAACATTAGTGAACCACATGAGGAGTATGTACCGGAATTCCCTCGGGGGCATGGGGGGCAACCTTTGACAGATAATGCTGGATTGTCTGAGATTATGAGAAGAACTATGCGTGGAGGTCTGACCAATAGAGATTTGAAAGGAGTGAACAAGAGTCCGTTCACACGGGAAATCATGATGGCTCGAAATCCGCCTGAGTTCAAGCTACCTAGTGTGGAAGTATACAATGGCAAGGTGATCCGACAAATCATCTGATGAGATACACTAGACACATGAAGGTGCTGAGGGCATCAGAGGATGTTATGGCCCGATGTTTCCCCCTGTATTTGACAGATATAGCCGCAATGTGGTTTAGGCAATTGGAAGAAGGGTCTATAAGAACATGGACGGAGTTGGTGGATAGGTTTCTGAGGCAATTTCGGGTTCATATTAAGAGTCCTAAAAACGTGATGACGCTAACGTCGGTAAAGCAAAGGACGGATGAATCGCATAGAGCTTTTCTAACTCGATTCAATGTGGAGGTTGCTTCGGTGGATCGGCCGGATCCATCAATGGTTTTAATGGCAGCAGTGTCAGGAGTCAGAGAGAATTTGGATTTCAAGGTATCTTTAATACGAGACCCACCACTGGATCTCGGGGAATTCTTTCACGAAGCTGAGAGATTCCTTCGACAAGAGGATGCATGTGCAGATTTAAAGTTGAAGGAGGTGAATGCGATTGAGGGTGGAGGACCATCCAGTAGAGGTTCGGATAAAGATAAAGGAAAAAGGAAGTTGGATGATGATTCTGGAAAAGCTAGGAAGCGATGGAAGGATCCAAAGTTTTCCACATACACAGGATTGAACGAGACGCTGGAGCGGATATACCTGGAAACTGGAATCGCCTTCCCTACCGAAGGCCAGCTAGGAAAGAGCCTTCTGAGCGGGAGAGGGCATCAAGAAGGCATTGCCTCTTCCATGATTTGGACGGACATGATACCAACAGCTGCAGGCACTTGAAGGATATAATCGAGGAGCATGTAAGGAATGGACAGTTGCGACAATATGTCAGAACTCGGAATGCAGCGATGGAGCAGGAGCAACCACCGCCTACCTCGAGCAATGATGGTATGAGGCCTAGGAATGATGGTCGATTGATTATCAATTGACCGGGATAATGTTAAATAAGTAGCAAGCTACTGGCAAACGGCTAAATCATTTACATATGTATGGGGACGGAGATAGTCCCTAGGCACGCTCTGAATGATGATAGACCGCGCTGCCATGGTTTGTGAAATCTATCTTTTGCTTCTGGATTGGACACCTATTTTTCTGGTTTGGTTTGGAGTTTGGTTTGAACTCCTGCTTTTGTTTTCTTTCTGGTTTGGATTTTTCTTTGGATGATTATTTTCTATTTTGGATGTTGGTTTGGATTTCTGATTTTCTGATTTGATTTGGATTTCGAATTGGATTTGGATTGGATTTTTATCTGGTTTTTGGTAAATGGTCGTCAGGTATGGATTATATCTGGCAAGGTGTAAGTCTCTTCGTCCGCATGTGGCGAATTGACTTATTCAGGTCGTTGAGTATGGACTATGCTCAACAAGGGTCAGGAGTGACCAGGATTCGGCCTAGGACTTAGGCCCCATATTATCGATTATTGTTTCAGGTCACTGAGTATGGACTATGCTCGGCAAGGGTCCGGAGAGACCAGGATTTGGCTTAGGACTTAAGCCATGCATTGTACAACGTCCAGGGACACTGGACCACGGTCGTCAAGTGTGGATTGCGCTTGGCAAGAACCCGGAGAGGTTAGCTCAACGTCCAGGGACACTGGACCACAGTCGTCAAATGTGGATTGTGCTTGGAAAGAGCTCGGAGAGGTTATGGATTTGGATATCGACCCAAAGAGGTCATGGATTCGGTTATTGGCTATTGGATAAGGTTGGATTAGGACTTGGTTGTTGGGTTCAGACGGATACGGAATTGACTAAAGGCTTTGGTCGCCGGATTTGGAATTGGGCATCGATTCGGAGCAGTCAAGGATGCCGTACTCTAGTGATATGGCTATGGACTTCGGATATCGGATTCGAAACTATTCAAAACACGCCTTCTTATCACAAGGCATGTTTTGGGGGGCAAATGTTATCCCACCTTTTAGTCAAATCTAGAATATCAACAAATTGGCAAGGAAGGATGGATATCGGGATTGGAGATCGATTGGAAATAGGGCTGCAATCGATGTCGCTAAAATTTGGCCGAGCTCCAACCAGGACGGAATCAATTAGAGATGAATATTAAAGCAAGAAGAAGCTATATTTTAAATTTCAGGTTAATCAGAGTTTGTAGGAAGGAGATATGATCGATGCAAGGTGAAAAGAACATGCTGTTCGTATCCATCGGTAAGTTGAGGAGATGGCTTGTTCGAATCCATCATATTCGCATCCATCAGGAAATCATGACACTGGCTTGTTTGAATCGATCGGTTTCGTATCCACCGGAGTGACACCGTCTCAATCCATTCGAATCCATCCACCATTGGACTCCTCGCATCGATCCAGGAGCAATAGTGTCGCATCAATGTAGCTCATATCCATCGCGGTTGAAACACTTCGTATCGATCAGGGGTGGACCCAGTTCGAATCGATCACAAAGGCTCAGTTCGTATCCATGTGGTTCGTGGTTATTCGAATCGATATAATACAGGTCCTTGTTCGTTTCCATCATACTCAAGCGAAGTCACTTTGTGTCGATGCAATCGATACACGGTACCCTAATAACAATCGATGCAAGCAAGCTCTATGGTGAATCGATAACTGATTCGAATAACGGCCGAAACAAATGGATGCGATTGAACGGTTGATACGAGCGAAACTTCGGCGTTAGATGCGGATAACTCGGTCAAACTCGACACACAAAGTGGATCGATCCAGGAAACTCATTCCACATCACTCCATGTCACTGCGCGCACGTGCTCCTGATCGGTGCAAAAGGGATGGATACGAAGCCATGGATTCGAACCGGACAGCCTTCTGAAGAACATCAACTCGTATCGATTATATCTTCTAAACCGCTGATCCAAATGCAACGAAATTTTCATAGTAGCTTGCAAACAAGGTAAAGAACAATCCTGCCAAGTTTTAGCTCGATTGGATCTTTTTTTGATCGATACGAAATTGTTTCGTATCGATCACATATCGAGTCGAAACTTGGTGGGGTCAGTCGCGTGGGCCCACTCACGTGCCAGAAGATGTCTCCCAAAGTTTGGATGCGATATCAACCTCCTATACCTATAAATAGCCCCCTGAAGCCTGTAGAAAGAGATCCTTTGGCTATTGGACGTGTAGATTCTGCGGATTCAATCTTACATCTTACCATTGCTGTTATAGTGGAAATTCTTCATTGTAACTGCTGCAGTCATTTGTAATCAGCAAAGAACATCAATAAAAGATAAAACTTTAAAGTGGGCGTAGGCCGGAGATAGCCGAACCACTATAAATCTTGCGTTTCTGATTGTTATTTCTGGATTGCTATTTGTTGCTTGCTTAGATCTGAGACTTGTGCTTAAATATTGCTGATTTATATTCATTTTTTGGTCCTTTCACAATACTTGGGGTTTGTGACCATTTTTGGCGCAAACAACGTTATTTTGTGAAATAAGTGTTTGGCTATAGTAAGATAAAACTCGTAGTGATGAATGAGTTACCTGGGTTTTCAGGAAGCTTTACAACTAAAGTATTTCATCTTAAATGGGTTTACTCACGCTGGTAACCTGGCTCGTAGTGATGAATGAGTTACCTGGCTCTCAGTCATCTTGGGAGTATCACCCTCCGAAATTGGGGATAGAATGTGGATGTCAAGTCCAGGCTTCTTTGGATTGTAACCCACATGTTTCTCAGAGTGATAAAGGGTGGAGTTTTGGTCGAGTCAACGGGGAGAGGAATCTAGGGCTCGGAGCCTGATGGGCTAGTGGCATCCTCTTTGTCCTCTGATGTAGGAGAGCCTCTACCAGAGATGGCTTTCGTCGAAGAAAAGGGTTCGTTGCCTCGAAGCACTTCCCTCACCAGCGCCTTTTGATCAGTCTCTTCGACATCCAACTCTTCTTTTTAATCCTAATCAAAGTATCCCATGCTTCGGCAAGTGACTCGAGATAATTCTCACCCAAGAAAGACAAGTCATGGTGCATGAGGACTCTTGCATTGAAATTTGCAATGAATGGGTCGAATATACATTTGATTTCTTCTCTACCGGCTTCTGTAGTAGGCTCGAGTCGACCTTTGCAAGCGCCATCTTCTTCCCTTCTTTACGAGCTGCTTCTTTTAGCGCTTCAACCGTGGATAGCTCTTCGTCGAGTTTTGTCTTTAGAAGCTATATTTCAAAGATTTCATCGCAGTATCTTTATGACTCTCCATGCGCCACAATTTTCTCCTCTTTCTCTTTAAAGAGAATTTCCTCTAGTTCCTTGACTCGTTGAGCAAGAATGTCCTTTTCTTTTTGGATAGATTCTTTCTCCAAAGCTAGATCGCCGCTGTGTTGGATTGCCTCATTGAGTTCTTTCTTATGAGTGGCCTCTAAGTGGCTAACTACCTCGGCTGTCTCTTTAGCCTTTTTCTAGGCATTCTCCAGCTAAGATTTGTATGATGATAGCTCTTCATCCTGGCCCTTAATGATGTCTATGTCATGAATAGCTTCGAGCTTGAGGCGATCAATCTCGTATTGGCATTCAATAGAGACCTCTGAAACTTTCTCCACCAAGTGTACGAACGCATCATGCTGAAAATATACAGTGTTGTTGCAGGCAATGGTGCTCTGTTTGACATGTCCAGGGATAGGATGGATCGTGGGGAGAAATTTTAGTCCGTCAAAACATATCTTCGAGAATGTAGCCTTGAGCTCAGTCAAATTTTCCACCGTCGATGGATCGTGTATGGAGGCTGGAGGAGTCT
Organism: Allium cepa; assembly: GCA_030765085.1. Lineage (NCBI taxonomy): Eukaryota > Viridiplantae > Streptophyta > Magnoliopsida > Asparagales > Amaryllidaceae > Allium > Allium cepa. Next base: position 734,259,398 of record CM060943.1, read on the forward strand.
GCATAACCAGAGTCACAGATTTATTATAATGTCACGGGATTGCTTGGTACTCGCAGAGCCGAAATGTTGGTCGCGAGGGACTTCGGGCTGGGATCCCTTCTGAGCAGAATTCTCCTCACTATGCGTCGGATGGTGGGGAGGATCGTTTGGGTGTAAAGAATGGCTATGGGTTCTCCTTCTGGATGACGATGACGACTCTCCGGAATGATAATCTCTATCATCGCTTTCATACCTGTCTCGTTGTTTGCCTGATCCCGAGTCTCGACTAGTATGGTAAAAGATGGAGGATCCACGAAGGCAGTCAATGCCATGTGTACGCCCCATATCACCTACACATAAAGTCAAATGAGGACGAGTTAGTAGGAATCGCACGTTGAAAGGAATTCAAGTGCATGGTGGAGTGTAAGTGTTTGTGTGTGTCCTAGTTTATCCCCCGATGGACCAGTGCTTTTCGCTTTACTCATTGGAGTTTTCTCTCCCCGATGATGAGTCTGAACGCCTTCATCGCTTTTCATGAGCAAATTAAATCCCATAGCCTCGGGGTTATTGAAACCGCAATTCAGTACATCGTTAGGGATGGTCAAGTCGGACTGGCCCTTTAATGAGCCTTCTAAGTTTTGAAAGACGTTTTCTTCTCGATCGGAGTTATCGTGAACTTTAAAGTTCCACCATTTTTCTTCTTTTTCATCTTGTAAGCTAGACTCTTTCTCTTTTTCGAAGGAGGCGGTGGTTCGTCGCCGCCGAGTGCATCAGCTACTAGCGCTTGGCTAGAACTTACATCATCGTTAGCCGCCACTGGCACCTCCGTTTCTTTAATCTCGCCTTCTTTGGTAGTATTGAGGGCCCCTTCGGTAGGGGGCACTGAAGGTCCAGCTTGTTCTTTGTTCGTTTCTGTAGTCATACTTGCTATAGTGGCACCAATTGGAAGGCTAGTACGGCGGCCCTCTTCCAGTAATCCAAACTTCGAGAGCAGTTCGTTGGTAATTACAGATTTAATGTCCCGATCTCCCATGGGAATAGCTCGGATGGCCTCGACATCCTCAGAATACCCAACGCCTTTGGGTCTTCGGCGGATATCTTTTAGAGTTGAGAGAAGTTCAAAAAAGATGCACTTCAAGCCTTAAGACAAAAATTGGGATAAAAATGAACCTACTCCCTTCTAGCCATCTTCTCGCTAAACCAGGAGGACAACGTACGTAGAACCATTCTTGTTTATATTGAGAAAATTTGCTCCACGCACCCATCGGGACTTGACATTTGGGGTGTGGCTCGAGGAACATGTAAGATAGACTGTCGGTACGTCTCTTGAAGCGGTAAATATAACGAATATTCTCGAGAGTTGGAAATTTGAGTAAGACGCTCATGAAAAGAACGTATGTACCGTGAATAAATGCATGGCTATTAGGGTGTAGTTGTGCTGGAGCAATCGCTATATACCGCAACACTTCATGGATGAATGAATTTGAAAGGTGGCACACTTCCAGCCCAACACATAAATTTGCTGCACGTAGTATTTCCTGTTCGAGGCAAGTAAGGCCGAACTTGTGCCGAAGGAACCAGAACGTCTTCGAAGAGGATTCCATGGATAGAACATAATCTACGAAGAGAAGATTCGCCAAATTTCAAGGTTTGAGAGTTGATGGGGTCACCCAGAATGACGACCCCACCTATAGCATCGAGATCCGGGCCTATAACCATGACATGTGGATCCGGGATGCCAGGTAAGGGGGCTGACGATGGGTTCAGGGTCCCCGCTACCTCCTGCCGAGAACTTGGCTCAGGCTTGTCAGAAACAGAAGTGGAGCTTGATTTTTTAGACATCTCGAAAGAGCGATTAGTGTGAATAGATACATGTTTAAGCTTGAAAGATAATAGATATCAAATATAACAACAAAGTATTCCCCTGTGTTGTGTGTGAACTAGAGCGACGATTCAAGCAAAGTGTATGGATAAATTAAAGTTCTAAAGAATAAGATATAGCGTGATGGAGCTTTAAGTTGTCATCTCTGGATACCATCATACTGACATCACCAAAATTTGTCCCATGATCGATAGCATAAGTCCTGGGATCATATATTGGCATCATATACTATGAAGGCTTTTACTTATTTTTGTTCGGTTGGCACCTCAGACCCAGTCTTGATGGTTCGGTATGCATGAGAGAAGACAACGAGTTACCACGAGGGGTACGGTCGACGCTTCTATGCTTCGAGTCATTTGAGAAGGTGCTTCGAGTCATCCTCAAGGGACCCGTGGTTCGGCTAAGAGTGGCTCGATGTGCCTGGGTTGGTCGACCTGGGGCATCACTTGTGAGCTGAGTTGTCTAGGTCGTGGGCTTGTGAAGGGATCTAGCCTGTCTTCGTCTATAAATAGAGGGGCAGGGGTACAGTTGAAGTGACATTTTTTTGAGAACTCAAGGGAAACTCTACCATTTTTTATACTCTCCTCTTTTTGATTCAAACTTGTATTCAAGTGGTTTGTTTACGAATTGTATCTCTATTCAAGTGATTGGGAAAGTAACAAAGATTTTATTCAAGGTGGATGTCGGCAATTACGTCGAACCACTACAAATCTGGTGTTCCCGTTTCTGTTGTTATTTTTGCACTCAACTGTGTTATTTCTCTGTATTAATTTACTTTCTTCATTAATCTCTCTACATAACTCTATTCAAGGGTGTTAGTGTCCAATCTTGGTGCTAACAGTTTTTAAAGGGGACAGGCCACCTAGGTTTCTTATACATCAATAGAAGAAACCGGTATATATATATTATGTGTGTTGTTCTCATGTTTTCATTAAGCTTTTTAGTTTTAATGGCTATTGTGGATTGGTTATCTCATGCTAGGGCAATTACACAGCCAGAAAGTTAGAGAATAGATTGTTGTGATCAACTACATACTGACATCTCATCTCGTGGTTTAGGGTTGTTGTGTTATTATTTATTTATTATGTTTGCTTTGCTTCTGCTACTAGATACTTTTTGTATTGACTTCACACATATATATAGACTATTCCTTTTTTGTAGTTAAAATGGAAGATATAGCCTAGTTTATTTGTATAACGACCCATAATTTTAACACTTTGAAAATGTGATATTTAATTATTTTAAATATTCAAACGTAGAAATTTCAAACTTAAACAATCATGTTTTATATAATAAATAAGAATGGTAAACTTATTTTTCATATTGACTAAAGATTTTGGATTCCCGTTGTAAAATTGGCAAAAGTCGAATTCCGATAAAAGTAGGATAAATATTCAAGAAATTTATTTAAAGGATAAATAATTCCTTTTAAATATATATATATATATATATAATTGATATTAAACTCATTTGATAATAATATTAATTTAATTTATAACGGTTCAATAAATATATAAAACTTGTTTTATAAAATTGGCAAATTTCATCGCATATCGATAAATCGATGTCATATTTTTATCAGAAGATTTGGATATTGTTTTATATTATTTTATAAGTCAAATATGCTTTTATTAATTATTTAAAGATAATAATAAATTTATTTTGAAGTTTGGTTTACATGAATAAATAGTTTAACTAAAACGTCAAAATGTGATTGTAAAATGTTTTGTCGAAATTAAACGTTTTGTTCAAAATAATTTGTCGCAATGTTATTGCACCTTTGTTAACATGTTTTAACATATATATTACACATTTTAATAATTAAACATGTTTAATTTTACTAATATAATTAGGAAACTTCTAGAACATCATTAAGAAAAGTAAGTAGGTTTAAGAAAAGTCAAAAGTAAACATCAAATCCAAATCATATCAAAACCCAACAAAATAATTACTATTCCTTACTCAATCTTTAAGTGAATAAGACATAACGTAAGAACGTGAAAGATGACGTTCAATATTGAAAAAGTGGAGATTGTTTTAGGCTGAAGTAATGTTGGTTTGGTTATTTGGTAAGAGGTTAAATTTATCAAATTCCATTCCTTACTTTTTATATAAATACTCACCTCCTTCTCTCATTTCATTCACACTTCTTCTTCTTTTTTTCTCAAGCTTCTTCACCTTCTTTCTCTCCTCTTTAACAGATTCCATGCCATATAAAAAAATTATAAAGAAATAACGTCAAAATATTTATAAAATATTCAAATAAAATCGATATCCATTCTCTTCAAAATCAAACTCCACTTTTTTCATATTTACCTCTTCTTCTCATTACCATAACTTTCTCAAAACTGATCCAAATTAAGAAATTCTTTTTTTCAAACCATTTGATATTTTAGTGGCTGCAGCTTTTATTCATCGTTTTTATCAGTTTTGAGGTTTTCTATACCTGAAACTATATTCTTTGAAGTGCATTTTTTGGCTTCATTTTTGCCAATCCGACGATACCTCTTCTTCATTTTATCATATATCCCTCAAAAAAATTTGGATTCTAATAATTATTTTTTTCAAATTCAAAAGAAAGTAATATTCAACAACTTTTTAGTTAAAAACTTTTCTAAATTTTGAGACTTAGTGGGCGTCAAATTAGATACAAGATAACCTATTTTTGGGATCAAAATCTTAGGAATTTAAGTTCAAAGCTCTACCGCTTCTTCTTTATACTTTTGGCCAACCTCCATCTCAAGCCTTGGCCAAGCACTAGGAAGGAAAGAATTGGGCTTATTTTGATTTGGTTTCCAAGCATGGTAGGAAGTATGGGTCAGATCTTAATTTCCTTGTCTTCAAGTTTAACGGAATGGAATGCAAAGTAAGTTATTTCTTATTTTAAGTTCATTAAAACCATTACTAAGTTGAAGGAACTTTAAGTGTTAAGTGTTATTTAAAAACCCTTATTGAATGCCTTTTTACTTTGTTTGCTAAAAAATGGTTTCATTTCCTTGTTTGACAATTTGGATGGTTGATTAATTATTTTAAAATTTATAAGTTAAATACCTAATGGGGTATGTGGAAACGACTAGTACATGAGTTTCATCTGTGAGATCTAACGAGACTTGGACGAGGGATGGAACATGTCGAAGGGAAAGCCCGGATGCTCCAAATCTTAGGAATTTAAGTTCAAAGCTCTACCGCTTCTTCTTTATACTTTCGGCCAACCTCCATCTCAAGCCTTGGCCAAGCACTAGCAAGGAGAAAATTGGACTTATTTTGATTTGGTTTCCAACCATGGCAGGAAGTATGGGTTAGATCTTAATTTCCTTGCATTAAAGTTTGATGGAGTGGAATCCAAAGTAAGTTATTTCTTATTTTAAGTTCATTAAGACCATTACTAATTTGAAGGAATTTTAAGTGTTAAGTGTTGTATAAAAACCCTTACTAAATGCCTATTTACTTTGTTTGCTAAAATATGGTTTTATTTTCTTTTATGACTATTTGGATGGTGAATTAATTATTTTAAAATTTAGAAGTTAAGTACTTAATGGGGTATGCGGAAATGACTAGTACACATGTTTCGTCTGTGAGATCCAAGGATACTTGGACATGGGACAGAACATGTCGAAGGGATAGCCTGGATGCTCTAAAGTAAATATCAAATCATTTTAACTCAAAATAAAATAAAACGAGTTATAAATTTTTGATTGAATTAAGCATTGATCTTTCATTAATTGTTGTGTTTATTTCGTTAACTGATTGTTTGGTTGTTTGGATTGTGCTTGACTAGTTTATGAGCATCGATTATTGTTTATTGATCGTTGACTTTGCTTAACCAGTTTATGAGCAGTTAATTATCCATATGCATGGGCTGGGTAGAAAATAACTGTAGGATAACACCTTGTGATTTATTTCATGATTTGACTATAAGGTGTTTAGCGATAATATTTGGTTCACTTCAATTTAATGAATTATTTTGAAAGTTGGTTTTCAAATGGAAATGTTATAAAGTGTTTTCCCTTTAAAAGAAATAGGAAAGTTTGGTAATGAATATTTTGAAGTTATACTATATAAAAGTGATTTATATTAGAATGGTTTTACAAAAATGTTTGATGAAATGGAATGAATTTCGTGGACTAAACTCGATGATTTTAAGAAAATTTTGAACGGATATGGTAAATAAAAATTATTATAGATTTGAAAATACTTGTGAATATTAGTGCGAAACTATTTATCGCTGTGGGATATAAAATGATTTGTTATGTTGCCGATGATTTGGATAACCCGTAACTAAAAAATATGCACATGTTTTCGGTATAGTCCGCTCTTGAAATATGGGGATGTACTTATTTATCAATTGTATGAAGGCTGGGACCTAGTTGCCTTGTTATTGGGAGAAACCTTCCGATCCATTTTCATATGGTTTGATATGCTTTTATTACAGTATTCTGGATTTTCAAATAAACTTTTCAAAAGTGATTTTATTTAAGATTCCGAAGTAAAGTATAATTTGAATATGAAATATATACTTATTTCAAAAGTTTTGAAATAAGAATTAGAGAATAAAGTCCAAAGAGATAATTTCCATAAAGGTAATTAGATTTGAAAAGCTAAAATTGAAGATTAAGCCTAACTGGGTAGTTTTGGGAATTGCATATTGTTTGTTGCATTGTAGCTTCATGAGTCCTATTTGCAGTAGGAGACTACGTTGGCTTGATCATGTATCTAATTGGGTACCCAATTAGATAGGAGTACGTAGGCAGTTAGAAGTGGTAGTGATGCAACCCTTAAAATAATATAACCCTTTCATGTTTACCTGTTATTGGTTGTTGTTTATCTTGTATTATTGTACCTTTTCTGCTTACTATTTTATTCCGCATTTACATTGTTCATTGAGTTCGCAGATAAGGATAGTGTTGTCTCTCTCATCAAATTTATGCAGTGGTAGATTTATAGCCATTTTATTTGGTATAAATTAAAGCATGCTTTGTAGGATTAATAGATAAATTAATTACTTTGATAAGTTGTATAATTGAAATTGTATCATGTACATTTAGTAATGTTGAATATTTATAAAATATAGTATATTAAGTTGGTAGTTGTTATTAGTAGTTTTAGAACAGATGGATTTTTCGGTAATTTTAACTGATTCGAAAATCCAAGTCGTCACATGTGGTATCAGAGCTTAGGTTAGGTGCCTAAGTAAATTTCATCTAGTTTAGTAAAACAACCTAGGAATTTTATTAAAGAAACTACCTTAATTTGATAAATTAAATGGATAGGATAAGGCACCGTACCTCCGACAGAGGTTATGGGTGATATTATAATTTTTGGTATACTTAACTATCCGTTAATTGTTTGTTTTTTGTTATATTTTTCCGTCATTGTAATTTCGAGGACGAAATTCTTTTAAGTAGGGGAGAATGTAACGACACATAATTTTAACACTTTGAAAATAGGATATTAAATTATTTTAAATATTCAAATGTAAATTTTCATACTTAAAAAAAATCATGTTTTATATAATAAATAAGAATGGTAAACTTGTTTTTGATATTGAATAAAGATTTTGGATTCCCATTGTAAAATTGACAAAAGTCGGATTCCAATAAAAGTAGGATAAATATTCGAGAAATTTGTTTAAAGGATGCCTTTCAAATATATATATTCATATAAAAATCATTTGATAATAGTAATAATTTAATTTATAATGGTTTGATAAATATATAAAACTTGTTTTATACAAATTTCGTCACATATCGATAAATCGATGTCGTATTTTTATAAGAAGATTTGGATATTGTTTTATATTGTTTTATAAGTCAAATATGCTTGTTTTAATTATTTAAAGATAATAAGAAATTTATTTTGAAGTTTGGTTTACATTAATAAATAGTTTAACTAAAATGTCAAAATGTGATCGTAAAACGTTTTGCCGAAATTCAGCATTTTGTACAAAATAAGTTGTCGCAACGTTGTTGCACCTTTATTAACATGCTTTGACATATATATTATATATTTTAATAACTAAACATGTTTACTTTTACTAATTATGATTAGGAAACTTCAAGAACATCATTTAGAAAAGTAAGTAAGTTTAAGAAAAGTAAAAAGTAAACATCAAATCCAATCACATCAAAATCCAACAAAATAATTATTTTTCTTTACTTAATCTTTAAGTGACTAAGACATAAAGTAAGGATGTGAAAGATGATGTTAAATATTGAAAAAGTGGAGATTGCTTTAGGTTGAAGTAATGTTAGTTTGGTAATTTGGTAAAAGGTTAAATTTGTCTAATTCCATTCTTTACTTTTTATATAAATACCCACATCCTTCTCTCATTTCATTCACACTTCTTTTTTTTTTCTTAAGCTTCTTCACCTATTTCCTCTCCTTTTCAATGGCTTCCATGCCATATAAAAAATTATAAATAAATAATTTCAAAATATTTAGAAAATATTCAAATAAAATCGATATCCATTCTCTATAAAATCAAACTCTTCTTTTTTCATATTTTACCTCTTTTTCTCATGGCCATAACTTTCTCTAAACTGATCCAAATTAAGAAATTCTTTTCTTTGAACCATTTGAAATTCCAATGGCTACAACGTTTATGTTAGCCACTTTTATCAATTTTGAGGTTTGTTATATGTGAAACTATATTCTTTGATGTGTATTTTTAGGCTTCATTTTTGTCAATCCGATGATACATCTTCTTCATTTTATCATATCTCCCTCAAAAAAATTGGATTCAAATAATTCTTTTTTTTCAAATTTAAGAGAAAACATATTTCAACAACTTTTTATCTAAAAACTTTTCTAAATTTTGAGATTTAGAGCGCCTAAAATTAGATACAACATAACATATTTTTGGGATCAAAATCTTGGGAATTTAAGTACAAAGCTCTACCGCTTCTTCTCTATACTTTCGGCCAACCTCCATCTCAAGCCTTGGACAAGCAATAGGAAGGAGAAAATTGGGCTTATTTTGATTTGGTTTCCAAGCATGGTAGTAAGTGTGGGCTAGATCTTAATTTCCTTGCGTTAAAGTTTGACGGAGTGGGATCCAAAGTAAGTTATTTCTTATTTTAAATTCATTAAAACCATTACTAAGTTGAAGGAACTTTAGGTGTTAAGTGTTGTTTGAAAACCCTTGCTGGATGCATGTTTACTTTGTTTGCTAAAAATGATTTTATTTTCCTTTTTGACTATTTGGGTGGTGAATTAATTATTTTAAAATTTAGAAGTTAAATACTTAATGGGGTATGCGGAAACGACTAGTACACGTGTTTAGTCTGTGAGATCCAAGGAGACTGGGACGTGGGACCGAACATGTCGAAGGAAAAGCCGAGATGCTCCAAAGTAAATATCAAATCATTTTAACTCAAGATAAAATAAAACGTGTTATAAATATTTGATAGAATGAAGCATTGATTTTTCAGTTATTGTTGTGTTTATTTTGTTAACCGATTGTTTAGTGGTTTGGATTGCGCTCGACTAGTTTATGAGCACTGATTATTATTTATTGATTGTTGACTTTTCTCAACCAGTTTATGAGCAATTAATTATCCATAAGCATAGTTTGGGTAAAAAATAACTGTAGGATACCACCTTGTGATTTATTTTACGATTTGACTATAAGGTGTTTAACGGTAATATTTGGCTTGCTTCAATTTAATGAATTGTTTTGAAAATTGGTTTTCAAATGGAAATGTTATAAAATGTTTTCCCTTTAACAGAAATAGAAATGTTTGGTGATGAATATTTTGAAATTATACTATATAAAATTGATTTATATAAGAATGGTTTTATAAAAATGTTTGATGAACTGAAAGAATTTCGAGGACTAAACCCGATGGTTTTAAGATGATTTTTGAACGGATTGGAAAATGAAAATTATTATAGATTTGAAAATAATTGTGAATATTAGTGCGAAACGATTTATCGCTGTGGGATATAAAATGATTTGTTATGTTACCGTTGATTCGACTAACTCGTAACCAAAAAATGGGCGCATGTTTTTGGTATAGTCCGCTCTTGGAATAGGGGGGTGTACTTATTTATCAATTGTATGAAGGCTGGGGCCCAGTTGCCTTGTTAATGGGAGAAACCACCCGATCCAGTTTCATATGGTTTGATATGCTTTTATTACAGTATTTGGGATTTCCGAATAAACTTTTCAAAAGTGATTTGATTTAAAATCTCCAAGTAAAGTATAATTTGAATATAAAATATATTTTTATTTCAAAAGTTTTGAAATAAGAATTCGAGGATAAAGTCCAAAGAGATAATTTCCATAAAGGTAATTGGATTTTAAAATCTAAAATTGAAGATTAAGCCTAAGTAGGTAGTTTTGGGAATTACATATAGTTTGTTGCATCGTAGGCTCCATGAGTCCATCATGTATCTAATTGGGTACCCAATTAGATAGGGTTATGTAGGCAGTCAAAAGTGGTAGTGATGCATCCCTTAAAATAATATAACCCTTTCATGTTTATCTGTCATTGATTGTTGTTTATCTTGTGTTATTATATATTTCCTATTTACTTATTCCGCATTTACATTGTTTATTGAGTTCGCAGATAAGGATAGTGTTGTCTCTCTCATCAAAATTATGCAATGGTAGATTTATAGCCATTGTATTTGGTATGTATTAAAGCACACTTTGTAGGATTAATAGATAAATTAATTACTCTGATAAGTTGTACAATCGAAATTGTATCATGTACATTTAGTAATGTTGAATATTTATCAAATATGGTGTATTAAGTTGGCAATTTTCATTAGTAGTTTTAGAACAGATGGATTTTTTGGTAATTTTAACTGGTTCGAAAATCCAAGTCGTCGCATATGGTATCAGAGCTTAGGTTAGGTGCCTAAGTAAAATTTGTCTAGTTTAGTAAAACAACTTAGGAATTTATAAATGAAAGTACCGTAATTTGATAAATAAAATGGATAGGATAAGGCACCGTACCTCCAACTGGGGTTATGGGTGATATTACTATTTTTGGTGTGCTTAACTATTTGTTAATTGTTTGTTTTTTGTTATATTTTTCCGTCATTGTAATTTCGAGGACGAAATTCTTTTAAGTAGGGGAGACTATAACGACCCTTAATTTTAACACTTTGAAAATGGGATATTTAATTAGTTTAAATATTCAAATGTAGAATTTTCAAACTTAAACAATCATGTTTTATATAATAAATAAAAACGGTAAACTTATTTTTGATATTGAATAAAGATTTTGGATTTCTATTGTAAAATTGACAAAAGTCGTATTCCGATAAAAGTAGGATAAATATTCGAGAAATTTGTTTAAAGAATAAATAATTCCTTTTAAATATATTTATATAATCATATCAAAATCATTTGATAATAATATTAATTTAATTTATAATGGTTCGATAAATATGTAAAACTTGTTTTATACAAATTCTGTCGCATATCGATAAATCGTTGTCGTATTATTATAAGAAGATTTGGATATTGTTTTATATTATTTTATAATTCAAATATGCTTGTTTTAATTATTTAAAGATAACAAGAAATTTATTTTGAAGTTTGGCTTACATTAATAAATATTTTAACTAAAACGACAAAATGTGATCGTAAAACATTTTGTCAAAATTCGACGTTTTGTTCGAAATAAGTTGTCGCAACGTTATTGCAACTTTATTAACATGTTTTAACATATATATTATACATTTTAATAACTAAACATTTTTAATTTTACTAATTATGATTAGGAAACTTCAAGAACATCATTAAGAAAATTAAGCAAGTTTAATAAAAGTAAAAAGTAAACATCAAATCCAAATCACATCAAAATCCAACAAAATAATTACTTTCTTTACTTAATGTAAATATCCCATTTTAAAGCCAAATTTAATTTAGCAATTAATATAATTTTTAGAATTAATTTGTGAACTAATTTGAATTTTTTCCAAAACAAATAAGACAAGTGTTTGTTTTATGTATATATATAAATAGATTATAAATAGAATTTTGATTTGAAATTCAAAAATAAATATCTTAAAAATAAATTGGATTTAAAAACTCTATATTTTAAAAACTAATATATATATATATATTTATTAATGTATAGTTAGATTTTAAATCATTTTATTTAAAGTTATATAAATATTAATAAAAGGAAATGTATTAATAAAAATAGAAAATATAATATAATATTGTATAAAAACATAAGTACATGAAAATTAACAAGTGTAAACATTATAAGATGCAATTTAACAAGTGTCAATTTATTTATTTTTTCATTTTTAAAAATTATAAAATTAAGGCTATATATATACACATCTCTACTCTTCTCTTTCATTTCTTCTTCTATCTTTTATTTTCAAATTTTTTTCAAAATCGAATGTGAAGGCTAAAACCAAAAAAACAAACTCTTTCAATCTCAAACCTGAAGCAATCAAAACAAAGTTCAGATCAACTCAACGTAAAGAATATTCAACTCAGTTTAATCAAGCAAATCAAAATCAAGTTGAAGATCAAAACAAATTTCCAACTTCTTTGTACAAAAATCTGGTGAGTAAACTAACATATTAAAACTTGAATCTGCTTATATATCTTGATGTTTGTGATTCATACTTGAAGTATGTTAGGAAAAATGTTTGTATATATATAAATTATGCATGCATGTCAATATATATATATATGTACGTATGTATGTATATGTATGTAAATGATTGTGTGCATATCTGTGTACAAGTATGTTTGCTCTGTTCTTACTTTACATGTTTTAAATCTTATTCAAAATTCAAAATCTAAACCCCTAATCCTTTTTAGGCTTTAATGTTCAAACAAAATGTGTTTGAATTAACAAGATCTAAGTTTTAAAAATATTTTAAAGAATAATTAGTTAGTGTTTTTCTATAAATTCAAAAAATACAGTAAAACTCAAAAGCATGTCAAAATTAGAGTGTCATGGTTTCTTGATTCACCTACATCATCTGATACTTATTTAAAAACCATGAATTATAAAAATAAAAATCAAGATTTTTAGGTTTGTTTTGAGTGAGGAATCTCGGATTGAACGAGGATTTGGTTTATGTCATTTTCTGGTGATCAGAGGATGTTGGGGTCTCGACATCGTTGCTGAAACTTGATGGTGGGTTGGTGGCTTTGGAAAAAATAGTCACTGGATTTTTCGATCATCGTGGTGGCGGCATGACGTCTTTGTAAGGTTTTGGACCCAGGTTTGGTCGACATCGGTTTCCACGCGATTTCAACGTCGTCAATGCATCAGGATTGACCGAAGCAAGGGGATTAGGTGTGTGGGTCTTCGACGAAGGCTGTGTCGGAGTTGCAAGGTCTCTGGTGACCTGAGGCGGTAGGTCGAGGTGATTTTGGGTGATCCAGTTCTGTTCTAGTTGTACCCGGGTTGCTCGAATTCGATTTTTGAATTTGTTCGAAGTGATGGTTGTCGAAATCAAAGGCGGAGGCCGTAGTTGACTTGCCGGCGATGGCGGCGATGATCTGAATGTTGGTGTATAACCGTGAACATGCACGTGTGTCAGTAGAGTGTCAGGCTAGGGTAGTATTTGTAGGGTTGAGGAAGAAGGAGTTGTCTCGGGTTTGTACTCGGGGAAGGGAAGGATGTGCTCGAGTGTGTTTTCGGGTGAGTTCGCGTGGGCTTAACATTTTATTAACAGTTTTAAATTTAAAACAGAACAAAAAATTTTAAAAAAAAGAGAAGAAGAGGATTTCTCGAGTTTGAGTAATGGGAGCGCACGGGTTAGTCTGGGGTGTTTAAAAAGTATATTAACAAGTTTATTAAAAGTTAAAACAAATCAAGCTTTTAAAAAATTTCGTAATTAATTCTTTTAAATAATAATTGTTTTATTTAAGTTTGAGATTAGTTAAAGGTTTAAAAATAAATTATTTTAATTAACTAAGTTTAAAGTGTTTTAATATATATCCTTTACCTTAGTTAATTCTAAAGTTTATTTTAAATAAAATTAAATAGTATAATTAAGAAGATAATTAAGAAGATAAAATGTTTTTAATTGTTAATTAACTTAAAGGTATAAGTTAATTTATAGGTTAATGATGAATTATTCCCAAGGTTTATTAAATAATTAAGATTAATGGTTTATATTTAATTAATTAAGGTCTTGGGTAATTAAGGACTAATTAATTAATGAAAGTAATTAAAGAATAATTAATTGATTCATTAATTAATAATTAAATGTTAATTAATTAATATTAAAGGTTAATTAATTGATAATCATAGGTTAATTAATTAATGATTAAAGGATAATTGATTAATAATCAATAAGTAATTAATCGGTAATTATAAGATAATTAATTAATGTAAGTAATTAAGGATGATTAATTAATTTCATTAATTAATTAAAATAATAACAAACGTTTATAATTAATTAATGTTAATTAAGCCGGGTTAGGTAAATAATTCATAAGTAATTAATTTATTTGGTTTAAATTAAATTAATTATAAATTATGTGATTAATTAATCTTGTTTATGGATAATTAATTATATTGAATGCTAGGATTGATTAATATCTCTACTATGTTAATTTGTAATATTCTGTTATATGAATTGCTTTGGATTGAGCTGCAATAAATGTTTGTTATTTATTTTTGATGAATTGCTGTGTGAATATAATGTTCTGTATTGAAGAATAAAAGGTGGATCTTTTGTTTAAAAGATTAAAAAAGGAAATTTGTTTAAACCATTCAATTGGAAAGGTTTTGGGAAATAAGGGGTAAAACGTTGTGACTTAACTAAGATCTGAATGTATCCATATGTTTTAAATGAGCGCTCATTATTCGAAATGGCTGGGGAAGGGCATTTAGTCGAAAATCCATTTCGAATAATGATACGACGGAATGGAATTGCATTTGAAGACGGTGGTTGAAGACCGGGTGTTTTCGAAAACAAAAGGATTGCCGGTTTATTGTCTCTGCACCGAATTGCTCCCGTATAAAGATTACCCTATGTAATGGGGAGTCTGAACGAGATTGGAGATATCCGGATTTGCAAGGACTTCTTTCCTTAATTGGACGAAGTGCCTTCGGTTCCATTCAGACCCAGGATGGACTTGTATGGATGTATGTCTGACATTAACTTTGGGATATAAAGCTGGTTTCTATCAAATACATTTCTGTTGGTGGAAGAGAATTTATTCCCTTAGCTTAACACCCTTTTGTAAGACGTACAAGCTCAGAGGTCATGTAGTTGATAGTTATTATTGGTATATTCCCAATTTGGTAGTGTGGCATGCTAAGCATTGAGCACAGGTTGATCGAAGCATGGCTTTTGTGTAAAGCATAGCTTTGTGGGACGAGACTTCATCGAACCTCACACCCCGAGAAATGGCCAAAGCACGAAGGATGCAACAAGGTTATGAGGTTCGCGACCCTAAGGGTATGTGCATTTTCTTCTGGATAAAAAGTGGTATAATGGTATGGATCCCAGATATTTTACTTACATGGTTGTTGGAATTTGAGGCGCTTTGGTATTATTGATTACGACCGGGGGATGGTATATTCGTGACAGTTAGTTACCTAGTTACAGAGGTAGCCCGACCTTGTGTTGGCAGAGATCCGGTTAGGTTCTTGGGACGTCCTTCCAAAGGCGTACCCATTCGGATAAAGGAAGTTCCTTAGCCTTGGTCATTTATTGGAAATCCAAATGAAACAATACTAGCCCTTTACGATTTCTGTTGTAGAACCTGCCATTTAATATGGTAGCTATAGTAGGCATACTATTATGGTCGTATGTTGGCTAACATTAATATTATACTTGCAAAATGTTTTTTCCACACTATGCACTAAAAATAATATCAAAAGGATTTTTTGTGTACCAAACATGTTTGACTACTATAAGGAGAAACCTTCCCCATGTGTGCGATTGCATTTGAGTGTGTGCCGGAAGACCTTATGGTAGTTCCATTTTCAAAAAGCATGAACGGATTTCTTTTACACAAATAACTATTTTTTAAGTTCTCACACCAGTCCGATGACTGACTCGGAGTTTTTTGTTCCCTTTACTAAACTCTGGACCCATGATTTTCCACACGGGCAGCCTAGAGTCAGGTTATCAGTAGATTCTGAAGCTAAGTTGGGAGGTAGATGTGGATTTGGAAGTCTTTGAAGCTTTTGGTTTTGAGATTTTTGGTTTGGACTTTGGAGCTTTTGTAGTGAAGATGTAGTATGTTGAACTCTCTTGAAAGACCATGTTGATGTTATTTTTTCCTCTATTATGTTATATTCCACTGTTGAGTAATATATAGGATTCTGATGATGTTGGACACTTGCTGTAAGAATGTTGTAATCCATGAAGCGTATGAATGAAAATTATTTTGTTTGCACTGTTTTGTTATTATCTAATGTGTTATGACTCTTGCGATCCAGACTCCAATATTTGAATCTCCGGCATTTGAATACGGGCGATGTATTGGATGTCGATTTTCAAATGTTGAAAGTTAAGGTCGTCACATTTGATATCAGAGCTAAGGGTTGAGTAAGAACTTTAGCTTTGGAGTATAACTCATTAGGTGACTCATTAGAGATAGGGTTAGAAATTCCCTAGAATGAGTATATTCCCTAAGATATCTCGTCTGTATGCCTAAAATCAATTTTACTATTTACAGATAGTGAGAATGAGTGCAAGAAGAGGACGAGGTCGAGGAAGGGGGAGTACCACTACAAATAGTCGAGACCCTGCAACAACAGTAATGGATGGAGCAACTCTTCCCATCCAAACCAGCCAAATCTGGCAGAGTTATATCGAAATTTCTCAAGACTTGGAGGGAAACCATTCAAAGGTACAGAGACTATTATAGAAGCGCAAGCTTAGATTCGATCTTATGAGAGGATTTTTAAAGGATTGAAATTAGATAATGATCAAAGGAGGTTGATGATTTCCTGGCAGCTTTAGGAAGAAGCTTTGGCATGGTGGGAGACCATTACTTTGGCTGAGTCAAAGGATGAGCTTACATGGGATAGATTCAAGCAAGTATTTTAGCAGCGTTATATGCCTTCCGTTGGTATTTCCAGGATGTATCAAGAATTTACCGATTTGAAGCAAGGAAATCTATCTTTTGAAGAATACTTAAATAAGTTGAATAAGCTATCTCGATTTGGACCTGAATTGGTGAATACCTCTCTTAAGAAGAATGAAGATTTATTAAAGGGATGAACATGAAGTTTCAAGAAGGGATGACAGGCCATGTGAAGGAGTCTCTCGCTGATTTGGTAGACATGGGATGTAGATATGCCACCTTAGATTAACAAGAGATTCCAAAAGAGAAAGGAAGTGGAAGTAATCCAAATTGGAAGAAGATAAAGTTTGGAGGAAAGAAGCCTTGGCAAGGTAAAGGAAAGAAGGATACTCAGGAGAACAAGGCGAAGAATGTTACTTGTTTTAACTGTTTGGAGAAAGGTCATTACTCAAATAGTTACAAGAAGCCAAAGAAGCAAGGGAAGATGGATCAACCTAAGAAGCCAGGAATCTACTATTGCCATAAGCTAGGACACATGGTTAAAGAATGCCCGATAATGAAGCGGGCCTAAGTAGCAAAGGTATATGCAATCAAGGATGAACCTTCAACCTCAGGAGCTGATAAAGGGAAAGGAGTTTTGGAAGGTAATCTTCTTATTTATGATAAAATTGTTAGAGTTCTATTCGACACTGGAGCCACGCATAGTTTTATTTCCCAGAAAACCGTAAAAGGGTTAAATCTTAAAACCGAATTCGTAGTCGAACCTATTTGTGTGAAGAGCCCGGTAGGAGGTCTTGCGAATCTTTGTTTATATTATTGAAAGGTTCCTATTTCGTATTATCATCATCAGTTTCCTATCAGCCTTTTCGTTCTTGACTTTAATGAATTTGAGATTTTACTTGGAATGAATTGGTTAACAAAATATGAAGCTAAATTAGATTGTATCAATAGAACGATTTCGATCAAAACCAAACTTGAGAATTTTGTTGTGATTTCTTGTAAGGATCCAAGTCCGAAGAGGGACAAGCTAATGTATACTTTAGGATATCCTGATCCAAGTTTGAAATTCATACTTATTGTTCGAGAATTTCCTGACGTATTTGTAGAAGTTAAGTCTTTACCTCCGTATGGGGAAATCGAATTTAGAATCGACTTGTTTCCCAATGCCCATCCAATTGTGCATGCAAGTCGTAGGATGGCACTAAGGGAAAGAGTAGAAGTAGTTAGGAAAACCCAAGATTTACTGAAGAAAAGATTTATACGACCAAGTCGTTCCAGTTGGGGTTCAGTTATAGTATTTGTGGCCAAGTCTGATGGATCATTGAGATTGTGATAGGTTATCGTGATCTTAATAAGTTAACCCTTAAGAATAAATTTCCTTTGCCTCGAATCGACGATCTGTTCGATCAATTTCATGGTGCTCGATTCTTTTCCAAGATGGACCTAGCCCAAGGATTCCATCAGTTGAGAATCGCGAAAGGTTGTATCCATTTGACTGCTTTTAGGGGTCTCGATACATTCTACGAATGGTTAGCTATTCCCTTTGGACTAACCAATGCCCCTGCATATTTTGTAGACCTGATGACCCAAGTATTTCGTGAAGTATTGAATAACTTCATTCTCGTATTTACTGATGATATTTTGATTTATTCCAAAACTGAAGAAGATCACGCCGAATACTTAAAAATAGTTTTGGAAATATTAAGGTGGAATAATCTTCAAGTTTTCTAAATATCATTTTTGGGAAAAAGAAGTTAGATTTATGGGACATATTGTAACAGAAGAAGGAATTTCTGTAGACCCTGGTAAGGTTTCCACTATCCTAGATTGGAAGCAACCCACAACCCCAAAGGAGGTCAGAAGTTTTCTGGGATTAGCCGGATACTACCGAAAGTTTGTCCAGGATTTCTCTAAGTTAGCCAGTCCATTAACTAAGCTGACTATGAAGAATGCCAAATTTATTTGGACTCTACAGTGCGAGGAAGCATTCCAGGAATTGAAGAAAAGGTTGACAACTGCTCCCGTTCTTGCCATTATTAACAGAAATAATGGTTTATCTGTTTACACAGATGCGTGTGGTGAAGGAGTGGGTGTTGTTCTAATGCAAGAAGGTAGAGTGATTACCTACGCGAGTAGGAAATTGCGGCTGCATGAGAAGAACTACCCGACCCACGATCTTGAGCTTTTGGCAGTTATCTTTGCTTTGAAAATCTGGCGTCATTTTCTTATGGGTGAAAATTTTGAATTGTTCACCGACCATAAATCTTTGAAATACCTATTTACCCTGAAGGATTTGAATCTAAGACAACAACGTTGGTTGGAATTCCTAGCGTCATACGACCTGGATATCCTGTATACACTTGGTAAAGCCAACATGGTAGCTTATGCTTCGAGTAGAAGACATGTTGTTCTTGCTTATCTTGTTGTCACCCCCATTCTTCTTGAGAAGATTGCTACTACGAAAAAGAAGACAAGTTTCTCCAAGAAATTTATGGGAGAATACGTCGAGGCGAAGATTCCAGCTTTGAAATCAATAATAGTGGAATTAGAAGGTTGAAAGGGAGGATTTGTGTCCCAGACATCCCAGATCTCAAACGAGAAGTATTGGACGAATGTCACAAATCCAAGTTTAGTATCCATCTAGGGGTTCATAAAATGTATCGATATATTAAGAGGTCCTTCTGGCGGAAAACGATGAAGAGGGATATATCCATTTATGTTAGTCGATGCACAACTTGCCAACAAATAAAGAGTGATCAAATGAAGATGGCAGGTTCACTCCGACCAGTGGAAGTGCCCAAATGGAAATGGGACCAAGTGTCTATGGATTTCATAGATGGTTTTCCATGAACTCGAAAGGGCAATGAGGCGATTTGGGTTATTGTGGATCGTCTGACCAAGACTGCCCACTTTATCCTAATTAAATTCACCGGATGATAGCGAGTTTGGCAGAGTTATATGTGAAGGAGATTGTTCGACTCCAAGGAATACCAAGTAATATAGTGAATGATCGAGATCTGATCTTCATCAGTAGATTTTGGGAGGCATTTCAAGCCGCACTAGGAACCAAGTTGAACTTCAGTACTGCTTACTACCCGCAGTATGATGGGAAAACTAAGAGAATAAATCGAATCTTGAAAGATCTTTTGTGTGCTTGTATTCTTGATTTTGGAGGTTCATGGGAGGACCATTCGCATTTGGTTGAGTTTTCGTATAATAATAGTTACCAGGCCAGTATTGGAATAGCTCCTTTCGAAGCATTGTATGGTCGTCCTTGTAGATCACATGTGTGTTGGATTGAGTCAGATGATAGGTTTGCTCTTGGTCCGGAGATGATAAGGGAAGCTTCTGAGAAGGTTGATTTCATTCGGAAGAAGTTGAAAACTGCCCAGAGTCGACAGAAAAGTTATGCCGACCACATAAGAAGAACCTTAGAGTTCCTGGTTGGAGATTCGGTTTTCTTAAAGCTTTCTCCAATACATGGAGTTTTGAGATTTGGTAAGACGGGTAAGCTGGCACCGCAATATATAGGTCTTTTTCCAATACTTGAGAGGGTTGGTCCTTTGGCTTATCGAGTGCAGTTACCTAATTGGTTAGCCGGCGTGCATAATGTGTTACATGTTTCACACCTTCGAAATTATGTGCACGACCCAGATCATATCATTGAGGAAGCCGCTCAACAGGATTTGGAAATCATGCCTAACTTGGCAGTGAAAAGAGAACCATTAAAAATTATTGGTCGAGATGAAAAGCGGTTAAGGAATAAAGTGGTGAAATTGATGAAAGTACAATGGAGTGGCGATCCGAATGATTGTACTTAGGAAACAGAGGAAAGCATGCAGAAGTCCTATCCCAAGTATATAGTGGATATTTCGGCTTGATCTGGTAAGCCATCTCTCTATCTTTTTATGTGTTCATATGTTCTTTGTTTGTCTTCCTATCTATCAAATTTCAAGGACGAAATTTTCTTGAGGGGGAATTTGTAACGATCCCGTTTTTAAGCCAAATTTAATTTAGTAATTAATATAATTTCTAAATTAATTTGTGGACTGATTTGAATTTTTTTCCAAAACAAATAAGGTAAGTGTTTGTTTTGTGTGTATATATATATAAATAGATTGTAAATAGAATTTTGATTTGAAATTCAAAAATAAATATCTTAAAAATAAATTGGATTTAAAAACTCTATATTTTAAAAACTAATATATATATATATGTTTATTTATTAATGTATAATTAGATTTCAAATCATTTTCTTTAAAGTTATATAAATATTAATAAAAGGAAATGTATCAATAAAAATAGAAAATATAATATTATATAAAAACATAAGTACATGCAAATTAACAAGTGTAAACATTATAACATACAATTTAACAAGTGTCAATTTATTTATTTCCTTTTCATTTTTAAAAATAATAAAATTAAGGCTATATATATACACATCTCTACTCTACTCTTTCATTTCTTCTTCTATCTTTAATTTTCAAAACTTTTTCAAAATCAAACCTGAAAGCTAAAACCAGAAAAGAAAGACAAACTCTTTCAATCTCAAACCTGAAGCAATCAAAACAAAGTTCAGATCAACTCAACATAAAGTAGATTCAACTCAGCTTAATCAAGCAAATCAAAATCAAGTTGAAGATCAAAACAAATTTCCAACTTCTCTGTACAAAAATCTAGTGAGTAAACTAACATATTAAAATTTGAATCTGCTTATATATCTTGATGTTTGTGATTGATACTTGAAGTATGTTGTGAAAAATGTTTGTATAGATATAAAATATGTCTGCATGTCTATATATATATATATATGTAAATGATTGTGTGCATGTCTGTGTACAGGTATGTTTGCTCTGTTCTTACTTTACAGGTTTTAAATCTTATTCAAAATTCAAAATCTAATCCCCTAATCCTTTTTAGGCTTTGATGTTCAAACAAAATGTGTTTGAATTAATAAGATCTAAGTTTTAAAAATATTTTAAAGAATAATTAGTTAAAGTTTTTCTATAAATTCAGAAATATAGTAAAACTCAGAAGCATGTCAAAATTCGAGTTTCATGGTTTCTTGATTCGCCTACATCATCTGATTTGTATTTAAAAACCATGAATTTTAAAAGAAAAGTCAAGCTTTTTAGATTTTTTTTGAGTGAGGAATCTCAAATTGAACGGGGATTGGGTTTTTGGCGCTTTTTTGGTGAACGGAGGATGTTGGGGTCTCGAGATCGTTGCTGAAACTTGATAGTGGGTCGGTGGCTTTGGCAAAAATAGTCGCTGGATTTTTCGATCAACGTGGTGGCGGCACGACGTCTTTGTAAGGTTGTGGACCCAGGTTTGGTCGACATTGGTTTCCAAGCAATTTCGACATCGTCTATGCATCGGGATTGACCGAAGCAAGGGGATTAGGTGCATGTGTCTTTGGGCGAAGGTTTGGTCGAAGTTGCGATGTCTCTGGTGACCTGAGGCGGTGGGTCGAGGTGATTTTGGGTGATTTAGTTCTGCTCGAGTTGTACCCAGGTTGCTCGAATTCGATTTTCGAATTTGTTCGAAGTGATGGTGGACGGAATTGAAAGGAGAGGCCGTAGTTGACTTGTCGACGATGGTGGTGATGATCTGAACGTCGGCGTGTGACCGTGCACGTGCATATGTGTTAGTAGAGTGTCAGGCTTGGGTAGTTGCTGTAGAGTTGAGGAAGGAGGATTTGTCTCGGGTTTGTACTCGGGGTAGGGAAGGATTTGCTCGAGTATGTTTTCGGGTGAGTTCGCGTGGGCATAACATGTTATTAACAATTTTAAATTTAAATAGAATAAAGTTATAAAAAAAGAGAAGAAGTGGATTTCTTGGGTTTGAGTAAGGGGAGCACACGGGTTAGTCTCGGGTTTTTTGAAAAGTATATTAACAAGTTTATTAAAAGTAAAAACAAATCAAGTTTT
Source organism: Allium cepa (assembly GCA_030765085.1). NCBI lineage: Eukaryota > Viridiplantae > Streptophyta > Magnoliopsida > Asparagales > Amaryllidaceae > Allium > Allium cepa. The sequence continues at coordinate 734,282,172 of CM060943.1, forward strand.
TAAACAATTTCTTAATTAATCTTTTAAATAATAATTGTTTTATTTAAGTTTGAGATTAGTTAAAGGTTTTAAAATAAATTATTTTAATTAATTTAGTTTAAAGTGTTTTAATATATATCCTTTACTTGGTTAATTCTTAAGTTTATTTTAAATAAAATTAAATATTATAATTAAGAAGTTAATTAAGAAGATAAAATGTTTTTAATTATTAACTAACTTAAAGGTCTAAGTTAATTTGTAGGTTAATGATATATTATTTCCAAGGTTTATTAAATAATTAAGATAAATGGTTTATCTTTAATTAATTAAGGTCTTGGGTAATTAAGGATTAATTAATTAATGAAAATAATTAAAGAATAATTAATTAATTCATTAATTAATAATTAAAGGTTAATTAATTGATAATTAAAGGTTAATTAATTAATAATTAAAGGTTAATTAATTAATGATTAAAGGATAATTGACTAATAACTAAAGAGTAATTAATTAGTACTTATAGGATAATTAATTAATGTAAGTAATTAAGGATGATTAATTAATTTCATTAATTAATTAAAATAATAACAATTAGTTTGTAATTAATTAATGTTAATTAAGCAGGGTTAGGTAATTAATTCATAAGTAATTAATTTATTTGGTTTAAATTAAATTAATTATAAATTATGTGATTAATTAATCTTGCTTATGGATGATTAATTATATTGAATGCTTGGATTGATTAATATCTCTAGTATGTTAGTCTATAATATTTTGTGATATGAATAGCTTCGGATTGAGCTGTAATAAATGTAAGTTATTTATCTGTGATGAACTGCTGTGTGAATATAATGTTCTGTATTGAATTATGAAAGATGGACTTTTGTTTAAAAGATTAACAATAGACATTTGTTTAAACCATTCAAAAGGAAAGGTTTTGGGAAATAAGGGCTAAAGCATTGTGACTTAACTAAGATCCGAATGTATCCATATGTTTTAAATAAGTGCTCATTATTCGGAAAGGCCGGGGAAGGGCACTAAGTCAAAAACCCATTTCGAATAACGATATGATGGAATGGAATTGCATTTGAAGACGGTGGTTGAAGACTGGGTATTTTCGAAAACGAATGGATTGCCTGTTGATTGTCTCTGCACCAAGTTACTCTGGTATAGAGATTACCTTATGTGATGGGGAGTCCGGACGAGATTAGGGATATCCGGATTTGCAAGGATTTCATTCCTTGATTGGATGAAGTGCCTTCGTTCCATTCATACCCAGGATGGACTTGTATGGATGTATGTCTAGCATTACACTTTGGGGTATAAAGCTGGTTTCTATCAAATACATTTTTGTTGATGGCAGAGAATTTATTCCCTTAGCTTAACACCCTTCTCTGAGACGTACAAGCTCAGAGGTTATGTTGTTGATAGTTATTAGTGATATATTTCCAATTTGGTAATGTGGCATGCTAAGCGTTGAGCATTGGTTGATTGAAGCATGGCTTTTGTGTAAAGCGTGGTTTTGTGGGACGAGACTTCATCGAACCTCACACCTCGGGAAATGGTCAAAACATGAAGGATGCAGCAAGGTCATGGGGTTCGCGACCCTAAGGGTATGTGCATTTCCTTCTGGATAAAAAGTGGTATTATGGTATGGAGCCCAGATATTTTACTTATGTGGTTGTTGGAATTTGATGCGCCTTGGTAAAGGTCGATTAATACCGGGGGGTGACGTACTCATGACGGTTAGTTACCTATTACAGAGATAGCCCGGCCTTGTGTTGGCAGAGATCCGGTTAGGTTCTCGGGACGTCCTCTCAGGGGCGTACCCATTCGAATAAAGTAAGTTCCTTAGCCTTGGCCATTTGTTGGAAATCCAAACGAAACAAAACGAGCCCTTTACGATTTCAGTTGTAGAACCTGCCATTTAACATGGTAGCTACAGTAGGCATACTATAATGGTACGTATGCTGGTTAAGATTAATATTATACTTACAAAATGTTTTTTCCACACTATGCACTAAAAATAATATTAAAAGGATTTTTCACGTACCAAGCATGTTTGACAACTATAACGAGAAACCTTCCCCATGTGTGCGATTGCATTTGAGTATGTGCCAGAAGACCTTATGGTAGTTTCATTTTCCAAAAGCATGAACGAATTTATTTTACACAAATAACTGTTTTTAAGTTCTCACACCAGTCTCATGACTGACTCAGAGTTTATTGTTCCCTTTGCTAAACTCTGGGTGCCCATAATTTTCCACATGGGCAGCCTAGAATCAGGTTATCAGTAGGTTCTTGAGCTAAATTGGGAGATAAATGTGGATTTGGAAATCTTTGAAGCTTTTGGTTTTGAACTTTTTGGTTTGGACTTTGGCGATTTGGAAATGAATATGCGGTATGTTGAACTCTCTTGGAAGACCATGTTGATGTTATTTTTTTCCGCTGTTATGTTGTTTTCCACTTTTGAGTAATATATAGGACTTTGATGATGTTGAACACCTGTTGTAAGAATGTTGTAATCCATGAAGTGTATGAATGAAAATTATTTTGTTTCCATTGTGTTGTTATTATCTAATGTATTATGACTCCAGCGATCCGGACTCCAACGTTTGAATCCCCGACATTTGAATACGGGTGATGTATTGCATGTCGATTTTCGAAGGTTGAAAGTCAGGGTCGTCACACTTAATCTTTAAGTGACTAAGATATAAAGTAAGGATGTGAAAGCTGATGTTAAATATTGAAAAAGTGGAGATTGCATTAGGTTGAAGTAATGTTAGTTTGGTAATTTTGTAAAAGGTTAAATTTGTAAAATTCCATTCTTTACTTTTTATATAAATACACACCTCCTTCTCTAATTTCATTCACACTTCTTCTTCTTTTCTCAAGCTTCTTTACCTTCTTCCTCTCCTCTTTAATGGCTTCCATGCCATATAAAAAAATTATAAAGAAATAATGTCAATATATTTACAAAATATTCAAATAAAATCGATATCCATTCTCTTCAAAATCAAACTCTTCTTTTTTCATATTTACCTCTTCTTCTCATGGCCATAACTTTTTCAAAACTGATCCAAATTAAGAAATTCCTTTTTCAAACCATTTAGAATTCCAGTGGATACACCTTTTATGTTGATCACTTTTATCATTTTTGAGGTTTACTATACCTGAAAGGCTGAAACCATATTCTTTGAAGTGCATTTTTGGGCTTCATTTTTGTCAATTCGATGATACGTCTTCTTCATTTTATCATACCTCCCTCAAAATAATTTGGATTAAAATAATTATTTTTGTTAAATTCAAGAGAAAATAATTTTCAACAACTTTTTAGTTAAAAACTTTTCTAAATTTTGAGATTTAGAGGGCCTAAAATTAGATACAGGATAACATTTTGTAGAATCCAAATCTTAGGAATTTAAGTTCAAAGCTCTACCGCTTCTTCTTTATACTTTCGGCCAACCTCCATCTCAAGCCTTGGCCAAGCACTAGCAAGGAGAAATTTGGACTTATTTTGATTTGGTTTCCAACCATGGTAAGAAGTATGGGTTAGATCTTAATTTCCTTGCATTAAAGTTTGACGGAGTGGAATCCAAAGTAAGTTAATTCTTATTTTAAGTTCATTAAGACCATTACTAAGTTGAAGGAATTTTAAGTGTTAAGTGTTGTATAAAAACCCTTACTAAATGCCTATTTACTTTGTTTGCTAAAATATGGTTTTATTTTCTTTTATGACTATTTGGATGGTGAATTAATTATTTTAAAATTTAGAAGTTAAGTACTTAATGGGGTATGCGGAAATGACTAGTACACATGTTTCGTCTGTGAGATCCAAGGAGACTTGGACGTGGGATGGAACATGTCGAAGGGATAGCCTGGATGCTCTAAAGTAAATATCAAATCATTTTAACTCAAGATAAAATAAAACGTGTTATAAATATTTGATAGAATAAAGAATTGATTTATCATTTATTATTGTGTTTATTTGTTAACTGATTGTTTGGTTGTTTGGATTGTGCTCGACTAGTTTATGGGCACCGATTATTATTTACTAATTATTAACTTTGCTCAACTAGTTTATGAGCAATTAATTATCCATATGCATGGGCTGGGTAGAAAATAATTGTAGGATAACACCTTGTGATTTATTTCACGATTTGACTATAAGGTGTTTAGCAGTAATATTTGGTTCACTTCAATTTAATGAATTGCTTTGAAAATTGGTTTTCAAATGGAAATGTTGTAAAATGTTTTCCCTTTAAAAGAAATAGAAATATTTGGTAATGAATATTTTAAATCTATACTATATAAATATGATTTTTATAAGAATGCTTTTACCAAAATGTTTGATGAAATGGAAAGAATTTCAAGGATTAAAACCTGATGGTTTTAAGATGATTTTTTAACGGATTTGGAAAATGAAAATTATTATAGATTTGAAATTACTTGTGAATGTTGGTATGAAAAGATTTATTGCTGTGGGATATAAAATGATTTATTATGTTACCGATGATTCAGGTAACCCGTAACTAAAAAATGGACACGTGTTTTTGGTTTAATCCGCTCTTGGAATAGGAGGATGTACTTATTTATCAATTGTATGAAGGCTGGGACCCGGTTGCTTTGTTATTGGGAGAAACCTCCCGATCCGGTTTCATATGGTTTGATATGCTTTTATTACAATATTTGGGATTTCCAAATAAACTTTTCAAAAGTGATTTGATTTAAGATCTCGAAGTAAAGTATAATTTTAATATAAAAAATATATTTATTTCAAAAGTTTTGAAATAAGAATTTGATAATAAAGTCCAAAGAGATAATTTCCGTAAAGGTAATTAGATTTGAAAATCTAAAATTGAAGATTAAGCCTAAGTGGATAGTTTTGGGAATTGCATATTGTTTGTTGCATCGTAGGCTCCATAGATCCTATCTGCGATAAGAGAACTATGTTGGCTTGATCCTGTATCTAATTGGGTACCCAATTAGATAGGAATACGTAGGCAGTCAAAAGTGGCAGTGATGCAGCCCCTATAATAATATTACCCTTTCATGTTTATTTGTTATTGGTTATTGTTTATCTTGTGTTATTGTAACTTTCCTGCTTACTATTTTATTCCGCATTTACATTATTTATTGAGTTCGCAAATAATAATAGTGTTGTCTCTCTCATCAAAGTTGTGTAGTGGTAGATTTATAACCGTTGTATTTGGTATGTATTAAAGCACACTTTGTAGGATTAATAGATAAATAATCACTTTGACAAGTTGTGTAATTGAAATTGTATCCTGTACATTTAGTAATGTTGAATATTTATCAAATATGGTGTATTAAGTTGATAGTTTTCATTAGTAGTTTTAGAACGGACAAACTTTTCAGCAATTTTAACTGGTTCGAAAATCCAAGTTGTCATAATTTGCTTCCCTAGCCTTTTGGTTCTATTAAGCTACTTTAGAATCTACCCTTTAGGTTCAGTAGGTTTTTCCTTTTTGCTATATTCTACTGGGTTTTTTCTGCTACATGTCAAGCAATTTGGTAGATCTTAATTTATATGTGGAATAAAATTATATAAGTGCTCTCCTCCTTGGGAGGATCTCTCGGTTTTATCAAAAATATTATCTTAGTACCAATGGTAATAATATTTTACCCATGTTCACTTTGCCAATACTATCTCACAATAGGATGAATAGGTCAGGTATTGGTTAAAACTCCAACATTATCCACATTCAACTCAATTAATTCGTAAACAAAGTCCTTAGTAATAGTAAAACTTATTATTAATTGTTTTACTCTTGCCAAAGATTTTGACTTTGAGTTTAGTACAGTTGATCGTAATACTAACCTCATACAATCAAGGAGATGAATTCTCTATTGAATAGGGCTTCACTCCCATTATTTCAACTCAGATCCAATTATGGTCGTTCGATGGACGTCATATCATAATTTAACTATAATCAAAATGGAGTATCCATATTAAAATTCCATGGTATTCTCAAGTCGAGGAACTGTGTAATGTCGTCATAGTGAGCATATTTGACCTAGTTGTTATCAGTCGATAGGAAACTCTCGGACGAATCATTCAATGGTTATCCAATAACAATGAGTACGTAACTCCTTGCTACCTGTAGAAACCATGAGTAATACACTACCCAACAATTAGAGAGTGGTGGTGTTAACAAATGAATCGATATTCTTTTCTTAAAACTTCTTGACTGGGAACATTTAAAACAAATTGTTATTTTTTTATGATTAGTTACACACAACTTCTATTTGCTACTATAATCACAAAATATTTTATTTAAGAATTTTTCTTACTAATATACTTTAAATTAATTACTTAATTAATTATACCATAATATAACAAAGTATATAACATAAAACAAATACATTTTTTAGGAAGAAGATTGATTTCAAAGTTAAATAAATATATTAAATTACTTAATTGCCCCTAGTGCATACCACTGACTCTATAAATCTCCCACTTACACTCGGGATCAGCTATGGAATTTTAATGTCATTCATCCACCCTGTTTAGAACTAATTGAGCTAGTCCTTTATTAGAGATCTGCTATATTATGTTGCTAACGACTTTGCCAACCAACATATCTCCGTTGTCGATAAACTACCTTTATCAAATGGAACTTTCAAAGTACGTATCTAGACATCTTGTGAGCCCTGTTCTCTTTTACAATTTGTATCGCAACATTGTTATCTCAGAACAATGTCATAGGATTCTCAATATTTGAAATCATCCTTTTATTGTTTATAAATTTGTGTATTTATGTATATTTCTTTAATTGCAATGTTACTTAAGGCAATGTACTAAGCCTTTAGGTTGAATCAAAAACCATCTCTTATTTGGAACATTTCCAACTTATAGCTCCTTAAGTAAGGTTGAATATAAATTTAGGATTGATACGTTATATTCTATATCACTTATGAAGCTTGAGTTAGAATACTTCTTCATAAGGTGTTCATTGTTTCCATAAATAATTTTTTAGCATTTCGTAAATATCTAGAGTAGTCTTAACTACCATCTAGTTATCTTAATTAGGATTTGATTTTTGCTCCATCTAGTGATCTTAGTTTGGATTTGATACTCGCGAAATGCACCAATTACATAAGTGAATTGCGATATGGTAGAAAGCATAGCATATATGACAATTTCTATTGTTAAACATAATAAATGCATCTCATATATTCCATATTAAACATTTTAACATGGTGTCTATGTATATCGTTAGGATAATCCCAAGATCATTTCATACCGACTATAAAAGATTTGAATTTTCAAATCGAAGATCGAGGAACAACCAAACTAAAACTGATTTTAACATTGGAACATCATTAACAATCAGTATTATATTGTTTATTTATAGTTTAGAAATATCGTAGTACCTTTTTACATTTTTTTTCTTATAGACACATGCTTTCTATGCATCCGAACTAAAAAATCAAACAATTTGGTTCCTTTATCAAAATAATTTCTCAACTCCGATGCATGTTAAGCGATACTGTAGTCATAGATCATATACAATACTTACAAACATATTTGTTAGTCCCACTGATTTCGTGATATTTTGGTTATTATATACAAACAGTATATTCTAAAATATAATTTAAATTTTCTATTTCAACATAGATCTACCAAACACAAAGTCATATTAGGTAATAATATTGTGAATATGATCTGAATTAACTCAAGCACGTAGGCTGAGGAATCTATCACGCTAACTTCAACAATTGAAATTTATGAGGTCGTTCTTCATCAGTGTCGCTTACTATATTCAAAATGCATTAGTCCTCCTTTTGAAGACATACCTACGGCCAATGGATCATATTGCTTCGAGTACAACTGTCAAAATCATATTTTGATAATCTATTTGAAATCTCTTTCGGCATAAAGCATCTTGCCACATAGTGGAGTCTATACTCTTTATGGATCAGTGAAAATTGAGGAAATTGATATTAATAACAATTTTTTCGACAGTGATAAGAAATTCATAGTTCATCTTTGATTTGCAAGAATTTTTATTAGACATTCTAATGAGTTGTGTCTATATTTTAGGCTTAGACATTCATCTTACATAATCAGTTTCTATGTTAGAATCATTGGATCGTATCCCATAATTACATAAACCTTATTCAATTTTGAATTCATGAAACTCTTCTTCCTAAATAAATTAGTCAACATTGTTGGTTGGTTCCAAACTCATTTGGGGTAGTCCGTATAAGGTCCCTCACGATCAAATTTTATGTGTAGCCTCTCAACTCACACAACCCGTCTACTCCTTGAGCTAGGACATGTAGCAGTTTCTTATCAGCTTAAATCTTATAAGAGATCATAAACTATGCTCTAGATGAAATTGAACTTAACTTGCATACATACTCTTAGGTGCATATCCTTATAGAAAGAAGTTAACTCAACATCACTCACTATCAATTTTATTTTGTCTAATGAATTTCAATCACTCCTTATCATTACATCGTTATATATCATTGGGAAAAACGACTTTGAGATTGAAGCTTATTACTTTTAAGTACATTGGAACTCCTTTCCAATATGCCCACCTACCCTATCAAAACAAAATGTTTTATTTCCTTTGCAGGTTATATTTTCTACCTCCATTTTGAAGTTTATGTGTTTATCAAAGATTTGCCGCTTGTGTATAAAATGCACATGTTCATATCTGTGATAATTCATTGGTGAATTTAACGAAGTTGACCGATTTTGATATCATTATACCTTGGACTACACACACATAGAATATATATATAAATATATATATATATATATTTGTATGTGTTTATATATGTATGTAGGTAGGTATCAATCCAAAGAGTTCGTTAACTCTTTTGTCGCTCCACCAAGTGTGTGCTTTGCCCTTAATCTTTTGAGATACAATTTATGAGTACCATGTGACTCATAGTCATGTGATTAAAGATTATTCCTCATGGCTATAACTAAATCCATAATTCCAAAAATTATAGGAAATTTTATATACTTCTTTATTTTTTATAGCTAATGCATTAATTTGTTATAAAAACAAATACCATCATTATAATAGTTTTATATATTCATATTAAAATAAAACTATATCCATTTTTAGTCAATACTGAAATCTATTATTAATTAGAAAATAATATTTGGTATATATATGAAAGCAATCTTTCTCAACTTGATGAAACCACTAATAATTGTCATATTATATGCTCCCACTATTTATCCATTACTATAACGACACATGAAATACGAAAGTTCATTCCACTATATTTTATCGGCCATTTATTTCATTCACTGTAACTAGTATATAGTTAAGAGTTTAAATCGAATATTTTAAACTCAAAGAAATAACTCAGATAGAAATAATTTTTGTAATAAAATTACATTTTGGAATATAAATCACATATATCATTCCATATCAAGTATCTACTTGGTATTTTATACAATTCATGTTTCAATGTCTCTTTATGAAGTAAAAGTGACCATTCACTCTCTTCATCCAAACCGTGTGTATTTTACATCCAACATCAAACATTCACTTTCCCTTATAAATGGTTGAACCCTTCAAATGGAAACCCTTACTACATGACTACACCAAACTCTTTACAAAACACATTCAGACCTCCTTAACATTCTAAGGATATCGAATAGGTTGCACTTTAATTAAGCGATAAAAACCGACATTTCTATGATTGAATTTCTAGGTTAGTCTTTAGTCCTTGGTCTTTCATTATTTCAACATAACAAAATTCTCATTGCATTCAATTGTACTGAATGGATGATTTTGCAATACGTACTTATTTTGAATGAACTATTTTATTGAGATTTTGTATATTACGAATGCGACTGTTCAATGTACAACTTCTATATTTAATCTAATATGGATCAAACATCTATATTTGTGTACTACTTTAGATTTCAAAACTCATAGAGGACAATACATAGTCTCAGGTAAATAAATATTTAAGTGACCAAGGTACTAATGTATGTAGCAGTTATATAATTTGGCTCTTGCATAGGTCTTGAGGTGACAATGTGCCAAAAAGATCTATTGGTATATATATTATATTTCTTTGTCGGTCTTAATTGAATTCATTGCTATGTTTCAATTAATAAACCATTTTATCAATTAGATCAGCAGCACGCATTCATTGATGTAGATAATTTGAAATTCGTATAACATGTATTCTTACAATATAAGAAAAGTGAAATGTAATCATTTACTTTTTCTAATAAGGCTTTACACTAGACTTTTATATTCCTTGAAATCTTAAGAGAAATACAGAAACCATTCTTTAGTGAGTGTTAGGACTCGCTTGCTTTGGGATTCCAACGTTGAGTTTGCTCAACAAATCATAAGCCCAAAAGCTATGGATAAATCTTTATCGGTTGTATCATATACAATTAATAACCACAGTCTTTTCCCTAATCTCGACCTTGACCTTGAGTTCTCTTAACAAATCAAGAGAGAGTATTTGTTCTTACTAATCATTTTTAGTTAGCCTAAGTATAGTGTGAGTACCTTGAGTTTTCTTAATGAATACATGCATGTACTTTTATCTCCTCTAGGCAAAATATTAATAGTACTACGCATAATAGCTTTAGCTTGAGTTTGCTCAATAGCTACTGCATATGCAATTAGTCTACCAATATGTAAATGATAGAGGGCAACCATATTAAATATTCATGATCTTTTATATATTTTGAGTAATACTGATTTAAGGAATAATGCATTTCTTATGAAATACTCTAGTAACTTTCGTGTCAGACACATCTGAATCATGGTATACATACCATACATACGTACTTATTCCAAAGATCTATCTGAGTTTATTACTATTCCACTTATACTATATTTATACATATATAATCATGTAGGTTTAATTCGTTCATAACTATTATAAATTGATAAATTTATATAATATTTATATGTACCTTATTAATCATATCTTACCTGATTAATTTTAATTCTTAATTTTAGTTAAACAATTTAACAAAATCTTAATTTAAAATTTAAATTTTTTTATTTTAATCATCTTAAACTATTTGAGAAGAATATTTAATTATAACTTTATAGTGTTATATATATATAAATCAAATATATATGCATATATTAACCATTTAATTGATAAAGTAATTAATTAAAATTTTGTTTAAATATATAATGAATTTCAAAATTTTATCTAATTCAATTTTCCAAAACAATTTTAAGAAAATTCAAAAAAATTAAATTATTAAATTTAACATTTACAGTATTATTTGTATATATATCAATATATGTGTGTGTGTGTGTGTGTTAAATTTTAATTAATTATTTACCATTAAATCATTTATTTAATACATTTAGTTTAAATAGTTAATAAATTTTAAAATTTTATCTAATTTACCTTAAATAAATTTAAGATACATCTTTCAACTATAGCCATTGTAGTTATATGCATATATTAATATATATATATATATATATATATTATTTAACTAACTTATAATTCATTATTATTTAATTAATTAATTAAGTATCCATAAAATTTCAATAAATATTGAAATAATTTCTCAAAACAATGATCATAATATCAATTTATTTTATAACACTTATAAAATTTCATTTTTCATTTTAAAATTAACATTTAAATTTAAAATATATTTTATATTTTGAAATCTTAATCCAAAAACTAGCCCAATGCCCAAAATAAATTTAGGCCTTGCATTTAGTCCAACCTATTGGACTTACTCCACCCATTGGGCTGGACTAATAGTAAGAGAGGGGAGAATACCTTTTATTCAATCCTAAGCTTAGAAACTACTATTTTAGACACTCATTAGATAGAATAGTTTATTAGTTAGCCCCTAATGCTGACTGGTTGACTACAAACCTCGTTCTGATACCACTGTTGGATCTTGGTCCATTTCCCAATGGGTGAAATTGGTTAATTTAAAAAAAATCCCTATTCGGATCTTAATGGATCTAAGAAGTCTATTAACTAGCATTAAATACAATTTACCTATTTAAATAAAATCATATTTTATTTAAAATTATTTTATATTTATTAATTAATCATATTATTTAATTCAATTAAATGTTTCTTCGAATATATATATATATATATATTATATGTGTTTGTATAATAACATGACGTGATAGTATAATGTATAAACATGTGTATAACTATAGATACATACACTTAAAAATATTGGAATTTATATATATTATACATATATGTTATACTTACATATGAAAATAATAATTTCATATGAATATCGAGAATATAGATGCCTAAATGTGTGTATTGAATATATTATAATATGTGTACAGTTTTTATATATAGATATTTATAGTATAATATATACAAACTTTAGACATATAATTGTATACGTAACCTATATAAATTGCCATATGAAGTAAATTTACATATATAGTAATCAAAGAATAAATAGTAAAAATAAATTTCAGATTTATTCTTTGGCTACGGAGATATCTAATTAGCATCTAAAAGAAATAGAAAAGTCCTTCCACCTTCCTCTCTTGTAAAATCTTAAGTAAATGTAGAGACAAATCATATATTGTAATTTATATATACTATGTTCAATCGTAGCCTGAAATATGCGAATAAGAGATTTGATATTACACAATCCACGACTTACATAAATTATGACTTGCATAAAATGATCAAAAGAGTGTATCTATGTATGTCTATGTGTATGTGGGGGTACAAAAGGTAAATTATTTGAACAAATTATCATACACATTTGCGTTTAATATTAACTTTATAAATAAAACAACATTTATATACATGCAATAATATAATCAAACTTTCGTATTATTATAAATTAAATTTATCTTAATATATGTATATGTACATATGATAATCCAAAATATCAACAAAATAAATTCCAATTTTATTTTTGACTAAATAGACGATGAAATATCCTAATTTAAAAACAAATTTAAGACATTAATTATAAATTCCCATCAACATACATTCCTGATTGCAGCCAAAGTAAATGATCATTTTATATATTTATATATCTCTACTACTAATAATGTAAATTCGTTCTACTAATTTCAACCGCGTCTTTTGGAAATACCTAAAATACCCTCATCCTCCATATTTTGTTTCTCGTTCCATTAAAACCTAATATGTTATTTCTCCCCTAATTTGTCTATATTTACAAATTTGCTTCCTTAAACCCCTAATTCGTCGCTATCAACATTCCAGATTTACCTCTTTTGCGTAATCCTAGAAATCGCGACTATGTAGGAAACAAATGCACATACGCATAAAAAAATGACATGAGGGAAAGTGATCATTGATGCTAGAAGTGGGAGTGATGGCCTGTAGTGCAACCGCGGCGACATTGTCAAGTGACTAATGGATGGAGTCGTGACCTGGAACTTGATCGAATTCATGAAGGCTGCCGTTTTGGGTTCAAATGGTTGTTGATGACGAATTGGGCGAGGCTTTTGAAGATTGGAGGTGGCAGATGGTTTGCAAGTGCGTATATAGCTAGAAGCAGCAATTTTTTGGATGGAGGAGGCCACGTTTTGCTGATTCAATGGCGTGGACAGCGATCGATGGAGATATGATGGTGTGTTGGCAGCTTAATGGTGCATTATAGGCTAATTTTTGGTTTTTAACAACTGCTGATTCGAGGATTTTTGGCGAGAGGCCTTCGGCAAAACATCGTTTAAGGTGATTTCTAAACTCATGTATATATAATAATCACAACAAATATACATGAGTCTGCATTTGTTGTGGAGATTATACATGAGTATTGGTAGTTTTATGTTGTTGGGTTAGAATGCCATTGATTTTTGTCTACATCTATTAAGTAACTCTGCAGGTTTATATTTTGAGTCCAAAAGTAAAATTGACAAAAAACATTCTGGCATGCTTTATTGGTTAGGTAATATGTTCTTACTACTAAAACCTTAAGTTTTTCTCACATAGATAATCAGAATTACGTTGTTTCAACTGTTGACTGTGTATAAGCATAATACTGAACAATACTGTTAAATTCTTATTCAATCATATGGCATCAAGGAATTCTACATTTGTTGTGGAGATAATCGGTGTGCTCCACTTTCTTCTTTAAAGTATAATAGCTAAGATGGGGTTTGTCTTAGTAATTTTATCTACATTAAATTTGATAAAATCTTTAGCTATTTAAACCTTGCTTCTTCATGATTAACTGATCAAAGGTTTATGCTCTTTTATTGATTACTATGCATGAATGAAGAATAATACACATGATTGAAACTGGATTTCAAATCCAAATTTATCTTTGAATTAAATTAAGTACTACAATTTATCAATAGATGTAGTTCCCATCAATGCTGTGAAATATAATCATTGGTAAAGCAAATGCAAATATACATACTAAGTCTACCAAACTTCTAAAAGAGGTTGGACAAAAGAAGCATGAGTCAACTAACGAAAGATACGATATTGAAGGGTAACCGAAATTATAATATTATTGGCCCATGCTTGATTCCTCACTACATCCATATTCAACTCTGTACTCATAAGGTTATTTTTCTAATCTAAAAATATAGATATAGCTTTTAATAAGGTTACTATAAAAGCTCATTAGGAAATCCTATTACGTGCATCTACAACTAAGACTTAATGCTATGTATGTCACAATTCTAAATCACATTCTCCCTTGAGTATTGGTAAATGATTTTCCATTAACCTGCACTCATCACTTACTATCCACATGATTATTATTTATTGTTTTGGTTCCAAGCTTTGGTGGTTGGTAACATACGACATTGATTGCCATAAGAATATGTGCCATGTATAATTAACACATTGTATCATGACTCTAAAGTTTTGTTGTTTAATTTCCGTATCAACCAGTGATGCAAGCAATAAGAAGTTATGTTCTAATTCAAGTTGATTTTCTGATTTTAGTCAAGCTGATACTTTTATGAGTGTTTACTATTTGAGTAATATATATGTTCTGTTTATATTAAACCTGTTAAATGTTGCGTATTGATAAGATATTGGACCATATGTGCATATATGTTGCAATGGTTGTGTAACAGAACATTTTACTCTCTTCTATTAAAAAGAAAAGGTCAAAATGATATGGTTTCTATGGTGTACAGTTTTATTTTCTATTTTACTTTTTTGTTAAAATTGTAAATCTGAAATCTTTAATAATTGTTGTAATACCATTGGTGTCACACTTTTTTTATCAGCATAAACTACCAAAAACGTGTCTCTACGGATATTACCACATTTTAATATCTCTTATAAATAGATTTAACAAAACTTCTACACATGATTTCAATGTAAACTGTTAAATATATGTGCAAATCATATACTCTTTGATGTTTTAATCATACATAATTTGTAGAAAAATACTTCATGCTGGAAGTGCGTACCGTCATCTCGCATGAAGCACGCACCGTAATGTTCGTTATGAATAAGTGTGGCATTCTTAGTCAATTTTGTCGATTATTTGAATGTTCTTTATACTTACACAAACCGGTGCCATTTCTCATTTGAGTCAACTTCTTTGTATACCTCAATTTAGGATTAAATTTATAATTTTTCCAAAATAAGGCGTTGCACAAATACTGCTGCTGTTTTGCCTTCAACTAATCATCACATGGATTTTACAACATCAATAGGGAAAATGGTTGTGTTTACTGGAACAGGGGTGAAGAGATCATTTTTATGAAGACAGCTTCAAAGTTGATTTGATATACTATTCAGTTAAATGATCTTTAGGAAGTCAGTATCGTAGCAATCTACTTGAATGCCAAGAACAATAGATATCGTAGCGATCTACTTTTTGTTTACAGTCTATTAAATAGTTTGAGAAAAGAGCATAGTTTTCATTCCATCTTATGGTGGAAACAGAGGCTATATTATCAAGTACACATGCAACAAAAAAATTAATGACTACATAAGGCAGAAGCTTCTTTATATTCTAATGCTTTGCTACTAGAATACGAGTTCATTAAAATTGTAAAGGAGTTGCATGAATATACTTTAGGGCTACCCGAGAAAAAAAAATGCAGAAGTCGCCAGGACCCACCTATTATCCTATTTTGGAGTCATGTTACCATCATTGATATAAATATAAAACTCAGCATATGAGTATAATCTAGACTGATTTGAAGTGTTTACTCTATGAATTTACAAAAAATATTCATATTTGAGGTTAAAAGAAAAACTTGAGAACAAAGGCTTGAATTCAGAGAATGTTCAACCAATGAGTGCTACTCATATTATAAAATTTTTAAGAGTGTTTGTAACAACCCTAGATTTTTATGTATATTTTAATTTCGACTTTATTTCATTTTGAAATTATTTTTAAACTTGTTTCATTTCAAACATTTCATTTTAAATATAAACTTTGATTATTATGTGAATTATAATTTCAAACTGGTATAAATTGAATATTTTTCTGAAATGTTGATTTTTGTCAATTTGGGTCAAACTTTGATTTTTAAATTTCAAATTTAAATATTTAAATTCTTAAATTTTATCTTTTATTATGAAAATATATTAAGATTTAAGAATACTCACTACTAGAAAAAAGCGAAATAGCGACGGCTGGGGGCGACGGCTTCCGACGGCGAATTTCCGACGGCTTCCGACGGGCCGTCGGCGGCCGTCGGAAGCCGTCGGAAATTCGCGAATACCTGCAGCCGGCCGAGCCTTTCTTCCTCATTTTCCAGCTTCCTCCAATCTCACCAAAAACCCCCAAATTCACATTTTCCACCTCCATTCGCCAATTTCATGATTTTTTCTCCTTCCACACTGCTGATTCAACACCTCTTTCTCTCAATCTCAGGTATAATCTCTTATTTTTCTGAAAATTTCAGTTTTTACCCTAATTTTAGATTTGCATAAATTGATAAATTAGGGCGAATTAGCGATTGAAATTGTTTGCATTAGCGTAACAATGGTTTATAGCATCACATGACATACATATTTCATCTTTTATCGTGAAATTGTGAAAAACACGTATACTTTGTGGTTGTTCATGTATATGTAAATTGTTGTGTATGTCCTGATTCGACGATTGTATACGTTATTTGGCATACGATAAAATGATTGAATGAACTAGGAGTATTATATTGTGCACGTATTTACTTATGAAACAAAAAAATGCATTACTCTAAATTATAATTGTGTGTATTAAAAAAAGACAAAAATGTTAAACCAGCCTTTTTGATGCGTAATACGTCGAATAACTGTGTTAAATTTTTATATATTTTTGTAAATGTGAACAGTGAGTAAAACTGTATTTTTGAGTAAAATGCGCGCATGTTAACCGACAAATGTCCCTTAGAGAGTTTTTGGCCCCGTCTGACGAGTGTTGTACATGATCGTTGTATAAATAGTCGTTTTTTCCGAAAAACGACCATTTATATTCATCTGGTACAATGTTTGTCGGATTTGCCCCTGTATTGGACAAGTTATGAACACAGTAAGAATTTACATTTTGTATACTACTTCGTCTCAAACGGTTCATAAAATTTCGCCCTAACTTTTCTTTTTTGTTTCCTGCGTACACGCATTAGTGTACAATGCAGGGAACAAAAGGGAAATGCTGCCGAAATTTTATTGAATCGTTTGAGACGAAGTAATATACGAAATGTAAATGCTTACTGTGTTTGTAATGGGAAGTAGGATGTCTGACCAATGAAAAAAAATTATATATATTTTTAATCGTTACGTACGTTAAAAAATGAAATGTGCCCTATTTGAAAATATTTTTAAATTTGTGAAGTTGTTCTTTAAAGTCAAAATATTATACGAACATGAAAATAATCTTTTTCGAATATGTATTCTTCAAAATAAATATTAAATTTTGAACTTCTCATTTTGTCAAATAGGAAAAATGATTGATTATTTTGTTGATCGAAGGAGATGGATGTACCAAAGAAAAGGACTGATGGGCTCAATAAAAGAAGATTTTTATAATGGTATAAACGTGTTTGTTGAATTCGCCTTAAGTAATAACGGAAACGATCCAGAAATTCGTTGTCCGTGTAGTAGGTGTAGACATTTGAAGTTTTTGTTACCAGATATTGTGAAAGTTCATTTGTGCCAACACGGTTTCACACCCGAATATTATGTTTGGGATCGGCATGGAGAAGTTGTAGCAAATACTTCTGTAGAGTCTGAAAGTGTCGTTAACGAAATAGTTTCAACGACCCGTATAGAAAATATGATCGAAGATGCAGCACGATCAATGTTTCCTATGGTTGAAGTTGACGACGATGATGTAAATGTTGAAGAACCAAATATTCAAGCTAAGAAAATTTATGATTTACTAGATGCAGCTAAGAATCCTATTTGGGATGGTTGTAAAAGCGGCACGCAGCTGTCAGTAATCGTAGAATACATTGCGATGAAGTCAAAATACAACATCACTGAAGCTGGGTTTATGGCTGTTGTACAAGCTGCAAAAAGACATATGCCGCCCGATAATCTAATGTGTGAAAATCACTACGAAGTTAAAAAACTTATGTCGGCTTTTGGTTTACCGTATCAGAAAATAGATACATGTTTAAAAGGATGCATGTTGTTTTAGAAAGAAGACGCAAACCTTAGAAATTGTAAAGTTTGTAACCAGGAGAGATACAAACCAAGAAAAAAGAAGGGTAAGGAAGTTCCGTACAAGCGTATGCACTACTTACCCATAACTCCAAGACTTCAAAGATTATATGCATCTTCTGTAACTGCGTCTAATATGAGGTGGCATAGCGTGAGAACGGAGGAAGAGGGTACGTTGACACATCCGGCCGATGGAGAAGCATGGAAGCATTTCGATAAAACGTATCCAAATTTTGCAGCGGAGAGTCGAAATGTTAGATTAGGATTATGTACGGACGGTTTTTCTCCATTTTCTCAATTTGGTTCTAAATATTCATCCTGGCCCATTATCGTCACACCGTATAATTTACCTCCATGGATGTGCATGAAAACGCAATATATGTTTCTTACTGTTGTCGTTCCTGGCCCCGACGATCCGACACAAGGAATCGATGTATATTTACAACCGTTGATTGAGGAGTTAAAAATACTGTGGAACGAAGGAGTAGAAACATACGATGTGTCAAAGAAGAAAAAATTTCGTATGTTTGCTTCTTTGTTGTGGACTATAAGTGATTTTTCTGCCTATGCAATGCTTTCGGGATGGAGTACTGCCGGTCGTCTAGCATGTCCATATTGCATGGATGAAACAAGAGCGTTTTCTTTACCTCATGGTAAGAAAATTTCATGGTTTGACTGTCATCGATGTTTTCTCCATGTAAATCATCCCTTCAGAGGAGACAAGAAAAACTTTTTAGCTAATAGAGTAGAAACCAGACAACCACCGACGATATGGTCAAGCGAAGACATATATGAACTTGTTAAGGACTATCCAAAGATATATGAAATTGGGGAGCAAATAGAAATTGAAGGCAAATCAGTTGTTCATAACTGGTGCAAACAAACTATTTTTTGGGAGTTGCCGTATTGGAAACATCTTCTGCTTCGCCATAACATAGATGTGATGCACAATGAGAAAAATGTATTTGATAATGTGTTTAACACAATTTTGAATGTGAAAGGGAAGACGAAGGATGATTTGAAATCAAGATGTGATATAGAAGAATTATGCAAACGTCCCGAGCTTCATATGAAACCAAATGACAGTAAAAAACCAAAAGCTTGTTACGAATTAGATAATAATCAAGTTAAAGCTGTGTTAAAATGGGTGGAAGGGTTAAGATTTCCTGATGGGATATCATCAAATCTTCGTAGATGTGTTGACTTTAAAAATGGTAGATTGAGCGGAATGAAAAGTCACGACTGTCACATAATGATGGAAAATTTATTTCCCGTTATGTTTAAAGAACTACTGCCGTTAAAAGTTTGGAAGGTAGTGACAGAGCTTAGTATGTTTTACAAAGAGCTTTGTTCGACTACTTTAAAAGTGCAACGTTTACGTAAACTTGAAGTGGACATTCCTATATTGCTTTGCAAATTAGAGAAAATATTTCCGCCAGGTTTTTTTAATGTGATGGAACATTTACCTGTTCATCTTCCATCTGAAGCACGACTTCGAGGTCCTGTCCAATACGGATGGATGTATCCATTTGAGAGGTATGTAATATGTTATAACGTAATTTAATTGCATTTGAAAGATGAAGTTAATATAAATTAATGTTGCATAGATATTTGAATCATCTGAAGAAAAAAGTGAGACAAAAAGCACGAGTTGAAGGTTCGATGTGTAAATCTTACATCGAAGAAGAAGCTTCGTTCTTTTTCTCTCACTATTTCAGTGACCATGTGAATATTTCATTTCAAAGTGTTCCTCGTAATGATGAAGGCGACGAACAAGAGTCCTCTCAAGCAATGTTATCTATTTTTAGACAACATGGTCGGCCTTCTGGAAAATGTGTGGAAATATGGCTAGACGATAGAGATCTTCGTGTAGCACACACTTATATTCTTCTAAATTGTGCCGAGGTTGCACCGTTTGTTAGGTATTCTAAATAATAATTTTTGTTTTATTCCTTTCTGTAATGCATGCGCGTGTATAACCTAATGTAATAATTTGTTTATATAAACAGTGTTTATGAACGGGAACATCCGAACGGAGATCTCAGTAAAGAATTTTCCCGTTGGTTTTCAAATTACGTTTATGAGCCGAAAAATTGTGTTGTTGACGAAGGGTTGAAACATCTTGCAATGGGACCAAAAAGAGTGGTCAAGACATATCCAATATATTTCGTCAATGGATACAAATTTAACACCAAAGAATACGATGCAGAAAAATTAACAAATAATACTGGTGTATTTGTTAAAGGTAGTGACGATCCAGAAAACCATTTAAATGATTTTTATGGCGTTCTAACACAAATTTTGCAACTGACATATTTCTCAAGACCCGCGGAGGAGGTGTTTCTATTTAGATGCAATTGGTTTAGCAATGTTCCAGGTTCTGGAATTAATGTGCATAAGGATTATAATCTTATCGAAATAAAGCATACATCGCACTATCACAAGTATGATCCTTTTGTACTAGCCAAACAAGCATTGCAAGTTTATTACGCTCCTTATCCGTCTCTAAAAAGAGATAAAGCAGATTGGTCTGCAGTTTTTAAAACAAAGGCCAGATTCACATTCGATGGGAAGAATATTCCGGACGAACAAGCTTATCAGGCAGATCTTGAGCAAAATAACGAAATAATAATTACAGACGATCATACAGATTTTGGTCCTTTGATCGATGAATCAAATGTTTTGGTAGAAGCGTTTGACAGTGCAGAGGAAAATATCGTCGAAAACGAGACCGAATCTGAATCAGAAGACGATGATGACTGATATAAATTTGAATCTGTTTTTTTGCAATTGATGTAACTATGTTGAATTCTTGATGTATGATGAAATTGATGTAACTATGAAACTAAATCCGTTTACTATTGTTTTATGTTATTTCAATTTGTCATTTATTTAGCAATTTTTATTAAAAATGCAATGAACTCTGCTTATCGTAGGAAGAGTACACCCATTATGAATCAGGTATAACAAACTTACATTTCTATTTACATTTCAGTCATTATAATTAAGCAATTTATACCGTTGATGTCATGTTCATATGAAATATATTTCATTATCATGTTTTTATTCTCTTATATAATGATGTGTAAACGTCACAGGTTTATCATTATGTCACATAGAGGGAGGAGCTCTTCCCGTTCTTCAGGAGGCGATGGCAGTGGCCCATCGCAAGCGCCACACCGTCCAGTTGTTACGTTAGTCCCCAAAGCAGATGGGTAAAAATTAAATCTTATTCATCATCTTATTTTTTCTATACTATACGTACGTACTTATCTGTATCGTACTTAAAAACAGGGGGTTCGAGCTACTACCCACTAAGGTAGTGTTGGACGTCTCCAGAGCAGCATATCGTAGTAGGATGAGTGCGTGCTGGCCGAAGTGGGATACCATCCCTCCGCACATCATAGAGTGCATATGGAAGGATGTCCTAGTATGTGTAATTTTTATGTTTTCCATTTTTAATTCGTTTTTGTCGTTTTTCTAACGTTTATCATTTAAAGTGTAATCTTTTTTTAACACAGGCTGAGATAGACATCCAGACAGATGATATGCAGCTGGCACGAGCATACTGGATGAGGAAGATGCGAAAGAACTACAGAGACACGATATCTGAGGTTAAGAAATCCGGGAAGAGACCACGGTGGATGGGGGAGAGCGTGTGGCAAGCTTGGTTGAGCTACTGGGAGACGGACGAGGCGAAGGCAAGTATACTAATTTTTTTTGAATTATTAATTTAACGTGATTGGAAAATAATGTATCAAATTTTGAATGTACAGGCAGAGTCAGATAGAAACTCTGCAAATAGAAATAAGAATCCCGTTACTCATCGCGGAGGATCGAAGTCGTTTCAGCAGTATCGGCAGGAGTTGGTAAATTTAATTACTGAATAATAAATGTAAATAGTTTATGCTATATGATTTTAAATGTATAATAACTGTATGTAACAATCAACTTCAGGAAGCCGAGGCACACGGTCCTGTCAGCTATATGGACGTGTTCACCCGTACGCATGCTGTCGAGCATGTTAATCCAGACGGGACTGTTTCGTACACATGGCAGGACGATAAATCCAGTAAAAGCCATGTAAGCATATTTCATTTTATTCAGTATTAGTAATTGTTTTAGTTGTCAAATTATTATGAAATAAGATATGATATTATTAATTTGTCAATGCAGGAGATGTTTATGGAGCAGCGACAGAAACTCCTTTCTGATACGGGTCGAGAGCAGCTGACGACCGATGAAGAGGACGTTATTTTTGAGTCCGTTATGAGTCCACCAGAGCATGGTCGACGATACGGATTTGGCAATTTAGCGGTAAATAATTTAATTTTTCTTAAAATACTTAAAATATGATATTCTTACCTTTTCAAAACAATAAACTTTGATTTTATTTATTTTTCAATTATTGCAGTCCAGTAGTCAGAGTAGGAGACGGCGGAGTAGACCTCAGAGCGAGCTAGCAAATATAGAAGAATTGCAGACTAGAGTTCAGCAGTTGGAGGAGCAGAACCGCCAACAGGCCATGCAGACGGCACAGTTATTTGAGTACATGCAGCAGTTTGGTGGCCGCTTCCCTTCATCGGCTGGCTCTGGATCTGGGGCAGATTGATTCATTGCTTTCTGATTCGTTCGTGCAGGTATGTTTAGTTTTAGTTTACAATGATTTAGTAGATGGAACAATTAATTGTTGATATGTATAATTATGTATAATACACTTGGTTCTGTAGCTGTATCAGGATATGCATGATTAGAACAGTTATTGTTAGTATTATTGTTAATGTTGGAATGTTATGTATATTTTGTATTTTATTTTTATTCCAATTTTGTTTATTTCTGTGTCTATTGAATATTTTGGAGTATTGGTTTGCATGTTTGGTTGGATTATTGTTTATTGGATTGTGCAGTATTGATATTGTAGTGTTTGGAAGAGAAATGTGGATGGAAGGCTCTATTTGCAGCAGATTTTAAAAAAAAAACAGCAGATTTCCGACGGCTTCCGACGGCTCCCGACGGCTTCCGACGGCTCCCGACGGCTTATAGGTCGAAATTTTCATCGGTTACCGACGGCTCCCGGCGGCCTGATTTCCAGCGGTTTCCGACGGCTTCCGACGGGCGACGGAAGCCGTCGGAAACCGCCGGAAGCCGTCGGAAGCCGTCGGTAATCTATACGGCAGCACCCGTCGGTAGCCGTCGAAAACACTACTCCCCGACGCCGTCATTTCCGACGGCTTTTTCCGACGGCCGCCGACGGCTTCCCACGGCCGCCGACGGTTTTCAGCCGTCGGAAATCCCCCTTCCCCTTGTAGTGACTGCTTTTCGTTTCGTTGAAATCCGATTTATATTGTGAAAGTTATGCTTTTTACAATATTGTACGTAAATTGATTTATTTAATAAAAAAATTGTCTATTTTAATTTATATAAAAACATATTTTTATTTTTTATATATATGTGTGTAATATGTTATATTATATATTTTTTGTCTTTTAAATATTTTTAAAGTGATGTTTGAATTTTTCCAAAAATTTATTGAATTTGTTTTCTATTTTTAAAGGCTAGTTTTCATTTTTCTGCTATTTTCTTCATTAAATTATATTTAATTAAAATTTATTTATTCATTTTTATGTATGCATTTTATTTTTATGTTCTTACCTTTATTTATAAATATTTTCAAGTACATAGAAATTTTTCGAAGTTTGTTCCATTTATTTTCATATTTCCAAGACTAGTTTGTATTTTTAAGCTATTTTCTTAATCTAATTATATTTAATTAATATTTATTTATTTTTATTTTTTTATTTACTAAATTTTCGTGTTTTTATCTGTATTTATAAATATATTTCAGTTATTAAAAATTCCAAAAGAAATAAGAGAAATTTGAAGAGTTGTGACCATTGATTTGCTTAAGTCCTTTTGTATTCACACCTTTTCACATTTCTACCATCACTTTTTATTCAATTGGCTGCCTTAACTCATTCTCTTCAGCCGACCACTCCCATAACATTTCACGTGAATGTTTTCTCCTCAAATCTGAAGAAAAAATTCAGCCATTCTCTTTGGGAAAAAGTTTGGTAAATTTTATTTCTTTTTCCATTGTTTTTCTGCTTGTTTATGTTGATTTTGTGCACTTGCCTTCACCAATTTTGCTCAGCCCTTGCTCCTCCTTCACCATGGCCACCTCCACCACCACCACATCAGGCTACCACCACCTCCATCCCACTGCCCATCCATGGCCATGCACCACTAATTGATCAAACTCCACCAAAATTGCAATATCCACCTTGAAATGCGCATAGCCTAGCCTAACTTGTTCCACCACCTCTCTCCATCACTTTGGACGACCATACACCACCACCACCAGAAAATTCCTGACCTGATCCCACTTCCACATCATCCTCCAGCCCACTACAGACCTGGTCGTGCTCTCCTTGGCCTTGGCCGAGCCCTCTAGTGCATAGGAATCCATGATATTTGCCTTGTAGTGTTAGTTCATGCTCATATATCTTTGCTCCATCATTTTGCCATGCTAGGCCGACCTATAAGAACCCAAACCAGATCCAAACCATGCCTTTTTCCGTGCCATTTCAGATCTGGAGTTGAAGCATAGGTGGTAGAAAGCAAGTGCAAACACTTCGGTGATGTTTTGTGTATTCATTTCTAGCTTTGTTTAATTGAATTTGGGTGAAAAATTATGTTATATTTATTGTTTTGTCTCATGTATCCAAGGAGAATTAATCTTTGGCTCTTCCACTCATCTTTGTGTCGTGTTATCGTGCTTGTTTGGATCTCATTCGTGCATTCGTTGTTGTGTCTCCAGCTCAAAACAGTGAGTAAATCTCACCAGATTAATATGTACTTATGTAGTGATAAACTGACATCACCTGAATCTGTAAATGCATATCATCCTGTTATAACTGCTATAGTATATTCATATGATGTTCACGCCTATATTTACACCTGTTATATCATCTGTTACTGTTATTTCATGCTATTCTGTTACTTTCATCAGTTTATCACACTGCAAGTTCCCTGTAGACTAGAATCACTATGGGTTAAAATGATACATACCCGAACGGACTTTAGAATAGGAGAAAATCGTTATGGGCTGAAATGATAGGCCTGAATGATTTTCAATTATTTTCTTTTACTTGGGATTGCGGGTTTGAAATGATCAAACCCGGGTTTTCTTTGTAAATTACGGGTTGAAATGATATATTACCCGTATCACTTTACCTTGGCTAGAAAATGAAATACAGACCCGTTGTTAAAATATGTTTTTTAAAAGAATTTAAAATATTTTAGAAATGTAAATATTATAATATTTTGATTTAAATTTTATTAAAAATGATTTTTGTAAAGCATTATTGATTTTCTGAAAATTTATAAGTGAAATAAATAAATGGTAAAGTTAGGAAATCTAAAATGTAAGTTATTTTGGAAATTATAATTTGGTGATAAATAGAATTTAAATTAAATATTAAAATATGATAAATTTATGATATTTTGAATTAAATGAATTAAAAATGATTTTTATAATATATTAATGATTTTTGAATAAAGTTAAAATGTGAAATGAATGAATATTTAGGTTAAAATTTGGAAATATAACTCAAATTGAAAATTTGTGAATTTGGCTTAAAAGTGAATTTTAAGTTAAGTAAATAAAAATGAAATTAAGTTATATTTGAAAATTTTAAACTTAAATGTTAAGTTAAATTTAATTTAATGAATTTAAAAATTAATGTTGGAATTTAATAAGTGAATTATTATTAAATTTTGATTTTTTTGAATGGAGATTTAACTTTATAAAATCATGAATATAAGGGTATTTGAATGACTGTTTTAAAAGTGAAATTATATGATTTTATAAGCTAAAAATGATTTAAATAAAAATATGATTGTTTGTGAAATTATATTGAATATTTGAAGTAAATTAACTGTATTTTTGAAATGCTATTAATTCTAATGTAAATGATAATACAGCATTTGTAAATGCTGTAGTTGATAATAATGAACCAAATGGCTAAGTTTAATTAAAGGTTATTATAGAATTTTGTAAATTCTATAATTGTTGAATTTAACTAAGTTTTATTTGAAACTAATGTAACCCTATTACAGCATTTTTAAATGCTATCTTTTGTTAAATTGAACTGTTTTGAATGTAACTTTCCGTAGCAATTTCTAAATGCTGCGAAAGTTGAATTTTCATCTGTTTTAATAATTAAGTGAATAAATGAATTTTGAAAGACTAAAATTTTGAAAATTTAATAATTTAATTATTAAATATAATAACTTCATTTTATGATTTAAAATGAAGTAATTTATTTCGAAATATAAACTATTTTGAAATGTGTTTTGTAATGGTATTTAAATTAAATAAAAAAAATGAATGTGGTTTTGGAAAAAATATGATATTTGATAACTTGAAATGGATTTTTGAATGATATTGAATTTTGAAATGATATTTGATTTTGAAGTATAAAATACCATTTTGAAATTTTAACCACGGGATGTATTTAAGTTATAGTTTAACTGATTCTTAAAGGATGGGCGATCCCAAGCATCCTTTAAGTTATTGTGTACTTCTACTACAGTTCACTTGAGTTGGTTTACATTATATAAGTATATATTGTCCTGACTCGAGTGTTTTGTGTTTTACTTTACGCTCGGGTCAGCCTGAGTATTTACAGCTTAGCTTTGGATTTCTTTTCTGGAGCTAGGAATCGCTGGAGCTTCGCTTGTCTAGTTATCTATTTCCTTTCAGTTTCTGTTGTTCTATTTCAGCTCTGGTATTTATAAACTTCTATGTAATTGAAATTTCTATTGTATATGTTTCAGACTAATATTATGTATTATGTTTTGAGAGTTTGTTATAGTAGCTTCATGAACTACTATGTATTTTGTTCCGCTGCGAGTTATTCTGATATTTCTGTGTCTGTGATTCTGTGATTGTATTTCATTTGCTCCAAATTTATGTACAACGCGGTATTTTGAGTAATTCAAGTCCGACATGTGCGGATGCGAATGGCTGAAAATATCGCGTTGTTACAGTTGGTATCAGAGCTTTGGTTTTTAGGCAAACCTTAGCCTGTGGAGCAAAAACTCATTAGAGATAGGGTAGAAATATCCTAGAATAGGTGAAATCAATCTCAAAATTATTTCCTTGTGAGAGAACGTATTTTCGAAGTATAAAATGATTTCTAAATGATTTTTAAAGTAGTTTCAAAGATTATTTTGGTATAATTTTTTTTTTTGAACCAAGATTTTCTAAACTTCATTCCTTCTGTATCAACCTTGTTAGAAACCTCTTGGTTAGAATTCTTATCGATTAGGGTTCCCTGAACTTTGGAACACTCCCTCTTGTTCCGAAGTCCAGTCTTGTCTTCCCTATTTTACCTTTTTGATTTTGGAGCATTCCATAACTCCACTTTGGAATGACCTTTCCAAAGATCGGTGATTCCGCCAATCTTTGAATGATCTGTTAAGAGGTGAAACTCCTTTACAAATTACAATTGGTTCACCAAAGATTTCTGTATCCACGGTTTACGATGCTATCTATCCCCTGCTCTACCGGGATTCTATCTTCGGCGATCGAATGTCGATTTGCCTTATATTTCTGCATCGATCATATTCCTGAAGCCACGGTTGACCGGTTAAGGTCCCCGCGATTTATATAGGCTTATCCATCTTCTGTTTGGTAATTAAATTATCTCATCTTCGTTTGAGTTTATCTTCGAACTAGATTCTATTTGATTAGAGTTCCTCTAATTTTGAATCTTTGTTTGTTTGAAATCCTTCCTTGAATCATCCTTTGGAAATTTGTGTTTGGTTGTATTTTGAAATTGTGCATACATCGAAATTATTAAGGATGACCATATTTTGTATATAAAAAGTGAAATGTTTCCAATAAGGATTATATACCTTTTAAAATGAAAATTGGAAGCTTCGAAAGAATTTGAAATTTTGAAATTTTTATAAGAACTTGATTTATATAAAAATGATTTATAACTGAAGGGTTTTGAATTTGAATTTCGAGGAATTGAACTCCGGTGTTTTGAAATCGGTTTTAAGATTTTGGAAAATATATAATAATAATATGATTTAAAGATATTTTTTTCAAATAAAAAATGTTTCAAATGTATTCGAATGAATTTCAATGATTTCTAAGGAATTTCAAAGAAGTTTTTCGAAGTTAATTGAAGTCCAGAACTCACTTGTGTCGCTGGAAAATAATTTCGATGATGAATGCATGCATCATCGACATTGATTTTCGAGTTTCTGAGTGGGGGAGAGGCCATTCTAGTAGCTTTGCTATGCGAGTGATTTTGTGAAACCAATTTTGATTTCGGATTTTGAAATATGGTTTGATATTCGAAAGGTATATGTATATGTATATATATATTTGAAATGATTTAAAGTAAGTCGGTGTTCAGTCCTCGAGATTCAGATTTGTTTTGATATAACCTTATCTATTGGAATTGATTTACTGATTTGTTAATGATTTCCCACTCTTGGATTTGAAATTATGATTTCTTCGACTATTTTGAAGGTACGAGCACTTCCAAATCAACTTTAACTTTTCAAAGCTAAGAAATTTTGAAAGGTATAAGGTATTTGATAAAGAATATAAGTTTAGTTTGTATGCTTCAAGTATGAAATAATATGTTTTGTATAAGTTGAAACTGTTTTGTTAAGTAAATAAATAAGACTATTTTGAATTATACTAATACGAAATTTAGTTTGAAATGTTTTGGATAAAAAATAGTCTTCAAATGTTTGAGAAAAATTTGGTATTAAATGTTTTAACTTAGTAACATCTTTATAAAACTATTTATTTAACAAGTTGGAATAGATACATAAATTGTACGTATGTTGTTTTATTCGCATAATTAATTTGATCCAAGTCTGAGTACACAAGTTCGAGGTGAATTACACCATTTCGTGTTAGGATTTTTCATTTGATTCTTGATGGGCAATATTTGATATGGTTTGGGCTTGATTCTAGAATTCTCTATCATAGTATATGGCTATGCAAGGAGACTGATGGCTTCTAGTCGAGAAACCATATCGAAGTCCGCATTAGGGAAGTCGAATGGGCAATACTAGTTCGAAAGCAAACTTGTGTGATCAAGCGAGCGATTGAATGTAATGTTGCGAAATGATGACATATGTAAGTAATAATTAAGAAAATTTGGGATATATGAAATTATAAAATTTAGTTTGAAATATGGTATATTTAAGCCTGGAAAAATATTTAAGATTTAATAGTTTATTTTGTAAATCAAATCTATATTTGAAATTTGATAATATTTGAAATGGTTTTGTTGGAAAACTAAATTGAATTGAAACTGATGGTTTGAATTGAATTAAAATTGGAAATTTTAGATTTGGGTTTAATTGAATAAATTTGTGAAATGTAAAGAATTAAAGGAATGTTTTATGATTTCAAATGTATGATTTCAAAGGGTTATGATTTTCAAAGTGTAAAGATTTCAAGTATTTTGGTTTCGAAAGATTTACAACTTTGAAAGTATTATGATTTTTTGATAATGAATATATGTTTGAAATAGAAATGAATTTGTTTGGCATAAATGTTGTTGATTCGGAACTTTGGATTATCTTCTAAATCTTTGGCTTTAAGAAAATTTAAAACTGAATATATGTAATTTGGAAGAAAGGATTTGGTGAAATCATATATGATTTTTGAAACTGAATTGATATTGAACAAATTAAAATTGAGAACCTTGATTTACTAAATACTTGATTTGGGAGTTATCGAACTTATATAAAAATTGATTTGTATAAGTATGCAGTTGATTTGAAAACTATTGATTCGGAAACTATTGAATTTGAAAAGGTACTCAATTTTGAAAAAATGAAATCTTATATAATCGAAATTTATATAAGTGTGATTTGATATACTATTATTTTGAGAAGTATTTGATTTGAAATGAAATCTTATATAAAATGGACTTTATATAAGTATGATATTTGAAAGTGATTTTGAAAGGTACTATATGATACATATTTTCGAAGTAAAGATATGGAAAGTGCCTTCTGCTTGATATCCGCTTTGTGGCCACACTGTGGATTCATTCTATCGATATTATTCTCTCTCTTTGATTTGGGTTTTCCGGATATGATATTCGAGTGTCCATCGAATTCCATGGCGATCTCCATGGTCTTATGATCGCGACTGCATAGCGCAAATGCCTGGCTGAGCTGGCCTGGGGGTACGGATTGTTTTCTGGGGGATCCAGGCGTAACCATTGTGTATCCTGCACTCTATGTAGGTCGCATTAGTAGCGCAAATGCCTGGCTGAGCTGGCTTGGGGGTACGGATTGTTTCCTGGGGGATTCAGGTGTAACCATTGTGTATCCTGCATTCTACTCGTCATCATGGCGTAACTCGCAGGGCTGAGAAAGCTTACGGATACGGATTGTTTCCTGGGGGATCCAGGCGTAACCATTGTGTATCTGCGATCCATGGTTAGACAACTGTTTCGGTTTGGTTGATTTGTTTGGATTGTACTTTCCATATTTGTTTTTAAAAGTGTCTTCAGTATTTTCACTGGGTGTTGAAACGAGTCTACCAAGTACCTGAAGAATTCTAGCTTTGTGCCTGATCAACGCATAGCCAGAGTCTGCAGGAACGAAAGTAAACTTGTTAAGACATCGAGTTATAAAAGTATTTTGATAAAACTATCTTGATAAAGTACTATATAAAAAAATATTTTGATCAGTTATTTTCCCTTTTAAATTTAAAATGTTTTAAATATTGTTTACTTTGAACCATCAGATTTGAATCAAATGACTATTCATCATAAAAAAAAAATTAAATTGAAAGTATAATGGTTCAAATAAGGTTCATCCTTGCCTTTCAGCCTACTTTACCTCCTAGCTATCTTTTTTTCCCTACCTCCTTTCGGGGATGTATTCCAACCTATTGTTCTTTCTTGTTGTTTCTCCGCTTCCTTCCTTTTCGAGGACGAAAAGATTTGAGTGGGGGAGAGTGTAACAACCCTAGATTTTTATGTATATTTTAATTTCGACTTTATTTCATTTTGAAATTATTTTTAAACTTGTTTCATTTCAAACATTTCATTTTAAATATAAACTTTTATTATTATGTGAATTATAATTTCAAACTGGTATAAATTGAATATTTTCCTGAAATGTTGATTTTTGTCAATTTGGGTCAAACTTTGATTTTTAAATTTCAAATTTAAATATTTAAATTCTTAAATTTTATCTTTTATTATGAAAATATATTAAAATTTAAGAATACTGCTTTTCGTTTCGTTGAAATCCGATTTATATTGTGAAAGTTATGCTTTTTACAATATTGTACGTAAATTGATTTATTTAATAAAAAAATTGTCTATTTTAATTTATATAAAAAAATATTTTTATTTTATATATATATGTGTGTAATATGTTATATTATATTTTTTTTTTCTTTTAAATATTTTTAAAGTGATGTTTGAATTTTTCCAAAAATTTATTGAATTTGTTTCCAATTTTTAAAGGCTAGTTTTCATTTTTCTGCTATTTTCTTCATTAAATTATATTTAATTAAAATTTATTTATTCATTTTTATGTATGCATTTTATTTTTATGTTCTTACCTTTATTTATAAATATTTTCAAGTACATAGAAATTTTCTGAAGTTTGTTCCATTTATTTTCATATTTCCAAGACTAGTTTGTATTTTTAAGCTATTTTCTTAATCTAATTATATTTAATTAATATTTATTTATTTTTATTTTTTTATTTACTAAATTTTCGTGTTTTTATCTGTATTTATAAATATATTTTAGTTATTAAAAATTCCAAAAGAAATAAGAGAAATTTGAAGAGTCGTGACTATTGATTTGCTTAAGTCCTTTTGTATTCACACCTTTTCACATTTCTACCATCACTTTTCATTCAATTGGCTGCCTTAACTCATTCTCTTCAGCAGACCACTCCCATAACATTTCACGTGAATGTTTTCTCCTCAAATCTGAAGAAAAAAATTCGGCCATTCTCTTTGGGAAAAAGTTTGGTAAATTTTATTTCTTTTTCCATTGTTTTTCTGCTTGTTTATGTTGATTTTGTGCACTTGCCTTCACCTATTTTACTCAGCCCTTGCTCCTCCTTCACCATGGCCACCTCCACCACCACCACATCAGGATACCACCACCTCCATCCCACTGCCCATCCATGGCCATGCACCACTAATTGATCAAACTCCACCAAAATTGCAATATCCACCTTGAAATGCGCATAGCCTAGCCTAACTTGTTCCACCACCTCTCTCCATCACTTTGGACGACCATACACCACCACCACCAGCAAACCTGACCTGATCCCACTGCCACATCATCCTCCAGCCCACTACAGACCTGGCCGTGCTCTCCTTGGCCTTGGCCGAGCCCTCTAGTGCGTAGGAATCCATGATATTTGCCTTGTAGTGTTAGTTCATGCTCATATATCTTTGCTCCATCATTTTGCCATGCTAGGCCGACCTTTAAGAACCCAAACTAGATCTAAACCATGCCTTTTGCCGTGCCATTTCATATCTGGAGTTGAAGCATAGGTGGTAGAAAGCAAGTGCAAACACTTCGATGATGTTTTGTGTATTCTTTTCTAGCTTTGTTTAATTGAATTTGGGTTGAAAACTTATGTTATATTTATTGTTTTGTCTCATGTATCCAAGGAGAATTAATCTTTGGCTCTTCCACTCATCTTTGTGTCGTGTTATCATGCTTGTTTGGATCTCATTCGTGCATTCGTTGTTGTGTCTCCAGCTCAAAACAGTGAGTAAATCTCACCAGACTAATATGTACTTATGTAGTGATAAACTGACATCACCTGAATCTGTAAATGCATACCATCCTGTTATAACTGCTATAGTATATTCATATGATGTTCACACCTATATTTACACCTGTTATATCATCTGTTACTGTTATTTCACGCTATTCTGTTACTTTCATCAGTTTATCACACTGCAAGTTCCCTGTAGACTATAATCACTATGGGTTGAAATGATACATACCCGAACGGACTTTAGAATATGAGAAAATCGTTATGGGCTGAAATGATAGGCCTGAATGATTTTCAATTATTTTCTTTTACTTGGAATTGCGGGTTTGAAATGATCAAACCCGGGTTTTCTTTGTAAATTACGGGTTGAAATGATATATTACCCGTATCACTTTATGTAGGCTAGAAAATGAAATACAGACCCGTTGTTAAAATATGTTTTTCTAAAAAAATTTAAAATATTTTAGAAATGTAAATATTATAATATTTTGATTTAAATTTGATTAAAAATGATTTTTGTAAAGCATTATTGATTTTCTGAAAATTTATAAGTGAAATAAATAAATGGTAAAGTTAGGAAATCTGAAATGTAAGTTATTTTGGAAATTATAATTTGGTGATAAATAGAATTTAAATTAAATATTAAAATATGATAAATTTATGATATTTTGAATTAAATGAATTAAAAATGATTTTTATAATATATTAATGATTTTTGAATAAAGTTAAAATGTGAAATGAATGAATATTTAGGTTAAAATTTGGAAATATAACTAAAATTGGAAATTTGTGAATTTGGCTTAAAAGTGAATTTTAAGTTAAGTAAATAAAAATGAAATTAAGTTATATTTGAAAATTTTAAACTTAAATGTTAAGTTAAATTTAATTTAATGAATTTAAAAATTAATGTTGGAATTTAATAAGTGAATTATTATTAAATTTTGATTTTTTTGAATGGAGATTTAACTTTATAAAATCATGAATATAAGGGTATTTGAATGACTGTTTTAAAAGTGAAATTATATGATTTTATAAGCTAAAAATGATTTAAATAAAAATATGATTGTTTGTGAAATTATATTGAATACTTGAAGTAAATTAACTGTATTTTTGAAATGCTATTAATTCTAATGTAAATGATAATACAGCATTTGTAAATGCTGTAGTTGATAATAATGAACCAAATGGCTAAGTTTAATTAAAGGTTATTATAGCATTTTGTAAATTCTATAATTGTTGAATTTAACTAAGTTTTATTTGAAACTAATGTAACCCTATTACAGCATTTTTAAATGCTATCTTTTGTTAAATTGAACTGTTTTGAATGTAATTTTCCGTAGCAATTTCTAAATGCTGCGAAAGTTGAATTTTCATCTGTTTTAATAAATTAAGTGAATAAATGAATTTTGAAAGACTAAAATTTTGGAAATTTAATAATTAATTATTAAATATAATAACTTCATTTTATGATATAAAATGAAGTAATTTATTTCGAAATATAAACTATTTTGAAATGTGTTTTGTAATGGTATTTAAATTAAATAAAAAAATGAATGTGGTTTTGGAAAAAAATATGATATTTGATAACTTGAAATGGATTTTTGAATGATATTGAATTTTGAAATGATATTTGATTTTGAAGTATAAAATTCCATTTTGAAATTTTAACCACGGGATGTATTTAATTTATAGTTTAACTGATTCTTAAAGGATGGGCGATCCCAAGCATCCTTTAAGTTATTGTGTACTTCTACTACAGTTCACTTGAGTTGGTTTACATTATATAAGTATATATTGTCCTGACTCGAGTGTTTTGTGTTTTACTTTACGCTCGGGTCAGCCTGAGTATTTACAGCTTAGCTTTGGATTTCTTTTCTGGAGCTAGGAATCGCTGGAGATTCTGCTTGTCTAGTTATCTATTTCCTTTCAGTTTCTGTTGTTCTATTTCAGCTCTGGTATTTATAAACTTCTATGCATTTGAGATTTCTATTGTATATGTTTCAGACTAATATTATGTATTATGTTTTGAGAGTTTGTTATAGTAGCTTCATGAACTACTATGTATTTTATTTCCGCTGCGAGTTATTCTGATATTTCTGTGTCTGTGATTCTGTGATTGTATTTCATTTGCTCCAAATTTATTTACAACGCGGTATTTTGAGCAATTCAAGTCCGACATGTGCGGATGCGAATGGCTGAAAATATCGGATTGTTATAGTGTTCAACCTTAAGTAAACATAATAATATTTCTTTCCACGCCACAAAATGGTCTCTGATGTATTTAATCAAGGATTTTGGGCTTTGTACCATGCATTTCTTTCTACCCACTTTGTATTTTTCTTTTACCTGAATAATCTTAGATCAGATTCATTTGCATATCTCATAATAAAAAGCATTCACATGCCAAAGTTATTGGTTTTCATTAGTCCTATTTTTGACTTGAGACAAGGGCCTTTATCTGATGAGCAGAATGTACATTTATTTATGATTATTATACCTCATTTTCATTTAGCTATATAGTTTATTTATCTATATAGTTTATTAGTTGATGTGAGGAAACTTGATTTGTAGATTGATACTAGGTTTATAAATATCATAATGGCTACATGCAGATCAAACAATAGATTAATTTTACAGGTATCTATAGAAGAATTCATCCTAATAAATCAAATAACGGATGTAGAGAGTCTGTTAACTGCTGAGGAACAAGAAAAGAAGGAAATCTATTAGTAGAGGTATGTTGTTGAAATTTTCGCTTATTCTTGAAAGGTAGGATATGATACCAAAACATGGACAAGTCTTTAGGTAATAATAATAATAAATGCTTTCAAAGACAATGCTATATAATATTACAAGAAATTTGCAGCAACAAATAAATATGTTTATAGCTTGAAGGAACAAACATAACTCCATTCAATGTTTTAACTTTGAAAAAGAACAGGTATGTGTGTGTATGTATCGTGTGTGTGTATGTATGTATCACTGCCAAAATAAATGTGTTTAGAGACCGCTATAATTGATCTCTATTCTTGAATCTCTATCTCAAATTTCAACTCAAGATAAAGTAAAATAGGATTTTCAATAGTTTATTTGCAATTCATATTCTTTTTGGAGGTTCAACGAGAAGTGCAGGTCCATTTGGATGTGCATGCATACAATTATTTACCGACAAACTTCCACCACTATTCCATTACATATTAGAAATGTGTACTTAATTTTTTCAAATCAAAACAAATCCTATCTTTAGTTTTTTATTAGTTTGAACTTAGTGAGCATCTTGCTTCGACTGTAGTGATTTTCTGAATCTATCATCTATATTTTCCATTTTGGTAACGATTTTCGAAATTATCCATTTTTTTAAATTTTGGTACCAATATTGCAGTTTCATTTTATGAGTTAAAAATAAGATGTCCTATTGGAGTTTGACTTGGCATGCATTATGTTTCTTCTTCAATATTTTCAAAAAAATTTGACATTCTATTCATAGAAAACAAGTTTTAATATATATATATATATGTGTGTGTGTGTGTGTGTGTGTGTGTGTGTGTGTGTTTGTGCGAGTATATATTTTTATGTATGTGTAATATAACATATTATACTTTAGATAACATATTGATGTCTTTGTGTTATTTCTACGGCGTCTTCTAATTGTTTGAAGTTATTTCAGGAGAAAACTAAAATGGCACTAAGAAGCGGAAAAGACAAAGAAATGAACTGAAAAAACATAAAGATAATTGAGAGTTGAGAACATTCACGATGACAGAAATCTGAAATCGACAAGCTGGGGAAGTCATGCAGTATGTCAGTGCAACAACAAGCAAACCTAAAGCATACTTTATAGCCAAAAACCCTTAAACTACAATAAGAATAGTGTTATACGAAGAAATTTTTGGATAACATTGAGGAGAAGCGGCAACCTGAAAAGGGAAGAGGATGCTGCATGTAGCAAAACATGGCAACAAATGCTAATATAAACAGAAATCAAGGTGAACCACGACCATAACGAAGCACCGAGACTACATATCAAACAAAAGTAAAAAACAACATAGGAAACAGCAACAAAAAATTGTATAGACATGGGAAAGAAAGGACAGAGGTTGTTGGAGCTACATCGATTGGATAGACTAAAAAAGATATCGTCATATAGCGAACTCAACACAACCAGAGACCTGGCTGTTGAAAGAATGTTCTTGATTAAAATTGAATGTAGAAGAGCTAGAATTAAGAGAGCTGAAAAGCCCATTAATTAAAGCATTATTATGAAATTTCCATTTCGGGTATATTTTTCGGTTTATGAATAGAATTGCCTATTGATAATTGATAATTAATCATACAGATCCTCTTCGAATCAATCTTCTTTTTGTATTCGATTTTGTGTGTTTTGTCAATGATTATGTCTATTGAACCATGGATTGTGTGTTGTTTCCAAACATGGATTACTATATGAATTTTCATTTAAAAGGAATTTTTGTCATAAAAATCATCTATATATAAACTACACGTTCTTTTCTTCTTTTCATCATCTTTTTCTCATTAGTAGCATAATTTTCTTTGTGTTTAACACCTAGCAACATATCGAACGCCCTTTTTTCACTACATTATGATGCATTAGTTACATACAAGGCCAGCACTCATGGACTGCTCCAATTCTACGTTTCTTAGCTTTCCCCTCTTGGGTTTTTTTTGCTGCTTAATATTTCATGATCAAGTTGAATTATGTTTGAATTGAGTCAAAATATTTGGATGTAGAAATAGTCATCTACATGGATATGATCACCCCATGCCAATTGTAGTATAACCGTAGCCACGTAATATTAAACCTTCTTATGGTTACCATTAGTTTAGTGAGGACTATATATTACAGCCTCATATGCATTTAGCTGCAAATTACCCTGATCACGATCGGTATGGTGCTTTTGGTCACACTGACGACTGTAGCATAGAGCTTTATGCTACGAAAATGCTCGACAAATGTTTGTTATTGTTGTTTACTAAAAATGTTGCTACTTTGAATACTAGGACGCCTTTACTTCCTATTATATTTGCTATTTGTTTGCTTATCTATTAATAAATGCCATATATATATTTCAAGAATATTTGTGTGAAACATGAATTTTGTCATGATGTTGAATGTTTAACATAAAAAGCCTATGTTCCATGGTTTTATGTTTTTCAACTTGAGCAATTAACAAATCATTTAACTCATATGGTTGAAAACATTTTTTGGGAAAAAAAAGGATATTCTACCTTTTATTACACATTTTTCAATGTAAACATTTTGAATCTATACACCCGTGTAATGCACGAGCTTCCTACTTGAATCCATGGAGATAGCCTTAAGTTGAAGTGGGGATATAGCCTATTATTTTCTAAGCACAACTATTAGTCACCATGAAGAATTACAGTGTACGTTCATAAGCTGAAGTATCCAAGTGTTCTATATTGTCCGTGATTTAGCCAGAAATTTATCGATCATAGTTTCGTCCGATTCCGAGTTAGTATGAAGAAGTTATTGCAGTATAAACAAAAAAGATAGCGGCTTCTGCCTAGGCAGAATTAAAATACAGGGATGTAGCCTGTTATTTTCTATGAACAATTATTAGTCACTATGGAGAACTACGGTATACATTCACTAGATGAAGTATCCAAGTGTAGCTTATTGTTTGTAATTTAGATGGGAGTTCATCGGTCGTAGTTACTTCCGATTCCGAGTTAGTATGAAGAAGTTATTGCAGTATGAACAAAAAAATAGCGGCTTCTTCCTAGGCGAATTTTAAATACGGGGATGTAGCTTATTGTAAGTACAATTGTTAGTCACCATGGAGAACTACGGTATACGTTCACTAGATGAAGTATCTGAATGTTGCTTATTGTATGTAATTTAGATGGGAGTTCATCGGTCAAAGTCGCCTGATTTCGAGTTAGTATGAAGAAGTTATTGCAGTCTGAACAGAAAAATAGCGGCTTCTGCCTAGGAGGAGTTCAAATATGGGGATGCTACTATCAAATCTACTTCCACATGTACAAATAAAAATGCATGCACGTCGTGATTAAATGCAAGTCCACTTGGGCGTGCATATGCACTCGTGTACATAATCAAATTATCTAATAATACATGGAAACACAATTGAAAAGATTAATCAAAAATACATAAAACAAAAACAGATTACGATTTTATGTTAGTTTTTCCTTTTTTTATTTTTTTTATAAACAACATATGCATAATAAATCAAACTTTAATAAAATTCAATGGCTATTTAATTATATGTTCATATACTAATTTGGGTCGGATGATAGCATGTTTAAGCATATAAAATAAATAGATCTGCCTTTATAGATCCAACCTTTCGTTACACTTTGATTTACAAATCAACTCCTACTGTAACATCCTGAAATTACAACGATCAAATATTTAATGATTAGTTTAAAATATTTAATCGTTAATTAATAGAACACCTAAATACTCGATTTTCAAAGACAGATGAATTGGGTCTCAGGACACCTTTAGCCGAGATTTTGTCACACAAGAAAAATTAGTATAAAGTTGTCTATGTTTGGTGTCGATGAATTTCAGGAATGAGTAGTGCCGGTGGAGAGGATTTTGGCTAAAGCCCATTGCTTACCTATAATTTCTCACCCTTTTTTCGTTTCCTCTCGCTTGTTCATTTCATGTTATTCCCCACTTTCTCTTCTCTAGTTTCTCTTAAATACCTTCGTAATCCCCTAAACCTAAATTATTAATTCTTGCTTATATAAATTTGTAAATTCATAAAAAATCACCATAATTCCTCTCTGCCTATTCTTCACATTACCCACAAAGGAATTTTCTTGAATCAAAGTTTGGAAGTTGATCTCAAAAATCAAAAGAGTTAAGAATGGATTTAGGTGTTTAGAGTTGGATTTGGTGAAGAATAAGGTGAGTGGGAAAGTTCTCTTGCATAATTTACATGTTTTACTTCATATATTTGTTTATTTATGATTAAGAAGTGATATGGAATGATTTAAGGAATGTTATTAATGTAATTAAGCTTATATTTATGCCTTAAACATGTTTATATCATCACACTATTTATTAGAGACATTAAACGCTGTGACGACCCATAATTTTCGATAATTAAAAATAGTTAATTTAATAAGATTTTTTTGATCTAATGTAGGAGGAAAATAAAAATATTTGTTATTTAATAAAAAAATATAACTGGAATGAAATGTAATAGTATTAATTCAAGGTAACCGATAACTGCTTTAAATTTAATTCCAATTAACTGAAATAAATAAAAAGTTATAATTGGTTATAGATTGTAAATTAATTGTAATAATGTATGTATCAATTGACAATTTGATTAAAAGAGTAATAGATAATTTAAATGTTGATTTATTAATGAAATAATATGTAATAAATTGTAATTGGGTAGAATTGGTATTGTGTAAGTTGTTATAACACTTATTTGTGAATAATAAACTTACAAATGTTATTAAATGTAGAAATGGTGACAATTGTTATTTGTTACCAATTTATTTAATCAATTACAAATAAATGTAAATAAGTGTTACGTTAATGTAAGTTAAGACAATAACTGCAAAATGGGAATGCAATAAAATGTATAGAAATGTTAATTTTTCACAAGACAATAATTGATTTAATAAAAAGAGTGGAACCATGATAAATTAATTTATTGGGATTTTAAATTCTATTTAATGTGAAAATCGATAAAAATTCAATAAAATTGGAAAATTGAAATTAATAAATAAAAGATGGTCATTGTGGAATACTAATGTAATAAGATATAAACCAATGTAACTTTGTCTATAAAATAATAATTGGATGAAATAAAAAGGATTGAAATCAAATTAGATCAATTTATGAATTAAATTACAATTAATTGGAATTTATTTGCAGTTGGAACTGAACACTATAATTTGTGTAATATTCAACATTGAATTGATGTGTAAATTTGCTTTAAGTTACTATAAATGTCTAAGTAATCAAAAATGATGAAATTTGTTGGTTTATAAATGCTAAATTAAAAATTGATTAATTAATTTAATATCAATTTATTTAATAAACGTGAAAATAGCCATTTTGGAAACTGTCTCGAATTTGGACGAAACTACTTTCATCGAATCCATAATGGTGAATTATTGTAAGGTTTCAAGTTTCATAGCGGTCGGACTTGTCGTTTGATCGTACGGGCTCTAAACGCATAGAAATCAATTTAGTTAAATTCAAGTGAAATCAATTTGAAATAAACTGATTTTAAAGCTAACTTCTTCATATGATGGAATTAGGACTTGAAACCTATTTCATTAAGTTTAAAAATATCGAAAACATCAATTTCGATATATGGAATGACCCACCTTCGTTTCGGAAGCGAAACGAGCTTTTTGGGTCGCTATTTTTCGTTCGTACTAATTGGATACATGTTTATTTTCTTACCATGCTTTGTTAATATAAATTATCTTGATCTAACCCTAACAGCCTCTTATTTCTCATCTCAGTACTTACAACTCCATCTGTCTATCCCTCTTTGTCAATGGTTGAACATCCTAATTCCCCATTTCAATTTCAATTCAAAATTCAACTTCAAAATCAAACTCCTCCAAACTATATCAAATTTTACATCGATTCGAATCCTTTGACGAGCGCAAGCTAGATTTGTAGTTTGTTTTTCGATTGGGGACTATGTTTGTTTGGAATTTGATGGTTTAACCTTGGCCATCCGTTTGGTGGTTAATGATCTTCGACGGATTTTCGAATTGTTGGTAACATGGTTTGGAGAGGGACGACAGAGTGCATCCATGTGGGTTGTTTGGTGGGATGATGGCTGGATCGACGTCAAAAATTCAATTAGGGTTTGTTTATGGGTGGCGGCGGCTCGACTAGGGATGGCGACTGGAGGTGTTCCGAGGGTCTCGG
Source organism: Allium cepa (assembly GCA_030765085.1). NCBI lineage: Eukaryota > Viridiplantae > Streptophyta > Magnoliopsida > Asparagales > Amaryllidaceae > Allium > Allium cepa. The sequence continues at coordinate 734,324,464 of CM060943.1, forward strand.
TGGTCGGAGTGGAATGAGAAGGTGAAGGCATTCGCTTTAGGGGTGGTCCGAGTAGTTGCGGCTTGTCATGGTGGTCAGAGATTGGACGTCGAGATGGCGGCTGCGCGAGAGTATTGGGTTCGATCATGTTGTTCTGTACGCTTACGCGCATTGAGATAATGGTATATTTACTTAATTCCCCATAGTATTTTATATTTAATTTTAATATTTAAATGTTCTAACATCGATTACATTTTCATACGAACTCAAATTCATGCATGATTTGTCCCGCTAGAATCGTATCAGAATTTCGGACATTTTGACGCTGCTTTGGACGATTTCTGAGATCGTTCAATTTTGGACCCTATTTTGGATTACAAATCGATTTGAAATCAAAGGTGAGTGTTTTGAACCACTAACAATTACTAAACTATCTTATGTCAGTTAAATTAAATTTATGATGTGATTAGAAGTTAATTGATTGACGTTTGGTATGTTTAAATTGTCATCCTAGTTAAATTTAACTTCTATTTCGTTTAATCATCATTTAGTTTAATTTTGAGTTAAATTGTCAATTTAATGCCTTTTAATGATAATCAGTTATCCATGGATATTTATTGGTTGATTTGGATGGTAATTGTGATAGATGTTTGATTTTTATATTGGATGAATGTATGTTGTATTTTTATATTGTTATAACACTGCAAGTCCCTATGGGTTGAAATGATACATACCCAAACGATCTATAGATTAGGAAAAATTATTATGGGTTGAAATGATAGCTCGAGCGATTTTATGGATTTTTATTTAATTCGGGATTGCGATTTTAAATGATATATAACCGTAAAAATTTAAATTACGAATTGAAATGATAAATATCCGTAGCACTTGACCATAGGATAGAAAATTATATATGGGCACCGAATTGGTTAAATTAAATGATTTTTAATTCTTTGAATTTTGAATTCAATTAACTGGTATTTTGAAATAGAAATTGATTTATATAAATGGAATTATTTTGATAATCCAAGCGTTAATGTTGAAATTGGAATTGATTTGATGAATGGGTCAAAGGATTTAAATTGAAATTTCAAAGTTGAAGTGTCAGGCATAAATGAATTTATCGGGATTGGTTATTGAAAATGTTTGGATATAAGTGTGAAATCTATTTTAAACTAATTTTAAATATTTTAAATTAATTTAAATATTTTAATAAATTCAGACTATTTTAATTTATTTCAATCTATTATAACTTATTTAATAAAATTTAATCTATTTTACCTATTTTAAATTTATTTAGTCTATTTAAAATATACTTAGTATGATTTAAATCTATTTAATCTATGTAAATCATTTTAACTTTAATAAAATCTATTTAATTTGTATTTGATCTATATAAATCATTTTAACTCAAATTAAATCTATTTAATTTATATTTAATCTATACAAATCATTGTTGAACAGCCCCTCTTTGATTTTTATTTTCGATTGAAGAGTCGGCCTTTGATTTTATTTTGAACAGGGAATTAGAAGAAAGGAAGGACAAAAAATCGAAGAATAAGAGAACGAGGAAGCTCGGCCACCATTTTATCTTTCATTCACCTTAGGTTTTCTTCTGCGAATTTGATTTTAGATTTCGATTTTTCTTTTCTTGGCTGAAAAAAATGAAGGAGAAGGGGACATCTGGTACGTGCAGGTGACATATGGCGTGAACCAGAAGATAAGTGGCCAAGTATGGAAAAATAAAGTTCTGGTGTGAATTATTTTGACTAGTCAAATTATTTAATTTTTAAATTTAAATTGTCTCAAAAATGTAACTTAAAATTTCGAACTCCTATCGCGGTGTGCCGCTAGGCGTCTATAATATTATACCCCTATTTCAAACGCAATGGAAAATGTTTCGAGTCCTAATTTGATCGTATGAAGAAGGTAGCTTTGGACTCAATTATTATATTGAATTTTCGATATAGATTTCAGCGCATTTTCCTATCGTACGATCACACGACAATTCCAAATGCTATAAAATTTGAAATCCGATAATAATACATTATTATTGATCTAATGGAACAGGTTTCGTCGAATTTTGAGACTATGCCTCGGAAGGTCATTTTTAAATATCGATTTAAATGATATATTTTTAAAACTGAACAAACCATTTCCGAATTCAAATTTAAAGCTTTTCTTATCTTCAGTATAATTAATATAAATTTTTACAAGCCTTTGAAATATTTTTAACCAGCTTAAAAACCAAGATTCACTATCTTAACCAATTTCCAATTGTTAAATCTAATTATTTAATTATCCAAATAAATAGTGATATTTGAAATTCAAATTAAACTAACTTTCAAATATTTAAAATCAATTAAATGTTCTAATTTCAAATATCCAGAAATTTCAGGTCGTCACATTACTCCCCCAGTAAAAGAATTTCGTCCTCGAAATTACTAGTTAAGAAGAATGGTCCGATACCCGTCATTATTTTTCCCAAAACTGAACAGTTTTTCAACGACTCCCTAAACAATTTTTTTATTAAAGTCACATTATCACCCTTACTAACTTTCCAAACTCTTGTATAGTCTCCAAACAACATTACTTACTCAACCATTCAAAGTTAAATTTAAAACCAAATTTTAAATTATCAAAATTTTCTCAAAATTTTTCTAACTCCCTAAATTTTCGAAAAATTTCGTCAGCCTCTCATTTGCACGGCTAGATCGGTACAACTACAAAATGCCTCTACGGGCCCCCGGATTTCAAAAGAAAACAAAAGGCCAAGCGACTAGTCCAGAAAATCATCAAATTTCATATAACAATTAATCATATACCTTTTTGTCGGGATATTCTATTATCTTCTAAAATCAAAAATACCAATTTCCTTTTGCCTTTGAAAACCTGTATCCTACTAAGCAATAATATCCAATCACAACTTTCAAAATCATTTTATATATTTATTTACAAAAGTTTCAATATCTATTTCATTCAAGTCCGTACGATGTACACATATCATTTGAACGCAATCCCAAATCCGATCGCTCACTCGATCACACAATTTCACTTCCGAACTAGTATTGTCCACCCGATTTCCTAGTGCGAACTCAGATCTGGTTTCTTGATCAGAAACCGTCATTCTCCTTGCATAGCCACCAATTATGATAGAGAATTTTTAAAATGAATCAAAAATCCATATCCAGAATTCGTCGTCGAAAATCGAGCGAAAAATCCCAATTCGGATCAGTATAACTGCCTCGAAATTCTGTGCTCGAATCTGGATCAAATCGCTATGCGAATAAAATAATATACGTACATCCTACATATTTATCCCAATTGATTTAGCTATATTAACTCTCTTTTTATTCACATTTATTTTGATTTCTATTCACTTATTCACAATTATCATTTCACATGCTTTTATTAAATCTTCATTCTAATATTAACTTAGAATATATTTTTCAACTCCAAATTTACTTAAGAATTCACCGTTCATTCCTTTAAGTTTAATATAAGTATTTTATACACTTCTTATATTCATTTTATATTTACCACTTTGGTTTATACCTACTTCTATTCAAATTGGATCTTCAATTCCATATGAATTCAATTTACTTTTCATTTTTAAATATTGAATTCAATTCATCTTATCTCAAACCTATTCTTAATTAATCATTTCTTTAATTAGTTCCACTTACTATTTTATTTATATCTCAATCAATTTGTTTTCTTACTAATTTTATTTTCGATCTTTTGTTTTATATAGTCCAACTTGACTAATTTTTCCATTTCACTTTATTTAACACAATTTAAATTTAATTCTAATATACAGTTTCAATTCCATTTATTTACAATTCGAATTAGTTTATCTCGTTCCCACATTAATTTCTAACTTAACGAATTTTTATTTCAAGGACCGCTTCACTTAGTCTACTTATATTTTCTTTAAATTTACCTTTATTTTCCTTGATTCATTTACACTTCAATTAGTTCAAAATTTTAATTTCTATAAGTTTCCCAACTTATTTACTTTCCATTTGCTAACTTCTTTTAATTTACTTCATTTAATTGGCTTACATTCTAACTTATTTCGTTTTCTTACTTACTTCAAATTTTTAACTCTTCTTTAAGTTAAATTTTTCTATTCCAGAAAATTTCAAATTTTACTAGTTATCAAACCCATTTATATTTCCATAACCATTTAAAATAAGATTCCAGAGTCTTTAAACAATTACTCAGTATTTCAAAATTATTTTTGAAATCAATTATATACATAATTCATTTGCATATCAAATTACCCTTTGAATTTCAAAGCCAAACCTAGTTTTGCAAAAAACTCCAATTTTAAAACAATTCGACAGCAATTCCTCTCCTGGAAAAACGAAAATGAACACTGAGATGTCGCGATCATCATTGGAGTTATTTTCCAGCGACCGAAAGAGTTCGGTGCTTTTATCTCTTTAAAAACCGTTTCAAATACTTTTAATTCCAAGTCTCACCAGATTTCACATTCAATTCAAAAATATTTCCAAATAATATCACTATTATTCCTTCAAAACTTTTGAAAATCATTTTCAAACCCAAAAGAAATTAAATTTTCAAAATTTCCAAATTTCAAATCCTTTCAATTTATATTCAAATATTACTCTGGAATTTTATCCTATTTCAAATCATAAGTCCCATTTATAATTTCACATTTACAAACTCCATTCTATTATCTGAATTTATTTCCTTAACTTTTGGTTATAATTTCAATTCCTTATTCAATTTCCACTTAACAATGATAATAATTTAGTATTATCATTCTCTAACAACCAAGCAACCATGTACACTATAATAATTTATGAAAATTATTCCTTTTGTATATAAAAATAATTTTTGGCCAAATTATTTCATTCACCCTATTTAAAATAATATTATGTCGAATTGTTTTATTAAAGTGTTCAGAGACCCTACCAATAACGTTAATTACTCATATTGACCAGAATCCATAAGCCACTCAATAAACCAATCAACACAATATAAATCAATTTTATATTCACTAACAAATACGCGCTCATATCTATTAATACGCTCAAACTCATACTAGAGTACTACGGAATCTATTTCTAACGAGTAATCCCCACCAGAGCCAAGGTTTTCGCTTAACCTTCAGCTCTGACACCAACTGTCACGACCCGATTTTTCAAGCCTCGAAAATCGACATCTATTCGTCCATTGTATCAAATGCCGAACAATCGAGTGCCGAAAAAAGCAATCCATAAGGGAAAGAAGAAGGAGGTAGAAGAAGAGAAAAACAAAACATCAGAATCTCACAAATGCAGCGGAACAATATATAATAGATAAATGACTGATCTTTACACAAAAGAACTATATTTGTTTTATTCATTACATCATTAGAGTACAACACAATCAGTAGCAAAATACTGGATAGTTAGATTAACTTATCCCCACACAGCTGGATACACAGTTTATACTCCACAGCAGAATATACATCAAGTACGTGTGATACGTCTCGCCATCCAGCTCGTCTCCTGAGCTCCACATCATCCTATCCTGTATCCCATAATACTGGCCTGACCCGAGAATTATAGTAAAATAACACCCGAGTCAGTCTGGAAAACCAGTGTGAGAAAACACACTCAATTGATTTCTTAAAGTTTCCAAAATCCTTTGAAATCAAAGGTATCTCGTAAGACCACACCACAAATAAACATATCGGGTTTTTACCTAATGATAACCAAAACATTTTTTATCAAATCCTCTTATATTATAGTAGTGTCTACATACAAATACTTATTCAAATAGCCGAAATTGTTACATTCATTAAATTCCAGCATAATAGGTATACAAACAAGTCTGAAGGCACTTATTGGAGATTGGGTTTCCATCAATGGCAGGGCTACTGGGGTGCCGTCCGTCATAGTACGTGGTCTAGATCACCGAACCAAGGATTTCCTTTGATCCCCTGCTACACGAGACCGAAGCTACCCCTTACTGGATAGTCCAAATAAGATTACCCCGCGGTTGGGATCAACAACCGCCCACACAGCCGAATAAAAAAGGACATCTAGACAGGGATGACCTTACCCTAATTGGTTGCTAGCCACTTAGCCTTGCTGCACCTCCCCTGTTTTAGACATTCCCTGCCGATGAGGCTCGAGGCTATGCGTTACCTTTTTAGAACACATCTCACTTAGAATGCTCATCGTCCTCCTGACGATGTTCTAATAGCATTCATCCGTACAAGTCTGTTCCTGGTCCGAACGGAACCGAAGGCACTACTCTTACTACGTCCATTTTGGAATCACCCTCAGGATTAGTAGCGATTAGCCCTTGCACTTCACTGCTTCATCTTCGACTCCAAGCTCTTGTCTTCCTTATGAAAACGTTCAAACCGGATCGAAGTGGTTTTTAGGAAATTAATCCCGATCCCGGTCTCTTCGAAACGATCAACGCATTGGTCAATATTGATAGTCGGTTATTCAACTATCAAATAATATCCACAAACAACCATCAAGCCTTACTAATTTCCCACATTATTTATTTCCAAATATCTTCACAAGATATTTTTTCATACTTCAACCCTTCGAAAATAGTTTTCAAATCACTTTTTCTCTCGCGGACTAAATTTCCACTCAATTGTTTTATTTCCACTAAAAAACACCAAGTCTTACTACTTTAGATTGTTAAATAATTCAAAATCACTTTATCCAAAAATATATACTTTAAACATAAAAAATAAAACTACTTAAAACATTTTATTTAAAATACTAGTTATGAAATTTTATGATAATTTCTCATGTAAAACTTAAGCCAAAACTAATTTAAAATAAAATTTATTTTATAAGGTATAAAGATAAAATAATTATCTTTTAAATCGTAATACTAGTTAAACCTTTAAATAATTACTACTATAATTAGCATAATAAATATTTACGTAAAAATATTAAAATGATTAAATAAAAATTTCCCTACCGTTCTTTTTAAACAACTTAAACCTCCAACTTATATATAAAAATCTCCTTTGAAAATATACTTGGCTTTATAGGGAAATACACTTCTATTTCAGTACAACCCATATAATCCTTTATATATCCTGCTCAATTTATCCCAATTTAATTTATGTCGCAATCCCGTAAATTCTTTCAACACTTTAAAAATAAAACCACTTTTTATTTTTAAAACACATTTCCCATCTCCTTAAAATCACTTTCAAAAATATATTCTTAAATTATTTATATTAATACTACTAAAATTACTTAGATAAAATAATACATAAGAAATTCTATAAGAGTTTCTGAATAAAATTAAACCAAAATTTCCTTTTAAAATAAAGTTATTATATCAAATATTTATTTTAAAATTTCCTTTTAAAAATCCTAATACTATTTACTTTTAAAAATAATTAATTACCATAATTAAATTAAATAAATATTTACTTTTCACTTAAAAAAATTAAAATAATAAATTTCGGAAACGTTCTTAAAAAACATTTTTTAAACTTCTAGTACATACTTTGAAATCTTTTCTTTGAAAATATACTTAGTTTTCCAGGAAAAATATACTTTCCAACTTTTAAAATTAAAATAACCTTTTTATTTTTAAAATGAATTGCACCTTTTCTTATCACTTCCACCGGAATCTATACTTCCAAATTTATCCACTGATAAATATTCTACTTCATTTATAAACCCAGTTTACAAATCTCCATTTCTCATTTTCCTTTAATCACAGTTTCCAAAACACTAAATCGATTTCAAACCGATTTCCTGGTTTTTAATTCCCTTTAAAATTTATACTTGATTTATCCAATTCCCAATAATTATTTACTTAAGAATTTTTCCTTTCATTTTCCTCTAAAAATCCAAACTTTATATATATTTTTCATTTTTCAAAATACCAATATATATTCAGCCAAGTATAACATTCAATAAATTCAATCCCCAATATAATCAATATAATCTATCATAGATCATCAAATAAATCACATCGTTGAATATAAAATAAATTCAACGTTTTGAGGAATCCAATTAGATTCCTCCAACCTGTTTCCCTGCATCCACAGATGTTAGCACAATATAAAATACCAATCCCGCTTCGAAGGGGATATCGCGGTATATAGGGTCATCCGCTGTTATGCGAGGAGCATAGGGTCTCATCCGCTATATAATGCGGGAAATCAATCACTCCAATATACATACATACATACATATATATAAGCTATATATAACATATCACATCCAAGCTGATAATAAATTATCAATCCAAGCAAACAACCAATAATTTAAATTAACTATTTGAATTTAAAAGGTAATCCAAATGAGTGAGATTAACTCACCTTTGATTTTATTGTTTGCAATCCAATCCACATCGGCTTGATTCTCCCTGATTTTCGACCTTGTATAGATGAAATTTTCGAATTTTATTAGCATTTGCCAGGATATAACAACCATTACCATTCTCACTTTAAATTTAAATTTATCAGGTTGATAAAAAGAACCCCAAATTTATCTTGTTGTATGTGTGTGTGTGTGTGTATATATATATTCTGTACATATTTTAAAATACATGAACTATATACCTTTACTGCCTTAGCCGACATCGCGAGGCCCTAGCTTCGTCATCGAGTCCACCCATCGACTGTTGATGCCACCTAGTCGCCGCCATCCCTACATCGTGCAGCCACCAAATCCAACCTCGGGAGCTACAAATTGCGACCCTGGCTACTCCTTGGCCTCGACTCCCCATGGTTGCCTACCGCCTCGACGTCAAGCATCACACCTATCGTGCGCGCTCCTCGAACGCAATCCCTACCTCGCCTATCTCCGATCGTAACTCGCCCTTCCTGAACCCTAGCTCCACCGAACTCGATTTTTAAACGAGATTCCCTTATTAATATCATCTTTTTTTAGCTTTTCGACTTGATTATGTTGTTAAACAGCCCCTCTTCAATTTTTATTTTCGATTGAAGAGCCGGCCTTTGATTTTATTTTGAACTGGGAATTAGAACAAAGGAAGGAAAAAAAATCGAAGAATAAGAGAACGAGGAAGCTCGGCCACCATTTTATCTTTCGTTCTCCTTACATTTTCTTCTACGAACTTCATTTTAGATTTCGATTTTTCTTTTCTTGGCTGAAAAAAAGAAGGAGAAGGGGACATCTGGTACGTGTAGGTGACAGATGGCGTGAACCTGAAGACAAGGGGCTAGGTATGGAAAAATAAAGTTCTGGTGTGAATTATTTTGACTAGTCAAATTATTTAAATTTTAAATTTAAATTGTCTTGAAAATGCAACTTAAAATTTCAAACTCCTATTAAGGCGTGCTGCTAGGCGTCTATAATATTATATCCCTATTTCGAACGCAATGGAAAAGGTTTCGAGTCCTAATTCGATCGTATGAAGAAGATAGCTTTTGGACTCGGTTATTATATTGAATTTTCGATATAGATTTCAGCGCGTTTTCCTATCGTACGATCACACGACAACTTCAAATGCTACGAAATTTGAAATCTGATAATAATACATTATACAGATCCAATGGAACTGGTTTCGTCGAATTCTAAGACTGTGCCTCAGAAGGCAATTTTTAAATATCCATTTAAACGATATATTTTTAAAACTGAACAAACCACTTCCAAATTCAAATATAAGGCTTTTCTTATCTTCACTACAATCAATATAAATTTTTACAAGCCTTTGAAATATTTTTAACCAGCTTAAAAACCAAGATTCACTATCTTAACCAATTTCCAATTGTTAAATCTAATTATTTAATTATCCAAATAACTAGTGGTATTTGAAATCAAATTAAACTAACTTTCTAATTTTAAAATCAATTAAATGTTCCAATTTAAAATATCCAGAAATTCCAGGTCGTCACAAGTGCCCTCTATGTAAACCTCATGGAGGAGCTTACGGTACTGTATAGACTATGAGAATATATAAAATGTGTTAAGGGGGATATGGGTAATGCCTTAACGCTATTTTAATGCTTTACTTTATTGTCGACACTATCATAATAATGTATTGTACTACATAGTAGATAGCTTAACGGATCCTTAGGAGATGGAAATCTTGAACATCTCTTAAGTTATTGCACTCACGTTAGACACTGGATAGGAGATGTCAAACCTCATAAACTCCTCCGACGCCATTACACACATATTTATTTACTGTTGATTTAACTTACATAAGATCTTTTAGTTCTGACTCGAGTGTTTTGTCTTTTCAATTCGCTAGGGCCAGTCTAAGCTTTTCAGTTTATCGAAGACTGCTTTTCGGAGGATGAAGACAAAGATTTTGTATTACTATTATTTACGATATTTATTCCACTACATCATGTTGTTCCGCTGCATTTATTTATTTATTTCTGTATTCCTCTTTTATGTAACTCTGATTTTGTGTTGTACAAGAATAATCAAATGTATTTATAAAATAGTTTCATGAACTGTTATTCATTATTATATTTTGTCATTCCGTTGTAAGATTCCATATTTGTTTTATTTCTTTCTCTTCTTTTTCTTATTTACCCCATAACAATCTTCCCCTTTGCATGGTTTGAATTTGACATGTATGGTTTATCGTTGATTTAAACCGTCCAAAAAGGTAGGTCATTATAATTGGTATCAGAGCTTTGGCTTAGGGATAACCTTAGCTTTGTAGGGTCTGATTCTTTAGAAATGGGGTATTAATACCCCAGAGCGTATTTGTTCGTATCATAAAAGGTTTTGTACTGTGTTAATTTTTTCTATTTTGTATTTACAAATTCTGATTGGTGCATAGGACGCTATGGCATCAATAGGAATTCCTAAACACTTATTAGGATAGACCGACACAATATTGTTTTGAAATATAGGTAAATGGAATAATTTTACCTATTGTACATTTTGTATATAAAAAAATAAAATTCTATAAATGATATAGCTGGATGTAATATGTTGTGCATTAGATAGAGACATTTTATAAATATTGATTTAAAATAAGATTTACAAATAAAATGAATAAAAATTGAAATTTGAGAACTTAAGTTCCTGGATTTTGGAAATTTCTTTCAAAATATTTTTGGAATATAATCTTAGCATTAATTTGGAATAAAATATTTGTTTTTTGGTATAAATCTTTTAACATGATTTGAAAGAAATGCTTAAAAGAAATTTTAAAGGAAATAAGTTCTATACTCCTCTCTCTGTCGCTAGAAAACAACTTCGGTGATGACTGCATGCATCATCAATGTTCATTTTCGAGTTTCAAAGTGGGAAGACCATTGTAGTAGTTTATTACACATTTTTTTTGATAAATAAATTTTAATTTTAATTTCTAAAAGATATGATTATATATATATATATATATTAAAATAATTAAAAAAGAACCCAGTATTTAGTTCTTAAGTTTTCTACAAATTGGAAATTTCAGTTATAACAATAAAATGAAATCTTGATTATTTTAATAATTGGGAACTTTTAATAGGTGTGATTTGAAACTAGATGCTAAATGATTAATGAAACAAGTAAGAAACTAAAAATTTGTAAACTGTAAATAAAAAGGAAGCGAAAATAAGAAATGGTAACTATTGAACATTTTGTTAACTAAATGTATAAGAGAAACTTAGGTAATATTCAAATGCATTCTTAGAATAATATATAGCTTATAAAAGTATTAAAAGTTGAAATGTTAATAAGAATATGTAATAGAATATTATATAAGTAAAGCTTAAGTATAATGAAAGAGTTTAATGGAATTTCTTCTACAAATAAGAATTCTAATGTTTGTTATAAACTAAAGTTAATAGTTTGAAAGGCTACAAATTTAGTGCAATAAAAGTAAATAATGTAAGAAAATGATTATAAGCTTAAGTTAACATTTAAGCTATCTATAAGCAAATTTAATAGTAAAGGATGAACACTGTAAGTAAATAATCATAAATTTAAGCTAATGTTTAAGCCATTTATAATTAAAGCGCGTAACGTATTAATTTAATGATTATAACTTCAAAAATGTTGAAATGATTAGAAATGGATTTGAATATTACCTAAGTTCCTATTCTCTGGCATTAAACTCCCAAATTCCTCCCTGTCTGTTTCCAATCTGGAGTTCGCTGACGACACATTACTATTTGCATCTCCCCAGATTGAGATTTTGCACTGTTTGAAAGTGGCCCTCTACTCCTTCAAGCTCATTTCCGGCCTCTCCATTAACTTTAACAAGAGCTCAGTCATCATGTTGGGAAACGCAAATCATCTTGGCCCCCTCGTTTCATCTTTGCTTAACTGTAACCTCTCTGATTTTCCTCTTTCCTACCTCGACATCCCTCACCGCCCAACCAAGCTTCATAGATCCGATTGGTCCCCTCTAATATCCAGGATTGAATCTAGACTCCTGAGTTGGAAGGCGCATTCCCTCTCAGCGGTAGGTCGTCTTATCATGGTCAAATCCGTTCTATCGGCGATTCCGTCTTATTGGATGTCCTTTCATAAACTCCCATCCTGGGTCATCAATCGAATTGATAAAATCAGAAGTTCTTTCCTCTGGAATGGCGGCGGTGCCAAAAGATTAGTCAGCTGGTACACTGCCTGTTTGCATCAAAATCAGGGTGGTCTTGGTATCATCAATCTCAATTCGTTTAATACCGTGCTTCTCTCCAAGTGGATCTGGAGAATTCTCACCCCCGGCAACTTTATTTGGAAAGAATGGATTCTTTCGCTTCATTACCGTTCCAACAGCCACCTTCTTCTCCACCTACCTCCGCGTACCAGGCCCTCTCCATTCTGGGCTGGTGTGTTTCTGTCCCTTCCCCGAGTCAAACCTTTTTTCATGTTGCTCTCGAAGATGGCAAAATTTGTGTTTTTTGGTTAGATACTTGGCATAATCAGTTTCCCCTTGCCAAAACTCTGTCCCATCTCTTCTCCCTCTCTCGTTCCCCTTTGATCTCGGTCAGTGACTGTGTCCGTTTTGGTCCTGACTTCCTCTGTCCCCCATCCTCATTGACTTCGACGCTTTTTCCAGCCTCATCTCCGCTTCTAACCTGCTTCTTTCTCTTCACCTCACCTCCCTGCCGGACTGAATTATCTGGGCACCTACGCCAGACAAGGGCTTCACCGTTGCTTCATGCTATTCCTATCTCCTTAACCCTGGCCACTTCTTTCCCTTCCCCAAACTCTGGAAATGTCCCGTTCTGCCACGCATAGCCTTCTTTCAGTGGTGTCTTTCTCATGATAGAATCAACACCAAATCAAGGCACTTCCGTCTTCAGTTTTAGGCCGATCCATCTTGTGTCTTCTGTTTGGACCATGTAGAAGATATCCCTCACCTTTTTCGGGATTGTGACTTTGCTTACTCGATTTGGGCCGCAACCTGTGCTCACCTCCTCGGTCACATCCCAGACCTGCCCGTTATTTTTGATCACTGGCAGTACAACCCTCAGAATCGCCCCCTAGATGTCCTCATTGCTCTATTCTGTTGGTACCTATGGAAAGAACGCAATGCACTTGTGTTTAACAAACCGAGATATCGTTTCGAAGGCATTTGTAGACGTATTACTTATTTATTCAACACTCTTTCAGGTTGCAGCTAGTCGGCCCCCTTCAGGTTCCGCCTTCCGCATGGTAGTTCTTCCCCTACTGAGTCAGTGGGCAGCAGTTCGGCATTCCCACCTCGGCCATAGCTATGATTGACGTCTACAGCTGGATGCTTCTTGTGGTTGCTTTGTCTTTCTTGTATATATGTTTGTACTGCTTGTTGCTGGATGCTTTCCTTTCTATCTTGGTTGTATGGTTTTTGTGAACTCTGCATAAGCTAGCACTGCCACCGATCAGGCATGTTGGTCGACAATTTATAATTTATATATAATCGGCTGTGTAGTGACACGCTACACACCCGTCTTTCTCAAAAAATGTTCAATAATACTATACAGGGTAAAATGAATATGAAAAAGAAATAATCTATTAATGGTGAATTAAACTGTAAAAAGATTTACATAATAAATAATCTAATAATTGAAATGAAAATAACTTATGTAAGAAATGAATGAAATTTTGTAAGTGATAAATGTAAAGAAAACAATCATTGTATGAACAAATGAAATGAACAGTGAATAATGTGAAAAAGAAAGAGTAATTAGAATAAAATATAAATATTATTTAGAAATTATTGTTTGTTTGACTTATGGATTGGTTAGAAAAGTAATACTTCTATGGTGTAGGATGTATGAATAAACTATAAAGTTTTATCTACGACCGTTGAGTCTATGGTATACATAGTAGTCTATTTATCATTTTATACGATTAAAAGCTTCTGAATCTAAACAAACCATTTGTTTTGGTTGCTATGGATGGATAATTGCTCTTTTGTTAAAATGATGTTTGTACTGTTTGATTTGAAAATGATTATTGTTATGTCGTGATTGTTTTGTTGTTATTAGTCGAAATAACTTGAATGTTACTCTTTTATATAATTATTAACTTCTTTAGATTATATGAGCCAAATACCGGTTTATGGAAGCAATAACTGCTGCTTTTGGTTTCATAAATAAGTGTTGTTTGCCCGACATATAGGTAGGTTCTCAAATTATGGTTTTCTAGCGATATTATATTGTTTTCCCATGGTTTGGGATATATTATTTTGAAAAATATGTGATATACATTGTTATCATTAATATTATTAGTTCTCCCAAACCTCTCCGTATAAAAGGGACTCTGTCGGAATTTTCCATGAATTTTGGACTTAGAAAATTTTGTGAAATGTTTTCAAACTTTTATTAACTCGAATATAAGGATTTAATTGTTATAAATTGATATATTTTATTTAAATAATTTAATTTAATTATGTAAATTAATTGTTTATAAATTTAATGTTTTGAATAAGATATATTGATTTTTTAATTCCTTCTTTTTCCTTTTCGAGGATGAAAAGTTTTGAGGGGGCAAAGTGTAGCAACCCATAATTTTCGATAATTAAAAATGGTTAATTTAATAAGATTTTGTGATTTAATGCAGCGGAAAAATGAAAAAATATTATTTAATAATAAGAATATAACTGGAATGAAATGTAGTAGTATTAATTCAAGATAATTAAAAACTGCTTTAAATTTAATTCCAATTAATTGAAATAAATAAAAGTTATAATTAGTTATAGATTGTAAACTAATTGTAATAATGTGTGTATCAATTGACAATTGGATTAAAAGAGTAATAGATAATTTAAATGTTGATCTATTAATGAAATAATGCGTAATAAATTGTAACTAGATAGAATTGGTATTATGTAAGTTGTTATAAAACTTGTTTGTGAATAATAAACTTACAAATGTTATTAAATGTAGAAATGGTGACAATTATTATTCGTTACCAATTTATTTAATCAATTACAAATAAATGTAATTAATGGTTACGTTAATGTGAGTTAAGGCAATAACTGCAAAATGTGAATACAATAAAATGTATAGAAATGTTAATTTATTCATAAGGTAATAATTTATTTAATAAAAAGAGTGGAACTAAGATAATTGAAATTAATAAATAAAAGATGATAATTGTGGAACACCAATGTAATATGATATAAATTAATGTATTTTGTCCATAAAATAGTGATTAGATGAAATAAAAAGGATTGAAATCAAATTAGATCAATTTATTGGAATTAAATTATAATTAATTGGAATTTATTTACAGTTGGAACTGAACATTTTAATTCGTGTAATATTCAACATTGAATTGATATGTAAATTTGCTTTAAGTTATTATAAATGTCTAAGTAATCAAAAATGATGAAATTTGTTAGTTTATAAATATTAAATTAAAAAGTGATTAATTAATTTAATATTAATTTATTTAGTTAACGTGAAAATAGCAATTTTGGCAACTATCCGTATTTCGACGAAACCAATTTCATCGGATTCGTAATGCTGAATTGCTGTAAGGTTTCAAGTTTTGTAGCGATCAGACTTGTCGTTTGATCGTACGGGCTCTAAATGCGTAGAAATCAATTTGAAATAAGCTGATTTTAAAGCTAACTTCTTCATACGATGGAATTAGGAATTGACCTGTTCCATTGAATTTAAAAATATCAAAAACATCTATTTCGATATATGGAATGACGCATCTTCGTTTCGGAAGCGAAATGGGCTTTTTGGGTCTCTATCTGTCGTTCATACTAATTGGATACATGTTTATTTTCTTATCGGGCTTTATCAATATAAATTGTCTTGTTCTAACCCTAGCATCCTCTTATTTATCATCTCAGTATGTACAACTCCATCTGTCTATTCCATTTCTCAATGGTTGAACACCTTAAATTCCCCATTTCAATATCAATTCAAAATTCAAGTTCAAAATCAAACTCCTCAAAACTATATCAAATTTTATATCTATTCGTAGCCCTCGACGAGCGCAAGCTAGATCTGCAGTTTTTTTTTTATTTGGGTATTTGTTTGTTCAGAATTTGATGGTTTAATCTCGACCATCCGTTTGGTGGTTGATGATCATCGATGGATTGTCGAATCGTGGGTACCATGGCGCAGAGAGGGATGAGTGGAGCGGATCCATTTGAGTTGCTTGGTGAGATGATGGCTGCATCATCGTCAAAAATTCAATTAGGGTTTGTTTATGGGTGGCCATGGCTCGAATAGGGATGGTGACTGGAGGTTTTCTGGAGGTCTTGGTGGTCGGAGTGAAATGAGAAGGTGAAGGCGTATGCTTAGGGGGTGGTCCGAGTGGTTGCGGCTTGTCATGGTGGTTGGAGTTTGGACGTCGAGATGGCGGCTATGTGAAAGGATCGGGTTCGATCATGTCATTGTATACGGTTACGCGCATTGAGTTGATGGTATATTTACTTAATTTCCAGTAGTGCTTTTTATTTAATTTTTATATTTAAATGTTCTAACATCGACAACATTTTCGTACGAATTCGGATTCATGCGCCGTTTGTCCCGCTAGGATCATATCATAATTTCGGACATTTTGGCGTTTGTTTGGACGAATTTTGAGACTGTTCAACTTTGGGCCCTATTTTGGATTTCAAATCGATTTGAAATAAAAGGCGAGTGTTTGGCCCACTCACAATTACTAACTATATTTGGTTAGTTAAATTAAATTTATGATGTGATTAGAAGTTAATTGATTGACGTTTGGTATGTTTAATTTGTCATTCTAGTTAAATTTGACTTTTATTACATTTAATCGTCACCTAATTTAATATTGAATTAAATTGTCAATTTAATACCTATTAATGATAATCAGTTATCTATTGATGCTTATTGGTTGAATTGGACGGTGATTGTGGTGGATGTTTGATTGTTGATATTGGATGGTTGGATGTTGTATTTTTATATTGTTATAACACTACAAATCCTTATGGATTGAATGATACGTACCCGAATGATCTATAAATTAGGGAAAAATCGTTATGGGTTGAAATGATAGACTCAAGCGATTTTATGGATTTTTATTTAATTCGGGATTGTGGTTTGAAATTATATATAATCATAAATTTTAAAATGCGGATTGAAATGATAAATATCTGTATCACTTGACCATAGGATAGAAAATTATATACGGACACCGAATTGGTTAAATTAAATTATTATTAATTCTTTAAATTTTGAATTTAGTTAACTGGTATTTTGAAATAGAAATTGATTTATATAAACGGAATTATTTTGATAATCCAAGCGTTAATGTTGAAATTGGAATTGATTTGATGAATGGGCAAAGGATTTAAATTGAAATGTCAAAGTTGAAGTGTCAAATATAAATGAATTTATCGGAATTGAGTTATTGAAAATGTTTGGATTTAACTGTGAAATCTATTTTAAACTAATTTAAACTATTTTAAATTAAGTTCAATATTTTAACCAATTCAAACTATTTTAATTTATGTCAACTACTATAACCTATTTAATAAAATTTAATCTATTTTAAACTAATTAAATTTATTTAATCTATTTTAAATCTATTTAATATAATTTAGATCTATTTAATCTATTTTAAATTTATATAATCTATTTAAAATATACTTAATATAATTTAAATCTATTTAATCTATTTTTATCATTTTAACTTTAATAAAAACCTATTTAATCTTTATCTAATCTATAGAAATCATTTTAACTCAAACTAAATCTATTTATTCTATATTTAACCTATCCAAATCATTTTAAATCTAATTAAATCAAATTTAAATCTATTTAAACCATTATACTATTTAAACTATTTTAATCCATTTAAACTATTTTCTTTTACTATTAAAACTATTTATGACTATCTAAACTCTTTTCTAAAATTCATGACCATGTAAAGGTGAAGTATTTATATTCAAATCCTTGATGATGATTTACAACCTAAGTTGGAATTTGAAATTGATACCTTTTTTGAAATGATATATTCAAGTAAATAATGATGATTCTGGAAAGAGAATTTAATTTATCTTATCGATAATTCAAAATGCGAATATGATTTGAAGTGAATATGGTTTTGAAAGTGAATATGATTCTGAAAGTGATATGGTTTGAAATTGAACATGATATTTTAATATCAATTGTGAACTGACTTTGGAAATCGAAAAGAACCATCCGGTGTGAAATAAGTCTTTGGTTGTTAAAGAGACCAGGATCAGATATTATCATACTCTCATCTAATATCAAAAACAACTTAACAACTGTGTACATGGTGGAGATTCCAGAAATGAAGTTGGATGGTTTGGCGAACGAATCTGTATGAGGTATTTACGTGACCCTGACTCCCGTGAGTCAGCTTAGATGTGACTAGAACATGAGCTATACCGAGCCAAGTGAGGTCATTCCTCCTATCGGGCACATTTCTTCGATACTATATTTTGACTTTGTGATTGATTTGGTGGCCACCCCTCGATTTTGATTATGGGAGTGTGTCCGAGGTGGGCGGTAGTAGCTGCTATGTATTACCACCAATCCGGGAATGCAATTGGTATATCTACCATGGCATTGCCTCAAGTGTCGTGTTTATATGCCATATCACGCCTTCTACGAGTTTGTTTTGTACCATACCTATGGAGTGACCCCTCGGTAAATCTCATAGAGAAGCGTACGGTACTATATAGACTATGGGAGTATATAAAATGTGTTAAAGGGGATATGGGTAATGCCTTAATGCTATTTTAATACTTTACTTTATTTTAGACACTATTAAAATAGCATATTGTACAACACAGTAGATAATTTAACGGATCCTTAAGAGATGGAAATCTCGAAGATCTCTTAAGTTATTGCATTCACGTTAGACACTGGGTACGAGATGTCAAACCCCGTAAACATCTCTGACACCATTACAGTCATATTTATTTATTTTTGATTTAACTTACATAAGATCTTTTAGTTCCAACTCGAGTGTTTGTCTTTTCAATTCGCTCGGGTTAGTCTGAGCTTTTCAGTTTATCGAAGACTGCTTTCCGGAGGATGAAGACGAAGATTTTGTACTACTATTATTTACTATATTTATTCCACTATAACATGTTGATTTTGTACTACTATTATTTCCTTATAGCTGTTGTTGTAAGAAAATTTGAGTAAGGATAAATGATCTGGTAACGGCTGTGATGAACTACCTTATCGACCTCTGGGAATGACACTTGATACATCAACGGTATTCGTGTGTCACTGCCTAAGCATCTGAAAGACAAGTTGTCACAGGGTAATATAAAAGAACGGAATAGAAAAACATACATTGGAATAGTTAATTATAATAAATAATACGATGGTACAAACGGTTACTCCTTGACTTAGAGTTATCAGAGTTACAACAAAAGTACTGCTACTATCAGCCTAGACAGTTATAATCACATGCCTTTACACTTGCTGATACAAAATACACATACATAATAAACATAATAGCAGAAGTAGATAGCTAGATAGATAAGGAGCCTCTTCTCATCCATCACCTCCAAAAAGAGCTCAAAGAAACCTGCAACTCTCAGACTAGTCAAATATAAATGAGTACTTATGAGTTTAGGTAAAACAAACAACCCGGCTCAGACAATAAGTCTGGTATGACTAAACACTGAACAAAAGGTGGAAATAAACAAAAATATGTGAGACCACGCAGCCAAATATGGAACGGGCTTCCCCTTATAAGAACAATATCCAACCACAAGTAATGGGTATAAATAATTAAATATCGTGAAGTGTGCATGACAGTTCTTGATGCAATGAAGAAAGAAACAAATTCAAGGGTTTGAATAAAAAACAAGGAAAGGAAAATTTTACAACAATGACTAGGAGGATGCACCCCCTCACAAGAAGTATACCTCTACACAATATACTTGGGGAGGTCATTTTCTCTATGACTCTCCCCAAAATGAATAAGCCGGACCCCACCAACCTTATCGAGCATCAGAGTATTTCACATCTCTATGTGCATACAACTGAATCCAATCTAAATTGACATGAAGATACCCTAATGGGAGCAACCCCACATAGCTTGATGTTTAACAACGGAATTTATATCGAATTAGAAAACCGTCAATAAATTTTGAAATAAAATAACCGCAAGCACACGGCGTACAATTCTAATACGTGGCGAGTATGGGTCAATCTACAGGAAAATGTTTGATTTTAAAAATCTATTCGATTAAATTAAAACAAAGTTGAGAGTAAGAAAAATGAAAAAAAGAAGGTGATAAAAATATAAGAGTGTTAAGACAATTTAGAAGTAATTTCCACTCTCTAGATCACATAAATCAACAAATGAAGTTATGATCTCTTTTTTGGTCATTAGTGAAATTAGTTGATGTGCTTATCATAAGTATGGTATATTTGTGCTATTAATTAGCCTAGTATAAACCATCGAACTATAACACAACAACCAATACATATTGAATTCTCATGAAATATGACAACAAAGTTGAAAGCAAAATCTATTTTAAGCATGACCTATTAACTATTGTTTAGAAATATAGGCCATAAAATTTTAATTTAAACATTCACTTCTTTGCCATAATCAAATGTAGATGAAGAGGCAATCTGTGTTTTGTTTGTTTAAACATAGCCTATTTTCTATGAACAACATAGACTATCAAATTAAAAGCTAAAAAACATCATTAAACCACTTCAAGTGATTCCATTAAGCACAAAAAGAGGCATAAATGATCAAAATATTGAAGCTACATGATTAGAGAGCTTCATTACCCCTAAATTGAAGGGATTTAGCCTCTCCTATTTGTTATCATATCAACAATTGTAGCATGCAACATAGAACAAAACAAGAAGAAAAGAGAGCAAAATGAAAAGAAAAGCTAAGTAAAAAGAAATAAACACTAATTTATTTACATGAAAATAAACTACACAACTAACATAAGAAGAGAAGCATGTAAATGAAATAAAACATTAATTAACATTGCATAAAAGAGAAAAATTATATGAAATAAAAATGGCTACATAGCCATGAAAAGAAATAAAGCGGAGCTTTATTTTTTGATCCTAAACTAAGAGGCTAAGAGGAAGAGAGCCTAAAAGAAGAGAGGGCTAATTACATGAACATAAGGGGTATTTATACATGTATGAAACCCTAATCCACTTTTTCGAGAACTATCCAAATTTCCCTTGAGGTAATGTGGCCACCAAGTAATCACTAGCTTTAATTTCCATTATAAGCATTAGCTCTTAAGTGTACATCATGGTAAGTGGGTAGGTAGGGTCCTTCATATTTCATGAAATGAATTATTTCTATCTTCATTTGTTTCATTCTTCTTGTGCATGCATATTTTCCATGAAGCTTTTTCTATTTGAATCCAAATTCCTATAAAAATGACAAAATTGTCCAAGTAAAATTTTTCAGATTAATATATGCACAAAAATGACCATTTAGCCTCTATAAGAAGAAGAATATATGACGATTTAAGAATAATATGAATTTTGGTTTAAACATGTTAAAAATACCCAATATGATCATTTATTTAATTTAATTAGATTAAATATGATAGTAAAATATGCACATTTACGTGCATATCAAATACCCCAAACTTATCTTTTTATTCGTCCTCGAATAAAGAAAAAAACTAATAAATCCGTTTTCGTTGGGAGCACGATTGCATTGGCATATGCAAAAAGCCATTAAACATCTAGGTGTCCCAAGTAGGATGAGTATTGTCTCGTGAGGGTTTTCAACATATACTACCCACACAATCCGAATGCAAAGTGAAAATAATTACAAAATGCAAGATATATTTACAAAAGCGATGAATGCAATTTGAAAATGTTTGCAAATGAAGGATTTAATTTTAAATCGACATAAATAAGTTACATGTAGGTTTTGGCTATTATCACGAAATCTAAGACCTTTTATTTGTCAAATTTCCAACAAAAATCAAGTTACCATAACAAATATACTATTGTTTAACTCATTGTTTCGGTTGATAACAAAGTATAACTATGAGATAGATCCTTAGTTGATTATCAAAGTTTATCAAAGTGGTATTTTCATTTCTTTTCAATAACTAATCAAATCAAATAAGTTTAAATATTTCTTGGATTTCACTTGCTTACTCTCTCAATTTTTTTTTGAAAATTTTATTGATATTTACAATATTACATATGCCTAACTAGGATAAACTGAGGCCAGATATGTCACCCATGAACTACCTTTCGGACTTATATGTAGGGAATACAGAGTGTGGTGAGTGAACACATGAGTGTGAACACTTATCCACTGAATGCATTATTAGTAAAAGAATTTTTATATACATACACCTAGCTCAAATAAAGTGAGGCCAGATATACCGATAATGCACTGCTTTTCGGGCTTACGTTAGAATGGTATAGAGCATAGCGAGTGTGCAAATAAGTGTGTACACCCGTCGACCGTAGGTGTTAATAGAAAATATCTACATATATAAAAATGTTTTGTTTTTTATATGTTTTTTTTTTCAAATTTTTTGTGGAAAGAGAAGGTTTTGCAAAATCATCTTAGCACCACTTGACTTAGAAGACAAAAAAAAGTTATATCCTTTACTTTAAATTAACCATTTTTTAGAACAAAGATTTTCAATTAGGACATATTTCATAATTATCAGTATGAGCCTTCCTATATTCTAGTTAAACTATTATTATCTATAATCAAACTTCATTTTTATCTTTGTTAAGACAAATAAATTTTCAAAATTTTTTATAAACCAAAACCATATATTTATCCTATAGTGTTTCTTTAAAAATAAATCTAAAATGCTTAAAAAATATTTGAGATTTTTTTCTTTCTAAGTTTTGGAAAGAAAATGTAAAAATAAACCACAAAAAATTAAAAATCACCATGAAAAATTAAAAATGAAGATGAGACTCCCTCCACACTTAATATTGACTGTGTTCCCACGGTCAAACCAAGTGAAAGGAACGTTTATTATTATTTACATGAAAAGGAAATGTATTTACATGGCATCAGAAAGTATATCGTTAAAAAGTAAATGAAATGGTCTTCCAAAGACCAATTTTTTTGTCTCCTCAAGTATGCGAGACACGGCTTGAGCGTATAAAACCAAACCGTAAAAGATTTCAAAGTTGAACGTTGATTTGAAAAAATGAATGTTGTTTTATTAAAAATCGTATGAGTTGTTCTATTTTCGATGATATTTGGGGTCGATAAAACAATTAGTTGAAGTTCAAGTTTTTTTCACCAAATTGAAATTCATACTCTTCATTGAAAATTTCTTTAGAATTATTGATTTCAAAATCAAAATGGTGATTTATATCTTCCGTTTTAAAATTCAACAACTCGTTTTCGAAAAGACCAAAGAATTTATGTTCACAAAATTTGTCATCCTTTGTTAGATTATCAACAACTTCATTACATGTGTCAAGTTCAAAATCAAAAATTGTTGTGTTCAAATTTTTGAAATCAGTAAAAGGAAGATCGAAATTTAAATCGAGTTTCACGCCCTCAAAAGAATTGAAATCCAACTTAATTACCGTATTTTAAAACCCTTCACTAAGATTGTCTTTTTCAATTTCAAAAGTCGTTATTAAAAAATCGTCAATTATGGTAAAAGATGGATTATTATTTGACTCGTCACATGTTGGGATTTGATTTGTTGTCCACGTAATTTTTTTGTATGTTTTAGTAAATAAATCCATGTGAACATTGTAAATTTCCTTCTTTGCTCAACAAAATTAAATTTATAATTATTGACTTGAAAATTTTCGCTTTGAACTTGTTGATAATAAAAAAATTCAATTTCGATAAAAGGTGGATTATCATTTGATTCTTTATACATTGGGATTTGATTTTGTTTCTCATGAATTTTTTTTTGTAGGTTTCACGCAACAAAGCTTTGTAATCTTTTTCCGTTTGCTCAACTAAATCAAATTCACGATTATTAATTTTAGAATTTTCAATTTGAATTTGTTGAGAGCAAATTGAAATTATTCCCATTGTCAAAATCATTTGGAAAGTGATTCACATTTCCATTGAGGTTTTGAAATTCATTTTGGAGTTCGAAGTTGAATTGGATGGGTTATAATCAAAAGCATTCGAATTTGAAAGTGAATTCAAATTTTGATTATTTTGAAAATTTTGACTTGAATTGTTGCATAGATATGAATTCAACATATCATTCATGTGATTATGTTGCTCGGTAAAGATTCAACTTTTTCAATACATCTTTCAAGAGTAGAGGGTTAACCACTATTTTGAAAATCTTGTGGTGCAAAATTGGAATCGTTTGTACACAAGTTGCCATTACAAACTCCATACGAGTTTGACATGAAACTATATGGATTATATTGATTTTCATGGCTACTGTAAAATTCAGGTGAATAGGGAAATTGAGGCTTTTTCAAGAATGTTTTTCTTCTTTTGTTTTTATAAGGAAAAATATTTACCAAAATGATTTTTTTTGGGTTTTTTTATAAAGGAAAAATATTCATAAATTTTTTTGAAAAGGTTCAAATTTTTTTCGTTTTTCTAACTTTTTTGGGATTTTTGAAATTTCAAAGGAAAAGGATTTAAATTTTTTGAGAAAAAGGAAAATTTACAAAATTTTTTAGTTTTGGATTTTGAAATTTTTTGTTTGTTTTTTAAAACATGCATGAATTAATGGAACTAAATGAATGCAAGATTTTTATTACAAATGATTTATCCTAAGTAGCTCCTAACCCAAAATCGTATGATCACACTTTGTCTTAAATCAACAAGATAGTTCTCAGCCAGCTAACTGGCAGGAGTTATCGGTGCACCACGAATTACTGTAGCAATATAAGCGAAGGTTTAAGTACCTTTAGAGAAACAACCACCATATTATTTACGAATCACCGTAATATTTGTAAATGGTTATTGCTCTACCATATCCTAGACACCAAGAAACTAAATTATCGAAAGAAGACAACTTGTCAATATACAATTAAGTGTTATCGATTTCTAACCATTATTATTAATCAAAATTCTAGGATGAAATGCAAAGCAGAAATTAAACGTGTAGTAACAATACTACTACGAATGGAATTTTTGTTTTTTGAATTTTTTTAAATGCAAGCAATCAACAATGCAGATTAAAACTAGAGATGAAAGCACAATACTAGAGTGTGCAGAATTATTGAGCAATTATTTCAAAGTAGCAATTTTTTTAAGTAAGCAAAG
Source organism: Allium cepa (assembly GCA_030765085.1). Lineage (NCBI taxonomy): Eukaryota > Viridiplantae > Streptophyta > Magnoliopsida > Asparagales > Amaryllidaceae > Allium > Allium cepa. Next base: position 734,350,020 of record CM060943.1, read on the forward strand.
CAAGTCTTCTTTAGCTGGATTTCTGCTTTGGCAACCTGAAAATAAAAACAAGATATATACAAGTTTTTTTTTATGTCTTTTCATATATATGTCAAAGAAAAATTAAAATAAACAAGACAAACAAATGATAACAAAACAAATGCAAGTTTTTCCTTTTTTCTTCTAAGAAAGTAAACACGGGTGAATCTAAGAAAACAATTTACAAAACCATCACAAACTAGAACAACTGAGAATTATTGAACATGAAAATCGGGTTATGAAAATCTCTTTTTATTTTTTTTTTCTTTTTGAAGAAAAAAACTAAAACAAACTAAAATTAAACAAAGTTAAAGAAAAGGTAATTGGACTCAACCTTAAAAGCCAGCCCAACAAAATCCAATACCCAATTGCAAACCGGTACGCTCTCCTCTGTTAAAAGAAAAAAAACCACCAAATAAAGTCTCGAAATCGAAATGACAAATTAAAAAAAAAATCGGTGATGCGTGGTATGGAAGAGGAATATTATTCGTGGTTTATTAATTGGAGGAGATGTGACGCGGAGATGGAAGCGATCGTGGTAGCAGTGGCTTCGAAGTTCTGGCGATTTGAAGTCGCGATTTTGTGTTATGGCAGTTCTGGGAAGGGTATGTTGCTGTCTTAGTGGAGATTGAACCAGTTGTTTGGCTGGTGGTGGTTGTGAATTGGTTGTGAATTTGGTTGCAAAGTGATGATTGGTCGTGGTCGATGGTCGTGCTAACGAGTGAAGTTCGATTGGAGTCTGAAGTGGTTCGAAGTTGCAGTGGTAGGGTTATGGATGGTTTCAGGTTGAAGCGTGGTGCGAGTTAATGGCCAGTGGAGAAGGCGGTGCTTATTGTTCAATTTGGTCATGGCTGATGATGATTCCAGGTGTGGTTGGATGGCGGGTTGTGGGCAGATGACGTTCGCGGCGGTGAATGCTGACGATGTGATTCAAGTTAAGATTAAGTGAAGATGGCAGTTCCTTTTTTTTTTTCTTTTTCTTTTTTGGTTTGAATGTGGATGAGTAAGCTTGGTTGCATACTTGATGATGACAGAGAGTAAGCTCGTTTGTAGTTGTTTGGAAAGTTTTGACTAGTGGGTACTGGTAATTTACCACTGCAGTGATGGAAGAAAGGATGCTTATGATGACAGGGTGATGATGTTGTTGGTTAAGGGAAGTCAGGTGAAGGAAGTTTGGTATTGTGAAGGCTGAAGAGGAGGAAGATAAAGTAGGTGCAGGGTGTGTATGGCAGAGGCAGTTGAACTAGTGGGGGAGAGGGATGTTGGTGATTTGTGTGATTTGGTGTTGAAAAGAGTTTGTATGTTGTGTTAGCGGATGCTCACAGTGGTTTGATGGTGGAAGTAAGGCAGCGGTTTGGACAGTTGATAAGTGGTGGTTGTTGGAAGTTGTATGTGCAGATGATGAAGTTTGAATGTTGGCCGAATTGTTATGGCAGTTGAAAGAGTTGTGTTGGAGCAATGTAAGAAGTTGTTTAACTGTGAAGAAATTGTATTGGCAGTTTGATGAAGGGGAGGAAATGGTGGCGGTTGTATTGGAAGACAGTGATGATTATGGTGAGATGGTAGATGTTTTGGTGCTCCGGGGATTGTATGGTGTGGTTGGCTACTGTCACAAGAAGTAGTGCGTAGGCAATTGTTGATGGTTAGGGATTGTGGTTGGTTAGCAACATCGGTTGTATGGCTGTGTTGTAGAATGTTGATGCAATAGTAAGGCAATGCGGGGGGTTCGAGGAGAATGGCGGAAGTGATGGTGTTCTGAACTGTTGTTGCCGTGTTTGATGAAGATGTTGAAGTGGCTGCCGTTGATCATAGTGTATCTGTGTTTGGTCGAGGATGTAGCAGCAATAAATGGCAGCCAGAAATTATAACAGAGACGTGATATGCACAAAGGTGAAACGGTGCACTGTGCACAGTGAGATGAATGGAAATGAAAATAGAAAATGTTTGTGTAAATGTAAAATGTACAGTGTAGAATGTGAATGGTAATGAAATAATTTTTTTTTCTTTTTCAAATGAACTTGTGTGGTGTTTTTTTTCAATATGAAATGCAAATAGAAAGCTAGCACACAATGAACACAAATAAATGAAAGCAAAATTCACACAAAAATACAGAACAGTATTCTTTTTAAATGCACTCAAAACACAAAACAAACACACAATAAAATCAAACAAAAATAATAATTCGAAGAATAAAAAATTAAAAACAAAACAATTCTTCAGCAATAACGCTAAAAAATTGTTTAACAACGGAATTTCTATCGAATTAGAAAACCGTCGACAAATTTTGAAATAAAAATAACCGCAAGCACACGATGTATAATTCTAGTGCGTGGCGAGTACGGACTGATCCATAGCGAAATGTTAGATTTTAAAAATCTATTCGATCAAATTAAACCAAAGTTGAGAGTGATCAGCAAAAAAAAGTAAAAAAATAACAAAAAGAAAGTGATAAAAATATGAGAGTTTTAAGACAATTTAGAATTAATTTCCACTCTCTAGATCACATAAACCAACAAAATGAAGTTATGATTTCTCTTTTGGTCATTAGTGAAATTAGTTGATATGTTTATCATAAGTGCGGTATATTTGTGCTGTTAATTAGCCCAATATAAACAATCAAAATATAACACAACCACTAATACACATTTAATTCTCATGAAATATGACAACAAAGTTGAAAGCAAAATCTATTATAAGTATGACCTATTAACTATTGTTTAGAAATACAGGCCATCAAATTTTAATTTCAACATTCACTTCTTTGACACAATCATATGTAGATGAAGAGAAAATTTGTGTTTTGTTTGTTTAAACATAGCCTTTTGTTATGAACAACATAAACTATCAAATTCAAAGCTAAACAACATCATTAATTAAACCACTTCAAGTGTTTCCATTAAGCACAAAAGAGAACATAAATGATCAAAATGTTGAAGCTATATGATTAGAGAGCTTCATTATCCCTAAATTGAAGGGATTTAGCCTATCATATTTGTTATCATATCAACAATTGTAGCATGCAACATAGAACAAAACAAGAAGATAAAAGAGAGCAAAAAGAAAAGAAAAGCTAGGTAAAAGAAATAAACACTGATCTATTTGCATGAAAAATAAACTACACTACTAACATAAGAACAGAAGCATGTAAATGAAATAAAACACTAATTAACATTGCATAAAAATAGAAAAATTACATGAAATAAAAATGGCTAAGTAGCCATGAAAAGAAAGAAAAGATAGCTTTATTTTTTGATCCTAAACTAAGAGGCTAAGCGGAAGAGAGCCTAAAAGAAGAGAGGGCTAATTACATGAACATAAGGGTATTTATATATGTATGAAACCCTAATCCACTTTTTTGGAAACCATCCAAATTGTCATTGAGGTAGCAAGTGTGGCCACCAACTAATCATTTGCATGTCTTGAGCCCTTACTTAAATGTACATGTAGCTTTAATTTCCATTAGCATAAGCATTAGCTCCTAAGTGTGAATCATGGTAAGTGGATGGGTGGGGTCTTTCATGTTTCATAAAATAAATTATTTCCATCTTCATTTGTTTCATTCTTCTTGTACATGCATATTTTCCATGAAGCCTATTCCATTTGAATCCAAATTCCTATAAAAATACAAAAATGTCCAAGTAAAAATTCTCGGATTAATATGTGCACAAAAATAACCATTTTGCCCCTATAAGAAGATGAATATGTGACGATTTAAGAATAATATGAATTTTGGTTTAAACATGTTAAAATACCCAATATGATCATTTATTTAATTTATTTAGATTAAATATGGTGGTAAAAATATGTACATTTACGTGCACATCACTTGACGTCCACCCGCTTTCCGGTTTTAATCATTTTCAATAAAGTATGTCACTACTCAAATGATCAACAAATCGTCTTAGATTGACGATAAACAAAGAAGATAACATAACCCATAGTCAATAAATCAATTATCGGGAACAATTAAAATGATCGTATATGAAAATTCAATCTCATACCCTTACCACTACTCGTTTATTTCAAACTTATACTATCCCTAGATTAAAAATAAAGCCAGATAAGTGAAGGTAGTGTTACCTCAAAGCTTTGCCTTGACAAAAATTTTAACCATCGAAATAGAAACGACTTTCCATACCTCGACGTTTAGTGCCGAGAATATGACCAAATTCTTTCCATATAAGCGATATCTTTTATGAAAATCAAATTCCTTATCTTTTCCATGTTCAAATCAAACTTTTAGACTTGTAAAATTGAACTTGTGCTTAGATTTCACATCACAAATACTTTAAACAGCATTATTAAAACTTTAACCATGATTAGTTACTTCAAATGTATTTAGTTAAAATAACTAATTAACTTTAAACATGATTTATTACTTTAAACATCATTATTTAAAATGATTAGTTAATTTTAATCATCATTATTTAAATGATTAACTAATTTTAGAAAATCATTATTAAAAATGATTACTTAACTTTAAACATCATTATTAAAATGATTAATTAACCTTAAACATCATTATTAAAATGATTAATTAATTTTAAACATCATTATTGAAATGATGAATTAACCTTAAACATCATTATTAATATGATTAATTAAATTGAAACATCATTATTAAAATGATTAATTAACCTTAGCATCATTATTAAAATGATTAATTAATTTTAAACATCATTATTAAAATGATTAATTAATCTTTGAAGCATCATTATTAAAATGAATAACTATTTTTTTTTTGTAAAAACTCAAGCATAAGATCAACACAAAGATTTTCAAAATAGATGATATTTTCAAAATGTTGAAATAGCGATTTTCGCTATATGGACACATCCATAAAACATTTTATATGTCATATATTCATCCAAACATCTCATACATAAAAGCATATATATACTCAAATGTAAAAAAGATTCTAAAGGCAAGGTAAATTTTATCACTTTATAACTTTGCACTTCGAAGTGTGTCGTAGTAACCTCTTCGCTACAAACACTTTGACTTCATTTCAAGTCCCCTACCAACATCCTATGTGTCATCCTAACCAAACCAAACAATAATCATTCTATATACTTATTAAATAAAATCAAGCAACAAAGATTATTATAAAAACAATAAAGTTTAAAACTTGATTTTTATAGGGAATTTTTCTCACCAAAATCAACCTGAATCGAACCAAACTACATCAACTTTTCTCCCGGCACCCTAATCTAACTATTTCCTTCAAAGACTTGATTTTTAAGGTTCTATGTGAGCTAGATGGGCTTGGCCTAGGATGACATGGGCTCGGCCATGCTTTGAAAATGGTTATTGGACTTTTTCTAGAAGAGAGGAGGTCTGGAGAAGAAAGGAAATATTTTGGCTATGTTTTAAGGTTTTTAAGTGGAAAACGAAAGGATTTATAACAAAATTTCAAAGAGGCCATGGAAGGAAAAAGGAAAGCTTGGAAAATAAGGAGGTAAGAGTTTGAAATGAAGAAAGTGAAGTAAAAATGAGAATTGAAAAAAAGAAAATTGTTTTAATATAAAATGAAATATAGAAATTACCTTTTTACCCTTTGGTCATTACCTCCATGATATGTAGCCACTGCACCCCCTTCCTCTCTTACTCTACATGCAATCAAGCCTCCCCCCTCATCAACACTACCTCATCACTTCACATGATTTGATGTTTCCTTTTACCATTTTCTTTTATTTTTAAATTTAAAAAGAAAGGTCAATGTTTACTTATTTACTTAAATAATTTAAACCTATTTGACTCTTGTCAAAGCGTAATACAAATGTGTACACATGTACACTAGTGTTCACAACACGTTCCGACAACTTTTGGCCGATGAAAAGTCAGTAATCCGAAAAACGATTTTCAGTCACATTTTCAATTTTTCTCCGAACTACTTTTTTTTTATGTAAACCAAATTTCAAAAAAAACTTACCACAATTAGTTATTATTAAAAAGAGGTTTATTTGATTTATGAAATCCATTATTTAAATATTTAAAAATATATTAAATATTCAGATTCAAAGTGATTAAATCATGGGTTGTTATAGCATCCCCTCTTTACAAGAAATTTCGTCCCCGAAATTAATCACACACAACAAAAGATGTCAAAAGAAACCCAAAATGATATCATTCAACATACAAGTTCAAAGAAAGTGACTCCGCAATAACCAATGACTACACTAAAAGATACAACAAAATACAAACAACTATGATAACAACTCGGGAAAAGAATCCCTAATATAGTTCTCGATTTCCTAAGTACAACCTCTATAGTCTCCACTCCACTGAACTTTAACAAAATTCACATCTTTTATCCTCAATAGCTTTATATCTCAAGCGCTGATACAAATAGGCCGCCTAAGAATAGTTAGGTTTGGCTAAACTTCCAAATTAACTTGTTGTGTCAGTTCCACTATCGTCGAAGGGTCGTGTACATGCTTATGCAAATGAGATATATGAAATATGTTGTGCACATCTGATAATCTATCTAGTAACTTCACTTTATATGGGAGTCTACCAATCCGATTTAAGATGCGAAAAGGGCTAATATATAAAGGGGCTAAATTCCCCGATTTTCCAAATCTCACAACACTTCTCTACGGAGAAACTTTCGTAAAGTTTGAATCTCTAACTGAGAATTATAGATCCCTACGCCTTCAATCCACATAACACTTTTACCAATATTGTGCCTACTTCATCTTACTTTAATATCAGCTACCTTCTCACTAGCTTCTAAGATCATGTCAGGTCCAAGAACTAGTCTATATCCAAATTCTAATATCACAACAATAAGAGATTGAGTTTCATATTGACTTAATTCCTGGTCGGAAGCCTGTTATTCTATATATTCGTAAAATGGCTTCAAGAGAGGAGTTAAGGGATCATATAGATGAACTGTTGAGAAGAGGGATGATTAGGCCAAGTCGCTTAAGTAGGGGAGCAGTTGTAGTTTTTGTTGAAAAGTTTGTTGGTTCTTTGAGAGTTTATGTGGATTATAGGGAGCTGAATAAGCGAATAATTCAAAACAAGTGTACCTTACCCTATATTAATGACATGCTTGACCAACTTCATGGTACTATAGTATTTTTATAAATGGAACTTGCTACAGATTTCCACCAGTTAAGGGCAACGGAGGATAGTATGCCCTTAACATCATATAGAGGACCGAATTTGTAATGACTCGCAAATCCGTACCCCTTGAGTCAACACTATTCTACGTCAATCAACTCAAGTTGTACAGAAATACGAACCATTTGGGTAAAAGAAGAAGAGGTAGAAGAATAAAATAGAAATCAACATCAGAATCTAACCATTGCAGCGGAATAAAATATAATAGATAATAATGATCTTTACTCAAAAATCAAATATATAAGTTTATACATTACATCATCAGAGTACATCAATCACAGCTCAACATCGATATCATACAAATGGATACACAAAAACTCAACACAGCGGAATATATATATAAACAAGTACGGAAGTACGTATCGTCATACAGCTCGTCTCCTGAGCTCCACAACATCAAATCCTGTATCCTATAATACTCGGCCTGACCCGAGCATTACAGTTAAATAACACCCGAGTCAGTCTGGAATACCAGCGTGAGAAAATCACACTCAATTGATTATTAAAGTTTCAAAAATCCTTTGAAAACAAAAGCATCTCGTAAGACCACGCCACAAATAAACATGTCGGGTTTTTACCTTACGATAGCTAAAACACTTTAATAGAAATCCTTTGATATTATAATAGGGTCTATATATAAATACTTATAAAATAGCCGAAATTGTTACATTATTAAATTCCAGCTACTGGCCACAGAGTGGGTAATACAAAAAAAAACTCGTACAAGGCTCGTAGGGAGAATGGATTTCCAACTAATGACTAGGCACTGGGGTACCACCTGTCACAGTACGGGGCCTAGATCACCATACCGAGGAGTACGCCCACTCCCCTGCAACACAAGACCGAGACTACCCCTTACTAGATAATCCCGAGTGAGATCACCCCGCGGTTGGGATCAGCAACCGCCCACTAAGCCGAAATAAAAAGGGACATCTAGACAGGAATGACCTCACCCTGCTTGGGTGCTACCCACCTAGCCTTGCTGCATAACCCCTGATTTTCAGTCATTCCCATTTGATGAGGCTTGAGGCTAAGCGTTACCTTTATAGAACATATCCCTTAGAATGCCCATCGTCCACCTGACGATGTTTCGCAAGCATTCATCCATACAAGTCCGTTCCGGGTTCGAACGGAACCGAAGACACTATTCCTACTACATCCATTTTGGAAATATCCTCAGGATTAGTAGCGACTAGCCCTTGCACTTCACTGCTCCATCTTCGAATCCAAACTCGTTTTACGAAACGTATAAACCGGATCGAAGTGGTTTTCGAGAAATAAATCTCGATCCCGGTCTCTTCGAAACGATCAACGTATTTGGCCAATATTGATAGTCGGTTATTTAACTATCAATTAATATTCACAAACATTCATCAACCAATAAATAATTTCTCAAATTATCTATTTATCTCAAAAATATTTTCACAAGATATATTCTCACTTTTCAAACTCCTTGAAAACAGTTTTCAAAACTATTTGCCTTTCTCAGAATAAATTCCAAGTATTTCTATTCCATTGGAATTACCAAGCACAAAACTTTAGATTTTTTAAAATAATTAGAAAACACTTTATTGTAAAATATATTTAACATTTAATATAGAAAAATTACTTTAGTACTTAATTTAAAATAATACTCTAGAAATAACTAAAATAAGGTTACTTTATAACTAGACATTAGAGCTTCCTCTTTAAACAAAATACCAAATCATTCTTTAAATAATTATTACGATAATAGATTAACAAATAACTTACTTTAGAATTTACTTTAGAATATTTAAATTAAAACTACTTCAGTAATTTATTAAAAATATATACTATATGAATATTTGAAAATAAGGTTACCTAATAAATATAAACTAGGTTTTCACCTTTTAAACAGAATTACTAGTCACTCTTTATAAATTATTACTACGGTAATAGATTTGAATAAATATTTACTTTAGAGTTTAAACATTTAGAAATGATAAATTTCCGAGAACATACTTTGTAAAACAACATTAAAACCTTTATTTTATTTTAAAAACTTACTTTGAAAATGTACTTGGCTATCCAGAGAAATATACTTCTCTTCACAACCTTTAAAAATAAATCACTATTTATTTTTAAACTATTTTTCTCATTCCTTTAATAAATTCCCACCTTGAATTTATTCTTCCAAACATCCAATTTCAAACACTTAAATCAATTTCCAAATTGATTTCCAATTTACTTCATTCATTCAAAAATCCTTTAATTTCAGATTTTATTCCTTAATTATGATTTAAAATACTTTTAATTGAAATACTTTCTTAATTTACTTCTTAATTCCTTTAAATAAATTTAAAACTTTAAGTTTTAAAATAATTCTTTATTCCTTTAAATTAATATCACATATTTTTACAATTCATTAATTACTGTTTATTCAAATCCTTTTCTTTCCATATTCGAAGTTATTTATTAGTATTTAACATACTTCCATTTCTTCTCAATTCATTCTTAATTTATTAAATTCTCTAAGATTATTTCGTTTACAAATTTACTTCCTTATTTTCTTTCCAAAATCCAATTTATATATTTCTGGTAACTCATTATACCCAAATATATCCAATCAAATTATAACATTCAATATTCCAATATATTCAACATAGAATATCAAGTAATCACAACAGAGTATATTAAATAATAAATGTTGAGGGGTCCAGTTGGATCCCTCCAACCTGTTTTTCCTACATCCACAGATGTTAGCACAATATAATATGCCAATTCCAAAATTACCATACTATAGCACATCAATAAATCTCAACCATTCAAACAATTATTTAAATTTAATCATTTAAATTTAAATTTAAATTAACTGAGTGAGATTAACTCACCTTTGCTTTTGTTTGACAACCGACTTCCATCTTGGTTTGTTTTCACCATTTTCTTGACCTTGTATAAATATTAGATGATTTATAAACACTCGAACTTGTCGAAATTAAATTTCCATTTATTTATTTAATTTAAACTAAAATTTTATTCCTAACTACTTTTCCTTTACAGATCCATAATAACTAAAATAAATTTAATAAGCAGTTGAATAAGTTAACCATCTTAATATTTATTTTAATTGAAATAGTGAGTGGAAATATATATAAGTATTTATTCTTTCTTTTCTTTTGAAATCCCCTATATATATATAATAACTAATGTAGATTCAAAAATCCAACTTGAACAAACTCTACAATATTGTTAAAATCTCTATATATCTATATATATTTGTTAAATTAAAATTGAATTATTTTAATCTTTACTGTATGTTTTCTTTCTGCAATATATATATGTTAAAATAAAAGAAACTGCCTTACCTCAACAGCCTCGCCCGATCGAGCTTCCACTGCTCGTCGACTAGAGGTCGTCGCCTCGACCCCCTTGTGTGGGTGCGTACGCAAACGCGCCCCAACCCAAACACGGCCGCGAAAAATCCCTAAATCGCCCAAATCCCCAACGTGACCATCGAATCTCTTACCATCGCGACTTCCAACTGCCTCGCTAGTTTGCCTTCGGCCACAATCGCTTCCCATCACTCCCGCGACATCGAAATGCCCAAAAACACAGCCGCCTCCCACCCTCGATTCGCGACCTTTCCCTTAAATGCACGAGCACGAATCCCTACAGCGTCGCCTACGAACCCAAGCCCTATGTTGCCTAAATCGGTCGCGTGAACGATTGCTTGAATCAAAAGAAGCGGCCATTGATGATGATGACGCAAATTCCTCGCGTGTTCGAGTACGCGAATTTCCCCCTTGTCCCCATTTTTTTTACTTGCTTTGATTAGGTTAAAGCCTCGGCTCAATATACAAGTTATTATATTTTTTACTTCTGATTGAACAGAGACTTGAGAAGATGGGAAGAAAAAGGGAAATGGGTACGAAGGAGGCAAATAGGCAGCATGTTGTACGTATGGTCGGGTTAAAAAAAGTAAGTTGTTTTATTTAAATTAAACTTTGTCTCGGTATAGATTCCAATGTGTTTGTATATCATACACTCTCACGTTAATTCCGAAAGCTACGAAATTTGGAATCCGGTAATAATTCAATATTACGGACCCAATGGAACTGCTTTCGTCGAATTCCGAGACTGTGCCCGGGAAGGCTATTTTCAATATTCAATTTAAACAAATAAAATTTTAAAACTGAACAAACCACTGTTAATTTCAATTTTACAACTTCTATTATTTTCAGTGTTATCAATATAAATTTTACAAGCCTTCAAATTTTTTTAACAGGCTTAAAATCCCAGATTTCATATTCTACTCGATTTTAAATTATTTAATTCAATAATTTTATTAACAATTAATTAGTGATATTTCAATTCAAGTTAAAAATTTACCTTTATATATTTAAAATCAATTAAATATTCCATTTTCAAATACTCAAAAATTCCGGGTCGTCACATTCCTCCCCCCTTAAAAGAATTTCGTCCCCGAAATTACTAGTTAAGAGGAATGGTCCAATACCCGTTACTATTTTTCCAAAACCAAACTGTTCAACATCTAACCAACTATCTTTTTTTTATCGAAGACCCATTATAATTCTTACTAACTTTCCCAATTTCCCCATAGTTTCAAACAATATTACCTACTCAATCATTCAAATTTAAATTTTAAATCAAATTTAAAATTAACAGAATTTTCTCAAAAAAATTCTAACTCTCTAAATTTCCGAAAATTTTCGCAAGCGTCTCCTTTGCGCGGCTACTTCGGTACAACTACAAAATGGCTCTACGGCCTCCCAAATCCAAAAAGAAAACAAAAGGCCAAGTAGCTAGATCCAAAAACCCAATCAAATCCCATATAGAATTTTAAACACATACCTTTTAGTCGGGCAATTCTAATTTATTACCTTAAATCAAAACCAATTCTCCTTTCCCTTTTTCATATCTGCATATCCTGTTTAGCAATAATATCCAATCACAACATTCAAAAACATTTTATTGACTTCTTTTACGCATTTCCAATATTTGTTTTACTTAAGCCCGTACGATGTCCTATATCATTTGTACGCAATACCGAATCCGATCGCTTACTCGATCACACAATCTCACTTCCGAACTAGTATCGTCCACCCGACTTTCTAGTGCGGACTCAGATCTGGTTTCCTGATTAGAAACCGTCATTCTCCTTGCATAGTCATAACTATGATAGAGAATTTATAGAATCAATCAAAACTCCATATCCAGGTTCGCCGTCGAAAATCGAGTGAAAAATTCCAACTCGGATCGGTAAAATTACCTCGAAATTATATGCTCGACTTCTAGATCAAATAGCTATGCAAATAAATAATATACGTACATCCTACGTATTTGCCCCAATTGATTATCAACTATATCAATTTTCTTTTTATTCACATTTATTTTGATTGTTATTCACTTATTCTCACTTTCCCTTGTCACAACTTCAGTTAAATTTTCATTCAATTATTCTCTTGGAATAATTTTTCCCCAATACCAATTTACTGAAGAATCTCACCATTCATTTCTTAGGTTTAATATAATTATTTTATACACTTCTTTCATAAATTTGTTTTCACTTCACTATTGGAGTTTATATCTATTTTATTCAATTTTCCTTTACAATTCCATAAAAATTTCAATTTGCTTCACTTTGTTAATTAATTTCAAATATAAATACTTCTTCCCAATTTTACTTGAATTCAATTCATTTCCAAACTTTGAATATTGAATTTTGATTCACCCTATCTCAATCCATATTTAATTAACCATTTCCCTTATTAGTTTTACTTACTAATTTATTTAAAATCTCAAATAAAAGTTTATTTGCAAACTGTTTTCTTCCTTTAGTTTCTTTGAACAATTTTTCAGTTCATCTTACTGTACATATACAATTTAAATTAGATTTCAATATTCAGTTATAATTCTATTTGCTTAACAAGTTTAAACCATTTGTCGTTAGTGCAAATTTTCAAAAGATTCAAAAAAATTCTAACTCCCAAAATTTTCGAAAAATTTTGGCAGAGTCTCCTTTGTACGGAGGAGCTTTTGCAATTTGACAAGAGATATAAATATATATACATCGACCAACACGGTCGGAAAACAGAAAAACAGTTCATATTTCCTATTTGTATTGCGTAGGCGTATCTTATTTAGCATTTTAAGCAAAGCGGTTATTTATTTAAGCTGTTAGCGCGGGAAAAACCAGTCAACGGCTTCCAAAAAACTGTACTTACTCAATTTAAACATGTCAGTGTCAAATATACAAAGTTTATCAACATTTCACTTTATTATAAATAACTAAAACATGGATTCTATAAACAGTGCATATTATATACTTCCATAAGCACATATGCAATATTTCAACACTTATTTATAATGCTTCCAAACAATATCCAAACCATCCTATTCAATTCAAATGATTTCACAACTCTCTTACTTAACTTATATTCATTTTAAGTCCAAGCAAACTTATTTAAATTGAATTGATTTCCAAAAACAATCTAACTCCCATTTTATTCGAAGTCAAGTTCTCATTAATATAACTTAAGTTAATTAACTCAATTGCTAATTTCATTTACCAAACAAGTTTTATTTCAAATCATTTCATAAAACTCGACACCACCATATCTCAAATTACTTAAGTCAAGCTTTTATTCAAATATTACTTAAGTCATTTATTTTTTTGTCAAGTTATTTCAACTTTAAAACTCAAGTTATATATTTTTTATAAGCACTTTTCAAATTTAAATCCTTAATTGATTTCAATTACCAATCAATTTTGATGCCATTTCATTCAATCCCAATGGTTTACAATTCAATTTCTTACATTCAGTTTATTTTTAATCCAAACCAGCTTATATTCGGTTCAATTGATTTCAAAATCAGTTTTATTTCACTTCTATCAATTCATAGAATTTATTTAATCTCGTTTCCGTCAAATGACAATTTACTTCTACAAAATTTGACCATAAGCAATTGAATAAATAACTACATAAGCTTGTAACCACTTTAATTCGATTTCAACTCAATTAATAGTCAATTTCTCCCATTCTAATTCATTTGCAATCATTTAAATTTTATTTTTATTCACTTGAATTTTATTTACCCCTCAAACTATCACTATTTCAACTCTATTTTGTTTAATTTGTGTTCATTACCAGCTCCATTCGTTTAAATTAAATTAGTATATTTCATTGAATCAATATGAATTCTAATTCACATTCAATAATTTATTTCTGAATTCCTCTCATTTTATAACGAGGCCATTTCCAATTTATCTCTACTTAGATTTTATTTGCAATATAAATCATTTTATGTTAATTCAATTCCATTCAACTTCAACTCAAATTTAATCCACTTACAATTTAAGTCGAATCTCTATTAATAACTCAAGTTTCACTTTCAAATTCTATCATTTATTCACAACTCAAATTTTTATTAACCAATTTGAGTTCCATTTCCATATTCCATTAATTAATCAAGTAGTCTATTTAAAATTTTACCCAATATTTGGTTTTTATTTCAAAAATCACTCTAGCCGTTTTACTTGAGTTCAATCTATTCTATATTTTAAATTTTTGGATTATATTTTTTTTATCATTACAAACAATTTTATTTGGCCTATTTATTTTGCTTCCAAATTTTATAAGTCACAACTTATTTATATTCATATTTCATCTATTTACAATCAATCTCATTCACATTTTACTTTTTAACTTGGAATTATACCTCTTATTTAGCCAATATATTTCTATTATTCCATAAACATTTTAAACAAGATTCCAGAGTTTAAACAATTTTCCAAAATTTCAATATCACCTTTGAAATCAACTACATCCAACATCTTTTGGCAAATTCGATTATTCCTTTGAGATTTCAAAACCAAACCTCGTTCGCAAACAATTCCAATTTAAAATATTCAGGTAGCAATTCTTCTCTTAGAAACTTGAAAATGAACTTCGATGATGCTGCAATCATCACCGAAATTATTTTCCAGCGATCGAAAGAGAACTAGATGCTTTTATCTCTTTAAAACCCCTTTCAAATATTTTTAAATTCCAAATCTCATAAAATTTCAATTTCAACACAAAAATATTTGCAAAATAATACCATTATTCCTCCAAACCTTTTGGAAACTGTTTTTCCAACCCAAAAGAATTTAAATTTTTCCAAAAATTCCAAATTGCAATTCCTTTAAATCTATATTCAAACATTCTCTGGAATTCTATTTTCAAAAATTATAATCATCTTTACAGTTTACATTTACAAATCTCATTTGTATATGAAGTTTATTTCAATTTAAAAATTACATTTATAATCTATATTTCCAAACTCCATTTGTTATATAAATTTATTCTTCACTTTGGTTATAAGTTTCAACTTCTTATTCAATTTCTACACAATAGGGTTAATAAATTAATATTATCATTCCTTAACAATCAAGCATCCAAATACTATAATACTTTTACAAATATTATATCTTTTATATAAAAAAATAATTTGGGTAAAATTATTTCATTTACCCTACTTTAAAACAATACTGTGTCGAATTATTCTATTCAAGTGTTTAGAGATCCCTGTCAATAACATTAATTACTCGTATTGACCAGAATCCATAAACTACTCAATAAACCAATCAACACAATATAAAATCATTTTATATTCACTATCAAATACGCGCTCATATCTATTAATACGCTCAAACTCATTCTAGAGTGCCATAGACTCTATTTTAAATGAGTAATTTCCCACCAGAGCCAAGGTTATCACCAACCTATGCTCTGATACCAAGTGTAACGACCCGCAAATCCGTACCCCTTGAGTCAACACTATTCTACATCAATCAACTCAAGTTGTACAGAAATACGAACCATTTGGATTAAACAAGAAGAGGTAGAAGAAGAAAATAGAAATCAACATCAGAATCTAACCATCGCAATGGAATAAAATATAATAGATAATAATGATCTTTACTCAAAAATCAAATATATATGTTTATAAATTACATCATCAGAGTACATCAATCACAGCTCAACATCAATATCATACAAATGGATAAACAACAACTCAACACAGCGGAATATATATATAAACAAGTACGGAAGTACGTATCGTCATCCAGCTCGTCTCCTGAGCTCCACAACATCAAATCTTGTATCCTATAATACTCGGTCTGACCCGAGAATTACAGTTAAATAACACCTGATTCAGTCTGGAATACCAGCGTGAGAAAATCACACTCAATTGATTATTAAAGTTTCAAAAATCCTTTGAAAACAAAAGCATCTCGTAAGACCACGCCACAAATAAACATGTCGGGTTTTTACCTTACGATAGCTAAAACACTTTTATAGAAATCCTCTGATATTATAATAGGGTCTATATACAAATACTTATAAAATAGCCGAAATTGTTACATTATTAAATTCCAGCTACTAGCCACAGAGTGGGTAATACAAACAAAACTCGTACAAGGCTCGTAGGGAGAATGGATTTCCAACTAATGACTAGGCACTGGGGTACCACCTGTCACAGTACGGGGCCCAGATCACCGTACCGAGGAGTACGCTCGCTCCCCTGCAACACAAGACCGGGACTACCCCTTACTAGATAATCCCGAGTGAGATCACCCCACGGTTGGGATCAGCAACCGCCCACTAAGTCGAAATAAAAAGGGACATCTAGACAGGAATGACCTCACCCTGCTTGGGTGCTACCCACCTAGCCTTGCTGCATAACCCCTGATTTTCAGTCATTCCCATTTGATGAGGCTTGAGGCAAAGCGTTACCTTTATAGAACATATCACTTAGAATGCCTATCGTCCACCTGACGATGCTTCGCAAGCATTCATCCATACAAGTCCGTTCCGGGTTCGAACGGAACCGAAGACACTATTCCTACTACATCCATTTTGGAAATATCCTCAGGATTAGTAGTGACTAGACCTTGCACTTCGCTTCTCCATCTTCGAATCCAAACTCGTTTCACGAAACGTATAAACCGGATCGAAGTGGTTTTCGAGAAATAAATCTCGATCCCGGTCTCTTCGAAACGGCCAACGTATTTGGCCAATATAGATAGTCGGTTATTTAACTATCAATTAATATTCACAAACATTCATCAACCAATAAATAATTTCCCAAATTATCTATTTATCTCAAAAATATTTTCACAAGATATATTCTCACTTTTCAAACTCCTTGAAAACAGTTTTCAAAACTATTTGCCTTTCTCAGAATAAATTCCAAGTATTTCTATTCCACTGGAATTACCAAGCACAAAACTTTAGATTTTTTTAAAATAATTAAAAAACACTTTATTGTAAAATATATTTAACATTTAATATAGAAAAATTACTTTAGTACTTAATTTAAAATAATACTCTAGAAATAACTAA
The DNA here is from genome assembly GCA_030765085.1 of Allium cepa. Taxonomy (NCBI): domain Eukaryota; kingdom Viridiplantae; phylum Streptophyta; class Magnoliopsida; order Asparagales; family Amaryllidaceae; genus Allium; species Allium cepa. Next base: position 734,367,536 of record CM060943.1, read on the forward strand.
AATAAGGTTACTTTATAACTAGACATTAGAGCTTCCTCTTTAAACAAAATACCAAACCATTCTTTAAATAATTATTACGATAATAGATTAACAAATTACTTACTTTAGAATTTACTTTAAATTATTTAAACTAAAACTACTTCGGTAATTTATTAAAAATATATACTATATGAATATTTGAAAATAAGGTTACCTTATAAATATAAACTAGGTTTTCACCTTTTAAACAGAATTACTAAGTCACTCTTTATAAATTATTACTACGGTAATAGATTTGAATAAATATTTACTTTAGAGTTTAAACATTTAGAAATGATAAATTTTCGAGAACATACTTTGTAAAACAACATTAAAACCTTTATTTTATTTTAAAAACTTACTTTGAAAACGTACTTGGCTATCCAGAGAAATATACTTCTCTTCACAACCTTTAAAAATAAATCACTATTTATTTTTAAACAATATTTCTCATTCCTTTAATAAATTCCCACCTTGAATTTATTCTTCCAAACATCCAATTTCAAACACTTAAATCAATTTCCAAATTGATTTCCAATTTACTTTATTCATTCAAAAATCCTTTAATTTCAGATTTTATTCCTTAATTATGATTTAAAATACTTTTAATTGAAATACATTCTTAATTTACTTCTTAATTCCTTTAAATAAATTTAAAACTTTAAGTTTTAAAATAATTCTTTATTCCTTTAAATTAATATCACATAATTTTACAATTCATTAATTACTGTTTATTCAAATCCTTTTCTTTCCATATTCGAAGTTATTTATTAGTATTAACATACTTCCATTTCTTCTCAATTCATTCTTAATTTATTAAATTCTCTAAGATTATTTCGTTTACAAATTTACTTCCTTATTTTCTTTCCAAAATCCAATTTATATATTTTTGGTAATTCATTATACCCAAATATATCCAATCAAACCATAACATTCAATATTCCAATATATTCAACACAGAATAGCAAGTAATCACAACAGAGTATATTAAATAATAAATGTTGAGGGGTCCAGTTGGATCCCTCCAACCTGTTTTCCCTGCATCCACGGATGTTAGCACAATATTGTATGCCAATTCCAAAATTACCATACAATAGCACATCAATAAATCTCAACCATTCAAACAATTATTTAAATTTAATCATTTAAATTTAAATTTAAATTAACTGAGTGAGATTAACTCACCTTTGCTTTTGTTTGACAACCGACTTCCATCTTGGTTTGTTTTCACCATTTTCTTGACCTTGTATAAATATTAGATGATTTATAAATACTCGAACTTGTCAAAATTAAATTTCCATTTATTTATTTAATTTAAATTAAAATTTTATTTCTAACTACTTTTCCTTTACAGATCCTTAATAACTAAAATAAATTTAATAAGCAGTGGAATAAGTTAACCATCTTAATATTTATTTTAATTGAAATAGTGAGTGGAAATTTATATAAGTATTTATTCTTTCTTTTCTTTTGAAATCCCATATATATATATATATATATATATATATATATATATATATATAATAACTAATGTAGATTCAAAAATCCAACTTGAACAAACTCTACAATATTGTTAAAATCTCTATATATCTATATATATTTGTTAAATTAAAATTGAATTATTTTAATCTTTAATGTATGTTTTCTTTCTGCAATATATACATGTTAAAATAAAAGAAACTGCCTTACCTCAGCAGCCTCGCCCGATCGAGCTTCCACTGCTCGTCGACTAGAGGTCGTCGCCTCGACCCCCTAGTGTGAGGCCATACGCAAACGCGCTCCAACCCAAACACGGTCGCGACAAATCCCTAAATCGCCCAAATCCCCAACGTGACCATCGAATCTCTTACCATCGCGACTTCCAACTGCCTCGCTAGTTTGCCTTCAGCCACAATCGCTTCCCATCACTCCCGCGACATCGAAATGCCCAAAAACACAGCCGCCTCCCACCCTCAATTCGCGACCTTTCCCTTGAATGCACGAGCACGAATCCCTACAGCGTCGCCTACGAACCCAAGACCTATGTTGCCTGAATCGGTCGCGTGAACGATCGCTTGAATCGAAAGAAGTGGCCATCGATGATGATGACGCAAATTCCTTGCGTGTTCGAGTATGTGAGTTTCCCCCTTGTCCCCATTTTTTTTATTTGCTTTGATTAGGTTAAAGCCTTGGCTCAATATACAAGTTATTATATTTTTTACTTCTGATCGAACAGAGATTTGAGAAGATGGGAAGAAAAAGGGAAATGGGTACGAAGGAGGCAAATAGGCGGCAGGTTGTACGTATGGTCGGGTTAAAGAAAGTAAGCATGTTTTATTTAAATTAAACTTTGTCTCGGTATAGATTCCAATGTGTTTATATATCATACGCTCTCACGTCAATTTCGAAAGCTACGAAATTTGGAATCCGATAATAATTCAATATTACGGACCCGATGGAACTGGTTTCGTCGAATTCCGAGACTGTGCCCGGGAAGGCTATTTTCAATATTCAATTTAAACAAATAAAATTTTAAAACTGAACAAACCACTGTTAATTTCAATTTTACAACTTCTATTATTTTCAGTGTTATCAATATAAATTTTACAAGCCTTCAGATTATTTTTAACAGGCTTAAAATCCCAGATTTCATATTTTACTCGATTTTAAATTATTTAATTCAATAATTTATTTAACAATTAATTAGTGATATTTGAATTCAAGTTAAAAATATACCTTTAAATATTTAAAATCAATTAAATATTCCGTTTTCAAATACTCAAAAATTCCGGGTCGTCACATTCCTCCCCCCTTAAAAGAATTTCGTCCCCGAAATTACTAGTTAAGAGGAATGGTCCAATACCCGTTACTATTTTTCCAAAACCAAACTATTCAACATCTAACCAACTATCTTTTTTTTATAGAAGACCCATTACAATTCTTACTAACTTTCCCAATTTCCCCATAGTTTCAAACATTATTACCTACTCAATCATTCAAATTTAAATTTTAAATCAATTTTAAAATTAACAGAATTTTCTCAAAATATTTCTAACTCTCTAAATTTTGGAAAAATTTCGCCAGCGTCTCCTTTGCGCGGCTAGCTCGGTACAACTACAAAATGGCTCTACGGCCTCCCAAATCCAAAAAGAAAATAAAAAGCCAAGTGGCTAGATCCAAAAACCCAATCAAATCCCATATAGAATTTTAAACACATACCTTTTAGTCGGGCAATTCTAATTTATTATCTGAAATCAAAACCAATTCTCCTTTCCCTTTTTCATACCTGCATATCTTGTTTAGCAATAATATCCAATCACAACATTCTAAAACATTTTATTGACTTCTTTTACACATTTCCAATATTTGTTTTACTTAAGCCCGTACGATGTACCTATATCATTTGTACGCAATACCGAATCCGATTGCTTACTCGATCACACAATCTCACTTCCGAACTAGTATCATCCACTCGACTTTCTAGTGCGGACTCAGATCTGGTTTCCTGATTAGAAACCGTCATTCTCCTTGCATAGTCATAACTATGATAGATAATTTATAGAATCAATCGAAACTCCATATCCAGGTTCGCCGTCGAAAATCGAGTGAAAAATTCCAACTCGGATCGGTAAAATTACCTCGAAATTCTATGCTCGACTTCTGGATCAAATAGCTATACGAATAAATAATATACGTACATCCTACGTATTTGCCCCAATTGATTATCAACTATATCAATTTCCTTTTTATTCACATTTATTTTGATTGTTATTCACTTATTCTCACTTTCCCTTGTCACAACTTCAGTTAAATTTTCATTCAATTATTCACTTGGAATAATTTTCCTCAATACCAATTTACTTAAGAATCTCACCATTCATTTCTTAGGTTTAATATAATTATTTTATACACTTCTTTCATAAATTTGTTTTCACTTCACTATTGGAGTTTATATCTATTTTATTCAATTTGCCTTTACAACTCCATAAAAATTTCAATTTGCTTCACTTTGTTAATTAATTTCAAATATAAATATTTCTTCCTAATTTTACTTGAATTCAATTCATTTCCAAACTTTGAATATTGAATTTTGATTCACCCTATCTCAATCCATATTTAATTAACCATTTCCCTTATTAGTTTTACTTACTAATTTATTTAAAATCTCAAATAAAAGTTTATTTGCAAACTGTTTCCTTCCTTTAGTTTCTTTGAACAATTTTTCAGTTCATCTTACTGTACTTATACAATTTAAATTAGATTTTAATATTCAATTATAATTCTATTTTCTTAACAAGTTTAAACCATTTGTCGTTAGTGGAAATTTTCAAAAGATTCAAAAAAATTCCAACTCCCAAAATTTTCGGAAAATTTTGGCAGAGTCTCCTTTGTACGGAGGAGCTTTTGCAATTTGACAAGAGATATAAATATATATACATCGACCCACACGGTCGGAAAACAGAAAAACAGTTCATATTTCGTATTTGTATTGCATAGGCGTACCTTATTTAGCATTTTAAGCAAAGCGGTTATTTATTTAAGCTGTTAGCGCGGGAAAAACCAGTCAACGGCTTCCAAAAAACTGTACTTACTCAATTTAAACATGTCAGTGTCAAATATACAAAGTTTATCAACATTTCACTTTATTATAAATAACTAAAACATGGATTCTATAAACAGTGCATATTATATACTTCCATAAGCACATACGCAATATTTCAACACTTATTTATAATGCTTCCAAACAATATCCAAACCATCCTATTCAATTCAAATGATTTCACAACTCTCTTACTTAACTTATATTCATTTTAAGTCCAAGCAAACTTATTTAAATTGAATTGATTTCCAAAAGCAATCTAACTCCCATTTTATTCGAAGTCAAGTTCTCATTAATATAACTTAAGTTAATTAACTCAATTGCTAATTTCATTTACCAAACAAGTTTTATTTCAAATCATTTCATAAAACTCGACACCACCATATCTCAAATTACTTAAGTCAAGCTTTTATTCAAATATTACTTAAGTCATTTATTTTTTTGTCAAGTTATTTAAACTTTAAAACTCAAGTTATATATTTTTTATAAGCACTTTTCAAATTTAAATCCTTAATTGATTTCAATTACCAATCAATTTTGATGCCATTTCATTCAATCCCAATGGTTTACAATTCAATTTCTTACATTCAGTTTATTTTTTATCCAAACCAGCTTATATTCAGTTCAATTGATTTCAAAATCAGTTTTATTTCACTTCTATCAATTCATAGAATTTATTTAATCTCGTTTCTGAGCATGAATGCATTTTGTGCTCTTTTGGAAGTTACTTCGACTCGTTGGAGAGGATTGCAAGAAAATAAAGGGAAGATGGTCACCTAATGGAGATCGTTCGAATGCATGGATTTCCAATTAGCATTGTTAGTGATCGAGATTCGATCTTTACCAACCAGTTTTGGGAAGCATTACAAGTAGCTTTGGGAATAAAGCTAAGTTTGAGCATAGCGTATAATTCTCAAATGGATGGTCAAATAGTAAGAGTTAACCGAGTCTTGGAAGATCTGTTGAGAGCATATGTCTTGGACTTTTAAGGATTATGGGAGGATCATCTTCACTTGGTGGAATTCTCATACAACAATAGTTATTAACCAAGCATCGGCATGGCATCTTATGAAGCTCTTTATGGACAGCCATGCAAGTCACCAGCGTGTTGGGTAGAAACCAAAGATTAGATAGTGCTTGGACTTGATATGATTTGGATCGCTATGGGGAAGGTTGTTGTGATAAAAGAGAGGATGAATGATGCTTAAGATCAACAGTAAAGCTATGTTGATCGAAGTGAAGGGATGTGTGATTTTCAGTTGACGATTTGTGTGTGTGAAAATTTCGTAGATTTGAGGAGTTTTTCGATTTGGAATGGCAGGGAAGTTGGCACCTAGGTATGTTAGAACTTTTTAGATTTTTGAAAGGATTAGCCACTTACCTATATAGTCGAGTTGCTTGAAAGATTGTCGAGAGTCCAAAATATTTTCTATGTGTCAAATTTGTGGAAGTATATGCATGACCATTTGTTTAAGAGGATTTAGAGGTGGAACCAAATTTAACCATGATAAGACATCCAGTTCGCATTATGGATCGACATGTGAAACAATTGTGTAATATATTCATGAAATTGGTTAAGGTTCAGTGGAGTGAAGATTCCAGGGATTGCACTTAGGGGACGGAAGATAGCATGAAGGAAGCTATCTCGAGTTGGTGATAGAATTGTGGCTTGCTTGTTGTATGGATTGCGTACTCACCATTTATGATGTAGTTTCTTAGTATGTATCTTTTGTATGCATTTCATCATATATAATATATGCCCTTTTGAGTTACTTTGAGTTATCTTTTCGTGTGTTAATTTCATAGCAAAATTCTTTTAAGGTGGGAGAATGTAATGACACATAATTTAATCACTTTAAATATGAATATTTGTTATATTTTTAAATAATTAATTAATGCGTTTCATAAGTCAAATAAAACTCTTTTAAGTAACAACTAATAATGGTGAAGTTGTTTTAAAATTTGGTTTACAAAAATAATCAGTTTAGAGAAAAATCGATAATGTGATTAAAAATCGTTCTTCGAATTTTCGACTTTTCAACATCTAAAAGTTATCGGAACATGTTGTGAACACTAGAGTATATATATACACACATATATAAAAAAACACATGCTTTGGTAAAGAAATTGATTTGAATTAATGAGTTTGAATATTTACTTAAAGTAATAAAGTAAATTTGACTTTTTTTAAACGTAAAAGGAAACATCACATTAAAAAAGTAATAAAGTGATGGAATGAGAGGGAAGGGTGGTAGGTTGCGTTTAAAAAAGGGAAGAAGGGGTGATATGGCAACAAAACATGAAGGGTAAGGTCCAAAGGGTAAAAGGGTAATTTTTATATTTCATTTTATATTAAAAAAAATTCCCTTTTTCCAATTTTCATTTTACTTCACTTTCATTCATTCCAAAACACTTATCTTCCTTTTCCAAGATTTCATCCTTCTTTCCCATTGTAACACCCCGTAAATTTTATGGGTTGTTGTTTAATTAGTAATTAGTTAATTAAGATCCAAAAATGGAATTTGTGCAAACGATGGAATTGATCTCGAAACTTATGCCATTGCGTTCATGGTGGAATTATGAGCAACTTTCATATTTGAAGTTTTGTGATCGAAGTACAAATGAAGAATTTGCGGATGAAAAATAAACTCAAAACAAAGTAATTAGATTATAAAAAGTTGAGTTTATATAATAATTCCTAGGACCCACAGGTCGACATGTTCATTGCGACGGGTTGACATGTCACATCGATCGGTTGGGACCGTGGTGATTAAGGTTTGCCTTGGCCAAGCGGCCCAAATTTTATATAATTAAATCTAACGACTGTGGTTAATTCATGTGTCCATAAATTCAGGACTAACCCTCTCTTCTCTTCTCATATTTTTCTAGAAACATTAGAGAAGTCTACCATCTTCTCTTCTCCACTATTTTCAAATTATAAAATATTTTATTTGTACTTGTATATATACAAATTAGAGAAGAATAGAAATCAAATAAGAGAAGAAGAGAAGCGAATAAACACTACGTGATAACGATATTATCTATATGTGTGTATCTACCATAAATCATTGGTAGATCTACTACGCTGGCATGGACTGGCAATATGTTCGACCAGTATAAATACGGTACCTATTATCATTCAGGGTGACAAACTAGTACCTGAACTACTTTCAGAAACTAGAGAATATGCACACCAAATTAGACTACAGACTATCCAACAAAATGAAATAAAAAATTATTAGAAAATTTGTGATAACCAATAATTTAACTTCCCCAGAGTACATGATGCGATTAGAATTAAATATCCTACTGTCGATTAGGCAAAAATCATATGGAATTCATACAGTGCTAAAAAAATGTTGTTTTGCACTTACAAAGCAATTATGTGTACACTACTAACTTCGGACGGACTTGCAAATTGGAGGATTTTATTGGACAGATATGCAAATTATGTAACAAAAAACAAGAATCACATGAACATTTATTTTCCGCCTGCACGTGTAGCAAAAACCTCTTGTCCTTCGTTCTTCTAAAGATGGATATGGCTTTGCCTCGTGATATAAATATTCCAATTTTGTGTGATTACCTTTTTCAAAATTTGAAAGACTCACCTTTGACTTACAAATTTTCTTATTTCGCTCTGACTCTTGTTTATCACATTTGGGATGAACATAATCGTCCAATCTTTGATAATAGATGATAGATAAGATTCATCATGCAAGGCTGCTAGAGAAAGAAATTATATGCCAAACTTCGTGACCAACGTCATGACATCATACCTCAACTGAAGATTGTCTTTTTTTAGGGCGATGGGGGATAGATTTAAGTGATAATGGTTAAGAATGGCGGCTACTATTTAGCTTCGTTGGGTTTTCTAGGGTTAGTATGATTTTGGGCCATAGGTCGTGCTTGTATAATGGTGTAAAGATTGCTTATTTGTATTGGCATTTACATTCTTTTGCAATACATTACCCTTTCTTTAAAAAATAATATGTATATATGTATGTATGTATTTATATTCCTCTTCAACCCCAAATCTCTTCTTATATATGTAAGTCTAATATATGTATATACCTTTTTTATACATATTTCTTTGGATTAAGAAGGAAATGGAGTTGAATCAAAAGTTTTAGTTCAGATCTAAACATCTAGAACGCTTTTAGAAGTTGAGTGGGAAATTCATATATTGTTTATGATTTTGAATCTATTTCGTTGGCATACTTTTGTCTTTTATGCTAAATTGAATAAACATATGTGAGTTGTAGTCTAAAATTTGAATGCAATAAACACCGCCTACATATTCTTAGGAGATCGGTTAGAAATTATTGTTACACCTTGATCTGGAAATTGGTCCTAAAAGTTATATGTATCAATATTGATTCAATGTGTAATTTATTCCAAATCCGAAATTGGGTTTTAAATTATTAGTATGATTTTGATTATTACCTTAATTATGTTGAATTTGGAGTTTACCATGGTTTAATTTGTGGGAGGAACATTTATTTGATTTTTTAAATTTGTTTATGTCTCCAATTTTCATAGAAAAAGACGACATTTGATTTAACAAGGAATATATACAAATGAAACGGAAGAAATGTGTAAAGTACTTCTTCATAGTTTACACTGTCTATTCCAATGAAAAGTAAATAATCATTCCTTTTAATTTCAAATGAGACAAATCTTTCCTTTTATTCGATCTTTTGTTTTAAACTAATTTATGGAAATTACAACGGGGAATCTTCCTAATAAATGCAGTTTCAAAAAATTAAAATGGAAAAGAATATTCTAGTTAAAGATTTGTGACCATAATATATTTGGTAGAAGTAGATATTTATAAGTATTTATACGCGCTAATGAATATGATGATTTATCCATAATGCTCATTTAGGATATTAGTTATACATGGTAATAACATTGATTTGTGGATAGGAATTAGGAAGGAAAGTGAGGAGTGGTTGTAAGTCCAATTAATGGGTAATAAATGCTAAATGAATTAGTGAGTTAAACGTTATTAATATGGTAAATGAATTAGTTGGAATGATAAATAATGAAATTAGATTAATAACTATGGAATGGTTAGAAAGAAAGTACCAATTGGAAATTAGTAAATATGTAAATGTCTTTGGAATGTCCTTAGGATGATGATCTTTTATCACAGACAAGTTGGCATTCATGGAGAAAAAAGGGATTTATGGGAAGTTAAACATTTAAGGTAAATTAAATTGCCTTAAATAAGTAAAAAGAGGTTAGTAAGCTAAGTCCAATATCCAATTTAGGACGATAAAGCTTAGTAATAATAAAGCCTAGAATGATATAGCATGAATTTATAAAGCTCGGTAAATTAATTATATTTAGTATATTGAGATGCACATCTTTAGAGTTACACAATGGAAGTCTGCCCTTCACTTTGAGGCAACCACCAGTTATGTATACTTCTTACTGATGTGAGACATCTTTAACTATAGAAACCATAAAATAATTAACTTGGATTAGAAGATTGGGATGCGAGGTTAGTAAGGTGACACAACAGAAGTTTGCCCTTCACTCAAAGGCTACCAGCAGTTGTGTACACCTATTAAAGGTATTAAGTGGTTGTTTAAGGGCCCTCCTATTTCCTAATTAAATTGTATCAAATGGTCTAAATTATCGATTAGGAGCGATCGTTGATATCTCGGGAAGAATCTGCTTTGGGTTTGAGGTATTAAGTGACTGATATAGGGTTTACCTCTCTTCTATAAAGAAGTTTAAGTGTCCTAGTGAGATTCTAAGTGATGTCATCTAGATAGTACTAGTGAGGGGTCTGCCATTGGGGTTAGGTACCAAATGACAAAGGTTTGGTAGAATATTGGTATTAAATGGTCAGCGGTCTGCCTAATCCTTATTATTAAGGTATTAAATGGCTTGAGTATTGTCTCTTACATGACTAAGACTTTAATAACAATAGATGCGTTAGTAATATGGCTATTATTTATTATAAAGCCACAAATAGTGGTCAAAGGTCTCTGTAGCTAGGACTAATAAACCAACGATGATGATGCTAGGACCCCGCTTCATATTTGGAAGTATTAAGTGACTAATAGACTTGTGTATGTATTTTATGCCTTAGGAAGGGAAGGTAGGTGAATCACGTTAGGTAGCAATATTGTGTGTGCAATGTATTCGGTTAATTTGGTTAACCTTAAAGAGTAGACATAATAATTAATTGGAAACCAATCAGCATAAATTAATGCCATAGACACTATAGATTTTCGAGTCACCGGAATGTTGTTATGACTCCCTTCTCATTAAAACCCACATTATAGATTTAGAAGAACAGATCGCTGGAGATAGAAGTGATTATTGTTGGAGAAGTCTTCTTTTCTCTCATGCTCGATGCTGAAGTTGCAACTTGATATCCAAAAATACTATTGATTCCAAAGTAGTAGCCATAGTCAGTATTTATATCCTATTATTATTTCCATTGTGAATTTAGATTTTTATCAATCTATAATAATGCTCATGCTTATTTGCAGATGCCAAATTTTATGATCCGTGCTTTGATGGACTTGGGATTCATTTCTCTTCAAAATTTAGGCTATTAAAGTGCGGGTTGTCACATTTGGTATCAGAGCTTAAGTTAGTCTACCAGAGGAATTAGGATAAATTGAGAGAACGTATTTGTTCATTCTTATCTATTATTATTTTTACATTAGACTATAAGAATCCCGGATATAAAAGTAGTTGTAGTTCCACTCTGAAGGAATGTGCAAAGCAACTATGGGTTGGGAATACCTTAGAGATAAGATTTTCACACCGACTTCGAATTACCTCATGTAGTGTTGGCGATGCGTATGACACTAATGAAGAAGAGTATGAGTACGACACATAGCAGAATTTCAGGGACTGGAAGGCGTTCAACTTGATGGTTGAGATCTACCTACCATATGATTTTGTATTTTAATGATGGCTTACAGTCGAAGATATATAATTATTCCGAATAAGCGGAAAATAGAATTATGTATGTCGCAAACATCTTGAAAACAGTTTTGGCAAGGAAATGTCCATCAACACCTTTTGATGGCAAACCAAATTTTATTTGAAGAATTGAGGTCAATTCCTTAGTCTAAACCCATGGAAGAATTTTGATAAAGTATATTTTGGAAATGCCTTATATTTTGGAAAAGGGTTTTCATAGGATTTCTTTTCCTAAGGACTTATTTTATAATTTTGAGAAGTTTTGAAATTTTAAATTTTAAGAAACATACTAAGTTGGTCATGTTAAGAAATTTTGATTTATAAAGGAGTAGATTTTTGAAATTCTTAAATATTAATATGTATATATGTTAATAAAGGTCTGATTTTGATCTTTAGTAAGAAAATGGTTTTTTTTATTTGGAAATGAGTTTTAAAGGGTAAATATTTAGCCCAATGATTTTTCTGTTTACAAAATTTGAAGTTTTAAAGTTTTCTTTCTTTTATGGGACAGACAAAATAGGAATGACATTTAACTTTATTGGGGTATGACATTAGAAGTATTATTATACTCGCCAACTGCTGGAAGAAATATCATGTGCGAAGTATGTGGGGAATAGTAGTTGAAATATTATCGGGTTTTTAGAATTGTTGTTGTTTGAAGCAATTTAAGTCTGAAGTATTGTGGAATAGCAGAAGAATGGTTCGAAAATCCAAATGGTAAGCTTGGGAACATCGTGAAGAGAGCTAGGATTTTTTTGATCATGTCGTGTCGAAGAAGATAGCGGAAAACGATTACCGTTATTATTATTAACATTAAAAATTAACCTTGCCTGAAAGGGTCCAGGTTCAACTTGTGCAGAATTGCAGTCTAATGGTCTACCATCTAGCGGTCGACCGGTCAACGGGTTTTTGCCCAAACCGAACCTGGAACTTGGACTATAAATTTGCATCCAATTTTCTTCCTAACCGCATTTATGCTCCCCTCTACCCATTTTAGCCGATCCTAAACCACCACCTTCTCCTCCTCCAAATCAGCTCCCACTTCCTCCATTCCACCTACAGGCGACGCTGTTTCTCTACCTCTTCGACAAGCAGCAGCCTCACCTCCCCATTGTGTTGTTTTTCACGCTTAATAACTTGCTCCACCTCCACTCCAAATCTAAACCATATTTCTCCCCTTCTTAGCCATTGGAACATCCCCGCAATACCGGTTCCTCCTCACGCTCTGGTGTCACCCCTTAACAGATCAAGTGGTTGGACTGGCATGACCAAAAGGTCTCCACCTTCCTCACCTCCTCCAGTTTAAAATTCCTTCATGGTGATCGATTAAATTTGGAGACTTCAATGCTTATAGACTAGAAGAGATTTTTGAGGCGGTAGGAATTGCGTAGATTTTGCGTTTCGAGACTTTTGAGTAGGAACGCTAATGGTACTGCACTCGTTTTCGGTGCTCATTTGACATCGAATTTCGATGAAGGCAATAGTTTCATTCAGTCGAAGGTTAAAGAAGTTGACAACAAGATGTCTAACGACGACTTAGGTGACATATTGGAGATTTTCGTGGATGGGGTGGATTTGGATGATATTGAGATGACCAACCTGGAGTGTTGCAGCATATCTTTTTTTAGAATATTGGTATTTGGAAGATAGAGAATCTATATCTGATTGCCTGTCTTGTTATACGCATCATTCAGCACAATATCATCCCTAATACGGGGAGTTATGATTAGATTTATCCTTGTGTAAGGAGGGATACTACGCAGTTATTAGTGGTATAGCCGTCAATTGGGCACACACTCTTATGATTCATTTTTCGATCAGAGAATTTGCACTCTAGGGATCCGGATTGTCACTTATTCACTCTTATCTTCAGATTATACGGGGTGAATCTTAGTAGGGAAACTGCTTAGACGAAGGTCCCTTCTGCCATTGATAGAGCCTCCCTTAGGAAGATGGGAATTTCTTTTCCACCAGCCACAGCAGTAGAGCAGCAGCCACAACAGGAGCCGGAGCAGAGACAGGGCGCCGAGGGGTATCAGAGTCTCGAGTCGGTTGCTATCCGGTAGGTCCAGTCTTAGCTCCAAGGGATCGCTTCGACCAAAGAGAGAAAGGGCCAAGCTACAACGCTAAACTCATGAGATTGGGTGCTTAGCAACTATGCTTTACCCTTACTGAGGCCATGACAATGACTCGAGTTGCCGTCGAGGATCGTGACCGTCCCACAGTCTGTAAGTAGTATTTTCTGTAAGTAGTATTTTCTGTAAGTAATATTTAGGTTCTATAGTGTATTTTTGTAGCTTTCCCCTCCAGCATTTGTTTTTTCTGTTTTGGGTTGTTGGGTTATAACTGTTAATTTTCTTCTTTTAAGATGCGCATGATATTATGAGATGTATTTCTATTTATTTACTGTGTTGTTATTTCCAAATATGTGACCCTCCTAATGTATGTTTGGAAGAAATAGTATAAATATGAGAATCCCATAAGGACATTTAACTAACAGTAAAATGCTACGTGAGATGGAAGATTTTAATAGATAAGAAATTTTAGCAAGAGAATGATAGTTTAAAATTATGTTGGGAATATGAGTCACTATTCTTGTTCCTTAAAAGTTCAAATTTTTTAATAACTAAGTATGATGACATTTTTAAATAAAATTTCAAGTTTTATGGGTTAAGATTTGTTTTAGAATGCTAGAATTGAGCTTATACGTTTAGTGCATAACTAACTTTCGACTATGTTGAAATATGGCTTGAATTATCCAAACTTTGAGAAGGAAAATATTTTGAAAAGTTTCTCTTGATTTAGAAAGTTTTTCTCAAAGAAAAAGAGTTTTCGGTATTTAATTTATTTTTGACGCTCAAATAATTTTTGCTCATATTTGATATCGGGGGAAATTTTGCATTTAATATTTTGGAAACTTATTTTTCAAACAACATACAAATTTGAAAAGAGAAAAATGTTCATGAAGTTTTTTAATTTGAAGGCCACATGCTAAGCATATGGAAGGAAAATAGATTAGAAATGCGAATTTAGCGGTGCATTAGGATTGACGATACAATATAATGCAAATGATAACAAGAGAAAAGCTGCTTTAGCCTTGGAATTTCTATTTCCATATCCTGTCGACAACGTGCATGAGTATGTTTTTGGACTTAATTCCATTTTAGAGCTTGAAAACAAGCCTTCTTATGTGTTTGTGCATGAGAAATTTGGACTAAATCCAGGACAGCTTATGCAGTGGTTAGAATGTAAAATTCTCCGCCTAAATTCGTTTTTCTGGCATAGGAGTGCCATTTAGGAAGCGAGATTTCAACGCATTAGATTTTTGGTTGAAGGAATTCGATGCAAATTGGTAGCACCATACTTCTATTCACAGGAGTATGAGAATTTTTGGTGAAAAGATTTTCTAAAATTTGCATACATATAGAATTGTCAGTATATATATAGGCTGTTTGCACCATATTTTCAAAATGTTTTCAAAACATAAACATTCATATAGGAGGGCTTGATTTAGAATCATTTTGCATACATGTTTTCTATGTTAAGATATACTGTGCACTTGTGCATGTTGATTGCAAAATTGGTTGTACAATAGTTTGTTGTGTAGTTTAGGGTAATTGCGAGTTAAAACCTAGTCATTGGTATAATGTAACAATCCAGGATTTTGGTTATTGAATTTTGAATATATAATTAATTTTAAATATTTAGCAATTTGGTTATAAAGTCTAAAACTTGAATTCAAATATAGATTACTTTAAAATATTTGAATTATGAAATTAATATTGGAATAGTGGTTTTAAAATGGGGATTTTGAAGCTTATATTATTTAATGGATTAAATTAACCTATTTAACACCTTTTAAATTCATAAATATCAACAGTGAATTCCTATGTAAATTTATTTGTAATAATTAATGGTTCAAATAAATAATGAGAAAATAAGTTATTATTTTTTTGGCTCGAATTCTATTGATGTATTTTTAATTTCATCTATTTGGTTTTCCTATAATTTTTAACTTGGAAAATATTGTATTATTCATTTGAGATTTATCAGCAAACGGAGTGTTTTTGTGATACCACAGAATTCAATAACCAATGTGTATTATTATTATTTTGAGATCGCGTTACTAGTCTGAGCAGGACCATATTTTTGTTTTATCATTCGGAGTTCATTTGCGAATAAGAATCAGTGCGGCGAAACGTCAGAATTTGCAAATCAAATATAAAGAACCACATGCCTTTCTCCATTCATTTTTTAGATCTACTGTTTTATTCCTTCTACTCTAAAATAAGGGAAACATTATTTTCACTTCTTTTAAAATTCAAATCAATTCAAACAAAAAACAAAAAAACAAAAGGCTTTGATCTTGTCTAAGATAGATCAATGTTTTGGTAGGCATTTTGGAGGGTGCGGCCTTGTTCTTTAGGTTCATCGGTTTTTTTAGTAAAGGATTTAGTCACAAGCGAGCTAGGGTTTGATCTCGAGTGAAATTTAGGTGGAGATAGCTTGATTCGGAGGTAGCATTGAGTTCGTGGCGTGGAGGAGTGTCGATGGGCCAATATTTGGGATGCGTGGTCAAGTTTTGATGATTGCAGCTGGGTACGGTCGAATCGAGGGTGAAGCATATCGCAATTTAGGTAGGCTTGTAGAGGAGGATTTGTTGGGTCGTGATCGACGAGTGCGCGATGAGGAATTCATTGGATTCGTCGGTCTGGGATTCCGTCAAGTGTGGAGCAAGGGGAAAGAAAGGAGCGGTAATAGAGTGGGTGGATTACAAGCGATGGAAAGAAAAAATTTAGGAAGAAAGGGATTAGTTTTTAGTGGGTAACTAGTTTAATTATAAATGTAATTAGTGAATTTAAATTAAATTTAAAAATCATTAACTTATATAGTGAATATTTTTTGCGTATGAGGTCAATCAAGGTGAAATTTTATGTTGTGCTCGTAACGACGAAAGCTTTGCAATGGAACTTGTTTCGTTAGATTTGGAGCATGTTGAAATTTTGGGCTAAAGTCAGATATTATTCGATTTTAGTTCAAACTGAAATGCTTTGGCATCAATTGGAATTTCGATGAGTTTACTCACCTTCAATTAACTTTATAAACTATCTATGGTGCTAGAAATTATTTTTGAATGCCTGGATATTAGTTTTGATTGTTGTTTAATTAATTGTTTGGTTGAAAAACGGATAACATATTATCTAATTTGCAGTGAACCCCTATGACCATATATATTGTCTATAACCTTTGTTTTGCAAGGAACATTTGTAGAAGATCCTAAGGGATTTCCCACCAATATTTATTTATTTATTTATTTATGTTGCCTATACTAATGTTGATTAAAAATAATTGTTACATTCTACTTGAATTGTTAAGTGTTGTTATAGCGATTTTCTCTATATTGTCACTTATTGATTATCCTCCCATAAACTTTTGTATGAGGTGGGCTGGCGTTTTCAAAAAAGTTAATAAATCATTTTAATTAATGATATATGAAATTAATTACAGGAAATTATTGTCAAGGACAAAATTTCACAGCTTTTTAGCCTCAAGGACAGACCTTCAATATTTTATCCTGAAGGACAACTTTCTGTAGGTATCAGTTTTTAGTTATCGGTAGCAGTTTTTAGGTATCAGTTTGTAGTTATCGGTAGCAGTTTTTAGGTATCAGTTTTTAGCTCGGTATCAGTTTTGTTGTCCTTATGAATAATTTTGGAAAATGTTTGTCCTTGTGAATAAATTTTAGAAGAATGTTTGTCCTTGTGGCAAAAATATTGAGGTCGTGTCCTTGAGGCAAAAAATATAGAAATTTTTGTCCTTTAAATTAATTCCCCCAAATTAATTAATCATTTTAATTAATGTTGTTTTAAATTTAGTTAATCGTTTAAGTTAACGATGTTTAAATCTAATAAATCATTTTAATTAATGAGGTATGAGATTACTTAGTCATATTAATCAATGATATTTGAAATTAATTAATCATTTTAATTAATGATATTTTGAAATTTATGAATCATTTTAACTAATGATATTTGAATGTAATAAATCATTTTAACTAATGATATTTGAAGCTAATCAATCCTTTTCATTTATGGTGTTTTAAAGTTAATGAAATGATTTAATAGAAATGTTTTAAAGTAATTAGCTGATTTAATAAAGGTTTTTAAACTTAATTAATTAACTTAAGAAAGACTTTTAAGATAATTGATTGGTCTATTATAAAAGATTATAAATGCGATCAATTATCTTGCGGGATAAATAATGTTGTATAAATTTTCATAAAAAGATTTTAAATTTAATTTATTTTCCATTGGGAAAATTAAAGGGTTTTAAAGTTATAAAAAAAGTATTATAGATTATCCTTCGGGATGATTAATATTATTTAAATTATAAAGGTATTTAAATTGATTGATTATCCTCTGGGATAATAAATATTGTTTTTAATCTATGAATGAAAGTTTATAAATAGGAAGATCTTTTAAAAGGAATTGTTTCAAAATAAAGCTAGGAATAAATTGTTTTGGATTTGTAGTAAACATTGTTTTAATGACATTTTCTTTTTACCCTTGTTTTAATAAACTTAGTATTATAATTTTCCCTTTTAAAAGAATATATCAAAGAGTATTTTAAAGTGTTTTCCAAACATATTTAATGTGAAAACCAAGCACAAGTTCAGTTTAAAAAAGTAAAGTTCGATTCGGTTATGGAAAAGTAGTTATGTAAATGATATCGCTTATATGGAAAGGATTTAGTTATACTTTTAATGCTGAACGCTGAGGCTTGGGATCGTTTCTATCTTAAATGTTAAAATGTCATCAAGACATTGCCTAGAGGTAATAATACCTCAACTTGCCTGACTTTGTCTTCAACGAAGGGACACGGTTGTTTGGAATCGATGAGTAGTGGTAAATACATGAAATTTAATTTCCATATACGATCATTTTTAATTATCTTCGATAGTTGATTTATTAAGTATCAGTTTAGTTTTCTTCACTTCGTACCGTCAAGCTAAGATGATTTGTTGCTCATTTGAGATTTGTTATCCTTTTTCGAAAATGACTGAAACCAAAAAGCGAGTGGGTGCCAAGCTATGCGGGGTAGATCCCATTAGGGTATATTCATACCTACTCTAGATTTGGTTTTGGTAGCATGCACACAGAGATGTAAAATACTTGGATTCTCAGTAAGGTTGGTGGGGTCTGGCTTGGAGTTCCGAAGAGGTGTTATAGGAGAGTGACCCTCTCATGTATATTTTCTAAAGGTATACTTTCGGTAACGATGAGCACCTTCCTAGTCATTTGTTGAAAAAATTCCATTTCCTTTCCTTTGATTCCAAATTTTAAATTTACCCTTCTATTAATGACATCGAGAAGTGTCGAGAGAACTTCACGATGTCTATTTTTTTGCATCCATGGTTGAGATTGGATATTGTTATTGTGAGAGAGAACCCATTCCGTAGTTGGCGGCATGGTCTCAAGTATTATTGAAAAATTCCTTTCGTTACTGTTGATTCAAATCTTTGAATTATTTCCTTAATTGCATCGAGAAGTGACTAGGTTATTCTCGGGGTTTAATTATTTGTGTCCATTCTTTAATTTTTGATTTTGATACTGTTTATGCTCATTTATTCTTGTTTGGAATGTTATTCTAATTTGTTTCCCATTTCCTCATATATTGATGTTATTCTTGTGAGGTAAAAACCCGTTCCGCATTTAGCGGCGTAGTCTCACAGAATTATTATATATTCTTCACATTACTTGAATTTCTCATGCTAGTACTACCAGAATGATCCAGATGTTATTTTATTATAATGCTCGAGTCAAACCGAGTATTTTTTCTAGATTTTCATTGGTAGGGCATGGAGCTCATGGAGTAGAGCTGGTTGTCCACATGTCATAATATTTTATTTTCCACTGTATTGTATATACCTATTAGCAAATTATAAGGTTAGAAATTTATAACTGTTCAGCTGATGGGCTTTGTTTTAACTCTGATGTGCCTTGTATGTTGGAGTGACATTTTATACTATTTTTTATTATATTATATATTGTTGACTCTGCTGTGAGATTCTGTTTTCTTTGTTCTTTCTGCATTGTTCTTTAATTTAACATAACCTTCTACCTTTCCGACTATTGGACGTTCAGTATTTGAATACGTAGATGTATTTGGTGTCGACTTTTGATGGTGAGAAAGGTGGGCCGTTATAATTGGTATCAGAGCCGAACGTAAAGCGAGAACCTTAGCTTTGGAAGGGTATGGCTCATTAGAGATAGGGTAAGTGATATCATAGAATCTCTTTGAGAGTATTATATATACGAGAGCATATTTTTTATTTTCTTTAAAAAAAGCTATTGTGT
Source organism: Allium cepa (assembly GCA_030765085.1). Lineage (NCBI taxonomy): Eukaryota > Viridiplantae > Streptophyta > Magnoliopsida > Asparagales > Amaryllidaceae > Allium > Allium cepa. The sequence goes on from CM060943.1 coordinate 734,387,444, forward strand.
TAATTGGTCTATTGAGTATTTTATGAATTCTGGTTGATACGTGGGACGCTACGGCGTCGATAGGGATTTCTAAACACTCAAACAAGGAAAACGGACATGATATTGATTTTTGAAAATTTAGGAGATGATAATATTTATTGATAATTTATATAGTTATTATGATGTGTTTTCTTGAAAATGATAATATTTATTTATTATCATAATTGTTTAACTTGTCGTGCTCGAATAGTTTATGAGCATTGACTATTGTTTGTTAATTTATGCTCATCAAGTTATGAGCAATTTTTGATAATTAAAAGTGTATTTGAACGAACCCCTATGCGAATTGAGTTTCACAATGTGACTATTAGGTGTTCGGAGAAATTGTTAGCTTAAAGTCATCTTTTAATAATGTTAAGTTAAAAATAAACTTTTAATTAAAAGTTGTTTAATATAATATTATGATAGGATAAGACATTTAGAGAATAAATAATTAAGAAAATATTATTATAATATGAAATGATTTTATATAAAGGTGATTTTATATAAATATGGTTTATAAAATGTGCTTTTAAAAGTGCTTTGAAAATTTGAATCTTAGTGACGTTTGAAATAATTTCGAAAGGCTTTTGAAAATTTTATAGTATTACTACTTTGAAGTATTTCTAAATGTAAATATTTTGAAAGAGAAATTTTAATTAGAATGCAATTTCTTTAGGGTAATTCGGAGGAAATTGTTTTGATTAGTTTTGCAGTAATCAAAATAATGTACTAAGTGACGATCGGATGTTTGCTTAGGTAAACATTGTAGTATACTTTGTAAATCATTCTCTTTATCATTGTGCGATCGAAATGAGTTCAAACCTGGGAGAACCTAAAATAAATTTTTGAAGTTATTTTATATAGAAATATTTATGGAATGTTTTCAAACATGAGGTTTGAAGGAAAAAACATCGAGTATCTAGTTATTAAATTCCTTAAAGGGAATTGATTTCTAAACAAAAGATATTTCTAATAAAAGAATGATTTGAAAAATGGGTTAAATTAGAAAAGGAGGTTTTAATAGGCATTATTTTTTTAAGCCACAGTTTTGTTAATCATCTAATTGTGTAAACTATTTGGTGATATTGGGTCAACCTGTAAGTATTTTTCCTTAGCACATTCTGAGGTGAAAGGTCCAAGGGTTGACTCAGTTTTAAAGAACCATTTTTTTTGGGCCTACAATTAAATTTTTAAAAAAGTAAAATAAATAAATAACAAATGAATAAAATAAAATTTAATATTTTGTATATACTATTAGAACGTAGAGGAGTATACTACAAGTAAATAAGAGTGGAATAAGTTTTAATCTACTGTTTTATGAAGATGAGATTTTATAAATTGTTAATGAACTTAAGTGGAAATTTGTGAATAAATTCATAAATAATGTTAGTATTAAATAAAATACTAAATGAAAAATATAAGTTATTTAGGAAAAAATTGGTATGATTAAAAAACTAATTGAATTAAGTATGTAAGTTATACGTAGATTATTTTATTCACACGGTTCTTGATCTAAGCTTCGAATACATAGTTCGGGGTGATTCACACTAGTCTGGAAATGCATTTCTCACTTGACTCTAGTCAGCAAACACTTGACCTAGATTCTCGATATGATACTGAATTTTTCTATCATAGTATATGGCTATGCAAGGAGAACGAAGGTTTTAATAAATGTACCTGATCGGAGTCCGCACCAAGGAGGTCGAGTGAGCAATACTAGTTCGAAAGAAGAAGTTTATGTATCCAAGCAAGTGTTTAGATCAAATATAGCATATAGATGATTTATGTATATTATACGGGTTTAAGAATATATGTATACTGGTTGGGTGACTTTAGAAAATCTTAAATATAGTAAAATTATAAAGCTTGTTTGTTAAGTCACTTAATATTTTAAATCTCATTAAGTGTTAGTTTATTCCTATATGGAATTTGATTTGATTGTTTTAATTGGTTGTGTGATTTTATATACCATTAATTATAAAGTTTGATTTATAAATGAAGGTATTTGGATCGTTGTTCATTAGGACATATATGCCGGTTCTTTTAAAAAGTGATTCATATGAATTTATGGAAAGACATAATGGAAATATTGTTTTTAAAAATATTGATGAGGTGTTAATGTTTTAAACATTTGAAATTTTTGGTTATGATAAAGTAAGGCAAAAAAGGGAGTTTTTCGATTTGGAGGACTCGTCATGTATATTTGTTTTCTTTAGTTGTTGTATAGGAGGGACCATAATACCACTGGATGCTCCATGTTGTTTGATTCTAGAGTTATACCATGTGTTGTTAGGAGAAACCCCTCCTTATCATAATTGATTTTGATTTTGATTATTTCTCTTTGGAGAAATTTAAAATTATATTATAAATATAAAATCCCGAGCAATAAGTTCTAAATTTATCTTTTGAAAATAATTGGATCCGTATTATTTTATAATTGGATAACCCATGTAATTTGGTTGCATATGCTTATTATGTTGCTTTGGTTGCATGTGACTTTATACTACACTAGATTTGCACGTAGATTTATATCAGGCTAGTTTTCGCATGTAGAGTAGCATCATTATTAGTAGTTGCATCATATTGTCTTGTGGCTTATGATTATTACATTGTTTATTTTATTAGAGCTTATGATAGAGGTAGCTAGTGTATTGCTTTTGTCAGCCTGACTCACTTTTGTATTGTGTAAGTACAGGTAAGCAGGTGATTGCTATTTGATTTTTTGTGCACCTGCATTTACATCAAGATAATAAGTTGCTTGCAAAAAAATTAAAAAATTAACGCAAAAAGGTATGTAGTAGATTTAAATTTTTTAATATTTTGATGATTTTATGCCCCGAAATATGGAAAGTAACTTGGGTTTTGTTTTCTTTTGTTAGTTTGAGTCCCATGGAGGTAATTTATAGTTTTTCCAATCGAGTCGTGCAAAGGAGACGCTATCTAAATCTTCCATAATTTTAAAAGACTTAACAAATTTAAATAATCCATTTAACTAATTGATTTTAAAAAGTTAATGGGTTTGGGGGCATGTTCCTTCCCTTGGCAATTTCGGGGATGAAATTACTTTAAGGGGGAGAATACAACAACTCGGAATTTCGGTCATTGGATTTTGAATATTTAAATAATTTAAATATTTAATAATTGAGTTTTAATGTTAAAAACTTGAATTCAAATATAGAGATTACTTTAAAATATTTGAATTTTGAAATTAATGTTTGAATAGTGATTTAAAAATCGGAATTTTGAAGCTAATATTTGTTTAATGGATTAAATAGACTTATTTAACTCCTTTTAAATTAATAAATACTAACGGTGAATTCGTTTGTAATTATTAATGGTTTAAATAAATAATAAGAAAATAAATTATTATTTTTGTCACTCGATTTCTAATGACGTTATTTTAATTTAATTTATTTGATTTTTCCATAATATACAATTTGAAAAATATTATATTATTCGTATGACGATTTATCGGCAAACAGTGGTGCTTTTGTGATTTTATAGAATAGAATAACCGGTGTGTACTATTATTGTTTTGAGGTCGCGTCGCTGTTCTAAGCACGACTGTATTTTTGCTTCATCATTCGGAATTCATAGGCCAATAAAAATCCGTGCGGCAAAATGCCAGAATTTGCAAATCAAATATAAAGAAGCACATACCTTTCTCCACTCATTTTTCAGATCTACTATTTTTATTCCTTCTCCTCTAAAACAAAGGAAACCTTATTTCCGCTTCTTTTAAAATTCAGATCAATTCAAACAAAAATAAAAAAAAGCTCACAACTTTTATATTGTCTAAGTTGGAACTACGTTTTGGTAGGCATTTTAGAGGGTGCAGCCTCGATCTTTGGGTTCGTCGGTTTTTACAGTAAAGGATTTTAGTCATAAGCAAGATAGTGTTTGATCTCAAGTGAAATTTAGGTGAAGATAGCTTGATTCGGGGGTAGCGTTGAGTTCATGGCATGGAGCAGCATCGGTGGACCAATTTTTGGCATGTGTGGTCGAGTCTTGATGATTATGGTCTGGTATGGTCGGATCAAGGGAGAAGCATGTTGAGTTTTCTATAGGGCGCGCAGAGGAGGATTTTTCAGGTTGTGATTGACAAGCACGCGATGAGAAGTTCATTGGATTCTTCGTTATGGGATTCAGTTGGGTATGGAGCAGAGGGGATGAGAGAAGGAGTGGCAATGAAGTGGGTGGATTACAGGCGACGGTGAGAAAAGATTTGGAAAGAAGGGGATTAGTTTTTAGAGAGTAATTAGTCTAATTACAAAACTTTTGCATCAGTGGTCCAATCGAGGCGAGACTTTTTTACGTTTCGCTCTAATGATGAAAGCTTCACAATGGAACTAGTTTGGTTGGATTTGGAGCATGTTGAAATTTGGATTGAAATCAGACGTTGTTTGATTTTTGTTCAAACCGGAACACTTCGGCATCAAATAGAATTTCAACGAGTCTACTCACCTTGAATTAACTTTATAAAATATCGGCGATTTTAGAAATAATTATTGAATGCTTAGATGTTAATTTAGATTGTTGTTTTATTGATTGTTTGGTTGGAAAATGGATTACATGTTATTTAATTTGCAGTGAACCCCTATGACTATATATATATTGTCCATAACCATTGTTTTGGGAAAGACCCTAAGGGTTTTATTGCCCATATTTATTCATTTATTTCCTTATCTTGCCTAAATTGATGTTGGATTAAAAATACTTATTACATTCTTCTTGAACTGTTATAGCGATTTTCGCGATATCGTCAATTATTGATTATCATCCCCTAAACTTTTGTATGAGTTGACTTGGGCTAGTTTTTTATATAAGCTAATAAATCATTTTAATTAATGATATTTGAAATTAGTTAATCATTTTAATTAATGATGTTTTAAATTTAGTTAATTATTTAAATTAATGAAGTTTAAATCTAATAAATCATTTTAATTATTGAGGTCTAAAATTAATTAATCAATTTAACCAATGATATTTGAAATTAAACACTAATTTGTATTTCACGTTTATAGCATAGAAATGAAGAAGAAACAAGTGAGTGTTATAACATCTTTGATAATTTGTACTTGTTTAATGCATTTGTACTGTAATTTCATTGTATTTCACGTTTGCTAACCACTGTTTTGTTCAGTGAGTGTTATACCAAGCTTCATGTTGTAAACATGAAATATAACAATCTTAATCATTTTAGTTAATGATATTTGAAATTTATGAATCATTTTAATTAATGATATTTGAATGTAATAAATCATTTTAACTAATGTTATTTGAAGCTAATTAACCCATTTCATTTATGGTGTTTTAAAGTTAGAACTGATTTAATAAAAGTTTTTTAAAGTACTTAACTGATTTAATAAAGGCTTTTAAACTTAATTAATTAACTTAACAAAAGATTTTAAGATAATTGATTGGTCTATTAGAACTGATTATAAATGTGATTAATTATCTTACAGGATATATTTTTCTTTAAGAAAACTTAAGGGTTACAAAGTTATAAATGAGTATTATAGATTATCCTTCAGGAAGATTAATATTGTTTTAAGTTAGAAAGGTATTTAAATTGATTTATTGTCCTCTGGGATAATAAATATTGTCTTAAAATCTATTTACGACAGTTTATAAATGGGAAGATCTCTAAAAGGAATTGTTTCAAAATAAAGCTAAGTATAAATGGTTTTGGGTTTATAGTAAACAATGTTTTAATGATATCTGTTTTTAACCCTTGTTTTAATACACTTAGTATCATAATTTTACCTTTAAAAAGAATATCTTAAAGAATATTTTTAAAGAGTATTTAAATATTTATGACGTGAAAACCAAGCGCAAGTTCATTTTTAAAGTAAAGTTTGATTCAGTTATGGAAAAGTAGTTCTGTAAACGATATCGTTTATATGGAATGGATTTAGTCATATTTTTAATGCTAAACATTGGGGCTCGGACTTGTTTCTATCTCGAAGGTTACAAATGTCATCAAGGCAATACCTAATGGTAACACTATCTCGGCTTGCCTAGCTTCATCTTCAATCTAGGGACAACACTTGCTTAGAATCGACGAGTAGTGGTAAATACATGACATTTAATTTCCATATATGATCATTTTATATATCTTCGATAGCTTATTCATCAACTATCGGTTCAGCTTTCCTCTTTTTGTATCGTCAATCTAAGACGATTTATTGCTCATTTGAGATTTGTTATCCTTTGTTGAAAACGACTAAAACCAGAAAGCAAGCGGGGGCTAAGCTATGCAGGGTTGCTCTCATTAGGGTATACTCACAACTACTCTAGATTTAGTTTCGGTGGTTGGGAATGGAGATGTGAAATATTTGGATTCTTGATAAGGTTGGTGGTGTCCGGCTTGGAGTTCTCGAGAGATGTCATAGAAGATGACCTTCCCAAGTATATTTTCTAACGGTATACTTTTGGTAAGGGGGCCGCACCCTCCTAGTCATTTGTTGCAAAATTTCCCTTTCATTTCCTTAGACTCCAAATTTTTAAATTTATCTCTTTATTAATTACATCGAGAATTGTCGAGAGCACTTCGAGATGTTTAATTATTTGTATCTATGGTTGAGATTGGATATTTTTATTATAAGAAGGAACCCGTTTTATAGTGGCGATATGGTCTCACATATTGTTGAAACTTGTTGTTGATTCAAATCTTTGAAATATTTCCTTAATTGCACCGAGAAGTGATTAGGGTTCTTTTCAATGTTCATTTATTTGTGTTCATTCATTAATTTTGGATTTTTGATCTTGTCTATGCTCATTTATTCTTGTTTGGATTTTTGTTCTGATTTGTTTCCCATTTCCTCATATATTGATGTTATTCTTTTGAGATAAAAACTATTTCACGTTTAGCGGTATGGCCTCACATAATTATTATGTGTTATTACCTGAGTTTCTCATGCTATTATTTCTAAACTGATCCAGGTGTTATATTATTATAATGCTCGGGTCAAACCGAATATTTTTCTAGGTTGTCGTCGGTAGGACATTGAGCTCATGGAGTAGTGTGTCATAGTATTTTATTTTCCGCCGTATTGTATATACCTACTGGAAATTGTAAGGTCAAAAATTTATAACTATCCAGTTGATGGGCTTTGTTTTCACTCTTATGTATCTTGTATGTCAGAGTGGTAGTTTATACTGGCTATTTTATATTATATGTTGTTGATTTCGCTATGAGATTCTATTTTTCCCTATTCTTTATGTGTTTTTCTTTTATTTACCCTAATAATTTTCCTTTTCGATGGTTGGATGTTTGACATTTGAATATCGTGGATGTATTTGATATCGACTTTCGTTGGTCGAAAAGGCAGGTAGTTACATATAGTTTCGAGGACAAAATTCTTTTATAAGGGAAGAATGTAACACCCCATTAATTTTACGGTTAATTATTTATTTAGTAATTAGTAAATCAAACTTAAAAATTGGAATTTGTACAAACGATGGAATTTGACCATGAAGCTTGCACAATTTCTTTTGTGGCAGAATTCTAAGCAATTATCATATTTGGAGTTTTGCGATCGGAGTACAAACGAAGAAATTACGGACCCATAAAAATTCAAAACAAAAAGAATTAGATTAGAAAAATTAACGTTTAGATAATAATTCCAGGACCTATAGGTTGACATGTTCATTGCAACCTGTTGACATGTTACAATTAACTGCTACAATTAAGCAGTCGATCAGTTGGAACCGTTGCGGCTAAGGTTTACCTTGGCCAAGCGGCTCAGATTTTATATGAATAAATTTAACGACTATGGTTCATTCAAGTGCCTATAAATTCAGGTCTAACCCACTCTTCTCTTCTCATATTTTTCTAGAAATGGTAGCGAAGCTCTGTCATCTTCTTTTCCCCACTATTTTCAAAATTATAAAATATTATATTTATATTTGTATATGTACAAATTAGAGAAGAATAGAAATCAAATAGGAGAGGAAGAGAAGTGAATCAACACTACGTGATAACGAGGATATATATATATATATATATATATATAAATATAAATATAAAACCCCGATCTCTTCTCACATATGTAATTATAATATGTACATACCCTTTTATACATTTTTATTGGAATAAGAAGGATGCATCTGGAGATTTGGAACGCTTCTAGAAGGTGAGTAAGAAATTTATATATTATTTATGGTTTTATCTATTCCGTTGGCATTTGTTTGATTTATATGCCTAAATGATTAAACATACATGATTTGTAGGTTAAAATTTGAATGTAATAAACATCACCTACGTATTTTTAGAAGATCAGATAGGAATTATTTTTACACCTGATCTGGAAATCAGTCTCAAAAGTTATAGATATGAATATTGATTAGATATGAAATTTATTCCAGATCTGATTGGGTTGTAGATTACTAGTATGATTTTGATTATTACCCTATTATGTTGAATTTGGAGTTTTCCGTGGTTTAATTTGTGCGAAGAACATCTGTTTGGTTTTATTAAAGTTATTTACTTCTCCAATTTTCATAGAAAAAGACGACATTTGATTTTAACAAGGAATATAAGCAAAGGAATGGGAGGAGATGTGTAAGGTACTTCTTTATATTTTATGTTGTCTATTCCAATAAAAAGAAAATAATCATTTCTTGTAATTTCAAACGAGACAAATCTTTCATTTTATTCTTGATCTTTTATCTTAAATTAATTTATGGAAATCACAATGGAGAATCTTCCTAAGAAATGTAATATCAGAAAATTAAATATGGAAAAGAATATTCTTGCTAAAGATTTTTGACTAGAATATATTTAATAGAAGTAGGTATTAATACATATTTATATGCACTAATGAATATGATGATTTATGTGTAACTCTTATTTAGGATATTCGTTATATGTAATAATAATGTTGATTTACATATTGGAATTAAGAAGAAAATTAAGGAGAGGTTGTAACTTCAATTAATGGGTAATAAATGTGAAATGAATTTGGGAGTTAAAAATCATTAATAGGGTAAATGGATTAACGGGACTGATAAATAATAAAGTTAGATTAACAACTATGGAATAATTAGGAAGAGATTACTAACTGGAAATTAGTAAACATATAAATGTCATAGGAAATGTCCTTAGGATGAATCTTTTATCATGGACAAGTTGACATTTATGGAGAAACAGATAAAAATGGGTTTTATGGGAAGTTGAATATTTAAGATAAATTATATAGCCTAAAATAAGTAAAAGTATGTTAGTAATCTAAGTCTCATATCCATTTTAAGATGATAAAGCGTAGGATAATATGACTTAGATTTGTAAAGCTTAGAAAATTAATTAGACTTAGTAAGTTGGGATGCGAGATCAATAGAGTTACACAACGGAAGTCTGCCCTTTACTTTGAGGCTACCGGTAGTTGTGTACACCTCCGACCGATATGAGATACATCTTTAACTGTAGGGCCCATAGAATAATTAATTGGGCTTAGAAGATTGGGATGCGAGGTCAGTAAAGTGACGCAACGGAAATCTGCGCTTCACTCTGTAACATCCCGTCTTTTTGTATGCTTTAAATCGACGATAAACCACACACGTCAGACTTAAACCATACAGAAGGGCTAATTGTTATGGGGTAAATAAGAAAAAGCAGAGAAAGAAAAAAACAAAACAGAATCTTGCAGCGGAACGATAAAATATAATAATCAGATATACAGTTCATGAAGCTGTTTCACACAATATTTGATTATACTTATACAATATATATCAAAGTTACACATACCAGAGAACAATAAATAATGCGGCGGAACAGTATGAATGTAGTGGAATACTATAATAAATAATAATAAATCTTCATCTTCGTCCTCCAGAATACGGTCTTCCAATCCAGAAATGCTCAGGCTGACCCGAGCGAATTGAAAAGACAAAACACTCGAGTCAGAACTAAAAGATCTTATGTAAGTTAAACCATATGGTAAATAATATGAGTGGAACGGCGTCAGAGATGTTTATGGGATTTGACATCTCCTATCCAGTGTCTAATGTGAGTGCAGTAACTTAAGAGATGCTCGGGATTCACATCTCCTAAGGATCCGTTAAACTATTTACTATGTAGTCATATTTCGCTATTATAATAATGTCTAATAGTAAAATAAACTTACTTTTAAATAGCGTTAAGGAGTTACCCATATAGCCCTTAACACGTAATAGTGCCAATAGTCTATACAGTACCGTAATACCTCCTGATCGAGAGGCTACCAGAGGATACTCCATAGGTACGGCACAAATCAAACTCGCACAAGGCGCGCTAGGGTAGGTGACACGGCACAACTAGGCAATGCCAGGATAGATATACCAATTACGCTTCCGAACTGGTGGTAGCGCGTAGCAGTTACTACCGCCCACCTCGAGCCACACCCCCAAATCAAAAATCAAAAGTGGCTACCGAATCAATCCAAAGTCAGAGTATAATATCGAAGGGATGTGTCCAATAAAAGGTGATACCATCTTAGCCCATTAATCGCTCCTGTTTTAGCCACCTTATGCAAACTCATGGAGTCGGGTCTACGTATTTGCCTCAAAGGAAACGCCGCCACCATCCTACTTCATTCTGGAATCTCCACCGCGTACACGGTTGTCAAAGTGGTTTTCGGAGTTGGCAGAGAGTATGACAACTTTCGATCCTGGTCTCTTTAACAACCAAATGTTATTATAACACCATGGTCATTTTAAAATAATTATACTTCAAAACCAGAATATAATATCCATTTCAAAACCATATTAATACGATATCATTTCCGTTTTAAAAACCCAAATCAATATGATATTATTTTTATAAAAACCCAAATCAATATAATATCATTTTTATTTCAAATATATCTCTTTTCTAAAATCAGAGCACTTCCAAAATTATAATATTTCGAAACCAAACGCTTGAAATATAACCTTTCAAAACATAATAATTCGAATTTTGTAGCTTCAAAACCATAACTTCCAAAGCTTAAATAGTTTGGATATTCAAACAGTATATAAAATAAGATAGTTTGAATTTAAAATTACTTTATAAAGTAAAATAATTTCCTCGACTTTAAAATTTTATTCACTTTAAATTAAATCTAAATTCATAACTTTCAGTTTCAATAAACCCCTTCGATTTCAATATATTTCGAACTTTGAGTATTAAACAATTTAGAAACTAAGGTTGGAAATTACTATTCAACAATTCAATGTCCTATTATTTAGTTTTGAAATATTTGCATAATAAATCCATAATCATTTAAATAGAACTCAAATTACCAATAACTAAATATTTCCTTCAATTTATTTATACTAGAAATATTCATTTAATTCATCTTGAATAAAAATCCAGCTATAAATATCATACCTTTCAAAATTTCAAGTTTATTAAATTTTACATCAACTTATGGAGTTTAATTCTTAAATAAGCTCAATTTCAAATAAATTTCCAATTTACCTTCCAATCTTAATTTATTTAAATCATTATAGCCACTATATTAAAGTATGATTCAAATACTTAACCATATTTTATATCAATAAAATCAAACTCCATTATTAAACTTATTGTTATTAAACAAATTTATACATAGCTTTAATACATGAATTTAACTATATATAAAATATATTTATATAATATCAAAAAGAATCCATATTTATTAAAACGTATAATTCTATCCAAAACCATAGAAATCATTTCCAAAATATATATATACCGACGGTGTCTGTATAAAATTTTCTATCACATGGTCAAGTGATACGGATATTTATCATTTCAATCCGTAATTTAAAGTAAAAATAAAAATACAAGTATATATCATTTCAAACCGCAATCCCGAATTAAATAAAAATGAATAATAACTTGGAGTTTATAACAATACAACATCCATTCGCCCAATATCAATCATCAGCCATTAATCACAATCATCATCCAATTCAAACAATAACATCAATATAGAACAGATAATAAATAACACGTAATTACTGGCAATTTATATTCAATAATAAATTAAATAAAAATTTAATTTGATAAATTCAATTTAACTAGAATGATGATAAAAATATACCAAATAGCAATAAATAAATTTCTAATCACATCAGAAATTAATTTAACACACATAAGAAATTTTAAAAATTGTGAGTGGGTTAAAACACTCACCTTTATACGAATCTGAAAATAATAGACTTCTGATCAATAGCTTCGCTCTATGTTTCCTTAGTCTCCTTCTTGATTGCTAGCTTTGCTCCGTAATTTTTCTTTTATTTTGATTTAATTTAATTTCCCTCCTTATTATATTAATATATATATGTATTTATGTATGTATTTTTAAAAGGTTTGGAAAAGATTTGAAAAAGAAGAATTGAAAAAGAAAAGGATTAAAATAAGAAGAACTGAAAATGGAAGAGAAGATCAAGATTTGAAAAGAAAGAAGAAAGTTTGAAATAGAATAAAATTTGAAGAAGAAGAATATTTTAAAGAGAAAGGAAAAATTAAAATGAGAGATAATAAGGTGATTTGAAGGGAAAAATAAGATTAGAATGGAGGCTGGGGTTTCATTTGCATCATATCTTATTTATAAGGTTAGAGTTAGGTTTAGAGCCAAAGAGATTTGAAAAGAAAGGCCGCTATCAATTAGAAATAAATGAAATGACGTTTCAGTAAAATGAAGTTGGAAAATGAACGAAAAAAGAAAGTAAATATGAACAAACCTGGTATTGAAATATAGTAAATATGAACAGCCTTTTTAAAAGCAGTAGGTATTAAAAAGAGGTAACTATTAATTAGAAAGGGAATGAATGGACCAACGCTATACTGTAAACAAATTTTTAGAATTCAAATTTCAAAACAATCGTTTACTTAATTAATTTTGTTAACCCTAAACGTACCAAAATTAACATCCTTTAAAGATTTAATTAACACACAATAAAGGAAAATAAATTCTCTACACAAATTTGTGTCATAAATTAACATTGATTTGTATTTATTACAGTCACACCTTTAGTTATTGCATAAATTCTCATTAGTATACATTAAATTTCATTTAATTCTAATTGATTCCCATTTTAATTATTAAACCAAATAAACGGGTAACTTATAACAAGTATTACCATGACTTTAATTACACGTATGAATTCCCTATTATCAAGCAAATGTTACAATTCTTAAATACTTCTGCTTTTATTTAATTACCATTAACTATATTATTATTTTTCCACTAGCTAATTAAGTATTTACATTTGTTTCTTACATTTCAATTTCATAACCAATTATAACAATTTTCAATATTTCACCTGACCTTTCATTTCAATTTATCCATTTATTAAGTTTTACATTCATTACATTAGTGCTCCCATTCCATCCTTTATTTATTGACTATCATATTTCCATTTACTATATTTTGGTCAATTTCACACATTATTTGTAATTAAAGTTTCAATTAATTTACTTATCGTGATTTCATTCCTTTATTACATCACTTATTTCTTTACAAATAAACTAACATTTCAATTCATCCTATTATCTTCATATCTTGTAATTATTGTCTTAAACTCATAATGTAATACTAAGTTTCATTTTAATTTCAAGTAACGTAATAATTAAATATTAAATTTCATTTAATTGTGATTAATCCAATTATTATCATCTTAGGTACCATTTACTTTGGTATATATCCTAATACATTAAGAAAACGTTAAATTAAGATTTATTGTAATTGATTAACAAAGTTTATTTAACACATTAAATAATTAAATAACCTATATTAATTGTCACCTATTTGCTTTTAATTGCATATAAAAGTTTGTTACCTATCAACCCAGGTTATTATTCCATACATAACACTAATTTTATTCCATTGCTATTTATGATACCGTTGCATTACATACTTCAATATTTCCATTTTCATCTTTATTTGAATTGCATAATATTTAATTCTAATTGCTACAATAATTACACTTATTATAAATTAGATTTCAATGGAATGATTTGTTTGTCTTTCATTACACTACTATATTCAAATATCCATCTTTCCTTTGTATTAACTACTATTTTCATTTTATTATATTTGCCAAATATATACATTAATTACAATTTATATTCTCAATTAATTTATTTACTTGGTTTCATACTTTTATTATCAATTACTACCTTATAAATAAATTTATGTTTCTATTAAATTTACATTCACACTTTCCACTATTATATTAATTATCATTAAAGTAAAATTTAATTACCCTTATTTGTAATTGGTAAATTAACTGGTAACAACTACCATTTGTCACCATTATCCCTTTATAATTCTTGTATGTTTATTCTTCACAAACAATTTCCATCATTCATATTATTTCACACATTAATACAATAATTACATTTGTTTTTATTATATTCCATTTATAACTAAGTCATAACATTTAAATTATTTTATTTAATTGGCATGTTCATTCAAGTTCATTAATTATTAACTTGCATTAATATTTCCTTAATTTACATCCAATTACTATTAACAATGTGTTATTTCTTTAATTAATTCAATACCTACCTTTATTTTCTCATATTCAATTTATATCTAGGTATAACACTTTCACTACTTCATTTATTAGAATTTTATTCAAATTACAAATAATTAGTTTTAATTACCATTGCTATATTTCATTCTTAACACTTACTTCAATATAAATTAAAAAAATTTTATTTCTAAATTTAAGTATGAAAATCTTATTAATTTAACCAATTTAATTATTGAATTTTATGGGTCGTTACACTCTCCCCCACTCAAAACTTTTCGTCCCCAAAAAGGAAAAAGAAGGGGAAAAGAAGAACTTAAAAATCAATATATATGTTATTCAAAACATTATATTCATAACAATAAGTTTATAGAATTGGATAATTTAAATAAAATATAAAGATTTATAAACAATTAAATCTTTTTATATTCAAATTTATAAAGTTAGGAAAACATTTTAAAATTTTGTAAGTCTAAAATTTACGGAAAATTTCGGCAGAGTTTCCTTTGTACAGAGAGGCTCGAGAGAAAATATAATATCAAAATAACAATATACAACATATATTTTCTAAAATAATATATATCCCAACCCGAGAAAAATAATATAATAACGCTATAAACCGTAATCCGAAAACGTACCTATTTGTCGGGCAATTAACGTTTAATTATGAAACCAAAAGCAGTAGCAATTGCTTCCATAACCTGTATTCCACTTATATAATCCAAAAAGAGTTAATAATTATATAAAATGAAATATTAATTTAGTTTCATCCACTAGCAAACAAATCAATGTCAAACAACAACAATCACTTGCAACTACAGCGTACAACCATCATATAGGATCAGCACAATTCAACTACCCATCCATATCAAACAAAACAAATAGTTATTCGGGTTCAAAACTTTAAATTTTACAGAATGAAAAATAAACTATCAAATGCACCTTTACCTCACAGTTTTTGATGAAACTAAATAGATTATTCATACATCCAAACAAATTCAAAGTATCTTTTCCCAAACAACCATAAACCAAAACAAACAACCAACAATTTCAGAAAATAGATCAAATTCATTCTTATTTATTTCATTTCATAATATTTGTTGTTTGATTTATTTTCTTTCATATAGTGATTTATCTTTTTAATTTACTTTTTTTTCACTTATTTCTTACAATTTTTCAATTTCTCAGCATTTCAATTTATTTACTTAAGTTCATAATCATTTATTTATAATCCTTATCTTTCTATTATATTTACTCATAGTAACATTTTCAATTATACTTAAGTTTATAATAACAACAACGTCAAATTTTATTTATTAAAGAATTTCATTAAATACTTTCTTTACTTCAACTTTTACTTGTATAATATTGTATTGTATTTTCTTATTAAACATCGTAACTTTTATTATTGGGTAAGTTATATATATATATATATATATATATATATATATATATGCTTTTAAGAATGTAATTGAAAATCATACAAGTTTATCCTTTTTTTCATAGGCTACAAATTTCAAATTTCATTTAATACCATTTATAACTTAGCATTAAATCTCTTATTTCATTTAGGATTTCAATTATTAGTTAAATTCTATTTCACTACACTAACTGGAACTATCACTTAACGGAAACTTAAGAATTAAATATCAGGTTTAATTTCAAATCATTTTAAAATAATAGATAAATATATACTTACGATTTAAATATCCAATTATATTTAAAACAATTTAAAAACTTATATTTGTTTATCAAAATAAATCTGCAGTAAATCTACTACAATGGTCTTCCCACTTCGAAACTCGAAAATAAATATCGATGATGCATGCACTCATCACCGAAGTTATTTTCCAGCGACGGAAAGGGTAGTACAGAATTTATTTCTTTCCAAAATTTGTTTAAAGCAATTCTTTCAAATTATATTGAAATATTTATATCAGAAAATACTTCTAATAATATTATTACTATATTCCAAAATTATTCGAAAGAAAGTTTCAAAACCCTGGAACTTAAGTTCTAAATTCCCAATTTCCATTTATTTTATTTTAAATCTTATTTCAACTATTATTTATAATTTAATTACCTAACAACCAATATATTGCAACCAAATATATATCTTATTTAAAATTTTACTTTATATATCGAAAATATAATAGGCAAAATTATTCCATTCACCTATATTCAAAACAAATATTGTGTCAGTCTGTCCTATTAAGTGTTTAGAAGTCCTTATTGATGTCATAGCGTCCCATGCATCAACCAGAATTTATAAATACAAAACGGAAAAAATTAACACAATATCAAAACCTTTTTATAACACTAACAAATGCGCTCTCTCATATATATATATACACTCAACGACTCATCATGGGGTATTACTACCCTATTAATAAAGAGTCAGATCCCACAAAGCTAAGGTTTATCGCTAAACCTTGCTCTGATACCAGATGTAACATCCCGCCTTTTTGTACGCTTTAAATCGACGATAAACCACACACGTCAGACTTAAACCATACAGAAGGGCGGATTGTTATGGGGTAAATAAAAAAAGCAGAGAAAGAAAAAAACAAAACAGAATCTTGCAGCGGAATGATAAAATATAATAATCAAATATACAGTTCATGAAGCTGTTTTACACAATATTTGATTATACTTACATAATATATATCAGAGTTACACATACCAGAGAACAATAAATAATGCAGCGGAACAGTATGATGTAGTGGAATACTATAATAAATAATAACAAATCTTTGTCTTCGTCCTCCAGAATACGGTCTTCCAATCCTGAAATGCTCAGGCCGACCCGAGCGAATTGAAAAGACAAAAACACTCGAGTCGGAACTAAAAGTTCTTATGTAAGTTAAATCAACAATAAATAATACGAGTGGAACGGCGTCAGAGATGTTTACGGGATTTGACATCTCTTATCCAGTGTCTAATGTGAGTGCAGTAACTTAAGGGATGCTCCGGATTCACATCTACTAAGGATCCGTTAAACTATTTACTATGTAGTAATATTTTGCTATTATAATAGTGTCAATAGTAAAATAAATTTACTTTTCAATAGCATTAAGGGGTTACCCATATAGCCCTTAACACGTAATAGTGCCAATAGTCTGTACAGTACCGTAATACCCCATAATCGGAAGGCTACCAGAAGATACTCCATAGGTACGACACAAATCAAACTCGTACAAGGGGCGATAGGGTAGGTGACACGGCACAACTAGGCAATGCCAGGGTAGATATACCAATTATGCTTCCGGACCGGTGGTAGCGCGTAGTAGCTACTACCGCCCACCTCGAGCCACACCCCCAAATCAAAAATCAAAAGTGGCCACCAAATCAATCCAAAGTCAGAGTATAATATCGAAGGGATGTGTCCGATAAAAGGTGCTACCTTCTTAGCCCGTCAATCGGTCCTGTTTTAACCATCTTATGCCAACTCACGGGAGTCGGCTCCACGTATTTACCTCAAAGGAAACGCTGCCACCATCCTACTTTATTCTGGAATCTCCACCGTGTATACGGTTGTTAAAGTGGTTTTCGGAATTGGCAGAGAGTATGACAACTTCCGATCCCGGTCTTTTTAACAACCAAACGTTATTATAACACCACGGTCATTATAACATAATTATACTTCAAAACCAGAATATAATATCCATTTCAAAACCATATAAATACGATATCATTTCTGTTTTAAAAACCCAAATCAATATGATATTATTTTTATAAAAATCCAAATCAATATAATAATATTTTTATTTCAAATATATCTCTTTTCTAAAATCAGAGCACTTCCAAAATTATACTATTTCGAAACCAAATGCTTGAAATATAACCTTTCAAAACATAATACTTCGAATTTTATAGCTTCAAAACCATAACTTCCAAAGCTTAAATAGTTTGGATATTCAAACAGTATATAAAATAAAATAGTTTGAATTTAAAATTACTTTATAAAGTAAAATAATTTCCTCGACTTTACAATTTTATTCACTTTAAATTAAATCTAAATTCATAAATTTTCAACTCACTTTCAGTTTCAATAAACCCCTTCAATTTCAATATATTTCAAACTTTGAGTATTAAACAATTTCAAAACTAAGGTTGAAAATTGCTATTCAACAATTAAATGTTATTTAGTTTTGAAATATTTGCATAATAAATCCATAATCATTAAAATTAAACTCAAATTACCAATAACTAAATATTTCCTTCAATTTATTTATACTAGAAATATTCATTTAATTCATCTTGAATAAACATCCAGTTATAAATATCATACCTTTTAAAATTTTAAGTTTAATAAATTTTACATCAACTTATGGAGTTTAATTCTTAAATAAGCTCAATTTCAAATAAATTTCCAATTTACCTTCCGATCTTAATTTATTTAAATAATTATATCCTCTATATTAAAGTATGATTTAAATACTTAACCATATTTTATTTCAATAAAATCAATTTCCATTATTAAACTTATTGTTATTAAACAAATTAATACATATCTTAAATACATGAATTTAACTATATATAAAATATTTTTATATAATATCAAAAAAAATCCATATTTATTAAACCGTATAATTCTATCCAAAACCATAGAAATCATTTTCAAAATATATATATATATATATATACACACACCGACGGTGTCTGTATAAAATTTTCTATCCTATGGTCAAGTGATACGGATATTTATCATTTCAATCCGTAATTTAAAATAAAAATAAAAATACGGTTATATATCATTTCAAATCGCAAGCCCGAATGAAATAAAAATGCATAATAACTTGCAGTTTATAACAGTACAACATTCATTCATCCAATATCAGTCATCAGCCATTTATCACAATCATCGTCCAATTCAAACAATAACATCAATATAGAACAGATAGTAAATAACAGGTACTTACTGGCAGTTTATATTCAATAATAAATTAAATAACATTCTAATTTAATAAATTCAATTTAACTGGAATGATGATAAAAATATACCAAACAGCAATAAATAAATTTCTTATCACATTAGAAATTAATTTAACACACATATGAAATTTTAGAAGTTGCGAGTGGATTAAAACACTCACCTTTATACGAATCTGAAAATAATAGACTTCTGATCAATAGCTTCGCTCTATGTTTCCTTAGTCTCCTTCTTGACTGCTAGCTTTGTTCCGTAATTCTTCTTTTATTTCGATTTAATTTAATTTCCCTCCTTATTATATTAATATATATATATATATGTATTTATGTATGTATTTTTAAAAGGTTTGGAAAAGATTTGAAAAAGAAGAATTGAAAAAGAAAAGGATTAAAATGAGAAGAACTGAAAATGGAAGAGAAGATCAAGATTTGAAAAGAAAGAAGAAAGTTTGAAATAGAATAAAACTTGAAGAAGAAGAATATTTGAAGAGGAAGGAAAAATTAAAATGAGAGATAATAAGGAGATTTGAAGAAAAAAAGAAGAAGATTAGAATGGAGGCTGGAGTTTCATTTGCATCATATCTTATTTATAAGGTTAGAGTTAGGTTTATGGCCAAAGAAATTTGAAAAGAAAGGCCGCTATCAATTAGAAATAAATGAAATGATGTTTCAGTAAAATGAAGTTGGAAAATGAACGAAAAAGGAAAGTAAATATGAACAAACTTGGTATTGAAATATAGTAAATATGTACAGCCTTTTTAAAAATAGCAGGTATTAAAAAGAGGTAACTATTAATTAGAAAGGGAATGAATGGACCAACGCTATACTGTAAACAAATTTTTAGAATTCAAATTCCAAAACAATCATTCACTTAATTAATTTGTTAACCCAAAACATACCAAAATTAACATCCTTTAAAGATTTAATTAACACACAATAAAGGAAAATAAATTCTCTACACAAATTTGTGTCATAACTTAACATTGGTTTGTATTTATTACATTCACACCTTTAGTTATTACATTAATTCTCATTAATATACATTAAAGTTCATTTAATTTTAATTGATTCCCATTTTAATTATTAAACCAAATAAACGGATAACTTATAACAAGTGTTACCATGACTTTAGTTACATTTATGAATTCCCTATTATCAAGCAAATGTTACAATTCTTAAATACTTCTGCTTTTATTTAATTACCGTTAACTATATTATTATTATTCAATTAGCTAATTAAGTATTTACATTCGTTTCTTATATTTCAATTTCATAACCAATTATAACAATTTTCAATATTTCACTTGACCTTTCATTTTAATTTATCCATTTATTAAGTTTTACATTCATTACATTAGTGCTCCCATTCCATCCTTTGTTTATTGACTATCATATTTCCGTTTACTATATTTTGGTCAATTTTACACGTTATTTTTAATTAAAGTCTCAATTAATTTACTTGATTTCATTCCTTTTTTACACCACTTATTTCTTTACAAATAAAAACATTTCAATTCATCCTATTATCTTCATATCTTGTAATTATTGTCTTAAACTCATAAATGTAATACTAAGTTTCATTTTAATTTCAATTAACGTAATAATTAGATACTAAATTTCATTTAATTGCAATTAATCCAATTATTATCATCTTAGGTACCGTTTACTTTGGTATATATCCTAATACATTAACAAAACGTTAAATTAAGATTTATTGTAATTGATTACCAAAGTTTATTTAACACATTAAATAATTAAACAACCTATATTAATTGTCACCTATTTGCTTTTAATTGCATTTAAAAGTTTGTTACCTATCAACCCAGGTTATTATTCCATATATAACACTAATTTTATTCCATTACTATTTATGATACCGTTGCATTACATGCTTCAATATTTCCATTTTCATCTTTATTTCAATTGCATAATATTTAATTCCAATTGCTACAATAATTACACTTATTATAAATTAGATTTCAACGGAATGATTTGTTTGTCTTTCATTACACTAATATATTCAAATATCCATTTTTCCTTAATATTAATTACTATTTCCATTTATTATATTTGCCAAATATGTACATTAATTACGATTTATATTCTCAATTAATTTATTTACTTGGTTTCATACTTTTATTACATCAATTACTACCTTATAAATAAATTTACGTATCTTTTAAATTTACATTCACACTTTCCACTATTATATTAATTATCATTAAAGTAACATTTAATTACCCTTATTTGTAATTGGTAAATTAACTGGTAACAACTACCATTTGTCACCATTATCCCTTTATAATGCTTGTATGTTTATTCTTCACAAACAATTTCCATCTATCATATTATTTCACACATTAATACAATAATGACATTTGTTTTTATTATATTCCATTTATAACTAAGTCATAACATTTATTTATTTAATTGGCATGTTCATTCAAGTTCATTAATTATTAACTTGCATCAACATATTTCCTTAATTTACATCCAATTACTGTTAACAATGTGTTATTTCATTAATTAATTCAATACTTACCTTTATTTTCTCATATTCAATTTATATCCAGGTATAACACTTTCACTACTTCATTTATTAGAATTTTATTCAAATTACAAATAATTAGTTTTAATTACCATTGCTATATTTCATTCTTAACATTTACTTCAATATAAATTATAAAATTTTTATTTCTTTCTAAATTTAGTTATGAAAATCTTATTAATTTAACCAATTTAATTATTGAATTTTACGGGTCGTTACACACTCAGTGGCTACCAGCAGTTTTGTACACTTATTATTGATTTGGGACATCGCTGATCATAGGACTTATAAGAAACGATTATGGGAATCATAGGATCTTCATAGGGATAAGAGGTATTAAGTGGTTGTTTGAGGACCTGCTTCTTTCCTAATTGAGGTCTTAAATGGTCTGAATTATCGATTAGGAGCGGTAGTGAATATCTCGGGAATGGCCCCCTTTGGGTTTAAGGTATTAAGTGACTGACATAGTGTGTACCTCTCTCCTACAAAGAAGTATTAAATGTCCTAGTGAGATCCAAGCAATGTCAACTAGATAGTACCAGTGATGAGTCCATCTTTAGGGTTAGGTATTAAATGACAAAGACCTGTCTAGAATGTAGGTATTAAATGGTCAGGGGTCTGCCTAGTCCATATTAATAAGGTATTAAGTGGCTTGGGTGCTGTATCTCACATGGCTAAGACTTTAATGACGATAGATGTGTTTGGTTATTATGTATTATAAAGCCATAAATAATGGTCCAAGGTCTCTGTTGCTAGGACCAATAGACCAATGATGACGATGCTAGGATCCCACTTCATATTTGGAAGTATTAAGTAGTGATAGACTTATGTCAGTATTCTATACCTTGTGAGGGGAAGGTAGTGTTATCCCACCTTTTAGCAAGGCTAAGATACCCAAGAATTAACTGAAAATCAATGATTACTAGTCACAAATATCGATTATACATCATAGGTTCACTATGGATATCGATGAATGTCATCCGAGTCCGGATTGAGCTACAATTGACAAGACATGACAAGCAAAACCATGAAAGCCGACGTTTCAAATTCTAGGTCAATCAGAGTTTGTATGATCAAGATATGATCGATACAAGTTGAGAGAAACATGCCATTCGAATTGATATGTACGCCCTGTTCGTATCCATCAAGGAGCATCTAATTTTGAATCCATCCGGTTGAATTGATCTATGGTCATGCTGTTCGAATCCATTGAGTTCGTATCGATTAGAGTGAAACTATCCGTATCCATCGTTTTCGAATCGATCAGCAATGTCCACTTTGTATCCATCACGAATGCTCTGCTTCGTATCCACTCAACTTGGTCTTACTTCGCATCGATCACTCGGAGTCAATTCGTATCGGTCCCAATTGAGCAGTTCGTACCGATTGATTAACGATCGATACGAATGGACCATCGAACGATCGATACGAGACAGTACCTCCACATCAGTACGGAATGACCCCCAGCCATCGATGCAAACTAACCTGAAAACATCGATGCGAACAGAGCTACAAATCATCGATACGAAAGCTTTTAATCGATACAAAATAGAACACGAACCATCGATACGAACGAAGCGCAAATAAAGCTCGGTCAACTCGACATGAAAAGTGGATCGATCCGAAGAGTGCGCGCCACGTCAACCTGCTGGCACATGCCTGGATCGATTCGAATAGATCGACACGAATGATCGATTCGAACGCAACATCATTCATAAAAACGCAATATTGAATCGATCATATCTCGCAGTCCACAAGCCCAAATACTATGAGATTTTCACAGGAGCTTACGTACAAGCTAAGGAAGGTTCATTCCAAATTTTAATTTGGTTGGGCCAAATCTTGATCGATACGAAATTGGTTCGTATCGATCACGGGTCGAGCTGAAAGTTTGTGGGATCGATCGCACCCACTCACGTGTTAGAAGGAGTCTCTTGGAGTTTGAGCGAGATATTTGCATGGAGCGCCTATAAATAGCCCCTTAGAGCCTACAGAAAAAGGACTTTTGGATCCTACGCGTCCAGAATCTGTCAAAATCTCGATTGCACTCAAACCTCGCTGTTGTACTTGAATATAACTGCTGTAATTCACTGTAACCAGCAAGAACATCAATAAAAGATTATCGTTCGAAGTGGACGTGGGCCGGAGATAGCCGAACCACTATAAATCATGTGTTTCTGTTCATTACTTTCTATTATTTCATCTGGACAGAGATTTGTATTAGAATATTACTGATCTATATTCATACACTGGTGCTTTTATGATATTCGAGGTTTGTGACCAATTTTGGTGCAAGCACTTTGATGCTTTCACCGAGAATAACTAGCGCCCACTATACCAGATTCAGAGCCCGGATTTGAAGGCTTAAGGTCAGATCTAAAAAATCATTACAAGGCAAACAAGTAGAAGACAAATAGCCGAGAGAAGCCAACAATGGGGGAGTCAAGAGGCATCCTCTAGAGCTGGAGAAGGACAAACTTCGATCTACATCACCAGGGAAGAGATGGAGGCTATGGAGGATTCAATACATGAAAGATTATTGAAAAGTCAACAAGAGGTGATGCAAAGCTTCTTTGAGCAGATGAGAGCAGCTGGAGCACAGAACCTTGGACCGACTACAGTGGTTGCAAATGCGGGACAAGGAGCTAAAGTAACAGAGACCAATGGAGGTCAGATCTAAGGCCAGAACGTAGAGCCTGAAGGCAATCAACAAGGACCTAGGGGCAGACCCACAGGATCTGACACTGGAAGACCCATAGATAGAGCTCAACAGGGTAGAGCCAACGCTAACGTTAATGAGCCACATGAAGAATATTACCTAGAATCCCCTTCGAGACCTGGGAGGTAGGATAGAAATATTCCAAGGGGACAACCCCTGTATGGAGACAAAAGAATGGCTGGATTAGTGCGACGAATTATGAGAGGAGGATTGTCGACCGGAGGATTAGAGGAAGTTAGTCGCTCCGAATATCAGAAATGCGAGAAACCCTCCAAAGTTCAAGTTACCCATGCTGGACCCTTATGACGGAAAGTCAGATCCGACCATGCATATTACCAGATATATCAGGCATATGGAAGTGCTGGGGGCATCTGAGAAAGTGATGACACTATGTTTCCCTTTATTCTTATCAGATTTGGCTGCGCTTTGGTTTAGGCAGCTAGAGAATGGATCGATTAGAACATGGGGCAAGCTAGTGGAACGCTTCATGAGGCAGTTTAGGGTCCACGTGACACGACCCAAGAGTGTGATGACTTTAGCTTCGATAAAACAGAGGACCGGAGAGTCCATAAGAGATTTTCTATTATGATTCAATGCAACGGTGGCTTTAGTAGATCGTCCGGATCCATCGATGATTTTGATAGTGGCGGTAGCAGGAGTTGCCGAAGGTACAGAGTTTAAGGATTCTTTGGCAAGAAATCCACCACAAGACCTTGGAGAATTCTATCATGAAGCTGAAAGATTCATTCGGCTGGAAGATTCACACGCCGAGAGGCGAGAGACAAACGCTGTGCAGGGCGAAGGAACCGCCAAAGAAAAAACCTAGAACAGACAAAGGGAAGCGAAAGCAGGATGACAGATACGATGGTCCTGACAAACGAAAGAAATTTCGAGAGTCCAGATTCAGGCAATACACAGACTTAATGGCAAGCTTGGAACGGATTTACATGGAGACTCGGGGGCAACTCCCCTATCGAAAATCACCCAGGAGGGATCCCACAGAACGGGAACGTAGGAGTGGAAAGTATTGCCTATTCCATGAGATGGAAGGGCATACTACCGATGAATGCCACCATTTGAAGGATGAGGTGGAAGAGCATGCCAGAAGTGGTAGATTACCATAATACACCAGAGATCGTAGAGCGACCGCAGGACCTGAGCAACTACCGCCTCCACCTAACAGAACTGATCATGGATCGGGATTACGACTCGTCACTAATTGATTATGATGGCAAGGGACAAGTTCAGGATTTGGACTTTGGTTGATTAGATTCCTTAGATTTGATTTTAAAATAAACGACTATTCCACTTACACATGTACGGGAACCAGAGCGATCCCCACGCATGCTTTGAGATGGTAATAGACCGCTCTGCCCGAAGAGGCAATGTCTAGTTTATCCTATTATTTGAGATTGAACGTCTAGGATTTGAATTTAACAAATGAACTTGAATTTCTCGAAATACACCTTTGACCGGAGAGTTAAAGGATGAATATTGTAAACCATCTTGAAAACGATAGCTTTATGACCCTACCCAGAGAGGCAGGGTTCGAAGGGCAGGAAGTGAGTTGCTTCGTCGGAGAGCGACGGGATCAACTCACTTAACGTCGTTCCCCATTCACCGAAGAGTGATTGGATCGAAGTTCGATAAGAGCCTGGAGTGGCCATGATTGGCCTAGGATTTAGGCCATAAAATCGCTTAATGTTCAGAGACACCGAACCGGAGTGTGGGGGGTGTTGCCGCTTCGCCAGAGAGCGACAGGATCGGCTCACTCGACACTGTTTCCCCTTCACCGAAGAGTGACAGAATGGGATCCAGCAAGGGCCCGAAGAGGCTATAATCGGTGTAGAAAGGCCAAGACATCGCTATATGCCCTCACTGGGGCCGGAGTGCAAGGGATAGAAAGCGACGTCGGAGCACAACATGATCTTTCTATTCGGTCGCTAAGTCTGGAATAGACTTGGCAAGGGTCCGGAGTGACCAGTGATAGTCCAGAGAGGCTGTAGAATTTGATTATTGATTTCTGCAAGTGGAAATGGGTATTTATTCGGCTTCGAACAGCCACAAACTCGATTGACAACACTATAGCTATGAATAAAACATGAACTCACTGCATTTGACTTAAAGCTATTAAAAACACACCTTTTACCAAAAGGCATGCTTTGGGGGGCAAAATGTTATCCCACCTTTTAGCAAGGCCGAGATATCCAAGAATTAACGGAAAATTAATGATTACTAGTCATAAATATCGATTATACATCACAGGTTCACTATGGATATCGATGAATTTCGTCCGAGTTCGGATTGAGCAACAATTGAAAATACATGACAAGCAAAGCCGTGAAAGCCAACGTTTCAAATTCCAGTTCAATCGGAGTTCGTATGATCGAGATATGATCGATACAAGTTGAGAGAAACAAGCCGTTGGAATTGATACGTACGCCCTGTTCGTATACATCAAGGACCATCTGATTTCAAATCCATTTGGTTCGAATCGATCTATGGTCGCGTTGTTCGAATCCATTGATTTTGTATCGATCAGAGTGAAACTATTCGTATCCATCGTTTTCGAATCGATCAGCAATGTCCACTTCGTATCCATCACGAACGCTCTGCTTCGTATCCACTCAACTTGGTCGTACTTCGCGTCGATCACTCGAAGTCAATTCGTATCAGTCCCAATTAAGCAGTTCGTATCGACTGATTAACGATCGATTCGAATGGACCATCGAACGATCGATACGAGACAGTACCTCCATATCGGTATGGAATGACTCCCATCCATCGATGCGAAGTAAACTAAAAACATCGATGCGAATAGAGCTACAAATCATCGATACGAAAGCTTTTTCATCGATACGAAATAGAACATGAACCATCGATACGAACGAGGCGCAAATAAGGCTCGGTCAACACGACATGAAAAGTGGATCGATCCGAAGAGTGCGCGCCACGTCAACCTGCTAGCACGTGCCTGGATCGATTCGAATAGGTCAACACGAATGATCGATTCGAATGCAACAGCATTCATAAAAACGCAATATTGAATCGATCATATCTC
This sequence comes from Allium cepa, assembly GCA_030765085.1. Lineage (NCBI taxonomy): Eukaryota > Viridiplantae > Streptophyta > Magnoliopsida > Asparagales > Amaryllidaceae > Allium > Allium cepa. The sequence continues at coordinate 734,415,209 of CM060943.1, forward strand.
GTAGTCCATGTAACGAACCGTATTTTACGTATCGATAAAATCGTAAAATAGTTGCATTAGGTCGTTAGTATTGCTTGAGTCGTTTTGAACCTAGGTGGTAGGGTTTACGGCTTAAGGGGTTAGGCCGTGCAATAGCTAGCTCGTGGGTAGCCTAAGTCGTTCGGAATTGAGTCGTATGGAGGCATAAGTCGTGACCGACATAGTGCTTAGGTCGTGTGATAGCTTGAGTCGTGTAGGAGATAAGTCGGTTGTATGACTTAGTGGTGTTGAGCGACTTAAGGTGTTGGTCGAGTTAAGGTGTAGCGGGTTAGCAAGTTACGACTTAAGAACTGGGACGAGCTAGCGTGTTGGTGGAGTTAGCGGGTTAATGGTGAGCGACTTAGTGCTAGGGCTTAAGTCGTATGACCGAGATAAGGATGTAGCGACTTAAGTAGGTTAGGTCGTGAGTCGTTTGGGACGACTTAACGGGTTAGCGTGTTAGTGCTAGACCGAGTTAAGATAGTGACCGACTCATAGGATTAACGACTTAAGAAGACAGGCCGACTTATAGTAGTTATAGCGAGTTAGTGAGTCTACGACCTAGTGGTTAACGTGTTAGGACTTAGGTCGCTAAGTCGTAAAGTGGTTGAGTCGTTTTCCCTGATGAGTCGTAGGTCGCGAGGGTTGTTAGTCGCGTGAGTACTTAACCCAGTTAGATCGTAAACCGTTAGGTCGTGTAAGTCTTTAGGTCGCATAGGTGATAAGTCGTTCGAAGGCCTGAGTCGTTAGGTCGTAAGTCGTGGGTTAGGTCCATACGGCTTAGGACTTAGGAAGGGATGCGCGCAGGAGTTAAGTCGCGCATAGGTTGTGAGCCGTTGAGTCGTGCCTGTGTTGAGTCGTGTGTGTGTCGAACCGTTTGTCGTTGAGTCGTTAGGGGCTTGAGTCGTGGACGACTCATGGGTTAGGTCGTGGGCGACTTAAGGGGGGACGACTCAGGGGGGTTTCAGCCTATAAATAGAGGGGTTTGGCTCACTTTTTGGCACCAGATTTTGAAGCGACGAAGTGCTGCCATTTTGAGAGCTCGACTACAACACTTCTTCACTTCTTTTCTCCACTCTAATCTAGTGATTCCATCCATCTAAATTGAAGATCAAATCGAAGATCCAAGAGCCAAAGTTGAAGATCTTCATCCAACAAAGAGAGATTTCATCGATTGAAGTGAGATTTTGCCGGATCAAGCTTGGTTCTTTGCTGTCCAGATCTGGAGTTGATTGTTTTTGAGGTGTTTAGGTGATTCGGTGAGTGGTAGTTATCTCTCACACGGACCCAAGGGAGTATATTGGATTGGTGGCTTGTTTATGTGTTAAAGATAGTGATTTCTTGCATTTTCCTTAAGTCTGCATGTAGATCTATCACCTATGAAGTTTTGATATCTATTTTACTACATGTTCACTTATGCAAGTTCATTCATCAAGTTATAGAGACATTTGCCTATGATTCATACTTGTTAGATTTGGACACTTTAATTACCAAATTGCCATTATTGTTGTAATTGCTTATTAGATCTTGTTGAATGTTTGATTGCTTGGATTAATGATTGATTTATGATTGATTTGATTGTTTCAAATTAGATAGTAGTTGATTTGAACAAGTTGGTCGAAGATGATTCAAAAGCTAAGTGGAAAGGCTCTTGAATGGTGAAAGCTGCTTGTGGCATATGAAGCGGATGTGGAAGCTCATATGGATAGATTCGATGGTGATGGACTTTGCCATGATGCGATGGGGCAAACCATGATGTTGAGATGGGACTTTGCTATGATGCGATGAAGCAAAGCATGATGTGTGAAGCCTTGGTTTAATCCAGACGGGATCATCCCAAGCATGTTGATAACTCGGTGATGCGGTCCGGGTTGGTTGATAATGGTGGGCTCGAGAGGCGCTTGGGCCAGTATGAGAATAGTCGTCGAGGAGGATGACTAGGAGGCTTGGATCTTATCGTTATTGAAGGTTCTAGCATGCTCAAAGCAAGAGTACGTTGGAACGGGTCACGATGACGTTCCAGACACGGGTCATGATGACGTGTTAGTACTCTGGGCAGATGCGATAGTCCTAGGCACGGGTCATGATGACGTGCGGAGTTATGTCTAGAACCGGGGTTGCCATTAGCCCTTGACGGACGGCTGAAAGAAGGTGCCGGTCATTCAATTAACGGTGATATCGAGGCAATGTTAACAGTGATAGCCAGAGTCATGGATGTTTGATTGTACCATCATTCGGTCTCAAGAGCGGTGTTTTTCTGGGTGCTTATCTGATCTTGGTTTAAGCCTTGGGGGTTTGTATTTGGAAAACATCGACCTTGACTCGAGTGATAATTACTTTACTTAAACTGTCTGCTTTGCTATGCTTGTTTATGCTTAGTGGGTCTGGGAGCTATCACTGTGGAAATGAGGTGGAGTGGGATGGTTGAGTTCATATTCCTTTTATCCTTTATGCTCTTTTGGTATGTTTGATAGTTAATTTACTGCTCACTAAGACTGTTGTCTGACTCAAGGTTTTATGTTCAACTCTTATTACCTTGGGCTGTTCATCCATGTTGGGATGGGCAGACTAGGTAGCAGGTGACAGGTGCTGCTCTTAGCTACCAACGCCGTTGATGACGAAGACGAGCTGGAGGCTAGCATATTGGTTTTCTTACTATATGTACTGGATATTCCGCTGCTTGTATATGTGTTAGAGTGCTATGTAGTGAGGCTTGATGTATTGATTGTTCAGATGTTTGTATCAAACCTTTATGAAGTCTATGTGATGATATTCTGTTATGAGCTTCACTATATACATATATTTCTCTATTGTATTTTGTCTATGCGCTGTGAGTTGTACGATAGAGTTTCTGTTTTATCTTACCCTGGCTATCGTCCATGGCTGCCTGGCACGTCTTTCAGCGCACCATTCCCTCGTTTAGTGCGGGAGTCATGGGCGGTCGTCACATTTGGTATCAAAGCTTTGGTTAATCGATTTTAGCCAACGCTCGCTTACGTAACTACGTATGAGGGACGTAATTGTAATTTTGATGGATGATTACTATATATAATATAGTAGTTTAGAAGGATTTGAACTCCTTATGTAGTTGTTTCTCAAGGTGTTCTAAGTCATTCCTTTTTGTAGATATTAAGGATGAGTCGAAGAGGGAGACCAGCTGCTAGGGAAGGCCGTGCTGTTGAGGGTGCTGCTGATTATGCTCCTATGTTTGAGGCTATGATGACTTCGATCATGAGGAGGATGCCAGCTCTGGGGCCATCAGTAAATGTTGGAGTTCAGGTTCAAGCTCCAAGACCAGTGGATTTTGCTAAGTTGTGTAAAGACTATACTGCTCTCGGAGGAAAGGTTTTCTTGGGAACGGAATCGACTATTGAAGTTCAGAGATGGATAGATGTTTGCAGAAGGATCTTTGGTGACTTGGGAATTGAGGATGCAACTAAAAGGAAGCTTGCATCGAGACAGCTTCAGGGAAGAGCTGCTGATTGGTGGGGTTCTATCACCATTGATACTCCAGAGGAAGAGATTACTTGGGAGCAATTCCAAGTTAGATTTGAAGCTAAGTTCATTTCTACAGCTCAGAAGTCTGTTTTGTTAAGAAGTTTGTGGAGCTCAAGCAAGGTGGGAGACCAGTTCTTGAGTATGTTTCTGAGTTTGAAGCTTTTTCCAAGTATGCTCGGTCGTATATTGAATCTCCCTACCAGAAGAACGAGAAGTTTGTGACAGGCTTGGACAGTTATCTTGGGAGGCAGTTGGTGGATCATCTGGACGATCCTTTTGAGAAGCTTGTGGAGAAAGCTCTCAGGCACGAGAGTTTGTTTCCTAAGAAAGGGTCTGTTGTTGCTGTGACCAAGGAAGAGTCCAAACCACAGCAGGGTGGAAATAAGAAGAGGAAGCAGCAACAGCAGAAGGGTAAGGATGGCCAGAAGAAGCCAAAGGGTGAAGTGACCTGCTACAATTGTCGGCAGAAGGGCCATCTCTCCAGGGATTGCAAGAATCCAAAGGTACTGTTGAAGTGCTACAACTGTGATAAGTTAGGGCATATTAGGAAGAATTGTCCGGAACCACAGAAGGACAAACAGATTGTGCAAGCTTATGCTTTGGGGGCTATTCCATCATCTTCGAAAGCTCCTACTGTGGAAGAGAAAGGGAAGAGTGTGGTGGTTCAAGGTACTCTTTCCATATGTGGTGTTCCAGTTAGGGTGTTGTTTGATACTGGGGCATCGCATTCGTTTGTTTGTGATGATCTTGTAGGCCGGTTGGGTTTGGAACCGGAAATTATTGATAGACCATTGGTTGTGACTAATCGAGTTGGGGGTTCGTCTTGTTTGTGTATGGTATGCCGTGGTCTAGTTGTATCGAGTCATGATTGCTCTTTTGTTTGTGATTGTTTTGTTCTGAACTTTGCGGGGTTCGGAATTATTTTGGGTATGGACTGGCTTAGGAAGTATGCGGCAAAGGTTGATTGTGAGAAACTGGAGGTGACAGTCGGGAATGTGGAAGGGCGAAAGATTGTGATACGATGTAAGCATAAAGAAGGCGTCTTCATGGGCTTCATGTATTCGCTGGTTGTTCCACGGGATGGACTGTCATCGATGCCGGTTGTGAATGGATTTGAGGACGTCTTTGACGAGGTCAAAGGGTTACCGCCGCATAGGGAGATCGAGTTTCGTATCGATCTAGTTGAGGGAGCCAGACCAGTTGTGATGCCTCTTAGACGGATGGCGCCGAGAGAACAACAAGAGCTGAAGGTGCAGGTTGATGACCTTTTTCGGAAAGGATTCATTCGGTGTAGTGTGTCCGAATGGGGTGCACCAGTTGTGTTCGCAACCAAAGCAGATGGATCGTTGAGGTTGTGTGTGGATTATCGTGAGCTGAATAAGGTGACTAAGAAGAACAAGTATCCATTGCAGAGAATAGATGACTTGTTTGATCAGCTTCACGAGGCTAAGGTGTTTTCTCAGATGGATTTGGCAACGGGATTTCACCAGTTGAGAGTGGCTAAGGATAGTGTGCCGAAGACTGCTTTTAGGACACCATCCGGGTTTTATGAGTGGTTGGTAATGCCGTTTGGATTGACCAATGCACCAGCATATTTTGTGGATCTTATGAATAGAGTGTTCAGAGATCAGTTGAACAAGTTCGTACTTGTGTTCGTGGATGATATTTTAGTTTACTCCAGAAATGAAGAAGAGCACAAGACGCACTTGCGGATTGTTTTGGAAATCTTGCGGAAACATCAGCTGAAGGCTAAGTTTTCGAAGTGTCACTTCTGGAAGAGTGAAGTGAGGTTCTTAGGCCATGTTATCTCTGGAAATGGAATAGCGGTTGATCCCGCTAAGGTGGCAGCAATCTAGGATTGGGTTAGACCTAAGAATGCATCTGATGTGAGAAGTTTTCTTGGATTAGCAGGATATTATCGTCGGTTTATCAAAGACTTTTCCAAGATAGCTGCACCGTTAACAGGATTGACGAAAAAGAACCAAGTGTTCAGATGGGATGATAAGTGTGAGCAAGCTTTCGTAATCCTGAAAGAGCGACTGACAAATGCTCCTGTTTTGACTATTCCGAGTGGGAATGATGAGATGGTGGTTTACACCGATGCATGTGGTACTGGACTTGGAGCAGTGCTAATGCAAAAGGATAAAGTTGTTGCGTATGCAAGTCGACAACTGAAGCCGCATGAAAGGAATTACCCGACTCATGATTTGGAGTTAGCGGCGATTGTTTTTGCTCTGAAGATGTGGAGACATTATCTATTGGGAGTTCGATTCGAGTTGTTTACGGATCATAAGTCGTTGAAGTATCTGTTCTCCCAAAAGGATTTGAATCTTCGGCAGCAACGATGGCTAGAGTTCTTAGCATCATATGATTTTGGAATAGCCTATACTCCGGGAAAAGGTAACGCAGTGGCCGATGCGTTAAGTCGAAGACATGCAGGATTGGGAGCCATGTTTTCGGAATGGAAGAGTCTCGAGTATTTGGCTGGATTTGACTTCAGGCCTAGATGTGAATTGGAACCTGAGATGTTGGCAAACTTATCGATAAGACCTACTCTTGTGGAAAGGATTGGCGAGAGCCAAAAGCGAGATGATATGCTTGTCAAGATTATCCGTGATTTGGAATCTGGATTGAATCCAAAAAAGGATAAAGGATTTGAAGTCGATCGAGAGGGTTGGCTTCGGAAACAAGGACGACTAGTTGTTCCCGATATAGATAGATTGAGAGATGAAGTTCTGAGGGAAAGTCATCACTCGAAGTTGACGATTCATCCAGGTGGAAATAAGATGTATCGGGATATTAAGAGAACCTATTACTGGGAAGGTATGAAGAAGGATGTTGGAAATTTTATTTCCAAATGTATGAACTGCCAGTTGGTGAAGGCTGAGCAGAAGAAGCCCAGTGGATTGCTTCAGCCATTAGAGGTTCCTACATGGAAGTGGGAGCAGGTATCGATGGTCTACCTAGAACCAGGGAAGGGAATGAAGGGATTTGGGTCATCATAGATCGTTTGACTAAGAGTGCAAGATTCATTCCTGTTCGATCAACTAGGACTGCATCGAAGTTGGCTGAGCTGTATGTTAAGTGGATAGTTCGATTCCATGGTATTCCGAAGAGTATAGTGAGTGATCGAGATCCATTGTTCACTAGCGGATTTTGGAAGAGCTTCCAGGAAGTTTTGGGAACCGAGTTGTGTTTAAGTACAGCTTATCATCCCCAAACAGATGGTCAGACCGAGAGAGTCAACCGAGTTTTGAAAGATCTCCTTAGAGCATGTGTTATGGATTTCGGAGGATCATGGGAAGATCATCTTCACTTGGTGGAATTTGCGTACAATAACAGTTACCAGTCAAGCATTGGTATGGCACCATATGAGGCATTGTATGGAAGACCGTGTAATTCCCCGACATGTTGGTTGGAAGTTGGGGAAAAGTTGATGCTTGGGCCAGAGATGATTCGTCAGACCTCGGATTGTATAGAGATCATTCGACGACGAATGAAGGCAGCCCAAGACCGTCAGAAGAGTTATGCCGATAATCGTCGAAAAGATTTGGAATTTGACGTAGGTGATATGGTTTTTGTGAAGATTTCTCCTCTGAAGAATGTTATTCGATTCGGGAAGAAAGGAAAATTGACTCCAAGATTTGTTGGACCATTCCCGATCATCGAGCGAATTGGAAAGCTCGCCTATAGATTGGAGCTACCGAAAAAGATGGCGGGTGTGCACAATGTTTTTCATGTATCTTATCTACGGAGGTATGTGCACGACTCGAATACGGTGGTTTCTGCTGATAGCTGTGAAGACTTGGAGGTTGACCCAGTTGTTACGAGACCTCGTAAGCCGCTTCGTGTTGTTGAAACCGACACGAAACAGCTTAGGAGGAAAACGATCACGTTGCTCAAGGTACAATGGAGTGATGATGTTGACGACTGTACATGGGAGGAGGAAGAGAGGATGAAGGCAGCTCATCCTGAACTCTTTGATGTATGGCCCTAAGGTGTCGTGACATCTCACGAATTTGTAGCTTGTTCTAAGTCTTAGAATTCTGCATGCTAGGCTAGTAATTGGATGCATGGTTTGTTGATTGCTATGGATGGTAGGCATGCGGAATAACTTTGGTTGCTCTTGTTTGTTTGGAATTTCGAGGGCGAAATTCCTAAGGGGGAGAGAATGTAACGACCCGTATTTTACGTATCGATAAAATCGTAAAATAGTTGCATTAGGTCGTTAGTATTGCTTGAGTCGTTTTGAACCTAGGTGGTAGGGTTTACGGCTTAAGGGGTTAGGCCGTGCAATAGCTAGCTCGTGGGTAGCCTAAGTCGTTCGGAATTGAGTCGTATGGAGGCATGAGTCGTGACCGACTTAGTGCTTAGGTCGTGTGATAGCTTGAGTCATGTAGGAGATAAGTCGGTTGTATGACTTAGTGGTGTTGAGCGACTTAAGGTGTTGGTCGAGTTAAGGTGTAGCGGGTTAGCAAGTTACGACTTAAGAACTGGGACGAGCTAGCGTGTTGGTGGAGTTAGCGTGTAACATCCCGCCTTTTCGCACACTTTAAACCGACACACGTGCCAATTCAAAGCATACGCAAGGGCGGATTGTTATGAGGTAAATAAGAAAAACAGAGAAGAAATAAAACAAAATAGAATCTCACAGCGGAAGGATAAAATATAATAATCAATATACAGTTCATGATAACTGTTTACAAAATATTTATTTTACTTATACAATGGATATCAGAGTTACACATACCAATACAATCAATGCAGCGGAAATTTAGAGTGTGGTGCAATACTATAAATAATATAATACGGATTCTTCGTCTTCGTCTTCGTCCTCCAAAGCTAAAATCTTCGATCCTGAAACGCTGGGACTGACCCGAGCGAATTTGAAAAGACAAAAACACTCGACTCAGACTAAAAGATCTTATGTAAGTTAAATTAACAGAAATAAATATGAGTACAGTAACTCAAGAGATGTTCGGGATTTACATTTCCTAAGGATCCGTTAAACTATTTACTATGTAGTATATTGCGCTATTATAATAGTGTCTATTTATAAAATAAACTTACTTTTTAATAGCGTTAAGGGGTTACCCATATAGCCCTTAACACAAATAATGCCAATAGTCTATACAGTACCGTAATACCTCCTGATCGGGAAGCTACCAGAGGATACTCCATAGGTACGACACAAATAGAAACTCGTAGTAAAGGCTCGGTATGGTAGGTGACACGGCACAACTAGGCAATGCCAGGGTAGATATACCAATTGCTATCCAGGCTGGTGGAAACGCGTAGCAGCAGTTACCGCCCACCTCGGACTAACTCCCCAAAAATCAAAATATAGAAGTGGCCACTGAATAAATACAAAATCAAAGTATAATATCGAAGAGGAGGGTCCGATCAGAGGAATGACCTCATTGGCCTGAGAATCGCTCCTGTTTTAGCCACCTTATGCCAACTCACGGGAGTCGGGTCCACGTATTTACCTTACAGGAAACGTCGCCACCACCTACTTCATTCTGGAATCTCCACCGCGTACATGGTTAGTCAAAGTGGTTTTCGGTATCGACAGAGAGTATGTCCATATCCGATCCCGGTCTCTTTGCCAACCCATCGTTATTATAACACCGCGGTCATTTAAAATAGGTTATACTTTAAAAATCAGAATAAACATTCCATTTCATAACCATGAATACGATATCATTTCAAAACCCAAAACCATATTTTATCACTTATCCCAAATATAATTCTTTTCCAAAATCATAATGCTTTAACTTCATAACGTCTGAAAATCAAATATTTCAAAGCATAATATTTTGAAAATCATAATTTAAAACCATAACTTCTAAAAACTTGAATGGTTTGGACATTCAACGGTGTATGAATTAAATGGTTTAACTTAAATGTTACTTTGTAAAGAAAATAGTTCTCATGGATTTACAAATACATTTCTTTATTAAAGTCTAAACCAAAATTTATATTATCTCTCTCAAGTTCCAAAACCACTTCAATTTATTTATATATACGTATATCCATTTTGAGTATCAATATTTCAAACTAAAGTCGGATTTTATGCTTTCAACAAATCAATTGTTCTATTAATTAGTCTTGAATATTCATATAAAATCCATAAATAATAAGACTTCAATTTCTAGTAATAAAATATATATATTTTTCCCAATTCAAATTATACTAGAATATTCATTTCAATTTATTTTGGGAAAAATCCAATTATAAATATCATATCTTAAAATTTCCAAACTTAACATTTAAACATATGATATAAATTATTAAACTCCATTTTCTTAATTTTCTTCCATTTTTAATAAAGATTTTTATACACCTTTTAATTTCAAAATTTTCAACTTCATATGTATATATATATGGAAGAAAAATATTTATACAATATAAAATTTAAGATTATTATAAACCGTATTCCATCCAAACCATAGAAATCACGTAAAAATAGTTATATATAGACCGTGGTGCCTGTATAAAATTTTCTATCCTATGGTCAAGTGATACGGATATTTATCATTTCAATCCGCAATTTAAAAGATATAAAAATTTGCGGTTATATATCATTTCAAACCACAATCCCGAATGAAATGAAATATGCATGATAATTTGCAATTTAATGATATCCAATAAACATCCATTCATCAACATCATCCATCATCCAAATCGCAATCATCAATCAATATCAATCAATAACAATATTATTTTTGGTACTACATAACAGGTAATACTGGCAATTTTATTCAAATTAAATTTAACAGCTATTAATCTACAGTCTATATTCAGAAATAAATTATATAACTGTTAACTAGCAGTTCATATACAAACAAATAAATTTTAACTGTAAATTTATACGCAATAAATTAATTAAATTAACAGTTAAATTAAATAAATGCAATTCAACAGATATGAATAAAATAAACATGCCAAATACTCATAAATAAATTTCTATTCATTTCTAAAATTAATTTAAACAAACATAAAAGCTTCTAGTAGTTGTGAGTGGGTTAAAACACTCACCTTTTGAATTTAAATCGAATTTAAATTCGATTTAAACCCAAAAATTTGCCCTTTTCGGAATTCGTCCAAACCAGCGTCATCAAATCCGGAATTAAATTACGATCCTAACAAAAGAAATTTCGTATGAATCCGACTTCGTATGAGAAAGTTATGGCGAAAAATGATGATTGAATTCAAAATTGAAAATAAATAAAACGACACACAAACCATATAGATGCGATCCCCATCGTCCACTCTACAAAACCCAGAAAAGGTTTGACGATCCGACGAAGTTTGCGACGACGATGATGAATGGTCACGGACTGTTTGAATTAATTCTGGTCAAACGAATGCTCAAAACATAAAACGAATTGCACCAGTAGATTACGTGCCTCGAGAACATTAACATATATTTTTTGTGGAATTTTTCTGAAGTGTTTGCATTTTCATTGAAATTTGGATTGAAGTAGATCTGAGTTTTGCAACCATTTGAGGAGGATAAGGAGATGAAGAAATGAATATACAGCAAATGACAATAGGATGGAGCTAGGGTTTATAACTGTATATATATATATTAAATTTCCAAAATTTAATTAAATTTACTTTCCATTATTTATTGTCAATTAGATTGATTTATCATTGGATTCATATTTCAATATGTAAATATCCCTAATTTCATCTGCACTTATATTTACATAGTTTCTAAATATTAAATTTCAAATATTACTTCATTTAACGTTACGTATTTATTATTTATTACTTGCTGCAGTTGATTACAATTATACTTAATATACTAAATAGATGGTAAATTTTGAATACTTGTTATCATTAACGTTTTATTTCCACTTACAAAATAAATGAAATTATTACATAAACTCCCTTAATTAAGTCAACCATTATCTTATATAACTTAACTGGTAATATATATACCCAATTGCCCTAATTGGTTTATAGTTATCAGCTAAATACATACTAACTTGTAAATAAATTCGTTTAATTGCAAATGGATCTGATCAAATTTAATAGATTGAATAGATGGGTAAGCAAATAATAAATTTTCCTTTTTGTCAAATTCAAACCCATTCCTACTTAATTATCAATTACAATTTATTACGAAACATTGATTTTATGCAGTTACCTTTTATTTGCGTAGTATTACATCAATTCCTATAACCTTGGATTCATTCCCAATTCACCAAATTCAATTAATTACACTTTACAAATGTGTTTCCAATATATAGGTATTGCCCAAGTTAAATTTATTAGCTAACTCATATTAATAAACAAATGACTTATATGAATGATTAAAATTTTCAATTATCTCACTTTACTCCTAAACTTCTGTTATTTAATAATTATTGCTTAGAACCTGATTTTTATCTTCCCATTATCTATTTAATTCCTTCTAGAATCACAGCTAATATTTGTCATCCCTTCATTACCCAAATGTTCTTATCCCATCAAATTTTAAGTTATCGAAATATTAATTGTCAATTTCTTTAATTGCACTAAATTTATCTATTAAAGGTTGCACTTAACCCAAATACATAAAACTTGCCCAATTTCTCCTTAAATCAATAACCTTCATATACAAATATGTTTATCATAAATTTTATCTACTCTTCCTTTTTAGGTAATGTCCTATATATTAGATTTCCATGTAATTTGCAATAAATCATACTCGTAGTTATATCACATTAAATGAATAAATAAGTGTTGACTCTATTCTTTTGATTCAACATTGGTTTACGTTATATTTCATAAATATTTCTACATACATCAGGATTTTTTAAAAATGGTTGTAACGTGAAATCTCGTCTACTTCCCATTTTATATTTAAGGCTTCTAAAACCGATTCATATCATTTCTCTAGTCCAAATTTTATTAATATAACCTTAAATTTAATTTATTCCTATCGATGTAATGGTTAAACACAAATTTCACTTATTTGCAATAAATCCACAAATTGGATTTCAAATTTTCAAATAAATAAATAAATTTTAGTTTATCACTTCTTAAATACCCAAACGTCAATGCCTTAATTTAAACTGCATTTATTACATTTTATAAAAATCCTCCATCTTAAGTGACAAATCAAAACTACCCTAACTACACAAATCATCGTATTATAAAGATATTTACACTATCCTCCATTTATTACCTTAATTTATTTAAGGTAACCTTAAATTAATATCTATTGCAATGATTTCAAATTATTATTCCCCCATTCCTTTTTAATTTCAATAACGCCAAATTTAACCGTTATATTCTCTTTATTTATGCGATAAATGCAATTATTGAATCTAATACTCCATTTAATTAATAGATCCTGCTTCCTAGAATCTATATCAACAATAGGTCAAATATATACATAGAATTAGCCTTAACTTCACCTAAAAGAATTAGCTATTTCAACTACCGCACAAAACTACGCTACTGCACTATTTAATCAAATAAATTAATTGAACTTAAATCAGCATAAAGGTTATAAAATTATAAATGTAATCTTAATAAATTCATTTATTGATTTAGACTCTTTCTATACAGTAATTAACCTATTTGTGGGTATAAATAACTTTGAAATTATATTACATCTCATTAGTGCGCGTTTTATTTCCTATAACTTCTCCTTATTTAACTATACCCATTAACAACCAAAAAAATTAAATTAGCTTTATTTCAATCTATTTCCCTTCTTAACTAGATAAAATAAATGGTTAACCTAAACACTTGTTATCCTTTGATATATTCAAATTCACTTCCAACATTTATTAACAAAATGTTGCCATAGGTTTAGATTTACATAAATAAATTATATGAATAGGTAGAAAAATTGGTAATCCGCAAATGCCCAATATACACGCATTAATTACTACCTATTGTTAGAATCCATTTATTAATTTACTAGTTAATAACGGTCTTTTTATTTCTATTTACTACCAAACTCTCTATTTTATTATAGTTCCAATATATTAATACTTAGGCACATCAAGTGCTAGCCCTTTTGTTATTTATATTAAATTGGGTATGCGCAAATAAGTTGTTAATTAACTATTTCTACAAAATTATATTCATACATTCAGTTCCATATCTTATAGGGTTAAATTCTAATTACTTACGCTTAATCTATCAATTTAATACTCTATTCAAACATGCATTTAAATTCTTTTTATTCTAAATAAATTTTATTAAGTGTTGACATCCACTAATAGCATTCACCTTTATTACAACCAAAGGTGACATCTTCACTACTGATTTTATATTAATGAATCTCATTTTAGTTAATATTTTTTATTAATATTCTCAATTCAACATTTATTGATTTCTTAAAATTTACTTTTAACAAAAAGTGACAAATTACATTATCCAAATCTATTGTCATAAAATTTTATTGTTACACTAGGTTACAACTACTAAACCAAATTTCTACATTTATTCTTAAACAAATTAGAAATTATATTAATTTAATTTATTAAATATTATTAATTTCAACGGGTCGTTACATAGCGGGTTAATGGTGAGCGACTTAGTGCTAGGGCTTAAGTCGTATGACCGAGATAAGGATGTAGCGACTTAAGTAGGTTAGGTCGTGAGTCGTTTGGGACGACTTAACGGGTTAGCGTGTTAGTGCTAGACCGAGTTAAGATAGTGACCGACTCATAGGATTAACGACTTAAGAAGACAGGCCGACTTATAGTAGTTATAGCGAGTTAGTGAGTCTACGACCTAGTGGTTAATGTGTTAGGACTTAGGTCGCTAAGTCTTAAAGTGGTTGAGTCGTTTTCCCTGATGAGTCGTAGGTCGCGAGGGTTGTTAGTCGCGTGAGTACTTAACCCAGTTAGATCGTAAACCGTTAGGTCGTGTAAGTCTTTAGGTCGCATAGGTGATAAGTCGTTCGAAGGCCTGAGTCGTTAGGTCGTAAGTCGTGGGTTAGGTCCATACGGCTTAGGACTTAGGAAGGGATGCGCGCAGGAGTTAAGTCGCGCATAGGTTGTGAGCCGTTGAGTCGTGCCTGTGTTGAGTCGTGTGTGTGTTGAACCGTATGTCGTTGAGCCGTTAGGGGCTTGAGTCGTGGACGACTCATGGGTTAGGTCGTGGGCGACTTAAGGGGGGACGACTCAGGGGGGGTTTCAGCCTATAAATAGAGGGGTTTGGCTCACTTTTTGGCACCGGATTTTGAAGCGACGAAGTGCTGCCATTTTGAGAGCTCGACTACAACACTTCTTCACTTCTTTTCTCCACTCTAATCTAGTGATTCCATCCATCTAAATTGAAGATCAAATCGAAGATCCAAGAGCCAAAGTTGAAGATCTTCATCCAACAAAGAGAGATTTCATCGATTGAAGTGAGATTTTGCCGGATCAAGCTTGGTTCTTTGCTGTCCAGATCTGGAGTTGATTGTTTTTGAGGTGTTTAGGTGATTCGGTGAGTGGTAGTTATCTCTCACACGGACCCAAGGGAGTATATTGGATTGGTGGCTTGTTTATGTGTTAAAGATAATGATTTCTTGCATTTTCCTTAAGTCTGCATGTAGATCTATCACCTATGAAGTTTTGATATCTATTTTACTACATGTTCACTTATGCAAGTTCATTCATCAAGTTATAGAGACATTTGCCTATGATTCATACTTGTTAGATTTGGACACTTTAATTACCAAATTGCCATTATTGTTGTAATTGCTTATTAGATCTTGTTGAATGTTTGATTGCTTGGATTAATGATTGATTTATGATTGATTTGATTGTTTCAAATTAGCTAGTAGTTGATTTGAACAAGTTGGTCGAAGATGATTCAAAAGCTAAGTGGAAAGGCTCTTGAATGGTGAAAGCTGCTTGTGGCATATGAAGCGGATGTGGAAGCTCATATGGATAGATTCGATGGTGATGGACTTTGCCATGATGCGATGGGGCAAACCATGATGTTGAGATGGGACTTTGCTATGATGCGATGAAGCAAAGCATGATGTGTGAAGCCTTGGTTTAATCCAGACGGGATCATCTCAAGCATGTTGATAACTCGGTGATGCGGTCCGGGTTGGTTGATAATGGTGGGCTCGAGAGGCGCTTGGGCCAGTATGAGAATAGTCGTCGAGGAGGATGACTAGGAGGCTTGGATCTTATCGTTATTGAAGGTTCTAGCATGCTCAAAGCAAGAGTACGTTGGAACGGGTCACGATGACGTTCCAGACACGGGTCATGATGACGTGTTAGTACTCTGGACAGATGCGATAGTCCTAGGCACGGGTCATGATGACGTGTGGAGTTATGTCTAGAACCGGGGTTGCCATTAGCCCTTGACGGACGGCTGAAAGAAGGTGCCGGTCATTCAATTAACGGTGATATCGAGGCAATGTTAACAGTGATAGCCAGAGTCATGGATGTTTGATTGTACCATCATTCGGTCTCAAGAGCGGTGTTTTTCTGGGTGCTTATCTGATCTTGGTTTAGGCCTTGGGGGTTTGTATTTGGAAAACATCGACCTTGACTCGAGTGATAATTACTTTACTTAAACTGTCTGCTTTGTTATGCTTGTTTATGCTTAGTGGGTCTGGGGGCTATCACTGTGGAATGAGGTGGAGTGGGATGGTTGAGTTCCTATTCCTTTTATCCTTTATGTTCTTTTGGTATGTTTGATAGTTAATTTACTGCTCACTAAGACTGTTGTCTGACTCAAGGTTTTATGTTCAACTCTTATTACCTTGGGCTGTTCATCCATGTTGGGATGGGCAGACTAGGTAGCAGGTGACAGGTGCTGCTCTTGGCTACCAACGCTGTTGATGACGAAGACGAGCTGGAGGCTAGCATATTAGTTTTCTTACTATATGTACTGGATATTCCGCTGCTTGTATATGTTTTGAGTGCTATGTAGTGAGGCTTGATGTATTGATTGTTCAGATGTTTGTATCAAACCTTTATGAAGTCTATGTGATGATATTCTGTTATGAGCTTCACTATATACATATATTTCTCTATTGTATTTTGTCCATGCGCTGTGAGTTGTACGATAGAGTTTCTGTTTTATCTTACCCTGGCTATCATCCATGGCTGCCTGGCACGCTTTTCAGCGCACCATTCCCTCGTTTAGTGCGGGAGTCATGGACGGTCATCACAGTCCACAAGCTCAAATGCTATAATATTTTCACAGGAGCTTACGTACAAGCTAAGGAAGGTTCATGCCAAATTTCAACTCGGTTGGGCCAAATCTTGATCGATACGAAATTGGTTCGTATCGATCACGGGTCGAGCCGAAACTTTGTGGGATCGATCGCGTGGGCCCACTCACGTGCCAGAAGGAGTCTCCCGAAGTTTGAGCGAGATATATGCATGGAGCGCCTATAAATAGCCCCCTAGAGCCTACATAAAGAGGACTTTTGGATCCTGCGACGTCCAGACTCTGCCAAAATCTCGATTGCACTCAAACTTCGTTATTGTACTTGAATATAACTGCTATAGTTCACTGTAACCAACAAGAACATCAATAAAAGATTATCATTCGAAGTGGACATAGGCCGGAGATAGCCGAACCACTATAAATCATGTGTTTTTGTTCATTACTTTCCAATTATTTCGTCTGGTTCTGAGATTTGTGTTAGAATATTACTAATCTGTATTCATACACTGGTACTTTCACGATATTCGGGGTTTGTGACCAATTTTGGCACAAATAGGTAGGTGAATATTGTTAGGTGGGAATATTGTGTGTGCAATGTATTAGGTTAATTTTGTTGACCTTAAGGAGTAAACAAACAATTAAATGGAAACCAATCGGTATAGATTTATGTTATGGACACTGTATAGATTTTTGAATCACCAGAATATTATTCTGACCCCTCCTTATTACAACCCATATGATAGATTTAGAAGAACAGGTCGTTGGAGCTGGAAGTGATTTGTTGTTGGAGAAGTCTTCTTTTCTCCCATGCTTAATGCTAATGTGGCAACTTGATATCAAAGGAATACCATTGATTCCAATGTAGTAGCCAAGATCAGTATTTATATCCTATTATTATTTTGGATGTGAGTTTAGAATTTTATCAATCTCTGATAATGTTCATGCCTTTAGAACAAAGAAAATTATAAAAGTGTCGTATCTTTGGAAACCAGATATATGCACTTATTGCAATGTTTTTGGTCATAAAAGCATGTTATGCCAGAGGAAATGCAAGCCAATAAAAATGGGAATGCTGTGATGTAGTGTGACCAGCCAGTAGTTGAAGATGAGAAACAAAATAACAGTTCAGATACATGTGTGAGTCAAAAAAGGGTATGGAAAAATATAGTGAAAGGAAATAGAAAAGTAAACGCTACGCATATCTCTTCTACAGTTGATGTACACTCCAAAGCTGCTTGCCTTATGAATGTAAACACTGATAAGACCAAAACTAGGAAGATGATGATAAAAGATTACAATCAAAATGCTAATAGAACTTAAAAAGAGAATACAAATGCAAATGCAATCCATACGAGAAATAAATATTCAGTACTTGATTTGATAGAATAAGGAGAAATTGTTGAGAATGTAGATAATGTGAGTATTGAAATACATATGGATGTTGAAGCAGTTGAAAGAATTGATAAATCTTTTGCTGAAGGAAAAAAGATGCAAGAAGTAATAAGAAGAAACACATCTGCTAGATTAAATGATAAAGAGATGGGAAAGATAGCAAGTGCAAAAGTAAATAACCCTAAAACAACAAAGCATCAACCTAGTAACAATAAGCAACCAATGTCTGAAAGCATGCATGCTATTGACAATGTTATGACAGATCAAATAGTAACAGCAACTGCACACAACATATTCTCCGATGATGCTCAAAACAGGCACAGTTTTTCACAAAATACCACCTCCTCCTACCAAACTGAAACTGTTCCTGTAGTGATCAAATCTAATCCAATACTTCAGCCAGTAGCTTCCTCCTCCAACCTGCCACGACTGCTTCTTATTCGTACAGTTCTCCGACATCTATGCACATCCCCTGTACGTGCACACATGCACAAGGTATCACAACAATCAAACCATAACCGTTCCCATCCTTATGACACGATGAGCATTGGATCGTACAGTATTTTCTCCCCTATTGAAAGTACCATCATTTCAATACCTATACATCCTCCTTCTACCAGTATTGATCCTACCATCATTTCTTCGACCACACCATCTTCCATTTCCTCCTCTTATAAAATCTCCCAAAAAAACATCATTCAAACAAAAAAAACCCTCTTTCTTGAATGCAACTACCAAGGAAAAAAAGAAAAAGACTATTTCCACAATGAAGAATAGCCAACTTCAGTCTCCATTCTCTCTTTCACCTATTGATTCAGGAAATGAATCAGACTCACCGATGAAGCAATACCTAGAGAATACCCCATCTTCTAATGTCAAAAGAACAAGAAGCTTGAATAAAAAACCATCAAAGTTTAATCAATGACCAACAAGATAGTAGCATGGAATATAAGAGGAGCCCACAAACATGCAAAACTTGACCAAATAAAATCTTTGATTCATAATCACAATCTATCTTTATTCTCTACTTCTGAAACCAAACTTGATTCTAATCTAACACAAAGAGCTGCCAAATACATAAACCAACTTGGAAACACATAACCAATCTTTCCCATGCCCCTTATGGAAGATAGTTTATCCTTATGATCCTTCAGTTTTCAGCTTATCTCCTATCCTATCTGACAGCCAGTTGATACACATACATGATATGCACCTTCCTTCTGATACTTCTATGTACTTTACTTTCATTTATGCCAATAATTTCCCATATATCAGAAAAAAATGCATGAATACATACCTCGTTTCAGTCAGTCTTCTCACCCATGGATTCTAATTGGAGATTTCAATTTCTCCTTCCTATCCTTGCATAAAAGCGGTGGAAATCATTTATCCTTATCTGACCTTTACTCCATTAAATAATACCATCCACAATGCATCTTTGATTGAAATACCATACTCTGGCTCTAATTTCACTGGTCCTACAAAAGTCACAATAATCCACGTACCCTCTCCAAAATTGATCATGGTTTTATGAACTACAAAACTCTTTTGCATTGGCCATCCATAAATATACACATCCCTATGCCCCTCCTATCTAATCACTGCCCTCTAATCCTACGTATTGGACCAGCTGCCATAAATAAACAGGTAAATTTTAAATTTTATGATAAATGGACTCATAATAAAAGTTTGAAGCAGGTAGTTAATGAAACTCGGAAAATCCCCACATTTGGAAATCCTATGCTCCGTTTGCAGAAGAAATAGAAGAATACAAAAGCAGCTTTAAAAACATAGGCAAGAAATATATATGGTCAAGGTAACAAACATTCCACTGATATAACAGCTCAACCTGAATAAGTTCAACAAATGATCCTAAATTAAACTCTAATCCTGCCTTAAACCAAAAAGAAATTGATCTATCCTCTCAACTTGAGAATGCCTATAATATTGAAGCAAATATGTGATGCGAAAAAACAAACAAAACTGGTCTACTTATGGAGATAGGAACACAAAACACTTCCATGCTTCCTTAAAAATCAGACAAGTAAAGACAATGATTCATCAGATCACTGATATGCATGGCGTATCTTAAACTTCCCCTCCTTGGATTGATTTCCTCAACTACTACACTACATTACTCGGTGGCCTTCCCTCATCTTTTGACAACAACTTTATTAACAATCTTTCAATCCCAAAGCTATCTAGTGATCTACAATCTGCTCTGTCAAATCCTATATCTGAAGAGGATATAAAGAATTCCATATTTACTATGAGGAAATCAGCCTCTTTGGCCCTGATGGATTCACAATTACTTTCTACACACATTGCTGGGCAATAATATCAACTGATTTGTACAAGGCAATTCATATTTTTTTTCAACGAAAGCAAAATGCTATCCTCCATCAACTCTACCAACCTTTCCCTTGTTCCCAAAACAACTAACCCTATTGATGTTTCCCAATATAGACCTGTAGCATGTTGCAGTGTCATCTATAAGTCCATTTCACGGATCCTAGCCTCAAGGCTCAAAAATGCACTACAAACTATAATTTCTCCCAACCAGGCAGCCTTCCTTCCCAATAGAAGTATACTGGATAATGTCCTTTTGACACACCAATTATTGAATGGATACTCCTCTCCTAACAAATCTCCAAGAGCAATGATGAAAATAGACATTAAAAAGACCTTTGATACTGTCGACTTGAAAACCATTATGACCGTTCTTGAATGGATGAATTTCCCTCCTAAATTCAGCGATTGGATATACCAATGCATCTCGATAGTGAGATATACTCTGGTCTTCAATGCCCATACTGTTGGGTATTTTAAAGGTAATAATGGATTAAGGCAAGGAGATATCATCCCTACATACTTATTTATAATGATCAAGGAAACTTTCACATTAGCAATTACAAGCAGGTTGAACTGAAAAACTTTATCCTTCATTCCAAATGTAGAAAGCCCATGGTGACCGCTTTAGCCTTTGCTGATGACTTGTTAATATTTACCAAACCTACTGCTAAGTCCCTTCCAACTACTATGAAACCCTTTCCTCATTCTACAAGTTCTCAAGTCTACAAACTAACTCTCAAAAATCTCACATATTACTTGTTGACTTGTCAAATCACCAAATAATAGTTTGCTTGAACATCACTAAAATGCTTCCTCTTGACACAGACATGGCTTACCTTGGTTTTCTCTAGCAACAAAAAGAATCACAGTAGCTCAATGTGTTCCACTTTATGAATAACTGTAGTAATGAATGGATGGGAGAATCATCACATTTCACGGCCTGGGAGGCTCGTAACAATTAATGCAGTCATCCTCTCCATGATAGTATATTGGAGTAGAACCTTTCTACTGCTAAGAAAAACTAATAACCATGATTAGATTTCCCATAATAAAAAAATTATGGTCAAGTTCAATACACACAAAAAGTTGTCTCCTATTGCATTCAGGAAAGTGGAAATTCCTAAAAGTGAAGGTAGGTCGGGGATAAAGAATATGAAGAACTGGAATGTTGCTGCCTTGTCAAAACACTTCCAAAATCTAGTTACCATGTCAGATTCATTATGGTTTCAATGGAGCATCAAATACAACTTAAAAGATGAAGAAATATGGCCAGCTGAACCTAGACAAACTAAGAGTTAGGTGTGGAAAATAATGATTAAAATGCGTGATATATTGCTTCCTCATACAAAACTTCTACTATCATTTGACAGTATGTCAAAATTTTAGACAACTCCATGGATTAAGAAAGGCATGATACTTTAGAGAGCGCTCTCATATGAAAAATATATATCAAACTAGAATTTCAATATATGCTAAAGCCACTAGCTACATGATAAATGGTAGAATCTCCCTGCCTCACACCAGCAGTTTCATTATAAATGCTCTATGGGAATTATATAATGATATACCATATAGCGACATTCAACATGAAGGTTATAAATGGACAGATGACCTTAGAGACCACTCAACACACAGTATACGCAGCTCTTGCGGGTGAGATGCAAAAGAAAAAATTCCTATGGTATAAATGAATATGGAACAAGTATACAGAAGAAAAGCAAAACTTTATGCTATGGAAGGTGTTTATAAATGCTCTACACACTCAAGAAAATCTGGCATTGAAAGGTATATCTGTCTCTACCACCTTCTTATTTTGCTCATCTGCGGTAGAAGATATACATCGTCTATTCTTTAGATACTCCTTTACTCATTTTATATGGTACAAAATTAAAATCTAGAGGAGGATATGGCAATACACTGAGAAATAGTAAGATTGAATTGATGAATATGTACAATGCAACTAGATGGAAGCAACAATTGACATATGAACTCTGAACCTTAGTCAAAGTAATGTTTATAGTAATACGGAAGGAAAGGAAATGCAAATTTTTTAATCATATATGTAGGAACCGAATGTAGATATATTTTGAGATTTGAAGAAATATTCACGCCTTGATCACTATGTCTCCTTCTCGTTTGATGATGATGCTCTGGTCAGGTGGACTCAGTTTTGCACTGCAGTGTTTTTCTTCCTCCCTTCTTTGTTGTTTTCTTTTCTTAAATTTTCTAATTTCTTCCCTATATCTCTGCTTCTCATTTATATCGTAAGTTTTTCTTATTGCTATAAATAAATGGTAGGGGTCACTCAACCCTGCTGGCTTTGCCAAAAGTATATGCAAAAGTTTCGAAGTATTGAAAGAGAAATGTTTTGTGAGTATACGTATACAGTTGGGATAAGTATATCAATATTTTTCAAGTACTGGAAAGAGTAGAGGGGTGTGATTATATCTTTGTAAAAATATTTTAATAAGATTATTTAAAAGTGGGTATAATTAATGAAAAGATTAATTAAAGAGGCTTAGTAATTACTTTGTGTTTAACCATGCTTCGTTATTTGTTTGTTTATTTATATGATTAATGCAAAGATTATTTAAAGGGGCTTAGTATATCAAATCTCTGGTTGAATTGTTTGTTTACGTGCTGTTAAATAACCGACTATCGGATCTTTACTAGTTTTTAAAACTATCATTTGTTGGTTCAGAGAAACCGGGATTGGATATATTATCTGAAAACCACTTCGAACCGGCATCAAGCATTCGAATGTAAGACATCCTTAAGATGATGGAGTCAAAGATGGAGCTTTTTGAAGTGTAAGGGCTAATCCCGAGGATGTAGTTGAAGTAGTGCTTTGGTTTGTTCGGTCGTAGAACAACTTGTATGGATGAATGTTGCCATTGCATTGTTCCCTGAAGGAAGTGTTTGCATTCCAAGTGGGATTTTCTAAAAAAGTAAAACGTAGTCTTAAGTCTCGTAGGTAGGAATGACTAAAACAGGGAATATGCTTCAGGGCTATGCGGGTTGCACCTATTAGAGTATGACATCACCCTTCTAGATAACTATTTATGGGTTGGTATGTGCATGAGAGCTCTCGGGAAAAGGTTGCAAAGCAACCTGGGTGATGAAATATTTGTCACTAGCCAGTAAGGGGTAGGTCGGCCCTGATTTGCAGGTGGTCCATGTGAGGCCCTTGGTACATTTTCTAAAGGTTACAGTGGTAAGCAATACCCCGGTAGGCTTGTCATTATATGTAATCCATTCTCCAATAAGTGCATTTATGGACTTAGTTGTATACCGAATATTCTAGAATGTGACTATTGTAACCATTTTGACTATGATTCAATATTTATTTTAAACCTTAGACGTTATTATAATATCAGAAGATTTCTTATGAAATGATTTGATTACCATAAGGTAAAACTCCGTTTGTGTTTATGTGCGGCGTGGTCTTACGAGATACCTTTATTTTGAAAGGTTTTATAATATTAAAATCCATATTGATGTGTGTTTCTCATGCTGGTTTACCAGACTGATCCGAACGTTATTTTCTTATAATACTCAGAACAGACCAAGCATATTTTCATATTTAGTTATTGATGCTTTAGAGCTTCAAGGGGCAAGCTGGATGCCTCCAATGTGTATTCACGTATATTTTATTTCCACTGCATTGGTTGTTTGTATATATCAACATTTATGAAGATGGCTTATTATAATTGTCCAGGCAAATGATAGTTAGCTTACTCTAATTAATGTGTGTAAATTAATTTTTTTTTGTAAAGATTTATCGAATATTATATACTACTCGTCACGATGTAAGATTTTGTTCTATCTTTTCTTTCCTTTACCCCAACAATCTGCCTTTTCGACACTTGGATGCTCAGCATGTGAGTATCGCGGATGTATTAGTGTCGACTTTTGAGGGTCGAAAAGGCAGACCGTTGCAAGTAGTACCAGAGCGTAGATATTGATACTAGCCTAGCTTCACTGCCCAAATTCTAGCATAGCCAAAGTCCACCACAACCACAATCGACACCATGGATTTGAAGCTTATCTCCATACAAGTACAATGGAACTAATCTCATAATTTTCCATCACTTAAATCATTCGATTTTAATTTTTAAAGATTGGAGATCAATTTCCTTTTATTGCAAAGAAAACAAATAAGGAAAGGGGAGGAGAGAGAAGAGGGAAAAAGAAAAGGCTAAATGAAAATGAAGAATGGTCGAAGCAATGACTTTTTTGATTTTATAAACAAAACCTATTCTTTACTTTAACCTCAAGCTAACCAAAAATTCAAAGCAAAACATTAAATCACCATTAATGTAAGTTCAAAATTTTGAATTAGATTTGATTTAAAGAGGTTTTGAAAAGAAGGTTTTGTAGTATTTCCCTACTTGCGTACAAACTACGAACTGTAGAAGTAAAATACGATCGTGCACCAAAATGTGACATGATCACAACTCAATAATAAAATTCATAGATTATTTTATTCTGCGTAAATTTCAAAAATACCATCGTTTACCAAAAATACGTCAAACAATAATTTAAATATTTTTCAAATTAAAATTTATGGAAAAATCCTACAAATTCATTTAAGATTACGTCATTAAAAATCAAGTCCTCTTAATAACAATTGATCTTCTTATTATTTATTCAAACTATTTATTATTGTAAATAGATTTACAAAATGAGTTTACTATTTTTGTTTATTAATTAAATGGAGTTTAATAAGGTTATTAAATGCATTTAATTAGTATTTAATTCACTACTCAAACATTTAAATAATCCTTATATTTGAATTCAAGTTGTTAAAATTTAAAAACCAATTATTTAAATATTCAAA
Organism: Allium cepa; assembly: GCA_030765085.1. Lineage (NCBI taxonomy): Eukaryota > Viridiplantae > Streptophyta > Magnoliopsida > Asparagales > Amaryllidaceae > Allium > Allium cepa. Next base: position 734,440,443 of record CM060943.1, read on the forward strand.
ATAAATCTAATATTCAAAATTAAAGCGATGAAATTTTGGGATGTTACATTCTCCCCTTTAAATGAATTTCGTCCTCGAAATTTCCAAAGGAAAAAAATGTCGCTAAATGCTTAAGGTTTAAAAAATATTAATCAAAATGAGTTATTAAAATTTTAAAGTCCTTTATGTTATGGAAATTTTCGACAGCACCTCCTTTGCACGGCCAGATCTGAAATACTACAACTGGCCCAAATCAACAAAAGAAAACTAAAGCCAAGTGGCCTTCCATATTTGGGGCATAAAATTATCAATCTCCATTTTTTTAATTCTACTACATACCACTTTTGCATTTGAATTTTTTTGCAAGCAAATTACCATCTCAATGCGAATGCAGGTGCGCAAGAAATCAAATAGTAATCTCTTACTTTCATGTACCTATCTCGTACTTTCATAATCCAAAAGAGAACCATGCTGACAAAAAGAGCGATCCATAAGTTATTTCTGTCATAAGCACAAGCAACATTAAAAATATAGTAGCCATGCACAACAAGGCAATAGTTAGCAACTGATTGAAATGATGCAACTCTAGTATGACATAAAGTCACATACAACCAAAAGCAATATAACAACCAAAAGCAATATAAGCATAGAGCTACTTTGTAATAAAATACTACACAGATAATCTTTTCAAATGATAAATTTAGAACTAAATACCTGTGTTTTTATATTCAAAATATAATTTCAAATTCCTCCAAAGATAAATATATCAAAAACAAAATCAACTATCAACAGGAGGGGGCCCCTCCTACCGAAGCATGGTATAATTCTAGAATCAAAACAATATGGAGCATCCAATGGTACTTCAGGTCCTCCTAAAACAATAACTAGAGTAAACAAATATACCTAGTAGGTCTTCCAAATGGGAACAGCCCCAATCATCCAACTTTAGTCATAACAAAAATATTTGAAAAACCAATTCACAAAAACTCTTTCCAAATACCTTGAAATAATAAAAATCCACCCAAGTTTTTGAAATAGTACTATTATTATTTCTTTCACAAATTCTTCCAAAATCACTTTTCAAAAGCATCGAGATTTTAAGGCCTAATAAACAACAATTTTATAAACCGTAGTCTATAAAATCACACTGTCAATTAATTCAAGTTCCATGAAGGAATAAACTAATGCTTAACATTATTTAAAATGTCAAATAACTAACAAACAAGATTTATACCTTTTCTTAGGTTCACAATTTTCTCGATTGTCCAAGGATATAGATAATTTCCTAAGCGTCCCATCACGCTCATCTGCCTTTGGTTATTGCTTAGAAGATTATCTAAGCTACCTTAGAACAAAATTGAAAGTCACTCCCTAAACTTTTCTAAGCGACAGAACAGAGCATACAAATATACTTAAGCCTATAAGATGTACATAAATCATTGGTATGCAATATTTGATCCGACCACTTGCTTGGATACATAAACTTTACTTCTGAACTAGTGTCGCCACTCGACTTCTCTAGTGTGGACTCCGATCAAGTTCCTTGATTAGAAACCTCAGTTCTTCTTATATAGTCGTATACAATGATAGAAGACCTCGGTATCATATCGAGAATTGGAATCAAGCATTCATTGACAAGAATCAAGTGAGAAATCCGCTTTCGCACAGGTGTGAATCACTCCAAAGTTATGTACTCGAATCCTAAATCAAGAACCCTACGAATAAAATGATATACGTACAACTTATATACCTAAATTTATTTATTTACTAATTAACCAATCTTTTTCTAAATCACTTCTATTTACATTTATAGTACTTTATTCAATAATAAAATTATTTATGAATTACTTCATAAATTTTTCTTCAGTTTATAAACATTTTATAAAGACAAATCTTTATAAAACATTTAAATTAAAAGCTTACGCTACTTTTAGTTACTTGTATAATACTCTTCTACATCCTAAGAGTATATATATACAAAATATCAATTTTATTTTATTTTATTCATTTTTATTTTATTTTTATTTTAAAATTCAAATGAAGGCCCAAACCATATATAGGTCTTTAAGACTGAGTCAATCTTTTGACCGTTTTACCTTAGAGTGTTCTAAGGAAAGATGTTCATGGGTTGGCCTAATAACATCAAATGGTTTATGAGACTTAGATGTTTAAAAAAACTACGGTTTAATAAAAAAATGCTTATTAAAACCTTCCTATCCAGTCTAATCCATTTAAAAACTGGAGTTAAATTATCTCTCTTCTATCCAAGAGTTAAAATTTTCCATTTATCAAGTCAATTTCCTTTAAGTAAACTTGAAAGATAAATAATCGGTTTTTATATTCAAAACCCTTTTTAAAATCATACTACACATATTTCTATATATATAATACTTAAAAAAAAAATATTCACTAACACTAGCTTTGGGTTCGTTCGGAATTGAACTCATTTCAATAGCATAATGATAAAGAGAATAATTTACTAAGTGCACTACAATATTTGCCTAAGCAATATTCGATCATCACTTAGAAGATTATTCGGATTGCCACAAAACTAATCAAGATGTTTTTCTCGAACTATCCAAAGAAAATGTATATTTCTTAAAATTTCTCTTCCAAAAGATTTATACTTATAATTACTTCCCAGTAATACTATTACTACTTTTCTCAAAATCCTTTTGAAATTATTTCAAGCAATACCATGATTTAAATTCTTAAAAACCCTTTTTACTTATAAAACGTCTTTTTATAAATCGTTTTATATTCCATACTCATTTAAAATGTTCCTTCAAAATCATCTTAAATTCTTTTACTATAATAATAAACTTTTCAAAAATGTTTACTCTCTAAATGTCTAATTTTCCCATTTAGACTATATTAAATAAATTTTACTAAAAGATTACTTTTAACTTGCCATTTTTACCGAACACCTTATAGTAAAATTATGAAACTCAATTCACATGGGGTACTTTTTAATGTACTCATAATTGTCAAAACAATAAATGCCCATAAACTGGTCGAGCATAAATTAATAATCAATAAATGATAATCAATGCTCATAAACTACTCAAGCATGACAAATCAACAAACAATGATAATAAAGAAATATTATCACTTTCTAACAAACAAGCACGCTATATATAACTATATAAATTTGAAGATTATTCCTTTATATATATAAAATATATAATCCTAGGTAAAATATTTCATATACTAAATTTTCAAAAATCAATGTCGTGTATGTTTGTCGTGTACGAGTGCTTAGAAATCTCTATCGACATCGTGGCATCCCACGTCTTAATCAGAATTCATAAACAATCAATAGACCAATTAACACAATAAGTTAATATAGAAATAACAAAGATGCTCTCGTATATATAATACTCTCAACTCATTCTAGGGTGTCACTTACCCTATCTCTAATGATTTTGCCCCACCAAAGCCAAGGTTCTCGCTTAACCCTCAGCTTTGATACCAAATGTAACAATCCTCTTTTTCGACCCTCGAAAATCGGCACTTAATACATCCACGGTATTCAAATGCTTAACAACTAGATGCCGGAAGGGTAGATTGTTAGGGTAAAAAGAAAGAGAAAAAGGAAAGGAACAGGAAAAAATAGAATCTCACAGCGGGATGATAATATATAAAATAACAAAGATAGTAAAAGCTATCACTCAAAAATACATTGCATATTAGAGTTAAAAACAAACCTCGTTAGCCTGGACAGTTATAACTTTTTGAAATTACAATTGCTGATGGGCATATATAATAATACAGCATAAAATACAAATACTAGGGCAGATAAACATCCAGCTCTACTCCATGAGCTCCATATCTCACCAAAGATAGCTTGGAAAGACATTCGTTCTGACCAGAGCACTATAATAAAATAACACCGGGATTAGTCTGGAAAAACCAACGTGAAAGAACTCAAGAAATATGGTGAACATATAATATGTGATGACCCAGCTTTTTGGACAGTTTAAATCAACAATAAACAACACATGTCAAAACAAACCATTTAGAAGGGTAGATTCACTAGGGTTTAATAAGAAAATAAAAGGAAAGAATGAAAACAAAATATAAAATCTCACAGCGGAATGATAAATTATAATAATCAAATAAACAGTTCTTGAAGCTGTTTTATAGATAATATTGGATTCCACTTTTACAATACAATCAAAGTTATACATGCAACAAGTATAATAGGATAATACAGCGGAACAACATGATGCAGTGGAATAAATATAATAAATAGTATACCAATCTCCGTCTTCATCCCCAAAAATAAAATGGTCTTCAATATGCTGAAAAGCTTAGACTGACCAAGCATAATGAAAAGACAAAACATCCAGATCAGAACTAAAATATTCTCATGTATGTCAAATCAGTATCACGTGGAAAATGCGTGTGATGGCATCAGAGAGTATACGGGATTTTCATCTCTTATCCGGTGTATAACGTGGGTACAATAACTTAAGAGATGTTACGGGATTTTTCCATCTCTTAAGGATCCGTCAAACTATCTATATGTAGTAGCATACGCTATATATGTAGTGTCTATCAGTAAAGTATAATATTGAAAATAGCGTTAAGGAGTTACACATATCCCCCTTAACACATTTTATATAAGCATTATAGTCTATATAGTACTGTAAACTCCACCGTAAACTGGTAGGCTATCAGGGAGCACTCCATAGATACGGCACAAACCAACATCGTAGTGGGCTCGATAAGGCATCTGACAAGGCACGCGAGACAATGCCCAATGTAGGATTCTAACGTTTTGCACTTCCGAACTGGTGGTTACGCATAGCAGCTACTACCGCCTACCTCGAGACACATTCCCATAATCAAACCAAAGGTGGCCACCAATCAATCACAAAGTAATAGATATGGTATTGAAGAAGCATGTTCGTTAGGGGGAGCGACCCCACTTGTCCCAGTATAGCTCATGTTTTAGTCATATCAAGTTGACATGAAGGTCAAGGCTATGTTCTTACCTCACACCAGTAGCGTTCGTCAAACCATTCTACTTCGTTCTAGATTCTCCACCACGTGCATAGTTGTTAAAGTGGTTTCAGAATTGGTAGAGAGTATGACAATATCCGGCCCCGGTCTCTACGCATATTTCACGGTCATTTTATAAAACATTTTTAATAATAAATCCAGAAAATAGTTTATATCTTCATATCAAGATATCCACATACTTATTCCAAACGTATAAATATATTCATAAATGCCGAGGAAGATTTCTTTCAATCAATTTCGAAAATAATTTATAAATCTCTCTTAAACCATTTATAAACTATATATATGCTTTAGAACCATTTATAAAGCTATTTATAAATTCTAAAACAGTTACAACTCTCCCCCTTTTCATAAACTTCTACGCAAATTCCTTTAAAATGCTTCCAAATCCCTTTATACAAGTTCTTTTATAAAACCCTTTATAAAATTCTTTAAAATCTTTATAACTCCTTTATAAAACCATTATAGAATCCTTTATGAAAATCTTTTATAAAAATCCTTTTATAAAATCCATTATAAAATCTCTTGCAATTTTTTTATAAATTCTTTATAAAATCTTTTACAAAATTCTAAAATCTTTTATCTATTAAAGTTATAATTTAAAGTCTATATTTATTATCTTAAATTAAATTTTTAAATAAATCTTTTAAAACTATATCGAATATCTTATTAAATAAAAATTTTAAAGTTTTTTTATTATATTACATTATTTAAATTATATATTTTAAAACTAAATAAAATTATAAGTTAAAATCTTAAAATCTGGATTTTTTTAAATTTATATTAACTAAAATATAATTTTAAATAAAATATTAAAATTTAATATTAAAATCAAATTTATTAAACTAAAACATAATTTATGATTTTAGAAAATAAATTAAAATCAACCAACAATGTCCATATATAATTTTCTATCCTATGGTCAAGTGATCAGTTAAATTAAAATTTAATTTTAAGTTGATGGATGGATATATATATATACATATATTATTTCAATCTAAATCAGGTGTAATTGGTATATATGTCATTTCAACCTATTTTTTAATTTATTAAATTTCACATTTATATGATGCCTGTAACATCAAGGGTGAATAACAAGAATAAATCAACATAAAATATCTAAGGTGAGTAACAAGAATAGATCAGCATAAACACACATCCAAACATCTAACATATCAATCATTAGGCATCCATCACAATCAACGTCCAAAACAGTCACATATCACAACAGATTACTAGTTATAAATTCTCAGGTGTTTAACTAGCAAATTAAATTCCAACTTTAATTTAAATGTCAATTTCAATATCAATTTAATTGTCAAACTAAATTACACTATCGATGCAATTCAATATAAATGTCAATTTTAAACCATCAAACAATAATCAATAAATTTAAATCACTACATGATTTCAATTTAGCGAACATAAAATATTTTAGTATTTCGTGAGTGGTTTGAACACTTACCTTTGATTTTTAGTCGAATTAAAATCCAAAAAAATGTCCAAATTTGAACAATCTTTGAATTTAACCAATCTAGTTCCATATCTTTCAGAATTTCGATACGATCCCAACGGAAGAAACCGCGTCCTAATCCGAGTTCGTATGCAAAAGTTATGAGTGTTAGAAGGTTTAAAATTTAAATTTAAATTAATAAAGGGCAATTTGGTAAATAATATCACCTTCCACAAACCCTACCATCATCGTACGTGAGCACGCACAACCGCCACCACTTCGTCATCGACGCCGCCCTGCCTACGACCACTTTCGACCTCATCAGACCCCATCGCCACGTTCGCCAACTCTGGCCGCGTCATCTCATTGTCGCCGTTCACGTCCGGTCCCACCGGAGCTCACCGCCGCCGTTCATCTCGTTAGGGTTTTCAAACCGTAAAACCCAAATTCTGGCCATCTCCGCCCACAGTAGACGATGCGACTACTAATGTTCAACTCCATGCAGCGAGCTCTACAAAACCCCTTAATCAATTTCAGAAATTGTTGCCCGAATCAAAATCCCCCAATTTACATTAGGGTTTCGCAATCATTGATTTTGACCGCTATTTTCCATTGATCTAAGCATCATTTCCACAAATGAACAATTGATTGATTCGTATCGTTGAGTGCTTCTTGATGATATATGATTCGATAGGCTTTGAGGAGTTTGAATTTTCGATTTGATTTGGGATTGAAGTTAGGGTTTTAAAATTTCTAGCATTGAGTAGGAGGAACAGATGTGAAATAGAATTGTATGTACAGGAAAAGAATAAAAGACTGCTAGGGTTTCAGGAAAAATTTATTTATATAGACAGAGATGGATAAGAATGGATGGAGCAGATCGAAAGGGTCGAAGCGCTAAGATAGATCCAAAAGGCCCGATTCTTTCCCGAAACGGAAGTAGGTCATCCAATATATCGAAATATAGGTTTTTTATATTTTTAAATTCATTGAAACTAGTTTCAAACTCTAATTCCATTGTATGTAGTAGGCAGCATTTAAAATCAAATTATATTCATTTAAATTTCTTTAATTGATTTCTAGGCATTTCGAGCCCGTACGATCAAACGATGAGTCTGATCGCTATGAAACTTAAAAACCTACAATAATTCACCATCACGGATCCGATAAAACTAGTTTCGTCGAAATCCGAGACAGTGCCAAAAAAGGCTAATTTTACATGTTAATTAAATAAATTATTATTAAATTAATTTAGTCACTTTTAAACTCAAATTTAAAAGTTAAAAATTTACATCATTCTTGATTACAGAGAAATTAATAATATTTTTAAAATTAGAATTTCCATTTTAAATTCAACATTTAGTTATTATATTAACTTTAGCGTTCAATTTCAACCGAAATAAAACCATTCATTATAATTTAAATTCCAAATAATTTCTTTTATTTCGATTTAAATTCTTATCTTAAATCAACTATTACCTTATGAATATAATTAACATTAGTTTACATTTTATTTCACTTAAACTCCACAGTTAACATATTTACTTATATTAACTATAATATTTCAATTACATCAATTTATATTGACTTCCGAATTAATTTCAACTGATTTAATTAATGTGATGATAATGAATCAATTGTTATACATTAATAATGAAAGTGAACGTGCAGTACTAAGGATCGTGTAATATGGTATATAAATGCGGAAACTGATAATAGCAGTAAAATAAAAATTAAAGTAAGCACGCCATGAATTTTTATACTGGTTCGAACTTCCCGTTCTACGTCCAGTCCCAGAATACCCTCTGGATTTAAACTAAACCCCTCACTTAATCCGGGGGAATAGGTATACGACACCTGAGCAGCCGAACAGGAATTTTTCCGCCTCAACAACCGAAGAGGACTTCAACTTCAATACAAATAGTTTGTTGACGAATGTGTTCTGAATAACACTGATTGTCTTTTGATAGTACAACTTTCCTATAATCAAATCCTCAAGAATATGTAGTGTATGTGAAGATTTAAAAGGAAGATAATCTCGTAGAATCGAAGTATATAAATTAATTCAGAGATTCTAGAGATATTGAATTAGAATGAATGTTTTTATTTGCAGAAATAAATAGAGAATAGATTGCAGAATTATAAACAAGAATCGGTGGTTGTAAAAGTGATTTGAAGATGTTTATATAGTTGTAGAAGAGTTACAATCTTTCATGAAGATTTTCAATCAAAAGTTGTGTCCGTATCTCTTGAAATAGAGGACATTACTCTTCATGAAATGATCGCATCTCTTCAGAAAGTAGCCGTTATGGTCAGGTCGGTCGACCGTAAAACCTGGGTCGGTCAGCTGAGTTTGAAAACGTATATAAAACAGAGTGTATCTGTGCATATAACACAGGGTCGGTCGACCGAAGATACTGGTCGGTCGGCCGACCTGTTGTTAAACAAAAACAGTGGTAGCTCATTTGGTTAGAATACTTGCCTTCCAAACTAGTGACCCGGGTTTGATCCTTGCTCCATGCATTTTTTTGAAAACTTGATTTTGATTAAAATATGCATGCGAGTTTATTTGAATGTGAATGATGATTCTTGAGGAATGATTTTAACAATATTCTAAGACTCAATATAGAAAATATACATACTAAACACTTAATTGTAGTCTTGTCTCCTTTGTAGTGTGGTATTCTCTTTTTGTCGCCTTAGTTGTCGTACATTCTTTGAAGCTTGTGTCATGAATCAAAACATATGAATCAACATTCTCCCCCTTTTTGATTGATGACGATATTATATGGCGAAGTATAATGTAAATCTCCCCCTGAATATATGGCGACTTTTCTGCAAAAACTTGTTAGCTTTTTATATATTTCTCCCCCTTTGTCATCGACAAAAAGGAGAGTTTAACTGATGATATAAATTATATTTCACATAAGTGTTAACATAGAACAATATAAAACAAAATAACTACTACTTGTAAGGTATCAAAAAAAAATTAACATTTAAAGCATGCGATACCCAAGCTTCTTATAATTTCCTAAATTTTAGGAAACCATACCCATTTGGGTGTGGTTGAACCTTTACAAATATAATTTTCATTATTAACTACCATATCAAAATAATCATCAATGTATTTTTCTCTATTTTTCCAATTAACAGGAACCCATATACTTAGATAATTTTTATTCATATTTCCTGTTAATGATTTTGTACTTCTAAAGAAATTATCACCATTATAGATCATAGTAGTATTTGAATTTCTATAAAAATTGGATTTAGGCTTTACTCGAAATTTAGTATTAGCACTATCATTTTTACTATACATGAAAGCATATCTAATGCTATTTCTACGATCAATTTTATTATATCCTAAACCACTTTTATCATTGTGAGCTTTTGAATTCTTAACATAACCTAATCCCTTTTTATTTGAAGCAGGTTGAGAATTTTCAATAATCCTGGATAAATTTTCTCTCCCTTTATTAAAATTGGAAATATTTTTAGTAATGTCATCAAGCTTAGTTTTGTGACTAGTATTATCTAACTCAACAATTTTAATTTTTGTTTTTAACTCATGATTTTCAGAAGCTAGAGCATTATTCTTTTCTTTTTGAACTTCTATTTCTTGACTTAATAGAGCGAGTTGAGAATTGTCAAAGAGTGAATTTTGAATTTTCTCAAGTTCTTCTTCTAATATTTTCTTCTCGTCTTTAAGCATATCTCTTTCAAATTCTGTTTTCTTCTGATTTTCCAGAGCTTCCTTATATTTTCTTTTGAGACTTTTTAAAGTGTTTAGAAGTTCTGAATTTATTTCTATCATATCATCAAAAGTTAGATCACTAACCTCATTATCTTTTGCCATGAAGCATTTGTTTGTTTGCTCCTTCGATTTTTCTTTATTGCGTTTCCTCTTCTTATTGCCTTGACTAGATCGCTTTGTAGCCATTTATTCTAGGATGTTGTTATGATCTCTAGAATACCAGGCTCTGATACCAAATGAAAGTGAACGTGCAGTACTAAGGATCGTGTAATATGGTATATAAATGTGGAAACCGATAATAGCAGTAAAATAAAAATTAAAGTAAGCACACCAGGAATTTTTATACTGGTTCGAACTTCCCATTCTACGTCCAGTCCCAGAATACCCTCTGGATTTAAACTAAACCCCTCACTTAACCCGGAGGAATAGGTATACGATACCTGAGCAGCCGAACAGGAATTTTTCCGCCTCAACAACCGAAGAGGACTTCAACTTCAATACAAATAGTTTGTTGACGAATGTGTTCTGAATAACACTGATTGTCTTTTGATAGTACAACTTTTCTATAATCAAATCCTCAAGAATATGTCGTGTATGTGAAGATTTAAAAGGAAGATAATCTCGTAGAATCGAAGTATATAAATTAATTCAGAGATTTTAGAGATATTGAATTAGAATGAATGCTTTTATTTGCAGAAATAAATAGAGAATAGATTGCAGAATTATAAACAAGAATCGGTGGTTGTAAAAGTGATTTGAAGATGTTTATATAGTTGTAGAAGAGTTACAATCTTTCATGAAGATTTTCAATCAAAAGTTGTGTCCGTATCTCTTGAAATAGAGGACATTACTCTTCATGAAATGATCGTATCTCTTCAGAAAGTAGCCGTTATGGTCAGGTCGGTCGACCGTAAAACCTGGGTCGGTCAGCTGAGTTTGAAAACGTATATAAAACAGAGTGTATCTATGCATATAACACAGGGTCGGTCGACCGAAGATACTGGTCGGTCGGCCGACCTGTTGTTAAACAAAAACAGTGGTAGCTCATTTGGTTAGAATACTTGCCTTCCAAACTAGTGACCCGGGTTCTATCTCCGCTCCATGCATTTTTTTGAAAACTTGATTTTGATTAAAATATGCATGCGAGTTTATTTGAATGTGAATGATGATTCTTGAGGAATGATTTTAACAATATTCTAAGACTCAATATAGAAAATATACATACTAAACTCTTAATTGTAGTCTTGTCTCCTTTGTAGTGTGGTATTCTCTTTTTGTCGTCTTAGTTGTCGTACATTCTTTGAAGCTTGTGTCATGAATCAAAACTTATGAATCAACAAATAATTCATGTTATTAACTTATTGTTTACAAACCAGGATTATAAAAAATTACGTACAAATAATCGATTTCACATTCTATACTAAAATTTAATTCAATTAAATACATATTGTTTCTCTTTTTAATAACATCTAATTTATTTCTTATTAACCTACAATTATTACCATTAATTGAAATTACATCAAACAGTTTTCAATTATATTCAATCAACACTATTAAGTTATATTCTAATAATTTTTTCCCGTTAACAAGTCATAAAATTTAATTCCTCACAATGTTAAATTCCAAAAATCTCATTAAATGTAATATTTTTAATTAATAAAAATACGGGTCATTACGATCTCCCCCACTCAAAACTTTTCGTCCACGAAAAGGAACATGAAAGAATCAAGAGGTTTGGAATAAAATATATCAATTTATAAACACTTTACATTTACCTTATTAAATTTTAATATAACTATGAAAATAACCACATTTGCACAAAAAATTTCTAAGTCCTAAATTTACGAAAAAATTTGGCAGTCACATTTGCGCGGATAGGTCCGAAAAATTAGTATTATTAATAATTACAATATATATATATATATATATATATCATATTTTGATAATAAAACATCCCAAGCATGGGAAAAAAATAAAATATCATTTTAAAACCGTAATCCGAAAACGTACCTATTTGTCGGATAGAGAACATTATTTATGAAACCAAAAGCACTAGATATTGCTTCCATAAACCTGTATTTCACTTATATAATCCAAAAGAGTTAAAATTATGTAAAAGAATAATATTTTAGTTGTTTCAAATCAATAGCACAAGCAAAATACAATATATAATAATCATATGCGAACAAAAGTCGTACAACCATTATATGCAACAAAAGAATCCATCAACCATTTATAGCAACCAAAACTAATGGTTTGTCTAGGTTCGGAAACTTTTCATCGTACAAGGGTGATAAATAACTACTAAGTGTACCTTATGCTTAATAGCCCTAGATAATTATTTAATAGTTTATTCATGCAATCTTAAACAATTTGAAGTATCATTTTCCAACATCCCATAAGCCAAACAACAATGAATTTTAAATATTATTTAAGTTTGTTCGATCGGTTTCTTTTCACATTATTTACTTCCCAATTATTTTCATTCATTCATATCAGATTATCTTTTATTAATTTATATACATTTACTTACATAAAAATTTCCATTCAATATTTGAAATCATCAATGAATCCATTGTGAAAGTATTACATCCATTTCATTGCAGTTTAATTCACAGTTATTGGTTATATAGCTTGATTTCAATTTAATATCAATATTCATCCATGAATAATTTCAACTTAAGTTTCTTAACTTTTTAATTTACATTCATTTCTTCACATACAGTATCATTTAACAATAAACTTATTTGTGACTAATTTTAGCATTTCTTAGAGTTTATAACGTTTTCTTAGATAACATTCACTTTTTACTATTCAGTCTAATTATAAATCACTTCAAAACATAAACTTAAGTTTATAATATTCTTGTAACATCTTAATTCTTTTATTTATAAACATTTGTTCATTTTTGAAACATTTTTGTTATTAAGCTTTTACTTGTATAATATTCTATTACATATCCATATTAGCATTTCAACTTTTTAAACCTTTCTGGTAAGTTTTTTATATATTTTTAGAATGTAATTGAGTGTTATACAAATTTATCTTATTCATTTTAGTTAACAAAAATGTCCAATAGTTAACATCTTCTTAATTTTCATTATCTTTTACTTTACAACTGACAAATCTTCAATTTCTTTACAGTTTCATTAACACTTAGCTTCTAATTTCTTATTTCTCATTTTAGAAATTTCCAACTGTTAAAATAGTCAAAATTTCATTTCATTAGAATAATTGAAATCCCAACTTATAGAAACTTAAGAACTAAATACCAGGTTTCATTTCAAATCATGTTGAAATAAAATATACTTATATTCTTTATATACCAAATCATACTTAGAAAATTTAGAATTAAGATTTGTTTATCAAAACAAATGTGTAGCAAAACTATCACAGTGGTCTTCCCACTTTGAAACTCGAAAATAAATGTCAATGACGTTGCGATCATCACCGAAATTATTTTCAAATGACAAAAGAGGGGAGTACGGAACTTATTTCCTTTTAAAATTCTTTTAAAACATTTCTTTCAAACCACATTGAAAATATTTATATCCGAAAATACTTACAAATAATACTATTTTTTTTTCAAAATCTTTGAAAACCAATTTCAAAGCACCAGCATTTAAGTTCTCAAATTTCCATTTAAACTTATTTATTTGTACATCGTAATTAATACAATATTTATAAAACATTTTCTTATACCATGCAGTAGTTAATGGTTTTAAGAACCATGATTAACCAAACAATAAACGACAATAATGAATACTATCATTTCCTAACAAACAACACAACTAAAATAATAAAATCAATTTATGAAAATTATACACACACACACACACAAAAAATATGCTACTAGCTAAAATTATTTCATTTACCAATTTTTCAAAAACAATATTATGTCGGTCTGTACTATTAAGTGGTTATAAATGCCAATCGATGCCATAGCGTCCTATGTACTGATCAGAATTTACAAACACTAAACGGAACAAATTAACACAATATAAAAATATTTTTGTAGCACTAACAAATAGGCTCTTTCATATATATTCACTCAGACTCATTCTAGGGTATTATTATCCCTATCTCCAATGAGTTAACCCCAAACAGGCAAAGGTATCCATAAACTAAAGCACTGTTACCAACTGTGACGACCTACCTTTATGGACAGTTTAAATCTACAATAAACCGCATATGTCAAACTCAAACCATTCAAAAGGTAGATTAGCAATGAGGTTTAATAAGAAAATAAAACGGAAGAATGAAAAACAAAACACAGAATCTCACAGTGGAATGACAAATTATAATAATCAAATAAACAGTTCATGAAGCTATTTTACAAATAACATTGGATTACACTTTTACAGTATAATTAGAGTTATACTACAACAAGTATAATAGGATAATGCAGCGGAACAACATAATACAGTGAAATAAATATAATAAATAGTATACCAATCTCCTTTTTCATCCTTCAAAAATAAAAAGGTCTTCAATATGCTGAAAAGCTCAAACTGACCCGAGCATAATGAAAACACAAAACACTTAGATTAGAACTAAAATATTCTCATGTAAGTCAAATTAATATCACGTGGAAAATGCATGTAATGGCGTTAGAGATGTTACGGGATTTTCATCTCCTATCCGGTGTATAACGTGAGTACAATAACTTAAGAGATCTTATGGGATTTTTCCATCTCTTAAGGATCCATCAAACTATCTATATGCCGTAGTGTACGTTATATATGTAGTGTCTATCAGTAAAGTATAATATCGAAAATAGCGTTAAGGCGTTACCAATATCCCCCTTAACACATTTTATATAAGCATCGTAGTATATACAGTACTATAAACTCCACCTTAACTGTTGGGCCATCAGGGAGCACTCCAAAGGTACGACACAAACCAAAATCATAGTGGGCTCGATAAGGCATATGACAAGACACGCGAGGCAATGTCCAGGGTAGGATTCTATCGTTTTGCACTTCCGAACTGGTGGTAACGCATAGCAGCTACTACCGCCCACCTCGAGACACACTTCCATAACCAAATCAATGGTAGCTACCAATCAATCACAAAGTAACAAATATTGTATCAAAGAAGCATGTTCGATAAAGGGAGCGACCCCATATGGCCTGGTATAGCTCCTGTTTTAGTCATATCCAGCTGGCCCAAAGGTCAGGGCTGCGTTCTTACCTCATACCAGTAGCGTTCGCCAAACATCCTACTTCGTTCTGGATTCTCCACCACGTGCACAGTTGTTAAAGTAGTTTCGAAATTGGAAGAGAGTATGACAATATCCGACCCTGGTCTCTTTAACAACCAAACGCTTATTTCACAACGTGGTCATTTTATAAAACATTTTTAATAATAAATCCAAAAAACAGTTTATACCTTCATATCATGATATCCATATACTTATTCCAAAAGTATAAATATATTCATAAATGCCGAGGAATATTTCTTTCAATCAATTTCAAAAATAATTTATAAATCTCTCTTAAACTATTTATATGCTTTAGAACCATTTATAAAGCTATTTATAAATTCCAAAACATTTTACAACTCTTCCCCTTTTCATAAACTTCTACGCAAATTCCTTTAGAATGCTTCCAAATCCCTTTAGACAAGTTCTTTTATAAAACTTTTTAAAACCTTTGTAACTCCTTTATAAAACCATTATAGAATCCTTTATAAAAATCTTTTAAAAAAAATCTTTTTATAAAATCCATTATAAAATCTCTTACAAAACTTTTATAAATTCCTTACAAAACCTTTTACAAAATTCAAAAATCTTTTACAAAAATCTTTTATCTATTAAAGTTATTATAAAATTCTATATATATTATCTTAAACTAACTTTTTAAGTAAATATTTTAAAAATATATTGAATATTTTATTAAATTTTTTTTATTATACACTTTATTTAAAAAATATTTTTTAAAACCAAATAAAATATAAGTTAAAATCTTAAAATTTAGTTTTTTTAACTTATATAAACTAAAATATAAGTTATAAATTAAATGTTAAAATCAAATTTCTTAAATCAAAACATACTTTATAATTTTAGAAATAATTTAAAATCGACCAACGGTGTCTGTATATAATTTTCTATCTCATGACCAAGTGATTAGTTAATTAAATTTTAATTTTAATTTGAGGAATGGATATATATCATCTCAATCCAAATCAGGTGTTATAGGTATATATCATTTCAACCTATTTCTTAAATTTCTAAATTTTAGATTTATTTAATGCCCGTAACATCCAGGGTGAATAATAGGAATAAATCAGCATAAAATATCTATGGTGAATAACAGGAAGAGATCAGCATAAACAAACATCTAAACATCTAACATATCAATCATTAAGCATTCATCGCAATCAACATCCAAAACAGTCATATAGCATAACAGATTACTAGTTATAAATTCTCGGGTATTTAACTAGCAAAATAAATTCCAATTTCAATTTAAATGTCAATTTCAGTTTCAATTTAGCTGTCAAATTAAATTACACTATCGATGCAATTCAATATAAATATCAATTTTAAACCATCAAACAACAATTAATAAATTTAAATAAGTGCATGATTTCAATTTAATGGACATCAAAATATTTTAGTATTTCGTAGGTGGTTTGAGCACTCACCTTAGATTTTTAGTCAAATTAAAATCCAAAAGAACGCCCAAATTTGAACAGTCTCGAAATTCTACCAAATTAGTTCCATATCGTCCGTAATTTCAGTACTATCCCAATAGAAGAAACCGCATCCAAATCGGAGTTCGTGTGCAAAATTTATGAGTGTTAGAAGGTTTAAAATTTAAATTTAAACTTAAATTAATAAAGGGCAATTTGGTAAATAATATCACCTTCCACAAACCCTACAATCATTGTACGCGAGCACGCACAACAACCGCCACTTCCTCATCGACACCGCCCTGCCTACGACCACTTTCGGCCTCATCAGACCCCACCGCCACGTTCGCCACCTCTGGCCGCCACATCTCCTTGCCGCCTTTCACGTTCGGTCCCACCGGAGCTCGCCGCCGCCGTTCATCACGTTAGGGTTTTCGAACCCTAAAACCCAAATTCCGGCCACCTTCACCCACAATAGACGATGCGACTCCCAGCAATCAACTCCATGCAGCGATGTGACGCCCCACCTCTATACTCACGCTAGCCAAGGACAATACGGAGTAATACCGTCAACTAGCATGAAGAATAAGACTGTTGGGGAGCAACCATCCGCGTAATTGCTTTGTGCGGACACCGATATGTCAGATAGTATAACATGCATTTCATTTGAAGAGGGAATCCGACATACCGATACAAACTCAAAGCTACACACAGTGGCTATAATATCTTCGGAAACAAATATAGAAATAAACTTAACACAAATCAATCACAGAAGTTCATATCACAAAGGCGGAAAAATATATGAATATAACACATAGAAGTGTATATCAGAGTAGTGGCCAAACAAGATCCACAATATCACAAAATGATAGCTACAAGTGCTACACAAAAGAATATGTATACATCAAGGAGTCTCTATCTCGAATGTATAACAACAAAAACTACCAATCTAATGTAGTTAGCCAAAAGTCAGGTAATACTCCCAGATGAGGAGTCAAGTAGAAGCACCTGTAACATCTCGGTCTGACCCGAGTATTATTTAATAAGAAAATAATAAACGGATCAGTCTAGCTATAAATATCAGATAAAATGAGATGGAATAAGAGATATAACAAAACATATGATAACAATAATGTCATACTATGAAAAGTATACATTTAACGACAACAAAAATCATACAGTATCTCAATAATCTCAAAGCACCCAAAAAGAATGTCATATTCTTTATTTTATTCACCAAACCACAAATATTGACATCATATCGCTGCCAATCATAAAAGCTGGTGAAACATAAATTCTAGAAATCATCAATTAGAAATTCAGAAAATCACAAAAGGGGGAGGCCTATCACAAACGGGAGCATGAAAACTCACCAACACGTGTATCACAAATGGGACGCTATCCCATGGTCGCTAACCATAGAGCCGGTGCAACGACGTAGTACAATATCGGTACGCCCGAAGAACCAGAAACTCAAATAATTCGAAATAACGACGTAGTACAATGGTACGCCCGCTGATCCTGATAAGCCGAAACAACGACGTAGTACAAAGGTACGTCCGCTGATCCTGATAAGCAGAACAACGACGTAGTACAAAGGTACGCCCGTTGATCCTGATAAGCCGGAACAACGACGTAGTACAAAGGTATGTCCGATGAACCAAACTCCACAAAAGAATATGGGTCGCTAGCCCAAAAAAATTGAGTCGAAACTCCAAATAATACATAGGTCGTTAGCCTATAAAAGAAATGAGACGAAACTCAATAAAACGAGGTACCGTCCCCTACGTGGACAAAGAAACATAGCATATCGCTAGTTTAAATCATATAAAATGATCATCAATGATCATCGAGAAGTGTCAACTACATTAAGCTAGTAAATAAATGAGCTTAGCTTCATGTCCCATAACCACTGGCTTAACTTAAGTATTTATGAACAAATTGTAGATCTCCACTCGAACATTGTCACAAGAGGTTCAATCGAACAAGTCCAAAAATTAACCGACGAAGTAAACGCAAGCGTTTCATACCACTTATTTTACTAAGCCGTTTAATTAGATTTCTCATACGAGTGAGGTAAAGGTTTGTATATGCTAGTAGATTGGAAAACGGTTTAAGAAACGAGCTTTGTAATAAAATAGTGTTGAAATCATTTTGATGAAAGAGTTTTGATATTTACTACTAGTATTGAAACCTTTATATTTTTAAAGTGACAAAATACAAAAATGATTGTAGAAACAATCAATCACCAAAATTCACATTCGAAAACGTGAATAGAATCCAAAGAAATCGATACTGAATCCATCAAGGTGGATGTTTCAAAAATCCCAAAGAAAATGTCATCAAAGTCGATAATAAATTATAACAATAAATGGGAATCAACACAAATCGATTAAATTTGGAAACTCAAGCTAAATAGGCAAAATAGGCAAAAACAAGCAGATTCAGGCGTCTGAAGTGTATGATTCAGACGTCTGAATCTGGAAAATAAAATATTTTCCAGAACATAATTCAGACGTCTGAATCTATAAATTCAGACGTCTGGAAATGCCAATTTTTAGCCTATTTCTTCTCTGGTTCAATTCGAACCAATTCAGACGTCTGAAACCTTTGATTAGGACGTCTGAATACTGGAGGATAAAAATTCCCAGTATAATATTCAAACGTCTGAAATAAGGTTTTCAGACGTCTGAAACTGTTGCTCAGGCACTTTTTCTGAACCTAGGCCAATAATGGCCAAAATAATTACCGAAAGCGATCGGACGAGCGACGACGACTAAGTATTTATACCAAGCGACAACCCGGCTTTAATGGCTCTTCGATATGCCTCGAATATCAATGTCTAAATATCCATATAAGAATTTTCATAAATTTTGCTTTCAAAACACCAAAAATTGGAATATTCACCAAAGCAATCCAAATCAAAAGCAAATGCACATGAATAAGTGTTAGGAATTCATACCTAACAACAAGGATAGATATAGACATAGATGTGAGATAAAAATCTCACCTTTAAGCCCAAAACAAATGAAGAAGAAGCTATAGAGCAATGGCAAGGACAACCACTCTTCAATTCCAACCCAACAAGCTTGAATCTAAGCTTAAAAGAGAAACATTCCCTAAGTTGGGTTTAGGAATTTCTGAGATTGAAAAGAGAACGAGTTGGAGAAGATGAAGATAAGGGTTACCAAAGCTTCTTCTTTGAATTTGGAGTTAAAGCTTGGATTTTGCAAATGGAACTAGGCTTAGGATTTCCTAATTCTTTTTCTCCTCCACCATTTTTATCTAGAGCTTGAGAGTGTTAGGGAAATGAAGTGAATGAAGATAAGTGGGGGTGGAGCTAGGGCTTGTGTTAGGATATAGGGCTGAAACCCAAACCAAATCCCAAAGTGATAAAGTAGTAAAATTCTACTAACTCCAAACATATCCATATTTATACTCAAAAAGGTCGCAAACGTCATTTTGAACTCAATGGGAGTCGCCTCGAGTCCTAATTCGACCGTTTGCAAAAAATATCTTCTCGGACTAAAATCCGACTAACGATGCTATATTTAAATAAAATATTTAAATATACAATCGTAAAATATGCGGATTGTTACAAGCGAGCTCTACAAAACCCCTCAACCAATTTCAAAAATCATTGCCCGAATCAAAATCCCCCAATTTGCATTAGGGTTTCGCAATCATTGATTGACTGCGGTTTTCTGTTGATCTGAGCATCGTTTCCAAAAATGAACAATTGATGTTGATTCGTATCGTCGAAAGCTTCGCGATGATATATTTTCGATAGAGTTTGAGAAGTTTGAATTTTCGATTTGATTTGGGATTGAAGTTAGGGTTTTGAAATTTCTGGCATTGAGAAGGAGGAACATATAAGAAATAGAATTGTACATATAGGAAAAGAATAAAAGGCTGCTAGTTTTCAAGAAAAATCTATTTATATAGACAGATGGATAAGAATGGATGGAACAGGTAGAATGGGTCGAAGTGCTAACATAGACCCGAAAGGCCCGTTTCCTTCCCGAAACGAAAGTATATCATCCAATATATCGAAATATAGGTTTTCAATATTTTTACGTTCAATTAAACTAGTTTCAAACTCTAATTCCATTGTATATAGAAGTTAATTTAAATCAAATTATATTCATTTAAATTTCTTTAGTTGATTTCTACGCGTTTCGAGTCCGCACGATCAAACAATAAGTCCGAACGCTACAAAACTTGAAATCCTATAATAATTCACTATCATGGATCTGATGAAACCGGTTTCGTCGAAATCCGAGACAGTGCCCAAAAAGTCTAATTTTACAAGTTAATTGAATAAATTATTAATAAATTGATTTAATCACTTTTAAACTTGAATTTAAAAGTTAACAATTTTCATCATTCTTGATTACAGAGAAATTAATTATATTTTTAAAATTAGAATTTCCATGTTTAATGCAACATTTAGTTATTACATTAATTTCAGTATTCAATTTCAACTAAAATAAAACCATTCGTTATAATTTAAATTCCAAATAATTTCTTTCATTTTGATTTAAATTCTTATCTTAAATCAGTTATTACCTTATGAATATAATTAACATTAGTTTACATTTTATTTCACTCAAACTCCATAACATCTTTTCTTACATGAACTTTAATATTTCAATTACATTAATTTCTATCGATTTCCAAATTAATTTCAACTGATTTAATTACGAGATGATAATAAATCAATTGTTATACATTAATAATTCGTATTATTAACTTATTGTTTACAAACTAGGATTATAAAAAATTACGTACAAATAATCGATTTCACATTCTATACTAAAACTTAATTCAGTTAAATACATACTATTTCACTTTTTAATAACATCTAATTTATTCCTTATTAACCTATAATTATTACCATTAATTAAAATTACATCATATAATTGTCAATTTCATTCAATCAACACTATTAAGTTATATTCTAATAGTTTTTTCCCATTAACAAGTCATAAAATTTAATTCCTCATAATATTAAATTCCAAAAATCTCATTAAATGTAATATTTTTAATTATCAAAAATATGGGTTGTTACATAATAATTCTGTGAGACGACACTACTAAATAAGACAGAATCTTACCTCGCAAGAACAACATCCATGAATCAAAGAACGGAAAAAAAATTAGAAAAAATCCCAAACTGGAAAGAACGGGAATAAACAAGGTCAAAATCCAAACTTAAAGAATGGACACAAATAATATACATCGAGAAGTGCTCCAGGCACTTCTCGATGCAATTAAGAAAACAATTCAAAGATTTGAATAAAAAATGAAAAGAGAATTTTCCAACAATAACTAGGAAGGTGTAACCCTCTTGCCCAAAGTATACCTATAGAAAATATACTTGAGAACTATGATGGCTCTTGGAAAATGTACAAGCCGGACCCCGCCAATCTTACCGAGTATCTGAGTATTTCACATCTCCACGCGTATACGACCAAATCCCATCTAGAGTAGATGTAAATATACCCTAATAGGAGCAATTCCACATAGCTTGATGTCCACTTGCACTTTGGTTTTAGTCATTTTCGACAAAGGATATCAACACTCAAATGAGTAAAAAATCGTATTAGATTGACGATACACAAATAAGATAGCGGAATCGTTAGTCGGTAAATCATGTATCGAGAATAATCAAAATTATCGTATACGGAAATTAAATCGTATCCCTACAACTACTCTTCGATTTCAAACTTTTATTATCCCTCAGTTGAAAATGAAGTCTGACAAGTTAAGGTAGTGCTACCTCTAAATCTTGCCTTGACGGCATTTTTAACCATTGAGACAGAAACAAATTTCCATATCTCGACATTTAGTACTAAAAATATGACTAAATCTTTTTCATATAAGCGATATCATTTACGGAAATTTAATTTCTTATACTTTTCATAACCAAATCAATTTTTTAAACTTTAAGAGCCGAATATGCGCTTGGTTTTTAATCATAAATATTAACTTTAAATTGCTTTATTAAAGTTATTAATTAACTTTAAATGTGATTATTAAAATGGTTGATTAAAAAAATTATTATCAATATCTCAACATAACCTTTTACTTTAAGATAAAATAATAATTTAACCATTTGGGGCTCCCTCCGCAGACGCATAACTGAGATTCAAAATGACATCCTATCACTAAACATCCAGGAAGAAGCCTTCCCCCTTGATTACAATGACAAATCTAAACTCGCAAACCTGGAAACCGAGCTTGAACGCTTAATGAAGCAAGAAGAGATTGGTTGGAGACAAAGGTCCAAAGCCAAATGGGTGCAAGAGGGGGACAAAAACTCGTCTATTTTTCACAAATGTGCTAATGGTCGTCGCAGATCCCTTGCTATCACGAAAATTGTTCACAACAATGTCTCTATCAGAGACCCCACCGATATCTTAAGCCTATTCACTACTTATTTCAGATCCGTTCTTGGCAAACCTTCCTCTCTCCTCCCCCCCATTGACTGGAATCTTCTGTATCCCAACCCTTCCCCTATTCCGATAGACTCAGCCTTCTCAGAAGAAGAGATCCTGACTGCTCTTAAGGACATGGATGACAACAAATCGCGGGGACCAGACAGCTTCGGTCCATTCTTCTTTAAGCATTTCTGGAGTGTGGTCAAGGATGACATTCTACAAATGTGTGCTGAATTCTGTACCAATCCTCAATCATCGCTCGTCTCAATCATGCGGTAATTATCCTTCTGCCAAAAACAGCTGGAGCCAACTCCCTCCCCGTGTTCTGACCTATCAGCCTGCTCAATACTACTGTAACAACCCGGTATTTCGCGTCTGTTTGTAATCGACATTTAAACGATTAATATTTTTGCTAATTACCAATTGAAGTTTTTAAATTTGAAATTAAAATTCTTTTCATAAATTTGTTTAAGAATTTTATCGGGCTTTAAAAATCATTCCGGCCCATTTCTTTTGTTGCCATGATGGGTAACAAAGCATAATAACCGTTCCCCCCTCTTTACCCTTTTCATTTTCGAAACCCAACCCTAAAATTGAACGAAAGAAAATAAATGGTGGCTGTTCGTTTCGTCGCCCCCCTTCTTTAAAATTAGGGCTTCGTTCCAAATTGGGGTGTTTGCCTGTAGCCTTGCTCGATCCAATTCTCGTGCTCGGCTATGAATCTGCGACCAAAAAGGTGAGTGATATTTTTTCACTCGCATCTAATTCAAGCACATGATGATTTCTTACTTCTGCAATTTCGTGATTTTGTTGCTGGATTTCGTGGCTACCACGTATTGATTTTCAACTGTTGTTTCATGATTTTGAACTCGTTTTGACTCGTTGACCTCGGCATTACTTTGAATTGTCGCTAGTCGTTGTATATGCCTTGTGTTGACCTTGCCTTTGACCTGTAGCTTGACATTCATGGTTTTGAACTTGTGATTTCCTTGATGGCCATCACGGCGTTGATTTTTAGTTGGCATCAGCCGTGACTTTTAAACTTGAAAATAATTTCTTCGGGTTCACTTTGTAATTCCGGCTTGTCTTGTTTTCACTGAACTTTTGTTGGTTGTTCCATTATGTAGTAGCTGTTTCACTGGTACATAAGTATTGCACCACTTCTGTCACGTTGAATGGAGCCTTGTTCCTGTCGATGTTTACACCACTACACTTGTGTCCACTGCTTCTGGTCGAGTTAATTCTGTCCATTTTCATGTAGCATTTATACATATGTCAGTGGAGCTTGTGCCTCATTAACTTGCATTGTCTTGTTTCACCACTGCATATACCTATTTGGGTGTTATGCCCGTGACCATTCTTATGGTTTGCATTGGGTTGTACTTCACTGTGTTCATTTGTCTTCACTTGCATACTTGCTCTTCATGTGTTATGTTTTGAGTGGTAGTCTCAACTCTGACCACTGCTAGCTTGAATTTGTTTGTGACTGTTTCCACTATATGTTGCACCATTCGAGACAGTTCCCTTTTGATGTTTCCATTTGTTGGATTCATTGTTTTATATGTTGGAGACTTTAATTATGCTTTATCCAATAATAAGTTTTCAACCTGATAGCACTGTCCAGATTTACAATTGCACTCCATATATATATGTTCCCACCTGAGTTCATATGTATTGTTTCTTGCATATATATATATATATATACAAGTATGCATGCATTTGCTTCAATGTGTTATCATTATGCATTTTCATCGCTGTCTGTCATTTCTGACTTTGGTTCTTTTGAACTTTGTTTGCATTATTGTTTCATCTGACTTCAGTCTTGATACTTGTACCACCTGGTCTGGATTGTGCTTTACCTTTGTGTATGGCTATTCTTTGACCACTTCACTACCATTTTGATATTTCTTTGTATCTTGGTTCTATGCATTGTCGTGTCACTTGTGTACTTAAGTCAGTGCTGTCCACCTGACTGTGAGCATTGCAGTTTTCTTGCTGTCTTCATATTGTGACTGTTTTGAGTCTGATGTGCTTTGCAGTGCATTGACTTATACACTTCTGGATCTAATGTGGTCCACTATACCACTATTTTCATCTTCTCTTGACCATTTTGGCATTGTCTTGGGCTTGTTCGATATTTTGTTGAATTCTTTGGCATTGTGTTGCCTGGCCCTACTATCTGTGCAGCCTACTTATTTGCACTTTCTCATTTGAGTTATACTGCTTCCCGTTGCACCTCTGAATCATTTTTCCATGTGCAGTTGTTATGTACATTCATTGGGTACATCGTCACTGTAGTGGCACGGCAGTGCACGCAAGCGTGAACTGCAGCCACACGGTATTATTGGTTTTATTGTTATTTCTTTTGCTTTTGATTTATGGAACTATTTCGTATTCCATATGTTGTAGTGGCGTGGCAGTACACGCTTGCGTATACTGCAGCCCTACTCGAGTTGACATCTTATTGATGTTTCCAATTACTAGATTGTTTCCTTTGTCCAATTCATCCTTATTAGTGATTGGATAAACGTGATTTAGTGTGACTATCATCTAATCGTTATTTGATTATTATTGCTTCTGTGCATTAATAACTGAGTTTGAATTAGACTGACCCGGGTATTATTTTCTTTTGAATTTAATACTCGGGTCAGACCGAGTATTTTCAGGCTGTAGATACTCTGCTTTGGGATGCTGCTTGAGCTATGAAGACTTTTCATATCTTTTGGAGTTGTCGTGTCATAGTATAGGTTGATATGTATTCATGTATATTAATCGATAATGTACTTGTATATATAACTTCCTGAGTCGACTGTTGTAGTTGTATCACATGTACCGTGTCAAATGTATTCTAACTGACATCAGTTATTATATATATATATATATATATGAGACTTTCTGTTTTATCTGTGTTTCGCATTTATATTTATCTGTGTTATTAGTTTATATTTTGTCCTAGACTATTATAGCCACTGTGTAGTAGCTTTGAGTTTGCATCGGCATGTCGGATTCCCTCCCGAAATGAAATGCATGTTTTGTTTATCTGACATATCGGTGCTCGCACAAAGCAATTACACGGATGGTCGCTCCTCAACAGCCTCATTCTCCGTGCTAGTCGACAGCACTACACCATAGTGTTCTTGGCTAGCGTGGGTATAGAGGTGGGGCGTCACAACTACCTTCAAAATCATCACTAAAGTCCTTGCTAATCGCCTCCAATCCTTCATGGAATCGTTGGTTGGACAAGAACAGTCCGCTTTCATTCATGGTAGAAACATTCTAGACTGCGTGGCTGCGACTCAAGAAGTAATTTCATCCTGCCACTCGAGTAACATCCCGGGGGTCCTACTTGAACTTGACTTTTCCAAGGCCTTCGACTCGGTGAATTGGAATTTCATTCTGGAACTTCTTAGACATAGAGGTTTTCCTCTTGTTTGGTGCAACTGGATGCAAAGCATTCTCTTTTCAAGCCTTTCATCGATTCAGATTGGAGGCGTGTCTGGTGGCCACATAAAATCAGCTAGGGGTCTCAGACAGGGAGACCCTCTCTCTCCGCTCATCTTTGTCCTCGTGGTTGATGTCTTCAATCGCATGATCAAACTGGCCATACACAACAACTTCCTTGTCGGCATCAGTCCCCCAATCGCTGGCATCAATCACTGCCCCAGGCCGATGATCTCTAATCTCCAGTTTGCAGACGACACAATCCTCTTTGTCTCTCCTACACCTGAACATATCCATTGCCTCAAGGTCCTTCTTTATTCCTTCGAACTCATCTCGGGTTTGTCCATTAACTTTAGCAAAAGTTCCATTGTTATGCTTGGTAATGCAGAGATTCTTGGACCCCCCATTTCCTCCGCCTTGAACTGCCGTCTCGACTCATTTCCTCTAACCTACCTGGGTATTATCCTGCGTCCAACCAAGCTTCATAGATCGGACTGGACCCCTCTAATAGCCAAACTGGAATCGCGTCTTGCCGGATGGAAAGCTAATTCCTTATCGTCGGCGGGGAGATTAGTGCTGGTTAAGGCAGTTCTCTCAGCTCTCCCCACTTATTGGCTGTCCTTCCACAAACTTCCTATCTGGGTATCAAAAAAATAGACATCATAAGACGATCCTTTCTCTGGAATGGAGGCAAAGTCAAGTGTCTCGTCAACTGGAAAATAGTATGTAAAAAGGAAGAACAAGGGGGACTCGGTGTTTCCAACCTGGTCTCCTTTAATCAAGCTCTTCTTGCTAAATGGATCTGGCGAATCCTCTCGTCGGGGCATTTCATTTGGAAAGACTAGATTTTATATTCCCTTTACAGGGCTGACCCGTTCCTCGTCCTTCATTTCGCTCCTCAACTTAAGGCATCTCCCTTTTGGTCTGGTATTCTTGCCTCAGTAGATCATTTCAAATCCTTCATTCGGGTTGCTATAGGAAATGGCTCGAGTTGTCTCTTCTGGTACGACTCATGGCACAGTCTCTCCCCCCTTCATCGTACTTTCCCACTCCTCTTCTCTTCATCGAGCTTTCCTCTCCTGACAGTGGCGGAGGCTGTTTCTCTCGGCCCCCCTAGCTTATGTCCTCCATCCCTTTTCTCCACTGACACCTTATCTGAACTTCTCTCGGCTCTGCGTCTGCTCCAGTCCGTAACTCTCGACCATTTATCATTAGACTGTCATCTCTGGTCCCTTTCCCCCTCACTTCGCTTCTCCGTACCTCAATATTCCTCCTTTCTTAACCACTCGGGCCGCCTGTTCTCTTTCGCTCGTGTCTGGAAATGCCACATTCCTCCTCGAATCAAATTCTTTCAATGGTGTCTCATCCATGGGCGCATTAATACCAGAGACCGTCTCTCGCAGTTTAACATCTCATCGGAGCTGTCATGTGTCCTATGCAACTCCGCACCCGAATCCATCAGTCATCTTTTCTTCGAATGTGAATCATCCCACTACATTTGGGTCTCGGTCTGCATGCACATCCTTGGCCAAATACACTTGATCTCGGACTTCTTTGATCACTGGCAGTATAGCGAACCGAACAAAAGCCTGGATGCCCTCTTAGCCATCTTCTGTTGGGTCATCTGGACCGAACGAAATGCCATCATATTCAACTGACCAACCAGTAAACCGTTTACATTATGTTGTAAAATTACTAATATTTTTACATATTGGCCAGGCTCCACATCCGCTGCGCCTTTCAGGCTTCGCCTTCCAGCACCTCGATCCCCCTCCCATGAATCTGTTGGTAGCGCTTCATCTTCAGCTTAAGGAGAAAAGTCTTGGATTAGTGAACCATTGCTAGTAACCGCGTGAAATACTCTTGACAGTAGGCTAAGTAGTAATCTCTCTATTTTCTTGCTGATCAAAGTAGGATTCACTGTGTATATTTTAATAAACTCTGGAGTGAATATTGTAGTAGACAAACTGTTTTTTGTGGCTGTAAGGTTAGCTTGATCAATACTGACTCCGCTATCGACCAGGCTTGTTGGTCGACCTACTTTTATATCTATATATTACCTTAATCGGCTGTGTAGCTCCACGCTACACACCCGTTCTCCTCAAAAAAAAAATTAAAATATATCAAAAACCCCAAATTCCATCCAAATACTTATAAAATCTTTATGAACCATTTGAAGAAAATTTACAGAATGTTTAAAGTAAATAACCTTTTATACTTTACGAAAACCAAATATATCAGAACTGTATCCATAACGACTATCGCTATATGGATCATAACTTCTAAACTTATTTTGTAAAGAGAAATTTCTTCAAATCTCGGTTCAAACAACATTTTATTTTCTTGAAAGAAAATAAATAAATTTAAAATATTTTTATAAACATAAAACAATGTTAATCATTCTGAAAGATAATTAATATAACTCTTTTATAAATTTAAACCATGTTAATTATGCTGAAAGAAAATTGATCAAATATATAATATTTTATAAATTTAAAACCACATTAATTATCCCCGAAAGATAATTAATCAAATTTATAACTCCATTTATAAATTTTAAATAACACTTATCCTTTATTTCAGAATTCTAAAAAAATACTTGAAAATATAGTTTAAACAACTTTCAAAGTGCAGAAATGCGACTAAACATACGTTTTGTAAAAATACAAGCATAAGTCCGACACACACAAAGTTTTAAGGAGATGACATTTCATAAGTGACGATATGAGGATAATCTGTATAACAACACTTACACAAATTAAATAGTAAGTCACAAATATTTCAACCAAACGTCAATATAAGCAGCATAAGAATATAAGTAAATCAATATAAGTCTCCCTACAAAAGTCCCTTGTAAAACAATGGTTATTTATGCATTCTGTTTTCAAGTGGAAATTTAAATACAAAAAAAACAATCAAACAATAATAATAAACTTATTATTATCAACAAACAACAATCAATAGCTAACATATCATTTATTAATTAATCCACATATTAATTAACTTCAAAAATCTTTTTTCTTTGCAAGCACAGAACGGTGATTTATTCTGCTTGATAGATATTCAAAATAATATATTCAATTTAATTATAGTAGAACGATGCTTTATTCTGCTAAATAGATATTATAAAGAAGTTTAACTAATTTAACTACGCTAACGTAATTAAATTAAATCACTATAATTTTAACATTAATTTATACTTCGTTAAAACTATCAACTATCATCCAAGTATTCAATAATAATCTATAGCAACACAGATATCGTATATTTTATTTAAAGGTGAGTAAACTCACCGAAATTCCAGTTGATTCTTTTGCATTCCAGTTTGATCAGCCCAAAATTATGCTAGCCCCAAATTCAACAAAACCAGTTCCAACGCATATATATTGTTCCTACGAGTCCAACGCAAAAGCTCCCTCTGAAACCAACATCGTATGAGTAAGATATGAATTAATTACTAAAACAAATTTTAATTAACTAAATTAATTTTGTTAAACCATATACATTTCCTTAGTCATCACAACATAGCCTAAGGCCTAATAAACCTACAACCCTTTACCCTCAAAGTCTCCCCTTTTTTGTTTCTCCTTATCATAATGTTCCAATACATGTACACATCGTGTAAAAGAAAACCCATGGCCACTGAATCCTATCATCAATAATTACTCACCCAAAACTCAATGGAATCGCGAACCACCTTTGCCATTCAACTCCACTTTGCAAGATCTCTCCAATCAACCTAACCACCATCACCCCTTAGCACTACATCAAATCCCGACCGAGGATCCCCGAGAACGACAAAAAAATGTCGCACGTCTCAAACTTAGATCGAACTCCACCAAATCAACCCTGCCGACGCTCCTCCTCACGAAAAATGCAACTACACTCATCCCAATGCCTAACGTTGCTCCTAGCCTCGACAATGTTGAACCCTAGTTACACTGTTCAAATTCGAGCATCGCCAAAAGTCCACTCCAACCATAACTGAGACATGGATTTGAAGCTAATCTACGTACGAGTACAAGGGAACTAATCTCATAATTTTCATTGCTTAAATCATTTAATTTATTTTTTAAAGATTAGAGCTCAATTTCATTTGCTGCAAGGAAAAAAGGGCAGAAAGAGAAGAGGGAAAAATGAAAAGGCTAAATGAAATGAAGAATGGTTGAAGCTTTGACTTTTTTTTGATTTTATAAAGAAAACCTATTTCTTTACTTTGACCTTAAGCTAACCAAAAATTCCAAGCATCATAGTAAATCACCACTAACGCAAGTTTAAAATTATGAATTTTATTTGATCTAAAGAGGTTTTGAAAAGAAAATTTCGCGATATTCTGCTACATACAATCGTGCATCAAAATCTGACACAATCACAACTCAACAATAAAATACACAGATTATTTTATTATGTTAAATTTCAAAAATGCCATCTTTTTTCGAAAATACGTCAAATGATAATTTAAATATTTGTCAAGTTAAAGATTATGGAAAATCCTATAAATACATTTGAAAATACATCATTAAAAATCAAGTCGTTTAATAACAATTGATCCTCTTATTATTTATCCGAACTATTTATTATTGTAAATAAATTTACAAAATGAGTTCACTATTTTTATTTGTTAATTAAAAGGAATTAAGTATAAATTATTAAACTCATAATTAATATTAATTCATAATTCACATATCTAAATAATTCCTATATTTTAATTCAAATCGTTAAACTTTAAAAAACCAATCATTTAAATGTTTAAAATTAATCAAATATTCAAAATTTAAATGATAAAATTCTGGGATGTTACAGTAAATATAGTTGGTCTTATAGTAGAGGCATTCTGTATATATAGACGATGAAGAGATATCAGTCTTCGTTTGAGATATGTGTATTTGATTATACATAACGTTATATTTGATATATATCTTTACGACATTAGTGTTCCTTTGTGGTCCCGATGACATATTATATGGGACAGACTGTTGTTCTCTTATGTAGAGAAGTTATGCGAGTTTATAAAGAAATCCATGATGGTCATTGAGGAGATGATGACGATCATCTACTAATGTATCACATATCACTTATGCTCACTGAGGGGTATGTTGAGGTCGACATAGGTTTCGAGTAAATAGAGTTCATCATATATCACTTATGCTTACTAAGGGTATGGTGAGATCTGCACAATACCCATCACTGGGGATATGGCACGGGATCTGTGGTACACTAAGGTACTGGCTCTATTTATTTTGGACCCTCAACGGAAATCATTGGATTGCGACCAATGTCTAACGCGGACACAACTTTTAGTTATATAGAGTAGGTCATATATCACCTATGCTCACTAAGAGGTATGGTGAGTCCTACATGAATTCGACCACACAAGATGCGACTTGGGGTCTATGGTAGACTAAGGTACTCACTCTGTTTATCTCAAGCATAAGTCTACCATGGACTTCATTCCTTAGCGATAACGAGTATCAATTTATATTCTCTGTTTATTGCTTATCTTTATATTATGTGCTATATTAGTGTTTGATAATATTATTGAGTATTCTACGATATGCTTGTACCATGATATTTGCATTGCCTCCACATTCTTATATTGGGTTACCACATCGTGATATATTATTACGCATCAGTCGTGCTATATTACCTGTGTTGATTCATTGATTACAGGAGAAGAGCATGTTATTATTTGATTTCCTACTTTTGTGATGGGTTTACTTTACTTGTTTACAAACAGTCTGGATTACCCCAAAGCCATGTTCGTAAAGAGGACCAGTTGAGCCTTAGTAGCTTCCTATTTTATTTGTATATAGTTTTAATATATGGTATTTTGAGATAGTTTCCCTCACACCAGGTTTTATGTTTGACCTGTATTTTGTATTTTTTTTATTTATGTCATGAAAACTTTAGGATACTTGATTGAGTACTCTAGGAGTCGGGTGATTTTATGGATATGCTTTCAGGATAGATGGAGTAACCGTAGCGGTGATGTCAACGGTTCGTATATATACTTGGTATTCATGAATCTAACTGCATGGAGTTGATAAATTCTGACTTTCTGTATTACTATTCACTTATCGATTATTTCAGCTAGTACAGTCTCTTATATATATTGTTATCATGTTATATATTGTATGTTTTAATTCTGATGTGAGATCCTATCAACCCGTGAACATTTCTTATCGATGCGGTTAGCGTTAGAGGTGGTGAGGCCCTTGGGGCACTAGTATTTCTTACTCCACTGGCTTAAGGCTCTTCGAAGTTATCCTTGGATTTTCTTAGCCTAGGGGAGAGCCATATCTTGGTCCCGAGACTATTGTTGAGACACGGCCTTGGACACATGAATGAAAGGGCTTCCATCGATGTAAGTATATGGAATGTTCTCGCAAGGAAGATTACTTTTCAGCACTTGAAGAGGGGAGACTTTGGCTCGGTAGGATATATTGTTTGAGTGACTAATGAGCAGGCCCATGACTTCAAATGAATTCAGGTGCTGCTTCGGTTTTCAGTTCATTTAGGAGATCGAGAAGGGCGTGTAACTTGAGCATTCCAACCATCTTGTGCAGGGAAGCTTGTCGATGAAGGAGTATGTTGACCAAATCAATCTTTGTTTCTAGGGATTGAGATGGTTGGTACTCCATTGGTATAGGCAAAGGAGTTTTCCTTGGGTAAAGCATCAGTTGGAGATTCATTGCCTAGTCTTATTACTGTTAGAGGCCACTTTAAAAAGTCTCGTTGGGGTGGTTCTCCTTTAAGACAGAACCTATGACGTACCATTTGAGATAGTGAAAGTTTAAAGCAAATTAAAGCTCCAATCGAAGCATAAAGACCAAGATATAAGGAAGATTGAACCTACACAAAGATGAAACCTGGTTTAGTATGTCATTCCAATGGCATGTAGGGCCATTTATGCTAAAAGATGTCATCTAGCTAAAGCGAAACATAAGTGCTTCAATTTTGATTGGCTTGATCGATTGAAGAAGATTGTCCTACGTTGCTGATGGGTGGGTAAGTGATGATGACTTATGCCTTATGGGCATTACCCGGTCCTAACAGGCCTACTGCTTAGGAAATAGAAGGAGCTTAGTATTGAATAAAACTCTATTTTTAGGGAACTCACTTCGGTTCCTTCCAATACTTAAGTGGTATATTTATTTATTTTTAGTTACTTGGAGATAGAATAAACTTGACACCTTTCGTAGTAGGTAAATTCTTCGGTAAAGACAAACCTTGTATGAGTAACCTTAGTTGTAAAGTGAGGTGAAGCGACCAAGGGTACCACCATTCAAACTTTATGTACGAGCTTTCGAGTTGAATGGGGTTAGTCGATGGAATGTGACTTGGATTTGTATCCAATTAGGATTTGGTGGATGCTCAATAATGAGAAAAGACCAAGCGGGCGACTTACAGACGCTTGCCTAGAGTTGTTCGTGTTAGAATTATTTTTGTTTATGTTGGTAAGCCATAGTGATGGGAGTAATCCCATATGCCGAAAAGGATATTTTCTAGAGTTGGTCCATTCACGTGACAATTTTTAACCCATAGTTTGAGCGTAGAATTTGCACTAATAAGGAAATGGTTTTTCACTAGATTCTTATAGGCAAGCACTTGAGTCGAATTCTTGAGGTTATTAAGAGATTTTTTTAAGCGTGGACTTGGTTGTGCAAGAAAATTTCAGTAGTTGGGTCAAGGAATGGATCAGAGTTTGTATAAGA
This sequence comes from Allium cepa, assembly GCA_030765085.1. Taxonomy (NCBI): domain Eukaryota; kingdom Viridiplantae; phylum Streptophyta; class Magnoliopsida; order Asparagales; family Amaryllidaceae; genus Allium; species Allium cepa. The sequence continues at coordinate 734,474,892 of CM060943.1, forward strand.
AGGATCAGTTGATTGAACCTAATTTAACAAAGAAATTTTACGAGCAAATGAAGGGTTGGAATGGACATCGTGTCATTTTGATGATCTTTAGTTTTTGTAAATTTTAGCATAGTATAGTTAAGGTTGCTTGGGATAGTTCGGGGAAGGATTTCCTAATTGGTTTTATGACGATTTAGACAATCTTCTAAGTGACAATATAATACTTTCCTAGGCAAGCATCGTCGTGCACTTGCTATATTATCCTTATTAACATTATGCGATTGAGATGAGTTTGAACCCAAGAAACTCTAAGCATTGTAGATCATCATTTAATGTTGATTTAATTTGTAAAGTTTTTTTCCTTTGGATACTGAGTTCTATTCGGAAGAAAAGGAGAGTTGAGACTTAGACTACTGGATTTATTCGAGAGTCTCGATACTCGATAATCCTGCATATCGCATAAATTTTCCTTTTCATAACAGGAGGTTTAATATTCTTTTGTATATTGTATTCATGAAAGCGGTTACATCATTATTTTGTTCATCTTAAATGTCAAGCAAACTCATGGGAGTTTACAGTCTAATATGCATGCTTAAACCTATTTTGGTTATTGTACATGTTGGTATAGACTCTTTTGTGTGCTAATTATTATTTTTATGTTATTTGTTGTTATTGTGCTTAATTGGTTGATTGTCGATGTTTGTTTTTGCCCGTTAATCGGTTGTTTGTATGTTAATCATATGATGATTATTTATTGTTGATTATTGATGGTTTCTGTTGCTTGCTATTATTTGACATTGCTCATGTTTTCTTGTTACCGTTCGATATTCTTTGTTGTTGTTTGATTTTGTTATTGGATGATGCGAGTCATTGTTGATTTTGTTGCATGTTTGATAATTTGTAATCTATTTATAGTTGTTTGTTGCTTATTATTGCTTGTTGATTGCTCGTTGTTTATTGTCGTTGATTGTTATTGAAAGATTGTTGCTTGTTTTGTGTGCTTGATTACTTGTCTGGTGGTTATAATTTTATAACTAGAGTATATTCGAAGAGTTATAGCAATAACTATATGAAATAAATCGCATACCATCCATGCTTACTATGGGGTCGATGTGGGATCTATACAAATCTTTCGTAGTGATGTGAGTCAAAGTCTATAGTATATTTAGATACCGACATCTTTGAGCTTACTCTCCAATAGAATATCATGTTTGATTAAGTAATATCGGTTTCTATGCTAAGGTCATACATGTATGAATTCTATGTAGTTACGTTGGTACAAAATCCTCTCTTTATAGTACAATTTGGCACTTAAGAACTGAAGCATGGACATTAAAATGCTTTCTAGTTTAGATTTGCATTTAATTGGTGAGAGCTTTCTTAAAAAGTATTTTTGAGAAATGTGGGATACTGTAGGTTATCTCATATTTCCTAGTTGTGTGATGCATTCTAATTTGGAATTTTTCATAATATTGAGAGCATAAGAGAAAGTACCGTTGAAACTTTCTGAAATAGAGATTCAAGAATTTTGGCCAGTCTTGTTACTTTCTCACACTCAAGGAAATTTGAGGACGAAATTCTTTTAAGGAGGGGACAATGTAACACCCCGTGATTATAGCGATCGAATATTTAAATGATTAATATAAAATAATCATTAATCAATGGAATGCCCAATATACTCAATTTTTCAAAGATGAATGAATTGGATCCTGAGACATCCGTCGTTGAGACTGCTTTTCTAATGTGAGAAAATTAGTATAAATTTGTCTATGTTTGGCGTCGATGAATTGGATGAGTAGTGTCAGATGGAGAGGATTTGGGATAAAGCCCGTTTCTTGCCTATAAATTTTCACCTTCTTCATGTTTCCTCTCACTTTTTATTTCATGTTTTTCTTCTCTACCTCTTCTCATCTTCTCCTAATTACCTTCTTAATCCTCTAAATAAAAATCATTAATTCTTGCTTAAATAAAATTCGTGAATTCATAAAAAAAGTCACCATAATTCTTCTCTATCAATTATTCACATAACCCATGAAGAAATTTGCTTGGATCGGAGTTTGGAAGTTCATCTCAAAATTAAAGAGAGCTAAGAACAGATTTTGGCAATTTAGAGTTGGATTTGGTGAAGAAGAAGGTGTGTGAGATGATTCTCTTACTTAATTTACATGTTATACTTCATATATTTGTTTATATGTGATTATGAAGTAATTTGGAATGATTTAGGGAATGTTAGTAATGTAATTAGGCTTTTGTTTATACCTTAAATATGTTTATATCATCACGATATTTATTAGAAACCTTAAAGACCATGTTCTGAAAAGTTAGCAAGCTTTCGATTTAGTTTTGGCTCGATTAAGGGATTGTGAATGATTATTTAAGCCAAATTATGCATTACAAGCATGGTTTGGTAATGAAATTATATATGAGCATTTTAAAAAAATTAATAAGCTAATTAAATAGATTAAGGGCTCTACACTTATTATTAAAGTGATTAGAGGCTTAACAAAGCTTAACAAGTTCTTATAAATTTTATTTAAGTAAAGAAATAATTTTATAAGTGAAAATTATTTTTATAAAATAGAATGGGATTTTATAAAATAGTATATATGATATATTTTAAAAAAAGAATGAGATTTTATAAAATAGTATAAACAATATAACTTATAAAATAATACGAAATTTTATAAAATAATGTAAAAGGAGGTTTTGCATTTATTGAAAGGATTTAGTAAATAAAAACAAGTTTTGATTTAAATAATAATTGAAATACTTATTTAAAAATACATGTATGTATATTTATATGAATAAGAATATGTATACGTGTATATGAAGTTATAATCAATAAGTATTGTAGTAGAATAGTTAAATGGTTTGGATTGTAGATAATGATTGGTTTATTTCTGTGATTTGTTATGTATGGGTATGGAATATCCATACTTGTTTATAAACATATTACGGGTAATCTCCTGTGGCCACAGCGACTATAAGTTGAGCTAAATTACATGAGAGAATATCAGGTTGAGTAATCACTTTGGTGAAGCCCGAAGCATTATTTGTGTAGCGGAAGTGTGGCTGTGTGTTCACGTGCATATGAAGGTACGCATTTATGGGCATACCTGTAGGCGTCACATAAGATAGGAAGGTCGGTTATGTTGTTTTGGCATGTTAGACGAGGTCGGATCGCAAGATTCTCTTATTGTACTCTACACGTACAAAGAGTGGATTTCATGTCGAAATCGATTTTCAAACACATAAGGAACCACTTTCAAAACATCATCCAATGAAAATCCGAAGGAGGTCCAATAGGATGGTGGCAAACTTTAGAAGCTAGGAAGCTCATTGGATGAAGCAAAAGAAGACGAGCTCAGAATCGGCGGTCGGTGCAGCTTGAAGGTAACTTGCCTTAGCTTTACTGCCCAAGATAGGCTACCACTGGTCGATTGATGCCATTTAAGTAGGGGGTTCTTTCCCTGTTCTAGGTGTGGGTTCATGCGGAGCTTTGACAGGACTTCGTGGAAGACTTTGGGCTACCGGGGAGGCAAAATGTAAGGCGAGACTTGAGATCCAAAAACAAATGTTAGGTGGTTCTTATAGGATCAGCAACGATCAAGCATGAGATCGGTACGATGATTAGTAACACGACCATGTCTGACGAACGTGTACGATCAAGCGGAGCGATCTGCATCTCTTGGTCTAGACTTGAATGTATATTTTCGATGAATGATATTGATTTATATTAGTAACTGTGCATTGTATTGTCCTTATATTGGTAGTCGTACATATAGTTATCTTATAGTATAGGCCACCCCTATAGATAGACGATGATGAGATATTGATCTTCATTTATGACATGTGTATTTGATTGAATGACATTAAATTTGACATATATCATTATGGCATTTTTGTTCTTTTATGGTCCCAATGGCATATTATACGGGACACGCCCATCGTTCTCTTTTATAGAGACGTTATGCGAGTTTGTTAAGAAACTGATGGTCGATCGGAGATGATGACAATCATCAACAAGTGGATCACATATCACTTATGCTCACCGAGGGGTATGGTGAGGTCCACGTAGTTTTCAAGTAAATAGAATAGATCATATGTCACTTATACTTACAAGAAGGTATGGTGAAATCTACACGAGACCCATCACCAAGGATGTGAATCGGGGTCTAAGGTGCATTGAGGTACTGGCTCTATTTATTTGGGTCCTCAACAGGAATATTTGATATCAATTGATGTATAATGTGGACTCAACTTTCTGATAACTAGAGTAGGTTATATATCACCTATGATCACTAAGGGGTACGTTGAGACCTACACAAGTTCAACTACACCGGATGCGACTCGGCCTCTATGGTACACTGATATTTATCTTGGGAATGAGTCTGTCACAGACTCTATTCATTGACAATGATGAGTATCAATCTATATTCTTTGTTTATTGCTTATTGGTTATTGTTATATTGTGTGTTATATTAGTGTTTGGCAATATTTTTGTATATTCCAGGATATGCTTGTATCGTGATATTTTCATTGCCTCCACACTCGTATATTGGGTTGCCTTATCACAGTATATTGTTATGTATCAGTCACACTATATTAGTTGTGCTGGTTTGTTAATTACAACATAAAAGCATATTATAGTTTGATTCCCTACTTTATGATGGGTTTACTTTACTTATTTATGGACACTACAGATTACCCTTATGCCACGTTTGTGAAGAGGATCGATTTTACTGGCTTCCTGTTTTATTTGTGTGTAGTTCTAATATCTAGTATTTTAGATATTTCTTCTTATACTAGGCTTTCTATCTGACTCGCGTTTTGTCTTTACCTTTTTATGTCATGAAAACTCATTAATGCTCGATTAAGTAGTTTGAAGATCGGGTGCTTTTAGGGATACGCTTTCAAGACTGCTGTAGCACACTATAGAGGCGATGCAGACACTTCTTATATATAATTGGTATTATTATAGTACATTATAGATATATATTCACATATGAGACTTGATGTTTCAAGCATATCCAATACCCCGCTTGTATAGAGTTGGTGTATTCTGACTTTCTATATTGCTATTCGGTTATCGGTTATTTTAGCAAGTGCGGCCTCTTGTATATGTTGTTATCCTATTTTGTTCATGTATATTTAGTATATATTATATGTTACCATTTCGCTGTGAGATCCTATGTTATTCATATATATTCAATATATATTATTTGTTACCATTTCATTGTGAAATTTTATTGATGCGCCTTGGTTTAGTATTTTATTTCCTCTTCTTTTTTTCTTTTCCCGACAAGCCATCTTTTGTAATATTCGAAAGTCAGGCGTTGATGTGAGGCGCTAATTTTTTAGGTGTTACGAAGGGCGGTTGTTGCAAAAAATCTTTTGAATCAGCACCAAATATTATTAGAATCGAATGAGACATGTTGCCTTAATTTTATATGATGTAGTTTTGGAAAGTTAAGTTCGGCTATGGAAGGGTTTTTGGAAGAGAATATGGCATACATGAATGAAGAAGGATAAAAATCAAATAAAAGTAAAGTGGAAGATGTGACGCCCCATCTCTATACCCACGCTAGCCCAGAACACTACGAAGTAATGCTGTCAACTAGCACGGAGAATAAGGCTGTTGAGGAGCGACCATCCGTGTAATTGCTTTGTGCGAGCATCGATATGTCAGATAGTATAACATGCAATTCTTTTTAAGTGGAAATCCGACATGCCGACACAAACTCAAAGATATCACACGGTGGCTATAATATCTTCGGAAACAAATATAGAAATAAACATAACATAAATCAGTCACAGACAATTCATATCACAAAGGCGGAAATAGATATGAATATTACACTAGGAAGTGTACATCAGAGTAGTGGTCTAAAAAGATCCACAATATCACAAAAGAATAGTTACATGAACTACACAAAAGAATAAGTATACATTATGGAGTCTATATCTCGAATGTATACACCAAAATAAACTACTAATCTAAGTAGTAAGCCAAAAGTCAGAGAAATCAATCCCAAGAGAGAAGTCAAGCAGAAGCACCTGTAACATCTCGGTCTGACCCGAGTATTATTTAATAAGAAAATAATAAACGGATCATTCTAACTATAGATATCAGATGAAACGATATAGAATAAGAGATATGACTAAACACATAATAATCACAATGCTAAGCTGTGATATATATAAGTAGTTGAAAATCAACGAGAGATTAATCAATATCACCAAATCTACACAAGAATCAAAGAAATGCCATACTCCTTATTTCGTTCATCAAACCACAAATATTGACGATTATATCAATGTCAATCACAAAAGTCAATGACACACAAATTCACCAATGCACAAATATTGACAATAATATCAATGTCAATCACAAAAGTCAATGACACACAAATTCCAGAATTCAATACGCGAAATCCAGAAATCACAAAAGTCAATGACGCACAAATTCACCAATGCACAAATATTGATAAAACTTATCAATGGAAATCACGAAAATTGGTGAAACACAAATTCTAGAAATCATCTCAAGAAATCCAAAAATCACAAAGGGTGGAGGCCTATCACAAACGGGAGCATAAAGCCCACCAACACGTGTATCACAAACGGAACGCTAATTCCATGGTTGCTAACCATCACAAATTGAGACGAAGCTCCACAAACGGCCCGAAGACCATGGGTTGCTACCCCACCAAATTGAGTCGAAACTCCACAAAACGGGGTTTAGTCTCCCTCGCAGACAAAGAGACATCGCACATTGCTAGTCTAAATCACAAAGATGATCGTCATGATCAACGAGAAGTGTCGATTACAGTAAGCTAGTAAATATATGAGCTTAGCATCATGTCCCATAACCACTAGCTTAACTTAAATATTTACGAACAAATTGTAGATCTTCACTAGAAAATTGTCACAAGAGTTTCAATCGAACAAGTCCAAGAATTAACCAACAAAGTGAACGCAAGCGTTTCATACCACTTGTTTTACTAAGTCGTTTAATTAGATTTCTCATACGAGTGAGGTAAAGGTTTGTATATACTAATAGATTGGAAAATGGTTTTATAAACGAATTTGGTATTAAAATAGTATTGAAATCGTTTGAGGAAAGAGTTTTGATATTTACTACTAGTATAGAAAACCTTTATATTTTTAAAGTGACAAATCACGAAGAAGGTTGTAAGAACAATCAATCACTAAAATTCACATACGAAGACATGAATAAAATCCAAAGAAATCGATAAAGGATCCATCGAAATGGATATTCAAAAAACCCTAAAAAGAGTCATCAAAGTCATAATAGATGATAACAACAACTAGGAAACAACTCGAATCGATCAAAGTTGGAAATTCACGCGACTAGGCGAAAATAGGCAAAATGCATCAGGTCGGTCGGCCGGCTACAGAGCTCGGTCGACCGAACCCTGTTTTGAAAACTTCTCGGGCATCAGGTCGGTCGACCGAACCAGGGGGGTCGGTCGGCCGAACCAGAAACAGAGAAGTGCAACTGCACTTTTACTAGCAGGTCGGTCGACCGGACCAGGGGGGTCGGTCGGCCGAACCTGATGCTCTGCAAATTGATGCCCATAAATTGATATGCAACCTCCACCAATTCGCAACCGAACGAGCACGGACGCTAGGGAATTATGCCTAACGGCTACCCAGCCCTATTGGCTCCTCAATGCATCACCAAAAACACATTTGAACCTCAAAGCTATGATTTTTAAGGATTTGGCTTTCAAACACTAAAATTGGAATATTCTCAAAAGCAATCCAAATCAAAAGCAATTGCACAAGAATAAGTGTTAGGAATTTATACCTAACAATCGAAGATAATTCATAGACTTAGATGTGAGATTAAAAATCTCACCTTTTTACAAAATCAAACAAGAAGAAGCTTGAAAGCAAATGGAGAATCAACCTCTCTTCAACACAACCCAAATTAGCTTGAATCTATGCTCAAAACAAGATCATTCCCAAAATTAGGTTTAGGAATTTCTGAAATTAGTAAGAGAATAAGTTGGAGAAGAAGAAGAGAATGCTTACCAATGGGTTCTCTTGAATTTGGAGCTAGGAATTTGAAGTTGCAACAGGAACTAGGGTTTTGGAGTTTTAATTTCCAATCTCTCCCACCATTAATATTTTAAAAACTGAAAAGAGAAGAGAATGAGGGTGAATGGGGAAGAGTGGCTCAGATTTGAGCATAAGTTAAACATAGGGCTGAGCCCAAACCCAAACCCAAAGTGAAAAGTAGCAAAATCAACTTTCTCCAAACATATCGAAGCTTATACTCAAAAAGGTCGCAAACGGCATTTTAAACTCAATGGGAGGGTCTCGAGTCCTAATTCGACCGTATGCAAAAAGTAGCTTTTCGGACTAAAATCCGACTAACGATAAAATATTTAAATAAAATATTTAAATATAAAATCGATAAATATGCGGGTTGTTACAGACTCCCCTCCTTAAAGAAATTGCGTCCTCGCAATATTTAAGAAGAGAACATAAAGTAACAACCATAAAAGCATATTCAACACAAAAGAAATTTGAAATAAAAGGTTCACCTTAAAGAGCACGGGAAAGCAAGTCCGGATGTGATCGCTCGATGAATTCCCTTGACTCCCAAGAACAATCCTTAGGATTTGAAGACCATTGAACTTTAACAAGCGGAACATCTTTATTTCGAAGTCGTTTGACTTCCGAAGCAATGATACGAATAGGATGTTGCTCATAAGTTAAATTAGGCGAAACTTCAATCTCTTCCACAACTCCGGGCTCAAGAATAGAATCGGAATCTCGAAGACATTTCTGAAGTTGAGAAACGTGAAACACGTCATGGATAGCAGAAAATTGAGCCGGTAATAAATAGCGATAAGCCATGGAACCAATACGTTCGGTGATAGGAAATGGCCCAATATATCGAGGCGCTAGTTTTCCCGATCGACTGAATCGCACAACACCCTTCATAGGCGAAACATGAACAAACACGAGATCTTCCTCAGAAAATTCGAATTTCCTTCTCCGGTTAACGGCATAGGATTTTTGTCTACTCTGGGATTCTTTCATCCTATGACGAATAAGGTCAATCTTTTCTGTGGAATCACGAATAAAATCTGGACCTAAAACCAGCTTCTCACCGGTCTCAAGCCAACAAGAAGGAGATCGGCATGGCCTTCCGTAGAGTGCCTCGAAAGGTGCCATACCAATACTAGATTAGAAGCTATTATTATAGGAAAATTCAACAAGTGAAATGTGATCTTCCCAACTTCCACCAAAATCAAGAACACAAGCACGAAGAAGATCTTCAAGAGTTTGATTCACACGCTCGGTTTGTCCATCGGACTGAGGATGATAAGCGGTGCTAAAATTAAGCTTCGTTCCCAAAGCTTTTTGAAGACTCTTCCAAAATCCACTAGTAAACAATGGATCGCGATCACTAACAATAGAAGTAGGAACACCATGTAATTTAACAGTCTCTTTAACAAAGAGTTTGGCCAAAAGAGGAACGATTCGGTTAGACCGAACGGGAATAAAATGGGCGGATTTAGTAAGTCTATCAACGATCACCCACAAGCTATCATGACCCGAATGAGAACGGGGAAGGCCATCGATAAAATCCATGGAAATTTGGTCCCACTTCCAAATTGGAATTTCTAAAGGTTGCAATAACCCACCGGGCCTTTGATGTTCGGCCTTAACGAGTTGGCAAGTCATGCAACGCTTAACGAAGTTAGTGATGTCAAGTTTCATTCCCTCCCAATAATAAAGTCGCTTCATATCTGCGTACATTTTACTACTTCCGGGATGAATAGTAAATTTAGAACGATGAGAACTTTCTAAAATATTTTTACGAAGATCACTAATATTTGGTACGATAAGTCTACCAAATCTCCGAATGCCGCCACGAGAATCGATATCAAAGTCTTTCAAACCTTCAATATCAATTTTATCCCTAATATTTTGGCCAAGAAGAGCCATTTCGGGATCTAGCCTTTGAGCTTCAAGAATGCGGTCTAAAAGAGAAGGATGAGCCTCAAGGTTACATAAAACAAATGACGAACATAAATCGGTAACACGATCTCGAATTTCACAAGTGGATAAAATCTCGAGATCGTTCCATTCGAATATCATCATAGAAACAACCGCTTGTTGCTTTCGACTAAGTGCATCGGCAACACGATTTCCCTTTCCGGGAGTATAAATAATATCAAGATCATATGGTGCAAGAAATTCGAGCCAACGCTGTTGACGCAAATTAAGTTCCTTTTGAGAGAATAAATACTTCAAGGACTTATGATCGGTATAAAGAACAAATTTCTCTCCTAAAAGATAATGACGCCAAATACGAAGGGCGAAAACAATAGCCGCGAGCTCTAAGTCATGAGTGGCACATCTAGTCTCAGCAGGCTTCAATTGCCTAGAAGCATAAGCAATAACACGTTCTCTTTGCATAAGAACGGCACCCAAACCAACGCGACTAGCATCGGTATAAACAACGAAATCTTGATTCCCCTCGGGAATAATAAGAATAGGAGCATCGGAAAGGAGTTCTTTTAATTTCTGAAAAGAAGCTTCACATTTGTCCGACCAAATGTATTTAACACCTTTCTTAGTCAAGCTAGTGAGAGGCACGACAATATTAGAAAAGTCTTTGATAAAACGACGGTAATAGCCCGGCAATCCGAGAAAACTACGAATCTCTGTCACACTCTCCGGTCTCTTCCAATCTTGAATCGCTTCAATCTTTGAAGGATCCACGGAAATTCCGGATTCGAAAATAATGTGACCAAGGAACTTTACCCGAGATTGCCAAAAATGGCATTTAGAAAATTTCGCCTTTAATTGATTACTCCTAAGAGTTTCCAACACAATCCGAAGATGTTTTTCATGCTCCTCCTCGGTTTTAGAATACACAAGAATATCATCGATAAAGATAAGAACAAACCGGTCGAGGAAGTCTTTGAAAACTCTATTCATAAGGTCAACGAAATACGCCGGAGCATTCGTCAAACCAAATGGCATGACAAGCCATTCATAAGATCCATAACGAGTATGGAACGAGGTCAATGGAATACTATCCTCTGCAATACGAAGCTGATGAAATCCAGTAGCTAAGTCTAATTGTGAAAAGACCTTAGCACCACTAAGCTGATCGAATAGATCATCAATCCGAGGTAAAGGATATTTATTTTTGATAGTAAGATCATTAAGCTTGCGGTAGTCAACGCAAATCATAAGTGTACCATCGGATTTCTTCACAAAAATAGCCGAAGCTCCCCAAGGCAAGGAACTAGAGCGAATAAATTGCTTCTTCTCCAATTCGGATAATTGTTTACGCATCTCCTCGTTTTCTTTATTGGACATACGATACGGAGGACGAGTGATAGGTTGAGCTCCAGGAATAAGATTAATTCTGAACTCAATTGCTCGCTTATGTGGTAATCCTAAAACGGGTTCGAATATGTTGGAAAATTCACGAACGACGTGAATAAGAGAAATAATATCACCCTCATCATCATCATCGTCATCACGAGGATTTAAAGAATATAAAGATGCGACCAAGCTGGAAACTGAATCTTGAAGATTAATAGAAATCTGCTTAACAGATTGAGGATGTCGAAGATGAATAGTCCGCTCAGGACATAGGATATGAGCTTTATAACGGTTAAGCCAATTCATTCCCAAAATCATTCCAAAGCCTAAATAACGCATGACATGCAAATCGGCTCGGAAAGAAAAATCACACAAAATAATCTCGACATCTTTACACAATAAACTGATTGTTGCGGATCCACCAAACGGATTCGCAATTCTCAAAGAAGTCATTAAACACAAAACATCCAAAGAAAAAGCATCAACAAGTTCTTTTGATATAAAAGAATGGGACGCACCCGTATCAAAAAGAACTCGAATAGGTTGATCACGAAATAAAATAATTCCATCAAGGATAGAATGAGGCATACCTTGACCACGAGATGTGTTGCCAGGGGCTTGAGCAACATTTAACTTTCCCTCCTTCTTGCCCTGAAGCTTGAGGCATGAAGATATAACATGACCGGGAACTTTGCAGTAGCGACAAGAGAGAGACTTTGGGTACTTGTTTGCATAATGGTCCTTCGAACCACAATTATAGCATTCCCCACGGTCAAAGGAAGAAGTCTTTTCCACGGAGGTTGCTTGCTTCCCTTTCTTATTGGGATAAGGTCCTTTGAATTTACTGGGCCTCTTCTTGCTGTTGAAGTTTGGTTTGGAACCCACCACTTCAACATCATTCTCCTTATCCGCCTCTTCAAGACGAAGAGCGATATCAATGAGTTGGTCGAAAGAAACTTCTAATTTTAGAAGTAATGGCTTCTTGAGATTTTTGTTCAAGCCATAGACGAACCTCTGGTTCTTCTTTAAAGGGGTGTTGATGTATTCAACCCCATATTTGGAAAGCGACTCGAAGGAGGCGACATAATCAGTCACGGAGGACTCACCTTGAACAAGGTCTATAAATCGTCGAGCCAATGTCACTTTCTCAGCTTCCGGTACGAATTTCAACTCGAAGCGTTCCCGGAATTGCTCCCAGGTGAGATCCGCTTCATTAATCTCAGAAATAAGAAGCTCGTACCAGTCCAATGCTCTTCCTCGGAGCATACTAGAGGCCACCTAAACTCGGTGAAGGTCAATAAGATTCATGCGAGAAAAGATTCGATCGCATGACCTTAGCCAAGCCTGTACTTCAATAATAGTTTCGGAACCTTTGAATGGCTCCCCACCCAAATTAGTGTAATCGCTGCACAAGCGTGCAAAACCCGACTTTGGGTGAGTAGGTTCCGGGTTAGCTCCAGCTGCTTGAGCATTCGTCACTAAATCAAGAAGCTGTTGAGCGGTCATAAAAACTCCGTCCTGGGGTAGGGTACTAGATGGTACGGCTCTGGGGCGGCCTGGTCTAGACATTTCTCTTCCTTAGAAAGAAAGAAGAAGAAGAAAAAGGTTATTCACCAAATTGGATATCAAGCAATCTTGATAGACAAAACAAGGAATCATAAAAGAAAATAGGATAGGACGGTACGTAGACCCGAATAAAATCCTAAAGCACGACTCCTAAGATGGACTTAGGACGATGATCCTTGTTATAATATTCCATATTGTTCCGAACCTGGCTCTGATACCAAGCTGTGACGCCCCACCTCTATACCCACGCTAGCCAAGAACACTACGAAGTAATGCTGTCAACTAGCATGGACAATAAGGCTGTTGAGGAGCGACCATCCGTGTAATTGCTTTGTGCGAGCATCGATATGTCAGATAGTATAACATGCAATTCTTTTAAAGTGGAAATCCGACATGCCGACACAAACTCAAAGATATCACACGGTGGCTATAATATCTTCGGAAACAAATATAGAAATAAACATAACATAAATCAGTCACAGACAATTCATATCACAAAGGCGGAAATAGATATGAGTATTACACTAGGAAGTGTACATCAGAGTAGTGGTCTAAAAAGATCCACAATATCACAAAAGAATAGTTACATGAACTACACAAAAGAATAAGTATACGTTATGGAGTCTATATCTTGAATGTATACACCAAAATAAACTACTAATCTAAGTAGTAAGCCAAAAGTCAGAGAAATCAATCCCAAGAGAGAAGTCAAGCAGAAGCACCTGTAACATCTCGGTCTGACCCGAGTATTATTTAATAAGAAAATAATAAACGGATCAGTCTAACTATAGATATCAGATGAAACGATATAGAATAAGAGATATGACTAAACACATAATAATCACAATGCTAAACTGTAATATATATAAGTAGTTGAAAATCAACGAGAGATTAATCAATATCACCAAATCTACACAAGAATCAAAGAAATGCCATACTCCTTATTTCGTTCATCAAACCACAAATATTGACGATTATATCAATGTCAATCACAAAAGTCAATGACACACAAATTCACCAATGCACAAATATTGACAATAATATCAATGTCAATCACAAAAGTCAATGACACACAAATTCCAGAATTCAATACGCGAAATCCAGAAATCACAAAAGTCAATGACGCACAAATTCACCAATGCACAAATATTGATAAAACTTATCAATGGAAATCACAAAAATTGGTGAAACACAAATTCTAGAAATCATCTCAAGAAATCCAGAAATCACAAAGGGGGGAGGCCTATCACAAACGGGAGCATAAAGCCCACTAACACGTGTATCACAAACGGAACGCTAATTCCATGGTTGCTAACCATCACAAATTGAGCCGAAGCTCCACAAACGGCCCGAAGACCATGGGTTGCTACCCCACCAAATTCAACTCATGATTTGGAGTTAGCAGTGATGGTATTCACCTTAAATGTTTTGAGGCACTATTGTAAGGAGAGAGGTTCAAGTTATCTATTTACCATAAATCATTGAAATATCTCTTCTTCCAGAAGGACCTCAACTTTCGCCAATAAAAATGGCTGGAATTCTTGTCCTCTTATGACTTTGGAATTTACTGTTGGAACTGGAGCAGACTGCAACGGTAGTCGTGGGTGTGTTTCAATTTTTTTATCCTATTGGATCTTTATTGGGCCTATTAAGTCTAATTCATTTAGAACAATTCTAATTTTTTTTTAAATAAAGTCATGTATTTTATTTAAATTTATGTATTTTGTAATGTAAATTTAATTTGAATGATTTAATGTATATGTATACTTGTATCATATAAATATACATATGTGTGTGCATGTGTACCATAATAATCCATGAAGGGTACAATATGCCTGTATATAGATGCTGGGATTTACATCGCAACGGTCACATTAGCTCATTACATATATGTTGTATGTTGTCTAAATATGTGTATAAATCTATAATGTAAAGTATATTTATATAATACCTTCAAATTTTTTTATATAAATACGTATATATGTATTTAAAATATATTTTATAACTAAAAGTCCCAAAATTAAATAAATATATACATACATATAATTTAAAAAAATTGTATAAATATAATACATAATTAAACAAATAAAATTATACATACATACATACATATATATATATATATATATATATATATTAATTAAATTATATATGAGGTTAAATAAAATGCATATATATGAATAATTAATTCCATTCAAATACTTAAAATATAAATATATATATTTGAAAATTATTTTCAGATCGAAATTAGCATAACAAACATAAAATAATAATTTCATAATTTTATCATTATATATATATAAAATAAATAGTTTTGATCATAATAATTAAAAATATTAGTAATAAATATCAGAAAATCAAAATTTAAAATTTATGAAAATTTAGGATCATAAAATACAGGTTCTTCATGATTTTTGAAATAAAATATTATATTTAATAAATAAAAGAAATGTTCAACCGAAGAAATTTAATTATTAAAAATACTAAAAATTAACAAAAAATTTGAATTTTTTTCTGTGGGTTATTGCATAGATGTAGTAATTTTAAAGATATAAAATCGAATTTTTTTATATATAAAAAACAATTCAAATAATCAATAAATGATAATTTAAAATTATTTATATGTATAAAAATTTATTTTCGAATTTGATAATTCATATTATTTATAGATAGGTGTAAGGAAAAATTCTAAGTTGTTTATACATTATAAATATGCATATATGTAATTATATGTTTAAAATTACATTAATCTATATTTAAATTAATATATAAATATACATAAAATAATTAATAATGACAAAATTTAACTTGTACAACATTGTTTATACCTAAATTATAATACATAATAATATAACCATGCAGATAACCAAACTAATTTATGACAACTACATATACATACGAAAATCTCACCTAACTAGATATACAGCATTAATATGCATACAGATTTGGCATTAATCAATATTAAATCATAAAATATGATATGATCACTGTAATATATAAATAAAATACCAGTTGATGATGCCTTTGAGTCCGCTTGAATAAATGAATTCCCTTCTCTAGTTATGCTCGATCCTTCATATTGCAAGTCTGAAATCACCGACCTTTTCTATCAAATGGTGCTTTTACTTAACTTGAATTGATTTGAGATTCTTAGAACTGATATGGGAATTAATTTCGGCCAGAAAACATGATAATTATGGCAGCCAAAATTTTTTGATTAAGGGTTTAGAGATCCATATATATAGCCTTGTACAAGAGAGATATTAGGACAATCTCATTACCTATTCTCTCTTAATCTTACCCATTCATCTCTAGGTCTAGTCCTAAGTTTTAGCCGCCTCTAGTAACTTGTCAAAACCAAAATTTGTAGCCCTAATGATGGGCTTTAAACCCACTTAAGATCAAGCTAAAATGCTATGCAACTAAATCTAATTTAGTCGCTTATCGATATCGTATATCGATAGGTACATTTATAACTATTATAAATATATAACGATTTTTATTTCTAAAACCAATATTCAAATTTTATAATTAATATTTCATAAATTAATTAATTTATAACAATTATAAACTAATTAAATCGTTCGATCTTAAGAGAATTCATCATTTCGGCTGTGTAACTCTTGGGTGTAAATTTGGTCAGCTATTAACATCGAATTATTCTAATGTTAATGTTCATACGTCACTTAGTAGGTGGTATGACATTATGTACAAATTTATCGTTTACTCATTTTCGGTAAAATCCCATTTAGTTTAATAAGCGTTACCCGGTTGTGACATTTGTTTACACCAATTCTCTTCGTCAAAACTATATCACTTTGGACTTATGGAATATGGTAATGCTCAAAATTCCAACCTCATCCACATTTAACTTTATAGCCCAAATACAAAGTCCTTGAATCAGTAATAACAATCATTATTAACCGAAATGCTCTGGTAGAGACTTTGACATTGAGTTGGCTTGAGTTGACTGCAATACTAACCTCATACAACTAAGGAGATGAATCATCTCTTAAATAGTGTTTCACTTCCAATACTTCCACTCGACCCTACTGTAGTCACTCGATGGACGCCATGCCATGATTTGACTGTAATCAAAGCTGAGCTTTCAAATTGAAGATCCACAATATTCTCAAGTTGAGAGTACTATGTAAATCAGTCACATTGATATTTTTCTATTTGACCTTAGTTATGTTAACCAACAAAAAACTATCGCGTGAGTCATTCCATAGTTATCTAATAACTGTTAGTACATAACCCCTAGGCCCCTCCAGCAGTCATGAATAATACACTGCCTAACTTTTGGAGAGTGTTACGTACTCCAGTCTCAACGGATACATCGATATCCAGTCTCGATGCATCTTGACTAGAACATTTAAAATGGTATATTTGTTTCGTTGTGATAAATTACTCATGATTACAACACTTTGTAACTATTATCACAAAATATACAATTTATAGATTTTTCTATTAAATATACTTTTAATTAAGTTAATTAATTAATAGAATCACATTATATCTTGATATAATAGGAAGAAAATACCTTTTATTTCGAACAAGATTGGTCAATGAGTTAGATATATGTAACAAATTACATAATTGCCCCTAGGGCATACCCCTAACTCTATCAATCTCCCACTTGCACTTGGGTTCAATTATGGAATTTAATTCCAACTTCTCCAATCAGTTTTCTCAAAATCAATTAGATCAGTCCATTAGTGAATGGGTATGCTATTGTGTTTTAATTATCTACTTTGTCAATCAACTCTCTCCAACACTGATAAACTGCCTTTATCACGTAGAACGTTTCGAAGTATGTTTTTTGAGTTCTAGCAAGCTTTAAGTTCTATCATGACCAATTTCATGACATTTTTATCTTATAACAATATTATGGGATTCTCAACATTTGGTATCACCTTTGGCTCAAGTATAAATTTGTGCATTTATATCTATATACATTGGTTTATTGTAGCACTATTCAAGTGAATGTTCTCAACATTTCATTGAATCGACCATAATCACTTTTATTTTGAAACATTTTCAAATTAAAGATTTTAACTTGAGTTTTATCATTGACATGTTATACTTATTATCATTATAAAAGTTATGTCTGAACATTCCATCGTAACGAGTTTGTTGTTTTTATAAACAATTCTCTAGTATTTCTTAAATAAGCGAGAACACGTCAAACAACCATTTAGTGATATTTCTCCATGTATCAAATACATAAATGAAACACAATATCATATACAACATCACTTGTATGATAATTCCTATTGCTAATGCATAAGGAATCCAACTTACATGTTCCCCTTTTAATAGGGTGCTCTTGTATATCGTTTTGGGACAATCGCTATATCTTTTATACTCACCATAAAAGATGTTATTTACAATCCAAAATTGAGTATTAAAACAACTAAAGTTGATTTAAATACAAACATATTGTTAAAATCAACAACGTGTTGTTTACTTATAGTTTAGAAATATCAGTGTACCTTTTAACGTTCTTTCTTATAAACACACGCTTCCTCTGCACTTTGACTGAAAATCAAACTCTTTGATATTTCTATCAAAATACTTATCAGTCTTGATGCTTATAAAGTGATACATTCGTATCATTGCTTGGATCGTACTCAAAGACTCACAAACCCAATATCGCTCCCACTGACTTTGAGACATTTTTGGTTAATATGTGTAAATAGCTTACTCTAAATCATTATTTAGAATTTTCTGTTTCAATACATAAGTACCAAACGCTAAGTCTTATCGAGTGATAATTTTATGAGTAAATCTGAATTAACTTGAGCATGTTGAATACCAATGTTGTTATGCTAATTTCAACAATTGAAATTTGCAATATTATTCTTATCAACATTGCTCATTTAATTCCAACGACATTAGTCTTTCAATAAAAGACACAATCTCGACCGATGGATCACATCTCTTTAGTTACGACCACCAAAATCATATTTTGATAGCATACTTAGAATTCTTTTAGATTTGTGCATCATACCATATAGAGTCAACAATCTTAATGGTTTAATTGAACAACCGAGGGTAATGTATATTTTCGACAATAATAAGAAACACATAGTTTCTCTTCGATGTACGAGAATACTTATTGGACAGTCTAATGCTATGTGTTCATTTAGGTTAGTTAAATTCACTTCATCTCATATAATCAGTTCTATCTATGAATCGGATCCAGTTCCATTTCACTATCAAAATTTCTCAAAGAAATTCCTTCATAATGAAGTTGATTATCTTGAAACAACAATTATTTCTTAGTGCAAATAGAATAGGGATTTATAAACGCTTTATAAACCTTTTTATTTATAAAACCGATTTTAGTTTATAAAAATTATGTTCAAAACATAAATATGTCATTTAATGATAGAACTTTCCAAAAACTTTTTGTAGATTCATACAAGATCCCTCATGAACAATTATTACCTGCAACCTTTTGACTCGCACAACCTGCCAACTTCTTGGCCTAGGATATGTTGGGATTTCATACAAACCCCTATCTTGTATGATTTTGTAAACTATTGTTTAGATGAAATAATATCAACCTTGTGTACTAATCTTAAGTACATGACTTTATAGAAAGAAACTAACTCAACTTCACTCACAATTAATCGTAAATTATCCAGCGATGTCTGATTACTCCTTATCGATGCGTTATTATGTATCACATAGAGGAGTGGATTTTGAGATTGAACCTATGTTCATTTTTAGGTACATTTGGAACTCTTTCCAATATACTCACTTATTCGACCAAATCAAATCATGCTATTCTATTGCATGTTATTTTATTTACTTTTCTTTTATATTCTATGATTTTATCATAAACTTACCACATGTGTATCTAATACACTTGGTCATGTTGGTAATATACCATTGATGAATATAACAAAGTACATGAAACCCTTTTGGTATTAATAGACATGTGATTGTATACATCATATGTATTAATTCAAAGAGTTCATCAACTCTTATGATGCTCCCATTGAATGGGTACATAGCCATTAATTGTTTGAGATATAATTAACATGTATCATATTCATAATCATATAGTAAAATTATATCTCAAAACTAAGGCTTAGTTTATAATTCCAAAATAACTGTAAATATATTAGATACATATGTATTTTTGTTGCATCACTTTTACTATGAATATAAATTCCATAATATAGTTCTATTTCATAATGAATATTCATAAGACTCCTATTGAAATATAGTTATATCTATTTTTTAGTCAATACCAAAAATAAACATTATTTCAAAATAATGTTCGGTACATTTTACGAAAATAATTTTCGTAACTTGATGTAATAATTAGGTGCTATATGGTGTGCTTCCACTATTTCCGCTATTACTACAATAGTGTACTAAATTTAGAGGTCCACCATTCACTTAATATTGTTAGTATAGTTTACTTATGTCATATGCTGCAATTAGTTTACAATGGAGAGTTTTTTGATCACGTATCTTGAACTCAAAGAAATAAATGTTATAGAAAACAATTTTCTATAAGAAAATACATTTCGGAATAGAAATCATATTTCATATTCCAATATTAAGAATCAATTATTATTATAATTCTTGTTTCTAATGTTTCTCTATGAAGTAGAAGTGACATTCATTCTTTTCATTCCAACTTTACCTTAAATTACATATATTCTTATACATTTGTTTTTCTTTCAATTGGTCAAACTATTCAAAAGAAAACCTTACTACAATATCATAACAAACCTTTTATAAAAGCGCATTCGATTATTCTTAACATCTAAGAAATCAAATATGTTGCGCTCTATGTAAACCAATCAAGATGACATTTCAACAATCGAGTTTTTAGATGTATCTCTTAGTCTATGGTTTTGTGTTACCTTAACACAATATGATCCTTTTGAAATCATTCAAGTTGAATACATGATCTTAAAATACTGTTTATTGGCTTATTTCGAATGAACTAACTTCATCGAAATATTGTAACCCATAAGCTACGACCGTTGACCATATAACATTTATATGTGAAAGTACATGGATCAAATATCCATAACCTTGAATTGCCTCAAAAACTCATAAAATGCAATACACGGTCTAAACCAAATAAACATATAAGTGACCAACTTACGAATGTATTAAGTATTTGAAATTAGGCACTTGCATGGGTTAGAGACATTATATAACATGCAATTAGAATTATTAGTAATTGTATATTATATTTCTATTTGTCAACTTTCAATTTAGTTCGTTTATAAATGTTAATTGACAAACAATTTATCAATCATGTTAAATGCACAAATTTATCATTGTAGATAATTATAACATTATATAACATATGTTCTTACAATATGAGAAAGGTTAAATGTTACCATTTCGTTTTTTTAATAAGGCCCCCACTAGTCTTTTGTAACGACCCGGAATTTTGGTCGTTAACTTTTGGACATTTAATTTATTTTAAATGTTAAATGTGGATTGTTAATTGATTTTGAAATACGAAGATTTTGGTTGAATCAATAAAATTAGTTATACAAATATAATGATTTAGTTGGATTTGGATAAATAGTGAATTAGTATTCGAAATTGGGATAAAATGGAATCTGAAAATAAATGGATATGAAAATGGTTTCTAAAATTTATTTAAGTCTAGTTGGATTAGAATTTTAATATTGGACTTGTGAATGGGATTTTAAAGTCGATAATTTTAAAATTGGGTATTTATATATATTAATTTAATGGTGGAATTTAATATATAGTAATAATGTAAATAACCAGATTTTGATTTAAAATGAATCAAAATGATTTATAATATGAATATAAATTCTATATAATATAGAATTAATTTAGTAAAATTTTAAAAGTGAAATTTTTAATAATTTAGACAATTTTGAAAATCGCTCGATTTAATCGACGAGCTAAAATAGCCTTCCGAGGCACAGTCTCGGAATTCGACGAAAATAGTTCCATTGGATCCGTAATAGTGTTTTATTATTGGATTTTAAATTTCGTAGCATTTGAGTAACCGTTTGTTCGTACGTGTGAGAAACTCATTGAAATTAAAATCGAAAATTTAATATTTTAAATCGATTTAAAAAGCTAACTTCCACATATGATTGAATTATCCTCCAAAACACATTCCATTATGTTCGGAATATGGGTAAAATATTACAAACACCCGTCGGCACGTTTCAATTGGAATTTGTTTGAAAATTTAAGTAATTTGTGAAAATATATTATTAAATTAATATATAAATCGTATATATATTCACGTTTACCGTAAACCTTAACAGTTCTAAACGCAGCCATCACAAAAATATTCAATGGCTGATATACAATCCTCTTCTCCTTAATTTTTCTCGAAATCCATGCAATATTTCTCAAAATTTTCTAAATAAAAGTTGTAAGGCTCTTCATGGCGAGCATATCCATACGGTCGAGATTGTGGACGAGCCGACAGGGAGGCCAGAAATTGCTCGAGAAGGTGGTACATTCATTTGAAAATTGCAAGGCGATGGTGGTGTTTGGCGGCGCCGCACTTGGCACGAATGTCGAGGGAAGAGAGGCACTTCGTTCGACGGCCTCTGATCGATCTCTGGTTGATCGGGGGGAGGGAGCGCGGTGATGTTTTAATGGCCGTTTGGGTTTCTTTAGCCTGGTAGCGTGTGTGTTGGGAAGATGAAGTATACGACCGATGGTAAAAAAAGAAAAAAAGGGGGATTTGTTTTAAATTATATATAAAATTTTATTCGAACTTTATAAATCCGTAACTTTTGCATGCATGGTCAGATTTTAACGAAACTGGCGTCTCCGGAATCGCAACGACGGGATCTATGCCGCAACTGCAGATCGAGAGGTGTTTGGAGCAAGCAAGAAATTTAGATTAAATCGAACAGACTCAATTTAATTTAAAATTAGAACTCGTGGCATTTTAAACGCAAGGTGAGTTAATTTCACTCACATCTGGATGACCAATTAATTTAAATTACTTTAAATTTTAAATTATTGATTGATAGATTGAATGTGATATTATATATAGTAGTGTGTGTGTGTATATTGGAGTAATTGATATTCCCGTATTATATAGCGGATGAGACCCTATACGTCCCGCAAAATAGCGGATGACCTTTTATACCGTGATGTCCCCCTCGAAGTGGGGTTTGGTATTTTATTGTTATGCTAACATCTGTGGATGCAGGAAAGTAGGTTGGAGGGATCCAATTGGAATCCTTGAAATATTGAAATTGTTTCCATAACTGTGATATGTTATTTGATATCCTGTGATAGATTATATTGGAAATTTAAGTTATTCGATGCTATGGTTTGAATGAATATATTTTTGTATTTTAAATATAGAAATAAATGAATTTGGTTCTTAAAGGAAATGAAAAGGAAATTTTTGGAATAAAGAATGAAACTGATGTTGTAGATTTAAATAAGAATTTTAAATCATAATAAAGGGTGAATTTGTGTTAATGGATTTTGGAATTGATTTTGGATAAATCGAGAGATAAATTTTAAAGGAAATTTAACCCAGGAAGTCGGTTTGAAATCAATTAAGTGTTTTGGAAACGGGAATTTAAAGGAAGATAAGTAATGGAAATTTGTAAACTGGGTTTATAATTGAAGTGGAATGTTTATCAGTGAATAAGTTTGAAAGTATAGATTCACGGTGTGAATTTATAAGAAAAAGGAAATGCGTTTTAATAATAGAAAGGTGGTTTTATTTTTAAAAGTTGGAAAGTATATTTTTCCGGGAAAACTAAGTATATTTTTTTAAAAGAAAAGATTTCAAAGTATAAACTAGAAGTTAAAAAAAATTTAGAATGTTTTAGAAAATTTATTATTTTAATTATTTTAAGTGAAAAGTAAATATTTATTTAAGTTAATTATGGTAGTTAATTATTTTTAAAGGTAAATTAGTCTTATGATTTTTAAAAGGGAATTTTAACATAAATATTTGGTATAATGACTTTATTTTAAAAAGGAAATTTTGGTTTAAGTTTTACTCAGAAACTCTTATAGAATTTCTTAAGTATTATTTTATTTAAGTAATTTTAGTAGCCTTAACGTAAATAATTTAAGTATATTTTTTTTAAAGTGATTATAAGGAGATGGGAAATTTGCTTTAAAAATAAAAAGTGTTTTATTTTAAAGTGTTGAAAGAAATTTACGGGATTGGGACGTAAATTAAATTGGCATAAATCGAGGAGGATTTATAAGGATTATATGGTTATATTGAAATGGAAAGTGTATTTCCCTAAAAAGCCAAGTATATTTTCAAAGGAGATTGTTATGTATAAGTTTAAGGTTTTAAAATTGTTTTAAAAGAATGTTTTAGAGAAATTTGTTATCTTTAATTGTTTTAAAATTTTGAAGTAAATTTTATTCAAATTAATTTTAGTATTAATTATTTTAAAGGTTAAATTAGTATTGTGTTTTTAAAAGAAATTTTCTAATATTTATACTTATATAAAAAAATTATTTTAAAAATAGTTGTGGCTTAAGTTTACTTGAAAATTATTATAGAATTTCATAACTATTATTTTGAGTAAAGTGATTTAAGTAGCTTTATTTTTGAATGTTTTAAGAATATATTTTTGGGTAAAGTGATTTAACTTATTAAAATCTAATTTTAATAAGACCTGGAGATTTTTTTTTAGTGGAAAGAAAATAATTAGCTGAATTGATTGTTTATTTGATAGTTAAATAACCGACTATCAAATCTAGACCCAAATAAGACTTTGGAAATATCTAGGAGGAGTACGAGAATTATATGGTACAGTTATCGTTCAGGTGCTATACTGTGCGTATAAACTCGTTCGTTTTTCTAGGACGTTTATAAGGAAATCCATGCACTAACGGTTTGGAGGTGATCTCCGATCTTATATTCGTTTGTGTATATCCTAAAGAACCGGAGTTGAGTTTACTGAGAAATAGCGAACGTTGTTTCGAAGAGATCTGGATCGAATTTCTGTTTTGAAAACCATTTCGATCCAACGAGTACGTTTTTGTGATGAAGACAAGAGCTTGGAGTTGAAGTTGGAGCAATGAAGTGCAAGGGCTAATAGCTACTAATCCTGAGGGTGATTCCAAAATGGATGTAGTAGGATAGTGCCTTTGGTTCCGTTCGGACCCAGAACAGACTTGTATGGATGAATGCTTTCAGAACATCGTCAAGAGGACGATGAACATTCTAAGTGAGATGTGTTCTAAGAAGGGAACGTTTAACCTCGAGCCTCATCAACTGGGAATGACTGAAAATCAGGGGTTATGCAGCAAGGCTGAGTGGCTAGCAACCAACTAGGGTAAGGTCACCCTGTCTTGATGTCCCTTTTATTTTGGCTGTGTGGGCGGTTGCTGATCCCAACCGCGGGGTGATCTTATTCGGACTATCCAGTAAGGGGTAGCTTAGGTCTTGTGTTGTAGGGGATCAGGGTGGATCCTTGGTATGCTGATCTAGACCAAGTACCGTGACAGGTGGTACCCAGTGCCTAGTCGTTAGTTGGAAATCCATTCTCCCTACGTGCCCTTTACGGTTTTGATTATAGAGCCTTGTATTGCTGGAATTTAATGAATGTAACAATTTTGGCTATTTGGATAAGTATTTGTACTTAGATACTATCATAATATCAGAGGATTTTGATAAGAAATGTTTTGGTTATCATAAGGTAAAAACCCGACATGTTTATTTGTGACGTGGTCTTACGAGATACCTTTGATTTTCAAAGGATTTTGGAAACTTTAATAATTAAGTTGAGTGTATTTTCTCACGTTGGTTTTCCAAATTGACTTGGGTGTTGTTTTATTATAATGCTTGGGTCAAACCGAGTATTATAAATACAGGATAGGATGTTGTGGAGCTCTGGAGACGAGCTGGATGGCGAGACGTATCATACGTACTTGATGTATTTTTCGCTATGTTGTATAAGCTGTATAGTGTGGGAAAAGTTAATATAACTGTCTAGTACTTTCTATTGATTGTGTTGAACTCTGATGATGTAATGTATAAACAGATATATTTTTTTTGTGTAAAGATTAGTCATTTATGTATTATATATTGTTCCGTCGCGGTTGTGAGATTCTGATGTTGTTTTATTTTCTCTTATTCTACCTCCTTCTTTCTTTCCCTCGGCAATCTGTCTTTTCTAGGCACTCGATCATCAGCATATTATACAGTGGCATATTATGTCAATTTTCAAGTTTCGAGAAGGGAGGGTCGTCACATGTGGTATCAGAGCTTAGGTTGGCGATAACCAAGGCTTTGGTGGGGGAAATACTCATTAGAAATAAAGTCAGTAGTACTCTAGAATGAGTTTCAGTGTAATAATAGATATGAGCGCGTAATAGTTAGTGAATATAAAACTAGTTTTATTTTGTGTTGACTTATCGGTTGAGTGTTTATGAATTATGTTCGGTACAGGAAGTATAGCCGTATCGATAGGGGTTTCTAAACTCTTAAACAAGATAAACCGACATAGTATTGTTTTTAAAATGGATAAATAAAATAATTTTACCCAAAAATATATTTTGATATAAAAGAAATAATTTTCTAAAATTATTATATATATTTGGATGTTTGGTTATTAATATCATAATCAAATAAGAATTTAAAATTGGAAATGTTCTAAATTTATAACCAAATAGAATTATGTAAGTATGAAATAATATAATGGAACATAATCAAAATTTGATTTAAACTAGAATTTAAATCTCAAAAATTTTGGAAAATGTTTTTAAATGAATTTGAACAAAAAGTTTAGGAATTTTAAATCTTGGAAATTTTGGAAATATTTTCCAAAGTGTTTGAAGGAAATAATGGATATTATTTTGGAAAATATTTTTGAATAGAAATTGTTTTAAAATGAATTTTGAGTGTAGAGAAGCACTGAGCTCACTTCAGTCATTGGAAAATAAACCTGGTGATGATGGCCACATTATCAGTATTCATTTTCAAGTTTCTAAGTGATGGATTGCTACCGGGGTGGTTGATATGATTATTTTTTGGACTTGTTTGATAAACAAGTTTGTTTTAGAAATTCCAAATGGAAGATTGTTTAGGTAAAACCAAGTTGTTTTGGAAATCCGGAGGTTTGATTTGATATACCAAGAGGGTATGTGTTATTTATGATTTCAAAATGGTTTTGAAATAAAATCGGGTAATTGAATTCTGGGAATTCTATTTAAATGATGTGAAAAGTAAAATGAATCAATTATTGAACTTATAATGCGAAGTTGATATAGTTAGGAAAGGAAATTGAAAACTTAACTTGAGTAAACAAAAGTGGATAAGTATATTGAAAATTAACTTAAGATAAGATTAAATAAAATTAAATTTGGATTTGGATTTGGATTTGAATTAAATTGGATATTAAATGGAATGGTAGGATAATTGTTTAAGTATAAGTTACAATTATTGTATGGGATGAATACACTTAAGTCCTTAAGTGAAATATAAATATGAATGGGCTTAAGTAAGTAAATAAGTTTTTGAACTTATAAATTAGGAAATAAAAATTTAAATTGGATTTAATTGAATTTAAATTTAAATTAAATTTAAATTAAATTTAATGAATTTGAGTTGAATTTGTATTGAATTGAAATCCAAATTCATATGAGCTATAAATAATATTGTATGGAATTAAATTCTTATTTAAATTAGTAAAAGAAACGGTATGGGTTGTGAATAATTCAGAATGGAATGAAATTAATATAAATTGAGTTGGAATTAATTTAAAATGGTTATAAGCTTAAGAATTGTTATTTGCTTGAACAACAGCAAACTTGCATAGAAATTTGTCGTTTTGTCGTAAACTAAGTAAATGAATTAAAAGAAGTAAATAAAATTGGTTTTTGAATCAATTGCAATAGATTGAAGGTTAATAAAATGGATTTGCATATAAATGAAAGTGAATTATGTATGTGATGCAAATTAATTAATTTGCAATTAGAAAAGACGGAATTATGTAAACTAAGGCATATAAACCAATTTGATATGAATATGAGATTAGTTGGTGCAAAGATGAATTGAATATAGTGAACTTGGTTGTAAATCATTTCGAGTGGAGTAAAATAATATATGAATTTATGGAGGAAACTAAAATAGAGTTGAAACCTTGTGATTTCTTATAATATATGGTTAACTTGTTGGATTATGAAGTTTATTTGTTTAGGTTATGAGGCGTTGTTAAAATTTCATGATTTTGAAAACTTTTGTGTTTGTTGAGTAAGTACAGGTACAAGAGGCAATCAGATAGAGTTTGGAGTGCGTAAATGCATAAATAATTAGCTTAAGTACAGGTACTAGTGGATGTTAGGACTTGTTTGTTTTGGTATTCTGACCTTAAGTTTGCTCAACAAATCATAGCTCCACAAACAATGGATAACTCCTTATCAGTTGTATCACATGCAATTCCTAACCTATTTTTCCTTGTTCTAGTCTCATTTAGACTTTGAGTTTGCTTAAAAAATCGAAAGAGATTATTCACTCATACCCACCATATCGTGATGGCCTGAGTATAGTATATGTACCTTAAGTTTGCTCAACCAATACATATAGTTATCTTACCTCATCTATTCAATATATTAATAATACTACGCATAACATCCCTAGCTTGAGTTTGCTCAACAACTAAGGAATATGTAAGTAATTTATATATATATATATATATATATATATATATATATATATATATATATATATATAGTAGAGAACAACATTATATTGAAGATTCATAATCTTCAATGTATATATATTGAGTGATATCGACTTATAGGATAATATATTTCTTTGAAATACCCCAGCGATTCAAGTGTCAAACAAATCAGAAATCACGGTATATGTACATTTATATATATATATATATATATATATATATATATTTCTCAAGTCTATTTGGGTTTACTTAATGTTCCACATTTAGTTTATACACATGTCATATAAGTTTTATTGTTATATAACTTTAATATTTCGTATTACTTATATGATAGTCTTACGTATAATATGTCATTAATTAAATCATACCTAATTAATTCTAACCAATTAACTCTTCAATTAATTTTAAATTAGTATTCCAATATAACTTTTATATTATACATATCTACTATAACATTTATAGTGTAAACTATAACCATTATAGTGTAACACACATATATCATATATGTCTGCATTTTATTTAATTAATAAACCTTTAATCAATTTATTCAATTAAACAATTTTTATTAAAATTTATTAATTTCAAAATTTATCTTATATACATACATGTATACTTATGTTACCTTAAACATTTTAAAATAACATAACATATATCAACATATATAATACATGCATATATGCATTAATTAATTTACATGTTTAATTAATTTTTTTTATTAATCTTATTAATAAATTTAAAGTTTAAAATTATTATATAAATACTTTCAAAACATTTTGAATACATCATAATCCTTCAAACATTTTGAAAATTTATGTAGTATTATAATTTTTATAATAAACATGTTTTATTTTAAATTTAACCATTAAATTTAAAATCTTTAACATTAATTTTCATAACGATTTTGAAAATTAACCCAAGGCCTAAATTAAGTTGGTCATTTTCTATTTGGAGCAACCTTTGGGCTCACTTCACCTTTCGGGCCCGGTTGGTAACCAGATAGGACAGGGTATTTGATTACCCAATTCCAATCCTAGACATTACCTTTCTAGACATCGTACTAAGTGGGCAAGCTTAATTAGTTAGTCTTAATACGACTAATTCAGACCGGATAAGCTATTTGGCTCTGATACCATTATTGAAACTGGGCCAGCCACAAGCGGTAGTGATGGGTGGATTTCAATTTCCTTTATCCTATTGGATCTTTATTGGGCATATGAAGTCTAATTCATTTAGAACAATTCTAAATTTGTTTTAAATGAAATATTGTATTTTATTTAAGTTTAAGTATTTTGTAATGTAAAGTTAATTTGAATGATTTAATTTATATATTTATGTATGTATGTATGTATGTATGTATCATATACATATACATATGTGTGTGCATGTGTAACATAATAATCCATTAAGGGTATAACATGCTCGTATATAGATGTTGGGATTTACATCGCAACGGACACATTAACTTATTCTATACGTATTATGTGATGACCCGGAATTTCTAACAATTTCAATTGGAATAATTAATTGGTTTTAAATATTTAAAAGTTAATTTTAATTCAAATTCAAGATATTAATATTTACTTGATAATTAATTTTATTGAATTTTATAAACTGAAGATTTGGGCAAAAGGTTGAAGCTGGAACTTTAAGCCTGTTAAAAATAATTTGAAGGCTTATAAAATTTATATTGATAGCACCGAAGGTAGTGAAAGTGTTGAAATTGAGTTTGGAAGTGTTTTGTTCACTTTTAATAATATATCGTTTAAATTGACATATAAAAATAGCCTTCTGAGGCATTGTCTCGGAATTCGACGAAACCAGTTCCATTGGACCCGTAATAATTAGTTATTATCGGATTTCAATTTTCGCAGCAATCGGAATTGTCGTTTGACCCTGGCAGCTCAAAACGCTTAGAACTATTTTAATCGATTTAATTTTTAATTGATCGTTTCCTTCTATAACTCGTGTATATGAACGAATTAGCTTCCGAAACGCGTTCCATTGTGTTCGGAATGCGGGTAAAACCCTGAAATCGCCTCGCGGCATTCCTTAAGAGGAGTTCGAAAATTTTAGTAGAAATCGATAAAACATTTTGAAGTTTTATATAAGTTAATGAAAAAACTTAATTAAATTAGCAAGATATTTTTCCTTCACAATGTCGTGTTGAAGAAGCCTTCCATTTCCTTTATTTTTTTCCCGTTCTCCCCCTTCATTCCAAAAAAAAAATATAATAAGAAACGGAGCCGAAACCCTTTTCTCCCTCGAATCAAAATAAATCGAATCAGATCAAGGCCGAAGCCCTCATTTTTCCCCTCTCATCCAAATTGAAGCCATTCATTCGTTCTAATGGCCGCAACCTAGCATAGTATCGCACTCGACTCGAACTCGTTCAATTCGAAGGGAAGCATCGCGTGACCGTAAGGGTAGCAAGCTGCTCAAGGATAAGGGCAGGTCGAGTTTCGTTGATTTGAGGCCGAGTTGAGGAGGAGTTGTGGCGCTAGATGTTTTGAAGGCAGCGTAACGCTCATCGTTGAGCAAGGCAAAGGTGCGACCGGAAGGGAGCACATGCGTGAGGAGGTGGACATCGGCAGCAGGAGGAGCTGCTCGCGAGCGTAGGGTAGTCGGCAACGTCAAGTGATGTAGCGTTTAGGCGGTTAGGGTTTGTGCCCTAGACTGTCGAACGAGGAGTTGTGATGGGAGTTCGTCGCAATTCGTCGCAGTGGTGAGGACAAGCTTTGGTTGAGGAGAAAGGGAAGCTCATGGTCACTGTTGAGGTAAGGCAGCAGGTTTTTGCATTTAAATTAATTTGATTTAAATAAAATAAATAAATACAAATATTTTTAGTTTATTGTTTAATTTGAAATAATGAAATATTTATTTTGTTAAAATGGAATGGTTAACTAATAAATTCATTTAAAGGGATTTAGATTTAAATTAAATAAGTAATTAATTAGATCTATGGGAATTAATTGTTCAATTTATTCGTATATTAATAAAAATTGTATAAATATTTATACAAGGTCATAAACTGAAAAGAAGCGAGCCGGTTTCGAAGTGGACTGCAAACAAATCAAGGTGAGTAAATCTCACTCTGTCTGGTTCTTATTTAAATTTATAAGGTTAAATTTAAATAGTTGGTTGAATGTTTAAGTTGATTTGAGGTATACTGATGATGATGTGACTTTGGTTTTGATTGATTCTCGAGTTACTTGTGGATTGACTCGAAGTATATGGGGTTTTAAATTGTTTCAAACTTAAATCATAAATAAGAAAATGATTTCATTTTAAATTTAGTAAGGGCTTGATGTATTATGATTCATTTAAATTAGTAAGGAATTTGAAATGAATAATTGATTGATTTAATTAATTAATGATTTGGGTTATTTAACTTAGTAATTAACGAGTTGAGTAAATAAGGAATTGAGTTGTAAGTTAATTAAATAAGTAAAAGGAATTCAGAATAATCATTTGATGATGTGATAAATAATTACTTAATGTAAGTAATAAAATATAATTACTTGGTGAAATTAATCAAGAGATTAATTAAGATAGTTAAGTAAGAAGTAATTAATTTATGATTGAAGTAAAATGAAGGATAGTTAATTACAGGTTGGGATTAATCGAAATGGTTAATACTGTGGTTTTCATTAATACAACGAAATTTGATTAGAATAAATTAAAATATAATTGAAAATCCTTAATATATATAATTAATGAAGTAATCAAAATTGATTAACTAAGATTGATTAATCTATAATAAGTGACTTATGGGAAGTTAATTAGTTTAAGCAATTAAGCATTAATGTAATTAAATAAATAATTAATTCATAAAGAAATTAAGATTTCTAAATAATCTCAATTGAGACTAATTAATATTGTGAAGTTAATTTAAGATAATTACTTGAATGCAATTGAAGATAATTAATCCAGGGTGATTAATTAGGATGGATAGTGATGGGTTGACCAATTAATTGATTTGGAATTAATTAACGTTAAATGAAGGAATCTAAGTGATTGAAGTTTGAAATTTCAATTTGAAACAATTGAATTGATTTGTATGTGATTAAGCTTTGCTTATGGATGATTGATTGTATTGGTTGCTTTGAATGAGTTGATATTTGATATGAAATGGCGTGTATTTTATTTAGATAAGTTGGGTTAGGATAACATACGCCTCGAAGAGGCCAGGAGCGGGTATTGGGAAGATACCCGATACCACTTCCAATACCTTATAAATTGATAAGTTGGAATGAATGGATTTAAAAGAATCGAATTATTTAATCTAATTTTTGGCACATAGAATACTTATTTTGGAAATAAGTTATGATATGGCAAAGTGTGACTTTGTAAATTTATTTGAGAAATCAATAGGCTGAAATGAAATGATTTAAGTAAATTGGTCTATTTTATCTAAGTCTGGTACCTAGAAATTTGATGTGTGGAATAAGTGTTGTCCATAGCAAATTGCGAATTTGTTAACAAATATATGTTACCCCGGGTTTATTTAAGTTGATTGCTTGGTGTTCCTTGTTAGTTGGGTTTACTCACGCTGGTTTCCAGCCTGACCCGGGTGTTACTTTGGTGTAATGCTTGGGTCAGACCGAGTATTACAGATTTTCAGGTAGGTACGTTCTGGAGCTCAGGTGGCGAGCTGGATGGCAGGAACGTATAGAGTATTTCCGCTGTATTTATATTATTGTAAGTCTGCGACATGATAATTGTATACATTCAGTGACTGTGTATATATATGTGAAACTCTGATGTATATTAAATGTAACCGACGGTTATAACATTCTTTTGTAAACTGTTATTTATTATTATATTTTATCCGCTGCGAATGTGAGACTTTTGGTCTTCTGTTCTTCTTCTTCTCCTTCTATCTCTTTCTTCTTTCCATAACTATCTGGAATTTTCGGGTTAGAAAATTTCGAGTCGTTACAGTTGTTATCAGAGCTGAAAGGTTAAGCGAGAACCTTGGCTCTAGTGGGGATTACTCATTAAACAGAGTCCAAAGTATTCTAGAATGAGTTGAGTGTATATGAGCGCGTACTTGTTATTTTATTATATAAAGATTTTAAATGATTTTATATAAAATATATGTTTTTTGATATATAAAGCAATATTTCCTTCTAATAAATATTAAGGTGATTGGTTGTTAAATTATTGGAATTAAAATTTAGAAGTAATATAATACAACCAAATTGAAGTCTTGAATTAGAATTAAATGAAGTAAAAATGAAAATACAACCAAATCGAAATTTAATTAATCGAAAATGAGATTCTA
This sequence comes from Allium cepa, assembly GCA_030765085.1. Taxonomy (NCBI): domain Eukaryota; kingdom Viridiplantae; phylum Streptophyta; class Magnoliopsida; order Asparagales; family Amaryllidaceae; genus Allium; species Allium cepa. The sequence goes on from CM060943.1 coordinate 734,508,765, forward strand.
AAATTAGGATTCAGGAATTAAATTATTTAAAAGCTTTAAATAAATGTAAGTTTGAAATGGGATTCAAATTGAAATTTAATCTTGAAATTATAGAAATAAGAACAATATAAAAAGGAAATGGGACTTGTTGCAAACAATGGATTGTTTGAAATTTGATTTGAATTTAAACCAAAGGTCGTTTACAATTTTAAAACATGGCTGGGAGGGCCAAGAAATAAATATGTATGGATATACATGATATCAAAGATAATTTGAAATAAACTCTAAATGTTGAGTTTTGATTTTCCCTGAAATGTGATGGAAAACTCAAAGTGATATAAGTCTTGAACTTATAAGAGGGAAAGAATTTTGAAATTTGAAGTGAGAATTCAAATTGAGTAAGATTGATTGGATTAAGTAAATCGAATTTAACTTGGGAGAAGTTAAATAAGTTTGAATGAACAACTTGAATTGAAAGTTTTTAAGACGAAATTGGAATTTAACTTGGGAAGTTAAATAGTTGATTTGAATTGGGAATTTGTGTGATCTCAAAACGGGTTTGAGATTTAAAGATTGAAAATGGATGGACGTTTTAAAATAAATTTGAATAATTGAATTGTAAAATAAACTTGTTTAAGAATTGACTTCAAACGGGAAGATAAAATTTAAAAATAAATTAAAATTTTAAAATAAAATTGTATTGAACTCTCATTTGCACCTTGAAATACATAAGTAAAGATAATTTAAAATGGGATTTCGAGAATTGGACTCAGAAATTTGGTTTAAAGAGTTAAATCAACCTTTGAGAATTTAACTCGAATTTATATAATTCGAGATGGTTTAAACCTGGGATTGGAATTGAATTAGTTCAAATTGAATCTGATTTGAATTAATTGGATTCGTGATTGAAGATGGGTAAGTTTAAAAATTTAATGGAAAATTGAAGTGATTTGGATTCTGAAATTAAATTGATAATAATCCAAATTGATTGGAATAATATGAAATTATAATTAAAATTGAACAGGATTAAAATCAACTAGAATTGATTTAAATTTGGAAAGGAATCAGGATTGATTCAACTTGAATTGGGAATTAATCAAGTCCAATGGAATTTAGAGTTATTAGAATTGGAATTGGGTCAATTTAAAAGGAGATTTAAATTGAATTGTTGGGGAAGTGAACAGTTGGCTCTAGACTATTTTCAATATAAATTGTCTTAATATAAACTTATTTTTTTAAGCTATTAAATATATACAACCTTTCTTTTTAAAACTAACTTATTTTATAATTGTTTTCCATTGTTTTGGAGCTATTTAATTATTTTTCAACTGTTTTCTTAAACTAATTACTATTTTTCAACTATTTCACAAACTAATTTATATTTTACAACTATTTTGCAATTATTTGGAATCTTTGAAACTATTCAATTAGTTTTCGACTATTTTACAATTAGTTAATTATTTTATAGCTATTTGGTGAATTAATAATTATTTTCAACTACTTATCTATTTTTAAAATTTTAAAGCTATTTACTAAAACTGGTCGGAGTTCAAACTGTTAATTGGTTTAAATACCCAACTGAGTAAGAATTGAAGTGACAATTCAATGGGAATTAAAGGAAATGTGAATAGAAAGGAAATTGATCTTGGAAAAAGTAATCAAATTTGAATATTTGATTTTGAACAAACAAGGTTATATATCTTTGTTATATAAGACAAATCTTCCATTATTGAATCTATTGCTGGAAGAAAAGAATTTTTGAACATGTTTGAAGTATAAAAGGGAGTTTTATACGAGATTGGAATGATCCAAATTTTTGAAAGTTATATATATTTGAATATATATATAAAGGATCTTATGAGGATTTTGGGAAAAGGGTTTTGGGAACCTTTGAATGTGGAAAGGCTTTTGATTTTGGGTAAAATCAATGTTAGAATTTGGAAAGCCTAATTTGAGAATTATCGATTTTGGGATAATCGATTTTGTGTAAAGGAGCTTTGTATGACATCATACTAGGTGTATGATTTGATGATACTATATGTATATAGTATAAAATGTTTTGATGATGGCTCTGTGGAAAAAGGCGCCCCTTGAAATGAACTTCTCAGGAGTGCCACCGGGTGGTGCTGCCTTGAACCCAAGGGGGATTCTAAAGTTGATCCTGTGAGGAGTCCGGACAAAACTAGTTCCTGAGGATTATGAGTTGAGTATACCATAGCGTAAGTCGTGTATGCCGCCGAGAGCCAACAGTCTGCGTTTGATTTTATATCGGTAGACTGCGACACTATGGTATACCACATAGCGAAAGTCGTGTGTGCCGTTGAGAGCCAAAAGTCTGAAGTTTGAGTTTATCCCGGTAGACTGCGACCTATGTAGGAGTGGAGAGGTTTCATTTCGATAGCGAGATCAGAGGCCGCGGAGAGCCTGCAGTTACATGGACTTTTGCTGTAACGGCAACGTAACCCTGGATGTAACTGTGATCTGTTGTGTGGGTTCCATGGCGTAATCGAGAGGCCGCGGAGAGCCTGCAGTTACATGGACTTTTGCTGTGACGGCAACGTAACCCTGGATGTAACTGTGATCTGTTGTGTGGGTTCCATGGCGTAATCGAGAGGCCGCGGAGAGCCTGCAGTTACATGGACTTTTGCTGCGACGGCAACGTAACCCTGGGATGTAACTGTGACCATGGATGGGGTGATGATTTTCAGAGCATTATCACCAAAGATATTTCCTCTATTTTCAAATACTGTTTTCTATATTTTTAATAAAATTTATTTCTGAATATTTTCACTGGATGTTGAAAGCGGGTTTACCAAGTACTTATAGATTTTCAGTCCTATGCCTGATCAACGTAAGACTGAATTTCTATGAGAACAAGGATGGACTGGTTGAGACATCGAGTTATAAAAATTATTTTTATAAAGAGTTATTTTAATAGTATGATGTAAATTTAAAAGGCATTTCTAACAATTTTTAAATGAAGATGTTGGAATTTTGGAAAATCAAGGAAATCCAAAGTGGAATTTTTATGAAGTGAATTTGTAATTAAAAATCGAATATCGATTTAGAAGTTGGAAATAAGCTAATTGGTTAAAGAATTATTTGATTGAGTATATAAATAAAATTTATCTTGGGTAAATAAATGGATTGTAAATTAATAATGGAATTTGGAAGTGAATTCGAATTGTTAATAGAATTCGACTTGGATTTGATAATGAATTAAATAAGAGGAGATGTTGTAAAATTAAAATAAAATAGGATTGGATTGAAAAATGTGATGGTTTGAATTATAAATAAAATTCAAGGGTGATTTGAATGATATTTAATGAAATTTGCAAGTAAATTGGATATAAGAGAAGTGTTGTCATATGATATGGAAGTAAATAATAATAGAAATGGTTGGGTTGCAAACAAAACCCAAATGAATAGAAATAAATTGAAAATGAATTTGTATTAATAAAATAAATTCGATAAAGAATTAAGTAAGTAAATTAAAATTTTTAAGTGGGTTAATTGAGTTGAATAATAAATGGATGAAGTCTGGTTGAATAAAAACTAAATCAAAGTTGTGATTGGAATTGGATTATCAGACTGAACTTAAATTTGGTGGTATATTAATTTGAAGTATAAATGAGATAAGTATGTGCTTGGATATTATTTTGATAAATTAAAGGTTGAATTTAAAATTAAAATTTAAAATGGATGACTAACTGAATTTAATGGAAGTTGATTAAATGAGGATCAAATAGAAGTAGACTTAAGTTTGATGTTGGAATAAATTAAAATAAATGAACTTATGTAAAGTTTATGGAAGCTTGGCTTCGAATAAGAGTGAAAGCCCATTAAAATAAAAGCTTGGATTGAAGAATGGCTAGTAGTATACATAAATGAATATGTCGAGCTAAATAAATGGTGGTGAATAAATTGGAAATGGAATGAAAGGTATAAGTATGGTAGTGAAAAAAATTGTAATGGAATTACTTACAGAATGAGTTGAAATTTGTTTAAAAGTAGTTATAAACTCAAATTAAATACTCTATCAAGCAAATATCGTCAAAATTTAATGAAATAATTGTCGTTTGGCATGTTCCAAAATAATTAAATTCCTGTGAGTTGATAAAGATTAAATAAATTGGTTTTAGAATTAATTGAATTGAATATGAGCTTGTTTAGATTAAAATCAATGGTATATAAGAAATTGAGTTGCAAGCCATTGTAACTCAATGAAATGGCTTATAAATTGATTGAAAACAATTGAATTAGCTTAAAAGTTATATAAATCGCTTATGGAAAGCGTTTTGGTGCTTGTTGTGTATGTAATACATGTGTTTAGCTATTGAAAGTAAGTGAAATGCTAATAAATTCTCTATATATGGCACTTACATATTTAAATTGAGTAAGTACGGGTACCTGAAGGACGTTTGGCTGGATTTGCATTGCATTATTTGCTAGAATAAATAAGCCGCTGGCTTAAAATGCTAAATAAGATACGCCTACACTATAAAAATAGAAAATATGAACTGTTTTTGCTTTTTCCGACCGTGTGGGTCGATGTATATATATTTATATCTCTTGTCAAATTGCAAAAGCTCCTCCGTACAAAGGAGACTCTGCCAAAAAAAATTCAAAATTTTGGGAGTTAGAAATTTTTTTGAAAATTTTGGTTACCAACAAACAATTATAAATTGGGAATTAAAGTAAACTAGTAAATGAAACTAATATGAATCAGTTTAAATGAAAGATAAAACTCAATATTAGAAATCGAAAATAAATTGAATTCATATGAAATGGCGAAAACTAATTTTGAAATAGATATGAAACATATATGAGGAAATGTATAAAATGATTGGAAATGTTACGATTGGATATTATTGTTAAGTAAGATATGCAGGTATTAAAAGGGGAAAAGAAAATTGGATTTGATTCCAAAGATTAATGTGAATTGCCGGACAAAAAGGTATGTATTTGAATTTCTGCATGAAGTTGGATTGGATTTTTGATGTAGCCACTTGGCTTTTGTTTTCTTTTTGGTATTTGGGAGCCCGTAGAGGCCTTTTGTAGTTGTACCGAGCTAGCCGCGCAAAGGAGACGCTGGCAAAAATTTTCGGGAATTTAGAGAGTTAGAAATTTTTTGAGAAAATTTGGATAATTCTGAATTTAGTTTTAAATTGAATTTTGAACGATTGAAAAAAAAAGGGTATTGATTGAAACTATAGAAGGTTTTGGGAAGTTGGTTGATGTGATAAGGGGTTTTAATAAAGGATAGTTGATAGGATGTTGATAAAACTGTTGGTTTTGGGGGAAGGGTAAACGGGTATTGGTTCATTCTTCCCAACTAGTAATTTCGGGGACGAAATTCTTTTAAGGGGGGAGGAATGTGACGACCCGGAATTTCTAACAATTTCAATTGGAATAATTAATTGGTTTTAAATATTTAAAAGTTAATTTTAATTCGAATTCAAGATATTAATATTTACTTGATAATTAATTTTATTGAATTTTATAAACTGGAGATTTGGGCAAAAGGTTGAAGCTGGAATTTTAAGCCTGTTAAAAATAATTTGAAGGCTTATAAAATTTATATTGATAGCACTGAAGGTAGTGAAAGTGTTGAAATTGAGTGTGGAAGTCTTTTGTTCACTTTTAATAATATATCGTTTAAATTGACATATAAAAATAGCCTTCCGAGGCACTATCTCGGAATTCGATGAAACCAGTTCCATTGGATCCGTAATAATTAGTTATTATCGGATTTCAATTTCGTAGCAATCGGAATTGTCGTTTGACCCTGGCAGCTCAAAACGCTTAGAACTATTTTATTCGATTTAATTTTTAATTGATCGTTTCCTTCTATAACTCGTGTATATGAACGAATTAGCTTCTGAAATGCGTTCCATTGTGTTCGGAATGCGGGTAAAACCCTGAAATCGCCTCGCGGCATTCCTTAAGAGAAGTTCGAAAATTTTAGTAGAAATCGATAAAACATTTTGAAGTTTTATATAAGTTAATGAAATAACTTAATTAAATTAGCAAGATATTTTTCCTTCACAATGTCGTGTTGAAGAAGCCTTCTATCTCCTATATTTTTTTCCCGTTCTCCCCCTTCATTCTTAAAAAAAAATTATAATAAGAAATGGAGCCGAAACCCTTTTCTCCCTCGAATCAAAATAAATCGAATCAGATCAAGGCCGAAGCCGTCATTTTTCCCCTTTCATCCAAATTGAAGCCATTCATTCGTTCTAATGGCCGCAACCCAGCATAGTATCACACTCGACTCGAACTCGTTCAATTCGAAGGGAAGCATCGCGTGATCGTAAGGGTAGCAAGCTACTCGAGGATAAGGGCAGGCCGAGTTTCGTTGATTTGAGGCCGAGTTGAGGAGGAGTTGTGGCGCTAGATGTTTTGAAGGCAGCGTAACGCTCGTCGTTGAGTAAGGAAAAGGTGCGACCGGAAGGGAGAACACGCGTGAGGAGGTGGACATCGGCAGCAGGAGGAGCTGCTCGCGAGCGTAGGGTAATCGGCAACGTCAAGTGATGTAGCGTTTAGGCGGCTAGGGTTAGTGCCTTAGACTGTCGAACGAGGAGTTGTGGTGGGAGTTCGTCGCAATTCGTCGCAGTGGTGAGGACAAGCTTTGGTTGAGGAGCAAGGGAAGCTCATGGTCACTGTTGAGGTAAGGCAGCAGGTTTTTGCATTTAAATTAATTTGATTTAAATAAAATAAATAAATACAAATATTTTTAGTTTATTGTTTAATTTGAAATAATGAAATATTTATTTTGTTAAAATGGAATGGTTAACTAATAAATTCATTTAAAGGGATTTAGATTTAAATTAAATAAGTAATTAATTAGATCTATGGGAATTAATTGTTCAATTTATTCGTATATTAACAAAAGTCGTATAAATATTTATACAAGGTCATAAACTGAAAAGAAGCGAGCCGGTTTCAAAGTGGACTGCAAACAAATCAAGGTGAGTAAATCTCACTCTGTCTGGTTCTTATTTAAATTTATATGGTTAAATTTAAATAATTGGTTGAATGTTTAATTTGATTTGAGGTATACTGATGATGATGTGACTTTGGTTTTGATTGATTCTCGAGTTAATTGTGGATTGACTCGAAGTATATGGGGTTTTAAATTGTTTCAAACTTAAATCATAAATAAGAAAATGATTTCATTTTAAATTTAGTAAGGGCTTGATGTGTTGTGATTCATTTAAATTATTAAGGAATTTGAAATGAATAATTGATTGATTTAATTAATTAATGATTTGGGTTATTTAACTTAGTAATTAACGAGTTGAGTAAATAAGGAATTGAGTTGTAAGTTAATTAAATAAGTAAAAGGAATTCAGAATAATCATTTGATGATGTGATAAATAATTACTTAATGTAAGTAATAAAATATAATTACTTGGTGAAATTAATCAAGAGATTAATTAAGATAGTTAAGTAAGAAGTAATTAATTTATGAATGAAGTAAAATGAAGGATAGTTAATTATAGTTTGGGATTAATCGAAATGGTTAATACTGTGGTTTTCATTAATACAACGAAATTTGATTAGAATAAATTAAAATATAATTGAAAATCCTTAATATATATAATTAATGAAGTAATCAAAATTGATTAATTAAGATTGATTAATCTATAATAAGTGACTTATGGGAAGTTAATTAGTTTAAGCAATTAAGGATTAATGTAATTAAATAAATAATTAATTCATGAAGAAATTAAGATTTCTAAATAATCTCGGTTGAGACTAATTAATATTGTGTAGTTAATTTAAGATAATTACTTGAATGCAATTGAAGATAATTAATCCAGGGTGATTAATTAGTATGGATAATGATGGGTTGACCAATTAATTGATTTGGAATTAATTAACGTTAAATGAAGGAATCTAAGTGATTGAAGTTTGAAATTTCAATTTGAAACAATTGAATTGATTTGTATGTGATTAAGCTTTGCTTATGGATGATTGATTGGTATTGGTTCCTTTGAATGAGTTGATATCAAATATGAAATGGCGTGTATTTCATTTAGATAAGTTGGGTTAAGATAACATACGCCTCGAAGAGGCCAGGAGCGGGTATTGGGGAGATACCCGATACCACATCCAATACCTTATAAATTGATAAGTTGGAATGAATGGATTTAAAAGAATCGGATTATTTAATCTAAATTTTGGCACATAGAATACTTATTTTGGAAATAAGTTATGATATGGCAAAGTGTGACTTTGTAAATTTATTTGAGAAATCAATAGGCTGAAATGAAATGATTTAAGTAAATTGGTCTATTTCATCTAAGTCTGGTACCTAGAAATTTGATGTGTGGAATAAGTGTTGTCCATAGCAAATTGCGAATTTGTTAACAAACATATGTTACCCCGGGTTTATTTAAGTTGATTGCTTGGTATTCGTTGTTAGTTGGGTTTACTCACGCTGGTTTCTAGCCTGACCCGGGTGTTACTTTGGTGTAATGCTCGGGTCAGACCGAGTATTACAGATTTTCAGGTAGGTACGTTCTGGAGCTCAGGCGGCGAGCTGGATGGCAGGAACGTATAGAGTATTTCCGCTGTATTTATATTATTGTAAGTCTGCGACATGATAATTGTATACATTCAGTGACTTTGTATATATATGTGAAACTCTGATGTATATTAAATGTAACCGACAGTTATAATATTCTTTTGTAAACCGTTATTTATTATTATATTTTATCCACGAATGTGAGACTTTTGGTGTTCTGTTCTTCTTCTTCTCCTTCTATCTCTTTCTTCTTTCCATAACTATCTGGAATTTTCGGGTTAAAAAATTTCGGGTCGTTACATATTATATGTTGTCTAAATATGTGCATAAATCTATAATGCAAAGTATATTTATATAATACCTTCAAAAAATATTTATATAAATACATATACATATATTTAAAATATATTTTATAACTAAAATTCTCAATATATATATATATATATATAATTTAAAACATCTGTATAGATAAATATGCATAATTAAACATATAAAATAATACATACGTACATACATACATATATATATATATATAATAACTAAAATTATATATATGAGGTTAAATAAAATGTACATATATGAATAATTAATTGCATTCAAATATATAAAATATAAATATATATATTTTAAAACTATTTTGAGATAGCAATTAGCATAACAAACATAAATAATGATTTTACAATTTTATTATTATTATTATTATTATTATTATATATATATGCATATATATAAATAATATATAGTTTTGATCATAATAATTAAAAATATTAGTAATAAATATTACAAAATAAAATTTTAAAATCTATAACAATTTAGGATCGTAAAATACAGGTTCAAATTTTTTTCATGATTTTTGAAATAAAAATATTATTTTTAATAAATAGAAGAAATGTTCAACCGAAGTAATTTAATTATTGAAAATATTAAAAATTAACAAAAGAATATGAAAATATTTCCATGGGTTACTACATAGATATAGTAATTTTAAAAAATAAAATTGAATTTTCAGTGAAAAATTATTTTAGATATAATAAACAATTCAAATAATCAATAAAAGATAGTTTAAAATTATCTACAAATATATAAAAAATTATTTCGTATTTGATAATTGTGTACAGATAGGTGTAAGGAAAAATTCTAAGCTATTTATACATTATAAATATGCATATATATAATTATATGTTTAAAATATACATTAATTTATATTTGAATTAATATATAAATATACATAAAATAATTAACAATGACAAAATTTAATTTTTACAGCAAATTAAATTTGTTTTGACATAAATTATAACACATAATAATATAGCCATGCACATAACCAAACTAATTTGTGACAACTGCATATACCTACGAAAATCTCACCTAACTAGATATACAACATTCATACACACACACACACACATATAGATTAGGGATTAATGAATGTTTAATCAGAAAATATTATATGATTATTGTAATATATAAATAAAATACCAGTTGATAATGCCTTTGAGTCCACTTGAATCAATGAATTCCCTTCTCTAGTTATGCTCGATCCGTCAGATTGCAAGTCTGGAATCGTCGACCTTTTCTATCGAATAGTGCTTTTACTTAAATTGAATTGGTTTGAGATTCTTATAACTAATATGGGGATTAATTTTGGCCCAAAAACTTGATAATTAAGGCAGCCAAAGTTTTTTTTTTGATTAAGGGTTTAGAGATCCATATATATAGCCTTGTACAAGAGAGATATTAGGACAATCTCATTACCTATTCTCTCTTAATCTTAGTCATTTATCCCTAGGTCTAATCCTAAGTTTTAGACGCCTCCAATAACTTTTCAAAACCGAAATTTGCATCCCTAATGATGGGTTTTAAACCCATTTAAGCCCAAGCCAAAATGCTATGCAATTAAATATATTATAATTGCTTATTGATATCGTATATCGATTGGTACATTTATAACTATTATAGATATATAACAATTTGTATTTCTCAAACCTTATTCAAATTTTATAATTAATATTTCATAAATATTAACTAATTTTATTAATTTATGATAATTATAAACCAATTAAATCGTTCGGTCTTAAGGGAATTCATCATTTCGGTTGTGTAACTCTTGGGTATAAATTTGGTTGGCGATTAACATCGAACTATTCTAAAGTTAACGTTCACACATCACTTAGTAGGTGGTGAGACATTATGAGCAAATCTATCGCTTACTAATTTTTGGTAAAATCTAATTTTAGTTTAATAAGTGTTACCCGGCTGCGACAATTGCTTACACCAATTTTCTTCGTCAAAACTATATCACTTTGGACTTATGAAATTTGAAAATGGTCAAAATTCCAACCTCATCAACATTCAACTTTACAGTCCAAACACAAATTCCTTGGTTCAATAATAATAATTATTAACTGAAATGCTCTGGCTAGAGACTTTGATTTTGAGTTGACTTGAGTTGGTTGTTATACTTACCGTATATAACTAAGGAGACGAATCCTCTCTTGCATAGTGCTTCACTTCTAGTACTTCCACTCGACCCAACTATAGTCACTCAATGGATGCCATGCCATGATTTGGCTATAATCAAAGCAGAGCTTTTATATTGAAGATACAAAGTATTCTCAAGTCGAGAGAACTGTGTAAATCAGTCACATCGATATTTTCTATTTGACCTTAGTTATATTAACAAATAGAAAACTATCAAGTGAGTTATTGCATAGTTATCCAATAACTATTAGTACGTAACCCCTATGTGCCCCCAGCAGTCATGAGTAATGCACTTCCCAATATTTGAAAACTGTTATGTACTCTAGTCTTAACGGATACATCGATATCCAATCTCAATGCATCTTGACTAGGAACAATTAAAATGGTATATTTGTTTCGTTATCAGAAATTACTCACGGTTACAACACTCTGTAACTACTATCACAAAATATACCATTTATGGATTTTTCTATTAAATATACTTTTAATTAAGTTAATTAATTAATATAATCATATTATATCAAGTATATAATAGGAAGAAAATACCTTTTATTTCGAACAAGCTTAGTCGATGAGTTAGATATATGTGGCAAATTACATAATTGCCCCTAGGGAATACCCCTAACTCTATCATTTTCCATACGTCCGGTAAGTGAAATGTAGTCACTGATGCTTTAAGTATAAGATATGCCAGTTTAGGAGTGATGTTCCAAGAGTGGACATAGATTGAGTTTATTACTGGTTATGACTTTAGATGTCAGTTAGAGTCAGAGATGCTGGATGGTTTAACTATTAGACCTACTTTGGTTGAGAGGATTGACACTACTTAGAAGCATGATGCTAGACTAGCAAAGATCATCACAAAGGTAGAAGAAGGAGTAAAGTTCGAAAAGATTAAGAAGTATAGACTCGACCAAGAAGGTTGGCTCCAAAAGGATGATAGATTGTTTGTTTATGATGTCGATAGTTTAAGGGATGATGTAACACCCCGTAAACTCAACTATAAATAAATTGGACAAATTAAATTAAATAAGACAGGGATGAAAATGAATTTTTTTCATAAGTTGGAATTTGACCATAAGAGTTATTCCATTGCATTCGTGGTGAAATTCTGATCGATTTTCATATATAATATGTTGAAAACGGAGCTCGAATGGAAAAGTTATGGATGTCAGAAGCTTTTGGGTTTAAAATAATTTAAATAGAATTCAAATTCAAACAAATAATTAATTTTAAAATTTGAAATTCAAATGTTAATAGTAATTAGACTTCAGGTTAAGTAAATGTTGAAATTAACATTAATGTTAAAGTATAACTATGAAATATAATAAATAAATAAATAAACAACACTAAAAATCTTCCCAAAATAAATGTCATAGTCGACCACTTCATAGGAACAGTTCACCACTAGCAGTCGATCTATAGGGCGTTCCAACGGTTTCGATGCGTTTCAACCTCTATAAATAAGACCCTGGGCCCCTCATTTTTATTCACAAATATTTTGAAAACATTAGTGAAGCTCTGTCAGTTTGTCTCTTCAAGATTCGAAAAACTCAATTAGGGTTTCGGGTAAGAAATCATATAGATCTATATTTGATCAATATTTATATTCTTAACTTCTCTAAACCTTTAATTTTACAAATCTAAGATATATATATATATATATATATATATATATATATATATATATCAAAAAGTAGAGATCTGGTAAAGTTTGTCAAAGGCGTGCCAAATCCAAAGGAGGCAAAGCTAAGGATAATGTTGTAAGTGGAAATCTTAGCTTTTCTATTTTAGTACTTGATTGGTATATTTTGGGTTTGTATATGCCTTGGGGAGTATTGATTTGCGAAAACATCATATTATAAACCCCCAAAACTCCTTCAATGTGAAATCTAATGGTTAGCACTGATTTGAATCACTATAAATATAGGTGCAGAGCCTTATTTTTTATTGTTCTTTTGCCTATAGAAGCTCTGCCATTTTTCTATCTCTTATACACTTTCTTAATAACAAAATTTTAGATCTAATTCATAAGAATTTAGACCTAAATAAAAAGAGAATAGAATTAATTAGGGAATTAGGAATTGGTTCAAATCGGAAGGCTATGTCATAGGTAAAACCCTAGACCTGAGTTTTATTTGCTACTTCTAATCCGAATCTCTTCCTTTTCTCTTTCAAATATTATGGATCTATAAATATATCATTTGTAATTCCAAATAGGGATTACAAGGGATGTGAATATAGATGTTAGGGACAGATCTGAAATAAAGACAGGGAGATTTGGAAAACTAGCAATGTGAGTGGATTTAATTAAATTTTTTACGTTTATGATATATTATCGTTAAATTCCCGTTAAATAATTTTATTCAGCATTTCAGTAATTAATTCTGTTAATTAGTTATGCTGAACTGTAAGAAATTTACAGTTATTTACATCTAATTTGAAGTTATAATTTAGCTTAAATGATAGTTTCTTTTTATTCTCTTTGTACGCGAATAATATAGTTAAAAGAAAACGCGATTATGGATTAAAATGGGAAAATACTAGATTAGAAGTAAAATAAGAAAAGTTGGAATAAAGCTAGAAAAATGGAATTTTGCAATAAATTACGTAGACACGAGAATAATAAATTAATCTAATAACTTGATTTGAAAGTAAGTAATAGATTAATTGGTTGGTTTAGAATATATGATTTATTTCTATAATTTAATATTTAAAAGATAACGTGTAATGACCCACTATTTTGGACTATTCAAATCGACAATAATCCACACATGTCAGACTTGAATAATTCAAAATAACACATTGTAATAAAATTTGAAGCATAAAATCAAACACAGAATCACAGACTCGGAAATATCAGAATAACTCACAGCGGAAAAAGAAATACCATAGTAGTTCATGAAGTTACTATCTACATACTCTCAAAACATATACAAAATATCATAGTTTAAAAAATGGATACAATAGAAGTCTGGATACATAAATCACAATGCAGAAGCAATACCGAATAGGAAATAACTAGATCAGAAATAGACTAATAGATGGTCAGATAAGCTCCAACAAATCTCTAGCTCCAGAAGGTGAATCCAAAGCTATGACTCTCAGGCTGACACAAGCGTAAAGTAAAACACAAATACTCGAGTCAGGTCATACATACTTATACAATATCAACCAACTCAAGCGAACTATAATAGCAATGCACAATAACTTAAAGGATGCTTGGGATTGCCCATCCTTTAAGGATCCGGTAAGCCATCAATTAAGCAGAAATAAACACTATCACAGAAATACCCATATTAAAGTAATTAATGCAAATAACAGTGTAAATGTGACTAGGGTAGCGTAGAGCTGCAGTAACCTCTCATCTCTAGCCACGCCCTCAAATTCAAGGTGTGTATCAAAACAATCACAAGGAAATCAAATGGCACACAAGAAGTGTACCCGTGGTTATAAATTTTAAAATGGTATTTTATACTTCAAAAATAAAATATCATTTCAAATTCAAATCGTAATCAAAATAAGTATCAAATCATTTCCAAACCATTTCATTATATCAAAATATCATATTCTTTCGAAATCTCATTTCAAATCACTATTTGAATTCAAATTCAACTATTCAAATTTAATGACCTTTTAAAAATGGTTTATATTATAATCAAAAATAATTCATTTAAACCATTTAAAAGTGAAGTTATTATACTTTCAAACAATTAAATCCAAATTTTCCAATAATTCATTTATTAAATTCAAGTGTACAAATTTTCCTATTCTTTGCATTTTGACAATTACTTTAACACTTAAATTTAAATTTCCATTTCATAAATTAAACTAAATTCCAATTTATTTTCTTTAACTTAAATCCTCATTTTACACCAAATCTCAAATTCCAGGTTAAGTTATATTTCAAGTTTCTTAAGCATTCATTTATTTAACATTTTATATTCACAAAAAATCCAAAACACTTTAATAAATCATTTTAAATTCAAATTTAAATCAAAATATCATAATTTACATTTTAAAATACTTAAAACTATCCAGAAAAATATATAAAATAACCATGCGTCGATATAAAATTTTCTAGCCTAAATCAAGTGATACAGATAATATATCATTTCAACCCGTAATTTACAAAGAAAAATCCAGGTTTTATCATTTCAAACCCACAATCCCAAGTTAAATAAAATAAATAAAAAATCGCTCAGCCCTATCATTTCAGCCCATAACGATTTTTTCCTATTCTAAAGTCCGTTTGGGTATGCATCATTTCAACCCATATTGATTCTATTCTACAAGGAACTTGCAGTGTGGGAACAGAATAAAATAAACAATACAACATCATATAGCAGTAACGGATGATATGACAGGTTTATAAATAGGGTTGACATCGTATGGTTCATATCATAGGCAGGTATAACATGATATAACATTTCTACATATTCACTTATTGTCAATTCACCATTTATATAAGTATAAATGTCATGAGTGAATACTCACCTCCTTACGCTGGAGTTAGCAAATCAAATCGCACAAACAAAAATCCAGAAAGCACGATAGCATGACTTTTGATTTGAGTGGAGTAGAGTGTGAGAAATGCGGACTACGGATCTTAAGGCTAAGATTAACACTAGAGGGGAGGGTGAATAGTGTTTATAAAGAATTACTAAATCTTTTGAGTTTATGTTAATTTAAACACAGATGTGTGCAATATAAAGACACAGATATGATCACGAAAACAAACACAGATGCAAAAATAAAATAAAAAGCAGTAAAGGAAAGAACACACCGGATTTTATACTAGTTCGGTGTTACCCTACTTCCAGTCCCGCAACACAAGTACAAATTTCCTTTCAAAAGCAATCTTTACAATTACAACCTTGATTTCAAGGCTACGAGGTACACCCTCCAGAATCACAATCCTCTGGGTAGAGATACTTGATTTTCCGGGCAACAAGTTCACCCACACTTGATTTTACGGGCAACAAGTTCACCCAATTGATTTCCCAAGGCTACAAGCACACCTTATCTCTCTTAATTGATTTTCAAGGCTACAATCACACCTTTTCTCGCTAAGTTGATTACAAAAAGCCTATAACTCTGAATAGCACTAAGGATCTTGTTGAGATAGTGATAGAGAATCAAACTACAAATGATCGAGTTCGATTCAATGTTGATTTCGGCAGAGTAATGGTAAGAATATGTATAAAGAAAAGTGGAAGAAGAAGAGGAGTGAAAAACCAAAAAATCTGATATAAAATTCGTTGAAACTAACCCATATTTATAGAAGAATAACAGCCATGTCCATTCGTAAAGAGTTATGGTTAATAGACACTTCTTTTGAAATTTAAATTTTGAACTTAACTGACACTATGTCGACATGGTCACCATAAGTATGTCGACATCCTAAGGCAATTTTTGATGATTTGATTTTCTTTGAAAATAACCTTTATCTCATATTAAAAATATTTTAAACTTTATAAATATACTTGACTATAGTTAAAATTCATAAGTAAATATAGAGAATAATATATATAGAATTTAACTATAATTTTATATTTAAGTCTAAGTATAAATATTTAAAAGTTAAATATATTATGTTAAAAGATAGTTTAAAATCAGGGGTAATTTGACTTTGAAATTAAAAATGATTTTGAGGCTAAACTTATTTAAAATCAGGATAGAGGTTTTTGAATCTTTTAAAAGGAAAGTTTTGAAATCATTTTGAAAACAAGAAATTTTTTGTAAAATCATTTGAATAAAAATTAGCGGATACAAAACAATGTTCCACTAGATTTTTCGTAGGTTCCATCCTACTTAGGGTTCGATCCCTTTAATAGGCTTGAAGTGGATTCCAATCCACGAATAAATTGGATTTTAAGATGCCAGTGCTTTTTTAGGAGTTTTAACAAAATTTATAATTAAAAGATAAATTAATTGCACTCTTAAACTCTTGGTAATCTTGATACTCATGAGTTTTCAATCTTGATATCTTGAATCTCTATATTGTACAGTCTTCATTCTTGGTACCTGCATGGTTAAATCCTGCATATACATATATATCTACACTTATAATGTTAGTATTTATATTTTATAATCTATTCTAAGGTTGTTGTCATCAAAATCATCATCCCATGGACTAACAATCTCCCCCTTTTTGATGACGACAACCTTTGTTTATAAAATATTACTTCTATCCTAATAACCCCCCTTAATCTATGCCTAGCTACCCTATTTTATACTTCTCCCCCTTTGTCATCAACAAAAAAAACTAACTCTAAACTATATAACACTAAACTATATAACTCCCCCTCATTCTTGGACGAATATACCTGCATTAATAAACTTGTACAATAGAATATAGAATTGATAGTCATAATGATGAATCAAAGATTATATACATGTCAATGTATAATTATACATGTGTTGTACAAACAAACATCAATCCATACTAAATATCAATCAAATTCAAACCAAGCCAAAGCAAATGAAATCAAATCAATCAAGGCAAACAATTCAATCAAGGCAACAAATAAAATCAAACGTTACATGGAACTTCTACCCATCCTTCTTCTCTAAAGATAGGGTCTGCCTTAATAGCATCCCAATTTTCATTGTCATTGGTGAGAGAGACTGGAGGATGTGCTCCGTTATCATCCTTGTGTAGGGAGAAAATCATCCATCATATTGCATCGAAATTCCTTTCTTGCTCCTTGATCATCTGCATTTGACTCAATTCTAAGTGTCGCTGGTTACGAAGAATGAACGAGAGAATATTCTTGAACGAATTAAGAGTTTCTTCAAGATTTTCGGATAAGTTATGAATTGGATTAGCCATATTTGGATTTGTGGAAAATGAGAGATAGAGTAGATAAGAAATAGTTTTTAGTGAAGAATTCTGGAAGCAATAGTTATTTATAGGTGTAGAAATTCGTTTGAAATGAATAGACATATGGTAAATATTCAAATTTCAAATTCAAAATGAATTGTCATTTCTGACCAGTACATGTCGACATGGTCATAGGGGGTATGTCGACATGGTATAGTGAAATTTGATGATATTTTGATTTTCTGAATAATTGTGTGTGTATATATATTTATATAATATACTAACATTTATTCTGGAGATAAGATAAGCTGGAAAACAGAAAGAAATTCCATTTCATTTCAAACTAAGATGATACAACGATTAATCATAAAGAACTACATGAACATTCAAATCAAAATAACTTAAAACTAATACAACGAGATACGATAAGGTAGAACTAGTTAGAGGATGATGATGATGAAGAAAGTCCAAGTTTCTTGCTGACTTTGGAAATGAACTTGTTCATCTTGGTTGAAATTTTTTCCAACTTCTTACCAACGGATCGTTTAAGAATCCGTTGGTTTTTTAGAAGGGTTTTGGTGGATGGATTAGGAGGATAGTCGATGCTTTCCAAAGAGGTTTCGCCTTCTTCTTCTTCATTTTCCATTTCATCCCCTTCTTCTTCTTTTTCTTTCTCTTTCTCTTCTTCCATTTCCTCATGAGCCAAACGCTCTTCCTTTTCGGCAAGAGTCTCATTAGGTTGAAAAACGAATGGATTTTTCATAAGCGAAATGTTAGAATGATTGAAAATTTTTCTAGAAACAAATTCTTCGCTTTTGCAATCCACTCCAAAATAGTTAAAAATCCGAGTGAGGTAAATTCCATGATACAAAGTATTCTCACCCATTTCAAGATTTTTGGGACGAAGTTCATCCAAAATAACTTGCGCCCAATTTATGTCATAATTTCCAGAAATAGAAAAAAGAGTTTTGCAAACTTTTGAAGTAGGATTGTTAAAATTCTCCGATCATAGGGTCAAAGTATGTTGCAAAAGAGGATTGACAATTCTTGCCTTTGGTCGAAAATTTCGATTTTTGAATTCAAAATTATCATTCCCTTCGAAAATGTGATGAAATGTCTCATGATCATTTTCATCGATTTAAAATTAGAAAGATCCATTGTCGTACACTTGCAATTGAGAATGGTACCCAAAAGATCACAATTCAAAACAATTCTAGTGCCTTTGAAACTACTCCAAATTTCATCCTCATTTCCATTATAAAATCCACGGTTTGAATTAGCATAGAAAATTTTAACAAGATTTGGATAGCAAACAAAATCATTTTGAGAACATCAATAAGACTAAGAACACCATTGTTTGCAAAAAGAGAATCAAGTTCATAAGAGGAGAAATCTTGAAAAATAGCAAACTTTCCGGGATGGACTTTGGCATAATTAGCATAATTGATGTATGCTTTTATTGCCTTCGGATCATTGAAGAGTTGCTCTTTTATTTTTCTGAAAATTCTCATGGTGGAGGGGTTGCTTGAAGAAGCCATTGAAGTAGAGATAGAGAGCTTGAAGTTTTTAAGAAAGAGAGTTTGAATTTGAAAATGAGAGTGAAAAGATATGATAAAAGATAGTGAATAAATAGATTCTCAAAGGACATATTCTCTGGTCAAAAGATAGTTTTTCAGAGAATTGAATGAAGTGAATAGATGGAGGGAAATTCAAATATTTGAATTCAAATTTTGAAATTCAAATTCTGGTACCCATGTCGACATCATGGTAGGGACCATGTCGACATGTGCCTATGAATTTTTGTAAATTATTTTTCCTAAGTTCTCTAATAAATATATATACTTTATTATATATTTCGGGAATATTATTGGACTACTAATATATTTCAGAAAGTATTATTATATTATTAAAAAAATAAAAAAATAAATAATGAAATAATAATAAAAAATAGAAAATGAATTTTAAAATTCAAACAACACACCAATTTAAAATCAATCAATCAAGCAATCAAACATCTAATTCTAACAAGCAATTTCAACCAATTATATTATAAATGTGTACCTTTTTCTAAGTCTATTTCTCTGAATTCGTCGGAGTTGTGAATTGCTGTTAAACACAAATTCGAATTATCTGTCTTCTGATCATTATCACTTGAGGACGAGTCTGAGTCATCTAGAGTAGCAGTAAATGCACGCTTCTGTTTCTTTGCTGGATCATTATTCATTGGAGGATTTTGCCTATCTAGATACGGACAGTCTCTTTTGATATGGCCTGGTTCATCACAGTTGTAACATTTGACATTATTTGGCACTACATTCTGATTTTCAGAGTTCTTATAGTTGTTTCTCTTGAGATTATTCATCTTTCTGGTCATTAAGGCTATCTCTTCATCATTATCGTTGTTTGAATCTGATCCATCAGTCAATGCATTGAATGCCATTGATTTCTTTTCAGATGCTTTGCTTTCTCTTCTCCCGATCATTTGAACTTCATACGACATTAGATTTCAATTAATTCTTCTATCTTTAAAGTACTGATATCATTTGCCTCTTCGATAGCAAGTGTCTTTTGATCCCATTCTTGAGCAAGAGAATTTAAAATCTTTCTGACTTGATCTTCTTCAGAAAATTCCTTTCCCAAAGATATTAAAGAATGCACAATATCCTGAAATCTACTACACATATCTGAAATAGACTCATTAGAATTCATTTTAAATAATTGAAACTGATTTGTGAGCATGGAAATTTTGGTCTATTTAACTTTGCTTGTTCCTTCGTAAATAACTTTCAAAGTTTTCCAGATTTCATATGCAGACTTACAAACTGACACTCTATTGAATTCATTTATATCTAGTGAAAAAAAATTATTCATTGCCTTAGAATTATTTTGTGCAACAGTCTTTTTCTCAGCAGTCCACTGTGCAAAATCAGTTGTGGGTTCAGAATATTTAGTTTGTGTAATACTCCAAGTGTCTAATCCTATAGATTGTAAATATATTTTCATCCTACATGCCCAATATGCATAGTTACTGCCATTAAAAAGTGGTGGTCTGATAGTAGACTGACCTTCTACAAATGAACTAGTGACAGGGATATTAGTGTTTGTAACAGTACCAGTGTTGGTAGCCATTTTGAAAAAATTTCAAAAATCAGATTATGAAACTTTGAAAACCTTATTCTGATACCAATTGTGAGAAATGCAGATTACGGATCTTAAGGCTAGGATTAACACTAGAGGGGGGGTGAATAGTGTATATAAAGAATTACTAAATCTTTTGAGTTTATGTTAATTTAAACACAGATGTGTGCAATATACAGACACAGATATGATCATAGAAACAAACACAGATTCAGAAATAAAATAAAAGCAGTAAAGGAAAGAGCACACCGGATTTTATACTGGTTCGGAGTTACCCTACATCCAGTCCTGCAACACAAGTACGGATTTACTTTCAAAAGCAATCTTTACAATTACACCCTTGATTTCAAGGCTACGAGATACACCCTCCGGAATCATAATTCTCTGGGGTACAAGAAGCCTAAAATTAAAAATATGTAACGTATCTTAATTGACGCGCTTCCTATAAATTAAAGAAAGGTGTGTGCAAGAAGCTTTCACAAACAAATAAATAAATACATTTTAAAGATATGCCTTTTAAAGCAATAACGTATATATATTTGAAATTTCTTTCCAAGAAATAAATAAGGATCTAAACATTTACCATTTAATGTCTAAATAGAAAAATAAGGTAAAGACGGATATTATGAAAAATAAATAAATAGTTTTAGGAAATGTAGGAAATAAATAAAGAAAATACTCTATTTAATGGAAACTAGAATTAAAAATTGTAAATAAAATTCAACTGACTTTGGAAAATTTTAACAACACTTCTAAATAAATAAAAGTCAAGTAAACAAAATGAATGCTAAACAAAATAAAGGGTAAATGAAAATAAATAATTCTTTTACGGAAAAATGGAAAATAAATAAAGAAATAGCTATTTAATTGAAACTAGAATTCAAAAGTTGAAAACAATATACAATCAACATTTGAAAATTATAACTATACTTTAAAAATGTTTTAAAAATAAAATATATGCATAACATGTCATATTACACAAATTAGAACATGATTTTACAAACAGAAATATTATTTATATAAATTAAAATAAACAAATTTGTTAAATAAAACAATTTACACACAATATTGTAAAAAGCATAACTTTCACAATATTAATCTGATTTCAACGAAAAGAAAAGCAGTATTCTTGAAATTAAATCTATATTCATAGCAAAGGATAAAATTCAAATTTTAAAATATTTAAATTTTAAATTTTAAAGTCAAAGTTTGACCATATTGACCAAAATCCACGTTTTTAGAAATATTCCATTTATTCAGGTTTGAAATTATAATTCACACAAAAATCAAAATTTATATTTAAAATTACAAAAAATTTCCATTTTAATAAATAAAATAAAGTTTTTAAATCAAGAATTTCAGTTAAAATAATTAAAATACAAAATTAAAATAATCACAAAATACAGGATTGTTACACTCTCCCCCACTCAAATCTTTTCGTCTTCGTAAAGGAACGAGGTACGAAAAACACAGAAAAAGATAGAATGAAATAGGATTAAGACAAGATGACAAGATAGTTAAAATTATACTTGATAACTGTTGTTAGAGGTAAGTTTGACAAGGTGGAGAATAGGAATAACTAGAAGGGAAAAACAGGTTGAAAGACAAGGATGAACCATTATTTTAAAGCTATATAAATTTCAATTATTTGGAAGGATAAAATAAATGATCAAAATATCCTTTATATAATACTTTATCAAAATAATTTTATAATTCGATGTCTTAACAAGTTTATCCTCGTTCCTGCAGGCTCTGGCTATGCGTTGATCAGGCGCAAAGCTAGAATTCTCTAGGTACTTAGTAGACTTGTTCAACCTCCAGTGAAAATACTAGAAAAACTTTTTAAAAATAGATATGGAAAGTATAATCCAAACAAAACAACCAAACCAAAACATGTCGATCATGGATCGCGGATACACAATGGTTACGCCTGGATCCCCCAGGAAACATCTGTACCCTTAGGCTGGCTACCGCAGCCCTACGATCACGCCATGATGACTGGTAGTACCGCATATACACAATGGTTATTCCTGGATCCCCCAGGAAACATCCGTACCCGTAGGCTCTCGCAGCCTCTGCTGATTACACTACCAAGCAACCCAATAGATTGCAGATACACAATGATTACGCCTGGATCCTTCAGGAAACATCCGCACCCGTAGGCTCTCGCAGCCCCTGCGAATTACGCTATGCAGTCGCGCTCAAAAGACCATGGGTTACGCCATGGCAGGACACTCGAGTATCACATTCGGAAAACCAAAAATCAGAGAGAATAATGTCGATAGAATGAATCTACAATATGGCCACAAAGCGGATATCAAGCAGAAGGCACTTTCCATATCTTTACTTCGAAAATATGTATCATATAATACCTTTTTCAAATCACTTCAAATATCATACTTATATAAATCCATTATATATAAGACTTTATTTTCAAATTGAATACTTTCCAAATCAATAGTATATCAAATCACACTTATATAGACTTTGATTTTGTAAGATTTCTCTTTCCAAATTGAATACCTTTCAAATCAATAGTTTTCAAGTCAACTTCATACTTATACAAATCCATTTTGTATAAGTTCGAAAACTCCCAAATCGAGTACTTAACAATACAAGGTTCTCAATTTCAAATCATTTCAATATCGATTCAGTTTCAAAATCATATATGATTTCTCCAAATCATTTCTTCCAAATTAAATATCTTCAGTTTCAAAGTTTCCAAAATAATAAGTTCAGAAAAATAATCCAAATTTCCAAATCAACATAATTTATGTCAAATAAATCCGTTTCTAAAATCATCATATACATACTGGGTTTTAAATTCCAATCTATTTCCAAAACCAAATATTTTCTCAAAATCAATTATACCCAAACTGGTTACTAAGTTTAAAACCATCCCTTTTAAAACCTTTAGACTATTTATTTCTACATGAAAAATCCAATTTACCATTGGAAAGATTATTATTCTATATATATACACTTTATTCAAAACATTTCCAATCTATATTTCATACTAGTATAATTCAAAATAGTCTTATTCATTTACTTAACAAAGCAGTTTCAAACTAATTTAAACCATATTAAAACATACAAAACTAAACTCGTATACTTTATCAAATACTTTATACTTTTCAAAATTACTTATCTTGGAAAAGTTAACCTTGATTTGGAAGTGTTCGAACATTCAAATAGTCGAAGAAATCATATTTCAAATCCAAGAGATGGAAATCAACAACAAATCAGTAAATCAATTCCAAAAGATAGGGTTATATCAATCAAATTCGAAACTTAAGAACTGAACACCGGCTCAATTCAAAACTGTGTCACATATATATATGCATATATCTTTTCGAAAATCAAATTATACTTCGTTATTCGAAATCAAATTGGTTTCATAAAATTACTCGCATAGCAAAGCTATTAGAGTGGCCTCTCCCCCATTCAGAAACTCGAAAATCAATGTCGATGATGCATGCATTCATCATCGAGATTATTTTCCAATGACAAAAGTGGGTTCTGGACTTTTATTTTCTCGAAAACTTCTTTTGAAATTTCTTCGAAATCATTTGAAACTCATTAAAATCATTTGAAACATTTCTTATTCGAAAAAATACTTTCAAATCATATTATTATATATTTTCAAAACCTTAAACCAATTTAAAATGCCGAAGTTCAATCAGTCAAATTTCAATTTCAAAACCATTCCATTAAAATTATTTTATAAACCAAATAATTTTCAAAAATTTCAAATCCTTTCAAAGCTTCAAATTTTCATTTTAAAAGGTATATAATTCTTATCGAAAACATTTCACTTTTATATACAAAATATGGTCATCCTTATCAAAATAATAATTTTGTTGTTGCACAATTTCAAAATACAATCAACAAAATTTTTTCAAGGGATGATTCAAGGATGGATTTCAAAATAGAACAGAGACTCAAATTTAGAGGAACCCTAATCAATAGAATCCTAACCAAGATTAGAGATATATAACTTATGTCAATACAAAAGAGTTTATATTCATTATTTGGAATGACTCAAATTCATATCATGCGAAGAATATAAGCATAAATATCTTTGGTTTGACAACTTCAGCTAAGCAAAAGATACAATAGAGTTCACTTAATACAACCTAACATACTATAGATAACAAACAGATCCACAGAATACCACTCCTACATAAACAAAGCATCAATATTAATTCTTTCAGGTGGTACTTCAACAGGTCCAGAACACTCCCCCTCATTGTGCTCCCAACCTCTACATTTCTGGCATAAGTGCACTACACTCCCATCTTCCTTCTCGAACTGCGGGTACACAACTTCCATCCCACTCTGTCTCATAGGACAATCTCTAGCTATATGCCCAGCCTTCCTACAGTGGTAGCAAATAGTTGATAGGCCGATTGATGCAATGGGTGCAGATTTCACTTTCTTCACCTTTTGGTAGCAGCTTGGAAAGTGTCCCCTCTCCCGGCATTTAAAACAGAAAACCTTGGACCGAAAACACTTACCCTCCATCCATTTCCCCCATCTCTCTTCCTACACAGGCTGCATAGTGTCCTTTCTCATGACACCGATAACAAACGACATGGTCATAAGGACCCGGTCCTGCCCTTTCCTTCCACAGCTTTTCCCACCTCTCGATCACTTCCTCACGTTCCTTACGGGCTAGGGCTCTTCGTGCTCTACGAGCTACTTTCTGCTCTTCCAATTTCGCCATACTCAAATAGCTTCCTGTCAACAAAGCATCCGGATCGAACAAGATAGGAGTTCAAAATTCTAGCGAATCCTAACCGAAGAGATTTACTAACAAGGTGGATGCAAAAAGGATGAAGTTTAGAAAATTTGCTTTTGAAATAAAATTTATACCAAAATAATCATTAAAAATCCTTTAAAATCATTTGAAAATCATTTTATACGTAGAAAATACGTTCTCTCACAAGGAAATGATCCTGAGATTGATTTCACCCATTCTAGGGTATTTCTACCCTATCTCTAATGAGTTTTTGCTCCTCAGGTTAAGGTTTGCCTAAAACCTGGCTTTGATACCAACTTATCGACCCACTATTTTGGATTATTCAAATCGACAATAATCCACACATGTCAGACTTGAATAATTCAAAATAACAGATTGTAATAAAATTTAGAGCAAATAAAATCAAACACAGAATCACGGACACATAAATATCAGAATAACTCGCAGTGAAAAAAATACCATATTAGTTCATGAAGCTACTATCTACATACTCTCAAAACATATACAAAATATCATAGTTTAAAAAATGGATATAATAGAAGTCTGGATACATAAATCACAATGCAGAAGCAATACCGAATAGGAAATAACTGGATCGGAAATGGACTAATAGATGGTCAGATAAGCTCCAACAAATCTCTAGCTCCAGAAGGTGAATCCAAAGCTGTGACTCTCAGGCTGACACAAGCGTAAAGTAAAACATAAACACTCGAGTCGGGTCATACATACTTATACAATGTAAACCAACTCAAGTGAACTGTAATAGCAATGCACAATAACTTAAAGGATGCTTGGGATTTCCCATCCTTTAAGGATCCGGTAAACCATCAATTAAGCAGAAATAAACACTTTCACAGAAATACCCATATTAAAGTAATTAATGCAAATAACAGTGTAAATGTGACCAGGGTAGCGCAGAGCCGCAGTAATCGCTCACCTCTAGCCACACTCTCAAATTCAAGGTGTGTATCAAAACAATCACAAGGAAATCAAATGGCACACAAGAAGTGTACCCGTGGTTATAAATTTTAAAATGGTATTTTATACTTCAAAAATAAAATATCATTTCAAATTCAAATCTTAATCAAAATAAGGATCAAATCATTTCCAAACCATTTCAATATATCAAAATATCATATTCTTTCAAAATCTCATTTCAAATCACTATTTGAATTCAAATTCAACTATTCAAATTTAATTACCTTTTATATTATAATCAAAAATAATTCATTTAAACCATTTAAAAGTGAAGTTATTATACTTTCAAATAATTAAATCCAAATTTTCCAATAATTCATTTATTAAATTCAAGTGTATAAATTTTCCTATTCTTTGCATTTTTACAATTTACTTTAACACTTAAATTTAAATTTCCATTTCACGAATTAAACTAAATTCCAATTTATTTTCTTTAACTTAAATCCTCATTTTACACCAAATCTCAAATTCCAGGTTAAGTTATATTTCAAGTTTCTTAAGCATTCATTTATTTAACATTTTATATTCACTAAAAAATCCATAACACTTTAATAAATCATTTTAAATTCAAATTTAAATCAAAATATCATAATTTACATTTTAAAATACTTAAAACTATCCAGAAAATTATATAAAATAACCATGCGTCGATATAAAATTTTCTAGCCTAAATCAAGTGATACAGATAATATATCATTTCAACCCGTAATTTACAAAGAAAAATCCAGGTTTTATCATTTCAAACCCACAATCCCAAGTTAAATAAAATAAATAAAAAATCGCTCAGCCCTATCATTTCAGCCCATAACGATTTTTTCGTATTCTAAAGTCCGTTTGGGTATGCATCATTTCAACCCATATTGATTCTATTCTACAAGGAACTTGCAGTGTGGGAACAGAATAAAATAAACAATATAGCGTCATATAGCAGTCACAGATGATATGACAGGTTTATAAACAGGGTTAACATCATATGGTTCATATCACAGGGAGGTATAACATGATATAACATTTCTACATATTCACTTGTTGTCAATTCACCATTTATATAAGTATAAATGTCATGAGTGAATACTCACCTCTTTACGCTGGAGTTAGCAAATCAAAACACACAAACAAAAATCCAGAAAGCACGATAGCACGACTTTTGATTTGAGTGGAGTGGAGAGCCAAGATGTTAATCTTGTATTCAACAACAAAATAAAGCAAAATATAAATATAAATTCAATACTAAAATTATTGGAACAAAATGGAAATAGAGTTTACAAAAGACAACACCAAACCTTCAATTGATTTTTCTTGACCACAAATCACATTTGCTTGGCCACAAACCTATATAGATTCAGCCTTGGTGATGTTTTGGCTAGGGTATGGATCTGGTTTGGACTCATATAGGCATGGCTACAAGTAAAAGTGAAGGGATAGGAGTTACTAGTGAAGGAAGATCAAAGGTTAAGGCAAATAGAGGAGTTTTAGTGCAACTTTAGGCTTGGCCATGCATGATTAGGCTTAGCCTTGGCATGTACAGACCTGGTGGTGGCTGGAGTGAAGGCCAAGGGTGGTGAACTTGATGGTGGTGGTGGCTAAGGGGGTGGCCAAAGCAACATATGAAGGGGATGGTGAAAAACAAGCTCGGTTATGCATTTTCAAGGGGTTTTATGCAACTTTTAGTGGTGTTTGCATCATGGAATGGTCATGGCCAGTCTTGGTCAGAAGAGAAGGGGGTTAGGCTATGTATGGTGGTGGAAAGGAGGTGATGTGGTGGTCGGTGAAGGTGGTGAAGGGGTTAAGCCGAGCAAAGCTAGAGATGAACAAGCAAAAAACAAATGAAAAATGAAGAAGAAAGGAGAGAAAAAGAGAGGCCATTGCCTACTTCTTTTTTTACAGATCTGAAGCTCCGTGGGAAATAAAGATGGGAAGAAATTTTCTCACGTGAAAATAGTGATATAGACAGCTAGGGATTAAGGAATGAACGACACAAATTGTGGAGAAGTTATGGTAGAAAATCAAGGGATGGAAAAATAAAAAGGTAAGAAATCAAAGTAACGTTTGCCTAAAATTAAAAATAGACAACGTATCTTAATTAATGCGTTTCCTATAAGAAATGTTTATACAAGAAGCTTTCACAAACAAATAAATACATTTTAAAGATATGCCTTTTAAAGCAATAACGTGTGCGTGTGTCTATATATATATATATATATATTTAAAATTTCTTTCCAAGAAATAAATAAGGATCTAAACACTTACCATTTAATTAATAAATGAATGTCTAAATAGAAAAATAAGGTAGAGATAGATACTATGAAAAATAAATAAATAGTTTTAGGAAAAGTAGGAAATAAATAAAGAAAATACTCTATTTAATGGAAACTAGAATTAAAAATTATAAATATAATTCAACTGACTTTGGAAAATTTCAACAACACTTCTAAATAAATAAAAGTCAAGTAAATAAAATAAATGCTGAACAAAATAAGTGTAAATGAAAATAAATAATTCTTTTAAGGAAAAATAGAAAATAAATAAAGAAATAGCTATTTAATTGAAACTAGAATTTAAAAGTTGAAAACAATATACAATCAACATTTGAAAATTATAACAATACTTTAAAAATGTTTTAAAAATAAAATATATACATAACATATCATGTTACACAGATTAGAACATGATTTTACAAACAAAAATATTATTTATATAAATTAAAATAAACAAATTTGTTAAATAAAACAATTTACACACAATATTGTAAAAAACATAAATTTCACAATATTAATCTGATTTCAACGAAATAAAAAGCGGTATTATTGAAATTAAATCTATTTTCATAATAAAATTCAAATATTTAAATTTTAAATTTAAAAGTCAAAGTTTTACCATTTTGATCAAAATCCACTTTTTTGGAAATATTCCATTTATTCAGTTTTGGAATTATAATTCACATAAAATGCGACGACCCTGAATTTTGAGCAATATCAATTTAATAATCTTTGTTAATAATTAAATTGGTTTGATCATTTTATATTATAAATTGACAAGTTAAAATTCTTTTAAAGGCTAATGATAATAATTTGATAATATCTATTAACATTTTTCCTAACAACATAAAATTGGCAAGTTTAATTCTTTTGAAAATTAATAATATTTTAATTTGGAAATATTTATTCTAGCAATTTAAAATTGGTAAGATTTATTTTTCAAAAGTTAATCAAAATGTTTTCTATTTATAATATATATATATATATATATATATATATATATATATATTGATATATATTGTAAATAGGAAGTCTCTAATGTAATAAAAGCTATATATTCAAATTGTAATATATATGAATATATATATATATATATTGTGGTTTGGATTTGTGTTTTAAAAATTAATATAGTAATTATCAAAACTAATGATTAAAAATGTCTTCCATTTGAAATGTATATATTTGTATATATATATTAGAAATGGGAAAAAATTATTGTTTTGAATTTAATAAAGTGTTTTCAAACTTTATTATATATATAATTTGTAATTTGGAAATTATATTTAAAATAATGTTCTTCCAAAGGATATTTGAGATTTGAAATTTTAATAACAAGAATAATTTCTTATTTATTATAAACATATATTTTAACATGAGTCTTAGATAAGAATTAAATTAGAAGTTCATTTTCTTTTGTTTTCAATAGTCTTTCATTTAAAAAAAATTAACATAAGATAAATTAGTTTTTAATTTTTTATATAAAGAGTTAAAATAAATTTCTCAAATTTATAAGCATATAAACATATGTTATAATTATTGGATCAAATGCATAAGAAATTTATAATGGTTAACATGAAGTCACATTTGAATATTTATTAAAATCTAAAAGCTTATTTATATAAGATAAAAACATTTTATAATCATATAAATATTACATAATTACTTATTCATAACTTAAATAAATTATTAAAAAGAAAAGTAACATTTATAAATCATTAATAAAACATTAAAAACACTTGTAAACAATTTGATGTATATTAGAGACATTTGTAAACTTATGTGCATATGTGTAAGATAATTAGAGCATTAAAGTAGACAAGTGTCAATCCTCTTTGATAATTTAAAATTTAAATAAAAATAAGAACAAGAGATTTACTTTCAGCTAAAAATTCTTTCTACTCTTCAACTAAAGGAATACAAAACAAAGATAAAAAAAAGAAAGAAGTAAAATACTGTAAAATCTGAAAATAAGAAAGAAATAAACCTAGAATTCAATCTGGAAATTACAACATCAAGGCAAGCAAGTTTCATAAGCAACAAGGTGTAAAGCATCAACATGAAAAACTGGAATCAACAACAATAGATTATATTCAACATGCAGAAGGAATTCAAGAGCTAAATAAATTTCAAAAAGCCTGAAAACAAACAGTTTCTGTCTTCTGCTTTAATATAGGTGAGTAAATGAATTTTAAAAGCAGTTTTAAATCTTGAATTTCATCTTGTTCTTGAGAATGGGTATCATGATGTTATCTGAAATATTTGAATTAAATTGAATGCATGTTTGAATTGTGAATATTTGATTGCCTGTGAAGTTAAAACATATGCTTTGTGTAAAATAACAGGTTCAATTTGCATAATAAATTCAATAACTAAATGTTGAATTCGAATTGGCCTGTGATTTGTAAATAAAAGTTGTTTGAAATCATGTAGCTTCTCACCTAAAAATATTTATAGTTATTTAAAATGAAGCATGTGTTCAGAAATTTAAAATTGCAATGAAATCTTAATTTGGGTCAAAAAAAATTATGAATTCAATTTTTAGTTTTGATTGCATGATTGAAATAGCAATAGAAAATCATGAATTTTAAGGGTTGTATCATGTTTTTTAGTTTAGTAATTAGTGTGAATTCTTGGTTTGTCTATTTTGGACAAATCGGCCAATTGGTGGCAAACGACGGCGAACTGAGTGTCATGGATGAGGATGAAGGTCGAGGGGGAGTAGGAGTTCATCAGAAAAATGCATTAGGAATTTATAGTTGATTGGGATGGCCAGTATTGATTGAGTTAGGGTTTTGCACTCTGTGAATGTCGTCGTTGTTCATCTTGTTTTCGCAGCAACAAGAAGCAACCGGAGACGATCGCATGTGTTGTCGTAGGTTCTGGAGGTCGTGACGAAGCTTTGGGGAGGATGTCGTGGCGTCTCGAGTGAGGGATCGTCGGCGGCGAACTAATTTCGATGATGAGTGGTTCAGGCAGTGTTGGGTTTGTGGTCGAATTTTTGATTTTCGATCGAAACTTGATTTCTGGGTTTCGCGTTTAGATGTAGTGGTCGAGAGTGACTCATCGAAACCACGGCGATGATCGTTGATGGACGAAGTGACGGTGCATGATGCACGCGTGCAAAGGTGTATCAGGAGAAGTTTGGGTTTGGGAGAAGAAGATGGGAGCTTGAAGTTTACTTCATGTACCTGTTATTATTTCTCGAAGCAGGGTGAATGGGTGGGAGACTTGGGGCAGACTCGGGTATTTGTAGTGGATTGCTCGGGTTTTAATATTGTGTAGGATTTAGTTTTGCACAGGATGTTTTAAATAGTTTTGAAACAAAGAAAATTTGATTTTGGAATGTTTATAAAGTTTAAAAACAAAGTATAACAAGTTTTTACTTATAAAACTAATTTGTTTCCAACGTTAAGTTTTAAACAAGTTTTATATATATTAAAATATGAAAGTTTTTTTAAATAAAATAAGTGGATTTTCAATAATAAAGTTTGTATTAAATTTTATTAAATAACTTTGGAAAGTTTTAAAGATTTAAAAGTTTAATTTGAATGTTTAAATTGTTTAAAACTATAATTGATGTCTAAAATGTTATATTTTAAATAAATATTAATGATTAAGAATTTAGTAATCAATTATAATAAAGATTATCTTAAAAAATTCAGAATTTTGATTTAATTAAAGATAAACAAATGTATGAAAATAATTTAGATAATTCAATTATTATTAATAATTAAAGTGTTATTGGTTAATATTAATAATTTAATTAAGACAATGATTTTCTTAATTAAGGATCTTTATAATATAAGAAATTAAAGAATTAACTAAATTTAAATGATTAGTTAAATAATTAATTAAGTAATTAATTAGTTATTAATTAAAGATAATCATTTATGATTTAATTTGGTTAAATTGCTTGGTGAAGTAATTAAGTAATTAATTATTGGAGGTAATTAAGTAAAAAGAACATTATTTAACAAAGTAATTAGAGGTTAATTACTTTATGAAAGTAATTAGGAGGAAGTGATTAAGGATTAATCACTTGTGTTATTAATTAAAGAATTAATTAATATAATAAATTAAAGGTTTAAATTTATTTATTAATTGAAGACTAATTAATTAATAAAAGGATTAAGAGAATTTAAAACTGTGATTAATTATTGTTAAAGTAATTAATTAAATAGAAATTTAATTAATGGAAGTAATCATTAATTAATGGAAATAAATAATTAATTGTTAATTAATAATTAAAGAATAATTAATCTATAATTTAGTTTTTGATTACCAAATGTAATTAAAAGCAATTAATCAAATGTGATTAATTAAAAAGTAATTAATCAAGTATGTAATTAAAAAGTAATTAATCAAGAGCGTATAATTAAAAAGTAATTAATCAAATGCGATTAATTAAAAAGTGATTAATCAAGTATGATTAATAAAAAAGTGATTAATCAGGTGTGATTTATTTAAAGGATAATTAAGAAATAATTATCAGGATAATTAAATAATAATTATTCAAGGATGATTAATTTAAAGGGTAATTAAGAGATAATTACTTGGTATAATTAAGAAGTAATTAATCAAGATGATTAATTAAAATTGTAATTAAGGAATAATTACTTAAAGTAATTAAGAAGTAATTAATCAAGGGAGATTAATTAAAGTGGATAATTAAGTGATGTTTAATTAATTAATTTGTAATTAATTACTGAATAAGTAAGTTGAATTGATAATAATGCAAGTGATTAAGTAGGAATTAATTTAATTAAGTATTAATTAAATTAATTAAGTATGGATCAAAACCTGTTTATGGATGATTAATGATTGGATGATAAATATCATTAGTTAAGTTAGTGATATTGGATGATATTGTTTGTCATTAGTTGATATGTAATGATTTGTATGTGATATATCTGAGATGTGATATATATGATGCTTGGTGATATGTGTGGATGGATTTGATAATAGTGGATTATCTATCTGTGTGCTATGAATCATCCATTTGTATAAGTGATATTCTGAATATCTACTGTTTAAACCCTCAAGTATAACTTGGACATTAAAATGGCGTTTTGATTTCGATGAGACCGGATCGGGTTTTATATCCGGAAATCACACCGATCCAAATTAACGTTAGGTCATAAATCCAAGTGAAGTGAAGACTCGAAGTGTAAGAACTATGTATCGTTATAACTCTGAGGGTGATTCCAGAATGAGTTTAACGAAGATAGTACTTTCAGTTTCGAGAAGAAGATTCAGAGTGCAAGGGCTATTGTCATTTAACTCTGAGGGTGATTCCAAAATGAGTGTAACGAGATAGTGCCTTCGGTTCCGTTCGAACCCGGAATGGACTTGTATGGATTGAATGCTTTCAGAACATCGTCAGGTGGACGATGAGCATTCTAAGATAGATGTGTCCTATAAAGGTAATCGCATCCTTAAGCCTCATCAACCGGGAATGGCTAAAACAGGGGAGGTGCAGCAAGGTTAAGTGGGTCATGCCCAAGTAGGATGAGATTTACCCCTGTCTAGATGTCCCTTTTTATTTCGGTTGTGTGGGCAGTTGGATCTGCAGCCAACTACGGGGTTGTCTTGTTTGGGACTATTCAGTAAGGAATGGTTCCGGCCTTGTGTTGCAGGGGAGTTAGTGTGGCTCCTCGATACGGTGATCTAGGCCACGTACTGTGACAGGCGGTACCCTAGTGGCCCTGTCATTGTTGGAAACCCAGTCTTCCTACGAGACCCTACGGTTTTGTTTGTATTACCCACTTTTGTGGCTAGTAGCTGGAATTTAATAGATGTAACAATTTCGGCTATTTCTTATTTACTTGAAAACCCTAGACACTATTATAATATCACTGGATTTCCTATCAAATGTTTGGTTAGCGTAAGGTAAAAAGTTTTCCATGTCTATGTGTGGGAAGTCTTACGTGATACCTTTCTTTTCAAAGGATTTTCTAAAGTTAAGCAATTTTAAACCGTTTACTCACACCAGACCCCTGTCTGACTCGAGTGTTTATTTTCTATTTTATTAAACTCTTGGGTACTCATATTATGTATAAGTAGGCAAGTGATTCAGGTTATTCTTGACAAATTCTGGAGGAGCTTTGGAGCAGGAGGCTTAAGCGTGTAGATATATAGATAGAGTTTCCGCTGTGGTGTCATTCTGTATGGATGTTCTTGTATTGTACATTAGACAGAAATGTTATAATTGTCTAAATTGAGATGTATAGTTGTGTACTCTGATGTATATGATACTATATATATGTTATATATTATATTTCATTCATTCCGCTGTGAGATTCTGATGTGTTTTTGTTCTTTCTTCTCTTTCTTTCTTCTTCTATCCCTTTCTTTCTTAAATAGTATTGCGTCTTTCTGGTGTTAGAAAGCCGGGTCGCTACACAAAAATCAAAATTTATATTTAAAATAACAAAATTTATCCATTTCAATAAATAAAATAAAGTTTTTAAATCAGGAATTTCAGTTAAAATAATTAAAATACAAAATTAAAATAATCACAAAATACAGGGTTGTTACAAAACGATAAACGTAACTGTAAGAATTAAAGAAAGAAAAAGAGAACTAGTGTAAAATAGAGAAACCACTGTATTTTACACTATTCCAAAATAACAAAAGAAATACCTTGCAGTTACGAATTATTGTCTATAGTATTATTTAGTATTAAAATACGGAAATGGATTTTTAGTATAGTTTTCATACCCAACCAAATAAAATAGAATTATTTCCTAAAAAAGAAGAAAATAAAGTGAAGTATGAAAGGAATCAAGTAAACTATTAGAAAATAATTTAAAGCTGTAAATGATAATGAACCTAAATATGCATTTACTGCGTAGACTATACAATAAGATAGTTATTATGATAAGTGAATTATATAATATAAGAGAATTCTATATCAAAATAAAAGAAGACAGCCTAGAATAGAAGAGAGACACTTGTAATTGTATACAGATTATAAAAGAAGATAAAAGTGACAATTACAAGTAAAATTTAAACATAGGTTATAATTAAAGTAGAAAGAACGGAAAAGCTTATTTAAGATTTAAATTAAGTTAATAAGCAAATAGAACAGAGATAATAGAAGATGCTTATTTAATAAACTTAAGAATTAAACTGAGTTAAATAAGCAAGGTAATAGAAGTGGCAGTACCAACAGCAATCCCGATTAGATCAATGGTGGTCTTACAATAGCTAGAAACGAGATGAGGGCAAGAATATGCTAATTAGGGTAAATAATTAGCCAATAGAATAAGAGAAGTAAACTAAACGCAAACCAAAAGATTAGACTTAGGGTCTAATAAAAGAGTGAGATGTGTTTGGAGTAGCCCAAACGATAAAGAGCCTAGCAAAGCAGTTCACCACAGATTTCAACAAAGAAGAAGCACGTCCAACTTAGTTATTTTAGGCTAAAAGGAAGTACAAGACTTCAATGGGATGTAAGGATACTCTAGGATGGCGTAGGCCTAATGAAGCTGCATCCCCAGAGGCAGGTCTGTAGGTGTTCCATCAAGAGAGTATGTCTTGACTGCTTTTTGCATGGCAGGACCATTGTAGGAAGTTAGAAGAGGTTGATGTTCGGAGTAGGATATTCGCATGTCCCTGTACTTGCAAGTAAGTTTAGTGGGAAGTACACAAATGGATAGTAGCATGCGGATATCGGCCAGCATCAAAACCAAGAGCGAGTTCGGGAAAGACTAAAGTTAAAACTAAAAGTCCAATGATTCTTTCACTATCGAGACATTGGATGAGGGGGACCACCAAGTGGATGTTAGATTGTTTGCAGTAAGGCACATCACTTAAGTCTTTAGAGGTCTTTTGATTAGTTGAGGGGTGGATGCATGGGGCCATAGCCACGTTGAGAAAAGAGACAGGCCAACTAGAATATCTATACTGTAGGCCTAAGCTATTTGTTGCATATATAGAAAATCCCCGATTGAGTTCCATATAAGGTAGACCTTGTTGGCGGGATTCAGAGCGTAGACAGAACGATTACGTATAGTCCTCAATGTATGCATTGGGTGGTACGTTGCAGATGTCCAAGAATTAGTATAGACTAGTGCGGACACAGTTTTACATTTTCATAGTAGCTAAAGAAACATCTGTATTGTAGGCCTCACAAGGCTGTCCTTAACAAATGTAGTCACAGAACGCTATAGGAGCAAGACGATGGAGTCCTTTGCGAGGAAGATACGGAAGGTACAATGGGTAGTACCTAGGACCAATATGGTCATTGGGAATATAGCTTCATATATATATATATATATCAGTTATTAAGTTTTAATCTACTAAGGAGTAGATGGGTACGATTCATGCACAAAGGTGAGAGTATGATAAACCTAGTGAACCTAATAGTAATTGGAAATAAAAAGGTATATGTAGAATTAGTCTTAAAAGTGTATAACTTATCCATTCATGGGAACTTTAGTTCTGACCCCCTCCTCATAACATCCTACAGGTTAGGTAGATAGCAAAGACTTTCCAACTTTAAGACACTTGAAAGTGTTACTATATTAGTGATTATTTACTTACTTTTATATTTTAGTCAATTCCGCTGTGAGATATTTAACTGAGCTTTAATATATCTTTCTTTGCCTATTTGCAGGATACCAGATTCCCAACTCGGGTTTCAATGGGCTTAGATTTAGCATTTTCGTGAAAAATCCGTACCCACTGGAATTCGGGCTGTTATAGGGTTAGTCCCAAATTTTGCAGGTTAAATCTTCCCAGCTAATTTGGCTACCAGTAGCTACGATTTTTTAGGCTAATGTGAGATGTCATAGTGGGGTATGGATCATAATACGAAGGACCTGTTTCAAAGATTGAAAGTGATAAATGGTTGTAAGAGGGCCGCCTCTTATCTATGTAGGAAGTAGTAAATGGTCAGGGTTATGGTTAGGACAACAGAGGATACCTTAAAAAGGGATCACTTCAATAGGAATAATTAAGTGCTAAAGAGATTTCATGCAGTGTCAACTAGATAGTTACTAGTAAGGAGTCCGCCCTAGGATTATAGGTAGTAAATGACATGGACCTACCTTAAATAAGGTATTAAATGGTCAAAGTATG
This sequence comes from Allium cepa, assembly GCA_030765085.1. Classification (NCBI taxonomy): domain Eukaryota; kingdom Viridiplantae; phylum Streptophyta; class Magnoliopsida; order Asparagales; family Amaryllidaceae; genus Allium; species Allium cepa. The sequence continues at coordinate 734,546,804 of CM060943.1, forward strand.
GCTAATTCCCATTAAAAGTGATTAAGTGACTTGAGTATTGTCTCTTACACTGATAGGGTATTTTGGACGATAAATATGAGTTATTGGGTTGATAGCAAGTTGGCTATGGGTTTATATTTAGAAATCCCTTTTATTATGTTTAAGAAATGCCTTTGGGCTTATATTTGAAAAGATTTATAATGTAGGTAGGAAATTTAATAATATTCCTATTTGAATTACACTACCCAACTGCTAATATAGTAAGGCTCGAGATTTTTATTCACTGGACATATGTTGTTCTGACTCCTTCTTCATTACAACACATGTTAGAAAGGGAGATGCAAAAGGCGAAGACAATGATGAGACTTTTGGTAGTGGTTCTAAGTTTCGATGGACCTTTTCTGGGGTCAAAATATAGGCTCATTTCAGGGCAGCTTATTGCAAATGAGGTGCTTCGAGAGTGCCATTATTATATACTGCAATACATCCTGATGACAATAAATTGTACTATGATATGAGATATAAGACAAACATATTATTGGGAAGGGATGAAGAAGGATGTTGAGGTATTAATCTCGAGATGTATGAACCGCTAATTAATTATGGCAGAGTAGAATAGTTGTGTGGTTTGACGCAACTGCTTGAGATTTCTAAATGGAAGTGGGAATAGATATTGATGGATTTCATAGACAAATTACCAAGGACCAAAGAAGGATACACTAGCATCCGGGCCATAGTCGATAGATTGTTGAAGAGCCATAAATTTAAATAGGACGGTATCCAACATGGCTAGGTTGTATGTGAAGTAGATAATATGATTTTGTAGTGTGCCAAAGAGCATTGTGAGAGACTATGACCTTTTATTCACTAGTGATTTTTGGAAGAGCTTACCAGAGGCATTGAGAATAGAGCTACATCTCAATACAACTTATCACCTACAAACTAACGGGTAGACTGAGAGGGTAAATTGTATCTTAGACGGTCTCTTACAACCTTGCATTATGTAATTTAGAGGCTTATGGAACGATCACTTGCATTTAGTAGAGTTCACATATAACTACAATTATCAGTCCAACATTAGTACAATTCGAGGCATTATATGGTCGACCTTGCAACACTCCTTCATGCTGGGGGAAAGCGAGCGAGAAATTGATATCGGGTCTAGATATGATCAGCGATACAAGATCATTCGGCAATAAGTGAAATCTGCTCAAGATAGAAATCGGAGCTACGTTGATAAGAAACGTAAGGATTTGGAATTCTCTGCCAGTGAGATGGTATTCATCAATATCTCTCCATTGAAGAATGTAGTTCAATTTGGTACTAGAGGAAATTTGGCATCAAGATTTGTTGATCCTTTTCCAATACTTGAGAGGATAAGAAACCTAGCTTATAGAGTCGACTTACCTTAAAAGATGGCGAGGGTGCACAATGCATTCCACGCTTCTCAGCTACAAAAGTTTATGCATGGTTCAAGCGTGATAGTAGAACCAAGTTAGCTTGATGATATCGAGGTTGAATAAGCGATTGTGGGACCTTATAGGCCAAGTATAATTAGACATAATACGAAGCATCTTAGGAGGAAGACGGTGGAGTAAGTAAAGGTTCAATGGAGTGAGAGTAATGGTGGTTACACATAGGAGACCGAGGAGAGTATGTGGACCACTTATCTGAAGCTCTTTACTTGGTAAGATTTCAATTTTATCGCTATTTTTTACATTTGATATCATTTTGATGTCCTATGTAGTGTAGTTTGGCGCTCAACATGCTCGGATAAATGTAGATATTTCTAACTGCTTATGATTGGATGATTATGTGTTTCACAGTTAAGATGGGTTCTTGTGGATGTTAGGCATGCAGAGTAACTATTGTTGATCCTACCTTGTTTCATTTGGTGATTTCGATGGCAAAATTCCTAAATAGGGAGAGGACGGTGTAACGACCCATATTTTACATATTAAAAGATCATAAAATATTGTTTTTGAGTTCATACTAAGTCATATGACATTATAAATTTGAATGATGTTGAATAACAACGTTTTTGACCTTTAGGAATTTTATTGGATGATTTTGACTCTAAAAACATATAAGACCTATAACTTTAGATAAGAACTGAATTAAGGTTTAAGACCACTTCTATTGAAAAGATATGATAATTTCTCCTTCCATAAAGTAATCATAATCGATTTTTTAACTTATCGTGTGAGATATCACTATTTGAAGTATGGACAAATTTTGGATAATTAGGTGGGCAATTAATGATACTTAGCATAGGCCTAAGAGCCGAGCCGATAGGAAAACCTTTTCCTCATTACCCACTTCCCAAAACAACTCTAAACCTTCATTAAACTCTCTTAAGCCAAATGGAAACATTTTTCTTCACTTTAGTTAGCCTAAATATTTCATGAAGGGGTGACTAAATTAGAGGATTTAATGTTTTGACATATTGGAATTTGTGAAGCTAGTTGTCCTAATTTTCATTGGGATTCATGCATCTTGGTATTAACTGAGTGATTTTACATCTCTCATTATCATATGAATGTTGATATAATAAAACAATGATATTAAAGATGCATTTTGATCTTAAAATGATTTTTTAAATCTAGATCTAACCTTAATAACCTATTTAAAATGAATTTAAAATGATAAAAACATAATTTGATCATTTTCTACTATTTTGCAATCAAGTCTTCGTTTTAACATATGGTTACATCTAGGATAATACATTTGTTTGAATTGCATTTTGATGGTTGATATATGTTTTTTGGATATTGTGTGATTATTGTATGTCATTGTTTGATGTGTTTATTAGTCGCTCTAGTGTAGTTAGAAAGAGGTTGTTGTTTTGAGAAAATCTATGTCAAAAAATTCAAAACATGATGCAGCTGAAGTATGTTGCTACTTGGAGCCTAGGAAGGCCCTAAAATTAGTTGCATAATGCTTGGAGGAGTTGCGGCATGCGAAAATCAAGTTCATGGAAGGAGGAGAATCATGTCGGTAGTGAGAGGTATGTCATATTGGTGGTGATTTACTCTAAGAAAATGATGCAAGAGCTTCGGCAAAAGGGAGCTTGGCTTTACGCTTGCAACATGAGAAGTTTAGAAGTTTTAGACTTAGAAAATGCAGATAAGGGAAGAGGTCAATATCGAATTGATTGTGTTTAGATGATCCAGCAGTTGCTTTGAGGCAATGGTAATAAAACTCCAGGCTTAAGAGTTAGCATGAAAACTTAATCAATATTTGACCAAGTGATCATTTCGATGCTGACATGATGAATCATGTCGATGCCGACACGATTGAGGGTTGGCCAATTGAGGCTAAACTTCATGGGGGCGATGAAGATGCCTTGGGGAGCATGCCATGTGTGTTCGTTTGATCAATGTTAGAATTATGTCATGAAGAAGAATGATGGTTAACAGCGAAACAAATAATGAGGTGCTTCAACATGATGGCTTTGGAATTTTTACAGGTTGAGTCTATGAATTATGAGGGGTGTCTAGAGATGTTTTGATGGTGATAACTCGATAATGGGAGACGAGATGATAATCTAAAGGGCAAGTTCAATAATGGGATCTCATGAGTGGAATTATGATTGTGTTCTACTATAGATATAAGTGGAAAGGTACATTGATTGTATTCTATTTTGAAGGCATATGAAAAGGGATCGTAGATACTTGAAGGTTCCCAATGTGCTCATGTAGAGAGGGTATGGTAGGGACACCCACCTAGATTATGACTATTTCTAGATCTTATGACCGTGGATTACCTCAGACCTTATGATTGTTGGTCTATTTCCTGACCTTACGAAGTGGTATGGATTGAGCACTGTGAAACCGGGATTTGATTAAGTCTCTGGCATATGATGGGCCATACAAGTTATCATATATCGAACACACTGATGTGAGGATTTTTTGGTGGATGATGCGTTTTCTATGTTTTCCACGATTGGTTTATAACCCTAAGTTTGTCACATGAGGTAGGTATAATGATTGGGATACTTAGACACCCGACATTACTTAGACTACTATATACCCATATGATGACGATGATGATAGTAGAGTGGCATGTATTACTCAAAATTTGTTAACTCCTTGGATGTAATGACAAGCGAGGTATTATTCTCTATTCATCATATCATATACTATATTGATTTTCATAGTATTTTGAGATTGTTTATCCCTCACACTAGATTGTTCTCTGACACAAGATTTTATACATTGCCTCTTATTATCTTAGGCACTCTTGAATGAGTATGGTGAATAGCATGCAATGTTGCACATGTAGACTAGCAGGATGCTATATGCTTATGTAGACTATAATTTTGGAGTTTTTACGTTTTCCGTTGTGCTACACTATGGAGCGTTGATAGTGTTTGACTTTTGTATAGAGATAGATATTTTAAGTTTAGTTATTAGCTGTATAAACTTTGTTGCTATTTTACATAACTTGATTGAATCTATACTCTAACCTATGACGGTTCATTTAGTTATATTTCTATCTTGCTTGTTTTAAATCTGTGTTAATATTATATGTTATCCTTTCGCTGTGAGATATACGACATGTTAAGCAATTGTTTTATGTACTTTACCCCTTGTCTATCTTTCTACATTAGTCAGGTACCATTACAATGCACTATATAGGTGTATTTGGTGCCAAAGGTGTAGGGCAATCATCACACTCTCTGAAGGGCGAGATTTCCTACTAGACCTTCTAATAGGTTGCATGTTATCATATATTGGTGAATTTGAGTCTTATACTGGTTCAATCTCTGCATTAGTTTCTCAGATCTCATCCAAGTCTATAACTTCACTGTTAATTTACTTTAATGGAAATTCCTTTTCTAAATATGCAGCGTATTGACAAAAAATAGCCTTTTTTCCCTCCATGTTATATAAATCATATCCCATATAATCTTTAGGATATCCTATAAACTCACACCGTATTGATCATACCTCAAGCTTATTGGGGCCAACGTTCTTAACGTAGACTGGGCAACCCCACACCTTTAAGTACTCAATGTGAGGTGTCTTTCCCATACCATATCTCATAAAGTATCTCAGGCACAAATATAATAGGCATCAAATTTTGTAGACATCAAATTTAGCATACACGAGCGTGAATTCTATCATATCCATAGTACGAAGGAGGTAACCCAGCCCCACTCATTATAGATTGAACCATATCCAATATGGCTCGATTTCTTTCCAATGTACCATTGTGTTACAGTGTATAAGATGGAGTGACCTGAGTGCTAATCACATTAAGTTTTAAATATTATTGGAGTTGTTTTTCAACTTACTCATCTCCTCGATCGAATTGAAGTATTTTGATTTTGTGGTCAGTCTAATGTTTAACTTCATTCGTGTATTCTTTAAGTTTCTCATAAACACCTTATCTAATCTTCATAAGATATACATATTGTTATCTAGCCTTTTGACCAGGCAATGTTCGGACAAACTGGAAGGATCAAACTTAGTGTTACGAAGCAGGAAGCCTAGTGAGATAACCCAGGAATTCAAAAACCAAGCATAGACAGAATCAAAAGGCCCATGCAAGAATAACTCAAAGCAAGACAACAGTGGGGGCCCTAAGTTGGGGACCCGCACCGACCCCCCCTATGGGTCGGTACCTACTCCAAATTCCACCTCAAGTGGACTCCATCCTCTGCCTACATGCCTTACTTGTTGCCAAAAGCTTATATCTGAAGTCGTTTTGTTGATTCAATGTAATTCATCATCGATTTCCATGAACACTTGAAACTTCAACTTTGCTCTTGCACAACTCCATTTAGACTCAAAAACAAGCTAAATTACAGAAACGACTATGGAGTCATGAAGTTAACCACAAGAAGATCTAAGATGAAGAGTCAAAAATGGCCATCATATGGATCGGTACTGATCCCTTCATATGGATCGGTACCGACTCCTATCAATTGATGATGTGGCACTTGTTTTCTTAGGAGAATTGGTCTAAATCATGTACAATGGCTAGGAGATATTTTGTGTGAGATATTAGGCACCTTTCCTCTATAAATAGGAAGGTAGGGCTTATTTTCAAGATCTTTTGGCTCTAGTTCTTCCCTACTCTATATTCTTGTAATTTTAAGAATCTAAGTGTTCAAGTTGCACCGACCCTTTAGAACTTTTGCCTTAAGTCAGATATGAGCAATAAAATCTTAAAGTGGACTTAGGCCTTGCTTTGCCGATCCACTATAAACAATTATGTCTTGTTTATTTCTCATTTTTCATTTACATTTCTTCATATTTTATTCTCTACATAAACTTCTAGGTGTTTGTTTCATTTTTGATTCAAACATTTTGGTGCTTTCATTAAGAGATATCAGATTCCTAAGCAATTTGGATCGATCATCTACTATTGGATTTTCTATATTTAAGAGATAAATCCAATTTCTGAACCTTTTAATTTAACAACTTATATTTACAAAGATCTAAAAGAAGCTTTCTTCCATGGCCCCATTAAGAAGAGACCGTTCCACTAACTCTAGAGCAACTACTAAAGTTGAGAATCAGAATCCTCGATAAGGAGATAGAGTTATCCGACTTAGTCAAATGAAGATCCAGACTCCAATTAACATCATGGTCGGAATGAAGATGGATAGGATGATGAAGCAGATGAAAGATAGATTCCAGACTTGTCAGAATGAGATAAATGAAATGATGAAGTAGAGCTTGAGACAGTTGAATATGCTAACTTGAAACAACATAGAAGGAGTAGAAAGGACATTAGTTCTTCATTTGAAAGTTCCTCATCATCTGACCAGAGACAAAGGGATAGGAAGAACAAGAGGACTTAGAACGCTTCTGAAACACCAAGGAAGAGGAGAGCCCTAAGCTTAAACTTGGAGATCGATATCGACCTAAGGTTAGGGGTCGATATCGACCCCTCCAATGGTGGGCCTAGAGCCCATCCTTTAGAAGGTGGCATGGATTTGGCTTCAAGATGCATTACTGATGGTCAGAATCTGGAGAATCATGCTGCTGATGGTATTTCTCAAGCAAATTAAATAGGGGGACAATTGGACGAATGGATCTCCCAGAGGCTAGAGAACCTAGGTATCGAGAGCCAAACCGAGAATGCCCGCTAGGCCGAAGACTCGGAGCGAAGTTGATTACCGCCGTTCAGTCAAACTTATTGACCTGGACTACCTGGTGGATATGGTTAGAAGACTTATTAGCAAAAATTGTTTTAGGAGTAACAATGAATGGGGTACCTCTTCCAGCTAAAATCCATTTACGAAGAACATTTTATGAAGGAGATACCCTTGGAGATTGACAATGCCAACTATGCCATTGTACGGAGGAACGAATGACCCTAGGTAGCATATAAAAAGATATGAATGACATATGGATTCAGCCAGAGCTTCCGATGCCATGAAATGCCTTTGTTTCCTGATTTTGTTAGAAGTAATAGTTATGATGTGGTTCACTCGGCTTTCGCCAAGGTCCATATCGTCTTTTGCTGAGTTATCGAAGAAATTTGTGGAGTAATTCAGCTTACATACTGCACGTCTAAAGCATGTGATGTCTTTGTCAAACCTCTTCCAAGTTGAGGGAGAATCGCTGAAGTATTTCTTCAATCACTTCCATACTATCATGACAGAAGTTAAAGATCCCAAGAATGACATAGTGCTGATGGCATTGATTAGGGGGATCCATCCTGATATGGAGTTCAGGGAATGGTTGGAAATGAAAATCCTATCAACGATGGATGCTTTTAATAGAAAGGCTAATGAATACCTACACTTGGAGGAACCAAAGAAGCATCCATGGTGGATAGATGCTGGAAATTCGAACGAAGTGATACAAAGCAATGTTTCCATGAAGCAATCTTGAGGAAGCTCGTGGAGTGTGGATATGAATATTGGTAATCAAAACAATCAAAATGATGAAAGAGCTAGGATAAGAAGGAAAATAATAGGAATCGTATTAGGACCCCTAAGTACGATAGCTATACTAAACTAAACAACTCGATAGAAAATATCTATCTAACGACTCAAAACATCAAGCAGTACACAAAGCCGACTCCAAGAGAGTTGACTGAGAAGGAAAGAAAGTTGGCAAATTCTGCAGATTCCATGAAGCTCACGATCATAATACCGATGAGCACAAACACTTGCGGGATATGACTGAGGAGTTGATTCGTAAAAGAAAATTACTGCAGTATATGAAAGCCACGTAGGATAGCAGGCAAGGAAACTCTAATGCCCCCGCCCATCTTCCTAACCAAGGCAAGTTGGGCCTAGTGTTGATGCATTTAGGCGGCTAGAAAAACGATTGGTGATTAACACTATCATCCGTGGACCATACTATGTTGATAAAATTCTAACTGAGATGGACAGATATGTTGGTTCTATTAAGCATGTGGAGAGTGAAAGTTGTTTCACTATTGAAGATGGGACTCCAACAAAACAATGCAGGATGATACCTGGTGATATTATTTTTTGAAATAGAGATGCTGATTGAGTGGAAGCTCCAACGATTGACCCACTCGTGATCACGGCCATTATTGGTCATGTTATTGTTTGAAAGGTGTTGGTTGACTATGAGAGTTAAGTCAATTCAAGCGAGCTTACGATCAAATGATATTGGAGGAGAAGGATTTAAAAACTTGTAAATATCGAATACAAACGGGATAGTTAGTGATACGATTGGATATGTAGAATTATCGATGGTACGTGGTAAGGGCAACCGCAAGTGAGTGCGAGTCGTGCCTTTTTTTTGGTGTTGGATATTTACTCAACTTACAATGCACTTCTGGGCCGACCAGCCTTAGCTAAGTTCAGAGCGGCTATAACACCTTAATGTTTGACTATGAAGTTCCCTATAAAGAATGAAGTAAGAATTATGTAAGGAGATCAGGTGGTTGGCCATGAATGCTACGTTCGCCGAGCTAATGGAAGCAAAGCGACCCTAATTTTGAGCATATTATTTAGAACATTTAATTAGTTAAATTAAATGAAATAATGTAAATGGTTAAGGGGTTGAGATTTGAATAATAAAGAGGAGTCATGCCTAATGAAATAAAGAGAATTTAAAATGAAACAAGTTAGGGAATTAGATAAGGGAAATAGAAGAATAAGTCATATTCTTGTACCCTAAACCTTAAGTCATATTCATTTTACCCGTTCACAAACTAAAAACTAAACCAAAAGAGATCGGCCACCATTAGGAGGAATCTAAAGGAAGAGAAGCAAGAATCTAAAGAAGAAGCTTAATCAAAATCATTCAATATCAAATCTCAACTTCTTAACAACAAAGCTAAAGGTAAATAATTTGTTACATCTCATATTTTTGATGTTTTAGGTTTCTAGATCAGGTTCGATTATTTTTGCAAAGTATATTGCCATGTTTTGAATGATAAATAGATATATATGCTTATTGATGAATTTTGCTTATTCGTATAGATTTTTGTGATAAGATTTGAATTGGAAAAACCAATCAAACGACATCTAAATGCCTTGCGATTTTAATATATGGTAGAAATAATATTTTAGAGAGGGTTTCAAGTTTCATAATCTTCTGAATTAGTGTGGATTTATTATTAATTTTCTAGTAAAGAAAATGGTTAATTGGGTTTAAAAATAATTACGGCTATTTTGTATTAGCTTTGGGTCAGAAATTTATATACGTTGGAAAACATATTAAAAGTTATTTATGGGAATTTTTAGAAAATTTTCCTAAGAGTTTTAATAAGTATATAAAATTATTAAAGGTATGGGACTTAAATGTTTTATATGTTTATAAAAGGAGAAGGGTTGTTATTTCTAAAATTCGATAACACTTTTAGAAAAGAATTTGGAAATAAAATGGGCAACCAATCATATGTTGACAAACAAGGCAGGTTAGTAGAAAATAATTACTTATAAAAGATAAAAATCAATTTTACTTTATTTTTGCTATTTCTCCACTTTCGGCACCTAGCTTTCGACTATATACTTCTGCCTTCATCTCCATCGAAGTCGATGCACATGGTATCAAAGACTTGGTACGTAGTGATTGGATAAAGGCGAAAGGTATTGGGTCAAAACAAGGGGTTTCGAAGGGGTCAAATTCTTACTTTGCTTTCTAAAGGAAATGCGTCTGCTTTGCTTTCGAATAAGATGGCTTTTGACTTGGTCAGCTTTCGACTTGGTCAAATTGTTTTAAAGAAAGAGGCTTTGTAGGTTGCACTTTTTTTTAAGTAAATGCTTTCGAAGGGGTCAAAACCACTACATGTCGCCTTTTTACCTTTCAAAGCAGTGCCTCCAAAAGGGTCCCTTTGTTTTAGAAATTAGAACCACTTCTCTAATGCTTTCGAAGGGATTGGTTCGACACCATCCACTCTTTTACATAGGAAATTACTTTCGAAAGAGTTGCTTTCGACTTAGTTGTTTTAAGACCATTTTTATGTTTTGAAAGGTAAACCTAAAGGTTTCGAAAGGAAAAGGTTGTTCTACATATTTTAACTTGACCCAATGCTTTCGAAAGGTCTGTTTTAAGTATTGTACTTTAATGCTTTCGAAATCTAACAAATAAAGGTTTTGAAGGGGAGATTCCCTAGTATTTTCGAAAGGTATGTGATAAAGGTTTCGAATGGATGATTCCTCAATGTTTTTGAAACATTTGCCTTGGTGTTTAAATGGAAGGTTTTCCAATGTTTTCGAAATGCGTGTGTAAAAGAGGATGTCCAAGGTTTATAAAGCTATCGAAAGAGATGCTTTCAATGTTTTCAAAAGGACTTTTGTGAATGGTTTCGATAGGTATGTTTTGGCTTTTCGGCCTAAGGTTATAAAGTAAAGTAGTTTACTTATATTGAGAGCGGTACTATCAATGGTTTCAAAAAGGGGTACTTTCAATAGTTTCAAAAGAGATTTTTTTAAATTTTAAACAAAGGTTTTGAATGTTTTCATCAACATTGTTTTGAGTAAAGCATATATCATGGCAAAGAGATCTGAGCAAAGAAAATAGTATATTTTCTTTGTATAAGTATGATTTAAAGGGTTAAATCATTCTGAAAAGGTTTTGTAGGAAAATTTAAAGCGTAGTTAACCCTAAGTAAAATTACTCAGATATTTGTATACCAGATAGGACTGGTGTAGGGTTGCGCTCTATAAATTAGCTATAGCCTCTAGCTAATTTCAGTCCAAAGTTCCAGTGTGTAGGGCTTTGTCACAGGTAAAACTTAAATGATGGTTACACACAGAAAGGAATATATACATATAGAGAAGAAGGTTGACAACCCTGAAAAACCATTAGGATTAGATGACCGTTGGAGAAGTAAGTTAAGGACAGACTATTTAGAAGTATGTGTAACAGTTGTTAGATAATTTGTTTTGTTTGTCTGGTAGAGGCCCGAGTCAGCCAAAGGTTAGTAGTTAGCCAAACAAAACTACATTGTTCAAACAAATGGTCCATTTATTACCTGTTTTTGAGCATATATGATATTTACTATTATTGATATAATCATTTTGATTAACCAGTTTGGCTGCAGAATTACGAATTGCAAAAAGATATGTCTTAAAGGGATATTATTGAGGGGAAACCCGTTCCGCTAAGTGGCGTGGTCTCACTTAATATTAGTAAACTGAGATGTAATGGTATTATTCACACCAAGCTTTATGTCTAACTCAAAGTTTATGTTTTTCCCCTTAAACTCTTGGGTGCCCAAAATTAATTTGGGTAGATTGAGAGTTTAGATTTACAGGTTTAGTCGGAGGGCGAATAAAGTTTTCAGGGACGAATAGGAGGCTGATGTTAGCTATTTAGGAGTTGTTGTTTTTGTTTATTCTATTGTGATGTACTAAGACAGTTTATGTCTATATAGTACTCTGATTATCTAAGATGGCATCTTCGTATGTCGCTCTTGGCATAATTATGTAATAATTATATTCGATCTGAACTTGGGAAACGATTGGGATTATATGGGATATGAAAAATGTTTTGTGAAATGTAATCAGAAAATTTATTTTTGAATATGTGATTTTGTTTCATGTTCATGCTTCTAATATTATGGATACCATTAGCATTACCGTATTTTATCACCAGAAGTTAATACTATAAATGACTACATCATCTATAGTGCTTAGCTTTAGGCCTCAAGATAGGGGATATTGCAGACCCTCCATATTAAGGCTTTAGACGCATAACAACTACAGCTTGAGCCATGGCTCGCGCAACCCAGTTTCTTCCATGATAACATAGACCGACGTAAAGAGCCAGAGGGTGGAAGAGTAGCTCCTATCGAATTGATGATCGTTGTTCCGGTCAATCAAGATGATCTGAATCGAGTCCTAAAGGTTGGATCATAGCTTGGCACAAGAGTGGTGAGGGATTTGGTAGGTTTTCTCTGAGAAAACCTAGATGTATTTTCTTGGACACACTCGAATATGTGTGAGATTTTTCCAAAGATAGCAAGCCATGCATTAAATATAAATTCCAAATGTGTTCCTATGAAACAGAAATTCCACAGCCTTGGCCCGGAGAGATCCGATGCACTCAAAGAGGAGGTGGATAAGCTGAAGGACAATGGCTTCATCCACAATGCCTTATACCCAGAGTGGGTATCCAACCCTCTCTTGGTGAGGAAAGTGAATGGAAGCGAGGACATGCATCGATAATTCTGATATGAGTAAGGCATGCCCGAAAGACAGCTTCTCGCTTCCAAAGATCGATCAGTTGGTGGATTCGACAGCTGGGCATGAACTACTTTCATTCATGAATGCGTACTCGGGATACAGCCAAATCCCGATGCATGTCCTGGATCAGGAACACACCAACTTCATAACCGACCTCGGATTGTATTGCTATCTAGTCATGCCCTTTGGACTGAAGAACGTAGGAGCAACTTACCAGAGGCTTGTTAACCAAATATTTAAAGACTAGATTGGATGCTCCATGGAAATCTATGTGGATTACATGATCGTGTAGTCATAGCGTTCAGGAAACCATGTTGATGATTTGGAAGAGATCTGCTACCCTTCAAAAGTATGGAATGAAGCTCAAACCCTTGAAATTCTCTTTCGGCGTTGTGTCAGAGAAATTCTTGGGCTTTATTGTAATTTCCACGCGATTGAAGCCAATCTAGAGAAGATCAAGGCACTGAGAAAAATAGAAGCCCTGAAGTCGATCAAGGAGGTCCAAAGATTAAGCCGAAAGGTCACCTCCCCGAATCAGTTCATTTCTAAAGCATAGATAAATGCATCTCTTTCTTCGAGGTTATTAAAAGGAAAAAATGAACTTTGAATGGAATCACGAGTGCAAAGATGCATTCCAACCTCTGGTGGATCGCTTGAAAGACCCCCATTCTTTCAAAGCCAATGGAAGATGGTGACTTGTTTATATACTTGGCGGTGTCGGTGCACCTTTGAGTGCCGCACATGTACGTGAGGAATCTCACATCCAATGACTAGTCTATTACGTCAATAAGCAGTTGACAGGCACAAAACAATACTATCTGAAGCTGGAAAAGCTTGCATACTGCTTTTGATCACTTCAAGAAATCTCCACCCTTATTTATAGGCTCATCCGATCAAAGTTCTTACCGACCACCATTTGCGGCAAGTCCTGCATCGACTTGAGTCTTTTGGGAGGCTATTGAAACAGAACATCGAATTGACCCAATATGACATAACTATCACCCTCAATGAGCGATCTAGGGTCAGGCCTTGGTGGATTTCATAGCTAAATTCACTGCACGAGATGATCCTTCGGAGAGCAGTGGTGAGAAGAAACTGGATGGAAGATGCACACGGATTGTGCATCTAACGAACAATGTTCCGACAATGGAGTTGCTTGTTACTCTCGAAGAACACCCGATCTTTTATGCCTTGAAGCTTAACTTTCTGGCAACTAATGCTAAATATGAGGCCCTGATTGCAGGATTAAAGATTGCCATAGAGCTTAGATTAAAGACTTTACATATTTTTTGCGATTCCTAGCTTGAGATTTACCAAGTTCGAAAAGAGTTTTGGGCAAAAAGAACGAGACTAGCTCCTTATCTAAACTGAGTCCTTGACCTACTTGTTAACACTAAACAATATATAATCACTCATATTCCTAGAGAGGAGAACGAAAAGGACGATTCACTGGCTATACTGGCCAGCTTCGGAGATGTATAGCTCGTAGGCTTGGTTTCGATGGAAGTACTTTTGGCTTCGAGCATTGACCAGATGGATATCAATTAAATCTTGGAGACCGAGCTTAAAACGGAGTCATGGATAACTCAAATTCGGGATTATTTGCAGCGCGGGATACTTTTGAAGAGAAGGAATGAATGAAAAAGGCTCCTTCGATAAGCTTCAAGGTATATTATACAGGAAGGAGTACTTTACATGAAGGGTTTCTCTCTCCCCATGCTCCGGTTTGTTGCTCACGATGAGGCAAAGCGAGTCCTAAGAGAGGTTCATGAAAGAGTCTGTGGTGATCACACCGGAGGGCAAACCCTAATGAAGAAGATCCTCCATTACAGATACTTCTAGCCAATGTCAACCAAAACGCAATTGATTACATTCGTAGATGCGACAAGTGCTAGAGGTTTGCTAAAACATTGAGAGCCCCGCCGACAAAGATTACTCAAAAGACCGGTCCTTGGTCGTTTGTAGTCTAGGGGATTGATATCACCAGTGTGTTGTCAATATCTAAAGGTGGCACAAAGTACGTTATCGTTGCAGTTGATTACTTCACAGAGCGGGCTGAGGCAGAGCGGTTGGCCCCGATCACCATAAGAAAATAATCAACTTTTTTATCTGGAATATCATCTATCATTTTGGAGTTCCATGAGCAATCGTTACCGATAACGGGAGCCAATTCGACAGTACCGAGTTCTAAGATTTCTACTACGGGCACCGTATAAAGAAGAGATTTGCTACAGTGGTACGTTCTCAGGCGAATGGATAGGTTGAAGCAATAAATAAGATTATCAAGTCCATTCTTAAGAAGCGGTTAGAAAAATCCAAGAGTAAGTGGGTCGATTAAATTCTATTAGTACTATGGGCTTATCGAATAACTCATAGGTCAGCAACTAGCCACTCTCCATTCGTCTTAGCTTACAGGTTAGAGCTATGATTCCAGTTGAACTAGAAGTACCTTCTTATCGAGTGATTCACTTTAATCCATGGACTAGTGAGCCACTCCTGCTTTAGTCTCTTGATATGATGATGAGAAGCACGATGCAGTTGAGTTGAGGACAACTGCACACCAACACCAAGTCGCACGATATTACAACACTAAAGTTAGGAATCAGACCTTTGAAGTGGGTTACCTGGTTCTTAGCCCTGGAAAATTGGGCCTGGCCTGGGAAGGTCCGTATATAATAGAGCAGAAGCTTGGAGATAGAACTTTCAGGCTTGTGATGACAAATGGGATTCTGCTCCCGAGGGTGTGGAATAGCAAGCACTTATGACACTATTTAACTTAGAAATTAATTCGTAAATAATTTGCTAGAGCCCTGTAATAAGACAGATTCTGTCATTTCCATATTTTATGGAATAAAAGGCTTCCCGGTACAAGACTATGTTTTTCCATTACTTAAGAGTTATGACTTAACCGACTCAAATGATTCTATAAGTGAATAATATATGTGTGCAGGTATCCGGAGTTAAATGCTAACCAAAAATCCTATGGTTCATGATCGAACCCTTGAAGTTCTTCTTGGTATCCGAAGATAGAAACCAGATAACTCTCACTTCTGGTGTAGGGGTAGGAGTATAAACTAAAACAGATCTGACTCAACCATCCATCAACTAACTCTTGTCCTCGGATTGGGAGGAGGAGTATGAATTAAATGAACATGACCCGATCGTCCATCGGCCAACTCTTATCCTCGGATTAGGGGTAGGAGTATAAGCTCAAATCGAATGTGACATGACCGTCCATGCAAAAACTCTCTCCTTTAATGTGGGACAGGAGTATAAATCGAAATGAACGTGATACGAAGTTCACTCGTTTAACTCTTTTCCTTGAATTGGGGGCATGAGTATAAACTAAAGTAGACGTGACAAGACCATCCAACTCTTAACACTCTACCTGGAATAGGGAAAGCCAAAGGTCCACGCCTGGCATAAGGTGAGATCTTGCCTATGAACTTTGAATCGACTCTCGAAGTTGGGTGCAATTGGAAGTGTACATCCTGTATGAGGATGTGCGAACTATGATAAGTTAATTTAGATTAATGGTCGGGGTTCAACGCAATCGGATATTGCGATCCCGGTAAAGGATACCCGAACTGTTGTTCTAAGTGATTAACTCTAACTAATGCCTAGTGTTTGGCACTTCAACAATTACTTTGCATTCGCAAGAATGATGAAAGGCCGGTTATAGAATGGGCTATAGGATTTGGTCCGATAATAATAACTAAAAGGAATAGATCGCAAGTACATTGAATGGAAAGCGTATTTCTTAAGTGCTTAGACAAATCCATACAATGAGTTAATGGAACAAAAACCTTAGTTATTCACATGAAATCTAGAAAGCTAAGTACAAATGTTATTGACGTTAGAGGCAAAAAGAAAAAGCGAGGGCTGAACCTGCACTAATTTGGCTAAAAATCCAAAATAGACTGCAACTACCATTAAAAAGTAAGCCTGTTTGCACCAAATAAACTAGTGCCCACTTCTTTGATTTTGTTCTCCTTTATTTCTTCATAGATCCAGGAGAAACATCGCTTGAGCTTTCACCTTGTCTTTTCCCTCCTCTTCCTCTACTTCCTTTACTCTTGGGTGGAGTGCTATAGGATGATCCAGCATGCATGATTTGTGTGCTACTGGTGGAGGAATACAAACCGGAGCAAAGATAGTTCGCCCGGGAAAAGTAATGGATAGAGGAGGAAGAATAACTTCAAGTTTCTCTTGCTTGACCTCTATGGCAAGGAGGATTTTTTTTCTCAAGTTCCTACTCAAGCATGTGCATGGTGGGACCTTACAGGGACTTGGAGACCCAGTAATAACAATGTCTTCATCAATATAAGTTTCATGAGTCCTACCAATTCCTTTATCCAACAGAGAATCATTAATCTGCTCATCAAGGCTAGGAGTATCTTCAACCAGGACAGTTTGAATCATTATTGAAGTGGTAACCATAACTGATTCTATTATAAGCGTTTGTAGTCCCGGATGAAAGTCCTTGTTGGGAAGCAAAGCAACATGGGGCTGACCTGAGCTTGAAGAACAAAGAGAGAGATATTAGGTATGTTAATCAGCGATACGTTAAATTTTTGGAACACGGGGGATGTCGGTGAGATACCTTCTTCAGTTTGGAATTCTTAGCGAGTCGGAGTGCAGCCAGAGTTCCCCTCAGGAATCAGAGCATGAACGATAGATCTATGGATCCCAGGCTTCTCGGGATCATACCCAGGCATTGGAGAAGCTTGATACCTAAGCATTTGACCGGTAATAGCATCGTGTTGCATCAATTCGAAGCCTTCGCCCAAGTCTTTATGCATTGTCGAGGCAAGCTCTGGATAAAGGATAAGCTGGTCATCTTTTAGAATATTAGGACCATCTACCATCAAGACTCCTCTCTCCAGCTGCTTTAAGTCCACCTCTTTACCTTTGAGGAAAGATTTTTCTTCTTCAATAATCTGCTCCCAGGCGAGGGCGAGGATTCTGGGATAATCATCTTTGAACCACTCCAGATTTTAGAATTTGAGCACGTTGACATTGTATTGGTTCAGAGCAGTTCAAACTTCTCCATCGCACATCATTTTGCTCGTTATGCTGTAGTCTCAACTTCTCTTTTGACGAGCGTGTCAACATCTTTAACGCACTCAAGCGCTTTATCTCTTCCCTCCTTGGCATGGAGCAAATCATCATAATAAGTCGAGCTTATTAGAGCACCGCATCTTTTTCTTTTGTTTTACACCCTAGCTTGGTTTTAAGCTCAGCCGCATTTCTTCTTACGGTATCTCTCTCCACTACAAGAGCATGGTTTCGCTGGAAAGCCTTTTCCATTTCATCTGGATGCTTAATCCGCTCATCTTCGAGTGCCTTGGTGACCTCCTTGGCCTTCTTCTCGGCTTTGGCTTAGAATATTCTTAGTTTTTGGACCTCGGCATCAAGATTAGCAATGATTTTCTTATTATAAGCTTCAATGAGTTTCTAATTGTTGATATCTAGCTGCCCATCCCTGTAGACTTAGGAAATTTTCTTAGCTAACTTCGACTATTCATTATACTGATTGTGAACATCGATCACACTCTCATTGATCATCTTTTGTACGTCGGCTAAGATTCTTTTTAGATTAGGCATAAACATAAGACCATCAAAGAAAATGTTTGAAAATTCTTCTTTTAGTTTTCCCATTCGGGCATTGGTCGCTAGCTATTCCTCCATAGAGATAGATGGGACTATAGCAGTTTCTTTTCCAGGCCTGTGCTAGGAAGTTTTAGAGCCACCCCTATGATGACTACGGTCAGAGGATCGACTGGAGTGAGAAGGCACCAGAGATTGCATAGGGATGGAAGTCGAAGGTGGAGCACAAGAATTGTCACCGGGTGGGAAGTCATCGTGATGATCAGGTTGCCTCATTGGACCTCTAAGAGGAGGTGATCTAGGCTTATGGTGACGTTTTGAAGTAGAGTCATGTAATGAGTGATCTCGGTCATAACTTCTTCTATCTCGGTCATCTTTGCTTGGTTAGAACTATGGCCTGACTCATAATCGCGACCGCTTCCCTAGTGGAACGAGCTGGACCAAGGCCTTTGCACTTGGGACGCTTTCTCCTCCAAAGATCGATAATGTATTTCCTTTTCTATAAGGATCATGTAAGGGAAACAAGAACAAGTTAGATCCAACAAGCAAGTTCACAGGTTAAATGCGAGTGTTGTGAAGTGCACATGCGTACGAGTGTCCTAGTTTCCCCCCAATGGACCGTAAGCTGGAGCTTTACTCATAGGAGTAACCTCTCCCATGTTGGTAGGGATGAAGTCCTTATCGACATGGATTGGGGAGTTGATGCCCTTAATACTAATATTACCAACATCGAAAGAACCAAACTCGGTAGGAATTGGCTCTAAGCTAGCAAATGTGCCCATCGAAGGAAAAGATGGAGTTTTTTCTGCATTCGTAATTGGTGGGTGCTAGGTAGAAGTCTGCATCATGGATATTTTCATGATTAACCTCTTCTTCAAAGCAGGTAGTTGGTCATCCCAAGGTTGTCCAGGCTAAGACTCATGACTTGCATTGATGTTACTTTGGCCAGCCTCGTGACTTTTACCAATAATTTCGGCTTCCTCTGCGTCATTTGGTGTTTATTTAATGTTTTCTTCAACTCCGGCCCTAGGACTTGGGACTAGAGGCAAATCTAGATCAACCTCATCTCCTCCTAGTGGGTTGTTATCATCATCATCATCGTTGTCATTACTTTTAGCTATTTGGACGACGCCAGTACTACGGCCCTATTCTAACAAGTCGTAGGTGAGAAGATTGCCATTTGATAGGAGATTTCTATCTTTATCTCCCGTTGGAACTGCCATAAGAGTGTTGATGGCATCTAAAAGCGCCGAGTCACTAGGTATCATAGGAACATCTGGATAATAAAACAAGGATATGAGTTAAATCTGCATACTGTTAAAAAAATTCATATAATGCACATGGAGAGGAACTTACGTCCAGATAGCCATCTGCGTGCAAACCCGGGCGGACAACAGACATAGAACCACTCAGTTTTAAAGTATCTCAACTTGTTCCATGCCCTAATAAACACTCTGCAACCCCTGATTGGTTCCAAGTAAATCTAAGATGGACCTTCTTTTCGGCTTTTGAAATTGTAAATATATCGAATCCCCTAGTCATTGGATGCTTAATGTAAGTGTTCAGTAAAGACCATATATGTGCCAAGGAGAAAGGCATAGCTATTCGGGCGCAATTGTGTTGGAGCAAGCTTCATAAAATTCATAACTCAACGAACAAATTGGTTGAATGGTGGGACGTAGCCCACCAAGCACATGTACATATTGTATGCAATATAACCTTTTGGGGGATTATGAGCTCTTTGATCGTGATATGGGACCAAGACATCATCAAATGGAATTCCATACTTGTTGCATATTCTCTAAAGGAATCTTTCATCAATTTTGGAGGCAATAGAATTGATAGGATCATTTAAAATTACGCCATCCTTAAGGATGTCGGGTGTGAGGTCTACTTTCGGCCCATCTTCCGGCTCAACCGGATTATCTAGAATTTGATGTTCTACTCGTGGATTTTCTTTTTGTTAGACATGCTCTGCCGTAGTTTGTTGTGTATGTGGAGTTGTTGTTGAACTTGAAGCGACATCGGATTCGATGTATCTTGAAGTGGATGTACCTATGGCATGTGCAGCAAGATGTTTGGAATGTCTCCGGTCCATTTGTATAAAAAACTCATCAGATAATCAACATTAAAGGATTAAGTACAAGTTGTGCCCTCCATACAAATGTTAATCCTAGTGTGGTGCCAAGCAGTGATTTGCAATTTAAGTTTTGGATACAATTTAATGGTTCATTTCTAAGTTCTGGATATCACTCGATATGATCGTCATTGCTAACCATCCCAATAAGTTTCACGTCATTAACCATGCTTTTGAAAGGATCCAATACTAGGAAGGTGATTTTAGTTCGCAAGATATGATTCACATATGAACCAAAATTTTCGAAAATTGCCTCAGTGTGGGAGTTGCAAGACTCCAACACTTTGAAGAAATCTCATCCTTCTTCCTTTATCCTCAACGACTCCAAAATCATGACAACCATGGATGCTCTATTCACATTCATGACCTTCCATAGTGGCTCATCCAATCAATCCATATGTCTACTCCAACGCCTACTTATAATCAAGTCTATTTGCAAGATGGAAATTAGGACTTGGGATCAGTTCTATGCAAGGCAAAGGCTAGGGATCGAGTCAGTGGAGGTAGGCCTAACCAAGTAGGGGTGAGCAGTGTTAGATTTAGGTGAGATAGAGCGGCGGCATCCTTAAAAATTAATGACGGTGAGGCTTGGTCGTGAGGCATCAAAGTTCTTTTAATGGTAGAAGCCAAAGCTTTCAATTTGGGGGCAAATGAGCAAGTGAGGGAAGATGTGAAATAGAAATGAGTTATATATCCATGTTGGAACCGAAGTTTTTGCAATAAAACTTGGGAAAGCTCCCTAGTCCCAAGTTGGTACCGACCCCTAAGCTAGGGGTCGTTACCGATCCCTACGCTAGGGGTTGGTACCGAGTCTCGAAAAATTCAAAAAATAATAGTAATGAAAAATATAATAATAACATATAAACATATGTATATGGATATGTATTTGGACATGTATGCACAGATAATGGAATGTGTGCGTGCATATCCAACGCCCGACGAACAGAGTCAAAGTGAAATCGAATTCAAACCTAAATGACCTATTGAAGGAACCATCACAAAATCATCGAGCCCAGAATATATTACGAGATTAAGTTCCAAATTTATAATACTAGATGCTGATGGAGCATCGTGGCAGATGGCTATGGACATAACTTTTCATGGAATCAATTTACAGGAAAGATAGCGACCATTCGAAACACATAGTGGAGTCCTTAACGGTAATTCCTACTTGTCTCGATTCAAAGCACATCATGTTGAAAATGAGATGTACTTTAGGGGGCAAATGTTATTCAGCCTTTTGACCAAGCAATGTTTGGAAAAATTGGACAAATCAGACTTAGAGTTATTGAGACAGGAAGCCCGGAGAGATAGCCTAGGGGTTTAGAAACTAAGCACGGAAAGAATCACATGGCCAATGCAAGAACAACTCAAAGGAAGACAACAGGGGGAACCCTTAAGTTGGGGATCGGTACTGACCCCACCCACCCTATGGTTCGATACTGACTCCTAATTTCACCTCAGGTGAACCCTATCTCCTGCATGCATGCCTTACTGGATGCCGAAAGCCTATTTCCAAAGTCATGTTGTTCATTCAGTGCATTTCTCCATTGATCTCCACAAACGCTTGAAACTTCAACTTTGCTCTTCCACAACTCCATCGTTTGGACTCGAAAACAAGCTAATATTGGTGTGAACAACTATGGAATCATGAAACTAACCACAAGATGATCCGAGATGAAGAGTCGAAGATGGCCATTTTGGCAAAATTAAGGATCGGTACCGACCCCTACCAATGGATCATTGCCGACTCCTATCAAATAATGATATGGCACATGTTTTCTTGGGATAATTGGTCTAACTCGTGTAAAATGGCTATGAGATATTTTATGCAAGCTATTAGGTTCCCTACCTCTATAAATAGAAAAGTATGGCTCATTTTTTGAATTCTTTTGGCTTTAGTTCTTCCCTACTTTATATTCTTGTAATTCTAAAATCTAAGTGTCAGAGTTGTACCGACCCCTAAGAACTTCTGCCTCCAAGTTAGATATAAGCAATAAATCTTAATGTGGACATAAGCCTTGCTTTCCCGAACCACTATAAATGAATATGTCTTGTTTATTTCTCATTTTTCATTTACCTTTCTTCATATTATATTCTCTACATAAACTTATGGATGTTTGTGCCATTTTTGGTTCAAACACATATCATAGTATTGAGAAAGCATTAGCATAAGTCATGAAATAAGTGGAATCAACCTTAGTCACCGTAACATCCCCCATTTCGAGACTCGAAAATAAACACAATGATGCTGAAGTCATCACTAGAATCATTTTCCAACGACATAGTGAGTTCAGTATAATATTGCACAACATAAATAAACAAAGTAGCTAAATAACTTTTTCGTTACATCACTTAGATATACATAATTCATTATGTCATTTGACCCAAATCGTTCCCACGCATGGGTGAATATGATAAGAAACTCATAGCAGTGTTGTGTCTGACATATGAATTTACCAACATAACAAATAACCAGCCACAAAACCTGGTTTTATACAGCGGAACTTCAAAGTAACTTTTATTAAATAGCAAGCTTTCTGCTTAGTCTTTGGAGTCTTTATTCATCCTTCAAGAAATACTGTCTAATTCATAAACTCAGCCTACTCGAATGAGTATCGTGTGTTTATGGAAAATAATAAAAACATGGATCAGACATAAAGTCTAGTATGAGTAAAAATTTACCCTTACAAGCAATATCTAGTGAGACCACAACATTAAAGCGAGGAATGGGTTTTCCCTTCCTATTATAATCATTTACAAAATACTTCTCAATACTAACTTAAGCATCTACATCAGTTCATCATAAGTCTGAGATTTCTTACATATTGTTTCAACTAATTCTATAATCCCATTTTAACTTGGCACATGGGCCTAATGTTTTACCAATTATATTTTAGTGATCACCACACAAGGATACTACTTAGGTGTTTTACTCTAGTTATTATGAACATATACATATCACACAGGCCTTATGTTACTACTTCTGGATATTGTCGTAAATAGAACAATTGAATGCTGCACAGGCCTTACTCCATCGTTCTAGTTTATTTGTCGTGAATAGACAATTGGATGCTACACAAACCTTACTCTACCTACGTTATTAATTATAATGTCATGGGTTTGGCATTCAATTTATTCTTGAAATTAATGCTTGGACTTAATTTAAAAGTTGGAGTAAAACACTAAATGTATGTTACGATAAACAATTTGTATTTTCTTCATATAGTATCCATTTCTAAAAATTTATATATGAATTTGGGCTAGAAAAATCCACTTGACACAATGGAGAAGTCAGATTACCCAAATTCATTCATTTATAATAATTAAAAAAGTACATCCATTACTGACCATTATCCAAAACATGTCCTAATGACACATTCACAACCATGCCTATCATCTAAACATTCCTACTAATGAAATATACTGTGCTAAACACAAAGTGCATGAGCAATTATACTAAATCAAATAAAAACATATCAAAAAAGAGCTTTAGATGAGTAGCTCGGACTTTCTCCTCGGGCTCCCAAATACTCTTAGCCAGATCGTTCTTCCACCTTAAACTATTGACTTTACTACTAGCATGTAAACTCAATCCAAACCCCTACAAATGTATATGCATAGGCAAACCTCTACAATGCTTGCTACCAAGTTACTTAAATGATGTCGATATTCACCGTAACTGATAACTTGAAAACAAGTATGCCCATAATGGAACGTAGCCTCATGCAACCCTTAATGCACATACACATTGCCTTAAATCATCCCAATAGTATATTGATTACTTCATATTATTAATACTAAAGTATGACAACTCGAAAGTGAACGGTGTCTCACATAGCGTCAAATAACTCTTGTCATTCCTCATTTTCACCCAAGGATATCCTAACCTTGTGATTTCTTAAACTATTAAAAATAACATAATATCTTTTCTAATTTGATTCAACTTAAGCCATATCATTTCACTTATGATATGCTTTCCCAATCTGTAAGAAATTTTCTTTTCTAAGTTCCATAGCATACAAGTAGTGATCATTTAAGAATTCAAGTAGTGTAGTCCTTACTTATTATCTTATTCTAATCTAGCAATTTAAATCCTAAGTCTGAGCGAAGCCTTAGGTTTAAGTTAAATCCTAACCTAAATTATTTTAGAACTAAAGATTATCAATTGAGTGATTTATGTACAACAGTTATGTAACACAAACTATATACACATAATTCCATATTCCATGATATTTTGTTAAATAAATAGTCTCCATTTTATCTAAGGGTGATTAAAAGGAATCTTACCATCTTCTTCAAAATTTAATGAAAATCTTCCAAATCTCATTTTCTATAAAAGTCGCCTTTGTATCCTCAACGCTTGCAAACGGTAATATCTTTTACTTAACGAGAATTCAAATTCCTGAATTAGTCATTCCTTGTGTACTATTATTCGTAATTCATCTAGGATATCCTTTGCAATTTGAACTTATAATTTACAATATAAATTTTAGGGACCGTTATTTAATGCAAGTCAATTAACAGGATCTTTCTTAAGCATAACTTTTCACTGTTTTACAACAATTGCTTTAAGGTCAAGGCAACTGAAGATGAATGGCTTCTTGTCATATTAATCTAATATTCAAAATGTTCATTACTTAAAAGTGTTGTAACCAAAATTCCTCTAAGAACGACTAAAATGGATGATGTCCTAGCCTAGTGAACATGATATGGAACCCATGCTACCTCAGATCCAAATTGTGTACTTGCAATTGTGACGACAACTCAAGTATCAATACTCTAGAAATATCAACATTGAACTATATTGTAAGATGACAACCTATTTGCTAGATATCAATAACTTCCCAAGCCAAAAGCAACATACGTAGTGGAATGTTACCAAAATGTCAGATTAATGACACCACTTCCCAAATAATCCAAATAGTCAACCTCTTCCAACGACGTTAAAACAACTAATACTTTAGGGGCTTATGATTTATAATCAACTCCTTTGGTTTAATAAAAGCATGCCACGTTTAGATTTCCTCAAAAAAAGCTAAAGTCTTTTTGGTAAGGTGTATTATTGGTGTGCAAATTATTGCAGAGTATTTAATGAACATCATATAGTAGCTAACCAAACCAAAGAAATTTATTATCCCCGTAGCATACTTGGGTACAGTAAAATATCTTGGCTTACACTTTCTTTTCCTTTAAAATTCGATAGGTTTTGGCCAAATCATATCTTTCCAATCTTTCTTGTGCAAATATTCGATCATTCGAACCATGATTGGTTAGAAAAACAAAATGTAGTGTCCACTCTTTATTATTATTAAAGTTTGATTTGGCACTCTACCCTTCCAACTCAAACGTTGATTGAAAAGGCCACCAAATCTCTATGTTACATTCTTTCCTTACCCTAAATATTTCAATGCTTCACAACCCTATAATATTCAACACTAGCAAGTCTTTAGTAAATTGGCATTTTGATTATTATATCTAGTATATCATGATCAATTCGATTATTATAGGATATATAACTCCGTTCATCTAATTCTGACCTAAAATTTTAAGTTTAAGTGATAATCATAAGGAAACTCTCATTTTACTTTTTAAATCAAAAACTTTGATTTTAAGATTAATTCCATAAAACTAGTTTGCTTATGAAATTTTAAGATACCCTGCTAGTTGTAACAAACATTTCCTTTTAACAAAAATCATAACTTTTGTCTTTGATTAAATTCTTTTTTTCTAAATGGTTCAATAGAAAAGAAGACATGTAAAGAGTATCTTTTTAAACTTCTACTTTTACAAATAAGATTTTTTTTCACAAAGGAGCATTGTAACATTTTTTTTCAAAGTTCATTAAAATATTATAAAATACAGACATTCTAAAGTGCTGAATTTTTTTCATACCTTTCAGTTTCCTTTTCAAACATTCCACCGACCAAAAACAAATATATCGAAAGATATGTGCAACTATGTGCTTTAAACTAAATTTTTATAAAAGTAAAAGCTTTTAAAACAAGTATAGAAAATTTCTTTTTATTAAATTTTCCTATGTTGAAGCTTAAATAAAAGGGTTAGTAGTTTGAACTTCAGCTTTTATAGCTTTTCTAAAAATCTCAAAGACTGATGTTTCTAACTCATTTTTCCAGATTCTTTTAGTTATGCTTTTTTAAATAAATTTTCCTAAAGTTAAACTTATCATTTCATAGAAAATCATAAACAAATTTATTTCTCTTTAAAGACATCAAACATCTACTGTTTATAACTTTTAAAAAAAAAATTCCAATGATTTATCACTTAATTTAGAGTAGATGAAAACAACATAATTTACATATGGCCAACTACATCTAAAAATGCCTTAAGTGCATAAGGATTTAGTTATTTTACTTTTAAAATGTTTAAGTCCGATTTATTTCCAATACAGTGTCCAACTCTAATATAGGAACACTTTAGATATAAATTTAAGTCGTTGGATTTTTTGCAACTATTTTTAATATAAGAATTGGGCTTCCACTTTAACTGAGGAGACTTACTTTAAATTTGTGAAGTCCTTCTTTCATGTCCTCATTACGCGTTATCAACATCAAACTTGTGTCATATAGGTCAAATAGTCCAACTCTTCTTCTACTTACCCTTAAATCCATAATTTACTCACTACTACTATTAGGAAACCTTTACTAGCATTTCATCCTGGAGTAAATTATAATAAATACGAAGGATCTACTTTTCACCCTAGCATCAAAATCTTAACATTTATATTAACCTAAAATTATAATACTCTCTCTCATACATGCCTATTTCTTAAGGAATCCAGAACCTAGCTTTGATACCAACTATGATAACTCGCATCTTTGGACATACTGGTCCAAAGCCTAAAGTGACTTTCGAACTCACGTCGTGCCAAGAAGTATGAGCTATCGTGTTTTAAAGCATGATGTAGAGATTAAGATAAAATTTAAAGTATTCTACACTTTCAGATCTCATAATGGAAGGAAATAAAATATAAGTACTAAAAATAACATTTCAAATAACTTCACATAATACGTGGTCCACATACAAAGTTCCCGAAATAATTACATGAGGTCCAACTAAAATAAAATATGATAAATAGTACATGGAGAGTAACTAAAAAGAATAATATATCTTTAGCGCTAGCTCCTTCCTCCATATATTATGTCTAGCCAATTCACCTGCTAGCTTGTGCTCTTATGGGGGAAGGAAAGGGAAGAAAGGGGTGGAGTAGACAAAAGTCTAGTGAATCAATTGTAGTACTAATGTATGATGATCACATGAAATTATCTTCATTTATATTCTACAAGACCTAGAGTATACTTCTCATGTTTATGAATTACTTAATTGGGTTGGTTACTTAAACTTAAGGAATATGGTTTCAAGTATACCTACATCCAAACATCTTAAGAAGGTTTATGCTCAATGATTGAACAACAAATCAACAATGGATCAACTTTGGATCGAACAACTGATCGATAACGGATTGAACAACCTATACCCTAATAATATTTAGGACTTCTCTTAACATAAGATTGCAAATAATATCACTCTTAGGTTATCATTACCCAAACGACGACTACACATATCATACTTACACATTGAGAGGATCCCGCAATGCCGACACATGTCAAAAATGACTTAGGGTTTATTTAAAGAATCCATGTCCAATAACTCAATGGTGATGCCACTTATTGCTCCACACGGGCATCCACCAACAGTGTCACGTCCTAATTACCGTATGCACTGAGTAACCTTCCGTTAGTGTCGGACCATGCACCGCACCAAGCATCCAGCAACAACATCGTGTACACCCAAGAACCTTGTTAGTGCCATATACTTAGCACTGCCTCATGATCAAACCGCCTCATATCGAATATCGAATTCACAGAATAAATAGTGTATAGGTCTAATTGCATGCATACACATCTACCTTAGTCTAGTAGTATCCAAAAGTAAAGAATTAGGGAACTACCTTCCCATACTTATATGACATATATACTATTATACATACTAACATATGTGTGTGTATGTATGTATGTATGTATAAAATCTTGACCATAGGCCAAGGTTCAACCTATGCCTGAAATTCTTTAACCGTCCACCGCTTGGGTCAACCGGCTATGGTAAGCCGTCGATCGGTTAGGTTCATTGGAAGTAAATTGTTTTCATTAATATTAATTTACATTTAACACCAATTATCACATAATTCAAACATTTAATCCTAATTTAATCTATTTCTAACAATTGATTCTGCACACGATTCGAACGATTTTTCATGTATAATTTATAATTTTTTTGCACAAATTCAACTTATAAATTACATAATTATGTAGGTGTGTTTGCATCTCAAAATCCATTCAAGGTTATATAAAGGGTGTATACATATTAAATCTCAGATTCAATTTAGATCCAAATCGAATTCTTTATTTATAATCAATTTAAACAAAACAAGGGTTATATTCATGCAATCTAGTCTTTTAAACCATATCTCTATCCAGTTTCAATTTATCAAATAAATAAACTTCCAATTAGAAAACTTTTATCTTAAAATAAAATCATATAACCTCCAAATCAAGTAGAGATATAAATAAATTCAATTACTTTTATATGGTCATAATTTTAATAATCGACTCAATCACCTTTTTGAAGTTTCCCTCTTCTCCTTTTTGTGAAATCTCCTCTAGCTTTGTTTGTTGAATTCTTTTTTCTCAAATTTGTTTTCTATTTTTATCTGATTAAGCTTTTATGGAATTGGAATTTCTTCTCTAAGAAAGAGAAGTGGAAGAAGAATGCTTTAGGGGGCGGATGCTAGATTATGTTTCAAAATAAGAATACTGGGGGCTTAAGTTCTTATTTGTAATAGTCTAAACGTAGCAAGCCCGTTAGGTTAATATATATTAAATTCGGTCCGTTATATAATTACGCTTCCTTAACCGTTAGGTTTTGTTTATTTAAAATTTTATTTAAGGTTAAGTAATCTATGAATAATCTCTTTTCTCTTAACATTAATTAATATTTATTTCCTTTAACTCCTTTCTTTTTATTTTGCTAAAATAACGTTTTCAAAATATTAATTTATGAATATCTATTTATTAGTTATTTATGAATATCTATTTATTCTATGAATATTTTAATTAAGTAATCTATGAATATCTATTTATTTCAAAATATTTTTCTTTTCATACTCGAAGTTATTTATTAGTATTTTAATATCACTTTCATTTCTTTTCAATTCATTCTTAATTTATTCAAATTTTCTATAATTATTTCACTTACAAATTCACTTCTTTTATTTTCTTTCCAAAATCCAATTTATATATTTTTGGTAGCTCCTTATACCCAAATATATTCAATCATACCATAGCATTCAATATTCCAACATAATTCATCATAGAATATCAAATAATCACACAGAGAATATTAAATAATTTAAATAAATGTTGAGGGATCCAGTTGGATCCCTCCAACCTGTTTTTCCTGCATCCACAGACGTTAGCACAATATAAAATACCAATTCCACTTCGAGGTGGAATAAAGCGGTATATGAGATTAAATATAATATTATCCGCTATTATGCGGCGCATAGGGTCTCATCCTCTATATAATGCGGGAAATCAAACATTCCAAGATGTAATATATACTATAATATAGCACATCAGATCAATTCAACCATTCAACCAAATTATTTTAATTTAACCATTTAAATTTAATTTAAAATTCAGCTGAGTGAGATTAACTCACATTTGGCCTAAGTTTGCCATTCACCTCAAACTCGTCTTGTTTCCGCGATTTTTAACCTTGTACAAACCAATTCACGATTTATTAATATTCGAATTATAAATCGAACCCTTAATTTCCATTCAATTAAATTTTGAACTAATTTTCCTTTATTAAATCTTTTTGTAACAAAAAAAAATTAAATAAGTAAACCGTACAATTTTATCATAATCCCTTATATAATTTTCTTCAAATACCTTATATAAATTTCTTATACATATATTTAACTTTTGCATAAATAATTAATAATCCAAATTTAAATTTAAAAACAAAACTATTTTAGATCTAGCCGTCTAATTAATTACTTTTCTTCCTGCTTATCTTTCCGGTAAAACAATAATAACAATTATTATTATTATAAAACAGTAATTAATTTTACTGTTAATATTTTCCAATCTATGATGCTTGTTTAATTTAAATAAAATAAATGGGTATACCTCACAGCAAACCCCTTCTCCTTCCAAGCAAACTACGATCTTAACCAAGCCCACACACGCACGCGCAAACCTAGGTTGCCCTCTCTTCTCATCGCAGCCTCGATCAACTCGCCGCCGAACCCTAAAACGCATCGCGCTTCACCCAAAACCTTTGAATTCGCCAGCTATGCTCCTTCATTTGGCCACAACCAAGCATCGGACACGTCCACCCCGAGTGCTCGTGCGAAACCCCTCCCCTGTAGCTGCTTCTCAGGCGCGATCGAGTTGAGGTCGCGCGCTCGATTCCTTTGATTTTTTATAAGGATCGAATTCGACTCAAATCTTCACTCAGAGGAAAAGCCGCAATTGAAAAGAGTATCTTGGAACTGCTTTCGATTTCTTTCGGCAGTTCGTTTATCTTTACTTTCGAACGATTTTGTGGATTTGAGAGGAAGAGGGGGACGAGCTCGAATTGAAACAGATGCGAGACTCAATCCCTTTGATTTCCAAAAATTCGAGCAGAAGGGAAGTTATAAGGAGAATTCGTGATTTTTAACTGGCCATTATTTATTTTCTCTGAGAATTCAACTTTGATTTTGAGGCTTGCGAAAATGAAATGAATGAAGACGTGATATAAAGTTGAAAGAAGCGTGTTGCAGAAGGGAAGCTATAGTGCTTCTGAAGTGAAAGAAAAACGACGATGTGAAATTATTTCAACTGGTTGACGAGAATATAAATATATATTATTTTAAATTCAAATTTGAATACAAATTTTCTCGATTTACGTAGCCTAAAATCACGAACTCCTATCGAGGCATGCCGCTAGCTGTTTATAATGTTATACCCCTATTCGGAATGCAATATAAAAGGTTTCGAGTCCTAATTTGATCGTATGAAGAAGATAGCTTTTCGAACCCAGTTCTTATATTAAATTTCGATTTAATTTTCAACGCGTTTACTTATTGTACAAGCACACAACAACTCCGATCAATACGAAATTTGAAATCCGATAATAATTCAATATTACGGACCCAATGGAACTAGTTTCGTCGAATTCCGAGACTGTGCCTCGGAAGGCTATTTTTAAATTCAATTTAAACGATATATTATTAAAACCGAACGAATCACTTCCAATTTCAATTTAAGAGCTCTTATTATCTTCAGAACTATCCAGCCTTCAAACTATTTTCAACAGGCTTAAAACTCAAGATTCAACATTTTACCCAACTTCAAATTGTTTAATTTAATAATTAATTATCAAATAAATAGTGGTATTTGGAATTCAAGTTAAAAATTAACTTTTAAATATTTAAAATCAATTAAATATTCCAATTTTAAATGCTCGAAAATTCCAAATCGTCACATTCCTCCCCCTTAAAAGAATTTCGTCCCCGAAATTACTAGTTAGGAAGAATGATCCGATACCCATTACTATTTTCCCAAAACCAAATAGTTTTATCAACTTACCATAACATATCTTTTATTAAAGACCCACTATTACTTCAATCAACTTCTCAAAACCTTCCATAGTTTCAAAACAACTTTACTTATTCAATCATTCAAATTATAATTCAAAATTCAAATTTAAATTCAAAATCAAATTTTGAATTATTAGAATTTTCTCAAATTTTCTAACTCCCTAAATTTCCAAAACATTTCGCCAGCGTTTCCATTGCGCGGCTAGCTCGGTACAACTACAAAATGCCTCTACGGGCCCCTAGATTTCAAAAGAAAACAAAAGCCAAGTGGCTAGATCAAAACCCAATCAAATTTCATACAGAAATTTAAACACATACCTTTTTGTCGAGCAATTTAAATTTATCTTCTGAAATCAAAACAAACTTCCCTTCCCTTTATAATATCTGCATATCTTACTTAGCAATAATATCCAATCACAACATTCCAAAAACATTTTATCGACTTTCTTACAAAATGTCAATATTTATTCATTCTAATATTTACTTAAAATATATTTGTAATATCAATTTCCCATTTAAGAATTCACCATTCCTTTCTTAAGTTTAGTATAAGCATTTTATATGGTTCTTTATTTATTTTCACTTCACCACTTCCAGTTTATATCTATTTTTATTCAAATTGGTTCTCCCATTCCATATGAATTTAATTTATTTTCAACTGTGAACATTAAATTTTATCTTCCATTTACAACTGATTCATATCGTTATTTAAAATTAGTTTCATTCCCTAATTTATTTCGATTTCCAATTTGAAATTGTTTTGCCGCTAACTAAAATTTTGCCAAAATTTCAATTTTTTTCTAACTCCCAAAATTTCCGAATTTTTTGGTAGAGTCTCCTTTGTACGGAGGAGCTTTTGCAATTTGACAAGAGATATAAATATATATACATCGACCCACCCAGTCGAAAAAACAAAAACAGTTCATATTTCCTATTTTTATTGCGTAGGCGTACCTTTATTTAGCATTTTTATGTAAGCGGCTTATTATTTTAGCATTTTGCACGATCAAATCCATCCATACGGCTTCCCTGAACTTGTACTTACTCAATTTAAATATGTAAGTACTAAATATATGCAATTTATTAACATTTCACTTATATTCAAATAGCTAACACATAGATTTCATAAGTAATGTATGTGATGTACATTCATAAGTACATATGCAAGGTTTCGACACTAGTTTTAAATTGTTTGCATCCAAATTACATACCATTCCATTCAATTCATTTTTAAACGAAATGAACTCATATT
The DNA here is from genome assembly GCA_030765085.1 of Allium cepa. Classification (NCBI taxonomy): domain Eukaryota; kingdom Viridiplantae; phylum Streptophyta; class Magnoliopsida; order Asparagales; family Amaryllidaceae; genus Allium; species Allium cepa. The sequence continues at coordinate 734,580,087 of CM060943.1, forward strand.
CATTTCAATAGATGCAAAAATCAATTTATTAAACTTGCTATTGATTCATATAATTTTGTTTACTTCCGTTTACGTCGAACGACCAATTTTCTAATGCAATTCGACAATATTAATGTGAATAAATAACAACATAAGCTCTACAACCATTTAAATTGATTCCAACTCAATTTACACTTGATTCCATCCCGTTTTAATTTATTCACAATCTTTCCATTGCATTTTCTTTCATATCCAAAAAGTTTGATTCCAAATCATTTTATTAAACTCGTCAACCAATATATTAAATAACCATCTCACCATTTACTTAGGTTATTTATTTTCTTCAAACTATTCCACCCAAAACTTAAGTTTATTTTATTCAACCAACTTCCATTCTAAATTCTTGATTTGATTTTTCCTTGGGTCAAATCCCAATTATTTTATTAATTTATTCGATTAGTTTATTCTTTTATACATTTTTAAATTTTAATTCACATTAACAATTCATTATTGAATTTATTAATAATAAGGTCATTCAATTTATGCTTGAATTGGATTCATTTTCATCAACTAATTTATTATTAAATTAGTTCTCCCCTGGTTTAAATTCAATACTTGATTTTTAATCTCAGAATCTCTTCATTAAATTTCTTAAGTGCAACTTATTTTATAATTCAAGTTTGGATTTTTCGTCTTATTTTCCAATTCATCAAAAATATTTATTTTGGGTTTTCTATCCCACTTTTCAATTTTATAAGTCACAACTTATTATTTTACACATTTCCATTCATTCTAGGCTTGAATATATTCATCTTTTATTTTTAACTCAAGATTTACGCTTGTTTATAGCCCAAGTATATTTTATTTTATGGATTTTTAATTCTTTTATAAGTTATTCTAAATTATTTATTCCAACTTATTTCTTATCCAACTTACTTCCATTTATTAAGGTAAGAATCTAATTCCATTCAATAACACCCATAACTCAATTGAATTTACTCCAATTCAATTCTATTTAACTTAATCCTAGTTAAATCTTGTTACATACCATTCCTTCAATTCATTATTAGACGAAACGAACTCATATTCATTTCAATCACAATTTTATTTAACTTATCTCAAGTTAAATTCAGGTATATTTGCTTCACTTTCATTCACTTAAGTTAAATTTTAATTCCTAGATTAAAATTTCCAATTTCTTCTTATTAATATCAACTTTACTTTATAAGTTCAATAGTTAATCCATTTATTCATTCACAAATTAATTTTCAACCAATAAATTTTATTTCCAAACATTAATTATTTTTAGTCCATTTGAACTTATTATGCACCTTATTTTACACATTTAAATCAAGCATCATCCAATATTGAATTTCATTTCATTTGCATACCCTATTAATTAATCAGTTACTTATAAATTTTAATCTTAAAATTTTGTTTATTTAATCCAACCTGACTAATTTTTTTCTCTTCAAACTTAAGTTCAATATTCACTTTTGAAAACATATATATCTAACCAAACTATTCCTTTGCATTTTCAAAATCAACCAAATTTCTTCAAAACATTAATCCAAAACATCCTGGTAGGAATCCCTCTTTTGGAAACATGAAAATGAACACCGATGATGTCGCGATCATCATCAGAATTATTTTCCAACGACCGTAAAGAGTTCAATGCTTTTCTCTCTTTTAAAACCCTTCCAATATTTTTAAATTCCAAATCTCTCTAGATTTCAAATCTGATTCAAAAATATTTCTCAAATATATTATCTTCCCAACTTTTGAGAATCATTATCAAATTCAAGGAATCTAAATTTCCAAATTCGAAATCCTTTAAATTTATATTCAAACATTACTTTGGAATTTTATCTTATTTTAATTAGTAATCACACTATAATTTACATTTATAGTTTATATTTACAAATTTCATTTGTATATGAATTTGTTTCTAGTTTTTAATTATGGTTTCAATTCCTTATTCAATTATAAATCACATTTACAAATCCCATTTATTATTAATTTCTTCCTTAATCTTTAGTTATTATTTCAATTCTTATTCAATTATCATACAATGATAATAATCTAATATTATCACATTCTAACAACCAAACATCCATATATAACTATAACAATTTACGAAAAATCATTTCTTTTATATACAAAAATAATTTTGGGTAAAATTATTTCATTTACCATATTTAAAACAATACTGTGTCGGTTTATCTTGTTTAAGAGTTTAGAAATTCCTATCGATAATATGGCGTCCCACACATCGACTAGAATCCATAAACACTCAACCGATAAATCAACGCAATATAAAAAAACAATTTTATATTCACTAACAAATACGCACTCATATCTATTAATACTCTCAAACTCACTCTAGAGTACTTCGGACTCTATTTAATGAGTAATCCCCACCAGAGCCAAGCTTATCACCAACCTAAGCTCTGATACCAAGTGTAATGACCCGCAGATCTGTACCCCTTAGTCAACACTATTCTACATCAATCAACTCAAGATGTACAGAAATACGAACCATTTGGGTTAAAGAAGAAGAGGTAGAAGAAGAGAAAATAGAAAACAACAATAGAATCTAACCATCGCAGCACAATAAAATATAATAGGTAATAAATGATATTTACACAAAAAAACAAATATATATCTGTTTTATACATACATCATCATCATAGTACATCATCAGAGTTCAACAACATCAATAACATACAACTGGATACACAACTACTCAACATAGCGGAATATATATAAAACAAGTACGAAAATGCGCATCGTCATCCAGCTCGTCTCCTGAGCTCCACAGCATCAAATCATGTATCCTATAATACTCGGTCTGACCCGAGCATTACAGTTAAATAACACCCGAGTCAGTCTGGAATACCAGCATGAGAAAATCATACTCAAACTGATTATTAAAATTTCAAAATCCTTTAAAAACAAAAGCATCTCGTAAGACCACGCCACAAATAAACATGTCGGGATTTTACCTTACGATAGCTAAAACATTTTCTTATAAAATGCTCTGATATTATAATAGGGTCTATATACAAATACTTATTAAAATAGCCAAAATTGTTACATTAATAAATTCCAACTACTAGCCACAGAGTGGGTAATACAAACAAAACTCGTACAAGGCTCGTAGGGAGAATGGATTTCCAACTAATGACTAGGCACTGGGTACCAGCTGTCACGGTACGTGGCCTAGATCACTGTACCGAGGATCACTCCCAACCCCCTACAACATAAGACCAGGACTACCCCTTACTGGATAATCCCGAGTGAGATCACCCCACGGTTGGGATCAGCAACCACACCACTAAGCCGAAATAAAAAGGGACATCTAGACAGGGATGACCTCACCCTGAATGGGTGCTTCCCACCTAGCCTTGCTGCATAACCCCTGATTTTCAGTCATTCCCGGTTGATGAGGCTTGAGGCTAAGCGTTACCTTTTTAGAACATATCCCTTAGAATGCCCATCGTCCACCTGACGATGTTCCGAAAGCATTCATCCATACAAGTCCGTCTCGGGTTCGAACGGAACCGAATGCACTATTCCTACTACATCCATTTTGGAAGTATCCTCAGGATTAGTAGCGACTAGCCCTTGCACTGCACTGCTCCATCTTCGAATCCAAACTCGTTTCCCCATGAAACGTACAAACCGGATCGAAGTGGTTTTCGAAAAATAAATCCCGATCCCGGTCTCTTCGAAACGATCATCGCATTTGTCCAATATTAATAGTCCGTTATTTAACTATCAATTAATATTCATAAAACAACCATCAACCAATAAATAATTTCCCAAATTATTTATTAATCCCAAAAATATCTTCACAATATATATTTCCACTTTTCAAACCCTTTTCGAAAACAGTTTCAAACTATCTTCCTTTTACTGAATAAATTTCCCAAATATTTTCTATTCCCTCTGAGATCACCAAGCACAAAACTTAGATTTTTAAAATAATTTAAAAACACTTTATTGTAAATATGTTTAACGTTTAAATTTAGAAAAATTACTTTCATACCTAATTTAAAATAATACTTTAGAAATAATTAAAATAAGGTTACATTATAAATATAAACTAGTTTTTCTTCTTTAAAATACCAAATCATCTTTTAAATAATTATTACGATAATAGATTTAAAACAAATACTTACTTTAGAATTTAAAAATTTAGAAATAATAAATTTTCTAAAACGTGCTTTTTAAAACAACATTAAACTTTTATCTTATATTTAAAATTTTACTTTGAAAACGTACTTGGCTATCCAGAGAAATATACTTCTCTTCACATTCTTCCTTAATTTCCAATTCCAAACACTTGAATCAATTTCCAAATTGATTTCAAATTTACTCCCTTTTATTCCAAAATCCATTAATTTCAGATTTATTCTTTAATTATGATTTAAAATACTTTAACTAAAAATACCAATTTTAGATTTCTCAACTTACTTCTTAATCCTTTAAATAAATTTAAACTTTAAATTTTAAAATAATTCTTTATTCCTTTAAAATAAAATCACTACATTTTACAATTCATTGATTTCTGTTTACTCAAAATCTTTTCTTTTCATACTCGAAGTTATTTATTAGTATTTTAATATCACTTTCATTTCTTTTCAATTCATTCTTAATTTATTCAAATTTTCTATAATTATTTCACTTACAAATTCACTTCTTTTATTTTCTTCCCAAAATCCAATTTATATATTTTTGGTAGCTCCTTATACCCAAATATATTCAATCATACCATAGCATTCAATATTCCAACATAATTCATCATAGAATATCAAATAATCACACAGAGAATATTAAATAATTTAAATAAATGTTGAGGGATCCAGTTGGATCCCTCCAACCTGTTTTCCCTGCATCCACAGACGTTAGCACAATATAAAATACCAATTCCACTTCGAGGTGGAATAAAGCGGTATATGAGATTAAATATAATATTATCCGCTATTATGCGGCGCATAGGGTCTCATCCTCTATATAATGCGGGAAATCAAACATTCCAAGATGTAATATATACTATAATATAGCACATCAGATCAATTCAACCATTCAACCAAATTATTTTAATTTAACCATTTAAATTTAATTTAAAATTCAGCTGAGTGAGATTAACTCACATTTGGCCTAAGTTTGCCATTCACCTCAAACTCGTCTTGTTTCCGCGATTTTTAACCTTGTACAAACCAATTCACGATTTATTAATATTCGAAATATAAATCGAACCCTTAATTACCATTCAATTAAATTTTGAACTAATTTTCCTTTATTAAATCTTTTAGTAACAAAAATAAATTAAATAAGTAAATCGTACAATTTTATCACAATCCCTTATATAATTTTCTTCCAATACCTTATATAAATTTCTTGTACATATATTTAACTTTTGCATAAATAATTAATAATCCAAATTTAAATTTAAAGAAAAACTTTTTTAGATCTAGCTGTCTAATTAATTACTTTTCTTCCTACTTATTTTTCCAGTAAAACAATAATAATAATAATAATAATAATAATAATAATAATAAAACAGTAATTAATTTTACTGTTAATATTTTCCAATCTATGAATGCTTGTTTAATTTAAATAAAATAAATAGTTATATCTCACACAAACCCCTTCTCCTTCCAAGCAAACCACGATCTTAACCAAGCCCACACACGCACACGCAAACCTAGGTCGGCCTCTCTTCTCATCGCAGCCTCGATCAACTCGCCGCCGAACCCTAAAACACATCGCGCTTCACCTAAAACCTTCGACTTCGCCAGCTGTGCTCCTTCATGTGGCCACGACCAAGCATCGGCCACGTCCACCACAAGTGCTCATGAGAAACCCCTCCCTTGCAGCCGCTTCTCAGGCGCGATCGAGTTGAGGTCGCGCGCTCGATTCCTTTGATTTTTTTTAAAAGGATCGAATTTGATTCAAATCTTCGCTCAGAGGAAAAGCCGCAATTGAAAAGAGTAGCTTGAAACTGCTTTATTTCTTTCAGCAATTCGTTTATCTTTACTTTCGAACGATTTTATGGATTCGAGAGGAAGAGGTGGACGAGCTCCAATTGAAACAGATGCGAGACTCAATCCCTTTGATTTCCAAAAGATCGAGCAGAAGGGAAGTTATAAGGAGAATTCACGATTTTTAACTGGCCATTATTTATTTTCTCTGTGAATTCAACTTTGATTTTGAGGCTTGCGATGAAATGAACGAAGACGTTGTAGGATCTAGATTAACCCTAGAGGGGGGGGGTGAATAGGGTTATAGCAAATTTTCTCGATTTAAACACAGAAATAAACTGCAGAAATAAATATGCTGAAAAGTAAATCACACACAAAATTTACCCAGCTTCGGCAACCCCTGCCTACTGCTGCATTCACAGATTTCTATTAGAATTAAACAGTATCACGCTTACAAACGCTCTACTAGACTCGCAGACATTTGCTCCCGCTCACAAACACTCTACTAGATTCGCAAATATTTGCTCCCGCTCACAAACACTCTACTAGACTCGCACACCCTGCTCCCGCCTATAGAGTTTCGTTTACTCGCAAACTCTGCTCCCGCCTACAATAGAACTTTGCTTACTCGCAAACTCTGCTCCCGCCTACAATAGAACTTTGCAAACTCGCACACCCTGCTCACTGAACTAATTCTAAATAGACAATCTGATACTACCTAAACCCTAGGTGGTGATTTACAAATTCTTTGACTCGAAAAGTAAAAACAATTTCAAAAATACACGTAGGAGCAAAAATTAAAATATAAACTAGAATCCCTAATTTTTGCTCAAATTAAAAACTAAAAACCCCTATTATAAAATTAAAAACTAAACCCCCTTTTAATAATAAGGCCGACCCCTTTATCTTTCAACCCGTTCTCTTTTCCTCTTTCTACTGTAAACAATGATGGCCGATTTCTTTGTCGAATTAGGGCTTCGGCTTCTTTCGAATTAGGGCTTCGGCTTCTTTCGAATTAGGGCTTCGCCTCTGGTTTGTGATGCTCTTGCTTCTCTGATGTTCGATTGTGGTTAACTTTGAAATTGTGAATTGTTCGCAGCTGCTTCTTTTGATGACCGAGTTCGTTGAATTGCGGTATGTAATTTTACTTTTGTTTGCTGGTTTGATTGTTTGTCTTTTTCACTTGATAACTCGATGCCGATGATGTGAATTGGGATTCAGTATTTATATGAATTCGTGACACTTGAATTCCTTCGTATCAATTTGATACTTTCCTAATTCTCAATTGCCTGTTGCGCATGTCTTTCCTGATTTTGTGACACCTTGATACACACGGCTTTCCTGATATTTTTTAACTTGATAATCATGGTTTTGAATTGAGAGCGTTCGATCCTTCTTGTATAAAAAGGCAGAAACTTTCCCTTTTTAATTTGCGTTGACTTTTTCAAAGAATACAAATTTGAGTTGATCTGATGCATTTCTGTAACTTGCTTCTTTCACTTCGCTGTTTTGATTTCGTGACCATAACTGCTCTGGATTGTATAACTTGAATTTGTGATTCCATGTATCACTGCACTTCAAGTTTGTGAATTTTTCTGTACTGTTGAACTTTGTTCTCTGGCCATCTTCTCTATCACTTGGTACTGCCATGTATTTGTATAGTACCATAGCTTCTTTGTTGCACTCGAGTTAGTTCAAACATGAACTTGTTGTTTGGTTCACTGTGTCACTTAGGTGTACTTCATGTTAGATCGAATTGCACTTATTTGCTTGTACTTGTGTTCTTTATTCATTGGGCTGGCTGTTGCCAAGTTGAAATGCTTGTGATGCTTTGTCTCTGGCATTGACATTGACATTTGTGTATATGACCTGGCCAGTTGAATCATTAACTGTTCATACTTGTGATCTTCATTTGGGTTATTGATCGTGTATATTCTCGAGTTGGTTGTGCACTGTTGATTAGTTGATCTGAATTATTTGACTTGTACATGCTGTAGTGTCTGGTCTTTTCATTCATGTTGCAACTGTTCCACTGCAGTTTCATTATGACTGCGACTCCATGACTTGATCTTTGTTGAACTGGTTTTGTTTGGTCAATGCATTTACCTCAAATGTTTCACTCTGATATATATATGCATTTGCCACTGAACTTGATTCATGCAGTCTTCATTAGCTCGTGTGCTTCCAGTGTTGCCACTGTGTTTCATTTGCATAGCTGAACTTGAGTTGTCTGCTCTATGTTGTCACTTGATCTTGTTGCTGTTGCTATGCAGTTGCTATGCCTTGCTTGGTCTCTGTTCTTTGTATTCTGGTCAGTGGTGTTCATTGTAGTTGCACTGCACTTTGATGGCTGTTCATTTGTATACATACATTCTTGTATGTATATATGTGTATAGCCACTGCACTCTGTAATCTTGAGTTTGTTTACTTGGTGGCATGCATTTTTTTGTGATCTGCCTTGTTGCTTGGCCTGTCTGATCTCTGTTGCTTACTGTTACTTACTTTTTGCATTGCCTTACTGACTCGATTCATTTCATGTTTGTTGCCACTTTACCTTGTATCACTGCTTCCATTTTGACTTGGTCTTTGTTGAACTTGTCATCTTCACTCTGTTCTCTTCATGCCTGACTTGATGTTGCATACATGTTTGTTGCAGTCTCTTTTTGCTGTTGCTATCCACATTGAACTGCCTTTGATGCACTTTTGATTTGTCAAAGCTCTGCATTTTTCATGTTGCCTTGTGTTGAACCCAGTTTTAAAACTCGGGTTTGACCTTGAGCTCGTGTCGTGATTTTCAATATATTGCATATGAGTTGATTTTTGAGATTTCTTTGTGGTCTTTGGGATTTGCACTTGCACACTTGCTCTTGTTGGCTGCGTACACGAGTTGGCGAGGCAGTGCACACGTGTATGAATGTACACGTGTGTATTGCAGCCACTTATGATTACCTGTCCCTGATAGCGTTATCAAGTGTATATATCTATATGCACGACTTTGTGATGAATTCAAGTGTGAATGATGACGTACAACCCAAATAACTGAGGCAAATGATACTTTCAAAAATCATATTTCATTTTATATTGCAAAAATATTTCTTTTTCAATTTTACTGCGTTAGTGAATATTTTTGCAGATTGCTCAGATGCTGGATTCAAACTGGAATGCAGTTGAAGACAAAATACGAGTGTGAGTGATATGTAGTGAGGTTATAAATGTAAATTGAAATCGTGATGTATTCAAAAATGTATATGTATAGTGAGAGCATGAATTTGTACTATTCAGGATTGTTAATAAATATTTGTTTGAATAAAATTTCTGTTTGAATTCAAATTCAAATTCTGTGTAATTTATTTTATTCAACAAATATTTATTTAATCTATGAAAAACAAAATAGTACATTACCAAATACATTTAAATGAATATATATGTTTATTATCATCAAACAAAAACATATAAGCGCATATTCAACAATCTCCCCCTTTTGATGATAACAAACATATATTTAAGATTTTGTACTTGTGTTAAATGTATTTGATCAATGATATACTTTAATTGCTCCCCCTATTTAAATGCTTCCTCTCTACATGATGCTCCCCCTACATATATGCATACAAATAGAAATATATACAAATGAGCCTAGATGCATATGGGAAAAATTATTTGACCTTTGCTTGATTCTATTTGACAAAATCTTAACTTTTCTCTCCCCCTTTTGTTATCAGCAAAAGAATAATAGCGTGAGAGAAAAATAGAGATAAAGTGATCGATATTAATCCAACATTAAACTCAAATTGAATATAAATATTAAACTTCAATAAGAATCAAACAAAAAACATAACTACCCTTGTTAGGCGCATATTCCACTTTTAGAAATGAATGAAAGTGATGTTCTCATATAAAATCATACAGTTGAATCTTCTTGTGGCACATTTATATCAGGAATTTGAATATATACTAATCATGCATAACCGTTAGGACTTTTAAATGAGATTAGTAGTATTCGAATTTAATTTTAAAATTGAAATAAAGTATCTTCTAACCACGCATGACCGTGAGGACTTTTAAATGGGATTAGAATCAACTTGTCTATTTAAGCAATTAATTTTGATATGCGTTCCATACATGCATAACCGTAAGGACTTTTAAATGAGCATGGAAGCACATAATCAAAAATCCAAGTAATTCACCCATGCATAACCGTGAGGACTTTTAAATGAGAGTGAATACTTTGGGTATTTATTTATTATTATTTTAAAAAATGTGACACGAAAAACAAATGATTCCTGATTATAGTACCACATATCGACAAACTATATTGAATATTTGATAAACCATGGTCGATAGAAATAATGATAGATATAGAAATGGTCATGGAATCTTTACCCAACAAAATGTTTTATAATTCTTGTTTTAATTCCTAAAGAAATTTTCCAAATATACTCTCTTGAGTAATGTATGTTAAATATTAACACTCATCACCTTTTCAATCACTATTTATCTTTTTGATAATTAGTAGGGAGTCGGATTAGTCAAAATTTGTCATTTAAAATCAAATAAAAATGACTGATGGTCAAACAATTATTTTCTCGAAGGGGTTATATGAAAAAAAATTCTGCTAAATGAAAATTGTTTCAAGTGAAAAATATGCAGATATTTTCTTTGAAAAACGATGCAGCAAATGAATGTTTCAAAAATTAATCACGTTACACTAGTAATTTCTCTATCAACTATATTACCAGTGTAATCTGCATCTGAATTTTAAATTTCACTCAATATTCACTCGTTGGATGTCAAAGACCAGATTGTGAAATTTCAACAAACTATTTCAGAATGAAATTTGAAATGAAGCCATGTTCACACTCAAACAAATATCATGGTGTTAATTTCAGAAACCATAGGATAAACAATTATATTCATGAGTAATCAACAGTCAATCAACATCATAATTATTTCAAAAACAATTTCTTGAAGTTTCAACAATTTCTTAAAATCCTTTTTCACATGAATTTGAAATCGTGCAAATTTACAAGCAGTGACCAAAATGTCAAAATATATCTAAGTGTAGCATGAGTAATCAAGGATCAATAAAATACCATCATTTCACCAAACATATTAAGTTCAATGATGAAAGGATGGTTGGTCTACTTTTAAGCACAAATCAAAGTAAGAACAAGTCAAAGGAAAAATCATATCAATAAGTCAGAATTAAAGACATCACATCATTATCGCAATTTTGGCTGATTTAATTTAGAATATGGTGCAGATTATCACATTTAATATACCTTCACCTGTTTTACCTTTACTATAATTTCTCGTGATTGCCCATTGTGATTCTGTCACCTTTATACTAGGCTAAGGAACTTTGCTATGTTGCCCGTTGTGTTTCTGAAACAGCCAAAATCCAGAGAACACCGTTGTTGTTCCTTAGCCTGCCACCACACCTACACGATGAAAGATTTTTGTGACCTATTTCTAGGTCCATGATTGTTAGTGGCAGAAGCATTATGAATAAAGGAACCCTTTGGAACCCAAACTTGTTTAGTCCTTTTATTCTTGTTCCAATAGATATGAAATTTGTTTGTAGAATTCTTAGGAACCCAAACTTGTATAAATTTTGTGTTCTTGTTCCTATGACTACAATTTTCAACATGATGTCCAATTATTTCACATCTATCAAAGACACTTTTCCCTTTTGCATTATCCTTAGCTTGTGTTTTCCCAAAACCAAGTCCTTTTCTGTTGTTAGCAAAAATTTGATTTCCCAATAGCATGTTGAAAGATTTTTCGCCTCTTGAAAAGTTATTCAAAGATTTCTCAAGATTTTGGACTTTGGTTTTTAGTGTTGTGTTTTCAGTGACAAATGAGGTGCATCGATTTATAAAATCCTTTTTCCTAGTGTCAATGATTTCCTTAAGACTCAAGTTTTCTTTTTCAAGATTCTCAGAGTTATTCTTAAGTCTTGTCAATTCTGAATCTAAAACTTTACATCTTTTACATTCTAGGTTTTGAATATTTTCAAGTTCAGTTTCTAACCTAAAATTTTTACGAGCAAGTTCTCTCCTATCAGTTTTCAGTTTTTCAATTTTAGATTCAAGAGCATCGACTACTTTAGTGAGATCAAGACACATAAAAACAAGATCTCTATAGGAATACTCACCTGCCTCACTAGATTCCTCAGAGCTTGCTTCTGATTCTGATTTCTCCATAAGACACAAGTTAGCCTCTTCCGAGCTGCTATCCGAAACTTCCTCTCCTTCTTCATCATCCCAAGTTGCTGCAAAGGCCTTCTTCTTCTTTTTCTTTCCTTTGTTGTCTTTGAGAAGCGGGCATTTTGGTTTGATGTGGCCAGGCTTGTTGCAGTTATAACACGTCAGTTCAATATCGGAATTTTCGGAATCTTTTGACCTATTGCCCTTTGTTTTCTTCTTGCGTGGCTTGAATCTTGACCATCTTCTAAGATTATTGACAGCCATTGTAAGCTCTTCAATTGGATCTTTTTCATCTTCATCGCTCTCTTCTTTGCTCTTTAAGGCAATCGTCTTCTTCTTTGGTTCGGAGTTGTTGCGTTCTTCCTTTGCTTTTAGCTCAAGCTCATATGTCATCAAGTTACCAATCAACTCCTCCATGCTTAGCTTACTCAGATCTTTCGATTCTTGTATTGCTGTGACTTTTGCCTCAAAGTTCATTGGTAAAACTCGTAGTATCTTCCGCACAAGCTCTACCTCAGTGAATACCTTCCCAAGCGCTCTAGCGTTGTACACCAAAGTTGAAAAGCGTCCAAACATGTCCTTTATGCTCTCGCCTTTGTCCATCACAAAGTTTTCCTATTCATTGCTGAATAGGGCTAGAAGAGACTCCTTGACTTGAGAAGTTCCTTCGTGTGTCACCTCCAAAGTGTGCCAAATTTCCTGTGCTGTTGTACAATGAGAAATTCTATTAAATTCATTTTTATCAAGAGCACATATCAAAGCATTCATGGCTTTAGCATTTGTCGTTTTCAATCTCTTATCGTTAGCATCCCACCTATCCTTAGGTTTAGGAATCTCAGTATCACCAACGATTATAGTGGGAGGTTTATAGCCAGTTTCAATGATATCCCAAACATCATAATCAACAGAACTAAGATAGATACCCATCCTAACTTTCCAATAAGCATAATCGTTCCCGTTAAACATGGGTGGCCTAGCAATAGATTGCCCCTCAGAAAAAGCATTATTTTGTAGACTCATGACTCTAGAGTTAAATAAAAATACCAGGCTCTGATACCACTTGTAGGATCTAGATTAACCCTAGAGGGGGGGTGAATAAGGTTATAGCAAATTTTCTCGATTTAAACACAGAAATAAACTGCAGAAATAAATATGCTAAAAAGTAAATCACACACAAAATTTACCCAGCTTCGGCAACCCCTGCCTACTGCTGCATTCATAGATTTCTATTAGAATTAAACAGTATCACGCTTACAAACGCTCTACTAGACTCGCAGACATTTGCACCCGCTCACAAACACTCTACTAGACTCGCAAACATTTGCTCCCGCTCACAAACACTCTACTAGACTCGCACACCCTGCTCCCGCCTATAGAGTTTCGTTTACTCGCAAACTCTGCTCCCGCCTACAATAGAACTTTGCTTACTCGCAAACTCTGCTCCCGCCTACAATAGAACTTTGCAAACTCGCACACCCTGCTCACTGAACTAATTCTAAATAGACAATCTGATACTACCTAAACCCTAGGTGGTGATTTACAAATTCTTTGACTCGAAAAGTAAAAACAATTTCAAAAATACACGTAGGAGCAAAAATTAAAATATAAACTAGAATCCCTAATTTTTGCTCAAATTAAAAACTAAAAACCCCTATTATAAAATTAAAAACTAAACCCCCTTTTAATAATAAGGCCGACCCCTTTATCTTTCAACCCGTTCTCTTTTCCTCTTTCTACTGTAAACAATGATGGCCGATTTCTTTGTCGAATTAGGGCTTCGGCTTCTTTCGAATTAGGGCTTCGGCTTCTTTCGAATTAGGGCTTCGCCTCTGGTTTGTGATGCTCTTGCTTCTCTGATGTTCGATTGTGGTTAACTTTGAAATTGTGAATTGTTCGCAGCTGCTTCTTTTGATGACCGAGTTCGTTGAATTGCGGTATGTAATTTTACTTTTGTTTGCTGGTTTGATTGTTTGTCTTTTTCACTTGATAACTCGATGCCGTTGATGTGAATTGGGATTCAGTATTTATATGAATTCGTGACACTTGAATTCCTCCGTATCAATTTGATACTTTCCTAATTCTCAATTGCCTGTTGCGCATGTCTTTCCTGATTTTGTGACACCTTGATACACACGGCTTTCCTGATATTTTTTAACTTGATAATCATGGTTTTGAATTGAGAGCGTTCGATCCTTCTTGTATAAAAAGGCAGAAACTTTCCCTTTTTAATTTGCGTTGACTTTTTCAAAGAATACAAATTTGAGTTGATCTGATGCATTTCTGTAACTTGCTTCTTTCACTTCGCTGTTTTGATTTCGTGACCATAACTGCTCTGGATTGTATAACTTGAATTTGTGATTCCATGTATCACTGCACTTCAAGTTTGTGAATTTTTCTGTACTGTTGAACTTTGTTCTCTGGCCATCTTCTCTATCACTTGGTACTGCCATGTATTTGTATAGTACCATAGCTTCTTTGTTGCACTCGAGTTAGTTCAAACATGAACTTGTTGTTTGGTTCACTGTGTCACTTAGGTGTACTTCATGTTAGATCGAATTGCACTTATTTGCTTGTACTTGTGTTCTTTATTCATTGGGCTGGCTGTTGCCAAGTTGAAATGCTTGTGATGTTTTGTCTCTGGCATTGACATTGACATTTGTGTATATGACCTGGCCAGTTGAATCATTAACTGTTCATACTTGTGATCTTCATTTGGGTTATTGATCGTGTATATTCTCGAGTTGGTTGTGCACTGTTGATTAGTTGATCTGAATTATTTGACTTGTACATGCTGTAGTGTCTGGTCTTTTCATTCATGTTGCAACTGTTCCACTGCAGTTTCATTATGACTGCGACTCCATGACTTGATCTTTGTTGAACTGGTTTTGTTTGGTCAATGCATTTACCTCAAATGTTTCACTCTGATATATATATGCATTTGCCACTGAACTTGATTCATGCAGTCTTCATTAGCTCGTGTGCTTCCAGTGTTGCCACTGTGTTTCATTTGCATAGCTGAACTTGAGTTGTCTGCTCTATGTTGTCACTTGATCTTGTTGCTGTTGCTATGCAGTTGCTATGCCTTGCTTGGTCTCTGTTCTTTGTATTCTGGTCAGTGGTGTTCATTGTAGTTGCACTGCACTTTGATGGCTGTTCATTTGTATACATACATTCTTGTATGTATATATGTGTATAGCCACTGCACTCTGTAATCTTGAGTTTGTTTACTTGGTGGCATGCATTTTTTTGTGATCTGCCTTGTTGCTTGGCCTGTCTGATCTCTGTTGCTTACTGTTACTTACTTTGTGCATTGCCTTACTGACTCATTCATTTCATGTTTGTTGCCACTTTACCTTGTATCACTGCTTCCATTTTGACTTGGTCTTTGTTGAACTTGTCATCTTCACTCCGTTCTCTTCATGCCTGAATTGATGCTGCATACATGTTTGTTGCAGTCCCTTTTTGCTGTTGCTATCCACATTAAACTGCCTTTGATGCACTTTTGATTTGTCAAAGCTCTGCATTTTTCATGTTGCCTTGTGTTGAACCCAGTTTTAAAACTCGGGTTTGACCTTGAGCTCGTGTCGTGATTTTCAATATATTGCATATGAGTTGATTTTTGAGATTTCTTTGTGGTCTTTGGGATTTGCACTTGCACACTTGCTCTTGTTGGCTGCGTACACGAGTTGGCGAGGCAGTGCACACGTGTATGAATGTACACGTGTGTATTGCAGCCACTTATGATTACCTGTCCCTGATAGCGTTATCAAGTGTATATATCTATATGCACGACTTTGTGATGAATTCAAGTGCGAATGATGACGTACAACCCAAATAACTGAGGCAAATGATACTTTCAAAAATCATATTTCATTTTATATTGCAAAAATATTTCTTTTTCAATTTTACTGCGTTAGTGAATATTTTTGCAGATTGCTCAGATGCTGGATTCAAACTGGAATGCAGTTGAAGACAAAATACGAGTGTGAGTGATATGTAGTGAGGTTATAAATGTAAATTGAAATCGTGATGTATTCAAAAATGTATATGTATAGTGAGAGCATGAATTTGTACTATTCAGGATTGTTAATAAATATTTGTTTGAATAAAATTTCTTTTTGAATTCAAAATCTGTGTAACTTGTTCTGTTTGAATTCAAATTCAAATTCTGTGTAATTTATTTTATTCAACAAATATTTATTTAATCTATGAAAAACAAAATAGTACATTACCAAATACATTTAAATGAATATATATGTTTATTATCATCAAACAAAAACATATAAGCGCATATTCAACAGACGTGATATAAAGTTGAAAGAAGCGTGTTGCAGAAGGGAAGCTACAGTGCTTCTGAAGTGAAAGAAAAACGACGATGTGAAATTATTTCAACTGGTTGACGAGAATATAAATATATATTATTTTGAATTCAAATTTGAATACAAATTGTCTCGATTTACGTAGCCTAAAATCACGAACTCCTATCGAGGCGTGCCGCTAGGTGTTTATAACGTTATACCCCTATTCCGAATGCAATAGAAAAGGTTTCGAGTCCTAATTTGATCGTATGAAGAAGATTGCCTTTTGAACCCAGTTCTTATATTAAATTTCGATTTAATTTTCAACGCGTTTACTTATCGTACAAGCACACAAAAACTCCGATCAATACGAAATTTGAAATCCGATAATAATTCAATATTATGGACCTAATGGAACTGGTTTCGTCGAATTCCGAGACTGTGCCTTGGAAGGCTATTTTTAAATTCAATTTAAACGATATATTATTAAAACTGAACGAATCACTTCCAATTTCAATTTAAGAGCTTTTATTATCTTCAGAACTATCAATGTAAAATTCACCAGCCTTCAAATTATTTTCAACGGGCTTAAAACTCAAGATTCAACATTTTACCCAACTTCAAATTGTTTAATTTAATAATTTAATTATCAAATAAATAGTGATATTTGGAATTCATGTTAAAAATTAACTTTTAAATATTTAAAATCAATTAAATATTCCAATTTTAAATGCTCGAAAATTTCGAGTCGTCACAATATTACACCAGTAATGTAGATTTATATAATTGTACTCTCCTTTTAAAGCAACTCAAATATATTCAATTAATTACTTAACAAGTATGTTTGGATTTATTCTTGTAATTAATCCTTGAACTTAGTTTCAAAAATAGGTGTAAAAGCGAAATGCATGTTATGGTAAACAATCCATATTTTCTTCATTTTATCTATTTCTAATAGTTTATATATTAATTTGGGCTAGAAAAATCTACTTGACACAATGGAAAAGTCATATTCCCCGAATTCCTCCATTTGTAACAGTTTACAATTTTGTTCTTTTATGTAAAATTATATCGTTATCCTTATTAATATTTTAATTTGTTATTAAAATTTTCGGGATGTTACAATAATTTACATATGTTCTCTTCATCAACACTATATACTTTTAGGATATATGGAGTTTGGTGTCGGTCAAAACTCCGATAAAATCTACATTTAACTTGATTAACACATAAACAAAGTCCTTGGTTCAATAATAATATTTATTATTAAACAGTCTACTCTGGCCAAATTTTTTGACTTTGAGTTGACTATAGTTAATAGTGATACTAACCTCATACATCATGATGAATTCTCTATTGTATAGTGTTTCACGTCCAACTTGACTCGTGTTGATAATTTGGCTCCACGAGAAACTGAACAAAAAGCTGCCAAATAGGCCTACTTCCTACACGTACCAATTGAAGTTTTTTGAATTTTTATCAAAAGGAACAAATTTATTCGGATTTATCCAATTGAGATATTCGAAAATCCCATGTACTTAGAAGTCACTTATTCTATTATATATATATATATATATATATATATTTCATCTGAAATAGGATGCTTCTATTCAGACCCAACTATAGTTCCTTGATAGTCACAATGCAATGATTGAACTATAATCAAAGTGGATTACCATGTTGTAGTTCCATGGTACTCTCAAGTTGAGAGAACCGTGCACATCGTCACAATGAGATTTTACATTTGACCTAGTGGTTATCAACCAACATATAAAACTCCTGGACAAGTTATTCCATAGTTATCCAATAAGTATGAGTACATAACTCCTTAGTGCCCCAACCACCATGAGTAATCCACTATCTAACATTTGGAGAGTGTTACGTGCTCCGGTCTAATCGGATATATCGATATTCTTTCTTAAAACATCTTGAACGTGAATATTAAAAACAAAATGTCATCTTGCATTATGATTAATACCCAAAATTAGAAAATTGTAGTTATAATCCCATCACATTTTACTTAAGTATTTTCTTGTTAATATACTTTAAATTAATTACTTAATTAATCATACCATAATATAAAAAACGTATAAGGAAAACAAACACCTTTATTACGAATAAAATTGATTATTATATCAGATAATTTACAATAAATTACATAATTGCCCTTGGTGTATACCTTTATCTTTCTCGTATCCTTCATATTTTAAAGTATCATCTAGGTTCTATTTTTGAAAGCCTTCTATTTTCGTTCACATCCTCCTTGTAATTGCATGCCTACCTTGATACTTGGTAAGGATCCCATAGATCGTAAGTAGACAATTGGTTTATGTATCTTTTTGAGTGATTTTCTTATATCCTGGAAGAGTAAAAAGAAATTCGTCATTTCTTATTCTTCAATTGCAGCAAAGTATAATGTTTTTACATCCATTACTAAAAAGATTGTTTAGTTATGTTAGTTACTTGTGGATATGGGGGGGGGGGCTGCCTCTTTCTGATCCTACTACTATGTGTTGTTATAATAAGAGAGCTGTTCAGATTTCTTATAGCTAAATCTTTAATGAGCAGACCAAGCATATGGAGACTGATTATCATTTCACGCATTACCATTTTGAGAAAAACATAATTATTGCACCTTTTATTTCCTCTTCCATACTGATTGTTGAGGTCTTTACTAAGTCACACTTAGTTTTTTGCTTTCATATTTATTTGGCAAACTCTCCATGCTTATATCCCTTGAATTGTGAATTCGAGGGTAATATTAATAAATATTATTATACGTTAAGAAAAGTCAAGGATATTTCAATATTTAGATTTTTCCATATTACTATAGTTTCTTATTATTCAATTACCTAGGCTTAAAGTAGTGTAGCTGCTAGTACTAAACATGAGTTCTATAACAGTTACGACTAATAAATAGGGTTCTACACTTATGGTTGGCAATAGAATCGAGAATCACAAACTTGAATCGAACCGCCTTAGGAAGATATGAACCCGAACCGAACACAATGAGTCTCGGGTCGGATCTGAATGATGAAAAATACCAGAAAGACCCAATCAAACCAACCTGAATCAATTCGACCCAAAAGACTTGACCAGAAAACGTTGAAATATATGTTAGGATTGTGCAATATACCTTAGAAGGGGTGAAATGGGTATTTAAAATATTTTACAGAGACACAAATAAATAATGTGGAAACGTAAATGCGAAAAGTAAAGAATGCACAGATATACCCAACTTCGACCACTAACCCATTAATACCTACTGCTGCCCTTAAAGTTACTACTAGAATTATATATATTCTAATGCTTATAACAATATAAAATCGCATTGCCTACTGACCTTAATATACTAATCCTATGCCTAGTAATCCTACATGAACTCGATACCCTGATATTAATCCCCGACCTACAACACATAGCTTAGTAGACAAATCTAGAGTTCAAAATTGAAAAAGAAAATTTAAAAAGTGCATTGAAGAAAATATGCTAGTGTAAATAAATAAACTATGAAGGGCTTGTGGAAAGAGATATCCTTTTAAAGCAAGGTTGACCAAGTCCCGTACTCAAACAGCTTTCTCTCTCTTTTCTTTTGAAAATATATAGCCTCCTCTTTATTTATCCAACAAGCAGTTTTTTTCTTCCCACTTCGAAAAAATCAAAACACCCTTCAATTTAAAATATTCCTTAAAAAATATTTTTTACAACCTATTGGATTATAATGTGGATCCCATTGTCGTATATCTAACTTTAAGGATCTATTACAAAATTCTTTTAGAAAATAGTTTAGCCCTACCGAGTACAAAAGGACCGTCAAACTATTCCCGTCAGGATTCCAGAAAGCCATCAAACAATGTTACAAGATCCAAATTTTTTCACTGCCTTGATTAAGCCAAGAATACAGATGTAAATATTTCTGATAATTGCCAAGAAAGAGTTGTCAGAGTGGAGAAGAAGAAGATGATTTAATCACAAGATTGGATGTTAAATGAAAGGGTTGGTACTCCTTATATCACTATGCTACAAAGTGTATCAAACAACAGTGATCACACAACATAAGGCAGATTTCCTATTGTCCAACTTTTTCACACAACACATGGAAAAATCATCTATTGTGCAACGATCCACCTTTTTGGATGATTTAAATGGACAATAAACAACAGGTGTCTAATTCAAACAATTCAAAACGGAGGATTGTTGATGAGCTAAATAAGAAAATAAAAGAAAAACAAAATATAGAATCTCACTGTGGATTGACAAAATATAATAATCAAATATATAATTCACGAAGCTATTTTACAAATAACATTTGATTACACTTTACAATACAAATCAGAGTTATATTGCAGGAGTAAACAAATAATGCAACGGAATAATTATAATAAATAGCAATAATATACTGAATCTTCGTCCTCTAGAAAATAGTCTTCAATTCACTAAAAAGATCAGATTGACCCGAGCGTAATGAAAAGACAAAACACTCGAGTCATAACTAAAAGATCTTATGCAAATTAAACTAAAATTAGATGAAATAAGGAATGCAAATAACTACATTTTTGAAGATTTAAATTTTCTAGAAAAGTTATTCTTTCCATTTTCAAAATATAATACATGTCATAATAGATCCATTCTACCAACCTACAAATTTACAGAAAAAGTCCCAATTAAATTTCATAGTTCAAGAGATTTGATTTATAAAAATGTTCTAAAGTTTCAACATTCAATATGGAAACTTCCCAATGTTTCAAAATTTAGTTTTGAAAACTTTCAAATATGGTAACGACGCTTTATTTCTCAAAAATAATTTTTATGGTTCAAATAGTAAATCTAAACATACTAATTTTTCTCTCATGTAAATATGAAATTTATGGTTTCATATCTTATTCAGTTTTCAAATAATCAATATGAAAATTTATATGATTACAATAAACTATAGGATGATAACAAGGATATATCAAAATAAACGAACAAATAAACATTCGATCACAATAGCATCCATCACAACATGCAATCAACATTCAAATCAACCAATTCAACAAGCCAACCAATTCAATAACATTTCACAATAATTATTAGTTATCACATATTGAAGCTTAGGTATTCAAATTAAATATAGATTAAAATTCCAAATCAACAATAAAAAATTTATCATTAAATGACCTGCTTTAACTTGCAATAAAATTTTAGTGCTTCGTGAGTGAGTTTAAACACTCACCTTATGGACTTTCCTTTTCTAGTCGGATTTGGATCCGCTACTACTACCTTCTTTTGATTTGCAATCTTAATCTTCCCTTTTTTTATAGAAAGTTTTGAAAGAGAAAGAAAAGTTTGTATAGATCTATTTGAAGAAAAGGATTTGGAAAAAGAAGAATGTTTGGAAAAGAAGAAGAAAATTTAAAGAAGATGAAGAATTGAAAAAGAAAAGAAAGCTTTAAAAAAGAAGTAGAAGATTTGAAGAATAAGAAAAAGCAAGCTTTGAAAAAAGAAAAAAGAAGAAGGAGATTTGAAGAAGAAGAAAAAATGAAGAATGAGATAAATGAATAGAGATAGAGAGAGAAAAAATAAGATGGAAGTTTGTTTGTAGAAATGAAGCTACAGAAGATGAGATTTGAAAAATGAAATGAGGCCATATGATTGAAGATGGAAACAAATGAAAAGCTAATAAAGTATATATAAATAAACTAGGAATTGAAATAAAGTAAAAATATGAACAACCTTAAAATGGTAATATTGAAAGAGGTAAAGTAAAGGAATAAATATATGCATAAAGATAAAAATAAATCTTCCGTTCTTTAATATGAAGCTTAAGAAGAAAGAGTTGCTAATGAAAGGAAGCTACAAGAACTAATAGTGCATAAACAAAATAAACTTCAGAAACGAAGAATGGTAAATGCTAATTAGATGGCATGAATATCAATTTGGAAGTTCACATTAAAAATGGAAAAACAAAAAGGAAAAAAATTCAAGTAAAGCACTTGAAAAGAGAAAACGAACAAATGAGAAACAAATGAAAAGAATGAGGCGATTATTAATTAGAAATAAATCTAATGAGGTTATTATTAATTAATAAGAAACAAATGAGTAATTTAATAATTAAATGGACACTCAAGTGGAGGCTACGTCAAGAACTTGAAAATGAAAAGAGAGAGCATGGCGTGATAATAAATGTAACGCAAATGAAGGCACTGCATATATCCTATAAACAAACTTTTGGGGTCCAAATTCCAAAACTTAATCCAATTAATTCATATCCATAAACCCAAATATACACATATTTATGTCATTTAATCCCATATTAAAACATTCGTTTTATGTTAATATATGTGCACACTGCATTAACACAATCAATCAATTAACAGTCAATCTTTCTATTAATCAACCAATCAATCTATATATTTATTTACGTTACTCAATCCAATTTTATAAATGAATGCATATGTATCTATCTGTGCACTATAAAAATGATTTGCTTTACTTTTTTAATTACTGTATTAGTCATATTAATGCAACCAATTTACAAGTTTTAACCATATATAAAATGGAAATATAAATATATGTGAACATATATTATGTACAACTATTAATACAAGTTAATTCTAATTGATTCTGCAATATTTACACAACCATGAACCCTTTGATATATTTAAAAATATGAATATTAATGTGTGTGTGTGTGTGTATAGACCATTCTAAAAATCTTCCAAAATCATACTTATTCAAAATGAAAGTTTTATTTTTATATGTCTGAAAACATGCAATTATCTTAATCAAAATGTTCATTCCATATTGACACAGAATGCAAGTTCCTATATTACCTCATTCATTACACTTTCATTTTTGTTTCCTTTTAATTGAAACATTTCAATTAATCTAACTGCAATTCATTTCATTAGTAATTTAAAACAATAAAACACTGTTTTCTTTTTATTTATACCAATTCAAACATGTTTTACAAAATTTCGTATACAACAAAATTTATACACTATTTAGAAAGTTAATGTTTTATCTTATTGAAAATCAACTTTACCAAGATGCATTTCAAATAACTACTCATATTATTCTTTCATTAGAACATTCACTCCATCCTTTATTCAAATTCAACATTTGTTATTCCTATTAGAGACAAACATACAATTTATTCTTTTCAATTCAAAGCTTAAATTTCATTAAAATGTTTATCTTAATTTAATTTAAAATGTAAGTTCTTTTGTTTAACTTATTAATTAAAATGAACTTGCATTTTCTTTTCAATTAAAGGATTCCAAAAACTCTTATTGCGGTTTATATTTAATATTAGATTTCAAATGAATTCTCCTTATACCACAACTGTTTTCTATTCATTTCATATACTCCAACATTTATTTATTAAATTATTTCATTCTTATATTAACATCTATTATTAAAATCAATGGAATTTGCATTCAAACAATTATTAAAATAAATTGAATTTACACTAGTAATCAATTACATTAAATCACATTATTAAATCATATTCTAATTGTTTTCTTACTAACAAATCATAAATTTCTAATTTTATACAATGTTAAATCATAAAATCTTATTAAATTCAATATTTTAATTATCGGAAAAAATACGGGTCGTTACACTCTCCCCTACTCAAAACTTTTTGTCCTCGAAAAGGAACGAGAAGGAATTAAGAAGCATAAAATAACCTTATTCAGTTAATCAATTTATAAGCAATTAAATTTTCATAATTAAATATTTTAAATAAAATATATTAATTAATAAATTAAATCTTCATATTCAAGTTTATTAAAGTTTGAAAATATTTTCACTTCATAAAATTTTCTAAGTCTTGAATTCATGAAAAATTTCGGCTGAGTCTCCTTTGTACGGAGAGGTCCAGAAAAATAATAATATCAATAATTATAATATATGCATCATTTTTCAAAATAAGATATCCCGAACCATTGGAAAACAAAATAATATCACTATAAAACCATAATCCGAAAACGTACCTATTTGTTGGGCAAATACGCTTTATTTATGAAACCAAAAGTAGTAGCTATTGCTTTCATAAACATGTATTTCACTTATATAATCCAAAATAGTGAGAACTTTATTCAAGCGAAATATTTAGTTGTTTTCAATTTGCAACAAAATCAAATCAATAAAAAACATATACAAACAAACAATACAACCATTTATGCAATCAAAGAATCCATCGTACATCCATAGTAACCAAAACCAATGGTTTGTTTAGTTAGGAAATTTTTAATTGTGCAAGGTGATAAATACCCATCAAGTGTGCCCTACGCTCAACAGCCTTGGATGATTAATCAATAGATTATCCATACAACCTTAAACATTAGAAGTATCCTTTCCAAACATCGCATGAGCCAAAACAACCAATAATTTCAACACATAATTTGAGTTTATTCAATTAGTTTCTTTCTACCTCACTTGCCTTTTTTTATTTTCATTTATTCATACAATGTCTTTTCCATGAACTTACATAATTATTTCACATTCAATATCTAAAATAATCAAAGAATTCATTATTTAAGTATTACATACTTTTCACATTTATTTACTTGTAATGTTTGATATCCATTTAACATTAATATTCATCAGTAAATCATTTCATTCATTTTCTTAAGTTTATAATCATTTACCTAAACTGTATCCACCATTTTACTATTTAATTATAAGCATTTCACAAAACTAACTTACGTTTATAACATTTGTTGTACATCAAAATTCTTATTTATACAAATAATTCCATTGAGCACTTTCATTACTTAAGTTTTACTTATATAATATTCTAGTACATATTCCTATTTAACATTTTTACTTTTATATTTTGGTTATATATATGTTTTATAGAATGAATTTGAATGTTACACAATTTTATTTTATTCACTTTAGTTAACAAAATGTTCAATAATTATATCTTCTAAATTTATCATATTTACAAGTTATTTTCAATTTCTTATATATTTAATTAATCACTTAGCATCCAATTCCTTAATTTCAATTTAGAAATTTCCAACTATTAATATAGTCAAGATTCCCTTCATTAAAATAATTAATATCTTTAATTTATATAAACTTAAAGAACTAATGCCGGGATCATTTCAAATTATATGAATTTTATACACACACACACACACACTCGTAGCTTTTATATATCAAATCATATTTAGAAATACAAAATTAGGATTTGTTTATCAAAACTAATGTGCAATAAAACTATTACAGTGGCCTTCCCACTTTGAAACTCAAAAATGAACGTCGATGATGTGTGTACTCATCACCGAAATTACTTTCTAGCAACAAAAGAGGGGAGTACATAACTTATTTTCTTTTTAAAAATTCTTTTAAAATATTTCTGTCAAATCACATTTGAGAATCTTTATCTGAAACACTTCCAATCAATACTAGTATTATATTTCAAAGTCACTTGAAAAACAATTTCAAAATCCCAAAACTTGAGTTCTCAAATTTCCAATTAAATTCATTTTATTTATAAATCCTATTTCGCAATCAATATTTACAAAGTTTCACTTCCTATCAAACAAATATATCACATACAACTATTAGTACTTCGAAAACATGTAATAATTTCAAAAACATACTTCGAAAATAGCAATTTCAATTTATTTTTCAAGCATATTACTAAAATAAATTTTCCAAATCATTTGATATCATTGAAATTATACATTCAAATAAATTCATATAACTTTACTCAAAATATTTATTTGAACTTCATTTGCAAATCAATCATCTTTAATACTTTGCAAAATTCAACGGTATAATTTCTTGCTTCATTTATAAATACCATTTAAATATCTTAAATAACATCTTTATAAATATATGTAGACTATTTGAAAATAATTATTTACATCATTATTTATATTTAAAAAGAGTTATTGAAAACCTTAAATCCATTATTTAAAAAATTATTAGCTTTAAATCTCAAAATACTTTTCAAACATCTTAATAAATCAATTATCAATGATCATTAGATTTAAAATATATTTATAATATACTTTATCAAAATATTTTTATACCTCAATGTTTTAACAATTTTATCCTCGTTCTTGCAGACTCTAGCCATGCGTTGTTTAGGTGCAAGGCTGGACTTCTCCAAGTACTTAGTAGGCCTGTTTCAATGCCTAGTGAAAGTACTTAAAAACATTAAAAATAGATATAGAAAATACATTCCCCCATGGAATGCGGTTACGCAATGGTTACGCCGCTATCCCAGTAGAATCACTTGTAACTATAGGCATCCCGCCCCTTGAATTACGCCATGGTTGATAGATCGCAGCTACGCAATGGTTACGCCATTATCCTAGCGGAATCACTTCTAGCCGTAGGCATCCTGCCTTAATTTGCGCTATCCAACAATATCAAATGAATATAATAAGTGATCCACTAAAAGGATCCGATAAATGACCCACCAAAGTGATCCGATAAATAACCAACCAAAGGGATCCGATAATGTCCTACCAAAGGGATCTGATAAATGACCCATCAAGGGGTCCGATGAAAGGTACTTTCCATATCATTTACTTAAAAATATATCGTACTATATATAATACCCATTCAAAATCATTACTTCAAATATTGTACTTATATAAACTCGATTACATATAAGATTTCATTTTCAGATAGAGTCTTTTCAAAATCAACGGTTTTCAAAATCACCATATACTTGCATATAAGTCCATCTTATATAAGGATCAAAATTTTCCCAAAATCAATTACGCTGCATGAAGAGCCATATGAGATTGAACTTCTTTGCTTTATAAAAGGTTTTGAGTTTAGAATAGTTTTGTATATAAAAATCATTCTATGAAATAGTTTTGTATATTAGTTTTGTAAAATAGTTTGTAAAATAATTTTGTAAATAGAATAGTTTGTAAAATAGTTTTGTAAATAGAATAGTTTGTAAGGTAGTTTTGTATATAATATAGTTTGTACATAAAAAAGAATAAAATAGTTTGTTTAAGAAAATTAAAAGAAAATAGTTTTGTAAAATGGTTTTAAATTAAAAGTACTTTTGCTTGAAAGAAAATTTCCTATTTAAATACAAAGATATCCAACCCAACAACTTTCAATTTCAGCGTCAAAACATACCAATAACATTAGAACATAAGATGTACATATGTCATCGTTTCGCAAAATCACATTCGATCGTTCGCTCGATCGCACTAGTTCACTTTCGAACTAGTATTGTAATGATCCAGATTTTTTATCGTCCGATTTTGAATGTTTAAATGATTTTAAATATTTAGTTGGAACTGCTTTTGAGTATGAAAATTTGGATTTTGTTTATAAAATAAATTCAGAATTTTAAACATAGCGATTTATTGGATAATTTAACTATTGAATTTAATAATTAGATATTGGTTAAACTATTGTAACTTGGGTTTAAGCTCAATAAAAAATAATTTAAGGGCTTATAAAATTTATATTAATAATATCGAGATAACAAAACCTTTAAAATTAAATTTATAAGTGATTTGTTCAGTTTTAATAATATACCGTTTAAATTGGCGTTTGAAAATAGTGACCTGGGACATAGTCTCGAAATTCGACGAAACTAGTTCCATTGGATCCGTAATATTATATTTTTATCGGATTCCAAATTTCGTAGCTTTTAGGCTTAGCATTTAGTCGTACGACGTATAAACGCGTCGAAACTTATATTAAAAATTTAATATAATAATGAGGTTCAAAAAGCTATCTTCTCCATACGATCGAATTAGGACTCGAAACTTTTTCCATTGCGTTCGAAATAAGGATAGCGGCACACCTTGATAGGAGATCAAAATATTAAGTTGCGAAATTGAGATGATTTAAATTTAAATAATTTATTTTATGTTGATTGGTCAAAAGTTTATTCATATCAGTAACTTTCTTTATGTTCATAGCCGCCAAGGATTTTATATTACCCATTCAAACACGCTACGTTCACATCTCCTCCACCCTAATAATTCACACAAATGTACAAAGCAGTGAAAAAAAATAAAATGAATGAAACTGTGCCCTCCTCTCTCTTCTTCAGTATCAAATCGAAAAAAAGGGAATCATATTATAATCGCACATTCCTATCTTCCTCCTTGGCTCAATTCGCGTATTCGAATTCATATAGAAATCAAATGAGATAAATCGCGTACTGGAGACGAGGTATTTTGATCGGCAGGTGGTATTCGCGAGGGGAATAGAGTAAGTCGCATGCATGGCCGTGAGGGCGAGGGAGGAGCCACGGCCGTGGAAATGCTTGGTGATGGTGCAGCAAGGGTGGACGCATCGATTGTGGAAGAGGTGCCTTTGGTTTCAATCGATTTGAAAAAAAAAGGAAGAAACGAGGGTATTGTGACTTTTGTGGCTCGGCCTGTTGCGTGACGTGAGTTGTGAGGTCAGGGTGGAGAAGTTAGGTTTGTGAGGAGTGGAGCACGAAGTTGCAGCTGGAGGAGGAGCAGTCGATGACCAAGATCGGCCAGGAGTGGACTCGAGTTGACTGTTGTTTAAAGTGGAAGAGGTATATTATGTTATTAGGTTTAACTATATAATTAGTTATTTAAAAAATATATATGTAAATAGATAAACTAATAAATTCACAATTTATCCATACGAGGTCGAATTCAAGTATGGATTTGTGCATCGGATTCGTGGTGACGTAGAGTACATATAAAATTGGAACGGATTGCAAAAAATCAAGGTCAGAAAATTCTCACTCTTTTGGATTTCCAATTCAATTTTTAATAGTTAAAATGAATACCAGATGCTTGGCTAAATTTATAAAAATTATTATCTATTGAATGTTATATATTAGTATTGAAATGATATTCCCGCATATTATAGCGGATAAGACCCTATGCGTCTCGCGTAATAGTGGTTGACCCAATATACCGCGACATCCCCCTCGAAGTAGGAATGGTATTTTATTGTTATCTAACATTTGTGGAAGCAGTGAAAAAAGGTTGGAGGGATCTAACTGGATTCCTTAAATATATTCGTATTCTTCGTATTTATAAAAATGTTGGATTATTGTGTATTGTAAATTTTCAAAAGTTATAATGGCATGGAAATTAATTTTGGTTATATTAAGTACCATGAATATTATTTTAAAATTTTAAGGAATTAAAGAGAGATTTTAATATAAAATATATATATGTCGAAACTTAGGATTATTTAAAAGAGGTTGATTTAAATAAACAATAATGGATTTTTTATTATATTAAATAATACAGAAAAATATTTTAAACGAAAGATTTTAAAATAAATTATATAAGGATTTTTTTTAAAAGGATGGACTTTAAAATGGTATTAGGAAAATATGGAAAGAATTGGGAATCGATATTAAAATTGATTGGTAGAAATAAATGAATTTTTTAAGGAATTGAATTTATAAAATGAATTTTTAAAAATGAGATTAATTTTAGATAACCCAAAGGAGCTATAAAAAAAATTTATAAACGAAGTTTATAAATGAAGGAAGAGATATCGGATGACAAATTTCGAAATATAAATTTACGGAAAGAATTTGTATTGGAATATGGAAATAGGATGAAAAAAATAGTAGATAGAATTTTTAAAGGAGATGGTCAAGGAGACCAATATGGAAGAAATGTGATGAATCAAGAGGGGTTATAGATTGGGAATTTGGTTATCCGGACTTGAAAATAAGTTTTTAAATAGTTAAGTTTTAAAAAAAAAACTATAGAAACTTTTATTTATTGAACTATGAAATTTTATAGTTGTTTGGTATTGAATACTTCTGAAAAGAATTTTTAAATACTTGATATTTATTTTAAATAGAATGCTAACTTTTAAATCTACTTTGGAAAGTGATATTATAAAAGGTGTTTTAATATTTTAAATAATTATTTGAATGTCTTAAAAATAAATTATTATTATTTTCTTTAAAATACTATTTATATATATAGGGTTTTGAAATGTTTTAAATTTATTTATAAACCTTCTTGGAAGCCTTGAAAAGAGTTATTCGGTGAATATGATTTATAAGAAAATTCTTAATGGAATTGGGAAGAAGAGTATGAAAATTTCTGAAGAATTTAAATAAAAGTGATCTTCAAAGAATGAGAATAGAATTCATAAAGAAGTACAAAGGAAATTGAATTATAAGAAAGCATAATTGGTTTTGAAAATACTAAGGGAATTAATTAAAAAATTCCAAAATTTATAGAATTCATATGGAACGAGGTGGAAACTTACAAATAAAGGTGTAAATGGATTTTTGAGAAAAGGAAAGGGAATAAACGGAATATTTTCCAAGTGTTGAATATAATGTGAAGTAGAGAAAATATTCTAAGTATTGCGAAAGGTTGGAAATGTCATGTGAAGATAAAAAGGGACTTGAAAACTGTTTTTCAAATGTTGAGGAACTGAAAGTAATATCTTATAAAGATATTTTCAAATAAATTTTGAAAAATTTGTAATAAGGCCTGATGATTATTATGGATGTATATTGATAGTTAAATAACCGACTATCAAGTTTTGGCCAATTTTAATCGTTTCAAAGAGACGGGGATCTGATTTGATTATCCGAAAACCACTTCGATCCGGTTTGAACGTAATGAATGAATACCGTGAATATGATGAAGATGGTGATTTGGTTTGTTCAGACCTAGGACAACTTGTATAGACGAATGCTATCAGAACATCGTCATTGAAGGATGATGAGCATTCTAAATGAATGTGTTGTTTAAAAGGTAATCATAGCCTCAAGCCTCATTAACCGAAAATGAATAAAACATGGGTGATGCAGCAATGCTAAGTGGGTCGCACCCAAGTAGGGTAAGGTTACCCCTATCTAGAGTCCCTTTTGTTCGGCTATGTGGTGGTTGCTGATCCCAACCGCCTGGCATTCTTATTTGGTCTATCCATGTTAAGGGTATGCTAGTCTTGTGTAGCTGGGCATCCCAAAGTGGTCCTCGGTACATTGTTCTAGAGGTGTACTGTGACCGGAGGTACCCTAGCAGCCTAGTCATTCGATGGAATTCATTCTTCAATAAGCACCATATGGTTTTGATTGTGCCCAACTATGCTAAAACGTGAGATGCAAGCATTTCAGCCACTTTCTATTTACTTTCTATAAACACTATTATAATATCAGACGGATTTGATAAAAATGTTTTGATTATCGTTAGGTAAAAACCCTTCGTGTTTATTTGTGATGTGGTCTTTCGAGATACCTTTGTTTTCAAAGGATTTTGGAAAAGTTAATAATTCAAATTGAGTGTGTTTTCTCAAGCTGGTCTTCCAGATTGACTCGGGTGTTATTTATTTATAATGCTCGGGTTAGACTGAGTATTACAGATTCAGATTAAATGCTATGGAGCGCAGGAGACTAGCTGGAGGAGTTTCAAACCTATTTTTCGTACTTGACTTATATCCCACTGTATAATGATAAGTTATATAACTATCCAGTTTGGTGTATTGATGGTTGTACACTTACGATTTTAAGTGTATAGACAGTTACAGATTCTTTTATATAGAATCGCCTATTATATATTATATTTGTTCCCCTGCGATTGCGAGATTCTATGTTGTTGTTTCTATTTTTCTTCTACCTCTTTCTTCTTCTTTACCCTAATTATTCTCTCTTTTGTACACTTTGAGTTGAACGAGGAAGAATTATTATCAAATCAAGGGATACGGAACTACGGGTCGTACATTTGGTATCAGAGCCAAGTTAAGCGAGAACCTTGGCTTTGGTGGGGATTACTCATTAGAATAGAGTCGGTAGTACTGAAGAATGAGTTTGAGTGTATTAATAGATATGAGCGTGTATTTGTTAGTGAATATAAATTATTTGGTGTTGACTTATCGGTTGGGTGTTTATAAATTCTGGTCAGTACGATCTGGACAACTATATCGATAGAGATTTCTAAACACTTAAACTGGGCGGACTGACACAATATCTCTTTAAAAAACGAGTAAATTAAATAATTTTACCCAAACCATATTTTGATATAAAAGAAATAATTTTCTAAAATTATTATATATATTTGAAGTGTTTAGATGATGATATAATAATCGAAACAAGATTATAAATAGTTTATATAACCAAATGGACATCGTATAAATATTGATTATACAATTGGGTTAAAAACTAAGACTTGATTAAAACCAAAATTTGAAAATTTAATCCGGGATTTATGAAATGTTTTCCAAAGTATTTTGGGACAAATAATAGTATTATTATTTGAATATATTTTTGAATAGAAAAATGTTTTGGAAGGATGTAGCATGAATTCATTTCGGTCACTAGAAAATAATTCTAGGTGATGATCGCGACATTATCAATGTTCATTTTCGAGTTTCTAAGTGATGGATTGCCACTGTGGTCATTTTTTTTGGATTGTTTAAGGAAAACAAGTTTGTTTTGAAAATTCCGAAGGAGAATTATTTTTGGCTGGAACCAAATGAATTTTTAAAATTCCAATGGAATGCTTTGTTGAAATGAAGGATTATATATAATTGATTTCAAAGTGATTTTAAATAAGTGCCGGGTGTTTAAAAATTCCGAAGTCCTTATTAAAATAATTTAGAGATCATCAAGAGATAAGTTATAAACTTATAAATGGTGAATGATTTTGAATAAAAACATGGGGATTGAATTTTGGAATTAAAATTAAAAGTTAAAAGGTTAAAATGAAATTTAATTAGATTAAGTTGAAGAAATTAAATTTTTGAAATTTAATTAATGGTGATTTAAATGAAATAAATTAGTGAAGTAGACTAGTTAAGTGGATTAAATTGGAATGTGAATGAATTGAACTGGAAAATAAAATTTAAATTGAATTGAGAAATAAAATTGAATTGAATTGAATTTAACTTAAACTAAATGATATATAATCTCGAGTTAAAATAAAATGTGTATATATTCGTGCATACAATTGATGGAGAAGTGAAAAATAAGTTGTTTGATTTATGAAAAGTTAAAAATTGAAATAGGAAACACAAAATAAAATTGTTTGATATTTTGGTGAAGGAAATAAAAATCCAAACTCGAGTTATAAAATAAAATTGAACACAAGTAAAATAGTTGAAGTGATTTTTGAAATAAAAATCAAATATTGATTTAAAAATTGGAAGTCAGCCAATTAGCTAAATAAATTAGTTAATTAAATTTTTTGATGGTTAACTCGGTTAAATAAAATTAGACTATTAATTTAAAATGGATTTTTGAAATGAAGCTTGAGTTATAAATAAAATTCAACATATATTGCAAGTGAATTAAATATTAGTGGAAACGTTTCGAATGAAATGGAATTGTATTGGAATAGAGAAGGGTTGAGTTATAAATAAATCCAATTAAAGTATAAATAATTTGAGTATGGCCTTGAATATTATTTTAATGAATTCGAATATGGGAATTAGAATTAAAGTGGATGAAGCGAGTGAACTAATCAAATAAATTGGTAGACTGAAATGGGATTTGATTGGATTAAAATCAAAATAAATTAAAAGGGAATTTATTTGCAAATGGAAATGAACTTAAGTTATGAAGTTGGAATAATTTGAAGTAAATTAACTTAAGTTAAAAATTAATAGAAGTTTGGCTTCGAGTAAGTTGTGAAAAGTCCATTAAATAAAAAGCATGGAATGCTTCGAGCTCAACAAAATGGTTTTGAATGAAACGAATGCGGATATGAAATAAAATGAAAATAAATGGATATTATTTATCTTGTTTTGAAATAAATTAAATGCATGTAAAGTGAGTTGTAAATCATTTTAGATTGAATAAAATAGTATATGGATCGATTGAAAGCAATTAGATTAGTATCTGAACCCTATAAATTGCTTGCAAAAAATTGTTTAGCATGCACTGTTTATGAAATTCATGTGTTTTAGCTATTTAAATAAGTGAAATGTGAATAAAATTCATTTATTCGGTACTTAGTGTTTGAGTTGGGTAATTAAAGGTACATGGGGGCCGTTTGGCTAGACTTTGATCGTGCTAATTGCAAAATAAATCTGTCGCTTGCTTAAAAATGCTAAATAAGGTACGTTATCGAATTAAATACTGCAAAAATATAAAATGTTGATATATATTTTGTTTTCCGACCATATGGGTCGATGTATATATATTTATCTCTCTTGTCATATTGTAAAAGGTCCTCCGTATAAGGGAGACTCTGCCAAAAAAAATCGAAAATTTAGGGTATTAGAAATTTTTGAAATTTTTTTCATAACGACAACGAATTATAGTTGGAATAAAAGGGTTTTGGAATTTGAAATAGAACTAATTGATTTGGGCGAAATAATATTAGGAGGGTGGGGTGTCAAGTTTGACTAAGTGGGTTTTTGGATAAATAAATGCATTTGGAGCATTCTTCTATCTTGACAATTTCGAGGACGAAATTCATTTAAGGGGGAGGAATGTAACGACTCGAATTTTTCGTCGTTCGATTTTGAATATTTAATGGTTTTAAATATTTAGTTTGAATTATAGACTGCTTTTGGATACGAAAATTGGTACTTGTTTATAAAATAAATTCAAAATTTAAAACATAGCGATTTATTGGATAATTTAACTATTAATTTAATAGTCAGATATTGGTTAAACTATTGTATCTTGGGTTTTAAGCTGGATAAAATAACAATTAAAAGGCTTATTAAATTTATATTAATAATATCGAACATAATAAAACCTTTAAAATTGAATTTGAAAGTGATTTGTTGGTTTTAAAAAAATATAGTTTAAATTGGCGTTTGAAAATAGCGATCCAGGGCACAATCTTGAAATTCGACGAAATTAGTTTCATTGTATCCATAATATTGTATTATTATCGAATTCCAAATTTCATAGATTTTGGGGTTAGCGTTTAGCCGTACGAGGTATAAACACGTTGAAACTTATATCGAAAATTTAATACAATAATGAGGCTAAAAAAGCTATCTTCTCCATACGGTCGAATTAGGTCTCAAAACCTTTTCCATTGCGTTCGGAATAGGGGCATAACATTATAAACGCCTAGCGGCGCACCTCGATAGGAGGTTGAGATTTTAAGTTGTGAAACTGAGACGATTTAAATTTAAATAATATATTTTATGTTGACTGGTCAAAAGTTTATTCACATCAATAACTTTCTTTCTTTTCGTGACCGCCTAGGATTTTACATTACCCGTCCAAATATGCTACATTCACATCTCCTTCGCCCTTATAATTCATGCAAATGTGCAGAGCGGTGAAGAAAAAATGAATGAAACTGTGCCCTCCTCTCTCTTTTTCAGTTTCAAATCAAAAAAAGGAAATCATATTATAACCATGCGTTCCTGTCTTCCTCCTCAGCTCAACTCGCGTAGTCGAATTCATATAGAAATCAAACGAGATAAATCACGTACTGGCGACGAGGTGTTTCGATCGACAGGTGGTGTTCCTGTGGGGGAATAGGGCAAGTCGCACGCGTGGCCGTGAGTGCGAGGGAGGAGCGGCGGCCGTGGAAACGCTTGGTGATGGTGCAACAAGGGTGTAGGCATCGACTGTGGTGGAGGTGCCTTCGGTTTCAATCGATTCGAATAAAAAGAGAAAGGAAGAAAAGAGGGCATCACGACTTTGGTGGCTCGACCTACTGCGTTATGTGAGTTATGAGGGCTGGGTGGAGACGTTAGGTTTGTGAGGAGTGGAGCATGGAGTTGCAGCTGGAGAAGAAGGTGCAGTCGATGACCAAGATTGGTCGGGAGTGGAGTCGATCTTACTGTTGTTTAAAGGGGAAGAGGTGTATTCTTTCATTATGTTTAACTATATAATTAGTTATTTAAAAAATATATATTTATATAGGTAAACTAATATATTCACAATTTATCCATACGAGATCGAATTCAAGTATGGATTTGTGCTTCAGATTCGTGTTGACGTAGGATACAATATAAAATTGGAACGGAATGAAAATAAAATCAAGTTGAGAAAATTTCTCACTCGTTTGGATTTCCAATTCAATTTTTAATAGTCAAAATGAATATTGGATACCTGGCTAAATTTATAAAAATTATTATCCGTTGAATGTTATATATTAAGTAGTGTATATATTAGTATTGGAGTTATAATCCCGCATATTATAGTGGATGAGACCCTATGCTCCCCGCATAATAGCGGATGACCCTATATACCACGATATCCCCCTCGAAGTGGGATTGGTATTTTTATTGTTATCTAACATTTGTGGATGCTGTGAAAACAGGTTGGAGGGATCCAATTGGATTCCTCAAATATATTCGTATTCTTCATATTTATAAAATTTTTGGATTATTGTGTGTTGTAAATTTTCAAAAGTTATAATGTCATGGAAATTAATTTTGGATATGTTAAATACCATGAATATTATTTTAAAATTTTAAGGAATTCAAGGGAGATTTTAATATAAAAAATATATAACGAAACTTGGGATTATTTAAATGAGGTTGATTTAAATAAAAATAATGGATTTTTGATTGTATTAAATAATGAAAAAAAATATTTTAAATGGAATATTTTAAAATAAATTATATAAGGATTTTCTAAAAAGGGCTGGATTTTAAAATTGTATTGGGAAAATATGGAAAGAAGTTGGGAATCGATATTAAAATAGATTGGCAAAATAAATGGATTTTTAAAGGAATTGAATTTATAAAATGAATTTTTATAAATGAGATTATTTTTAGACAAACCAAAGGAGTTATAAAAAAAATTATAAACAAAGCTTATAAATAAAGGAAAGAGATATCAGATGATAAATTTTGAAATATAAATTTATGGAAAGAATTTGTATTGGAATATGGAAATAGGGTGAAAAAAGAGTAGATACTATTTTTAATGAAAATGGTTAAGGTGACCGAAATGGGAGAAATATGATGAAAATCGAGAGGGGTTATAGACTAGGAATTTGGTTATCCAGACGTGAAACTAAGTTTTTGAACAAGTTAAGTTTTAAAAAAAAAAACTGTAGAAACTTTTATTTGT
Source organism: Allium cepa (assembly GCA_030765085.1). Lineage (NCBI taxonomy): Eukaryota > Viridiplantae > Streptophyta > Magnoliopsida > Asparagales > Amaryllidaceae > Allium > Allium cepa. The sequence continues at coordinate 734,617,507 of CM060943.1, forward strand.
TAAACTATGAAATTTTAAAGTTGGTTAGTATTGAATACTTCTGAAAAGAATTTTTAAATGCTTGATTTTTATTTTAAATAGAATACTAACTTTTAAATTTGCTTTGGAAAGTGATATTATAAAAGGTGTTTCAATATTTTAAATAATTATTTGAATATGTCTTAAAAATAAATTATTCTTATTTTCTTTAAAATACTATTATATATATATATATATAGAGTTTTGAAATATTTTAAATTTATTTATAAACCTTCTTGGAAGCTTGGAAAAGAGTTATTCGGTGAATATGATTTATAAGAAAATTCTTAATGGAATTGGGAAGAAGACTAAGAAAATTTCCGAAGAATTTAAATAAACGTGAACTTCAAAGAATGAGAATAGAATTTATAAAGAAGTACAAAGGAAATTGGTTTTGCAAATATTAAGGGAATTAATTAAGGAACTCCGAAATTTATAGAATTCTTGTGGAACAAGTTGGGAAACTTACAAATAAAGGTGTAAATGAATTTTTTTTAAAAGAAAAGGGAATAAAAGGAATACTTTCCAAGTGTTGAATATAAAGTGAAGTGGAGAAAATATTCTAAGTATTGGGAAAGGTTGGAAATGTCCCGTGAAGATAAAAAGGGATTTGAAAACTGTTTTCCAAGTGTTGAGGAACTGAAAGTAATATCTTATAAAGATATTTTTAGACAAATTTCGAAAAATTTATAATAAGGCCTGATGATTGTTATGGATGCGTATTGATAGTTAAATAACCGACTATCAAGTTTTGGCCAATTTCGTTAATCGTTTAGAAGAGGCCGGAATCAGATTTAATTACCCGAAAACCACTTTGATCTGGTTTGAATGTAACGAATGACTACCATAAAGATGATAAAGACGGTGATTCAGTTTGTCTAGACCTAGGATAACTTGTATGGACGAATGCTATCAGAACATCATTATTGGAGGATGATGAGCATTTTAAGTGAATGTGTTCTTTAAAAGGTAATCGTAGCCTCAAGCCTCATCAACCGAGAATGACAAAAACAGGGGAGATACGCAAGGCTAAGTGGTTCGCACCTAAGTAGGGTAAGGTTACCCTATCTAGAGCCCATTTTATTCGGCTGTGTGGCGGTTGTTGATTCCAACCGCGAGGTTATCTTATTCGGTCTATCCAGGTTAGGGGTAGCTAGGCTTGTGTAGCAAGAGATCCCGAAGTGGTCCTCGGTACATTGTTCTAGAGGTGTACTGTGATGGGTGGTATCCCAGTAGCCCATTCGTTCGATGGAATCCATTCTCCAATAAGCACCGCATGGTTTTAATTGTGCCCAACTATGCTAAAACGCAAGATGCAAGCATTTCAGCTATTTTCGATTTACTTTCTATAGAAACTATTATAATATCACACGGATTTGATAAAAATGTTTTGGTTATCGTAAGGTAAAAACCCGTCGTGTTTATTTGTTACGTGGTCTTACGAGATACCTTTGTTTTCAAAGGACTTTGGAAAAGTTAATAATTCAAATTAAGTGTGTTTTTCTCAAATTGGTTTTCCAGACTGACTCATGTGCTATTTATTTATAATGCTCGGGTCAAACCGAGTATTACATATTCCGGTTAAATGTTATGGAGCTTAGAAGACTAGTTGGAGGAGTTTCAGAGATATTTTCCGTACTCGACTTATATCCCGCTGTGTAAGAACAAGTTATATAACTGTCTAGTTTGATGTATTGATGGTTGTACTCTAATGATTGTAAGTGTACAAACTGTTACAAATTCTTTTGTATAAAATATGTTATTGTTTTATTTGTTTTGCTGCGATTATGAGATTTTGTGTTGTTGTTTCTATTTTTCTTTTACTCTTTCTTCTTCTTTACCCTAGTTATTCGCTCTTTCGTACACTTTGGGTTGAACGAGGAAGAATTATGATCAACTCAAGGTGTACGAAACAGCAGGTCGATACAAGTATTGTCCATTCGACTTCCCTAATACGGACTTCGATATGGTTTCTTGGAACAATCATTCTCCTCGCACATCCATAAACTATGATAGAGAACTCTAGAATCAAACCAAAATCCATATTAAATATTCACCATCAAGAAACAAATGAAAAATCCTAACATGAAATGGTGAAATTCACCTCGAACTTGTGTATTCAAATCTGAATCGAATTAATTATGCGAATAAAACAATATATGTACAACTTGCATATCTATTCCAACCTATTTCATCACAGTTTTATTTTCAATTTAACTTCATTATAAATCTCATTGATTAACACAAATATCGCTTAATACTTCAATATTGGTTTCATAGAATTTCTCTAATCGACACAAAACTTTAATATATACATACATTACTTATATTTCTCTTCAATTTTAAATTACATACAATTTCACATGTAATATTTCTCATTTAATACTACATTTATTGCAACATCCATTTATTTCATAAACAATTTATAGGTCAGACTTTATTTATGATCATTTCAATTTTAGTTCATTTGTTTATTCAATTAGTTTTCACTTTTACTTTTCAATTTTATTTATGACACATTTCATAAATTTTAATTAAGTTTATAAACAAATTTTTCTTCAATTTAATCTCATTTATAGCATTCCCTAATCACAATTTTAATTTAAACATTTCAAGGCTTAAAGTTCACACTTGTGTATTATTACATTACATGCCAAGAAGAAATACAACAATTCTATTCATTTACTAAATGTAGATATAACAAATTAAACCTTATTTCACTTGCTTTCAAATTAAGGTTACCAATTTCAACTGCATACTTTAACACAACTACTAAGTTTAAACTCATATTTTATTTCAAAAGTTTCGACTATCCAAAATATTCAGATATTTATTTCAATAGCTGAAACTACCAACCAAAGAAACAACAAGATTCACACAACAAAAAATTTCAATTTCATAAAAAAAAATCCTAATTATTCACTTTATTCTCTTTAATACACCATTATTAAACTAATGTTCAGTCCATAAATTCAATCAACAATAATAGCCCATGCTTATAAACTAAATAAATATAACCAATCCATAATAAATGATAATAATTAGATATTACCATTTCATAAAACAAACACATTACAAATAACTATAATAGTTAAAAAAATTATTCCTTATATATAGCATATAATATTAGGGAACTTATTCCATTTCAAAACTTACATAAAACCCTTTTTATAACACTAACAAATACATGCTCTTGTATATATACACTCAGACAAACTCATTTTAGGATATTACTGCGCTATCTCTACTGAGTTAAACCCAACAGGCTAAGGTATGTCTAAACCAAAGTTCTAATACCAACTGTAACAACCCATCTTTTTGGACAGTTTAAATCAACAGTAAACCACACATGTCTAATTCAAACCATTCAAAAGGGAGGATTGTTAATAGGGTAAACAAGAAAATAAAAGAAAAGAAAGAAAAACAAAACATAGAATCTCGCAGCGGATTGACAAAATATAATAATCAAATGAACAGTTCATGAAGACTTTTACAAATAAGAGTTGATTACAGTTTACGATATAAATCAAAGTTATATAGCAAGAATAAAAAAATAATGCAGCGGAGTAATTATAATAAATAGCAATAATATACTGAAACTTCGTCTTCGTCCTCCAGAAAATAGTGTTCAATTCACTGAAAACCTCAGACTCACCCGAGTGTAATAAAAAGACAAAACGCTCGAGTCAGAACTAAAAGATCTTATGCAAATTAAATTAAAATTAGATGAAATAAGGAATGCAGATAACTACATTTTTGAAGGTTCAAATTTTTTGAAAAAGTTATTGTTTCCATATTCAAAATACAATAGATTTAACAATAGATCCATTCTAATAACTTACAAATTTATAGAAAATTCCCAATTAAATTTCTAAATTCAAGAGATTTGATTTATAAAAATGTTCCAAAGTTTCAACATTCAATTCTATGGAAGCTTCCCAATGTTTCAAAATTCAATTTTGAAAACTTTCAAATAAGGTAACGACGATTTATTTTAAAAAATCAGTTTTGTGGTCCAAATAGTAAATCTAAACATACTAATTCTTTTCTCATGTGAATATATAAAATTTATCGGTTTGTATACCTTTATTCAATGTTCAAATAATCATTATGAAAATTTATATGCTTACAATAAACTATAGAGTGATAGCAACGATATGTCAAAATAAATGAATAAATACACATTCAATCGCAATAGCATCCATCACAACATACAATTAACATTCAAATCAACCAATTCAACAAATCAACCAATTCAATAACATGTCACAATAATTATTAGTTGTTACATATTGAAGTTTAGGTATTCCAATTAAATAGCAATTAAAATTCCAAGCCAACAATCAAAAATTTATCACCAAATAATCTGGTTTAACTTGCAATAAAATTTTAGTATTTCGTGAGTGATTTTAAACACTCACCTTATAGATTTCCCTTTTCTAGTCGGATTTGGATCCGCTACTACTTATTCGTTTTGATTTGTTTCCTTGCTATCTTAACATTCCCTTTTTTATAGAAAGTTTTGAAAGAGACAGTGAAGTTTGTATAGATCTATATGAAGAAAAGGATTTGGAAAAAGAAGAATCCTTGGAAAAGAAGAAGAAAATTTAAAGAAGATGAAGAATTTAAAAAGAAAAGGAAGCTTTGAAAAAGAAGAAGATTTAAATAATAAGAAAAAGGAAGCTTTGAAAGAAAAAAAGAGAAGGAGATTTGAAGAAGTAAAAAAATGAAGAATGAGAAAAATGAATAGAGAGAGAGAGAGAGAGAAAATAAGAGGAAGTTTATTCGGAGAAATGAAGCTATAGAAGATGAGATTTGAAAAATGAAATGAGGCCATATGAATGAAGATGGAAACAAATGAAAAGCTAATAAAGTATACATAAATAAACTAGGAATTGAAATAAGTAAAAATATGAACAACCTTAAAATGGTAGTATTGAAAGAGGTGAAGTAAAGGAATAAATATATGAATAAAAATAAAAATAAATCTTCCGTTCTTTAATATGAAGCTTTAGAAGAAAGAGTTCCTAATGAAAGGAAGCTACAAGAACTAATAATGCATAAACAAAATGAACTTCAGAAATGAAGAATAGTAAATTCTAATTAGATGGAATGAATATTAATTTGGAAGTTCACATTAAAAATGGAAAAAAGAAAAGGAAAAAAACTTCAAGTAAAACACTTGAAAGGAGCAAATGAACAAATGAGAAACAAATGAAAAGAATGAGGCAATTATAAATTAGAAATAAATCAAATGGTCTTATTAAGTAATAAGAAACAAATGAGCAGTATAATAATTAAATGGATGCTCAAGTGGAGGCTAGAACTTGAAAACGAAAAGAGAGAGTGCGACGTGATAATAAATGTAAAGCAAATGATGGGACAACCTATATCCTATAAACAAACCTTTGGAGTCCAAATTCCAAAACATACTCCAATTAATTCATATCACTAAACCAAAATATACATATATTTACGTCATTTAATTCCATATTAAAACATTCGTTTTACGTTAATATATGTACACACTCCATTAACGCAATCAATGAATTAACAATCAATCATCAATCTATATATTTATTTACGTTACTCAATCCAATTTTATTAATTAATGAATATATATCTATCTGTGCACTATCAAAATAATTTGCTTTAATTTTTTAATTACTGTAACGGTCACACTAATACAACCAATTTACAAGTTTTAACCATATATAAAATGGAAATATAAATATATGTGAACCTATGTAATTAATGTACAACTATTAATACAAGGTAATTGTAATTGATTCCACAATATTTGCACAACCAATAACCCTCTAATATATTTAAAAATTTGAATATTAATGTATGTGTATATAGATTATTCTAAAATTCAATTTTTTTCCAAAATCATACTTATTCAAAATGAAAGTTTTATTTTTATACGTCTCAAAATATGCAATTGTCTTAATCAAAATGTTCATTCCATATTGACACAAAATGCAAGTTCCTATATTAACTCATTCGTTACACTTTCATTTATTTTTTCTTTTATTGAAACATTTTAATTAATCTAATTCCAATTCATTTCATTACTAATTTCAAACAAATTCTAATTTATAAAACACCGTTTTCTTTTCATTTATACCAATTCAAACATGTTTTATAAAATTTCGTATACAATAAAATTTATACACTATTTACAAAGTAATTTTTTATTTTATTGAAAATCAACTTCTCCAAGATGCATTTCAAACAACAACTTATGTTATTCTTTCATTAAAACATTCACTCCATCCTTTATTCAATTCAACATTTTTTATTTCAATTGGACACAAACATACAATTTATTACTTTCAAGTCAAAGCTTAAATTTCATTAAAATGTTTATCTTAATTTAATTTAAAATGTAAGTTCTTATGTTGAAGTTGTTAATTACAATGCACTTATCTTTTCTTTTCAATTAAAGGATTCCAACAACTTTTATTGCAGTTTATATTGAATATTAGATTCCAAATGAATTCTCATTATACCACAACTGTTTTCTGTTCATTTCATATATTCCAACATTTATTTCTTGAATCATTCCATTCTTATATTAATATCTATTATTATAATTAATGGAACTTACATTCAAACAATTATTAAAATAAATTGAAATTACACTAAAATAGTAATCAATTACATTAAATTACATTATTAAATTACATTGTAATTGTTTTCTTATTAACAAATCATAAATATCTAATTTCATACTATGTTAAATCCTAAAATATTATTAAATTCAATATTCTAATTATTCGAAAAAATACTGGTTGTTACATGTTCTATGAATAGTCCAATTGAAACGAAGTGGCCGCGCACGCGTGGTCGAGGGGGTTTTTCTCTCGTGTGTTCATGGGTTATCGCGATTTGATGGGGTGGCACAATGTAAAGGAGAATGATGCTCGTGATACGGAAGGCGGCCGCAACTGACGTGAAGGAGCTCGTTGTTTGATTTTCATTTAGGAGGTGGTCAAGCTTTGGAGGCGACTGGCCTTGAGCTCGAATTCGAGCTATGGAGGCGTTGGCATTCGCACTGGGAACGTGCGAACTGGAGATGGAAGAAGCATGGTCGCTCGCGTGTAAGAAGATGGCAAGGAAAGTGATTTTTTTGGAGTTTGTTTGGTCGAAGGGAAAGGGCAGCCTAGGGTTGTTCGATCAAGGCAGCGAAGGTATTATCGTAAATAAAATTTAATCTATATATTTAGTTATTTAATGGAAAGTTTAATTTGATATGGCTAGTAAATTTAATAAAATTTGCATTCAAGATCCAAAATGAATGAAATCAAGACGAGTTAGATTCATGGTTGAAAAATATACCAGATGGAATTAATTTGGAACTTTTCGGGGCCAGTTTGGACTTTAAAAAGTTTAAAACCTGGATGTAGGCAAATTAAAAATCAAGGTGAGTAAACTCTCACTATTTTGGATTGCTAGAATAATTTAAAATTGTTGAATCTAAATTATTGGTTGTTTGGTTGATTTTACAAAATTATTATTTGTTGAATGTTAAATATATGTAGTGGTATATATATAGTATTTGGAGTGATATTCCCACATACTATAGCGGATGAGACCCTATGCACCTCGCATAATAGTGGACGACCCTATATATCCCGATATCCCCCTTGAAGTTGGATTGGTATTATTTTTATGTTGTATTAACATCTGCGGATGCAGAGTAATAGGTTGAAGGGATCCAACTGAATTCCTCAAATTTACTGTTTATTTTTCATATACAGTGATATATGTTTTGTGTAGAATAATCTATTATAGATTTTTGTAGTGAATTGGAATTATTGGACGTTATTATAGCACTGGCCTGAAATTTAAATGCTATAAATGTATATTTTAAATTTTATGGAGTTGAAGGGAATTCGATAATAAAGATATATATTGGAATTGGAGTTATTTTAAGAAAATTGAATTAGAAAAAAAATTGACTATTATGGATTAGTAAATGGAGATTTTTAAAAATGAATTATATAAAATAATTTATAAATAATATTCTAGAAATATTAAAGGAGTTAAAGCCAATATTAAAATAGATTGCAAGTATAAAAGGAAATTATAAAAAATGAACGTATATAATGGAATTTTATAAATAACATTTGTTCTATAAATAGGTAAAACCAAGGGATTATAAGATTGATAAATGATGTTTATAAATAAAGGAATCCGATACCAGGCGATAATTGAAATATAAATTCATAGGGTGGATTTATATTAAAATATGTAAAACAATTTTGGAAGAAATAATAGATTCTATTTTTGAAATGAGAACGGTTAGGAAATCGACAATGGATCGATATGTTGTGAAATCGAGAGCAAGTTATAAAGTAAATTGGTGTTGAGATTTTAAAAATATATTTTAAAAATTTTAAAAAGTCGGTTTATTTTAAAGGAAAATTTTATTATTTTAAAAACTATGGAATTTTAAAATAGTTGAGATCGAAATACTACGGTAAGTAGATTTTCAAATATTAAGCATTTAATTTATTAAATTTTAACTTTTAAAAAACAGCTTCGAAATTTATTTGCTTAACTAAAGATGAGTTACTGACGTTTGTAAAAGTGTTTTCGATATTTTAAATAATCATTCGAACATGTTTTTTTAAAAATAAACCACTATTCTTTAAAATGCTTACTTTTTATATACATACATACATACATACATACATATATGTATGTATGTATGTATATAGAGTTTGAAGCGTTTGAAATTTTTATATTATAAATTCTCTCGAGATTCGAAAAAAGGGCTTATAAAAGGATATAATTTGTGGAGAGGATATTCATTTGTGATTCCAGTGATTTTGGAAATAAGTCACGGAATAATTCTCTGAAACGTTAATATTGAAAGGATTTTGGAAAATAAGACTTGTACTATTTTCCTAAGTATAGAAAATAGAAATTTGGGAATATTTCTAAGTGTAGAGATGTTGAAATTATCGTGCTATCGATTTAAGTATTTGAAAAATTGTTTTCAAATATTGGAAGGAATTGATATATCTTTTAAAAGATATTTCGAAAGTAAATAATTTAGGAAAAAAATTATAATAAGGCCAGACGACTGCTTATGGATGTTTTAATTGACAGTTAAATAATCAACTATCAATATTGACTAATTTCGTTAATCGTTTCGACGAGACCGTGATTGGATTTAATTATCCGAAAAACTACTTCGATCCGGTTTGAACGTTACAAATGAATACCTTGGAGATAATGAAGACGGTGATCCGGTTTGTCCAGATCCAAGACAACTTGTAAGGATGAATGCTATCAGAACATCGTTATTGGAGAACGATGAGCATTCTAAGTAAAATTGTTCTTGAAAAGTAATGCTTAGCCTCGAATCTCATCAACCGGGAATGACTAAAGCAGGGGAGATGCAGCAAGGCTAAGTGGGTCGCACCCAAGTAGGGTATGTTATCACCTTTCTAGATGTCCTTGGAAACCTATTATTTATGGATATGGGTGTGCATGGAAGGAGCGCTTGATAGTAAGGGTCGGAACACCCGGGGTGATAACATATTCAGTCTATCTAGGTTCGGGGTAGGCCAGTCTTGTATAGTAGGGGATCCCGACGTGGTCCTCGGTAATTTTTCTAGAGGTGTACTGTGGTGGGCGGTACCCCAGTGGCCCAGTCATTCGTTGTAATCCATTCTCCAATACGAGCTTACGAATTTGTTTGTAGAGCCTAGTATGCTGGAATTTAATTAATATAACAATTTCAGCTATTTAAATAAGTATTTGTACTTAGACACTATTATAATATCATTGTATTTTCTATAAAAATGATTTGGTTATGTAAGGTAAAAACAAACCCGTCGTGTTTATGTGTGACGCGGTCTTATGAGATACCTTTTTTTCCAAAGGATTTTGATAACATTAATAATTCAAACTGAGTGTCTTTTCTCACGCTGGTTTTCCAAATTGACTCGAGTGTGATCAATGCTCGGGTCAGACCGAGTATTACAGATTCAGGATAGAATGCTTTGGAGCTCAAGAAACAAGCTGGATGATAGAGACGTATTTCCGTAATTGACTTATATTTCCGCTGTATGAGGACAAGATACTATAACTGTCCAGACTGATGTATTGATTGTTGTACTCTGATGATTGCATGGTATATAAACTGTTACAAATTATTTTGTCTAAAATTCTGTTATTATATATTATATTTGTTCCGCTATGATTATGAGATTCTATGTTTGTTGTTCTATTTTTCTTCTATGTCTTTCTTCTTCTTACCCTAAAGATTCGTATTTCCATCCAATTTGAGTTGAGCTGATGTGAAATATTTTCAACTCAAAGGGGTATGGAACTGTGGGCATTTACATATTTTCATGTACATTGTCACTTGCTTTTCCTTATTGCTTTGTGCTGAACCATTTTGAGTCTGTCTTTGTTGCAGTGCATTTTGATTCCAATATTATCCATGTACATACATACATACATACATACATACATACATACATACATACATACATACATATGTATATATGTATGAATGTTGGTGGTTGATCTATACTTGTACACTACTTTACTGCCTGAATGTTTGTGGCACTGCCCTATTCTAATTTATGGCGCTGCCTTGTTTTATTTTTTGGCACTTGCCATTTATGGCACGGCCTTGTTACATTGTTGCATTATTGGCCTTGCCCATGTACCTGCACATTGCCTTGTTCAAGGCAGTGCACACTGCCTCGTCAAGGCAGCGCTAGTGCACTGCCTTGAACAAAGGCAGTGTGCACTGCCTTAACATTGGTTGAATCCCTTTAATGTGCTTTGGTTGTTTGTTTGTGCACTTTGATACTTGCTTCAGCACTTGTTGTTTTGCTTGAGCTTCTTTTTGCGCACTGTGATTTCTTGCTACACTTTAAGTTGCAAATCTTGTTCCAATTTAGTTCTTGTATATGTACTTGTGTATACTTATGTACACTCTAGCTTGTATGTACTTGCTTCAGCACTGTGATTTCTTGTTTTTCCTGAGCACTTGTTGATTGATGCTTATGTATATATATACATACATACATACATACATACATACATACATATATATATATATATGCACATGCTCACTATGATGATATATACTTGCTGCCTATAGCATGAAATTCCTGTCATGCATGTACCATTATACATGCTTCATGTATGCATTTTCTGGTAATCCTTGTTCATGCCTTTTTCTGAACTATTTTGTGTTTCTGAACCATTTTGATTTAAACCTTTTTTAAGTTGCCTTGAGTTGCTCCTATGTGCACTGCAGTTTTGCCTAAGCTTGTTTATGTGCACTTGAATCCTTATTTATGTGCATTGTAGTTCTGAACATTGCGTGCACTGCAGTATTGCCTTGAATTCATACCTAGTTTCTTATTTGCATTTTCTAGACGTGCAAGTGTGCATTTTCATGTATATACATACATACATACGTATGTATATATGTGTGCAAATGTGTAAGTGTGCATTTCCTGGTTTGAGTATTCTGGTTGTATTATCTCACACTTGAATTGCATATATTCCTGGTTTGAGTATTATAGTGTTTCACCTATTGGTGCACTTGTTTTGAACTTGAATTGCTGAAACTTGTTTTATGATACGTGCGCCTAAGTTGAGCCCGAGGAGGCTTGGGCTTGACCTTAAGCACTTTTGCACTGTGTTAAGCCTTCGGGCTTGACCTATGCAACAATCTATGAGATTTAATCGATGCTCAGCCTTTTGATATTCACTATGACACACTGTGCATATCATAAGTTATCCGTGCACACACACACACACACATATTTGTCCAAGTCTAACAGATAAAGAGAAAACTAACCCATAAATCGTGGCAACATTAATATTCAATTCAGTTTTACTTTTGCAATTTAGGTTTGTTTCCTTTTCCATTTTACTGCTTTGTTTCTTTGATAGGTATAGGAGAAGGCTGGACACAAGATGGAGTAAGAAAATCAAGATCAACATCAAAAAAAACTCATGTGAGTAAAAAAAAAAGTTATATATATGAGAGAGTAGAGAAATGTTGTGTATAAGAGAGTGATAGTAAAGTTGTATTACAGTGAAAGTTGTATTATATTTGAATTTGATTTGAAATAAAATATTTGTTTAAATAAAATATTTGAATTTCATTCTGTGAACAATTATTCATATTAGTCAATTTTTATATGTTTTATAATAGGAATTTCATAAATGATACTATAACATCAGATAACATTTTGTTTTTTTGTTGTGCTAGTGCATATCAAACGATGGGGCATCTCTATGGTCTAATATGCAATGAGACGGCACATGATTTAATGACAGATAAGTATTCAATCAGACAACAGAGTATATCTATCATGTGATTCATTTTTCCCATAGTATATAAATGATGTTTGGATGCGAAGAAGGGTTGTTTCTCTTTAAAAACTGTTAGAAAAGCCACTAAATAAAGAGTAGTAGCCATAGCAAGAGTTACAACTCTTTAAACAGACATGGTTGTTTGCAGCCGTTGTTTACTATGCATGCGGCAGTAACACCAGTTGACTGGTAGTACCTTCATATGCATGGTAAACATCTATGCATATATATATATATATATATATATATATATATCCTTCTTTATTTCATTCTTTATCATGTTTATTCCCTTCTTCCAAACACGCTCTCTTCTTCTTACTCCAAAAAACGTGTTTTAAAAAAAATCTCGTTTTATATTTGAAAATATACGACATTCTCCTCCTATTTTCAAAGTTTACAATATTTGGAATGGCTGCATCAGTTGAGTCATTACCTACGCACCCAAATGGGATCAAGTTGACATAGTTTCAAAACAAGAGGTGGCGTTATCGTGAAAACCAACACCTAGATGATGAGTACCTTTTGGATTTGAACTCTTCATTTAGTGTAAACTCATCAAAGTCATATCGAGGTTCCATGGTAAATGATTCTTGAACCAAGTACCCATAGTGATACGACTGAAAGAATCACACATATCAATTTTCATAGGTTACTATGTTCTGTATGCTCCACACATTAATGGCCATGTGATCTAACCCTGATTATCATGAGTCTACTTTGAAAGCGGTCTTACTTTATTTGGAAATACCCTGATTTCTACACTCATATAGGTAAGTATTTAAGTGCTTCTATGACACACTTGTATATAGACTTATTAAGGAATTTAATCTATCCTCACTCATGCAGAATACCTAATACTACCTTATGGAAATTTTGGTGTAGTGTTCCATAATCATTCCTTTAACTTGTTGATGCCCATTGAACTTTGTCTACCTTTTTCAAGGCACAAGTTGGGTTACCGTTAGCCAATGACTAACCTTCATTCACAAACCTTAATCTCGTTTCTCTTTATTTTATAGAAACAATTGCTTTTCGAAGACTCTTTATAAACGGGTCAGCCAAATTCTTCCTTGTTTCGGTATGATCAATTGTAATCACTCATCACTTGAGTAATTGTCTTATCATCTGATACCTTAGACTCACATGTCTAGATTTCCCAATATATGTCTTATTGGACACATTATATATTGTAGCCTGATTATCGCCATTAATCATCACTGCCAAAGATGGCTTAGTCCATATAGGAATATCTATTAAAAAATTCCTTAGCCATTCCACCTCTTTACATGCATCTACTAATGCGATTAATTCCGACGGTATAGTTGAGTCAAAAACACAAATCTTCTTCTTGAAACACCAAAACACAGTAGCTCCTCTTAATGTAAATATCCATCCATTCACAGATTTGGATTTAAATTCAACATTGTATGAAGTAGTATCAAATTATCCTTCTAATATAGTAGGATATCCTTTATAAGAAAGATCATAGTCGATGGTACCTTTCAAATATGCTAGAACTCTTTAAATTTCTTTTCAATGTTCCATACCTGGATTACTTGTAAATCGACATAATACGCTAATAGAGTGTGCTATGTTAGGTCTTATGCAACGCGTAACATACATAAGACTTCCAATAATACTGGAACAATCTAGTTGAGAAATAGCATGTCCACCATTCTTCTCTAATTTAATACTAGGATGTAGAGGATTTGAAGCTGGTTTATCATTATAATGACCATATTTATTGACAAATCTCTCAATATAATGAGATTGTGTTAACACAAACTCCTTCTGTTTTCTTAAAATCTTAATTCCAAAGATAACATCAGCTTCTACTAAGTCTTTCATATTAAATTTCGAGAATAGTAACTTTTTTGTTTTCTTCACACAACATATATCAGACCCTAAAATTAGCATATCATCAACGTATAAACATAATATAACATAATCATTTTTATCTGATTATATATATATATATATATATATATATATATATATATTTATCTGCATCATTGACTTTAAGTCCATATGATAATGCTACTTTATCAAATTTCTCATGCTATTGCATTGGAGCTTGCTTCAGTCCATAAAGAGATTTGACTAGTTTGCAAACTTTTCTTTCTTGGTTTGGCAATATAAAACCATCAAGTTGTTCCATATATCTCTTCTTTTAACAACAGAAATGGTATCTTTACATCCATTCGATGTATAATTAAATTATGTATGGATGCTAGCGCTATCAAACAAGGTATAGAAGTAACGCGAGCAACAAGAGCATATGTGTCAAAATAATCTACTCCATGTATTTGTTTAAACCCCTTACAACTAATCTAGCTTTAATTTTTTTAGTGGATTCATCTATATTCAATTTTCAATTGAATAACCATTTACATCCTATTGACTTAACACTAGGAAGTAAATCCATCAAAACCCAAGATTGATTTGACAGAATTGAATTCATTTCATCATTTGTTGGCACTTTCCAAAAATTTGCATCTTTGGAACTCATAGCGTCAGAATAGTTTGTAGGATCATCATTGACATTCATTACATATTTAGTGATATTATGGATTTATCCTTAATGCCTTAAGTAAGATACGTAATGAAGTCGGGGCCCAAATTCATTTCTAGTCTTACTCTTTTGCTTCTTCTCCGTTTAATATCTTCTTCAATTACTGAGATTTCCTCATTTTTTTGTTAGATATATAATCATCATTAATATCATCATTTGTTTACCATGTTCTGGACTATGCGATATTAGTGGTTCATCACTATTTTGATCCTGTGATATACACTTATCTTCATCTAAAGATTCTATATCTACATTTACAGATTCTATATCTTCTTAGGTGTCTAAAATAATGATTCTATAAGTACTACTATTTTAAGAATATCCTATAAAAGCACATTTATAAGCTCTATTTCCTAATTTGGGTCTTTTAGGATCAAGTTTTCTAACATAAGCTAAATACCCTAATATTTAAGTTTTGATAAGTTTAGTTTCCAATTAAACCATGATTCAGAAGTTAATACATTCTTATGTTTCAAAGGAACTCTATTTAGAATGTAACAGGTTGATAGAATAGCATCACCTCACAATGAATTTGGTAATTTTGAACTAATAAGCATTGCATTGACCATTTCTACCAATGTTCTATTTTTTCATTCCACAATGCCGTTTTGTAGTGGGTTATAAGGAGTCGTACATTAGTGAATCAAACTGTGTTGTTTGCAAAATAAGGTGAATCTGTTTGAAAAATATTCATTGCCTCGGTCCGATTGCAACACTTTAATTTTAGTACCAAACTTTTTTTCTCCTTCTACATTGTAAATTTTGAATTTATCAAACATCTCATCATTGATTTTCATTTGATACACACACACAACATATTTGGAGTAATCATCAATAAATATGACATTATATTTATATCCCTTGTATGTTGTATGATTTTTAAATCATCAACATCGCTATTGTAACAACCCGTAATTTCAATAAATATTTATTGGAATATTATTTGAAAATTTTGAATTTAAATTATTTAAAATTTGATAAATTGGAAATTTCAATTTTATGTTGAGTTTGGATGTGAATTATTTTTCCAAATATAATAAAAATATTTTTTTTTTTGAAATTTCAAAATTTGGTCAAAAATGTTCAACATTTGACTGCCTATTGATAATTTAATTTTTGAATTTTAAACTTTTATTCCTTTTTTATGAAGTTGTATTCGATATTATTATTTTCTCTACATTTTATTTGTAAAATTATGATTTGTACTTTTAAACTGTAAATTTTTAGCGTATTTCACATGGTTATTTTTCGTAAATTATTTTCATATTTTATTTTGATTTTACATTGAATTTATTTTTGTAATTAGCTTATTTATTTTAGATAGGCTAATAGGCTAGAAATGCTAAAAGTCACACAATTTGATGTTCAGAGATGAGAAGCCATTTTTTTCAATTTAAAGTACACGTTCAAGGTATAATATGCGTTCAATCTTGTGACTAATTCAAATTTTATGCGTTTAAAGATTTGCCCGACCTCTCATCTTTTGTGTGTTTCTTTCGTTCACCTTTTTTGTTTGCCTGACCGCTTCACTTTTTCCATTCCTCATTTTTTTACTCCTCTCGTTCTTTCTTCCATTTGCAAACAAAAAAAAGATTTCACAGTAAGTTTTATAACTTTTCTTCTTCCTCTTTTCATTATACACACACACACACACACACACACACACATATATATATATATTCATGGCCAATCACCATCCTCTCAAAGCCACACCACCATCTCCTAAATCAAAGCATATACGAAACTTCTTCACCGATCACCCTTGAAACCTATTGCCGCACCTCCTCCTAGACATGGCGGCCACCACCATCAACACATCCACCTCCAAAGCAAGCACACCGTCACCATCCCCTTGCCCCTCACACAGCAGCCCTAGCCGAGCCTTCCTATGACATCTCCACTCGACCAGCCTAGGCCAAAACCATCAACTCCACAACCTCCTCATGAACCAGCCCAGATCACTACCGTAGCCGAACAACCTCCACCTACTGGCTGTGACCACATGACATCACCACCCCTGCCTGCCAAGAATCCAATACTACAAGCCTTATCGAAATTTTCCTGGTCACAAACACATCATAGCCAAGCACCAACTTGCCATGACCAAAATCCCAGGCCGAACACTTTGTCAATCACCATCACTCCACCTCCTCATCAACAGCAGGCCGAACCCCTTCATGACTATTGCCTTGCCCAATGCTGCACCCCTGGCCTTGACCTGAAACCATGCCGAGCCATACATAGTGTAGCTGAACAGAAATTTTTTGATGGCCGAACACTTTGGCCATGTGGCAGTGCACATTTGTTTGTAGCCTAGCCTAGCCGAGCCATACATCATGGGGTCAAGCCTAAACCTTGTGACCGAGCCTGTTCCTCATGCAGCTGAACTAAAATTTTGTTGACCAAGCCCTTGTGCATGTTTGCTTAACCATTCATGTATTCATAAATTTTATTTTGTATATATTTCATTTTATTTTGGTGTTGAATTAAAAATCTTTCATGTGTTTTATAAATCTTATTTTGTGTGTTTTATTTATTTGTGTTGAGTAAAACTTTTCATGTGTTTTATATCAACTTTATTTTTGTGTGAATTATTTTACTCACATATGTTTACTTATGTTTTCATTCAAAAATTTTACTTCTATATATTTCATTTTATTTTGGATTAAGTAAAATATTTACATATGTTTATTTTTATTTTCTAAGCTTCGGGTTTGGATTATCCTTCCACTTGAGTTGTTCATGATTGTCGTGCTTATTCGAGTTGCTTTATTGTGTTTGAAACTTCGTCTCTAGCCAAAGAAGGTGAGTTCATCACTCTCGACAAACATACTTATATTTTTGTGAATTTATGTCATTTGAATTGTATAGATATGTATGTTATGTTAGTGTTCCATCTATACTTATGCTATGTTATCACATGACATTATGCCGTTATGATCATATGTTATGCCATGTTATTTTATTCTGTTATTTCATTTTCTGCTCTCACACTGCAAATTCCCTCACTATGGGTTGAAATGATACATACTCGAACGGACTTTAGAATAGAGAAAAATTGTTATGAGCTGAAATGATAAGCTCGAGCAATTTTTATTTGACTTGGTATTGTGGGTTTGAGATGATATAAAACCAGAAAATTTAATTATGGATTGAAATGATACATATCCGTATCACTTGAACATAGGTTAGAAAAATTTAAACAGGCCCGTGGTTGGTTTGGAAAAAATTTCAAAAATTATTAAGTATTTTGGATTTTTAATATATGAATTTTGACTTAAATTAAATTAATGATTTTATAAATATATATATATATATATATATATATCTTATATGTAATAAAATGTTAAGTAAACAAATGGTTTAAAAAATTAATTTTGGAATTTAAATTTGATTGTAAAAATTTAATTCTAATTTAATAATCAAAATGACTTAATAATAGTATTTTTATCTGACCTAGTAATATAAATTTTAATGTATGAAATAATATGTTTTAAATAATTAAAATAATGAAAAGTTAAGTTAATTGTGTATTTTGACTTAATATAAGAAATACCATTTAATTAGATATTTTGTAATAAATTTATTTTGCTAAATTCATAGTTTAACTAATATACAAATAAGTGATTTATTACAACAAAATAGATTTTGTATAATAACTATGTTGAAATTGTAAGTATATATAATGAGTGATTTTATATAAATTGTTATAGGGGTAAAGATAATGTTTTAGAAATGCTATGATTATAAAGATCACGGTTTCAAAATGTTATGATTTCTGTGTATGATGGTTTTAAAGTGTTATAATTAAGTGTATAAGTTTAAAAGTGATACGACTTCGAAATTGAATATTATTTTAAAGGAATAATTGTAATGACCCGATTTTTTAACATCCGAGAGTCGACGTCAATACGTCCACTATATCAAATGCCGAACAATCGAACGTCGAATAACCAAACCACTAGAGTTTAAGAAGAAGAAGATAGAAGAAGATACAGAAACAATAACAGAATCTCACATTTCGCAGCAGAACAATATATAATAGATAAATGAATAATCTTTGAAACAAAAGCACTAAATCAGTTAATACACCACATTACATCATCAGAGTGTTACAACAACAAGCGGCGGAAAATAATATAACATATACTAGTGATACGCCTCGCCATCCAGCTTTCCTTCTGATCTCCACAGCAACTTCTTGACTTCGCTCCCGAATAACTGATAACCTGACTCTAGGTTGCCCGTGTGGAAAATTATGGGCATCCAGAGTTTAGAAAGAGAACAATAAACTCCAGGTCAGTCATGGGACTGGTGTGAGCTCTTAAAAATAGTTATTTTCACAAAGAAAGGAACAGAAATCCGGTATGCTTTTGAAAAATGAAACTACCATAAGGCCTTCCACCACACACAATGCAAACGCAGAGTTGGAGAAGATTTCACTTATGATAGTCAAACATGCTTGATACACAAAAATTCTTTTTAATATTATCATTAGTGTATAGTGTGGAAAACATTTCGAAAGTCTAATATTAATCTTAGCTAGCATAGACATTTCGTACCATGCCTACTATAGCTACCATGTTCAATAGCAGGTTATGGCCATATTCCATGGCAGGTTCTAAAATAAAATCGTACATGGCACGTATTGTTTCTTTGGGTTTTCAACAATGGTCAGACAAAGGAGCATCCTACACCGTATGGAATGCCTCTAGAGGGACGTCCCTAAGAACTTAACCAGCTCTCTGCCAACACAAAGCCGAGTTACCTCACGCTGTAATTACAGCTGGAACAAGGTAACTACCACAAGTATGCCATCCTCGGTCGTTACCGACCTTTATCCGAGGATCCTCAACCACAAAGCAACAACCACAAATAAATAAATTTGCAGTAACCACATAAGTTAAGTATCTGGGATTCATACCATGATATCACCTTTTTCCAGAAGGAAATGGACATACCCTGAGGGCGCTACCCCCAAATTGTCTTGCTGCATCCTTCCTGTTTTGACCATTCCGGGTTGTGAGGTCCGACAAGGTCTCATCCACAAAGCTACACTTTTCACAAAAGTCATGCTTCGATCAACAAATGATCAGCAACACTTTGTATGCCACACTACCAAATTACGAGTATATCACTAGTAACCATCAACTACATAACCTCTGAGCTCATACGTCACAGAGAAGGGTGTTAAGCTAAGAGAATAAATTCTCCGCCACCAACAGAAATGTATTTGATAGCAACCAGCTTTATATCTCAAAGTGTAATGCCAGACACACATCCACACAAGTCCATTCCGGGATCGAACGGAACCGAAGGCACTTCAAAGAACCCCTTGCAAATCCGAATATTCACTAATCACGTCCGGAATCCCTATCACAAAAGGTGATCAAAATCTCTATACCGGGGCCATTCGGTGTAGAGACATTCGACAGGTAATCCTTTCGCTTTCAAAAATACCCAGTCTTCAACACCATCTTCAAATGCAATCCCATTTTGTCGTATCATTATTCGAAATGGGTTTTATGACACAAAATCCTCTCCCGCTAATCCGAATAATGAGCGCTTATTTTAAAAATAAGTGTTCATTCAGATTTCAAATAAATCACAACAAATTTCCACTTTGATCTTTTAAACAAAACATCCATCACTATCACAAAGGTTTGATGTGGTTTTCGAATATCCATTTGGAATCCGACCCTCGGTCGCATCGAAATTCAAATACCATTTAAAGGCCAATATTGATAGTCGGTTATTTTAACTATCAAACAACACTCACAATAATCACCAGATTTCAAATAATTTCCCCCCTCAATTATTTATTTTCAAAATATATTTGCAAGACATATTTTTAATACTTTAACCCTTTGAAAACAAATTTCAAATCATTTTTCACATTTCAATCCTTTGAAAACAAATTTCAAATCACTTTCCTCACGCGGAATATATTTTTAAATACTTATTCATTTCCACTGAAAATCTCCCGAGTCCGAATACTTAAAAATAATTTAAATTACTTATCCAAACATATATATTTGGAAATATTTAAAATAAACTATTTTAAAACACTTTATTTTAAAATATTTGTTATGAAATTTTATACTCATATCTCATATAGATCTTAAGCCCAAAATAATTTTAAAATAAAATTATTGGATAGAGTATAATTATTTAAATAACCATTTTCTAAATCAAATATCAATTTAAATCTTTAAATAATCACTTCTATAATTAATTAAACAAATCTTCACTTTAAAGATTTAAAAACAATTCTCAAAAATAATTTCTCCAACAGTATTCTTTCAAACCAATTTCAAGAACTTTTAATTTATACTTAAAATCTACTTTGAAAATATACTCGACTTTTCAAGGAAAATACACTTTCCATTCTAAGATGGTTCATTTAAATCAATCAATAAATCCTTCAAATTTTGCATTCCAAGTCCGTAAATTCCTTTCCATACTTTTTAAAAATAAACCCATATTTATTTTTAAAACAAATTTCCCTTTCATTTATAAATTCTCATTGTGAATTTAAATTTCCAAATATCCACTGATATACAATTTTCAAATCGATTTTCAAATATTCACTTTCAACACCGAATCAAATTCCCAATTTATTTCCAAATTTATTTTCAAAACACCAAGTCAAATTCCCAAATTAATTTTCCAAACATTTATTTTAAACACCAAATCAATTTTCATTCAAACACCAAATCAATTTTCATAACAATTTCCCAAATATTTATTTCAAATACTAAATCAATTTTCAAATTGATTCTCAAATTTATTGCAAACACCAAATTTATTTCCAAATTTATTTCTTTTAAAAATAAATTCCTTTATTTCTTCCAAACTATTTAAAATCCAATTTTTTAAATAATTTCTTCAATTAGTAAACAATATTACTTAAAATCCCTTTTCTTAAAAAAATTCCCATATTTTGGAATTAACTCAATACGATTTCGAAAATAAAACTTTATCCTTTTAAAAATCATTCTTTTAAATTTATTCAATTTCGAAAATAAATTTTCACTATAAACTTTCTACTTAATTTTCAAAAATCCAATTTTATTTATTTCTGGTATCCTACGATACCAAAAATACATTCGGCTAATTTATAGCCATCAATGACTTCAATCACAAATATAATCACATACAAATTATAAATATATCAACACACAATATTGAAACAAATTCAAATATTTGAGGAATCCAGTTGGATCCCTTCAACCTGTTTCCCTGCATCCACAGACGTTAACACAACAATTAAATACCAATTCCACTTCGAGGTGGAATATCACGGTATATGGGATTATATAAAATCATCCGCTATTATGCGGCGCATAGGGTCTCATCCGCTATATAATGCGGGAAATCAATCACTCCAAATATATATACACTACTATATATACTATCACAAACAGATAATCAATCAATAACTGCAATTTTCAATTATTAAATTTGAATGAGAAGATCTCACCTTTGATTACGCATGCAACCCATTTCCAATCCAAACCAGTCATTTCTTCATGATTTAGGACCTTGTAACAACATTATAAGTTTATCAACACCTTGAAATAATCAAACAATTAATTTCTTTTAAATAGATTTAAATTTATTAACATTTTTTACTTTGAACTAATCTAATAATTAATTTCCTATTAGATAAATTAAATTAGCCAATTATTCTATTAAATAAATTTTCTCTTACAAATTTATTTAACTAAACCGAATTCCCTTTTAAAAAAATCTTTTAGTATCAAAAATAATTTAAATTAGCAATTAAATAAGTATATTTATTTCTTTCACATGAAATCACATTTATAAACTTATAAAGTAGCTATGTATATAAAAGAAATCCAACCATTAAATAAACTCTTCAACATTACAAAATCCTTATATATTTTTCACAATTTGATCCTAAAAAAATTAATTTGTATTGCCATTTTAAAATTCCTATTATTTTTTCTAAATCTTATATATGTAAACTATTTTTCGGTTTTGTTGTATATACATATATACAAATTAAAACACAATTTTTTTCTTTACTGTAAATATTTTATTTTCTACATGCACATGCTAATATACCTATTTATTATATTTAAATTAAAATAGAATTTATACCTTCACCGCTTGAAAAATTCCATCGGCGAACCCAAGCTCGGCCTCGATCATCGCGAGACCCTAAACCACACACGTGCAGACACACAGCCTCGAGTTCGATCGACATGCACGATGCTACATCACGAAACCCTAAATTGATCGCGAGCCACACGCCTAGTTGAACGCCGCCAAACCCCCCTAGCCTCGCGATCGAACTCTAAGAAATCATCGGCCTTGTTGACTTGCCTCCATGCGAGCAACTCGCGACGCGACTCCATCCATTCAGATCTGAACGACGCTCGGCCCAGCATCGATCGCGCCTCCAACGACCACAGCTTGACTTCGATCCCATTGATCGATCGATCCCTTCTTTTTTTGTTTCATACGAAAAGCATCGGCCATCGCCGTTATTACAACGTCGATCCCGATTACGATTCAATTACTCTTTTTTTGGTGAGAAATGGGCTTTGGCTATTTATTTTCTTTCGAAGTTGGTTTTCAATGAATTGAAGAGATGCGGCCATTTTTTTTTAAAAAAAAATTCTTTCTGTGTATCGATTGTTTGTTTCACGATTTTTTTCCTGAACAAAAAGGTTTCGTTTGTTTTTATTATTAATTTTCTTTTGTATACGTGTGTTTCATTTTGAAGGGAAAAGTAAATACGTGTTCGAAAAGGTATATAAGTGTTGAGAAGCAAAATAAGTACTTGTACAATTATTATTTATATTTAAATTTCAAATACAAATTGAAATTGCCTCGATAAATGCAATTTACAATCTCGAACCCTAATCAGGACGTGCCGCCAGGCATTTATAATGTTATACGCCTATTTCGAACGCAACGGAAAAGGTTTCGAGTCTAAATTTGATCGTATGGAGAAGATAGCTTTTTGGACTAGTTAAAATTTTGAATTTTCAATTTAAATTTCAGCGCGTTTATTAACCGTATGGCCAAACGATCACTCCAAACACAATGAAAATTGAAATCTGATAATAATACAATATTACGGAACTGGTTTCGTTGAATACCGAGACCGTGCCTCAGAAGGCTATTTTTAAATATCGATTTAAACGATATAAATTCAAAACTAATCAAAACATTTCCAAATTCAATTCTGAAGCTACCATTATCTTCAGTATTATCAACATAAATTTTCTAATCCTTTAAATTATTTTTAAATCAGCTTCCAACTTTTTTAAATCAGCTTAAAACCGAAGATTCGAATTTTTACCCAACTTCAATAAATTAAATTCAATAATTAAATCACCAAATAAACAGATATTTTTGAATGTCAAGTTAAACCGACTTTCAAATATTTAAAATCAATTAAATATTCCTTTTTCAAATGTTCAAAATTTTCGGATCGTCACATTCTTCCCTTCTTAAAAGAATTTTATCCCGAAATTACTAGTTAAAAAGATGATCCTTAACCCGTTTTCTATTTTTCCAAAACTAAACAGTTTTATCAACTTGCCAAAATAATCTTTTTATTAAAGACCATTATTATTTCAATTAACTTTCCAAAACCTACCATAAGTTGTCAAACAACATTGTTTACTTCATATTATAAAATTTTAATTTAATTCAAAATTTAAATTTTCAAAGTTTCTCAAAAAATTTCCAACACCCTAAATTTACGAAAAATTTCATCAGCATCTCCTTTGCACGGCTAGCTCGATACGACTACAAAATGGCACTACGAGCCTCCAGATTCAAAAAGAAAACGAAAAGCCAAGCGGTTAGACAAGAAAGTCATCAAATTTCATACTGAAATTTAAATACATACATTTTTCGAGCAATCTAATTTTATCTTTGAAATCAAAAATCCAATTTTATTTATTTCTGGTATCCTACGATACCAAAATTACATTCGACTAAATTATGGCGTTCAATGACTTCAATCACAAATATAATCACACACATCTAATAAATATATCAACACACAATATTGAAACAAATTCAAATATTTGAGGAATCCAGTTGGATCCCTCCAACCTGTTTCTCTGCATCCAAAGACATTAGCACAACAATTAAATACCAATTCCACTTCAAGGTGAAATATCGTAGTATATGGAATTATATAAAATCATCGCTATTATGCAGCGCATAGGGTCTCATCCACTATATAATGCGGGAAATCAATCACTCCAAATATATATATATACACACACTACTATATACTATTGCAAACAGATAATCAATCAATAAATGCAATTTTCAATTATTAAATTTGAGTGAGAAAATCTCACCTTTGATTACGCATGCAACCCATTTCCAATCCAAACCAGTCATTTCTTCACGATTTAAGACCTTGTAACAACATTGTAAGGTTTGTCAACACTTTGAACTAATCAAACAATTAATTTCTTTTAAATAGATTTAAATTTATTAACACTTTTTAATTTGAACTGATCTAAAAATTAATTTCCTATTAGATAAATTAAATTAGCCAAATTATTTTATTAAACAAATTTTCTCTTACAAATTTATTTAATTATATCGAATTACCTTTTAAAAAATCTTTTAGTATCAAAATAATTTCAATTAGCAATTAAATAAGTATATTTATTTCTTTCACTTGAAATCATATTTATAAATTTATAAAGTAACTTATGTATATAAAAAAAATCCAACCATTAAATAAAACCTTCAACATTATAAAATCCTTATATATTTTTCACAATTTAATCCTAAAAAAATAATTTGTATTACCATTTTAGAATTCCTATTATTTTTTCTAAATCTTATATACGTAAACTATTTTTCGGTTTTGTTGTGTGTATATATATGTACAAATTAAAACACAAATTTTTTCTTTGCTGTGAAGATTTTATTTTCTACATGCATATGCTAATATATTATTTATTATATTTAAATTAAAGTAGAATTTATACCTTCACTGCCTGAAAAATTCCATCGACGAACCCAAGCTCAGCCTCGATCATCGCGAGACCCTAAACCACACACATGCAGACACACTGCCTCGAGTTCGATCGACATGCACAAAGCTACATCATGAAACCCTAAATTGATCGCGAGCCACACGCCTAGTTGAATACCGCCAAACCCCCCCGACCTCGCGATCGAACTCCTTGAAATCGTCGACCTCGCTGACTTACCTCCATGCGAGCAACTCGCGATGCGTCTCCATCCATTCAGATCTCAACGATGCTTGGCCCGGCATCGATCACGCCTCCAACGACCATATCTTGACTTCGATCCCATTGATCGATCGATCCCTTCTTTTTTTTGTTTTATACGAAAAGCTTCGGCCATCACCGTTATTACAACGTCGATCTCGATTACGATTCAATTACTCTTTTTTTCTGACGAGAAAGGGGCTTCGGCCATTTATTTTCTTTGTAAGTTGATTTTCATTGAATTGAAGAGATGCGACCATTTTAAAAAAAAATTCTTTCTGTATATCGATTATTTGTTTCATGATTTTTTTCTTAAACGAAAAGGTTTCCTTTGTTATTATTTTTTTTTCTTTTGTATACGCGTGTTTCGTTTTGAAGAGAAAAGTAAACACACATTCGAAAAAGGTATATACGTGTTGAGAAGCAAAATAAGGACTTGCACAATTATTATTTATATTTAAATTTCAAATTCAAATTGAAATTGCCTCGATAAATGCAACTTACAATCTCGAACCCCAATCAGGATATGCCACCAGGCGTTTATATTATTATACGCCTATTCCGAATGCAATGGAAAAGGTTACGAGTCCAAATTTGATCGTATGGAGAAGATAGGTTTTGGACCAGTTAAAGTATCGAATTTTCGATTTAAATTTCAGCGTGTTTATTAACCATACGCCCTAACGATCACTCCAAATACTATGAAAATTGAAATGCAACAATAATACAATATTTTGGATCCAGTTTCATCGAATTCTGAGACTGTGCCTCAGAAGGTTATTTTTAAATATAGAATTAAATGATATAAATTCAAAACTAATCAAAATATTTCCAAATTCAATTCTGAAGCTACCATAATCTTCAGTATTATCAATATAAATTTTCTAAGCCTTTAAATTATTTTTAAATCTGCTTAAAACTTTAGATTCGAATTTTTACCCAAATTCAATAAATTAAATTCAATAATTTAATCGCCAAATAAACAGATATTTTTGAATTTCAAGTTAAACCAATTTTCAAATATTTAAAATCAATTAAATAGTTCTTTTTCAAATGTTCAAAATTTTCGGGTCGTCATAATGGTATTGGATTTAAATGGGTTTTGAAATGAATATGTTTTGATATGGAAGATAAACCATTTGAAATTGAATAACCACGAGTTATAATAACGTTTGGTTGTTCAAGAGACCAGGATCGGAAGTTGTCATGCTCTCTGCCAACTCCGGAAAGCACTTTAACAACCGTGTACGCGGTGGAAATTTCGGAATGAAGTAGGATGGTGGCAGCGATCCTATATGAGGTATATTCGTGGACCCGACTCTCGTGAGTTAACATAAGGTGGCTAAAACTGGAGCAATCGACGGGCCAAGTGAGGTAGCTCCTCCGATCGGATACACTTCTTCATATGTTGTTCTATTACTTTATGATTGATTTGGTGCACACCTTTGATTTAGGAGTGTGGCTCGAGGTGCACGGTAGCTACGGCCATGCGTTACCACAAGCCCGGAAGTGTAATTGGTATATATACCCTGGCATTGCCTAGATGCGCCGTGTCACCTACCCTATCGAGACCACTATGAGTTTATTTTGTGTCATACCTATGGAATATCCTCTGGTAGCCTCCCGATCAGGAGGTATTACTCTAACGATCCTGACCCAACCTTCGAAAATCGACACTCAAATACATCATCCGTATTCGAATGCTGCAGATTCAAACATCGAATCTGGTTCGCCGGAGCTTATAACACATTAAGTACAACAACACAGTGGAATAAAAATGAATAATATCATCGATACATAACAGTTGATTACAACAATGATATAATAAATGAGCAACATTAGAGATTTAAGCGGAAAGATCAGTAGCGGAAAAGATATCTTCATAGATTCCAAGCGAAAGAGAGAATCCAATAGAATACAACTCCATAGCCAAAGCTCCAACCAGAAGCTCGAACCACCATCACACTGAAGTTAAGCAACTCCAATCCCAGAGAAACAAATGCGATTGCCAAATCCAAAGGCTGGATGCTATCGAATCTATATCTACTATTTGATTATTTGAAAATCCCAACTCTAGACTACCCATGTGGAAAATTACGGGAACTAGGAGTTTAGAAAGGGGACAATAAACTCCAGGTCAGTCATGGGACTGCTATGAGCAAACAAAAACAATTTTATATTGAACAACAAAAAGAATTTAAAATTGAAATCCACAATGCTTTTTTGGAAAATGAAACTACCATAAGGCCTCCCGACACACACACAATGCAATCGCACACTTAGGGGAGATATCTCCTTATGATAGTCAAACATTCTTGATATGCAAAATTCTTTTTGATATTATTATTAATGCACAGTGGGAAACATTTGTAGGTATAATACTAATCTTAGCCGGCATACGTACTATTATAGCATGCTTACTATAGCTACCATGTTAAATGGCAGATTCTACAACTAAAACCGTACAAAGCGCGTATTGGTGATTGGATTTCCAACAAATGGTCAGGTTAAGGAACTTCCTGGGCCACATGGGTATGCCTTTGAAGGGACACCTCGAGAACCTGACCGGATCTTTGCCAACACAAAGTCGGGTTACCTCTGCAACTAGGTAACTACTACACGAGTATGCCATCCCCCGGTCGTAACCGACCTTTACCCGAGGCGCCTCTCAACCAACAACCACAAAGCAATAGATTTGCAGCAACCACATAAGTTAAGTATCTAGGCCCCATACCATGATCCCACTTCTATCTAGAAGGAAATGGACATACCCTAAGGGGCGCTACCCCCAATAACCTTGCTGCATCCTCCCTGCTTCGACCATTTTCGGGTTGTGAGGCTCGACGAGGTCTCGTCCACAAAGCTATGCTTTTCACAAAATCCATGCTTCGATCAATAAATGATCAGCAACACTTCGTATGCCACATTACCAAATTGGGAATGTAACACTAGTACCATCAACTACATAACCTCTGAGCTCATACATATCAGAGAAGGGTGTTAAGCTAAAAGAATAAATTCTACGCCACCAAACAAAAATGTATTTGATAGAAATCAGTTTTACATCTCAAAATTTAATGTTAGACATACATCCATACAAGTCTATTCCTGGTTTGAACATAACCAAAGGCATTTCAAAGAAGCCCTTGCAATCCAGGTATTCACAATCCCGATCGGACTCCCCATCACATATGGAGATCTCTATACTGGCACGACTCAGTGTAGAGACATTTGACGGGTGATCCTTTCGTTCTAGAAAATACCCGGTCTTCATCACCTGTCTTCAAATGCTATCCATTTCATCATATCATTATTTGGAATGGGTTTTATGACACAAAGTCCTCTCTTGGCTAAACCGAATAATGAGTGCTTATTTTAAAAGCATATGGATATAGGGATCTTAGTTAAGTCACACTTTTTAAATCACTAAACCTTTCCTTTTAAATGGTTTAACCAAATTTCCACTTTAATCTTCTAAACAAAAGATTCACCCTTTGAAATCCACTTCAGTTTGAACCAAGATTCAATAATCTTTCACAAATATTCATTTATAGCTTTCAAAACTATTTCCATTTCAAATCTTTTATACAAAAGATACATCTTTAAGATCCTCTTAAATTTGAAAACAAAGTTTACCAATCTTTAATAAAGATTCATTCACGGTTTTCAAACAATTCCATTTCAAATTTGGAACCTTTTCAACAAAAACTGGAAATCCTTTCTTTATTTGAAAGCCATTATCATTTGAAAACAAAGAGTTTTCGTTTCGGGAAAATCCGATCAAATATGAACAAGTTATAGCCTTTAAAGTATAAACTTGGGTTAAATTTCAAATTCCAAAATAATACTTTTAAAATACCTAAAAATGGTTTAAAATCAATATATATTATATAACTTGTATAACCTTTTTAAACCATAGTTTCCAAACATATATTCAAAGAACCCAATTTTAAATCTTGAATTCAAATCAAACTATTTAAATTTTAAAACTTTTAACAGGTTATTCAAAATAATTTTTATCTTCAAAAGCTCCTTCTCAAAAGCTTTTCATATTTAATCCAATTCCATTTCCAAACAATTTTGGATTCAAAATTCAATTTTAAAACCATTTCATTATTTTGAATAATATTAAATTCAAATATTTGTGACTTAACCAAATCCTCGTGAAATCCATATTTGTGTGTGTACGGTGTAGTTCAGGGGTTTTACCCAATAGTGCAATATCATCAATCATTATCAATTCAAACACAACAATATCGATAAGCGGTATAATCTTATAACGCTTATCTTTATTCATAGATTCACAGATAAATAATATAAATTCATCACAAATAAATAAATTACATTCATCACATCTCAATTCAAAATAATTCATGCCACAAAGCATCACACATTAGGGATATCAAACAATTCAAAGCATTTCATACAATCCAAACATCCATAAGTAGGATTAATTAATCATCTGATTAATTTAAACCAGATTAATCACTTATGAATAAATTACTAATTTTGGCTAATTAACATTAATTAATTTCAAACCATTTTAATTAATTATCCTTTAATTATTTATTAATTAACCTTCAATCATTAAATAATTAACCATTAATTATTTAATTATTCTTTAATTAATTATCCCAATTAATTATATTAATTAATTAACCCTTAATTAGTTACCATTTAATAATTATCCTTTAATCAATTACAATAAGTGATTATCTCCAATCACTTATACTAATAAATCACAAATATATTACATTGAGTAATTATCCTTTAAATCACTTAATTAGTCAGCTTTAATCATTAATTAAGTATCCTTCATTAAGTAATTATCTTTAAGTAATTAATTAACCTTAATTAATTAACTATTCTTTATAATTTTTAATAATTAATCCTGAATTATTTATTAATTAACTCTTAATTACAAATTATATTTTAATTAAGTAATTTATCCTCTAATAAATTAATCGTAATCTTTTAATTAAGTTAAGATTTAATTAACTTAAGATAAATCATTTATCTTAATTATTATTTTCAATTACATCATTGAATTTTATTTTGAAAATAACACTCAGGGATCTAAACAATTAATATAAAAATTATTTTAAATCAAACAAAGATAAAAACACTATAATTTTAAAATTTCAACCTTCGAAATTTCTTGAAAACTTGTTCCATATATACATTTTGGAAACTTATTTAATAATTTATTATTAACAAAATGATTAAAACATTTTATCATCATTTAAATTTAAAACATTAAAACTTTTCTTTAACCAAACATTTAAAAACAATTATTATATAGAGACAATAGTTTAAAGTTTTAAAAGAAAACTTGATTTATATTTCAAAAATTGATAAAACATGTACCCGAGAAAAACTCGAGTAAAACCCGAGCCAAATGTAGGTTTACCCGAGTAAACCCCCAAGCTTCTTCCTTCAATTCCACATTATACTTTATTTTTTTTAGTTTTTAAAACTTAAACATGATAACACACAAGAATATACTCGAGACCAGACTCAAGCCACACCACTGTTTTCTCGAAGCCATACCCGAGTTCCACTTCATCTTCCCCAAACCTGTAGTCAACAGACACACAAATGAACTCGTGCACGTGCACACGAGTTCGCCGTCCTTCTAGCCAGCCTTGCTAATGTCAACAAGTCACTACCGACCACCCTGACATCTTAACTACCTATATCCCCTTGATTTACCTGGAAACAAAAATCGAACCACTCGACTCGATTTAAACCTGAACCTGACGATCAGAAAATGCTTCGCACCACTGCCAACGTTCATCTGAAACCATGCGAGCCTAACCAGAGAAGCACCATAGACGTAGGCTTCGATCCCACCACCCTTAAACTATTCCGATGCACTCTTGACACTACAGCACTCACATTTCTGACGTTCACAAAAAATTGGGTTTAAACCCTAAATTGGTGTCGTGCTATCGCTCTGATGATCGAGAAATTTTCCAATCATTTTTCCTGTAACCTTCATCACCTAAACTCCATCTAACATCAAGCCCGAAGATCGATTACTCGTTGGTCGTCGGGAATTGATGACTTTTACAATTTCGTTTAGCTAAAAATTTCCCTACTTTCCCAAACTTGTAAATCATGATTTAATTATTAAAATTCAACTGTTGCAAATACAAAATAGATTGAAAATTCAAAACTTGAAATTACGATGACCAAATTTATGTCTTGAAAAGATTACACTGTAATTTCTTCTTTTCAAAATATCTACTCAATATTTTCTCTTGAAATTATTTTTAGAAATTATGTTACATACATATAAACATTTTACTTTCAAAAATCAAAGCCTAAAAAGGATTGGGCAATGATTTTTAATTTTTTTTTCTTTGAAGTTGACTTTTATCCTATAACTAAACAGAGGTCTGTGTGTATATATATACGCACACACATGCACACACAAACCTTCTCAAATCTATATACATGCAATCATTCATCACATCTTTACTTCAAATACGATCACAACATCAAGATCGCAGATTAAATTTAGGTAAGTTTTCTCACCTGAGAATTTAAAACAGGGAGGCTTTGAAAAACAATCAGGAAACTAGAAATGCTAATTACTTTGGCTCTGAAGCTTTGTATTGATTTTAACAGATCTGAACTTATTTGTTTGAATCTGATTATGACTTTGCTTATGATGATACTGAAGCTTGGAATGACTGTTTGATTCAGGTTTTGAATTGAATCTTGCATGCTTTCAGGTTGAAAGCTTGAAACAGATTTTGATCTTTACTTTGGTTTTGATCTTTGAAAACTATTTGTTGTTTAGGATGATCTCTGCTTTGATATTGATTTATTCTTTATTTTGTTTTTGAACTGGAATCTTGTTTCCAGGTTTATGATTTTGTTTTGATTTTCTTTTGCTACTTTTGATTTGTTTTTTATCTTCATTTTCAGGTTTTTTGTGATGCTCCGGAATTTTGGGCAATAGCAATTTGATTATCTTCATTTAAAATTATTTAAATTGAAAATATTGATTTAAATTTGATAATATTGTTTAAAAGATTTCTTTTATAAATATTTAATTTGGCAAAATTTATCTTTTCAAAACTAATAATATTTAATTAGTAAATTTTAACTTTTAAGAATAATAAATTTTGTTTTCTATTTATAATGTATATATATTGTAAATAAAAATTCTTGCGCTTTACTTTAATAAAAGATTTAATTTTCAAATTGTAATACATATGTGTATATTGTAATTGGAAGCTTTGTTTTAAAATTCAGTTTATGATTTTCAAAAGTTAATTGAATACTTTTAACACTAGTATTTATTTATAATTATTAATTTAAGTATATTAGCTTAAGTTTGAAATAGAATTCAATTAAAAGATTTAACATCCTTTCTGTTTAAATCTAACATGAATAAATGTGATTTGTTTATTTATAAATGTTTAAAAACATAATACATAAGTTATATAAAACATAAGAAAAAAATTAAATATTGGATTAATACCCATTCTTTTAAAATTACACTTGTATAAAAATAATTTGTAATATATAAAAAGATTTAAAACATAAACATATTTATATAAAACATAAGTAATTAAGAAAATTTATATTTAATTAAGAGTTTGAACATTTGTAAACATTTAAAAATAGCTTTTAAACATTTGTAAAAAGGATAATAACACATTTGACATTTGTCTCTAAATTGTGACATACATTAACAAGTGGCAAATGGTGTTTTCATCGAAATTTTAATTTATGTAACCAAGTATTTTATAAAGAAACTAGTTATTTCATTTGCATGTTCATCTCTAAAAGCATCTTTCTCTCAACTTCTTAAAAACCGAAGAAAAAAAATCAAAAGGGAATCAAAATAAAACTACAACCTTCTCAAGTCCAACTCAAACAACAACTTCATATGTTCACATTTCAACCTAAGAAGCTTCAAATTCAACTCGGCATGAATTCAAATTCAAAGATCAAGCTAGCAACCAAATCAACTCAAAAACAAAGTGCATTCAAAATCAACATCAAGTTCAGAATTAAAAACAAAGTTCAGATTAAAAAATAACCGCTCTCTGTTTTATAAATACCTGGTGAGTAAACAATTGTTTTGAAAGTTTAAATCTGGTTTTTAACCTTGATATACATAATGAAATCTAGCGGTAATGTAGCGTAAATTATTTGCATGAATGATGGTTGTGATTGCATGTTGGTAAATAGGATATGCCTGTGTATATATGTTCTGTAAATATATATCTCCTCTGTTTGAAAACAGGATCCAAATTCACTTACAAATTTATATATTCTAAAAAATAATTTAAGACCTTGATCTTTAAAGTGAAGATGATTATAACAATGTAAACTTATTTTTAAAAATAGTTTCAAGAATTTAAGATTTAGTTTTATTTCAAAAATAGGATTTACAGTAAAGTCAATTATATGACAAAAAAATCGATCATGATATTTTTGAGGTTTGATTATAGAATCTGATTTGTAATGAAAAATGAGGAATTTAGACATTAATATCTTGATTTTTAGGTAAGTAATCGATGAGATAAGCTGTGATGATCGATTTTGGTTATTTGGTTAATCGTCGACGATGGATGATGATTTGGAGCTCGGGGTTGCTGTCGAAGAGGGCTTAAGGGATGGCGACCTATGGAAAAATGGATAGGTGTTTTATCGGTGGTCGTGGTGGCCAGAGTACGGCAAACTAGGGTTTACTTGTTGTTTTGAACGATGAAGTTCTCGAGACACTGGCGACGCCGATAGTCCACCAGAGAGGACCGTATGTGGTGGAATAGTTTCTTCGTGATGTGGGGCGGTTTTGGGTAGATCGACGTGTGCCCGGGGGTCAGAGGCGATGGCGAATGGAAGTTTTCCATTTAGGTATGGGTTTCAGAGTGATCGAGGAACTCGTTTTTGTTTCCCGATCGATTCCCACCCAACAGGGTGGTCGGAACTTTAGTATAGGTTGTCGTCGACTCGCGAGCATCGTTGGCGATGAGTCGATGTCGTTCTGATAGTCGTGCATGTGCACGCGTGCACGATATTGTCTGGGTTGCGGTTGGCTTTAGGGAAGAAGTGTTGTCTCGGGACGATCTCGTGTTGGTCGCAAGTGTGTCTTAGGGAAGAGAGTGTTTGTGAGTTGCTTGAATGTGAGCTCGGGTATTAGAGTGATTGGCTCGAGAATTTTGTATCATGGCTCGGGTAGGTTATTTTGAGTAAGCAGTCTTTTTAAAAGGCAAAGTAATTTAAATAAATTCATGTTTTCAAATTGAATTAACAAAGTTTTAAAGTTTAAAATGTTTTAGCTTTCAAAAAAAAGAGTAATGTTACTATGTTTTAAGAAGTGTATTTTAAATAAAAATAATGTCAAAGCATAAGTAAATCTAGTTTTAAAATATATTGACTAGCTTTTTAAAAGAAGTAAAAAGGAAGTTTCAAAAGAAAGTTTTCAAATAGTATGAGTGTGAATTTGCTTCCAAAGAAAAGTATTTAACAAGTTTATACAAGTTTTCAAATTTGAAATGTTAAAGGTTATTTTGTTTAAAAGTTAATTATTTTAATTATGTAATTAATTACCAATGATTTAAAAAAATAAAGTTAATGATGTAATCAAGTAATTTATGAAGACAAGTTTATCTTTAATTAAGGTTGTGAGTAATTAAAGATAATTAATTAGTGAAATTAATTAAAAGTTAATTACTTAATGTAGTTGGTAATGATTAATTAATTTATGTTAAAAATTTAAGCATAGTTACTTAAGAAAGTAATTAATGGATAATTAATGCATGCAATTAATTTAAGGATCATTAACTAGTGATTAAGAGATAATTAATTAATGTAATTAATTTAAAATAATTGGTTTAATTAATTAGGATAGTAATTAGTTAACTAATTAAAGGTTAATTAATCTAAGTAATTAAAGGTAATTAATTAAAGAGTAATTAATTAATGGAAGTAACTAAAAGCATTAATTACTCAATGTAATTAATTAAATTAATATGATTAATTTAAGTTAATTAACTAGTTTAATTAATTTAAGATAATCACTTGATGATTCATTAAGTATAATTACTTAATGTAATTAATAAAGTGCAATTACTTAGTGTAAGTAATTAATGGGTAATTACTGGATGTAATTAATTAAAGGAGAATTACTTAATGGAAAGTAATTGAAGGATAATTACTTAGAGGAAGTAATTAAGGATTAATTACTTGGTGTAATTAAGTAAAGAATTAATTAATATAATTAATTAAGGAGTTGATTAATTTGTGTAAGTAATTTAAGGATAGTTAATGACTGTATGTGATTAATTAAGGTTGATTAATGAATGTGATTAATTAAATATTAATTATTAAATTAATTAGAAAAATAATTAATTAATGAAGTAATTAGAGGATCATTAATTAATGTAATTAATGAAAGTAATTAAGGGTTAAATAATGTGATTAATTAAAGGATAATTAATCAGTATAAGTGATTATAGAATAATTAATTAATGTAATTAATTAAGGGTCAATGTAGTTAATTATAGTTAATTAATTAATGGGAGTAATCAAAGGTTAATTAATATGATTGGTTTAAGGATAATTAATTTGTGTACTAATTAAGGGTTAATTACTTAATGTAATTAAGGGATAATTAATCAAGGATGATTAATTAAGGTAATTGGTTTGTAATTAATTAATAAGCGGGATTAAAAGTAATTAGGTAATTAATTTAATTCATCAGTGGTTAGTGGTTAATTAAATTAATTATAAATGGTGTGACTAATTAGTCTTGATTATGGATGATTGAATGATATTGAATGCCTTGGATTATTTGATACCTTTGATATGGATATGTGCTGATCTATGATATGAAATGCTTTGGTTGAATTGTGATACTATGAATTATCTATCTGAGATAATGTGAATTATCTATCTGTGTGAATATAGATAATGTGAACCCAAAATAAACTTATATGGATTGAATGCTTTCAGAACATTGTCAAGAGGACGATGAGCATTTTGATAGATGTGTTCTAAAAGGTAATCGTAGTCTCAAGCCTCATCAACCGGGAATGGCTAAAACAGGGGAGGTGCAGCAAGGCTAAGTGGGTCGCGCCCAAGTAGGACGAGATTTTCCCCTATTTAGAGGTCCTTTTTTACTCCGCTTAGTGGGCAGTTGGTTCGCGACAACTCTTGTGGTTGTCTTGTTTGGGACTATCCAGTAAGGGATGGTTCCGGTCTTGTGTTATAGGGGATCAGGGTGGATCCTTGGTACGGTGATCTAGGCCACGTACTGTGACGGGCAGTACTCCGATAGCCCTTCCATTAATGGAAACCTATTTTCCCTACGTGCCTTTACGGTTTTGATTGTATAACACACTTTTGGCTAGTATGCTGGAATATAATCATGTAACAATTTCAGCTATTTTCTATTTATTTGAAAACCCTAGACATTATTATAATACCACTGGATTTTCTATCAAATGTTTTGGTTATCGTAAGGTAAAAACTTTTCTGTCTTTATGTGTGGGAAGTCTTACGATATACTCTTCGTTTTCAAATATTTTTCAAAGTTAAGCAACTTTAACCCGTTTACTCACATCAAACCCATGTCTGACCCAGAGTTTATTTTTTGTTTTCTTAAACTCTTGGGTACTTAAATTTTTACGAGTAGTTAAGGGATTTGGGTTTGCTTTGACGAGTTTCTTGAGGAGATATGGAGCAGGAGGCTTCATCGTATGTAGAAATATAGTGGTTCTGCTGTGTTGATCTCTTTGATGATGTCTTGGATGAAACTTGTATTGTATGATAGACAGGCCTTTATAACTGTCTAGTTTGTGATGTATAAGCTGTATAACTTAGTTCTATCTTTTCTCTTTTCTATCCCTTTCTTTCTTAATAATGATTCTTATTTCTGTGAGACGAAAGGCAGGTCATTACGGTGGCATTAGAGTGCTAGGTTAAGAGAATACCTAGGTTTTGGAGTGATTTTTTTCTTGAGAGAGCGTATTTGTACTTTTACGTATATATATCTGTATAACTACCTGATTTGTTGGGTTACCTGTTCGGGTTTTCCAGCATGAGTCCTAGAGGTAGATAGGGTGGTGGAATGTGTAGCACGACTACCGCTAATGGAAGAAGTCTGAATGTTGAGGCTGGAAAAGTATCTGTCGAGGTTGTAGACCCAATATCGCCTCGAGTAAGCTTTGCAACATGGTGTAAGGATTTCACCAATCTCTGAAGGAGATATTTTAAAGGTTCAGAGTCCATCATTGAAGTGAAATTTTCGATGAGTAAGAATTTGGATCTGACGGTTAAGCAGAAGCAAGTGATGGCATCATGGCAACTTCAGGAAGGGGCAGCTGTGTGGTGAGATGCGGTAATTATGAATGTTCACGAAGGTATATTCTATTGGAGCAAGTTAAGGAAGCTTTTGAGGAACAGTCTTAACCTACCGCAGGAAAGACTCGGTTGTCTAGGAATTTCCTGGATCTCAGGCAAGAGAGTTTGTCTGCATCGGCGATGAGACTAGGTTCAGCAGGGTATTTGTGTTTGGTTTTGAGGCCCGAGTTTCTTGAGAAGATATCTGCCATCTTGAAGGCTCTTTTGAAGAATCGTTGATATGGCTTTGAGGATAGAAGAGCTTATAGATAGGAAGTCTTTGGCATCAGTGGCAGCGTTGTAGCTTGGAGTTTTCTGTGTGCCAATAGGAAGGTCATCTGGCTAAGTAGTGTCCTAGAGATGGAGTTCAGAAGCAACAGGGTGGACCGTCAGCTTCTTCTGATTGGCAAGTGTTTTTGAAGGATCCGTCCTTATTTAAATGGATGGGTCAAGCATAGGCTATTCTAATTTGTGAAGAGAGGACAATGTCTTTGGAAATTGATTTGGGTAGGATCGCAAAAGTGACTTGCGATAGTTGAGTGTTCTTTTGGGTAATCTTTTGCATAGGAACCAGACGTCTCAAGAAGAAGTTAAAGCTATCAAAGTTTTCAGAGATTTTTCTGGAGAGGTCAGGGTTTGCCTTAGTATAGGGAGATTGAGTTTTCATATTGACTTAGATACAGGAGCAATACCGATGGTTCAGCTAGTAAAAGGATATTTTCTAGGAAAAGGATTTGGTGAAGTAGCTCAGGATTTCTTGGTACTTCTGTGTTTTCTCTTTATGGAACCGAGAAACCGTGTTTTCCGAAATGTGTTGGATAAATTTGTGTTCGTGTTCATCAACGGCATTCTCATATACTCCAGATCATAGTTGTGCAACGGAAGCAAGGTAGCAGCTGTTGTAGAGTGGAAACAACTGCAGACTCCTACATGAGGTTTTTCAGGATCAGCAGGCAAAGTTGTCAAGTGCACCTGTTTTGATTATTTCGGATAGGAGAAGTAAGTTTGAAGTCCACTAATGTTTTTGGAATAGAGCTTGTGTTTTGGATTATTCGGTAGAACTTGAGAGGATCATTTTGTTGAGTAGGATCTTAAGATCATCTTATTCTTGGTCCAAATTGTTTTGAGAGGCATCGGCATAGGTTGAGTTGTTCTGGAAAGGTTGTAGGCAGACAGGATCGTCTGAGGAGTTATGTGGATAAGAGACAAAGGAATCCGGAATTTGAAGTTAGGGACTTCGTTGTTGTTAAGGTTTCTCCAATAAAGGGAGCAGTAAGATTTGGTAAGACCGGGAAGCTAGCCCCGAGGTATATTGGATCTTTCTGTGTTCTTGTAAGAATTAGTGTTTTGGCCTACAGAGTTGAATTACTAGTTTGGGTGACTGGGATTCAATGTATTTCACGTATCTCTGAGGGAATATGAGTACGATCCATCATTGGTTGTGGAACCAGTAGTTCAGAAGGATTTGGAGGTTGAGCAGGACTTGTATGTGGTCAGATACCTTGTGCAGATTTTAGATCTAGATGAGTAGGAGCTCAAAAGCTTAGTGGTATACCTAGTTTAGATTCAGTAGAGCGAGTATCCCAGTGATCGTACCTGGGAAACTCTAGATAGTATTAGGAAGTCCTATCCAAGATTTTGTCTGGATAGTTGGATTTGTTTGTTAAATAATTGTTGCTATGGTTGTTAGTGTATAGCAGATATGTGTGCTTTGATTTTTGTAAATAAAACCTTTGTTGAATTATTAAATTATCTTTACTTTTAAATTTCTGGGATGAAATATTTTTAAGGAGGGAGGAATGTGATGATTCGGAATTTTGGACAATAGCAATTTGATAATCTTCATTTAAAAATTATTTAAATTGAAGATATTGATTTAAATTTGGTAATATTGTTTAATAATTTTCTTTTATAAATATTTAATTTGGCAAAATTTATCTTTTTAAACTAACATGAATAAATGTGATTTGTTTATTTATAAATATTTAAAAACATAATACATAAGTTATATAAAACATAAGAAAAAAAATTAAATAAGGATTAATACTCTTTCTTTTAAAATTACACTTGTATAAAAATAATTCGTAATATATAAAAAGATTTAAAACGTAAACATATTTATATAAAACATAAGTAATTAAGAAAACTTATATTTAATTAAGAGTTTGAACATTTGTAAACATTTAAAAATAGCTTTTAAACATTTGTAAAAAGGATAATAACACATTTGACATTTGTCTATAAATTGTGACATGTATTAACAAGTGGCAAAGGGTGTTTCCATCCAAATTTTAATTTATATAGCTAAGTATTTTATAAAGAAACTAATTATTTCATTTTCATATTCATTTCTAAAAGCATCTTTCTCTCATCTTCTTAAAACTAAAAAAAAATCAAAAGGGAATCAAAATAAAACTACAACCTATCTCAAGTCCAACTCAAACAACAGCTTCATATGTTCAAATTTCAACCTGAGAAGCTTCAAATTCAACTCAGCATAATTCAAATTCAAAGATCAAGCCAGCAACCAAATCAACTCAAAAATAAAGTGCATTCAAAATCAACATCAAGTTCAGATTTAAAAACAAAGTTCCAGATTCAAAAAAAAATGCTCTCTGTGTTATAAATACCTGGTGAGTAAACAATTGTTTTAAAAGTTTAAATCCGGTTTTTATCCTTGATACATGATGAAATCTTGCAGTAATGTATTGTAAATTGCTTGCATGAATGATGGTCGTGGTTGCATGTTAGTAAATAGGATATGCTTGTGTATATATGTTCTATAAATATATATCTCCTCGTAAATAAGTGTATATATATATATATATATATATATATATATATATATATATATCCTCTGTTTGAAAACAGGATCCAAATTCATTTACAAATTTATATCTTCTAAAACAAATAATTTTAGACCTTGATCTTTAAAGTGAAGATGATTATAATAATGTAAACTTATTTTTAAAAATAGTTTCAAGAATTTAAGACTTAATTTTATTTCAAAAATAGAATTTACAGTAAAGTCAATTATATGACAAAAAAAATCGATCATGATATTTTTGAGGTTTGATTATTGAATCTAATTTGTAATGCAAAAAGATGAATTTAGACATTAATATCTTGTTTTTTAGGTAAGTAATCGATGAGGTAAGCTGTGATGATCGATTTTGGGTATTTGGTTGATCGTCGGCGATCAACGATGATTTGGAGCTCGGGGTTGTTGTCGAAGAGGGCTTAAGGGATGACGACCTATGGAAAATTGGACAGGTGTTTTATCGGTGGCCGTGGTGGCTAGGGTATGGCGAACTAGGTTTTTCGTGTTGTTCTGAATGATGAAGTTCTCGAGACACTAGAGACACCGATAGTCCACCGGAGGCGACTGCATATGGGGGAATAGTTCGTCGTGACGTGGGGCAGTTTTGGGTGGGTCGGCGTGTGACCCAGGGTTCAGAGGCGATGACGAATGGAAGTTTTCCATTAAGGTATGGGTTTCAGAGTGATTGAGGAACTCGTTTTTGTTTCCCAGTCGATTCCGACCCAATAGGGTGGTCGGAACTTTAGTATAGGTTGTCGTCGACTGGCGAGCATCGTTGGCGATGAGTCAATGTCGTTCTGATTGTCGTGCACGTGCATGCGTGCACGATATTGTCTGGGTTGTGGTTGGCTTTGGGGAAGAAGGGTTGTCTCGGGATGATCTCATGTTGGTCGCGAGTGTGTCTCGGGGAAGAGAGTGTTTGTGAGTTGCTCGAGTGTGAGCTTAGGTATTAGAGTGATTGGCTCGAGAATTTTGTATCATGGCTCGGGTAGGTTATTTTGAGTAACCATATTTTTTAAAAGGCAAAGTAATTTAAATAAATTCATGCTTTCAAATTGAATTAACTAATTTTTAAAGTTTAAAATGTTTTAGCTTTCAAAAAAAGTTATGTTACTAAGTTTTAAGAAGTGTATTTAAATAAAAATAATTTCAAAGCATAAGTAAATCTAGTTTTAAAATATATTAACTAGCTTTTTAAAATAAGTAAAAAGGAAGTTTCAAAAGAAAGTTTTCAAATATAGTATAAGTGTGAATTTAGCTTCCAAAGAAAAGTATTTAATAAGTTTATACAAGTTTTCAAATTTGAAATGTTAAAGTTAATTTTGTTTAAAAGGTAATTATATTAATTATGTAATTAACTACCAATGATTTAAAAAAAAATAAAGTTAATGATGTAATCAAGTAATTTATGAAGATAAGAATTTATCTTTAATTGAGGTTGAGAGTAATCGAAGATAATTAATTAGTGAAATTAATTAAAAGTTAATTACTTAATGTATAATGATTAATTAATTTATGTTAAAAATTTAAGTATAATTACTTAAGAAAGTAATTAATGGATAGCTAATGCATATAATTAATTTAAGGATCATTAACTAGTGATTAAGAGATAATTAATTAATGTAATTAATTTAAAATAATTGGTTTAATTTATTAAGGATAGTAATTACCTAACTAATTAAAGGTTAAATAATCTAAGTAATGAAAGGTAATTAATTAAAGAGTAACTGATTAATGGAAGTAATTAAAAGCATTAATTACTCAATGTAATTAATTAAATTAATGTGATTAATTTAAGTTAATTAACTAGTTTAATTAATTTAAGATAATCACTTGATGATTCATTAAGTATAATTACTTAATGTAATTAATAAAGTGCAATTACTTAGTGTAAGTAATTAATGGGTAATTACTAGATGTAATTAATTAAAGGGGAATTGCTTAATGGAAAGTAATTGAAGGATAATTACTTAGAGGAAGTAATTAAGGATTAATTACTTGGTGTAATTAATTAAAGAATTAATTAGTATAATTAATTAAGGAGTTAATTAATTTGTGTAAGTAATTTAAGGATAGTTAACGACTGTATGTGATTAATTAAAGATTAATTATTAAATTAATTAGAACAATAATTAATTAATGAAGTAATTAGAGGATCATTAATTAACGTAATTAATGAAAGTAATTAATGGTTAAATAATGTGATTAATTAAAGGATAATTAATTAGTATAAGTGATTGTAGAATAATTAATTAATATAATTAATTAAGGGTCAATGTAGTTAATTATAGTTAATTAACTAATGGGAGTAATCAAAGGTTAATTAATATGATTGGTTTAAGGATAATTAATT
Organism: Allium cepa; assembly: GCA_030765085.1. NCBI lineage: Eukaryota > Viridiplantae > Streptophyta > Magnoliopsida > Asparagales > Amaryllidaceae > Allium > Allium cepa. The sequence continues at coordinate 734,661,252 of CM060943.1, forward strand.
TGTGTACTAATTAAGGGTTAATTACTTAATGTAATTAAGGGATAATTAATCAAGGATGATTAATTAAGATAATCGGTTTGTAATTAATTAATAAGCATGATTAAAAGTAATTAGGTAATTAATTTAATTCATTGGTGGTTAATTAAATTAATTAGAAATGGTGTGACTAATTAATCTTGCTTATGGATGATTGAATGTTGAATGGCTTGGATTGTTTGATATCTCTGATATGGGATATGTGTTGATCTGTGATATGAGTTGCTTTGGTTGAATTGTGATAATATGAATTATCTATCTGAGATAATGTGAATTATCTATCTGTGTGAGTATAGATAGTAAATTAAACTGTTTTAACTTAAAACAACTTGGCCTTAAAATACGGCGTTTTGGATTTTGGTGAGACTGGGATCGGATTTCCAAATTTGGATATCTGAAAACCACAACGATCCAAATTAAATGTTAGGTCGTGAATTTAACTGAAGATCAAGATGAAGACTCGAAGTGTAAGAACTATGTGTCATTAAAACTCTAAGGGTGATTCTAAGACGAGTTTAACGGAAATAATACTTCCAGTTTTGAGATGAAGATTCAGAGAGCAAGGGCCATCGTCGTTAACTCTGAGGGTGGTTCCAAAATGAGTGTAGCAAGATGGTGCCTTTGGTTTCATTCGAATCCGAAACGAACTTGTATGGATTGAATGCTTTCAGAACATTGTCAGGAGGACGATGAGCATTCTAAGATATATGTGTTCTAAAAGGTAATCATAACCTCAAACCTCATCAACCGGGAATGGCTAAAACAGGAGAGGTGCAGCAAGGCTAAGTGGGTCATGCCCAAGTAGGACGAGATTTTCCCCTGTCTAGAGGTCCCTTTTTATTCGGCTTGGTGGGCGGTTGTTTTGCGACAACTGCTGGGGTTTTCTTGTTTGTGACTATTCAGTAAGGGATGGTTTCGGTCTTGTGTTGCAGGGGACCAGGGTGGATCCTCGATACGGTGATCTAGGCTACGTACTATGACGAGCGGTTCTCTAGTAGCCTCGCCATTGATGGAAACCCATTTTCCCTACGTGCCTTTACGGTTTTGATTGTATAACCCACTTTGTGGCTAGTATGCAGGAATTTAATCATGTAACAATTTCAGCTATTTTCTATTTATTTTGAAAACCCTAGACATTATTATAATATCACTGGATTTTCTATCAAATGTTTCGGTTATCATAAGGTAAAAACTTTTCCGTGTTTATGTACGGGAATTCTTACGAGATACCCTTTGTTTTCAAAGGTTTTTCAAAGTTAAGCAACTTTAACCCATTTACTCGCATCAGACCCATGTCTAACCCGGAGTTTATTTTATGTTTTCTTAAACTCTTGGGTACTCAAATTTTTACGAGTAGAAATATAGTGGTTCCACTGTGTTGATCTCTGTGATGATGTCTTGGATGAAACTTGTATTATATGATAGACAGATCTTTATAACTGTCTAGTTTGTGATGTATAAGTTGTGTAATTCTGATGTATATAATACTATGTAATATCTCATGTGATGTAATATAATTTATTCATTCCACTGTGAGATTCTGGTATTGTTTAGTTCTTTCTTTTCTATCTTTTCTCTTTTATATCCCTTTCTTTCTTAATAATGATGCGTCTTTCTATGAGGTGAAAGGCGAGTCGTTACATTTTTTGGTTTCTAACAAATGAAGATGGGAAGTTTAAAGCCTGGTTTAGACATTTTGAATTCTTATTTACATTATCATTTCAAAAGCTTGCCACTTGTTTATTTGTAAATCATATTAAGTTGCACTTGTAAAATACATGTTTTTATGAATGTACAAATGTCAAATGAAATTAATTTGTGTTTAAATCCTTGCCTGAAATAATTTTATAAATTATATTTATGTTCTATGTATATCTTTATAAAAATTTATATTATGTTTTCCTGTTTAAACAAATCCATTTTCTTATATATATATATATATATATATATATATATATATATATATATATATATTTAACTTTAAGAAATTGATTTTTTTTAAAATCTAATTAGACATAAAATAAATAATCATGTATATATATATAATTATATTAGAATTTAACCTTTAAAATAGCTTTTGGAAATCATTATATTAAATTCAAAATAAAAATTTCCAAATCAATATATATATACACACACCTAGATATACATTATAATATTAGAAAGCAAATTTTATTAATTTAAAATATAACGTTTTTCAAACCCAATATATTTGTAAACCATTTATTTATGAAATTCAAACCCATAATTCAATTCAAAATCAATTTATATACATTAGTTCCTTGGAAATATAAAGCTAATAAATCCAATTTTTATTTTCAAAAAATTAATTCTTGAATTTCAAAAACCAAAATTTTATTTATAATATATTTTATTCTTAAATTTCTAATCCAAATCTATTAAAAATCTACTTTCATATGTATAACAAATACACATTTTAATTAACATTAATTAATTCACAAACAAATCCAAAAATTAAAATTGATTACTAGATTTAATTTGGCCTAAAACCGAGATCATTACAGATTCCCTCCCCCCTTAAGAAAATTTCGTCCCCGAAAATTGCTAGACAGGGAGACAAACAAAGAACAGATAGTGAAATGTTTTACCAGATCAAACTGAATATCTATTCTATATTTGGCTTATCAAATCATAATATCATCAATTGATATAAGAACGAATACATTTGATATTTACGAATATTCGGGCCACCAGGTCTATGAGATATGCAGGGGCATTGGTCATTTCGAAGGAATAACTAACCATTTGTAGAATATATCGAGACTCCAAAGAATAGACAAACGGATATAATCCAATTCAGTTTCATATTTTATTAACCAATTGATTTCAAATAAATTTTAAATTTACTAAATTTAAAAACGAAAAGTTGATAGGGAACCGACGAAGAGAATATAAAATGGGACTTATCTACATGATTCGCAGGGCCACCATCAAACCGAAGCTCCTTCTTATAGCTGCCAGGAAATCATCAAAGAATCGAAATCGTATGATGATCAAAAGAGATTTATAGAAATAGATCGTTCCTTGTTGTTGCAGGGTATTGACCATTTGTAATGGTATTCCCTATCCCATACCTCGTCCTCTTCTTGCACTCATACTCACTATCAGTGAATAGTAAGAGAATTTACCGAGGCATTCAGACGGATATCTTAGGGATACTCATTCTAGGGTATTTATAACCCTATCTCCAATGAGTTACCTAATGTGTTATACTCCTGATCTAAAGTTCTTACTCAATCTTCTGCTTTGATACCAATTCTAACGACCCTAACTCAACCTTCGAAAATCGGTACTTAAATACATCACCCGTATTCGAATGCCATAGATTCAAACGTCGAATCCGTTCGTCGGAGCTTATAACATATTAAGTACAACAACACAGCGGAAGAAAAGTGAATAATATCATTGATACATAACAATCGATTACAACAATGATACGATAAATGAGCAACATCAGAGATTTATACAATAGAGGAAAGAATAGCAGCGTAGAAGATATCTTCATAGATTCCAAGCAAAAGAGAGAATCCAATAGAATACAACTCCATAGCCAAAGCTCCAAACTAAAAGCTCGAACCACCATCACGCTGAAGTTAAGCAACTCCAATCCCAGAGAAACAAATGTGATCGCCAAATCCAAAGGCTGGATGCTATCGAATCTACACCTACTATTTGATTATCTGAAAATCCCAACTCTAGCCTACCCGTGTGGAAAATTGTGGGCACCCAGAGTTTAGAAATGGAACAATAAACTCCAGGTCAGTCATGGGACTGGTATGAGCAAACAAAAACAGTTTTATCTTGAACAACAAAAATAATTTAAAATTGAAATCCGCAATGCTTTTTTGGAAAACGAAACTACCATAAGGCCTCCCGGCACACACACAATGCAATCGCACACATGGGGAAGATTTCTCCTTATGATAGTCAAACATGCGTGATACGAAAAATCCTTTTTGATATTGTTATTTGTGCATAGTGGAAAACATTTGCAAGTATAATATTAATCTTAGCCGGTATGTGTACCATTATAGTATGCCTATTATAGCTACCATGTTAAATGGCAGGTTCTACAACTAAAACCGTACAAAGCGCGTATTGGTGATTGGATTTCCAACAAATGGTCAGGCTAAGAAACTACCTGGGCCACATGGGTACGCCTCTAGAGGGATGCCTCGAGAACCTAACCGTATCTCTGCCAACACAGGGCTGAGTTACCTTTGTAACTAGGTAACTACTACACGAGTATGCCATCCTCCAGTCGTAACCGACCTTTATCCGAGGTGCCTCTCAACCAACAACCACAAAGCAATTGTTTTGCAGCAACCACATAAGTTAAGTATCTGGACTCCATACCATAATATCACTTCTTTCCATAAGGAAATGGACATACCCTAAGGGGCGCTACCCCCAATAACCTTGCTGCATCCTTTCTATTTCGACCATTTTCGGGTTGTGAGGCTCAGCGAGGTCTTGTTTACAAAGCTACGCTTTTCATAAAAGCCATGCTTCGATCAACAAATGATCAGCAAACTTCGTATGCTACATTACCAAATTGGGAATGTAACACTAGTAACCATCAACTACATAACCTCTGAGCTCATACGTCTCAGAAAATGGTGTTAAGCTAAGAGAATAAATTCTCCGCCACCAAACAGAAATGTATTTGATAGAAACCAGTTTTACATCTCAAAGTGTAATGTTAGACGTACATCCATACAAGTCTTTTTTAGGTTCGAACAGAACCGAAGGCACTTTAAAGAAGCCCTTGTAATCCAGGTATTCACAATCCCGATCGGACTCCTCATCACATATGGAGATCTCTATACCGACACGACTTAGTGCAGAGACATTCGACGGGTAATCCTTTTGTTCTCGAAAATACCCGGTCTTCATCACCGGTCTTCAAATGCTATCCATTTCATCGTATCATTATTCGGAATGGGTTTTATGACACAAAGTCCTCTCTCGGCTAAACCGAATAATGAGCGCTTATTTTAAAAGCATATGGATATATGTATCTTACTTAAGTCACACTTTTTAAATCCCCAAACCTTTCCTTTTAAATGGTTTAACCAAATTTCCACTTTAATCTTTTAAACAAAAGATTCACCCTTTGAAATCCACTTTAGTTTGAAACCAAGATTCAATAATCTTTCACAAATATTCATTTATAGCTTTCAAAATTATTTCCATTTCAAATCTTTTATACAAAAGATACATCTTTAAGATCCTCTTAAATTTGAAAAAAAAAGTTTACCAATCTTTAATAAAGATTCATTCATGGATTTCAAAACAATTCCACTTCAAATTTGAAACTTTGTCAACAAAAACTGGAAATCCTTTCTTTATTTGAAAGTCATTATCATTTGAAAACAAAGAGTTTTCATTTCGGGAAAATCCGATCAAATATGCACAAGTTATAGCCTTTAAAGAATAAACTTGGGTTAAATTCAGATTCCTAAAATAATATTTTTAAAATACCTAAAATGGTTTAAAATTAATATATATTGTATAACTTGTATAACCTTTTTAAACCATAGTTTCCAAACATATATTCTTAGAACCATATTTTAAATCTTGAATTCAAATTCAAATTCAAATCGAACTATTTAAATTTCAAAACTTTTAAAAAGTTATTCAAAATAATTTTTATCTTCAAAAATTTCTTCTCAAAAGATTTTCATATTTAACCCAATTCCATTTCCAAACTATTTTGGATTTAAAATTCAATTTTAAAACCATTTCACTATTTTGAATAATATTAAATTCAAATATCTGTGACTTAACTGAATCCTCGTGAAATCGATATCTGTGTGTGTACGGTGGACTCCAGGGGTTTTACCCAATAGTGCAATATCATCGATCATTACAATTCAAACACAACAATATCGATAAGCGGTATAATGTTTTAACGCTTATCTTTATTCACAGATTCACATATAAATAATATAAATTCATCACAAATAAATAAATTACATTCATCGCAGCTCAATTCAAAATAATTCATATCACAAAGCATCACACATTAGTGATATCAAATAATTCAAAGCATTTCATACAATCCAAACATCCATAAGTATGATTAATTAATCATCTGATTAATTTAAACCAGATTAATCACTTATGAATAAATTACTAATTCTGGTTAATTAATATTAATTAATTTCAAACCATTTTAATTAATTATGCTTTAATTATTTATTAATTAACCTTTAATCGTTAAATAATTAACCCTTAATTATTTAGTTATTCTTTAATTAATTATCCCCAATTAATTATATTAATTAATTAACCCTTAATTAATTACCATTTAATAATTATCCTTTAATCAATTACAATAAGTGATTATCTCTAATCATTTATATTAATAAATCACAAATTTATTACGTTGAGTAATTATCCTTTAAATCACTTGATTAATCAACTTTAATCATTAATTAAGTATCCTTAATTACCTTCATTAAGTAATTATCTTTAGGTAATTAATTAACCTTAAGTAATTAATTATTCTTTTTAATTGTTTAATAATTAATCCTCAATTATTAATTAATTAACTCTTAATTACAAATTATCTTTTAATTAAGTAATTTATCCTATAATAAATTAATCGTAATCTTTTAATTAAGTTAAGATCTTAATGAACTTAAGATAAACCATTTATCTTAATTAATATTTTCAATTACGTCATTGAATTTTATTTTGAAAAAAACACTCAGGGATCTAAACAATTATATAAAAATTATTTTAAATCAAATAAAGTTAAAAACATTATAATTTCAAAATTTCAACCTTTGAAATTTCTTGAAAACTTGTTCCATACATACATTTTGGAAACTTATTTAATAACTTGTTATTAACAAAATAATTAAAACATTTTATCATCATTTAGATTTAAAATATTAAACCTTTTGTTTAACCAAACATTTAAAAACAATTATTATATAGAGACAATAGTTTAAATTTTTAAAAGAAAACTTGATTTATATTTCAAAAATTGATAAAACAAGTACCCTAGAAAATCTCGAGTAAAACCCGAGCTAAATGTAGGTTTGCCTGGGTAAACCCCTGAGTTTCTTCCTTAATTCCTCTTTATACTTTATTTTTTTTAGTTTTTAAAAACTTTAGCACGATAACACACAAGAATATACTCGAGACCAGACTTGAGCCACACCAATGTTTTCCCAAAGCCATACCCGAGTTCCACTTCATCTTCCTCAAACCTATCATCAAAAGACACACAAATGAACACGTGCATGTGCACACGAGTTCGTCGTCGTTCTGGCCAGCCTCGCCGATGTCAACAAGTCACTAACGACCGCCTTGACATCTGAACTACCCATATCCCCTTGATTCACCTGGAAACAGAATTCGAACCATTCGACCCGATTGAAACCTAAACCTAACCATCCATAAATGCTTCGCACCGCCGCCAACTTTCATCTGAAACCACGCGAGCCTACCCAGAGCCACAGACAGGGGCTTCGATCCCACCACCTTTAAACTATTTCGATGCACTCTCGACATTACAACACTCACATTTCCGACATTGACAAAAAATTGGGTTTAAACCCTAAATTGGTGCCATGCAGTCGCTCTGATGATCGAGAAATTTTTTCGATCATTTTTCCTATAACCTTCATCACCTAAACTCCCTCTGACACCAAGCCCGAAGATCGATTGCTCGTTGGTCGTCAGGAATTGACGACTTTTACAATTCCGTTCGACTAAAAATTTCCTACGTTCACAAACTTGTAAATCATGATTTAATTACTAAAATTCATCTTTTGTAAATACGAAACAGATTGAAAAGTCAAAACCCGAGATCACGATGATCGAATTTTCTGTCTTGAAAAGATTATACTGTAATTTCTCCTTTTCAAAATATCTACTCAAGATTTTCTCTTGAAATTACTTTTAGAAATGATGTTACATACATATAAACCTTTTACTTTCAGAAATCAAAGCCTAAAAAGGATTGGGGAATGAGTTTTAATTTTTTTTTCTTTGAAGTTGATTTTTAGCCTGTAAACTAAAGAGAGGTCTCTATGTGTGTGTGTATAGACACATCGACACACAGACCATCTCAAATCTGTATACATGCAATCATTCATCACATCTTTAATTCAAATATGATCATAACATCAAGATCACAGATCAAATTTAGGTAAGTTTGCTCACCTGATAATTTAAAACAGAGAGGCTTTGAACAAAAATCTGGAAACTGGAAATGCTAATTACTTTGGTTCTGAAGCTTTATATTGATTTGAACAGATCTGAACTTGGTTGTTTGAATCTGATTCTGACTTTGCTTATAATGATACTGAAGCTTTGAACTGACTGTTTGATACAGGTTTTGAGTTGAATCTTGCATGAATTCAGGTTGAAAGCTTGAAATAGATTTTGATCTTTACTTTGGTTTTGATCTTTGAAAATTGTTTGTTGTTTTGGATGATCTCTGCTTTGATATTGATTTATTCATTATTTTGTTTTTGAACTGGAATCTTGTTTCCAGGTTTATGATTTTGTTTTGCTGGTTTTGATTTTGTTTTTGATCTTCATTTCCAGGTTTTTTGGTTTCTAACAAATGAAGATGAGAAGTTTAAAGCCTGGTTTAGACATTTTGATTTCTTATTTACATTATCATTTCAAAAGAAAAAACATCTTTGCCACTTGTTTATTTGTAAATCATATTAACTTACACTTGTAAAATACATGTTTTTATGAATGTACAAATGTCAAATGAAATTAATTTGTGTTTAAATCCTTGCTTGAAATAATTTTATAAATTATATTTACGTTCTATGTATATCTTTATAAAATTTCATATTATATTTTCCTATTTAAACAAAACCATTTTCTTATATATATATATATATATATATATATATATATATATATATATAACTTTAAGAAATTGATTTTTTTTAAAATCTAATTTCACATAAAATAAATAATCATGTATATATATAATTATATTAGAATTTAACATTTAAAATAGCTTTTGGAAATCATTATACTAAATTCAAAATAAAACTTACCTAGATATACATTATAATATTAGAAAGCAAATTTTATTAATTTAAAATATTATGTTTTTCAAACCCAATATATTTGTAAGATATTTATTTATGAAATTCAAACCCATAATTCAATTCAAAATCAATTTATGTACATTAGTTACTTGGAAATATAAAGTTAATAAATCCAATATTTATTTTCAAATATTTATTCTTGAATTTCAAAAACCAAAATTTTATTTATAATATTTTTTATTCTTAAATTTCCAATCCAAATCTACTAAAAATCTACTTGTATATGTATAACAAATACACATTTTAATTAATACTAATCAATTCACAAACAAATCCAAAAATTAACATTAATTACTAGACTTAATTTGGCCTAAAACCGGGATCGTTACAATTATGGTACTGTATAGACTATTGGCACTATAAAAGGTGTGAAAGGGGATATGGTAACGCCTTAACGCTATTTTAATAGTTTGCTTTACTTTATACATTATTATAATAGCGTATATTACTACATAATAGATAGTTTAACGGATCCTTAAAGGATGGGGGATCCCAAGCATCCTTTAAGTTACTGATGCATTTTATGCATTTCACTTGAGTTGATTTACATTTTATAAGTATGTATATCCTGAATCGAGTGTTTTATGTTTTACTTTACGCTCCGGTCAGCCTGAGTATCACAGCTTTGGATTCATCTTTGGAGCTATAAATTCGCTGGAGTTTTAGCTATCTATCTTTGTTTCTATTTCAGTTATTTCCATTCAACTGTGCTTATGTACTAGTGGACATATGTATTTGTATTTCCAGTTATTTCTTTCAGACTCTGTATTATGTATTTGATTTAAGACTTTATATCTAATAACTTCATGAACTACTATGTTTATTTTATTCCGCTGCGAGTTATTCTGATATTCCGTGTCTGTGATTATGTGATTGGCTTTATTTTCCATAAATTTTATTAACAATCTGTTGTTTTGAATTATTCAAGTTCGAAATGTGTGGTTTTATTGTAGATTTGAATGGTCCAAAACGGCGGGTTGTTACAGTTGGTATCAGAGCCATGGTTTTAAGCAAACCATAGCTTGCGGAGCAAAAACTCATTAGAGATAGGATAGAAATACCCTTGAATGAGAAAAATCAATCTTAGAATTATTTCTTTGCAAGAGAACATATTTTCACATACAAAATGGTTTTCAAATGATTTTCAAAGATTATTTTGGATGTAAAATTTTCTTATTTCAAATTCCTTTTCTTAGAATTTCCTTCTTTTCAAATCCACCTTGTTTAATAGAATTCTTTGATTAGGATTTCCATTCTAGTTTAATCTTTCTTTAGCTTCTTTATTACCTTTGTCCTAAAAATTCATTCTTGTAATTCAGGATGAATTGTAGGAATTCCAGAGGTTAGGGTCGTGGTGTCGCCCCAGCTCCAGCACCAGTTGCACCTATTAGGTTCATCATTCTCTGTAAAGAGTTCACTCAGCTTGGTGGTAACAAGTTTACTTGATCAGAGACCATCATTGAAGCTCAGCAATGGATGAGGAGTTTGGAAAGGATTTTCGCTGGTTTGGAGATCACCGACGCTCAAAGCGTTAGTTAGCAGCATGGCAGTTGCAGGAGGCAGCCCTAGATTGGTAGAAGTCTTTGTAGCCAATACTATTGAGGCAGATATTTCTTGGGATTAGTTTATGTATTATCTTGAATTGGTTTTTGAGTTTGGTTTAGTATCTCTTTAGAATCTTTCTTCAGTTTGGATATCTTATTTCAGGGATGTTTTTGTGGCAAAGTGGATGCTCAAAGTAGGGAAGTCTCAGCTATACAGGGAGTTTATGGATCTTAAACAAGGGGATATGTCATTTTCTGAGTATGAGTGGAAGTTCAATGAACTTTCCAAGTTTGGTCCTAGCCTGATTGATACCCCTCTAAAGAATAATGAGAAGTTTATAGCTAGAGCTTGTCCAGAGTTTTATAATCGTCTCATTTCTCATGTGCATAGCCCTTTTTACTGGATTGATGGATATGGCTATCGAATATGAGAACCCCACTTCTAAGGCACCATCTGTTGCTCGGCACCTTCATCTCAGCCTGTTTCTAGCAACTCTAAGAAGAGGAAGTCTAATTTCCATCAGTAGAAGAAGAATTGGCTCAAGAATCCAGGTTTGGGATATTCTTCTCAAAGGCAGCTTGTTGATCTTTCTTCCATCAATTTGCTTCAAGTGTGACCAAAAGGGTTACTATGCCAATAGTTGTCCTACTTCAGTTGGCGCCGTTGTTCCTCCAGCCCAAATGACTAGGCGTGACTTTGCCATATTTGCTTGCAGCCTGGCCACTTCAGGAAAGATTGTCCTACTCAGCAGAAGGGCAAGCCATCTGGTATCTTTGCACTTACTTCATCTACTCCACTTGCTCCTAGTGACATCCAAGGAACTCTTTAGGGCACCTTCACTTTGTTTAATTCTCTTGTTTGTGTTTTATTTGACACTGGAGTTTCTCATAGTTTCATTTCTATGGATCTTTGTGATAAGTTTGAGTATATTCTTTCACCTGAGTATGCAAGTGAACCATTGTGTGATTCTAATCCTATCGGTGGTCCCACGAACCTTAGTAGGATTTCTAAAAGGGTTAAACTCTTCCATTCTAGCTATCGTTTTTCTGGTGATTTCTATGTTCTTGGTTTCGATGCTTTTGATATATTGCTTGGAGGAGATTGGCTAAAGAAGCATGAAGCTGTTATACATTGTAAAGCCTGAACTATTTCCCTTATTAGTTATAAGGGTACTCCTTTGGTAATTCAGTGTTGTATGCCTTAGAATTATGCTGGCAGTTTTATTTGTTCTCTTGATTCTTCCCCTGGTGATCTCCATTCAACTCATGTGGTCAAACTCTATCCCGATATATTTGGTGAAGTCATTTCTTTACCTCCTAAGCGGGAAATTGAATTCCGTATTGACCTGATTCCTAGAGCTCAACCCGTAGTTCTTCCTCCTAGAAGAATGGCACCCCGTGAGAAGGTTGAGTTGAGTAAGCAAATTGAGGACTTGTCCTCCAAGGGTCTGATCAAACCTAGCCATTCAAAATGGGGAGCAACTGTGGTTTTTGTCACTAAGTATGATGGTCCTCTTCGGATGTATGTTGATTATAGGGAGCTGAACAAGCTCACTATGAAAAACAGATATCATATGCCTCGCATTAATGATATGTTTGATCAACTTTATGGTGCTAGAGTGTTCTCTTAGCTTGATCTCGCCATAGGTCTCCACCAACTCAGAGTTGCTGAGGAAAGTATTCCCAAAACTGCTTTCCGTACTGAGAACGGTTTCTATGAATGGTTATTTATGCCTTTTGGTTTGACTAAGGCCCCCGCTTTCTTTATTAATCTGATGAATCGTGTTTTTCGAGATGTTCTAAATAAGTTTGTTCTGGTCTTCGTCGATGATATTCTTGTCTTCTCTAAGTCAGAGGGGGAGCATGAGTCGCATTTGAGCATTGTTCTTGAGACTCTTAGGAGTCATCAGTTAAAAGCTAAATTACCGAAATGTCATTTCTGAAAAGATGAACTTCGATTTCTTAGGCATACTGTTTCTGGTAATGGAGTTCTGTTGATCTAGTTAAGATTGCTGCGATCAATGTAAGTTTGTCTTCTCTCTTCTCCAAATTTTCTATCTATCTCTATGGTTCTTATTATCCCTATTCTATTTCAAGATTGGGAAACTCCTAGGACTCCATCTGATATCTATAGCTTTCTGGGCCTTGTTGGTTATTATCGGAGATTTATTAATAATTTTGCTTGGATTGCTGCACCTTTCACCGCTTTAACTCGTAAAAACGCTAAGTTTATATAGAATGAAAAGTGTGAAGCCACATTTAATGAGTTGAAGTAGAAGCTTACTTCTGCACCAGTTCTTACCGTTTTAAATGGAAGTGAGAGATTAACGGTATACACTGATGCTAACCGTGAAGGTTTGGAAGCTGTTCTGATGCAGGATGGTAAGGTTATTGCTTATGCTAGTCGTCATTTGAAGACTCATGAAGCCAATTATGCAGCTCATGATTTGGAATTGCTTGCTGTGGTTTTTTCTTTGAAGCTTTGGAGGCATCTTCTTTTGGGAACTAAGTTTGAGCTCTTTATAGATCATCAGTCTTTGAAGTAGTATTTTCATCCAGAAGGATTTGAATCAGAGGCAGGTTAGATGGCTTGAGTTTCTAGCTTCTTATGACCTCGACATCAGCTATACCCCAGGGAAAGCTAATGTTTTTGCCGATTCCTTGAGTCGGAAGAAGGCGATGTTGTGTCAGGTTGTTGTTTCTTCTCCTCTTACGGATCGCATTATTGCTAAGCAGGATGAGGATAGGATGCTTAAGCTTATTAAGGAGAATGTTTGTGGCAGAATTGGTGGTAGTAGCCCAGATGGTAAGGGAGCTTAGATCGATGATAGTGGTATTTTAAGGATTAATAATCAGATTTCTGTCCCGAATGTCGATGGGTTGAGGTAAGAGTTACGTCGGGAAAGTCATCGATCCAGACTTTCTATTCATCCAGGTGTGACGAAGATGTATCAGGATATGAAGAGGTTGTATTGGTGGACTGGTATGAAGCGGGATATCTCTCTTTTTGTTAGCAGATGTGCAACTTGTCAATATGTTAAGGCCGATCATCAGAAGACCATCGGTTTATTGCAACCCTTGAGGTTCCCAATTGGAAATGGAAACAGGTTTCTATGGATTTTATTGATGGATTACCGAGGACTAGGATGGGTAATGAGAGTATTTTGGTGATTGTGGATAGGTTGACCAAGTCAGCTCATTTCATTCCGGTTAGATCTAACCGTTCTACTTATAGTTTGGCTGAGATTTATATGAGGGAGACTGTTTGTCTCCGTGGTGTTCTTGCCTGTATTGTTTGTGATAGAGATCCTATCTTTACCAGTCAGTTTTGGAAAGCTTTTCAGGAATCTTTAGGTACTCGTCAAAATCTGAGCACTGCTTATCATCCATAGACCGACAGTCAAACGGAAAGAGTGAATCAAATTTTGGAGGATCTTCTTCGTGCTTGTGTTCTTGATTATGGAGGATCTTAGAAAGATCATCTCCATCTTGTTGAATTCACCTATAACAACAGTTATCAGGTATAAATTTTATCTTTTGTTTGATCTTGTCTTAAAAATTATCTATCTTAATCCTTATTTGAATTCAGGCTATTATTACAATGGCTCCGTTTGCTACTCTTTACGGACGACCTTATAAATCTCCATCTTGCTGGATTGAATTCGGTAATCATTTAGTTCTTGGTCCTGATATGATTCTTGAGGCATCTAAGAAGGTTGAGGAGATAAAGAGGAAGATGAGGATTGCTCAGGATAGGCATAAGAAGTATGCTGATAGGTGTAGGAGGAGTCTGGAATTTTCTATTGGTGATCAGTTTTCCCTAAGATCTCTTCGTTGAAGAATGTGATTCGGTTTGGTCGGAAAGGGAAACTTGCTCCTAGATTTATTGGTCCTTTTTGCATCGTAGAGAGATTTGTTCTTTAGCTTATTGTTTGGATTTGCCTGACAAGCTTTCTGGAGTGCATAACGTATTCCATGTGTCGCATCTTCGTCGGTATCTCCATGACCATCTTTGATTGTTCAGCCTTCTGTTTTCGAGAGTTTGGATGTTGAGCCAAACCTCACTATCGAGAGAAAGCCACTTCGTATTATCGATAGAGGTATGAAGCAGCTGAGAAGGAAATCTATCAGCCTGGTCAAAGTGCAGTGGAGTACTAATGATTGAGATTATACTTGGGAGACAGAGGAGAGCACACGTGCTTCGAATCCGGAATTGTTTGTTCCAGGTACTATTCGCTATTCCATTTACCTTTCTTTGTTTCCCTGTGTTTTGTTCCTTTTCGAGAACGAAAAGCTTTGAGTGGGGGAGAGTGTAACAATCCGTAATTTCAGTAAATAATTATAGGAATTTTAATTGAAAATTTTGAATTTAAATTATTTAAAATTTGATAAATTGGAAATTTTGATTTTATTTTGAGTTTGAATGTGAATTATTTTTCCAAATATAATAAAATTTAAAAAAATTCGAAATTTCAAATTTTGGTCAAAAATGGTCAACGTTTAACTGCCTATTGATAATTTTAATTTTTGAATTTTAAACTTTTATTCTTTTTTATGAAGTTGTATTCGATGCTATTATTTTCTCTACTTTTCGTTTGTAAAATTCTGATTTATACTTTTCAAACTGTAAATTTTCAGCGTATTTCATGCGGTTATTTTTCGTAAATTATTTTTGTATTTTATTTTGATTTTGGGTTGAATTTATTTTTTTAATTATCTTATTTATTTTAAGTAGGCTAATAGGCTAGAAATGCTTAAAGTCACACAATTTGATGTTGAGAGATGAGAAGCCATTTTTGTCAATTTAAAGTACACGTTCAAGGTATAATACGCGTTCAATCTTATGACTAATTCAAATTTTATGCGTTCAAAGATTTTCCCAACTTCTCATCTTTTGTGCGTTTCTTTCGTTCACCTTTTTTTGTTTGCCTAACCGCTTCACTTTTCCCATTCCTCATTTTTTTACTCCTCTCATTCTCTTTCATCTGTAAACAAAAAAAGAATTTTATAGTAAGTTTTATAACTTTTTCGTCTTCCTCTTTTGATTATATATATATATATATATATATATTTCATGGCCGATCATCATCCTCTTAAAGCCACACCACCATCTCCTAAATCAAAGCATAACCGAAACTTCTTCACCGATCACCCCTGAAACCTGTTGCCTCACCTCCTCCTAGCCATGGTGGCCACCACCATCAACACATCCACCTCCAAAATAAGTAGGTCGTCACTATCCCCTTGCCCCTCACACAGCAGCCCTAGCCGAGCCTTCCTATGTCATCTCCACTCCACCAGCCTAGGTCGAAACGATCAACTCCACAACCTCCTCATGAACCAGCCCAGATCACCACCATAGCCGAACAAACACCACCTACTAGTCGTGACCACATGACATCACCAGCCCTGCCTGCCGTGAATCTAATACTAAAAGCCTTGCCGAACCTTGCCTGGTCACAAACATATCATAGCAGAGCATCACCTTGCCGTGATCAAAACCCCAGGCCGAACATTTTGTCAATCACCATCACTTCACCTCCTCATCAACAGCAGGCTGAACCCCTTCGTGATCATTGCCTTGCCCAATGCTGCACCAATGGCCTTGACCTGAAACCATGCTGAGCCATACATAGTGCATCTGAACCCGAATTGTGTGATGGCCGAACACTTTGGCCATGTGGAAGTGCATATTTGTTTGTAGCCTAGCCTGGCCGAGCCATACATCATGTGGTCGAGCCTAAACCTTATGACCGAGCTTGTTCCCCATGCAGCTGAACCAAAATTTTGTTGACCAAGCCCTTGTGCATGTTTAGCTAACCATTCATGTGTTCATAAATTTTATTTTGTATATTTTATTTTACTTTGGTGTTGAATTAAAAATCTTTCATGTGTTTTATAAATCTTATTTTGTGTGTTTTATTTATTTGTGTTGAGTAAAACTTTTCATGTGTTTTATATAAACTTATTTCTATGTGAATTATTTTACTCACATATGTTTATTTATGTTTTCTTTAAAAAAAATTATTTTTGAATATTTCATGTTATTTTGGATTGAGTAAAATATTTACATATGTTTATTTTTGTTTTCTAAGGTTCGGATTTGGATTATCCTTCCACTTGAGTTGTTTATGATTGTCGTGCTTTTTCGAGTCGCTTTGTTGTGTTTGAAGTTTCGTCTCTAGCCAAAGAAGGTGAGTTCATCACTCTCGATAAACATACTTATATTTTTGTGAATTTATGCCATTTAAATTGTATAGATATGTATGTTATGTCAGTAATTCATCTATACTTATGCTATGTTATCATATGACATTATGCTGTTATGATCATATGTTATGCCATGTTATTTTATTCTGTTATTTCATTTTCTGCTCTCACACTACAAGTTCCATCACTATGGGTTGAAATGATACATACCCGAACGGACTTTAAAATAGGAAAAAATCGTTTTGAGCTGAAATGATAAGCTCGAGCGATTTTTATTTGACTTGGGATTGCGGGTTTGAAACGATATAAAAGCTGGGAATTTAATTACGGATTGAAATGATACATATCATATCACTTGACCATAGGCTAGAAAATTTTATGCAGGCCCATAGCTGGTTTAAAAAAAATTCTAAAAATTATTAAGTATTTTGGGATTTTAATATATTAATTTTGACTTAAATTAAATTAATGATTTTATAAAAAATATATATATTTATCTTATATGTAATAAAATGTTAAGTAAACAAATGGTTTTAAAACGCAATTTTGGAATTTAAATTTTATTGTAAAAATTTGATTCTAATTTAATAATCCAAATTGACTTAATAATAGTACTTTTATCTAATCTAGTAATATAAATTTTAATGTATGAAATAATATGTTTTAAATAATTAAAATAATGATAAGTTAAGTTAATAGTGTATTTTAACTTAATATAATAAATACTGTTCAATTGGATATTTTGTAATAAATTTATTTAACTAAATTCATAGTTTAACTAATATCCAAATAAATGATTTATTATAACAAAATAGATTTTGTATAATAGCTATGTTGAAATTATAAGTATATATAATGCAATGATTTTATATAGACTGTTATAGTGGTAAAGATAATGTTTAGAAATGCTATGATTATAAAGATCATGGTTTCATAGTGTTATGGTTTCTGAGTATGATGATTTCAAAGTGTTATAATTAAGTGTATAAATTTTAAAGTGATACGACTTTGAAATTGAACATTATTTTGAAGGAATACCGATATTGGATTTAAATGGGTTTTGAAATGAATATGTTTTGATATGGAAGATAAACCATTTGAAATTGAATAACCACGGGTTATAATAACGTTTAGTTGTTAAAGAGACCGGGATCGAAAGTTGTCATACTCTCTACCAACGCCGAAAACCACTTTAACAACACCGCGCAGAATGAAGTAGGATGGTAGCGACGATCCTATATGAAGTATATACGTGGACCCGACTCTCGTGAGTTGACATAAAGTGGCTAAAACAAGAGCAATCGATGGGCCAAGTGAGGTAGCTCCTCCGATTGGACACGCTTCTTCATATGCCATTCTATTACTTTGTGATTGATTTGGTGCGCTCCTTTGATTTGTGAGTATGGCACGAGGTGGACGGTAGCTGCGGTATGTATTATCACCAGCCCGGAAGTGTAATTGGTATATCTACCCTGGCATTGCCTAGTTGTGTCGTGTCACCTACCCTATCGAGATCACTACGAGTTTGTTTTGTGTCGTACCTATGGAGTATCCTCTGGTAGCCTCCCGACCAGGAGTTATTAGGGTACTGTATAGACTATTGGCACTATAAAATGTGTTAAGGGGCGTATGGGTAACGCCTTAACGCTATTTTAATAGTTTACTTTACTTTAGACATTATTATAATAGCGTATATTACTACATAGTATATAGTTTAATGGATGCTTAAAGGATGGGTGATCCCAAACATCCTTTAAGTTATTGATGCATTTTATACAGTTCATTTGAGTTGATTTACAATTTATAAGTATGCATGTCCTAACTCGAGTGTTTTGTGTTTTGCTTTATGCTCGGGTCAGCCTGAGTATCACAGCTTTGGATTCATTTTTGGAGCTATAGATCTGCTGGAGTTTTAGCTATCTATCTTTATTTCTATTTTGGTTATTTCCATTCAACTTTGCTTATGTACTGGTGGACATATGTATTTGTATTTCCAGTTATTTGCTTTCAGATTCTGTATTATGTATTTGGTTTGAGACTTTGTATCTAATAGCTTTATGAACTACTGTGTTTATTTTATTCCGCTGCGAGTTATTCTAATATTCTGTGATTGGTTTTATTTGCTCCAAATTTTATTAACAATATATTGTTTTGAATTATTCAAGTCCGACATGTGTGGTTTTATTGTCGATTTGAATGGTCCAAATTGGCGGGATGTTACAACTATATACTAAGTCAAGCAAACTAGTACTCCTTTCAATGGATTTGAAGGATTTTCGATGAATCTTTGCTTGAACACATATCTCACATTTATCGATAAGTTCAAAGTTGCAATCAGAATTTAATCCTAACTTAAGCATGGATTTAAGGGAATTATAGTTAAGTGTCATAATCTATCATGCCACAAATTAAAGGAGCCAACAATATTAACAAAACTACCTTTTATTATACTGAACATAATCATGCCATCACAAGAGTATCCCTATCCTACAGAACTACCATTCTTTGGCAATACTAGCTTATCAGGCTCATACAACATCTTGAATCATGCCTTATTAAGAAGGTATCTAGATACAAGATTCTTACAAATATCAGGTATATAAAATACATTGATCAAAGTAAGAACTTTTCCTGAGGTGAATGGAATTCAATAGTGCCTTTTCCAATGATTTTACTAAAAGCTTTATTTACCCTAGCAATTTCATTTTCTTCTCTGTTTGTTTCATCATAGGTCATAAAAAGATTATGGTATTTTCATATGTGTATTGTTGCTCTGGTATCGAGCCATTAATCATTTTCTATGCCACTGACGAAGTTTGCCTCTTGCACTACAACTGTAAGCTTTTCTTCGACCACATTCACTTTTTGTTTCTTTTTTTGACGACAATCACGGGCATAGTGGCCTAGATTATTACACAATAAAAGAGGACCCTTTCTATTGTTCTTTGCTTTTCTTTTTTCGTTTCATTAGTTGGCTTTAATAGATGAATTTCTTCAACATTGTTGGCCTTGAAATGAAATTTAGTTTGTTAACTGTCGATTTGTTCACGTTTACGTGATTCTTCTTCTATGCAAAAATGACGTTGTTCTAAATCATAGTCCACTTTGGCATGCTCTAGTTTCTTCTTGTAATCATTCCAAGAAGAGGGAAGTCGTGATATAATAACTCCAACCATGAATGATTCAAGAAGCTCTATATTGGTATCTTAAGATGATTGGCAATAAGTAAAATTTTATTTGCTTGTTCGATGATCTTTTTTTGCCGGTTATCTTAAATTTCATAAAATTGCAAATAATAAATTTCTTGTTACTTGCTTAAAAAATGTGGTATGTTTTCTTCAATATAGTCCATAGCACCTTCGCAGTTTTCAAACTTCGATGTGCATTGTAGACGAATGTAGTTAGTGCATTCAATATGTATCCTCTACGCACGAAGTCATCCTCCTTTTGCGTATATCGTTTAGCTTTTAATTTAATAGTATCCGTTGCCATAAAATGTTTTAGTGTTGTTAAATGTTGATTCATGACTTGAAGTTTATTGTAGTTGCTTGTGTAGGATCTAGATTAACCCTAGAAGGGGGGTGAATAGGGTTATAGCAAATTTTCTCGATTTAAACACAAAAACAAACTGCAGAAATAAATATGCTGAAAAGTAAATCACACACAAAATTTACCCAGCTTCGGCAACCCCTGCCTACTGCTGCATTCTCAGATTTCTATTAGAATTAAACAGTGTCCCGCTTACAAACACTCTACTAGACTCGCAGACCCTTTTGCTCCCGCTCACAAACACTCTACTAGACTCGCACACCCTGCTCCCGCCTATAGAGTTTCGCTTACTCGCAAACACCGCTCCCGCCTATAGAGTTTTGCAAACTCGCACACCCTGCTCACTGAACTAATTCTAACTAGACCATCTGACACTACCTAAACCCTAGGTGGTGATTTACAAATTCTTTGATTCGAAAAGTAAAAAACAACAATTAAAAGACAATAAAATACTTAAACCCTATTTATAAATATACTAAAGCCCTTTTAAAATAAAATAGGCCGGCCCTATTCTATTTTCTTTAACCCGTCAGCTCGTTCCTTTTTCCTGTGGCTTTTGAAAATATGGCGGCCTCTGTTGTATCTTCGTTCGTTCCTTTTTGGCGAAATTAGGGCTTGAGAAAATTGGGGCTGTCGGCTTCTATGTCTCGATTGAATGAATGGTTTGACGTTGATGCTTCGTCAATCGATGATCTCTCTGTTTAGCACACCGTTCCCCCAATTACCGATCGAGTTCGATTTCTGACTTCGGTATGTAGTTTATCCTTTTTGTGCTTTTAATGATTTACGTACTTGAACTCGATACATAAAATTGCCGATGATGATTGGGATTTATATGCATTCGATCTCCTTATTTTCGTTCGTCTGATTGTTTCAAAAATTTGCTTTGGCCGTTCGATTATGCTTGGACGTTGTTGATTTCTTTGACTAGTTCACAATCGTATATTCGATGCTTGCTTGGTTGACACGGTGTTGGTTTATTGCTTGGTCAATACGGTGTAATATACTCGGCTTGAATTTTTGACATTTTTGACTATTTTTCAATACGGCTTCGTGAATTTCTCTGACTTGATAAATTTCGTACAATTTGATTTTTGATAATCAACGTTTTGATACGTGACTTGGTCATTATGTCTTTGATGTTTATTAATCTTCTTTGACTTCGATATTTTTGTGAATTGGCTTCGGCCACTGTCTGCATTCCTGTAGTAGCTTTGTTCAAGTTGTCTTGGGCATTGTTGTATCCATTGCAGTCTTATAATCTTCACTCTGTCCATACTGCATTGTTTCGATGCTATCTGCCCAGGTTATTCATATAAGCATTTGTATGTTGTCACTGTACCACTGTAATGTGTTCTCTGCATTCACTGTAGTGCAATCTTGGTTTCAGTAGATTTTTATGCATTTCATCACTTCAGTATTGTATTGTTTGCATTCACTTATAGTCGGCACTATTTGTAGATGTTCTCTGGTTTGATGTTGATGCTGAAGCTTGTTGGTTCGATTCCAGTATGCTTTTTCACTGTCTTGTACATGTTGTTTCATTATATTTGAACTTGCATCACTGCACTAGTTTTCTTCAATTTTCTGGCCTCATTGTTGTATTCTTTGATGATTCATTGGTGCACTTGTACTTGGTCATTGTAGTATATTGTCACTGAGTTCGAGCATTTGCATATTTGCAGCCTTGGTCTTCCTACTGTATTCTCTGTATCACTGGTTATCTGTTTTGAGTCACTTCATATATGCACCGATGCATACTGCAGCTATGTTGGCTTCATTTTTATCTTGATTCTGCATTGTTGGTTCATCACTTAGTTTTAGTTTGATACTGTGTTGTACTGAGCTCGACATTGCTTAAGGTTGCCTTCATGTAGCTTGTTCTCTACATTTGCTTGATTGTTGAATTCCATGTTCTGTTGAGTTGTTGTTCTTCTGGTCTTTGCTTCCATCCATTTGGTTGTTGCAGTCCTATGCAGTTGCTATGCCTTGTGTTCTTGTAACTTTCATCACTGGTGCATGTACATTGCTGCTATTATCTTGTACTTCCAATGTTCACTTATTTGTACTGTCATTTTGCTGGAATAACTTCGACATTGTTTTGATGCATTTGCATGTTGTTTCAGTCTTCATGCACTGATGCATTTGGAATTTGTCTAAGCTTTGCATTCTTTTTGTAGCCTTGTGTTGAATCCAGTTTTAAAAACTCGGGTTTGACCTTGTGCTCGTGTCGTTATTTTCAATGTATTGCACGTGAGTTGAACCCGGCTTTTCATTTGGGTTTGACCTGTGCTCACCTGTCCCTGTAGCATTATCAAGTGTATATATCGGTGTGCACGGCCTTGTGGCATATACAATGATACATTGTGTATGTCACAAGTTGTTCGTGGATGATGAATTCAAATTTAAATGATGACGAACAACCCAAATAACTGAGGCAAATATTATTTTCAAAATTCATCTTTTATTTTATATTGCAAAAATATTTTATTTTCGATTTTACCGCGTTAGTGAATATTTTTGCAGATTGCTCAGATGCTGGATTCAAACTGGAATGCAGTTGAAGATAGAAATATGAGTGTGAGTAATATATAGTGAGGTTCTGAATGTAAATTGAATTTGTATAGTTATAGTGAGAGCTTGAAATTGTACTATTCAAAATTGTAATAAATATTTGTTTGAATAAAATATTCGTTTAAATTCAAAATCTGTGTTATTTATTTTATTCAGCAAATATTTATTTAAACTGTGAAAAATAAAATAGTATATTAACAAATACATTTAAACGAATGTATATATGTTTATTATCATCAAACAAAAATCATATAAGCGCATATTCAACAATCTCCCCCTTTTGATGATAACAAACATATATCTAAGATTTTGAATGTATTAAATGTATTTGATCGTTCAATTTCTCCCCCTATTTAAATGCTCCCCCTCTACACAATACTCCCCCTACATATATGCATACAAATAAAAATATGCAAGTGAGCCTAGATGCAAATGGAAAATTATTTGACCTTTGCTTGATTCTATTTGACAAAATCTTAAATTTTCTCTCACCCTTTTGTTATCAGCAAAAGAATAACAGTGTTATAAAAATAGGGATGAAGTGACAGACATGAATCAAACATTTAACTCAATTGAATATAAATATCAAATTTCAATAAAAATCAAACAAAAATCATAATTACCCTTGTCAGATGCATATTCCACTTTCAGAAGTGATGGGGATAAAATCATCAAAAAAACCATACAGTTCTGTCTATTTGTGGTTATTTCAGGAAATTTGAATATCTACTAACCATGCATAACCGTCAGGACTTTTAAATGAGATTAGTAGCATTCACAATTTTTATTTAAAAAATGAAATCAAGTATCTTCTAACCACGCATGACCGTGAGGACTTTTAAATGGGATTAGAATCAACTTGTCTATTTAATCAATTAATTTTGATATGTGTTCATACATGCATAACCGTAAGGACTTTTAAATGAGCATGGAAGTACATAATCAAAAATCCAAGTAATTCACCCATGCATAACCGTGAGGACTTTTAAATGAGAGTGAATACTTTGGATATTTATTTTTATTGAAGAATATAATAAATTGAAGCACAGATAATTTCCTTTATAATAATAAATTGAAGAACGAATAATTTCCTTTGTAAACTACCATAAATTTACATGCTATATATGATTTTGATGAGTGATGGTTGATAGAAAGATGATAGAAATAGAAATGATCATGGAATTTTTACCCAACAAAAAAGTTTTTATAACTCTTGTTAGGAAATTCTAAAGAAATTTTTCTAAATATACTGTCTTGAGTAATGTATGACATATCGACACTCATCACTTTTTCAATCACTATTGATCTTTTCGATAATCATTAGGGAGTTAGATTAGTCAAAATTTGTAATTTAAAATCAAATAAGAATGACTAATCTGAAAATATGGTCAACAATGATTTTCTCGAAGGGGTTATATGAGAAAAATTCTGCCATTTGAGAAATTATTTCAAGTGAAAAATATGCAGATATTTTCTTCGAAAAATGATGCAGCAAATGAATGTTTCAAAGATTAATCATGTTCCACTAGTAATTTTTCTATCAACTATATTACCAGTGTAATCTGCATCTGAATTTAAATTTCACTCAATATTCACTCGTTGGATATCAAAGACCAGATTGTGAAATTTCAACAAACAATCTCAGAATGAAATTCTCTTGAATTTGAAATGAAGCTATGTTAACACTCAAACAAATATCATAGTGTTAAACTTAGAAACCATAGGATGAACAACTATCAACAGTCATTAAAACTTCATTATTATTTCAAAACAATTTCTTGAAGTTTCAACAATTTCATAAAGTTTCAACAATTTCAAAAATTTCTTAAAATCCTTTTTAACAGCTTTCACATGAAATTTGAAATCGTGCAAATTTACAAGCAGTGACCAAAATGTCAAAACAAATATATCTACGTGTAGCATGAGTAATCAAAGATCAATAAAATACCATCATTTGACCGAACAAATTTATATGGATTAGTTCAAAGTTGAAAATCTGATTGGTCATCATTTAAGCACAAATCAAGGTCATAAATAAGAACAAGTCAAAAGAAATCGTATCAATTAAGAATAAGTCAGAATTAAAGACATCATTCATTTCATCATCACATTACTGGCTGATTAAGATTACGGTGTAGATTATCACATTTAATATATCGTTCAAAACAAATTTATCTGTTTTACCTTTACGATAATTTTTCGCTGTTGTCCATTGTGATTTTGTCACCTTTATGCTAGGCTAAGGAACTTTGCTTTGTCGCCCGTTGTGTTTCTGGAACAGCCAAAATCCAGAGAACACCGTTGTTGTTCCTTAGCCTGTCACCACACCTACACAATGAAAGATTTTTGTGACCTATTTGTTTTTATAGGTCCATGGTTGTTAGTGGCAGAACATGAGAAATATGTTTGTGGAGACCCAAAACTATTTATATATGTTCCTTTTGGCACCCAAATTTGTTTGACTTTCAAAGATTTTATATTTGTGCCTTTTGGAACCCAAATTGGTATAGTTTTCACGTGTTTGGGTCTATACCAACAATTATTTTGATTGTGTCCAAATTTTCTACAAATTGTGCACATTGAATTGACTTGATTAATTTTTGTGTTTTTGATCCTATGACTATAATTTTCAACATGATGTCTAATTATTTCAGATCGAGCAAAGACGCTTTTACCTTTTGCACTATCATCATCTTGTGATTTCCCTAAACCTAGTCCTTTTTCGTTGTTAGCAAAAATTTGATTTCCCAATAACATTTTGAAAGTTTTTTCTCCTTTTGAAAAGTTATTCAGAGATTTCTCAAGATTTTGGACTTTGGTTTTTAATGTTGTGTTTTCAGTTACAAGTGAGGTGCATCTATTTATAAAATCCTTTTTCCTAGTGTCAATGTTTTCCTTAAGACTCAAGTTTTCTTTTTCAAAATTCTCAATGCTATTCTTAAGTCTTGATAATTCTGAATCTAAAGTTTTACATTTTTTACAGTTTAGGTTTTGAATATTTTCAAGTTCAGTTTTTAACCTAAAATTTTCACGAGCAAATTCTCTCCTATCAGATTTCAGTTTTTCAATTTTAGATTCAAGAGTATCCACTACCTTAGTAAGATCAAGACACATAAAAACAAGATCTCTATAGGAATACTCACCTGTCTCACTAGATTCCTCGGAGCTTGCTTCTGAATTTGATTTTGCCATAAGACACAAGTTAGCCTCCTCTGAGCTGCTATCCGAAACTTCCTCTCCTTCTTCATCATCCCAAGTCGCTGCAAAAGCCTTCTTTTTCTTTTTCTTTCCTTTATTGTTTTTGAGAAGTGGGCATTTTTGTACGAAGTGTCCGGGCTTCTTGCAGTTAAAGCATGTTGATTCATTATCGGAATTGTCAGAGTCTTTTGATTTATTACCCTTTGTTTTCTTCTTGCGTGGCTTGAAAATCTCGACCATTTTCTAAGATTATTGACAGCCATTGCAAGCTCTTCGATTGGATCTTCTTCTTCTTCATCACTTTCTTCTTTGCTCTTTAAGGCAATCGTCTTCTTCTTTGGTTCGGAGTTGTTGCGTTCTTCCTTTGCGTTTAGCTCAAGCTCATATGTCATCAAGTTACCAATCAACTCCTCCATGCTTAGTTTATTCAAATCTTTCGATTCTTGGATTGCCGTGACTTTTGCCTCAAAGTTCATTGGTAAAACTCGTAGCACCTTCCTCACAAGCTCTACCTCAGTGAATACTTTCCCAAGCGCTCTAGCGTTGTATACCAAGGTTGAAAAGCGTCCAAACATATCCTTTATGCTCTCGCTTTTGTCCATCACAAAGTTTTCGTATTCATTGCTGAATAGGGCTAGACGAGACTCCTTGACTTGAGAAGTTCCTTCGTGTGTCACCTTCAAAGTGTGCCAAATTTCCTGTGCTGTTGTACAATGAGAAATTCTATTAAATTCATTTTTATCAAGAGCACAGATCAAGGCATTCATGGCTTTAGCATTTGTGGTTTTTAATTTCTTATCGTTAGCATCCCATTTATCCTTAGGTTTAGGAATCTCAGTATCACCAACGGTTATAGTGGGAGCTTTATAGCCAGTTTCAATAATATCCCAAACATCATAATCAACAGAACTAAGATATATACCCATCCTAACTTTCCAATAAGCATAATCACTCCCGTTAAACATGGGTGGCCTAGCAATAGATTGCCCCTCAGAAAAAGCATTATTTGATGAATTCATGACTCTAGAGTTAAAGAAAATACCAGGCTCTGATACCACTTGTAGGATCTAGATTAACCCTAGAGAGGGGGTGAATAGGGTTATAACAAATTTTCTCGATTTAAACACAGAAACAAACTGCAGAAATAAATATGCTGAAAAGTAAATCACACACAAAATTTACCCAGTTTCGGCAACCCCTGCCTACTGCTGCATTCCCAGATTTCTATTAGAATTAAACAGTGTCCCGCTTACAAACACTCTACTAGACTCGCAGACCCTTTTGCTCCCGCTCACAAACACTCTACTAGACTCACACACCCTGCTCCCGCCTATAAAGTTTCGCTTACTCGCAAACACTGCTCCCGCCTATAGAGTTTTGCAAACTCGCACACCCTGCTCACTGAACTAATTCTAACTAGACAATCTGACACTACCTAAACCCTAGGTGGTGATTTACAAATTCTTTGATTCGAAAAGTAAAAAACAACAATTAAAAGACAATAAAATACTTAAACCCTATTTATAAATATACTAAAGCCCTTTTAAAATAAAATAGGCCGGCCCTATTCTCTTTTCTTTAACCCGTCAGCTCGTTCCTTTTTCCTGTGGCTTGTGAAAATATGGCGGCCTCTGTTGTATCTTCGTTCGTTCCTTTTTGGCGAAATTAGGGCTTGAGCAAATTGGGGCTGTCGGCTTCTATGTCTCGATTGAATGAATGGTTTGACGTTGATGCTTCGTCAATCGATGATCTCTCTGTTTAGCACACCGTTCCCCCAATTACCGATCGAGTTCGATTTCTGACTTCGGTATGTAGTTTATCCTTTTTGTGCTTTTAATGATTTACGTACTTGAACTCGATACATAAAATTGCCGATGATGATTGGGATTTATATGCGTTCGATCTCCTTATTTTTCGTTCGTCTGATTGTTTCAAAAATTTGCTTTGGCCATTCGATTATGCTTGGACGTTGTTGATTTCTCTGACTAGTTCACAATCGTATATTCGATGCTTGCTTGGTTGACACGGTGTTGATTCATTGCTTGGTCAATACGGTGTAATATACTCGGCTTGAATTTTTGACATTTTTGACTATTTTTCAATACGGCTTCGTGAATTTCTCTGACTTGATAAATTTCGTACAATTTGATTTTTGATAATCAACGTTTTGATACGTGACTTGGTCATTATGTCTTTGATGTTTATTAATCTTCTTTGACTTCGATATTTTTGTGAATTGGCTTCGGCCACTGTCTGCATTCCTGTAGTAGCTTTGTTCAAGTTGTCTTGAGCATTGTTGTATCCATTGCAGTCTTATAATCTTCACTCTGGCCATACTGCATTTTTTCGATGCTATCTGCCCAGGTTATTCATATAAGCATTTGTATGTTGTCACTGTACCACTGTAATGTGTTCTCTGCATTCACTGTAGTGCAATCTTGGTTTCAGTAGATTTTTATGCATTTCATCACTTCAGTATTGTATTGTTTGCATTCACTTGTAGTCGGCACTATTTGTAGATGTTCTCTGGTTTGATGTTGATGTTGATGCTGAAGCTTGTTGGTTCGATTCCAGTATGCTTTTTCACTGTCCTGTACATGTTGTTTCATTATATTTGAACTTGCATCACTGCACTAGTTTTCTTCAATTTTCTGGCCTCACTGTTGCATTCTTTGATGATTCATTGGTGCACTTGTACTTGGTCATTGTAGTTTGTTGTCACTGAGTTCGAGCATTTGCATATTTGCAGCCTTGGTCTTCATACCGTATTCTCTGTATCACTGGTTATCTGTTTTGAGTCACTTCATATATGCACCGATGCATACTGCAGCTATGTTGGCTTCATTTTTATCTTGATTCTGCATTGTTGGTTCATCACTTAGTTTTAGTTTGATACTGTGTTGTACTGAGCTCGATATTGCCTCATGTAGCTTGTTCTCTACATTTGCTTGATTGTTGCAGTCCATGTTCTGTTGAGTTGTTGTTCTTCTGGTCTTTGCTTCCATCCATTTGGTTGTTGCAGTCCTATGCAGTTGCTATGCCTTGTGTTCTTGTAACTTTCATCACTGGTGCATGTACATTGCTGCTATTATCTTGTACTTCCAATGTGCACTTGTTTGTACTGTCATTTTGCTGGAATAACTTCGACATTGTTTTGATGCATTTGCATGTTGTTTCAGTCTTCATGCACTGATGCATTTGGAATTTGTCTAAGCTTTGCATTCTTTTTGTAGCCTTGTGCTGAATCCAGTTTTAAAAACTCGGGTTTGACCTTGTGCTCGTGTCGTGATTTTCAATGTATTGCACGTGAGTTGAACCTGGCTTTTCATTTGGATTTGACCTGTGCTCACCTGTCCCTGTAGCATTATCAAGTGTATATATCGGTGTGCACGGCCTTGTGGCATATACAGTGATACACTGTGTATGTCACAAGTTGTTCGTGTATGATGAATTCAAATTTAAATGATGACGAACAACCCAAATAACTGAGGCAAATATTATTTTCAAAATTCATCTTTTATTTTATATTGCAAAAATATTTTATTTTAAATTTTACTGCGTTAGTGAATATTTTTGCAGATTGCTCAGATGCTGGATTCAAACTAGAATGCAGTTGAAGATAGAAATATGAGTGTGAGTGATATGTAGTGAGGTTCTGAATGTAAATTGAATTTGTATAGTTATAGTGAGAGCTTGAAATTGTACTGTTCAAAATTGTAATAAATATTTATTTGAATAAAATATTCGTTTGAATTCAAAATCTGTGTTATTTATTTTATTCAGCAAATATTTATTTAAACTGTGAAAAATAAAATAGTATATTAACAAATACATTTAAACGAATGTATATATGTTTATTATCATCAAACAAAAATCATATAAGCGCATATTCAACAGCTTGAACCCTCCATTTGCTGATAATATTTTTTTAAAAATTATTGGAATATAATGTGGATATCATTGTCGTACTTCTGATTTTAAGAATTTGTTACAGATTCTTTCAAAAAATAGTTCAGCCTTATCCAGAACAAAAGGACCATCGAACTATTCTCATTGGATTCAACAAAGCCTTCTAATGACGTTGCTTGATTCAAAGTTTTGTACTACTTTGATCAAGCCAAGAACACAGTAGTAAATGTTCTGATAATTGCAAAGAAAAAGTCGTCGAAGTGGAGAAGAAAAAGATGACTTAATCACAAGATTGGATGTTAGATGCAAGTGTTGATACTCCTTATATAGATGATGTCTGGATGTGAAGAGGGGTTGCTTCTTTTTAAATAACTATTAGAACAGCCGCTGAATGAAGAGTACAACCATCGCTAAGAGTTGTAACTCTTTGAATGGACATGGCTGTTCGCAACCATTGTTTACTTTGTAGGCGGCAGTTCCATCGATCGACATGTGGTATCTGCATATGCACAGTAAACAACTGTGCAGATATATATCTTTCTTCATTCTATTTTTGATCTCGTTTCTTCCCTTCTTCTAAACACACTCTCTTCTTTTTACTTCTAAAATCATGTTCCCGAAAACCCTGTTTTGATATTTTGAAACTATACAACACAACCTTATCTATATCAATCTCCTCAGAAACAAAATTCGAATTCGCAACTTTCTCCCACAAACTTAAATCATCCACCTCAAAAATCTTTTTGCATCCGCCTTTGGATTCGCGTTACTTCAATCAATATATGGATTGATGAGATATTCTCAACTGATGGGAAGTCGTTCACGTTGCTCTTGTTGGGTGGTTGGGCCTTCAATAATGAAATCTAAGGTGGTGCCGTCAGTTGCCCATTTCATTCTGTGATGAAGTCGAGATGTGAATGTCACGATGTCAGGTGATGCCGACGTAGATATTGTTGCTGCTGATATGGTCGTGATTATTGTCAGCGATATAAAGCATGACACCGTCAATTTGGAGTTGCATTGGTAAGAAGTTTCGATGATGTTGCTTGATGCTCGGAGATTGTATATTGCAAGATTAAAGTATGAAAGCAATGTTTTTTATGGTGATTAATTCTTCGTCTTGTCAACTATGCCAATGATAAGGTTTTTGCTGACGAAAGTTTGTGGTTAAATTTCTGATTGTTGATGCACAGTGATAGATGATCAGATGGTTAGAATATTGTATGTGCCTTGAGGTAGAACTTTATTTGAGAGATGACCGTGGATGGTAGCTTGATTTTTGAAGTTTATGAAAAAAACTTCTTTGATTTGATTGGATACTGTTGTATTGGAAATGAACAGTGAATTTTGTTATGAGGTGAGCTTGTAATCCGATGAAAAAGAAAATGATAATAGTCTGCATATATATAAGTTGTATTGATAAATCAAATCTTTTCAAAAAATATTTCTCTTGATATTTTCCTTGTTCAAGATGGATTGTAAAGAATTGTTTCCCTTTGTAAAAAATAAGAATCAATATAGTGGAGAACAAATTTTGACGTATCTCCTAGAATATATCGTTTGATTGTATATATATTTCCTTGCTTTTGATCTATATTTGTTTAATTTTCGTCATATACATACAGTCTCTAATCATATATCAATATTTGATGCAACATTTGAACCGACTTGATTGGAAAGATATTTCAATATGCAATTGAATCCAATTATATCTCTTATTAAAATCACAACCTGTAAATACACATCACTAAATAAATATATTGAATATATATATTTATTAATATCAAATGGAAATTAACTGCAATGCTTGACAGTATTTCATTTCTGATAATAATAAATACATATTATTTTTACAGATAAAAATAGACGTGTTTGAAATATGGTACGTGCAAATCAAGCATATGAGATATAATAGATGACAATTTAGTTAGAAACATTTGATGATGTTTAAACTGTAACATACTCTGAAACCAAAATCAAATATAAAAATATATTAGTTATCATTAAACAAGACGTATACTCTACAATATATGCAGTTTAGTGTTATTACCCAACCGGATCCGAACCGAACCGATCCAACCTGATCCAGACTGAAGCTCGGGTCGGATTAGGTTCGGCTGGCTTTTAAACTGTACAGTTTGGACCCCCTTAACCTATCGGCTCTGGTCTGGATCCATTGGATCCGGATTTAATTGGCACCCTATGCACACTATTTCGAATTTCATAATACCCACATCGAAATGGAGGATGAGAATTGTGTTTTAAACCACCCACTCACGATAACATCACAATCCTACAACCATGATTGGAACTGAGCTTGATTATTTAAACTCCGCTTTTTCCACTGAATATATCTAGAACCAAACTTATTTTGTTGGTTTTTTATACCGTACCGTTATCGGCATTCAACTTTGTGTTGGTGACCACCACGGCCGACCAGTGGATGAGCCTATGACTTTGGCAGTTGTCGTTAATCACACTTTATTTTTATTTATTTTTTTAATTTTTTTATTTTTTTATTTTTATTTTTTGCATGGTGGCATGAGGCGGGGCCTAAAAGTTGTGCACTTATTTACAAGGTCTGGAATCTAGATCGCACTACGTGCACCACAATTGAATGCTCCCATTTGGTACTTCTGCAATCAGCTTCTCCGTTATCATTGCGCACTCTTGATATTGCTGATTTCGGGCTTGAAGAAACTCAGCTGAAAGATATAGAATGATTCTATTAGAATCAGATAACCCATTAGCAACGTCTCTCCATGTCTTGCCGCAACCATTGGATCTGAACGTTTCTCCAACAGAAGAAGAACCGACACTTCCACCATTCGACTGCAGATTAGCATGGGTAGGTGGTGATTGCTGGGAAGCCTGCGTCTCACGAGCCAAAATCTCAGTCATTCGAATATGTTGAGGTTCCCTAACTGCCGCTTGAGAATCATCTATCTTTGAGATTGACTGTCGATCTCTCTTACTCTTCCTCTTGCTGGCAACAAGAATAAACCCGTCTTCATATACTCCTGGCGGCTGGCGAGAGAATAACTCCAAGTTGAACGAAGAGCTTGAAGCGTTGTTTCCTTGGGTAGATAGAAAGTCTGACGCCTTTTGACACGAGAAAACTGGATTTTCAACTATCAAAATTAGCGCTGGTTCGGTCGGCATATGTTGGATATCTTTGTTTAAAATTATTACATTTCACTTAGATGACATTGTTACATGCAATCTGGTTGTCAGTATTTTACAAATTATAATTTTTTGTTTCTTAGTTTACACATACTTCTTTGTCATTGTCATAGGAACTTTGCCAATGGTTGTTTATGGAAACAGTTACAGTATTTTCTTAGTTTTTTAGTTTAGTACTCCAATTTGCAAATCTGTTACCTTGTTGATCAGTAAAATTTTGGATGTCATTTTTGAATATATCATAAACTTAAGTTATAGACATAATTTGACTAAAAAGTTATACCACTGTCCTTCATCCTAAAGTTGCAGTTCTCTCCTTAAAATTCTTGCTATTTCGAGAAAATATGCAATTACTCAAAACTTTTTTACTGTTAGTAAGATCATACAATAAATGCAAAACATCAGTGATCCATGATCATCTATATGTACTTTGTTTGTTATCTAATAAAACGCGCTGACGGTTTTACATAAATGGTTCTTAAGTCAATCCTAATAAGGTGATTAAATGACAGATTTTTTTATTGGACCAAATAGGTAGTAGATTTTAAGCAAACAATAATTTCCTTCCTTAAAATTTCCAAAGATCCGACCTTACAATAACTAACGGAAATTGAAGAATGAACGAGAAAGGGACTTATCAATGCAGTGAAAATAATGTAGTTTGGACCATAGAAGTATGAAATGTTCTAGTCTAAGATTGGATATGAAAGGCTCACAAGTGCCCACCAATTTGTTTGTTGGTGGCACTTGAGAGTCCTCTCACTTAACATGTGGCCTTTATTTTCTCTCTATTCACAATTAATTTGTCACTTCTCACTTTGATTCTACTTTTCTCTGATTTCTGCTCTTGGACTGTAAGCATTTGTCTTGTATTAATATTGTTGATTTATTGCTGGTTTATACTGTTTCTTTATTTTCTCAGATTCATTATTTTGCTTATTACTAGTGCAAATAAGTTATGTTGCAGTTTTCTGAATCAATATGTTAGATTGGGTGCAATGAAATTTGGTTCTCCTTGGCATATGTTACAGCAAAGTTTAGTCACATAGTTATGTTTGAGTCTAATCGTTGAGATTAAAATATAATCTTCTTTTCAGTTTGGTTTGTAGATTTGCATATGTGAACATTTAACTTGCTTGTATGGCCAAATATTTTACCATGAAAGGTTGATGTATTTATCCACTCGATGGATTTTTTAGTATTGTTTTTGTTTTATTTCAATTTTAAAAGGCTGGAATTGTTAGCTATATGGAAGTCATGTTTTTATCACTTTAGAATCAATATAATAAAACCATTTAACTAATAGCCTCGTATTTCACTTTTCCTAAATCATGAAACCATATATCTTTTGACTAGTAGTGAATTGTTCAATGAAAGTATTGAACATTGTTGCATTTTTGTTTCAGGTTGAAATTCAAACTTGGCATGTGAAAATTGTAGCCACATTATAATAGCAGTGAAAGCTCTTTTACATTTATGGCAAGCAACTCAGTAGCTTTTGATAGGACCATTCTCGCTGGGCAATATAGATTACTCAAGCCACCTTCTAAAACATTGCAGTGTAATTCTGCGAGTCTAAAGATAGATCCAAGTAAATATAGTACCCTTCTCTCTAAAGCAAGACTTTTGTCATCCTCTAAGAAGAATTTGATTACATGTTATTCTGCGGGTACACAAAGTAATGAAACTAAAGAACAGGCAAGGAGTACAGACGATGCAACAAATATATCCAAGTATGTATTGTCACATTAACCATCTTTATTTTTGTTATGCATGTATGTTTTCTTGTAATATCTGAAAAGATGAATGTGGACTACAAAATTGGGTTACATGTATTTCTTCTGTTCTTTGACTAAACATCAGCAGACTAAAGTGTATATGTATTCTACTATTTTGACATGTAATTACATCGATATGGATAATTTACCGACGTTCTAACATCTATATGTTCACAGTGAGAAGCATGAAAACGAGCAAGTTGGAGGAAGCAGTATTCAGTTTCGTGACCAAGTCACTAGAAAAATTACTTCTACATATTCAATTGTTTACAATGATGCAATATATATAAATGAAAGAGCACGCAATGATATTGTGTTGCTTTCCCGGTAAGTTCAGTTTCTATATATTTGTATGTTAGTTTACATGCTGAGTGTTGTATAGGTTCAATGTTTCATTTTTGTTGCTATATGTCAATCTTTATACCAAGTATACGGTTATATGACGTTTATTCTATTTCAAAGGATGACAACAAATCTAGGATTAATATTTGTCGATCCTTGTTCAATTTTAGTGAATTGAAAGGCACTTAACAACAATTGACTTTTCCAACTTAGTATGCATAGCAATTATTACTTGCTAGCCTACGACTTCATGTTTTAAAACTTTCCATATAGGAAATATGGCATCACATATTAGTAATGGATATGGGAACATCCTGTGAAATTTCATACAGTAAAAGATTATTTTTCGATAACATGACAAGTTAACTCTGTATATGCATTTTTACTCCCACTTCACTCTATTTAGTTAAATTTTCATTTATTTGCTGCTACTATCTCACAGGGGCATAACACAACTGGATGATCGGGCACGCCAGGATGTTGCTGTACTTGGATCGGGGATATTGAAACTTGATGGTACACTTTTAGTTGGGGATTTTCACTTCAAGGACTTATTTGTGCAGGGTAATAAGTTTTAAGGACACTATTTCTGAAAAACTAGTTTTAAGGACATTTTACAGGAAAAAGATAAAAGAATTTATCATTTTTTGTTATACAGAAATAATGATAAAATGATTTATCATTTTTCTGTATAACTTAAAAAGATAAATGAATTTATCATTATGCTGTAAATTGTCCTTAAAACTAATTATTCAGAAGTGTTGTCCTTAAAACTTATTACTCTACAAATAGAACCCCTTCAACCTAATTTCCACCTTTTTAATTTGTATATTCTTACATTGTAATTCTTTATAGAGGTCTATTTATTATATTATATTTTTCTATTGTTCCTTGAACATGAGATAGACTTATATTCCAGGTTTTCAAAATGGGATTCAAATCATAAATCATCAAATTTAAACTTTAAATTGAAACAGGACTCAAATTATTAATTGGAGATTCAAAAAATTCCATTTTTTAAACTTTGTATGCATTTGAAGTTGGTTTTGATGTTTGAACTTCTACATCAAAACTTAAAACTCGATTTCTCTCATGTTCCATTTTTATTATGTTTAAAAAACAGTAGAATTAGAATTGTGGATCCCTATAAGTACTGAATATATCAATATGAGCTGAATGATTTTTCTCATTTTCGGTTTTAACTAGGTTTGAATCAGAATGTAAATTGAATCATAAAAGGAGGGATCCGATTTTGATACAAGATTTAAACCGTAAGATTTTTAACAACAATGCTTATATTAGCATTTAAATTTCAACCCTCTCAATCAGACTGTGCTATTATCAATATTTTCCGAGACCAGAATATTAGTGTTAATTTCACTACTAAATTTCAGATAATTATGAGAAAGGTAGAAAAATTAAATGATCGATTTGGATTCTGAGTTGTATATTTGACACTAATCATATATGGAGTAGAGTACCTTACAGTAAAGGGGTGCTATTGACAGAATCAATTCATATAAAGGCAATCAGTATTGTTTCTCTTTCTTCTTCTTCCTTTTCTGATAAAGGCATGATCATTTTTCATAAAAAGTGCACTGCTTTTGGTGGAAGTTAAGAGAAGAAAAAGAAAAATAAATGAATAAAGTCATAGTTTGACGTTGCTCATATCCAATTGCGCTTTTATCCTACTCAAATATGTAGATGCAATCCTCTCTGATAAATACCTAGATTCGAGGTGACAGTAAATAGGTTGAATTTACACAATATACCCTTATCATTCCAATCATGCATAACTGGAATTTGTAACTGTAATTTTTCTATAGCTCGAGCAAGGAAGGACACTGAGAAAATCGATCATGGAATGAAGAAAAAAGCTGCACGCTTGCACCATATAACTACAGTATGTATCCTATCTCAATTCTAAAAATTTGGGTTGTGGATCTCAGTAATCTGTATTGTAGTCGTGCTTATCTATTCATACAGATACTAAAAGACAGAGCTGGATCTAAACTGAAAAGAGTAGCAGACCAGCACTGGAGTGATGGTGCCTTGGAGGTATAAAAATTATATTTCTTCTCATTTTGAATTTCAAACTATTTCCATATAAAAAATAAAATGAAGTTTCCACCAAGCAGGAATAAATTTGATTAATTCACACATGCGTACTTTCTTTTTGTTTACAAACTAGCGTTCAATTTTCAAGCACTAAGTTCTTCAAGCCTAAATCAAAGAGAGACGATTTCGATTTCAAAGCAAGCTTTTGTATAAAAAGGTCATACTAAAGTCAAATGAGATCTTTTACTGCTAAATAACACTCAGCTTGTTCTGACCTAGTGGAAGTCAGGTTATTAAGCAATAGAAAAGGAAAAACAAAAACTTCTTAATTCGACAATCATACAAATATATGTCTAACGTTAACTGATTCCACACATTTGATCATCTATGAGTGCTTTAGAGGAATAGACGTTAGGAGTAAGTGAGCGTGCTTGAAACAACATTATTTTCAGCCTATTAAGTTAGCTCAGTGAATTTATCCACTTATAGCACTAAATATGACAGCTTAAAATTCATGAATGTGGTCATAACTTAGTATTTGTAAGATTTTTCTCCTTTTTAATCTTATATCGGTTTGTTCTCAAGGCCGACTTAAAGCGAGCCGACTTTGCTGTTAGGAGACGAGCTATGGAAGATGCATTCATGGCTTTAAAGGTTCCTTACTCGTTTATTCATGTTATCCATTCTCCTCTACCAATCATGACTATCAGTACCATTCAGTTTATCATTGTTTACTCAAATATTACTACTGCTTTGAGCATGTAGTATTTCTTTACATTGGCAAAGGAGGAAATATTTTGAGGACTTTTTTTTTAAATTATTTACTTCGATGATCTTACAGTTTGTGAAGAACATTCATGACACAATGGCAAGTAAATTGTACCAGCAGTAAGCTCCCTTACCATCCATAAATTGAAATTGTGAATTCCATCAATTTCATTGAAAATCTTACATCTCTGGAGGTTTGTAATTGTGCTGATTTATATAGACCTCAGAAGCAAGGTTCTTTTACTGAAGACAGTACATTAGGATTTATAACCTTGCAGAAGAATGGGAAATCTCTTGATCTTTTGAACAAGGATGTTTCCACAGACCGCATCAATGCAATTCAGGTTTTTATCTATTTTCGTAATGGTTGTTACAAAAATATTCAAGTATCTAACCATTTAAGGCACCTTTAAATTGAATTCGAATTAATGATATTCAGGAAGCTTATCTGACTATGGCGTCTGCCTTGTCTGAGGCTGATGGAATCGATTACACTGATCCTGAGGAGGTAATATTACAAATACAGATTAATTATTTTCAACGATGATTATTTACATCTTTAAAGTTTAAACTGTTTTAAATAAACGAGTTTTACAACTTTTGGATGCAGCTTGAATTGTTAGTAGCAGCTCTTATCGATCTTGATGCAATGGATGGTAAAGGCAGTGTTTCTCTTTTGGCTGAATGCTCGAGTTCACCTGATGTTAACACGAGGTACTATCATCATTCGCAGATTTCAATATGATAGTTTACAATATACAATATTGAATTTTCATTCTTTAAACTACATCCAGAGATATATATTTTTTGGAGGGGGAAGCGCTGATGCCACTGTCATAGAAATATTTTAGGAAGAGGTGGATAATAATACTTTTGGCGGAGAAGGAAATTCTTATACAACAAACTTTTTTTTAATACTTCTTTATTGCTTATGTGCTTACATAAAATGGCTTGAGTTTACATGTATGTACACATACCCACACGTGTGCCGCACTCACACACATATATGATAAATGCTTAGACAAATGTGAAACTCACACTTAATTCCTAATTAATTACCATGTGTATAACTGGATATACTAATGGACTAATGCATACCCGATCTTTTAATGCATGAGTAAATTATCGAAATAACTCATACATTATGTATGACCATTACTATTATTTAAATGGTCAATTATCATGACTTCTCATATTTTTGTTATGCGTGATTGTTAATGCTTAATTAATTGCATGACAAGTTTACTCCCCTTTAAACTTGTCAGCCCGCTTA
This sequence comes from Allium cepa, assembly GCA_030765085.1. Taxonomy (NCBI): domain Eukaryota; kingdom Viridiplantae; phylum Streptophyta; class Magnoliopsida; order Asparagales; family Amaryllidaceae; genus Allium; species Allium cepa. The sequence goes on from CM060943.1 coordinate 734,700,790, forward strand.
ATATGCTTCATTGATCCAATACGAAAAATAAGACATTAGTTAAATGTTCACCACCTCAAACTCCTTGAATGTTGTTTGCTTGAACTCTATGGGCACTGTCACTACTTCCAATGTTGAATGCATAACTTGATGTCGTTTTTCAATCATCGACGCTTTCGCAAAGTCACTATCAAGGCACCCAGCAAATCTTACCAGAACATTCGCTTTAATGAAAATACTGTTGTGGGAAATTCTAACTCGAGACCACTCAAATCAAAACCCCAACGCACAGCGGAAAAAACGAGACCGCGACAAGAAGTGTAAAAACAACCAATCAATATCTCAATCCAATCCAATATCAACCACAATCATCTAACAAGCAATATAAAATCAAAGCAATAATGAAGAAATAACTCACAGACCGATTTATAGTGGTTCCACTAACATCTTGTTAGTGTACATCTATTTTGAGAAAGAGCTTTTATTAATACTAATGAGAAGAGTACAAAAGATTGATTACAATGATCAAAATTCTAATAGAATTTATTTGTGGAGAAGAGAATTGAAAAAAATTAGGTTTAGATAAAACCCTAATTAGTGAAGGCTAAAATCCTTGATTAAACCCTTAATCTTTTCGCCTGCACCCATGTCTGATTCTAGAAAATAGCTTATATAAGAGAGTAGAAAAACCTAGGCAAAGTTTCAGAATTGCCCCTACGAATATTACAAATCTTCATGCCAAAACTCAGTCAAAATACGGGCAGAAATTCGTCACAGACATCTGCCATAAGTCACAGACGTCTTTCATAGGTTTCAGGAAAAATTTCCTGAAGCCACAGACGTCCGTCATATAGTGACAGCCGTCTGTCCAAACTCTCGGGTTTCAAACCCTGTAGTCACAGACGTCTGTCACTATACGACAGACGTCTGTTGCCTGATGTTGGCCACAACACTTCCCTTTCTTGTCGTATCTTTCTCATCTGAATTTCGATTTGCAAATCGTTTTTTCCGTCACCAAGCTACTTCCGACTACTACAATTTCTCCACATATATTGTCACCAAAATTCAACACTCAACATCGATATTATATCCATCTCCAACTCTAATGGTACCATACCATCATCAACAACCGATAGCACCAATTATCACCACTTCTACTTTCAACCAAACGTGAATGCTTTCCTAATGAGCTCAAGCAAAGCCACCGTCCATTGCACTCCATCAACGAGCTAAAGAAGCCCCCGTCCGCTAAAGAAGTGTTGAAAACATCCAAATCCTAAGCCGTCTCGCCGAATACTAAAACTCACCAAGAAGATGGAACGTCAATCTCTCGCCGATACACCTCTTCATCCATAACCAAGCCCCTTCCTCAACCGTGTCACCCTGTGACACCTAGCACTTCAACAAGCGAATCAAGTTCGAGCAATGTTCGAACTTCCCAACCGGCAATGCCTTAGTGAACATATCCGCCGCGTTATCCTTTGTGTGCACTTTTCGAAGATATACTTGCTAATCTTTATCCATGGCTGCTAGAAATGACACTCTCTTCAATATGCTTAGTCCGTAAGTTAAACGCCAAGTTCTCCGTCAAGTGAATAACATTTTGGCTATCACATCGAACATCGACACTATCATGCTCGTATCTCAAGCCACACAATAATCGCCTCAAGTAAAGCCTCCTTCGTCGTCTCCATCGCGGCTATCAACTCCGCCTCCGTAGTGGATAAAGCAACTACTGTCTGCAATCTCGATCTCCAACTTATGGCCGTACCACCATGTGAAGACATCCGGAAGTTGATTTTCTTTGATCCCCATCAACGGCGTAGTTTGAATCACAATAACCAACCAACTTGCAATTCTTCTATCACTACCGCCAAAAACAAGATCAAAAGATGTACCTTTAAGGCATCGCAATATAAGCTTTAATCTTCCCAATGCGATTTCCCTGGATTAGCCATGTACCGACTAACCATCCCGACGACATTTGCAATATCGGGCCTTGTACACACCGTAGCATATATTAGACTTCCAATCGCACTAGCATATGACATCTTTGCCATATAAGCTTTGTTTTTCTCCAAGATAGATGGTCCCTTACTTGAAAGCTTCATATGTAAAGGTAAAAGTGTATTTGATGCATTTGCATTCTCCATGCTAAACCGGCAAAGTACTTTCTCTATATACTTCTTTTGAGTCGATTTCAACTCAAAACGCTTTCGATCTCCTTTTATTTTCATGCCCAATATCCTTCTTGCTTCTCGAAGATTCTTCATTTCGAACTCTGATTTCAAACTCAGTTTTAACTTGTTGATTTCATTTTTATCCTTAGAAGCAATGAGCATGTCGTCCACATACAAGAGTAAATACATTCAACAATTATTTTTCAACTTTTTGAAATATACACAAGCATCCTTGATGCTTCTATCCAAAATCATTTTCAAGCATAAAATGATCAAACCTCTTGTACCATTGTCTAGGTGATTGTTTTAAACCATATAGTGATTTCTTTAACTTGCAAACCAAATTTGACTTACGATCCACAATAAAACCTTCTGATTGCTTCATATAAATGTCTTCATCCAAGTCACCATGAAAGAAGATGGTTTTCACATCAAGTTGTTCCAACTCCAAGTTGTGAATAACAACTATGGCAAGTAATATCTGGATAGAATTATGTCGTAGAACCGGTGCGAATTTCTCATCATACTCCTTTTTTTTATTGCAAACTCATTAGCCACTAGCCTAGCTTTGTATCTTTCATCGTCTTTCACCTTGTATATTCATTTACACCCAATAGCACGGTTTTCTTTAGGAAGTGGAACTAAATCCCTAGTTTGATTATTCAACAAAGATCGCATCTCTTCCTCCATGGCACAAATCCACTTTGAGCCATCACTTGACTCTATGACGTCATCAAGGTCCATCGGCTCATCTTGGACTATATGAAGAACATAGTCCAAATTATCAAAAAAACTAAGATAGTTCCAATCACCATATCTATTGGGTGACCTTATAGCACGATAATCAACCCGAGTAGCAATATTATCACTCAAATTTCTTTCGGCTCTACCTTGAATCGAATCCTCTCTAGAATCATGCACATCACCAACACTAATAGAGGCACTATGTAGACTATGTAATATCTCATCAACCACTTCCTCCTCGCAAGCATCTTCAACTACTTTACTTTCTATTCCTTGGACAAAATTTGGAAATAACTTCCTTCTCTTTGATTCACCATGAACCAAATCCGAAACATCCGATGAGCTTTCATTCTCCTTGAACAAAGCCGACTTATCAAAAGTAACATGACGAGAATTCACATCCTTCTTCGTTTGCGGATTCCATATCCGATAGCCTTTTACTCCATCCGTATAATCAAGCAAAATCCCCTTGGAAGCTCTAGGCTCAAGCTTATCATTTCTCGGATCATGCACATAAACCGGACTATCAAACACACGAACATAACTCAAGTCAATGCTCTTTCCCTTTCACACTTTCTTCGGAATTTTGTTATCAATAGCCGAGCACAGAATTCGATTAATAATATGCACCGCGGTTGACAAAGCTTCAACCCAAAATTGCTTAGACAAATCTAATGTCAATCTCAAGCATCGAGCTTTCTTAAGCAGAGTACGTTCATCCTCTCTGCAACACCATTCGACAAATGCGAATCTTCCAGTATAGTAAAATGCCTCCGAATACTATCATCCTTGCAAAACTTCAAGAATTCTCCGGAAACATACTCTCCACCATTGACGGACCTTAGAACTTTCAAAGACTTGTCACTCTCATTATCAACAAGAGCTTTGCATGCTTAAAACTTTGCAAATGCCTCCGACTTGACCTTCATTACATACACCCATACCTTTCGAGAAAGTCATCAAGAAAAGAAATATAATAGCAAGCTCCCCTTAAAGAAGCTATTGGTGTCAGTCTCAAACATCCATGTGAACATATTCAAGAACCCTTCTCGAATCATGTTTTCCTTCACCGAATGAAACTTTAGTTTGCTTCCCTATGTCACATTCCTCGCAAAACTCTAGTTTGTTGAAATTCTCTCCATCGATCATCTCCCTTTTTCGAAGAATATCCAAACTCCTCTCCGAGACATGACATAATCTCAAATGCCACAACCTAGTCGCATCCAAGCCACAAGAACTATCAACACCTACACAAATTTCACCTTCTATGGTCACACCTTGAAGCAAATATACACCATGAGTCATATCACCCTTCATCACTACAAGCGCACCCTTCAAAACCCACAAGCTATCACTCTCAATAGTGATCATACAACTTAAAGAATCCAGCTGCTCCAAAGAGATAAGAGACTTTCGATGTCCCGGAACATAGCGTACATTAATGAGAATACGAACCACTCCGTCAAACATTCGAATTTGCATGAAACCAATGCCTTTCGACTTACAAATAACACCATTGCCCATAACAATTGAATTTTCTTCTTTATCGAGATAAGAAGAAAAAGAATTCATATTCGACGTCATATGATAAGACGCCCCCGAATCGAGCACCCATTTGCTACCTAAAACATCTGATGCTACTGCCAACACATCTATGTCTCCCTCGCAAAATCTACTCTCTACCGCTATTGATGAAGATGTTACTTCCTTCTTTGCCTTCTTCATGTCCGGACACTTATTCTTCCAATGACCGGGCTTCTTACAAATGTAGCACTTGCCCTTTCTTTACTTCGATTTTCCTCTCCAACCGGGTTTTCTTTATTTAGAACGCCCACAGCTCTCCTTCTTTACATATCTTTCCTTCTCCACAAATAAATCATGACCACTACTAGCACCACTACTTCCATCATCTAACTTCTTCATTTGATCACATAACTTCTTACTAAGAAGACCCGTTTTGACATCATCTAGAGTCAAAGTATCACGGTTATAGATCAAACTGTTTGAGAAACTCGTATAACGATCCGATAACGAACACAACAATATCATCGCCTTTTGCTCTTTCTCAATCTTCAAATCTACCGTCTTCATCTTTATTAGCAAATCTTCAAAAGTATTCAAGTGTGCCTTTAGCGAAGTAGCTTCCTTCATCTTATAGGTGAAGAACGTTCGCAACAAGACCAAACGATTAGTCGGTGACTTTTTCATATACAACTCCTCTATTATGTCTCAAATTCCCTTAGCGGTAGTCTCACCACTAATTTCGGAGATAACATTCTCCCACATAGCAAGATGAAGTGTAGTGAATGCACACTCTTCCATTTTCTCTCTCAACATCTGAGATGTTCGCTGACAATAAATATGTGTCAAACACTACTCGATGCATCCGATTCCTCCTTAGAACCGATTTCATCTTCCATTGTCACTTTTCAAAATCATTATCGTTATTCCACTTTTATATAACCAATTGTGATCCCGAGCCGCATATGATCCACATATATAAGGCGCTACACCACTTGGATTAGTCATTGAGGAACTACTTGAGGAATTATCTGATTCCGGCATTTCTACAACCACCAACCAACACCAATACTCTGATACCAAATGTCGTGGGAAATTCTAACTCGAGGCAACTCAAATCAAAACGCGAAAGCATAACGGAAAAACGAGATCATAAAAACAACCAATCAATATCTCAGTGTAATATCAATCACAATCACCGAACAAGCAATATAAAATCAAAACAATAATGAAGAAATAAGTCACGTACCGATTTATAGTAGTTTCACTAACATCTTGTTAATGTACATCCAGTTTGAAAGAGAGCTTTTATTAATACTAATGAGAAGAGTATAAAAGATTGATTACAATAATCAAATTTCTAATATAATTAATTTATGGAGAGGAGAATTGAAAAAAAATTAAGTTTAGATAAAACTCTAATTAGTGGAGGCTAAAACCCTTTATTAAAACCTTAATCTTTTCGCCTGCGTCCATATCTGAATCCAGAAAATATGGGCTGGGCACGTTAAAACCCGATCAAAATATGGGCAGAAAGTCGTTACAGTCGTCTGTCATAGTTTTTGGAAAAAAAATTCTGAAGCCACAGACGTCTGTCATATAGTGACAGACGTCTGTCGTAACTTTCAGGTTACACACCCTGTAGTCACAGACGTCTGTCACTATATGACAGACGTCTATCGCTTGACAGCGCACCACTTCCTCGTCATATCTTCCGCCTTCGAGCTTTGATTTGCGAATCGTTTTTTCCATCACTGAGCTACTTCCGACCACTTCAATTTCTCCATATATAGCTTCGCCAAAATTCAACAAATACAAAAAACAATCAACATATCTTGGTATGAATAAAACTGTCATGAATATGTGGAGATTCTTAACAAATCTGAAGATTTTCAAAGAGAACCGACGCTCCTTTAATTCGTGCATTTTATTCTGCGTCCTACTTTTGAATAATCTTTTTCATATTGTGAAATCGTTGCTCGTGGTTCTTATATGTTTTGTTAATGTCTTTCATGTTGTCTTTCCATGGTTCATTTTGGTCCAACTTTTCCGACAAATTTGACCCAGAAATAAAGTTTTTTGAAACATAAATTGTATAATCTTTGCTCACCTCTTTTGCCAGATTCAAATTTCACATTCTCTTGTTCGAATACCACATCAGCCTTTTAATTTCTATTATCGATGGTCGAGCTACTTTTGAATAATCTTTTTCATATTGTGAAATCGTTGCTCGTGGTTCTCATATGTTTTGTTTATGTCTTTCATGTTGTCTTTCCATGGTTCATTTTGGTCCAACTTTTCCGACAAATTTGACCCAGAAATAAAGTTTTTTGAAACATAAATTGTGTAATCTTTGCTCACCTCTTTTGCCAGATTCAGATTTCGCATTCTTTTGTTCGGATACCATATCAGCCTTTTGATTTCCATTATCGATGGTCGAGCTAATTTTTGTTGTTGTTTCGTTATCATCAACAATAATAATTTGTGGCATATTTTCTTCTTCTTCAATGAAATTCTTTGTCATTATCTTCTTTCAATTACTCGTTGGATTCTTTCATCTCTGGCTCAACATCTTCCATTTTTATATCTTTAGTTGTTCTCTTTTGCTTTTTTAATTTTTTGCAGGTTCCTTGCTCTTTATGTCTTCAACTTTCTTTTCCTTGGTTTTCTCTCCCATATGATTGCTCTTCTTCTCCTCTTCATTTGTTTTCACCTTTTCAACCATTTGCTTTTCCACTTCTTTTATTTTTATATACTCTTCAGTTTTCACTTATTCGACTTTCATTACGACCTTCATTTCTTCATCTTCCTCCTCTTTCATTACTTTGACTTTTGGCAGCTCTTCTACAGCTTTCCCCTTCTCATCAATTGAATTGTCTTCTTCTATTTTCTTTCTACCTCATTCTTTCCATATAATTCTTTCAATAATTCCATGATGTCCTACACATCTTGTGCTAATAATATGATCAGATGTCGCCTCGTCGATACCATCATTCATCATAACATGGGCACTACTATCATTACACAGCAACCTTGCAAATGCTTTATTTTGGCCTTTCAAGCTTTCAATTTTTTTTCCATTTGCGTCAAACTTTCTGACTCTTTGGCCTTTCAACACCATTCTCAATAATCTCCATAATCTTGGATATCAACTTGTTAAGAATTTTTCAGGATCACTACATAATTAGATTCAGAAGAGAAAGTAGTGAAGAAAGCAAACAAAATTAATTCCCCCCAAAATAAAATGCTTTTATTGATTCAACCAAGAAAATACAAAAGAGACTTAAAATTGAGAAGAAATCTCAATCCCAGACATCCAACAAAATACTTTTCTAACACACCTAATTAATGAACCATATGCATATCCTTTTATAATAGTTTTGATTAAATGCATTCTTTAATCAATCATTTTTATTTCCATCTTCCAAAAGAAATTCTTCCCACGTAGATAATTCTTTTCTTTTTTTAGTGCAATAAAAAAAGGCAATTAATTATCTTTAAAATCTGCACAATCCGTAAAAGTGGCAATGTATTTTAGCCACAAATCCACCTCCATCAAAATATCCCCAAAATCTATTTTGATTTGCAAATATTGTATTACAAAATCAACAATCTCCACCTTGATACTATATTTCCAAAAACGTCTTTCAAAACTTCAAACAATATATCCAAGAAAACCAATCTCTCCACCTCAATGCTAAACCTTCCTTCAAACTATGCATGCCCGCCAATCGAACATGCACATAATCAACATATCAGAATTGCTTGTAATACCACAAAGACCTCCAAGTAAGCTTTGGTTTTCCATTGTTGGCTCCACCTTGATTCAGACAGATTTGTCTCTTCAACTTCACTTGTATAAGAATTTGCAATCTTTAAGCTTTTTCCAAGCAATGAATAAATATTATTGTTTTTCCTCTTCGCGCGCAGCACCTCCTTGTTACCCTTCCAAACTCTAGTTACTCCACCTCGAGTTGAGAAGTTACAACCTTTCCCTTCCAGCTGTCCAACAGAGACAAGATTCCTTTTAATTTCCAGGATATATCTAACCCCTGTAAGCGTCACCAACCTTCCAGTATCCATCTTCAATATGACAGAACCTGTGCTTTGAACTTGTAGATCTCCACCATTAGCAGACTCCACTTTGCATGCTTCCTCCTTATAATCAGTGAATGCTTCCCTTTGATTGCAAATGTGGAAACATGCACCAGAATCTAGCACCCACTCTCCTTCCATACTCATATCAACACAAAGAACATCATTGCTAATGCCAAAGTTTACCTCCTCATCACGGTCTACCTCCAGCTTAATTTTGCTTCCTTCTTGAGTTTTCATCCTCTCTTTATCCTCTCTTAATTTATTGCAAAATTTTAGCTGATGGTCAGGTTTTTCACAGTAATAGCAAATGAAATCTCGATCCGTATTTGGTTTGAATGAGCGTCGTTCTCTCTTTGCAAAGTGGACCTCTGCCAATGGATTTGTAGTTTCCTTTTCTTTAGTAGCCTTTCCTTCCGATGTATTTATCCTCCGCATCTCCTCATTCAGAAGGCTGCCAACCACAGTTTCCATGGAAATAACACCACTAGAATTTGAATTGTTCAATGCGACTACTAGAGTTTCCCAACTTTCAGGCGATGAGCTCATTAATATTAAAGCTTGAGTTTCGTCATCAACTTTGAAGCTTATCTCCGCCAATTGATTCACAATTGCTTGAAAGCTGTTGAGATGTTCACTAATCGATTCGCCTTCCTTTAGTTTTAGATTGACCAACTTTCTCATCAGGAATGCCTTATTTGTCGTAGAATTTTTTGCATAAATTCCTTCCAATTTCTTCCATATGCCAAAAGCAGAAGTTTCACGAGCAACGATATGAAACACAGAATTCTTCATAAAACACCGAATTGCTGCAGCTGCCTTTCTATCCAAAATTTTCCACTTTGCCTCAGTTATTCCATTTGGCTTTTTCCCTTTGTTTTCTAAGGGTTGGTGAAGATCATTAAGATAGAGATAATCTTCCATTTTCGCCTTCCATAACTCCCAGTTCCTTCCATTAAGCTTTTCAATACTTATCTTCTCCATAGCCAAAGACTCTTTCAAAAATTTGTGTAGTTGGCTCCGATACCAAATGTTAAGAATTTTTCAGGATCACTACACAATTAGATTCAGAAGAGAAAGTAGTGAAAAAAGCAAACAAAATTAATTCCTCCCAAAACAAAATACTTTTATTGATTCAACCAAGAAAATACAAAAGAGACTTAAAATTGAGAAGAAATCTCAATCCCAAACATCCAACAAAATACTTTTCTAACACACCTAATTAATGGACCATATGCATATCCTTTTATAATAGTTTTGATTAAATGCATTCTTTAATCAACCATTTTTATTTCCATCTTCCAAAAGAAATTCTTCCCACGTAGATAATTCTTTTCCTTTTTTAGTGCAATAAAAAAAGGCAATTAATTATCTTTAAAATCTGCACAATTCGTAAAAGTGGCAATATATTTTAGCCACAAATCCACCTCCATCAAAATATCCCCAAAATCTATTTTGATTTGGAAATATTGTATTACAAAATCCAACACAACTTTCTAGTGCTCTATCCTTTACCGTTCTCCTTAGTCCTTAGTGAGAGTGAATTACGGTTTTAACCAAAAACTCATCATTTTTAATTCCTCCGGCTCTGATGCCACTTTGGTGGAAATATATTTGGTGGAGGAAGCGTTGATACCTCTGTGTTAGAAATATTTTAGGAAGAGGAGGATAATAATACATTTAGTGGATGAGAATTATTTTTACACAACGAACTTTCGTTTTTTCTTACTTGTTTATTATTTACGTGCGCATGCACGCATGCATACACACACATACATATACACACACACACACACACACACATAATGCTTAGACAAATATGCAACTGACACTTAATTCCTAAGTAATTACCAAATGCATAATTAATGCTTAGGCAAATATGACTAATGCATACCCGATCTTTTAACTTCTGAATAAATTATCGAAATAACTCCTACATTGATGTGTGACCATTACTATTATGTTAATGACCAATTAATGACTTCTCGTATTCTATTTATGCATGATTGTTAATGTCTAAATGGTTTTGTTAATGTGTGACCTAAGGGCACATATCAAGGATGACATTTATGTGCTAAAAGACAATATTAATTTCAAATACCTATTTTATTCTTATAACATAAAAATAGGTGGAATTCGGAGGGTTATTTAGGTAATTTAACCCGTATTAAGATGTCCCCTTAGGGCACAACATAACATTTCCCATGTCTGAATAATTGCATGAACAAGTTTATTTTTCAACACGTTCTGGTGTATATGTTAAGAGCCTTGATGCAAAAGTTTTTATTTTATATTTTAGGCAAGCTCTAGCAAATGCACTGGCAGCAGCTCCATCTATGTGGATTCTCGGAAATGCTGGCATGGGAGCGTTGCAAGTAATTATATCATCATCATCATCATTTAAAAAGCAGAGTTATAAATTTAAGAAGTGAAAGTAACAGAAATTCTTCTTTTTTTCCTCTATTTATTTATTGATTTTTTACTTTTATTTTTAAAAATATATGCAGAGATTAGCACAGGATACCAATCCTGCTATTGCAGCTGCAGCATCGAAAACCATTGAAGAACTGAAGCAGCAATGGGAATTAGAAGAGGGAGATAGTCTGAGATTTATGATGAACAATAAGCCTCAAGAATATGGTTCTGATGCAAGTGAAGAAGGAAATTACTAAGTGGAGATATCTCAGAAGATCTAATACTGTTAATATTAACAAAATGATTGTAAAAAAAACTAAAAATAGAATTCTAGAGACTTCTGTGATTATTAATAAGCTAGCTGTAAAGAAGTTATCATCAGAATGCTTCCAAAAAAGGACAAAGCAATATCAATGGAAGTGCGTTTATAGATAGCCTGAACGTTCTCTCTTTATTTCAAAACGTATGTTGTATATGTGGTGGAGTTTCCTATGTAAACCAAAATTTTATATGCTGGTATGCAAACCGAAAATTACAAATGTTATTCTATTTTAAGCTAAGTCAGAGTAGTAGCGTGACTTCAGTACATTAATTTTACAGAAAAATCCCAGCTTTCTCCCCCGAAAGGATTTATTTTTTATTGTAAAGTTTGTTATCACATGAACTAGGGTTCTCCACTTTTGGATTGCTAGAATTTAACCACAAAATTATTCGGTATTTAGAAAGCCGCATTATGTTGTCTACATAGTCTTTCACAGCCCGTTTTCAAACAACTTAGGTAGTGTTGGTTTGTTGTTTTTAGTTTTGAGATTTCGCCATACAAAAATGTACATGACGAACGTATATTGTTGAAAACGACTAAGTTAGAATATAAAGTTAACATACAAAATAGAAAACAAATTTTTTTCTTTCTATGGTTTGAGGAACAACACAAGCACGTGAAACGATTTATATTTTCCGTTTTCACCATATTTCCACCATATTTTAAATAAGGCGAGTGATGATTTTTGTTTTGAGGTGGTGATAACAAAGCAGGAAAATTTAACATTGGTGAGTGACGGAGGTTGCGACGATGGCGCTAGCTCAAGTTCTACAAGAAGCCAAAGAGTGCTAGAAGGAACTAGCGTGTCTGGATGGAGGAGGATGAACATTGTATCTGCAAATGTTGCTGTTGACCCATACATCATTATTTATCATTGAATGAAGTTCTAGCGATCTTTTGTGGTTTTTCGAATACGTCAATGCACTCGTCAATTAGGATGTAAGTTCATTCAAATTTCTACATGTGGTCAGATTATATTTTAATTAAATTAAGTTATATTAGTGTGTCTAATGAAAACGTCCAACTAAAGTCATAATTTTTTTAGCAATCTTAAATTTTCCTACATTAAAGCTAATAGTAATAAAACATTTTATTTCGGTTATAGTAGAAGTTACACAACTTTAATCAAAATGTTATACATCACTACCATTAATCATCACTACCATTAATCAAGCTTGAAAATGTTATTTTAGTATCTCTATGGTACTTCGCTATCACTTTATTTGTATTTAAACGTAATCCGAGCATAAATAAGTTGTAAACATGATCAGCTAACACAAATAGTACCACATTTTTTATACGATAATACAAAGCTAAATACATACTTAGAAAGGAAAGACAAATACACATACATAACCATACTTAGAAAACAAATACATACCTTTAAAAAAATTAAATATATGCTTGGGAAGCAAAAATACATTACCTAATAATACTTTCAAACATGGTTTAAATATTCCAAATTGTATAAGGTAACTATCATAAGTTCAAAATGTATCATAACCAATGAAGTCAGTATGATATTCAAATGTATAGCAAGAATCATTATTGCAAGAAGTGTAGTGAAACTTGTCTTCATTTTCTAATTCAATGATAAACAATATCAGTCAGCTCTACTCAAATTAGAGTAGTCAGTTCTAGTTTCGAAATTTCTACGCCTTGTCCTATAATCTAGACGACCACTATAAACTTCATTCAAAGCTTGTCAAAAGTCTCGACTCAATCCTTCATCTATGCTACAATTTTCCGTGATATATGATTTTACTAAAATTACAAAATAATTTGCAAATCATTGTAAGCTTGGATTTTGGTAAAATGATTGTTTTGGTTTAGGCTTATTGTAAAATGATATTCTTAATAATTAAAAGTGCATAACAAACATCCGATTTTGCATAATTATTAATATTAATTGATGAAAATATGTACAACAAATGTTCATACAAATACAAAATGTTCATGGAAAATGCATGGTCATGTCGAATTTTCTATTACTAATGACTTATGTTTATCCGCTTTTTTACCAAAGCAGCTAACTTAAAACAGACCTAGAGAACTTACACGGAGTTGGGCTGACTTGAAATTTTGGAAGAATGTAAGAAAACATAAAGGAAAGCACTCACCAAAAAAGGGCTTTATTGGATAAGGCTGGATGGATCGTTAGCGACCCAACTAGATGGATCGCTATTGATCCATATAGAATGAGCCCCACCATCTGAAATTTTTAAGGTAGATCCCAGACACCCTCTAGAGTGTATCTGCAAAGTTTCATCTGATTTCGTTAAGTTTTGAACGAGTTATGGATGATTCTTCTGTACTAGATGACCCATAAAGATGGATTGTAACGACCCGACTTCCTACGCCCAGGAAGACGTATCGTTATTAAGAAAGAAAGAGGTGAGAAAATAGAAAAGATAGAGAAGAAAGAACAGCAACATCAGAATCTCACAGCGGAATGGTATAAAATATAATAGAACATATAACTATTACAAAATTTTACATATATCAGGGTTAGCACATCAAATACTAAACAGTTATAAACACCTGTCTAGTTAATACAACTCAACACACAAAACCACACAGAGATATCATCACAGCGGAACTATATATATATACAACGCTGAAGCCTTCTGCTCCATTGCTCCTCCAGAAATCATCAAAGTTAACCTGAATCCCTTGGCTACCCGTAAAAATTTGGGTACCCGAGAGTTTATGAAAAACAAAAATAAACTCCGGGTCAGACATGGGTCTGGTATGAGTAACAGGTTAAATTTGCTTAACTTTGAAAAACATTTGAAAATAAAAGTATCACGTAAGACTCCCCACACATAAACATGGGAAACTTTTTACCTTACGCTAACCAAAACATTTGATAGGAAATTCTGTGATATTATAATAGGTCTAGGGTTTTCAAGTAAATAGAAAATAGCCGAAATTGTTACATTCATTAAATTCCAGCTACTAGCCACAAAAGTGGGTAATACAATCAAAACCGTTGGCACTTATTGGATTGTGGATTCTATACAATGGTAGGACTACTGGGGTACCGCCCGTCACAGTACGGGGCCTAGATCACCGTACCGAGGATCACTCCCGACCCCCTGCAACACATGGCCGGAACCATTCCTTACTGAACAGTCCCGAACAAGATAAACTCCGGCAGTTGTCGCGAACCAACCGCCCACACAGCCGAAATAAAAAGGGACATCTAGACGGGGGAAATATCTTGTCCTGCTTGGGTATGACCCACCTAACCTTGCTGCATCTCCCCTGTTTTAGCCATTCCCGGTTGATGAGGCATGAGGCTACGATTACCTTTAGAGAAAAAATTCCTTAGAATGCTCATCGCCCGCCTGACGATGTGTTGAAAGCATTCAATCCATACAAGTTCGTTCCGGGTTCGAACGAAACCGAAGGCATCATCTCGTTACACTCATTTTGGAATCACCCTCAGAGTTAACGACGACAACCCTTGCATTCTGAATCTTCATCTTCACATCAGATCACGACCTAACGTTAGTTTGGAAGTCGATGTGGTTTTCGGATGTCCAAATGTGGAAACCCGATCCCGGTCTCATCGAAATCCAAAACGTGTCTTTTAAGGCCAAGTTGTCTATGTAGTCTTAACAGTTCAATTCAATATCATCAATATACACACAGATAGATAATTCACAATATCACAATAGATAATCACATCATCATAAACAGATAATTCATATTATCATCAAAATAGATAATTAAATATTATCATACTTAAACCAAGCATCCATATTACACAGCATAAATATCTCATATCTGAGGTCTCAAACCATTCAAGGCAAACAATATCATCCATCCATACATAAGCAATCACATCAGCTATAATTAATTTAAAATGAATTAAATTAATTACATCATTTCTAATTAATTTAAAGTAAATTAAATTAATTACTTCACCATTATAAATCTTGCTTATTTCACTATTAATCGATTAACAATCAATTAATTTGTCACCATCCAATTATTCATTTTTAATTTATCATTCTTGATTAATTATCTTTAATCACATTTAAATAATGATCCATTAATTATTTTCACAAATTAGCTATCCTTTAACCAAAATAGAGATTAGCCTTAAATTACTAAATTAATTTCATTACTTCCTAATTATTACATTAATAATCAATTCATTTATTTATTATTTCCAAATAAATTCATTAAATTATTAATTATAACAATTAATTTTCTCTACTTATATTTTCTATTTAAATTAATTACATTAAGTAATTAATCTTTAATTAGATCAAATTGTTAATCACCCTTGATTAACCCCATTCAGTAATTAATTACCCTTAATTGCCTTTACCAAATAAATTAATTACTCCAATATTTATTCCTCTAATTAATCCCTTGATTAATTATACCAAGTAATTATACTCAAATTACTTTCATCATCAAATCACCCTCAGTTAATTATATTCGGTAATTATCATTAATTACTTTCTTAAGTAATTATACTTATCACGTCATCAAAAGGTTATTTAAATTAATTAGCTTAATTAATTAACTTAAAAAATTCATATTAACCTTAACTAATTACAAGGAGTAATTAGTTCCTTAATTATTTCCATTAAGTAATTACACTTAAACAATTGACAATTGATTATCTTTAAAATTAATTAATCTAATTAATCGTTATAATTAATCACATTACTTAATTATTAAATAATCCTTAGTTGATGTCCTTTATTAACTATTAACCATTCTCTAATTACTTTCCTAAAGAAATTAGCTAAGATTTATTCAATATTAATTACAATTAATTATTCTCTAACAGCTCATTAATTAATCCAAAATTATTTAATTAATTAAGTGTTAGGCTTGTAACTTAACCAATCTTTAATTATTTTATTAATTAATCACTAATCATTAATTAAATATTCAAATCTTATTTAACTAATGATCCTTCATTACCAATTTAATTATCCTAATTTAATAATCTTAAATCTTAATTAACTAGTTTAAACTCTTAATTACTAAATTAATTAATTCAAATCATTAATCGATTTAATTGGTTAATTATTCATTTTAATTAACTTATTGATTACAAATCCTTAAATCTTCATTTTGTTCAAGAATAATGACATTTCTCTTATTCATGATCAATTTATCATTAGCGAGGTACTTAAGAACAATTTACTTTCAAACTTTACTTTTAAATTTCATTTCAAATCAAAGATTTGAAATATTGACAAATTCAATTTTCAACAAATTTAAACCAAGTTAAACTCCCTTAAAATCAAATGTTGTAAAACATTTTCCTCTATAAAGAAATTTATAAAAGAGTTTACACCAAATCATTTAACTCGAAACAATTTAAATTATTCCTTATACCCCTTTTAAATTATTTTAAATATTAATTTTTTATAAAACTTCCTTTATTTTTAAATTAGGATACAATAACTAATTTGAATCTATATCTCAATTTGATTTTAACTTAATATAAAAATGAGGTTTCAAGTTTTAATATTCTGTTTTAAAATTTTAAACTGACAGTTCTAAAACCTGTCATAATGTAAATGACCCGAGACCATACCAAAATACTTCGAGACAAACTCATCCTTGCTTCGAGCCTTACCCGCTACTTACTCGAGAAAAACTCGAGCAACATACTCCCCTTCAAATCCATCTCAACAGAACACAAAGAGGTCCACCGTGCACATGCACGGTGGCGCCGCTCATCATTGATCATCAAAGATGGCCTCCACACATCGGAAACCATCCAAGCATCCAACTTCGATCATCAGCTTGCCACCCAAAGCTCGAAGTCAAATTCGAGTTCGACATTCCCAAACCTGGAAGTGACGAACCGAAACCACCTCCGAACCTGGGAAACGCCACGCCTTCACAACCTCGACCACCAGAAGGTCAGCAATTCCGGCCATCCCCTCGTCAACTTCTCTGCTATCATTCCCCAGAGCCTCGTCGAGCTCGATCCTCAACAGGTGACGAACGAGACCAAAAACTCCGAACATTCCAAACTAGGTTTACGAGAAAAAATTGCTCACCGCCTTCACCACATTCATCGAACCATCATACGAATATTTTTCCTGCGACCACCCTTCCCTCTTGCACCTTCGTCCAAGATCCCATCCACCACAAACCCATGGATCATCAGAGATCGACAAAAACTCACTTTTCGATCAACCCAGCACTACACTTCCAATCCCTATCTAAAAATTCCAATTCTTGTCTTAAAATTCAAGTCAAGGTATAAGAATTCATATTATATTTTTGAATTCGAGAATTAAAACATTCGAATTTTTTTGTATATATGATGATATTTCTCAGTACTGTGCTTTTCCAGAGTTATTTCAACTGTTTTTAACCCAACTATATGTTTAAATATTTAGTTAGAATATAACAATCAATATTTGTTTTATCTCTTAGCTCAAACAATTTAGAATATCCAGAGAAATGATTCTAACATCAACCATTAGTATTTAGGAACTCAAACAGGGGACTTGAGTAGCCAACAGCCTGAGATAACAATTCCAGTTTTCTTTTATATTCAGGGGATCCACATACATACATACATACAGACATACATACATATATATGTATATACATATAACCTATTCACAATTATATAAATAACAACAAATTTATACTTCAAATTTTTAAGAAATAAGTTACTCACCTTGATTTGATGATAAAGAACAGAGCACTAATTTGAAGTTGCTTTTAACTCAGAAAACTTGAATTCCCCTTTGTTATAAAAACTGAGTTGCTTGTTGTTAAGATTTGCATGCACGCTTGACTCCAGATGCATTTGTAAAACTTTAAATTTGAATGCTTGCTTTAAAGTGCTTTAATTTGAAACTCGTAGTTGCATGCAGAGAGGGCTTCATCTCAGGTTGAAGAAAATGAACTACAGGCAGGCTTTGAATTGAAAATGCTTTGCAGTTTGATTGTTGTTTAAATTTTTTTTTAAAATAAAAGTTTACTTATGTTTTCTGGTTTAGCTGTGTTGAACGAATTGAACGAAAACATTCCATATATAAAGAAGATAGGTTAATACAGGGAGGTGTTTACTGGTTATACTTTATCTGTTTTGACTAGAGATTTCTTTCTTTTGTTTTATCAGGCATGATTTTGTATTTTGGAGGCTGAAAAGATTTTGTAGATTTTCGGCTGAAAAGATTTTTAACATTTCTAGTAGACCAAAAGTTGAGCTGGTATTAAATGAAATGGTACTATATGTTTCCTACTTATCTCATCTTGTAAGTTGCTACTTTCTTTTGCTAGTCTGGTTAGCTTCTTCTATGTTCATGCTTATCCTCTTTTATGTATTAAGATATTTCTAGTTTGTTTCTCAGCCTTATCTTATTTCTTTTCATACTTTGTTCTTGCATAATTATTTTATAGGCATATATACTTTTTGTCTTGTTTCTTTTCGTACTTTGCTTCTTGCATAATGCTCTACAGGTTACATGCATTATTTTCATTTGCCTGGCAGTTTCATGTTTTATGTATATATATATAAGGTTGGTTTAGTCATTATTATAAATTTTTAACTTAAGTACTCAATTCTATTGCTATTTTTACTTCTCTTTATTTTTAAAACTTAAACTATTAAATCCTTAGTCTACTATTATTAATTTTTATACTTATATTAAATATTAGTAAGGTTTATTTTATTTAAACACTTTTGAAAGACTTATTTTAGATTTGAAAATGATAGCTTTCTTCCAAAATATATACATATATGTATTTAAATAAATTTTGAAATAGCAATTTCTATCTATATATAAAAGTCCATTTGTAAGAATATTACATTATTTATATTGTTTAAAAATAACTCATTGTTAAATTACAAATGATTTACAGAAGAGATTATCTCTTTATTAATCAATTGCTTATTTTATCAAGCTATACTTATAACAAAACAAACCCCATTTTATTTAAATTTAAGCTTAAGCTAAATCATTTTAAACAATTTAGTTTTTGAGTGTTTTAAAGTCACATGATTATTTATTCAATAGCTTGACATTAAATTTAATCAAATTTCCAAATTACCAGAAATATTAAAGTTAGAAACATGCCTTTATTTATCAAATTTAAAACAAGATTAACTATTTACAATATATACAGATATATATATATTATAAATAGAAGGCTAATTGATTAGCTTTTAAAAGATGAAGTCATCCATTTAAATATTTATCAAAGAATATTCAAATTTATCACTAATAATATTGTCAAATCAATTTAATTTTACACAGATTATTAAATTGATATTGCTAAAAATTCCGGGATATCACATTCCTCTCCCCTTAAAAGAATTTCGTCCCCGAAATTTAAAACAAAGGTAATTTAATAATCTGATTAAGGATTAAATAGTTAATTTTTTTTAAAACATAAGCATATGTCAATCATATGCAAACAACCATAGCAACCAATTCATTCAATCTAACAAATCTAACAATCCAGACAAAATTCTGGATAGAGTTTTCTCGAGTTTCCCAAGTATAAATACCGAGATAATCGCTCTACAGAATCCAAACAATAAATACTACTAAGCTACAGAGCTACCACTCATCTAGATCTACAAAACAAGACAGGATATCAGACTACAGACAAGTCTGACTCACAACCAAAACTCCCTGAACTGCTGGCTCTACAACCAGAGATAGATCTTACACGTACTCCCTCAGAGATACGTGAAACACAACGAATTTCAGTTATCCAAACTGGAAATTAAATTCTGAAGACCAAACACTAATCCAAAATCCAATCTCCGATTGTGGAATCCAAATTCTTCCGTTTCTTATCCACAAAACTCTTCGGACAATCCTGGGATGCCTACATCCTTCTTGATCAGCTCAACCCTTGCTGATGCTCCCTAGAAATAAACTGAACCAAAATCAATCCAACAAAATGATCTTTCCAAGATTAACAAATCTTAGGACACAACTCTATTCCAAATCAGAATACAGATCTCACTTTTCCCATCTTGAAAAGATAAAACAGATGCACTCCAAATCTAGCCTCAGATCCTGAAAAATTTCCTGTAGAAACCTTTCAATCCAAACACTGCAATTCCCAGTTGCTTCCACTTTAAACCAGCTACCACCATGCTTCCACTGCGCAACTCTGACTGAGCTAATGACAAATACCAGCACAACTGGATAACACATTCCCGAACTATGGTTCAACAGATCCATAAAAGAAACTCAGAAGTTCCTCCAAAACCTGAGCTGCTTCACCAAACTCTCACTCTAGAAACCATCCTACCACTATGCCGAACCATCGGTACCACTTCTGGAATCCAGTCGATAGGAAAACTCAATCTCCAGATGCGGATAAAACTCTGACTTCCTGAAGACATCCAGAAAAATCTCTGACAACCAAGAGAACATTCAAACTATCGCAAGTCACTTTTGCGATCAACTCAGCCTAATTCCAAAGAAAAAAAACCGCTCTCTCTTTACCAAACAGAACAGCTTACGCTAGTCTAGCCAATCCATCGAAGAAACGGAACCACTCTGTTGCTTCTGAAATCCACTACTACGCTAGAAAGCTTCCTTGACAACACACAGAACACTCCGAGCTGCACTGCTGACACCAATTCCAAGGAATTCCTAATCCAAAGCTCTTCGAGAAACTCGGACTACCAACCAAACACAATCATCTTGCTGAACTCAGCCACAACACCCAAACAGACACACTTCCTTAACTTGTTCCAAAGAGACACCTTCGGAAACATCTTTAGTCACTGTGTCTCATCACACAGCTACTCATCCTGAGGTATCAAGATATCATGTTTTGCTTCTGTCCAACCGACAGATCCAAACTCTAGCTCATCCAAACTTACACTTCAAAGATGAACTCCGAAATTTAACAGGTTTCCTTCAGAGATCGATGAAATCCTTACACCATCCAAAGCTTACTCGAGACGGTATTAGATCTACAGTCTCGACAAATACACTTCCAACCACAAACATTCAAACTCCAACCATTGGTAGTTGTGTCACACACCACTACCCTATCTACCTTTATAACTTATATTGGAAAACTTGAACAGGTAACCCAACAAATAGGTAGAAATAAATAAATATATAAATAAATATATATATCAAAATTACAAATACGCTCTCTCAAGAAGGAAATCACTCATGAGCCTAGGTATTCACTCAACCTAGTGCTCTGATACCACTGTAACGACCCGACTTCCTACGCCCAGGAAGACGTATCGTTATTAAGAAAGAAAGAGGTGAGAAAATAGAAAAGATAGAGAAGAAAGAACAACAACATCAGAATCTCACAGCGGAATGGTATAAAATATAACAGAACATATAACTATTACAAAATTTTACATATATCAGGGTTAACACATCAAATACTAGACAGTTATAAACACCTGTCTAGTTAATACAACTCAACACACAAAACCACACAGAGATATCATCACAGCGGAACTATATATATGTATATATACAACGCTGAAGCCTCCTGCTCCATTGCTCCTCCAGAAATCGTCAAAGCTAACCTGAATCCCTTGGCTACCCGTAAAAATTTGGGTACCCGAGAGTTTATGAAAAACAAAAATAAACTCCGGGTCAGACATGAGTCTGGTATGAGTAACAGGTTAAAGTTGCTTAACTTTGAAAAACATTTGAAAATAAAAGTATCACGTAAGACTCCCCACACATAAACATGGGAAAGTTTTTACCTTACGCTAACCAAAACATTTGATAGGAAATTCTGTGATATTATAATAGGTCTAGGGTTTTCAAGTAAATAGAAAATAGCAGAAATTGTTACATTCATTAAATTCCAGCTACTAGCCACAAAAGTGGGTAATACAATCAAAACCGTTGGCACTTATTGGATTGTACATTCCATACAATGGCAGGGCTACTGGGGTACCGCCCGTCACAGTACGGGGCCTAGATCACCGTACCGAGGATCACTCCCGACCCCCTGCAACACAAGGCCGGAACCATTCCTTACAGAACAGTCCCGAACAAGATAAACCCCGGCAGTTGTCGCGAACCAACCGCCCACACAGCCGAAATAAAAAAGGACATCTAGACGGGGGAAATATCTTGTCCTGCTTGGGCATGACCCACCTAACCTTGCTGCATCTCCCCTGTTTTAGCCATTCCCGGTTGATGAGGCATGAGGCTACGATTACCATTAGAGAACAAATTCCTTATAATGCTCATCGCCCGCCTGACGATGTGTTGAAAGCATTCAATCCATACAAGTTCGTTCCGGGTTCGAACGAAACCGAAGACATCATCTCGTTACACTCATTTTGGAATCACCCTCAGAGTTAACGACGACAACCCTTGCATTCTGAATCTTCATCTTCACATCAGATCACGACCTAACGTTAGTTTGGAAGTCGATGTGGTTTTCGGATGTCCAAATGTGGAAACCCGATCCCGGTCTCATCGAAATCCAAAACGTGTCTTTTAAGGCCAAGTTGTCTATTTAGTCTTAACAGTTCAATTCAATATCATCAATATACGCACAGATAGATAATTCACAATATCACAATAGATAATCACATCATCATAAACAGATAATTCATATTATCATCAAAATAGATAATTAAATATTATCATACTTAAACCAAGCATCCATATTACACAGCATAAATATCTCATATCTGAGGTCTCAAACCATTCAAGGCAAACAATATCATCCATCCATACATAAGCAATCACATCAGCTATAATTAATTTAAAATGAATTAAATTAATTACATCATTTCTAATTAATTTAAAGTAAATTAAATTAATTATTTCACCATTATAAATCTTGCTTATTTCACTATTAATCAATTAACAATCAATTAATTAGTCACCATCCAATTATTCATTTTTAATTTATCATTCTTGATTAATTATCTTTAATCACATTTAAATAATGATCCATTAATTATTTTCACAAATTAGCTATTCTTTAACCAAAATAGAGATTAGCCTTAAATTACTAAATTAATTTCATTACTTCCTAATTATTACATTAATAAATCAATTCATTTATTTATTATTTCCAAATAAATTCATTAAATTATTAATTATAACAATTAATGTTCTCTACTTATATTTTCTATTTAAATTAATTACATTAAGTAATTAATCTTCAATTAGATCAAATTGTCAATCACCCTTGATTAACCCCATTCAGTAATTAATTACCCTTAATTGCCTTTACCAAATAAATTAATTACTCCAATATTTATTCCTCTAATTTATCCCTTGATTAATTATACCAAGTAATTATACTCAAATTACTTTCATCATCAAATCACCCTCAGTTAATTACATTCGGTAATTATCATTAATTACTTTCTTAAGTAATTATACTTATCACATCATCAAAAGGTTATTTAAATTAATTAGCTTAATTAATTAACTTAAAAAATTCATATTAACCTTAACTAATTACAAGGAGTAATTAGTTCCTTAATTATTTCCATTAAGTAATTACACTTAAACAATTACCAATTGATTATCTTTAAAATTAATTAGTCTAATTAATCGTTATAATTAATCACATTACTTAATTATTAAATAATCCTTAGTTGATGTCCTTTATTAACTATTAACCATTCTCTAATTACTTTTCTAAAGAAATTAGCTAAGATTTATTCAATATTAATTACAATTAATTATTCTCTAACAGCTCATTAATTAATCCAAAATTATTTAATTAATTAAGTGTTAGACTTGTAACTTAACCAATCTTTAATTATTTTATTAATTAATCACTAATCATTAATTAAATATTCAAATCTAATTTAACTAACGATCCTTCATTACCAATTTAATTATCCTAATTTAATAATCTTAAATCTTAATTAACTAGTTTAAACTCTTAATTACTAAATTAATTAATTCAAATCATTAATCAATTTAATTGGTTAATTATTCATTTTAATTAACTTATTGGTTACAAATCCTTAAATCTTCATTTTGTTCAAGAATAATGACATTTCTCTTATTCATGATCAATTTATCATTAGCGAGTTACTTAAGAACAATTTACTTTCAAACTTTACTTTTAAATTTCATTTCAAATCAAAGATTTGAAATATTGACAAATTCAATTTTCAACAAATTTAAACCAAGTTAAACTCCCTTAAAATCAAATGTTGTAAAACATTTTCCTCTATAAAGAAATTTATAAAAGAGTTTACACCAAATCATTTAACTCAAAACAATTTAAATTATTCCTTATACCCCTTTTAAATTATTTTAAATATTAATTTTTTTATAAAACTTCCTTTATTTTTAAATTAAGATACAAAAACTAATTTGAATCTATATCTCAAATTTGATTTTAACTTAATATAAAAATCAGGTTTCAAGTTTTAATATTCTGTTTTAAAATTTTAAACTGATAGTTCTAAAACCTGTCATAATGTAAATGACCCGAGACCATACCAAAATACTTCGAGACAAACTCATCCTTGCTTCGAGCCTTACCCGCTACATACTCGAGAAAAACCCGAGCAACATACTCCCCTTCGAATCCATCTCAGCAGAACACAAAGAGGTCCACCGTGCACATGCACGGTGGCGCCGCTCATCATTGATCATCAAAGATGGCCTCCACACATCGGAAACCATCCAAGCATCCAACTTCGATCATCAGCTTGCCACCCAAAGCTCGAAGTCAAATTCGAGTTCGACATTCCCAAACCTGGAAGTGACGAACCGGAACCACCTCCGAACCTGGGAAACGCCACGCCTTCACAACCTCGACCAACAGAAGGTCAGCAATTCCGTCCATCCCCTCGTCAACTTCTCTGCTATCATTCCCCAGAGCCTCGTCGAGCTCGATCCTCAACAGGTGACGAACGAGACCAAAAACTCCGAACATTCCAAACTAGGTTTACGAGAAAAAATTGCTCACCGCCTTCACCACGTTCATCGAACCACCATACGAATATTTTTCCTGCGACCACCCTTCCCTCTTGCACCTTCGTCCAAGATCCCATCCACCACAAACCCATGGATCATCAGAGATCGACAAAAACTCACTTTTCGATCAACCCAGCACTACACTTCCAATCCCTATCTAAAAATTCCAATTCTTGTCTTAAAATTCAAGTCAAGGTATAAGAATTCATATTATATTTTTGAATTCGAGAATTAAAACATTCGAATTTTTTTGTATATATGATGATATTTCTCAGTACTGTGCTTTTCCAGAGTTATTTCAACTGTTTTTAACCCAACTATATGTTTAAATCTTTAGTTAGAATATAACAATCAATATTTGTTTTATCTCTTAGCTCAAACAATTTAGAATATCCAGAGAAATGATTCTAACATCAACCATTAGTATTTAGGAACTCAAACAGGGGACTTGAGTAACCAACAGCCTGAGATAACAATTCCAGTTTTCTTTTATATTCAGGGGATCCACATACATACATACATACATACATACATATATATGTATATACATATAACCTATTCACAATTATATAAATAACAACAAATTTATACTTCAAATTTTTAAGAAATAAGTTACTCACCTTGATTTGATGATAAAGAACAGAGAACTAATTTGAAGTTGCTTTTAACTCAGAAAACTTGAATTCCCCTTTGTTATAAAAACTGAGTTGCTTGTTGTTAAGATTTGCATGCACGCTTGACTCCAGATGCATTTGAAAAACTTTAAATTTGAATGCTTTCTTTAAAGTGCTTAATTTGAAACTCGTAGTTGCATGCAGAGAGGGCTTCATCTCAGGTTGAAGAAAATGAACTACAGGCAGGCTTTGAATTGAAAATGCTTTGCAGTTTGATTGTTTTTTAATTTTTTTTTAAAAGAAAAC
This sequence comes from Allium cepa, assembly GCA_030765085.1. Lineage (NCBI taxonomy): Eukaryota > Viridiplantae > Streptophyta > Magnoliopsida > Asparagales > Amaryllidaceae > Allium > Allium cepa. The sequence continues at coordinate 734,726,885 of CM060943.1, forward strand.
TTTACTTATGTTTTCTGGTTTAGCTGTGTTGAACGAATTGAACAAAAACATTCCATATATAAAGAAGATAGGTTGATACGGGGAGGTGTTTACTGGTTATACTTTATCTGTTTTGACTAGAGATTTCTTTTTTTTGTTTTATCAGGCATGATTTTGTATTTTGAAGGCTGAAAAGATTTTGTAGATTTTCGGCTGAAAAGATTTTTAACATTTCTAGTAAACCAAAAGTTGAGCCGGTATTAAATGAAATGGTACTATATGTTTCCTACTTATCTCATCTTGTAAGTTGCTACTTTCTTTTGCTAGTCTGGTTAGCTTCTTCTATGTTCATACTTATCCTCTTTTATGTATTAAGATATTTCTAGTTTGTTTCTCAGCCTTATCTTATTTCTTTTCATACTTTGTTCTTGCATAATTATTTTATAGGCATATATACTTTTTGTCTTGTTTCTTTTCATACTTTGCTTCTTGCATAATGCTCTACAGGTTACATGCATTATTTTCATTTGCCTGGCAGTTTCATGTTTTATGTATATATATATATATATATTATATATAAGGTTGGTTTAGTCATTATTATAAAATTTTAACTTAAGTACTCAATTCTATTGCTATTTTTACTTCTCTTTATTTTTAAAACTTAAACTATTAAATCCTTAGTCTACTATTATTAATTTTTATACTTATATTAAATATTAGTAAGGTTTATTTTATTTAAACACTTTTGAAAGACTTATTTTAGATTTGAAAATGATAGCTTTCTTCCAAAATATATACATATATGTATTTAAATAAATTTTGAAATAGCAATTTCTATCTATATATAAAAGTCCATTTGTAAGAATATTACATTATTTATATTGTTTAAAAATAACTCATTGTTAAATTACAAATGATTTAGAGAAGAGATTATCTCTTTATTAATCAATTGCTTATTTTACCAAGCTATACTTATAACAAAACAAACCCCATTTTATTTAAATTTAAGCTTAAGCTAAATCATTTTAAAAAATTTAGTTTTTGAGTGTTTTAAAGTCACATGATTATTTATTCAATAGCTTGACATTAAATTTAATCAAATTTCCAAATTACCAGAAATATTAAAGTTAGAAACATGCCTTTATTTATCAAATTTAAAACAAGATTAACTATTTACAATATATACGGATATATATATATTATAAATAGAAGGCTAATTGATTAGCTTTTAAAAGATGAAGTCATCCGTTTAAATATTTATCAAAGAATATTCAAATTTATCATTAATAATATTGTCAAATCAATTTAATTTTACACAGATTATTAAATTGATATTGCCAAAAATTTCGGAATATCCATGGATGATCAAACAAACTCCAAACGACTTGATATTTGAACAAGGCATTCAAATAGATGAAAGGTAGGCAATCCAAAAAGGTAGACTCAAAAATAGTTTAAAGGCATGGATTGCTAGCGATCCATCATGTTAGCTTGGGGCGCCTTGAGTTTTTCTCAACTTCTTCCTAGCATTGAGTAGAGACTTCTGACTAGTCGGTCTTGGCCCAACTTCTCTCCTACCTTTATAAGTATAATTATAGCTGCAACACAAAGAGAATGTTCGGGACTATCTGCTAGATCTCTGTATAGATTGTTCTTCACTCTTCTTCTTCCCACAAAAGTCATTTAGAAGTTCACTGTAATTCTCCAATGAACTCTTGTACTTGTGGCTTATTCCAGTCTCATCAACTTATAACCCAATTCAACTTGTAATAGTAGTCAGTCGATAATAAAGCTTATAAAGTGCACATACGCTTCGTTAACAGTTGAACTACTATAAAAATCTTCTTGTCTCTTTACTATTTCTGCTCTTTTTACACTTATTTTCTATATTATTGCTATGTAAGAATAGGGATGGTGCTTTCATACTCAATGCAGGGTGTTGATCCATATGTTGAGTTAACATTTTGGTGCATTCACTAAAAAAACTGAACTCAGGGCTAGATCTGAAGACTTGAACTTTGAATTTTAGACTTGGGGAAGATGAGCAAACCTAATATCAAATCTAAAGCCGGAGCAAATCTACTAGAGCCTTGAGGCAATCAGGATGTGTCCTCAAATCCCATCAATCCAACTATGTAATTGAAGAGGAGATGGAAAGGATGATGAAAGAGGTGCAGGATGAAATCTTAGCTAGACAACAAGAGATGATGAATGGCTTCTTCCAGAAGATGGAGTAGCAAAGGATGGTTAGATCTATAGAAAATATGAATCAAACTCTAAGGAACAACGCAGGAGTTGTCAGAGTCGGATTGGAACAAGACGAAGTCTTGCCCCTATGCCTAGAGCAACTGATACTTAGGGGAAATGCCGGAATCAACATGGAAATCAATCCCATGTCAGAGTGACTTTTGAAACACCAGGAACTGGTGGTACGAGAGCTAACCCAAATACTAGGATGCAACCGACAAAAGAATATGTACCAGAACTTCCTCAATGGAATGCATGTTAGAATGAAGCTAGAGTTATGAATCAGAACACAGGCGTGCGGTCAGAAGAGTACATCCCGAGATACCCCCAATGGAACAGGTGGCAAAATATTGCTTTAGGACAGAGACTTTCATTGGAGGTGAAAACAGAGTTGCTAAATTGGTACAAGGTTCATTAGAATAGGACCCTTAGATCAGGGTCTGGAAGACATAAACAGGAATCCATTTACTACTAATATCCAAAATGCGAGAAATCCAGATTTCAGCTTCCGACGTTGGAAATGTACGATGGGAAGACAGATCCGACGATTCATATGACGAGATACATCCAACATATGGAGGTATTGGGTGCTTCTAAGAAGGTAATGATGTGGTGCTTCCAATTATACTTAATGAATTTGGTTGCAATGTGGTTCAGGCAGTTGGAAAATGAGTCCATAAGCACATGGACTGACTTGGTGGGCAAGTTCTTAAGACAGTTTAGAGTTCACGTCTCACAACCGAGGAATGTACTTATTCTCAAATGTAAAACAAAGGCTTGGAGAGTCCTTAAGAAGTTATTTAATAAGATTCAATGCGATGACGGCTGCAGTCGACAAGCTGGAACATTGTTTATCCTAATAGCACCAGTATCTAAAGTCGCGAGTAAGATTGATTTCAAAGCTGCATTGAAAAGGGATCCACCTATGGACCTTATGGAATTCTACTATGAAGCTGAGAGATATTTGCATTAGAAAGACACTAAAGTCGAGGATGAAGATGAGGATGCTGAAACAAATTCTACTATGAAGCTGAGAGATATTTGCATTAGAAAGACACTAAAGTCGAGGATGAAGATGAGGATGCTGAAATAAATGCTATGGAGGACAAGGGACCGTCCGGAGCTAGAATTGGAAAAGACAAAGGGAAAAGGAAAACCGATGACGACTTCAGGAAGCCAAAACGATAAAGGAAGGAGCCGAGATTTTCTTCATACACTGACCTGACTGAAACCCTAGAGAGTATATATTTGGATACTAGGGGGCATAACCTCTACCTAAGGCCACCTAAGAGGGAGCCCACTGATCGAGAGAAAAGATCTGGAAAGTTTTGCATCTTTCATGAGCTGAATGGGTATGAAACGAATGAGTGTCGATACCTTCGTGATCTGATAGAAGAACTAGTTTGGAACAACCAGCTGCCACAGTATATAAGGAACACAACCACAACATAATTGCAAGAATATCCACCATCAGTAGCAAAGGCATTAAGAAACACCCAAGGATTTGAGCCAAGACAAATTATCCCATGATCGGGGTAGATGGGAGTCGGATTCGGCTCCCATGCTTTGCTTTTTCGTTTCTTTTTCCATACTTTTCTTTTGGTTTTTAGACAATAATAACCTCAGGTTGCTTACATGTGTACAAGATTCCAAACGGTCCCTAAGCACGCTCTGAATTAGATGCCTTAGATGTCTATTTAGGACAACAATCGGGCCGCTTACACACGTACGAGACCTAGATTGGTTTCTGGCACGCTCTGAGTCGGATTTCTGAGGCGGATTATTAGGATTTCCGCTTGTTTATTTTGATTTGAATATATAAAATTTGAAAAGTCCACTTTGTTTGTGATGACTAATATTAGTCGCCTTAGATTCTCGACATGGGACCAGAGTGCAAGGTGCAAGTCCCCTTTCTAGAAAAGCAAGTGGATGGACTTGTTGATATTTATTGCCTTAGAGTCCTGACACAGGACCAGAGTGCAAAGTGCAAGTCCCCTTGGATGGACTTTTATGATATTGAACGCCTTAGAGGCCCGACCAGAGAGAAGGGACCAGAGTGCAAGAAGTAAACCCTCACAAGAGAGTGAGCGGATAGGCCTATCTAATCCCTTTTAACTTAACAAACCAACGGTCCGAAGAGATCATCCCCTCTAACTTAAACATTAAATTAAACATTAAATGATCTAGAGGGATCGAATCGATTTGAATTAATAGAAGGATTTGAATGGCTTATAAATAGAACAAAATCGATAAATCCTAGATGAACACAAGATGATTTCTATATTTGATGTGATTTTGATATATGATGTGATGTGATTTTGATATATAATATGATTTTGATATATGATTTTATAACTCTAAATGAGAGTTGAAATGATAATAAGGTAAATCGCGGATGGACACGAGATAATTAGAGATGTGTTATGTAATGACTTCGAATGAAATCGCAATGATTGTGGCGTATATATCACACTTAGGTAGAGTCTAGAGTCTTAAGCTGTAATAGGTTTGGAACGACTGTGATTGGCAAGAGAATCCGAAGGAACTGAATGATTCACCAAGGCTAGAGCAGTTGAAAAGCTAAACTATCAAAGACCGGAGATAAGAACTTGTTCTTAAACAAAGCACACCTTTCATTCAAAAGGCATACATTAGGGGGCGAATGTTTACCCGCTTTTTGACCAAAACAACTAACTTAAAATGGATCTAGAGAACTCATATAAAGTCGGATTGACTTGAAATTTTGTGAGAGCACTTAGAAGACATAAGGAAGGCGCTTAAAAAAATGGACCTGAATGGATAAGGCTAAATGAATCACTAGCGACCTAACTAGAGCATTGCTAGCGGTCTATGTAGATTGGGCCCCACCACTGGAAATTTTTAGGGTAGTTCCACCCTCTAGAGTGTACCTATAAAGTTTCGTCTGATTTAATTAAGTTTTGAGCAAGTTATGGATGATTCTTTTGGACCAGACGACCCATGAAGACGGATGATCAAATAAACTTTAAACTACTTGATATTTGGACAAGGACTTGATATTTGAACAAGGCATTAAGATAGATGAAAGGAAGATAACTCAAAAGGGTAGATTCAAAAATAGTTTAAGGGCATGGATCGCTATCGATCCATCATGTTACCTCGGGTCGCCTTGGCTTTTTTTGGACTTATTCCTAGCATTGAATAGAGGCTTCTGATAAGTCAGTCTTGGCCCAACTTCTCTCTTACCCTCGTAGATACAATCCTACCTACAACACAAAGAGGATATTCAGGACTGGCTGTTGGAACTCTACAGAGATTATTCTTTACTCTTCTTCTCCCACACAACAGTCATTTAGGAGTTCACTGTGCTTCTCTAGTGAATTCTTGCACTTGTGACTTATTCAAATCTCATCAACTTGTAATCGAATTCAACTTGTAATAGCAGTCAATTGATAATAAAGCTTATAAAGCGGACGTAGGCTTTGTTAACTGTCGAACCACTATAAAAATCTTCTTGTCTATTTACTGTTTCTTCTCATTTTACATTGATTTTCTATATTATCGCTCTGTAAGAACATGGTTGGTGCTTTCATACTCAATCCAGGATGTTGAACCATTTTTTGGGTTAACAACCCATCTATTAGGGTTTTTGTTACGCAAAAACCTAATAAAGAATAAATATGTTGTGAAAGCCTGTTTCAAGAACTTATCACTCAAGTCAAAGAGGTATGATATTGGATATAAACAATAATATTTGAACACAGCCATTGGCGTGATAGTTTCAATATGCACAAACCAATCAAAAAAATTAACACATAAGATTCTACCTAATCACCATTTATACCGATTCTTGAAAAAAATTGTTTACATTTACTCTACAAAATAAAAGTAAATAAAACAAACATAGAAAAGTCTAACCGAGAACAGAGTCTTAATCTCCATGACAATGATTTCTTAGTTTCAAGAATAAGAACAAAGTGGAACTAGAGAGAAACACCAAATATTTTTCCATACCTTTTCACATTTTGTTTGATAAATAATGTATTGTGTTTCGGTACTCCAATGCAACCCCATAAATGTGCATTTCATTGTTTTAGAATGGTGCCACCTTAATAAAGCTTCTGATGTGTCAGCATTCTGATTGAACATCCCTTTCATCGTCTCCAAAACGAGCACATGCATGGTCTTGGTAACACTTGCTTGTGACAAAAGAAATTTCCAATGTTACGTACCATCCATATATATATATATATACACACCACATTATGCGCCATATTTCCTGTAATGTATGGCTTTATTATTCAACCTAACACTCACAATGCGACCCACACCTAACATAATGAAATTTATATTTGTAACAATCAATTACTTAATCTCCAAATCAAATATTGCAACAAATAAATTGATTAAACCAATTAGGAAGAGATAAGTATTCATATCCATATGTGCCTATTTATTTAGAGAACTCCAAATTTATTCTTTTCTATAATGATTCCATCTTCTAGATATGATTTAATATCACATAAATATAACACTATCATGTTTTAATAGCTTTATTATGCATCATGTGATTTCTATAGGTAATTATGTTCATCATAGTTGTGCGGTTAAAGTACTTAATAGTTCTGTAGTTGTGGAGGTTTAAAATTTTATAGTAGTGATATATTGAGGATATAACGGAAAATAACTTAGGTATAGAAATCTTTATTCAATACAAAATACAATTATTGAAATAAATTTATTATCATGCACATTGGTGCTAAATAGATAAACATTGTTACTTTGCTATGACTAAACCTAAGAATATATTAATCCATACAGTTTAGACTTCAGATTAAATATAGTGATTTCACTTATATCAAGTAACTGGGGATTGAACTTAGGCATATACCCTAGTCTAGTTAATTATATTTTAAAGGCAACTAGACAAATATATTAAGACTACTAAAGCGAGTGCTAATACCTTGATTTAGTGGGAATAGTAATTGTTATCAAGTCTCCAAGTTGATCTGCTGTTTAGGAGCGTTAAGATGTGAAATGGTAGCCAGCGAGGAGCCCTAAGCACTTTACCTCCACTTTAGTAGAGCTTTAGAGGGGAATTAACTACATTCCATCAAACCATTATTTTGTATTATAAAAGAACAACATATTTGTAGTAAATCAACATCAAAGTTTTTGGATAAAAAAAGGAAGCTTACCATGGTCAACATATGATATTTATTTTTAAAAAAATCATGTATCGATGCAAGAGTGTAGGATTAAGGAGGAAGGATGCTAAAATCATACTAAATGGATCATTTCCAAGAAAGTTTGCAAAAGTTATTATGAATACAGGTGAATGGATACAACCTTGGAAACCAGAAAGCCTTTTAACATTTTACTTAGGCTTGTGAATGGTATAGTAAAATTATTGACGAAGTACTAGAAAAAATGAGTTTGTTTGTACTAGGACATTCATGTACAATCATAGTTTCATTAATCATGATGCACTTGAACATGGATAACTTTATTGCACGATACAAAAGATATCAATGTATGGTTGATTATAATATTCCGTGTTTTTCTTTCTGAACCATGTTTTAAAAATTATGTATCCATTCAGTTGTTTTCTAAATATGTCTTATCATGTTCTTATGTTTGTATGTATATTATAATTGTTATTAATATGGATGTAAGGATAAATCAAATACATAAAGGTAAATAGAGTTGTGCGGTAATGTTCGTGCCAAATGAATTGACAACACATGACATAAAACTCAACTATGTAACTTTCCTCATTAGCGTTATTGAAAATTTCAAAAACTCATAATTTAATTACAAAATGACAACCCACATCTTTTAAAAGCCTTAACAACTCATAAATTAATTACAAATGGGAAGTCACATCTCCAATGTTCATCTATTTAAAGGATCAAAAATAATACTTCACCGTCCATGAAGACATTTCACCATGAATAAATAAAGAGAATTTTTTGTTGTTCTTTCTCCACTTCTTCATCTTATGTTGATGATTATCGACGGTGTCATAATCGTCAATAGCAAATGCTAGCAACACAAGAATCTGAGCTTATAGCTCCTTAGGCAGTCAAACTATGTAAGTATATGCAAGAAGGGATCATAACGGGTTTACGGGACATATTGAGAAAAAGACTGTTAATTCGAACCTCTGTTTTGACATGGATAAGCTTCACTGAAGGTACCGTATGCTTCAAAATTATAATCAAGAACTTGAGAGATTAAACAAGACAAAATTTTATTTTACTCGTAAATCAAATACTTGTGCACAGTTAGGTTTATCATCTCACCTAAAGATGTTTATGCATTGTGCATGTTAAATAATGGAGATTGTGCATATCAAAAAATCAAGCGTATGATCGAATTAGGAAACTCTACTGCTAGCAAATATATGAAAGAATTTTGTACATATAGTTCAGATAGGAATATACAAGGATGTTAGATTTCAGTGACACCATATTTCTAAATTAAATAGATTTTGGAGAAATAATGAGTAAATGTGGAACCGTGACTCAAGTATATTGTCTCTTTTACAGATTTTGTAAATTTTAGAGAGTGTTAAAGAATATTAATTGCACCATTTATTGCATTAAAAAAGCAAAGAAATGAGAGTGATTTATTTTAGGAGACGGAAATAATCAACAGTTGATGAAAAAGTCATTTTATTAAAACTATTGTAAATATACATGTATATGGTTCATTGAATGCTGTGAAAAATATATTTTTCATGGAGTATGGGGATTGAGATATTCTCAATTTTTAGGCTTTTTTCTTATGACCTTCGAAGGAATTAATAAAGGATTTGTTTGGAGGAATTTCTCTATCTATTATTTTTCTTCACTTCTTGTCTCTTCTAAAATATAATTGTGTATGGATCTAGGAAAATCACTAATAGTTAATATCAAAGGCCACCATGTAAATTTTTTGAAGAGAGTTTTGGTTCTATAGAAGATAAGTGCTGAAAACTTAATGAGAGAAATTGGGATTATGGAAGTCGAAGATGAATGATTTTTTATATCTTAATGATCTTTAGCAACCATTGGAGAACAAAGGGGAGAAATCTAGTAATGTATTCGAAGCAAAATGGAAGACTTTAGATAGGAATGCTATGGTGACTATTTGATTTTTTTTATGGAGAATACGATTTTTCATGTTGTTGCTAATGACACATCCACTTATTCAATTTGGAAGGAATCGGAAGGAATTTATGTATAAAACTCCACAACAAATGAGGTTTTTCTTATGAGAAGGTTAATGAATCTAAAACTTAAGGAAGATGGATCAATTGAAGAGTATCTTAACTATTTTTAGGAAATTGTGTACCAATTAACGGCCGTACAAGAAGGATGATGAGTCACAAACTATGATGTTGATGAGTTCATTACCAAAGAGATGGGAAATGCTTGTAGTTGCATTAAAAAACTAACTTCATATGGGGTTGTTTCAATTTGATCGATGGTCAGTAGTCTGCCTAATAAGGAGATGCAGTGGATGAACCTTATGGAAGGAAAGGGTAAGAAGGAAGGAAATCTAATTGAAGAGGTCAATCTTGCTAGGAGGAATAACCTTCCGAATATGGAAAGACAATTAAATAGATCGATCATGGAAAGCGATTTCTTTTGCTATTACCATGGAAAATCCAATCACTAGCTAAGATTTTGCAAAAAGCTTAAAACAGACAAAGAAATGACGAAGGTATTAGAGGAAGACAAAGATAAGCCTGGTGAAGGCAGCTATGACAAGGTGAATTTTGATATTAGTAATGACATTCTCTGTGTTGACAAAAGAAAAGGAGATGAGTGGGTGCTTGATTCGGGTGCATGTTTTCATATATGCCACCAAAAGGAAGCATTCATTGATCATAAGGAATAAGAGAGTAAAGTGGAGTCCGTTAGTGGTGGAGATGTTGAGGTGAAAGGTATAAGTTCAGTTAGGCTGAAGATGTATGATGGAAGAGTGTTGAAACTCATGCGAGTTAGACATGTTTAAGAAATTAAAATGAATCTTATTTCCGTAGGATAGTTAGAAGGAAATGACTGCAACTTTTTGAATCAAAATGGAGTTACAAGGGTTTAGAAGGTTAATAGGGAGGTGTTGTACCTAAAAAAGGAAGCAACAATGTATACAAGTTACATGGGAGAACGGTGAAGAACAAAGGGACTTCTTCAACTGATGTTGGAGAAGATTTTTTTTTGAATTAAGGTGGAGGCAGTAACGAAAAGCCGCGAAGTCCACATGGGCCATTGTGGTATTATAAGCATTTATGAATTATTGATGATGTGCATGTTCAATTAAAAAGCATGCATAATTAGATTGTTTGGAGGTTAGTTAAAAAAAAAATTCTTTTGGGGTTGGCGACATTTGTTTCCATAGTGGTATTGGAGTTTAAGGTTGAAAGTGAAGTTTGGATGGCATTATGGAAGTATAGTATCAAAGTGGAGATTATTAGGTTTCGGTGATACCATATTTCCAAATTAAGTAGATTTTGGAGAAATTGTGAGTAAATGTAGAATTGTGACTCAAATATATTGCATCTTTTATAGATTTTATAGATTTTGGAGAGTGATGAAAGAATATTAGTTGCATCTTTATTGCATTAATATGACAAAGAATTATCTACACGAGAATGGTCTATTTTAGAGGATGGCAATAATAAACGGCTGATTAAGGAAGGCATTTTATCAAAGACTATTATCAATAGGTATGTATATGGTTCATTAGATGTGTATGGAAAAAAAGGTTATTTTTCGGAGTTTTGGAGATTGAGATAACTTCTCAATTTTTAGGCTTTTTTTGTAATCTTTAAAGGGATTAATAAAGAATTTGTTTACACGAATATCTTTGTCTATTGTTTTTTTCATTTCTTATCTCTTCTAAAATCTAATTGTGTAGCGATCTTATAAAAATTCGTAACAAATGACCCCTAGCTTCCATGAATTGACCAATTATTTATAATAGGAGCTCAATGTGGATTTTCAAGTATGTTGGCCATTTCAAACTATATAAATTGGAGGTGAAAAAAATGTACATACGCTATGCAAGAATAATACAACGGTCGTTACAAAAGAGCAAAAGTAATTGCTTCTTTTGACTTACACATTTGACACCTGTTTTATAGGCAATGGGTTTTTTAACAATATTAAAAATCCTAGGAAATATATTTTATTTAAGAATCATCCAATGATTTAGCACCAACATGTAGATTACATGATAGAAGATCAAGAACATACTATGGTTTATTATCTAGTTGATGATTTATCCAAAGTGTAAAACGTTGGTGTAAGGTTTCTAAAAATTGAATAATCAAAAGGAGAGAAAATTCACTTAACAATAAGCAAGTTTAAGGAAAAAAATAACGTGTTCTTAGAGTTCTTCAAGGTAGGTTTCACATGTTGAGAAAAGTAGTGCATGGCCGTGATCTAGTAGCTCTATCTGATATCATATGCTATATATTACATTCCATAACATGACTATTAAAAAAGAATGGGAAGGGTATATATTATAGTTAAGGAACTACCTTGAAATTACTCGGTCATTCCCATGTAACCATATAAAGGATCCTAATGCATTTGTTGAATACATGGAGGGACGTAAGAGATTAGATATCTAGGTACCCATGTTGACCTTTGAAAAAACTAGTTGAAACCGCATCAATTTATAAGAAATTAACGAAGTTCTAATATTTTATATTAATATTATTATATGTTCTATTTACGACACTTTATTTATTGATTATTCTTTCTAGTTTTTGTAATGTACTTCAACTTCGGTGAACTGACTTGATTATATGTTATTATGTCACCTAATATTTTGTTGTTAGTTCAACGTAATATTATATTATTGAGTCTGTAGGACATTCCTAACATCCTTTTATACTAATCATAAAAAATGTATTTTAAAATTATATAAAGAGAATTAAATAACCAAACTGAAATGATTTTAACATGCATACATCGTTAACAATCATAAATTTTTTGTTTACTTATAGATTTTAGAAATATTTTAGTACCAATCAATATTTTTCTTATAGACACGCGCTTCCTCTATATTTTGACTGATATTCAAATATTTGATTCTTAGTCAAAATGCTTGCATAACTCTGATGCTTATCGAATAACACTTCCATATCAAGTCTTGGATCATATCCAACCCTTGTAAACTCATTTATTGACTTCGAGACATTTTGGTTGTAATGTGAAAATAGTATATTCTAACCATTATTTAGATTTTTGTTTCAATATATATGTACCAAAACTCAAAGTCGTGCCGAGTGATAAATTTTGTGAGTAAAATCCAAATTGACTAAAATAAATAAAATGACAAACCTATTATGTTAGTTTCAATAATTGAAATTTATGATGTTATTCTTATCGATATTCTTATATTCCAACTAAATTGACCTTCTCCTTGAAGACATATTTGAATCTAATGGATCATATCTTTTCTTGTATTATTACCAAAATCATATTTCGATAATGTATATGGAATTCATTCCAGGTTTGTGCATCATGTCATATGGTAGAGTTAGTACTCTTAATGGCTTATTTAAGACTGATGAAGTTATCTTTTGATGTTAATAAAAATTCATAATTCTCTTTAATGTGCGAGATTTATTATTAGACATTCTAATGTACCGGTCTATTTGGTTCAGTTAATTTCATTCGATCCTTTGTTATCAGTTTTATATTTGATTTGCACCAAATCCATTCTACTACCAATACTTTCTTAAAGAAATTCTTTTGTTATGAAGTTGATGTTCCTCAAAACAATAATTGTTTCTTAGTGCAACGGAGTAAGTAATCATAAACATTTTATGAATCGATATATATGTACATGTGTGTGTACGTATAAATCTAATTTAGTTTTTACATTTTCAAAACTTATATTCATAACATAAATTAGTTGATCAATACTGGTCAGTTCTAAACTCATCTGGGGTGATCCATATAAGATCTCTCATGAAAATGTATTACATGTAGTCACTTGATTCACATAACCTATCAACTCTTTGACCTAGAGTATGTAGTGGTTTCTTATAAACTTTTATCTTATACAATCTCATAAACTGTCTTATATGAAATTGATTTTTACCTTATGTATATACTTATAAGTATACGACCTAATAGAAAAGATTAACTCAACTTCATCCACCGTTAATCGTACTTTGTCCAATGATGTCCAGTTACCCATTAATGATACATCATTTTTAACAACCCATAATTCTGGTTATTTGATTTTCAATGTTTGAGTAATCTTAAATATTTAAAATAATTGAATTTTGGAATTTAACAATTTATAATTCAAATATAGGGAAAAATTAAATATTTGATTATGAATTAAATGTTAATTTAATAGATCTAATAATTTTATTTAACTCCTTTTAACCAATAAATATTGTTGGTAAATTCAATTTGTAAATTTATTTATAAATATAAAATAGATTGGATAAATATCGATAATTAAATATTTAAATATGTGAATTAGCCTTTTAGAGCATAGTCTCGGATTTCGATGAAACCTATTTCATTGGATCCTAATGGTGAATTATATTATGCCATCGAATTTCGTAGCGATGGATATATCGTTTGGTCGTGCGAGATCGAAACGCGTTGAAATTAATATCAAAAATTTAATATAGCAACAGAGTCCAAAAACCTATCTTCTGCATACATTCGAATTAGGTCTCGAAACAAGTTCCATTGCATTTGAAATCGGGGTATGACATATAGAACGACAGGCGGCATGTCTAGTTTGGTGTTCAAAATTTTCATGTATGTTTTGTTGAATATTTTGAAATTAAAATAATGTAAATATATTTATATTCAGCCTTATGCTTGCCATACCCATGCCATACTTCTCATGGTTACCCATACCCTCTATTACATGCCTGCCATACCTCCCTTCCCTCATATGTTGTTTCCTGTATCAAGAAACTATTTTTCCCTTTTGAATTCAATGTTTAAAAGTCAAGATTTTAATATTCACTCAATAAAAAATTATGAAACAAGCCTTAAAAATCTAGTTTTGGCGAGATCTTCATTCTGGCTATGCTTTGGTGGTGTTCGATCGCTGTTTGGGAGATGGCTGTTGTCATTGAGGAGATATGGTTTGGAATTCTTTAGCAGTGGCTCACCGATTCGTTAAATGGAGCCTAGCTTTGGGTTGCTCGCGTTGAAGGGCTTCACAATTGTGAATTTGGTGGTGTGCGGCGAAGGAATGGGGATAGCGATAGGAGCAGGTCATGGTTGTTCATGGTGTAGGTTGCGTTCGATTCGAGGAGGGGTGACGCTGATCCATGGTGGTGGGCGAGTCGAGTTCGGCAAGTAAAGTCCATCGACGAAGTTGTATTCAAGTTTAGCGGAGCGTAGCTACGTTTCACCTATTTTTGTGCATGTGAGTTTGGGTACATGGTGTCAGCTATGCACATTTCATTTAGAGGAGAAGGAGAGGTTAGAGGGGAGGGCAACCTTGTAAATTATATCGAGTTTATTATTATTATTATTTAAATCTTATCGATAACTTATAAAATTCATATCTCACTCATAGGAGGTCGGTTCTGAATGCCCTTTTTCTGCGTTGGACTCATGTCATTGAGATCTATGCAATAGAGTTGGTTTGGTTGGATTTGAAGTAAGCGAAAATTTAAGCTAAAACCGGACGACCGTTCGGTTTTAGTCCAAAATCGAGACGATTTGGTGGAAATGAAATTAATGTGAGTTTAACTCATATTAAATTTATTATCCCATATCAATGATGTTATAAACGTTTACTGATTACTTGAATGTTAATTACTTGTTTGATTGCTTGTTTAGTTGAATTTTCGATTGGAAAATGGAGACATATTAATTTAATCGTTATTAACCCATATGATTATCTGTATATTATCCATAACCATTGTTTTGCAGGAAAAATCTGTAGAGAGACCTAAAAAGGGTTTTCTCGCCCATAAAATTATTTATTTACATCTGTATGTTGTTATTGATGGTTAATTGTAATTAATTACCGATATTCCATTTATTAGTTTAAATGTCGTTATGGCAATATTCGCTATACTGTTGTTTATTCAATTTCATTCCCAAAACCTTGTCATATAAACTCGAGCTTGTGTTTTCGCTAAAAAGAATACCGAGAATTTATTAATCATTGATTAATATTATTTTTTACTAATTAATCGTTTTAAATAATGATTTTTAAATTAATTCTCCAATTTAACTAACAATGTTTAAAATTGGTTTATCTTTTGATTTAAATAAGATCGGATTTAATTAATCATTTTTTCTAACGATTTCTTGAGTTTAATTAATTATTTAAATTAATGATAATTGAATTTAATAACAATTTTAGTAAAGATATTTAAAAGTAGTAAATCATTTTAAATAATGATACTTAAATTTAGTTAATTGTTTTAATTAATTATTGTTTCAAATTTAATTAATTATTTTAACTAATGGTATTTGGAATTTAGTTAAATCATTTTAATTGTTGATGTTTTATAATTAAATAAATCATTTTAACAAATGATGTTTTTAATTAATTGTTTTGACTAATGATTTGAATTTAATTAATCCAATTAATTTGTGATTATTTGAACTTAATTAATTATGTTAATTAATGGAATTTAAAATTACTTATCATTTCAATAAATGATTTTTGAGATGACTTACTCATTTTTAACTAACTATTATTTGAATGTAATTTTTTCAATTAATGGTATTTAAAGTTAATTTATTAATTTAATAAAAGTGATTAAAGTAAATTAACTAATATAATAAAATTTCTTTAATAAACTGATATAAAGTTAATAAACCAATTTAATAAAGATTTTAAGGTTAGTTTACCAATGTTATACAAGTGTTTGGAAATAATTATCTATTTTGTTGTAGATAATGGATTTGTTTATTCAAAGAAAATTTTAAATGTGATTAATTATCTTTCAGGATAATTAATACTGTTTTAAAGTTATACAAAGGAATTAAACTCGATTATTGGGATATTTAGTTGGATAGTCTTCTGGGTGTTCGGTCTGATATTGGTTTAGGCCTTGGGGTCATGCACTTGGAAAAATTATTCTTTTAATATTTCAATAATCAATAACTAATTCTAAAAGTGGTTTACCAATATGGAAATATGAAAATCAACCATAAGTTCAGTTTTTAAAAGTTAAAGTTCGATTTTGGGTATAGAACAATAGTTCCATGTTCGATATCGCTTATATGGAAAGGATCTAGTCATACATTTAACGCTAAATGATAAGGCTTGGACTCTTTTCTATCTTAAAGGTTAAAAATGTCGTCAAGGTGATGCCTAGAGGTAACACTACCTCAGCTTGCCCGAATTGATTTTCAACCGAAAGATAGGACTTTTCTAGAATCAATAAGTAGTGGTAAATATATAAAATTTAGTTTCCATATACGATCATTTTAAGTATCCCCGATAGTCAAGTTGTTAATTATCAGATTCAGTTTTCTTCATGGTGTATCGTTACCTTAAAAACCATTTGCTGCTCTTTGAGCTTTGTTATCGTTTGCCCAAAATGACTAGACTAAAAACGTGAAAGGATGTCCAACTATGTGGGTTGCTCCCATCAAAAGGATATTTTCACATCTCATCTAGTTTGTATTCGTTTGTGCACTTAGATGTGGACATATTCGGATACTCGTCAAGGTCTGGTGGGGTCCGGTTGTACATTTCCAAGAAGTGTCACACAACATGTGGCCGAGCTCAGGAGTATATTAATAGAAGTATACTTCAAGGGAGGTGCACCTTCCTTGTCATTTTTTGAAAAAATTCCTTACCTTATTTGATTCTTTTCTCTGAATCTTTTTTAATTTTAAAATTGCCACGAGTAGAGCCAACTCCTCATCACGACATTTAAATATTTATTTAGTCCATTCTATCAAGTTGGACTGTTACCTTATTCTGTCCATTCTGTCAAGTTGGACGGTTAACTTTTTAGTCCATTCTATCAATTTGGACTGTTTTCCTTGTTCTATCCATTCTGTTCAGTTTGGATTTTACTTGGTTCATTTCCATTCTTTCAAGTCTGGTTTAATATTAATTATACTCACTCATAATTGCATTGTTTCCTGATATTTATTTCTGCTCCTTCCTGTATGGATGTTGTTCTTATGAGGTAAAAATCCGTTCCACATTAGCGACGTGGTCTCATAGAACTTTATAAGTTCCCCATCATTTGAGTTATCTCACGCTGGTATTTCCAAACTGATCTTGGTGTTATTTTATTATAATGCTTGGGTCAGACCGAGTATTTCCCTAGATTGTCTTTGAAGTTTTGGAGATCGTGGAGGGGAGTTGAAGATTCACCTATCGTAGTATATTATTTTCCACGGTATTATATAGTGTACCTATCGGCATTTGTAAGGTCAGTATTTTATAACTTTCCATTTGATAAGGTTTGTTTTTTACTCTGATATACTCTGTATGTTTAGAGTGAAAATTTATACTGTCCTTTTTATATTTTATATTTTTGATTCCACCGTGAGATTCTTTTTTCTATTTCTCTGCTGTTTTCTTTTTTTATTGCCCTAACAATCTGTCCTTTTGTCAATTTAATGTTTGATATTGGAACATGATGGTAGTGTTCGGTGTCGACTTTCCATTATCAAAATGGTAGGTCGTTACATCATTATGTGTCAGAAGGAGGAATGACTTTTGAGGTTGAATCTTATTCGTTTTTGGACACTTTTAGAACCTTTTCAATACACTCACCTATTTCGATCAAATCGAACATTTATTTTCTTTACATGTTATGTTTTCTACTTTCGTTTTAAATTCTATGAGCTTACCACATACGTACTCCATGTGTATCAAATGCACATATTTATGTATGTGATAATTCATCGATGAATTTAACGAAGTACTTGGACCCGTATTGGTATTAGTAGAACTATGATTGCTAACATCTATGTGCATTAATCCTAAGAGTTTGCCAACTCTTACGTCGCTTCCATTGAATGGGTGCTTCGCCCTTAACCTTTTGAGATATAATTTATCTGTACCATTTAATCAATAATTATACAGTTAAAGAATTATTTCTCAAAATATGGCTTAGACCATAGTTCCAAAATACTTGTAAAACTTTAGATATTTCAATGTTATGCACTAATGCAACGAAACGTTATTCTAGATTTATTTAATAATGAATATTCATATTTCTTAAAAAAATAAAACTATTTATATTTTGAATACTGAAAATATTTGTTATTTCATAAATAATATTTGGTATATATACGAAAATATTTTTTTATCTTGATGCAACCATTTATAGGTGTCATATGGTAAGGTCCCACTATTTTCTCTATTACAATAATAGCGTATGATATGAAGTTCCATTCAACTACTTATAATGGGATATTTATTTCTTTTACTGTAACTAGTTTACAGTCGAGGGTTTTTGATCGGATTTTTTAAACTCAAAGAAATGACCTTTATAGAAAACAATTTTCTATGTTATAATACCATTAGAATAGAAATCACATTTCTTATTCCATATGAAGTATCTATTAGTATTTTATACAATTCTTGTTTTCGATGTCCTTTTATATAGTAGAGGTGACCATTCATCTCTTCATCCCAATGGTGCCTTAGTTACATTAACTCTCATATACTAGCGTTCCTTTCCAAAATGGCCGAACCAACCAAAGGAGATCCACATTGTAATTAGTCACATTGAATACATGACTTTGCATTGTGGTTTATTTGTTTAGTTCTAATGAACTGGTTTCACTTAATTTTCATACGTTACGAATAACGACCGTTCACCATATAACATTTATATGTGATTTACCATGTACCAAATATCCATATTGTTTATTTCTATTAGAGTTCAAAACTCACAAAAGACAATACATCATCTTCGCGAATAAGGATTTGACCAAATTATGAACATATTTCGTACTGTATAGTTAGGCTCTTGCATGGGTCTTGAAGAGACAACTTGGTAAAAGTTTAAGGTAAGTATATTTTATATTTATTTGTCAATCTTTAATTTAGTTCATTTTTACATCTTAATCGATAAATATTTTATCAATTTTATTAGGTGCACTAATTTATCAATGTAGATTGTTTTAATTTTTAATAGCAAATGTTTTTACAGTATTAGATTGGTTAAATGTTACCATTTCATTTTTCTAATAAGCCACACATTAGGTTTTTTATGTTTCTCTAAATCCTAAGAAAGCATATAGAGATCTTTGTATTTCTCTCATGGGTGCTAGGACTCGCATACCTTAGGCTTCTGAGCATGAGGAATATCATCAAATCATAGGTCCACATGTAGTGGATAACTCCTTATCGGTTGTATCATATACAACTCCTAATCCATGGTCCTTGTCCTAATCACTTCTAGGCCTAGAGGAATATCAATAAATCGAAAGAGATTATTCACTCGTAACCATTTTACGAACAACCTAAGTATAATGCATGTACCTTGAGTTGTATAAATGAATACAGTATGTATATTACCTCGTCTACTAAATATACTAATAGTGCCACACATAATATCTCTAGGTTGAGGAATATCAATAACTAAAGCGTATGAAAACAATCTATAAATATATAAATGATAGAGGGCAACTTATACATATATATTAAGGATTCATAATCATTCGTGTATATATACAAAAGTGATATTGAAATAAGTGTAATGTATTTCTTAAGAAACACCCTTGTGATTCAAGTGTCAGACACATTAAAAATCAGAGTATGCATACCATGAGTATTTATTTATTTTTTAATTCTAATATGGTTTCTTATAGTTCCACTCTATTTGATTAAATCATATATAATTTAATTTTAATTTCAACAATTAAATCAAATTTAATTAATTTCATTAGTTATTTAATTAATATTTTAATTAATTGAACTTAAATTTCAATTACTGAATTTTACTTCATTCATCCTTAGCAATTTAAAGATGAATATCGACTGTAACATTTATAATAATTATATGCACATATCATTATGCATGTATGTTATTTATTAGTTAACTTTTAATTAATTTAATTGAATAAAATAATATCAACTAAATTCAAAATTTTATCTTCATTTACCTTAAACATTTTAAGACTGATATATATACCATTATATTTGTTTTAAATATAATTAATTAACTTTAGTTTAACCGATTAATTAGTTAATTAATACAATTAATTAAATAATTAAGAAAAATTTGGAATTAATATATTAACTTTCAAAACTAATTTTGAAAGGTTTATAACATCTATAATATGTTATATTTTGAAAAATTAACTTAGCTTTTAAGTTAAAAAATGCTTTTAAATTTTTAAAACATATTTTGAAAATCTAGCCTAAGACCCAAAATCAATTTGCGCCTTCGTAACACCCCAATAATTTAGAGGAAAATTAAATTTAAATATGACAAAGGCTAAAATGAAAATTTTACAAATGCTTGAATTTGGCTATGAAACTTACATCATTGCGTCTGTAGCAATTTTCTAAATTTTTTTATGTATAACACTTTGAAATCAGAGTTAATATGGAGAAATTACATTGTTTGAATTTTTAAAAACATAATAAATTAAAAATAGAAACTTTACTAATAAAACATTATCATCGGTCGACGCCCTAGGGTATGTCGGTCGACCTGAAGTGGTCGATCGTTCTATTCTAGTGGTCGACTGTTGACTTATGATTTTGATTATCTGGAGCGATGATTGGATGGAGATGATTGAACCAAATTTTTTTTACCGTGCCAAGTTTCTGACATGCATCTATGATAAGAGAAAAGATTCTCCAGGTAATCCAACACTCCATATCAATCTCTAACCCCTATAAATAAACACCTAACCTAACCTAATTTCATTAGAAACTTAATAACATACTGAAACTCTACCAAAATTTAATCTCTCCACTTATAAATTTATTTAAAAAATAAATTAAAAACAAAGTAAGAGAGCACTAGTAAATCAGATTAAGGAGAGGGCAAGCTAACATGTGACGATTCTCCAATGGAGTTTAGAGTTAGAGCTTGAATCCAAGGTGAGTCAGGACAAGTTTAATAATTTGATTATTTACAGTTAATTTAAATATATTATATTTGATCTCGGTGTTAGTAATCAAACAGTAAACCTTAAATTGTTTAAATCTAAAATTTGAATTAGAAACTTAAATTGGTATAAATTAGCTAATATCATCTTTATCCAAGTTAAACCCTTTTCTGTTATTGAACAAAAACCCTAAAATTTGGTTAGCCTAGAATTAAAAAGTATAATTAAGCTTATATAAATCTATGAATTTGATATCAATAAAAAGAAGAGTAAAATGGCAAACATTGGTTTGTGTGAATCGATACCTAGTGTTCACTACGTAACTCTAAAATTTACCAGATTAACATATAATTAAAAATCGGTAAACCTAAAATTTACACTGCGATCGATTGACCGTTCACCTTGAGCATTCAACCGTAATCGGTCGATCAATAGGTTAGAGCGATTGACTGGTTGACGATTGAAAATGCATAATCTAAACCTCGGCCTATGGCCAGTTTGGAATTAAAATTATTAGTTGTATGTATCACTGTATTGTATACATATTTGTGGATGTTAGAGATAGTTGGAAAGCTAGCTACCTATGAGACAACGCTAGGACATTGCAGGGTTAGGTAAATGTAATGCACCAATAGGGGTCGATTATTTGGCTAGGGGCAACTCTATCACAAATGACACTCATGGAGGTTCTACGGTGGGCACGTATCACTAACTTATGCTTAATGAAGTGTGTGGGCCTAGAACAACGTGATCCTTGGTATTCACGATTCTAAGCGTTGTGATACTATGTTGTTGATGGTTCCCGGTCCATGTAATAAGAGGCATATACTATGATCGAGAGGTGGACACATATGCAAATGATGAGACACGGTGATGAGTTGGTATTATGGGCCCTCCCTTGATGCTTAGTTGGGTTACATATAGTCATAGTTATGAGAAATTTATTCCCATGTGGTAATTATAGGGAAACCCATGTGAGATAATTAAATGTAGACATAATGTGAGATTTAGTCCTATACGTGAGAGTTGTATGATATTCCTATATTGAGTAGCTCTCGAAGCGGTATTCCTATATTGAGTAGCTCTAGTAGCGGTGTTTTCATATTAAGTAGCTTAAGGAGCGGTGGCCAATTGTTAGATATTGATGTTCGATTCGTAATTTAATCCTCGTAAAAGCCTACATTACTTATTAGCGTAAGTGTAATGAATAAAGACCCTTAAGTAAAGGACCCTAGGAATGCACGAACATTCATAGGACACCCTAGGTCATATAGGATATAATTAAATTTGACTACACATGATCGCCATATGTTAAACATGTACTCATTCACCAGACTTTTGTACAATCCACCCTTTTTCCTTTGTTTTCCCACTATTACAGGGCTGGGCGATATGTGATTTGGCCCATTTTCAGTATGTGGAGAGGAGAGCTCATCATAGGAGTTTCTTACCCTTTATTTACTCCCTGTGTAAGTCTTTATCTATCAGTACTTAGTATTTATTTTATCAAGCTATGAATGTTATTTCTGTGTACTCTGTATTTCTAAGATTGTGTTTTAAAGATATTTTCTAACATGGGTATTTTCTATATTTATATCTTGTTCCATTCCGTTGTGAAATCTGAAAGTATAGTATATATTGGATCATATCTGTTTGATTTTTAATCTCTGTAATGTTATAAAAATCCAATAGCTTATACTTCTAGTCATCAATCCAAATCTGAAAGTGACCCTAAGTTTTGGATCAGTATGTCGAGGGGTATGGATTATCACATTTATGTTGGGGATAACCTTTGGGCTTACTTCATTCTTCGGTCTATGTCATTAGCTATGTATGGTAGAGAATTTGATTACCCATAACCAAGCCTTTGATATTACCTTTTTAGACACCCTAATAAATGGTTAGGCTTTAGTCAATAGCCACAACATTGCTAATTTGACTGCATACACCATTTGGACTTTGATACGATTGTTGGTCTAGCTTAAACTATTAATACCTAAGTATTGTTTTGACGAAAACCATATAAATATTATTACTAACATATCTTCAATTTGTATGGTACTTTCAGATATATTATGGAGACATTTGATAGAGATAAACAAAAACTAGTGGAAGCAAATGAATTATACATATGAAGATTAATAAAAGAAAATAGAAGAACAAAACTGATTGAAAAAGAATGAAATGAAAATGCTATAATGATAGAGATATTTGAAGTAATGAGTAATTGTTTGAATCTTAGAATCTTTGTTAAAGACCCCTGGCATTTATATTAGAAGATCATCAATTACTGACCTCAATCGAACCACAAATATGAAGTATTTTAAAACCTGAAAATCAACACATGTATGTCGACATGTCCCCTCTATGTATGTTGACGTATCCACATGTGCCTCGACATATCTTATCCACGCGTATGACCATTTTTATATTTTTTTTAAATTTGAATGAGGGGATTTTCCGTCCACCCCTTCACTAATAGACATGCCTCTTCAACCACTATGTAATGGCCTTGGAAAACAAAATCTACAACACAACTATCTCATTTTCTCCTACTCTTTCATTTCCTTACATTTGTGAGAAAGATTCATTAGATATTCTTTCACTCTCTTTGCAAATCCATATTCTTTCACTTTAAATCTTTAAGGATTTGCAAACCATACAAGGTCATAGAATTTGTACTTGAATTCGTATCATTCTCTCTCTAATCTCATCCTTGTCCTCAAAGAGTTCAAAGGTATATTGCTACTGGAGGTCTAAACGATCATTGTAGTGAATCCATAAGAATTTGTATTGAAGATACAATTACATGCCATACTTTATTGTTGATTGTAAAAAGAAGAAAGTGTTCTTATAGCTGTGAAATCAAGAGGGTGATCTTTTAGCCCGATAAATCAAGTGGGTGCATCTTGTAGCCTGTGAAATCAAGATTATAAAGGTGTTCCTACCACCCATGGAAAGCATGTAGTGACATCGAAATTCTATACGGTATAGTGCAGGACTAGATGTAGGATTGGTCGATTCGAACCGGTATAAAAATTCTTGTTGTTATTTATTTCACTGCATTTTAATTTACCGCTTACTTATTCAATGATTATTTGTTTCCATCTGCAATTTGAGAAGATAAAATTTTAAATTCATAAGTAAGTTTTAAATAGTTGAGATACACACTTCACCCCCTCTAGTTTACAAAATGCGTTAAGATCCATTTCGTATTGTGTTGTAGATAACCCATTTTCCCACATTAGGTACCAAAGCGACTAGTTGTAAAAAATTCTTAACTTGATTTTTGAAAAGTATAAATGACTAATAACACTAGTAACACTTTCTTTAACACTTTCGTAGAAAGACAATCTACTATTAGACCCTTACTATTTATGTACTAATTATGCTTATTGACCTTATACGATGAAAATTTATTTGCAGTTCTAATGGTTTAGATATTTGGAACATTACTCAAACATAGTACACTTAGCCCCAAATAAATTATATATAATTGATCAGTAATCAAAGGATAAGCACTCAACAATTTAGAGGTATCAGTATTTTATTCTACGCTTTGGATAAAAATGAGTTTAACAGAGTATCTATTAGTAAAAGTGCATATGAAATTTGGTGAACAATACTGTAACAACCCTGGTTGGAGATTACCGCTAATATTAAATCATAAAAAAAAATATAAAATAATAATAAATAAAAAAATTAAAAAAAAAATTAAAATAAATAAAATAGAGTCATTTTTAAAGTCTCTTACTTAAATTAAACGTTTGCTAACATCTTAGAAAGTTTTGCTTTTTCTTTATTAATAATACAAAGGAAAATGGTTATTAATTAATTAATTACAATAAATATTTTTAGTAATGGTGTTTTTATGTTTTAGGGATGTTAAAATAATTATTAGACAGAGGATGAAAGAGGCATAGAATCGCCAGAAATCCTACGCGGACAACCGTAGGAAGCCTCTTGAATTCGCTGTCGGTGATCTTGTGTTCATTCGAGTATCTCCTTTAAAGGGGGTGATGCGCTTTAGCTCTACAGGGAAATTGGCTCCTCGTTTTATAGGACCATTTCCGATTACCGAGCGCATCGTTCCAGTTGCTTATCGAGTGACTCTTCCATCTCATTTATCTAGTATTCATGACGTCTTCCACATCTCTCAGCTTCGGAAGTGCATTCGAGACTATGATTCCGTCGTTGATCCATCCGAACAGCTTAAGCTTGAGATCTCACCGAGTCTATCTACTGTTCAGCAGCCTATTCGCGTGCTTGATTCGGAGGTGAGACGCCTTCGAAGCAAGAACATACCTCTTGTAAAGATTCAATGGACAGAAAACCCCAATGATTGTACTTGGGAAACTAGAGAATCTATCGAGCGATCTTTTCCTGGCTTTCTTTCTTCTTCCAGTGACGGTGAGAATTTATTATCTCAAGCTATTTCTTGTTTCTTTTAGTTGAATCGTCATAAATGTTACGGTTTCTCCCCTAGAAATTGCGTGGATGCAATTTTGTTAAGGGGGGAGTCTGTAACAACCCTGGTTGGAGATTACCGCTAATATTAAATTATAATGATAATTATGATTTAATATTGGATTTATTGATTTAATTGGAAGAAAATTTTGAAATATATTGTTTAGTTGATATAAACAATATTGTTGGATAAAATCTTGGGGAAATGTAATTGATTGTGTTTCATCGTGAGGACATGAGATTTATTTCAATTTAAAATGGTTGAAATAAATTCTAAAATGAAGAAGAAATATTTTTATTGTGAATAAAAAAAATAAACTTCATTACTTAGGCTAAGTAATTAATTTTGGGCCAATGGGTTAAATCCAAACCCAAACCCACTTGAGAAGCATCTGAAGAAAGGAGAAGTACGTACAGACACTTCGTACTCCTTCTTCTCATCTTCTCAAAAGTAAAGAAAGCTTCTAGAAATAGGAATAATGGCCTCCATGCTAATTTCTTGTTAATTTTCTAATTAAATTCGCAAAATTAGAGTTTCTCTGGTTAAAAACATAAATCAAGGTAATCTCCTACCTCAATAGTCTCTAATTCATGAGAAATCTATGGTTCAGTTACTGTAAGTTGGGTTTTGATGTTTTTCCTTCTTGCATGCTTCTATTTCAGCTTCTACAGGTTCTCTAGGCTCAAATCTTCGCTGAAAGACTTCATCTTGCAAGGAAATTTAGCATCTTTTGCCTTCTTACGGTAAGTTAAAACTTATGCAAACTGAAATGGCCAGTCTATGGAAAAATAATCTGAAGCTATAATGGTTGATTACGTATAAAATTTTGCTCTTAATATATGTTATGTCTTGCTGAAAATGGTGCAACTTTGTTTGCCCATATCTTGTGCATCCGGCATCGGATTGCCGTCAAACTTTTTTCAGTTTATAGTATACTTGTTAGAGTTCATTTCTGCAAAGTTTTGTTGAGTTTCAAGTCCATTTGGACCTTCTTATTTGCTGTAAAAGTTGCAAAACCGAGAGGGTATTTGCACAGAAAATAGTAATAGTGCTCTAATGTATGAATAGTATTTCCAGCATAACTTTTGGGTTTCAAATCGGAATTTTGAAATTTTAGATGTTCTGAAATCCTTGTGAAATATGCCACAACTTTTATGTTTTCAGTTTTGAATAATTTTGAAGTCTACATTGACAAAAATTGATTTTTTCTTTGCTGGTCCGTGTTAATAACCAGTGCACAATTTTTTTTTCTATATAGTATTTCGATCATAACTTTCACGTTACTGATCGGAATCTTGAAATTCAACATGTTCTGGAATCCCTAGGAAATATTATACAACTTCTATGTTTTAAGTTTTCTAATATTTTGTTGTTTACATGGTGAAAAATTGGTGTTTTTACTGTTGGTCTGTCATTGACAGCCGCAATATTTATATATTTGTCCGATTTCGACAATTTCATTTGCATTCTTTTGCACATTTTTATATATGAAATTTGATGCTAATGTTTGATCATTATGTCTAGCAATGGACTAGTCAAGTTAGGATGAGATTTGGATTTAAATTTAATTCAAATTCGATTTAAATTTGAATATCGATTTATGCCGATTAAATTGCAAATTGTTGTCTTTTGAGTTTTAAAAATCCGAATAAATTGCATAAAATCTTCTAAAATCATGGTTTGTATAATAAATGTTTTTATACATTTTGAAAGGTTTTTAAACAATTATTCTTTATTTTCTAGGCTTTCAAAATCATTAAAATTCTTTTAAATGATGAGTTTTCTCTCAAAATCCTTTAGATAAATTTCTAGAAATTGGTTTAAAATCCCATTTTCTCTAGTAAAATATATTATAATTAATTTTATTTATTTTAATTACTTTAATTCTTTTTCGGACGTATGAGGAAGTAAATTAAACGATTTAGTAAATTCAAGATGTTCTGGAATCCCTAGGAAATATGCTACAACTTTTATGTTTTAAGTTTTATAAGATTTTGTTGTTTACATGGTGAAAAATTGGTGTTTTTACTATTGGTCTGTCATTGACAGCCGCAATATTTATATATTTGTCCGATTTCGACAATTTCATTTGCATTCTTTTGCACATTTTTATATATGAAATTTGATGCTAATGTTTGATCATTATGTCCAACAATGGACTAGTCAAGTTAGGATGAGATTTGGATTTAAATTTAATTCAAATTCGATTTAAATTTGAATATCGATTTATGCCGATTAAATTGCAAATTGTTGTCTTTTGAGTTTTAAAAATCCGAATAAATTGCATAAAATCTTCTAAAATCATGGTTTGTATAATAAATGTTTTTATACATTTTTAAAGGTTTTTAAACAATTATTCTTTATTTTCTAGGCTTTCAAAATCATTAAAATTCTTTTAAATGATGAGTTTTCTCTCAAAATCCTTTAGATAAATTTCTAGAAATTGGTTTAAAATCCCATTTTCTCTAGTAAAATATATTATAATTAATTTTATTTATTTTAATTACTTTGATTCTTTTTCGGACGTATGAGGAAGTAAATTAAACGATTTAGTAAATTCACGAGTCCCATACCTCGTAATTTTACTGAAATATGATGCAAATTTTATGTTTAGCTTTGTGAAGTTCAATTGAAAACAAGTTTGAATTAAGTATCA
Source organism: Allium cepa (assembly GCA_030765085.1). NCBI lineage: Eukaryota > Viridiplantae > Streptophyta > Magnoliopsida > Asparagales > Amaryllidaceae > Allium > Allium cepa. The sequence goes on from CM060943.1 coordinate 734,755,257, forward strand.
GCCTTGGCAAGTTCTTAATGATAATAAAATAAATGTTTAGCTTTGTGGACTAAGAGAAAATTGAATATAAAAGATTCATTTATTATAAAATGCAAATTTTTATAAAAAGCAAGAAATAAAAATAAATAGAGCAACAAGATAAGATTTTTTTTTAATTGTGAAAGCAATTTACAAAAAAAAAAAAAAAAATCAATATGTAATTCCAAAGTCTAGTTTGGATAGATAATTGTTTCTTACTAATATAAGAAAGTAATTATCTTAACTAAAATATAAGTCTCCTTTTAAAAGACTTGTTTGTTAATTGGGAAAAAGTTTTTCCTTATAAACCATTTTGAAAGTTTGTTGTATGTATTATAGTGTAATTCTAGATGTCTTGGCTTTCCAGAGAAAAGGATCATGTAATAAATGTATTAGAGAAAAGATTTTTGATCTAAAAATTATGTAGTTTGGATTTAATAATTGTTTGATAATTTTGAGAATAAAAGGTCTTGTGTCAAAAAAATTTGATTGGAAAGTGCTGTTTTAAAACAGCAATAACTTTAGATTTACAAAACCAAATGAGTCCATTCTTTTTGAAAAAGAGAGTGCTTTCAGTAAGCTATAAATCATCTTTGTATCATTTTTGAAAATTTTGCAGTTTGATTATTCAAAAATGAGTTTAAAAACTGATGGACATCTCTGTCCTCTTTTATAATTTTTGAGTTTAAAGCTGAAAGTAAATTGGGTATAACTTTCAAACCATAAATCCGATTTTGAAGATCTTTATTTCACTGGAAAGCTTGGACCGAGTAGAATAACTTTTATTTTATGAGTATTTTTGGATTATGAGTTTACTACGTCAAAAGCCTGAGTCTTTGTAGCAAGCCTGAATTTGAAAATTTTGAAGTTTTGAGTCGTTGTCTTATTTAAACTATGATTTTAGTGCTTCATATGTTTATAAGTGCATACTAATATGTTTCAATAAGTTAAGTGCTGGTGCAAGAGGATATTTGAATGATTAATTAGCAAATGGTAAGTATAAAAGTAAGCATGCTCGCATTATAAACGCTAAAAATGAAAGATATGAATTGCTAAGTGTTTATATGTTAAGAATTTTATATGTGTATATATATATATATATATATATATTGTTCCGACCTTTTGGTCGATGTATATACATAATTCATATTTATAAAATTGTAAAGGGCTCTCCATGCAAAGGAGACCCCGCCGAATTTTTCGAAAAAATAAACACTTAGAAAAATTTTCAGGAAATTTAAATAGTGAATATTTAGAGCCATCGGTGAAGGGTCTAATAAGGGTCCTTTTAAATCAAAAAGTAAAATGGTTTAAAATTTGATAAATATTGTGGAAAAAAAAATATTGCTTATTGTAGTATATTCATTTTTGAATTAGAGTATGGAACAACTCTAATTTAATTTACTTTAAATTTAAAGTAAAGATGATTGAATTGAAAATTTAAGTAAGAGACTTTAAAAATTTTCAAGTATTGAACTTTGATTTTTGTGTACAAAAGTAAATGAATTTGAGTGAAAATTCTTTAAAAAAAAAATTGAGAAAGTTTCTTGTAATCCATTCTTGTGTGTCTTGCCTTAGTGCGATTCTTGTGATGACTTGCATTCATGCAGTCATGCGTTATGGTGGTAGCTTGAAATACCACCTATCTTTTGTTGAATTCTCTTTTGATGATTGTGCTTATTCGTGTTACTCCTTCAAAAGAGTTAGGTGCATTTTAGTATATTCGGAAAGTTGGCTCCTAGTTATATAGGACCATCTACTATTACTGAACGCCTTGGTTTGATTGCTTTCATGCATTATTTTCTATTCAGTTTTGGGTATTCATGATATATCCAGGTACCCCAATTTTTTTTGTATCTTCGAGATTTAATCTCGATTGTTAATTCCCTTGTGTTGCATGATCACGAGCCTCACCGACTCGTGTATTATGCCGAATTCTATTCGTGTAGTTGTTTCGAAGATTGAACACCTTCGAAATAATAATGTTCCGCTTATGAAATTCTATTGTCTGCTAACCCTAAGTATTGTACTTGGAAAAGCATAGAATTAATCGTACAATCTTATCTTGTTTTTCTATCATCTTGTTGAGGGTGAGAAGTTTTAAACTCGATCTTATCTATCTTCCTTTGATTGATGAAATAATTATGTTGAATATAAACCCTTCTCTAGAAATTGCGTGGACGTAATTTTGTTAAGGGGGGAGTCTGTAACAACCCTAGTTTTGGAGATTACTTTTAAATATTAAATTATAATGGTGGTTATAATTTAATATTGTGAATTAAAATAAAACTGGAGAAATTAAATTGCTTATTTGGAATAAACAATGAATTTTGGAATAAAATGAGAAAATAAAGTTTGAAACTTTATTTTGTTTGGGTAATAATAAATGAAAAATAGTTTTTATTTAGAGAAAATGCAATAATTTTATTAATTAATGCCAATTACTTCTTTTAAAAAAATAATAGACTTCCGCATTTTATTGCGAAAATAGCGCATTTTTGTGAAATATGGATTTTTATAACAAAAATGTTTTAAAAATATAAATTTATCTTTTTATATGGTATAAAATGTTTTATTTTGTAAGTGTATAAGTTTTCATATTTGTCCTATGTAAAATGTGAAGAAATGCATTTTTGTTTTGTTAAACAGTGTATATTTGAAGCATTTTATGTTTATGAGTGAATGAATTAACCAATAGGCCATTTATTTTCCTTTTACTAATGGATCCAAGGCCCATTAGTGCATAACCTGGTTTGGAAATGAGAAAAAGAATGTTGTACGTTCTTTTTTTTCTTTCTCAAACTCCATCTTCTTCCTTAACCTGGTAATGAGAAAAGCAAAACCCTCTTTACCAACTTCTCAATCCAAGCCATTTTCTTCATAAAATTCAAGCAAGTTAGAACCTTTTTCACTCTAGAGGAAAAAACAAAGGTAATCTAACTCCAAATCCCTTAATTACATCAAAATCTCTGATTTGTGAAGTGGTTCTCTAATTACAGTAAAACTTTCTTTTGCATGTTATTTCTATCTTCTCTACAGGTTATTAGAGGCTATCTTTCAAGCAAAAGCTTCAATCTTTTGACTAAAATTCGAGGTTGGATCATTTCTAACAGTAAGGTGAGTGATAAACTCACAATTTCTAGCTGAAGCAAAGTTTGAAAAATTGAATTTTGAGCTTTTGTAATCAATTTTTTCGCTGATAAGTTTCTTTCTGCAAATCTAGTTTGGGTTGCTTCTTTGCATGTTTATATCTTTTGGTTCCAGCAATGAAATGCTGCCGGATTTCTTTCATTTTATAGCTTGCATGTTGAACTTCATTTCTGCAAATTTTGATTGAAATATAATGTCATTTGAATGTCCAAAACGTTGCTGCAAAATTGACTCGGGCACAGATTTTTGCCTGTAGTTGATTTGAGTTGCTGCAAACATGATATGAGTCCATGTTTGAGACCGCATAACTCATTCATTTCTTACTGGAATTCAATGATTCTTTTTTTGTTTGGAAGATGAAGTTTTCTAGTATAATCTTGCTAAGTTTGAGCTCAATCTGATATCATTTATTTCTCTGTTTTATGCCTGGAAGATGAATCCAGAATGGTTTCAGACCTGTACATTTTTTTGTTCTTGAACTGTTGCAAACATGCCTTGAGTGCATGTTTGAGGCATCATAACTCATTCGTTTCATATCGGATTTGAGTGATTCTTTTTGCAGACTGAAGTAGGAGTGTTGATTTACAATCCTATAGAATTTCGAGACAATCTGGGTTGGTTTCCTATTTCTAAACCACTGTCGAACTTGTACATACAGCTTGCTGTAATTCACTGTTTTAAACCTTGTTTTGGTCCGATTTTGAAACGACGCAGATTCTTCGTTTCAAATCTGATTTGAATAACTCTTTTTGCAGATCTAAGTAGAAGAATCATTCTATGCTTTTACCAAATTTTACCAAGATCTGGGTTCATTTGCCCCTTCGAACTAATCGTCGAATTTGAACCTTTGCGCTGTTTTTACACAGCAGTTTACTGTGGTTTTACTCCAACTTCGGAACAACGCAGTTTCTTCGTTTCAAGTCGTAATTTGGTGAATCTTTTTTTCAGATTGGAGTAGGAATGTCAAAAAATATTCCTACAAAATTTCATATCATTTGCATTCTGTTTTCAGGTCCAAACCTGCTGTCGAACTTGGGTTCGCAGCGTGTTTTCAGCGTTTATTTAGAATAATTTCCGCCATTTTTGATATTTCTCCGAATTCTTGAGTTTTCTCTCTAGATTTGGTGCACGGGTTTTATAAAGCATTTTAAAGTGTTTTCCAAACAAATTGGCTTGTAAAATTATTATTTAGTATTATTTTAAGTATTAAATTATTTACTCCATAATAGAAGAATTTCAAAGGCAATTTCCAAAGTATTTTCAAACGATTTCTAAACTTGTTCCAAATTATTTTCTGAGTAAAATTGCACTCTTTTGCACTTCAAATGAAGTGGGAAGGTAATTAAATGGTTGGGTAAAAAACGTATTGTGGAATACGTGCGTTTATCTTTCCAATTAATTCCTAATCTATTCGTTTGATCGTTTTGACCTTTGGGTCTGGTTTACCGATGAGATGAGGTAAACTTTGTACTGCTTTGAGTGTGGAATTGACTAACGGTTAGTAAACCGTTTAGTGAGAACGTGTGGTATGGGACACACGTTAACACTTTTCGGGTTCCTTTCCGAGAGTTTGTGACACATATTGCCAGTTAGTGGTGTCTAGTACAGGGCCTTCGGACCTTCGCCACTACGGTTTGTTGCCTTCGGGTTTGTGCCTTCGGGTTTGTTGCCTTCGGATTTGTTTCCCTATAGTATCGCTTTTGGAGTTGGTCCATCGTTACCGCTCGTGAGATACTTGGGTTTGTTGCCTTCGGGTTTGTTGCCCTATAGTATCGCTTTTGGAGTTGGTCCTTCGTCACCGCTCGAGAGATACTTAGGTTTGTCGTCTTCGGGCTTGTGGATCCTTGTTTATACAGTACTGAGCACGTGCATCTTTTTTTTCATTGATATTTATATTTCCTTAGAGTATCGCCTTTCGGAGTAGGTCTTTTGAACCGCTCGATATATAGCGATTACCTTGTGGAAACTTGTGTTATCTTTGTTGGTATCTGTTATTTGCCTTTTTGGCTTAATTTAGGATATTCATATCCTTTGTTTATTTGAGACGCCGATGATATGAGGCTTGTTATGATTCATCTTTTTCTAGATGATCGAGTAATCTCTTTTAAAGATATTTGTGGTACTTTATGATCTTGCATGCTCATTATCATTTAGCTTGTCTAACTGATTTTTTTTAGCTTGACTGACCCGTGTATTTTATACTCGGGTCAGACCGAGGTGTTTCAGGTTAGGTACATTCGGACTTAGCCTATTCTGCTTCCGCATGGACTATTCTGCTATCTCCTTTTGTTATAGCTTTTTGTGTAGTCCTTTTTGGTTGTAACTCTGATATGTATATTCTTTTGACTCGCCTATATATTATGGTTGCTATACCACTTGACATGTATCATTTTGTATACTCTGTGATGTATATGTATATGTGTATATGTATGTGATGATCTACTGTTTTGTGATGTGGCTTGCATTTGAGTTGTTATATTTTTTTTTGTTAGGTCTTTTAGCCATTATAGTTTTGTATTAAGTATCTATTGGATATGTCGATCCACATGAATAAAATGCTACATTTATCGACGTATTCAGTAGATAGTTAAGACAAGACTATAGATGGTCGCTCCTATCCAGCTCTATTCTCCGTATTAGCAGACGATATTACCTCGTAATACTCTTTGCTAATGTGGGTCTCGGAGTGGGGCGTTACAGCTTGGTATAAAAAAATATGGTAAAAATCGACGTACTTAGTCTTTAGCTAATGCATTACTATTAGGTCGCCCTTAACCAGCCCTATTCTCTGCATTAGTAGACGGAATAACTCATTAATTCTCTTTACTAATGTGGGTCTCGGGGTGGGGTGTCACAGCTTGGGGGCCAGCAAAGAAAAAATCAAATTTTGCCAATGTAGACTTCAAAATTATTCAAAACTGAAAACATAAAAGTTGTGGCATATTTCACAAGGATTTCAGAACCTCTAAAATTTCGAAATTCCGATTTGAAACGCAAAAGTTATGCTGGAAATACTATTCAGACATTAGAGAAAATGGGATTTTAAACCAATTTCTAGAAATTTATCTAAAGGATTTTGAGAGAAAACTCATCATTTAAAAGAATTTTAATGATTTTGAAAGCCTAGAACATAAAGAACAATTGTTTAAAAACCTTTAAAAATGTATAAAAACATTTATTATACAAACCACGATTTTAGAAGATTTTATGCAATTTATTCGGATTTTTAAAACTCAAAAGACAACAATTTGCAATTAATCGGCATAAATCGATATTCAAATTTAAATCGACCTCGTGAATTTACTAAATCATTTAATTTACTTCCTCATACGTCCGAAAAAGAATCAAAGTAATTAAAATAAATAAAATTAATTATAATATATTTTACTAGAGAAAATGGGATTTTAAACCAATTTCTAGAAATTTATCTAAAGGATTTTGAGAGAAAACTCATCATTTAAAAGAATTTTAATGATTTTGAAAGCCTAGAAAATAAAGAATAATTGTTTAAAAACCTTTAAAAATGTATAAAAACATTTATTATACAAACCATGATTTTAGAAGATTTTATGCAATTTATTCGGATTTTTAAAACTCAAAAGACAACAATTTGCAATTTAATCGGCATAAATCGTTTTTCAAATTTAAATCGAATTTGAATTAAATTTAAATCCAAATCTCATCCTAACTTGACTAGTCCATTGCTGGACATAATGATCAAACATTAGCATCAAATTTCATATATAAAAATGTGCAAAAGAATGCAAATGAAATTGTCGAAATCGGACAAATATATAAATATTGCGGCTGTCAATGACAGACCAATAGTAAAAACACCAATTTTTCACCATGTAAACAACAAAATCTTATAAAACTTAAAACATAAAAGTTGTAGAATATTTCCTAGGGATTACAGAACATCTTGAATTTCAAGATTCCGATCAGTAACGTGAAAGTTATGATCGAAATACTATATAGAAAAAAAAAATTGTGCACTGGTTATTAACACGGACCAACAAAGAAAAAAAATCAATTTTTGTCAATATAGACTTCAAAATTATTCAAAACTGAAAACATAAAAGTTGTGGAATATTTCACAAGGATTTCAGAACATCTAAAATTTCGAAATTCCGATTTGAAACGCAAAAGTTATGCTGGAAATACTATTCAGACATTAGAGCACTATTACTATTTTCTGTGCAAATACCCTCTCGGTTTTGCAACTTTTACAGCAAATAAGAAGGTACAAATGGAATTGAAACTCAACAAAACTTTGCAGAAATGAACATTAACAAGTATACAATAAACTGAAAAAATTTTGACGGCAATCCGATGTTGGATGCACAAGATATGGGCAAACAAAGTTGCACCATTTTCAGCAAGACATAACATATATTAAGAGCTAAATTTTATACGTAATCAACCATTATAGCTTCAGATTTTTTTTCCATAGACTGGCCATTTCAGTTTGCATAAGTTTTAACTTACGTAAGAAGGCAAAAGATGCTAAATTTCCTTGCAAGATGAAGCCTTTCAGCGAAGATTTGAGCCTAGAGAACCTGTAGAAGCTGAAATAGAAGCATGCAAGAAGGAAAAACATCAAAACCCAACTTACAGTAACTGAACCATAGATTTCTCATGAATAGAGATTACTGAGGTAGGAGATTACCTTGGTTTATGTTTTTAACCAGAGAAACTCTAGATTTTGCGAATTTAATTAGAAAATTAACAAGAAATTAGCATGGAGGCCATTATTTCTATTTCTAGAAGCTTTCTTTACTTTTGAGAAGATGAGAAGAAGGAGTACGAAGTGTCTGTACGTACTTCTCCTTTCTTCATATGCTTCTCAAGTGGTTTTGGCTTTGGATTCAACCCATTGGCCCAAAATTAATTACTTAGCCTAAATAATGAAGTTTATTATTTTTTCTGCATCTTTCTCAATTTTCATCCTTTTTAAACGAAATAAATTGCGTTGCGATCGTTGCAACGTCTAGAATTTATTAAGATGATAAAATCATCATATTTCAACAATTTTAAATTTTATTTTATCAATAAACTCTTATTTTTAACAAATTTACATTATTTAAAGAAATAATGCAAATTTGACATATTTTAGTTACATAAAATACATTTTCCATCCAATAAAGTGTAAATAATTATTTTAACATCCCTAAAACATAAAAACACCATTACTAAAAATATTTATTGTAATTGATTAATTAATAACCATTTTCCTTTGTATTATTAATAAAGAAAAAGCAATTTTGGCAATAAATTGCAATACCACCAAATTTTACATGTTAATTGAATGTAGTCGCACAACTCCACTCAAAAATTCATGAAATAAAGTAATAACTTCATTTCCACACATGTTTATCTTTTTTATTCACAATAAAAATATTTCTTCTTCATTTTAGAATTTATTTCAACCATTTTAAATTGAAATAAATCTCATGTCCTCACGATGAAACACAATCAATTACATTTCCTCAAGATTTTATCCAACAATATTGTTTATATGAACTAAACAATATATTTCAAAATTTTCTTCCAATTAAATCAATAAATCCAATATTAAATCATAATTATCATTATAATTTAATATTAGCGGTAATCTCCAACCAGGGTTGTTACAGACTCCCCCCTTAACAAAATTGCGTCCACGCAATTTCTAGGGGAAAAACCGTAACATTTATGACGATTCAACTAAAAGAAACAAGAAATAGCTTGAGATAATAAATTCTCACCGTCACTGGAAGAAGAAAGAAAGCCAGGGAAAGATCGCTCGATAGATTCTCTAGTTTCCCAAGTACAATCATTGGGGTTTTCTGTCCATTGAATCTTTACAAGAAGTATGTTCTTGCTTCGAAGGCGTCTCACCTCCGAATCAAGCACGCGAATAGGCTGCTGAACAGTAGATAGACTCCGTGAGATCTCAAGCTTAAGCTGTTCGGATGGATCAACGACGAAATCATAGTCTCGAATGCACTTCCGAAGCTGAGAGACGTGGAAGACGTCATGAATACCGGATAAATGAGATGGAAGAGTCACTCGATAAGCAACTGGACCGATGCGCTCGGTAATCGGAAATGGTCCTATAAAACGAGGAGCCAATTTCCCTGTAGAGCTAAAGCGCATCACCCCCTTTAAAGGAGATACTCGAATGAACACAAGATCACCGACAGCGAATTCAAGAGGCTTCCTATGGTTGTACGCGTAGGATTTCTGGCGATTCTGTGCCTCTTTCATCCTCTGTTTAATAAGCGATATCTTTTCTGAAGAATCACGAACTGAGTCTGGACCGAGTATAAACTTCTCGCCAGATTCTAGCCAACAAGATGGAGATCGGCATGGTCTTCTGTACAGTGCCTCGAAGGGAGCCATACCAATACTGGATTGATAGCTGTTATTGTAGGAGAACTCTACCAATCGTAGATGATCCTCCCAAGGACCACTGAAATCAAGAATGCATGCACGTAGAAGGTCTTCAAGAATACGATTCACCCTCTCAGTCTGTCCATCAGATTAGGGATGATAAGCTATAGAAAGATTCAGCTTTGTTCCCAAAGCTTGTTGAAAGCTGGTCCAGAAATGGCTGGTAAACAAAGGATCACGATCACATACGATCGAAGAAGGAACACCATGTAATCGTACGATTTCCTTAATATAAAGCTTTGCCAACGTAGGAGCATTCCTATTAGATTTAATAGGAACAAAATGTGCAGACTTCGTGAGGCGGTCTACGATAACCCAAATGCTAGAATGACCTGACCTCGAACGAGGTAAGCCGTCAACAAAGTCCATCGATACCTGATCCCACTTCCACTGTGGGACCTCTAAAGGCTGAAGAAGACAGATGGCCGTTGATGCTCGGCCTTAACAAGCTGACAGGTCATGCAATTGCTTACATAACTTGCAATATCATGCTTCATGCCTTCCCAATAGTAAAGGCGATGCATATCCTCGTACATCTTACTGCTACCCGGATGGATAGTATACTTAGAGCGATGACAATCATCAAGTATGTCATGCCTAAGTGCTGAATCAGATGGAACAACTATACGGTTCCTCAGATGAAGGCAACCATGAGAATCAATCGAATAATCCCGCAACTCCTCATCACGGGACTCAGATGAGCAAGACTGAATGAGGCGCATAATATAAGCATCACGTCTCTGGCCCTCAGAGATACGATCGAGAAGAGAAGGTCGAGCCACCATACTGAATAATAAGACCGGTGAATCAGATGACGGTGCTCGATCACGAATGTCGAATCTGGATAAGGTCTCAAGAACATCCCATTCGGCTAACATCATGGAAACAACTGCCGAATGCTTGCGGCTAAGCATATCAGCTACACGATTACCCTTCCCTGGGGTATACTCGATATCGAAATCATATGAGGCGAGGAACTCTAACCATCGTTGTTGCCTCATATTCAATTCCTTCTGCGAAAAGAGGTACTTGAGAGACTTATGATCGGTATAAAGGACAAAATGCTCACCAAGGAGATAACGACGCCATATCTTCAAGGCGAAGACGATGGCTGCAAGCTCTAAATCATGGGTCGCGTACCGAACCCCGTTCGGACGTAATAATAAATGAAATAAACGCATATTTCAAATCAGTAACGTGAAAGTTATGATCGAAATACTATAAAGAAAAAAAATTGTGCACTGGTTATTAACACGGACCAGCAAAGAAAAAAATCAATTTTTGTCAATGTATACTTCAAAATTATTCAAAACTGAAAACATAAAAGTTCTGGCATATTTCACAAGGATGTCAGAACATCTAAAATTTCGAAATTCCGATTTGAATCGCAAAAGTTATGCTGGAAATACTATTCAGACATTAGAGCACTATTACTATTTTCTGTGCAAATACCCTCTCGGTTTTGCAACTTTTACAGCAAATAAGAAGGTACAAATGGAATTGAAACTCAACAAAACTTTGCAGAAATGAACTCTAACAAGTATACTATAAACTGAAAAAAGTTTGAGGGCAATCCAATGCCGGATGCACAAGATATGGGCAAACAAAGTGCACCATTTTCAGCAAGACATAACATATATTAAGAGCAAAATTTTATACGTAATCAACCATTATAGCTTCAGATTTTTTTTCCATAGACTGGCCATTTCAGTTTGCATAAGTTTTAACTTACCGTAAGAAGGCAAAAGATGCTAAATTTCCTTGCAAGATGAAGCCTTTCAGCGAAGATTTGAGCCTAGAGAACCTGTAGAAGCTGAAATAGAAGCATGCAAGAAGGAAAAACATCAAAACCCAACTTACAGTAACTGAACCATAGATTTCTCATGAATAGAGATTATTGAGGCAGGAGATTACCTTGATTTATGTTTTTAACCAGAGAAACTCTAGATTTTGCGAATTAGTTTAGAAAATTAACAAGAAATTAGCATGGAGGCCATTATTCCTATTTCTATAAGCTTTCTTTACTTTTGAGAAGATGAGAAGAAGGAGTACGAAGTGTCTGTACGTACTTCTCCTTTCTTCAGATGCTTCTCAAGTGGGTTTGGGTTTGGATTCAACCCATTGGTCCAAAATTAATTACTTAGCCTAAATAATGAAGTTTATTTTTTTTCTCCATCTTTCTCAATTTTCATCCTTTTTAAACGAAATAAATTGCGTTGCGATCATTGCAACGTCTAGAATTTATTAAGATGATAAAATCATCATATTTCAACAATTTTAAATGTTATTTTATCAATAAACTCTTATTTTTAACAAATTTACATTATTTAAAGAAATAATGCAAATTTGACATATTTTAGTTACATAAAATACATTTTCCATCCAATAAAGTGTAAATAATTATTTTAACATCCCTAAAACATAAAAACACAATTACTAAAAATATTTATTGTAATTAATTAATTAATAACCATTTTCCTTTGTATTATTAATAAAGAAAAAGCAATTTTGGCAATAAATTGCAATACCACCAAATTTTACATGTTAATTGAATGTAGTCGCACAACTCCACTCAAAAATTCATGAAATAAAGTAATAACTTTATTTCCACACATGTTTATCTTTTTTATTCACAATAAAAATATTTCTTCTTCATTTTAGAATTTATTTCAACCATTTTAAATTGAAATAAATCTCATGTCCTCACGATGAAACACAATCAATTACATTTCCCCAAGATTTTATCCAACAATATTGTTTATATGAACTAAATAATATATTTCAAAATTTTCTTCCAATTAAATCAATAAATCCAATATTAAATCATAATTATCATTATAATTTAATATTAGCGGTAATCTCCAACCAGGGTTGTTACAGACTCCCCCCTTAACAAAATTGCGTCCACGCAATTTCTAGGGGAAAAATCGTAACATTTATGACGATTCAACTAAAAGAAACAAGAAATAGCTTGAGATAATAAATTCTCACCATCACTGGAAGAAGAAAGAAAGCCAGGAAAAGATCGCTTGATAGATTCTCTAGTTTCCCAAGTACAATCATTGGGGTTTTCTGTCCATTGAATCTTTACAAGAGGTATGTTCTTGCTTCGAAGGCGTCTCACCTCCGAATCAAGCACGCGAATAGGCTGCTGAACAGTAGATAGACTCGGTGAGATCTCAAGCTTAAGCTGTTCGGATGGATTAACGATGGAATCATAGTCTCGAATGCACTTCCGAAGCCGAGAGACGTGGAAGACGTCATGCATACCAGATAAATGAGACGGAAGAGTCACTCGATAAGCAACTGGACCGATGCGATCGGTAATCGGAAATGGTCCTATAAAACGAGGAGCCAATTTCCCTGTAGAGCTAAAGCGCATCACCCCCTTTAAAGGAGATACTAGAATGAACACAAGATCACCGACAGCGAATTCAAGAGGCTTCCTACGGTTGTCCGCGTAGGATTTCTGGCGATTCTGTGCCTCTTTCATCCTCTGTCTAATAAGCGATTTCTTTTCTGAAGAATCACGAACTGAGTCTGCCGAGTATAAACTTCTCGCCAGATTCTAGCCAACAAGATGGAGATCGGCACGGTCTTCCGTACAGTGCCTCGAAGGGAGCCATACCAATACTGGATTGATAGCTGTTATTGTAGGAGAACTCTACCAATGGTAGATGATCCTCCCAAGAACCACTGAAATCAAGAATGCATGCACGTAGAAGGTCTTCAAGAATACGATTCACTCTCTCAGTCTGTCCATCAGATTGGGGATGATAAGCTGTAGAAAGATTCAGCTTTGTTCCTAAAGCTTGTTGAAAACTGGTCCAGAAATGGCTGGTAAACAAAGGATCACGATCACATACGATCGAAGAAGGAACACCATGTAATCGTACGATTTCTTTAATATAAAGCTTTGCCAACGTAGGAGCATTCCTGTTAGATTTAATAGGAACAAAATGTGCAGACTTCGTGAGGCGGACTACGATAACCCAAATGCTAGAATGACCTGACCTCGAACGAGGTAAGCCGTCAACAAAGTCCATCGATACCTGATCCCACTTCCACTGTGGGACCTCTAAAGGCTGAAGAAGACCAGATGGCCGTTGATGCTCGGCCTTAACAAGCTAACAGGTCATGCAATTGCTTACATAACTTGCAATATCACGCTTCATGCCTTCCCAATAGTAAAGGCGATGCATATCCGCGTACATCTTACTGCTACCCGGATGGATAGTATACTTAGAGCGATGACAATCATCAAGTATGTCATGCCTAAGTGCTGAATCAGATGGAACTACTATACGGTTCCTCAGACGAAGGCAACCATGAGAATCAATCGAATAATCCCGCAACTCCTCATCACGGGACTCAGATGAGCAAGACTGAATGAGGCGCATAATATAAGCATCATGTCTCTGGCCATCAGAGATACGATCAAGAAGAGAAGGTCGAGCCACCATACTGAATAATAAGACCGGTGAATCAGATGACGGTGCTCGATCACGAATGTCGAAGCTGGATAAGGTCTCAAGAACATCCCATTCGGCTAACATCATGGAAACAACTGCCGAATGCTTGCGGCTAAGCGCATCAGCTACACGATTACCCTTCCCTGGGGTATACTCGATATCGAAATCATATGAGGCGAGGAACTCTAACCATCGTTGTTGCCTCATATTCAATTCCTTCTGCGAAAAGAGGTACTTGAGAGACTTATGATCGGTATAAAGGACAAAATGCTCACCAAGGAGATAATGATGCCATATCTTCAAGGCGAAGACGATGGATGCAAGCTCTAAATCATGGGTCGCGTACCGAACCTCGTTCGTACGTAATTGCCTTGAAGCATAGGCAACAACCCGATCCTTCTGCATAAGAACCGCACCAAGCCCACTGTGGCTTGCATCAGTATAAACAATGAGATCTTGGTTCCCTTCAGGAACCACAAGCACAGGAGCATGTGTGAGAAGCTCCTTCAATTGCTGGAAGGCAGCCTCACACTTGTCAGACCAGATAAAATGAACACCCTTCGTAGTGAGGTTTGTAAGAGGAAGCACGATGCGAGAGAAATCCTTAATGAAACGGCGATAATAACCCGCTAAACCTAGAAATCTACGAATCTCATTAACATTCTCAGGCCTCTTCCAATTCTGAATAGCTTCGATCTTAGAAGGATCAACGGAAATACCTTCTGAAGATACAACATGGCCTAAGAACTTCACTTCCTTTTCCCAAAAGTGACACTTAGAAAGTTTTGCTTTGAGTTGATGCTTTCAGAGAGTACTCAAAACAATTCTAAGATGTCGAGCATGGTCCTCTTCGGACTTGGAATATACTAAGATATCATCGATGAATACAAGCACAAATTTATCGAGATATTCCCGGAATACCCTATTCATAAGATCGACAAAGTAGGCAGGTGCATTCGTCAATCCGAACGGCATGACAAGCCACTCATAAGAACCATAGCGAGTGCGGAATGCGGTGAGAGGGATACTATCCTCCGCAACTCGGAGCTGATGAAAACCAGTGGCAAGGTCTAAATGTGAAAAGACCTTAGCACCACTTAACTGATCGAACATGTCGTCGATCCTTGGTAAAGGGTAACAATTCTTGATGGTTAACTCATTAAGCTTGCGATAGTCGACGCAAAGCCTAAGAGTCCCGTCGGACTTCTTCACGAATACTACCGCGGCCCCCCACGGTGAAGAGCTAGATCGAATGAAGTGCTTAGCTTCGAGCTCGAGGAGTTGCTTCTTAAGTTCCTCGTTCTCCTTAGTAGACATCCTCGTGGGAGGACGACTAACTGGTTGCGCACCAGGGATGAGGTCAATACGAAACTCTATGGCCCGCTTGGGTGGCAATCCCGAAACAGGCTCAAAAATATCAGCGAAGTCACAAACGATCGGAATTCAAGACACATCATCCTCATCGTCTCAAGAATCAAGAGCATATAAGGATGCTACGGAATCACAATCGGTATCCCGAAGCATAAGAGATAACTTCGAAGGAGAGTCTGGATGGCGGAGATAAATGACTCTATCGGAACAAAGAATCCTGGCATCGTATCGAACTAGCCAGTCCATACCAAATATCATGTCAAAACCAAGCGAGGGAATCACGTGCAGATTCGCACGGAAAGAGAATCCACAAAGAAGAACCTCAACATTATCACAATATAAGCTAAGGGTTGCGGACCCCCCGATGGGATTCACAATCCTCAAAGAAGTAAGCAAGCAAGAAACATCCAAAGAACAAGCATCCACGAGTTCCTTCGATACGAATGAGTGTGACGCACCCGTATCGAAGAGCACTCTAATCGATCGATCATGGAAAACAATGGAACCCTCTAAGATGGGAGAAAATGTACCTTTCGACTTAGTCGCATCACTAGAAGTTGCTACATTGAGATTCCCCGGACGAGAACCTTTATTCTTCTTAGGACAAGCAGAAACCAAATGTCCTTTAGCTTTGCAGTGGTTACATATCTTGGGCTTAGGACATTCTCGGACTGGATGGTTAGGAGATCCACAATTATAGCAAGCAAAAGGCTTAGCTTGAGGAGGGGCTTGAGATTGAGTAGAAGATCCGACTTGCTTCTTTTTCTTGGAAGGAAAGAACTTAGGCTTACGGAAAGGAAACTTCTTCTTCTTTGGATTAGACTGAAGACCACCCTCGCCATCACTGTCTTTCTCATTCTCAACTATCTCGAGATGGAGAGCGGCATCAACTAACTCTTCAAAAGAAAGCTTGAGTTGGAGCATTAAAGACTTCTTCAAATATTTCTTAAGTCCGGATACGAACTTAAAAATTTTCTTGTATGGGGTACTAATGAATTCCAACCCATACTTAGAGAGGGACTCAAAGGAAGAAACATAATCTGAAACTGAAGAGTTGCCCTGCTTCAACTCGATGAAGCGACGAGTAAGAAGAGCCTTTTCCGACTCGGGTACGAACTTAAGCTCAAATCTATCTCGCAATTGCTGCCATGTGAGGTTAGTCTCATCCACCTCAGCGATAAGAAGCTCGTACCAATCTAAAGCACGCTCTTGTAGCATACTGGATGCCACAAGAACTCGATGATGATCTGAAAGCTCCATACGTAAGAATACACGCTCACAAGTGCGAAGCCAGGCTTGCACCTCAAGAACCGAGTCGGAGCCTTTGAATGGCTTGCCTCCAAGATTAGTAAAGTCACTGCATAGTCGTGCAAATACAGACTTGCGAGGAGATGAAGATGGAATAGGAGCGGGAGGTTGGGTGCTCCCAAGAAGCTCTCGAATCTGATTAGTAGTCATATAAACACCTTCGGGTCGTGAACCACTGGACGGTCCCGATGCCGAAGGGCGAGCTCTACCTCTTCCAAACATAGCTGAAAGATAAAAATGAGAGAAGATCATTCATAGGGTAGATATATATAAAGCAATTGAAATGCAGTAATTAAGGAATACTACGGAATAACATTTAACATTCCTAGACATATTCCTTTCTATCTACCCCAAAGGAATTGAAAAGGATAGGGATATAACAAGGCTGGCCACGATTAAGGGATGAGAAGTACAAGGGTATTGTACTTGATGTACGATTCATCGTGTTCACTTGAAAACGAAATATTGCAAATGTTTTTACCCTATACGTTTAATTTAAAGGGCCAGTCTATAAATATATAAATATTGCGGCTGTCAATGACAGACCAACAGTAAAAACATCAATTTTTCACCATGTAAACAACAAAATATTATAAAACTTAAAACATAAAAGTTGTAGCATATTTCCTAGGGATTCCAGAACATCTTGAATTTCAACATTCCGATCAGTAACGTGAAAGTTATGATCGAAATGCTATATAGAAAAAAAATATTTATGCACTGGTTATTAACACGGACCAGCAACGAAAAAAATCAATTTTTGTCAATGTAGACTTCAAAATTATTCAAAACTGAAAACATAAAAGTTGTGGCATATTTCACAAGGATTTCAGAACATCTAAAACTTCAAAATTTTGATTTGAAACGCAAAAGTTATGTTGGAAATACTATTCATACATTAGAGCACTATTACTATTTTCTGTGCAAATACCCTCTCGGTTTTGCTCTGATACCAAGCTGTAACGCCCCACTCCGAGACCCATATTAGCAAAGAGTATTACGAGGTAATACCGTCTGCTAATACGGAGAATAGAGCTGGATAGGAGCGACCATCTATAGTCTTGTCTTAACTATCTACTGAATACGTCGATAAATGTAGCATTTTATTCATGTGGATCGACATATCCAATAGATACTTAATACAAAACTATAATGGCTAAAAGATCTAACAAAACAAAATATAACAACTCAAATGCAAGCCACATCACAGAACAGTAGATCATCACATACATATACACATATACAGATACATCACAGAGTATACAAAATGATACATGTCAAGTGGTATAACAACCATAATATATAGGCGAGTCAAAAGAATATACATATCAGAGTTACAACCAAAAAGGACTACACAAAAAGCTATAACAAAAGGAGATAGCAGAATAGTTCATGCGGAAGCAGAATAGGCTAAGTCCGAATGTACCTAACCTGAAGCACCTTGGTCTGACCCGAGTATAAAATACACGGGTCAGTCTAGCTAAAAAAAAATCAGTTAGAAAAGCTAAATGATAATGAACATGCAAGATCATAAAGTACCACAAATATCTTTAAAAGAGATTACTCGATCATCTAGAAAAAGATGAATCATAACAAGCCTCATATCATCGGCATCTCAAATAAACAAAGGATATGAATATCCCAAATCAAGCCAAAAAGGCAAATAACAGATACCAACAAAGGTAACACAAGTTTCCACAAGGTAATCGCTATGTATCGAGTGGTTCAAAAGACCTACTCCGAAAGGCGATACTCTAGGGAAATATAAATATTAATGAAACAAAAGATGCACGTGCTCAGTACTGTATAAACAAGGATCCACAAGCCCGAAGGCGACAAACCTAAGTATCTCTCGAGCGGTGACGAAGGACCAACTCCAAAAGCGATACTATAGGGCAACAAACCCGAAGGCAACAAACCCAAGTATCTCTCGAGCGGTAACGATGGACCAACTCCAAAAGCGATACTATAGGGCAACAAATCCGAAGGCAACAAACCCGAAGGCACAAACCCGAAGGCAACAAACCGTAGTGGCGAAGGTACGGAAGCCCAGTACTGGACACCACTAACTGGCAATATGTGTCACAAACTCTCGGAAAGGAACCCGAAAAGTGTTAGCGTGTGTCTCATACCACACGTTCTCACTAAACGGTTTACTAACCGTTAGTCAATTCCACACTCAAAGCAGTACAAAGTTTACCTCATCTCATCGGTAAATCAGACCCAAAGGTCAAAACGATCAAACGAATAGTTTAGGAATTAATTGGAAAGATAAACACATGTATTCCATAATACGTGTTTTACCCAACCATTTAATTACCTTCCCACTTCGTTTGAAGTACAAAAGAGTGTAATTTTACTCAGAAAATAATTTGGAACAATTAGAAATCGTTTGAAAATACTTTGGAATTTGCCTTTGAAATTCTTCTATTATGGAGTAAATAATTTAGTACTTAAAATAATACTAAATAATAATTTCACAAGCCAATTTGTTTGAAAAACACTTTAAAATTCTTTATAAATTCCGTGCACCAAATCTAGAGAGAAAACTCAAGATTCGGAAAAATATCAAAAATGGCGGAAATTATTCTAAGTATAAATAAACGCTGAAAACACGCTGCGAACCCAAGTTCGACAGTAGGTTTGGACCTGAAAACAGAATGCAAATGACATGAAATTTTGTAGGAATATGTTTTGACATTCCTACTCCAATCTGAAAAAAAGATTCACCAAACTACGACTTGAAACGAAGAAACTGCGTTGTTCCGAAGTTGGACTAAAACCACAGTAAACTGCTGTGTAAAAACAGTGCAAAGGTTCAACTTCGACGATTAGTTCGAAGGGGCAAATGAACCCAGATCTTGGTAAAATTTGGTAGAAGCATAGAATTACTTATGCAAACTGAAATGGCCAGTCTATGGAAAAAAAATTCTGAAGCTATAATTGTTGATTACGTATAAAATTTTGCTCTTAATATATGTTATGTCTTGCTGAAAATGGTGCAACTTTGTTTGCCCATATCTTGTGCATCCGGCATCGGATTGCCGTCAAACTTTTTTCAGTTTATAGTATGCTTGTTAGAGTTCATTTTTGCAAAGTTTTGTTGAGTTTCAAGTCCATTTGGACCTTCTTATTTGCTGTAAAAGTTGCAAAACCGAGAGGGTATTTGCACAGAAAATAGTAATAGTGCTCTAATGTCTGAATAGTATTTCGAGCATACCTTTTGCATTTCAAATCGGAGTTTCTAAATTTTAGATGTTCTGAAATCCTTGTGAAATATGCTACAGCTTTTATGTTTTCATTTTTGAATAATTTTGAAGTCTATATTGACAAAAATTGATTTTTTCTTTGCTGGTCCGTGTTAATAACCAGTGCACAATTTTTTTTTCTATATAGTATTTCGATCATAACTTTCACGTTACTGATCGGAATCTTGAAATTCAAGATGTTATGCAATCCCTACGAAATATGCTATAATTTTATGTTTTAAGTTTTATAAGATTTTGTTGTTTACATGGTGAAAAATTGGTGTTTTTACTGTTGGTCTGTCATTGACAGCCGTAATATTTATATATTTGTCTGATTTCGACAATTTCATTTGCATTCTTTTGCACATTTTTATATATGAAATTTGATGCTAATGTTTGATCATTATGTCCAGCAATGGACTAGTCAAGTTAGGATGAGATTTGGATTTAAATTTAATTCAAATTCGATTTAAATTTGAATATCGATTTATGCCGATTAAATTGCAAATTGTTGTCTTTTGAGTTTTAAAGATCCGAATAAATTGCATAAAATCTTCTAAAATCATGGTTTGTATAATAAATGTTTTTATACATTTTTAAAGGTTTTTAAACAATTATTCTTTATTTTCTAGGCTTTCAAAATCATTAAAATTCTTTTAAATGATGAGTTTTCTCTCAAAATCCTTTAGATAAATTTCTAGAAATTGGTTTAAAATCCCATTTTCTCTAGTAAAATATATTATAATTATTTTATTTATTTTAATTACTTTGATTATTTTTCGGACGTATGAGGAAGTAAATTAAACGATTTAGTAAAATTACGAGGTATGGGACTCGTGAATTTACTTTTTCGGTTAATTTCGGACTTGTACGATCGAAACAACTTTTGGGAATTGTTTGAATTCCTCTTTGATGACAGCCACTTCGTGGTATGTTTTTGGTGTATTTAAATATTAATTGGGGCATTATTCCATATCAATTTATTTGGTTGATATATATATAATTCGAGAACTCCTAAATAGGAGTATATTCAATGATGGGCTATGTTGATGGAGATGCTCTTGCCAATGATATGAGGCAAATATTACGATGGAATTTGATGATGATTGATGAATTTATGGTATTTCTTACTTGTCGATGAGATAAGACAAATTTGGCATTTCATACCATTCGCCGATGACATGAGGCGATTTCTTTTTTATGATGATTTAGATGATTTTCATAGTGTGGCATCGACTAGCGGCTAGAAAACCGCTAAGTGAGAACGTGCGGTATGGGATGTACGTTACCACTTTTTGGGTTACTATCCGAGAGTTTCTGACACATTCTAGAAGGACTACCAGTACTTTGAGCCCCGATCAGGCCAAGCAATGTTCGGCTCGATCCCTGTGATGGCGGGGGCTCAGCGGACAACGATTGGAGTGAAAACTCCAATCACTATGATGGCGGGTGTTCGAGATGGATATAAATGATGTCATAGACCGAAACAATTCGATGTGAGGGTTTCGGTCAATAGATGGATATGGTACCATAATGATGATAGTACTGGTAAGTAGCACGTGCAGCATTGCTTCGGCATGCGGGATCTGGCCAATCCGAGGTTTCTTTTGATGATTCATGATGATTTCAATTTTGCCACCTTTTTATGTGTTTTCTATAGCTTTATAGATATGAGAAAGGCATATATGATTTCTTGGTGGATTTTGGTAATTTCGAATTTATGAATTGATACTTGGGATTTTATATGATTTTGGAAGGATGATTATTTAATGAATGATTGTTAGGAGTTTCCCTTATACCCTACTCACTCATTCTCTTATGTTAAACCCAAGTATATACATAGTTTCAAACCACCTGTAGTGACGTGTAGAAGTTATTTGAAATCTACTCTAGTAATTCTTATCTGCTTATGTTTTCCTTTAGGCTATAAGGAGAAAGTTCCCTTTCACCTTATTGTATTTTTTTTTCTAACGATAAGATTCAGTTTGCCTGACCCGTGTGTTTGTCACTCGGGTCAGACCGAGTTGCAGGTTAGGTCGGATATCTATCTTTTGTGCTTGGACCCATTTTGATTTTTGAGGGGCTCATGACTATGGACTTGGCTATATCTTTCGTGTTGTCTCTTTTGTGTCAGCTTATTGTACATATTCTTTTATAGAGACGGAGATGTATGTATATTGTGTGGTTACACGCCACTATGATGTAGGGCATTACATTTGATGTTCGGCTGTATTAGTATATATATTTGTGGCTGCTGTTCTATGATGATTGTTATATTTATTGCATTTTTGTTTCTGAATAGATCCTACAGCCGTGTAGTATCATATTAGTTAAACATTGAGTTTGTCGATCACTTGAGATACACGAAAAAATAAATATGGTAAAAATCGACGTACTTAGTCTTTAGCTAATGCATTACTATTAGGTCGCCCTTAACCAGCCCTATTCTCTGCATTAGTAGACGGAATAACTCATTAATTCTCTTTACTAATGTGGGTCTCGAGGTGGGGTGTCACAGCTTGGTATCAGAGCGAGGATTCAGAACAAAATAAAATAAACGCAAAACAGTGAACACGATGAACCATACATCAAGTACAATACCCTTGTACATCTCATCCCTTAATCGTGGCCAGCCTTGTTATATCCCTATCCTTTTCAATTCCTTTGGGGTAGATAGAAAGGAATATGTCTAGGAATGTTAAATGTTATTCCGTATTATTCCTTAATTACTGCACTTCAATTGCTTTATATATATCTACCCTATGAATGATCTTCTCTCATTTTTATCTTTCAGCTATGTCTGGAAGAGGTAGAGCTCGCCCTTCGGCATCGGGACCGTCCAGTGGTTCACGACCCGAAGGTGTTTATATGACAAATGATCAGATTCGACAGCTTCTTGGGAGCACCCAACCTCCCGCTCCCATTCCATCTTCATCTCCTAGCAAGTCTGTATTTGCACGACTATGCAGTGACTTTACTAATCTTGGAGGCAAGCCATTCAAAGGCTCCGAGTCGGTTCTTGAGGTGCAAGCCTGGCTTCGCACTTGTGAGCGTGTATTCTTACTTATGGAGCTTTCAGATCATCATCGAGTTCTTGTGGCATCCAGTATGCTACAAGAGCGTGCTTTAGATTGATACGAGCTTCTTATCGCTGAGGTGGATGAGACTAACCTCACATGGCAGCAATTGCGAGATAGATTTGAGCTTAAGTTCATACCCGAGTCGGAAAAGGCTCTTCTTACTCGTCGCTTCATCGAGTTGAAGCAGGGCAACTCTTCAGTTTCAGATTACGTTTCTTCCTTTGAGTCCCTCTCTAAGTATGGGTTGGAGTTCATTAGTACCCCATACAAGAAAAATCTTAAGTTCGTATCCGGACTTAAGAAATATTTGAAGAAGTCTTTAATGCTCCAACTCAAGCTTTCTTTTGAAGAGTTAGTTGATGCCGCTCTCCATCTCGAAATAGTTGTGAATGAGAAAGACTGTGATGGCGAGGGTGGTCTTCAGTCTAATCCAAAGAAGAAGAAGTTTCCTTTCCGTAAGCCTAAGTTCTTTCCTTCCAAGAAAAAGAAGCAAGTCGGATCTTCTACTCAATCTCAATCCCCTCCTCAAGCTAAGCCTTTTGCTTGCTACAATTGTGGATCTCCTAACCATCCAGTCCGAGAATGTCCTAAGTCCAAGAGATGTAACCACTGCAAAGCTGAAGGACATTTGGTTTCTGCTTGTCCTGAGAAGAATAAAGGTTCTCGTCCGGGGAATCTCAATGTAGCAACTTCTAGTGATGCGACTAAGTCGAAAGGTACATTTTCTCCCATCTTAGAGGGTTCCATTGTTTTCCATGATCGATCGATTAGAGTGCTCTTCGATACGGGTGCGTCACACTCATTCGTATCGAAGGAACTCGTGGATGCTTGTTCTTTGGATGTTTCTTGCTTGCTTACTTCTTTGAGGATTGCGAATCCCATCGGGGGGTCCGCAACCCTTAGCTTATATTGTGATAATGTTGAGGTTCTTCTTTGTGGATTCTCTTTCCGTGCGAATCTGCACGTGATTCCCTCGCTTGGTTTTGACATGATATTTGGTATGGACTGGCTAGTTCGATACGATGCCAGGATTCTTTGTTCCGATAGAGTCATTTATCTCCGCCATCCAGTAAAAACATTTACCTCGGATCAACTACAGGCAATAGGGGCTTGAGATTACCCAAATATAAGCTAAGGGTTTGGTAAAAGTTGTAGCATATTGATTCTTTTAATTTCATAAAACATCCCTGAAGTTCTTAGACCTTGCCTCGGGTCAGGCAAACTGAATCTTATCGTTAGAAAAAAAAATACGATAAGGTGAAATGGAACTTTCCACTTATAGCCTAAAGGGAAACATAAGCAAATAAGAATTACTAGAGTAGATTTCATATAACTTCTACACGTCACTACAGGTGGTTTGAAACTATGTATATACTTGGGTTTAACATAAGAGAATGAGTGAGTAGGGTATAAGGGAAACTCCTAACAATCATTCATTAAATAATCATCCTTACAAAATCATATAAAATCCAAAGTATCAATTCATAAATTCGAAATTGCCAAGTTTGAGCTCATTCCGATATCATTTATTTTTCTGTTTTATGCCTGGAAGGTGAACCCAGAATGGTTTCAGGCCTGTACAAAGACTCAGTCTTTTGACATAGTAAAACTCATAATCCAAAAATACTCATAAAGTAAAAGTTATTCTACTCGGTCCAAGATTTCCAGTGATATAAAGATCTTCAAAATAGAATTTATGGTTTGAAAGTTATACCCAATTTACTTTCAGCTTTAAACTCAAAAATTATAAAAGAGGACAGAGATGTCCATCAGTTTTTAAACTCATTTTTGAATAACCAAACTGCAAAATTTTCAAAAATGATACAAAGATGATTTCTAGCTTACTGAAAGCACTCTCATTTTCAAAAAGAATGGACTCATTTGGTTTTGTAAATCAAAAGTTATCGCTGTTTTAAAACAGCACTTTTCAATTAAAATTTTCCGACACAAGACATTTTATTGTCAAAATTTTCAAATCATTGGTAAATCCAAACTACATAATTTTAGATCAAAAATCTTTACTCTAAAACATTTATTACATGATCCTTTTTTCTGGAAAGCTAAGACATCTAGAATTACACTATAATACATATAACAAACTTTCAAAATGGTTTACAAATTATTTTTTTCCCAATTAACAAACAAGTCTTTTAAAAGGAGACTCATATTTTAGTTAAGATAATTACTTTCTTATATTAGTAAGAAACAATTATCTATCCAAACTAGACTTTGGAATTACATATTGATTTTTTTGTTTGTAAAGTATCAATTCATAAATTCAAAATTACCAAAATCCACCAAGAAATCATATATGCCTTTCTCATATCTATAAAGCTATAGAAAACACATAAAAAGGTGGAAAAATTGAAATCATCATGAATCATCAAAAGAAACCTCGGATTGGCCAGATCCCGCATGCCGAAGCAATGCTGCACGTGCTACTTACCAGTACTACCATCATTATGGTACCATATCCATCTATTGACCGAAACCCTCACATCGAATTGTTTCGGTCTATGACGTCATTTATATCCATCCCGAACACCCGCCATCATAGTGATTGGAGTTTTCACTCCAATCGGTGTCCGCTGAGCCCCCGCCATCACAGTGATCGAGCCAAACATTGCTTGGCCCGATCGGGACTCAAAGTACTGGTAGTCCTTCTAGAATGTATCAGAAACTCACGGATAGTAACCCAAAAAGTGGTAACGTACGTCCCATACCGCACATTCTCACTTAGCGGTTTTCTAGCCGCTAGTCGATGCCACACTATGAAAATCATCTAAATCATCATAAAAAAGAAATCGCCTCATGTCATCGGCGAATTGTATGAAATGCCAAACTTGTCTTATCTCATCGAAAAGTAAGAAATACCATAAATTCTTCAATCATCATCAAATTCCATCGTAATATTTGCCTCATATCATTGGCAAGAGCATCTCCATCAACATAGCCCATCATTGAATATACTCCTATTTAGGAGTTCTCGGATTATATATGTATATCAACCAAATAAATTGATATGGAATAATGCCCCCAATTAAGATTTAAATACATCAAAAACATACCACGAAGTGGCTGTCATCAAAGAGGAATTCAAACAATTCCCAAAAGTTGTTTCAATCGTACAAGTCCGAAATTAACCGATAAAGTAAATTCACGAGTCTCATACCTCGTAATTTTACTAAATCGTTTAATTTACTTCCTCATACGTCCGAAAAAGAATCAAAGTAATTAAAATAAATAAAATTAATTATAATACATTTTACTAGAGAAAATGGGATTTTAAACCAATTTCTAGAAATTTATCTAAAGGATTTTGAGAGAAAACTCATCATTTAAAAGAATTTTAATGATTTTGAAAGCCTAGAAAATAAAGAATAGTTGTTTAAAAACCTTTAAAAGTGTATAAAAACATTTATTATACAAACCATGATTTTAGAAGATTTTATGCAATTTATTCGGATTTTTAAAACTCAAAAGACAACAATTTGCAATTTAATCGGCATAAATCGATATTCAAATTTAAATCGAATTTGAATTAAATTTAAATCCAAATCTCATCCTAACTTGACTAGTCCATTGCTGGACATAATGATCAAACATTAGCATCAAATTTCATATATAAAAATGAGCAAAAGAATGCAAATGAAATTGTCGAAATCGGACAAATATATAAATATTGCGGCTGTCAATGACAGACCAACAGTAAAAACACCAATTTTTCACCATGTAAACAACAAAATCATATAAAACTTAAAACATAAAAGTTGTATCATATTTCCTAGGGATTCCAGAAAATTTTGAATTTCAAGATTCCGACCAGTAACGTGAAAGTTATGATCGAAATACTATATAGAAGAAAAATTGTGCACTGGTTATTAACACGGCCCAGCAAAGAAAAAATCAAATTTTGTCAATGTAGACTTCAAAATTATTCAAAACTGAAAACATAAACTTGTGGCATATTTCACAAGGATTTTAGAACATCTAAAATTTTGAAATTCTGATTTGAAACGCAAAATTTATGCTGGAAATACTATTCAGACATTAGAGCACTATTACTATTTTCTGTGCAAATATCCTCTCGGTTTTGCAACTTTTACAGCAAATAAGAAGGTCCAAATGGACTTAAAACTCAACAAAACTTTGCAGAAATGAACTCTAACAAGTATACTATAAAGTGAAAAAAGTTTGACGGCAATCCGATGCCGGATGCACAAGATATGGGCAAACAAAGTTGCACCATTTTCAGCAAGACATAACATATATTAAGAGCAAAATTTTATACGTAATCAACCATTATAGCTTCAGATTTTTTTTCCATAGACTGGCCATTTCAGTTTGCATAAGTTTTAACTTACCGTAAGAAGGCAAAAGATGCTAAATTTCCTTGCAAGATGAAGCCTTTCAGCGAAGATTTGAGCCTAGAGAACCTGTAGAAGCTGAAATAGAAGCATGCAAGAAGGAAAAACATCAAAACCCAACTTACAGTAAGTGAACCATAGATTTCTCATGAATTAGAGATTATTGAGGTAGAAGATTACCTTGATTTATGTTTTTAACCAGAGAAACTTTAGATTTTGCGAATTTAATTAGAAAATTAACAAGAAATTAGAATGGAGGCCATTATTCCTGTTTCTAGAAGCTTTCTTTACTTTTGAGAAGATGAGAAGAAGGAGTATGAAGTGTCTATACGTACTTCTCCTTTCTTCAGATGCTTCTCAAGTGGGTTTGGGTTTGGATTCAAACCATTGGCCCAAATTAATTACTTAGCCTAAATAATGAAGTTCATTTTTTTTCCATCTTTCTCAATTTTCATCCTTTTTAAACGAAATAAATTGCGTTGCGATCGTTGCAACGTCTAGAATTTATTAAGATGACAAAATCATCATATTTCAACAATTTTAAATGTTATTTTATCAATAAACTCTTATTTTTAACAAGTTTACATTATTTAAAGAAATAATGCAAATTTGACATATTTTAGTTACATAAAATACATTTTCCATCCAATAAAGTGTAAATAATTATTTTAACATCCCTAAAACATAATAATACCATTACTAAAAATATTTATTGTAATTAATTAATTAATAACCATTTTCCTTTGTATTATTAATAAAGAAAAAGCAATTTTGGCAATAAATTGCAATACCACCAAATTTTACATGTTAATTGAATGTAGTCGCACAACTCCACTCAAAAATTCATGAAATAAAGTAATAACTTTATTTCCACACATGTTTATCTTTTTTATTCACAATAAAAATATTTCTTCTTCATTTTAGAATTTATTTCAACCATTTTAAATTGAAATAAATCTCATGTCCTCACGATGAAACACAATCAATTACATTTCCCCAAGATTTTATCCAACAATATTGTTTATATCAACTAAACAATATATTTCAAAATTTTCTTCCAGTTAAATCAATAAATCCAATATTAAATCATAATTATCATTATAATTTAATATTAGCGGTAATCTCCAACCAGGGTTGTTACAGACTCCCCCCCTTAACAAAATTGCGTCCACGCAATTTCTAGGGGAAAAACCGTAACATTTATGACGATTCAACTAAAAGAAACAAGAAATAGCTTGAGATAATAAATTCTCACCGTCACTGGAAGAAGAAAGAAAGCCGGGAAAAGATCGCTCGATAGATTCTCTAGTTTCCCAAGCACAATCATTGGGGTTTTCTGTCCATTGAATCTTTACAAGAGGTATGTTCTTGCTTCGATGGCGTCTCACCTCCGAATCAAGCACGCGAATAGGCTGCTGAACAGTAGATAGACTCGGTGAGATCTCAAGCTTAAGCTGTTCGGATGGATCAACGACGGAATCATAGTCTCGAATGCACTTCCGAAGCTGAGAGACGTGGAAGACGTCATGAATACCAGATAAATGAGACGGAAGAGTCACTCGATAAGCAACTGGACCGATGCGCTCGGTAATCGGAAATGGTCCTATAAAACGAGGAGCCAATTTCCCTGTAGAGCTAAAGCGCATCACCCCCTTTAAAGGAGATACTCGAATGAACACAAGATCACCGACAGCGAATTCAAGAGGCTTCCTACGGTTGTCCGCGTAGGATTTCTGGCGATTCTGTGCCTCTTTCATCCTCTGTCTAATAAGCGATATCTTTTCTGAAGAATCACGAACTGAGTCTGGACCGAGTATAAACTTCTCGCCAGATTCTAGCCAAAAAGATAGAGATCGGCACGGTCTTCCGTACAGTGCCTCGAAGGGAGCCATACCAATACTGGATTGATAGCTGTTATTGTAGGAGAACTCTACCAATGGTAGATGATCCTCCCAAGAACCACTGAAATCAAGAATGCATGCACGTAGAAGGTCTTCAAGAATACGATTCACTCTCTCAGTCTGTCCATCAGATTGGGGATGATAAGCTGTAGAAAAATTCAGCTTTGTTCCCAAAGCTTGTTGAAAACTGGTCCAGAAATGGCTGGTAAACAAAGGATCACGATTACATACGATCGAAGAAGGAACGCCATGTAATCGTACGATTTCCTTAATATAAAGCTTTGCCAACGTAAGAGCATTCCTGTTAGATTTAATAGGAACAAAATGTGCAGACTTTGTGAGGCGGTCTACGATAACCCAAATGCTAGAATGACCTGACCTCGAACGAGGTAAGCCGTCAACAAAGTCCATCGATACCTGATCCCACTTCCACTGTGGGACCTTTAAAGGCTGAAGAAGACCAGATGGCCGTTGATGCTCCGCCTTAACAAGCTGACAGGTCATGCAATTGCTTACATAACTTGCAATATCACGTTCATGCCTTCCTAATAGTAAAGGCGATGCATATCCGCGTACATCTTACTGCTACCCGGATGGATAGTATACTTAGAGCGATGACAATCATCAAGTATGTCATGCCTAAGTGCTGAATCAGATGGAACAACTATACGGTTCCTCAGACGAAGGCAACCATGAGAATCAATCGAATAATCCCGCAACTCCTCATCACGGGACTCAGATGAGCAAGACTAAATGAGGCGCATAATATAAGCATCACGTCTCTGGCCCTCAGAGATAAGATCAAGAAGAGAAGGTCGAGCCACCATACTGAATAATAAGACCGGTGAATCAGATGACGGTGCTCGATCACGAATGTCGAAGCTGGATAAGGTCTCAGGAACATCCCATTCGGCTAACATCATGGAAACAACTGCCGAATGCTTGCGGCTAAGCGCATCAGCTACACGATTACCCTTCCCTGGGGTATACTCGATATCGAAATCATATGAGGCGAGGAACTCTAACCATCGTTGTTGCCTCATATTCAATTCCTTCTGCGAAAAGAGGTACTCGAGAGACTTATGATCGGTATAAAGGACAAAATGCTCACCAAGGAGATAATGACGCCATATCTTCAAGGCGAAGACGATGGCTGCAAGCTCTAAATCATGGGTCGCGTACCGAACCTCGTTCGGACGTAATTGCCTTGAAGCATAGGCAACAACCCGATCCTTCTGCATAAGAACCGCACCAAGCCCACTGTGGCTTGCATCAGTATAAACAATGAGATCTTGGTTCCCTTCAGGAACCACAAGCACATGAGCATGTGCGAGAAGCTCCTTCAATCGCTGGAAGGCAGCCTCACACTTGTCGGACCAGATAAAACGAACACCCTTCCTAGTGAGGTTTGTAAGAGGAAGCACGATGCAAGAGAAATCCTTAATGAAACGGCGATAATAACCCGCTAAACCCAGAAAGCTACGAATCGCATTAACATTCTCAGGCCTCTTCCAATTCTGAATAGCTTCGATCTTAGAAGGATCAACGGAAATACCTTCTGAAGATACAACATGGCCTAAGAACTTCACTTGCTTTTCCCAAAAGTGACACTTAGAAAGTTTTGCTTTGAGTTGGTACTTTCGGAGAGTACTCAAAACAATTCTAAGATGTCGAGCATGGTCCTCTTCGGACTTGGAATATACTAAGATATCATAGATGAATACAAGCACAAATTTATCGAGATATTCCCGGAATACCCTATTCATAAGATCGACAAAGTAGGCAGGTGCATTCGTCAATCCGAACGGCATGACAAGCCACTCATAAGAACCATAGCGAGTGCGGAATGCGGTGAGAGGGATACTATCCTCCGCAACTCGGAGCTGATGAAAACCAGTGGCAAGGTCTAACTGTGAAAAGAACTTAGCACCACTTAACTGATCGAACATGTCGTCGATCATTGGTAAAGGGTAACGATTCTTGATGGTTAACTCATTAAGCTTGCGATAGTCGACGCAAAGCCTAAGAGTCCGTCGGACTTCTTCACGAATACTACTGCGGCCCCCCACGGTGAAAAGCTATATCGAATGAAGTGCTTAGCTTCGAGCTCGAGGAGTTGCTTCTTAAGTTCCTCGTTCTCCTTAGTAGACATCCTCGTGGGAGGATGACTAACTGGTTGCGCACCAGGGATGAGGTCAATACGAAACTCTATGGCCCGCTTGGGTGGCAATCCCGAAACAGGCTCAAAAATATCAGCGAATTTACAAATGATCGGAATTCGAGACACATCATCCTCATCGTCTCGAGAATCAAGAGCATATAAGGATGCTACGGAATCACAATCGGTATCCCGAAGCATAAGAGATAACTACGAAGGAGAGTCTGGATGGCGGAGATAAATGACTCTATCGGAACAAAGAATCCTGGCATCGTATAGAACTAGCCAGTCCATACCAAATATCATGTCAAAACCAAGCGAGGGAATCACGTTCAGATTCGCACGGAAAGAGAATCCACAAAGAAGGACCTCAACATTATCACAATATAAGCTTAGGGTTGCGGACCCCCCGATGGGATTCGCAATCCTCAAAGAAGTAAGCAAGAAAGAAACATCCAAAGAACAAGCATCCACGAGTTCCTTCGATACGAATGAGTGTGAAGCACCCGTATCGAAGCAATGGAACCCTCTAAGATGGGAAAAAATGTACCTTGCGACTTAGTCGCATCACTAGAAGTTGCTACATTGAGATTCCCCGGACGAGAACCTTTATTCTTCTTAGGACAAGTAGAAACCAAATGTCCTTCAGCTTTGCAGTGGTTACATCTCTTGGGCTTAGGACATTCTCGGACTGGATGGTTAGGAGATCCACAATTGTAGCAAGCAAAAGGCTTAGCTTGAGGAGGGGCTTGAGATTGAGTAGAAGATCCGACTTGCTTCTTTTTCTTGGAGGGAAAGAACTTAGGCTTACGGAAAGGAAACTTCTTCTTCTTTGGATTAGACTGAAGACCACCCTCGCCATCACTGTCTTTCTCATTCTCAACTGTCTTGAGATGGAGAGCGGCATCAACTAACTCTTCAAAAGAAAGCTTGAGTTGGAGCATTAAAGACTTCTTCAAATATTTCTTAAGTTCAGATACGAACTTAAGATTTTTCTTGTATGGGGTACTAATGAACTCCAACCCATACTTAGAGAGGGACTCAAAGGAAGAAACATAATCTGAAACTGAAGAGTTGCCCTGCTTCAACTCGATGAAGCGACGAGTAAGAAGAGCCTTTTCCGACTCGGGTACGAACTTAAGCTCAAATCTATCTCGGAATTGCTGCCATGTGAGGTTAGTCTCATCCAACTCAGCGATAAGAAGCTCGTACCAATCTAAAGAACGCTCTTGTAGCATACTAGATGCCACAAGAACTCGATGATGATCTGAAAGCTCCATACGTAAGAATACACGCTCACAAGTGCGAAGCCAGGCTTGCACCTCAAGAACCGACTCGGAGCCTTTGAATGGCTTGCCTCCAAGATTAGTAAAGTTACTGCATAGTCGTGCAAATACAGACTTGCGAGGAGATGAAGATGGCATAGGAGCGGGAGGTTGGGTGCTCCCAAGAAGCTCTCGAATCTGATCAGTAGTCATATAAACACCTTCGGGTCGTGAACCACTGGACGGTCCCGATGCTGAAGGGCGAGCTCTACCTCTTCCAGACATAGCTGAAAGATAAAAATGAGAGAAGATCATTCATAGGGTAGATATATATAAAGCAATTGAAATGCAGTAACTAAGGAATACTACAGAATAACATTTAACATTCCTAGACATATTCCTTTCTATCTACCCCAAAGGAATTGAAAAGGATAGGGATATAACAAGGCTGGCCACGATTAAGGGATGAGATGTACAAGGGTATTGTACTTGATGTACGGTTCATCGTGTTCACTGTTCTGCGTTTATTTCATTTTTTTCTGAATCCTCGCTCTGAACGTTATATCCCTATTGAATATAACAAAATGCAAGTAATTTTAACATATTTTAGTTACATAAAATATTTGATTATGATCTAATATTAGCGGTAATCTCCAACCAGGGTTGTTACAAATACAAGTCACACATGAAGGCACTAGAAAAAATAAAAAATAATGATATCTGTGTTAACTAATCAATTTCAACCTTTTAGAATGAAATGAAATGAATTCATTTCTAATATGTGTTCTAGATTTCAGGATATATTACATGCATTAATATCATTAGGAAATAATGTTATTAAAGAGGACCTAGTCAGAAAGATATCAAATTCACTTTCTAATGAATGGGATCAGAAGACTCTGGCAATCGAAGAAGCCAATGATATTAGTACTATGAAAATATAAGATTTAACTGGTAACCTAGTATCCTATGAAGTACAGTTGTAGGTTAGAAAATGGAATCAAGCAAATGAGAAGAAATCACTAGCACACAATGCTACAAACAACAAGAATTCACCAAATGATGATGATAATGACGAAATCGATTTCATGACCAAGAATTTCAAGAAATTCTTAAAATATAAGAAGAAGAACAAACTTAAAAAAACTAACAACTATACTGGAAATGTTGTTAAGTGTTTCGAATGTGATAAAATCGATTATTTGAAAAGAAATTGTCCAAACCTAAAGAAGTCAAAGTGCTCTTCAAATACTTTCAATGAGAAGAGGAAATAGGCTTTCAATGCAACATGGGATAATTCAGATACATCATTAGGTAATGTTGTTTCAGAAATTGGAAATGCTAACATGCGCTACATGGCAAATGAGGATCAGCCATGGAATTTTAATGAAGAAATTATGAATGTTTTAAATGATATGTATAAGGGATATAAATGTTTAGAAAATAGTATAAGATTAGTTTAGTAGAGGTAGATAGATTACAAATGTTTAACAAAATGTTAATTAAAGAAAAACAATGTCTAGAAGATGAAATTGAAAAACCTAATGGACACAATGATTTAAAAGTTAAGAATTTTGAAAAATTAAAAGTGATAATGAATCCTTAAGATAAGAAAATCTTTCAATAAAGTCAGAGTTCAATGATTTAAATGACAAAATAACATCTCTGGACAATGTTATTTACTGTAATAAGGATTTTGATAAAATGAAAAACAATGTTGATAAATTTGGCAAAGGGAAGGATAATCTAGAAAATTTATTATCTGCGCCTAAACCTACTAATAATAAACATGGACATGGATACACCCTAAGTCCAAATCAAAGAAAAATAGTACTCAAAGTACTAAATTTGTTAATGGTACCAAGTTCAAACCAAAACCTAGAAAATTAAAATCCATAAATAAGTTCATTAATTTATGGATCCTTAGAAGGTTTGATAATAATGAGAGAAAAAAATATTGATAATTTTATTAATAAAGTTCATTTATGTGATGATTGTATTTTGAAAGAGCATTCAAACTCTTTATGGGTTTGGGATCCTGAAACTTAACCCTATGGACCCCAAAATAAAATAGGATACTAATGTGTATATTTTATATTTTTTAGATACCAAAAATGGATAACAAATAGTGGATGTTCAAAGCATATGACAAGAAATCCATAGATGCCGAGCGACATTATACACAAAGATGGTAGAATTGTGAAGGATATGTTATTGGCATTGCCAACTTCGGTAATTCTAAAACTCTCTTTAAATATTTTACTTGATAAATTTTAAACTTATTTCGTGCTTTGTATTCATTTTGATTCCCCTTAGGAGTTCTATTTATATATATATATATATACATATACATACATACATATATATATATATATATATTTGCATCTCTATATATAAAACTTCATACATATAGTCTAGTTGTGCTTAAACGATTCTTTTTTACCCATTTTTATTGATGACAAACGAGAGGAAAGTATATTTTATATAATAGGAAAAATGATAAGAGTAATGCATTGAGTTAGAGTAAAATATAAAAATATTATATTTTATCTCTCAAATAGTTATATGGTTGTCATTATAAAAAATGGAGAGATTATTATTAATACCCTAAGTGTTTATTTTGACGAACAGCCATATAAATATTACCACTAGCATATCTCAAAGTTGTGCATTACTTTTAGATATATTATAGATACATTTTACAAATATAAATAAAAAATCAGTGGAAGCAAATGAATTCCATATATGAAGTTTGATCAGAGCGAATGGAAGAAAAAAACTGATTGAAGAAAATGAACTGCAAATGTTGTAACAATAAAGATATTTGAAGTAATGAGTAGTTTCTTTAATCTTAGAATTCCTTTTATAGGTCCCATGACAATTATACTTGAAGATCACCGCCCATTGACCTCAATCTAATAAAAAATTATCCACAAATATGAAGTACTTTGAAATCTTAAAATCATCGCCATATCCTCCCAAGTATGCCAACATATCCACATGTATGTCGACATATCGCCCCTAAGTATGTTGACGTATCGATCGTTTTTCTGTTTTTTAAAATTCAAATAGAAGGATTTTGCCTCCACCCCTTCACTAATAAGCATATCCTCTCAACCGCTATATAATGGCTCTTGAGAAAGAAATTTACAACACAACATTTTCATTTTCTCTTACTCTTTTGTTTTCTTACTTTAGTGAGAAAGATCCATTACATACTCTTCCACTCTCTTTGAAAATCCATACTCTTTCACTTCAATTCTTCAAGGATTTGAAAACCACATAAGGTCA
Source organism: Allium cepa (assembly GCA_030765085.1). Lineage (NCBI taxonomy): Eukaryota > Viridiplantae > Streptophyta > Magnoliopsida > Asparagales > Amaryllidaceae > Allium > Allium cepa. Next base: position 734,791,321 of record CM060943.1, read on the forward strand.
GAGAATTTGTACTTGAATTCATATCATTTCTCTCCAATCTCTTCCTATTCCTCAAAGAGTTCAAAGATATATTGCTATTGAAGGTCTATACGATCATTATATTGAATCTGTAATAATTTGATTGAAGATACAACTACCTGCCATACTCTGCTATTGGTTGTAGAGAGAAGAAGGTGTTCTTGTAGCCTGTGAAATCAAGAGGGTGATCTTATAGCTCGATAAATCAAGAGATTGCATCATATATCATGTGAAATCAAGATTGTAAAGGTGTTTCTTACCACCCATGGAAAGCAAGTGGTGATAATAAAATTTTATATGGTGTAGTGTAGGATAGATGTAGAATTGGTCAATCCAAACCGGTATAAAAATTCCTGGTGATATTTTTTTAATACATCTTACTTTACTGCTTGCTTATTATGTGATTATTTTTTTATGTTTGCAATTTGAGTAGAATAAATTTTAAATTCATAGGTTATTTCAAATTATTGTAATACATACTTTAATTCCTCTAGTGTGTAAATAGCCTTAAAATCTATTATGTATTGTGTTATAGACAATAAATTTTCCTGTAGATTCCTTTGGTGTGATCCAAATAGGTACCTCATGAGCAAGTTTTACATGCAGCCATTTGAGTATAACAACCATCACATGACAGGTAGGGGTAAGAGATATTGCTTCGTCATAGATCACTATATAAGAACCTCCTATCATGCTAATTGTAGGGATCGAACTTGAAACATCTAACATACTTATTGAACGCCTTAATCAATATCACTCTGATGCCAATGAAGGACTAGGCCAATCAAAAGTAGGTTAAATGGGAAATTTAAAAAAAAGTCATTTTGCTCTTAGTTAAGTCTATCAAGCCTAAATGGACTTTAGAGCCAATCTAATAATTAAAAAAAAATCTTTATTTTATTAATATACATATATATAGTTTTTTTAAGTTTTAGTCTACAAATGTTCAAATACACTTATTTGTGTGAAGCGCACGTGCTACAGGTAAGAAACATATATAGTTAATGTGATCATACGTAGATGCTAGGATATACACAACGACAGACCTATTTCCCCTTTACATATGCCTTTGGTGTCCAAGATTGATTTACAATTATTTGTATATAATAAATGTGTAGAAGTATGTATGTGTGTGCATTGAAAAACATATTAGCCAATATTATATATTCTAAAGTCCAAAATTAATAATAGCGAATTTGGTTTCAATTTAAGAAACGTTTAATATAAATATTAGATTTATTACAGAAGATCCATCTTGTGGCTTTGAATCCAAGCAACACATGTATATTACTATATATACAAATTACAACTGATGTATCAGCTTTAATAAAGATTATTTATATGTAAACATTTGTAATTATACACACACATACATATATTAGAATTCAAAGTTAACATTTAAATTAAGCTTTCAGTTTAGAAAGAAAACTAAAATTTATGATTTCAAACGAAATTTTAAAATTAGAAAAGAGATAAAAGATCCGTAATTTACACAAAAGTCCATTCATGAATTTTAGATCAAAAGAAAAAAAATCCTTTTTCATAAAAAATATTTAATACATTCATATTCAAAATATCAATCATATAACAAAAGAAATTAATTGTCAAGATGAAATTTAATTAATTAACATGAATAGTTTATTTACATCTGTATACATATGAATATTATGATATTATAAAATAGATCTCAATCAAAAATTAATTTTTTTCATTAATAAAATTTTCCAGTACAATAGAATTTTTTTTGACAAATTATACATATGTAAATTCGTGAAAATAACATTAAAATCTATATAATGCCGAGAATAACAACAAATTAACAAAGGAGAAACAGAGTTTTAATCATATCAATAATAATGAACATATTTTGAACAGAGCAAAAGTAGATCTGAATTAAATCAACATAATTGATATACTTTCAGCAAAGTTTAGCGTAAATGAATTTGAATTACTTTTTGCAAGATGAACCATAAAAACCGTATAAATCATGTGGAATCTAAAAATATCAAATAACATAAATAAATTAAATCAGATTATTACCTAGAAATGTTGCCAAAAATCACAACTTGAAACGATGAATCGATGCTTCTAGACTCAGGTGAATCAATCTTCGAATTTTGTAGGAATTAAGATCGAAATCACCTTATGCTTTTTATTTTATTTTATTTTTGGTTCTGAATTTTTTTCTAGGCCACCATTAAAATTTGGCTAGAAAATAATAGGAGGAAGAGAGAAATTACGAAATGAAAAATCTTATAAAGGAGTCAATAAAATATTATTAAATAGGGGGTGACTTGTCTTCCTTTACTTACCTCTTAGCTTTTTGATTTAAAACTCAGAAACTCCTCCTCTCCCCCTTTTGTTGGTCGACCATAGAATGAGGGGAATGGGCCTTAATTTATTAGAAACTCAATTAGTATTTATTCCATTTAAATCCAATTTGAATGTTGTACCAATATGTTATATCGATATGCGTATACATATGCATTATATTAAATACTAACGGTATTCAAACATCAAATAGAATTTAATAATTAATATTTCACAAATATTAGTTAATATGATTGGTTACAATGATTATAAATTAATCGTGTGGTTTAGTTGTAGTTACCATCAACTCTGATATGCGACCCAAATGTGTCAATTCAGTAAGCGATTAGTTCCAAATGATTCGAATATTAACCTTCACAAATCACCTTTACTGGTGGTGTGACATCGCCATTTTTTTTGAATTTATCGCTTACACATCTTTTCAGTAAAATTCAATTTTACTTATTATAAGCTGCACCCGGTAGTAACAATTTTTTGCACCAATTCTCTTCATTAGCACAATTTGACATTAGCATTTATGTAATTTCATTTTAGTCAAAATTTAAACATCATCCACATTCAACTTAGTTAGTCCATAAGCAAAGCCCTTAGTTCAATAATAGATATTATTATTAACTGTACTAATTTGACCAGAGATTTTGACTTTGAGTATATTTTAGTTGACCGTGATACTAGTACCATCTAACTTAGGAGATGGATTCTATATTGAATAGCGACTCACTCCAATGCTTCAACTCAGACCCAACTATAGTTGTTGAATAGATGTTATTCCATGATCTAACTATAATTAAAGTGAAGTGTAAGCATTAAAGCACAACAGTAGTTCTCAAGTCGAGATAATTTGTAACATCGTCACTTTGAGATTCTTTATTTGACCATAGTTATATTAACCAATGGAGAACTCTCAAGTGAGCCATTTCGTTGTTATACAATAACTATAAGTACGTAATACCTTGGTGCCCCAGCAGCGATGAGTAATACACCATCTAATATTTGGAGAGGGTTATGTATTCTAGTGTCAATGTATGAATCGATCTCCTTTCCCGAATCATCTCGACTAGTAATATGTTATTTTGATGTGAAAATTTTCTCATGATTACAACACATTGTAATTACTATCACTAAACATATAATTTAAAGATTTTCTATTTAATATACTTAAATTATATGGCTAACTAACATATCACAATATGTTGAGTATATATAATAGAAAGACAAACACCTTTTATTTTGAATGAAATTTTATTACGGCGAAAAACTTATAATAAATTCTAGAATTACCCCCAGGACATATCCATAACTTCATCAACTTTAGATCCTACGTTAGTGATTAACTTATGACTTTTCAATGTGAGTCTAGTATTTTGGCCTTTTGGAGAGGCAGGGATTTGAGGATGAGGAAATTAAGAAGTTGAATAGCCTATAGTCATACGACATGGTCATATAAGTTATCATATATCCAAAGGCACAATGAGTGCTGTGAGATGGATCAATGGTTGCTATGTTTGCTATGGATGTCATGTAATGTAGGTACTATCAATGTTAGTAACGTAGAAACCCCTATATTGTAATTTCGCTTGTTGTACTCCCCATAATGATAGTATAGCATATATCGCTATTATGTGCAAACTTGTTAGATGTAGGGACATGACATGTATGATTCTTCAAATCGGTTGTTCCTTTTACTATATAGACTCTTAGAGTATTTTGAGATATAAATATCGCATACAAGACCGATGCCACACCCAAGGTTTTATGCGTTGATTCTTATTATCTTGGGTACTCCTAAATAATTAGACTGGATAGCAGATTTGATATTAGTGCATGAAGCTATTTAGAGGACGAATGAGAGGCTAGCACTTACCTATACTTTCACTTTGAGCTTATCATTATTTTTATGTGTAGCACTGTAAAACTTTTATCGGTGCTTAACTAGTATTAGAGACGATATTGCAATTTATTTTGACGATGTACAAATTCTATTGATGTTGTATAACTGTTGTGAACCTATTACTCTTATGCCTTCCATGGTTTAATTTTCTTATGCATATCTACCTCACCTGTTTTATATCTATATTGGTTATTATATTTTATCTTATTCACTATGAGATATGACAGAGTTAGGAGTATACCCTAGGGGCAATTCTATAACTTATTGTAAATGACTTAACTCTGTAATCAATTCTCATTCGTAATAAAGGTGTTTTCCTTTTTGTTATATATTTGTTATAAATAACTATTATTTAACTAAAATATATTGAAAAAAAATCCATAAATGGTGTGTTTTTCATAGTAGTTACAAATAGTTGTAATCATGAGCATTTTGTTATAATATAATAAACACATTATTTTAAATATTCCTAGTCGAGATGTGTCGAGACAGGATATCGATGCATCCATTGAATCTAGAGCACTTAAGCACTTCAAATGTTGGACAGTATATTACTCATGACTGTGGGGAGCATTAAGGTGTTACGTACTCATAGTTATTGGATAAATATGGAATGACTCACTTGATAGTTTCTATTGGTTAATATAACTAGGTCAAATAAAAAATATCAATATGACTAATTTACACAGTTCTCTCAACTTGAGAATACTGTTGACCTTCAATACGAATGCACCAGTTTGATTATAGTCAAATCATGACACGATGCTCATTGAGTGACTATATTTAGAAGTACTGGAAGTAAAACACTTTTCAAGAGGAGATTCTTCTCCTCAGTTATATGAGGTTAGTATCACAAGTCAACTCAAAGTCAAAATCTCTGGCTAGATTATTCAGTATTATTAAACCAAGGAATTTGTGTTTGGGCTATAGAGTTGAATATGGGCGAGATTGGAATTTTGACCATTAAAAATTCCATAAGTCTAAAGTGATATAGTATCGATGAAGAAAATTGGTGTAAATTATAGTTACAATAGGGTAATGCTTAACAAAGTAAACTTGGAATTTACCAAAAAAGTAAGTGATAAATTTAGACAAAATGTCACACCACCTACTAAGTGATGTATGAACGTTAATATTCAAATAGTTTGATATTAATTGCTGACTAAACATACATATAAAGAGTCACACAACTGAAACATCGAATTCTTTGATCGCATGATTTAATTAATCTATAATTGTTATAAATTAATTAAATTAATTTTTATTTGATGAACAATATTAATAAATATATTTATAATATTTATAAATATATTAATCGATATAAATATATTAATCGATATACGATATCGATACATGTTTAAATTGGCTTTAAATGCAATACAATTTGTTCAGGCTTTAAATGGGTTCAAAGCCCATATATAGGCATGTGTATTTTGGCCATGAATGACCAGTAGGGGCGGATATTTAATGGGTAATAGGATAGGGTTTTGATTGGGTTAGAGGAAAAGAACATGTAAGAAAGAAAAATGGATCTTGATCCTAACTTATCTCTCTTGTCTCGTTTATATAAATACATCATATCCTCATTCTTCTACCAATTTTTGAGGCCTCCAGCCTCTATATTGCTGTTCAAAATTTATCCTCCTCTTTCCTGCATTTTCAGGTTCAAATTAAATAAAATAAACATTATTTGATGGCCGGCGGTCTTCAGTTCGGGAGCTAGCACCTTGATGAATTGGAATCTTGTTTAAGGAGTCTATATCTTCATTTCGATGTGTACTAGCAGGCTTTGGAGATATGGTAATTTTTTGATCTACAATTATATATCAATGCGTAGATAATTTATATATCATATATTACTTTGTTAGTTAGGTGATGATTCTAGTATATCGACATATCATCACATTCAGAATGGTTGTTTGTTTATATATTTGTATATAGAAAAATTGACTTGTATATACCCTTGATGCTCACAGCCCAAAATAAAAGAAATTGATTTTTTAATTTTAATTTAATATACATTATTTAAAGAGGAAATTAGCCACAAGGGCCTCTTTAGCCAGTGCAATTAGTTTCTAGGACACACAACTGAAATAATTACCTTTAAGGACAAAATGCAAAATAATTAGTTTCTAAGGCCTAAAAACCTATGAAAATATATCCTTGAAAGTAATTGGAATGCTGACTTTGTCCTTAAAAGTAATTATTCTGCCGACTTTGGCCTTGAAATTAATTTATGTGGGTGTGTTCCTAGAAACTAACTGGACTACAAAGTATGTCCTTCTAGTGAAATGCCCCTTATTTAAATTATACTAGCTTTAAAATTTACATATTAAATGTTATACTACATAAAAAATTGTTTTATAATTTTATAAACATAATATCATACTTATAGACTCTCGGCATAAATTAAATAATTTATCCACGCGTTATTTCAAAATTATTTAAGTCAATTAATTAATAAATTAATAACATCAAGTTATATATATACACACACACACATACTATAAAATATGTGTCACATTTTATAAGACTAAATTTGTACTTAACATACTTTTGACAAAAATGAAAAATAATTTTTTTCATACATTTTAAGTTTTTAAATACTTGCAAAAATAAAATTTCAATATAAAATTTATTTTTAAATTATGGAAAAAATTATTTTATATAATTTTTAATTTATTTATATACGAAAATTTACTTTTTAAATATTTAAAATTTAAAAATCCAACTTTTGCCATAAGCATTATAATAGGTATATATATTTATTTTATATGTATTTCATTTAGGTATATTAAACTATTTATAAGATATTTATATGTGTATATAATATATTATATAATATAGACATTTATTTTACTATAAAAAATCGATTTTGATTCAAATTTTCTAGCATAACAAAAAAATAAAATTCAATAAAAATTTAAATGATTTTAAATATACATATACATAATTAGATATATATTATAAATTCTGCATATGTAGATTTAAATAATTTCAAAATCATACATACATATATATATATATGTACACACACACACACACAATATTTTGTATACATAAATTGAAGTATATAAACATACATTTGGACAATATATATGTATTCTACTGAGGTTAACATGTCTATTGTAGTGTAAATCCCAGCACTTATACACGGCCACGTCAAACCTTACACGGATTGCTACGTTACACATGCACACACACATATGTGTATATGATACATACATACATACATACATATATATATATATATATATATAAAATACTAACTACATAATATAAACTATATTATAAATATAAATAAAATAATGATTTTATATAAAAGAAATTTTGAAATATTCTAATAAATTAGGCCTCATACGCCTAAAAAAGATCCAAAATGACAATATTTTTGAAATTCACTCATTACTTCCACCATGGGCTAGCCCAGTTTCAACAATGGTATCGGAGCCCAATAGTTTAGGTGGTCAAAATTAATCATGTTAGGATTAACTATTTAAGCTCACAACAAAAATAATAGGGTGTCTGGAAAGGAAGTATCAAAGGATTGAATTTGGATAATCAAGTACTCTACCCTACATTGCTACCGGCCTGGCCTGAACAGATACGTAAGCCCAAAGACTGCCCCTTATAGAAAATGCCTAGTTTGAACTGGGACTTAGGCTAGGTTTCAAAATTGTTTGAAATTAAAAATATAATATTCTGAATTTAAAAGTTAAATTTAAAATAAGATATACATATGTTATTAAAGTTATAATATAATAAAATAAATTATATGTTTGAAAAATAATATAAATTAATTTTGAAATTTATAAAATTTATCAATAAGGTTAATAAAATATATTAATTATTTAAGTTAATTAATTAATTAATATATACATGTGTTATGTATTATTATATATGTTATGGTTTTTTAAAATGTTAAAATAACATAAGTATACATGTATATATATATGAGATGAATTTGAAAATTAATATAATTTAATTAAAACCATTTAATTAAATAAATTTATTAAAAGGTTAATTAGTTAAATAATATACACATATATATGATATATGTGTTATGATATAAAGATTATTTAGTACATAATAAATATTCAATATAAATGTTATATTAAGATTATATACAATTAATTAAAATTTAAATTAACTAAATTTAATTAAATAAGATTTAATTAATATAATATTATACATAAGGCTATTATATAAGTAATACGAAATATAAAATTTATAATAATAAAAATTATGTAATATGAATGTATAAATTAAAAGTGGAACATTAAGAAAACCTAAATAGACTTAAGGAATAAATATATACATAAATGTATGTACACTGTGATTTCTGTTGTGTTCGATGCCTGAATTGCAAGGATATTTCAAAAATACATTATTCCATAAGTCGATCTCACTCAGTAATATATTGAAGATTATGAATCTTCAATATAATGTTGTCATCTACCATATATCTTAATAACTTACTTGCTTAGTCCTGAGTTGTTGAGCAAACTTAGGTTAGGGATATTATGTGCGATATTATTATACATTGAATTGGCAGGGTAAGATAACTATATTTGTCTAGTGAGCAAACTCAAGGTACATATATTATATTTAGGCCTTCATGATATGGTAGATACGAGTGAATAATTTCATTTCAATTTGTTGAGCAAACTCAAGGTCGAAGTGAAATTAGAACAAGGTACCAAGGGTTGGGAGTTGTATGATACAACAGATAAGGAGTTATCCATCGTCCGCGGCGTGATGACTTGTTTAGCAAACTCAAGTTTAGAACTATAAGACAGATGAGTCCTAACACCAACTATAAAGTCGAGAGACTTTTATGTTTCAACTTAGAGTTTGGCGAAATATAAAAGACTAGTGGAAGCTTATTAGTAAAATGAAACACAAAGTTTAACCATACTAATATTATAAGAACATCTACTATGATATTGTCCTAATAATCAACCAATCAAACTGTAGAAAAATGTCGGCTCTAAAACTATTTTTTAAAAATGACAAGCTTATCGGTCATAATTGTACTGATTGTCCAAGAGTGATTAAGATAGCGTTGGCTTGCGAGTGTCTTTGGTTGGCTATTACATGCGAACCTAAAAAATAACCTACTGATGATCCAGGCCCTAATCTTCGACTTACTTATGAGAAATGGGTCTCAGACCTAGAGAACTCCTAAGTTTTTGTCTTGTCTACGTTAGACAAACCATTATATTGCAGCACAAAAATATGTCTGTCCATATAATATTTGATAGTTTCAAGGCCCTTTTAGGTGAATAGTCATGTTCCATAAGGTATAAGCTTACGAAGAAGCTATTCAATATAAAAATGACTAAAGGACAAAAGGTGGATGATTATGTACTACTAAATGAAGGGCTATATTGATAGCTTTTGCAATAGGAATTACATATAAGCAATGAATTACAAGTTGATTTGATCCTTGGTTCTTTTACACCTCAATATGAACTGTTCATATTGATTTACAATATGAACCAATTAAAAGTGAATCTCGTGGAGCTCCTCAATATGTTAAGGTCGGTCGAGTCTACATATAAGGATCAAGTGGTCGTACTTGCTATGGTAAGTGGTGCATCATCTTCGATAGGTTCAAAGAAGCAAAAAAGAGAAGGTAAGAAGAACAAGAAAAGTAAGAAGACCGATGATAAGGGTGAATTTCACCACTGCCACAAGAAAGATCACTGGAAAACGAACTGTCTTGGTTGCTTGAAGATTGTTCGAGAAAAAAAAATGATTCTGCAGCTCCATCATGTATATTTATGATTCAAAATTGTTTTGTAATCAATAAATATTTTTAGGTCTTAAATACTGGAACTGGAACTCATATATGTAATTTGTTAAATGGGCTTAGAAACTGGCACTTGTGGCAAAAAGAGAGACGAGGTTCCAAGTTGCTAATGGGTCTATCATAGATGCTACAATAGTAGAGATTATCATTTATATTTTCCCATTAGAGTAGTTTTGATATAAATAAGTGTTATTTTGTAAAAGACTTTATTTATTGGATTATTTCTATCTCTAGATTGTATAAGACTAGATATATATTTCATTGTGCAAATAATGTTACGAACATTAATTTGAATGCTAATAAAGTCTGTGATAGTGTTCTTGTAAATGGAATTTATGCGATCAATACTAATTATATATGATATGTGAATAACTCTTCTGACGTTATAAATGATAGTTATCTTTAGCATTGAACGCTAGGTTATATTAGTGAAAAATGACTACATAAGTTGAAAACCGAAGGTTTTCTCCCATCACTTGATTTTGAAACATTTGACATGTGTGAGTTGTGTCTCAGTAGTAAAATGACCAAGCATCCCTTAAGTGGGAGCAATAAAAGAGTGGATGAACTCTTAAGGTTAGTACATAGTGATGTATGTGGTTGGATGCCTGTAATCACTAAAGATAGTAGTTCTTATTTGTTACCTTCACCGATGATTTCTTAAGGCTAGGATATGTGTCTATGAGAATTATGTTGAATATAAAAATGTAGTAGAAAACCAAATAGGCAGTAAGATTAAGATTCTTTGAGCAGATGGAGGAGGCGAGTAAGTTGGACAGGAATTCCAACAGTACTTAAAACATAATGGGATTATCTTTCGGATTACTACACGTTATATTCCATTACACAATGGTGAGTTGGAGCAAAGGAATCAAACATTATTAGATATGGTTCTTTCCATGATGAGTAAGACCAAGTTACCTTTATCTTATGAGGGATATGCGCTGGAAATGGGAGCACATATTTTGAACTTGTTGCCTACTAAATCTGTGCCTAAAACATTATATGAGATGTGGTATGATCAGATACCCCAACTTAAGTTTTTGAAGGTTGGATTGTCTGACATATGTTAAGAACGTTGGTTCAAATAAACTAGAGGCAAGATAATATAACATGTAAATTTATAAGATATCCAAAAACTCAATGAGGTATACTTTCTACAATACCGATGAACAAAATGTTATTGTTTCTCGATACGTTGTCTTTTTAGAAAAGGAATTTTTGTAAAAGGAAATTAGCAGCAATGTTTTAGACTAGATAAGATCCAAGAAATTAACACTAAGGCCGAACCATTGGAGAACCGAGTTCACCCGTATATGAAAACATGCAACCTATTAGAAAGTCTAACAGGGTATCTCGTGCACCAGAGAGACACCATGATTTTCGCGAATGGCGAGTAGGAGGACCGTATCTTAGATGATAGCACTCCTTTGTCTTTCCAACAAGCACTGCAGTGTAAAGATTTTTCACTCTGGCATAGAGCAATGAAATCCGAGATGGATTCCATGTACGAAAACAAAGAATGGACTTTTTTGGATGCATGCGAAGGGATCAAACCATCAGATGCAAATAGATTTTTAAGAAAAAGAAAAATACGAATGCGGGAAGTAGATACTTGTAAGGCAAAGCTAGTTATGAAAGGATTTTGTCAAACTCAAGTTGTCAATTATGACAAGATCTTTTTGCCTGCAGCCATGCTTAAGTCTATTCGGATTATGCTAGCAATCGCTGCATTGTATGAATACAAAATATGGCAAATGGATGTAAAGACGGCATTCCTAAATGTTTATTTAGAAAAAACTGACTATATATCACAACCTAAGTGTTTTGTGGTCAGTGGAAGTGATGGCAAGACTTGCAAGTTGTTACAGTCCATTTATGGACTTAAACAAGCTTCAAGGAGTTGGAATAAGTGTTTTGATAAGGTAATCAAACGGTTCAGTTTCTATCAGAACATAGAAGAAGCATGCGTATAAAGAAAAGAATAGGGCAACGCTATCTTATTCTTACTACTGTATGTTAATGATTTATTATTGATTAGAATTGATATTTCATCATTGCAATTAGTGAAAGCTTGGCTTTCCATAAACTTCTCCATGAAGGATTTGGAAGAAGCAGCTTATAAACTGGGTATAAAGATCTATATAGATAGATTAAAGAGGCTGTTGGGATTGTTTCAATCTCTGTGCATAGATACTATACTGAAGAGGTTCGGTATAGAGAATACCAAATGCGAAAATGTTATAATGCAGTCTGAAATTGTCCTTTACAGAAGGATGCTCCTCATACCATTGAGGAGAAAGAGCGTATAAAAAGGAACCCCTATGCTTCAGCCATAGGATCCGTAATGTACGCTACGTTTATGTACTAGAGCAGATGTGGTGTACATATTAGGATGCATAAGCCGATATATTCTAATCCTGGAAAAAAACATTGGATGGTTGTAAAATGTATACTAAGTATTTAAGAAATACCGAGGACTTATTTCTTATATACGGGAATGGAGACCTCTTTATGAAGGGGTATATGGACTTGAGCTTTCAAAGTAATATAGATGGTAGTAAACGTATGGTTATGTCTTTACATTTAATGGTGGAGCCATCGGTTGAAAATGTTCCAAACAAGAAACAATAGTTGATTCAATGAAGGAGGCCGAACACATCGCCTTCAGTGAAGCAATTAAAGAAGTAGTATGTATGCACCAGTTTTTCAGCAAACTCGGAGTGATTTCCGATAGCGAGAATCTAATGGCATTGTTTTATGATAACGATGAACAATGCAGCGATTCAGATCGCAAAGGAACTCAGAGTATACAAGAAATCATGACACGTTCTTCGAAAGTTCTGCCTCATTAGAGAATTTATTGAAAAGATAGAGGTCGTGATATAAAAGAAGTTACCAAGGACAACATAATAGATCATTTACTAAGGGTCTAGCTTGGTTGGCTCTTAAGAAGATAATTAAAGGGACGAGATTGAGATTCCATAATTGGCCTCAAGTGCAAGTGGAAGATCGATAGAGTTAAGGGTATGCTTTATGGGCAATTTTATAGTTTATTGTATATTAATTAACTTTGTAATCAATTCTCATTCGTATTAAAGGTGTTTTTTTTCTTTCTGTTATATATTTGTTATAAATATTTAAATATTTAACTAAAATATATTTAATAGAAAATCCATAAAATGGTGTGTTTGTGATAGTAATTACAAATAGTTGTAATCATGAGTATTGTATCATAATATAATAAATACATCATTTTAAATATTCTTAGTCAAGATTCATCGAGACCGGATATTGGTGCATCCGTTGAGACTAGGGTATGTAACACTCTCCAAATGTTGGGCAGTTTAATACTCATGATTGCTGAAGCCAAGGGGTTACGTACCAATAGCTATTAGTTAACTATGGAATGACTCACTCGATAGTTTTTTTGTTTATTGATATAACTAAGGTCAAACGGAATATATCGATATGACTAATTTACACAGTTCTCTCGGCTTGAGAATAATGTTGATCTTCAATATGAAAGCTCCACTTTTGATTATAGTCAAATCATGGTTCGCCGTCCATCGAGTGACTATAGTTGAGTCTAGTGGACGTATTGGAAGTGAAACATTATTCAATGGAGGATTCATCTCCTCGGTAATATGGGGTTAGTACCACGTTCAACTCTTGTTAACTCAGAGTCAGAATCTCTAGCCACAGTAGTTCGGTTAATAATAATTGTTATTGTTGAACCATGAACTTTGTGTCTGGACTACAGAGTTGAATATTGATGATATTTAAATTTTGAACATTAACAAATTCCATAAGTCTGAAGTGATATATTTTTGACAAAGAGAATTGATGTAGTTAATAGTCATAATCAGGTAACGCTTAACAAATGAATATTGGGTTTTACCGAAACCAAGTAAGTGATAGATTTGGTCAAAATGTCACAAGACCTTCTAAATGACATGTGAACGTTAATATTCAAATAGTTTGATATTAATCACTGACCAAATTTATACCTAAAATGTCACACAGCCGAAACATTGGATACTCATTTGACCACATGATGTGGTTAATTTGTAAATGTCATAAATTAACTAAAATTCATTAGTATTTATAATGTATTAATTATAAAATTTTATTTTGATTTTATGAACAATATTAAGAAATATGTTTATAAGTTATAAGTATATTGATTAATATATGATATCGAAACACGTTTAAATTAGATTTAAATGTTTGTTCGGGCTTTAAATAAGTTTGAATCCCATATAAGGGCATATGTATTTCAACCTAAATGGGCTAGGTAGGGTCGGCCATATGATGGCTAATAGGCTAGTGTTTTGATTGGGTCAGAGGAAAAGAATGGATAAGGGAGAAAAGTGGATCTTGATCCAAACTTATCTCTCTAGTCTCTCCTCTATAACTACACCATAACCCTCATTCCTCTGCAAATTTTGGAAGCTTCCACCCTTTCTACCGTTGGTCGAAATTCATCCTCCCCTTTCCTCCGTTTCCAAGTCCAAATCAAATAAAAATAAACACTATTCGAAAGCCGGTGGTTATCAGTTCAGGAGCTAGTACCTTGTTGAAATGGAATCTTGTTTAAAGAGTCTATAGCTTCATCGAATGTGTACTACTAGGCTTTGGATATAAGGTAATTTTTTGATCTACAATTATGTATCAATGCTTAGGTAATTTATATATCATATATTATTTTGTTAGTTAGGTGACAAATCAAGTATATCGATATATCATCACATTCAGAATGGCTGTTTGTTTATATCCTTGTATATATATAATTTGATGTGTATATGCCTTTGATACTCATAGCTCAAATAATTTATTTAAGTTAATTTAACATGCATTATTTAAATGATACTGGCTTTATAAATAATAAATCTTATATTATACAAAATGTAATTCTAAAATTTTATAAACATAATATCATACATAAAAGACTTTTGGCATAAATAAAATAATTTATGTATGTGTGTATGTATTATTTAAATATTATTTAAATCAATTAGTTCATAAATTAATAATATCAAATTATATATAATTATAAAATATGTTTTACATCTAATAAAATTAAATTTGTACCTGACAACTATTGGCAATTTTTTATAAATTTTAAATACTTACAAAAATCAAAAAATTATTTTTAAATTACAAAATACATATAAAATATTTGAACATCAAAATGCCACTCAGATTTTTACTAAAAAATTAAAATTATCTTTTGAAAATTAATTTTATTTAATTTTTAACTAATTTCTATAGAAAATTAATTTTAAAATTAAAAAACAAAGTTTTTCCATGAGCATTATAGTAGTTATATATATTTATTACATATATTTTATAGGTTTTCATTTCGGTATATATATTTATAATTAAATCATTTATAAGTTACTTATATATATTATATGCTTTTATTTTAATAATAAAAATTTGATTTTTATTTTGAATTTTTCTTGCAAAATAGACAAATTTTAATATAATTTTTAATATACATACACATAATTATATATATATATATATATATTTCTACGTATATATATATATATATGATTTCAATATATATATATATATACATACATACATACATATTTTATATACATAAATTAACATGAACATACATTTAGATGATATATATGTATACTGAAGGGGCTAACATGTACGTTACAGTGTAAATCCTAGTACTTATACACGTGAATGTCAAACCTTGCATTGATTGCTATGTTACAAATGCATACATACGCACGCATGCACAATACACACACACACACATATCTGTGTATATGCATGCGCGTGTATAATACATGTGTATATATAATATTAATTACACAATATAAGCTATATTATAAATATAAATAATATAATAATTTTATTTAAAAGAAATTTAGAAATTTTCAAAATAAATTAGACCTTATATGCTCGATAATGATCCTAAATGACAAATAAAAATTGAAATTCATCCATTATTTCTGCTTCGGGCTGATCCATCTCTAACAAGATATACAATATGTCATGATTTATATTGGTTATCTTTACCCTTGTCTGCCGTTCTGCATCTCCCAGGCACCTAAGCAATACACTATATAGGTATATAGGGTATTGGAGGCGTAGGGTTGCCGTTACAAGGCATATCATCCTCAAACTCATCTTATTTCTCTATAGTACTCTAAATCTTAGAACATTAGTCGGATTTCAAAAAGACTCCCGAGCTCCGAAAATGTTAAATTTCAAAACACAAATCATATTCTAAAACACACAATGGTTCAGACCTTAAGATAAAGGATTTAAACGTCTAACCCTACTTTCAAACGTCTAGGCTAAAAGTATGGATTTTTGAATATCCTAATTTTACATTCGAATAACACAGAATTAGATTCCCTAAAATTCAAAAATCAGAATATGAATTCAGACAAATGAATGCCCGATGAGGCCAAGTTTGAATCTGGACAGGAGAATTTTCCCTTAGTGGAAATTCATCCCACCTTTTTCCTACTTTTATTTCTTTCTATCATCTTCTACATTTGGCTTCGTTCGACATTCTGATGGGAATATCATCATATTCAATGAACGATTTTGAGGCGCTGAATACCATTTTAAACAATCTCTCGAGTTTAAATATTAAATATCATTCCGACCTCTACACTCATTCAACATTATTTATCATCACACATTTCACTCACTCTCTACTCTATCCTATATCTCCAAACCAACGACAATCAATAAAATCACAACTAATCACTATAATTCCAACATCAAGTTTGAATTTAGATATTTGATTAGGAGTTTTCTTTCAAAATTGAGGAAGTTACAAAGATTTAAAATTAAAAACCCTTGTTTTAGTTTTGTTGAAGAAGAAGAAAATAAAGATTACTTTAGGACTAACACGATGAAATTCTGTGACTTTTGGTGGTAGTCTAGAGATATTTCGAATGACGACAACTCGTTAATGTGAGTTGTGATGATTGTCCAAGGAAGCAAGTTCGAACAATGTGAGCTTGTGGAATAAGACATATGAAGTGTTCTACTAGACACGTGCTAAGAGGTAGTTGATAATCTAGAGGTTTTGATGTATGCTCATAATAAATGGGCTAGCGAGGACGCTCGCTATAGTCATACGACGTGACTCTATATCTTACTATGGTGATCATCCTTGGACTTTTAAAATATGAGTATAATATCCAGGCCTTTTGGATAGGCATGAATTCGAGCATAAGGGGAATCAAGATGTTGAATAGTCTCTATTCGCACGATGTAGTCATACGTGTTATTATATATTGAACGACACGATGAGTGATGTGAGATGGCTTGATGATTGCTATGGATGTCATGTGATGCAGGTACTATCGACGTTGCTGACCTAGACACCCCGACATTGTACTTTGACTTGTAGTACAACACATGATGATAGTATGACATATATCGATGTTATGTGTTAACTTGTAGGATGTTGAGACATGGCATGTATGATTCTTCATACTCGGTTGTTTCTTTTACTATATCGACTCTTATAGTGTTTTGTGATATAATCACACCTGATTGACGTTGACCCACGGTTTTATGATTTATTTCTTATTATATCGAGCACTCTTAAATGCGTAGACTTGATAGCAGGTCTGAGATCAGCGTATGAAGCCGTTTAGTGGACAAGTAGGATGCTAGCACTTATCCATACTTTCACTTTGAGCTTACCGTTATTCCGATGTGAAGCATTATATAGCTTTTATCAATGCTTGACTTATATTAGAAATGATATTGAAGTTTATTTTGATGATGTATAAACTCTATTGATGTCATATAATCGTTGTGAACTTAGTATTCTGATGCTCTCTGTGGTTCATTTTGGTTATACATATATGTCTTGCCTGTTTTATATATATGTCGGTTATTATATTTTATTTTATGTGTCGTGGGATATATGACATGTTCTGATTTATATTAGTTACTTTACTCCTGACTGTCGCTCTATATCTACCGGGTACCGAAGTAGCGCATTATATGGGTGTATTAGACACCCAAGGTATAGAGTGGTCGTCACATGGCGTATCATCCTCAAACTCATCATGTTGCTATATAGTCGATCTAAACCTAATGAGGATCGACCGGGTTCCAATACAAATCTGAACCCTCAAAATGTCAAATTATAAATTCTCAAATGCACAGCAGTTTAAATGTCTGGATAAAGGATTTAGACGTCTGACCCTGCTTTTAAACATCTGAGCCGGAAATCCAAACGTTTGAACACCCTAATTTTAGATTGGAATAATGTAGGATTAAATTCACTGGAATTCAAATATCCGAACTACAAATTCAAATGGCTGGACAACCGATGAGGCTGAGATCGAACGTGGATGGGAAAATTTCCCTTGGTGGAAATTCGTCCTACCTTTTTCTCGTTCGTTTTCCTTTCTACCATCTTCGAGATTTGGCTTCGTATCACCGAGACACTTCACAATAATGTCTCTCAACTTGGATTCAAGCCTTTGTTATGAATCATTCGACATTCTGATGGGTACAATATTATACTTAATGAACGATTTCGAGGTAGCGAATACCGTTTTAAATGACCATTCGAGTAGTTAAACTCGAATATCATTCTGACCTCCATACTTATTCAGCAATGTCGTTATCACATATCTTTACTCACTCTCTGCTAATTCAAACATTTTCAAACCAACAACAATCAATGAAATCACAACAAATCAATATAATTCCAAAATCTCCAAACTTGAATTTAAATATTTGATTTGGAATTTTTCGTTGAGAATCGAAAAAGTTATGAAGATTTAAAAGTTAACAAACCCTTGTTTTGGGTTGGAAGCACCCATCTTCTCTTCCGATTCCTATGTGCTATTTTTGGAACATGTGCCCCCATCGGCCTCGAAAAAGCGTAATAACCTTGTTCTGAAGTCTCTAGACTCTATTCTCAACCGTACAAATAGCTTCTCTAGGCATAGAATCCTCCGGTTCAAATTCACTTTAATTGACTTGGCTCAACCATTACATTAGAACCATGTATTGCGTAAGCGTGAAATAGAAAACACACCAACCTACATTTGAGAAGATCAACTCTAGTTCAAATTCCAAGTAATTCGTGCTTGTTCGTATTTCTTCGGTTTGCTTAATCTTTGCAATATCATAGGCAAGGAAATCAAACGCACCATCAAAATTGAAGAATCGATTGTGTGCATTGAAGAAAACGGTAAAAATAAACAAAAAATAGAACTAAATTTTTGTCATAGCCAAAAAGAGTTTCCAACTCCATATATATGTAATAAATACAGTTCACAAACTAATCTCAAACAGAAACATCCAAAGAACATGTCACCAGCAGCAAGGTTCTACATGATATTTGCATTTGTCACAAGCTCATCTACTATCTACTTTCACAATGCATTTATTGTAATAAATATCAACGAACCCCATCTCTCTAAGGTAACAAATATCCCAAAGTTCCAATTGTATACACCCGTTTTGATAAAATGCCTAAAACGTTTTCAATACAAACAACCACGAATCAAAGAGAATCAAACAAACAGATCTTTAAATTAAAGATCGGGAATTACAAATCGCTAGTCGGACAAGAGCTCCGGATTCGCTTGCTGCTGCTCCTGCAGTTCTGCTTTCCTCTTCATCTCTTGCTCGTACCTCTTCAGATTCTCGTTCATCTTCTCCTACAAATCAAAACCCAGCATAAGAACCGGTATTAATTCGAAGATAAATGATAATAATAAAAAAAAAAAAAAAAAATTCCTCAATTGATTTAGGGTTTTACTTTGTAGCTCTTTTCCAATCGATGCATGACGTAGAAGCCAAGTGCACCGCCGAGAATAGTTCCCGTCATTATTCTCATGTAAGCCCATTTGTACGACACCATTTTCCTTTCTTTTGCTGCTGAATCCTGATCGCAAGAAAATGGAGGAGGAATTGAAGTGGAGCTGGTTCTAGGGTTAACAAACGGGCCGTATTGGTTTCTAGGTGGGCCGTAACATTAACTTTTTCGGTTAAGGACAAAAATTGGAAGAAACCCAATAAACGGGCTAAAATGGAATAATCCTCGCTCCTAAAAGGACAAAATTCACCAACATGAATGGCGCGGGCGTTACAAGTTTCGTACTAAGGTTGGTACAAATCATAACTGGTCCTGGAAACTTGTGATTCTCCTTCATCGTGAAAACACCAATTTTAATTAATTTCATTTTGCAGTGCAATCAGTGTTTAAAGACAGAAATTCTTGGAGGGAATTATTGAAGATGAAATCAGCAAGAAATTACCGTCAAATTTCATTTTCTTCGTGGAAGAAATTTAAGCTTCAAACTTTTTTGTGCATGGTCCTATGGAAGTACAACAACAGGGCCTCCTTTGTTTGTAAATAATTGCATTTTCGTACTATGTATTTTAATCTTAATTAGCTTTGATAAACTATACCACAGAGGTTATGTGCCTTTGTTTGAATTATTAAAGAAAACTGAAATAAATGGTCTACCCGTCTACAACATGCTCAATTGTTTCACATTGATTGAATTTAGGAATCATCGTTAGATTCTCATGCCATCATTAGAGAGGCTCGTTAGGTTATGCACATGATTTATCCCTTGATATTATAATATCGATCGTATTCCCAACAAGTTAGAACCGTCTCTTCCTTATTTGTTGTTGTTTACAAATGCATAGTTTGAAGCTTTCTATTTAGTGTGATGCAACTAAACCAATAATCGAAATCAAATGGCAAAAGTTGATCTATAGACCAAAACATACTATAGAAAGTATCAACAATCTTTGATCGAACACGCAAAGATTGCATAGTCGGAAATAGCAATCTTACTTTCATCGTGTCTAAACGATCAATATAGATACGAGAAACTCTCAAATTTATAATACAAATTCAAATTTCAAAAACAAAACAATTTGTGAATTATTTCAATTAAGATTCACAAATAAAGGAACTTTATCTGTGTTTATAAAATCCTTTTCTCTCTAACGAAAGAAAACATCAAATATTGCATGATTTTATGCGGTATAACTCTCAGTCATTTGTAAAAACAACATCTGATTATTGGTGCAGTTTTTCATAACTAGAACAGCTCATTCGACATTTGGAAGTAAGACTCTGAAGTAATGTATGATACGGTATCGAGATGATAACCAACGTTCAAGGCCAAAAGCCGATAAAAGATTAGTAGTAATTGTAGAAAATAAAAGGTGCAAGACGCAAAAGTTTGTTGTAGTTCAAGGTGATCCTTACACCCATTTTATACAGTTGCTTTATTAGCTACTAGACTAATAACGAAGGCATTGCAATCGTGGCTTTGTCCGCCATTTATGAGTTTCGGTAAAATATTGAAATGGCTATTTGCAGAAAATTGTAATGAGGATTATTTGTTGTTGAGTCATTTTGAATTTTTTAGATCCGGTTAAAGACCACTAACTCAACTAGCTATTTATCTAACGCTCTAGGGTGATTTTTCAGAGGTCGCTGGTTTGAACTGCCGAGACATGAAAATGAGTCTGCTACTCATATAATTATCACTTTTTTTTTGAGTAAAATAAGTAATCTCTTCAAGGATGAAAGCACTCGTATAATTTTATTCTATATTTAAAAAAAGTGTTGCCAACAGACCTAACTGGTAGCAAAAAAAACTCCTACATAAATAAGAAAAAAAAACCTCTCACTCCTATAGAGTAGTGAACTAACGAAGCTACTAAGATCCTAAGTAGATAATGCTCTAAGTAATGCCTAGTAGAGCTCAATACAATAGAGGGCGCTGTGTGCGGACGTAGCTAACTTTCAAAATAGCAGCCTAGATCAACCCGTAAGGGTTCCCAATCACAGAAAGCGATCATGGCATAATCATTCCAAACCATAATAGCTTACTAAACTAGAAATCTCATTATAAAGTATCACCCTTATTCTATGAAAAAAAGATCGCATCTCCCTCTCCTTCTTGTACACATGGGTCATCTGTTTATAGTATCATCTAGGATCCATCACTGAAGCAGCACTTTTATGCTTTAGATTATAGATATGGTTTGAAGTTCGATTGTGATTGAGACACGTGGTGCTATCTTGCTACTTGTGTTTTGATGTAGATTGATGAAGTGTTATTGCCTATTCAACATTGTTTCCCTTATTTTTCTTATTTTGTATAGGAGACTTCCTTATGAAGGTGTTGTGGGCTTAGATTATGGGCGTTGTAGGCCTCGTTGATTTACGTTATGCGCAGTGTTGCTAAAGTTGTGCTTTCGATGGTCAAATCTGCTTCGTTGTACCATGTAGTTTGGTCAATGAACAGACTTTCAGGCTTGAATCCATATTAAATTGAGCCAGCTTCTTCCAACATATTTGAAGCATCGGGAGATTGTAAATAATTTAGGCTTGACATCTAGTTATTTTGTTATAGTTTTAGTGTTAGGCCTACAACTTGATGCTATAAGTTGATTCATAACTTTTGATAGCATCGGGATCTACCAAAATTTAAGTAGTTAATATCGAATAATACCATAGATATATCGTTGATATATCTCATATTAGACTTCGATATTTTTTTGAATATCCCTTAAAATATCATCGGGTGGTATTTCAATGTTGCATCACTAATATTCACTACAAGAAAATAGGCTTTTAATGCACTGAAAAAATAATATAAATATTTTTAACGGCGAGGTTATAAACTTCGTATAGCGTCTTTATAAAAGGCATTAAACTATTAAATATACTTCAAGAAACGCTGCAAAAGTCTAGTTATTTACAGCATCTATACTATGTTGTTATTTCTATAGCATTTGCAGTATAGTCCGAATGCTGTAAAATAGATTTTCAGAATGTCATAAAAAACATTGTAAATACTTTTATTAACATTTGCTGAGACATTGATAAAGACATGTTGAGCCTAATGCCCTTAATCTTTTATGTTGTATTTTAAACGCCATAAATACTTTACCTTACAGCGTTTGTTCTTATCCCGCCTTTTTCTTCCACGGTGTTTTCGTTTGCTGTTAAAACTTTTTTCCAGTTTACCGATACATTTTCTCAACAGATTGTAAACACCATGTTTATCTTATCATAGCAGTTAATCGCTTTTTGTAGCATTTACTTTCTTAATGCTATATTCATAGCATAGAAACTCAATATATAGGAACATATTCAAATTGAACTCAATTGAAAATCATGTAAACACATTTTATAATTCAACACAGTATAGTAACATATCCAAATTTGCACAATATCCATATACCAAGTTTTCAAAATATCCATAGATCAAGTCTGCATAATGTCTATTACATATCGAAGTGTACTAAACCAAAAGGAAATCATACGCTTACTACATCAAAAAGGACTTCCAACACTTGAAAATGCACCATTATGCTAATTATTTGCTCCAAAAGTCTTCAATTACCTACATTAACCAAAAATTAGCATGAAATAAACATTAACTGAATGTTGTGGTAGATGCTATTCAAGCTGAAGAATAATGTAATAACCATGACCGCTTCAATCACCCTAAACAATGTTGCACTTGTAAAAAATTGTATATACGGTGAAAGGTCTAACGAATTATAGATTTAACGAGTTCATCGAACATCAATATCAGGACTATATGCTTTTATTATGATGTTCTTTAAACATTTTGATTTCAGGAAATAAGCAGGATAGGTGTAAAAAGATCTATATATATGCATGAGTGCTATTTTAATTATTTGGTAATTCAAATCTGTTTTCTAGCATGAAATATGCTGGAGTTGTCAGGTCTTAAGAAGCAACTTGAAACAAAATTAGAAAACTTATCATTGGTTATGAAACTTTATTTTTTTTATATACATGAATCAAATATTGTAGGACTTCACATAGTTAAAAACCACTGTTGAGATGCAACAAGAAGATATTGCTAATAATGTAAAGAATTTTGGCGTAAGTGATCACTAATCAACCTATTTGTATTTTATTCATATATCTGCAATTTATGAAAACATTAATATACAAATAAATTTAATCATATTTCTTGTTTAATATTAATAGGTTTAATTATATGGCAGCTTAAAGTTGGCTCTAAACATTTTGAGGAGCTTGAAGCTGAGTGGAAGGGTGATTTGGTTGTAATAGAACAATATTTACCTTTCCTATATAAATATAAATTTGGTGGTATATCCATAAGCCCCAACTCCGATATACTTTTAGAATTCAAAAATAACCAAATTAAACATTCCTTGGGAAAATTTCAGAAGAATGACCAAGACAGAACTGAAATCAAAACTATTTGATCTAACAATAAACAGCTTAATGAAAATCGCGATCGAATGAGGAAGAATTGTTTGTCAAATGGGTGGAAGAAGTAGTTTTCCTATAAGGTGGTCATGCCAATTTATAAGATTTCTTACCATTCTTACACTGGATGAACTTTAGAATTAAGAATAAAGTAGGTTTTATGTCCAAGTACAGGTACATATATTTTCAGTAGATTATTAATGATATTTAACATAGCACCGATGAAGAGTAGAATAATACAATGTTCGCAACGCTGCTTTCTGTAGTGAAAAATTTACTTTATGGAAGCTTTTCCTAATAAATCTTTTATCATCCAAATCATAAAGAGATAAATTTGGATAGAAGATAAATGGACATGAAATAAAAAATCAATACGTAAGAGATTCCACTCAACCACCCTCTTTATTGATTCATCAATTTTTTCCATAATTAATCGAACAAAATAAAAAACAAAATAAAAATTGAACCAATAACCATATTGAGAAAGGGAGTTTGATCTCTATGGCTAAAATTGTTGGAGGAGAAGAATGAAGATGGAGGAAGTGAAATTAACAAATAGATTTCCACGTCTCTTACACTCTCTCTTCTAGTCTCTATTTATAACATCAATTACTTAATGCCCAAGTTAATATTAGATGACAAAAAATAAATTGATTTGCAAACTAGAGAGAGAAATAAGAATAATCAAATATGCCTATTAATTAGGGAAAAATATTCTTTCTTTTCTTGCATATTTATTTCATTCTATTTGTGATTTTGTATCACTAAAATTTAACACTCCACCTTGATGCAATTCACATATCTCCAACATATCAAGCATGGCATCTCTAGATCTATCACAACTCCCTATACCTCAGTCATACCAAATTACAAACCTCTACCACTGTCTATGAGTGATGCATCTCCCGTCATGAAATGGCCACACCAATCGGTATCAAAAGCGTTTGCAATACCATAAAGACCTCCATACAATTTTTGTGGATTTTCCTACTCGACACCCGTTTGCCATTCGATTTGAGCTCATTACATGATCACTATCGATCTTTCAAGCATCATCAACATGAAGAGTTATCTCTTAAATATGATCCTCATCACGATCATCTTAAGAAGTGAACACATTATCCTCTCCACCTGACTGTGGACTAGACTCTCTAACTATCACTCGCTTCCCATAGTCGACTAAAAGACCAACCAAACTATAAAGGTTTCTTTCTTCCAATACTCCTTTCATCCCTACAAGAACACCATTCTTCACTCTCAAAACTCTACCTTGAGTCTCATAAGTGCAACCACGACGATCTAACTGTCCGAGAGAAATATGATTATATGAACTAGAAGGAACATGCCTCATGCCTGGGACTTCTCTAATCATACCATCATGCATACGAAACTAGATAGATCCAATACTACAATCTAGTAGTCCTACTCCATTGGCGGTCATGATCATGCCGACACCCTTCTTATAAGAAGAAAAACAATTCACATCTCTACAAATGTGAAAAATGACTCCCGAATCCATCTTCCAAGGCTTCTCTTCATGAAGACATCACAAGAAGTATTATTATCACCACCTTCAGCTATGCTCGCCTATGTATCGCTATCACCGTCACTATGTATAGCCTTCCATTGATCAATTTTATACGCTTCACACCTATTGCGCATATGACCCTTTTTATGACAATAATAACAGATAATACTTTTTGACACACCTTTAACATTAGCGACTTTCTTCTTCTTTGGACCTGTATCCCTCTTCGAGTCCCTTGCTACCATAGCCTCATCTTGAACTAATTTCACACTTGACTCTTTTCTTCTATGCTCCTCATTCAAATGACTATTTCGAACAGTTTCTAGTGTGATAGTTCCATTAGCATTGGATTTACTCAATGAAACAACCAAAGTTTCTCAACTTTCTGAAAGCGAACTCATCAATAAAAGAACCTGTAACTCATCATCAAATTTGACATTCATATTTTTCAGTTGATTTATTACACCTTGAAATTCGTTCAAATGCTTTGCAATAGATGTCTCTCCATCTAATCTCAATTGAACCAACTAGCCACATGATGGAAAACTGAATCATCAAGATTCTGACGAACCAAAGCAATTTCCGTCTTATCTATCTTCTTCCATTTTTCCTTCTCTACATTAGAGGGCTTCTTACCATCTCCATCAATCGGATCATGAGGATTGTTGAAGTTCAAAACATCTTCCATCCTATGCTTCCAAATACTCTAATTTTTCCATCCAAAATAGCCATCTTTGAAAAAGAAATCATATCTGACATCTAATAAATTTTCAATTCCAAAATTACTCTAAGCTTTGTGATGACAAACTATAAAGGTTTCTTTCTTCCAATACTCCTTTCATCCCTACAAGAACACCATTCTTCACTCTCAAAACTCCACCTTGAGTCTTATAAGTGCAACCACGACGATCTAACTGTCCGAGAGAAATATGATTATATGAACTAGAAGGAACACGCCTCATGCCTGAGACTTCTCTAATCATACCATCATGCATACGGAACTAGATAGATCCAATACTACAATCTAGTAGTTCTACTCCATTGGCGGTCATGATCATGCCGACACCCTTTTTATAAGAAGAAAAACAATTCACATCTCTACAAATGTGAAAAATGACTCCCGAATCCATCTTCCAAGGCTTCTCTTCATGAAGACATCACAAGAAGTATTATTATTGCCACCTTCAGCTATGCTCGCCTATGTATCGCTATCACCGTCACTATGTATAGCCTTCCATTGATCAATTTTATACGCTTCACACCTATTGCGCATATGACCCTTTTTATGACAATAATAACAAATAATACTTCTTGACAAACCTTTAACATTATCGACTTTCTTCTTCTTTGGACCTGTATCCCTCTTCGAGTCCCTTACTACCATAGCCTCATCTTGAACTAATTTCACACTTGCCTCTTTTCTTCTATGCTCCTCATTCAAATGACTACTTCGAACAGTTTCTAGTGTGATAGTTCCATTAGCATTGGATTTACTCAATGAAACAACCAAAGTTTCTCAACTTTCTGAAAGCGAACTCATCAATAAAAGAACTTGTAACTCATCATCAAATTTGACATTCATATTTTTCAGTTGATTTATTACACCTTGAAATTCGTTCAAATGCTCTGCAATAGATGTCTCTCCATCTAATCTCAATTGAACCAACTAGCCATATGATGGAAAACTGAATCATCAAGATTCTGACGAACCAAAGCAATTTCCTTCTTATCTATCTTCTTCCATTTTTCCTTCTCTACATTAGAGGGCTTCTTCCCATCTCCATCAATCGGATCATGAGGATTGTTGAAGTTCAAAACATCTTCCATCCTATGCTTCCAAATACTCTAATTTTTCCATCCAAAATAGCCATCTTTGAAAAAGAAATCATATCTGACATCTAATAAATTTTCAATTCCAAAATTACTCTAAGCTTTGTGATGACCTTGCTCTGCTATCAATCTATAGTGAAAACTTTGCTTTGTGGAATTTTTCAATAAATCTCATGTCATCTAAATCACAAAGAGATAAATTTGGATAGAAATAAATGGACATGAAATCAGAAATCAATATACAAGAGATTCCACCCAACCATCCTCTTTACTAATTCACTGAAATTTGTTTATAATTAATCGAAAAAAGTAACAAATCACAAATTGAACCAGTGACCAAATTGAGAAAGGAAGTTCTATCTCTATGTTTAGAATTGTTGGAGGAGAAGAACAAAGATGGAAGAAGAGAGAATTAGCAAATAGATTTCCACACCTTTTACTCTTTCTCTTCTAGTATCTATTTATAACATCAATTACTTAATGCCTAAGTTAATATTAGATGACAAAAAAATAAATTGATTAGCCAATTAGAGAGAGAAATAAACATAATCAAATATGCCTATTAATTAGGAGCATATTTATTTCCTTCTATTTGTGATTTTATATCACCAAAATTTAACACTTTCGCTGTAGAAGACGTCTCCTTTTATACACAACATAGGTGGTAGATTATATATCACATGCATTACTGGCCAACTACTATATTTGGAACTCAAACATAGAAAATGGATTGAAATCATATACAGGAAGACCAAGTCTAATATTGTAGGGATCAACTAAGAATGTTTTCCAATTTTCATCCACCATACTCCAAATTATGAAATCCATGGGAGTTGCATTTTCTCATCTTTACTTTTATGGTTGAAATTCCATCTTACATCTTCTACCATCCTTTCCGATTTGAACATTCTTCTAAATCTTGGAATTATTCGAAAATATCTCAACATCTTAATTATGATACCCTGCATAACCTCTTTTATATCTTGATTTATCTTCCATCTTAAAGAACCTCATTATGGACAACTATTGAAATTTCTATACTCTTTATTAAAAAGGCAACACCCATTCTCACGAGCATGAATATTTTCAAATGCTTTATCGAATACTTAGAGAAATTTATTTACTTCATATAAAGTTTTAGAAAGTACATTATTCATCAGAAAAAACAAAGTTTTCACATTAAAAGCTTACTAAAACTTGTATCCGGTAGTCAAGTATCACATTTAAGATTACATAGGGTAGTAATGGCAGATAATTTGTTAAATTTGTGCAGCTCAGAGATTTCTACATCTTTCAAATGCTTAAGTAAATAATCTTCCCATCCTTGTGATCTAAACATTATCATCGGAAAAAATAATATGATTGACGAAGTCTTCATCTTCGTTATGAATCGCTTTATGTAGGTCATATTCATCACCATGTTTCATTTTTTACCAACATTTACTTGCTTGCCATGATATACCACCAACTATACTGGAACTTTAGGATTCATTTTGCATATAATCAAGTGCTCAACAACAATTTTATCATCGTGATGGCTAAAGTTTCTATAGTCTACACAGGGACATATTTTCTTTCCAGATTTCTTAAATTTTTCTTCGCAGCAAGCACAAAATTCAAAGCTCCTTGTCCATACTCCTTACCAGTTCTACGATTAAAACGAAGAGAACAAAATATTACAATGCAATATTTAAATTATATTTTAAATTTAGAATATAAATGTATGGTTGTATGTATGCATGTCTATATGTATGATTACCCATGTAGACTTAACCAATCTTTGTGGATTGGGGAATTATGGATCTTAAGGCTAATGTTTCACTAGAAGGGGTAAATAGTGTTTTCTAACTTTTATAAATCATTTTAATTTTCTTTTAAGAGTAATATTAAATCATAGATTAACAATACATAATTATACAAAAATCAGTCACAGATGCAATCATAGATAAAATAAAAGCAATAAAGTAAAGTAAGAGCTAGAGAGATAACATCAAGGATTTTATACTAGCTCGGATTTTTTCTACATCCAGTCTCGTACAATTGCTTATGAAGATTTATTTTCAAATTCCATTATTAACTGGATAGAAGGAAAACTCAAATGCAATTTTGATTTCAAGGTTACGAAACACACCCTCCTATATTCCAAGTCTAGGGTAAACTCACTTGATTTGACCGGGCTACAAGCACACCCGCTAGATTTGAATGTGCTACTAAGTGCACACTCTTGATTTGAATGGCTATAAGCATACCTACTTTATTTGAAAGGGTTACAAGCACACCCAAGAAAATAAAAATAGAGTTGATAGTTTTTCCAAAGACAAATTCTTGTACTTTGGATATGATGGATCCTATCGCCTCTTGGATAGCACTTTGATCTTTGAATTGAGAAAGAGATATATGTTTCCAAAATAGTAAGAAAGTAGTATTGAATTAATACAATAAAGTATGAATTAATTCTGTATAATTTTGAAGAGAATATTATATACTTTTCAAGAGAATTTTCAAGAGAGCGAGGAGTGGGAAGAAAGTATGTAATTAGTTATCAAAAAATTTATTTGCACTTTCCTTTATATAGTAAATTAACATATGTGTTTATTCATGAAGAGTTGTGTCAAATAGACACTTCCACTCAAAATTTGAAAAACCATTTTGCGGCATATATGTCCATATATCCCATATAAGAATGTCAACATATGCTAGTTAAAAATGAAAATTATTTTCTTTAAAATGTTTTGAAAATTCTTATAGTTTAAAATATCTTAAACATAAATTTTAAATATATCTAAATTTAAAAACTTTTATAAAGTATTTAAAATATATTTTTGAGTTTAAAATAATTGAAAAATATCAAAGGCCAGAAATTGGAGATAGATATCAGAAATTTCTATCAAGAACTTTACAATGTTTACCACTAACTCTACACACTAAATTATAACCTTGAAATCTTCATTTTTGTCTTTGAACTCACGACTCTTCATATCTTTATCTTAAGCCTTTATACGGTACAGTCTTCGATTCAGCATCAGTATAATATTCTACACTATATACTATATAACTTGGTAAAATATTAATATCAATATTTATATGGTTGTTGTCATTAAAATCAATGTACGAGGCATTAACAAACTTTTTCCATCCTCATATATACTATGTAACCAAGCATGTCTCTAAGTTTCAAAGTAATGGTTAGTCATTGATTGAAAATAAGAAACGACCATACGCAAAATTGTATGATTCAAGCACAAACATTAATATTCGTGTCCCTAACTGGATCATTTTGCATATTAAAACCCACAAGACATGTACTGAGATTATTGGAATAGAAAGTCAACTATTTATTGTTTTCTGTATTATCGTAAAATTTGGCATTTATGGTACATTCATGGTTGGTGATGGTGATTTAAAAAAAGAAATGCAGAATATATTGTTGAGCATAATAATAATAAATACAGAAAACAACTAATGATTAAATACTATTTGACTAAAAGCATGATATTCAAACTAATATGAAGTTCATCATTGATAGTTTTATATGATCTGTGTGTTCCATGACATCATCCTTGGAGCGAAATAGGTTGTCATTTTGATGAAGTCGAACACAGATGAAACATAGATGGACTATAATTTCTCTATCCTTTTACTACAATGAAATTACACTTCTTTATTCAAAAAACCAGATCACACTTCCTTTTCTTGATATGCTATTTTTACTTGAATATTTGGGCCATAATTTGAACCAAACCTTCTATAAAGGAATTGAAGTATTCCTACTTAGCTAGAATATTTGACAACTCGTGCAACAAATCAGTAATTTATAATGGACTGTGTGGAATTTTTCTTTACATTTACCAAACAAATTAAAGTTATAGTGTTATTTTAGTTACTATATTTGGTAGGTTGTCACCCATAAAATTTTCTTATTCTTTTACAAAACAATTAATTAACTACATTTTCACAGTCATAATTATCAGTAATGTGTATGCATATACTATGATGAAAGCGCACATTAAATCAAATATATAAAGAAAATTTGCATGAAATTTATATGGTTTGATAGCTTGAGAGATTCATATATGTTTTCTATTCTATAATAAGTAAGCAAAATAATGCATATATGAAATCTATATGATATTCATTTTTCTCTGCTTCATTCAAAAATATTTTAACTTACACTAAATTAAGTCAAGTAAAAACCACAACCCATTCTCCCGGCCTATCTGCAGTGAAATAGTAAAAGAAGCAAGCTTTGTGCAATAGAGCCCGCTACTATGGAAGACCAACTCTTAGCGAGTCAGTAAACTCAATTTGCTTGGTAACATGTTAATTTTTAAATCAGAGCATACTCTAATAGTAACTAGCTTGTGCAAGTGCATAATAAAACTACATAACAAAACTTCTTAATTTATAGAAACAAAATTCTAAGCGTGTATTGTAACTA
This sequence comes from Allium cepa, assembly GCA_030765085.1. Classification (NCBI taxonomy): domain Eukaryota; kingdom Viridiplantae; phylum Streptophyta; class Magnoliopsida; order Asparagales; family Amaryllidaceae; genus Allium; species Allium cepa. The sequence goes on from CM060943.1 coordinate 734,823,441, forward strand.
GCTAATGTTTCTAAAAATATATTGGATAATGAAGGACATACAAGTAATGATGAACCAAATATTGAGTAAGCAGGAAAAAATTATATGTTTTAGCCATGCAATAGAACATACAAACATAAAATGTTAGAACTACGATTCTCAGCTTTGATGATGACAACTCCATACTAGAGATTAAAATACACCATCGGAGAAGTTTTACTGCAGTTTTAATAAGGTGAAAAGAAATCGTGCTCGAGCTTTAAAGATCATCGATTGGAAAATATTGAAAAAGCACTTGAAGATTATAAATTTGTGAGTCGTGTTGTCTTAGTAAATCGTTGTTAACACCGGCAAGAACTTTACTAAACTATTTCATATTCAAAGGTTAATACAAAAAATTTATAATTTTTATATACTCTTAGATTTTAAAAGGCTTTTGGAAATGAATTAGAAGTGCCCATTGGAGGACCGATGGAAGCCCACCGGTGCACTGGTGAATACTTCGAATTCAATTTCCAAAAATGAATTTTAATTATTTTTTTTACTCCCATGGTCGTGATCTTTCTTCCTCTTTTAGTCACGACGTTTTGCAATAGAGGGTTATCGTTCCTTTTGATCAAATCCCTGTAGCTCTACAAACAACTTTATTTTCAACAAGTTTAAACTACCGTATTTTTCTTTGATTTTCTTATCTAAATTCAAAATCCTACTCTACTATTTCAACCAAAATAAGATATTCTAGGATTAAATGTAGGACAGTGGTCTTAACCAGTATAAAAAATCTTGTGTGCAAGGTTTATACTTTATTTTACTTACATTGCTGCTTATAATATAGTTTGTACACTAAAGTTTAGCCATGTACGATCCTACACATTTTCACTTGGTATTAGAGCAAGATATTTCATAAACCATAATACATTTTTTGAAAAATATTAATATGAAACACATAAGCACTGTCGTAAAAGGTTAATCCACTGCACGACCACCACTATTTACTGATAACTACTATAATTTTTGGTCAACTAGAATGAGAATTTATATGGTAGCCAATAGTCTAGAAATTTGGGATGCTACATAAAAAAATTACTTAAGTCTAACCACACCTTTAACTAAGTGGATTCCTAAACAAAAGATTACGACAATCAATAATTCAAAAGTAATGAAATTTCTCTTTTGTGCTTTAGGCACAAATGAATTTATTAGAGTTATAATATGTAAAACTGCTTATTATATATGACGCACTTTACAACTCACTTATCAAGGTACAAGTAAGGTTGAACAATCACAAATAGCTATGTTAAAAATTCAATTTTAGAATGAAAGAAAATGAATATATTTTCGATATGTATTCTTGTTTAGAAGATATTACACATGCACTAGTAGGACTAGGTGAAACCATGTCTGAATTTGATATTGTTACAAAAATATTAAACTTTTTAACCAATGATTGGGGTAGAAAAGTATTAGTAATTGAAGAGGCTAATGTTCTTTCTCAACTTAAGACTGAGGTGTTAATCGGTATTCTAATGGCCTATGAAGTAAATTTGCAAGCTAGAAAAATCCAAAATCATAAGAAAACGACCATAGCATTCGAAGTTGAGGAAGATTCTAAACTAGACGAAGAACAAATGATCTTGATAGCTAAAAACAATTGAAAATTCAAAATGCAAGTTAAGAGAGAAAATGATAATAATGACCAAAGCTCAGGACTCAAAGTGTTTTGGGTATAACAAATTCGACAATATTATAAATAATTGTCCATTAAAAATAATGGAAAAAGGGAATTCAAGAGCAAGAATAGATTCGACAAGAAGAAAAAGACCACAAATCAATCCACTTGGGATGATTCAGACTCCTTATTATCCTCAGATATTAATAGTGGTACGGAACAAGCTAATGTCTACATTATATCCCCAAAAGATGAAGTGCAAGCTATTTTAGCTTATAATGAATTATTTGAATTTTGTATGGAACTAGATGAAAATTTTAGAAATTTAAGAAAAACAAAAAAAGAACCCATAATAAGAATTAATAGAGCAGAACTAGAAATAAATATGTTAAAAGACGAGAAAAATATTTTAGAAGAAGTAATTTGAACTAAAAAATATCTTTAGAAAGATCTGTTGAATAGAAATTTTATTTCAAGAAAAATGGAATTATCTAAAGAATGTGAATTTTTAAAAGATTTAAATAAGGATATAAAGTTTTCTAAATATTTTGAACTCTAAAATTTAATATTTAGAAGAATAAATAAATTCCTTAGAAAATGAAAATATTAGTTTATGTCATAAAATAAAAGAATTAGAAAACTCATAACACTCCTTGGAAATTTGACAAATAAATTTTCTATGCTAGAAAATAAAGTTGATTCATATAGAAATCAAAATATCAAAAGAAAATTGTGAATTAACTTCAGAAATAAAACTTCTTAAATTTGGAAGCTTAAATTTTAAAGAAAAATTATAAAAGACTTCTTTTATTGTCTCAAAATTTAATAAAGGCCAGGAGAATTTATCAAATTTAATAAAAAATTCAAGGCTACAAACAACAAAAGTTGTCTGGGTTTTAAAAGAGGCAAGTTCAAGATGTGTCCTAAGAACAATAGTTTTCTTTATACTAAATTTAAAACATCTAGTAATTCTAAAGGGAAGTCTGAAAATAAATCCATGAAGATATGGATTCCAAAAACTATTAATAATCTCATTAGAAAGAAATATATAATTAAATTTATTACTGATGTTCAAAATAATATTAATTATTCTTTTAAAGATTCTGCAATCCTGGGTATGGTTACCAAAAACATAACCCCGGACCGTAATGGAGGAAGCCGGTATGAATAAATTTATTTATTTTTTGCAAGTGTCCACTCTGTAGAGTATGCAAGTATATGATTTTTATTTGATGATAATAAACACACACACACACACACACACATATATATATATATATATATATATTCATTTAAATGTGTTTGCTGTTGTGCTTTTTTATTTTTCACATGATTAAATAAATATTTGTTGAATAAAATAAATAACTCAGAATTCATATTCAAACAAATATTTTACTACAAATTCGAATAATACAAATTTGAGCTCTCACTACATTTCAGTTACTATTCAATTTTAATTGCACAATAATTTTCACTTTACAATTTAAACCTCACTATATTTTCACTCAATACTTGTATATTTGATCTTCAACTTTGTTCCGGCTTGAATCTAGCATCCGAGCTACCTGGAAAATAAACCTTGACGCTGTAGAATTGAAAAAAAAATTATTATGCAGCGAACAATAAAATATGTGTTTTGAAAATGTTATTTGCCTCGGTTATTTGGGCTTTTCCGACATCATTTATTTTTAATCCATCATACACAAACAACTTGTGACAAGCACAGTGTATCACTGTACATGCCACAAGGCCATGCTCACCGATAAACACTTGCATGTTAGAACTGCAGGGACAGGTGAGCATAAGGTCAAACCTGAACCAAGGCTGGATTCAACTCAAGTGAAAATGTGAAACCAGAAATATACAAAACAACATAAGACAAGCCTCGACCAAAAATTGAACATGTACACATGAGACCAGAATCAATTCACAAGAAAATAAAAGCATTCAACAAACCAGTGGAGCATGACTTCAAATGAAACCAGTCACGGTGGAGATTCATGAAGCGTCATCTAAATGGTTGAGTACAAGTTCAGTTCCAGTCAAATGCAAGGGTAACAAGACCATTCAAACTTGAGGCAAGAACAAGATCAACTTAAATGCAAATGAGTGCAACAAGCTCAGTTTCAACCTTACACACATGAATACTCCAAAATGTGCAAAACAGATGGAACAAGGCTCAATGAAGTTCAACATGATCACATGAATACACAACACCAGACAATACAAGTGTGAAGGCATGAATCCATACATGCGCAGGTGACTCAAAGAAACTGCAGCTACCACCCAAACATACACATGAAGACTAGAACTTAAATGACCAGACCACATAACAATGAAGACTGCAAAAACCAGATCACACATGAACACAAATATTCAAATGCACGGACACATATATCAGTTAAGAGGCATGACAGAACCATGTTCACACATGTATAAACACAGTAGCCACTACAAAACAGTGAAAGGAATACAAGACACAATGCAACAAAGGAAAGCCTTAACCCATGCCCAGACCAAACCAGGGATTCATGTATGTGCACCAAAATAGTGACAATGAGCCAGTGCACATGAATCAAATCAAGGTGGACAGAGCAACATATACATACATACATACATACATACATACATACATACATACATACATACATACATACATACATACATACATACATACATATATTGTGTGTGTGTATGCAGCTTAGACCAACATGAACATAACAACAAGTTTACGTGAAACCAAGTGGATAGGCAGAACAATTATACATGTACATACATACTATACATGTTTATATGTGCAGAATTATTAACAGTAGCAGTGCAAATGAGAACTAGGGAAGAGAACGCAAAGGAAATCAAGTTGCAACAGTAAAAAGAACAAATTCGAATGTATTCAAACAAAGTCAAAGCCAATAACATGAATTGAACAAGTCAAAATTGCAGAAATTATCTCAAAAATTATAGCACCGAAGTCATAGGAACCGATCCAAAGCAACTTCGATCACATGAACAAATCAAGGAAAAAAAGAACGCAAAGCAATTAAAATATATCAGAGATGGAACAAGTCAAAAATCATCACATCATTCAATCGAAGATCAATGGCCGAGCATAGTAACGTGATAAATTCAAAAAGAAATATACGAACATAATTTTAGGGATTTTATCCCTATAAATTACCCCATATCATCATCGGCATATGCAGTCAAGTTCAAGCATCATCAAATAAAGAAATCAAAGTAAAAATCACATACCAGTATAATTCAAACTCAATCTAATTGAAGCCACCGAGAGCAAATCAAAACTAGGAGCGATTGACAAAGTAATTCAACTAAGAATCATCATCTCAGCCGTTCGATATCACAAGAGGCGACTTAAATTGCAAAATCCTAACTGTGAAAGAGGAACGAAAAATAACGGCCGAAGTTTTGCATAGAAGAAAAAATAAAGGGGAACACCTTTTTTATTTACAAATTGGGCTGGCCTTCATAAAGTTTATATTGGGATTAAAATATTAACTAGGGTTTTGTTTGGTTAGTTTTATTTTATTTGTGTATTTTTTTAACCTGTGTAACTTTCTAATCGTATGACTAGGTTACGAACTACGGTAGTGCAGTTCAAGAATTCGCAACTCAGTGGCTGAGCAATGACAGAGTTTTGATCGTAGAGTTAGGTTAGTCATTAGGGTTTCGCAAGTTTACGTATGTAAGCGTATGACTACTTAACTGTTAGTAGAAACCTTGAAGGCAGCACGTAGGCAGGGTTTTGCCGAAGCTGGGTAAATTTGTGTGTGATCTCTTCTGCATTATTATTTGTGATTGTTTTTATTTCCACATTAATTTTTATTATTATTAGTATTACCCTATTCACACCCCCTCTAGGGTGAAAACGATCTGACACACTCACGTTAGTAAAACGAGAAGATAGTATCTAAACAGTGGAAGTTCCAATCACATGATGGGGAACTCCAACGTGCCTACATATATCAAACCAATGGATGGAGGTACCGTATCTTTCGTTGACAAATCATAGGAGTACATTATCAGAATGGGAGATGTTAGAAATAATTGTAGTATGAATTCTCCTTTAATTACCACTGTCTATTTAGTTAAAAATTTAGACATAATATATTAAGTATTAGTCAGCCATGCGATAAATGTTTTAAATTTAAGTTTGAGAAAGATAGTTTTAATATTTTTGATCAATATGAAAGATTAATTTATGAAGATGTAAGAAAATGAAACATTTATGTTTTGAATGTGGAAGCTAATAATGATAATAACCTATGCCTTATACAAAATTCGAATGACCCGTGGATATGACATAAAAGGTTTTGCCATATTAATTTTAAAATATTAAATAAACTAGAAAAACATGTAACTGTAAGATGTTTACCTAAAACAAATTCCAAAGTAAATAATTTATGTAATGCTTGTCAAAATAGAAAACTTAAGAAATCTCCTTTTAAATCTATAAATGAAATTTCCACAAATAAACCTTTGGAACTACTTCATCTAGATTTAATTGATCCAACTCAGGTAAGATCACTGTATCATAATATATATGTTTTTGTAATTATTGATGATTTTTCAAGATAAAATTGGACCTTGTTTTCATAACATAAAAGTAATACTTTCGAAATGTCTAGAAATTTGGTGAAAAGAATTGAAAATTTAAAAGATTTAAAAGCTAAAAATATTTGAAGCGATCGCGGAGGAGAATTCAATAATGATGAGTGATAACTTTTGTAATAAAAAAGGAATTAATTATAATTTATTTTTCCCAGAGCATGACAACAAAATGATGTTGTGGAAAAAAATAGAACCTTTCAAGAATGCACAAGAACATAGCTAAATAATACCATTACCTTAAAACTTTTGGGCTGAAGCGGTTGCAACTACTTGCTATGTTCTAAATCGCGTTTCAATTTGTCCTAAAACTAAAAGTACTCCTTATGAACTTTTTCATCTACATAAACAAAAAATATCATACTTCAAGATTTTTGAATCAAAGTGTTTTATTTTAAATACCAAAGATTTTCTTGGTAAGTTTGACTCAAAAGCCGATAAATGAATTTTTATCAGTTATTCATAAGGGCATACTACATATTTTAAAAATGACCAACTCAATTAAAGAAACTTTACATGTTTCCTTTGATGAAAATTTTAACAAAATAGATGATCATTCTAAAATAATCGATGTTAATCAACCATAAAATAATGGAATTACTCAAGAAATAGTTAACTCGTCTGAAAAAAATAAAGAAATTCCAAGATTTTTAAAAGATTATCCTTTTGAGAATATATTAGGTGACGTTAGAACTAAAGTATTGACTTGAAAACAACTAAATGTAACGAGTCACTTAGCACTTATATCTACAATTGAACCTAAAAATTACAATGAAGCAGGAAAAGACGAATATTGGATTTTAGCTATGTAAGAGGAATTAAACCAATTTGAACGTAATAATGTATGGAAATTTGTCCAAAGACCTAATGATTAACTTGTAATAAGAACAAAATGCGTATATAAAAATAAAAATGGCGATATAGTTTGGAATAAAGCTAGACTAGTTGCTCATAGATACAGTCAGGAAGAAGGAATCGACTATGACGAGACCTTTTCTCCTATTGCACAACTCGAAGCAATTAGAATACTCCTAGCTTTTGCTTATCATCACAATTTTAAATTATATCAAATAGATTTAAAAAGTGCTTTCTTAAATAGTTTCATAAAAGAAAACATCTATGTTGAACAAACACCCTTATTTAAGTACGATAAATATCCAGATCATGTTTATAAACTTAAAAAAGATTTATATGGTCTTAAACAAGCACTACGTGCTTCGTATGTAGACTAAAAAGTTATCTAATAAATTTTGGCTTTGAAATTGGAAATTTTGATTCAACTTTGTTTGTAAAAACGTGAAAATAATGATTTATTAATTATTCAAATATATGTCGATGATATTATTTTTGGTTCTATTGATAATAAACTTTGTAAATATTTTCTAATATAATAAGTGTAGGATCGATTTCACCCTAGAGGGGGGAATGAATAGGGTGATGCTGATAATTATAAAAATTAATTGCAGAAGCTTATAAAATTATTTCCAACACAGATAAATCAGAATTATAGCAGCACAGATAATAACGGAATAATAAATGCAGAAGTAGAACGACACAGAATTTGCCCAGCTTTGGCAAAACCTGCCTACGTGCTGCCCAAAAGGTTTCTACTAGAAATTAAGTAACACACACTTACACTCGTAAACTCGCGACACCCGCTACTGACTAACCTAACTCTATGCTCAAAACCCTACCACAACTCAGCCACTGAGTTGCGATTTCTCAAACTACGCCACGTAGTTTGTCCCCTATCACACGACTAGAAGTTACAAATGTTTTACAAAATTTAAAAAAAAAATTAAAACCAATTAAAAGCAAAACCCTAATTTTTAAAAACTAAGGCCAAATTAAATAATGAGAACCGGCCCAAAAATTAGATGATAAAAAATGCGTCCCCCTTCTCTCTTTTTTTAGTTTATTGGCCTGGTTCCTTTCACTTGAAAATAATGGCGCTCGTTCCTTTTCCAGATTTAGGGTTTCGCTAAATTGAAGCGCCGCTTGATATCGTTTGATTGTAGACTTCCATGCTCTTAGATTTGGCTTGCTGATTGTTGCTTGTGGCAGCTTCAATTTGTCGAGCGTGTATGCTTCATATATAATTGGTATGTGATGTTTCTTTTATTTCAATTGCGCTCGACTTTGATTCGAGTTGTTGATTTGATTTTGTTTGGTACCTGTTTTGCTTCGAACTAGAATGCCCCTTTGCCAATGTGGTTTAGGGTTTATATAGGGTTTGAACCCCTATTTTTTCGTTCGTCTGATTTTTTCAATATTATGCTTCGGCCATTAGATTACGTTTGGATGTTGATGATTTCTCTGACTTTTTCAATTCTCTTGAATAACACGGTTTTGAACTCTGACTTGGTTCAATTCCTTGATTGCTTGGTTATCACGACACTGTTTGATTTCGTGGCCACCACGGCTTGATTTGCATTTGACTTCGGTCATATGATTTTGTGTATGCGATTCCATTACTTGCCATATATAAGAATTTTGAGTTTGTAACTTTGCAACCAAGAGATTTTGATTTGTTGATTTCATTCTTTGTTCTCTGTGACTCCGGTTAGTAGCTCACGGTTTGTTCATGTGTTTCCATGGTATTGTTGCAGACCACTTGATCACTTGTGTACATATGCTGTTTGTCACCTGCAATTTTTTTCATCAAAATTATCCTACCGAGAGCCAGTACATTATTTGTTCATTATGCCCTCTGGAGTGCCATTGTCTTTGTTGCTGTGTTGCCATAACTTTGTTGTAACTGGAGTCTGTTGACATTGGTTCGTGTATTCATTGAGATGTTCATGTTGCATATATGCTTGCTTCCTGGTCATCATTGTACGTTGTCACTGCCCTTGTATTTGCAGTTTGCATTTTGTGCATTTGTATTTGGTGTCATTACTTTGTGTATTCATATAGTCTGGTGGCATGGTCATCTCTGTTTTGCTCGAGTCTTGATTCTACTTGTTGTTCACTGGAGTCAGTGGTTCATTACTGTTGTATTGATATTGCTTTGTATTTTAGATTGCCTGACCATTGTATTTCATTCATACTGTCGCTCCATTGTTTTGTCTGGTATTTGATTTTAAAGTCTCTGATTAAACTTGGTTCATGCCATGGTTCTTCTGATGCATTTCCTTCTGGCTAGCACTCGAGTCTGTTGTGTATATGAGCAGTTTTACTTGTTCTGGTTGTTGCATTTGAGCTTGATTCATATGTATGCTGTGCATTTGTACTTGACTAGCTGTCTTGGAGTTTCAGACCGTATATGTGTGTTCATGAATGTTTGCATCGACTTGTTTTGGTTCAACTGCCCTTGTGCACTGTTGCTTGGATCTGGCCATTGGTTCAAGTATGTTTTGGTTGCTGTTATGTTGGTTCGGTCTTGCATTTGAGTTGAGTCATGGTTGCAGTGACTTGACCTTTGCATTTTGTTTGTGGTTTGGTGCCTTCTTGAATTGTGCAGTCTTTTGTGAGCATATTGACTTTTAGTTGGACTGTGCATTACACTTGAGTTGAATCCAGCTTGTAGTTCAGATTTGACCTTGTGCTGAAAGTTGTGACGTTATTTTATCGCACTTGAGTTGAATCCGGTATTTTGGTTTTGACCTGTGCTCACCTGTTCCTGTAAATCTATCAAGTGTATATATCGGTGTGCATGACCTTGTGGCATATACAGTGATACATTGTGTATGTCACAAGCTGTTCGTGTATGATGAGTTGAAAATTAAATGATGACGAACAACCCAAATAACTGAGGCAAATAATATTTTCAAAATCCACATTTTATTCTATACTGCAAAATTATTTCCTTTTCAATTTTACCGTGTTAATATTTATTTTTGCAGATTGCTTAGATGCTGGATTCAATTTGGAGTGAAGTTGAAGATAAAATACGAGTTGAGTGAATGAGTGATATGTAGTGAGGTCAAATGTAAATGTGAATCGTGGTGTAATCAAAATTGTACTGTAATTGAAATTGTGTGTGTGTGTGTATATATATATATATATATATATATATAGCGAGAGCTTGAAATTTGTACTATTCAAAGATTGTAATAAATATTTGTTTGAATAAAATTTCTGTTTAAATTCAAAGTCTGTGTTATTTATTTTTATTCAGCAAATATTTATTTAATTTATGAAAAATAAAATAGTACATTAACAAATACATTTAAACGAATATATATATGTTTATTATCATCAAACAAAAATCATATAATCGCATATTCAACAATAAGAAAAGAATTTGAAATGTCTCATAGAGGCGAATTAAATTATTTCTTGGATTAAAAATTAAACAATTAGATAATGGCATTTTTATTTTACAAGACAAATATTGTAAAGATCAAATTAAAAGATTTGGTGTCGACAACAACAATAAGTACAACTACTCACTTAGATAAACGTGGGAATGGTAAGGATATCGATCAAAAACTTTATAGGAGTATGATATGATCATTACTTTATTTAAGTGTGATTCATCCCGATATAATGATGAGTGCGTGTCTTTTAGCCCGTTTTCAAGCTAATTCCAAGAAGTCACACCAAAGAGTTGTTAAAAGAATTACGATATCTAATCCAAACTAAGGATTTTGGTTTTTTCATCTAAAGGATGTCCACTTGAATCTGTATAATTTAGCGATGCTGATTTTGGTGTATGTCATACCAATAGAAAATGCCTAATGGTACTTAAGTCAATCCTTAGTCTTTTGGTTTAGTAAGAAACAAAATTGCGGCATGTGAAGCAAAATATATTTAGGTTGCTTTAGCTTGAAGTCGGATAACTTATATGCAGCAAATTCTAAAGGATTTTGGTGTAAATTTAACAAAATCGCCTATTTAGTATGATAACACCAGTGTTATTAATCTAGCAAAAAATCATGTAAATCAATTTAGAAGTAAGCACATTTAATATAAGACTTCATTTTTTAAGAGAATATTTCGAGAAATAAAATATTATTTTAGAATTTGTAAATACCGTAAGTCAAATAGTAGATATATTACTAAACCTTTAAATAAATACATATATTACATTACAATGGGTGTTAGGAATTTTTTCAATAAACCATATAGTTTAAAAATATTTTCCAACAGACTATACATCATTTAGTGCTAATACTTTAAAAAAATTCTAGGTTTCAAAATTTTTGAAAAATAAACTTAATAGAAGTAAAATTTTAATACAATCTATCATTAAAATTTTTTTAGTAAGTTTCATAAGTAATATCATGCAAGTTATAAATGATTTTTTTAATTTTAAATATTCTTAAATTTAATACATCCTTTTTTATAAACCTTATTTTAAACAAAAATACAAACTTAGTTCTCTAAAAAAATTCATTTATATAGAAACTAAAATTCAACACTTAAACATAAATTAAAGTTTTTAAACATATATAACTATATATGTGTATATATCTGTATATGTGTGTGTGTGTGTGTGTGTATTTGTATATATTAATAAATCTAGGTTCAAAATTCTGAAACAAATATATCCACAGATGCACCGGTCGGGTTAGCCAGTTAACCGGTGTTATTTTTTTGTTTCAGATCCGAGCCCCTTTAAGACTTTTCCCTCTCTTCCACTTTTCATTTTCTCAAACCAAAACGAATTCTCAAGCCCTAGCCCCCATTTCTAGTTTCCAAATTTCAAAACAAAAAATCAAATCTTTGGCCATCGTAAGAGGAAAAAGGAGTATCTCTTCAACTTCTTTTGCCTCCATCGATGTATTACTCATCGATGAAGTTTGAAATGGGTAGAAAAATAAGTGAGAGAACTTCAATAAGTTTAAGGATTTGATGGCCAACAAGGATATAAGCGAGCGTTCGATAACCTTGAACTCTCTAACTTATATGACATTAGGAATTTGTTTAAACATGCCGAGTTAATAAATATTATTATCTTGAATGGTTATGAAATTGATATATATCCCTAATGCATGGCAATGTTATAAGCTAATATTGAAGTTGGTATTGATGATAATGGTTTATTCTATATTCTAGTGTCGAAGATGTACAAATTGCTATCAGTGAAAGTGGGTTAGGAGAAATATTAGGAATTTCATCGTAAGGAATGTCGTTGGATGAAATTATTTTTGATGAAGAGCCTATTATGCGACAAATAATTCATAACACTAGCAAAAATTGGACTACTTCAAATTTAACTCATTTCGTTCGTATTATAATTCAGATTCTACAACACAACTTGATCCTAAAAACTAGTAGTTTGATGAGACATACCCATTAGTGCATAAAGCCACATATGTTATATTGGGAAATATTAGAGTGAATTGGGTTAATGCAATTATGAATAATATGATGGAGAATAGATCGAGTAAAAAAGAGAAGGAGTAATCCCTATGGAAATTTAATTACAATAACCCTTTGACAATTCAGTATTGTAGTAGATGATGAGACCTCTATTAGGCTTCTGTACTTGAGTATATTTGATGATAAAGTTTTTAAAGCTACGAAGATTCCATTAACTCTAGGCGATACTTCTATTGGAACTCCTATACACCAGTCGGCTCAAAAAGACATTCCTGGTCATTCCTTCCTGCATCATACTTCTCCTATGCATACATCTCCATCGAAAGATCGTATTCTTGCTATCTAGAGAGGCAAGAACAACTGATTCATGCATGAAGAGCAATTGGAATAAAAGAGAGATTGGAGTTATTAGATCACTTTTAACATTATTACGCAGATCAGAATGGATAGAGAGAGTGGAGTCGGTACGAGTAGTGAAACCAGTGCAGCACTTCAGCCCCAATGCGTCTTTGAGCTTTCTGTGCACAATTTTCAAGTAGGACTTCATTGATCTGGAGCAACAGGTCCTTTATTACGGGCACCTGGACCTACCAGGATGGGATCTAGAGGGAGAGGACCTAGACCGCATGCTGCTATTGCTTATGCTTCAGGATCTCTAATTCGTTCTCTAGCACCAAGTAGGCAGCACACATAATTTACGGAGTTGGACCCTGTATCCCTTCAGGATACCGTGGTTTGCTTGATTTGTAGCTACTTCATGATAGTATCACTTTGTGTTCCATAATTTGCATAAGTTGGTATAAGTTTTTGTTTGCAATCGTTTGACATTTGTGTTTGCATCTATTGTCTTGCATTTGGATTATTGATATGCTTTTTGTGATTAGTTTGTTAGTAATCTAGCATTTGACTTCTTGTTATTGTGATCATTTATATGTTCTATGATTGCCATTGTTATGTGTTTGTGATATATTGTTTATGATATGATGTTCATTTTGTGATATCCACTATATTGTTAACCATTGTTTTCCTTTTCAACATGACAAAGGGGGAGAAATAATCGGTCATATGCATACATTCAGGGTTAGTATTCAAACATAAACATATTTCATATAGATAGATAAGGGGAGCATTGCATTCTTATCGTTAGTAATAAATATCTCTTTGAAAATGCATATAGTTGTCATCATAAAAAAAGAGAAGAGTGTTAGAACTACGATTCTCGGTTTTGATGAAAATAACTCCACATTAGAGATTCAAATACACTAGTCGGAAAAGTTTTACTATAGCTTAAAGAAGATGAAAAGAAATCAAGCTCAAGCATCAAAAATCATTGACTGGAATATTAGAAGAGCACTTAAAGATTATAAATTTGTGAATCATGTTGTCTTAATTAAATGTTGTTAAAACTCACAAGAACTTTACAAAGACAATTTCACACCCAAAGAATCATTAATGCAAATTTTTATTATATATATGTGTGTATGTATGTATATATGTATGTATGTATGTATATACATGATTTTAAAAGGCCTTTGGGAACAGAACTAAAGTTCTTGTCGGAGGACCGGTGGAAGCACACCAGTGCACTGGTGAAAACTTCGAATTCAATTTCCAAAAACGAATTTTAAACTTCTTTTTACTCCAACAGTCATGATCTTTCTTCCTCTTTCAATCATGACCTTTCTGCAATGAAGGGCTATCTAACTTATGGCCAAATCACTTCAACTATATAAATAACTTTGTTTTCAATAAGTTTAAATTACCGAATTATTCTTTGATTTTCTTATCTAAACTCTGAAATCCTACTCCACTCTATCAGCGATCATTCTTTGATAATTTTCAATTCTCTGATTTTCTGCGATCACTCTTTGATAATTTTCAATTCTCTGATTTTCTTACTTCCTAAACTCATGTTCATTCAAACAAAATCAATTCTTGAGTTATAGGAGATTGTACTATACTGGGAAAATCTTTGTATTGAACGCACATCTACTGCCAAAGTTTGTAAACTATCCGGTAAGTGTAAAAAACCTGTTCAGCAGCTCAAGAAAATGTACAGGCCTATTCCTCCAGGAAAAACAAGGGTGTTAGTTAGAAAAAGCCAAATAAGAGATTCTAAGACTGGACATAAGACAGGTGAGAGAACATTATATATATATGATTTAATTACTATACCTATTTACAGTTACTATTTTATTTATGATACTATTGTTATATTCCGAACCTGTATGAAAAGTCGACTGTGCAAGATTTTTTCTTTATTTTATTTTATTTACGTAGGTACTTATAATATTATTTATATATTATAGTTTAGCCATATATGATCCTACAAACTTTAATTAAGCATTGTTATTTCCAATTTTCAGTCCGGTAATAGTACTAAAAAGTTGTTTTACATTATTAAAAAATTGTAATATTTTGAATAATAATATTTTATGGCAAAGAATGGTAAGAAAATATATTCCAATAACAGTATCTAAAGTTATGCATTCATTAAGAATAAGAATTTATTGCAAGTTTTCCTTAGAATATTAGGATCACATTAATGTACAAAGATGCTGCACGTGATACTCCCCTATCTAATCCACAGTCAAGCGTATTTATGGCAACATAGAAGTATTAACAAGGAATGTTCATGGTTTAATAGTTGTCATTATCACCTGCACATTATATTTGCCAAAGTTACGAAGTTGATGAGATATCATAAGCTAATGGAATACGGAATTGGTGCCACCATAATATAGTATCAGTAGCCCTTCTATGGACCTTGATATTGATTCATATTGTTTTTAACAAAATCATATTATATAACTATGTAGATATACATAATAGAAATAAAAAAAGGAATATGAAATCCAACTTGTTTATGCTTGGTTATAAGAGCATATAATAGTTTTAAAAAAGAAAAGGATATAATTTACTAGCAATATAAATTAGAGGACCAAAATCAAACTAACCTCACGTCCATTCAAAAGAACACAAACATTCTCATATATATGTGTTCCCTATACCTCAATGAGCCTAAATTTTCACTAATCTGAAATCCCAAGTCCACTAGAGTATGGATCGTTGGTGTTGATGTCCTGTAATAAACAAAAGTATAACAAAGAGCCATTGATAAGAACTCACAATAGACTAGTAAAGTATAATAAAACATGCACACACATACTGACCAAGGCTAATCCTCTGGTACCTAGTGCCTTTGTTAGTGCAAAGCATGCATGAGGTAATCTATCCTCGGTCGTTCCCACCTAGTACCAGTACCCATCCCTTTAAATCTCACATGAGTTGTAATGAGGAGGAGGTCTGAACAATGTTCTGGTGATTGGTAAATTACACACTTTATTTATAATACTAGTTTATGCCGATTGTTTTCCATTGCAATTTATAACACTAGTTTATGCCGATTGTTTTCCATTGCATGATATGTCTATTATTCAAAGCTAAGTCATTATGACTTCATGTATGTATATGATATGTGCAACCCATTAGAGGTATAAGATACACACACACACACACACACGTGTGTGTGTGTCTATATATACAAGTATCACAATCTCCTTATGGATAAGGATAAATTCCCCGCTAGTATTTGTAATAGTGCACTGCATAAGCATCCAACAACAGTGTTTATACCGAATTTCCTGCATACACCGAGAAATTTTTCGTTAGTGTCTGACAATGACATTACTGATAGATTTAAGGGTATGCCTTAAGGGCAATTATATAGTTTGTTACATATATCTAACTCGTTGACCAATCTTGTTTGAAATAAAGGTGTTTCTTCCTATTATTTAAAGAATGTGGTTATATTAATTAATTAATTTAATTAAAATTATATTTAATAGAAAATCCGAAAATGGTATATTTTGTAATAGTAGTTACAAAGTACTGTAACCGTGAGTAATTTATCACAATAAAATTAAATATATCATTTTAATGTTCCCAGTCAAGATGCATCGAGATTGGATATTGATGTATCCGTTAAGACTAGAGTATGTAACGCTGTCCAAATGTTGGGCAGTCCGCACCTAGAGGTTACGTACCGATGGTTATTGGATAACTATAAAATGACCCACTTGATAGTTTTCTGTTGGTTAATATAACTAAGATCAAACAAAAAATATCAATGTGATTGATTTCACAGTTGTTTCGACTTGAGAAAACTGTGGATCTTTAATATAAAAGCTCCACTTTGATTATAGTCAAATTATGGCATGGCGTTCCATCGAGTGACTACAGTTGGATTGAGTGGAAGTATTTGAGGTAAAGCACTATTCAAGAGAGGATTTGTCTCCTCGGTTATATGGGTTTAGTATCACGATTGCAATGACCCGCAATGCAATCACTTTAATTAAAGATATTAAAATTATTTCAAATATTCAAATGTAAATTATTTTTCATAAATAATCAAGTTTTAAGTGATCGGTAATAATAGCGAACATATTTTGGAAAAATGTTTACAAAAATACTTCATTTGGAAATATATCGATAAAATAGCCGAAAAACGTTTTATCAGTAAACACTCTACAATCGTACAACATTACACACGGGGCTAGATATGTACAAATATTTGTATAATTGAACAAGAATATGAAACATAATCAATTATTTTATTTTGAAAATAAAATGTGTTTTTGACATCATTAGTGATACCCTTATATTTGTTGTTTAATTAACTAAATTTAATTGAGATTTAATAATTCTTACAATTATTCAAATAATTATTTTAAAATGATTATTATTCAATTCAAATAGTTATAATGTAGTAATATATCATTTATAATATGTTTATAAAGATATATATATATTTGATTTGAAACTATGGGGAATCGATATCCCTTTATCGGTATAATAGCAATTATTGTGAATAATTATTAATATTAATTTATATGGTTTTATAATTCAAATATGATTATTTTTATCCACCTAAAATAATAAGAAATTAGTTTTGATTTTTTTAAAAAAATATATGTGCATTAATTAATAAGTGAAAATATGACTGGAAATTAGAGTTGAAATTCATAATGGTTTGACATGTATAAGTTATATAACATTGTTTATGTAGATTGTACATCTTTGTGGCATGCACACACATATAACATATACATATACATATAACAATGGTAGAAAAGTAGAAATATATTTAAATACAGTAAATATGAAAAAAAATCTAAGTTTAAAGAAGCAATCATCTTCTCACATCAAATCCACCTTACGCCACCATCATCACCACCATCACCTCCACATCATCCATCACACATGGGAGGACTGCCGTGCACTTTACGGTAGGCTAGGAGGGGATGGGAAGTGGTAGTTTCGTCCGTCCATGTTATGATATTTTGGTTTTCTAAAACCCTATAAATACCCCACCCCTTTTTCATATTTTTCACACAATTTTATTCACTTCCTTCTCCACATTATCAAGCTTATCAATGGCTTTTCATGTTAACAAAGTTATAGAGAAAAATATCTCAAAAAGAAATTAAATAAGTATAGTATACATATAGTAGTAAAATATCTCAAAACAACTTCAAAACTCCTCCTCTACCTCTTTAATACCCACGATCACCACTCCCCAAAGCTAAGACCGAGCCCACCACCAAGAAAACCCAAGGCCAGGAGCATCCAAGGCTAAGGCCAAGCCCATTCAAGGTCAACGATTTTGATTTCATGGAGTTTTGTTTCATGACAGCGAAGCTATAACCTATTTTAAATTAGCTCGAGGGAAATGAAGGCGAGAGACTCCTAAACTATAGTTATATATATGGTATTAGATGATATATATGTTTGGATATGATTGTTAAAGATGGATGTTTAATATGGTTGTTGAATACACACACACACACACATATATGGATGTCACGTTAATACACGTCGATAAGCACAAAGGAAATCATTTTTTTATTCAATGAAATAGTATATATGGAATGTTTAAACCTCTTAAAAAAGGTTCAATATTATTTAAAAATATTTATAAACATTTAAAAGCGTTTTGGTAAAGTCTAAATGAATACTGAAAATTGAGTCAAAAATAGGTACATCGTGTAATGGAAGTTCGCGATGTCGCGCCGTAAAAGTAAAATGAATATATAGCATGGAATATAATTAGGAATTCTTTAAATAAGAATTTCTAAACTATTATATCCATAGCTTTCAAAGAAAGAAAGAAAGTCGAGATTTTGGTAAGTAGATTTTGATATATGAATAAAACAAGTTTTTAAAAAAATTGCGGTTTTGCTGTTCGAAATCCATAAAAGGATTTCTTTAAAAATGATGTTTTAAAATTTTTCAAAAATATGAAATAAATTATAAAAAATATTTTAAAAGTGATTTTATTATAAAATTTAATTTCCAACTAATAGAAAAGTCGTTTTGATCAATATAGCTTAAAAAACACCGTTCGCATCAGCATTCGCAGCACTTTTCTATAACTTTTGAAATATAGTTCTAAACGCAACAATTCTTTTCCAAATCTTTTGTAGATATTTTTAAATGAATAATAAGTCATTTTAAAGGTTATTTGAAGGATTTATAAATTATTTCAAAGTGGATAAATAAATAATTAAAAGTTAATTAAGTTTGTTAAATGATTTAGAGTCGATCAAATAACCTGACCACATTATGGGTGGCGAAGAGATAGTGTCTAGGCTTGAGTTTGAAAAACTAGTTTTCTGCTCCCATAGGCTATCTGGACTGGATCGATGGAGGGAATAGTAAATTTGATTTACTCGGATCAAAATTTATCAAAGTATAAAGGATATAATTTTCCAAATATAAATAACTTGGATTTTATGGGGATAATCTTATTATACTTGGTGTTAAATTTCGAAGAGGGTACCCGTACTATTTATGGAATTTAAAAGATGATTTCATCGTTATTCCGCCCATAGTATTGGTTGAATATGGAAATTGATATTGAATAGAACTAGATGATTTCTATATGTTTTGCTTAGTTAATATTTACTGGTTTTGGATTAACATCTTAGATAACATGATTTCAACTCAATCAAAAATTTGATTTGGAATTAAGAAATCTTTGTTAAGATTTAAATAAATGATTTTCCAAAGAGAGGTTCAAAGATTCCGTATATACCGAAAAGAGATGTTTTAATGATATATGTCTCTTGAAGATATTTTCGATAAAAATGTAGTAATATATCAAAAGGATAATCCAATATTTACTTAACATTTCTTTTATCGATGATTGGTTTGAAGGAACTAGGGTCGAATTTGAGTAATTCCTATCCGAAAACCACTTCGAACTAATTAACATATTCGAAGTGAAGATATGGAAATGATTTGGAAGATTGAATATATGGACGCTTGTCACTGACCCTTGGGGGAAATTTTCCATTTCATATTATGTGGCGGTAGTTCTTCATTTGGGATCTTCGATCCAAGGCCTCCTCGCTACTAATCCTAGGGATAATTCCCAACATGGTGTGGTAGGAGAGTTCCTTCGGTTTGTCTTCTTTTGGACAACTTGTGTAGAGGAATGTCTGACGTTGCATTTCTAATTACATAAATTGATCTCTATGTACGTATGATCTGTTTGGTGCCAACTTCTCTTTGCTTAACACCTTTTCCTGAGACGTACGAGCTCAAGAGTTATACGTTGGTAGAAATTAGTTGTGTGACATGGAATGGTAGTGTGGCATTCAATGTGAAACGTGTTATGTGAAAGTAATCTCTATCTCAGGCCTCATCACCCGATAATGGCTTAAACAGGCTACGGCGTAAGGCAATGTGGTTCGTAACCATTATGGTATGATCATTACCTTTCTAGATTACTTTTTATATGTCGAATATGCAGTGTACTCTATGAGGCTCTAAATAGGTCGGTAACGACTAGGATGATGTCATATTCACTTTTATCCAGGCCATATACTAGTGCCAAATAGGGGTAGACCAGTCTTACAAGATGCGAATGATTGTGTATCCTAGGTACATTCCCCTAGGGATGTACTGTATGGAAGGTAGTCCCTTACCTCCATTATATGGAAATTAATTCTCCAATAAGTGCCTAAAGACTTGGTTGTAAACCTATTATGCCGTCAAATTTAACCAATGTAACAATTTCGCTTAAGATTTATAAGTTTATTTGAAATGTATTTTCAGATAATGTCATTAAAATTTATATTCCCAGATTTGGCATAGCAAATGTTTGGGTTATCATAAAGTAAAAATCATTTCGTGTTTATGCACTGCGTGGTCTTATGAGATACCTTTGTTTTCAAAATGCATATTTCGAGTTTCTTACACCAGTCCCATGATTGACCCGGAGCTCACTTTCCTTTTCCTTAAACTTTGGATGTCCTAATTTTCTTAAGTAGCCTAGTAGTCAGGTTTAATTAGAAGAAATTTGGATGGAGCTCGAAGAATGTAGTTAGAAGATTCTTCTGAAGATTGTTATCAGTTTCCACCATACTTGTGTATTATTGTGTTCTGCATTTGTAAGGACAGATATTTACAACTGCCCATGTTTAACTCTGATAAATGTATTTAATTTTCACTACAAAGATTATATGTTGAAATAATATATATTATTCCATTCGTTGGAGATTCTGTTCTGTCTTTATTATCTTTCTTACCCTTGAGAATCCACCTTACCTGCACTTGGATTTGCGACATGTGAATACCGAGGATGTGTTAATGTCGAAATCCAAGGGTCGAAGAAATGGGTCTTCACATTTGGTTTCAAAGCTTAGGTTGAGCGAGCTTTAGTAGAGGTAAAAGTCTCATCAGAGATAAGGTTACTAATATCCTAGGATGAGTAACATTTTAAAGAAAAGGCTAGTAATACCCTAGAATGATTTTGAGAATATGATATATGAGTGCATATCTGTTAATGATATACACAAATGATTTTAGGTTAAAATATATATATCTTTTTATGAAATTTGTACATATATATTTTTGAGAAATTTTAGTCATGTATAATGGTTTATAATTTTATGAAAAGGATTCTTGAAAGTAAAAGCAATAAAACTGGGTGAAATTTTCAAATTATTTTTGGAAGGATAAACCATTTTGTCATACAAAGAGTTTTTAGTAGGAAAAGCTATCTTTAGAAGTGGATTGAACAAAGACTCGGATTATTTCCTAAGTATTGATTGAACATTAGTTTGAGGAAACTAGTACCAAGTGATTAATCGACCTCTCTATTTAAAATAGGATATGCCTAAGTAATGAGATATAAATAACTCAATATTAAGTCAGATTAAAATTGCCTAATACCTATATCTAAGGGAATGTTATTTACATTTTAGAGACCATATGGAGAAAGTACTCTAATGGAGAGACCATAAGAGAAATTGGGGCGAGAAGGACAACCTCGTTATTCTCTCTGGCAATGAGGAAGAACAGCCAAAATATCCACCTAGGAATGATTGGCCGCTCGAAGAAGTGAAGACTGGTATCCAATAGCTGGAATGCTTATACCACCCACGACTCCCAAGATGATTATAATTTCTAGTGATGAAAAACACGGGCAGGTCTTGAAAAGAATATGGATTGCGGATCTTGCTGGCTCCACACAAGAATCCATAGCAGTATCTCAACCTATGGAAGAAGAATTAGAGCCCATGGAAGAAGAATCAAAACCCATTGAGGAAGAATCAAAACTTATGAAAGACCCAAATGCCGTAATATTTAGCGAATTCAACAAAGTGATATGGAACTTAGATGGGGAGCATATTATTTAGCAAGAAGAATCATCCAGTTCCTACATTAACTGGGACGAGATGGAGCAGGATGATGAAGAAGTATCGGAAGAGGAAGAAGAGGTTAAAGTATTCGAGAACCGTTGGGATGTTGGTGTGCAAGGCCTTGTAGAAATAGAAGAGGGAGATGTAGTCCCAGGAGTACCAGTTGGCATAGGACATGTTCCATCGAACCAATCCTGGCTACCAATGTGGAGGGCGAGATGCAACCGAATGAAAATGGCAATGAGGCTGATAATAAATTAGAAAGTGATGATGAAGGAATTGGGGAAGTTTTTATATATCTTGGACATTAAAGCACACCATCGGCTTCAGCTTTAGAGGAATGAAGGAGATATTGAGTATGGTGATTAAGGGTAGCTCTATTTATTTAATATATATATATATATATATATATATTATAGTAGTATGGCTGGGGCTAAAATGTTGCTTATGATCAGTATTTTGTATCATATGTATCAGTGTTAGAATTTCTTGGCTCAATGCTAAGTTGGAACGTTGAATGTAAAATTATGGAGATATATAACATAACTACGATAATTTTTATATAAATCTTTTAGTAAGAATTCTCGAGGAAAGAAGCAAGAAAATTTAAATAAAGAATTTTCTTTTATAAGAGAAATGGTATTATGAAATGTTTAAAAGACTTATGGACTAAAATCTTTCAATAAATATTCGAGAAAAAAATCAAAGATAAGAGAAATTACAATATATGTATTAACGAAATATTTAGTTTTGGTGAACAAAGGAAGCTTTATCAATATGAAGGTATTAAAGAAAGTATATTATAATGGGGAAATTAAAAGATAAATTTTCTTTTAAAAGAAAATGATTTCTTCTAAAAAGGAGATCAAAGAATATAAGGAATAAATAATTTATGAAACTATAGTTAAACCAAAGATAAAGGTTTTATGAAATATTTTTATTGGAAAAAAAATTGACGGGTTAATAAGTATGCGTGAAGTACATGGATTATTTCATCGCGCGATTCTGATGTATGGTTTGAGTAAAGAGCTTTAAGGTGTTTTACACCAATCCAAAAAAGGATTTATCACTCGATTCTTGACGACAAACATTAATGAGGGTTTGTGGTTGGATACTTGAGTTTCTATCACAGTTGAGAGCTATGCAAGGAAAACTAAAAAGTCTGATTGGAAGGCCTGATCGGAGTCCGCATTAGAGGATCGAGGGATCAATTCTAGTTCGAAAGTAAAGTTGTGAATTCGAATAGTAGATTGAATCGATATTGTGTACAGATGATCAATGTACATCGTATGAGTGTAAGTTTAATAGTAGATATTTTGGGCAAAACCTTGGGGTTTTTGTTTTGGGTAATTTCGGGGACGAAATTCTTTTAAGGAGTAAAGTATGCAAAGACCCGTAATTTGATCACTTTAATTAAAGATATTTAAATTATTTTAAATATTTAAACATAGATTATTTTTCCTAAATAATCAATTTTTAAGTGATAAGTAATAATAATGAACTTATTTCGGAAAAATGTTCACACAAATATTTCCTTTGGAAATTTGTTGATAAAATGGCCAAAAACGTTTTATTGATGAACTACTCTATAATCTTAAAACTTCACGCACGGAGCTAGATACATACACTTATTTTTATAATTGAATAAGAATATGAAATAAAGCCAATTATTTTATTTTTTTACATAAAATGTGTTTATGACATCATCAGCGATCCCCTTATATTTGACATTTAATTAATTAAATTTAATTGATATTTAATGATTTAATAATTCTTATAATTATTCAAACAATTATTTTAAAAGGATTATAATTCATTTTAAATAATTATAAAAAATAATAAATTATTTATAATTGTTTTATAAAGATACATATTTGATTTGAAAAAAGAAGGAAAAATCGATATCGCTTCATCGGTATAATAACAATTATTGTAAATAATTGTTAATCTTAATTTATATAGTTTAATAATTCAAATATGTTCATTTTTAATGACCTAAAACGATAAGAAATTAGTTTTCAATTTTTTTTCAAATATATGTACATTAATTAGTAAGTGAAAATATGACTGGAAATCGGAATTAAAATTCTTGACGGTTTGACATATTTAAGTTATACAACGTTGTTTATGTAACTTGTACATCTTTGTGGCATGCACATGCATATAGTAACACACACACATACACATATAACAATGGTAGAAAAGTAGAAATATATTTACATATGGTAAATATGGAAAAATATTTAAGTTAACAAATCAAACATCTTCTCACATCAGTCTACCTTATACCACCACCATCAATCTACATCATCCATCACATGGGATTAAGGCTGTCGTGCATTTTAGGGTAGGCTATGAAGGGATGGCAAGGGATAGTTTCATCCATCCATGTTATGCTATTTTGGTTTTCTAAAATCCTATAAATACCACATCCCTTCTTCATATTTTTCACACAAATCCCTTCGCTTCCTTCTCCACATTATCGAGCTTATCAATGGCTTCTCATGTTAACAAAGTTATGGAAAAAATATCTCAAAAAGAAATTAAATAAGTATATATTATATATATATATGTGTGTGTGTATATATATAGTAGTAAAATATCTCAAAACAACTTCAAAACTCCTCATCTATCTCTTTTATACCCATAGACACCACTCTCCAAAGCTCAGGCCTAGCCCACCATTAAGAAAGCCCACGACCGTGAGCATCCAAGGTCAAGGCCAAGCCCATTCAAGGTCAAGGAGTTCGATTTCGTGGAGTTTTTTTCGTGATAGCAAAACTATAGCCATTTTAGATTAGCTCGAGGAAAAATGAAGGTGAGAAACTCCTAAAATACAGTTGTATATATATATATATATATTATTGGATGATATATATGTTTGGATATGATTGTTAACGATGGATATTTAATATGGTTATTGAATATATGTGCAAGTCACGTTAATATAGGTTGAAAAGCATAAAGGAAATCATTTTCCTTTATTTAATGGAATGGTTTATATTGAATGTTTAAACCTCTTATTAATGGTTTAATATGATTTATAAATTTATATAAACATTTAAAAGTGTTTTGGCAAAGTTTAAATGAATATTGAAAATTAAGTCAAAAATAGGCGGGTCGCGAAACGGTAGTTCGCGATATCACGTCGTAAAAGTCAAATGAATATATAGAATGGAATATAGCTTGGAATTCTTTGAGATAATTTTTTTTTCGAACAATTATATCCATAGCTTTCAAACAAAGAAAGAAAATCAAGGTTTCGATAAGTAGAATTTAAAATATGAATAAAATAAGTTTTCAAAAAAAATCGTGGTTTTGCTGTTTGGAATCCATAAAGGGATTTATTTAAAAATGATATTTTAAAATTGTTTAAAAATATGAAATAAATTTTGAAAATATTTTTAATGTTTTAAAAGTGATGGGAAATATAGAAATTAATTTTCAAATGATAGAAAAGTCATTTTGATCATTATAGCTTAAAAAGCACCGTTCGTAGCACTTTTCTATAACTTTTGTAATATAGTTCTAAACGAAACAATTCTTTTCCAAATCTTTTGTAAATGTTATTAAATGAATAATAAAGTATTTTAAAGGTGATTTTAAGGATTTATAAATTATTTCAAAGTGGTTAAATAAAAATTAAAAGTTGATTATGTTAAATGACTTAGAGTCGACCAAATAACTTGACCGCCTTATTGGTAACAGAGAGATATTGCCTAGCCTTAAGTTTATAAAACCAGTTTCCTGCTTTACTTGGCTATTCGGACTGGCCTGATGGAGGGAATGGTAAATTTGATTTACTCAGATCAAAATTTTCCAAAATATAAAGGATATAATTTACTAAATATAAATAACTTGGATTTTATGGAGATAATCTTCTTATACTTGGTGTTAAATTCTAAAGAGGGAACTCATATTATTCGTGGAATTTAAAAAGTGATTTCACCATCATTCCGCCCATAATACTGGTTGAATATGAAAATTGATATTGAGTAGAATTAGAAGATTTCTATAAAAATTTCTCACTTTATATTTATCGGTTTTGGATTAACATCATGGATAACATGATTTCAACTCAATCAACAGTTTGATTTGGAATTAAGAAATTTTTGTTTAGATTTAAATAAATGACTTTCCAAAGAGAGGTTTAAAGATTCTGTATATACTGATAAAGTTGGAGGTACTCCCTAGGGGCAGTTATGTAATTTGTTACATATATCTAACTTGTTGACCAATCTTGTTCGAAATAAAGGTATTTTCTATTATATATTTGATATAATGTGGTTATATTAATTAATCAGTTTAATTAAAATTATATTTAATAGAAAATCCATAAATGGTATGTTTTGTTATAGTAGTTACAAAGTGTTGTAACCTTGAGTAATTTATCACAATAAATTAAATATATCATTTTAATGTTCCTATTCAAGATGCATCGAGTTGGATATCGATGTATCCGTTGAGAGTACTAGAGTATGTAACGTTCTCCAAATGTTGGACAGTGTATTACTTATGACTACTGGGGGGCGTCGAGGTGTTACGTACTGGTAGTTATTGCATAACTATGGAATGACTCACTCGATAGTTTTCTGTTGGTTGATATAACTAGGGCCAAACAGAGAATATCGATGTGACCAATTTACACAGTTCTCTCAACTTGAGAATATTAACGATCTTCAATCTGGAAGCTCCACTATGATTATAGTTACATTGTTGTGTTAAGTCCATCGAACGGCTATAGTTGGGTCAAATGGAAGCAATGGAAGTGAAACCCTAGTCAAGAGAGGATTCTTCTCTTTAGTTATATGAGGATAGTATCACGGTCAACTGAAGTCAACTCAAAGTCAAAGTCTCGGGCCAGAGCATTTCGGTTAATAATAATTGTTATTATTGAACTATAGACTTTGTGTTTGTACTATAAAGTTGAATATGGAGGATATTGAAAATTTGATCATTACCAAATTCCGTAAATCCAAAGCGATATATTTTTAACAAAGAGAATCGGTGTAAATAATTGTGACTATTAGACACCGCTTATAGTAAGTAAAATTGAATTTTACCAAAAGATGTGTAAGCAATAAATTCGACCAAAATGTCACACCACCTGCTAAGTGACGTGTGAACGTTAATATTCCAATAGTTCAATATTAAACCTGACTGAATTTACCCCTTTAAGTCGCATAACTGTAATGATGAATTCTCTGAAAAACCATATGATTTAATTAATTTATAAAATGTTGTAAATTTATTAAATTATTGGTATTTGAGAAATATTAATTATTATTTATTTGATGTTGGAAAGTTTTTGTGATTATTTTAATGCATTTGTAAAAATTATATTTGCGCATATTAATATACGATATCGTTGTAATTTAAATATAATTGAATGAAATGATTTATGAAAATTTTATATCATTTGGAGACATGATTTATGGAAATTTTATGTTATTTGATGACATACGTGTAAAGAAAGGATTGGAGAGAGAGACAATCAAGGGAATTAATTTGGGAAGTTTTCAATTAAAGAATAAGAGAAGTTTCATTCTTTCAAATAAAAAAATATTTTCTAATTCATTCTGCAGGTACAGTTTATTTTCCTTCTCATACATTCTTTCTCTACTCCAAACTTTTCATGGAAGAAAACAAAACAAAGAAATGAGTTTCCAAAATCTTTCAGCTCTAAATAAAAAGATCATATAAAATATAACAAAAGTGGTTCATCCATCTCTTGCAAGTATATGATGTGGATCTTGATGATCTGAGGAGATATCATCATTCAAGGTGTGATTTCTACACAACATTCTAAGGCGATTCAATCGGATCTAGAAGCATTCTTCATTCAAGGTGCAAATCAATGGCAACATCAACAAGATATGTTTTAAAATATAGGTAACAAGGTATGTCATTTTCTGTATATCTATATATATATGTATATATATGTATATATATATATAGTGATTTTGCAATATTTGATGGAAATTTAATTTGACTTTCATAATTTGTATGATGTTTACTATCTTGCCTAATTAAAAATTATTTATAAAGATTGAATTATTTTTGAATGATGTGATTGAGTTTTCAGTTGATAGATCAAAACTAAAAAAAAAATCATGTTCAATAAACAACATTTAAATGTAAATTTATGTTTTAAAACATTCTAATTAAATTGTAATTCTTCGAATCTGAATGTTTACATGTTCGAATTGATTAGCTGCTTTTTACTTTGTTAAATTAAAACTAAATCTATATATTTCAAAATACAATGTTTTATTTTGATCTTTGTTTTAACGTTTAATTTAAATACCATTTCTTTAAATCTATAAATTAACATTTTCATGTTGATTGATTGAATTATATTTAAAGTAAAAAACGAAATTTATATGGAATCAATATAATGTTTCAATTATAGATCTATGTTTTAATCTTTCATAACAAATGTAATTTTCATTTTGAATTTTAATACATGTATGTATGTATGTTTGCATGTATTACTTGCATTTTTTATTGCATCGGATATTTATATATGAATAAAAGGAATTTTGGCTACAAATCAAAGTTTAGTAATTGACTGTAATAACTATCTAATTTATTTTCTTAGACGGCTTTGAGTGAATTCCATATATACATTTTTGGATCTACTTGTATGTGTTCATAAAATTAATTTTTCTTTACATATATTGTCATAGTATGAAATCTTTTCTCTTTTCTAATTAAGAGAATAATGTATAAATCAATTCATTTTTTAACTTCTATATTCTTACACTTTTGTACGTATTGGTCGTCATTAATATATTGCATTAATTAAGTTTACTAAAAGGGAAACTTTGTAACTCACCCTTATCATCCCTTATTTATTTCCATTTCAATTTCTATGTAACAATCATTTAAATTTTTCTTGGGTATTTTATGTATACATATCAATCACCACTGCTATGCCCACTCCCTGTATGTTGCACTTGCACAATATTTACTGTCAATATATTTACAATTCATATCAATTTAGATTAGTCATTAACGTTATTTTATTAATCAATTATTTAAGTTAATTAAGAGAAAGGAAATGAAAAGTTTTCTTCACTAACAAAATTTATGATCCCTTGTTAATTGAATAATTTAAGAGAAAGGAAATGAATAGTTTCCTTCTCTAAATAAATTTATACCGCCTAATTAACTGAATATGTTAAGAGAAAGGAAATGAAAAGTTTCATTCTCTAAATAAATTTATGCCCCTTCATAAATTGGATAAGTTAAGAGAAAGAAAATGAAATATTTCCTTCTCTGAATAAATTTAAAAAGAAAATGTTACACATAAATTTGTATATAAGAGTATATTTGGTATACTCTAACTCACATACACATTAAATTAAAGTGAAACTATATATATAAATTTAAATAAAATATTTATTTTATTCAAAAGAAACTTGGGAAAGTTCCAAAAGAATTAAGACTTCATAGGCCCATTAAAGATCCAAAAATGTTTAAAAAATTTGAAATTCACTCATTTCCTCCATTGCGTACTGGCCCGGTTCCTTCATATACTGGAAAAAAATGTTTTAAGATATATATATATATATATATATATATCTTGAAGATATTTTAAATAAAAAGAAAGTAATATGTAAAAAGAATAATTCCCTATTTACTTAATATGTCTTTTATTGATGATTGGTTCGAAGGAACCAGGGTCGGATTTGAGTAATTCTTATCTGCAAACCACTACGAACCAATTTACGTATTCAAAGTGAAGACATGGAAATGATTTGGAAGATGGAATGTAGGGCAGCTTATCACTGACCCTCGAGGGAAATTTCCTACTTCATATTATGTGGCAGTAGTTCTTCATTTAGGATCTTCGATGCAAGGGCTCCTTGCTACTAATTCTAAGGTAATTCCCGACAGGATGTGATAGGAGAGTTCCTTTGGTTTGTCCTATTCCTGGAGAACTTGTATGGACAAATGTATGACGTTGCATTTCTAATTACGTAAGTTGATCTCTATGAACGTATCATCTGTTTGCTGGTGGAGAAGACAATTCTCTTAGCTTAACACCCTTTCTTGAGACATAGGAGCTCAGTAGTTATATGTTTGTAGAAATTAGTTTGTGTCCATCAATGTGGCATTCAAAGTTAAATGCTCTATGCGAAAGGTAATCGCTACCTCCGGCCTTATCTCCCAGTAATGGCTTAAACAGGGTACGCCATAAGGCTATGTGATTCACAATCATTAGGATATCACATTTCTAGGTTACACTCTATAAGTCGAGTATGTGGTGTATGCTATGGGACCCCAGATAGGTCGGCAATGACTAGAGTGATGTCATAATAGGTATCTGTCCAGGCCATGTATGAGGTCCAAATAGGGAAAGACCGATCTTGCCAAATGCAGAGGATTTTTTGTGTATCCTCGGAACGTTCCTCCAAAGATGTATTGTACGGAAGATAGACCTACCATTATATGGAAATCCATTCTCCAATAAGTGCCTACGGACTAGGTTGTAAACTTATTATGCCGTCAAATTTAATCAGTATAACAATTTCGGCTAAGAGTCATAAGTTTGTTTAAAAAGTATTTTCAAAGAATGTAATTAAAAATTATATTCTCAGATTTTGTGTAGTAAATGTTTTGATTATCTTAAGGTGAAAACCCGTTCCGTGTTTATGTGTGGTGTGGTCTTATGAGATACCTTTATTTTCAAAATGCATATTTTGAGTTTCTCACACCACCCCCATGACTGACCTAGAATTTATTTTCCTTTTCCTTAAATTCTAGATGCCCAAATTTTCTCGTGCAGCCTAGTAGTCAAGTTTACTTAGAAGAAATCTGGATAGAGCTTGAAGCATGGATTTAGAAGATTCTTTTGGAGATTGTTATCCATTTCCACCACACTTGTGTATTATTGCATTCCGCATTAGTAAGTACATATATTTATAATTGTCCATGTTTATCATTGATAAACGTTTTTAATTTTATGTTGAAATAATATATGTTATTCCATTTATACAAGATAATGTTCTATCTTTGTTTTCTTTCTTACCCTTCAGAATCCACCTCTCCGACACTTGGATTTGCGGCACATGAATACCGAGGATGTGTTGGTGTCGAATTTCGACGGTCGAAGATACAGGCCCTCACAACGATCAATCAAGTCAACTCAAAGTCAAAGTATCTGGCCGGAGTATTTCAGTTAATAATAATTGTTTTTATTGAATCAACGACTTTATATTTGGACTATAGAGCTGAATGTAGATGATGTTGGAATTTTCACCATTAACAAGTTCCTTAAGCCCAATGTAATATAGTTTGCACGAAGAGAATCAGTGTAAATAATTGTCACTATAGATACCGCTTATAATATGTAAAATTGGATTATACTAAAAGGTGTGTAAGTGATAAATTTGGCCATATATTCTTGAATGAGCTCATTTTTAGACAGTTCCTTCCCCTCTAGAGTGCCGCTTCCTTGCCTGTTCTTCTTGTGACATGTGAACATTAACATTTGAATAGTTCAATGTTAATCGTTGACCGAATTTACAACCAAGGGTCACACAACCGAAATGATGAATTCTCATTAGACCAAATGATTTAATTAATTTGTAATTATTATAAATTAATTAAATTAATTAATTTTTATGAAATATTAATTATGAAATTTGAATATGATTTGAGAAATAAATATTGTTGTATATATATTTACAATAGTTATAAATATATTGAACAATATATGATATCGATAAATGATTAATTACATTTAATTGCGTAGTATTTTGCCTTGGGCTTAATGGGTTTAGGGCCCATCACTAGGGCTGCAAATTTTGACTTTGGAAAGGATTAGGGTAGACTAAGACATCGGTTATGGGGTTGGAGATGTTCGATTTAAATTAAGTGAGAAAGGGTAAATCTAATCTGTATATTTTTTTCTCTTATGCAACTATAAATATGGATCACTAAACCTATTCTCGATCTCTTCTTTTGGCCGCCATTCTTCATCTTCCTTCTGCTTGAAACTTAGCTCTTAACCAACTCCATAAATCAAATCAAATTCAAGTTAAAACAAAACTATTCGATAGTGTGAGGTTGGCAATTCCAGACTAGCAATCTGACGGATCGGTGGATACTTAGAGAACGAAATTCATTGCTTCTACGTGGACTTAAAGGCATCATTAATAGGTAACTTTCATTTCATATTATTGATATGATATTGTATTTTATAATCTATAAATTATTCACATCTGAATCCATTTATATATATTATTGTTATATATTTAGTTACGTGAGATTTTTGTACGTAATGTAATTGTCACAATTAGATTGTTTATGTGCATGATATGGAAGTTTATGTTTATAAATCAGTTATAATTAGACATATCTTTCTGTACAAAATTTAATTTTTTGATATTTTTAACATATACATATGTATATGATGTATGTGTGTATATATATGTCCATGCATTAATTGTGTATGTATATACACAAATACACACTCTACTTATATAATTACATATATGATTATATAATATACAAAATTGATTTAAATTTGTATGTTTATCTATAATTATTATGAACTATAAAACCAAAAATAATTTATATATTATTATTATTGTTTATTAATGATTATATGAATACTTTATTATATATGAAATAGTTAATGATCTAAAAATTCAATTATATATATTTTAAAATTACTATGTCATATAAGAAGCTTCTAAAAATTATTTTAGAATTTTTTATGGATATACTATATTTTTAATAATTTAATTAAGTTACGGCCGAAATGTATTTTAATTATTTAAAATGATATTTTAAATCAAATAAATCTAATATTTTCCATGAAATGTGTTTTGTGATCCTTGACTTCCATAAATTTTAAAAATCAATTTTTACCCATTCAAATATTTTATATTAATTTATTACAGCAAAAACTATTTAATTCATTAATAATACACAATAAAATATTAAATTACTTTTTCTTGTAAGCTTAAGTTAGTTTTGAACTGGAATAGATTTTTAAATCATTACATAGACATACATATTAACTTACTTTGTATTTATGTAAACATATATTAAACCATGAAATTACCTATTTCATTATATTTATATTTATAAATATGTGTGTGTGTTTGTGTATATATAATCTAATAGTTAACTTACATTAAAATTAATTAAATAAATATTATATATACATACATAAATATACATACATACATATATATGTGTGTGTTTATGTGTGGTTGTGTTCAATTATCTACATATTTGCATCTATTATGATATAATATATTAATTATAATATTATATATACATATGTGTATGTGTGTGTTGGGTCTCTAAATATACATGAACATATGTATATATACATGCATGAATTTACTTTATAATGTTTTGAAACATATCTCATGATACATGCATACATATATATATATATATATATATATATATATATATATATATTATTTATGTATTCTACAATATTTATATATGCATATATTTGGAGAACATACAATATATAAAAAATGAACTAATGCGTCTGTTGCAATGTAAATCCCTACATCTATATACAAGCATATTATACCCTCCATGGATTATCATGTTACACATGCAAACACACACACATACAAGTATAAAGGCTTGTCCGATGAACGTGCGTAGGAAAAACTTGTGTAAAATTGGTTGGTTGCGAAGAAAGCTCTGTTGGATGTCTACTGTGGAAAAATAAATTACTATATGAATACATTTTGCTGTCCAACCTCCATATTTTGTCAATTTTTCATCAGAATTGACGGAGTAACTAAAGTAAGCCAACTACCTCAATTCAGTGAGCATGCATCTCTCACCACCATGCTATTGTTCATTATTTTACCCATATAAGTAGTGATAATTGTTAGCTTAAACACGATGTACAAACATAAACCATTACCTAATTTTTTTGGTTTGTAATATACTGTAGATGTACTATAGTTTTTTCGGTTCCAACGTGTTACGACATAAGAAATAACTATGATTGGTTATGAACGTTTTTGCAATATCAAATATGAATTGATCCTTTTTACAGTAAGCAACATCATCGTAAAATTCTGTTAAGTGTAAACTGGAAAAAGCAACCAATATTTGAGAAGATGAAGTAATTTGGTCTATTATAAATGGTGTTATATAGATTGTTCCATTTATTGATATTTCCTTATATGTTACTAACTCTTTCGTGAAATAATCCTATTATATGATACAATATTGTGTAATACGGTAGTTAAGTTATAAGAAGGGGGGAAGAACTAAGGGTAAAACGACCCGTCGGATCAACCTACGTAAATTTGTAATAAACAGAACTAAAAATAGGGAAAGCGAAGCATAAATTTCACCATTTGTAAGGGAATGATGAAAGTTACAGTGGTTAATTGAAAAAAAATACATTAAGTTTACAAATTTATTTAAATAGATTCAAAAGATGAAAAGTGAGTAAAAAAAGGTGCATGTATTAGGAGCGTTAGGGCGAACGGTCTGCGAGAAACCGCCAACAGTCCTTTCACATTGATCAATCTGCAAGAGGAATAAAAATTATGATAAGTATAACAACAATATATACAAAGAGATACATGCATATATATACACATATATATACACACACATACATATATGTATATACATGCATACACACACATATACATACATACATATATATATATATGTGTGTGTGTGTGTATATATATATATAAATGTATGTAGAAGTATATAATTTATAGCATACCACTTCAGGAGCAAAAAAAGCATCCCTTTTATCATTGTCAGAACATTGGAAAAAGTTGGGGTTCATCATTTTGTGGCACTTGTACGTCACTGACATAAAAGTCAACCAATTTGTCATTGTTTTCCATGGTTTTTTCAGTAAATGGATACGAAAGAAGATGAATGTAGTGGTTCAGCTTGTTATCATTTTCTGATTCAACATGAAGAACGGTGTTCTTTCCGACGGTGTTTGAAGCTCCTACCATATCATCAGTAAATGAGTGAAGCTGCTTTATTAGACGTGTGCTTTTACGTTTGATTTTCTCTATGGAAGTGGATATTGTAGTCTCTTTATTGTGCATCAAAGATTTGCACTGCATGTTAAAAATTATTTGTTAACTGGGGAATAAAATAGAAACTCATGTTTGAAAAAAACATAAAAAAATTGATAACAGTGTAGAAGCCGATAATGGAGGGCAGTATGTACCATGTAAGGCATGAGGTAGGAAATAAAAAAATAAGTGGGTAAGTAAGAGGTAAGGTAGAAGTACCTTTGTCATTCTACGTGAGTGGAAAAGTGCAGTATGTTGTAGGGAGAAGGAAAGTAGAGTTTATATAGTAATAAGAATATAGAAACGGCTACATCTAGTGTGCTATGGGGTGATAAGTAGGCTATTTTATAGGTAGGGAAAATAGGAGTTGGAAGTGGGATGAGTTGACTTGGTTATTTATAAAGATAATTATAAGGTCAGGGAGCATGGACGTGGCTTTAAAACAGAGAGTTGAGTGTGTGTGTGTGTGTATAGTGACGTAAAAAGTGGTTTTGTAGATATAGTTGGAGAACTGTGCACATGGAAATTAAGAAAAAGATGTTTAATGCATTGTTATACGTCTAGTATACCAAAACAGAGAATAATCAATTATAAACTCGTCGCACAAGTTTATAACTCAGATTTCCACTACACTGGAATTCTGTAGTGATTATTATAACAATATGAATGTTGTAAATAAATTACGACAACAGCGTTTACTATTTTGAACAAACAGTATAACCAGAATAATGGATAGAATATAGAATAATGTATATAAATATACAATCAGACTAGAATTCTAACCGGATTACGTCTGAGGCTCGTCGTAACGATTTCCTTAAGAATTTTATTTCAAAATTCTCCCAAGATACAATAGACGAATTCTGCACGAAATTGTAATGAGTATATCACTCTGTTATTTGAATATTAGAACAGCAGTTGTGTTTAGAAGAGAAGAGATAATTCAGATTAAAAAAATTCGGTGAGGAAAGTGATCAGTTTTCCTCCTTATTTATAGTTGATCTGTATCCCTTCGAACGGTCGCGACTGCACCCGTTTGTCCAAACGGTCGCGCCTGTTGCTTTTCATCGCACCTGCTTGCTGTTCGGCCGCGTCTCCTCAGTTGGGCCGCACCTGTTTGTTTGCGCGTGCTTCAGAAGTCGTGTCTCTTCAGTCCCCGCGTCCGTTTTTACCCGCCCGCTGCTTCTGTTCATATTCCAGTCCCAGCCCAGTTTCAGCCGAAGCACAAAAACTGTTAGACAGTGGCCTAGCAAAAAGAATGGTCATTTTAGACCCGTACCCGTACCCGTACCCGGCCCGGCCCGGTTCGGTCGGACGGCGGCGGCAGCGCGCGCGCGTGTGTGGTGGTGATGCATGATCTCCCTCCTCACAACGAAGCATACATTTGGGAGCCCCAGGCCCCCAACCTCCACTTGAGAAAGGCATATATAAACTAATATCCCTCTCAACAAATTGGCGATGTGGGACTTTATGTATTTTTCATTCACTTGATTTCTTAAGGAATTCCAACAATCCTCCACATGAATGATAATATACATATCCCCCACACAAAGCGAAATATCACATAGTACATATGGAATAATGCTCTATCGTGGACAAGTAGATATTTCACTTTGAACTTTCCCTAGTTAAAACTTATCGGGTCTACTTGGCTAATCGGTGAATTATTTCATCTTGAACCGTCGGCCTTTATTGTATATCCAGATAATAAGTTTTACGAAGCATTGATTCCCTTCTCATCCAATCTCTTGGTTGTGTTCATTTTGGTCCTGAACAATTTTTGGTTCTGCGAGTGTTTTAGAGAATAAAAGCCTTTTAATATTCTCATAGAGCCGACCCAGCTCACACTAACATAGGTGATCGCAACCATTAAGAGTATCCTACATGTACCCCACTTGTTATTTCCAAGATATGGTCATCATTAAAAAACATAGTTTTAACCTTTAAATACTTCTGTAGGCATGCATTTATGTTGTGCACCGTAGGAATGGGGTTGGACAATGTCCATGCAAATGCATTACGTCTTGAGTTATTCAGAACTGGTTTGCCTATTGATCCTAATCCGTGGGATCTCCAGTCGCTCGGATAGGTTTCCGTATAAGATAACTCTTTTGTGGTTTAGGCTTTTAAACCCATTTCCCTCGATGCGCAGTCAATTTTCTCTCTTGATAAACCTTTAGTAAGTGGATCCGCTAGGTTATCATTTGTTCTCACATAGTCTATGGAAATTGTTCCATTTGAGAGTAACTGCCTAACTGTGTTATGGCGTTGACGAATATGTCGTGACTTTCCATTATACACAAAGTTGTGCGCTCTACTTAGCGCAGCTTGGTTATCACAGTGTATACATATGGCCGGTACAGGTTTAGGCCAAAATGGGATATCTTCTAAAAAGTGACGAAGCCATTCTGCTTCTTCGCCTGCTTTATCTAATGCAATGAACTCTGATTCCATAGTGGATCGAGCTATGCATGTTTGTTTAGTAGATTTCCATGACACTGCTGCCCCTGTTAGGGTAAAGACATAACCACTTGTTGATTTTGATTCCTCTGAATCTGCAATCCAGTTTGCATCACTATATCCTTCTAAGACGGCAAGATATTTTCCATAATGTAAGGAATAGTTAGTGGTATTTTTTAAATATCCAAGCACTCTCATTAGTGCTTTCCAGTGTTCCTTCCCTGGATTGCTTGTATACCTGCTCAAGCGACTTACTGCATAAGCTATATCTGGTCTTGTGCAATTCATGAGATACATGAGACATCCTATTACACGAGAATATTCCAGTTGCATTATACTCTCATTAGTGTTTTTATGCAGTACTTCTGATGGATTAAAAGGTATATTTACTTCTTTAATTCCAAAATTTTGAAATCTTTCAATCACTTTTTCTACATAATGTGATTGAGATAACTCAATTCCATTAGGTGTTCTTATTATTTTTATTCCCAAAATAACATCTGCAACGCCCAAGTCTTTCATGTCGAAATTGTTGATCAACATTTTCTTTATGGTCTCAATTACCTGAGTATTTGGACCGAATATTAGCATATCGTCCACACATAGACAGATCATCACATATGATTGTCCAAGTTGTTTATAATAAACACATTTGTCACATTCACTTATACGAAAACCATTTCTCATCATGACACTATCAAATTTTGCGTGCCATTGCTTTGGAGCTTGTTTTGGTCCGTATAATGATTTGACTAATCTACAGACTTTGTTTTCATTTCCTTTGGAAATAAATCCCTCGGGTTGCTCCATGTAAATCTCCTCATCGAGATTTCCATTTAAGAATGCTGTTTTTACATCCATCTGATGAATCTCTAGATTATAGATGGATGCAATTGCTATTAGCATTCTTATAGAGGTTATTTGTGTTACCGGCGAATATGTATCAAAAAAGTCTACTCCTTCTTTTTGACGATATCCTTTGGCTACTAATCTAGCTTTATACTTGTCGATAGAGCCATCTGCTTTCATTTTCTTCTTGAAAATCCATTTGCAGCCAATTGGTTTTATTCCTAGTGGAATATCAACAATTTCCCAAGTTTTATTACTTAGAATTGAATCAATCTCACTTTGGATTGCTTCTTTCCAACATGAGGATTAAGAAAATGACATTGCTTCCTTGTACGTTTGAGGTTCATGCTCTAATACGTATGTAAAAAAGTCCGAACCAAATATTTTGGAAGTTCTAGCCCTTACGCTTCTTCTTGGTCCAGCATCCTCAATTTGATGATGAGTTTCATCTTCATGTGAATCGTTTGATTCTTCTCTTGTCCTTTTTGGGACATTATTTCCTTCATACCTTTTGTGTGGAAACACATCTTCAAAGAATGAGGCATCTCTTGATTCCATGATTGTATTTACATGAATATCAGTTATATCAGACTTGAATACCAAAAATCTATAGGCACTACTATTTTGGGCTGGCCCAAGATAATAACAATCTACTGTTTTTGGTCCAAGTTTGACTCCCTTGGGAGGCGGAACTGGAACTTTTGCTAAGCACCCCCACTCTTTGAGGTATTTGAAGCTTGGTTTGTGTCCTTTCCATATCTCATATGGAATTGTTCCCATTTTATTGTGAGGAACTTTGTTTAAAATGTGATAAGACATATTTAAGGCTTCCCCCCACAAGTTTGTCGGTAGACCAGAAGTTAAAAGCATGGCAGTAATCATGTCTTTTAACGTTCTGTTCTTCCTCTCGGCTACACCATTTTGTTGTGGTGAATATGGAGCTGTTGTTTGATGAATTATACCATTTTCGACATAGAACTGTTCAAATGGTGATTCATATTCTCCACCTCGATCAGATCTTAGTATCTTGATCTTTTTATTTAACTGATTTTCTGCCTCAGCCTTGTATTTTTTAAACGTTGTTATTGCTTCATCTTTACTATTTAAAAGATATACATAGCAATATCGCGTATAATCGTCAGTAAAAGTAATGAAATCCCTTTTCCCACCTCTTGTAGGTAATGATTTAAAATCACATAAATCTGTGTGTACCAAACCTAATGGTTCGGTGCTTCTGCCAACAGATTTAAATGGCTGTTTGACCATTTTTGCTTCTACACATGCCTCACATTTGTAGGTCTTATCTACTTGGAATTTTGGAATTAATCCCAATCTTGATAATGTTTTCATTTTGCGGAAATTTATGTGTCTCAATCTATCATGCCATAGTAAAATTTCGTGCTCAAGCAAATAAGAAACTTCAATTTTATTAATAGCACAATCAGAATACATATTTTTGTTGCCAACAACGGCTACATTTGCCTTAAATAGGCCATCACATAAATATCCCCTTCCTATATACATTCCAGCTTTGGACAGAACCATCTTGTCTGATTCGAACATCATCTTGAATCCTTTCTTTGATAGGACTGCACCAGAGACGAGATTCTTGCGTATGTCTGCAACGTGGAGCACGTTATTCAACTTAACAGTTTTTCCAGAAGTAAACTGAGGATTACTGTGCCACTGCCTTCGATCATGGAAACTGCAGAATTACCCATGTAGAGTTTTTCTTCGTGATCGAATTTCTGATATATAGAAAACATGGATTTGCCAGAACAAACATAACGAGTAGCGCCTGTATCTACCCACCATTGGTAAGGATTCTGAACCAGATTGCATTCAGATACCACCACCGAGAAGTTGGACTCATCTACTTCCATGTTATCCACTATATTTGCCTCTTTATTGCGTTCCTTCTTGAGTCTGCAATCTCTAGCGGCATGTCCAACTTTTCCACAAATTCAACATTCGCCATTAAACTTCTTGGTTCGTTTGTTGTCTTTCGGTTTGTTGTCTTGAGCTTTCCTTTTCTTCTGGAAATTCTTCTTTTTGTTTTTGGTCTTTGACCCTTCAGCCACAAATGCCTCATCTCTTGGTTTTGTAACTGCACGGTTGTCTGCCTCAATTTTTAATCGGACAATGAGATCCTGTAAAGAGATTTCCTTCTTCTTATGCTTTAGATAGTTGCGGTAATCTCTCCGTGACGGCGGCAGTTTTCCCGTGATGGCTTCAACCAAAAACGATTCTCCAACCATATGACCTTCCGCTCCGAGTTCATGAATGATGATTTGCAATTCATGCAGTTGAGCAGTCACCGGTTTGGAGTCAACCATCTTGTAGTCCACGAATTTGTCTACAATGAATTTCTTAAGACTGATATTTTACGTCTTGTACTTTGTGGTAAGTGCATTCCAGAGTTCTTTTGATGTCTTTGAAGGCTGATATACTTTGTATAACACCTTGTCGAGACAATTCAGAATATAGTTTCTGCATAAAAAATCGGAATGCTTCCACATATTCACCTCTGCTTCCTTGCCTGGTGCAGGAATCGGTTCCTCCTCCTCGAGGTACTTTTGCAGGCCGAGTGTGGTGAGATAAAACATCTGATTCTGCCATGTCAAGAAATCATCACCATCTCCCTTGAACGGTTCAGGTCTGTTGTGAGTAGTATTCTTTGAAAATTCTACTGTTGCCATCTCTGTTTTAGCAAGAAAACATTAAAATTCTTAAGATGTTATATGTCTTGTATACAAAAACAGAGAATAATCAATTATAAACTCGTCGCACAAGTTTATAACTCAGATTTTCACTACACTGGAATTCTGTAGTGATTATTATAACAATATGAATGTTGTAAATAAATTGCAACAGTAGCGTTATACTATTTTGAACAAACAGTATAACCAGAATAATGGATAGAATATAGAATAATGTATATAAATATACAATCAGACTAGAATTCTAACCGGATTACGTCTGAGGCTCGTCGTAATGATTTCCTTAAGAATTTTATTTCAAAATTCTCCCAAGATACAACAGACGAATTCTGCACGAAATTGTAATGAGTATATCACTCTGTTATTTGAATATTAGAACAGCAATTGTGTTTAGAAGAGAAGAGATAATTCAGATTAAAAAAATTCGGTGAGGAAAGTGATCAGTTTTCCTCCTTATTTATAGTTGAACTGTATCCCTTCGAACGGTCGCGACTGCACCCGTTTGCCCAAACGGTCGCGCCTGTCGCTTTTCATCGCACCTGCCTGCTGTTCGGCCGCGTCTCCTCAGTTGGGC
Organism: Allium cepa; assembly: GCA_030765085.1. Lineage (NCBI taxonomy): Eukaryota > Viridiplantae > Streptophyta > Magnoliopsida > Asparagales > Amaryllidaceae > Allium > Allium cepa. The sequence continues at coordinate 734,865,347 of CM060943.1, forward strand.
CGCAACTGTTCGTTTGCGCGTGCTTCAGAAGTCGTGTCTCTTCAGTCCCCGCGTCCGTTTTTACCCGCCCGCTGCTTCTGTTCATATTCCAGGCCCAGCCCAGTTTCAGCCGAAGCCCAAAAACTGTTAGACAATGGCCTAGCAAAAAGAATGGTCATTTTAGACCCGTACCCGTACCCGGCCCGGCCCAGTTCGGTCGGTCGGACGGCGGCGGCGGCGCGCGCGCGTGTGGTGGTGATGCATGATCTCCCTCCTCACAACGAAGCATACATTTGGGAGCCCCAGGCCCCAACCTCCACTTGAGAAAGGCATATATAGACTAATATCCCTCTCAACAAATTGGCGATGTGGGACTTTATGTATTTTTCATTCACTTGATTTCTTAAGGAATTCCAACAATCCCCCCATGAATGATAATATACATATCCCCCACACAAAGCGAAATATCATAGAGTACATATGGAATAATGCTTTATCGTGGATAAGTAGATATTTCACTTTGAACTTTCCCTAGTTAAAACTTATCGGATCTACTTGGCTAATCGGTGAATTATTTCATCTTGAACCGTCGGCCTTTATTGTATATACATACAATAAGTTTTATGAAGCATTGATTCCCTTCTCATCCAATCTCTTGGTTGTGTTCATTTTGGTCCTGAACAATTTTTGGTTCTGCGAGTGTTTTAGAGAATAAAAGCCTTTTAATATTCTCATAGAGCCGACCCAGCTCACACTAACATAGATGATCGCAACCATTAAGAGTATCCTACATGCACCCCACTTGTTATTTCCAAGATATGGTCATCATTAAAAAACATAGTTTTAACCTTTAAATACTTCTGTAGGCATGCATTTATGTTGTGCACCATAGGAACGGAGTTGGACTATGTCCATGCAAATGCATCACGTCTTGAGTTATTCAGAACTGATTTGCCTATTGATCCTAGTCCGTGGGATCTCCAGTCGCTAGGATAGATTTCCGTATAAGATAACACTTTTGTGGTTTAGGCTTTTAAACTCATTCCCCTCGATGCGCAGTCAATTGTCTCTCTTGATAAACCTTTAGTAAATGGATCTGCTAGGTTATCATTTGTTCTCACATAGTCTATGGAAATTGTTCCATTTGAGAGTAACTACCTAACTGTGTTATGGCATCGACGAATATGTCGTGACTTTCCATTATACACAAAGTTGTGCGCTCTACTTAGCGCAGCTTGGTTATCACAGTGTATACACATGGCCGGTACAGGTTTAGGCCAAAATGGGATATCTTCTAAAAAGTGACGAAGCCATTCTGCTTCTTCGCCTGCTTTATCTTATGCAATGAACTCTGATTCCATAGTGGATCGAGTTATGCATGTTTGTTTAGTAGATTTCCATGACACTGCTGCCCCTGCTAGGGTAAAGACATAACCACTTGTTGATTTTGATTCCTCTGAATCTGCAATCCAGTTTGCATCACTATATCCTTCTAAGACGGTAGGATATGTTCCATAATGTAAGGAATAGTTAGTGGTATTTTTTAAATATCCAAGCACTCTCATTAGTGCTTTCCAGTGTTCCTTCCCTGGATTGCTTGTATACCTTCTCAAGCGACTTACTGCATAAGCTATATCTGGTCTTGTGCAATTCATGAGATACATGAGACATCCTATTACACGAGAATATTCCAGTTGCATTATACTCTCATTAGTGTTTTTATGCAGTACTTCTGATGGATTAAAAGGTATATTTACTTCTTTAATTCCAAAATTTTGAAATCTTTCAATCACTTTTTCTACATAATGTGATTGAGATAACTCAATTCCATTAGGTGTTCTTATTATTTTTATTCCCAAAATAACATCTGCAACGCCCAAGTCTTTCATGTCGAAATTGTTGATCAACATTTTCTTTATGGTCTCAATTACCTGAGTATTTGGACCGAATATTAGCATATCGTCCACACATAGACAGATCATCACATATGATTGTCCAAGTTGTTTATAATAAACACATTTGTCACATTCACTTATACGAAAACCATTTCTCATCATGACACTATCAAATTTTGCGTGCCATTGCTTTGGAGCTTGTTTTGGTCCGTATAATGATTTGACTAATCTACAGACTTTGTTTTCATTTCCTTTGGAAATAAATCCCTCGGGTTGCTCCATGTAAATCTCCTCATCGAGATTTCCATTTAAGAATGCTGTTTTTACATCCATCTGATGAATCTCTAGATTATAGATGGATGCAATTGCTATTAGCATTCTTATAGAGGTTATTTGTGTTACCGGCGAATATGTATCAAAAAAGTCTACTCCTTCTTTTTGACGATATCCTTTGGCTACTAATCTAGCTTTATACTTGTCGATAGAGCCATCTGCTTTCATTTTCTTCTTGAAAATCCATTTGCAGCCAATTGGTTTTATTCCTAGTGGAATATCAACAATTTCCCAAGTTTTATTACTTAGAATTGAATCAATCTCACTTTGGATTGCTTCTTTCCAACATGAGGATTAAGAAAATGACATTGCTTCCTTGTACGTTTGAGGTTCATGCTCTAATACGTATGTAAAAAAGTCCGAACCAAATGTTTTGGAAGTTCTAGCCCTTACGCTTCTTCTTGGTCCAGCATCCTCAATTTGATGATGAGTTTCATCTTCATGTGAATCGTTTGATTCTTCTCTTGTCCTTTTTGGGACATTATTTCCTTCATACCTTTTGTGTGGAAACACATCTTCAAAGAATGAGGCATCTCTTGATTCCATGATTGTATTTACATGAATATCAGTTATATCAGACTTGAATACCAAAAATCTATAGGCACTACTATTTTGGGCTGGCCCAAGATAATAACAATCTACTGTTTTTGGTCCAAGTTTGACTCCCTTGGGAGGCGGAACTGGAACTTTTGCCAAGCACCCCCACACTTTGAGGTATTTGAAGCTTGGTTTGTGTCCTTTCCATATCTCATATGGAATTGTTCCCGTTTTATTATGAGGTACTTTGTTTAAAATGTGATTAGACATATTTAAGGCTTCCCCCCACAAGTTTGTCGGTAGACCAGAAGTTAAAAGCATGGCAGTAATAATGTCTTTTAACGTTCTGTTCTTCCTCTCGGCTACACCATTTTGTTGTGGTGAATATGGAGCTGTTGTTTGATGAATTATACCATTTTCGGCACAGAACTGTTCAAATGGTGATTCATATTCTCCACCTCGATCAGATCTTAGTATCTTGATCTTTTTATTTAACTGATTTTCTACCTCAGTCTTGTATTTTATAAACGTTGTTATTGTTTCATCTTTACTATTGAAAAGATATACATAGCAATATCGCGTATAATCGTAAATAAAAGTAATGAAATACTTTTTCCCACCTCTTGTAGGTAATGATTTAAAATCACATAAATCTGTGTGTACCAAACCTAATGGTTCGGTGCTTCTGTCAACAGATTTAAATGGTTGTTTGAACATTTTTGCTTCTACACATGTCTCACATTTGTAGTTCTTATCTACTTGGAATTTTGGAATTAATCCCAAGCTTGATAATGTTTTCATTTTGCGGAAATTTATGTGTCCCAATCTATCATACCATAGTAAAATTTCGTGCTCAAGCAAATAAGAAACTTCAACTTTATTAATAGCACAATCAGAATACATATTTTTGTTGCCGACAACGGCTACATTTGCCTTAAATAGGCCATCACATAAATACCCCCTTCCTATATACATTCCAGCTTTGGACAGAACCATCTTGTCTGATTCGAACACCATCTTGAATCCTTTCTTTGATAGGACTGCTCCAGAGATGAGATTCTTGCGTATGTCTGGAACGTGGAGCACGTTATTCAACTTAACAGTTTTTCCAAAAGTAAACTTGAGGATTACTGTGCCACTGCCTTCGATCATGGAAACTGCAGAATTACCCATGTAGAGTTTTTCTTCGTGATCGAATTTCTGATATGTAGAAAACATGGATTTGTCAGAACAAACATGATGAGTAGCGCCTGTATCTACCCACCATTGGTTAGGATTCTGAACCAGATTGCATTTAGATACCACCGCCGAGAAGTTGGACTCATCTACTTCCATGTTATCCACTATATTTGCCTCTTTATTGCGTTCCTTCTTGAGTCTGCAATCTCTAGCGGCATGTCCAACTTTTTCACAAACCCAACATTCGCCATTAAACTTCTTGGTTCGTTTGTTGTCTTTCGGTTTGTTGTCTTGAGCTTTCCCTTTCTTCTGGAAATTCTTCCTTTTGTTTTTGGTCTTTGACCCTTCAGCCACAAATGCCTCATCTCTTGGTTTTGTAACTGCACGGTTGTCTGCCTCAATTTTTAATCGGACAATGAGATCATGTAAAGAGATTTCCTTCTTCTTATGCTTTAGATAGTTGCGGTAATCTCTCCATGACGGCGGCAGTTTTCCTGTGATGGCTTCAACCAAAAACGATTCTCCAACCATATGACCTTCCGCTTCGAGTTCATGAATGATGATTTGCAATTCATGCAGTTGAGCAGTCACCGGTTTGGAGTCAACCATCTTGTAGTCCATGAATTTGTCTACAATGAATTTCTTAAGACTGAAATTTTGCGTCTTGTACTTTGTGGTAAGTGCATTCCAGAGTTCTTTTGATGTCTTTGAAGGCTGATATACTTTGTATAGCACCTTGTCGAGACAATTCAGAATATAGTTTCTGCATAAAAAATCAGAATGCTTCCACATATTCACCTCTGCTTCCTTGCCTGGTGCAGGAATCGGTTCCTCCTCCTCGAGGTACTTTTGCTGACCGAGTGTGGTGAGATAAAACAACATCTGATTCTACCATGTCAAGAAATCATCACCATCTCCCTTGAACGGTTCAGGTCTGTTGTGAGTAGTATTCTTTGAAAATTCTACTGTTGCCATCTCTGTTTTAGCAAGAAAACAGTAAAATTCTTAAGATGTTATACGTCAAGTATACCAAAACAGAGAATAATCAATTATAAACTCGTCGCACAAGTTTATAACTCAGATTTCCACTACACTGGAATTCTGTTGTGATTATTATAACAATATGAATGTTGTAAATAAATTACAACAACAGCGTTGTACTATTTTGAACAAACAGTATAACCAGAATAATGGATAGAATATAGAATAATGTATATAAATATACAATCAGACTAGAATTCTAACCGGATTACGTCTGAGGCTCGTCCTAACGATTTCCTAAAATTCTCCCAAGATACAACAGACGAATTCTGCACGAAATTGTAATGAGTATATCACTCTGTGATTTGAATATTAGAACAGCAGTTGTGTTTAGAAGAGAAGAGATAATTCAGATTAAAAAAATTTGGTGAGGAAAGTGATCAGTTTTCCTCTTTATTTATAGTCGATCTGTATCCCTTCGAACGGTCGCTGACTGCACCCATTTGTCCAAACGGTCGCGCCTGTTGCTTTTCATCGCACCTGCCTGCTGTTCGGCCGCGTCTCCTCAGTTGGGCCGCACCTATTCGTTTGCGCGTGCTTCAAAAGTCGTGTCTCTTCAGTCCCCACGTCCGGTTTTACCCGCCCGCTGCTTCTGTTCATATTCCAGGCCCGGCCCATTTTCAGCCGAAGCCCAAAAACTGTTAGTCAATGGCCTAGCAAAAAGAATGGTCATTTTATACCCGTACCCGTACCCGGCCCGGTTCGGTCGGACGGACGGCGGCGGCGGCGCGCACGCGCGTGTGGTGGTGATGCATGATCTCCCTCCTCACAACGAAGCATACATTTGGGAGCCCCAGGCCTCCAACCTCCACTTGAGAAAGGCATATATAAACTAATATCTCTCTTAACAAATTGGCGATGTGGGACTTTATGTATTTTTCATTCACTTGATTTCTTAAGGAATTCCAACAATCCCCCACATGAATGATAAATACATATCCCCCATGCAAAGCGAAATATCATAAAGTACATATGGAATAATGCTTTATCGTGGTTAAGTAGATATTTCACTTTGAACATTCCCTAGGTAAAACTTATCGGATCTACTTGGCTAATCGGTGAATTATTTCATCTTGAACCATCGGCCTTTATTGTATATCCAGACAATAAGTTTTACGAAGCATTGATTCCCTTCTCATCCAATCTCTTGGTTGTTTTCATTTTGGTCCTGAACAATTTTTGGTTCCGCGAGTGTTTTAGAGAATAAAAGCCTTTTAATATTCTCATAGAGCCGACCCAGCTCACACTAACATAGGTGATCGCAACCATTAAGAGTATCCTACATGTACCCCACTTGTTATTTTCAAGATATGGTCATCATTAAAAAACATAGTTTTAACCTTTAAATACTTCTGTAGGCATGCATTTATGTTGTGCACCATAGGAATGGAGTTGGACTATGTCCATGCAAATGCATTACGTCTTGAGTTATTCAGAGCTGGTTTGCCTATTGATCCTTGTCCGTGGGATCTCCAGTCGCTAGGATAGGTTTCCGTATAAGATAACTCTTTTGTGGTTTAGGCTTTTAAACCCATTCCCCTCGATGCGTAGTCAATTTTCTCTCTTGATAAACCTTTAGTAAATGGATCCGCTAGGTTATCATTTGTTCTCACATAGTCAATGGAAATTGTTCCATTTGAGAGTAACTGCATAACCGTGTTATGGCGTCGACGAATATGTCGTGAATTTCCATTATACACAAAGTTGTGCACTCTACTTAGCGCAGCTTGGTTATCACAGTGTATACATATGGCCGGTACAGGTTTAGGCGAAAATGGGATATCTTCTAAAAAGTGACGAAGCCATTCTGCTTCTTCTCCTGCTTTATCTAATGCAATGAACTCTGATTCCATAGTGGATCGAGCTATGCATGTTTGTTTAGTAGATTTCCATGACACTGCTGCCCCTGCTAGGGTAAAGACATAACCACTTGTTGATTTTGATTCCTCTGAATCTGCAATCCAGTTTGCATCACTATATCTTTTTAAGACGGCAGGATATTTTCCATAATGTAAGAAACAGTTAGTGGTATTTTTAAATACCCAAGCACTCCCATTAGTGCTTTCCAGTGTTCCTTCGCTGGATTGCTTGTATACCTGCTCAAGCGACTTACTGCATAAGATATATCTGGTCTTGTGCAATTCATGAGATACATGAGACATCCTATTACACGAGAATATTCCAGTTGCATTATACTCTCATTAGTGTTTTTATGCAGTACTTCTGATGGATTAAAAGGTATATTTACTTCTTTAATTCCAAAATTTTGAAATCTTTCAATCACTTTTTCTACATAATGTGATTGAGATAACTCAATTCCATTAGGTGTTCTTATTATTTTTATTCCCAACATAACATCTGTAACACCCAATTCTTTCATGTCGAAATTGTTGATCAACATTTTCTTTATGGTCTCAATTACGTGAGTATTTGGACCGAATATTAGCATATCGTCCACATATAGACAGATCATCACATATGATTGTCCAAGTTGTTTATAATAAACACGTTTGTCACATTCATTTATACGAAAACCATTTCTCATCATGACACTATCAAATTTTGCGTGCCATTGCTTTGGAGCTTGTTTTAGTCCGTATAATGATTTGACTAATCTACAGACTTTTTTTCCATTTCCTTTGGAAATAAATCCCACGGGTTGCTCCATGTAAATCTCCTCATCGAGATTTCCATTTAAGAATGCTGTTTTTACATCCATCTGATGAATCTCTAGATTATATATGGATGCAATTGCTATTAGCATTCTTATAGAGGTTATTCGTGTTACCGACGAATATGTGTCAAAAAAGTCTACTCCTTCTTTTGACGATATCCTTTGGCTACTAATCTGGCTTTATACTTGTCGATAGAGCCATCTGCTTTCATTTTCTTCTTGAAAATCCATTTGCAGCCAATTGGTTTTATTCCTGGTCGAATATCAACAATTTCCCAAGTTATATTACTTAGAATTGAATCAATCTCACTTTGGATTGCTTCTTTCCAACATGAGGATTCAGAAGATGACATTGCTTCCTTGTACGTTTGAGGTTCATGCTCTAATACATATGTAAAAAAGTCCGAACCAAATGTTTTGGAAGTTCTAGCCCTTACGCTTCTTCTTGGTCCAGCATCCTCAATTTGATGATGAGTTTCATCTTCATGTGAATCGTTTGATTCTTCTCTTGTCCTTTTTGGGACATTACTTCCTTCATTCCTTTTGTGTGGAAACACATCTTCAAAGAATGAGGCATCTCTTGATTCGATGATTGTATTTACATGAATATCAGTTATATCAGACTTGAATACCAAAAATCTGTAGGCACTGCTATTTTGGGCTGGCCCAAGATAATAACAATCTACTGTTTTTGGTCCAAGTTTGACTCTCTTGGAAGGCGGAACTGGAACTTTTGCCAAGCACCCCCACACTTTGAGGTATTTGAAGCTTGGTTTGTATCCTTTTCATATCTCATATGGAATTGTTCCCGTTTATTATGAGGAACTTTGTTTAAAATGTGATTAGACATATTTAAAGCTTCCCCCCACAAGTTTGTCGGTAGACCAAAAGTTAAAAGCATGGTAGTAATCATGTCTTTTAACGTTCTGTTCTTCCTCTCGGCTACACCATTTTTTTGTGGTGAATATGGAGCTGTTGTTTGATGAATTATACCATTTTCGACACAGAACTGTTCAAATGGTGATTCATATTCTCCATCTCGATCAGATCTTAGTATCTTGATCTTTTTATTTAACCGATTTTCTACCTCAGCCTTGTATTTTATAAACGTTGTTATTGCTTCATCTTTACTATTTAAAAGATATACATAGCAATATCGCGTATAATCGTCAATAAAAGTAATGAAATACTTTTTCCCACCTCTTGTAGGTAATGATTTAAAATCACTTAAATCTGTATGTACCAAACCTAATGGTTCGGTGCTTCTGTCAACAGATTTAAATGATTGTTTGACCATTTTTGCTTCTACACATGTCTCACATTTGTAGTTCTTATCTACTTGGAATTTTGGAATTAATCCCAAGCTTGATAATGTTTTCATTTTGCGGAAATTTATGTGTCCCAATCTATCATGCCATAGTAAAATTTCGTGCTCAAGCAAATAAGAAACTTCAATTTTATTAATAGCACAATCAGAATACATATTTTTGTTGCCGACAACGGCTACATTTGCCTTAAATAGGCCATCACATAAATATCCCCTTCCTATATACATTCCAGCTTTGGACGGAACCATCTTGTCTGATTCGAACACCATCTTGAATCCTTTCTTTGATAGGACTGCACCAGAGATGAGATTCTTGCGTATGTCTGGAACGTGGAGCACGTTATTCAACTTAACAGTTTTTCCAGAAGTAAACTTGAGGATTACTGTGCCACTGCCTTCGATCATGGAAACTGCAGAATTACCCATGTAGTGTTTTTCTTCGTGATCAAATTTCTGATATGTAGAAAATATGGATTTGTCAGAACAAACATGACGAGTAGCGCCTGTATCTACCCACCATTGGTTAGGATTCTGAACCAGATTGCATTCAGATACCACCGCCGAGAAGTTGGACTCATCTACTTCCATGTTATCCACTATATTTGCCTCTTTATTGCATTCCTTCCTGAGTCTGCAATCTCTAGCGGAAAGGTCCAACTTTTCCACAAACCCAACATTCGCCATTAAACTTCTTGGTTCGTTTGTTTTCTTTCGGTTTATTGCCTTGAGCTTTCCTTTTCTTTTGGAAATTCTTCTTTTTGTTCTTGGTCTTTGACCCTTCAGCCACAAATGCCTCATCTCTTGGTTTTGTAACTGCACGGTTGTCTGCCTCAATTTTTAATCGGACAATGAGATCCTCTAAAGAGATTTCCTTCTTCTTATGCTTTAGATAGTTGCGGTAATCTCTCTATGACGGCGGCAGTTTTCCCATGATGGCTTCAACCAAAAACGATTCTCCAACCATATGACCTTCCGCTTCGAGGTCATGAATGATGATTTGCAATTCATGCAGTTGAGCAGTCACCAGTTTAGAGTCAACCATCTTGTAGCCCATGAATTTGTCTACAATGAATTTCTTAAGACTGATATTTTGCGTCTTGTACTTTGTGGTAAGTGCATTTCAGAGTTCTTTTGATGTCTTTGAAGGCTGATATACTTTGTATAACACCTTGTCGAGACAATTCAGAATATAGTTTCTGCATAAAAAATCGGAATGCTTCCACATATTCACCTCTGCTTCCTTGCCTGGTGCAGGAATCGGTTCCTCCTCCTCCTCGAGGTACTTTTGCAGACCGAGTGTGGTGAGATAAAACAACATCTGATTCTGCCATGTCAAGAAATCATCACTATCTCCCTTGAACGGTTCAGGTCTATTGTGAGTAGTATTCTTTGAAAATTCTACTGTTGTCATCTCTGTTTTAGCAAGAAAACAGTAAAATTCTTAAGATTTTATACGTTCAGTATACCAAAACAGAGAATAATCAATTATAAACTCATCGCACAAGTTTATAACTCAGATTTCCACTACACTGGAATTCTGTAGTGATTATTATAACAATATGAATGTTGTAAATAAATTACAACAACAGCGTTATACTATTTTGAACAAACAGTATAACCAGAATAATGGATAGAATATAGAATAATGTATATAAATATACAATCAGACTAGAATTCTAACCGGATTACGTCTGAGGTTCGTCGTAACGATTTCCTAAAATTCTCCCAAGATACAACAGACGAATTCTGCACGAAATTGTAATGAGTATATCACTCTGTGATTTGAATATTAGAACAGCAGTTGTGTTTAGAAGAGAAGAGATAATTCAGATTAAAAAAATTCGGTGAGGAAAGTGATCGGTTTTCCTCCTTATTTATAGTTGATCTGTATCCCTTCGAACGGTCGCGACTGCACCCGTTTGTCCAAACGGTCGCGCCTGTTGCTTTTCATCGCACATACCTGCTGTTCGGCCGCATCTCCTCAGTTGGGCCGCACCTGTTCGTTTGCGCGTGCTTCAGAAGTCGTGTCTCTTCAGTCCCCGCGTCCGTTTTTACCCGCCCGCTGCTTCTGTTCATATTACAGGCCCAGCCCAGTTTCAGCCGAAGCCCAAAAACTGTTAGACAATGGCCTAGCAAAAAGAATGGTCATTTTAGACCCGTACCCGGGCCGGTCGGCTGCGGCGCGCGCGCGTTTGGTGGTGATGCATGATATCCCTCCTCACAACGAAGCATACATTTGGGAGCCGCAGGCCCCCAACCTCCACTTGAGAAAGACATATATAAACTAATATCCCTCTCAACCCGCGTCCGTTTTTACCCGCCCGCTGCTTCTGTTCATATTACAGGCCCAGCTCAGTTTCAACCGAAGCCCAAAAACTGTTAGACAATGGCCTAGCGAAAAGAATAGTCATTTTAGACCCGTACCCGTTCGGACAGACGGCAGCACACGTGGTGGTGATGCATGATTCCCTCTTCACAACGAAGCATACATTTGGGAGCCTCAGGCCCCCAACCTCCACTTGAGAAAGACATATATAAACTAATATCCCTCTCAACAAATTGGCGATGTGGAACTTTATGTATTTTTCATTCACTTGATTTCTTAAGGAATTCTAACATGCATTGAATGCATATCAGTTTGCAGGCAGAGTAGCAAAAATGTTTAGGATACTGCAGACTGAAAAGGCAGAAGAAAAGTCGATTATGAAATACGTAAATATCAGATATGTGCTGCATGCATAAATAATCAAAGTGCTCAATTATTTACGTGCTGTCTACATGCTTTCGTTCACTGAGTAGGTCAAGTCGAACTCATGCAGTATTCTGTGGACGGAAAATTTATATCGGATACGAAACGATTGTAAAATGTTACTGATTGCTTACATCATTAAACAAATTAGCAGAAATATCTAGATTCATTCTTTGTATTGGGACGATTCACTAGGCTATCCCATGGCAATAATTTGTAGCAAAATGAATTTAAGAGAGTGGAGGCCATGAGAAAAATAACCTAAATGCATTTATTACATTTAGAGGACGTATCTATTAGATCATGAACGAAAAGAAATTTGACATATGTTATGAAAATAAAAGGATATTTGTTTTTATTTATTTTTAATAACAATAAGGAAGTATTGCAAAATGCAGCATCAAATGCTAATATAAATTTGTTATATTGCTCAATTCGGTACACGTATAACTGTAAGGTGACACACTACAGACAGATTCAGGGAAAGTTATTTGAAAAAGATTATGGGTATACATACGGAGGCATGTGTATGTGTGTGTTTATATAGTACGGAGGCATGTTGAGTCTATCAAATTTTGTTTAAGTATCGGAACATAATAAAGATTACAGTGGACAAAAGAGAAATTTCAATTGTAGAGCATGATTCAGGAAACAAACTGAAAAAACACACGTCTGTTTCACTAATGCGGTAAAGTTTGATATATGAAGATTCAAATTTAATAAAGGCAAAATGCATCGTTGATGTTGTTGAAATAACATAAGCCTGTTTCAATTCTTTAACATGTATATGAAAATTGTGATGTAATATTGAACCATCTTTATACAAAAAAATCAAAACTATGTTGAATACACTCACAAAATTCTACATTTTCTTGACACTGGAAAAATGTGTAGAATGATCGTAGAACTGAATTAAAAAGATGATTAATTATTGGAATGGTGAATAAGGTGGAAGAAGTTGCCTTTAATGCACATGTGCATGTACTTATAATTTATTTTATAATGAATATAAGCTTAAAAGGATACAGTAAAATAATTCATCTTGGGCGCTCGACAACCGGAAATATAAGTGCCCTTTTATTTTCAGACTAGCAGGTGAAGAATCTGTGCTCTTTTATTTAATATTTCCGCATAATTTTTTGAAATGTTGGTATAAAGAAGAAGGAGTCTTCGTTAGTTATTCTTTCCATAATGTATGGCTACAATATAGTGTAGTTTAGGTTGTGTTTGCGTTTCAGATATTTGTATTTTTGTTATTTAGAACGTTGATAATGTTAAAGTTGAAAATGAAAAGAAGAGTATGAATTAGAAATGGTACTGACTATAGATTGTGGTTTCATTTCAGATGTTCGCAATCGTTACGCACGTCGTTATTGTCTACGGTTAGCCAGCTGAACTTGTCTTGCATCACTGGACATCCTTTCACGTCGAGCTCATTGTCTCAATCGATGTTGTTCTCGTTATTGAGCATCCATCTATTTATCATTGAAAATAGTAAAAAAAATATTTAATTCAGTAATTGATGATTAAACACAGGGTAATAAATTAAACTATACTTGCCATTAGGTCTGTCAACGGACACTTTCAGATGCGGATAGTGGCATATCCGCATCTGCATCCGCATCCGAAATGATCTGCGGATATCGGATATCTGCATTTGCAGATACAGATGGATATCAAATAATTATCCTACCCGCTAATGACTAATAAATCAAGAAATATAAATTTAAATTTTAAGTTTAACATACATTTTTTTTCAACCCAATTGATTATAGAAGTGTTAAATGTAAACAAATATGGCGATAATAAATACAGTCAATAAGGATTAAGTGCATATAATATAAACTACAAACATAATAAAAGAATAAATAAATATATTTCATTATACTAAAATATACATAATTTATACTATAATCTTGACAAAAACCGAACGGATGATTTTCGGATGCGGATGTCTTCGTATCCACATCCACATCCGTTTTTCCAGATATAAAATATTATCCGCTTTTTGAATATTATCCGCTTTCCAAAGTTGCGACCTCGAACGGTCACAACTCGCCTCGAACGACACCCGACCTCGAACGGTCACAACTCGCCTCGAACGGCGCAACTCGCCCCGAACGGCACAACTCACCTCACCTCAAATGGCTCGATCACGAACGGTCGTCATTTGAGGTCCACCATTTAACCGCGCACGGCCGCACTTAACCTCAAATGTCTCGATCCCGAACGATCGTCATTTGAAGTTAGGCGCTTGACCATGAACGGTCGCCCTTCATCTCAAATATCTCGATCCCGAACGGTCGTTATTTGAGGTCACGTAAAACTGTAACTTTCTTTGCAGGACATCAACAGGATATGAACATCCAGCCCATGGCATTACAAAACACGCCTTCCTACCGCAAGGCATATTTTGGGGGGCAAATGTTATCTCGCTTATTGGCAAAGCCGTGATACCAAAAGATTGGTCGAAAACAAGAGATAGTTCATCTCAGAGATTGGTTGCATCCCGCTTCGCTATGGATATCGGTGAATTTTGTCCGAGTCCGGATCGGGCCATAATTGACAAGACATAATGACCAAAGCTGCAGAAGCCAATATTTCAAATCTCAAGTCAATCGGAGCTCGTATGTGCAAGTTATGATCGATTCAACCTAAGGAAAGAGCATGCCATTCGAATCCATCAGGTTGGAATCCATCAGCATGACAACACCTTGCTCCATTCGAATCCATCAGGTTCGAATCCATCAGCATGACAACACCTTGCTCCATTCGAATCCATCAGGTTCGAATCCATCAGGAGTTAGTCACTTCGAACCGATCTTGTTCGTATCGATCGAGTTCGAACCCATTGGGATGCCTCTGTTCGAATCGGTCACACTCGAATACACGAACAATCGCTTGTTCGTATTCCACCAAGTCAACTAGCTTGGATGACGTGACACTCCACGATACGAAGTCGACGAGATCTAAGGGATCGAAGCGTTCAACTCGGAGAGAAGACCGGATCGACTGAAGGACGCACGCCACCTCATCATGGAACCACGTGAGCCGATGGAGTCGAAGACATCGATTCGAAGGAATCGACTCGAACCAAGCAGCCAACCGGAGCATATCAACTCGAACCGATCGTATCTCTCAAATTACGAGGCCAAATGCAATGAAATTTTCACAGTAGCTTCCATACAAGGTAAAGATTGTTCATGCCATGTTTTAGCTTGATTGGATCATCTTTTGATGGATTCGAAATCACTTCGAATCGATCTCAGATCGAGTCGAAACTTGGCGGGGTCGGTCGCATGGGCCCACTCATGTACCAGAAAAAGTCTCCCGAAGTTTGGGCGAGATCTGGGCCTCCAGCGCCTATAAATAGCACCTTGAAGCCTTAAGAAAAGGGGATCTTCTTCCGCCATTCAACGTCCAGACTCTGCCGGATTCAATTCCATACTTCATTATCGCTGTTGTAATCAGATTTGAAAGCTATCATCAGTTGTAATCCGCTGTAATCGATTAAAATCATCAAGTGAATCAATAAAGACATAAGCTTTAGAGTGGACGTAGGCAAGATCGCCGAACCACTATAAACCATGTGTTTGTGATTGTTATTTGTGAATTATTGTGATTGTTATCGCTTAGATCTGAGTTCTATATTGATTGTTGCTGATTTGTGTTCATAAACGGGTGCTTTCACGATATTGGGTGTTTGTGGTCAATTTTGACGCAAACATTTATGGTATCCATTGACAACCATACTTGCTATATTGAAAATAATCCATTGCTGTGGAAGAGTGCATGAACATGATGAATGAAAATTTTATCCTAATCCAGTTAGGGATGTTACTAAAGTGCATTGGCTAATAATAATGTCATAATAAGTTAAAATAAGTAAATATGCATATTTACATCGGATTAGGTAACTAGAAAAGAGTGTAATGGTGTATGAAAATTTGAATTATGCATAATCGTATTACGCAGTAGCTATGGGAGGAAAATGGAGTGAAATGTACGGCTTCACAGTGAAGTAGCAAAGCATTAATGTAAGGAAGTAAGAAGGAGAGGGTATAACTCGTTGCAGTAGAGATTTTAAAAATATGAAGACATGAAGGAGAAAGCATAGTTTAAGTAGCGTGGTTATTGTTAAAGTTATAGATGAAAGGGTAAAAAGGAGGAGATAATTTTGGAGCTTGAACTGTTAAAAAAACTGAATTATTCAAGTGCGGCTGAGTCAATAGTGTTAAGTGCTATGTTTTTGAAAACATGGTCTGCAAATATCTTGCAGAAGCAATAAATAAAAACTAAATGGCATTTGTCAACAAAGGTAAGAATCTGAAATACCGTTTCAGAATTTTTTTCAACATCAAAATAAAAATTATAGATGAAATAATTTTACCTGTGCTTTCTATGGTGTAGAATTTGGTTTTTTCTAAAGCCCGTTATCCATCCCAAAATCAACAAAAAAGCTTGAAGATTTTGGTGGTGCTACGCGCCCAAAATTAGTCTCACTGCTTGGTGCATTCTCCACATACTAGAATCAAGAAGGATAAGATGGTCCTTTTGTCTAATTGATACAGTTGGTCAAAGAGAAGCAACGAGTGCTTTCTCTTTAGGCTTCTGGTCATAAAGGCTCTCACTAGGTTGCATTCGTAAGCTAAACATCATCAAACTTTGATGTGATCTTTAATGTTAAAAAGCCTATCAACACCATATTACCTATTTTTCTGATCCTTCAAAAGGAAATGTTTTAGCATAACGTTTTATGTGTCACTATAATATTGACCCCAACTCTTAGAGATCAAGGCTGTAATGATGACTACTTTGAAGATTTGAAGAATTTGGTATTGTTTTCTTCCCATAATTTTTTTTCAAGAAAAACCTTTCATCGTCTCCTAGCAGGAAATTATCATCGAAACAAAGTAAAGCTGTTAACCTTGTGAGCTTTCGAACACCAAGGCCTCCGGTTTTACCTCTAATCTTTTTGGAACCAATGGGCTTCTTTGCTGTAAGTACTGAATGTATCAGAACCTTAGGCGAGCGAGTAGCTCCGGTGCTTTCATTATTCTCAACCGCATGCTCTTTGACAGACTTAGGAAGCCTGAGATGAGGCAGCCCGTTAAACTCTGATGTTAGAGAGGCAACAACAGGTGATGATGGAAGAATGATGTCATTGGCAGTGCTTTTAGCAACTTCTTTAGAAAGTATCTGCCTATTTAACTTAGCGGCTCTAGATTTATACTTTGCCTCAATTTTACCACCATCTATACATCCATGTTGCTTAAAAAATAGTTATGCATGGTTGTTGCCACCAAAATCGATCATCTTCGGTCGCTATGGAGATTAAGAATCCAAATTTGTGGACCTATAATGCAGAAAGGACATTAATCAACGATTATATGAAAATCCTGCAAACGAAGATAATTGAAGTTGATCTCTTCATGTAAAAGATGGATAAACCAGACAATTCCAATCAAACTAATATGACTTTAAAGGCTACAAACATAGTTTATTAGTGCCCTCAAATACCCACACTATTCTAAGGAGGTCAAATCTCTTAAAATGTTAGGGTAGTCAACTGTCCAAAAAAAATCATCCAATAGAGGGATCAACATTAAGGTGAAGAATTGATGAATTTGGTATTATTTTCTTTCCATTAAATTTTTTTAAGGAAACCTTCTATCTTCTCCTAGCAGGAAATTATCCTGGAAACAAAGTGGAGTTATTAACCTTAGTTGTGAGCTTTCGAACACCATTGCCTCCTGTTTTACCTCCAACCTTTTTGGCACCAATGGGCTCCTTTGCTTAAGTGTTGAATGTATCGGAGCCTTAGGCAAGCAAGTAGCTCCATGCTTTCATTCTTCTCGACTGCATGCTTTTTAACAGACTCAAGAAGCCTGAGCTGATGCAGCCCGTTGAATTCTGATGTTGGAGAGGCAGCAACAGGTGATGATGGATGAATGATGTCATCGGCCGTGCTTTTAATAACTTCTTTAGAAAGTATCTGCCTATATAACTCAACAGCTCTAGATGTATACTTTGCCTTGATTTTACTACCATCTATCCATCCATGTTGCTTAAAAAACACTTGTGCACATTTGTCTCAACCGAAAGCCATCATCTTCAGTTGCTCTGGATACCATGAATCCAAATTTGTGGACTTATAATGTAGAAAGGACATTAATCAAGGATTGTATGAAAATCTTGCAAATGAAGATAACCAAAGCTGGTCTCTTCATGTAAAAGATGGATAAACCGGACAATTCCAATCAAAATAATATGGTTTTAAAGGTTATAAACATGGTTTATTAGTCCCCTCAAATACCCACATTATTCTAAGGAGGTCAAATCTCTTAAAATGTTAGGGTAGTCAGCTGTCCAAAAAAAAATCACCTAATCGAGGTATCAACATTAAGGTGAAGAATTGATGAATTTGGTATTATTTTCTTTCCATAACAAAATTTTAAGAAAACCTTCTATCGTCTCCTAGCGGGAAATTATCCTGGAAACAAAGTAGAGTTATTTATCTTAGTTGTGAGCTTTCGAACACCAAGTCCTCATGTTTTACCTTCTCCCTTTTTGGCACCAATGGGCTTCTATACTGTAAGTGCCTAATGTATCGAAGCCTTAGGCGAGCGAGTAGCTCCGGTGCTTTCATTCTTCTTAATTGCATGCTCTTTTACAGACTCAGGAAGCCTAAGCTAAGGCAGCCTGTTAAATTCGGATGTTGGAGAGGCAGTAATAGGTAATAATGGAAGAATGATGTCATCATCCGGCTTTTAGAAACTTCTTTAGAAAGTATCTTCCTATATAACTCAGTAGCTCTAGATGTATGCTTTGCCTCAATTTTACCACCATCTATCCATCCATGTTTCTTAAAAAACACTTATGCATGGTTGTTGCCAGAAAGCCATCATCTTCAGGAGACCAAGAATCCAAATTTGTGGACCCATAATGTAGAAAGGACATTAATCAAGGATTGTATGAAAATCCTAAAAATAAAGATAATCGAAACTGATCTCTTCATGTAGAAGGTGGATTAAGCAGATAATTCCAAACAAACTAATATGATTTTAAAGGTTACAAACACAGTTTGTCAATGCCCTCAGATACCCACATTATTCTAAGGAGGTCAAATCTCTTAAAATGTTAGGGTAGTCAACTGTCCAAAAAAAGCTAATAGAGGCATCGACAATTAAGGTGGTTTACTTTTTGTGTCGATAATGTATTGAACTTTACTGAATAATATGCAGATATCTATTTTAGTGGCATTTGTCAAAAAATGTAAGAATCTAAAATTCTATTTTAGAATGTTTTTCAACATCAAAATAAAAATTATAGATGAAATAATTTAACCTGCTCTTTCGACAGTGTAGCATTTGGTTTTTTTGAAACCCGCTATCCATCCTAAAATTAGCAATCAAAGGCGGTCGATCCTTTCTTCCAGTAGGGATGGAAATCAATGGTAGTTGGAACTAAAAAGCATGGCGACTTTGCGTTGAATAGCAGATGAAAATAGTGGAAATGTGAGAGGCGGTTGATGTAGTCAGGGGGTTTGTACTATAGAAGAAAAATGGGAGGAGAGATGAAAAAACATATGGGAAAGGAAGGAATAGTGGTCGATCCTTTCTTCTAGTACCGATGTTAAGCAGCGGTAGGTGGATCTGAAAAGAATGGCGACTTTGAGTTGAATAGAAGATGAAAAAAGTGCAAATGTGAGAGGCGGTTGAGGTAGGCAGGGGCTTTGTACTGAAGAAGAAAAGGGAAAAGAAGGAAAGATGTGAAACTGGTTGCCTAACCGTTCAAATTGTAGTGAGGAGCAAAACATGGGTTGTAGAAATGAAACATATGCCCTCTATTTTAATTTCCTAATTCAATATTTGGAAGGATGTGAATGGAGTTGTTTGGAAATTAAAAAAAGCTTTACCACGGTAAAGTATTTGCATTATTTGTAGAGATGTGTGTGTGTCTGTATATGTATGTATGTATGTATATAAACTAAACCTAATCAAATCAATTTCATATTAAAAAATATTTGAATTTAAATTTAAAAAATACTTTATTTAAAATAAATTTAGAAATGTTCTAAATAAAATAGAATTCATAGGCGCAATAAAGATTCAAAAAGGTAAAAATAATTAATTTCATCCATAACTTCCGCTGCGGACAGACCCAGTTCCAACAATGGTATCGGAGCCCAATAGTTTATGCGGTCTAAATTAGTCATGTTTTTTTTTGAAATGATGCTTAGATACAACATGGCACTGGGACAACGTACCACAAATCATATGACAACATATGTTCGAATCACGCTATGAAAGTTTTGAACTTGTGACTTCTTGCACCAAAGTTGAATCACTTAACCACTGTGACAATGGTGCTTGTCATTCACTAAATTAGTCATGTTAGGGTTAACTGCTAAACTCATAGATCAAAAGTTATCTCTAATAGAAAAGGCCCAAATTTGAACTAGTACTGTTATGGTAATGGTAAATTTACCATTACCATATTATTATCAGTCATTCAGTTACCATTTTCGAGTGAAATCGGTATGGTATTGGTAACATTTCTTCAATATTGACGGTAATGGTAACTTTTCCAGTCAATTTATAATACATGTATATTCTGTAACATGCTTTATTATAGGCATTTAGAACCAAGCAAATGATTAAATTTAGTTATTAACCAGGTGAACTAATGTTAAATACACTTCACTTCTTTCTCATTTATGTCTTTTGTTAAGTAACACTATAAATTGTATAATGAAGCACCGTTATAGCATGAATACGCGTTATGTTACTAACTTTTTTAAGAAAAACGGTAATTTACCATTACCAGTGTGACGGTTACCAGATTATCAGTAAACCAGTCTTTGGTATACCGGCCTATCGTTAACGGTAACGGTAAGCAATTTTTGTTTACGAGTAAAAATGTACAGTAACGGTATTTGTGAAATGGTTACGGTAATCATTACCATAACAGCCCTAATTTGAACTGAGCCATTAGCTAATTTCAAAATTGTTTTGAAATTAAAAATAAAAGTTTTAAGTTTAAAAGATTAAATTTAAGATAAGAAAATATTATAAATGTTATAATATAAATTTTCAAATTTGTTTGAAAATTAAAATATAAGATTTTAATTTAAAAGTTAAATTTAAAATAAAATATAAATATATTATAATAGTTATAATATAATAAAATTTTCAAACTGTTTGAAAATACGTATATTGATTTCAATTTGAAATTTATTAATTAGATTAATAAAATAAATAAATTAAGTTAATTAATATATGTATGCATGTAGTATATATTATGATACATGTTATGATATTTTAAAATATTTAAAATAACACAAGCGGACATGCATGTATATGAATTAAAATTTTGAAATTAATATAATATAATAATTGTTTAGTTAATTAAATTAATTAAAAGTTAATTAATTAAATGAATAATTTAAAGGTTAATTGATTAAATGATTTAATTAAAGGTTAATTAATTAAATAAATAAATTAAAAGTTGACTAATTAAATAATATGCATATATATATGATATTTGTGCAATACTATAAAGGGTATATTATGTAATAAATATTTAATATAAATGTTATATCAAAATAATATAAAATTCCATAAACGCCTCTCTATATATATTACCAAATGTTACTATCACTTAAAAATAGGTTCTAGCAACCATACATTTTTAAAAATTCAATATGTTTTCCTACATATATTACCAAACTTAGTATCACTTAAATATATGATCTTACAATTAAACCTTCGATGCATTTTTGCTCTTTGTTAACAAAAATGAAAATTCTACCTTAAAAAAATTAAATGTTCCAACTTAAAGTGAAATTCATACTGATTGCACATGATTCCAAAGCAAAAACATAGTTACATATTTAAGAAAATTGTTTCTCTTAAATATGTTAAACGCATACAATTTGTAAAAAAAATCAAGTTACTCGCGAAGCATATGCTATCGTCACATGCGAAGTGCATGCTGTTACACACGTGTATGTGTGTGTGTGTGTGTGTCTATATATATATATATATATATATATATATATATATATATATATATATATATATAGGACTAATGATTAATGAAAGTCCTAGTCTAGCTAGTCTGATTTACACCTTCAACGAATTAGAACACTACAAATCAAGTAATGCCCACACTTCACATTGAGGGCTACACAAAAAATCAACTATGCGAACTAAATTTGTCACATTGTTAAAGTCTTTTATAATTATACATAGTATTCAGCTAAGGAAAATGGTTCAAGGTTAAAACATTCTAAAATTTCAAATAAAATCAAACATCACACTTCTGTACAAAAATATATTTAGGATGAAGGGTACCTTTAATTTTTGACCATCTAGATGTAAATAAAGAAAATTCTTTGCATTGATTTATGATTTAACTGTGTTTTCTTCTTTATATGTGATACTCGTATGCTTACTTTCTAAAGTTCTTTCAATTTATTGACCTTTGGAGGCATGCATTGTAACTTGATTTTCAAGAAATTCAAAGCAAAAAACTGACGGTCCTAAGGTATATTAGATTGAGCTTTTACAGTTAACAACCTAATACAAAACGCGTATTTCGGGATAAATAAGACTGAACAAGGAATATACAAAAACATATCTAGCAAAAAGATTGACCCGTTGTAGTTCAAACAGTAAAGTTGCAAATAACATAACCACAAATATTTATATGACAAATGACTCTTTTTCTTAAGAACAAGTCATAAGTGATGTTCTCATTCAAGGATTATTAGTCAAAAATAAGTATTTGGTTTGCGATGCTTATAAGAACTATAACATCATCAATTTTTCTATGTATTGACAGTCAATAATATATTCAAGCTAGCATTATCGAGCAAGGGAAGAAGCTCCATAATATATCATAATTTATTATTTTGAAACAAGATATGCATCATAGGCATAACAATACCAGTCTAACCCATTATATTATATGAAAGACTGGTTCAAATCCATGTGTCCTTTCTTTTCCACTGTTTGTATAAAAAATTAAAGTTTGTCGCTTTTCCAGTTGATCATATCTATTGTTTATTATCCCTTTAATTCAAATAGTTTCTTTCTTCAAATTTTGGCCCCTAATTCCCCCTTCTCAACACTACTCCATTCCAACCACTCTATTCTAACATAATTATCTAATTAGTATATAAACATTTTCATTCCTTCAAATTATCTCCTTAATTCAAGTAATTATTTTTCAGTCAATTATATATTATGAAAAGTGAGTTAAGGCTATTTTCTTTCTTTTCTTCCACTTACTACCATATGGAATTTTAGTTTTCTTTCTTTTTTATTCTACTCTATAAATTGTTCGATCACCATGACACATTATTCTCATTTTATTTCAGTCTAAATGGCATGTTCTTCTTTATTTGCGGTACATGTTTTCTTTTTTCCCTTTAAGCACAAATCACACAACCATTAACTTGACAATTAATGGTATCTTATACTAATTATGTACTAGACATAATCTCAAAAGCGACACTATGCACACATTTATTTCTTTTGATAAATTCACAATAATAAGTGCTTTATATTTTAACAACTACTTTCTTCCTCTTCTCCATGTTTGTAATACAAATTTTTTCTATTATTTTCTTAGTTATTTTCATCTCTATTTTCTTTCCCTTCCATTTCACTTTTCTCTTTCACATATTGTTGTCTCTTCCCCCTTTTCCAGTTTCATATATATACTGCAATTAAGAGAAATCTATTCTCAATCTAAGTCAAACTAAAGGTTCATTTCAAATAATTTTTATTCAATCTCTTTCATTTTTTAGTCTTATTAAAATTTGATTATCATCAGTAGTTTTCTCTTTTTATTTGTCTTAAATTTTATACTATTTTATTCATGTTTTGCTTAGATAATGTTTCTACACAATGCTTCCAATGGTGCAGTGGTAAAACGCCAGGCTGTTGACGACAAGGTCGGCAGTTCGATCCCTGCCTCTGGCATATTAAACTGTGCGCCATGATGATTCTTGCAGACTTGTGTGCTGCCTACTTTGTAAATATAAGTACCCAGTTTTAAAAAAAAAAAAAAAAAAAAAAAATGCTTCCAATGTTATTATTTTCATGGAATTTTTTTCTAAAAGCCTACGAGAAGTATTGGCCTACTAGATAGATCGAGTTTGATTTAAAGGTTTGGTTTCTATTGTATTAACTATCTTTTATTTCAATTTGAGCTTTAATTTGTTGCTTAAATTTTAGATTTATGATTTTAGATCTTTGCTTCAAGTTCTGTATTCAAAATTATCTTTTCTTCTTATTTTTATTTCAATTTGCTGGTTATGAATATTTTTTTCTTTGTATTTGGTAGCGGATTGTTAGATAATTAATACATGGATACCATAGAGTCATCGGTTGTTTTGTGACAATGATACATAAATTGACTATATTTTTTGTTCTCGGGTTCTATGTTTACATCGACATCCCTATGATTGCAGTTTATTGTAAATTATTTTATTCATCAATTTTGTAGAGAAAAATTGGTTTAATAAATATGAATACCAAAGAATCTTCAATTTTATATAACTTACTAGAGGTAAAGTTTGATTGTTTTCTCTCTCTCGATTTCGATAAATAAGTATGTATGAAAATTAAGTTGGGGAAATATCATATGTTCTTCTTAATAGTGTTTCAATATGTATTATAATGAATTTTGTTTCCTTCATATTTGGAACATCCCACACCCTATAGAAAAAATATGGTGCATTATAGGTATAGCTAAAAATCACAAAGACTAAGATTCACAAGAGAAATGAAAAAAACAGTGGAAACATTTAAATAATAACTTGATATTCAAAATTAAACTTCATAAGTTAATGTCATAAAACAGAGTATGTCTCAAATACCAAATACACATGTCTTATGAAAAATATAATCTCAGTCACATCATCAGAGTACAGAAACAATAAAAACCATCCCTCTCATAGAGTATCAGTACATCCAAAGTTAAATGAAAAGAAAACCGAAAGAAGAATAATACATGAAGAATGAGAAAGCTCTGCAAATGGGTCTCCAAGAAATCTGAATCTACTGTCCTTGCCTGTACTGGTCTACAGGGAAAAAGGGGAAACAGAGGAGTAGGTCATAGTATTAGTCTAGTGAGTGAAAGTAACTAGTTTTATTTTTAAGAAAGACAAAGATAATCACTTGGTAACAGTTCTAGTATAAAAGTAAGTAAAGGAAAGATAAAACTGGGATTAAACTATTTAACTATTTCCTTTGATTGTGATTGTTTGCACTCGTCTTAGATAGCTGCTTTGATCAGGCTAAAATTCTAATACTATTTTAATTAGGCCGAAGTCCTAATTCTATCATTGATCGGCCTTCTATCTCTATTGTGCCACTGTGAGCTAGTCCCATCCTGTGGATCCCATAGCAAAAGATATTTGTTTAGCGCTTGGAAAACAGTAGCGAATTACAACCCTAATCTATGCCACACGTTCGGTCACCGTTAGTACACACTCACTGTTGCCCCCTCTTGTGACCTTTTACTCACCTTGTCAGCGTAAGCATGCCCAGCCTCACCTAATCTTTTGTGAGACCATCACCTCTAGTCTAAAAGATACCTGCTCAGCCTCACCTAAGTTTTTTGTGAGACCATTAGTCCTAGTCTATAAAGGAATGCTATTGGTACGGTTCCTAACAAACAAAATCTAGTTGCGCCCTTTGCCCAAATCCTCCAGTTTGAGTTATATCTGTTGGCCACTTATTTACCCTAGTTAGCATGTCCCAGCCTCACCTATCTATCGTGAGACCATCAGTCCTAGTCTGAAAGGGTCCTGCCCAGCCTCACCTATTCTGTTGTGAGACCTTCGGTCCTAGTTTGAAAGGGAATGCCATTGATACGTGCTCGCTTCTATGTTTTGCTTATTAACTTAGTGCAAGTTCTTAAAATAAGCCTTTTCTGTTATTTTTGTTATGTATTTTCTTATTAACTTAATCTAGGTCTTAAAATAAACGTTTTCTGTTATCTTTGCTATATTTGCTTATTAACTTAATTTTAAGTTTTAAAATAAGTATTTACTGTTCTTTTGGCTTAATTATAACCTACGTTACAATTGTTGCTCTTTTGTTCTATCTTTTTAGTTATAACCACTTGTCGTACTAATGCTTACGAATGTCTCAAATTTTCCTATTTTAATCTATCTTCTTTTTATTACAGTCTTTCTTATTTACATCTAATTTTTGTAAATTTAGTGCTTTTCTATTCTAATCCATATTTGCAAATTACTCTTTTTAATATTCTATTCGTGTAAAAAGGAATAAAAAGAAACTAAAATTTACAAGTTGAATTCTAAGTAAAACAGATGTAAATAAATGCAAATAACAGTAAACAACTGTAAATAACAATAGATATCTGAATTAAATAGCTGAATAAAGATAACTGAATAAAATAGATTGAAAAGTACTTTAAAAACAAGCTATAAATAACTAATTTAAAACTGTCGTAAAGTTGCAAAAAAAACTACAACTATTGAGAGCCTATTTATTTTAAATCACTTAAAAATCTGAAATAATTATTAAACACTCACTTGTAGTCCTTAGCTCTATTCCTTGGTCTTCCTTGATCCACTTCTAGAGCATATAATATTTTTATCCAAAATATTAAAAAGGAATTGCAAAATGACATGTACGAAATGAGTCTGAACAAAACATCGTCAAAATACAAAGGCGGGTCGACCAATATACTATGGGGGTTTACCCGAAGGTCGACCTAACCCATGTTTGGGTCGACCTATAGGTCGACCTAGCCCATATTTGGGTCGACCTGGCCCTTTGCATTTATATTTTTTTTCTTTTAATTTCTGTTTTCTTGTTTATTTCGTATCTTCTTCGTTTTAGCTCGGATTCTGACAAACTATGTATGGAAATTGACCAAAAAATTACTACGGACAACTCTCGTGTCTCAATTCTGATAATTTCATAAACTTATTTTGTTATTTAATTTATTCTTTAATTAATTGGTATAGCTCAAATTTTGGGTTGTTACGTTCTCCTCTCCTTCAAGGATTTCGTCTCCTAAATCTCGCAGGATAGAAGAATGAAATAAATGTTTTCATCCAATTTCTACAACCATGTATTCAAACACCACCCATTACGTCCATTGTCCTTAAGTTTTCTAATGCAACTTATGTTATATTCAATAGTGTAGTGTCAATGTTCTTAACTAATGCAAAAGATTAGGCGGTCTACTGATTAAGTCAACCTCCTTTTTATGCAATCATGTATGTGCCATGTATCCTAATGAATGCAATTCCCTAATGATAATCAATACTTCTATTTGCGTGCCAATCATCATCCAAATGCAACAATCATATTATAATCATCCATTTATAACAATCATAGAAATAAATAAATATGCAAATGAGCACACATCCATATGCATATGCTTTAGTGACCTAGGTAGGCCGATCCCTAAGAGATAACAGTGCCTAGTGTATATATATGCGTCCATTAGCCTCTAGTAGCAAACACTTGCAACTACTAGCGTCCATCATACATAACATGTTCTAGTAACATGTTTACGTTCAGTCCAACCATCCATAGGTTAAATCCTAAGATTTACCCTTTCAAAGGATACTAAAGGAAAGAACCTGTTCAAAATTAAAGATGGAAATAGGAAATTCAAAATGTACTATCGAAAAGATACGGATAAGAGATACGTGTTTTCTCCTCAGCCTCTCACGTAGCATCCTCAATACAATCTCTCCATTGCACCATAACCAAAGGGACTTCCTTATTCCTAAGCTTCTTGATATCATGTCCGACAATCATGGTAGGTAAATGTGAAGAACCGATGCTCCTCTCTCCACTGCAACTTCTTCAAGTTGACTAGGTTCCACTACCTCTACCGAGTCATGTAAGCACTTCC
This sequence comes from Allium cepa, assembly GCA_030765085.1. NCBI lineage: Eukaryota > Viridiplantae > Streptophyta > Magnoliopsida > Asparagales > Amaryllidaceae > Allium > Allium cepa. Next base: position 734,892,979 of record CM060943.1, read on the forward strand.
TCAAGTGAGAAGCATGGAAAACATCATGAACTCTGATGAGCCTCTCCGATAGCTTTATTTTATATGCCATCTTCCCTACCCTTTCCACAATGGGGAACGGTCCAACAAATCAGGGAGCAAGTTTCCCACTTGATCCAAATCTCACTACCTTTTTTAGCGGATTTGCTATAATGAAAACCAAGTATCCTACATCAAACTCAATATCCCTTCTCCGCTTATCTGCATAAGATTTATGCCTATCATGGGCCATCTTCATTCTCCTCCTTATTAATTCAATCTTTTTCGAAGTCTCTCTATCCATGGCGGGACCAAGTAGCAATCTCTTTGTAAATTCCAACCAACATGAAGGCGACTTGCAAGGTCTTCCATAAAGAGCTTCAAAAGATGTCATCCAAATGCTAGCCTGAAAACTATTATTATAAGCGAATTCCACTAAAGGAAAATGCTCCTCCCAAGTTCCTCCAAAATCAAGAATACACATCCTCAACAAATCCTCGAGAACTCTATTAACTCTCTCCGTTTGGTCATCCGTCTGGAGGTGATAGGCCGTACTCAATCTAAGCTGCGTCCCTAAAGCCTCTTGTAAGCTTCTCCAAAACTCGCTGGTAAACATAGGGTCTCTGTCGCTCACCATGCTAAAGGAAAATCCATGAAGTCGAACTATCTCATGAACATATAAGGATGCCAAATAAGATGCCGTCCTCTTACTCTTGATCGGAATGAAGTGGGTGCTCTTAGTCAAACGATCTACAATCACCCAAAACTGGTATTCCCCTTCCAAAATCGAGATAAACCATCTATAAAGTTCATCGAAACACTACCACTTCCATTCAAGTACATCCAATGGTTGAAGCAATCCATCGGGCGTCTGCTGCTCCGCCTTAACTCTTTGGCATACAAGACACTTGGCTACAAACTCTATTGCATCCTTCTTCATGCCACTTCAATAAAATATTCTCTTCATGTCCATATATATCTTATCACCACCCAGATGACTAGTCATTCGAGAATGGTGTGCTTCTTCTAGAACAGCTCTCATCAAATCACTAGTGCGGGGGACACAAAGTCTTCCATCTCTCCTTAGCCACCATTTACTATCAATGGAATAGAGTTGAAGGTGTCTAGAGACCTCTCCTCTACTAATCCTCTCTCAAATATCCATAAGCTCTAAATCCTCTCGCTGCCTTGAGCTAGTCTGATCTATGAGGGTAGGCTTGACCTCAAGTGCTGCTAATATTCCAGAGGTTATGTCCATAGAGGGCTTAAAATCAAATGTGGAAATAAACTCTTGGCTATTCCACTCCACGAACATTGGACTAAGGGTTACTCTCTTCCTACTTAATGCATCTGCAACCACGTTCCCTTTACTACGGGTATATGCTATCTCAAAGTCATATAATGCCAAAAACTCCATCCAATGCTGCTGCCTCAAGTTTAAATCCTTCTGTGAGAATAGATGCTTCAATGATTTATGGTCAGTGAAAAGCTCGAACCTCTCTCCTAGCAAAGAATGTCTCCAAGGCTTGAGTGTGAGAACAATAGCAACTATCTCCAAATCATGGGTAGGGTAGTTCTTCTCATGAATTCTCAACTGTCTACTTCCATAGCATACTACCCTCCCTTCTTATATTAATACTGCTCTAAGACCTGTCCCACGTGCATCAGTGTATACTAGAAAAGGCTTAGCTCCGTTGGGTAAAACTAACAATGGTGCACTTGTAAGGTCTCTCTTTATAATCGTGAAGGAATCCTCACCATCCATATCCCACACGAATGTCGCATTCTTCTTAGTGAGGCTAGTAAGCAGTGCTGAAATCTTAGCGAAATTTTCGATAAACTTCATATAATAGCCAACCAAACCTAGAAAGCTTTTAACTTTGGTACCGTTCTTGGAGGCCTTCCAATCTTGCATTGCTGCTACCTTAGCGTGATCAACTGCTAGACCTTCTCTTGAGACTACATGCCCTTGGAAGCACACCTCCTTACGCCAAAAGTGACACTCCGAGAACTTGGCCTTTAATTGATGAACACGAAGTGTACGAAGAACCTCCTCAAGATGGATAGCATGCTCTTCCATACTCTTGGAAAATACTGATGTCGTCCAAAAGTATTACAATGACTTGTTTAGGACATCTCAAAATGCACGGTTCATCAAATCTATGAAATAGGCCGGCACATTGGTTAGCCCAAATGGCATAACCAACCACTCAAAAATCCATCGGGTGTCCTAAATGTTGTTTTATTGATGCCGTCGTCAGCGACGCTAAGCTGATGAAATCCAATGGCTAAATCAAGCTAGGAAAATACTAAAGAGCAAACTAACTGATCAAAAAGATCTTCAATCCTAGGAAGTGGGTAATGGTTCTTCTACGTGAGCTTATTCAACTCTTTATAATCTACGAAAAGTCAAAGGAAACCATCCACCTTTATAACAAAGACGATTGGCGCTCTCCACTCAGATATGCTCCTTCTGATGAAGCCTTTCTCCAATAGCTCACCAATCTGCTTACATAACTCCTTCCTCTCCCCAAGGGCCATATGTCTTACGGGTAATGCCACTAGCTTAGCATTGTCATTCAGGTAGATCCTAAAGTCGATCTCTCTCTCTTTAGGGGTAGTCCCTTAACTTCTTCAAAAATGTCTGGAAAATCTCTAATGACTGGAATGAAATCTAACTCTCATAGTGATGAACCAACGGAATAAAGGAAGCTCAACATGACTGACCTCTGTGGGTCATAAGAAACCTCGAGAGTCCTATCGCAACCTGTCTCTAATTTGGCGATTCTCCTCTTATGGTCCAATATCGCTCCATAATTAGATAGTTAATCCATCCCCAAAATCATCCCATATCTCGAAAATCTTAGTACATTGGCGTCACAATCAAACTCTACGCCTAGTATAAAAATTTTCAACCCCTGCAAATCATGGATAAATGTGCCGATCCTCCTATGGGGTTTGAAACTACTATACGGTCTACTACTAGATAAATATCTAAGTGCAAACAATCAATAAAGGAACTAGAAATGAAAGAATGAAATGCTCCATAATCAAAAAGAGTCGGAATAGGAAAATCCGAAATAGGGATCAAATCTTCTATAAAGACTTTCCTACCTCGATCCGGTCCACTACTAGAAGGTGCTGCATCCAAAGCCTGTACTTGCGCTATAGGTGCGCCTGCTCTCTGCCCTGTTTTCTAGGATAAGCTCTACTAGGCTGCCCACAATTATAGCACATCCCCTTCATCGTGTCCTTCTTGCAGTCCTTTACGAAATGCCCAACCAATCCATAATTATGACATTTATCACTCTTCTTGATCTGCTTTTGAGGTCCTCCTCCTTTCTTCCTATCCTTATCCTTTTTATTCTTCCATGACTGCTTCATAGAGTTTTTTTGATTTGTATACACTTTCACTGAAAGATTCCCTTTCTTCAGACTAATGAACTTCTCCCTTTAGCTGCCAAGTTGCAAGCTAAACTCTCTGTTAGTCCTCCAATCCTAACAGCCTAAATATCCACTCCATATTCCTCAACCAAGCTCGTGCCTCCACGAAATCCTCCGTGCCAGAAAACGTTCTGCCTCCTAGATTAGCGAGGACCTTACATAGCTTAGAAAAATTGGCTACTGCAGGTGGATTAATGGGATTTCCACCCGCTGGTGCTGTATTAGGGGCTTGCCCTTGCACCTCTGGTGCCATAGCTTGGTGGTATCAATGGAACCAGTCAACCATACTATGCAAGGAAGAGAAAATTTAATCCTGAAAGAATCGAAAGAAGGTTGAACTGGACTGTGAGGGGATTTTTATTTAAACTCTCTTTATACTTGAAAACTGTTTCTAAGAGTTTATTTCTGAAAAATACTTTTAAATTATATTACCTTTGAAAAATACTTTACTTTTTAAAATAGGTTTAGGAATCTTGTAACCTTAGGCTCTGATACCAAGAGAAACACCACACACCACTTAGTATACCCAAATAGGGCATACTAAAGAATGTTGTGCGTTAAAGGTATAGCTAAAATATCACAAAAACTAAGATTCATAAGACATAAAAAAACAGTGGGTTTTTTTTTTATAATAACTTGATATTCAAAATTAAACTTCATAAATTAATGTCATAAAACAATGTATGTCTCAAATACCAAATACACATATCTTATGAAAAATATAATCTCAATCACATCATCAGAGTACATAAACAATAGAAATCATCCCTCTCATAAAGTATTAGTACATTCAAAGTCAAATGAAAAGAAAACTAAAATAAGAAGAATACATGAATAATGAGAAAGCTCTACAAATAAGTCTTCAAGAAATCTGAATCTACCATCCTTGCCTCTGCTGGCCTATGGAGGAAAAAGGAAAATAGAGGAGTAGGTCAGACTATAAGTCTGGTGAGTGAACGTAAGTACTAGTATTTTTAAGAAAGGTAAATATAATAGACTTAGCAATAATTCTAGTATAAAAAGAAATAAAGGAAATATAAAACTGGGATAAAAACTGTTTAGCTATTTTCTTTGATTGTGATTGTTTGCACTTGTCTTAGATAGCTTCTCTGGTTAGGCTGAAATTCTAATCCTATTTTAATTAGGCTGAAGTCTTAATTCTACCCATTGATGGGCCTTCCACCGCGGTTGTGCCACTATGAGCTAGTCCCATCCTATGGGTCCCACAGAAAAGACACATATTTAGCGCTAAGAAAACTGTGGCAAATTACAACCCTAATTGATGCCGCATGCTCGGTCACCATTGATACACATTCACCGTCCCCCCTCCCTCACGTGACCTCTTACTCACCCTCTCAGCAGAAGTGTTCCCATCCTCACCTAATCTATTATGAGACCATCAGCATTAGTTTGAAAGGGTCCTGCCTTGCCTTACCTAAGTATTTTATAAGACCATCAGTCCTAGTTAAAAGGGAATGCTGTTGATACGAGTTCTAACAAACAAAATCTAGTTGCGCCCCTTGCCCAAATCCCCTGATTTGAGCTCTATCTATTGGCCACTTATTTACCCTAATTAGCATTTCCGAGCCTCACCTAGCTATTGTAAGACCATTAGCCCTAGTTTGAAAGGGTCCTGCCTAGCCTCATCTAATATGTTGTTAGACCATCAGTCCTAGTCTGAAAGGGAATGTTGTTGGTACGGTCCCTGCTTCTATGTTTTTCTTATTAACTTAGTGTAAGTTCTTAAAATAAGCCTATTCTGTTATTTTTGTTCTGTATTTGCTTAATAGTCAATCTAAGTCTTAAAATAAGCCTTTCTTGTTATCTCTACTATATTTGCTTATTAAATTAATTGAATGTTTTAAAATAAGGCTTTACTGTTCTTTCTGCTTAATTATAACCTATGTTATAATTGTTACTCTTTTGTTCTATCTTTTTAGTTATTACCACTTGTTATACTAATGCTGGCATATGTCTCAAATTTGCTTATTTTAGTCTATCTTCTTTTTATTTGAGTCTTTCTTATTTTACGTCTAATTTTTGTAAATTTAGTGCTTTTCTATTCTAATCCATATTTGCAAATTATTCTCTTTTTAATATTCTATTCGTGTAAAAAGGAATAAAAAATAAAATTTACAGGCTGAATTCTAACGTAAAACAGATGTAAATAAATGCAAATAACTGTAAATAGTAAAATAAAATAGCTGAATAAAAGTAACCGAATAAAATAGACTGAAAAGAACGTTAAAAACTAGCTGTAAGTAACTTATATAAAAACTGTCTCAAAATTGCAGAAAAACTACAAATATTGAGAACCCTATTATTTTAAATCACTTAAAAATCTGAAATAATTATTAAGCACTCACCTATAGTCCTTAGCTCTATTTCTTGGCCTTCCTTGATCCCACTTCTAAAGCGTAGAATATTTTTAGCAAAAAGATTTCCTCCTTAGAAAATTTTCTACTTAGGGTCCAACCTTTGGCAATGAACCCAAATAAGAAAAAATCTGAATGAGAGAAATAGTTAGGCCTAGGGTCTTATTTATAGTGTAGTTTAGGAATCTTAGACCGTTGGATTTTTAGATTAAATTTGGTGTAACCATGTCATAGGCTTATTGGGAATCGTCGGATGGAAGAACGAATGCACATGTTTGAAAAGAAATTGCAAAATAACGTGTACGAAATGGATCAGGACAAAACATCGCCAAAATACAAAGGTGGATCGACCAATATACGATGGGGTTCGACCCTAAGGTCGACCTAGAACATGTCTGGGTCGACTTGGCCCTTTGGATCTATATATATTTTTTCTTTTAATTTTTGTTTTCTTGTTTATTTCGTATCTTCTTCGTTTTAGCTCGAATTCTGACAAATTATATATGGAAATTGATCAGAAAATTACCACAGACACAATGGTACAACTCTTGTGGCTCAATTTTGATAATTTCACAAACTTATTTTTTTTATTTTATCAATTCATTAGTTAATTATTATGGCTCAAATTTTGGGTTGTTACAATATTATGCAGGGGATTATTGGATTATTAATATACGGATACCGTAGAATCTTATATTGTCCATTGAAATATGTAATAAGTAAAACTGAATTCTGATTTTTGGGATTTTTGTTTGTTTATTATGATTATGAATTACATTTCCATCATTCAGTCTGCAGGGCGTAATTCGTTTATCTACATGTAGATATCAAAGAATCTTCGATATTCCATAATCTAATAAAAGTAAAGATTATCGTTTTTCCATTTTAAAATATGAATATATACAAGAAAATCAAGTTGGGGAAATATAATATATGAAGTAAACCATAGTCAAATTATAAACTTACATACCATATTTTGGAAAAAAAAGTATAAACATACTAGTTTAGTTGTAAATATGTGTTCTAAAGACTGATTCATTCAGATCGACATGATGGTCCAACTCCATTGCATTGCCAGAATCCATGTTGTATATTTGAAGCAGTTGACTCCTTGCTTCGCTCATGGTACAATCCTCTTCCCCCTGAGCCACCTTTCCCCTCTGTCCATAGGGATAAAACGTAGGACTAGTACCAACAGTTCATCTACTTATTTTTTTTCTAAATGTTTTACCCAACCTAAAGTTGTTTTGTAATATCAAATATCATCCATCTTAAACAATGTAAAGTTTAATATATTTTTCTATAGTGATGTTTCATAGACAAATAAATATTCCTAAGTAACACACGCACTTGCATTTTATGCGTAGTTAACATTGAATTCCTAGGGATTTTACATAACATATAGTCGTTAATTTTTTATTTTTTATAGAATTTGTTCAGTATTTTATTGTTGTAAAGAATTTTTTATTAATAATGTTTACAACTAAATTATAGATTATATACCATTGTGGATTAAAAATTTATTTGTTAATAATATTAACAAATAAGTTAACCTCAAGTAGAAATGATCGTACCCAAAAGGAATTAAATGATATTAATTTCATTCAATTTGAATTCAAACTAATTAGAGAGTTTACACATTTAGTTCTCTTTTGTCAAAATGTAATTTAGTAAGAGAATCGTATCTTTACTAATAGCTCTAATATGTTCGGTGTCGCATTTTTTGGTGTAAGCGTGAACTACCCAAAATGTCCCTCTACATATATATTATCAAATCAACGTAAAAATATGATCTAATAAATAAACTTCTTTTACCAATTCAAAATACTCCTTTATAAATATTATCAAATCTTACTATCACTTAAAAATATGATCTAATAAATAAATTTCTTTGCAAATTCAAAACCTTCATCTATAGGTATTACTAAATCTTATATCACTTAAAAAATAGGATCTAAAAAATATTTTTTTTTACAAATTTGATTTTTATTAATTAACAAAATAAAAATAAAGATTCAAACTAACAAAAAATTTGATGTTGCAAAGTTGAATAAAAATTCAAACTAACTATACATGATTTCATCGCAAAAATATGACTAAATATTTGAGTAAATCATTCATTTTGAATGCGTTAAATATATATAATTTGTAGAGAAATAATGCATGCTCAAAACGCGTGCCGTAACACTCGTATATAATAATTCTCTTTAATGCAAATCAATTAATGTCCACTTTCAGTTCAACATAATTTGATAGGTTAGGATTGATTTTTAGCTTTAGTAAATTAAAATATAACTTTATTAAATCATGTTGCATGGTTTTTACTCATATTATTTGCAAATTCTCAAATAAACTGGGATTGTGTTCTGACAATTGAAAACATCAAAGTTGCAATATGCATAATTGATGGATCAAAATTATTTGGATGCCTGATATGGTAAAATTAATGCAGTGAAGACAATTTATACATTAATATGAATATAAAATTTGTTCCATGATCTATAGGCATAAATGCCAATATAGGTGTAAAAGTGTAACGACCTGCCTTTTTGGACGTTTTAAGCAGACACACGTGCCAGACTCAAACTATTCAAAAAGGGCAAATTATTATGGGGTAAATAAGAAAAGAGAAATAAATAAACAAATATAGAATCTTGCAGTGGAATGACATATTATAATAATCAAATAACAGTTCATGAAGCTGTTTTATAAATACATTAGATTATACTAATACAATACATAATCAGAGTTACGAACAACCAAAATAATTAGATAAATGCAGCGGAACAACATGATGCAGTGAAATAAATATAAAAAATATAATAAATAGTAGTAGTGCAAATTTCGTCTTCGTCCTCCAGAAATAAGGTCTTTAAAACCTAAAATGCTCAGGCTGACACGAGCGAATTGAAAAGATAAAACACTTGAGTCAGAACTAAAGCATCTTATATACGTTAAATCAACGGTAAATATGCGTGTGACGGCTTCAGAGATGTTTAAGGGGTTTGACATCTCCCATCTAGTGTCTAATGTGAGTGCAATAACTTAAGAGATGTTCGGGACTCCCATCTCCTAAAGATCCTTTAAACTATCCACTATGTAGTACAAGACGCTATTATGATATATCTATAGTAAAGTAAAAGTATTAAAATTGCATTAAGGCGTTATCCATATCCCCCTTAACACATTTTATATATTCTCATAGTCTATATGGTACCGTATGCTCCTCCGTAAACAGGAGGTTTACCCAGAGGGCACTCCATAGGTATTGTACAAAACAAACTCGTACAAGGCGCTCTAGAGCATGTGAACACGACACTCGAGGAAGTGCCAGGGTAGATATACCAATTGCGGATACAAACTAGTGGTAATGCATAACATCTACTACCGCCCACCTCGAAACACATTCCCAAATCAAAATCAAGGGATGGCCACCAAATCAATCACAAAGCAACATAAATGGTATCAAAGAAATGTGTCCAATCGGAGGTGTGACCTTATTTGGTCCGACATGGTTCCTTTTTAGTCACATCTAAGCTGACTCACGAGAGTCAGAGTCACGTGGTACCTCATACAGAAATCGTTCACCAATCCATCCTACTTCATTTCTGAAATATCCACCACGTACACAGCTGTTAATGTGGTTTTCGATATTGGTAGAGAGTGTGACAAGATCTAATCCCGGTCTCTTTAACAACCAAATGCTTATTTCACACCAGATGGTTCTTTTACATTTCGAAAGTCAGTTCACAATTTATGTCAAATTATCATATTCTCAAAACCATAATACTTTCGAAATCATATTCACATTGAAATCATACTCACCTTGAAATCTACCATTTCTTCAATCATAATTTCTTTCAAAATAATATTTCCAATTTAGTTAAATCCTCACTTCAAAATCATCATATTCAATTAATTATAACATTTAAATCCCAACTTAGTCTATAACATCATTTAACCGTATTTGCCTTTAAACTAATGAATTTCAATGTAAACACTTTCCCTCTACTTAGCCTGAAAATTTAAAAAATAGTTTAAATAACTATAAATAGTTTAAAATAGTTATAAATAATTAAATACTCTAAAATGGTTTAATTATAGATCAAAGATTCTGTTAAATTGATTTAAGATAGTTAAATAGATTAAAAATAATTAAAATAAATCAAATAGCTTTAAAATAGATTAATTAGGTTTAAAATAAGTTAAAATGGTTAATTAGTTTTAAATTAATTAAATGATTTAAAATAGGTTAAATTGATTTAATATAGTTAATATAGGTTAAATTAGTTTAATAATTGGAAAATCTTAAAATTTAGAATCTTTACAGTAGTATATTTTTAAAATAGTTTATAATAAAATATGAGTTTGAATTTAATGTCAATTTAAACTATTCATTTTCTTTCAACACATGTGGACTATTTTCAGTTTCCAAAAACCCCATTTCAAATCTTTCAATTCAATTTCGTAATAAAATATTTAATCTATATCGCTTCCAAATCCATATTTGAAATAACAATTTAAATTACCCCAATTTCAATACATTTCAAAGTTATGTTTCGAACAATTTTAATAACCCAATTCTAACAACCTTCATGTTTACTTCAAATTCAACTTTAAAACTTCAATTTAATTTCTTTAAAAAATTCCTTTAAACCAATTCCAACTTTTAACATAAAACCTGATTTTCGATAATAATTCAATTTTATATAAATCAAATTTTATTTCGAGATATCATTTAACTAAATTTAATAAAATTAAGGATTTAAATCATTTAATTTAACCAATCCGGTGTCCTTATATAATTCTCTACCCTAGGGTCAAGTGATATAGATATTTATCATTTCAATCTGCAATTAAAAATGTTACGGTTATATACCATTTCAAACTGCAATCCTGGATTAATATAAAAATTCATAAAATCACTCGAGTCTATCATTTCAATCCATAACGATTTTTCCTTAATCTATAGATATTCAGGTATGTATCATTTCAACCCATAGGGAACTTGTAATATTATAACATTATACAATACAACATCCAGTCATCCGATATCAAAAATCAAACATACATCACAATCATCATCCAAATCAATCAATGACATCAATAGATAACTGATTTTTATGTACAGGAAATGAACTGGCAATTTAAATTCAATAATAAATTAAATGACAATTTAATTCAAATTAAAAAGAGTAGCAAATTTAAATATACAAATAGCCATAAATAAATTCCTAGTGACATCATACATTCAATTTAATTAACATTATAAATTTTAGAAGTTGTGAGTAGGTTAAAACACTTACCTTTGAACTTCAAATCGACTTGAATTTCAAATAAAGGTCCAAAGTTCAATAGTCTTAGAATTTGTCCAAACCAACGTCAAAATCTTCGGAATTTGAATACGATCCTAATGAAACAAACCGCATGTGAATTGAACCTCATATGTGAAAGTTATTAACATTAGAAGTTTGAAATTAAAATTTTAATTAATTAATTAATTAATTAACAACCAATCACATCTCACCACGTACAACCCGCTATCCTTCGTTCAGAAACCCGATCTTCCATTCGAACCCAGAATCGAACAACGGCTGCAGTGACCCTAGTCGATGCTCTGCCATAGTCGATCGCGGCCACTCCAACCTTGCCAGAGGGATCGCCTCCCCACCGCAACCCGCCAAGACCAACCCCTACCATCGTTCGACAAGAAGAAGCCCCCGACGACCGCTATTATCAAACCCTAGATCGAATTATAACATGCGATCCAACTGCGAAATCAACATCCACCTACGCCGATGAACTTCACTCGTGAATCTCTACGACCTAGCACCCTCTGGTCGACGGTCGGTCGATGTTGATCGACGATCGATGAACGATCGAGAATTGTTCCTCGAATTCCGAAACACAGAAACCCAAATCGAAAAAAAAACGGTAGATTAGACCTGCGCTCGTCGAGAGCTTCAAATCAATATGTAATTCGATATATTTTGAGAAGGTAAATTTTTTGAATTGAATTTGAAATTGAATTGAGGGTTTGGGAATTGGAGTTTGTTTCTGCCATTAGAAAGTAGAAGCCACAGAGAATTGTACATATAGATAATTAGAAATGAGAAAAGATAGGGTTTATAACAGGTAATTTATAGGTAGGCCAGAAAATGGAAAGAACGGATAAGATTGATTGAATGATAAACGACCCGAAAAGCCTATTTCGTTCCCAAAACGAAAGCTGGTCAACCCATATATCAAAATAGATGTTTTCGATATTTTTAAACTCATTGGGATATGTTTCATATCCTAATTCCAGCGTATGAAGAAGTTATGTTAAAATCAGCTTAATTCAAATTAATTTCCATTAAATTGAACTCTAGGCATTTCGAGCCAAACGACAAGTCCGATCGCTACGAAACCTGAAACCTTACAAAAACTCAACGTTACAGATCCGATGAAACTAGTTTAGTCGAAATCTGATATAGTGGCCAAAATGGCTATGTTCACATTAATTAAATAAACTAAATTAATTAATTCACTTTTTAATTCAATATTTAGTAACTAACAAATTTCATCATTTTTTATTACTTGACATTTATAATAATTTAAAACAAGCTTGCACATCAATTTTAGTACTCAATATTTTCCAAATTACAGTGTTTAACTTCAACCGTAATTTAATCCAATTAATTGTAAAGTTATATCTCAATAAATTGGTTTATGTTGATTTCAATCTTCATATTCAATTAATTATTATTCTATAAACATAATTAACATTGTTTTATATTTCATTACATTAATATCCTCCAATATCCATCTTTTATTTGTATTAACTACTATATTTCAATTATATTGAATTTTGTCAATTTCACACGTAAAATAAAATTTAAAATCCCAAATTGATTTATTTATCTTGATTTCACTATTTTTATTAAATCAATCATTACATTATGAATATAATTAACATTTTAATTCATTTTATTACATTCACAATTTACAGTTATTTCCTTAACTCACATTGATGTAACATTTATTTACATTTAATTTCAATTGATGTAGAATTAAATTTTATAGATAATTAAATAGGTAACTTATAATAATTGTTACCATTAACTTTTAATCACACTATGTTTATTATTTACAAACAAATGTTACCATTGCTTACATAACACAGATTTTATTCAATTATCATTAACTACATATTATGTCGTTGGTTAATTTAATTTACATTTATTTACTTATATTCACTTTATAACCAAGTCATACAGTTTAGTCATATCAATTGAGTGGGGTCTCATTCAATTTATTAATAATTAACTTTAATTAACACTGTTACGTTTCAACTTAGTTATTATTTCATTAATAAATCCAAATTTTTTATTAATTTCAATATTAAATTACCAAAATCCTATTAAATTAACTAATTTAAATTATCGAAAATTACGGTCATTACAAAAAGTTAGAAGATTGAGTAGTTAAATTATTGATCTTCATCAGTGTTGTCGGTTTGGTAACAATGTTAGGTTTAGTTTTTTTAATGTTTGGTTTAAATCTAAAGCTTTACATTAAAATAACACTTTTATTACATCTATATGAGTATATGTAATTTAGTAAATTTGACTCCATTTATTTCATAGTTCAAGTTATTTTTATTACAAATGAATACGATCATATATACATGTCATATAAATGGAAAACTAACCAATTTAGTTTGCATTAATGAGAACTAATACATAATAAATTCTCTAATCTACAAATTGAAATCAAATCAAAGTGATATAAATTGAAATAATGGAATTAATTCTTTATTTATTTTAAATTCTAATTTAAAATACTAAATATACCAATCCACACTCACTTTTAGTTATGTGTGCATGTTTAGACACACGCACGCACGCATACGCACACTCATACGCACATATATTCGCTGTCAAATTGACCATAATTTTATAATTATTAGTATGTGCCCTTTTTATATCAGTAATAATCAACATGTTGAAATGAATTTTATATCGTTATTTTTTCCCTTTAAGTATCTCTGTTTATCTTGAGTTTGTTATACAATTTATAAATTTAAAATTTACACTATGTTTAAAGTGAGAATGCTAATTGGTGAGATCATAAGCTATCTATACTTTAAATTTATGAATATTATTAATTTGGTTCTTTTGATGAACAACTTCCCAAAATTCTTACTTTCTACTCTTACCAATTTTAACATTATCAAAAAATATTCATTATATTTATAAATTTAACATAGAATATGAGTAATTTAACTTGAAACTTTGTTTAAAAGTAGACCCTTATCTAATTTACGTAATTGAAAAAAATTAAATATTACAATCAATAATTATAAATCCTAAAGCTATTATAAGTTAATTGAAAACTTTACATGTTTATATTTTTGGTTGATTATTGATATTGTTAATGATTTTAGGCTAAGATTCAGTGAAGAATGAATATTTTATATACACCTAATAGTCAATTAACAAACTATAATTAAATTCTTGTTACAGAATAAAGAGAATGAAGGCAATTAGAGAGAGAACAATTCTATTGAATTGAGAGTTATATTTACAATACAATCAAGCTCCATATTTATAGACTACTTATGCAGTGCAGATTACAATAATGCCCTTTCATATTTAGCATATTCATCCCTATTATTAATGTATATTACAACACTCCCCCTTGAATATGCGTATGTAAAGATGATAAGAGTAATTGCCTCATTAAAGACCTTGTTATGAAAAATCCAGTGGGAAAAAATCATAAACAAGGAAAAGAGTACAACATGATTTCATCTTTAAGTAACATATATTTTATAATGTTACTACGAGGGTTGATTCTTCTGGATCAAGGTAATGCCCCATTAAAACCTTACTACTAAAAACCCAGTGGGAAAAAATATTAGTGAAGGAAAAAGAGTACATTATAGCGTATTTCATACGCTCCCCCTGGATTATAACGCATTATTCAATTAGTTTGTTGATGCAGCCGACGCATACCAATTTTGTACACCATCTTCTGAAATGTTGACTTTGGAAGCGCCTTTGTGAATAAGTCCGCTGGATTTTCTTGGGATCGGATTTTTTTCACTTCTATCTTATTATCCTTTTGTAGCTCATGTGTGAAGAAAAATTTAGGAGAAATGTGTTTCGTCCTATCACCCATAATGTAACCCGCTTGAATTTGAGCTACACAAGCTGCATTGTCTTCATAAATAATGGCTGACCTTTCCGTTACTGATGGAAGTTGGCAGCTTTTTCGAATATGCTCAATCAGTGATCTTAGCCAAATACTTTCTTTGCTTGCTTCATGTAGTGCTAGTATTTCAGAGTGATTGGATGATGTTGCTACCAATGTTGTTTTGTAGATCGCCATGAAATTGCTGCATTGCTGTTATTAAATACATATCCAGTTTGTGATCTTGCTTTATGTGGGTCAGAAAGATAACCTGCATCAGCAGAGCCAACTAGATTTGGATTATTGCCTGTGTTAGAGTAAAATAAACCCAAATTTGTCGTTCCACGAAGATATCTCATGATATGTTTTATACCATTCCAGTGTCTTTTTGTTGGTTCTGAACTGTATCTTGCTAGAAGATTTACTGAAAATGCAATATCTGGTCTTGCGCATTGGGCCAAATATAATAATGCACCAATGGAACTAAGATATGGCACTTCCGGGCCAAGCACATTCTCATCTTCTTCTTTTGGGCTGTAAGGGTCCTTTTTAATATCTAAAATCTAACAACCATTGGCGTACTAAGTGGATATGCTTTATCCATTTGAAAACGCTTTAGAATTTTCTCAATGTAGTTTGATTGATGGATTAATATGCCATTAGTACTATGCTCAATCTGTAGACCGAGACAGTGCTTAGTTTTGCCAAGATCTTTAATTTCAAATTCCTTCTTTAAATAATTTATTGTTTCATCAATCTCTTCTGGAGTTCCAATCAAATTTATGTCATCAACATAAACTGCTAAGATAGCAAATCCATTTACCGATTTCTTTATAAAGACACATGGACATATGAGATTGTTTTCGTATCCTTCTTTTACTAAATATTTACTTAGACGGTTATACCACATCCTTCCAGATTGTTTCAATCCATATAGTGATCGTCTTAGTCTTAATGAGTACATGGACTTTGATTTTGCTTCAGGCAATTTATATCCATTTGGAATTTTTATGTAAATGTTGGTATCTAATTCACCATAAAGATAAGCTGTCACAACATCCGTTAATCTTATATCGAGTTTTTCAGAAACTACAAGGCTTATCAAATATCGGAATGTTATGACATCCATGACAGGGGAGTAATTTTCCTTAAAGTCAAAACCTGGTCTCTGCAGGAAACCTTGTGTGACAAGTCGTGCCTTGTACCTCACGACTTCATTTTTATCATTTCGTTTTCTAACGAATACCCATTTATAACCTACCGGTTTAACATTTTCTGGTGTTTTCTCTATTGGTCCAAATACACCATGTTTTTGAAGTGAATCTAGTTCCACTTGGATAGCATCTTTCCATTTTGGCCAATCGTGTCTTTTTCGACATTCATTTATGCTATTTGGTTCATTATCATCATACTCATTATTCTCATTATGGTCATGACTTTCAATTATTTCAGTAGCTACTGCGAATGAGAATACATCATCAATTATTATTTTACTTCGATCTCATATTTCTCCGTAGTTCGTATAAAATATTGAGATCTCATTATTGTTAGGTACCATTTTATTGTTGGAATCTTCTTTTATCTCTTCTGGGATAATATTTCCTTCCGCGCTTCTAGGAGAATTGGGATTTTCATTTGAGTGATCTTTTTGATCATTTATAACCTCTTCAGGAGGTTCCTTAATTGATGATTTTTCATTAGACTTTCTTTTTCTAAGCGCCAAGTCTTTTGAACCAATTGGCCTTCCACGTTTTTTTCTTGCTTTAGATTCATTTGCTGCTATATTTATTTTTGATCCTTCAGGGACATCAATTTTTGCTGGTGCATTTGCTGCTAGAATGTGAGATTTAGTTATTTTTGCAGTGTCAATAAATGCATCCGGCAGTTGATTTGCAATATTTTGAATATGCAAAATTCTTTGTACCTCATATTGGCATTGTTTAGTACGTGGATCCAAATAAGACATAGATGGATTATTCCATGATATTTCACGCCGTTCTACTAGAACGGTCTTTTCTCCCCCTAACGGCGGGAAGATTGTCTCATCAAATTTACAGTCTGAAAATCTTGCAGTGAAGACATCACCTGTAAGAGGTTCAAGGTAACGAATTATCGTTGGGGAATCAAATCCCACATAAATTCCCAACCGTCGTTGAGGACCCATTTTAGTACGAAGTGGGGGATTAATAGGTATATGCACAACACAACCAAATTTTCGTAAATGTAATGTGAAATATTTGGTTGAAATCCAGTTAAGAGCTGTGATGGTGAAAGCTGATGATAAGCTATTGGTCTAATTTTAACCAATTTCGATGCATGCAAAATTGCATGCCCCCAAGCTGAAACGGGTAGTTTTGATTGCATAAGTAATGGTCTTGCAATAAGTTGCAAGCGCTTAATTAATGATTCTGCTAGACCATTTTGAGTATGAACATGAGCTACTGGATGTTCAATTTCAATCCCCAATGATAGACAATAATCATCAAATACTTGAGAAGTAAATTCTCCAGCATTATCTAGTCGAATCGATTTAATTTGATGATCAGGGAAGTGTGCTCTCAATTTTATTATTTGAGCAAGTAGCTTGGTAAATGCCAAATTTCTTATGGAAAGTAAACAGACATGTGACCAACGAGTTGATGCATCAATCAATACCATAAAATATTTGAATGGTCCACATTCAGGGTGGATTGGGCCACATATATCACCTTGAATTCTTTGTAAAAATGTTGGAGATTCAGAAGTGATTTTATTATATGAAGGTCGAGTGATTAATTTTCCTTGTGCTCATGGGGCACATAAGTGATCACTTGGTAAATTCAGTTGGTTTGATAAATCATGTCCATGTGAGTTTTTGGTAATTTTACGCATCATAGTTGATCCAGGATGACCCAAGCGATCATGCCAAAGAATCAATGTCTTTGTATTTGTGAGCTTCTGGCTCATGTTTATAGAGTGAGATTCAACTATGCCAATTTTTGTAAAATATAAACCAGTTGAAATTGTACCAAATCGTTCTAGGATAAGCTTCTGGCTTTCAGTTCTAGAAATAACACAAATATATTCTTTGTTGTTTTCATTTATAGTTTCAATATGGTATCCATTCATTCTTATATCTTTGAAACTCAGCAAATTTCTTTTAGAGTTGCTTGAGTATAATGCATTCTGAATAAAGATATCCGTACCATTTGGTAATATTATATGGGCTCTTCCGGACCCGTCAATTATATTAGCAGATCCAGCTATAGTGGAGACTTTAGCTGAGAAATTTTCAGATAGTTCAAAGAAAAACTTCTGGTTTCTCAAAATTTTATGAGTAGTTGCACTATCTAGTAAGCATATATCATCACCCAAATGGCGTTCCATACCTTAAGAATTAAAGACAATGATTAGTCAATCATTAAAAATTTGTATGCATAAATAAATGTAATGTAAACAAATAAACTAATATGATTAAAATAGGCTATTGATTAAAAGCAACATCCACATTACACATTACTAGTACTGCAAAGGGAAATACAATTAAACGAACACAAACTTCAACCTGATTTATTGATGCAAGCTAATGAAATAAAACGAAAGTCACATAACAAACTTCAAGACATTTCTAATTGATCAACTCGGTTATGTCATTGATCATTGCACTTAGATTTTCATCATTAATGAAATTTCCATCGTCATGTTCGAAGAAATCATCTAACTTCAGGTTAGTGTTTTAAGGTAACTTTTCGGCATTATTTGCCTCAATATTCTACGAGCGATGATATTCTTCAACTGTTTTCTTTGATGATCTACATGTACGTGACCAGTGACCAGATCGTCCACATCTATAGCAAACTTCCTCATAATGCCTTTTATTTTCTGAAGCTGAATCATTGTTCTTTATAGGCTCAATTTTATTTTGTTGCTTTTTAAAGTTGGTGGTTTTGTTACCTTTAAAACCACCATAACCACCTCTGCTAGAGTTATATCCACGTCCACGACCATGTCCTCAACCTCGACCTCGACCCCTACCTCTTCTAGAGCGAGCAAAATTAGCATTAACTTCAGGTAATGCGGTTGAACCAGTTGGTCTTGAGGAATGATTTTTTATAAGGAATTCATTTTTTTTTCCAGCAATTAGTAAGCATTCTATGAGTTCAGAATATTTTGTAAAATGACGCTCTCGATATTGCTGCTGCAGGAGTATATTCGAGGCATGAAATGTTGAGAAAGTCTTTTCAAGCATTTGTGCGTCATCCACTTTTCTCCACATAATTTCAGTTTAGAAGTGATTCTAAACATTGCAGAATTATATTCTCTTACGGACTTAAAGTCCTGAAACCTCAGGTTCAACCACTCTTGCCTAGTGTTTGGAAGTATGACCGTCTTCTGGTGGTCATAACGCTCCTTCAGGGAGTTCCATAAGTGGAGAGGGTCTTTTTTAGTCAAATATTCTGTTTTTAGAACGTCATGGATATGACGTCTTAAAAATATTAGAGCCTTTGCTTTGTCCTGCTGGGACATAGTATTGCCATTTTTAATGGCATTTTCTAAGCATTGAGATTGCAAATGAATCTCAGCATCCAGTATCCATGATAAGTAGTTGTCTCCAGATATATCCAAAGCTTTAAATTCAAGCTTGGCGATGTTTGTCATTTTGTAAACTGTTCATAAAATAAATTGCATAAGGTGAATATATTCGCCACAACAGCATTCACTATTTGTATGTTTCCAGCTAAAAAAAAGAAAAAAAATGGAAAGTCTTCATTCATGGTATTAAACAACTATACCAAAAAAAAATCGTATCAACAAAACCAAACATTTGGATTTTGCAACTTTCATGTATTTATCAAATAAGAAAGGAAAGTCAGCTTTTGCGTATATTCCATTCCAAACTTTTGAATTTTATTTGGCAATAGATCCGCAAAGGGAAAAATAATAATAATATTGAACTTAGAAGCCAAAGAATAAAAATAAGAGTGATACAAGAAAAGACATGAAAAATATAGAAGCGAACCCCAAACTAGCATGTGCTGACTTGATAGCTTTATCAATAAAAAGAATATGATATTGACAATTACCTTTTTGGAGAGAGGAAAAGTAACGAGTTTATAAAGAAATGCAAGAACGGTTCCTTTACCTGCTGTTATAAAGGAAATAAGAAATAGAATGTATGTAGATATATTCTAAAAGACTCGTCTGCACTAATATATATAATAGGATTTTGAATATAAATAGCCTTAGAATTGGAATGGTCAGAAGAGAAACAGTCAGAGTAATTAATATTTAATTACTTGCTGAGAAGTTGGAAAGTTTGAAGGTGAACAGGTTGAGGTCAATAATTAATTCGCATTCCTTCGTGCTGATAACGTGTTACAGAATAAAGACAATGAAGGCAATTAGAGAGAGAACAATTCTATTGAATTGAGAGATATATTTACAATACAATCAAGCTCCATATTTATAGACTACTTATGCATTGTAGATTACAATAATGCCCTTTCATATTTAGCATATTCATCCCTATTATTAATGTATATTACAACAATTCTCAAATTGATGTTAATTAATTCTTCTAACTAGCATTAAAGGGAATTTATTCAAGAAACAATGCACCTTCAATGCTCTAATTTAATCTGGAATAAATATAACATAAATTCGTACAATAAGCTATTCTTTAATTAGTTTAAACATAGGTTTAATTTAGTAGATATCCTTATCTTAATGTATTTCTTTCTCCCCATTTCTAAAGAAATTAAATATAAATTCATTACCATGATGTTTATCTTACATTTATATATTGAAATTAAGTGGACGCTGAAAGATTTTTAAACAACTATGTCATTTTAGATTTCAACAATTATTTATAAATTTCAAAATAATTTGTGCTAGAGATATTTTTTTTCTATAAATGCACCAATGTCAAATATGATGGTACTTTGTATTTTCAACTATCATAATTGAAATTACATTATCGATTTGTTGGAGAATATGCGTAAGTTGATTAACTCGAAATTATTATAATGTTAATTTTTTTACAGTAGCTAATTGTTGATAATATAGCATGGTAATATGTCTTAAATTTTACATTCAAATTTGGGAATAAATATGAAACTCACTAGAACTATTCTCTAACGAGCTAAACACTGAACATTATTGGAAACAGATTATTGTAATAATGTTCGTACAAAATATTCTTCCAATTTCATTTCAATATTTGGGTTGAAGAATTACATATGCGTGCGCGCACATATGAAATTGCTTACATGTCTATTCATAGAAGTTCGGATGTGCCTTTATACGGTTAATGCTTATATTTAATATGAAATAGTATCACATGTTTATCACATTGTTTAAGTAATTAATACGCCATTTAATCAATTGATTATGACTAATAATATTTAATATGAATATAAACTAAATAAAACATTGGTCATAACTAATTCTCTTTAGTTGAAATTAAGATTTAATGAAAAAATTAGTTGCACATTAGTTTTCTTTGATGCTAATCAATTGGGGATTTAATCTGTAATCAGTTAATTCATCTTAATTATTTTTATTATCAACAATTTTTCAGAAGCATTATAAGTTATAAGTCTATAAGAGAACATCTGTGAATTATTTTAAGCCTTAACAAATGCTTCCTTACCATGGAAAAATAGTAAAGTAGAACTTACCATCCATTCTTAACAGCTTTTCTTTCTTTCACAAATATGGCAAAAGAATAAAAATAAAATAAATGAGAAAAAAATATTTTTGAATAATTTTTTTCATCAAAAAAAAATATCGTTGGGGAAATAAATTTTTTATGCTATTAAAGGTAATTATCTTTTATATATTTGTTTATATATCTTATAAATAATGAAACATGATTATAGTATTCATCTTACATGCATGAAAAATGAATTAAGTTATTAATACTACATTGTGATGACCACCAAATGTATAAACAAAAAATATAATAAGCATTTGTACTGATATTGAATAGAAATTCCAAAATAAATCCATGTCTGACGTCCAAATGGCTATGCAGAGAAAACTCAAGGATAATATTGGAACCATGATATCATATATAGAATAAAAATAAATGAAAGTTAATTACATGAAAAAAGACAAAGTAAAGGTGATTATTTAATAAGAATTGAATTTAAATGAAAAATACATTTTAATGTAGGGTTTGCTATTAAGTGATGTAGTCTTTTGAAGGAGGAGAAGTATGAAAAATGTTTTAATTCAACAAATTATTCCGAAGTAATTTGCTTGAAAATAATAAAAAGTAGTAGTGGACACAGCTGATACACAATTATAACTTTGCCTTTAATGGAAGACAACATAATTTATCACTAAATAACCTGCAGTTTCTACATATTTTAGTTCATAATAAAAAGAATTAACTTTGTCTACTTAACTTCTATGCAGATGTAGGTGGATATTTTATATGCTACCTTTTTCAACTTAATAATAGGCTTCTACAATAAATTTAATTGTCTATTTTTATTAGTTCGCTTTGATGACCGTGTTTCTTTACAATAGTTAATCAATATTTATAATCAGTCACATATCACATAAAGAAGATTTGTGTATCCACAAGTATTATATTTAATAATGATATTAGTTTACTTTGAATTATGCTTATTATTGTATTATTTTAGTTATTATGTTTACATGGACATTCAAAGGTGGAAAAGTATTTGGCTTTCCAAAAATTTTACTACATACTTTATATAATACGTATAATTCTCATGTCATATTATGCTATATATATTAGAAAATATGATATTTCAAACCATATTTTTCTTTGATTTACTTATTGCAGGATAAGTCATAAGGCGCCATAATCGAGATGTCGAAGTGTTGTTTCTTTGTACCGAATTTAAACACTATTTTACTTTTAACATGATTTTTCTATTCTAGGTTTAGATACTATAATCAACATATATACTTAAATTTATATGTTAAACAGAGAATAAAACTATGTCATACTTATATCTGCTTACATTTGATATTTAATTAATATGCATGCTTACTAAAGTAATTCTTATCAAGTTAAGAACAACTTATAATATATGTTATCGTTTGTTGTATAAAGCTATTATGCTCTAAAATACCACTTATACTTTACATGATCCATGATTATTTAAGAAGATTTATCAACAAATTTTTTATTGTCATATTTAAGAAAATGCTAAGTTAAAAACTACAATCCATAAATTAGGGCTTACAGCTTTACTGTGATGATCGCCCTACACCACCGGTACCTAATATAACTAAACAGCGCGCTACTGCTGTGTCTAGCCGATGTAGGATGATTTTCAATGGTTAATAGAAATAAAACATCACATAACCTATTTTATATCTCACAACACATTGAATAGAATATATCAATCATCTTAGATATAAAATAAGAGAGACGATAATAACTAAGTGAACCAAATATCAGAGTACAATTCCAGAGAGTTGCACAATATAGCAATAGAGTTTATACAAAGTGAAAACAAACTCAATAAGTTGTCTCAATGGTAAAGCAAACACTTCCTAGGCTCCACAGTATTGCACAATTGAATAAGCAATAGAATATCCATATATAATATGTGAAAGCTCCATCCTGTTCGTCCTCTGCATTGCGACCTCATACACCTAAACCTGTTATCTAGTCTACTCATTTAGGAATACCCGAGATAATAAGAAGCAAAACATAAAATATAGAGTCAAACAATAGTTTTATGTAAGAGATAAATGAATCTCAAAGTACTATAAACGTCGACATAATAAAGAACAAGGATATTTGAACCATACTTGACCTGCCCCCACAACCAAAGAGTTAGCATATAAAAAATATAATATACTACTCTACAAACATCATAAGGGTGTACTGCAACCTAAGTACAATAATGGATGTCTAGGTATTCCTACCCTCAATACCTATCTCAAGTGACATTCATAGAGTGATATACTACAAGGGAAAATAATCAAAGAGAATATAGCATCTATAAAAAAAATCCTCTCTTTCACTCAATATGCCCCAGATATATGATAACTCGTATGACCATTCCTCTACCAAGGATTAATGGATAAATCCTAGTTTTTGGTGTACTTATCTTTAGCCCAAAGTTGGTATTAGACCCATTCCACTGCTCAAGGGTACATGGAACCATTCAACCGATCCAAGGTAGCCAACAAAGTACCCATAAGCATCGTCACAATACCCCTTCTTTCGAGTACATCAGAAAACAATTCGAGTATTAACAATCCTTAGCACATGTATCCAAGCCCTTTCCTCGCTCTATCTATTTTCCATTCACCCTCAAGGATCCTTCTTTCCACGATAGCACCATTAAACATTCTACCCATAGATCAACCTTCCTAGAACCTGACCTTTATGGATGTTATTTCTCATGACTCTTTCAATGTCAAGCCACTATCATCGAAACCTTACTTAATTCACCATTGAGTTGCCATCGTCGAAGTTTCGAATCTAACGTCTTCATCATGCTACCACAATGCCATCGAACCACAAGCGAATAAACAGACACCTTCAGCACGACCTGTAGAGCCCCTGCACTCCCTTCTAAAAGTTCCAACCACTCTACCTCCAAGAATTCATCTTGGTACAGACCAAAAAAGGTCAGTACTGAAGTTGTTTTTCTTCTCATACTTAGCTTATTTTGGCTAAGTACCTTTTCTCTACCAAATACCTGCCCTTTAGCTTGCCTAAAACCCCTTATTCCATTCTCCCGAGCTCCCAAGTCAATAGGACCAAGTAGCTGCACTAAAAATAGGTTAGTGTCAACCTAAAGTGTTGGTATCGGGTCCCATACTTAGCCAATTTTTGGCTATTATTCTCTTAGGGTCCTTGCTTGCCTTGCCATGGAGCTTGCTTCAAAGTCCTATCTCCTCTAGCCCAAAGCATGTCCAGAAGTCATCTAACTTCGAACTAAAGAAAATCTACCAACCAATTTCAGGTCATTACCGACCTAAGTTTCTCTACCTAAACTTCCTATGATTTGAAGTGTAAGCTGCCCATATCCTCCAAAGCCCTCCTCCAAGTTTCGTCTGAGTCCGACCACTTTTGCCTTCGATTTTCCCAATTCGAGAACCTCTTTCCTAACTATCTAAAAGCACTAGAAAACTATATCAAAGCACAACGTACCAAACTAAAATATCGTCCATATACATCCATACACACATATAATTCATCAAAACATTATAAACATACAAATCCTAATCTGGATCTAACTTTTATACTAGCATTACAATATGATCAAAAAGGGTTGTAAAACCATTTAAAAACCATTTTAAATAATTTTATTTTTGATCATAAATATGTATAAAGATGTGATTAAATTTAGAAAATGTTTTAGGTTCGAATTCATTTTATAAACATCAATTTCTACTATATAGACATACATGGGATGACGAGAGATCAAAAACCAATTCACCTAATACCCAATTTACCACTTTAAACGTCTAGATTAGGTGTGAACAACATTTAATCAAAAATCAAAGCACCAAAATGATTAATTTATGATCACCTTTGCTAGTCTCTCCTCTAATGATGGATTTGATTATGACTAGTAAGGAAAACATGAGCTTTTCGGTGAAATTAGAGTTAATAGGGGCTTAGGATTACGTTAGAAAGTGAGAAATATGATTATAGATGTCCTATCATTCCAATTAGGAGAAAATATGAAATTAGTCAATGAGCTTAGGTTTGGGACAAATTATTTGCCCACTATACTGGCCAACATTAGCCATAACTTTTAAACGCTAAGTCCATTTTATTATTATGACTACTTTACGGAATGGGAAACCATCATCTTAAATCAATGGAATGGTTTCAAACCCTAACTCTTCTCCTATTAAAAGTTATAGGTCATACAATATTTTTAGGATCAAAATGGTCAAGTTTCGATAAAAATCATAGATCTAAAAAAGTCCCTATGAATCATTTCACAAAATTTTAAAGTCGTACGACCTCATACGAATTAAATAAAATATTTTACAATCATTCAATACATAAAATATAGATCGTTGCATTCATATAACTAAGAATTCTAAATATGCATGGTTAAATAAATTATATGATGAATTTCATATGTGTAGCTCATGTTCACTCTATTACTGTATATATAACTAACCATGCATTGAATATACTTATTGGTAGTCCAAACTATACTATTGACTTACGGTGGAACATTTCAGTGTTTACACTCCAAAAGATGTCAAGGAATTAAGATTTTGGCTTGTTACTCTTTCTCTTCCAACTTATCACGTGTGCATGCAAGAATTCGTAGTTGTGTACTCTAATAAAAACTTAATATCAAATATACTTTGTTGCCTCACATAAAAGGGTAGGTTTAAGTTGAGACTCTACTACAAGGCAATCCAAAGTGTGTAGAAAAGTTGATGAGTGAGATTAGAGAAAATAGATCATGTCTTCAATTAACGTATTACATGGAAAAACAAAGAAAAAGGACATCACAAGGATGCAAACATAAACATTGACATACTCTATCAATTTTTTCTACTACATATAATGTTGCTCAAAATTTTACTATTGATGTAGATTTGTCAAATGAATACTAATAGCAATCAAAGAGCAAACAACAGTTCAATTAACACGTGTACCCATTGAATGAAAACAAAGAAGCTAACATATTATTATTCATTGAATGAAAACAAAGAAGCTAACATACATATATACAAGTAAAATTGTAAACTGATGCATGCTCTAATAGGTGTGCATGAGGTACTACACACATTCACCACGAAAAGATGAATCATGTAAAATACGCACTAACATATACACTTGAATACACTACTGCACTATATGAAGGGTTGTGCATTTTACTTTTTTCCAATGTGTAGAAAAATCCTAAAAAAATACATTTGATATTTTAGAGCATGAGGAGACTCAATATGAAAGTTGAATTTAAAAAACATATGCATCTGAAAGCAGGCAAGCAGATGACTTTATAATAAGTGTTCTCTAGTAGATGCATATATATATATATATATATATATATATATCCACATCTTCATTAAATATTTTTTATATACATTTACGCAAATCAGAACCATATATAACTGCAAAGCATTTTTTCGCATTCAACTACTATGAAAAACAAAATCAGAGCAGCAATATAAAATAGCAAATACTTAAAATCGGATTCATGTATAAGAAACTTATGCGAATTGGATTGAGTATGAACTACAGACAATAAAACTTTTATGAATTATAGTACCTCAAATCAAAAAGCTGAACTAGGTGACTAACAAATTCTGTGAACTTAGGAACGAAATCAAATTAACCTTCTACAAATTGGAGCTTCATTCCCTAAACGGTGGATGAAAGGGAGTAGTTCGTTAGAGGATTTGTTCATTAACTCTGAGTTTCTGTGAATTCTAATAACTAAGGGAAGAAATTGTACTTAGAGGAATTTGGGTAATGAAGATAGAGGGAAATAAAGAAGTTTAGGTTACCATGACAAAGGAAATGAGATTGTTTGAGTTGCGAAGATGGAAGAAAAGAAGTAGGAGGAGAGAAGGGAGCGGTAGTGATGAGAAAACGTAATTTTTCTAGAGAAAGCGTACAATAATCAGTGACAAATTTTTTGTAAGCCTAATAGTATATAAGCATTTGACCCAAATTATTTTTAATCAAAACAACATTTCACTTCACTTACATTTATATATTGATAATAATTACGGTCAAACATAATATTTGTTGTATTGATTTGCCAATATATAAGCAATACTGCATCGATATTTGATACAAATGTCAGTTAAACTAGTCAAATATCACAATTAAGTAGAAAAGTATATGAATATCTTATGTAATTTAAAAAAAAACACTGTATACGCAAATTCTTTATGTAGATATATGTTCGAACATTTTAACAATTATTTAAAGTGCCAAAAGTAGATATTTACATATTAATCATCACGATAATTTGTGCAACTTGTTGATAAGCTTGCCATTATTACCTCGACATCTCCTCGATATTTTAGAATATCACATATCACTCCTTAACTGATATCTTACCAATATCGATATTAACTACTTAGACCAAGAGTTCAACCCTCTTTCTATTTCGAATTACATTAATATTTTACTGTTTATGAGAAATACATATAGATGAGGACTTTTGTCCTACAACCAAGAGGATTAACCTCTCAAATTTTTATTCCATAATGCTTATAGGTTACCCTTCGCTCGGTTGTAGCCTAATAAAGCCAAAATTTCGTCATAACTTCAAAAAAATTATGGTATAACATATGCCACCTCATAAAGCAAAAAAATTATTTTGTAAAAATTATGGTATTCATTTTTTGCAACCGGGTTTTGCGTGATGTATTTGGATAATTTCTGAGATGATTCTTCTAGGCAAGGCCATGACATAAGGGGATGTTTTTATATGAAATTTTAGATGTTTAACGTGTGAACCTAAATGTGTTAGCTATAGATGTTGATGTTTGATGTTTATATTAATTCAGTATTTACGTTAGTGGCTCCTATTGGTTTACCATGGTGTCACGAGTCGCACATTTCCAGTATGTAGATTGTGAGAGAATGGAGATGTCCATATGTATATATGACCTTTGGTGGATCGTATCTATGAGTATGTCCAGGCCCGGCTCGATTAACCTGGTTGCCCTAGACCAAACAAAAATTTTGAGCACAAATAAAAATGAAATGTACTGTAAAAAAGGCAGATGCAAGGATCGAACAACAGATGTCTAACTCAAGGCTGAAATCAATTACCACTGGGACACATTATTCTTTAACTAATTTATCCAGTAGAACTTTTACCAAGCCCTAAACTAATAATTTATTGGCCCCCATCCCCCGTTGCCCTAGGCGGCGGGCTTGCCAGCCTTACCCTAGGGCCGGGCCTGAGTATGCCCATCGGTCTAAGTATATTGAGCATAGGACACACTATATCATGTCACTGATATAAGTATAATTCTGAGATGAATATGTCAAGCAGTTAGTTATAACATCAACCTTAATCAAGTAGTCAACTCTTAGATGTTGATTTTATTGCTTTCACATGCATATGATAGGTTAAGGTATGTTTACACAAGTTAAATAAATTAAAATGATGTTATAAAAGTATGCTTTAAGCATATGTGGAATAGATTAGTTTCACTCACTCAAACATAAGTCTGGTCCCCTCTCCACATTGTTTTTATATGATATTGTAATATGGATTCAATCTGACTTAGGTGGTGTCGGTGGTGGAGATGACGGTGGCATTACCTATGCATATTTGTATATATATGTTCATCTAACATCATAGTGTATTGTGTATAGTTTGGATTGACATTTGTATATTATACAAATCTATGAATCTGAATATGTTTTAAAGATTAGTTTGAATATAAATTAATTTTATATTATATGTTATTCCTTCCAATGTTAGGTTAAAAAGATATAGTAAGAATATCAGTTTATTTCTTGTTATCATAACCTAATGATCTGTTATTTATGGACTTGAGATTTTGAATGTCAATTCAGGAGTTAAATCTGAGGGTCAAAAAAGATAGGTTGTTGCATTTGTTATCAGAGCAAAACTTATCCTAAAGTTAAGGATTAGGGCATAACGAGAGAGTGTATTTATATTTTTATAAACTTATACATACAAACATATATACATACATACATATACATACATACATATACATACATACATATACATACATACATACATATATATATATATATATAATATAAGAGTTAAGTACATACATATACGTTATGTTTTGTCCCAGTTGAGTTAGCTATATGTTAAGGAGTTGCTAATGAATGTCATTTGCAGATAGGAGAATATGAATATCTCAGTCGAGACTGGAACAGAGGCTAATAATGGTGGTGTAGATATTACTGGTTACGGAGTTAATGTTTTAGATATTCCCAAAGTGAACATTCATGCATGGTTCAGACAGTATCTGTAGACAACGGGTTAGACTATTATTGACTAGGCCAATGTCAATCCCATAAAGTCCATACCTATTACCCAAGGAATGGTTCCCGTCTAAGCGCCACCAATAGTATACTTCCCAAATATGTGTAGAGACTTTCCCATTTCGGGTGGAAAATCATATATAAGAACAAAACCTTATTCAGTGACACGGTATGG
The DNA here is from genome assembly GCA_030765085.1 of Allium cepa. Lineage (NCBI taxonomy): Eukaryota > Viridiplantae > Streptophyta > Magnoliopsida > Asparagales > Amaryllidaceae > Allium > Allium cepa. Next base: position 734,923,097 of record CM060943.1, read on the forward strand.
CATTGCACTTGTGAGAAAATATTTAGTTTGTTGGGTTTGAGTGTATCACATAAAGAAAGTTGGTTTCTTGGCACCTTTAGGAGAAGTGGCTAATAGGTGGAAGATAGTAGTTTCTATAATCAATGAGGAAAATATAATATGGGAAGAATTTAAAAGGAAATTTGAGATTGAGTTTTACTTGGCAATGGAGAAAAGGTTATTATCGGAGAAATCCATCCATTTGTTACAGGGAGAGTTATTAGTTGGAGTGTATGTTAATCAATTTAATGATTTGGCAAGGTTTGGATTTGGTTCGGTCAATACACCTGATAAGAAAGCATTAAAGTTTGCAAAAGGGTTGAACTCACCAAAAGAATTAGCACTTAACCAAATATCATATAGAGTCAAATTTGAAGGTTTGGTTGAAGCGGTACTATTGAACTCACTCAATGGAGAACTGGTTTAGGAGGAGGAGCCTCAGAAAGAGGTGAACCAGCAACATGGAAAGCGAAATGGGAATGAACCCCAAGGAGGTTAGAAGAAGAAATCGACGATCACATATAGGAGATGCAAGATGAAGGGTCATATTTCAAAGGATTTTATAGTGAACATATCAAAGATTAAGTGTCATAACTGCAATCAGTTCAACCACATAAAGAAGAATTGCCCAAGCACGTCAAAGGGAGACCAAATACCGAAATTTTATGCACTAGAAGTGGTCCCAAGTGCAAGTATAACATCGATTGCTCAAAAGGAAGGGGATCGGATCAAGATTAGAGGTAAGTGATCATTGTTTTCGATATTAGCTGTTATGGTACATAATTTATATCATAAATCCTATATAGTGCATGAATCTATTTTTGTGTTGAGTTCATCCTAAGGATCGACCCATTTATTTATAATTTCCATAACTTGAGTTGATTATGCGCTGTAGAGTCCATTAGTGACACATAAATACTAAGTCTTTTGCTGTGCATATGTTTTTTGAGTAGAAGTGGATTCGTTATGGGATGACATTGGATAAAGATTGAGAGGTTCATTTGGATAAGGAGTGGCAGACTGGTCATGGACTTGTCGTAGGATGTGATCCCGATAGTTACTTGACCATGAATCGTCGTTCATCCTCTAAACTAGGAATCCCGTATATATTTAAAAGAAAATTCCAATTTTTCCTCCAATAAAATAATTTTTTTCTAGGCCTATTGACAAGCCACCTTACAATATAACAATAGGAGAAGATTGAAAATTTGATAGGAAAGTTTTCGAGTGATTAAAAGGGATATCATAATTTGGTTGAGTAAACTTAAATTATTTTGGTTGAAACATCATAGAAAAATATGTTAGCATAGTAACGAATGCTTGGACTAAGACCTATATAAAGGAGGTTGGATTGAAAGAGTATTTGTATGGCATTGGATGTTTTAAAGATATATTCGAAGTGGAGTTCCACTCGGAAAGTTGGAATAGTTAAAGGGGCATAGTTAATGTTGAAATTTCAATTGATTGGATCTTATTAACCAATCATTTGAAATATTTTAAGACATGAATGCATATTTTATTTTGTAGGGAATAGAGTTTATTTTGTGACAGGTTCCTGATGACCAAATGAAGGTACTATGTGACATGACTCGACGATCGATCCGTAACACAGACTTTGAAATAATTAACGCTCCCATTCTTTTGTTTTGTGTCATTGCGGTAATGATTGGAGATGGAGAAGAATGATATTTAGATGCCTTGTTGTTTGACATCACCGATGTGGATAGATGATTTCATTGGATTATGGTTAGGTGTCATTAATCCGATGTTGTGGTTAACAATACGCCATACATTTTTATTTTGTAGATGATTGAGTTGATTTATGGATGAGTGTTATTAATACGATGTTCCAGATAATGTAACACCACACATCTTTATTTTGTAGATGATTTGATTTGTTGGTGGATAAGTGTCATTGGCATGACATTGCAGATAATTACACCATAAATACTAGTTTTGGCTTGAGAAGTTTAATAGCGCTAGAAATGGAAATTTTTGTTTTACCATTTATGTATTAGGTGGAAATATTTATAATATGGTGGTATTTGAGTTGCTGTTGCAACTATAAGTAGGTCGTTCATAATTGGATTGAGATAATGTAGAGTCTTTCTACCTAAAAATATGTTTTACTACTGAGATGTGACATGAATTTAGTAACACGCTCGCTAAACTAGGACATCATCCATTTTTAACGTTCCATGAAGTGTTTTGGAAGTGAAATGTGATCTGGTTGTTGCGTTATGTTTATTGGATTGATATGGCGAGACACTGCCCTATTGAGTTGTTTCATCTATAATGCTATAAATTAACTTGGTATGAAGCTATATTTGAGGGTTGGTACAAAAAAAGGATTAAATTTCGAACTTGGTATTTGTTAGGTATCCAGAGCTAAGTTGATGTTGGAACTACCTGATAAGATTTTTACCAATGATTTGAAAATATACATAAAGAAAACAGGCACAAATATTGTGCTGATATGGAGAGGAGTATTGAAATGTATGGTTGTTATGATATAAGGAGGTATCGTGATATAGAATTAAGAACTAATTAAGTGTTTGGTAAGCATGGATTGGAGAGTCAAGGAATGTTGGAGATTTTGGCTTTCATTAGTAAAAGATATTTTAGATTGATTTTGTGCTGGAATTATATAAAGAAGATATTCTTGATTTATATGAGATAAAGTATTGCAAGTTGCTTAGACAAGAATAGTTCGAAGAATCGAAGAAACTATATCATAGAGTAGCATGCATTAAAGTGTGGAAACGATTTTCGTGGAAAATAAGATTTGAGATTTGGGAATTTTGAGAAGGTAATATATAGGTTCTGTTCAGTCATTCCTGAATTAAAAGAGAGTATTTATTCGCAAAATATCTTTTGGGAGTAGCAACTAAAAGGTATATATAGTTTGTGTTGTATATGTGGTGTACATAATACATAGTCAATCATATACTATCACTACTCTAGGTTAGGATTCCACTTAGATTAGAATTCCTCTTAGGATTTTGGTTGCTTTGTTTTTAACGATTGAATAGAATAGGATTATCCTTGTTTGAATGTTTGTATACCATAAAACTTGAGACAAAAAATTTGTGTATTAAGAAGGTGGTACTTTTGGTATCAAATTTGTTGGAAGTCTGGAGAAGTAATATCATGAGCCTAGTAATACCCCTAGAGTTGAGTTGAGATTTGAATTAGGAGATATGTGAAATCACCAAATTGTGACATTGTTGTTTTGATGTTCTTGGGTGAAATAAAGAATTGCAAAGTTATTTTAGTTATAGGTTGCTTAGGCAAGACACTGTCCACCTTTGAGCTGTCTTACTCTAGCATTCGAAAATTTAAGTGTTAAGTTTGCTACTTGATTATTGGGGTTTAGTGTACGTATAGAGTATGGTATATAAGAAAATTGAAGTTTATGAGGCATCATTTCAGTTGTAGTATTTGTGGACCAAGGCTTATTGGTTATTGGGCATTTTGCTATCTGATATTTGGGCTACTAGCATGAGTTGCAGAAGCAATAGGTGTGAACATAAATTCTAGTGGAGTTTATTTAGTTAAGATAGGATGACAGATCTAGTTAAGGGAACTTGAGTAGCCGATGGACGGACCTGAAATATTTATTTATCACTTTTCTGAAATACTTTTCCATTATTTTGGTTATTAGAATATTAGTTCGACTAGGTATAGCTGAATGCTTATTATGTATATTTATTTGATGCTTAGTCTAGGATATGTTTTGCTACTTTGATTATTTAATCTTGGTTGCTTAGTTTGATTTTCATTGATATGTTATAATCATTATTATGTGTATGACTGATGCATTCACATAGATTTCATATGATGACAATAGGATGTATTGCATTAATTTCTAATATGTCATGATCTTTGCATTCATCTAGTTGGCCATAGTTGCACATTTGCTTTTTATTCAGTATACCACATGCCATGATCACGTCATATATTTCTATGTCGTGCTATGTCATATTTGCTGCTATGATCCTCATCCAGGGTATCTCATAATTGTTTAAATAATTGATGGCGTTTATTATGTATAGAAAGTATTTGAATGGTTGAATTGAGTTTTATGCATGTTGTGCATGTATGTTGTTGTGTATGTGATACATGATACAAGAGTGTATGAGTTACAATATTTGTCCCTTGAAAGTTTGAGTAAGAAATTTTTTGAGGGGGAAGAATGTAATACACCGTATTTTTATGGTAATAACAAAATAAATGGGAAGGGTATTTTGGTCAATCTAAAGGGCAAAATGGTCATTTTACAAATAATTGAATTTAGCAATGTGAACTACGCCATTGCGATCGGTTCATTTTTCTAATCAGAATGATATATAAGTTTGTTCAAATCGAAGGCCGTATGAGAAGATATGAGCTTGGATTTGTATCAGGCCAAGTGGGCTTGGCCCGTTATTTTGAAATTTGAATGTAAAAGTGAATGGATATTTCCGACCTCTATAAAAAGCCCAAACCTAAATGCGAACGTTCCTTTTTCTATTCTTCTTATTATTGTCTCTTACATTCATTGTAAGTAATCAAACAACCATAACACTTCCAATTCAAGTTGGAATTCCATATTTATTTATATCTCGAAATGATCATGAAAGCATGGGCATTGATCTGGAAAGGAAATTAGGATGAATCTCACAAGCTTGTGCACGGAGTTTTCAGATATCGAATATTTAGCGTTTAGATCATCAATTTCAGTGATTCAGGCTCGTTTCTTCTTCATATAATTTTGATATAGTGATATATCATTACATCCATCGATGATATTATTAAATTTAATAAATAAATGAGGATTAATCCCTGTTTAAGGAGTATAGTTCGATCATTTAAAAGTGAGTTAAATAAACTGCTGTCATCCGAAGTTGAACACAAAATCAAGAAGTTATCATTGTTGAAATGATTTAGATGAAGTATATAAACAAAGAATTGTGAAAAGAATAAATGTAATATGTATACATGACGATAACTCTAAGAAATCAAAAGTTTGAATGAAGTACAATAGTTTCATTTATAGTAGCTTATAGTGTAAATAAACTGTTAACTTGAGAATGAAATCTAAATACGGACAAAATCCAAGTGTAAATTGATGTATAAATGTTGGTTTAATAATATATTAATACAAATTAAAATGAAATGATGAAAGCTGAAAGAAAAACAAAGAAGAACAATGTAGAAAAGAAACTAAAAATATATCATTGCCACAGGTCGACCACCACTCACCAATGGTCGACTAATGGCAACAACCAGTCCACCTCTGGTGAAATGTATGGTCGATTGATAGCCTATTTTTGGGCCTAGGATCTATCATATTCTGATTTTAAGATTTCAACATTGGTTTGGGCGTTAAATCCAATGGTTAAAAAGGCAGGTTGTTACACACACACTCAAATACATACACATACATGTGTGTACTAAATATCTCATTTTAATAGTTAAAACACATGCATATATTTGGATATAGAATATTTCTAATAAAATATATATAATAACATAAAGGTTGAATTGAAATTTCTAACGTAGATTGATTGAATTGTTACAAAATTATAGATTAAAAATATGAGATTGATTTGTAGAATATATCTAAATTCAGATCTAGATTAAGTTAATTAATGTAAAATCTTTTTTTATCAATATTATAATATACATATACACACACATATTTGTAATAACGTGATTACAATAATTTTCAATTAATTCAAAATACACATAATTATTATGTTAAATTATTATAATCCATTTATAAGCATATATGTATAAACATAAATACATAATACGTACTTACATAGTGAACTATTTGCAAAATAC